>OU426877.1:34670057-39670057 GCA_911387805.1 Cantharis rustica
ACCCAATGGTAAAATGCAGTTCAAAACGACCGCTCTTCTCACGTCACCCAACGTCGCCGGAGGATCAAATTCCATATCTCTTTTTTCCATATTTTGATAACTAAAATCTCCTTTAAACTCATCCAGCCTTCTCTTGGGGTATGTGCGTATAATTCCGTTATCAACTAATTCTTGAAATAAATCTTCCGTTGTTCTATTAGACGTCATATCTTTATTCTTCTTGCCTTTCTTTTTTTTCGCTTTCTTTGGCTTTTTGGCTTTGTACTTCTTTCCTTTATCTTTCTGCAAAGCTGCCATCAACACTTCAAGCTCCAGTCTGAAAACAATAAAAAAAATGTAAACAAAAACATTATATAAAATTAAGCCTGCCTCATTAGGTCATCCACTAATGGTCGTATTTCCAACTGCATCTCCAAACATTTTTCGTCGGTTATAATATCCTTATAATGTCTCTCTTCTCGATTTTCCGAAAATGGTCTTTCCGTCCAAATAGTGTCGTATTCTTCAACAGCCTCTTTATAAAACTCATTCATCGGCGATTCTTCCATTTTATAATCAAAAAGTCCCTTCGCTTCCTTTTTCTTTTGTTCTTCTGCTAACTTTTTCAGCTTTTCTTTCTCTTTCTTCTTTTTTGCGGCTTCCGCTATCTTAGCTTCCTCTTTCTTCTTTTTCTCTGCAGCTTTTTTAGCTTTCGCGTCTTTTCCTTTATTTTTTTCTTTTCGTCGTTTTTCAACTTCGTCTATCCATTCTTTCGGTGTCATAGTCTCACCACGTACAATCAAAATACTGCCTCCTTTCTCCGGCGTGGGATATTTATCAAAACTTTTAGCTTCGACATACCATTGGTGAAACCATTGTCGAATTTCATCGCCTACGTCTTCCATTAAACCAGGAGCAATCACCCTTAGCACTCGAGCTTTCTCGCTCAAATTTTCCTCGATATATTCTTTGATACGTTGTTTTTGTAATTCGCGACGTTTATCGAGATTGCTGTAGAATTTTTCTTTCTCTTCATATGATTTATGGCCAGATTCGGTCATTCCTAAAAATTTAATAACTGAGCTGATATTTCTTTCAAATGTCTAGGTACCTATTAATAATCGACGTTCTACTTCGCGTTTGTATAAATCCAGTCTAACCATGCGGCCTCTATAAATCTTCTGCATATTTAGTACTGCTACCTCTTGGTCTTCAATGGGAGCATCCGGAAGCAATGTTTTCGCTGCTGCTCTTTTTTTAATTATGTGTCTAATTTCTAAATCGCCGTGGTATAACCGATCTTGTCGACTACGTTCGTGGCTTTGAATTATAAGAACCGCTGCATCGATTAGTTCTTTTACTCTGATAGCTTCAATTTCTTCGGCAGTTAAAACAATCACCGGCGGTTTAAAAGTCGGCGGGGCATGGCTAAATATTTAATCAAATTATTTCATCATTAAAATGTATCTTGTGTATTAATTACGTTATTTCTTGTCTGATGTGCTTTTTTTTATGGGTTGTTGTTTCTTCTTCTTCTTGTTCATCTTCTTCTTCTTCTCCTTCTTCATCTTCGTCGTATTCTTCTTCAAGTGTTATTGGTTCTGGTGGTGGCGGAGGTGTATAAATTCTTTCTCCATTCTAAAAGCTTTCAGTATAAAAAATTGCATTTAAAACTATAGCGTACCTTAATATTGGTCCATAGATCTTCAATGAACAGATCTCTGTTAAAAACCAGACCAGGACTTAATATTTCAATAGAATGTGGAATAAGTTTTAGTTCGATTAGATTTCCGTCTATGTAGTGATATTCAGATAAATTTATTTTATTTAAATCTTCCTTCAATTCATTTAGACGTATCACAGCTGAATCGACTATTTTCCGCATATTAACACGCTTTTGTACCTGCACGTTAAAATCAATACATAATTTTTGTTAAAACATACTTACTCAAACCAATTACCGTACAAGCTTGATCTAAACATGTTGCAAGACTTTCCACTGCCAAAGTATACCGAGCATACAGATCACCGACAAGGAAATTTGCTAATGGTCTTTCCGATACAGTTACTCCTACTTTTTGAACTTTCGCATCGTATTCTTTCAGGTTGCTAAGTACATCCAAAGATTTTATCCACCATGTGTTATATAATTCTGTCGACATTTTTATAAAATTTAATTAAATCGTAATAAAACTGAAATTTAGAATTTTAAAATATTCATTTTAAAAATTTCAAACCATAACTTTAATTTTTGTTAAAACACTAATAATTTTGAATCAGGTCAAAAAGAAAAATCTTACAAGTTTGACACTGACTTATCGAATGACATTTGTTTTTTTGAAAAATGAAAATTTTATTTTTATATATTTAAAATCAAACAGGAATATATTGTAGGTTGTTTTAAACCAAAAGAAAAGGCTTAAAGTAAAGTGAAAAATTCAGTTACTTTTGTTGCAGTTAAAAATCCTGATTTTTGCTGGGCGCCAATTGAAATTAATAAAACGAAGGAAACTGCTGTTTTATCGCACCAAATGACAGATTAAAGATAGAATTGCGTATGATTTTAATTTCTAGAATTAAGAACAAACATAAACCTTAACAAAGAAAACCGCAAAACCTTCATCAAACTTTACCGCGTCAAATCAAAATTTAAAAATATAATTAAAAACAACGAATCATTTCTTAATAAAAATTTTAGTTTTTATATTTTCTTCGGGGTAGATTACGTAGCATGGATTCGGCAGATCCATCTGCCTAATGGAAGAAAACACGGCATTTTTTAATGAATATGTTTTGCTATTATGCTTGGTTATTAAGCGTTTTACTTATTTTTAAGCATAATTTTAAATTTATTTTAAGTCTTGAAATTAAATTGGTTCACCTACTTAGGATACACGTGCATCCAACACTGACGTACAATTATCACAATTTATGTTCTGTCGCATCGCGGAAGTTGCACTGCTAAGGGACAGTGGCAGACTAGACCTGGGTGCAAAGGTGCGATTGCACCTCAGTGCTTTTCTTCTGAAACTTAAAAATTTGTTTCTATAGCTTATAAATTTGATAAAAAATTATCAAATATCAATTGATAAAAAATTAAGTCAGAAATTTTGATTCAAGTACTTTAACTTTTACCTAAAGATATTATAGATATTTACAAAAATGTGACGGCTTTCGAAAGATAACCTAAAATGAAACGATTAAACTACGAAGCAACTTCTGATATTGATTAATTTAAGAAATAATAATCAATATTGTTTTGATTTTACATTCTGTTGACGGAGCGTGTACCTGCCGTAAATAACTGCAGCTAGGTAATTTAAAAGGCAGAGCAGGCCGCAGTTGCTCTTTAAGAGTGCAACAGTTTTTGTTAATTATAGCCAAATTTTTACGTAAAACATATTCCAGTCATTTAAAAAGTGCATGAGTTCAGAGAACTTCGATTTTCTAGAAGCATAATTTTTAAGTGCGAACGGCTTTCAGGAATTGTTAACAAAAGCATAGGCTCAGGCACTTATTAATCTCAACTTTTGTTATTTTCTTAAATCTGGCGTTTAGAACGAATGGTGGTTATGAGTATAATAAAAAACATAATTTTAATATGTTTTAGACGTAACAGCTTCAGTAGTAACACATAAATTACAAAATATACTAAAAAACACATATAAACTCTAAGCAACTTAATGAGCAGGATTTACTCATTGAAAACAGCCAATATATTAGTATAAACATTTTAAGTTAAAAATTTAAATTAAATTTTGGCGGAGGAAGAGTCGGAGGACGACTCTTGCTTGGGAAGCGCGAGTTCTATCCTCAGTCCGGGCTGAAAATTTAGTTAGTCTGTTCTCCGTCGTGGTTTAGATTTCAGGTTAAGTCGTGAGTCCTTTCGCAATACTGCTTGCCCCACTTCTGCAAAATTCCTTGTTAAATCTCCCTTTACGTTACAAACACTCTATGTAATGTCTAAGCCTAATTAAAAAAAAAAATTTCAGTTTTGTCTTTTTTCCAAAATTTTGAAATAATCTGCAAAATTTTATGTTTATATTTGTAGTTTACGCCTTCAACTACCATAATCTCATTGAATTTTTTTAAAATCCTGGTGAAGATTATCCTAATCTATATTTTATTCAAATCTCTAAGAAACTCGTGTAAAAATTTAAATAATAAAGTGATTTTGTATTATCAAATTTGTTATCTTAACTCTGATCTTTGTATCTGTCAAGTTCGAAATAAGCCAGTCCCTGAATACCCTGGGTTTTGTTGGGCTATGCAACTAAGTTATACTGTTCCAGACTGGGAGGTCTGGGGGATTGGAAGCAATAGCGAGAGCTTTTACACATTTTTTGTTACAACGAAAATTAAAAAAATTAAAACTGAAAAGAAATATTTTGAAATTAGATAGAAAACTTAAATAAAAGTTGAATTAATAAAATTATAATTTTAACACCGCAATATATCTGAGTTAAAAAATATTTTTCTGTTTTTAGTCTCCTGTAGATGTTCAGAACAAAATAAAATTATCTGTTTCTATCGTGTAATTGTTAATGTCTTGCTTACGATATAATATTTCTATGCATATGTGTTATAAACAGGAAAAACTTTTTAAACTTTTTTATTTTTGTTATTTTATGAAACATTTTTTTTGTATATTATTTTGGATGCGTAATAATTACAAAATTTGAGCAATTAACTAAATTAAATATTCGATTGTTTTCTCGGTTTGTTCTACCGTTTGTTATTATATAGTGGTAGATATTATCAGGGCCGTCCTAAGATATACGACGCCCCTGGGCTACTAAAATTATGCGCTCTTCTTCAAAAGAAAATACAAATACAAAATAGAAAAAGCCAATTTATTACTATTACCTTAAACGAAAACATAAAATCAATACAAAAATAAAAAATATATACAGGGTCTCTCCAGATACACTGTACATAACTTAGGTGGTGATAGAAGATACTTTTCTAAGAAACATTTTTAACAATTTTTTTTTATAAATTTTTTAAAGCATTTTTTTTTAAATTTTCACTTGCACGTAGGCATGGCCAGAAATTTTTTTAAAAGATTTTTTAAAGAGCGTGAAGTAATCTAAAAACTAGATTTAACCTTTTTTTTGTCTAAAATCTACTGCTTTTGAGTTATGAATAAAAGTAGGTAACAAAATGTGGAAAAATTTTATTCTGTTTTTTTTTTAAACCTTGTATCTTTTAAACGAAATATTTTACAAATATTCTTCATTTTCGATATACAGTCCGTGATTGCTTTAATTAATAATTAATAATATTAATTAATAAAATAATTTTTCAATAAAATTAATAAATTTAATTTTTTGTCTTGTTTACTATTTTCTGATTTTGTGTGAAAGGGATTGGTTTTTCAAAAAATTTTACTAGACAGAAGTTGTAGTCTACAAAATGTTAGTTTTAAAGATAGAGTTTTGAAAAAACTGAAATAAAAAATCTAGAATTTTTCAACATTTTTTTACTTTAATTTATAACTTGAAAACCGTTAATTTTAGACAATAAAAAGGGTAAATCTAGTTTGTAGATTATTTCACGCTCTTTATAAAAGCACTAATCAATTTTTACCAAAAAATCAATAATTTCTGTGCTATGGCCATATGAAGATGGAAATAAAAAAAAATACTTTAAAGAGGCTTCACTTTCGAAGGCTTGAATAAATTTTTTGAAAAATATAATTGATTAATATAATATCACTCGTATTTAAGTTGTTAAATAAGTTATTCTCTGTATATAAAATACTCATATAATTTAATTTGCTCTGTCCCAAAGAAGATTGTAAATAATTTTTTATCCTTTTTAGGATTTAAAAAATCCTAATAAAAATTGCCGCCCCCAAAAAGCTTATGTCCCGGGGCTATAGCCCATTTAGCCCTGTGGTTAGGGTGGCCCTGGATATTATTAGCAACTCTTCGGTATGACATAACCGAACAACTGAAATGAAGTATGATGTATCAATTTTCTTTGATAAACATGGCCGATTACTTATTCAAGAGATTTTTTCTTATGAAATTTTTTGTTCAAATTCATTTAATTTAAACAAGTTTAGAGAAACAGATAAAATAGTATATTATTTAATTATAGATTAAAATAGCTTATTAATCGCTATAATTAGTGATAGTGTGGTAGTATACCACGTTCGCAGGTAAAAATGAGCAAAATTCGATTTATTACCAACACCATGTGATTCAAAGTTCAAGCGTACGAATAGATAGTTAAAATTCAATCATTTTAATCCCACTGTCACGATGGTCCCGCCTGGCGAATTAGTATAGTACCTAATATAAAATATTTTCAGAAAACTGCAAGATTTTAAAATTGATAAAATTTTTAAAGGAATAGTAAATTAACTGAACATAAATTTCAATTATGAATTGAATTGTGCAGCAATTTAAATCTTTTCTTCTCTTCGATAAAGAAAAAATGCCATATTATGTGTAAAAAAATTCCAATCCGATACTTAGCGGGGGGAGCTTTATAATTTATAGTATAAACCAACTATGAAACAAAAAATGTAAAATAGTTTATTTTGGGAAGGATAGGTACCTACTCTTGGAAGATTATTGCGATGGTTTCTCTTTACTTTCCTAGATAAGACAAAAGTCAATTTTTACTTCGAAATGTTTCAAAAGCATTAACATCACTGCATTAGTCAATTCATACATTGGTTTTGATTCTGATTACATCTTGGTACAATAATTGGGTAATAATCTGTAAAAACATAGAATTTTTAATTTAATCATTTAGCTTTGATTGACTTTTGTAAGTCAATTAAATGACATTAACCAACTATTGGCTTTAAATTTATACGTCATCATGTGCAATATATAAAAATTTTATAAAACAGAATTATCTTAATTTTATTTGTGAAAATAAATGCCATATCCAAATTAAACCGTCAGTGGAGGTAAATAAACAACGTTGGACTGCTAAGCCAAACATTTTCTTTATTCTTGAGAACAAAATAGAAGTACATATTAATATCGTTCGACGTGGGTGTCGTATAACAAATGACATTGACAAATTAATTATCATTTTAATATTACAAAGTCCAAAAGAAGTACAATATAAACAATGGTCAACTATTACAAGACTCTTGAATTACCACGTAATGCTACTAATGATGAAATTAAGAAAGCTTATCGCAAGCTTGCTTTAAAATGGCATCCCGATAAAAATCCTAATGATTTAGAGACAGCCAATAAAAACTTTAAAGCTATTTCGGAAGCGTATGAAGTTTTATCGGACGACAATAAGAGGAAAATGTACGACAGATATGGAAAAGACGGTGTTTCAAATAATCGTTCTGGTGTAGGTTCCAGTCGGCAAAGCTCTGACGATTTCGATATCGAATTTGGGTTCTTCAAATTCCGAGATCCGGAAGACATCTTCCAGGAATTTTTTGGAGGCTCTCCATTTTCGACATTTTTTGGAAAACCACCAAGTCGATCTAAGCGTAAAGGTAGATACAGAAAGTTGATTGAGGCAGTAAATATAATAAATACAATTTCATCTTAGGTAATAGGAGAGGCACTACAAGCTTATTCGACGAGGATTTTTTTTCGCAAACTTCTATGGCATCGGATTTTAATAATTTTTGTAGTATCGGTGGAATGGGTTTGCATCCAAACGCTATGGGTAGTGTTAAAAAAACATCAACCGCAACTGTTTATGCTAATGGCAAAAAAGTTACCACTAGAAAAGTATTTGAAAATGGTGTCGAAACCGTAACTACCTTCGAAAATGACGTTGTAAAATCGAAAACTGTGAATGGTGTTCCTCAATGTATTACTTATTATAAATAGCCCTGCGTTTTAAGATTGGCTACTATATTGCATTATAACTTTTGTGGTTGCACAATAAATTTTTTGTAACTTTATATTTGAAAGCAACAGAAGCAGTTTTTTATTTTTTGGCTCTCGTGTAATTTGTACCGTATTTCAGAAGGGATAGGGATTTCTATTATTATATTGACGATTCTTCCACCACAAAGGCGGTTTGTTGTTTTCCCATTATTCAATTATTTACTGATAGAAATCGCAATCTTGAACTATGGGCATGTATATATTGACCACAGTATATAATGGCTTTCTAAATCGATTTACATTGGATGAATTATAAATGACTGGTTTATTTTTAATGAGATACATAAATAATTTGGTATCTTCTATAGATGGCATTACAAGTTTGGTATGTAACAATGAGTAGTCGGCCATATTGACTACTCAAGAAGCCATGTTGTGTCCTCCGGCAGATCAAGAAGGCCGCCCACGACATGTACTTGATCACAGAGATCAGACCGCGCATTCCGGTATATATCGCGATCTCTTGACCAATCAGTACCTGATTTTGATAAATTTCGATAAGTCCCCTAAAAAAATTTCAAGTTTTCTATACCCCGAAAACTTTTTTGGATACTAATTAAGTTGGAAGTTAACATTGTGGTTTATAGCCGTTATGGTCATTTAAATAAAATTAATGCAGGTGCATGCGAGTGTTTATCCGTGGCACTGTAATAGTATTTTGCTCGCCACAATTAAAATAAACATAGTAAGGAAAGCAGTTAATAACGAAAAGTCGGAATCTTCGATGATGGGTGAGAACAGTAACCTGACGGCGGCGTACAATAAAAATTAGAATAAAATCGCGATTCGAAACTATTTTGACCATTTTCGGATCGGCTGTTTGGTTAGCATTTGCATAATAGGATTGTTAAATTCATTAACGAACAGGTGCGTTTGTGGGTGACTCTAGGCTAAACAATAACCCGGAAAACGCGAAGGAACTGTGTAAATAGCAAATAAAAAGCGTAAAGGATGAAAGCAGAAAATAGTAAACGTAATCATCCTAGATCCGACCCTGCAGCTAACTATTTATTTTCTATAACGTATTACCACTTGCATAGGACAGCATACACCCACAGCAGTAAGAAGAAGTAAATCAAAAGACGAAATTGCAGGTTACGATCGTGTTAGCCTCTGGCACGTAACTCGGTGCACCAATCGCGCAACTCTGCTCGGTTATTCTGGCCAATGGCCGCTAGTGTTACCCCCGGCTTGCAAGGATCACTAGCCAAAGGACTGTTACACCTTTACAATCACACAGTGCCTGTAAACCTGCCTAAAACCAACATATCGCGTATACAAATGTATTTTGATAGCCCCCTGTTTTCTTCACTACGAGTGCGTTAAAACCATCTATAACTACGCTGTGGGCAAACAAAATGACCATCTGTGATAAAATCTCGAAATTATTTATTTTAATTTAATATCGAAAATCCTAGTACTAAAATTCGTTTGTGAAAGTGTGAACCATAAATTTAAAAAGTGATGTTACAAATTTTTATAGTTTAATAATATTTTTAGTGAATTGTTCTAAAAATCTGCTTTTATTACACAGATTTATTGAAAACACGATGGAATGATGTCACGATTCTATTTGAATTCAAATGCAACCTTGGCAAATTATCAACAATACGAAGTAAGTAACATTACTTCCATTAATCATACTTTTTCAACACTAATTAATGAAAAATGAACAGAGCGTTTAAAATTAAATGAATATTTTGAAAAATTGTGTCTAATGGATGTTATTTTCATGTGTCAATCATGTTAATTGATTACCTAACTTGTAAAGTGTGTCGGATTGCAAATAATTAGCGAAGCTTTAAATTTCACAAAATTTCATTTCGGCAACTTAACTGTAAAAGATTGCAAAGCTTTTCGCACCGAACTTCAATTTCAGAAAAAGTACATTTTATCGTCGCACCAAAATTACGTTTTGCAGAATAAATCCTTCAAAAACTCCAACATCGCCTCACCTAAGTTACACCATAATAAATTGCTTTAATGCCTGCAGTAAATTCAATTGGTACAATATTTTGTATTTGTTAATTTTGAATGAAAAAGAAACGTATTAATTTTCTTTCAACAACAAAGTCTTTAAATTAAATTTTTAATTAAACTTACAACGATTATTTTTTCTTGGTGCACGTAATTTAGTTAATCTTTCTTTGTATTTAAAAATAATATTTATTTCGCAACTTTTTGTGGAGATTTGCTTTTATTAAATGAATTCATTTTTTCTTTTGTATTTTCAGCATTGCGCCTAGGGGCGATTAGATATTTCTGTATTGTTTTCCCTGCTTCTTTTTATACTTTTTCACGATTGTACGATGCCGAAGTTATAAATTTAAATTTTAAATTTCTTTATGCACACTTAGAAGCTAGTAATTTAATGTAAATATACATTTTGTTTAGCAAATTGTTTGTGAAACCCGAAATATTTTAATTGTTATGTCTCGAACGCCTAGACAAAGTTGAGCTGTTTTTTTAATTAAGCGCGCGATTATCTGGTTTGAGCGCTCGATATAAAATATATTGCATTTTTCGAATAGCCCAAGCTTGATGTTATAATAAACTAATAACTGAAACAATTATCAACTATCGGAATTTTAACGACTTGTATTTTCAACGCGCTACCTGAAAATGAAAGCTAATTAAAATAAAAAACTGATGCAGCAATAAATATAAATTTTTCGATTGTCGTCAAATTTAAATAATTTATAATTATATTGCAGCACTGCCAATAAAAATTTGTGGTTGCTAGTGTCACTACGGTGTATAATTTGAATGCTTAAAAGTTTAGGTTAAGAATGTGAGTTGCCTTTTTTACTTACCTAATTGATGAGGGCTAAAGGAATGTAGATAATTACCACTGTGTGTACGTCCGACGTTATATAAAATTATAATATTGAACAGGTGTTTTAAGTTTAGTGCACCGGAATTTATCATTTTTTATGTTTCACTTGATGATTTTCTAATAAATGGTTCATAATTTGATTTACATACGTAGTAATAACTTTTCTATTTGAATTCCCTTGATTTTTGTTCCCTCCGATCATCATTTGTAGGAAATGCATATTTGATGGTGATCTCAAAAACCACTAAAATTACAGAACACAAAACGTCTTTATGTTTCGGTCTTAAAACTGCTCGTCGGTTAAACTTAAAAACTAGTTTAGCTTTCTTTCTTTTTTGTTGTTTTTGTAAATTAATAACCGTCTAAAGACCACAATTTAAAAATACCAAACCGCTGGGTTCCTATACCTACGTTGTGATATAACAAATATTTTAATTTAGTAGTATTGTTTAGACAATACACTTAACCTCACAATCTCGTTCCTCCAATTTTTTCAAAAACGAAAATCCAAAAAAAAAGCAACTTAATAGAATGATAAACATCGTGTGGATGTATTTTTAGCATACCGCAGTAAATTAGGTTTTTATTGTTCTGCTGCCGAGAAGGCTGCAATGATTCAATCAAAAGGGGTCTCTTTAATTTACCAAAGTGACTTATAAATATAAATTATAGACATAACATAGGTGTGTGTAGGAATTTTTGCATTATTCTTATTCTGCAGAACTGCAGGTAGCATTCAAACCTCTATTTATTTTTTAGCGAAAGAGCTAAAATTATCCACACAATTCTACTTTTTAAATTACTTTTGCTACTTCTTTTGAATTTAAAATTATCATATTCGTCAGAATCCACAATATTTTTCCTGATGGCGTGATCCGCATTTTTTCATTACAAAAATAAAAATATAAATTGAAATAGGTAAATAATATTTTTCTGATTGAGAGCTTTATCAACTGTTAATTGGTCAATCAGAGTTAAAAAAAAAATTAAGAAATTAACTTGAACCGCATCTTAACCACAAATTTTGGTCGTTAACTAATCTTCAAATACTTTTGTGGTGCCTATTTGTTAAATTCACAGCTCTATTAATATTATTGGCAATTTACAGAATTTTTATTATCTATTAACAGCAGCGGACTGTATTTTCAAAGCGTAGGATGAAAAATCGGGCAAAAATATCAAAAGCCCGATTTGAAAAATTATTGAAAAGCTGAAAATTTTTAAAAATTGTTGGCAATGGCTTAGTTAATATAATAAATAATAAGATGACAATAAATTAAATGCCACCCCTGAACAATTATTTTCTCACCAACCAATTCATATTTATTAATTAACATTTTTTACAATGTTATCTTTATGGTACTAGGTTTTTAAAGATTTTTTTTAAATTTTCATGTAAATGGTGATATTTAAATTTATTTATTTATGCTCCAAAATATTTTCAGTAAGCAATTTTATCACGAGGGTTAAAGTTAATTTAAATATTACCTATTTTTGCACAATTTACACAAATATTACACAATTTGCTTTGTTTGAAAAACTTGTTAGTAAATGTAACTAGTTATTATATTTTCTATATAAAATTTGTTGAAAATAAATTAGTAAACAAACATAATATTATATATTTGGCTTACAAATCACTGGACGTGTGACTAAAGTTAAGCTGTTCATTATACATATAGGTATGGTTTATATTAACCAATACAGTACTGTAGTGATGTTCTTGGGGGGGGGGGGGGGGACGAAAACCCTTCACTAACCCAAAAGTTATCTCGGCTTGCGTTATTAGTCGTAGAGCAAGATCTCTTTCCAGTAGTCGGTTCAAGTGGTGGTTCTCAATTACCGCCGAAAGGAAAATTTCTTCAAAAATTATTTACTATTAATCCAAAAAATTATTACTTGCAAAATTAAAATTCAACTTCGCAAATTTAAAATTAAATTATTATTTTTTAAGTTTGAACTTGCGATTTTCATTTATCATAATCAATGTAAGTGCTTTATCTCGATCGACCACACTATGCACTTCTAAATTTTTAATTTTTATAATCCAAATATTTTCGATATTTTCAAATTAAATAACCATAAAAAAAATCAACTTTATCTAAAAATAATATTTAATCAGTTCATAAACTCACTTACAATTCTCATTCAATAATAAATTTCTAAGTGGTCAAATCCGACCCAAAATAATTTCAAAGTTATAAAATTTAAATAACTCACGAATCAATCGCAATCAAAATTATTCTGATTCAAAACAAATCTCGATTTAATTTACAAAACTTAAAACTCGGAGCCAAAACTACGCACGACTAGCTCGTGCAGCCAAAAATCACTTTGGAACACTACAATAGATATCACTAATCAGATGTAGGTATAAAGTCAAAATCATTAGTTTTCATAAAATTACATAAAATATCATATTTTATTACAAAAAACTTTTTTTTAAATGCCTCTGGTAATTTAACAGAAAGTACTACATATTTGTACAGATATTATAATATAAGAAATCCATCAGGAAATTTAAAAAAACTGCTACATGGTACATATAATCCAGGTTAATAATAATAAAATCAAAATTTCAAGATTAGAATGTAAAAGTGATAATAAGCTACAACCGCATTGTAGAGAATAGAATTAAATATCCAATTACAATAATTACCATACTTAAATAGGTATCAAGAATTCTACAGAGTGTAACCGCACTCGATTGTCAGACTTCTTTAAAAGTTAAGCAATTTAAATTTTTCTAACTTTCTGATGTTCATAAAACAAATCGATTAGAATCGATCTCGTAAAGAAATTTAAGGTAGCATTAAAACTTAAGTGGAAAATTAAATCGTAATTAAAGGTTCTCATTGGTTAATTTTACTTTAATTGTCTGCTTAAAGTTTAATGCTATATTAAATTTCTTTATAGAATCGGCCCTTAAGTTCTACGATACTTATTCTCAGTCTAGTTTCAATAAAATTAAAAAATATTTTTAGAGAATCTCTTAAATCAACAACAAGCGGAATCGACGCAGTACATGGAATATACTTCAGCGAGAAAATTAACAATGGGATAATAACGATAATGGAAGATAATGTATTTACAATTTTAAAAGATTTCTCCAATTTAACGTACACTTTTTGTTTTTGAAATTATACAAATAATTTATTACCATAAAATTTTTCAAGTCGATAAGCACGTATATAAGTTGATATTGATTTATAAGATACCATGTTGAAGGTGCAATATTTATGAAGTTTATGGTTTATGAATTTTCTGAACTTTCTTTTATTTCAACATACATAACTTTGGTAAATACGTAACAAAACATTTAGTGTATAGGCTTCTTTCAACAATAGAAATTCTTAAAAATTATTTTATTATTGAAAATTAAAATGTGTAATATAAAAAAGTCACTCGAATGTCTCACCCCAGTTGCCTACATCAGGCTTAGATCAGAACAAGAGCAAATTTGTGGAGAGAGATCACAGAAAATACCAAAAAAGCAAAATTAATCTAAGCTCACATAAAAAAATACTTGTTTTTTATTTGGTCATTTGATTAAAAAGTAGTCTAAATTTAATTATAATGTGAATCTCCGCATAAAGCCCAATTAAACTTTAATTAAACAACTGCTGACTCTTAGGTACCCGGAATAAATCCGAGGAAAATTTACAATTTTCATATGATACTTCTAGGTCCTGAGTTGATGATTGCCACCATCGACTATTAAAAACAGAGTTGCATAAATTTCCCAATTTGATTTCAGCAACCGTGGGATCTAAATGCCGAAACTTTTACTCTGTAAGAAAAATGCCTGTGTTCGGAGTTGAACGATCCTGATTGGTATTTGTTAGGGAGGCTAAGAAGAGAGATATAAATTTAATTTTATTTCAATCTTATTAAATAAAAATTAGAATTCCTTGAAGAATAGTTTTAATTTTATGTAAATATTTGTTTGTATAATTTCGATGGTGATTGCTAAACATAAACTGTAATGATTCAGACCAAGGAGTGATAGACACAGTAAAGGAAAATGAAGAACAGATTAAAGAAATCACAATTGACAAAATGACCTAAATATTAAAATAGATAAGAAATGGAAAGACGCCAGAAAAAATACATAACACAAGAAAGAAAAAATGCATAAGAAGTGGCAGATAAGAAGGATTCATAAAAAAGATGATTTCGAAGAGTGCAATAACTACAGATGAATAATTTTATTATCTGAGAAACTTCTAGGAGAATACCAACAGAGATTTAAAGAGAGAATGATCGACGGTCAAATCTATTCGTATAAAGCAGAGATTAAATAAATTTTATTAACATAGGTTGGAAACCCATATGCTGTTTGTCGACTTTGAGCAAACTTTTTAAACTAGTAGGGGTTTTCATTCAGAATAATGAAAAAAATAATGAAAAACTTAAGAAACACGATTAAGACAATGGAATACACTTTCGGCAACTTTGATCGGTCTGATGATAACTGTAAATACGTAAGAAATAACAGACTCTAAGAAATAAAAATAAAAAAAACAACAAATTGATATTTTTACGCAAATAACAAAACACTGAAAAGCGGAAACCTAAAGAATTGAAATTCTCAAAAAGTGATAACTTTTTAGAAGAAGATGATTTGAGTAATAATGGGGCTAAAAATCGACGATAACAAATTAAGAGTGGAAAGAAATAAAGGAGATATTAAAAGAACTGGAAAATGAAGAGTGTTATGTCACGAAAAGAGGAAATAATAAAGAAAATAGAAATATTTAGAATTAAAAAAACAATGGAGAAAATCGACTGTGAGGTCTCCTTGAAGGAAGTGATTACATTCAGACAGGAATAGAAGCCTTTATTCATTCATTTTTATTTTTGACCTTAATTGCACTGAATTTAAGCTATACTTGCAAAAATATAAAAAGTAACAAACAATGTCAAAAAGTATCAATTTCAAAAGCAGATAGCTAGGGAATTTACAAGAAATTGTATAGAATAAACTTACTTGTCCCAAGAGTCTCTCAAGTGTCAAAATGTGAGACAAAAGCATATAAAAACAAATTTTTTTTTCTTTCCGTTGTGTAACACCATTATCTTTTTCTATTCTTGAGTTTATAAGCGAAAAATATATTTTTGATTGATAAAAAAATGAAATAAGTAGTTATTTAAAAAAACTTAGAGGCGTAAAGCATATTTTTCTTATTAATATTTAATAAAATTTTAAAAGTTGGGTTTTAGTATCAAAAGAGATCATTTGAGTGCCCGTCGAGTGTCACTAAATCAATTCACTGCATAAAAATTCACTGGTTAACAATTTATTGTAGATTTTTAAGCCAATAGTGAAGGTTTATAGTAGTAGTAATTTTATAGTTCAACTAACATTCGTACCCGGCTGCGCCCGGCTTCACTGTTCATAAAAATATTTTGTCAGTTTTAAAATTTTATTTTTCAATAATTTTTAATCTTTTTATATGCATTAAATTGAACACGTTCGAGTATTGGATTCTGGGTTTTTAAGGACAATAAACTATATTATAGATTACGTTAATTATTAGGAGTATAAATATATCTTATTATATTTACATCATTTAGCCAGAGCTTTCCAGTTATTTTATTTCAGTTTTTCTTAGTATTTTGAGAAGTTAAAATTATATTATTCATTTGATCAAATATTATGCATTCAAACCAAGGTTTACAGACTTACACCAAATAACCACTAATTCAGCCGATTTAAATAATAGTACTTTTTTAATTATATTGAATATGTAATTTCATTCAGCTGTCAATTGATCAATGAAATTAATAAATGAATTAAAATTCAACCAATGTCGATCGAATAGCAGCAATTATTTATACAAATTAATGCATTTTAATGCAAATGTAAGCAAATAGTTCTTTCAAATTATTTTATAACAATGAATGAACGGGTATAAATTACATGTTTAACTATTTAAAATGTCTAACAAATTAAATACACCGTGAAGCAAACAAATTAATTAAATAACATTAAAATTAAATTATCTAAAATGTGAAATGTAGTTTTAGTTAAAAACTGCTCGTTCATACTACAGTGGTTGCAAAATTTTTTTTTTTTTTTTCACGTATGCATTTATTTCTCTAGGGCAATTTATTTCCCTTATCCATAAATCAGATAAATCGCATTTTTGAGCGTGAGCGAAAATTCCGGACTTAGTCCGCGGTTTTCTTAGCTTAACTCTTCGATGAACATCGGGACACTATGAATTTTAGAATTTGTATATTTCTGTTGCTGCGTCGGGAAATGATTTTTGACATTTTAGAAAAGAAATTGCAATCAATCTGTTTAACAGTTTTTGAATTAAACACGAAAACTCTCAAACGGACCGTATTAGCTACAGTGAATAGTGGCTTCTCTAGTGTGTCATTTAAGAAAAAGTGGGTGATTAAATAAATCAGCAATCTCATTTAATATTATTAATCACAAAATTTGGTTTTTGAAACCAGGGGAGGGGGAGTCTAGAGAGTATGGAATACCCTTCAATATTTAGGAAAAAAATTCTCCTCGTGGTTGATAACCGTCCACTTTAAACTATAAACTGAAAGAGTAAAGTTATGCGTCGTCAGGAATGCATAAAAATATTTAAAATTAAATACGTAATGATTATATTATTAATTATTCTTAATATATCTAACTTTTCTTGAGATGTTAAAATAATTATATTATTCATTCGACCAAATCAACATTGGTTCTGTAACATTGGTTTCACCTCTACCTTGGTAATATTAATTGTTTTTAATGTAATAATTAGAGACCGACCGAAGTTTCGGTTTCGGTCAAAAATTGGCCGAAACTTTCGGCACGGCCGAAACTAGTGTTCGCGTGTCTTTAAATTAAAATTTAGGGCTTAATAATTAATAATTATAAAGTTGATATATTATATTAAATTTTTAAGGTTGGTATTGCTATTTTTTTAACTTGGTAATCAACGGAATAGTATATATAAGTAGAAAGAACAACTAAACTTTAAATAGTAATTAATCAAGATTAAGAAAGATAGAAAAGATTAGAAATTGAACGAGTAAAAATTTTTACATGTATAAAATGTCGCAATCACTAAGAGAAAAGAATCCAATTTGGCAGTATTTTAATAAAAGTACTACTGATTTATCCAAAGCCGTTTGCTAAAGTTTGTAATAAATCACTTTCATTGAGTAGCCATGAACATGAATTTTCAAAATGGTAAGAACTTTGAGGGGGAGGGGGGAAATTTTGCCTGGGGTGCTACAAAAGCTTAATACGGCTCTGGTTTCAGTTTCGGTTACGGTTTCGGCCGAAACTAGAAGAGAAGCCGAATATTCGGTTTCGGTTTCAGTTTCGGCTGAAAATCGTGTTTCGGTCGGACATTAGTAATAATTTTGTTTTTGGGAAGGCGGCACCCTTTATACTTTATAATAAAAAAATCACGGAAAAACTGGATTTACTGTAGGTACATCTAATTGATAAATATAATCGTAAAGACAAAAAACTCTTTTAAATTTAATAAAAATCAGATGAAATGTAATAAATTGAAATGCAATCCAATAAATGTGTTACCGAATTTTTTTTTAAACTGACTATAACTTTTGAAGATGTACGGTTTGGTACGAAACATGTTAAGTTAGTCTATATATATTTGCGAAGTTTTGTTTCTTACCAAAGCATTTCAAACTATAGACCATCTATATTATATAAGAAATTTTAACAAACCAATAATATTCCGTCTAAGAAAAAATATGTACGACGTTTCAGATACCGAGCGACAGCTCATTCTCAGCATACTCAATATATCCAAGCGTTCGGTAAACCGCTGTTCCTGGCAGGTAGTTTTTTTGGGAATATTATTATTGTTTATTTGGACATCTTATATTATCATAAATTACTATTTATTATTAATTATTGTGTTGGATGTAATCAAATTTGCATTTGTTTACACTTTTTTGAACAGCTTTTGAAGATGTTTTAATTTGCCAAAGTTATACAATTTTGGCACTCAGCCGTTAATAATTTGTTCCAAACTTTAATAAAGGCTATTTACAAGAATTCGCGACCAAAACTGACTACACAATTAAATAATTCTTTGATAAGCAAATTAAAACTATAATATGAATTAGTACAATAAATTATTTGGAAAGATAAAAGTAAATTTTTTCAAGTCGACAAGTAAAACAGCAACAAAATAAGAACTTAAAAAAAATGAAAAGTCTGCTGTATTAGCCTGTCTGAAAAGTCTGTAATTAGATTTTGGATTAATTGGGAAGAATACGCAGAAATGCGAGAAAATGCCTATCAGCGTCAATTTTATGAGAGTGTAAAAAATTTTGATTTAAATAAGAAACAGATTTGAAAAATTATTTTGAAATATACAATAGCGCTACAACCCAGCGAATTTTATTTTATAAAGGCAGATTACCTGGGAGGTTTACTATTGCTTGCCGAGGGAGAACGACTAGAATGAAGTTCTTGTTTCACTCGGGATCGAACCAAAGATCTCCGCTTGATAGTCAAACCGTAACCGTCCTCCTATGGTTTTATTTAATTATTGATGTAGTTATGATATAATTTAATTATTAATAAGTAAATTTATGGTGTTGAAGAATATGCGGCAATTTAAATTTATACGAACCCCGAAAATTTTATTTAGAATATAAAATTTTTGAAGATAAACTTACTTTACTGAAGATAACGAGTACTGGATTTTATTATTAATTTAAATTTATCAACTTAGAAAACAAGACAAATAGCAAAAATAAGTGATGATGGTAGAAAAAAGTCTTTCATTTAATCCCAAATTTCAAAGTAAGAAAAAGAGCAGAGGAACATTCCTAGAAAGTGAATTTCAAATGATTCGAAATTTTCGAATGTTACAAAATAAGAATAAAATAATGGATAGAATGGCAGAACATGAAAAATCAGATAAAGAAGAAATAATTAAAAAAATAAATATAATTAGATAAACAAATGAAAAAAATAAATCTGCATTGGAAAAATCAAAATTGAAAATTTAAAAAAAGATTTGACGAATTTATGGTAAACTGGATATGATAATAAACTTAAACCAAATTCAACAAAGCCTAGAACCAAATTATAATAAAAATGTAAATAAAGAGTCAATTTACAAGAAAGCTTAAATAAAGTGGAAGAAATAATTGCGACTAGGAATAAACGAAATTATTAATCCGAAAATAAATAATTTAACAGAAGAAGCAAAAATTGAAAAAGAAAAGAATTCTGAAAATTTTATAGTCATATAATATCAAAACTTTGAAATACATGGTATAAAATATTACAAGAAAAAAATATCAAATAATAGAGCAATTAAAGTGTTTAAAAATAAATTTAAAGAAAAATATGAAATAAATAATTTTAGATTCAAGAAGAAAATAAAAATTGACACGAACAAAATTAAAATAACACAGAATGATGTAAAAAAATGATATTTGGAAAACTTTTAAATGAAATGGTTCAGTAAATTTGGAAATTAATTTTAAGTCAGAAATAGTTATGCAAAGTATGATTAACAATTTTTACTATAATTAAGGTAATTTGGAATGCAATAAAAATAAAAAATTTTGAAATGTGGCCAAGTCAATTTTCAGGGGAATGAAAATCAATGATTTGTTTATTGAGAGATTTGTTTTACGGATGGTAAAATGAAGAAATTGATTTATGTTATATTGTAAAAATCTGGAAATTATCGAGATTTTATGTACTTATCTCAAAACTTCAAGATTTTAGAATACACCTGTATATAAAATGGTTAAGGTTATGAACATGTGATAATATTTTTTATAAAATTAATTTTTAGATGTTACATGAAAAAATTAACAGGTTTTCCTGATTTTTCAGGTTTGTCTGATGAGATTTCAAAAATCGAAACATAAAGTTATAACATATTATGTAGCAAGCTATATCATTCATTTAAATAGTTTTTTAACAATATTATGTAAGTTATGAATTAAATTTTATTTCAATTTCATGTAACATGTAAAAAAATACACCTATATAGACTAATTTCATAAAAATTATTTTGAAATATGATTTTATTTAATTATTGATGAAGTAATGGTGTAATTTAATTGTCAATAAATAAATATATGGTAAAATTATGGTAAATTTATAAAATATTCGTCAATTTAATTTTTATGAACGACGAAAATTTGATTTGAAGGATAAAATATTTTAAGATAAATAAATTTTAATTTTATATTGAATATTTTATTAGAGTATTGGATTTTACAGGAAGTTTAAATTTATGAAACTTTGGAATATTTAAGAAATTTTATGGTTTTGAGGTGCGCTCTGAGATTATTATTAAATATTACAGCAATATAATTATAGATATTTTACTGTTAGTGCACTGCATAGGAACCTGGGCTTCGTTTAGCTTTGTCTTGGACAATTTGCTATTTGACCAACTTTATTTGTAAATATTGTATATTGAACCAATTTTAAAATTTACAGCTTATCGATGTATAGCACCATTTCGCTATATTCAAACATAAAATATCCGCACAGTAACTTAATGTGAGATATTACACCAAGCTTGCTAATAATAATAATTATTGTAAAAGATAGCGAAAATTATTTTAGAAAATATTAAATTTCGGGCAACTAAATATTCTACAAAGACATAAAAACAAGTTTTGTGAATAATTAATTATTGCCCAAGTTTTAAATTAAATTGTACTTATGGTAATACTTTTTATTTTTTCTTTTTTTAATTTTTAAGATTCAATATCTGCTTAAAATGCAAACACATAATTTTCTTAATTATTTAAATTCTTTTATTCGTAATAATTGCGACAGAAATACGCCAACAACTTTCATTTCCTGTTATACTATACAACGTTTTTCTGTTAAAAGTTTGTAGATAATATAGTTTTCAAATGCAGTATATTTGCTATATGAAAATTTATAATATAGATATTTGATTTGTGTCCATATAATTATAGTTAGTATCTACGTTCTACATAAATCTTAGCCAATCTATCAGGAAAGTTTGCTATATAGCATGAAAGTTCATTTGCAACAACTTACTATGCAGTGATTGTAGATAATTAATGTAAATTATGGCTTTATATTAAGTTGTAGTAGTAAATAGTAAGAAAATTTATAATTCCAACGGAAACTATTACTTATTTAGTTTCAATAAAGTAGATATAAATTTTTTGACACAACAAATTTAATTGTGGCAATTACAAAATATTTTTAAATCGATCTGGTTTGCAGCCCAACTCAAATATTCATTTCATCACAGGTGCTGCTACCTTATTGAGTTCAGTTAACTATAACATGTTGGATGCTGCTGGACCACATTTACATCTGCTTATAATTTGTATACTCTCCGTTAGATGGAGAAGAGCGCTATTTTTTGAAATCGTAAATTTATAGTTATTCGAAATTAATTTTGATTTCTTTTAATAATTTATTGTCGTGCTAATATTTTCTAATCTTATTGTTGGATCGGCAAATAACTTTCTTGTGCTAATTAGTATGCAGGAAACGTTTTAATTTATGAAACGTTCAATTTAAAAGCGTATCTGATGCGATTAGTTTGGTGTGTAATTATTTAATAATGAGAGTTGGATAAAAATTTGTTTCGACTTGGATTTGATTTTACATCGCGTAGTTAGTTCGATTTGCTTTGTGTAAGGCTGGTAGGCACATATCATCTATTCTTTGATAGCACCCCACATATCTTTCTATTCACCAACTTATCTTCCTCTGCCTTATGGATATTCCAATTTCCTCAAATACTTTAACCTTTCATTGTGTGGCAGATTTGCAATCTTTCGTCTTGCATTTTTTTGTACATACACTTTTAGCGAATCATTTGGGATTTATTTTTACTAATATAAAGAGTTTTTGATGTTTTCGCGTATTTTCAAGTTCTCTTATCTCATTTAAAGTGTTGTAATTCTAATAAATCGTTTTCGTCGATTAAGAAATTTATTTATTGTCGTTGTCAAACATTTTAACTTAGTAAATAACCATAAAATTACTTTAAATAATATTCTCCGAGCTATAATCTATTCCACTTAAACGGCCATATTTCAGAATGGCCATTTTTATTTAAATATTGCCAAGCCTATTATAAAATTAATGGTTCAATTTGCATTTTGAATTTATCGGAGTATTCTTTTACCAATTTCTTAAAACGTCGTATTCAATCTCGTAATATTTAATAAAAGCTTGCGTTTAAATCGTACTTTAGAAGTGTAATTTTGTTGGAACACGTTTTACGCTGTCGCCAAGAGCAAATCACAGCTTTATTAATGAAAATAATAATTTATTAATTATGTTATTTCGTAATTTCTTTAATAATTGATGAGTGATTTAACGTCTTGCATGTAGAAATATTTAAAATTAATTAGCTTTGCTTTATGAAAGTGTAAAAAAGGGGTCTCGCTACGGGACACGAGTAATTGGGCTTCTCTGTGCGAGAAGCCCCGTAGATGTGGTACCCTGGGGCTTCTAAACTTTATCGAGGGGGCTCTATAATGTAGTAGCCTTTTCACACCTTCAACATGTGTCAATTCTTTTATATTTGACAAACAAGTTACTACGGTGAATACGAACCGACACGCATTTTTATACGTTGTGCTACACAATAAATGAACCAAAGGGTGCATTCTTTATTAAAATTATTGACAGCTAAATTATATGTACTACGACCAAAAAACTGCATTTAATTGTAGTTTTTAAGGACTCGCACCGTTTAACTTATAATTTTTAATGTTTTTTTCACACAAAGAGTACCGGAAAACTAAAATAAAAATGTTAGTAGTATATAAATATAGAATGGCGAATTTTTTTCTTACAAATAAAATAGAATTTTAGAAATATTTATATTTTTTACATAAATCATGCCATCCTACGTCAACCACACCTACATATTATTTGCAGAGAGTTCTATCTTATTTATCTTTTAACAATAAATTTTATATTTTTGCTATTGTTTATTCAAATGTCCACGAAGAACAAAGATAGTGTCACTTCATAATGCACTTCAGCTGTTTTTTTTGTTGATTTTTTCAAATTTCATATTTATTTATCATATACTTCAATATATCAAATTTCTAAATAATTCGAAAAAATATGTCAATAATATATCATTTCCTAAATATGGAAAATTTTCACTAAATATTTATAATGAGGAATACTTTATGACCAAACCTTAAAAATATTTGGTACACGCACTAAGGTAATTATAATGTAAATATATTCCCAAAATACACTCTCAAGTTACACCAAATTACTTCTTGGAAATATTATATGACTAGATTATGATAAATGAATTGATTAATTATCATTAAAAAAATTGCAATGCCAATTTTAGGTGTTCAGCTATGAAAATGCTTCTAAATGTTAAATTAATAGTTCTAAATCATACTTTGTGTGATTACAAATATCATTATCGTATTATGAAATAATTAAATTAAAATGTTGAAAAAATAAAATACAGTATTATTTAAATTTAGTTCTTAAGCTAAATATATTTTTCTACTATAAATATGTAAAAAAAAAATTATTAAATTTATATCATTGATATTGTAGTTCTGAACGTTTAAAACAGACTCTGAAGAACTCGAAGAGTTCAACGGTGTACAAATGTAGAAAATTGAATTTTTGCCGTAAGGGTTTGTTCTTTATATTAATTATTATCCTGAGAGGTCAGGCGGCGTGTCGGGAGCCTTTACTTCCTCTTCCTAACGAGTGGGTCAACTAGAACTCGATTGGTTGAAATATATTTTTAGGTCGATAAAAGAAGTTAAAAGACTTCTGGTAATCACATGAAGCAGTTATTATTTAGTTATTTGTTTATTTTTTTAACATAATCTTTTAATTAATCTTATCGCTTCGTTGTTTGTTTACTATGCATACGTAGATAAGTAATTTCGTACAGAGAACAGGTTTGCTTTTTAAGAAGTTAGGCTATGTATTCGAAGAACTCAAGGTTGTTAAAAGTCTTCAATGCAAAACCGGGTATTTGAACTAGTTATTTCAGGGGCCTGAAACTTTTGCTTCAGGAATATCACTGGTAGATTTTCCGCTGCTTATTTTGATTTCTGAAGTTTTAAAACTAATAATTTTTGTTTTCGTTCTTTTTTTATTCCAAGTGCGAGCGATTTCTGTTCAAGTGATTTGGATTATCATATTATTATCTTTTTTTACAATATGTATATTTTTTACACCGCGATCACGTGATCTATGGCATCTGGCATCTATGCATCATGAAATGCAGTTTTGTATTATTACACTAGGTTGCCTATTTTGTGCGGCCTGAAGGCCGCACTGTTCGATTAACGCACTAAATTAAACAATGCTTTTCTGTATATCCTTCTATTAGATTTTAATTTGTTATATCGTGACATCTATTTTTTTTTAAGTTTTAACGCACTTATGGTTAGTTTAATAATAAATTTACAAAAGTTAACAAAAGAAATTCTGACGTCCTGTAGAATTACAGACTTAACCAAGCCGGTTTTAGCTACTGGAGTGATAATTACGTACTAGTGAAAAGGGGGTTTTCTACAGTAGATTTGAACCGAAATAGGAATAAATTTGAAAACAAAGAAAATTTCCATAAATTTCAAAATCTTGAAGTACTTACCCAAAATAGTAATATAAAAATTAAAGTAGATAAAATTCTGACTAAAAGTATAAAATAATTGATGTTGTAGGCCAGTGGTGGCAAACCTATAACCTGCGGGTCAGACACTGACCCACCAAGGCTTTTTAAATGACACGCGTTAATTTTTATTAACTTATTTGTAATATCATAAAGGAGAGAAACTAATACAATAATTGAAAATACTAAAAAAATTAAATTATAAATATCTAACGTCAAATTTATAAAAAATATATTTCCAAGTGGACTTAGTGACACAATGAACTAGTACTGTAATAAAGTAATGAACAAAATTTGACCCACTTTTGTACAGTTTTCTATTTAAAAAAAAAGATAGATTTGATGTAGTTTTTATTTCTGTTCGTCTAACGCAAAAGTGGTTTACAGATAAATAAAACTAAACTCAATTAAATAATCAAACTAAACAAATAATGTGAAAATAATGAATTTTAACTGTTCAGTAAACAGTAAAGAATACATACTTACATAGAAACATAATATTTAAAAAACACTAAAAAATGACAATAATTCACTTCACATTTTTTAAATATTATGTTTCCATGTAAGTATGTATTCTTTACTGAACAGTTAAAATTCATTACTTTAACATTTGTTTAGTTTAATTATTTATACATTATACATTGCATACTACTAAATTATACCACAATAAATACTTAAAAATTTAATTTTTTAAGTTATTTTTCTATTTATAGACTCAATTATCTGTAAATCTATGTATATACTAACTTCGTAGTTATAATAGAGTCCTAGCTGTAAGCTATCAAACTTTTAACCTTTCTTTTTAACCTTTTTGGCCATTTATTAAATTTTGGTGTATCTCAGGTGCAATGTTCATCTTATCTAAAATGTAGTAAAACATTTTATTTTCGAGTTACTTTCAAGCAGAAGTACCAAATAACTGGACTATCGATCCATGAACGCTTTATGAACCGAGCGATGGAAATTCACCGAAATTTTCATGCACAAATGTCCGCTATATAAGCAAAAGGGAAATCTTAGAGAGTAATCCCGCATGACAGAAATTCGTCGTATAACTAAAGGGAGATTTTAAGAAAACATCGCAAAAAAAAGCTTTCATTGTTCGTTTAGTTTATGCTTTTTTTTATTCGTGTAGTTTTTAAATGGGAAATTTTTCTTACCTACGTAGCATAAAAAATATAATTTTTAACATATTTTTATTCAATTAAAAATTAATATTGTTGAAAAGTATTTTAGCTTGTAATGTTTACTTTATTCTGTATAATCTGTTACGCTTTTTCAGCATCGTAAAATCAAAAAGTTTAAATATCACGCTCATAAAAAACAACGAAAACGTTCAGCGGAAACATTCAATTAGAATTTTAATAATTAAATAAATTATTATTGTAATCTCTGAATAATATTTTTTTATACGCTTCTGGCAGCATAAGTTACTACTTGACTCAGTTTATGGTGTAAAGTGGAAGCTTATTTACCATAATAAGAGGTTTTTTTAATACATTTGCTGCGGTACTGGAGACCCTCCAAATTCTCCGGTTTCATAAATTGCAGATTTTCAATAGAAACTTTTCACTTTTTTAGGTACAATATATACTGCAGCCCCCCCCCCTCCTCAGCAGCACACTGGCAATTTTCCTATGGTATTTTAAACGTTAATTCAACATCAAAATGTTTTCTGAAATAAACCTGTGCTAAAACAACTAAGGCATTGCTTAAATTTAAAAATAATTCCATTTTGACACTGCATTCCTTGAATGGATTAACGAGATTTATTAAAATATCTGAACCTTGGTGAAGTAAATCTTTATTGGTTTTTTAAACCGTAGGTCCCCCATTATTACATGTACATGTGAAAAGACTTCTAATAGAAATCGTAGTCGTAGAAAAGATAATATCTATTATGTGATATTATGTCGGCAAATGAAATTAATAGTTCCAGTGCTAATTAATTGAATTAACTAAAATATGTAATAACTTGTTTGTAATTTGTCACAATTTGCTGCTATTTATAATAAATAATATTGTCCATTGATATTACAAATGACAATTTTATTATATTCGTCTTTGTAAAAATAATATAAATATTTATAAGATATCGAACCACTTTAAGCCGGACCTTAAAAATTTAATTGCAATATATTTTCACGCATCCTTTGGTGTTCCACATACCATATGTACAAATTGAAAAGTTTCATGCATTTATTGCCGTATAACGACGGAATGCGTTCGTACAGGTTGGTCCAGTACTGTTAGACCTGCCGCAAAAACTCGAAGATGTGGGTCATACGAAGACACCTCCGCGGTCCGAAGTAACGATTTGGCCGGTTGTTGACCGCTTGATCACCCCGCATAACTATATAAACTATGGTTATTTGATCCAAACCGACCAACCGTTCCTGTTCAATATTCAATATTTTTTTAACTTGTTCCTCTCATTGTTGCTTTCCTTTTTCCACAACTCCAATTGTGTGTTGACTTTAATATTTAAACAAGGACAGATGCGTGTTATGTATTTCGTAATAATGTAGTCGGTTTTTATTGGATGTAATTGTAGGTAATTTTTTATATTTTAGGGTTGTTATTTAAATTACCTCACTTTAAAGTTGATTGATTTTCGTTCGTGTCGATTAAAAAGACATTGCTTGATAGTATTCTCATTATGGATTATTCGTCGTTATAGAGATCGTTATAGACAAGAAATTTAATGATAGGACTGCATATGAAATTTTAAATCATAAAAAGGATACACTTAACATTATTCTGTAATTTTATAATTTAATGGCTACTGTTTTTTCATTAATTATGTCTACTTTTGGAAGTAGTAGCACACCGTGTCCATCCTATACAGCTTTGTTCCCCGAGTTTTTTTTCCTTCATTCTGATTAATGCGATCAAAATAATAGTGTCGACTATTGGTCGTCCCAGCCGGATTCGAATCGTCAAGTACCACCGAACTGTACTGCCTTCGACACTTGATTGTCCAAAAACAAATTTTTATCTTTTCTTATTTGTACAACTGTTAATTTTAATTAAATGCTTAATTAAAGTATTTAGAGGAATAATGGAATTGATCGATTACACTTTACAGTTGTTTTGCTTGATAAGCTTAAACGATAATTTAAAACTGTCTTTCTCCAATTTTACACACGTAGGAGTGATTATATAAATTTAATTAAGTTATAATCGATTATTTATAAATTTTCGCGTTCCAATAAAATGCAAATATGCAGTAGGTAGGTAGGTTCCCAAATTTTTATTTTGACCTGAAACTGCCGTTCTTTGTTTCTCTTTTTTCTAATTGATTTTTAATCACCAGCAAAACGATCGTTTAAAAATAATTACTCAATTTTCAGTATAGCAAATTATGACATTATTAGGAAATAAAAGTTATTCTCTGTGTTGAAAAATTTCCATTTTTAATTTAAGTGTATGCACAAATTATTATTAACTATGAAGATAATAATGCATTTTGCTCATTTAGGAAAATTACACGTCTTGGTTTCCTTGTATAGTTTTGCTTGGTATGTGTGTGCAAATCAAGATTTGCAATACAATTTGTTCGTGCTTGATAAACGTTTTAAAATAATAGATTTGCTATGTTTAAGTATGTAAGTCCCAACGGGGAGTAATGTAAACTTTTTTCTGCGGTGAACCAAAGAATAATAGAATATTAAAAATATCACGTCATGTATGTATAAACTATAAAGATTTTAAGTTGCTGGTGTACCGTTCGTTGTTACTTTAATTCTTACATCATTATTCAATGCTTGTAAAAATCTAATGTAATTTTTATAGAACGCAATAAAAATTTTTTATCGTGCTTATATTTTATATAGTAATTCATCATGGAAGATGTAAAACATTCTCGATTGTTATTACTCAACTTTAATTATAATTAAAACGTGCACAAGGCACGCACTCGAAAGACCCGAAGATGATTTAAGTAAATCGAGAAACCAAAAATCTTGTACATTATAAAAATTTATTTTTACCTTTCTACCTATAAACACAGCAACGTTAAATTTTATGAATCATTAAGTTATGTTACTTTTATTGTCGTTAAAAAAACTTTGAACATTTTAACATGAATTAACACATTAAACAAACAAATAATGAAGAGTTGTAATTGATACAAAAACTACTGCGAAATTTTGTTTTGGTATTGTAAATAATTTTAACATTAACATTATTAGGTGCTAAAGTAGATTTTCGGTTTCAATCTTACAACAAAAAAATATTTTTTATAATTAAGTTTTAAAATAATTCACAGTGTATTCATGAATTCTGTACATGAATAATTTTTGCCTGCGATCTCGGAGAAAATAAAAAGGAGTAATATTCAAAAAATATCAAATAAAAAATTTTTTTTTACAGTTTTTTGTAGCAGCTATGGTTCATTTTATTTAGATTTTTATTTCCTAAAGATATATTCCTTATATCTATGTACATTGTATTAGCAAAGAAGGTAGCCAGATGCACTCCAGAAGTTTGTTCAGAATATAAAATACATACTTAAGCAGGGAGTTCCCCATCAAGGTTCTAAAAATCCTTTTAATACCACAACTTTTAATCAGGGTGGAACAGCACTGCTGTGTATTTTATGCTCATGTAGTATAATAATTATTATGTATGTACCAACATAACTATAAAATATGCAGTTAGCTCGATAATAAAACATAATACCACACTGCAAGTAGCCCGAATGGCGAAACATTGTTAGACATAAAAAAAGTCTTCGACAAAACATAGACTACACATATAAAATGACAAAGTTCAAATTTTACTACATTCTTACGTTACGAATATTACAAAAAAAATATTTTTACAACTCGGCTGGCCCTGTATGCGGATGATACGGTCATATACAAACAAAGAATAGTAAAACAAAGAATTTTAATCACTGATTAGCATCAGTAATAGAATATAAAATTAGTTCGAAAACAACAGGTAATTATTATTAAAAAATTAATTTCGATGGTAGAACTATTTATTTTCTAAAGAAATAAAAATTAAACACCAGGAAGAAAATTATATACTACCATAATTTTGAAATAACAAATCCACTAACTCATTCTCTCTTAAAACAAACTTAAAATTTAATTCATTATTATTTTTCTGGGATTTTTCGGTTGGGCCAATGTAATTTGATGAAAAATTATTCATCTTCACACCCTAAAGAATATTGGGAAGAAGAGATATTCCATGCCTTGCAGATCTCCAATTGATCCAGAATTGTTCTAAAAGAGTGAAAGATTTCAAATTAATATAATTAAGCACAGATGCACACTGGGTGATATGGATTTATGTCAACATTAATTGGCGTTTACAAAAAACTGGAATCGGTTTCAAAAATTGTTGTGTAATAGATATTACTTAACAATTTTTTAAATCAATTTTTGAACGATTTTCCCACACAAAAATTAAATAAACCGTTATATCTCCACTATTCAGTGACGCAGCCAGAATTTTGTTATGGGGGGGGGGCTAAAAGATGCGATCAAAGAAAAAAAATTTTGAAAAAAGGGGCGTGGTCATCTTATTTTCGAGTATAATTATTGTGTTACCACTGTTACCTACCTTAAATTAAAGTGAAAATTAAAGTACGGCATTTTCGAAATAACTCAGAGCGAAAGATTTATCATTGATTTTTGTTGCCAATCTTTTTATTGTAATATAACCTATCCTTATTTTCAATAAATAGCACTCATTAAGATTAAGAATTAAAACTGATTGCTAATTATCCATAGTAAAGTTATTTTGTATTTGAAATTTCAGTAAACACTAAAAATCCGTTGACGGTGCTCCTACCTGTCCCCTCTCTTTTGCGCCGAACTACCCCTGTTAGCTCTTAAGTATAACAGGGGCGGCGTCTCAAAGTAGTGCTCATAGGGAACAATTTGGTAAATCCGTCCTTGGGGGCCCGAGGATGCCAGACCTAAATTAACTGGCTTGGCTGATTAGCTACCAACAAGCAACAAGTACCTAACTACAATCATATCGAACAGTTGAAAATCATTTTTTGTTTTTTTTATTTCGCCGGTAAAAAAGCGGCTATGGTCATTAAAAAAAGGAAGTGTCTGGGGGCCCCCTAGCCCCTCCCTTGCCTTGCGTATTTGTTTGGTAGCTTGTGCATACTCATTCAGTAATCTACCTTGTTTCTAACTTGTGGTGTGAAATACTATTGGCAATCTTAGAAAATTTATAACATTATTTCTAATAGTATTATAAAATTAAATATTATTATAAAAAAAATATTTTTTTAATTGGCATTCTTTCATCAATATCAATTCATCAATTCCTTCATCAATTCAAATATCATAAATTAAAACATAGTCCGCTATATACATAGTATATCATACTTATTTGATAATATAGAATGAATTTATGAATTTATTCGTTGATGATAATAATCAATGAAACTGTTTATTAATACTGTGAATATTTTCATTATATTTATGATAACTGTATCGGTCAGTGATGTAGCTAGGAATTGTGTTCGCGGAGGGGGGTGGAGCGCAGCGAGTTGTTCTCTAATAACGCCGCAAAATCATGCACTCAATAGACAGTTAGAAAATTACATTAAAAAAATAATTTCTCCAAAAAAAGGGTTTTGTCAGACATTGTTTACGTTAATGACGATAATAATAGTTTCTAACTACATAAATAAACACTAAAATTTAAATCATAGATATTTATTATAATAATATAGTTCTAAATTCTAAAATTATTGCGTTTTTTTCTTATTTCAAAAATATTTATAATCTCTTTTCTACATTAATATGTACATTCCTGTGAATTGCTAGTAAAGCTAAACCGCTTAATCTATTCTCGTCCGTACTATTTCTTAAATATGGCTTTATTCGTTTTAAGCTGGAAAGTTTTTTTTCTACAGAGGCTGTAGTAACCGCTAATGTTCCCAACAAAGATATAATAATATATATATTGTCGTGTTTCAAAGCGATTCGCACCCACCCTGTGCATTTTGGAAAATTTTGTTTTAGTAAATTTGAGTTGTAGCATTGTAAAATTGAGAGGTGGGGGCAAATCACAGAAAATACAAGGCTTTTTGCCAAGATGGCTGCCCGAGCCGGTTGATGATTTTTGGCTCTGTGAATTATTTTTGAGATTTGTAATTTATTTTTGAGATTGTGAGTTATTATTTCGATATTAGTTTAAATAAACTGAATTAGATGTGAATGCATTATTGCGCTTTTTTGGAAGTATAATTTTTGAAGTTTGGAATTATTTTGAATTATCTTTGATAAGTTGCTATGGAGCGGTAGATTTGATTTGATTTGGTTAATTTAGAAAAAGCAGGTAAAATTATAAAATTCGAGTTATATTTAAAATTGGAAAATTTAAATTGCATTTGAAGGAAAGAACGTGCGAGGTAGATAAACCGACGTTTTGAATAAGGGAAATCAAACTTCGTTCCTTATGAAGTGAAATTTTATTTTACATTGAATTTAAATTGGATTTGATTTAATAATTGTATTTATTTTTTTTTTGAATTAGAATTTTTTTAGTTTATTTTTGAAGACGCTAGAACTCTTCGTCCTAAAAACATCCGCAATCCAGGGCTAACCCGAGGCAATACAAAAAATTTGAAAAATATTTACGAAATTTTTCATAGCATCTTTTTGGCACCACGGCGCAGGGACGATTCAGTAAACATTTTTGAAAAATATCATTTCAATATATTCGGAAACATATCAATATATTGCACTGATTAAGAGCTTCTATTGTGTATTTTGAAAGCTCTCCTTCATAGTTTTTTCATTTCTGTTGCCAAATTAGCCATTCGCTTTCTAATATAGCATCATTAGTGCTTTGAAAGTCATTTATATAGAAATCTATAAATGGCTTCAAGTTCTTGTAAAATTTCAAATTAATAATTTCTCCCCTCCCCTGGCTACCCCGCTAGTATTGCGGTTCGTATGGGTGAGAATCAATGAAAGAGTTCATTAATACAATAAATATTTTCATTGCATTGATGGTGGTTTTTATTTTAATGTAATTTCGTGTTTATACCTATTTAAGCAATCGATTTGTTACTTAAAGCATTTTGCTGACTGTTTACTATTCAATATTACATGGAGTTCACTAGCAGTAAACGAGAGAAGTTACTTATAAAATATAACAAAAATATTATTTTACCAAGAACTGACTTCTGAAACATCTCCACTGAAATGCTAAACCTTTTGGAAATAAATTTACGTCTATTGATTGGAACTCTACTGCCAATTTGCAAGATGTGATCAAAAAATATATTATGACCGTGAATTTTGTCAGAATTCGAAAAAGCTAAGCTTACTATCTTAGTATATGCGACATCGTCACTTCATAAAGTGCCTTTTACTTTAGAGATAATTACTTTAGAGATAAAAGTCTTCAGTTTTTCATTAAAATCGAAGTTAATATCAACCTTAACCTGAAAATTTTTCCTTCGCGACTGAAAGAGAAAAAAATTAAAAATTTGAAGTCACGAATAAATTGCATATCACGACATTGATATTATATTTGCTACTTATTAATAATTTTCAATAAAGCGCCAACGACTGAATAATAATTGAATGAAATTAAAAAGTACTTACTTATTTTGTAATTCTGGTTCTTAAGTATGTATAACCTTCAAGTTAAGTTAATAATATTAAGTTTCATTTCCTTACTTCATATTATTTGTTGATTATTTATAATATAATTAATACTATGTTAGAAGTTTGAAATATCACTCCATACTATTAAAGAATTCGCACGAGGAATAGGTATTTGAACAATTTCCCTACCGATTTGGTTAGAATTTATCAAAACTATTTTTATACTTTATTGTATTATTTAAATTCAAAAAATCTTATTAGCAAGATCTGTATTATTTTGTAAAGGTGGGAAGGTATGGTAACAATTAAATAGCATACCTACATACAATAATTATGTACATATTATTAATCGACATATTTCACATAGATATACTGAATGTTTGGTTTAATTTAACTTTATAATTATAAAAATAAGTAATAATCTTGATAATCTAAAAAGATAGAACTACTATCTGGCCGATGAGATCAAATATCCTTGTTTGTGTTGTTTATTCAAGTTATAATGTCCTCCGACTGGACAGTGAGAAAATCCATGTAACTTTGAAGTAACAACAACTTTAAAGCTTTTCAATTAAAACAGTAAATTAACTTTATTGCATTCTTAAATTAAAACTGTTAGTTTTACTATTAGAAGTTACAGGAAAAATGTTAACGTACAGATTATGGGTAACTATGTATATTAATTTTATCTTGGGTATACTTGAATTGAAAGTTTCTCATGTTTCAATATTAGTCGCTTCTATTGAATTTAACAGTATTAAGTTTCCATTGATTTACTGATCGCATTTAATTTTTTTTATTTTTGTGTCTGAGACCCAAATAAACGTTATAACTATCTTAATAAGTCTCTTCTACGTCTATGTAATCGGATATGACAAACCAAAATTATTATAATGCAAGGAACAGCATCAACCCTTGTTGCGTTTGGAATGCCAGAGAAAATTTCTAATTATTTTGAAATAGACGAACATAGATTTATTCCAAAACGATAGCTACACTAATCGAAGAAGATTTTTTTGGGTACGGTCATTTGAGTCCAAAAATGTTAGCTAACCTGTTAATTGTAGGTTACCTGTTTTAAATAGATAACGTCGCAAAAAGTCCAATCCTTTGATCTACAATTCTAGATCAGAATGCAGATAAAGCTTAACCATGCTTAATCAAACAGAGAAAATTGGTTAGGTTGCTCTCTCCATTACATTCCTGCTCAAATCGTTCTGAACAAATTAGCAAATCAAACAACTAAATCTTCAGTGAACTCGGAACACACAATTTAAACGAAATGCTCAAAAACATTTAAAATAGCAAGCTTGAAGCCATCTAATTTTGACGTTGATCAGAAAATTTGTCGCACTAAAAGGATTTTTTGCAAGTCTTCCAAGAAAATCAATTAAAAACCGTTATTTGTTAATGATGAAGAAAGACAAAGTTAATTGAGTTCCTGCATATGCAAGAAGGATGGCCATAATTTTCAAGGGAAAGGTATTTCAAGGCTGATTTTAGCTACCTGCTGCAGGTGTAAACTACGTGCACCTGAGAAAGGTGTGTTTACTCTCACTACGTATCAAAATATGTAATTTGCAAACTAAGCTACTCATTAATTATTTATAGACACACAAAAATCTTTCTTGTGACAGTTTAATCTTCAGTTACACCAAAATAATTAGTGTTAATTAATGCCATTTTATTTGTAGTAAAAAAACGTAGTTCTTTTAACTTATCTTTAAATCTAATAACTGCAGATTCATTAGTATTCATCAATTATAAAAAAAATGTTTCTAATTCGTTACACTAAAAAACCACAATAGGCAATAATAAACTAAAAGCGAAAAAGGTTAATTAAACGATAGAACGAGTTAATCAACCTTTTCAAGTTAATCTTGACAAATTTGAAATACTCTTCCAATTCAATTTTTTATACCAAGAATCTGCATGTCATTAACAATCTTTTACTAATTGTATGAGCTTTTAACAAGGTGAACAATAAGCTTACCTCCTGTTCTCATTTTTGATTTCCAATTCGCGATGGGGTGTTTATGTTCGTCCAAATCAACTCGATCTATGTTATTGTGGAAAATTAAATTTTCAATTTACCTTACAACTCCCACAGTCCTGACTACAAATTAATATTAAATTGAACATTTAAGACATAATAAGTTGCTTGTCTTCATAAAGCAATGTGTTTTACACACTGCACATATTAATTTTTCATTTTTTTTAAATAAAATAAGTTGTATAGTAACAGTTTGAAATATAACATGGCTGGGTATATTAATGAACCGTGGTTAGAATGTAATCACGATTTAATTTGTCGTTTAAAAGTTCACAGTGTGTTACAGGAAGAGATTGAATAAATTATTGAAGTTAGTAAAAGCAATATTTTTTTCTTGTTCTTTGATATGGTCTAGCGATGGTACTATTAATCCACCCATATAAGAATTTAATTTTTCTTGTAAACAGAAATTATTTTTTCGTCTTTTATTTATTCGATAACGCCCGTGCGGCTTTCACACTTCAAATTATCCGTTAAATACGCCCTTGGTATTTGCAGTTTTCGAAACATCGCAGGTAAAAATAAACAGTTATCCGGGGGTAGGAATAATATTAATCTGTAATTAACTGTTACCGCCCGAATGCAACAAGAGTAAAAAATATTTTAAATGTTCGGCAAATTGTTTTAAAATTTTTAATTTAGCAATTTTGAAAAAAACACGTGATTGCGGACAGGAACGCCAAATTGCTGTTTTAATTTTATTTTAAACCCGGTAGTCAGAAGCAAATTAAAACTTATTTGCATAATTACAGGTTTCATCTCGTTATTTTTGCAGTTGTCGTTTGGATACAGGAAATAATTTATTTTTGATTAAAAGAAAATTTTATATTTTTTTGATAACTAATTACATTTAGATGGTGTAAGTGTGTCAAAATATTAAAAGGTTTTTGTTAATTAATAGTTTCTGAAGTTGAACATAATTTATATTCGGGTTTGTTGCCTTGCACGGGCATTGAAGTCTCCACGCAACAATTTGCTTTTTTATCGTGTTTTAATTAAAACATCGTAATTTTTTTTGCATTTGAAACAAATGTTATCACCCCCGATCGAACTGCACTTAAAATTAATAGCCTTCTGATTTTTTTACGAAAGTTATAAACAAACAAAACCTTTTTTTCTCAATAAAAACGATTAATTTAAATAAGTAATGAACTTATAATTAACTATACCTACATAATCCAAGTTAAAGTGATTTTCAATAAAACCTGTAAATTATATAACAAGTGGACGGTGTTAAGTCAGGTGGGGAGGGGGACAAAGGCGTCTCTTTCCCCCCCAGTGGTCAACAGCTCGCGGCCAAGTCGCCATCAGTTTGCCTCAAGCTTTTTCCTAGTCAGGTTCTTGCCATAATTATGTGCCTTGACAATTAGTTTTAGTGTTTATAGTTGATATTTTTGCGTAATACTTTAATCACGAAAATGGATAACAATCCCGACTCCCCGGATTCAATTTCGAGCGATCAACTCACCGTTGATTTATTAACTCCACGTTCAAAACGTAGAATAATCATGAGTGATGCAAACGATATTATAAATGATGATCGTCGTGATCATACCAATTCCTCCGATATTAACAAGAACGGAAATAACAATGACGTTAGTTTTGTTTTGATGAACGACGACCAAAACACAGAAAACGGCGAAGAAGATGACGAAGTATGTATTTTTTTAAATTTTGTAACGTAGAAATTGCAAATTTTGTTCTTCCATTCGACAAACCAGACAACATTTTAAATATTACTCTAAAACAAAAAATAAATGTGACCACAGGTATGTTGTTTAGTGAGGTTGAAGACACGACATTCTCATGTACCCTGCGGGAGGGTTTCCTAGTTAACCTGGGGCGACACTACCTGCTCCATCGGGTTCCTTGCCGCGCTCGACCGCCGTATTCTTCATTCCAATAGCTTTCGGTCTTGGCCTTTGATTTTTACGACTGCTTCAAATTTTTATTAACTTTAAAATATTTCACCAACCGAAGCTTTTAGTGCTTTTCAAGAAATTTATTTGTAGACTGTTTTTTGCCACTCCGTTCCATAATTTGCTGAATAACGCAACCTAACATTCTACTTATATTTTTTTAATTTACATTAACTTATTCTTCTTAATTTACAGTTAAAATAATTTTAAATACACGATAACTTTTTGTAGAAATATTTAACATCTTCATTACCTCTCTCGTTGTGCACTTACGTACCTTTACCATCACATACTTCCTAATTACTATTTTCTAATTAGTTTTCAACTTTCTCTTTCCGCATTTTTTCTGTTCTCCCTATGCATAGATTTATTAATCAATATAACATTATTAAAATTAGAATGTGAATACACTTCTGAAAGAAAAAGCTTCGTGATAAATTTTCTTGGATTCAAGCAAGGTTCCGTTTTTACTATAGTGAGTCAAGATAATAATAATCATCTAGCCTTAGTTTTCATCGGCATCTCCGAGCAACAAACGTTTTATTTAAAAATAAAAAAATTCGTCTAGAGACTTTAATTTCAGTCAGCAAATTTTAGTTTATTTTTACGTTTGTTTTTAATTCAATCAGTTTTGGTAGAATTAAATTATTATAAACAGAGTTATTGTATTAGTTCAGTTAATGTTTTGTTTCTTCTGCGATTCTAACGGGTACACTAGTGTAAGCAATTGATCGTACTGTCTACTAGGTCAATGACGACATCTAGAAACAATAATACACTTAAGGATGTAATCTCAGCCACTTCTAAATAATTTGTTTCGTGGTTTGGATTCCACGTCAAGCTGTACATTCTATTCATATAGTCTGAAAGTAAAAAAGTGGTTATCATTAAAAAAAAGAAGGTATTTTATTTTTATTTTAAATAAAAAGTAAATACAACGTTTTTTGACAGTTCCTTTAACATTAAGAAAATTAAGATATCTTATATAAATAATATAACACGAAGTTTTTGTTTTCTATAGGAAATTTGGTAAAAAATTTATCCTTAATTATTTTAAATCTCGATGCTTCGATATTGCCAATATAGAGTTAAAGACGTATGACATGGTACAATTTATTGAAAAACAAGTTCTGTGCAGAAGCAAATTTCGAGCAAAAAGGAAGATTTTTTTATTATTCCTGGTTTGTGCAGGACAACTGTCTTACTTAAAAAAACTGAAAGTATATACTAGTAACCTGATTAGGCTAATAAGCAAAAACGTAGATCAATATCAGAATTATTACTAAAATGCTTAGAAATAACCTTAGATGCCAACTTAAGCATCAAACAACTTTTTTTTAATTTTGATAGATCTTTTAATTGTCTAAATGACAGCATAAAAACTTTTTAATAATTTTTAGACAAATTTTCGGGAATAGAACAATTGAAAATTAGGAAACCTGAAATGTTTTTGACATTAGGCAGGCCTATTTACAAATACTTCTTGATCATTTTCATGTAAGTACTTTATATTTTTAATTGTTTTTTGATCAAAAATTTCCTATGTAAAGTGTCAAAACAAAGTTCAATGACATGTTTACTCGAAAACTAATGATAGTGGAAATTTTAATTTGATATTAATAACAAATTATTATGTTGTGTATATTTATAAAATAAACAAATAAAAACAAATATGATAATAATTGTATTTATAGAAAAAAATCAAAACTGAAAACCTGCTAGTCAGTTTACTCCGAAAGCTTAAGATGAGCTCAGCTGAATTCAAATTCAGTATATTTTAGAAGATTTAATAACACACTGGACCTTAAAATACAAAATTTTGATGTAAATCCGAGTAAAACGTTCTTGCTACTGCTTGGAAGTACTCTCCAAATCCCCCAGTTGTTTGTGGAAAACATAATATTAATATAAGCATTAATAATAATAAACATTATAATATTATACGCGAAAATTCTTTAAATACTGGCCCAATTATCTAGTATTATCATAAAAAAGTCATTTTTGTTATTTTTATTTAAATAACGCACATATGATTGGTTAGTTTTAAGTTACCAACCTAAAAAATCGGCATATGACGGGTGGGCGGCCTTTAGATCGCACGACATAAGTAATGAAGCGGAAAGTTTGTGCATTTTTTTGTTTCTTTTGCTATGAAAATGTACACTGTAACTAACAGCGACCTACAATTTTCAAGGCGAATTACTTTCTCAGAGTGCAAAAAGCCGAACATTTTTTTGAGTCGAGTAATCCGAAGTTGAGAGTTTATAAATTTTTTTCACAGGAAAACGTAAAATTATAATAATGAATTACTATATCAATTTCAATGTTGATCGACCATTGAGTACCGCTAACAAAGGCAATTTTTTTACGAAATTTAAATTATATGAGATTATAATCTTTAAAATTATTTTTAATTTTTACACTTTAGATAATTTTAATATGAGATGTATACGTTTGAAAATGAGCTATTTGTGAAAATTAATAAATAGTCAAAAAAGGTCAACAGGGGTCAAGTTTGAAAATTTATAGCTAAGACTCTATTATAGCTACAAAGTTATATAAATTTATAGATAGCGGTCTGTAGATCACTTTTACGTCAGAAAAACAAAAGAACTGAGTAAAAATTGAGTTCTAAAAAGATCTATATCTCAGAAACTATATGGACTAGAACACTAATTTTTCTGTGATTTTACGCAGAATTTTATCAGCTTTAATTTTGATAAAATCTATTTTAGGTATAGGATGCACAGAAAACGGTCAATATAGGATATTGCGATTTTTGGCGCCTTTTTTGTCAAATTTACTCCTATTTCGGTTTAAATCTGTTGTAGAAAGCTTCAGCCTTTTGTTGATATTAATGTAAACGGTTTAAGCAAAAAACTTTAATTTCCGAGTTATTTCCATGCACAACTACCTAATGACTCGACAAACATTTACTTGTCTATTTATAAATTATTAACAATAACAAACATGTAGACGTAAACCTTGTCTTTGTTTTTAGATTTTATACATACTGACTGAAAGTTACAGTATGATCAATAGTTTAACGTGCAATCCTAAACACGGCACAAATAATGCAGAATATGGCATGAAACTGCATGTTATGTCTTATACAATTATCACTGCAGAAGGGTAATTTCTTACAGTACCAAAGGATAAACAGTTAAAAAAAAGTCAAGTGAAAATCACGTGTAAAAGTCAAATTACATAAAAATAATAAATGTTTAAGCAAATTTAAACGGTTCTGTAATTACAAGTTTCTAGATCGTTACTCGAATGAGGTGGATGTGTGAATCCGCCTATTTGTTGTTAATACAAAATGAAGTTGGCTCCCGCTTATGGGCATTAAAGTATAGGTAATTATATAATGCAATATCTTGCAAGTAGCCTAAGGGTAAAAGGGTCGTGGTGCCAGTAGCAGTTCTCGTGCTGATGATGACTATACGAACGAGTCGCTAGGATGTGCCTGTGTTGACGCTCCAGGCAATGCGTGACGCATGTGCCCCGCATATTGCCTTCCGGTAAACCCTCTTGCAATTAATATTTGAACGCAAATTTTCGATTAAGATGTTTGCAAAAAAATTTAATTAAAATGCAATGACTAACTTGGGTCATTATGTATACAGAGATCACAACTAAAAACTGAGCTTTACAATTTCTTATACGGGAAGCAACAATTTTCTTCAGAATAAAATCAGAAAGTGGCATTCTCTATATTTGGGTAAAATAAGTAAAATATCTCTTTTCTTCTTGAATCGCACATTAGTTTTGTAAAAACTTTATGTGCAAATTAATGATTTATAGTTTAACTGTTAGCTATGTAGGTACAAGAATTGTAGTATTTTTAAATGATCACTTAATATAAAGACGTTCGATAATAAAAAATGTAATAAAGAAATTTAAAATTAATGACAATTTAAAACTCAACATTTTCGATTTTAAATAAGCCTCCTGCAAAGCAAAATTTATTGATTTATTTTATGCATCATGTTCATTAATTTATTAATATTGACATGAAACATTTTAGTTTATATTATTTACAAGATAAAATTACAATTTAAACGATGGTAAAATTGATGGCACTATAAATTATTCTAAAATTATTTAAGATAGGTACAAATTTATTTTTGCAATTTTATTGCGTAGATTTTTTATTATTAATTTATTTAAAACGTATTTGCAAATGCAGAGGAGTCGCATTTTTCCTTTTTCGTTCTTGCTATTAATTTATATAATTTTGTATAATTGATTTAATGAGTGCTTCTTTATTTTAGAAGAAAATACATAGGCATTAGACATAGTAGAACCACGCCACTTCCTGTGTATAATTTAGGTGTCCGCGTACTCTTGAAATTTTTGAATTAATTTTTTAACCATAAATACGGTTATATTAATTATTAAATGATAATTTTTAAATTTGAAATCTTAGACCATCGTCGAGAACATTAATAAGAAGAAGCAGTTGGTTATTTAGATTTGGTCCACGAATTGGTCTTTTCAGGGGCGAGGGGAATCACTAGAGGCAGGTTGCCTCGAGCAGAGGAATGCCGTCAGGCAAGTGCACGCCCTGGCCTCAGCTCCCCTCGCTGATGTTCTTCGTCTAAGACACAGCATCGCGGTCTCCGCTTGTTTACTTATTTTCTCTCCGATGGACATTTACATATGCAACAACATTGGCAAACTTCCATTAGAACTTTGGATGCTGGCTCGATCTGATACGAAACAAATTAATGTATTCTCATCTTAGGAAGAGGTACTGATGTAAAGTCCTGTAACTTGTAGCCCACACGTGTTGCGGCCTCACGTGTCCTACCTTGACCGACACCTGTTATTATTCCGTCAAGTAGATATTATTGTTCCAAAATGGAGCACAGTGGATTATAAGTCGAAAAACATATCTGGTCCTTTGTAATTCATCACGGTAAGATGATCTAATGCATATAAACGTACAATTATCTTTGCTATTTCTATATAAATCAGTTACGTCATGCTAGTAGTAATTGGTTGTGATGTGCAGAAACATTTTATAGGCACCGCACTAACTCGCTATAAAATTTTTCAAGAAATTCCTCAACATCTTCCTGTAGTTGTAAATCGCTTCGCTCGTATTCGCTCGACAACAAAAATATTAATTGCAAGTTACATAAAATTTACATATTACAACGGGTAACTCATCAAAAAATCAATCTGTACATTTAATGTTCAAAAATCAATTTACTGCAACAAAAATCAATGAATATAAAACACGGTCAGTTCTTCTATCTCGATCGATTAAACGTCTGCATTAAAAATCCAGGAAACATCAACGTGCGATCAAACAACGAACCCGTTTTGAAATCGTAAAATTTACATCTCTTCATCAATTCATTATTAGGACAATGCAATTAAAATTAGTATATGCGGAGTACAAAAAATCCATTTAATTATTATTATACTCACGTTAGATGTAAACTTTTTTTTTAATAACTAATATACGTTATTTTATATAATAGACACAAATCACCGTCATATTTCAATTAGTCACTTTCCAATTCAACACTGACACGACAAATATTTTAATTAACTAAAATATAATTATTATGCTTTTTAATATCATTATTGTCTAGAAAAATTAAACTTTAATAACCTCCTTATCGGAATTAATTATCAAAACTTAATTCACTTACTTGACAAGTTATGGAATCGATGTCATTAATTATTAAATACGACGAGTGGCTTGGTGTTATCTCCGGTTCAGTTACAGAGCAGAATTTTTAAATTATTAAAGTATCTTACGGAAATTTTTAATGATTATTAATAGTTCGTAATTAGCATATAACGATAAAGCCATTGAAATTGTACGTTGGTGTAAAAGTTACCGTATTATAAATAATATTGAAGAAAACAATAAAAAATATAAAACACATTTATTCTTAGCAGGTATTAAGTCGGTTGATCTATGAGTCTGTTATATGGCAACAGAGAAGAGATTAATCAGTTACGGAGGTTCGAATGCAACTACAAGAGCTTAAAAAATAAAACCAGATAACTAATATTATAAATGAGTTTACTATATTACACCACCGTTTTCAATTTACCTTAGCAAATGCTACCTTAAGTTGCTTCTCCTTATTGTGGGTGTAATTACTTTTACAATGCAAATGTAACACAAAGAGATTATGTAATTTTTCGTTCCTCGTAGAATATTTCTAATCGATTTTTTTTAAACATGGTGAAAACTGTAATTCAAAGATTATTTAGATTATTTTATTAAAAATTTAGGAAGATAAAGTGTTATTATAGTTATTGCTTTAATTTAAAAGTTTTCGAACAAAACTGGTTTGTTTCGTGATTGTTTAATATTAGTTCTCATAATAAGATACAAATCGAAGTGTATCCTGTTCCAATTATTTTCCAAGTTAAATATAACAAGGATGCTTAAGAAAAATCCGTTTCAAACATAAACTACATATAAACGATTCAGTATAGATAATTTATACTATGTATTTCTACCATTAATAATTATTAATAGAAATAAATTTTCTTTTCATGTTTGAAGATTCTCAACACTTGATATTTTCTATTTATAATTATTGTTAAAAATTTCAAAATTCTTAAAACTCTTCACCTACAAATTGCTTTGACAGATCAAAATATCTAAATTTTCGGCGAGTAAAAAAATCTGTTGTGTGCAACTTATAAAGATAATTTTCATCAAAAATCACTACTAGAGCTAAACCAGAGGTTGGTAACCGGACAAACGAATGTAAATCAAATATAAATATACCACATTCTTGAATATTACATTAGCACACAAAAACTCTTCTTATTTATAAAGTTACTTGTTTTGCTTACTTCCACAAAAAAAAATTATCAAAATTGCACGCTCTTTGATGTGTCCAGTTATTCGTCTAGTTGCCATGGTTGCAACTAAATTGTATACACACCAATGAAACCCTGCTGTTGTAATGTTTTTGTAATTATAAATAAAATTTCATTTTTAATGGTTTGTTACTTTAATTAAAGCAATCCCTGGTACCCTCAGTACCCCAGTAATTGTGTTCATAAAAAACAAACCTAACTGTTTGCGTTTCTATGTTTCTATTAACTGAAAAAGTAAAATTGTAACTTATGCCGTGAGAAACGTATAAAAATATTATTTAGAGTGAACAATAATAATAATTGTGTGCTTGCGTTTAAAATTATCTTGTAATTAGATATAATTAATTAAGAGCATACCTACTCATCAAAAATAATTATAATTTTGCTCATTTTTTAGTGTTAAAATAATTGCATAATATGTATAATATAAATTATTCCTCTTTTTTTGCTCGGGCTCATGCCTTTGAATTGTAATACGGAAACTGGAGGACCTGGAACTACTTTTGCTTTAATTTAGTTTAACTTACCATCTATTTAGTCATAGCATTCTCACAAAACGGCCAATCTACGATTTGGTAACTTTTGAGATTATTTCAATCCGATCCTGATTTAGAGAATTGAAGTTTTTTCCTTTAATGCAAAAATATAGAGTTTAAGCCAGTTTAACAAAAAAGTCGGTTTTTGTTTTATATTGTAAAAGTTTTGTAGTGCAGATACATTTAAATAAAATGAAACAAAATAATAAACATAATATAATTTTTTTTAAATATTACGATGTAGACGTGTTAGGCCAGGCTGCAGGTAATTTTTATCCCAAAAAATGATGGAATTTTGTTACTTGTTCTAAAGGTTTCGTATGGCTGTAACCATTGATTAAAGAGCTAAATTTCTTTAATCAAGTTTTCAAGATTCCTCTGTTACAAACAAAAAATTTTTTTTAATTAACAAATAAACTTAAAAAAGCAGATCCGGAAAATTACACGAAATATTGTCAAAATATAAACAAAAAATGTAACAATTTAAAAAGCTTATAAAAAACATTTCTATTCTATGGTATTTATAAGTAAAAATAGATATTTTTTGCATTTGATACAATTTTATGAACTTCGAGCGTCCACAGCTCTGAAGATATGAGTCCCAGCATAAAACTTTATAAAATGTTTTTGGAAGGAAATTTTATTAGCTTTAAATTTGTATAACCCTATTTTTATCGTATTTCTAAAAGAAAGGAAGTTATCGTCGAAAAATCGCTTTTTCTACTTTTGTCGTACTGCTAGAACTTATTTATTTATAATTATTTATAATTATAAGTATAATGTATACTTTTAAAAAATGAAGAAAGAATTTCAACATTTACTAGCATATTTTGAATGATTTTGTGTTTTACTGCGTGACCTAATAACTTTTAATTAAAAGGTTAGCAGAGTACTATGTTTATTAAAGCATTTTAATTTTTCTTCCTGTTTCCTGTTTAAAATTTGATTTTAAATCAAATTAAATTATTGAACTGTATTTTTCCAAATCCAAATTTTTCTAATGCATTTTCCAGAAAATTACAATTTTAAAATAATAATTTGTATTTAAAATAAATTTTATAAAATAGAAATGTTGATTAAAAGTTTATGCCGATAAGCAGCTGTATGATTTTCAATAAATTTTGTCGCTCCCTTAAGTTAATTCAAATTTTATTTTTTATCCATCTCTCCTTTATCTTCTAATTAACACCTGTAGCTTCCAATGTTAATTTTCAATATCATTAAATTCCTCTCAAGTTACTTTTATTTAACTTTTAATCGAAACTAAATACTTCTTAAAATTACTTTATTTTTAAATATTTATACAGAATTTTAATTAAATTTATCGGACTCTTAAAGTTTGACTTTTTGTCAAAATGTAGAATTTCATTCCCTCATTATTAAAAGTACTAACATAATTATGTATTTATTCTGAAAGAATAAACGTCACCAAATTGCCTTGAACTGCACGATCGGGTTTTGGACGTATGGTATGATCTTCCACGGTCCCCCCCCCCTCACTAACGTTTATTCAAAATATAGTAGTACCTAACACACGGATCCAAAAATACTTTTCGAGCAAGAAACTAAAATTTATTATATTTACGAAAATATCAGTGTTAATAAAAGCAATTCATAGTCTTTATTAATTGTTTAATGTATTTATGAAAGTTTCACAAATAAGTGTATGTGCCCGTCATATTACGCAATGTTCTATTTTGGGGGTCATTGATTTCTACCAAAAGTATAGTACCTCCTATAACACTAAACAAAAAAAGGAATGTAAATGAAATGCGTCTACTGTTCCTAGAGCTAACTACAATAGCTTTTAGATCATAGCAGACATTCTCGTAACTATGCACAACTCCCCCCCCCCTCCTTAAAATTAATACATTTAATAATTTCCTTTAATATTGTAAAATTTTAAAATATTTCGATTAATTTCCATTGCATTGTAATATTTATCGTTGAAATAGCAGTCTTACTAGAAAAACATCTTTATAATAGAAAAAGAACCTAAAAGATGAATTTTCTCAGTTGATCGTGTGGTAGTTAGTAGTATGTAATGTTAAAAGATACAAACTAAACACAATGTTAAAATAATGAATTTTAACTGTTAAGTAAAGAATACATATTTACATAGAAAAATAATATATTGTGGTGTTTCAAAAGGATTCGCACTCACCCTGTACAGTTTTAAGAAAATTTTGTTTTTAGTGAACTGTAGTTGTAAGATTGTAAATGGAAGAGGTGGGGGCGAATAAAAGGAAATACGAGGCTTTTTGCCAAGATGGCCGACCAAGCTGGGCGCTAGTTTTTGGCTCTGTGAAAATTTGAGAATTTTTTTGTTAAACATTGTGAGTAATTAATTTTTAATATTTTTAATAAAGTGATTTTTGTGCAAACGCATTATTGCGTATTTTTTTGAAATTTTGATATTTTTTTGTGAGTGGCTACTGAATGGAAGTAGATTGATTGATTAAATTGACTTGGATGAAACAGAATTATTATTTTGTAAATTGTTTTAAAATTGGAAAATTAAAATTTATTACATTCGTAGGAACGAATGCTGATATTGATAAGTAGGCGATTTGGATAAGCTAAAATCCAAACTTCGATCCTTTTAAAAATATTTAAAAAATAATATATTATAATATTATTTTTGGAGAATTTATTTGATTTCTTTGGATTTGAAAATTTGTTTTATTTTGAAAACGCAAGAACCCTTCGCATTGAAAACATCCAAGATGTCCGAAATTCAGGGTTAACCCGAAGCATATAAGTTATTGAAAAATATCTACGAGATTTTTCATAGCAATATGAAAAACAATAAAAAAGACAATAATTTACATTTAACAGAACAAAAATATGTTAAACCTGTTAAATGTAAATTATTGTTTTTTTATTGTTTTAAAATATTATTTTTATAATAATATGTAAGTATGTATTCTTTACTTAACAGTTAAAAATCATTATTTTAACATTAAGTTTAGTTTGTTTCTGTTAAAACATCTTTAGTTCATATCTCTGGTAGACATATTCAATTTTGTAATTGAAACATTTATTTTTAGATTTTTTTGCAAATTTTCGAAAAAAACTTTTTCTATTCTTTTTATTATCTTTTTCTATTCAGCAGTAGCGACATTACTAGTGATCGACGACTACTCCGTTAAATTTTGGTTTGCTTACTCTTTTATCTACCTGAGTTTTGTGGCGCAAAAATAATAATCAATAATATGAATTAAATTTCATCTGAATACGAAAATAAATTAAGTAAATTATTCTTTTAGATAGCACTAGACTTAGATAATTTCTATATTGAAATATTTTTTTGTCACCATCCCTAAAAAAATCGCATTATTTGCCTTTTATAACTACTTTACTACTACTGTGCAAAATTTTTAAAGATCGTAACCAAAGTTTTTATTACTCGCGAGGTATGAGAATTGTGTGAAAACGACCTACCTCTATGAGGGCAGTAAATATTTACCGAATACCTAATATACTTTGGTTATTAGTTATTACCGACTAATCAATCGATTTCTCGAGGTTCATTATAATCGGACACCACTGTAATTATTATAAAGTATGATAAAGTATGTTGTTGATAATATTTTAATTTTATTTTTTTTTAATTTTTTGACATACCTAATATATGTACATCTAAATATAGTATGTCATAGCCATCGGCGTCGATTTGCTCGTTTAATTCGATTTGGTGTGGAAAATCGATTCGAATAAAATTTTTGTGGTGAAAATCTTGAACAAAGAATACATCATGTTGGTTGCTATTTTGAATTTTAATGTTACATATTTTCAGTTTTACTCGCACTGCAACGTATTAACTGTAAACTGAAATAACATAATTTTTAAATTGTAACATACTATTTACTAACTTATATTAATTAAGGAAATATGACGATTAAATACTAATTGCAGCAGTTTATTATACCGACCGACCCTTTTTTTTTAAATAGAAAAAGCCTCTGATTTATTTTAATTTTATAAAATTGTTCTAAATTATTCATAATTATTTCTAATTACAATAAACAATTTTTATGTTTTATAGCAAATAAATCCAAAAAAACAAAAGTGTAAAGTATAATATTACCTGAAAGCTGAGTGTAATTAAAAGTAATTATCGTGTATCATTTTTAGAATATTTATTAATTAAAAATATATTAATAGTATATCATAAGTAAAAGCAATTAAAATTATATATAACTAATTATTGCTAAACAAGTTTTAATAATTTTAATTCTTTGGGGATGTGCTTATCCTTCCAATTAAGTTTAAGTTTGTCGGGTTTAATAAATTAATCATAAAAGTTGATCTTAATATGTTTTATTGTTTATCTGTTATATTTGATTGCATTCGTTACATTGCATTTTTGACATGAGGATATTTGCATTAATGTTATTAACGTCGATCATAAGCTTATTACAATCCGGTTGTATGCTTTATAAGCAACAATCAGAAACGGTTAACGCAATTATGACCAAAATAATCAAAAATTTCCTTTAAATCAATAACAGCTGAAGTTCCACTTTTGTATCACGACTTGAATTTTATTTTTGGAAAACGACTAGGTGCGCGGTAATTTGGTAAAGTTTAAAATTTAAAATTGAAAAAAAAGCGTAATTGTCAAAATTACGTGCTAAAAGCTTTCTTCTTACATATTTTCACGTCACCGATTGATGTATATAATTATACCTCATAATATTTATTCGACAATAGGTCACATTTATCCAAAGAAATGTAACGGCATAAAAGAACGATTATCGTCAATTATCAACTAAAAATTATTTATAGTCGTATGAAAACTATTCATTCATAGATTTCAAATTGATAATATCTGATTTACTTAGGGCGCGTCGAGCAAGTGCATGTTTATGTTAATATTTTTTATTACATGCAATTACTTTCTCCCCAACCATATTGTAATTAACCGGAAAAAGAGCTTAGAAGTCAACCAATGGGAAGGCTCCGGAAATGACATATTACACGCTGCTGCCTACCTTTACTTCAAACTAAATTACTTCAAACCAGCACGCGAAATGTTTTTACGCTTAATTAACACAATTAAGCTATCTGTTCAACAAAACGTAAAATAATATACTTATTATAATTTTTTGTATAATTGTTAGGAATTAAAAAGTTATAACTATTACACCATCGAGATCAAAGTTCGTTTTGCTCTTTCAATTAATTAATAATTATTTTAATTGCTTCATTAAACCAAAAACGTGAAGAATTTTTAAAATGTATTATAACATCTTTCATGTTTAAATTCGCTAATTTGAACATATAAAATGCTTTGTACTGCAAATTTTTTATTAACTTAAAACCCGGAGCTTTTTGGATTTACGCTCGACTTTGGTCGGTCAAATTCGATTACACGTGCTTTTAGCTCCGGGCTACCCCCATAGGATACTTTATCATAACACTCTATGACTGAAGGTGGTGAACCGTTGATTGACTTACTTCTTGTAAAACCTTTCGTGGTTCAGTGCGTCGAATAGTGAAAAAACGTGGGCGCCTTGTGTGACTTTGTTTCGGTGCGCTTTTATTCTCATATCGGAACTTTTGACCATTTTTTTTTATTCCGCACAACATTGTAAGTAGAAAGTTTAATAAACATTTTTATCAAACTTCCAAGTTGTTTGCAATAATTATGCAAGCAATTAATTGTGTGCAGACACAAAGACACTTGTTGACTTTCCATTTCTAAAATTTAATTGAAAAAAAAATTACGTAAACCGACTATTAGGATTTTGAGAGTGTGATTAATAATATCATAAATAACTAGGAAACACATTATAAATAAAAAATGCAATCGCTTATGTATTACATAAAAGGTAAACAAAAAATTAAAAGCGGTTCTATTGATTATGTTCTTTATTATTTACTTTTAATTGGCAATATTAAATATTTTGCTATTGGGGACAAAAAACGTCCGGGAATTTAGTTTGGTAAATGTTTATTTATTTTCTAAAAGTTGTTAATTAACTTTAGATTACTCCCACTTCAATGGGACAATGTAGTACAATTAGTTTTTATTATTAATAATAAACAATAATAAAAACTATTTTTTTAACAAAACCTTTTTATATTTACCTTTATATAATATATTAAATATTTAAAAATCAATAACGATATAATATACTTATTTCGAAAAGTTTAGACTTGAAAAGCATTTCAAAACTGTGTTCTAGACTGTTTTGTTGTTATTCGCGAATTTGAACGAATCCCACGCCTAAACCATTGAAGATAAATATATGCTGTCACGAACTTTCTTGTAGGAAATTTAATTACCAAAAAGTTTTGTCTCTATGTTTTCTTTGTATTTATTATAATTTAAACTGACGACGACAAAGTGGTATTTAGGGTACACTTGATAAATAGCAACATTCAAATTTTCATTTTGTTTTTTTTTATTACTCTAGTATATTTAAACTGAAATAAAAAATATTTATGTTTACATGGTAGCTTCAGCGGAAATTCTAGATTTCAATCGACATCGTCGTAAGTTTGACCACTCATCAGAAGGGAAAAACACAAATGATTCAAAGCTAGAAGTTTAACTAAATTATTATTCAATTTTATCGGTTTCTTACTTGTATGATATTTGATTCGTCAGGCTATATATCGTAGAGGTACCCATGGGTTAAATATATTTTATAATTATCTCAAGTCTCCTGTTTTTATACCTTGAATACGGACTGTGCAAAATTCCGGACATGGTTGTTATAAAGTGAAGTTTCTTTACATATCTCAAGATAAATTTGATTTCATGATTTTCTTCATCTGTAGAAAGACGTTCAACACGCGAACAGTTTAATTAAATATTACTTCTATTAAGACATAAATTTTCTTACAATATCCTTAATTGCAAGAATTTATTGTCTAATAAATTTTATTTTTCAATTTGAACATAATCAAGAGAACATAACACGATAATAAAAGTGATAGAAGATACAAGCAAAGCTATAATTATTTTGAAAAAATATTTTATGGTCCACAATTCTCTTCTTTTTGGTGGTTTCTTGAGTAATCGAGATTATTTACTAATTTATATTTAATTCGCAGTTTCTACAATTGTAAAATAGAAATACTCGAGCCCAATTTATAATGATAGTGCCTTTGTAGCCAAAACGTCAAAGATCACTCACTTCTATTGACGTACAAATGACAGGTTTAAGTTTACAAATTGCATTTTTGAAGCAGGCACGAGGAAATTACCAAAACGCACCAATTATTTCTTCGGTTTCTAAATTATCGAGCAAAAAACGAGATTGTTTCTTATTTTCTAACAGAATGTGAACTATTAATTTGAAGTTGTTGCGTGTTGTTTTAGAAAATTTGGCCAAATAATAACGAAATTCGTCATAATAGATGAACACCGTAAACATAATTTCTGACCAAATTTGGCTACGTTTAAGTGTTGGTTTATATAAAAAACAAATTGTTATCTAACTGAAATATTGAATTGTACATCTCTGTATGGCATTTAATTGCATTTTTTGCCGTTAGGAGAGGCGTTAATAAATTATTGTTGAATGTCTGCAAGAAGAAGAAGAAGATATTAAAATTTATAAACATCCATTTAGATTAGCATGTAAATCAAGCATAATACAATGAATGGTAATGGTAAATAATAACAACCTTTAAATGTTATTGGTGCTTTATTTGCCCGCCTAGTAAGTTGCTACTTAAAATTCAGATCATACTAAGACATTATCATCACAATGGCATCAAACAACAGCTATTTACCAAACAATTTCATTTAACCGTTACAAAATACTTGACGATTGTCTTTCAATATGAAGAAGACACTTTTGCAATTTTTTGTTTTCGAGTATCGAATATCCAAATAATGTGGTCCTTTGTTTACAGGAGCGCTTGACAACAGGCGGACACGGGTCCCTGACCTTAAGTGGTAGTTCGCCAGGATACGGAGCCGGCGGCTCCGGGGCTCCTCATCGTGGCTCCGGAGGCCTCCATCATAGCTCCGCAATGCAACATCAACTTCCTCAACCCGATTTTCAACCGCCATACTTCCCGCCACCTTTCCACCATCCTCCAAGTCCGCCACCGCAACAACACTTAGAATATTTAACCGACCCCTATGGAGGTTTGTCCGGCTTACATCATTACAACCAACTTGGGCTGAGGCCACGAGATGGAGATCCCAATCATGCTCACGTGGTAAGTTACATCGAAAACATTCATCGATCTTTTTTTTTATATTGTTATTAACATTATTTATGCCTTGTAATCGCGATTCCTAACAGTAATACACTAAATATCTTCATCACAAATCAAATTGTTCTTTATATGCTTATCAATTTGGTCGATCAATTAAAAAATATATACAAACATTCGAGAAATTAGTTATATATTTCTTGTAATAAAAAGGACACTCCTTTTTTACAGTTAAGCAATTCATCTTTACAACACTTAAAAACTCTTTACTAGAGTATTAGCAAAAGATGATTAATTATTATTCATGGTTGGCTATATAATAACGCCTCCTTAAAATCTTTTGGCTTTAGTCTAATTACTTACCATATAACGTGGATGCTACTAACGGTGACGATAATTGCCGCAAGACTCAAAAAATTTCTCTATCATTTAAAATAATAAAACTTGCAGCTTTTTGTTTGTCTAAAATAATGGAGCAAGTAATCTGCGTGCGTGCCAAGCAAGCTCCAAATTGCTCTTTCTCTGTATTGGAATCTTATTGTCTTAAATAATGGATTGTTTTTTTATGTACCTTTAATATTGGTATTTACTATTTGCATTCGACAAGTTAATTTATTTCATTTCGACGTCATTAATTTTTCTTTTGAAGTATTGTTAATGTTACAATGCCAAAGCTTTATAATGTAAGTTTGCTGAAGACTTCATTTGATATTTGTCTAACTTTTTTGAATATCCGAATTGTTATTTCAAGTGCTGGTGCCTCACGTCGTTTCATTTGCTTTGTTTCACAGCTTGAATTATTCCATTCTTGAGCAATCGTATTAGTTAAAATAAGACGAAATCTTTTTTTTTACATGTAAATTTTGCAACCATTACCACCCCACGTTTAGTCTCGTTTAAATTTCATGTCATGTTCTTGCTTGTTGATTATGCTACATAGTAAATTTTTTAATTTGAGCTTATAAGATACCAACAGGTGGCTCGATTTAATTATTCGTGTCCTATAATTTAAAAATAACATTGTGTAATTACACATTGTCAATAATTATGATACTTTAATGAAGCACTTGTTTATTTTTTTTTTAAGACTAATCAACCATCAGAAGTTTTGTTTCAAAACAAAACAAAGTTTCAACTTTTTGTCCAGCCTAAAAACAGTGAATTATGTGTCATGCTAATTTTGTACAGTAATTCCTCTTTGAATTACGGTGAATTTTGACAATCTTTGTCAATTTTGTTCAATTTTTGTCATTTAAATTTATTATTTTATTTAGTGAATACAGCGGAATTCGATTACCCAACATCCCAATTTATTTTTAAATTTGCAATAAAAATTTACCAAATTCATAGTATATAATGTAAAGCATACCTATTCATTTTTTTAAAATAATTAATAAAATATAGAAGATAATATTTAAGTTTGCCGTTAGTTTTTTAACAAATAAAATAGGGAATTTGAGTTTGGTTAATAACAACTGTGACACTGTTACTATATTTAAAAAAATCGAATTTTTTCAAAATTTTTTTATTTAGTTTAATATGATATTGTCGCCATAATATATTTAAAAGAAAACTGATTTAGTTTAGCTATTTATGTAAAAATTTATTTAATTATCTGCTGCTTTGAGTAATGTACTAATCACCACTGTGCATAATGCTGTCATGTTTCGAAATGATTTGACCACCCTTCTTGTAATGTATAAATTTATTTGAACTTTTGGTAATTTTTTAAATTCGAAATTTGTTGTCTTCTTTTAAATTTTATTTTGTTGGAAAACTTTTGAAATACAAGGTTGGCAGGAAGGAAAGCTGAAATGGGCTTTTTTTAAAAAATTGGCGCCGGACCGGTTGATTGATTTTTGGCTCCGATAAATTTTGAGTATTTTGTGCAAAATAGTTTTGAAGTTGTGAAAGTTTTGAATATTATAATAGTAATTGGAAAATTGTTTGAGAATATTTTTGGTCAAACGTGGCCGCAGTTAGATTTTTTTTGTAAGTTGGAAATTTATTTTTGTTATTAAAGAAGATTTAATTTTTGCATTTAATAGATATAATTATTTTTGTGAGATATTAAGTTTATTAGAAATTGGAAATAAATTGTCCAACGACAAAATTTTGGTAAAAAGTCAACATTTGGTTGCTGCGATAATTTTTGGGAATAATTTTGGATTTTGCAATAAATTATTAATTTAATTGGATTTTTAAACATAAATTTTTACTTTTACATATAAATTTTTATGAGTTTAAATTAAATTGGAGCAAATTATTTTGAGATTAAAATCGTGCTTTACATTTTATCCCAAAGAACTGCAACAGCAAAACAATTTGGAAGCTATTCTTGAAAAAAGTTTCTTTTTTCTCACTATAAAGCTAGTCTGGACCAAAGTAACAGTGTGGTGTAAACCACAAAACGTTTTTAAAAATATTTAATTTTCCAATAAAATCTTCTTACTAAATCCTCCAATACACATAATTTTTATCCAAATAACAATTATGGAACTAAATTTCACTTCAGTTCTTCTTAAACTGCATTACCAATAATTATTTATTAATATAATCAAACTAGCTTTAAAAATAAATTTGCTTTTATTTCTATTAAAATTATTATTTTTTGACCGAGCTTATAAAATCATGGTCGACTGGCATTACTTTCCTTTTCCCGATCTTACGCATTCCGCAATAAATCTAATCAAATAGAACTAAAGTAAAACTAAGGTGGGTTTTACACTTAAAATACACAGAAATATATTATTATCATCTCATCATAAAATGTTATTAGATGGAATTCTAATAATTGTCTGGATGTAAATGGTATACATAGACCATAAATCTATGACTCGCGGGTCAAACACTGATCAACGAAGATTTTTTAAGTGACCCACGCGCTGATTTTTATTAACTTATTTTGTAAATCATAAAAGAGATAGCAAGATAATCGAGAACATTAAAAAATTCAAGTATGAATGTCGAATTTATAAAAAATATATTTTCAGTGAACTTGCTGACCTATGAAATTTGACCCACTTCTCAAAAGCGTTGCCATCACTGGTATAGACAGTATATTCTGATTTCAGCTTAAAATTCTTGGATTTATGTGTATTCGTTGCAATATATTATACGTATAAAACCAGGTTGTTTGCAATACTACAAAGAATATTTCATACAATTACTAACATACCCCCCCCCTCTCTTCCCGATTTTCCGGTGTGCAGCACAACGACTTAATATAGATGTATTTGTTTTGAAAGAGAAAATGTCCTTATTTAATAAAATCAATCACACAACACGAATAAAACTTAATTTTTGCAGCCGGGAGGTCTGGGGGGTATGGAATACCCTCCAGTACTTTAGTAATTGTGGGCAAAAAAAGTGCTAGATAACCATCCACTCTATATCATAAACTGAAAGAGTAAAATAGTAATTAGAGATGTTAACCTAGAAATCTAACTATAATTTCAAAAGTGAAGCCTGATCACGTGATCGACGCCATTTGTAGTTGGGTCAAGCGATAAAAAAACTTTTATTACAGGTTTAACCATTGCTGTGTTTTTAATATTTAATGTTAGTAAAACATTATTGCCTAATAATCAACATTTAAAATATCTTAAGTTATCGATTTTCTCAAGATCATTATTGAATCTTCGCATAAGAAAAAGGTTTGGCTTAAACAATAATGCCACTGTTATACTATTTCAGTCTGCTATGAAACAAATAATTAAAAAAAAATACCATTACTCTTTCACCTTGTGCAAATAGCATTGCTTTTGACGATCCTGTAGGAAACTGTAGGAAATTAAATGGCCACAAAGGGTTTTTATTTTAACAAATTATTCTAGCTAGTCCACATAAGTTAGAATTAATTAAATTAATTGTAAGTATGTATTTAAATATAAGATTTTACACTTTCGCCAAAAATCATTCTTTATCTATAACTTCCACTAGCGAAAGAAGTAAATTAAATAAACTTGTTTTGTTTTTAAACAAATTCTAAATACGGAATATGATTATACTGTGGGCCTGTAGGGAGTTGACCCTACTAAAAATGGCAGCGATCAGGTGACTAGGCTTCACTTTTTCGTATACAAAATATACACAGTTAGCTATCTAGATTATAAGTTAACATCTCTGGTAGTAAATAATTGCTATCATTGGTGCGCGTACGCATTTGAATTTTTGTTGAGATATCCTAGTTAGTTGCAAACCGGCCCTGTGCTATATTTACCTTCTAGCACTGAACCCTTTTTTATGTGACAACATAATTTCTACCCAACTTTAAATTTTTTAATACGTTTATTGGCTTATTTTATTTTTTAAATACGAAATATTATATCTTCATATTTTTGCTCTCAAATCCTAACTTATCCAATAGCATACTTCTATCTTACTCCGGTTATGTAGGTCTGTGAAGGATGTTTATATGAACACCTGAACACTTAAAAACTTTTCGACGTGGAAAAAATCTTTTTCAAATGCTATCATGTTTGTTTCTATTTCTATAGTCGGGAATTCCCTTACTGCGAAACTTTGGAAGCTTGACTGCGGAATTTCGAAACCGCGCAATTTGAAACCGCATAAATGAAGGGATTACTATGCTAATGAAATCACGATACGAAAAAGTTAAACTATACAAATATTATACAAAGTGTTACATTAGTTGAAGTAAGCTGTTCATAATTTTGCTGACTTAATTTTTTTTTAATTAAAAAATGTTTCATAATAATAAATTAACTACCTTAAAGCTTACCATATTACGCTTTTAAATAATTTGTCTTTATTATTTAGATACTGAAATCATATTATTAAGTAATTATAATATCCTTACATTTAATTATAAGCTGTTGCAAAAAGAAAAGATACACAAATTTTGATTTATCGTAAAAGAACATAAATAATATTTACTAAATAGTTTTTCATAAGAAGACAAGTAATTTTGATTAATTATCTTTGATTACATGCTCCGACTTAAAATCCGGTTTCAAAGAATATGTAACGGATTATGTTGTGTTTTTATTTATTTTTATTTAATTTCTCGATAACTTGTTTTAATAAAACATTAATGGCTTATTATTTATGGACAATAATGATAAAACAATTTATTTCTTAACTGCTACCAGGCAATTAGTCAATCTATACCTATAGATAGCTTAAAAGCTATAACGAAGTGGTACGAAAAATGATGAAAAAACTTAATATTCGATATTTTTTGAAAAACTCCAAAGCAATATCGTTAATAGCTATTGCAACTTTCATAAACTTAAAGCAATCAAAAACGCATGAAAATCAATTTACATTAATTTATCTAACTTAACTCTTATATATTTTTTATTATTATAAGAAACTGGTAATATTTAATAAAAATGAAAGAACGTGCGTGAATAACTTCATCATGACTTGATCAGCACAAATCCGTCGTAATTTCACATTTATAATGACTCAATTTTGATGTAGTTCGCTTGGATTACAAAAATATTTTCTCCGTTGTTTCAAGTTTTGCTTTTTTTAGAAAATGTGACTTTTGTTTTATTAAATTCTGAACTACCCTTAAAGTATTCACCTATAATTTTCGTATATCTCAAGTATCAAATTATTTCTAAAATAAATATAGGGTTGTCCGATCGATGACTGCTATATTATAACTCCATAAGGTTGATAAGATGGGGAACGACGATCCTAACATATTTGCGATGTCTTGACATAGTTGCAACGGAGAATACTTGCCTGAGAATGCGAGTTATCCGAGCGCCTCCGATAGCCCACCTCACGATAAGGCAATTCTTTGGATATCCCCTCGTTTCAACTCCCCTGATTCTTGATCCTAAAACATCAACCCTTTTTGTATCTTTTCAAAGGAGAAACTTTATAATGCAAATATTTTAAAATAGATTACGTTTTGAATATAAGTTTTTAATTACTGAAATTTGATGTCGAAAATTTAACTAACCATCATTTTATTACGATTTCTAGGGTCAACTAGGCCACGGCACGGGATTTCCATATAGCACACCCGGAGGTGGCAGACCAGACTATTCCTTATCGGCGCCGCAGAGAACTCACGATGATCCTCTGTCGCTTCACCAGGCTCTCGGTCAAGCGGTGGAAGAGGCGCAAGGAGGAATGGACGATAATACCGGCTTCATTTCCGATTTGCCTTTATTAAAAAGTGCGTTCATAGGTAAAACATACTTGATATTTTAACATTTACGTCTATGTATTATTACTTATATACTATTTTGCTAAATTTATTGTAGTAAATCTGACTAAGAGTTTTTGTTTTTTTTTTCTTAGGCATGAAAGGTGGGAAAGAGCACGGCGGAAACGCGGTGGTATCGCCGAGCGACGTATTCTGTTCAGTTCCAGGACGGTTATCCCTACTGTCATCCACTTCAAAGTACAAAGTAACTGTTGGTGAAGTACAAAGACGATTATCGCCCCCCGAGTGTTTAAACGCATCTTTACTTGGTGGAGTATTGAGGCGCGCCAAAAGTAAAAACGGTGGTCGAATTCTTAGAGAAAAATTAGAAAAAATTGGACTTAATTTGCCGGCCGGCAGAAGAAAAGCAGCAAACGTCACTTTGCTTACGTCTCTGGTCGAAGGCGAAGCCATTCATTTAGCAAGAGATTTTGGTTACGTGTGCGAAACAGAGTTTCCTGCACGACAAGTTGCTGAATATCTTAGTAGGCAGCATGGAGAATCGTTACGTCGTAAGGAACTCATTCAAGCTACAAAACAAGTAACAAAAGAATTAATGGACCTATTAAATCAAGATAGATCTCCATTGTGCAATACAAGACCGCAAGTTATACTCGATCCATCTATACAGCGACACTTGACGCATTTTTCGTTAATTAGTCACGGTTTCGGAAGTCCAGCGATCGTGGCAGCCCTTACGGCTATACAAAACGTTTTAAGTGAATCACTTAAGTACTTGGATAAAATATATCCCAATCAAAATAATCAAGGACAGTCAATGCTCGTGACCTCTTCATTAGATAAAGCAAAACTAGAGGATAAAAAGTGACAAAATTTTATTGATAAGACGTTATGTTTTTTGACATTTTGTATGTGTGTTGTGATCTAAACCCGATGATGACGCTAAATACGAAACGGAAACTTTACAGCGTTTTTTATTGTTTAAGACTTTGTTATTAAGTATTATCAATTTATTTGTTTTTTATTGTAATTTATGCTCATTGATGATGAAATATATTTTTTTCAAACAGTGCCAACAATGTATTATAAAATATAAAATAAAAATTTTTGGGTAATTATTAAATTACTCCAACTATGACGTTGTTTGTATGCGTGTATATAATATTATAATTATTTATAATTTTTTTTTATTAAATTGCATTTACAAAATCGTTTTTCTTTTAGTTGCTTTCCAATTTTGTTTTCAAGGATAATATAACATGAACAGCTTTATTTTTTGCCACAGTTTTGCATTTAAACTCTGAGTGTTAAAAGCACAGACAACTAAAAACAAAATTAATTATTACAATTTTTTGTACTAATTAAAAAATTATTATTATTTTCTATAATAAAATCGAAGAAACTTATACCATAACAGTAATTTGAAATCACAAATTAATATGAACAAAAAATCTTCTCAGATTAAATAAAAAATTATTTATGTATATTTGGTGTTGTTAAAAAACTGATACAGTAAAATCTCGATATAACGGACCTCTATTTAACGGACAAAAAATCCGGTCAAATGTAAAAAAATTAAAAACGTCCTGTTATATTATACATGCTTACTATAGAGTTGATTATAAAAATACATTAAATTTCAAAAGTGCAAATAAAACTTGATTTCTCTTTCAAAGCAGGATTACCGAAAGCAAGGGCGTCGATATTAAGCAGCAACGTCACTTCACGACGAGTGCCCGAAGACAATTAATTTTGCTTGTGTTTTGTATTTTTATTTATATCTAAATATGTATTTATTTTAAACCTATTTTTATATAACAAACTTTCGGCTTTAACGGACACCCCGTCCCCCCAATTAGTCCGTTATATCGAGGTTTTACTGTTTTATCGTTTTTATTATTTTGTTTTTTTAACATTAATATTTTTTGGTAGAAAAATAATAAACATGCATTTATTTGAAAATTCTTTTCAAATTTAATTTTAGAAGAAGGGACACGATGGCGCAGTGCGTTCTCCACTTCAAATCCGATTGTACCGTGATAAGAATCATCTTATTTATGTAACCTTAACAAATTTCATTTAAACACGTGACATTGTTTATAGTTATTTGGTTTTATTTGGTATTCAATTTAAAGTAAATTTTTTAAATTTCTTGGTTTCTTAATTTTAATTTTTTCAATTTTGTTTGGTAAATTTTTTCTTGTTTTCATTCTTTTTACGTTTTTCTTATGTTATATACGACTGAAGATCAAAAATAATTGTGAAATAGCGGCTTTTATATCGTATCACCTAGTTCATATTTTAAAAAAATTTATAACGTAATTTTTATTCAAATATTCTAAATTCAAACCTGTTAAATGTAAATTATTGTCGTTTTTTATTGTTTTTTAAATATTATTTTTCTATGTAAGTATGTATTCTTTACTTAACAGTTAAAAATTCATTATTTTAATATTTTTTGGGCAAAAGACATTATATTTTCACAAGAATATGATCCTAGTTTCTTACTAAATTTATTAGGTTATGTGCAGAGATATTTTAAATCTGTTTCAACTGCTAGAAATTCTTAATTTACTTCACGATTGACAAAAGTTTTTGTTTATTAATTGTTTTTAATAGAAGGAATTAATTCAACCCTCATTTTAAAATCTTCATTGCTTCATGTTTTCAATTTCAATTTTTTTATTGTTTCAATTAAATAAATTTTTTTAGTTTATTTTATTACGAGGTTGACAAACTTCAAAATTTGTTCTTCCTCCCCTCATCCCCCACCGTAAGAAAATTTTCAGAAACTCCAATAAAATTCTATTTTTTTTTATAGATAAGAAAAAAGTTTATAATAATATTTATTTGGTATAATACCAAAATAAACAAAAAATAAAATCTAAATTGTATCTTATAGAAACAAATAAAAAATAAAACGTTAAATATATGGAAATTCCTCTTTCTAGTATACATAAGTCTTTATGTTTGGGCCTCTTAAGTTTTATTTTAGGTAAAAATTAAAATAAAGCAAATACGATATAATAATAATAATTATCGTTTATAAATACATATTTCATTGTAGGTAGAAAAGAAAATTTAATTATTATGGGACGATAGATAGGATCATAAACATTATAAATAACATAATTATTATTAAAATCGTAACAAATCCTTTAAAAATGTTGTTACAAGAAAAATAGTTTATAATATTATGCTTTTCTTACAATATAGATTCGAATTTGTTCTCTGCTAGCAAATTTACGGTTGTGATCATCAAAATGTATACTCAAATAATATGTCAACCGTCTTTTATTCATGTTATTGTTCGTTTTTTTACAAACAAATTCAATGATTGGATTTAAATAGGGAATTCAATAAAAAAAAAATTTTTCTTTTTCATCTCTAAAAATCCGGGGTAATATAAATAAATTATAGCGTACGAAATTTTTTTATCCTTTTATTTCTATATTTTAGTATTTATGATATAATTATTAAATATATTAAATATATAATAAGATATACCCTGAAGAACCTTTGAGGTGGCGATAAAAGACACTTTTCTAAGACAAATTTTCTAATAAAATTTTTGCTTAAGTCTAAACCCTGGGGGGTACCTCCCTTTGAAGCAATTTTTGATTATCCGATATTATTGCTTTTTAGGCTTAATCGATTAGAACTTTTTTAAAAATTATTTGCTTATCTACAAATCAGGTTATAACCCCTTATCGTCTAGAATCAACGGATTTTGAGATATAAATTAAATTAAAAGAAAAAATGTTAAAACAAGTCAAGTTTCATTTTTTTTACTTTTCTTGCAAACCCTGAATCTCTTAAACGAAACGTTTTAGAAAGAAACGGACGGCCCAAACCGGATAGGGAATTTTAATTAAAAATTAAGTAAATTAAAGTATCGCTAGATTTCCCAATCTTGTGGAACGAAGATATTTTTTAATTAATTTTAATTTGGAAAAGCTCCGTTCACAACTACCGACACCGATGGCTATTGTTAAAAAAATTCTTAACAATATTACTATGTTGGGAACAGAGTTTTTCAACCTATACTTTTGAATAAACATTAATAGTTCAAAAGGCCCTTTCTCGTTTTCCCAAAATTTTGCATATAGAGCTGTTCTTCGATTCTGTTGATTTACAACATTTTTATGTTATTTAATAAAAATAAAAATATTGTTTATAAAAATTCTTTTTACATAAAAATATGTTTGTACAAAAAGAATTAAAATGCCCCCCTCCCCTAGGTATGCTAGCATGTTTGAGTACTTATACAACACATTTAAGTATGTAATTAATTGTGTATAATAATTTATAGGACGTAGTAATCTTTCTCAGCAACAGGAAAATTGTAGATTCCCTCTCAGGTATCTTAGCCACGTTTGGAAAGTCTTCGAGCACTTTATTATGTTCTGGGAACGAAATTTGATTACTGTCAGGATTTCCTCATCACGAATTTCAAAATTTCAACTGCACTATTCGCGTTTTACAAAATGTGAAACGCCACGTAGTGTCCTTAGCGGCAACTAGCATAGGCAGTAATCGACGTCTTTTTTGCTTTGAGTGTTTTTAATAATATGAAAAATAAAATTAATAATATGAATTGTAGTGTTTACGGATGTTATAGCAGGGCGGCCCAAACAAAAATTTTAAGTTTTCATACGTTTCCACCCAAAAATTGTAGGTATGATGCTAATAATACTGCAGAAATGTGCTTGCAGCGATCAGAATTTCCAGCTTTGCAAGTGCATAATGCACTTTTGATTTCAATTACCTCCTTTATTAAAAAAGCACATTAAATTTCATGAGGTTTTTTCATTAAAGCAGTGGTCTGCAAGCATAAAGCAAATATTTCGATAGAATTTGCATCTCGGTGTTTAATTCCACATGTAATGAGGTATTTGGCATTTAAAACTGCTTCTCCCTCATTGATATATCTAGAAGACGGCAGAGCATGTTAATAATAAAATATTTTTGCTAATGAAAGCAATAATGATGTATTTTCAGTACCCATTTTCTCTAAAAGAAAATTTAACGATTAGTTACCTACATTAAATAAATTATTAATTAAGTGTATTTCAATCTTTTTTTATGTTATTTTTTATATATTTACCATTAAATATCATTTAAATTATAAAATTAACGAATGTAAACCAAATTGATTTAAAAAACACGATTTCCAATACCGCATAAGTCCGACATATTGTTTTAGTACAGCGCCACCTATCGGTAGTGTAAAATGCGAATAGGAAAGAGGACAATTTTCTGTAGATTATCCACTAGTTTTCGAAAAAACGGCATTTTAAAGTTATTAAAAACGGGTAGTTGTAACCCGATACACCTCGTTGCAACGTGTCGAGCCACGGTCAACTCGCACTTTCCGTTCCTATTCTTCATTTTGTTGACGGTACGCGTGCTTTGATATACTCTTAATGTTGTTGTCAGTCGCGGTCGACACCCGAACGAGTTCTATGACTTCAAGTTCCACCCTTGCGGCGAGTTCTGTCATTTTTCAGGGATATTTTTAAATTGTTTTGCCTTACACAAAAATGGCTAATCATGCAGCCGTGTTAAAAGGTGTATCTAAATTACATGTAAATTTTACATTTTTAAATTCGATTTTTTCGAGAACTAATTTATAATCCAACAAAGTTTTTGTTTTAGTGTGCTTAGAAAAGTGTCCTCTTTTCTATAGTGTAGTTGAAATTTTGAAATTCGTGATGAGGTTTTTCTGACAGTTCCCCGAAATTTATATTCCGTACTTTGTTGAAAAGTTAGGCTGTATCACGGGAACACTGTAAGTCTCCGTTCAGGTGGTTTAGTGGTTTTTCACAGACCCTTAAGCACTTAATTTTTCTTGGTTACCGAAATTTAGATCCTTAATTATTAGTTGAAAATTTAAGATATGTTACAAAAAAACAGGAGCTAGCCTCTTAAGCTTTTTTAGCTACATTTGATACAAGATTGGGCAATTTATTCTGTGCCGAGAACAAAATTTATAATAATAATATCAAACTTTGAAAGTGGTTCGTTTACCTTTGTATGAAATTGTTTCAATAGCTCAATACGAAGTTTCCTTGGAAAAGTGTATAGCAACTGGAGCAAAACTGCTCGAGTTTTCGTTTGGACCATCGTCTCCGATTGTTTGTGGTACGAAGTGTAGACTGTTGGTTTGTTTCCCGAGTTAAAAGTATTTCTGTATAAGGATTTATCTATGTGAGCTAACTGATAGCTATCAGGGTTAGTAGTTTTCTTCTTATTTTTAATCAGTAAGTCTGTATTTGGACAAAGAGCAATTAACTTTATTTTGTTAGTCACATTCAAGAGTAACCCTCAACATATATGATGTCATGCATGAACTGTTGTTTGAGTTGATTTGATTCATTGTGTATGTTCTTGAAGGGCATCCCGACTATAATTGTTATCTGTGTGACCACGTTACATATTTGTATTATTTTGGATCTTCGATATTTGAGTAAATAAATATCTGTTTTTTATGTGTGTTTTTTTCTGAGAAGCTGGACTTGCCTAGAGTTGTTTCTCACTTTGGTATCGTTTCTGCGATAATCAGTTAGTTTTAACATCCATTAGGACCCTCTGCACAAAAGAGGAACTGGTTATTTTTCCAGCGTGTAAAGAAAAGTTATCCTTCCCCATAAGAGAAGGTACAATTTTTATCTCGAGCTTTATTTTAAATTAAATTCTACGTTGCCTTGGCAATATAAAGAAAACAAATAAAACAGTGTCACATAATACTGTATTTAACTATATAAAACTATATTTCAAATGCGGTTTGAAAAGCTGATTTTCTCGCCTAGCGTTTGAAAGAAACAGTGATTATTTTATAAGATGTTGGTATTCTTGGTTATATATTTTGTACGTCAAATTGAATTAAATTAAATAGGTATTACAAATTTTTGGGGTAAAAGGCACTTTTTATAGTTATTAATTATATAAGGGGATTAAGAAGCCTCTAATCTACGAGAAAAAATAGGCACTCGAAGCGCAGCCGAGAGTCACATTTTTTTGAGAAGATTATAGGCTTGTTAATTCCCGAATGTAATTCAACGTTTTATCCATGACCATGGCCAAAACGTCAGATTTGACAAATTGAATTTGACCAATACCAAATACATTAAATAGGTTAATACGTGCAGCTTCGAACGAAAATGGTAAAGCAGCGCACTAGCGGCACCTAACGAGTGGAGTTGTGCAGTTGTTTGATTGTTCCTTATAACCTAACTAAAGTATTTGTTGACAGCAATTGAATCCTCTAATATCAAAACCTACTAAATCCACTTTAACGATTTTTGTAAAAATTACGAAAAACTGTTAAACATTTGGTTTAAAAAAGTTCTGGAAACAACTTTAAAATTAGTATTATTTTTTTTAATTGATAACAATATCATATCACAAAAGTATAAAAATATTTCATTTTTTTTTTACAGGCACAATTTTGAATATAAAAATGGATTTAATCGAATTTTAAAGTGAATCTCGTGGATTTTGACTCGAAATAATATTGAAATAATACATCAATCAAAGAAATACATTGCAAATAGCACAAAAATTTATTAATTGTTATACAAAATTCAAGAATAAAGCAAACCGAACATGTAAATTAAAATCGAATTAATTTAAATAATATATAGATCTGGAATATCTTCTACCGTTTCACACAAATGATTAGATTCAATATTATGTTCTTCTAGATCGCCATTATTTTATTCAACGTTTTCATATATTTTTCAAACGTATAATTTTATTGAATTTACCATTTAAAGTGGTGCAGAATTGTTGTAAAATAATAAAGAACAATCATGCATTCCATTCGGAATTCTAAATTTTATCGAAAACAGAAGTGATCCAAATGAAGAAAATCAAAAGTTTTTCTAATAGAATTACAAATTTTCATAATTTTGTATATAAGGTAATTTAATTATTATGAATTCTGTTAAGATAAAAAATAATTTAGAAAAAATTTTATTAAAGTAACGGCAGGATTCATGAAAACGCGTTTTGGTTAATATCTCAAAACTTTTGATATGTCACTTGGATCACTTCTGTTCCTGAATAGCCAATTATTTATTATTTGATTTCCAATTTGAACAACTCGCCTCAACAGATGGCGTTGAAACCAGCTTTACCTAATAATGCATTGAAAATGCAACGAGCTGTACGTATTAACCTATCTAATGTATTTGCCAATACCTACTGATTTTGAGCAGAAAACTAATCCACTAGTGTATTAAAAGACCTCTAATCCACGGAAAACGGACGTATTAAACCTTCCTAATATAGTGGTCGTGGATAAATGCAATTATAATACAACTAACTTATTATTTTATAATTATATGTAAGTATACTAATTTTTATTAGAAAATGTTATAAAAAATTAATGTAACAAAAATACTTATATATTTTAGGTTAGTTAAATTTAAACGTCAAATTTTGATTTAAAATATTTTACTATCAACAACAGCAACAAAATCTCTAATACCAAATATTTTAAAAAAATAATTAAATTTTATATAACTAATTATAGAAGTTGGCGTAAAAAATTACGTTTATCATGCGGCAGGAAACTGTTTTCCGAGTACTCGTAAATACAAGCATCGGCTAATCCGCCTCGGCCTGTAAAAAAAACTCGTACTCGGAAAAATTCAGTTTCCAGCCTAATGATAAAAATAACTATTTTTATCACTTTAAGTAGGTTAATCTCGGTAAAATGTTTTTTATTCAATTCCATAATCAGTTTTCAAAAATTCAGCTTTTTCGATCAGATCAGCGATCAGATAATCGCGATGGAATCCGGTTCTGCAATAGCGACGAAAAATTTGACTATTGTTAGTTTAGTAGTAAACAGGATGCAGTGGCGGCTCGTAGAGAAAAATTTTGGGTAGGCCAGCAATATTTTACAAATAGATAAAAACCGAGGAAGGTGTGAATATTTTCTTGAGTTATTTATAATTTCTTATGTCTTTTTGTATTGATAACAGTGCAAGTGTAGTTAGACGATCTTGGGACACTGTAGCAATAGCAATTCTTTTAGCAATAGTAAGTATTTTTGCAATAATAAAAGTACATTACAAAGTACAAAATATCCATTAATTTGAGATAAATTTTCTTTTTGTCATGTAAAAATCTTTAAAATGCCGATCGCATATATCCGATAAGAAAAACTGTTTATCGCGTGATATCATATAACAACAAGTATCTGGTAGGCCCGGGCCTAAGCGCACGCTATTGAAGCCATAGTATTGCTGTATCTGGCGTCATGGTTCTACTGTTACATTGCGCTATATGGACCAAGCTAGGCCAGTGCCTATGCTATAATACTTTGAAGCAGATACAAATAAAAATATAAAGCGCGCTAATTTTTGCAGCTGTAATTGCAATTTTAAGTGTAAATAATGAAAAATAACAAAAATTTATTGTCCGCTATATGAAAATATTAATTATATTATACATAAAGAAAATGTTATTTACGTACATTAAATTTTGGGTAGGCCGGGCCTACCTTGCCTGTTCCTTAAAACCGCCACTGACAGGATGTCCGGATTAATTCGGCCAAATTTTCAAGTCTTAAGGGATTTTTTTGTAATAAAAATAATTACAGTAACTTATCTAGATTCACCTTGAATAAATATTCGTATAAATGATAATTTTGTAACTTAACAAACTTTTACGCATATTTGTTTAAGATGGGCGTAGATAAATAATATTTCTAAAGTAATCTAACAATAGCAATAAATTATTGCTAGATTGATTTCGGATTTTATTTGAGCTTTTGAGAAAATATTTTGCAGAAAGAAATAAAAAGGTTCGGACATTTAATTTTTGGTATTTACAGATAAATAGCTATTTTTTGGCAATAATTTTTACATTGATGTTTAGACAATGTCAAGAAATCTAGAAAACTGAGTTTTTGATGTTTACCGATAGGCGTCGCGCAACACATTGCTATTTTGTAACCTATAGTGTCATCTGTCAAGTAATCATGAAACTATTCATTTTTATAAATGTTCTAAAATATGTGTTTAATAAATGGTTTGCTACTATAAAATGAATTTAAGGTAAATAAAAGTTAAAATTGTTATAAAAAAAATTAAAAAGATATAGGTCTAACTCTGTTGATAAGGCTATCACAAAGTTACCACTCCTAGATGCGATCCCACTACTGCTCGACACGGGGACTTTTAGCTGCTGGGTTTCCCCCCTGGCCCGTTTCATCCCTCTTTAACCAACCTGGTTATTCCAGACTCCTCCGGAATAACCATATTGATGCCAAGCTTAGTGTGGACACCTAGTCAACGTGGTAAACATTGCAACAGGACTCCTAATCTCAAGCCATCCGCTATACCCGACCCCCAAGTAGCTAGGTTACAGGAGTACGCCAAACTCCCAGTCGAAATATTTATAACGTTTCCGTAATATCTGGAACAACTTTAACCCCACATTTCTATAGTTTATAAACAATTGATAATTAAAAATTGAAAAAAAAATTATAATAATTTTTTGTAAACAATTGGTAATTTTAAATTTGATTTTAACATTTTAATTCTAATTTATTATAAAATTGAACAATCTAAGTTTTTAGGAAATCATAAGTTTAGCTGAATAAATCTTTAAATCAAAAAAATATTTTAAATATAAAATTCAGAACGGTAACAAACTGCTTTGTTAATAAATCTATTCTAGGCAAATTATAGCTAACAATTTCAACATCTTGGTATAAGAGGTTGTTGGGCAGTTAGGATAATGGTTGAAGATCTGAAAAAAAATAAGATGCTAAAATGTTAAGAGGTTTGAATTTTTAAAGCCAAAATCCGTTTATTAAAATTTCTTTATCTGTATTTGTCATTAGAGTCTCGTTTTGATATTTTCAAAGTTTCTTTCGAATTGAGTAACTCGAACAACTGTTTTTTATCCAGGATATGAACAATTTAAGAAATATGCAACTACTAACCTCTAGTGTGCTTGTTTGAATAATGAACGCAATGTAATGTTTTTCTGACATTTCCTTCTTTTATTGGAAATACCGCAAATTACAACCTTTGGTTACTTTTAGCAATGTCGTGATTGTTATGCAGGTTAAAATCGTTAATGTAAGTAATTGGAATACTACGAGAACGAACTACTCTTATAAGAGCCTTATGATTTTGAATACGCTTTTTGGTATTTTTTTGATGTTTAATTAAATTATACGTAACTAAGTTATTCATAGTACAAGTAAATAATACACTAGTGTTACAATAATAATAATAATCCTAAGTGATGGAGATCAGTAGTTTCTGGTTTTCATCTATTACCGAAGAGTGGAAAAATTCTTATACATCATATTATAATTGGCTTTTCTTGTTTTTGTGATGGTTGTTTAAATTTGGTCAGCGAGAATCTCTTCAGAAGTCCTGCGGGAATTTCTTATAGATTTGGATTTGGAAATTTAGCTTATCCGAACATTTGAGACGGGATCTGTTAGTACGTACTTTATTCCTACTTCCAGTTTCGTGATGGTTGCTTCACGATATTTTCTGCAATGTTACTTTTACTCTTGACTCTCACTTCACACTGCATAGGGAAGATTAAAGTGTCAGAATGTGCAAAATTTTAGTTTTTGTTTCTCCAGTTTCTCAGAGTTTCTCCAGACTAGTAGATCATAATATACAGAGGTTTCCCCGAATACACTTTGCATAACTTATAGAAGATATTTTTCAGAGAAATAGTTAACAAAATTTCTTTTCTAAATTTAAACCCTCGAAAGTTAAACCTCTTTAACGCATTTTTTTTTAATTTTCACCTTCATATGGCCATAACCCAGAAAATATTAATTTTTAATCTACAAACTAGATTTACGTACAGATTGGATTTCTAATTATGTATAATATGTAAATTTGAATATAATGCAGGCAAATATGCTCTAAAAACTTTAAAATAAGCTCAAAAAACTCTATTAAACAAGGATTGGGGTAATTATGGAAGAACAGAAGAAAATTCTATACCGTAATAGTTTTAAACACAGTTTACATTTAAAGAAAAATGTAGTTTTCACACTATTTCACAATAATTTACTGTTACACTTAAGAAAAATTATTGACTAACCTTCATTGTTGACAAACCCATGAAGTGGACCCTACCTATAATAAAAAAAAATGTACTAGTATTTATCATTTTCAGTTCATGGTTTCAGTTGAACTTACCTTTATCACTGCAGTCCCTTTGCAATAGTCGTCGTTTTTCTTCCAAATCAAGCATAGAGCACTCAACATAAGTTCAAACACTGGCACAATTTTTTAACGACAACGAAAGAATTTTTTAATGAACACTGATCGCTATTATTAAAACCAAGAATGAAATAAAATTGAATCACGATTATTTAAAGCTTCCATCAAGCTTTTCCACAAAAATTCGTACTCGACACCACACTCCCGATCACGAAATTACAATTTCTGTGTACGCGGATTCCAAATAACTTATCTAATATTTGTAGGTGGAATTTCCATACACAAACTTTAGAATACTTAAAAAACAAAGCAAAACACTACATGGGGACCGAATGGAATCGATTAATTAGATAAAACCTGACCTGCAACAAAAGAATATGATAATTATTAGACAAAGCTTGATTTAATTTTTTTTTTCAAATCAAAATAATTTTTATAATTTATTTGTTTTGTAGCAGTAGTAGTTTTGTAAAGGAAAAGCACAAGTAAAACAATTGTTTTCACGCAACGTGAAACTTTAACCTTGTTTATTAAAATGACACAAATTTGATTTTTGTTGACGTTCGAAGAAAATAAAATATTTTCAATAAAAACTTGAATTTTTATGTCATTCAATTAAGTGTCAGACTTAAAAATTAATTTTTTATGCAAGCAATTGTTTTACATTTCGGTAAACGGTGGGCGGTATACCAAAAAAAAAATTGAACATATTTTTGATAAATTAAGTAAACAAATGAACTAATGTTTATTTAACAATGCAAATAAAAATATCACAACTTACTTTCTTATCCACATTCCAATTTGTCTGAATTTAAACTAAAGTTTAATATTTATCAATTACATGTTAAATGTTCTACGTCATAAAATTCTGCAAAAAAAATTACGTACATATAAGACAGGATTGCAATTCTTCCAGCCAAAAACGAATTGACTGATGATCATACAAAATTTCTACCCAAGTTGAATCATTCACAAAATTTTCTTTTCGATACAATTAAATAATAAGTAATTTTTAACTTACAGTTTTGTTCCTGAAGTTTTTCAAAAAATTTGCCAGTTGATTTACTGCTGACTAAATTTCCTTCTTCGAAATGAAGTGGACTCCAGTTTGACAACGTTCACGTCATGAAACAATCTCGACTTCACATCTACCACTGACAGAAAACAAAATATTAGAAGTTCTACGTCATAAAATTACCAAAACGTCCAACCAAAATCTATAAAATCTGTTTACCAAAAACAATTTACGAAACAAAAATCTGAACTTGTAACTGATTTATAAATTTTATTCAACTTACACTATCTTCAGGTTTGATTCTCCAAGAGAATCTATGGAAAATTATTGTATTTTAGACCCAAAAATGTTTACACGAGTAGAAAATAACCACACAATATGATTACATTTTTAAGACGTCTTACTTCGACAAAGTTGAAAACAAAAGTGGGTGCTAAGTAGTCATTTGAAGTTAATTTTTGTTTATAAAATTTCTTTTGTAATTTAAAAGGTCACTGATAAGGATTTCGCACATGTGTAAGCCGGAAGTTAAAAGAATTAAAATGATTTGAATTTTCTTGAAGCACATTGAAACATCTACAAGGTGAATGTGAAAAATTAATTACTAATTTTCTGTAACTAAAATACTGGCAATCAAAACCGCCCAAGTAGGCTTAGAAGTCGGAATGAAAAAGTTTTTGGAACCTTCCGGTCTGGCAAATAACAAATTATTTAATAAATAGTTGATTACAGATTATGCATACAAACATGAGGTCTCTGAAACCATGATGTCGGGGGGGGGGGGTTATGGAATGGAATTTATTCGAATTCAATGATCGTATGATCTTAAGATGTCTATTTAGACAGCAGTGTTCTCTAAGTAATCCTTCTGTTTTCTTCAGCTGTGGTTTACTTTTGCTGTTGGAGGGCTCATCGATGAACATCCGCGATTGCTTTAATCTCGGGAGGTTCCTCCAGTACGCAAGATGTTGTTTGCTTAGTTTCATATCAAGTCCACAAACTCCTGTTTGGTACTTTTCTCTCCCCTCTCAGGTACGAAAACCCAAAAAAGTTTTTAGAAGTTCCTTACAGTGCTGATTATGTCTGATTGCATGCATATCATATTGTTACTCTTGATGGAGCTAAAGATTATGGTATAATTACCCACTTTGGGGGTCACTCCACCACGATCATTTATTGTTAGCTTGTATGCCGCCAGTAGAGCCTCCATGTCTACCACAAAGTGTAGTGGAAGAAGCCCTAGAAGCGCATCTATGTCTGTGGTGAAAGTTGTTGCCATTGCTCCCTTTACCCCCAGATAGGCAAGTCTTTGCAGCTTGTTTAGCGTTCTGATACTTGGCTTTAAGAGATAAGGGTATAGCCAAAAAAAAATTTTTGGTTTTAGCCTCCACGATTTTCCGATTATTCTTCTGCAGGTTCACATTGCTCTAGTCGCTTTGATCATTGTGTTTTTTAAGTGTGATGTAGAGGTCAGTCTGCTGTCTAACGTTAATCTTTCCAACTAGCTGTACGTTTTTCCCCCATAAGCTGAACATCTTCACATTCTGTAGATTCCTACGTTTTGTGAAAGCTACCACAGCGGTCTTATCCGGGTTTATTAACAATCCATCTTTTGTTCACATTGCTCTACGGTCTTTAGAGCCCCTAAACTCCCCCAACCTTTCAGCTGATGAGGATTGTGATATCAATCAACCACACATACTCAGGAAGACCCAAGGTAGGTTTTTGTGCAAACAATTTTAAATTCAAGAAAAAAAGACGATTCCACGATATTAAGACTAATAAAATCCAAAGTTACAAAAAAATATTTCTGAAAGATGAAATTAAATAGATTTGAACAAAACTATATTATATCCTACGTCACTAAATAAAGAAAATAATATATATAATAATTAGGTATATTATGTATTTCTCAAAGTTAAAAATTTTTTAATTTCTTGAAATTCAAATCAATTTTATGCTAAATATAAGCTTGAAACCCGGAAATCAACTCTCGTTCTCTGTCTGTCTGTCTCTCTAATAGATTTACATACCTATGATAAGTTCGTTCAAATGTAAGGATTCAAAAAAAAGTCATAAAATTTCTCTCATAAATGTTATAATTTATTGTAAAAATTCCAATTTTAATTTGAATAAAAATGCTATACAACAAAACATAAAAATAGCAATCAAACAAAATAATTGAGAGTTCCCTTCTTCTTTACTTGAACTTCTGTAATAGCATCTATAAAATCTTGGTGCGTTATAAAATTTGCATTGCGTCTAAAAGCTAGCATACCTGCTTCACAGCACACGGCTTTACATTCGGCTCCATTAAAGTTATCTGTAGATCTTGCCAATTCATCATAATTTACATCGGGACTTGTTTTCATTTTTCGCGAATGAATTTGTAAAATGCGATTGCGAGCAGCTTGGTTAGGTTGAGGAAATTCAACTTTACGATCGAAACGACCAGATCGTAATAAAGCAGGATCTAAAATATCTACTCTGTTGGTAGCAGCAATAACTTTAATATTGTCATTGGAATTAAACCCGTCCATCTGATTGAGTAGTTCTATCATAGTTCTTTGAACTTCACGATCTCCACTCGTAGTGGAATTAAACCTCTTAGTACCAATAGCATCTAACTCATCGATAAATATAATCGTTGGTGCTTTCTTTCTTGCTAATGCGAACGCATCAATCAATAATTTGGCTCCTTCACCTATATATTGGTGAACCAATCGTGAACCAACTAATTTTAAAAAAGTTGACGCTGTTTGTGCTGCACACGCTCTCGCTAGTAACGTTTTTCCAGTTCCAGGTTCACCGTAAATTAAAATACCTTTCGATGGCTGGATTCCAATTTTATCGAACTTCTCTCTGTGGGTTAATGGCAAAACCACGGCTTCGAGAACTTCTGTAATTTGTTTATCCAAACCTCCAATGTCGGAATACTCTTCGGTAGGCCTTTTGTCAACTTCCATAGCTTTAAGTCGAAGATCGTATTCGGGCGGCAGTTTTTCAATAATTACAAATGAATCTTTTCTAACACCAACCAAGTCGCCAGGTTTTAATTTCGTTTCGTCCACCAATCCTGTACCCGGTAAAAGCATAGTTTTCTTTCTATATGATTTTATCACTGCACATTTTTGTTTTTGTTGAGCTTCTGCAAATTTAGTTGCTTCGTCCTTTTCTTGATCTTGAAAGTCGTTGTCAAACATTTCGTGTACAGTCGCTACCAAGTAAGGTAACATTTTATTTTCTTTAATAAGTTCTTCTTTTTTTTTAATGTCAGCCTTGAGAGTTTTCAAATCATATTCCACTTTTCTTAATTCCCTTTTCAATATGTCCAATTCCCGGTCAAGTAAATGTATGCCATCTATAATCTGCGCTGTTGGCATTTGTAGCACCCTTTGGAATTCAGTTACATCTTCATCTTCCCACATTATCACATCTTTCGAAATCTGAGAAATCGACATTATTTTTCAAATAATACACACACTTTTATATAAACATTAAAATTTCAAAAATAAAAATAATAAAATTGCCATTTTACTAACATAAGTTATGGCTGGTTCTATAATGAATTCGAAATGAAGATAATTCCCCCCTTTCTAAACAAACTTCATCTAATCACTTACTTCAAAAAAGTTCTATTTCTGTTGTTTTAAATTAATTTAAAACTTTTATTGTAGTTAATATGTACCTACGAACCAATCATAAGAAAAAAAGAGGAGGGGGGATATAGAATTAATTAAAGATATTGAGATATTGCAAACAAGTGGTAGTAATTTTCAAAAATACCGATAAACAAAAATTAAAGAAAGATAGAGAACTAAAATTTATTGCAAAAAGCATTTTCATTCTTTTTAGTAATATAATTATAATTACTTATTATTTATATATCAATTTTTTTTATATTGTAATATAATAGATAATAATTATGTTTAAGGCATGTGATAATATCTTTTCATAAAATTAATTTTTAGATATTACGTGAATTGAAATAAAATTTAATTCATATCATACACAATTTTTTTTTCAAAAACTATTTAATTAAATGATATAGTTTGCTACATACTGTTAATATTATGTTTCGATTTAACGATTCTTATCAGACAAACCTGAAAAAAATTTATTTTATTTCAATTTTATGTAACATGTAAAAATTAATTTTATATCACATGTTAATAAATAATAACCTTAACTATATTATTTATTGTCATATCCGTTATATTAACAATATAACAAATCAATACGTAGATCTGTCCTGTATATTTCAACCTAGTTCAAAACCTATGAAATCTTGAAATTGGGGCAATCTACAAATATTGTAATTTTTAATTACAAATAACGTTTCAATATGTTTTTTTGTTTGTTTGGTTAACCGGTTTAAAATTTTTCAAAATAATTTTATTCATTCTTTTTGGCTTTAAGTAGGTATAATTTTGTTTTTACAATTCCATCAGTTTAATAATTTTTCCAGGTTTGTCTGATGAGAATCGTAAATTCGAAACATAATGTTAACAGTATGTACCAAACTATATCATTCCAGGGACACCTTAACCACAGAGCTAAATGAAAAGAGCTAAAATTTTATTTTGATCTTTTTAGCTCTAAAAAAGGTAAAAGATTATTTACGATCTTCTTTGGAATAGAGCAAATTAAATGATGAGTATTTTATATATACTTAGAGAAAGACTTATTTAACAAATTAAATACGAGCGATAATTGTTAAAGAAAAGGCTAGGAAAGTAAATATATTGAGATGACCCCAGCTATACAAATCTTCTAAATTTGCTTAATCCCAAGATTACACCCTAGCTCGGTTTCATCCATTATTTTTAACAATGAGACTCCTTTAATTGCTTAAAAATTGTAAGTTAAATTAAAAATGCTCACTTTTGTTACTTTTAATGTAGTCTTGAAGCGCACATGATATCCTGCAGCTGGCCTAACAAATTTGTTGCTATGCAATTTTACATCAACTAAAATTTCATATCTAAATTTCATTTCATTAACTTAAAATTTCATTAACTTAATTTATTTTCAATCAATTTTAATTTCAATTAGAATTGCGGGTATGGTGTTTCATCCGCTTGACTATTCGACGTCAAGGCCGTAGCCTAACTCCCTACAACCTACCAGCCGTACTCCTTCTACGCTCCCCACTTTTTTTTATACAGCAAAACTTAACAAACTTTATACAATGTGATTATAAATAAACAAAACAAAATCCAAACTTTAAAATTATTTTACAAAATAAATAAATTATGATTTCGAAACACGATAATATAAATTACTTTTGTTTTTTGTTTACTTTAAAGTTTCTTACTGTTTATACAGGGTGTCCCTGGATATACACTTTACTTAACTTAGGTGCTGATAGAGGACACTTTTCTAAGAAACATTTTTAACAAAAATTTTTTTCTAAATTCAAGCCTTGGAGAGTTAGGCTTCTTTAAAGCATTTGTTTTTCAATTTCCACCTTCATGTGGTCATAGCCCAGAAAATATTGATTTTTGGGTAAAAATGAATCAGTGCTTTTTTAAAAAGCGTGAAATAATCTACAAACTAAATTTAAACCTTTTATTGTCTAAAATTAACGGCTTTCGAGTTAGAAATTAAAGTAAGTAAAAAGATATTAAAAAATTAGCGATTTTTTTTTGTTTTTTTTTTCAAAACTCGTGGATCTTTTAAATGAAACATTTTATATTACAAAAATTCTGACGCCCTGTTCCGGGTAGGAAATTTAACGGACTATAAACTTCTGTCTAGTAAAATTTTTTGAAAAATCAATCCTTTTTACAGAAAATCAGAAAATAGTAAACAATGCAGCTACAAAACAAAAAATTAAATTAATTAATTTTATTGAAAAATTATTTTATTAATTAATACATTTTTGAAAACAATCACAATTGTGTATTAAAAATACCTTACTTAATTAAATAATCTTAACTAATTAAATAAGAACCTTAATTAATTAAATAATTTTATAATAATAATAAAATTTTTGTTAATTTAATTTTTTGTTTTGTAGCTGACTGGTTTATTACTTTCTGATTTTCTGTGCAATAAATTAGTTTATCAAAAAATTTTTACTAGACAAAAGTTGTAGTCCGTTAAATTTCCTATCCGGAATGAACCGTCAGAATTTTTGTAAAATATTTCGTTTAAAAGATACAGGGTTCTATAATACTATACTATACTATACTATAATACTAATACTATACTATAATACTTTTATTCATAACTCGAAAGCCGTTGATTTTAGTCAAAAAATGGTTAAATCTAGTTTGTAGATTCACTTCAGGCTCTTTAAAAAAGCACTAATCCATTTTCACTAAAAAATTAATATTTTCCATGCTATGACCACGTGAAAGTGAAAATTTAATAAAAATGCTTTAAAGAAAGCATTATAAAGAAGAATTTAGAAAAAAATTTTTGTTAAAAATGTTTCTTAGAAAAGTGTCCTCTATCACCATCTAATTATGTAAAGTGTATTCCAGGGAGATCCTGTAGGGGAGAGTCGGGTATTGGTGCGCACTTAAGCTAAAAATTGTAATATTTCTGAAATGACAAAAGTTTGGACTGCTAGGTTTGCTATCAAGATTCTTTAAGGGTTTGGCTGTAACATACTATAATAAATTTTAAATAAAAATGCATATCGTGATTGTAAAATTCAAAATATGAAAACATGGCACTGCGTACAATTACACGACGTATGCGTCTAATGGTGCGCACAGGTAGGATAATCGTGCGCACTCAAAAGGGCAACAAAGAACACAGACTATTAAACGTAAAAACATCCTTATATTTATTTAAAAAGTTAAAAATACATTAATATGCATAACATGTATAATAATATATAAAGTAGAACCAAAATATCTGAAAAATTAAACTTATATGAAATATAAAAAATTAAGAAAACGAAAATAATAAAAGAGTTCATTATGTGTCACACAAATCACAAATATATCTCTCAGGGGTATCTTCTCCCGTGCATAGTGCATGTGCCCATTTTTTACAGATTGAGCATTTGAACCACATCTCATTTTTTACACTGCTTTCACCGCAACTAATGCATCTCTTGTTTTCATCCGACTCGAGATCGTCTAACTCATCATCGTTACATAGCTGACTCTCTGAAATATCTTCAGATTTACTACTTTCTTCGAAGACTTTTCTTTTTGTACTTTCTTTAATTTTACTGCCTTTTATAACATTTTTGCTCTTTTTTTTGCTTTTTTTTTTGTTTTTCTTCTAAGCGCTTTTGCCTTAGTGCCTTCTTTGCTTCTGCGGTTTCCAATTTTTCTCTGTTTGGTGTAGCTGTTAATATTTCAGACTTCTGTTTTTTGCGGTTGTATGGTTTAACTATACGTGGTTTTGGAAGAGGACTCAACTCTTCTAAAATAGCTGATGTACACGGTACAGGATCGTCATTATTTTCAGTATTGGGCAGTCCGTTTAAATTATTTTTCTCAATAAGATTGTTTAGTTGACAAGAAGCTGGTATACAGTGCGAAGAGGCAGTAGAAGGCATCTCGTCATCAATCACAATTGGGAGGTGGTAAGTGGCTGGTAGAAAATCTTCGTCGGTGAATTTATCTGGTTGATAAGGCCATATCCCACATGCCTTAAATCCTGATTGGGGCTTATCCATTGTAGCAACAAGAGTGTAGGCTTTGTTAAATATTTTAGATAAATCGTATTGTGTTATTCTTTCAACCGTTATTAGGTGATAGTCACATTGCCTGTTAAATGCTGATTTCATTGGTCCATAAAAACTTACATCCAATGGCTGAAGCTTATGGGATGTATGAGGGGGTATTGTAAGAAGAATAATGCCATATTCTTTACAATAGTCAAAAATTGGTAGAGAAATGTGACTGGAATGATTATCAAGAAGCAATAGTACAGGTTCATCTTTTGTCGATTTTACGGTTTTTTTAAAGTGTTTTAGCCACTGATGAAAAAGCTCTTCATTGCTCCAGCCACTTTTTGAACAGGTATAAATTGCATTAGGAGGTCCATTCTTGGTTAAGGTATTTGTCATTCTACAGCGAGGAAATATGAACATTGGTGGCACGTAGCAAGTTCCAGAAGCATTGAAACAGCAGATAACAGTAACTGTTTTCCCTCTTTCACCAGATGTCTTAGCGCCAAATTGCTTAACTCTCTTGAGCCCGAGTTTCTTGCATGGTTTATGTACTGTAGAAATTCAAGTTTCGTCTACATTAAATATTGCATCCCCATTGAATTTGAATTTATCGTATATTTTTTTTAAATTTTGAAAGAAAGTAGAGACCTAATCTTTATTAAAAGCTGAGATTCAATTAATGCTAGTGGGTTCCGGTTTTCTTAGCGCTATCTCTGGGTTTCTCTTGATAAATCCATAGTACCAATCTTTTCCGGCTATTTTTGTTTCAACATTAAAGTTGTGCTTTATTTGGTTGGCTTCGGCAAAGAAAAACGCCAATTTTCTGAGTTGAACTCTAGTCATTCCATGATAAAGTTTTGCCAACTTAAGAACATGGTCTTTTAACTCCTTTTCTTGGACGAGTGAAAATACACAGTACTTGCCAATATGTGGTCCTATTACATCAAGTCCATTGTCAAATGCTCGTTTTCTTTTTCGAATTGAAGACTCTGGGATATTAAACTTTCTACCAGCCTGTCGTATTGATCCTCCATTTTCAATAAATTGTATTGCTTGAATCATAGTTTCTGCACCCCATTGTGCCTTTTTTGTTTTACGTTGGTATTTCGGCATCTGCAAGATGCAAAATATCATGATTGTCTATTTAAAACGAATTCTTGACAATGCTAAATACAAATACAAGATAAACGGCAGATTTACTTTAAATTGTATAAATCATTAAAAAACGTTTTGTTACCAAAATTACCTATATCAGTGTTAAGAAGATTTATTAAGCAATGTATTAATGCATACAATTATAAAAAAAATGTAAAAATGAAAATACTTACGGCTTGTTTTCTCCGAGATGCAAACTAGTACACCACATACATATATAAACAAAGAAACAACCATTGTGGTTAGTAAAGTTAGGGGAAAAACCTTATTCATATCTGATAGTACATACGTTTCTCAAGAGATGACTCCCGAATCACAATTTCGAAATTATACAAGTCAGTTATAGAAATAAAGGCATGCGCACGATTAGCCGCTGCGCACAAATACCCGACTCTCCCCTATATATTTTTTATTTTTGTATGAATTTTGTTTTCGTTTAGGAGAATAGTAATAAATTGACTTTTTCTATTTTGTATTTGTGTGTTTTCTTTTGCAGAGAGACTCATTAATTTTAGTAGCCCAGGGGCGTCGTATATATTAGGATGGCCCTGTATCATTCAATAGTTTTTGAAAAAAAAATATGTAAGTTATGAACTAAATTTTATTTCAATTTCATGTAACATGTAAAAATTAATAATAAAAGTAAAATAAATAATATTACAATAATATACCTTGCAATTTAAAATAAAATAAGTTCTAGTCAAAACTTAAAATTTTTAAAAATTGTATCTATTAAATATAAAATATTTATAAATTGGCATTAGTATTAATTTTAATTATTATAAATTATAACTATAATTATAAATTAATTGGCAAATAGTACCAGTACCGGTAAATCATTACAGAGCTTGTATTTATCTAGTCAGTATTTTAAAATATTTTTAGTCAGTTTTTTAATGAAATGGTCAATATTTTCAATAAATTGTCAGTGCTTTAAATAATATGGTATTTTAAACGGGCGTGCATAAATTGAGCACCGACGATCGGATTATAAGAGAATCGTTAAAATTCGGCGTTAAGACGGGAATCCTTATCACGATTAGATGACTAGATTTTAAGGTGGACTCGAGATTTGCCGTGTACTCACTAAAGATATGTCCCTAGACCGGCCCTACTCGCAAAGTGTGCTACTAGGAACATGGTGGATCTCCCTAGATGTGCACTCGATGCTGTGATATTTGGTATTTTAACTTTATTATTTATACTGACCAAAATATTGTTACTGACCATTAATTAAAAAAAAATAGTGACCATTAAATAATAAAAATACTGACCAGAAACTTGTATGTTTCCAAAATATAAGTGACTTTATTTTTTATGAATTTGATATTAAGTTTTTTATTGTACGATAATTTTAAGTTGTGAAAATATTTTAATGCATTAATCTAACGACGGCATTATTATTTAAACTTTTTATTTGACTTAAAGAACAATAATTACTTATTTTATTTTTTATTATATTGTAGGATTATAAATAAATTTTTTTTTTTTAAATTAAGGGGCCTCAATGAGGCTTACGCTTGTACGTCACCAATAGCTTAATCCGCCACTGGTTCTAGTGTATTTTCAATAATTAATTTCAAAAATACAACTGCTAAATTTCTAAATAATATTTATTATTTTTGTTTTTTTAAGTGTTGTAGGAAATTTAGCAACAGAATTTTTAAAAATTACTTTATATTTTTTAAATTGCAAGATAGGGGGACCCATACATTCAAAAATATACAATGGAATTTGGCTCTGATCGATACTCCCACCGACAACACTATTGACCAATAGCGATACTAAATGAATGCAGGGATTTGTCGTACCGACAGTATTAGTTCTACTAATGTTCACTAGATGGTGTATAATTTTAGATAACTAAATTTATCTGGAAAACAGTTCTCATTTATAACGGACCCTGTGGATTATCTGAAAAGTTAGATTTGGAGAGTGAACAATAGTTGACACTAGAGTGATTCAAATTTTAGTTACCTATTCAAAATGGCGAGAGTGGCGTGTTGATTTTAAAATCGATAGAAAAATTATTAATAGTATTATAGTAATAATTCCTTTCAAAACTTTTGCAAAATTATGTCTTAATAATTATATAATTAAAGTTTTTTTTGTGAATCAGAGTTGGTGATAACATTGTGCACGAAAATGATTTTAAACATGGAAAAAGAATATTTATCCAAAGAGCAATTGATCGGTTTTGAAAATTACAAGGTAATTTACGATTTTTTGACTTTAGTTTTGGTTTTGTATTGTTTTTATGAATGAGATAAATTTAGATTCATAGCATAGTACGCACGTGTGTAATATAATATTCATTGTTTTATGTTTGCCGGTTTATTATGTGCAATAATTGTAGGAGTATTATTTACGTTTGAGTTTCAACTATTAATGAAACTAAATTCAATTTGGAAAATCACTTAAACACCGATTTGTTTGGCTATTAGAACTTGTGTTTGTTTTATTTTAAAAAAATCAATGTTTTTTAATTTTTTTTTATAGATGTGTGTTTTTTTTTATTTTACTTGCCTACTCCAGTAAGATTATTAAATGAACACCCACTAAAAATGTAAACTTTTATTTTCCCCTACAATTTGTAATTATTCAATTAAGTTGTACATTGTTTTTATTATTATTTTTGTTCGTGATATTCAGACGGATGTATCAACGTTTTTAAAACACGGAGTAATAACATAATTTTATTAAATTTTTTTGAGTTGTACTATTTTAGTATTAATTACAAAATACTATGTCAACTGTTTGGTAATATTTTTAAAGTATGGTAGATCTCTTCTGTATGTATCACACGTCAAATTCCTTTTTATTGTCGTAATATAACGGAATTCCTTCCTTTCACTGATGTTTACTAAGGTGAAACTTATTAATTATGCTTCCAACATTCTCAGGATTTGTTAAAATTTCTGATTATAGAATTTTATTTAAAAAAAAAACAGAAAATAACAAAAAATAATTAATTATTTGGATAATCGGAGGGTCGAATTATTGAATTGGTACTGTATTTATAATAAAACTATTTTGATTACTTGTATTGATATAGGTGAGATAGAGATTCTATTGTAAGTGTAACGAATTCATTTAAAGTTATTAAACCAAATCAAACTGGTGTAGTCGTAACTTGAGGTACTATTAACCTTTGTTACTTTGTATCGATTAATGTTTCAAATTCAATAATTATTTAATGTTTTTTGCACCATACAAACCCGAAATCAATTACACCGTAATTATTCCGAGACGGTCTAGCCGTTTAGCCGCATTAAAAACTTGTATAACACCAATTTAACAAAAACCACGATGTGGTGATTTTCTATGAAATTAATGCCCCTCTTTTTTTTAGTTTTTGTGCATTTTTATAAGATTTTTTTAAATTTAAAATGACTATAGCTTTAAATTTGTTTACATAACTTTTAATTAATACATAATTCCTAGGGGGCAGTTCCCCTGGTCATCATTTAAACCATAAATATTTTTTTAAACTTGACGAGTTCCGGTTTTATTATAAAAACTATATTTTTGTATTCCACTTTTTCTCCTAGTCATTAAACCTTGGCATTGGATAACGCTGCAAGAATTATAAGAAATTAGAGAAAATTAAAATTTAATTAAATAAGTATACAAAGTCGCGAATAACAACTAAAAAGTTCAAGTCTACCACTTGGAATGCTTACAGAATTATTAAGTTTACAGAATTATTCACAGTAAAATGCTTTTGTATCCTATATTGATTTTACAACAGTAAAACATGAGTAGTTACTTCTAAATTTGTTTTATTATTAATTTAAATTATGAAGGATCGGTAAAAATTATCCATTGAATATTAATTTATTTTATTACTATTGTTTTCTCTGAATTTTCTATCAAAGTAGGAAATTCGATATTTGGTAATAATTTAGGATCTCGATTTTGTGCTATCATCAGTTCTTGAATCAGCCTTCCTATATCTTACCTCCGCAGTCATAGAAATTTTGCTGTTGACTACTTTTGGAACAGCTAAATTTCATGGTTCCGCTATTGAATACTTTGGTAGACCTTTTTTGGCATTGTATTAGCATGTCAAATAATTGCGAAGGGTCGAAGCAATATGTTCTATTCGCGCTAGCCATCGAATCAAAAAGTAAAATGAAGGGTTGTTTTAAAGTAGACGATTAAATTTGTTTAATCCAATCCTGGGAAGCATATAATGGCCACAAACCAATGATTATGCTCTTTGATTGGAACGACGATAAAATATATAGACATTTTTGTCCATGTTTTGACACCATTATGTTTATTGTCACTCCTTTCTCGTGTTAAACCGCTATAAAAAAAAGTATAAAATACGTGGATTTTCTCTTGAAGATTTTGAGGAAAATTTAGAACCAAACATTGATAGCTTATCTAAACCTTAGATAATTTTTGTGGGATCGTTAGGCTTTGGAACCTGAAAAATAATTTTTTTATTTTGTATAGTAAACTTGAAACTTTGCAAAAATGTTTTGGTTAGAGTCCAATAATGGAATTGGTTATTGAATATCCCTAATGGATAGTTCTTGTTTCACAGTTTTAAAATATTCTAGTTTTTGGAATGGCTTGGTTGTAAAGTAAAAAACCATTGCTAATAGCTCTATCAATTATTCAGGAATGACCGGAAGCTGGGTGAGGTGAAAAGGCCGAGCAACAATCTGGCTAATAGGTCAAAATTTCTATATTTTAGTACTTTCCAATATAATTAGTTTTTATTGGGTAGTTAAATAGTCATTATGGTTTTAAAAATAATTTTTACTTTGATAAAAATAAGTTTAGAAATACTATAATAATTACTATAAGTACAGATAATTAGCAATGGTACGATAGGGCAAAATTCTTATCTGTAAAAGTAGTAGAAATTATTTATTTTTAGCAGTACTTAAAATGAAATTTTTATTTAATCCATTAAATAATATTATTGTATTTTAATAAATAATTTCGTGTTCTTTCGTATTAGAACCATAATATGCTGATATAACTGTATATAATCCGTGATAATAAATTACATTAAAAAACCCTTGAACCTTGAATTAAAAATATCACGCAAGGTACCAACAACAGTTCGTTGCTATTTCATTATTGATAATTTGTTATTACGTACCTGAGAAAAACATTTTTAGGTATCTACTTATTTAGTGAATCATGGTATGACTCACGATGCACTAATGGTCTCTTTCAATTCCAAGAATAAGTTACAGTCACATTTCAATTGGACGAACTTTAATAAATGCTAATTAACTCAAAAGAATCCCAATATTTTATGTAAAATTTATTTAAGTGCAAAATAAATAATTTTTACAAATTTGGATTATTTGCGATAAAATTAATCATAATACCTACCTATCTGTTTAATCAACGTAATCAATTATCTTATTTACTTCTTATGTAATATATGTAATTTTGATGATTCTCTAAAATAATATTTTTTAAATATAAATTTTACAAAAAAAATAATTTTTTTATCATGAATACTTACTAAAATAGTGACTGTTTGGTATTCGGGTTTTAATAATATAAAATTGCTAATTTATATAATAAAAGCAAAATAGTTTGAAAAAAAAAGTGTTAGAAGTATGTCACCTAAAACTTTTTCAATTTCTTTTTATTTGAATTTCAAAGCATCTAGATCCCCTATGCCACTCATCCGAGCATCAGAATATTGTAACTTTGTCACGAAAAGTAAATATACTTGTGTATGTAAATATTGTACCATTAAAATTTTTATTTGATTATTGAAAATTTAATTATTTGAAAATATTGAATTTACTTTTTAAAAAGCATTTATTATTTTAATTATGTATTTATTTGAATAAATGTCATATCCGATACATTCAAATGCAAAGTATAAATAATTATGTTGTAATTTCAAGGTAATATTGGTAATTACATTAGAATTTTTTATGCAAAAAATATAATTTTTTTACCAGAAAGAAAACAGCAAAATTTTTTTTACATTACTACAATTTGAAATATAATTTTAATCTTATTAGATTAAATTTAAGCTGACCTTTATGAACCTATGTTGGATAAATATAATTATGATTTTTTTTTATGTATTTAGACTTATAACTAATTTTTTCTTTATTTTTAGTATAGCTGCAAAGACACCAGCCCTTTCAGCATGTACGTAATGCATCCATTTTGGAATCGAGTAGTGGAGGTTAGTATTTCAACCAAAATTTTCTTCAACGGAACACCGAAAATGAACATCACAGATATTCTAACCCGAATTTTTTTTTTTTTTTATATTTTAATGGGAAGTATAAAAGATAAAAAAATCTTTAGTCGCCCTTGCCTTCATTTACACGATAATTATTACATATTTATGAGGTAGGTAGGTATCCATAAATGTATTGTTCCATTTATATAAAATAAATACTGTAATGATGGGTTTACAAGGTCACAATAAATAAATAATAAAATAATTCAAAACTAGAATTATTATTATTCTCGAAAAATTTTAATTAATAAATGCGCTTAAATTAATTGTATAATTTTATTAAACGACATAATTGTTAATCAGGCATAACAAATTACAAATTAATTATACGTACTATTATTAATATATTATGTATATACTACTTATCAAAAGTTTTTGGATAAATAAATTCATTAGATTAGATAGGAGGGTTAAGTAATTATTTTAATTACTTTTAATAGTTCCGCATCGTAATTAAAAACCTTGTTATTATAGAATTTCTGTTTTTAGTTAATCAGTAGTTATCGCTTGCGTAATTCAATACATTTCGTTATTTAGAGTTTCACTTTTTTGGTGACTTTTTATCGTCACCGATCAGCTACAAAAACATTGTAATTGATCTCCTTAACACCGCAATGCTTTTTTGAATATTGCAACAAATATTGGGGGTAGGGGGGACGTTTTCTAGAAAGTAAAATTTAGATTTTTGTCGATGTTAAAATAAAGCATCTTTTGTGGAAGTAGTAATTAAAACGTTATTTTTGTTGTGGATTAAAATTTCCGTTCAGGTTCAATGAAATGTTTCTAGAATAACTCGAATTAAATACGACATTGAACTTCATCTATTTTTATATTAGTAGACCACAACAGAAGTCGAGAGAAAAATAATATTATTGTATAATAAAATATATTATTTTGAAACTTGTAATTTATTTCATGCGTATTTTTATTGCAAACTATAAAACCTATCAGCTGATTTAAAAATTTTATTTTAAAGTTCAACTATTGCATTCCATTATGTGTGCCAATAATTTGACGATGTTTTGGTCTAATTTTCTGACAATACTTTAAGGAGATTAAAAAGAATAAAATTAAAGCTTCAATTTTTTTGTTTCAGTATTGCCCAAAATGGATAGCGCCTAACTTATTGACATTTACTGGATTTATTTTTACTTTAATAACGGTTCTTTTATATACAATATTAGACTATAGTTTTGAATCTTCGAATCCAGATGATCCGAATGCAATTACACTGCCGAATTGGACATTTACCTTATCTGCCATCAATCTTTTCGTCGCTTACACATTAGGTAAGTTCTTGTTGGCTATATTGTAATACCTATTTAGGAGTAACTTGAATTTTTATTTAGACGGTATTGATGGTAAACAGGCTCGAAGGACTGGTAGTAGTGGGCCTTTGGGCGAACTTTTTGATCATGGTTTAGATTCGTACACGGCTGGTTTAATTCCAATTATAATGTATTCAATTTTTGGACGAGGGACACGATACAGTATAGAACCAATTAGAATGTATTTTATAATATGGAGTGTCCTTATTAACTTTTTCTTATCTCATTGGGAAAAATATAATACTGGTGTATTATTTTTACCATGGGGTTACGATATAACTATGTGGGTTACAGTCCTTTGCTTTTTAATAGCCGGGGTAAGTTTTTAAGTAAGTTTTAAATTTTTTTATGTTTTTGCATTATTTCTTATTATTAACTCACTTAAATCGCAGGCGGGCTGGCAATAACTGGTTTTTATTATTTGTACAAGTAGTTTGATCTTAGCTAATCTTTAATTTTTGTAAGCTTCTTCTGACTGATAATAGCAAAATATTTCCATATACTTTTTAGATCTTTTAGAAACTATAGCGCCAGTTCGCCCCTGCTTTAAACTGCACTACAGAAAATATTGGTGAAAAAATTATAACTACGTTAAATTTTGCTATATGCATAAGAGCGTTGGCCTCCATTATAATTATTTAAGAATTAAAATAAAAGCTATACGAAGCGTGATAAAAATTCTTATCAACAGTTTCAAATTTTTCCCACACGAACATTAACGTTTACTACGAAGAAGGTTATCAATATGAAGTAATTATATTATGGTATTTGTACCCAGATTTAATCATAATTTTTTTTAAATATCAACGTAGTAAACACAGAGGCTCGTAACGAAATAAAATTTAACGATTTTTTTATTGCATTATTCAATTTAATGATTTATTTTACAAAACCTACTACATTATCTTAACATAATAGAATTAATTTACCTACCGATTATACCTTTGAATTGTAAACATAAATTTTAATTTTTAATTTAAATGTGGTAATTAGTTCCAATTAAAAATTTAAATTTTTTTAATTTTAATAAGATAGCGAGTATTATGCGATCTATCACCGAACAATGCCAATTTAATTAATTCTTTATTTACGAACCAATAATTTTCAACTGCAAACAAACAAATGTTTTACCATTGATTGAAAATTAAAAAAAGATAGACAACTATGCGAAAATTTATTTCAAGAATTAGATGGCGTTATAATTTTCAAACCAATAGGGGGGTTCGACGTACGAATCGATCGAGATCGAGAAAAAGTTTGCTACAAAGACCAAAATACTCAAAAACCATTTAAGATCTAGGTGGTATGAGAATTTCCCTGTTTCAAAGCGTTTTAATTCGGTTTTAAATATCAGTACCTACGAAAAAACCACTAATGCCATGTATTTTTTGGAATAAATTATGGTACCAAATTTTGCATATGGTTGCGTATCTTGCCAAAATTTATAGTCAATGATACTGCATACTAAAAATGTACCAAATTTATTATTTTTAATTTTTTCAGATTTGGGGACATCAAGTGTGGCAAATTATTCTTCCGGGAGGAATCACCACTGGAATATTATTTGAAATTGTTATATATAGTAGTTCGTTGTTATCAAATTTACCAGTAATATTATGGAATGTGTATGTATCGTATAGAGATCGTACCGGTTACATGCGCTCTCTAAAAGAAGCACTAAGGCCTTTCGTACCTGTTGTGATATTATTTATATTGTGCTCGATATGGGCATTTAGATCTCCCAGTAATATAATGGATATTGAACCTAGAGTTGTATTTCTTTTGACTGCAACCGTATTTTCGAACATTTGTGTAAGTATTGTTTGGTTGTTTCGATTATAAAAATTATTGTTTTCAAATTTTAGTGCCGCTTGATCGTAGCGCAAATGAGCAGTTCAAGATGTGACACATTTAATTTTTTACTAATTCCGACTGCGTTGGTCATATTTACATCATTGATTAGCAAATCAGTACAATTAGAAATATTTCTTACATACGCTTTATGTTTATTAGTGACAATAATACATGTTCATTATGCAACTTGTGTGGTGAGTACCTACTTGTGTCAAAAATCGCACAATATTTTCTAAATTGAGTTTGTTTCAGGTGCGTCAAATGTGCAAACACTTTAGAATAAATTGTTTTAGTCTTCGAGAACATTCAGATTGACTACTTGCAGACAACGCATGATGTGATGTCAAGCGTTGTTCCTCGGGTGTCATTTTAGTTAGTTCACTATATTTATATTTTTTGCTATGCAAAATTTAGTATGTTTCAACTAATTACATAATTTTTTTCAAATAGAACGTTTTTATACATGCATGTGGAATAATACTAAAATTCAGTCGATTTACATTTAAAATCCCTATCATATGATGTGATGATGCTTGACTAGTAAAGACTCTTTTCTTGTTACTTTCTTAATGGTATTAGTTTTAATACCGATCACGGTTGTTAATTTTTATGTTAATTATTTTTTAAGTATTTTTGAACGATACTGAGGGGAAACGTTTACTCTGTCTTCGTTGTTGAGAGTGAGAAATATATGTATATGTATAATATATTGGTACTATTAATTTATAATTGTAATTTACGTATATATAAATTATCTACTTAAATTAAACATAATAAAAATGTAGGTATTCTATATAAGTTTTAAAATTTGCTATTTAGGTTAACTCAAATTTTACGTATTGAATTAATATTAGTTCAAGCAATTTAATTATCTTCAAATAATATTTTAAAAGTAATGTGAAAAGACGACTGCTACGATACCTACATTATTTATTTAGAAGAAAGTGCAAAATAATGCGGCAAAAGATAATTGTAACAAATGCATTTAGTATATCAGTTTATTATGTTTTATTATGTGTACAAATTATGTGAATTCCAATATAGGGACTGCAATCACCGAATTGTCATATTTATTTTCGTATTTTACATAAAATATTAAAAATTGACGTGCAATTTAATTTATTCTCCTATTTCTCATTTCAATTTTTTTTTATTGGTTTCCTTTTCAATTTCATGTTAAATCATCGAATTTTTAAAATAAATAATAGTAAGATTTAGATTTACTTGCTGGTAAAACCAATAGCGAGATTTATTGATTTTTGCAATCTTTTTTCTTTAAAATTGTCAGTTTTTTAAAACATTTGGCACTAACATGTACATAAAATGTAGAATTACAAAAAATTAAATTGGCTTCTATTGATTCTATCTTATGCGACTTCACAGGTGCCAAGAATAGAATTATGTGCAAGTTAGAAACTAAAAATAGATACACAATCATATCACTGCATTATCGTGCAATGCAGTAGTTCAATATCTTTACATAGCTTTTGTTTTCTCAATTTAATTTAATAATAAAAATCTGTATAATATTGAAAACGGATGAACTGCTGAAATTGAAATTATTGATAACATTAATTTACAGATAATAATCAGATTATTATTGTAATTCTCATTTTGGAAAAGATATGACAAACAAATCAAGATTGTAAATTTTAATATCGCAGAACTTACTATTATAAATACAGTACAGTCTCGGTAATCCAAACAAAAGAAAAACTTGGTAGTTTCCACAAATAGCTTATAATCCAAACACAACTAATAAAATTTTTGGATTATAGAAAAATGTTTGGATTGCGGAAAAAAAGATAGGATGAAAAATTGTGTTTACAAGCTGAAGTAGAAGAATGGGTTAACGCAGGAAATCAGGAAAAAAATAATTTAACTGATCTAGAAATTATTGAGCAATTTATTGAAGATCCAAATGTAGAAGATGATGAAGAAAATGACAAACCACGTTTTATAAAGAAACTGTCGATAGTTTTAAAATTTATTTAAGATGGGCATGTGAAAATGATGTTCCATCTCATAAAATTTTATAGTTCCGGCAATTTTCGTTTTTTAACTTTATCCAGTAATTTGAATGAGGCCAGGTTTCTATTAGTTTGGATTACCGAGACTGTACTGTATTATCTATAGTTAATATAAACTCTGTTTGGCCATACAAATTGACCGTAGGTCGCATCGGCCAAGAAATGACAGATGATGGGCCCAGGAAAAGTGAAAATACTTCAAAAATTAAAGTAAAAAAAAACGTATAAAAATTTTTTTTATGGTAGAAAATAGAAAGGTTTTTAAATTTCATTTCGTGTCCAACGGTACTACTCTTGATCCTCTAGTACTAGTACATCTATTTCAGAAGTTAAAATATTTGTATTGAAACTTTCAAAATAGTTTTTATTCAGCTACCACGAGAGTAGCACTGCACTATCGATGGGAAATTTTAGGTAAATACTCAAAATTCCAATCACTGTCAATGGTGAATATTTCTTGTCAGTTGGAGTTAATGAATTTAAAATATTTATTTCTGTACTGTTTGTAAAAATCACATTTTGACAAATAATTGTCAAACTTTTTTTTTCATTAGTACTTGAAAAGCATTGATCTTACGAATATGACTGCAGTCTCACTACAGCCACTGTCGACCACTAACAAACAATTCAACCAATAGAAGTGGTTTATTTATTTTAAGTATACGTAAAATTTATAATCACATATTTTATTTTTTATAAAAATACGTCGGTGATTTACTCATTCTGCTGACGGTGCGTATGCTCAACCTAGGTGCAGCAGTGTGTTTTAGGCTCAGTTGTAAGTTAAACCAGAAAATTTGGATTAACCAATGAAATACGTTGAAAAGCTGTTTTTTAAGAAATATTATTGGTTAATCTAAATTTTTTGGTTTAACCTGCAACTGAACGCTGTTGCCTTCTAAGAGTGTAGAAGTTAACAGTCTTTTTAGTTCCGTAATTTTCGAATTAATGAAGCTTCAGGAATGTTTTTAATGAATTTTACTATCTAACTAAATATACCAAAAAATTCTTGTATAACATAAACAAACAAGCCGTAGGCGAGATTAACAATTTCGTGAGGACATTTTAAAAGGAAAAAGGAAAGATTTTGTATCTTTGCACTGACACGGTGAACAGTTCAAAACCATAACAACGTCTGATGGAATTTTATTTATCTTTAAAATAAAAAATAGCAAGAAAAGTTTAAAATTAATATTGGGTAAATTAAAAAATAACTCATGTTTATTTGCTAGACATCAACGTAATATAATATAAGCAAAGCATTTTGAGACTAGGGATTTTTACATAATATATTTTAAAAATAAAGAGCTAAGGGAAGCATTGTCGTTCCATTAGGTCGCCGGAAAAACTTTTATTTGCCATTATTGCGCGAACGCTACAAACAGGAACAAAGCGTAGTTTTTCAAAACCTAAACCGGAAGTGCAATTACTTAAAAGTAAAATTGAGTTTTTGTCCGAACCGCTGACAAGTCCTATTTTTTAACCCGGATTGACTATCGTAAAGTGTCACTTTTTCACCCTACTAGAGTATAAAAATACTTTTGTAAACTTCGAGGTGAACCCTTTTCAAAATTAAAAATAATAAAGAACAAACTTGACAAATTTTATAAATAAAAGAATAAAGGCCCTTTAGGAACACAGAGAAAAAAAAATTAAGTAAAACACAATACATATACAATTTAAACTGTTACAGCTCGGAGGCATGAAAAAGATCTCACTCCGAGCCGATGCAATCAATGTGGTAAATTATTATAATTTAGTTTTGAACACAATTTTAATATATTTTTTAAAACAACTGCAAAAAATAAGATTCTTTTATTTTATAATTAAGAGATTTAGACTACAGGGGGGAGGAGCTTTTATTTCTTTGTTTCCAAACTTTGTAAAGTTTACAATGCGCGGGCAGTTCCGCACTATTTTTAATATTGGAAAAGATCCACCTCGGAGTTTGCCAAAAGTTGAACGTGATTTCTAAAGTTTTTTTTTTGGTTTGAATAAAATGGAATAAACAAAAATTATAAATTAAAAATAAAGTTTGATTAAATCTACTAAATCAACAAGAAGATAAATTTAGATGCTTATGTGACCCCATTAAAATTTTAAGAATTTTAGTGATTGATTTTTTGATTGGAGAAAAATTAATTAGATTGAATATATCGCACAGTTTCAACAGTTTAAAAATTTAACTTTTCAGCTGTTTGAGAAAACTAAATTCAAAAATATTTTATCGTTTAACTGTGAATATTTTAACAACGGGCCTAAAGTTTTTCTCTTATTTTTAGAACTTCATAAATTTAAATTTAAACTTCATAAATCGTATTTCATTAGTAAGGAATTTTGATATTTACTTTTTGAGGTTTGGAAAATAATATTTATTATATTTTGTACTTCCTATCTAATTAATTGTAAGAAACGGCTAAGGTATGTGTATATCTTTTTGGGATGTATTACTGGTTGCATAACTTGCGTAAGTTACGGAACGTAATGTTGTAGGACTGCTGAATTATAACACCAAATTAGTTTGAGTGACTATCGTGTAAAGAATGAGGTATAAACGTAAATAAATTGGAATTTATTAATTCGCGTTACTTTTATTTTATTTTCTTTGTTTACAACTTACCAAGGCACAAGTTAATATATCATATACACCCCGAAAAAACGTACTTTAGTCATATGAATGAAAACAAGTTAGTAATAAAATGTCGAAAAATAAAATTATTAGGAGTGCTATGATTGACACCAACCTCGTCGAGGTAAAATCAAAAGTAAGTATTTTTCTTTTGCTTAATTTGTGTTTGTTCCCATATCTTGTCGTTTTTTTTTTCTTTTTTATCAGATTATCTCTTCAAGTTCATTTACCTTAATTAGTGGTGTTCTGTAATTTATGTTAATGATTATCTACACCTGTTTAGGAAAGAGAGCATGAATGTATTTTTACTTTGTAGACTATGCAAAATTGATTGTGCTCTTTAAATTTTGCTTTTGTTGCAGTTTGATGCTGAGTTTCGTCGATTTTCAATCGAAAGAAGTCAACATCCAAAGTTCGATGATTTTAGAACATTACTAGAAAGTTTGCATAAACTCAAAAATATTGCTTTTCTGGTTTCGTACATAGATCCCAGTGATCAGGATTTATTACCAATAAACAATGACGATAATTTGAGGAGAGCTTTGATTAATTCCAAACCGTTGTTAAGGGTTATAATTCAACGAAAAGGTAAACAAATTGTAGTCTTTTTATCTACTTGGAGACTAAAACATCGTTCGGTATTTCTATGTTTGCTTTATAATAATTATTGTTCTGCGATTAAGATAAGGATATAGCAGTATTGTTATGAAATGTCAACAATTGGTGTGCAAGAGTTGTATTTTGTGTAAACATTACTCCATTGTGACTAATGTCGTTTTTTTATACGTAATTCGCACTCATTTGTATTTTATGACGTTAGCTTCTGTAATAAAACTTGGGTTAAATCTGTCGAAAAACTCATTTGCTATCAAAAATCTGTCGAGACAAATTATCTCTGCTATTCATACCATCTCATAATAATCAAGTTCATTAGCAACTTTAGTATGATATTTACGCTTTCTAAAGGTGATAAATATACCTATATTTATTTCAATGCTTCCATGCTGTTAATATAAGGCAATTACCAATTAGATGATATTTATTACACTTTCTGTCGATAATTAATTTATACTTCAAACTAACTGTCATGCATTTTTACTATTTTGTTTATTGAAGATGACAATTAAATAGATTCACCCCAACCCTGGGAAAATTTTGCATAAAAACGAATTTTTAAGTTTCAAACATGTTGGCTAGGTATTTGCATTTCCTGAAATGAAAAAAACAGGTTCTAATTATTACAAATACTAGGTATTGAAAATGCGTTTGTTGTCGTCAAATTATAAGGTGGCCATCAAAATGTGTAAGCACCTAGCACTACAATTGAGGCCGTGAGAGCAAAAGTGGTGTAACCCCAAATAAAACTATTGGAGATAGTCGATCTTTATTTATTTATTTTTAACAAAATATACAGCATTTAAATGTAAAATGTTATTATTATAACAATTGAAGTCGACGTTGGTGCATATAAAGCAAAATAATAAGCTTACAAGAAATATTTGATAAAGTGGATAAATTAAAAGTTTGAATATCTCAAATGGTTATATTTGGGGTTACACCACTTTTGCTCTCACGGCCTCAATTATTGTCATTCTTTCCAAATTACAATTTTTGAAATGTGGTTTGAAGAGCAGTTAAAATTTAGGATTTATCTTGTCTTATTGTCAAGTTTAGAATACTCACTCATGAAAAAGTCAGGATTGGTTTACATTGATAATAACTTTGTAAAAAAAGTCGATTTGAACCTGCTTGCTTGTGACGGTTTCAGAATAGTTTGGACTGCTGCGAAAACACTGTTTCAACTAAATCCAAATTGACGAAACCAAATCCAACTGTATTCTTTTATCCTTGGGTCTATACAATGGCCCAATCAATGTGCTTTCACTGTATACAGCAAATATGGCAAAAATTGTGTATAAAAGTATTTTCTTCGATCACGATCTCTTAAATGCGTGGCCGAAGCTATAAGGGTGAAATATACGTTAACTTATTCTATTAATTGTTTTACTTACATTTACTTCATTAGCGGAGGAAGTTAGCTTAATAAGCTCCTAGGACGACTGTTGCATGGGAACCGCGAGTTCTATCCTCAGTCCAGGCTGAAAATTTAGTTAGTTTGTCCTGCGTCGTGGTTTGGATTCTATGTTAAGTCTTACGTTTCTTTGAAGAGCCCCACTTTCGCAAAACTCCTTGCCAACCTCTCTTTACGTTACACACTATGTAATTAGCTTCTGGCTGTTTAAAGTGTGTCTAAGGTTAATAAAAAAAAAAATAATATGTATTAAAGCAATTATTAATATAAAAACTTACAAATTTCTAATAGCACATCTAAACATTTTTTTAGTAAATCAGGCTAATCTGTAAAAATTTTGTTAGTACACTATTATTTCTTCTCGGGTCTCGAGCATCCTACTGTTTAATCTAGATTCTAGAGGTATGGCGTAAAGCCTACTTCGGCTGATTGGAAAGCAGGAGACCGTAGTTTAAATTCTGGTCATCGGATACACTGTTGTGATCTAAAACTCAATATTAATCTGTGGGAAATTGGGAAGGCAAAGGGAAACCACCCCATTAATTCCCTAGTAAGTCATCTTGGCTTTAACTAACAAGGAAGGGGATCTCAGATGGTCCCGATTTGGATAAATTTTGAATATGTTGAAAAATTGAAAAATATGTTGAATATCGAAAAATAAATAAAAGACTCCTATTTGTTTAGCTGCGAACGGTGTTAGGGGCTGTAAAAGTTAGAGTCAAAAATATCCCAGGTTAACTCAGTTTTTAGCCTCTCAGATTAGACGAGCTTTACACAATTACATTGATAGAAGATACCATTTGCCTCAATTTATTTTTAATTTTCAATTTCTGCATGTAGTCTTAGGATAAGAAACATATTAGACCAAAAAGAAGCGCGTTTTATCTTATCTAATCACATTTGATAGAGTAGGAAGAGGAACTACAATCTCAAATTATTACTAACAAAACGGTTGAACCTATATTCATGTTTCAATGACCATTTCTTCCGATCTTGTCCTGTGACGTCGACAACGATTTTGCTCGTTTTTTAATTCGCATTCATACAATTAATAAAAATTTCTTCACTGTTTCACTTATTAGCGTTTATTTCTTTAGATTTCAGTGGTAACAAAAAACGTTTTCAGCACAAGCTCAAATTTTATTGATTAAATGAAGTGCATTAATTACTAACGCCGCATTTTTGTAAATTTTCAGCTCTCGAATAACAATTCCCAAAAGCCAGATGGCCAGAAATTTTCGAGAAAATCGACTTTGAAATATTATCGAGTGCGTTATGAACATTAGATGTAAAGTAACCAGCAATAAGTTTTGTGGCGAATGGGATATCGAAGTCAGGATAAGAAACAGTAGATCTGCGGATCAATTCCCATCATTGCTAGTTTTTTTTTTTCTCTATAATTTATTTTATTTTTCTCCAATACATATTCACATGTCATTTACGTGCAAAATTGATTGAATTTATGCTTGTAGACTAACAATATTTATGATAAATTAAATTTTGGTACAAAAATGAATAACGTCGAGTAAAGCATTAATGTGTTTATTTTAGTGACAATTTATAAACATAAGAAAAACTTAAATTATACAATGTATTGCAACTTTTCAGTCTACAGTCGGGTTTTCGCAGGAGCCCGGGTGATATTCGTTGTAAAAGCAAGGAAATCAAAATGTTCCGCGGCACCTTGCACACCGTACTAATGATGCATTATTGCAGGAACATATTTTTTTCAAAATGTCTGTCTGGAAACACACTTTGTTTACATTTAAAAACATCTCCCTGTTTTGGGACGAAAATGGCACAGTTTGGAAGCAAACCATGCGTAACAGATCTTTTTTCCAAAAATTGGGGAGTACAGCTGGTGCTCAAGCTCAAGACATCTATATTAGTTTTTTCTATTCATCGAGTTCTTTTCTCTCTTGATCTACAGCAATCTATTTGTCTAATTACCCTCATGTATTGGGGGTTAAGTTTTTCCTACTCTGACGGAAACTCATTGTAGGTTGTTCCTTAACTCACGATAATAATAATCCTTGTATTCAAAATTTTTTAGAACATAGATCGTTCAGATGACAATACGCTGTATTTCGGTTTCCATGTAAAAATCATATTATAAATTCCGACGAAGGCGATACACCTCGCCGAAAGCTTAATTAATAAATAATTAAAAATAACGTTTATTTAACTTGTTAATTTTAATACTTATTTAATATAATATATCACAAGTTAATAATTTATATATTAGAAAGAAAATACTATAAAAAATTAAAATCAAACATAAAACACTAAATTGCTCAGTTGATAACTTGTAAACTTGTAGGTAATCTTAATAATTTATTTACAGGTGATACCGAAAATGGTTATGGTACCATAAAACCTAGGAACCTGATATCTAGTATACTCGGTGGAAACCAACCCCGATACAAAAATTTGGCAATATCAAATCCACATGACTTTCGACAGGTGTCTGCTATCATAGATGTCGACATAGTACCGGAAACTTGTAGGAGAGTAAGACTACACAAGCATGGTTCTGATAAGCCATTAGGTTTTTTTATTCGAGATGGTACAAGCGTTAGAGTAACACCAAATGGTCTTGAAAAAATACCTGGTATTTTTATATCGCGACTTGTACCTGGGGGTTTAGCCGAATCGACGGGTCTCTTGGCTGCCCACGATGAAGTGTTAGAAGTAAATGGAATTGAAGTAAGCGGAAAGACTTTGGATCAAGTTACAGACATGATGGTAGCTAACAGTTCAAATTTAATTATCACTGTTAAACCTGCAAACCAACGAACTGTTGCTCCAGTAAGAAGAGGCAGTTTTAGTAGAAACTCACAATTATCGAGTAGTTCACAACAGTCTGCAGGCACTGCACCATCGGATCCTGAAGATAAATACGATCAAGATGAAATTGTTGATTTAAGTGGCATTAGTTTGGATTCAAGTGTTACGAGAGACGATGGTGATGGTGTGCTTCATTTATAAATTCTTTTTAATCTGATTCTTCCTCGCTCGAATATCTTTTTAATTCAAGTTATATGTTTATGCTGTTTTATTAAGAGAATATTTTATCGTGTTTGTTCAATTTTAACCAGTATTTTATTAATGATGGATTAATTCTTTTTAAGATTGAATTATCATTAATTTTAATTGTAGCTCAATTGTTATAAAAATCACAAATTTTAAATTGTACTTAAGTACTTTTATTGCTTCAATTTTAGACAATATGTAGAAGTCTTTCTACTTGTACAGAATATTTGTAAAAATTCTTTTTCGCACTTTCATGAGCAATAAAGACATTCCATGTTCAATTATTCTGTAAAATTTACAAATATTCTGTACAGAAAAAAAGCATGATAAATTTGAAAGACAATTTAAGTTTTTACTTAGTTGGCTAATTTAACCATGGTTAATTTGCCATTGTATTATTTTATAATCATCGTGTATATATTTTTTTTAATGTTTTTTTTTTAAGATTAATTTTAATTAACAAATCTTGATTCCTTCTTTTAATACTTTTTAAACCTAAGTTTTTCTATTATTTATAAATTTTAAATGTATCTGTAAATCTTGGAATTGCAAACTAATTGAAAAAATTGTCCGTCCGTATTATGGCCTTATATTGTAATAAATTATCGACTGTTATATTTACATTCCATTTTTATATAGTGTGCAGATATTTTTAGTCGCATCACATGTAGGTACTTAAAATTATTAGAAATATATATTTCCAGTTATTAAGAGGTTTTATTATTTTCATAAAATTAAAAATACTAATTTTATTTAATGAGACGTCCAATATTTACAAAACTGAACTATAATACAATTTAATCGATTCACCGAAACCCTTTCTTCATATATTCCTCTTTAATTTGAGCACGTTCTTCTACTGGTGGCAATAACGGTCGGATACCCTTTCGTTTTCTATCGCTTCTTACGTGACCCTAAAATTCCTAAGTTAGTGCCCCATAAGTTATTTTATAGAACAAGACCAAATAATTCGGTTGAATTTAAAATACCTATTTTAAGAATAAAATCAACTTACCCAAAATAATTTACAAACATTATAATTATCGATTTCCCTTTGACATTCTTCTTTTTTATAATTACTTAAATCGAAACATTTTTGTGTAATGTTATGTTCTCTTAAACACGGATTAGTTTCTTCTTGATTTTTCTTCATTTTTATGCCTAATATAGAATATTTAGGTTATGTTACTAACTTGTCAATGTCAAGTGTAATACAGTGCTTCTCAAAATAGAGATGCATTTGTATTTCCAAATATAAATTAGTAGCTCCACAAACCACTTACAAAGGAATTATATGACCTCCGCATTTTTGTAATTTTTGCCACTTATTGTACTGAAAGTTTAGCTCTCCAATAAGAACTTCTCAAAGCTGTAGGGGCAGATGGCCAGAAATTTTCGAGAAAATCGACTTTGAAATATTGTCCAAGGAGTTTGAAGACAAGATGTGAAACAATTAGCAAATAGTTTCGTAGCACAGGCACGAGGGAGTTGGACTAAGAACCAGTGGGTTCTATTTCCACCTGAGCTGGTATTAAAAAAAAAATTTTTTTTCTCTAGTGCGTATTCACACGTTATTTAATTATTGTACATTCCTTTCTTCCTTAGAGAAAAATTAAATAAATAAAAATTATAGCAAATCCGACTCCAAATATTTTCATTTAAATTTGTTGATTATAAAACTGAAACTATTAATTTTTTAGTGTAAATTGTTTAGTACACTTTTAAAGAGTGCGAACTTGTCTACAAAAAAAAACTACTGTGAAAAAAATTCACTAAAAAGTAAAAAATAATTACGTTATTTAGTTACTTCAACTAGCTGGCATAGGCGGTCAATTATTGAAATCTTTGCAGTCGGGAAATTACTAAAACTAAATTTTTTAAAAGCTTGGCCGGCACCAACTGCAAAGATTACAATAATTGACCGCCTATGCCAGCTAGTTGAAGTAACTAAATAACGTAATTATTTTTTACTTTTTAGTGCATTTTTTTCAGAGTAGTTTTCTTCGATGTCGGTTTTATTTTTTTTTTTTTATTTTTTATTTCATCTTTTTAGTTCATGTTGCGTTTCGTAACTATTTATCGAAAGCAAGTATGGGTAGACCTAATAAACGCAAAAAGAATTTTGAAAATCCGATCATAGTTGATATAAATGTATTTACTATTTACCTTATACTTAACGTACTACTTAGAAGATTAATAAAAGTAGGGTACTTAAGAAAAGATTGTGACCCACCGGGCAAGAACAGGTAATATAAAACAGGTACAGGTACTCAGTACTTAATGCGTTATTAAGCCGATTTTGAGGAGAGTTGAGGAGAAGTTTGACGGTTTTTCCGGTTTATCTTCGAAGTTTAAGGTCCAATACGAATGAAATTATAATGGGACCAACTTGGACCTATACTTGAAATTTTGAAAATCGGTTCATAAATGACGGAGTTCTGAGGTAACAAACATAAAAAAAAAATATAACCGAATTGATAACCTCCTCCTTTTTTGAAGTCGGTTAATAAATTTTAATGAATTATTTTCTAAAGTCAAGGGTTTTCGACTTATAGATTAAATAAAGTAAAAATATGTTGGAGAATTAATTATTAAAATGTAATCTGGCAAAATAAATAATAAAATTTTTATTTTATTATTAAAATTTATTGTATTATATTGGTACTAAACAATGTTTAATTATATTTTGATGACTTATGTATGATAGTCAAATATGATGAGTTATATGTGATGATAACATACAAATGATAACATCGTTAGTCATTCAAATATTGCTTAGCTTGCACTCTAGAAATTTATAGAAATGTATAGGAATTCTTTGGAAGTTGCATTTAGGTATAAATGCAGAGTAAGCTACGGTGACGGTAAGCAAGTGTTAACATAAATAAAGTGTAAATAAATAGTGACGTGATATACCGAGTGTTTAAATAAATCGAGCTCAGTGTTAAACAATTGTAGTGTAATTTTGTATCAGTGTTAATTTTAGTATAGTAATTGTTTTATTGTTATTAACCTTATTTTTATAATTTGTGTAACCTTTTAGAAATTAAATAAACGTTTTAATTTTCGTTACAATATTTATATATTATTTTTTATTAAAATTTATTTTACTTACCTACTACATGTATGACCATAAAAAGAACTTCATCAGTTGAACTATTTGAGCCAAAAACACTAATGTCCCTAAGGGAAAAGAGACACATTGTTAGGGGCGGCATTTAGCTTTTTTTTGTACAAACATATTTTATATAAAAAAATATTTTTATTTTTATTAAATTACTAAATTAAAATTTTTTTTATATATTTATATTCAGTAATATTTATATAAAAGCGGGGAAGGGAAAGACACAAATTTTAAGACCGTCCCGAGTAACCAAAAGCTACATTGCAGTACTTTAATTCTAAAATTAACAGATAAGCTCTGGAGAACTATGTCCTAAATAGTTAGCTAATTAACTTAAGTTAGCTAACAGAGTTTGTTTCACCTACTGGTATAGAATAAAAAGTAATAATAAATTAAATATAGGTATTGTGATGATATGTGAAATATCTTCGAGCTTATAAGTTGCTCACGCTCGTAATGGGTCCTCAAAATAAAATGGTTACATGTAAAACGATCAAGCAATTGACGATATTAAAATATATTTATTTGCTACCTGATATTGACAATAATATTATCAAAGCGGGACTCACGCAACTCGTAGGCTATTACGTTTTCGTAGAACAATAAACTTTCCCTCTTCACGGGATATCTTCTTCTTCACTCTTTAACTAAATCGTTGGCTCCTCCTTCAACACTAGAAAACTGCTCTCAATGGAAATATTCTCGTTCATCTTCGTTATTTTTTTCATCAACGCTGGAGTCACACTTTATTTAAGCCGCGTGTCGATGATGATTTCCACACTTGGAAACTAATGGCCTTTAGACTATTGGATAACTTCCCAAACAAAAACAATTCTTCACAATACTTCTCGACACGCGCTAAATTATTTTTATTGAACACGGCTGCTCTCGAAAGCGCTTGAAATATAACTACCTTAATTACTGTTGTTTATTATTCTTATATCCAACGTTTCATACTTCTAATCCTTTTGATTGGCTCTACTATCTTTCCTTTTTTCTAAATTTAATCTAGATTTGTTATTTTTTATGAAATCTGTAAATCAACATTACTGCTGGTCGATTTGCGCTTCTTTGCTTGTTGGTGAGTCATAACGATACCAAAACAATATAAAAATAAAATTATAAATACAATTTCAAACACTAAAATTAAATACAAATAGTAACAAATTAAACTAGCAAAAATCTTAACATAACAAACACAAATCTTAGTCGCGCATCATTGTTATACATACTTTATTGTTCCTCAGGTTGCAACGTCAATCGTTTAATTTCTAAAGTACGAAACCCACCTCTTATCGCTTGATGTGTTTGATTATTTTAACATCACATACTACTAAATACCACAAAAATACTTAAAACATTCTAAAACTTTTTTAAGTTATTTTTTTTTTTAAATTCAGCATTCCTTATTAAATCCTCTGCTACGGAGAACTACTTTAAAACGCGATAAAAAATTAATCTTGAGATTAATATTTGGAGAAAAATAGAAAATAATGTAATTAAAACAGCGTAGGGTATAAGTTTCCCAAAGTTGCTATTTGATTACAATACTAATAAATATGCACTGTCTCGTAAAAATGATTCAAAGTTCATCGGCACCTAAAAATTTCCATCTGCTTTGCGATAAAATTAGCATAGCAATATATACATTATATTTAGTATATTATAATTATAACCAATGACTTTGTTTAAAAGTTATATGAATGAGGTTAAAACGTATATATGTATAAGGCTAATCAGTAATCAAACCTAAAGAAATAGACATAAAACATGGTACCGTTTCCATATTTTTGGGCAACCCTATAGGTATCATAAAAAATGATTTTGTTAAGACTAAAAAATCGTCAAGATAGTTATGTCAATCCTTATATTTAATGTTCTAGTAGAAAAAAAAGAGTAAAATTGTATTTAGAATTCCCCCTCTGATGTACCTGAACCTTGCCGTGGTGAGGGGGCTTGCGTGTTTCAAGGAAACGTCGGGCGTGTACCTGTTAGGGTTTGGGCCAGGGACGTAAAACTCTCTTGTGCTCGGTCTGTTTTGATCCGATGGGTTCGGGCCAAGGTCTAAAACCCTTTGTGTTCGAACTTGGGTCAATGAATCGGGACGACGGCCGATGTGGAGAAACCAGACGAATTACAGGTACCCGCGTGTTTGTGCCGTGCGTGGAAACCCGTATGGTGGGATGAAGGGGTCCTGGTGGCTGAGCCCGCCCGAGAGCGGATGTTGTTCTCTTGGGCCTGGCAACACTCCACTTTGGCCTGGATTTCCATCTAAACGGGTGGTCAGGACTAGTCCACCCTGATCAATCGGCTGCGCTGTCCCGTCAGAGGGTCAGCTGGACGAGTCTCTGGGGTAGGATGGAGTGTGCAAACGCCTCACCTCCCTGGGGGCTATATCTCTTGAGTAGCCCTGGCGTTAAGATAGCGTCCCCAACGTTGTGGGCTCCGTGGTGGGTGGGGAGCTTGAGAGACGAACACGAATACCCTCACATGGAAAATATTCAAAAACAAACAACCACGGCTGATTTATCAGCGACAACACAGACGGGAGTGTCCGAGCAGGGCGCCCTATCTACCAAGATGGAGGTGCCCAAGCAGGATGCCCCGTCCCAACAGCTGGGAGCAGACTCTGTAGTCGCCCCAACTGAGCAGTCCAATCAGGACAAAACCCAGGCGGACACTAACAGGCCACTTCCTAAGAGATGGAAGAAAAAGGTCTGTGGAGCGGAAGCCAGAAGAAGAAGGAAAGCCCGCCTAGAGGATGAGGTTAACACTCTCACCTCAGGGCAAGGGCCCAGCCGCATCACCACCGAACATGAAAGGGCTAAGCTTTCAAAGCTGCCCACTCAAGGTGGTGACAACAAGAAGCAGCTTCAGAGTAAGGGGAAGATCCTTACAGAAGCTGCAAAGAAACGATTGAGGTCTCAGGACTCTCAACCCTCACCCTCGAACAGGCAGGGAAAGAGAGTGAAGTCCTCCGTGCCTCAGAACAGCTCAACCCGGATGGGCGCTGTCAGCTACAAAGAGGCTGCCGAAAGGCACCTCCGAGTGGCTGTGATAGACCGCTTGAACCCACTGGGTAAATTAAATGAGTCTCAGGTGGCCACTGTCGAGAAAAGCCTAACTGCTGCTCTAGATCAGTGCATCTCAGAGGCTAAACCAGCACCCATTTTCGGCGGGTTCTACCACGCAGGCGAGATCCTACGGATCATCTGCGGGGACCAGAGCTCGTTAGAATGGCTGCAAACGACTATCGCAAACCTCCCACCACCGTGGGAGGGAGCGAGGCTAGATGTAGTCCAGGTGGACGATCTGCCAAGGCTGACCAAGGTCACCCTGTGGGTTCCCGGAGATCCGGAGCCCACGGAGACTGTGATAAAGCGCCTTGCGGCTCAAAACCCCTGGGCCAAACCGCTAGAGTGGTGCGTCTTCCTGGATGCCGACAAGGAGGAACCGGAAGGTAAACTCCTTGTGTTTGGTGTAGGAAAGGAGGACAGTGCTGCCATAAAAAGCAGGGGAGAGAAGTTGAACTACAAGTTCACCTCTCTCAAAACAAAGATGCAGAAGTTCGAAGATGAAACAGCATCCAAAACATCAGTCCCAACCGCTCCAATGGAGACGGACGCAAGTCCGGAAACAGGAGCCAAGGTGACGACAGAGCAGTAGGCTCCCCCAAGGCAAGCCAAATGGCTTCTTTAGAAGGTTGGAACCTACTGCAAATTAACCTTCAACATTGTCGGGAGGCAGTTGCAACTCTTTGCCGCCACCTAGACAACAGTAAGGACACAATTGCTCTAATCCAAGAGCCATGGTTAGTCAAATCCGCCATACGAGGATTTACAAAATTAAATGGCACTCTCTTTACAGGTAGTTCCACCAACAAAACTAGGACGTGTATCTACACACCTAGCAATATACAAGCCAACCTTTTGCCGCAGCTCAGTGACTGCGATATGACAGTTGTACGAATAAGCTGCGACTTTGGGAATGGTCAAGAAGATGTCATCCTGGCGTCTGCATACTTCCCAATAGACTCGCTGGAGACACCACCTCCTCAGAGGATGGTGGATCTAGTGAACTATTGCGAACAACAAAAGACACACCTCGTTGTCGGATGCGACTCCAACTCCCATCACCCTGCGTGGGGAAGCGGGGACTGCAACAAACGAGGTAAGTCACTATTTGAATACATTATGAGTACCACATTAGTAATCCTTAATCGAGGGGATGTTCCTACTTTCTACGTGTCACCCCACCGCAACTCGGTAATCGACATTACCGTAGCGTCATTAAGCATTTCAAATTATTTATGTAACTGGCATGTGTCCGATCAACTGACAATGTCAGATCACAAATGGATCTGCTTCAAATTAAAAGCAAAAACAATAGAACCCAAACAGTACAGGAACCCAAAAAACGTCGACAGGCTGGTCTTTATGGATCACCTGTCGAAGTCTTGGGGAGTGGAAAAACTGAAGGGAATTTCTATCAAAAATAAACTAGAAACTACTATGGAGATTGAGGAATATGCTAATAAGCTACAAAACTCTCTCACAAAAGCATATGAGCTCTCTTGTCCATTAAGAACAGTTGGACTACGGGGTCGGGCAACACCGTGGTGGTGCTCAGAACTCGACCAGCTAAGAAGATCGACAAGAAAACTCTACAATAAAGCGTATAACTCTAAAAGTCAATCCGACTGGGCAGCATTCAAAACGCGACAGCTGGAGTACAAGAGAACAATACGCATAAAACAACGCGAGTCGTGGAGGGCCTTCTGTAGTAGCGTGGAAACTACTGCTGCAGCGGCTAGACTCAAGAAGGTCATGTCCAAGGACCCATACCAGCAGCCAGGCAGTCTATACCGTGAGGATGGATCCTATACGGAGACCCTCTCGCAGACTGCCAAAATACTGCTACACACACATTTTCCCGATAGCGAAATAATCTCAGACTTCGACTGGTCTGAAGTAAAAACTCAGCCACCGACTGCAACAGATTGGGAAGTTGCAAGGAAGGTCGTTGATGAGACAAAAATAGCATGGGCCATTAAAACATTTGGTCCCTTTAAATCGCCTGGGCCTGATGGAGTGTTTCCTGCCCTTCTTCAATGGGGTTTGGAGCACTTAATCTGTCACCTAGTGCAGATGTTTAGGGCGTGCATTGCGCACGGATACATACCAAATGAATGGCGCAAAGTAAAAGTTATCTTTATACCCAAACCAGGCAGAAGTGACTACTCCCTGGCAAAATCCTTTAGGCCAATAAGTTTGACTTCGTTTCTTCTCAAAACGTTAGAAAAACTGTGCGACAGATACATTCGCGACGCGGTTCTTGCTCAAAAACCGCTTCACGCGAATCAACATGCATACACTCCGGGGAGATCGACTGAAACGGCGCTTCACAAAGTTGTGGAGCACGTCGAAAGATCGCTGGACTATAAAGAGTTCACCCTAGGAGCGTTTATCGATATTGAAGGGGCCTTTGATAAGGCTACCTTCAATAGCATAAATTCAGCACTACGCCGATTCGGAGTTCCCACGACCATTGCAAAATGGATCAGTTTCATACTGAAGTGGAGAGCTGTAGAGGTGAGTGTTGGAGATACAAATGTTAAAGGCATTGTTGTTAAAGGCTGTCCTCAAGGCGGAGTACTCTCCCCACTGCTATGGAATATGGTAGTTGACAGCCTTATCCAATGCCTTAATGAGCAGGGATTCTATACCATAGGCTACGCAGATGATATCACCATACTGCTTACAGGAAAATTTGAGAACACAGTGTGCATGCAAATGCAAAATGCTCTCAAAATACTAGAGAACTGGTGCAATGAGCACTCTCTTTCGGTCAATCCGACTAAGACAGAGCTAGTTCTATTCACCAACAAAAGAAAACTACGGAGCATGAGAATGCCTAGTTTAATGGGAACCCCCCTGAAATTGGCGGACGAGGTTAAATATTTGGGCATAACGCTTGACAAAAAGCTAAACTGGGGGAAACACTTAGAAATTAAACTCAGAAAAGCGGGAATGGCTTTTTGGCAGTGTCGGAGGGCGGTGGGACAGTCATGGGGTCTTTCCCCTAAGATCACTCTCTGGCTCTACACTGCTATCGTCAGACCCATGTTCTGTTACGGAGCGCTTGTTTGGTGGCCCAGAACCAAGCAGGTGACAACAGCAGCCTCCTTACACCGGCTGCAGAGATTGATCTGCCTGGCTGTAACTGGGGTGATGCGCACGGCTCCAACTGCGGCACTGGAAGCTCTTCTCTGCCTCCCTCCACTTGATCTTCATGTGCAGGAGATGGCGGTCAGGGCTGCTCTCAGATTGCGCAGCTGGCGGCTGTGGAAAGATAGGCGAATAACTGTGGGGCACATGCGAATTCTAGAGGAATACTCCATAGGGGTACCTCTTCTGCGCCTTGAGCCCGACAGAATTCACCCTAAATATATATTCAGCAGGAAATATAACGTTTTGCTGGAACCAACAGAAACCTACGATTACGACATATGTCTGTTCTCCGACGGTTCAAAAACCAACGTTGGCTCAGGTGCAGGAATATCATCCGTCGAACTTGAGATAAACGTCAGCATACCGCTAGGCAAATATGCCTCAGTCTTCCAGGCTGAACTTATGGGCATACTGCACTGCGCAAGAATAGTTAAGGACAAAAATATCCGAAACAAAAACATACAGATATCTACTGACAGCAGAGCTGCTCTTGTGGCGCTTAGGAGTCACAAGGTCACCTCCGGCCTGCTGCTTGAATGTATGCAGACACTGAACGAGATATCTACTCCAAACAATGACCTTACCCTTCGCTGGGTTAAGGGACACCAAGGCAACGAGGGTAACGAAAGAGCAGATTCCCTGGCGAGAAACGGTTCAAGTAGTCTTCCCTGCGGCCCCGAACCGATTATCGCGCCATCTGTAAAAACCTTTGACACTCTCCTAAAACAATACATTCTAAATCTGCACTCCAGCAGATGGGAAAAAGAGACTGAATGCAGACAAGCGAGGGCGGCCATAAGAGCACCCTCAAGTAAGCATTCCAAATACTATCTAAAGTTATCCAGAGTCAATCTACGGGCAATTGCAGGGATATTAACTGGTCACTGCAGATTAAACAAGCATCTAAACACAATGGGCGTCGTAGATAGCCCTATATGTCGAGGATGCCAAGAAGCAGACGAAACAGCCGAGCATGTGCTATGTCACTGCCCAGCTCTATCATCAAAAAGAGATTCCATGTTGGGGGATTTCTGGCCTAACATGGCCAGGATCAGTGAAACCTCGCCCGCCAGGATTCTCGAGTTCATCCTATGGTTGGGATGGCTTGAGGAATGATGGGACGGGAGTTGCTGCAACGGAGGTAGCACAATGGGCCCGATTAAGCGGCCTGAGTGCGTGCGAGGTTAAACCTTGCCCTCCATCCAATAATCCAGAATCCAGTATTTAGAATTCCACAGAGCACTATATTTATGTATACATACACTGGTTCGGGGAGGGGGGGGGCTGCGAGCGCAGCGAGCCGTTTTTAATAGCCGTTTTCAAGGTCATGCGTTTAATAGAAAGTTAAAAAATTACAATAAAAACTAATTTCTCCGAAAAAAGAGTTTCGTCAGACATTTTAACGTTAACAACAATAAAAATAAACACTAAAACACTAAATAAACACTAAAAATTAAGTCATAGAAATTATTATTATTCTAATATAATTATAGTTGTAAAATCATTGCGTTTTTCTTTTTTTCCAAAAGTATTTATAAATTATAACCTCTTCTATATTAATATAGGCACATTCCTGTGAACTGCTAATAAAACTAAACCGCTTAACCTATTCTCGCCCGTACTATTTCTCAAATTTGGCTTTATTCGTTTTAAGATGGAAAATGTTCTTTCTACAGAGGCTGTAGTAACCGCTGATGTTAAATACTTATAACATATTTACCTGACGGTTTTAATAAATTATACTCCAAAATAAACAATTGAACTTAAACTTCACTATTTAAAACTTAAAATAATTTATAAATCAAAACAACTAGTTCTTATTATGTACTGTAACAAACTGCAATGTGATAAAATCAAAATAAAATAAAATAAATAAAAATTAAAATATGCCCTACACCGTTAAAGGATTTTTTCGGAATCTGCTAAGTATACTAAGGATGACAGTTTATTTCTTTATTACCTACTGCATTGCTACCAGATGCGAAATTTTACTTCTACGATCCGTTTTATCTTTATCGATGCCAGCTTCAAGTTCAATTTAACGAAAGCCGAAACAAACAGTAAATATACTTTATATTTTAAATAAATAGGTACCTATATAATATAAGAAATGTGGCAGACACCTTATTTTAAAAATGTACCATATATTTTCTGGTTTTATCAATGTTTTCACTGTTTAGTGCTAAAACTTGTAACAACCCAAGAAATTTAAAACTAAAATTTTTTTGGTTGTTCGTAGTTTTAGTAAGTAAAAATATTTTAAATATTGTAAAAATATTAAGTTAATATTAATTAAGTCATTATTATTATAACATAATTATTAATATGTTATTATTAGCTATAATTGCACTCGGGGATTTTAAAGTAGGAAATAAGTTGCAAAAATGATATCATCATTTTTGGAAAATAAACAAATTAGTTCCGAAATTTTTTCCGTTTTTAGTGAAATGATCTAATCAAAAACACTTACAAAATTTACACGTGGATGAGCTTATTTTCTTAAATTATTAAGGAAAACTTAGAGCCAAAGTTTTGATCACTTGAAAATATTAATGCACGTGTCTATTTTTGAAAAATAAGGTAAATAACCTCTTTAATTAGTTTGACGTGGCTGCCTTACACAAAGTATGATTTGTCAAGGGGGGAGACCTTTAAACAAAAATTAGGGAGGAGAATCAATATAAAAAAAAATGCACACAAAAAGGCAGACAGAGAGCAGGTTTTGACCCATTTTAAGGGAACTGCTGTTTCATTTTGAGTTGAGAAAATTTGAGTAATTTTCTTTTGTGTAACTTCGCGATTTAAATATTTAAGTTCAGTGAGAATTTAAATTAATTATTTTAGTTATCACTTTAACTAATTGAATTCGGTTTACGTTTCAAATGAGAAATTTGAGACGTGTTGATTTTTTTTATATAAGTGTTTGTGTTTAAATGGTAAGAACTTTTAAAATTTTTTACTGTTTTTTTTTCTGTTGTTTTGGGCTATTTTGTAAGCTATATAATATTTCTTTTTATTTTTGGGGAAGTTGTCAATAACGTGACAACTTATATTTTGTTTTTGCATTTTGGAACTAATGCGTGTTTATTTGAAATAATTGTTTTATTTTGGTTAATGCATTAAAATTAGGATTTAATGTAAACATAATTTGTTTTAAGTATTTTCGTGCAGTTATTTTTTTTTATTATTAAATTTAAATAAATAATCACTGTAAGCTTAACATTGGGTGTTTTTTTTTTTTTGATATTCTTATTTCTTTCGAACGACGCAAACAATTTTTAAATTTATCGTTAGCCGTCGGTTCACGTTTCCAGAAAGAGGAGGATTGGTGAAACGAATTTCCAGTAGCTACCAAAAATAAATATTAAATTTTTTTTTAAGTGATAACGAGAAGAAAAGTTCATTAGCATTGAGAATAAGGGATGGTGGCAGCTTTATAAAAATAAATATTTCCCTATTTCTCAGGAACTCGATTTAAGTTAGCACTTTGATCTAACGTTGGAGCATCTCAAAACTCCGGCTTAGAACATGAAAAATTAAAAATAAATAACCAACAAAACCCCGTAGGTTACATTTTGGTAGCACGCGGTGGGATTTTATTGATTTGATAGATATAGGATATATCAAATATTATTGAGTTATTTTTATTTTATTATTTGTAATAAACTTTCAAGTAGGAAGTTATATTTACCTTTAGGAATTCGTTTAAAGGAAAAAAAAAAAATTTTTTCAAGAGATCAATTTAGGAAAAGTTACCCTAAAGAAAATATATATAATTTGCAATAAAGTTGGCATGATAATGCTGATAAAAATTTTTGTGCATATTGGTTCTAATAATTTTTTTTTATTTACACAAAGCGTGTAGGTTATAGATTGCTTACAAATTTGCACAAATCGTGTAAATTTTAGTTTTGCTTAATGTAAAAATTATATTTATTTACAGAGGTATATTTTCTTTGTAAAACATTTTGTGCATACTTCGTATATATTTTATATTGTTGAGCAACAGTAAAATATGAATACTGGCGACGAAAATCAATCAGCTTCAGGAGATGACGGTTCAGGTAATGTGGGCACCCTGCCATGGGTTCCACATACATTAGCGCCAAGAACCCCGCGACTGACGACCACGGCGACGGCACCATTACAACAAGTAGGAGCCCCGTATTATAGTTTAGGGACTATAGCTGCTACCTTGGAAAGTTTTAATGGTAAAGAAGTTCTTAGATATTTCGACAAGTTAGAGCAGCGTAGTCGATTAGATAATTGGGCGGAAGCAGATACTTTAAAAATACTAAAATATCGACTTGTAGGTTCCGCGTATGAATTTTTCAAATCCGATACTACCCTTGATGCACTTAATTATGCTGAGTTCAAAAAGAGGTTAATAATAAAATTTACTCCACGAAAACAACCTGGGGAAGACCAATTAAGATTAAATAGGTGTTTCCAGGGTCCTGGCGAAACCGTTAGTACATTTTGCACTAGGATACGTACTCTTGGGGGTAAAGTGTTGAAAGAAGATTTGCGTACATCCCAGCCCGAAGAGGAACCAGGGTTACGAAAAAAGAATATAGAATTGATGGTGAATCAATTCAAAATGGGGTTGAAACGGGATTTATTTAGGTCGCTTGGTGCTGTTTTAATAGGTACGGATAATTTAACACTTGAAAAATGCGAGGAGTTGGCAGAACGACACGAAATGGTTCAAGAAATGCTTCAAGGAAAGCGTAATCAAGATGTGGCGGAACTGAGAGAAGTTACTTGCAATCGGTGTAATAAAATTGGACATTATGCTCGTGATTGTTTTCCGAAAACAGAACAACGGCCGTGTTATATTTGTAAGAAGTTAGGTCACTGGGCAGATCACTGTCCACAAAGATTTACTGGGGGTGCAGAAAAGCAGAAGGACAATCAAAGGCCCTGTTATATTTGTAAGGAATTAGGGCATTGGGCCAATCGATGTCCACAAAAATCTACAGAAGGGTATGCAAACCATAAAAATACTAGAATTTCGGGGTCATTAAATGAAGGTCAACCACCAAGGAAAAGTCGAGGTCAGGAATTTTATAGGTCAAGGGAACACACCGGTGCAGGTTCCTCGGCGTACCAATCCAAACCAGGAAATGATCGATTTGGAAAACCAATGGCAACCAAATCGGGAGAAACAAAGAAATCTTTAAACAATTAAGGTCCACTACCGATCCCCAGGTAGAAGACCGGAGATGGAGACGAGAGGGGAACAAAAGATTAGATATTTTGAAAGAAATTAAAGTTGTAAACTTAAGGTCGGTTCCACACATTGCGGTGTTACAGGTTAATGGCATTTTCTGCAGGTGTCTAGTAGATACGGGTGCAGCCGCTACGCTAGTTCAACGCAAATTGGTTCCAGAAGAGATGATAGATCCAGACGGAGCTGAGGGCTTGATGTTGACAGGGGTTACGGGTCATAAATTAAGGGTATATGGTACAGCAGAAGTTTCAGTAGGAACCGCGGATGGCGACGGACAAGACGACGCTCTGGCTGAACATTCGATGGTGGTCTGCGATGAGAATTTGTTAAATGAAGTTCAAGTTTTAATAGGAAGGGATTTCTTATCAGCCCAACGAGCAGTGATCAATTATGAAAAGAATCCAATCATGCTGATTTGGGGCCAACGAATTCCATTGTACACAGTGGAAGAATGTCAAGAGAATTTAGGCATCTGGGGGGTGGTTAAACAAAAACGAAAAAGAAATGGTACAATTTCCACTTATACGGGTAGAATAATAGTAGTCGCGAAAAATAACGATGATTACATTCGGACAACAAATGCGGTTTCCTCCAAAGTAAATAAAATAGAAAAAGGAGGCATAACAAAGGTAATTAGAAATTCTTCAAACAATCAATCGGAATGTACTAATGTCACTCGATTAGAAAATTTTAAACCTCAGTATGATGAATGGAAAGAATGGTTGGAGTATATCGCGGATATCTTTGGTCAGTATAAACTAAAGAAATCCATTTCGAAAAATGAATCTACGAAAATTCAAGGTGTTAAACAAAAGGTAGACAAATTACCCTCAACAAACAAAAAAACAAGGGTATTAACGGAAGGAAAGAAAATGAAGAAAAATGCGGATCAATTTGATTGGGACAAAATTGAGAATGTGGACGACGCTCCTGTGATTAAAGGTTCTAACAGGCATCCAGAAAAGCGTCCAAATCAAAAAGGAAAGAAGATGGCTACAACACCGGCGTCCCGACGCACTGATGTAACACGTAAAACACCAATGGAAATCTCTGTTACGGTGCAAACATATGGGGACCTGGGAGACAGCGATAGCGATAGCAAGAATAACAAAGTCGTTTTTAATAAACTCCAAATTAAAAATGAAGAATCTGTTATTGATCGAGTTGAGGAAATGAATTATCGGGCTGACAAATGGTTAGAACGACAAACGCAGGATAGATACGATGAGACCGAAGTACTTTTAATGGAAGATATAATTATATTTCCGCGGTCGGAATGCCTTTGTAATGCGAGATTAAATAAAACACTTGAAGGAAAGTATGCGGTTATCGAATCAAAGGAAATAGGTATCGATTTTGTGCATATTGCAAATTCTATAATAAAAATTTCCAATCAAGTGCCAATAAGAATTATAAATTTGACTAACAATAAAGTCGTAGTACCAAAAGGGAGAGTTGTTGCTGTGGCAGTTCTCGCAGAGGAACAAAGTAAAGTTGATCGGCAAAAAGGGCTGATAAATAAAATAGATCCATCAAACGATGATTGGATCGAAAGAGGTTTTGAATTGGATCACTTAGATCCTATTAGCAAACGGGAAATGTTAAAATTATTGAGGCGATTTAGCGGTTTATTTAGAGAAGATGATGACGAATTGACATGCACTACAAAAGTTAAACATGCCATTATTTTACAACCAGGTTCCAAACCCGTTTGTAAGGCACCTTATAGAATTCCCTACAAGCAAAGAGAGGTGTTACAAGAAGAAATTGATAGGTTGTTAGCTGCTGGAACCATTCGGGATTCTTCCAGTCCATGGTCAGCACCTGTGGTTTTAGTAACAAAAAGGTTGCCAGACGGTACGGAAAAAGTACGAATGTGCATCGACTATAGATCAATTAATGATTTGACCCAGTCGGAATATTACCCTATTCCGAACGTAGCCGATCTTCTCCAAGGGTACAAGTCCGGAGACAAAGTGCTCTTCACTGTTATCGATGTAGCTGAAGCGTATCATCAAATTGAAATGGATGAAAAATCAATACCATTAACGGGGTTTAGTACTTTTCAAGGACATTACGAGTATGTAAAAATGCCGTTTGGGCTAAAAAACGCTCCAGGTACTTTTCAAAGATTCATGAATATAACATTGTCCGGGTTAACTGGAGAAATTTGTATGGTTTATTTGGATGATATAATTATTCATAATTCAGAGGGGGAGATAGATCATATTCAAAGGATAGCAAAAGTGTTTGAAAGACTACAAGAATCGAATATAAAACTTCGACCCAAGAAATGTAATTTTTTACAGAAAAAAGTAAAATATTTAGGCCATGTTATTACTCAGGAAGGTGTGCAACCTAATCCGGAGAAAGTACAAGCTATTAAAGATTTCCCTATTCCTAGAACAGTAAAAGGGGTGCGATCATTTTTAGGGATGATAAATTGGTATAGAAGATTTATACCAAATATTGCGGAAATAGCGGCACCTCTAACGCACCTTACGAAAAAAGATGTAAAATTCGCAATTACCGATAAAACATTAAATGCAATTAAAATTTTAAAGAGCGCGTTAACGTCCGATACACTATTAGTGTACCCTGATTTTACACAGGAATTTATTTTAGCAACAGACGCCAGCGGTGTTGGTACTGGCGCTGTATTGAGTCAAATACGCGATGGGCAAGAACGGCCAGTTGCTTATGCTAGTAAGAAATTTGGTAAAGCTGAGTTAAATTATTCCACTACAGAAAAGGAATTGTTGGGGGTAGTCTATGGAATTAAACAATTTAGGTGTTATTTATATGGTCGAAAATTTACGGTGATAACAGATCACCGTCCTTTGAAGTGGATGTTGAATATGCGCGACCCTAATTCTAGACTTATTCGTTGGACCTTAACCCTAGCGGAATATGATTATAAGGTAGTCCATCGACCTGGTAGGTTACATGGAAATGCTGACGGACTTAGTAGAATGTATAGTAAGGAAGAACACTTTAGGGATCTGAGCTATAGTGAATTTCAGGAATATTTATTGCATAATAGTTTACCGCAAACGTGCAGTTATACTATAAAACAAGATGACTTATTTAAAGCGCCAGACGGTCATGCGATGGCGCATTGCGTTTCCGAAGATTTAGAAATGAGTAAGGGAATTGCGCTAGATTTTAGAAAAAAATTGGGGTCAATAGATATTTTGAAAAAACAACGAAAAAGGGTAGGTGAAGTAGCAGAATTACGGTTACCAACGAGAAATGTGTATTATTTAATTACAAAGAAATGCTATTTCCATAAACCAACTTATGAGTCGCTATGGGAAACTTTAGTAGAGCTAAAGGCTCGTTTAACACAAAATGGGGACAATAATTTAGCCCTTCCTAAGTTGGCATGTGGGTTAGACGGTCTGGATTGGACCAAAGTTGAAGAGATGTTAAAATTTATATTTCAGGACGCCACGATAGGCATATGTGTTTACGACCTCCCTCGGGAGGAAAAGATTAAGGTAGTTCGTGCAAACCAAGAGGAAGAAAATATCATCCCGGAATGGAGCACGACCGCGTTAGTCGATGCCCAGTCGAAGGACGAATTTTGTCAGAAGATTATAAATTTGATCGGTGACAATGATTGTGAGAACGCGGGTCCGTATGTACTGGACAAGGAAGGGTTGGTTTATAAATTCGATGAGGAATCCACTGACTATAAATTAATTATTCCCACCGAGTTTATAAAAAGGGTGTTGAAGGATTTTCATGACTCTCCAATGGCGAGTCACCCGGGTCAGAAGAAAACCTTAGATAACATAAAAAGACGATTTTATTGGAAAACTATGAAAGCAGATGTCACCAAGTACTGCTCTGAGTGCGATGCTTGCAATCAAAGGAAAACTTCCCCGCATTTCAAAAAGGTGCCTTTGCAACATTTTTCGGCTACGTGTGAACCGTGGGAATTAACGTCTATGGATATAGTTGGGCCATTGGTTCCAACCCTAAGTGGGAATAAGTATTTATTAACATTTCAGGATTATTTCACAAAATATGCTGAGGCAATTCCCATTCCGGATCAAAAAGCCGATACTATTGCGCGCGCGTTCGTAGAATTTATAGTCGCGCGTCATGGAGCCCCTAAAAGGTTGCTGACAGATCAAGGTGCAAATTTTACTTCTAAATTATTTAAGGAAGTTTGTGAAATATTAGGGGTAAAGAAAATTCATACTTCTAGTTATGCGCCTACTACGAATGGACAGATAGAGCGAATGCATCGTGTTTTAAAAGATTCTCTATCTCACTATTTATCCCCAACTCAACAAGATTGGGATACATGGGTTCCCCTGGTTATGATGGCATACAGAGGAAATGTTCATAGTACAACAGGATACAGTCCATATTTCCTGTTACATGGAAGGGATCAAACCCTCCCGATGGATGAATTTGTTAAATTAGATAGAGTAAAATATGATACCGCCGAAAATTATGCTTCGGAATTACAAGCGCGATTAAAACGAGTGTATGACCAGGTATTTGAAAATACAGAGTCAGCAAAAGTTAAACGGGCTCGCCAATTTAACAAGAAAACATTGGAACGCTGTTTTCAGGTAGGTAACCTAGTATACTTACGAGATTTGGCGTCAAAAATGGGTTTATCAAAAAAATTAAGTAAACCATGGATTGGTCCGTTTGAAATTATTGATGTAATAGGTCCAGTAACGTACAGAATAAGAAGGATTGGTTCGCGAAAAGAACAAATAGTTCACGTGAATAGGTTAAAACCCTTTTTGAGTAAAAGTACTGGAAGTAAAATCAAAATTTCACTACCTCGGGTGAATTTGGAATCCGAGACTTCAGAAAGGGAAAGTAACGCTTCGGATAATGAAAGTGATGAAGACTCGGTGGACTCCGACGTCGACAAAGCGCCGCTAAAATTAGCAATGCCTCCTCCTCTGTGGAATGTCATTAGGCCACCGCCAATTATCAATGTGACGCCGAATGTTTCCGATGAATCTGGTGGCAGTGACAGTGAGAGCGAAATATATTGCTCAGTTACGGACGAGGAAAATTTAGGGGTGGAATCCGAACCTACCCCGTTACGTAGGTCAACGCGGGTGCGACGACCTCCAAATAGATTAGACCTTTAAAAAGGCAAATTTAAACCCTGTGTAGCCGTCGGGGATAGAATAACGCTACAGCCTTCCCTATGGCTTGTGGGTAGGAGTCCTGCCAAAATAGAAGTAATAAAAGTGATATGTACGAGGTGAGGGTCCGATGTGAGTCACCGCAGAACCCTGTGTAGCCGTCGGGGATAGAATAACGCTACAGCCTTCCCTATGGCTTGTGGGTAGGAGTCCTGCCAAAATAGAAGTAATAAAAGTGATATGTACGAGGTGAGGGTCCGATGTGAGTCACCGCAAGAAAATTTAAGAAATCATTAATCATTTGATGAAGACAAATGAATTATTTTTTTAAACCCTGTGTAGCCGTCGGGGATAGAATAACGCTACAGCCTTCCCTATGGCTTGTGGGTAGAAGTCCTGCCAAAATAGAAGTTTTAAGAGTGATATATACGAGGTGAGGGTCCGATGTGAGTCACCGCAGAACCCTGTGTAGCCGTCGGGGATAGAATAACGCTACAGCCTTCCCTATGGCTTGTGGGTAGGAGTCCTGCCAAAATAGAAGTAATAAAAGTGATATGTACGAGGTGAGGGTCCGATGTGAGTCACCGCAAGAAAATTTAAGAAATCATTAATCATTTGATGAAGACAAATGAATTATTTTTTTAAACCCTGTGTAGCCGTCGGGGATAGAATAACGCTACAGCCTTCCCTATGGCTTGTGGGTAGGAGTCCTGCCAAAATAGAAGTAATAAAAGTGATATGTACGAGGTGAGGGTCCGATGTGAGTCACCGCAAGAAAATTTAAGAAATCATTAATCATTTGATGAAGACAAATGAATTATTTTTTTAAACCCTGTGTAGCCGTCGGGGATAGAATAACGCTACAGCCTTCCCTATGGCTTGTGGGTAGGAGTCCTGCCAAAATAGAAGTAATAAAAGTGATATGTACGAGGTGAGGGTCCGATGTGAGTCACCGCAGAACCCTGTGTAGCCGTCGGAGATAGAATAACGCTACAGCCTTTCCTATGGCTTGTGGGTAGGAGTCCTGCCAAAATAGAAGTTTTAAGAGTGATATGTACGAGGTGAGGGTCCGATGTGAGTCACCGCAGGAAAATTTATAAAACATTAATCATTTGATGAAGACAAATGAATTATTTTTTTTAAATGAATGAATGAATGATCGAATGCCGATACTTTCAGAGCACGGGGTTGTATCCTCTAAAAGTGAAATTTAATGTTGGTATTTGTTCCAACTTTGTAAAATATTTTATATTATAGGATTACCGCAAATTTCCAGGTACAGAGTTTGAATCAATGAAATTCTATATCTATGCATTTGGAAATTTCTCGATTACATTTTGACTCGAAAAAGGTAAAATGTATAAATGATCCAGTAAAAGACTTAAAAGGTTATTTTTTTTGTGACAGTTTGTCACTTATTAAAACTTGAATGCTCGTGTTGGTTTTTCCAATTTAATTTTTATTGATCTAAATTTTTGTTATGGATTAAAGTTCTTTTTTTTTCTGAAAATGATTTTGTTTCAGGTTCTTGTATTATACATAGAGGACTTCGGTCCTAGAGTTACGAATAAGTAATTCAATTGGTACAAGATGATTGTTAATAGTTTTAAAATTATTTAATGGTTTAAATTTTTTATCTTCGTATTACTGTATTTTTTTTCTCAGGGTTTTGTATCATAGACATAGAACTTTGCTTCTAGAAATTACAAATGAGTAACTTAATAGATACAAAACAAATGTAAATTTTATTGTTTTACTTATGATTGTTTTGGGTCTTAAGTTTGTTTTTGTTTTCTTTCTCTTTCAAGATCCCTTGAAGGCTACACTCAACTTTAAATTGTGTGATAAAAGCGCGTGCGGAGAAAAACTTACAACAGTGATTCGCATTAACTAATAAACAAAGTGACAGAGCTTCGTCATGTTGAACATTCGTAAACAAAACGCGGAGTGGACATCGGTAGTGTTATTTTCCTTGTGGGTATGCCAGGCTTCCACTCTCATCGCCTACGATTGTGAAGATCAGGGAAGCGACATAACAGCTGTATCAATTCGTGACGTAGCAGAATGCCCGGAACCAGAAAAAGAGTACACCAGCACGGAGATAGGTATACAAGTTATACAGAAAAATGACATCAAACTACAAAAAGTGTTAACGTGTTTGGTGGAAGTTACCCGAATTATGAGTTACTGTGGGATGCATAGTCATAGCTCCCTAGTAGCAGGGGGCATATCAAGTTTCGTTTACCAAATTGGAAAGGAAGAATGCGCCAATGTTCATAGATACAGAACTTTAAATATTTATCAGCAACAAATAGGAAAAATTGTGATGAATGGAACAACTTCTGCATCATTGACCATGGTAGGTCAGGTAGACGCAACTGGAAGTTGTAAAGGAGTTACCTATCACGAAGGAGGCCAAAGTTGGGAAAATGTCTACGTATTAGCAACAATCAGAATACAAGTCCAAGATTATCTTGCCAAGGTCAAACTAGAAGAAAATCTATTGAGTTTATTAGGTGGCGTGACTTGCCCATTCACTGGAGGTCACTGTTTCGACACCATCTTGGGAGAAACTGTATGGGAAGACACTACGTCAACCCAATGTGATGACAACTTAAGCCTATTATATCGTGGTCCTGCGACCCAAGTGATAAACAATAACAATCAAGAAAAAATTATTGTGGTCGAAAGTGGGGATAAACTTTTTGCATTATCTTTGAAGAAAAGTACGATATTGTGTAATCAAGAAGTGTGGCAAACGGAACATCCGCGACTTGTAGTAGTGATCGGTTTGATAAACAGCTATCTCCAACCGAAAATGCAAGTGCATGCGCAGAACACAGACCTTACTAGTTATGTGAATAGCAAATTCCTCTACATTGAACAATCGGTCAAAAGGAATATAAATCGGTTATACACAGACACGGTTCATAGACGATGCTTAGTGCAACGAGAAGTGTTAAGAAATCGGTTATTAATGGCACCGTTTGCGCCACACGCGATTAGCCAAACATTAAAATTGGACAAAGGGTATGTTGGGAGAGTATTGGGGGAGGTGCTATACGTTATGAGGTGCGTTCCCAAACTAGTAAAGATTCGACGATCTAACAAATGTTTTCATGAACTCCCAATAGAGGTGGATAATAAAACTATGTATATGGCACCCGTGACTAGAATTATTCAAGGACATGCTGAAGAAGTAGAATGCAATGGACTAACTCCACCATTGTACTACATTGACAACGAATGGGTTGGGTTAACGCCTTATCCCACTATTAAAAACAGTCCTCAACAACTAACTGTGGACGCAGATCCAAAACTAAAATTTAGTCCAATACAACCGGTAGGTCAATATGGACTCTATACTCAGGAAGAAGTCAGCAAAGTCCAACAAGTACTAACTTTTGGCGTGGAACGGAAAGCTGTAGAAAACATTATAGCCCGTCGAGTTGCTGGATTAGAAGCTGGAAGTCAAGGGTTCTCGACGCTTAAAATGTTTAACCCGGAAGAAATGAAAGAACTTGCTCATTCCACTATGAAGCAAGTATGGGGATGGTTCACTGATATTGGAATGTTTTTCAGTGGATTAATAGGATTTTATACTATATTTAAAATGCTTAAATATTGCATAGGTGTAATACTAAATGGATTTCACTTGTATGAAACCATGGGTTGTGGTTTATCTATTTTGGCTAGTTTGTGGAATACACTAGCCACACTATTGATGCATCGTCACCAATGGCAAACAAATGGAAATTTGGAAGAGACCGAATTAACCAAGGTCACAGTACATGATCAAGCATCCAGTTGTAATCAACAGAAGCCATCACTGTACCCAGCGTTGCCTACTCAACATTGGACGGATCAACCAGTCAATCGTGTCAACGGAGAAGGCATCAGTGCTACCGCTCCACCTGGCATGGCCCCCATCTAAATTTTTTGTGCTTGTAACATAGACCGTGTGCGTAACAGAAACTATTGTGCTTAGTCTGAGTTCAGCAAATATACTTCGCCGAAGAGAACTATAACACGACGCGACATGGGAAACATTTTTTTTTAAAAGAAAAAAAAAAGTTGTGCGTTAGGTAGTAATTTTGTATATCTTAATTTAGTTTGGTAGAATAAGATGGGTTGATAAAAGTATGTGGCTCTGGTGAGCTCACATCTTTTTTTTAGGGGGAAGTAATGTAACAACCCAAGAAATTTAAAACTAAAATTTTTTTGGTTGTTCGTAGTTTTAGTAAGTAAAAATATTTTAAATATTGTAAAAATATTAAGTTAATATTAATTAAGTCATTATTATTATAACATAATTATTAATATGTTATTATTAGCTATAATTGCACTCGGGGATTTTAAAGTAGGAAATAAGTTGCAAAAATGATATCATCATTTTTGGAAAATAAACAAATTAGTTCCGAAATTTTTTCCGTTTTTAGTGAAATGATCTAATCAAAAACACTTACAAAATTTACACGTGGATGAGCTTATTTTCTTAAATTATTAAGGAAAACTTAGAGCCAAAGTTTTGATCACTTGAAAATATTAATGCACGTGTCTATTTTTGAAAAATAAGGTAAATAACCTCTTTAATTAGTTTGACGTGGCTGCCTTACACAAAGTATGATTTGTCAAGGGGGGAGACCTTTAAACAAAAATTAGGGAGGAGAATCAATATAAAAAAAAATGCACACAAAAAGGCAGACAGAGAGCAGGTTTTGACCCATTTTAAGGGAACTGCTGTTTCAGTTTGAGTTGAGAAAATTTGAGTAATTTTCTTTTGTGTAACTTCGCGATTTAAATATTTAAGTTCAGTGCGAATTTAAATTAATTATTTTAGTTATCACTTTAACTAATTGAATTCGGTTTACGTTTCAAATGAGAAATTTGAGACGTGTTGATTTTTTTTATATAAGTGTTTGTGTTTAAATGGTAAGAACTTTTAAAATTCTTTACTGTTTTTTTTTGTTGTTTTGGGCTATTTTGTAAGCTATATAATATTTTTTTTTACTTTTGGGGAAGTTGTCAATAACTTGACAACTTATACTTTGTTTTTGCATTTTGGAACTAATGCGTGTTTATTTGAAATAATTGATTTATCTTGGTTAATGCATTAAAATTAGGATTTAATGTAAACATAATTTGTTTTAAGTATTTTCGTGCAGTTATTTTTTTTATTATTAAATTTAAATAAATAATCACTGTAAGTTTAACATTGAGAGTTTTTTTTTTTTTGATATTCTTATTTCTTTCGAACGACGCAAACAATTTTTAAATTTATCGTTAGCCGTCGGTTCACGTTTCCAGAAAGAGGAGGATTGGTGAAACGAATTTCCAGTAGCTACCAAAAATAAATATTAAATTTTTTTTTAAGTGATAACGAGAAGAAAAGTTCATTAGCATTGAGAATAAGGGATGGTGGCAGCTTTATAAAAATAAATATTTCCCTATTTCTCAGGAACTCGATTTAAGTTAGCACTTTGATCTAACGTTGGAGCATCTCAAAACTCCGGCTTAGAACATGAAAAATTAAAAATAAATAACCAACAAAACCCCGTAGGTTACAAACTCACAAAAATTTAAATTCGCATAAAATCATTAAATTATTTTACTATTCTGATTTTAGTGCATTTTTATCACAGTAGTTTCTTTAAGTCGGTTTAATTTTTTTTTAGCTTTTTCCGCTTTTCACTAGTAACAAATACGACTTTATTGCGAGGGGAGGGAGGTAAATAAATATATTCTGATAGAAATTTAGATATATTTTTCAAATTTTAACAAAATTTTATGTGTCATGGGGGGGGGGGGGTAATAATAACCCGGTAATCCCCCTTTGAAAATAAATATCTATTTCAATAGGTATATCTAAAAATTATGAGCACAATTTTTAATTTTTTAAAATAATGAAATACAATAAACTTTTATTATATTATAATAATAGTGATCACGTGATTAGTATGTAAGTTTCAATATTTATTTTAAAATTTAGTAGGTGATAAAATGACATAGTATGCTGTTTCAAATGACAGATTTAATTTTACAAGTCACTAACATTTTTATGTTAGTTTTATCTGTGGTAGTAGTAAGAATCTGATATTTTTAAATTAAAATTCCTTTATAATACTGCGATGGTTTACAATTTATATACAAACTAAAAAAAAGCATTTACCAGGTGTGTAAGTATGAAACCGGAATTTTTGTACAGAAAATACACGTTTATTGTAATGATATGATACAAAGTAACTTATTCAAAGTATTGTCCGTCGCTATCTATACATTTTTCCCATCTTTCTGGCAATTTGTGGATTCCGCGCCCAAAGAACTGTTGCTTTTTTGAGGCAAACCAGTCATCGAGCCATTTTTGTACATCTTCGTAAGAAGTAAAGCGCTGCTCAGCAAGTGCGTGTCCAATCGATGCTAACAAGTAGTAATCGGATGGGGCAAGGTCCGGTGAGTAGGGCGCGTGCTGAAGAATCTCCCAACGGAACGACTCTATCGTTTCCTGGACCTGTTTTGCTTTGTGTGCTGGTGCATAGTCATGCAGCAAAATCACCTTGTGTTGTCTTTGTTGGTATTCTGGTCGTTTTTCACGCAAAACTCGATCCAAATCGGTCATTTGTTGTCGGTAGCGTTGAGTATTGACAGTTTCCCCAGGTTTCAGCAGCTCGTAGTAGATTACGCCCTTCTGATCCCACCAAACACACAGCATTGTCTTTCGTCCGTAGCGGTTTGGTCTTGTCGTCGATGTTGATGGTTCACCCGGAGTAACCCATGACTTTTTGCGCTCAGGATTCTCGAAATATATCCACTTTTCATCGCCAGTCACAATTCGATGTAAAAATGACTTTCTTTTGAACCTGGCGAGCAGCATTTCGCATGATGTTTGACGGTTTTCCTGCTGTCTTTCGTTGAGTTCATGTGGAACTCATTTCCCCACCTTTTGTATCTTTCCCATGGCTTTCAACCGAAGGGAGATGGCTTCTCGGGTCACCTTTAACTGATCCGCCAGTTGTTGTTGTGTTTGAGCGTCGTCTTCGTCCAACAAGGCTTGCAGGTCAGTGTCTTCAAACTTTTTTGGTGGTCTTCCACGTTCTTCGTTCCTCACGTCAAAATCGCCACTTTTGAACCGTTTGAACCACTCGAAACACTGTGTTTTACCGAGAGCATGCTCACCGAACGCCTCCACAAGCATTCGATGCGATTCGGCTGCGGTTTTCTTCAGATGAAAACAGAAAAGTAGTGCTGTCCGCAAATCGTAATTTGTTGGCACAAAACTCGACATGTTTATCTCTAATAAACTAATGCTACTGAATGAAACTCGTGTTATTGTGAGTTGGAAATCTTTGTCGGATATCAAAACAATAACAAGACACCGCTGACGTGATGTGTCGGTAACTGCATCGACATCTAGCACCACCTATAGGCAAATTCCGGTTTCATACTTACACACCCGGTATTTAATTTATCACTTGCCACTTTTAATTTTGAAATTAAAAGTAATAACTTCCAACTTATGTGGGTACCTAATTTTATTGCTTATGAAAAATCCGAAAAAATTCAGTTAAAGAAAATATAAATTAAAAAAAAATAAAATACCTGAGATTATTTTTTGAATAATTTATTAAGTACGTAAAAAACACAATTAAAAATGGAATTTTTGAAATGAAATTTTATAACTCATCAAAATTAGTGATGTCCTTCATCATCGGCTGGTTGTTTCACCCAAAATCCCCAAGGAGCAAAATGTTCATGTTCTGAAGGTCCTCGATATACTTTAATTTGAACTCTTCCATGATGATCTATAGAATAAATTTAAGTAAAATATATACAACACACGTCAAAAACTTACGATCTCCAGTTTCAGCAGTTTCGGCATCATCATATAATGGAACGCAACTTGCAATCGAAACCATCAAAACCAACAAAAATGCAAGCTAAAAAACGTGATTATTTTAAATTCAAAAACAAAACAAACAATTTTTCGTGAATAACTATTAAAAAATTTAGGCAAATCCAAAATCCAAAATAATCTTTTTTATCAGATATAAGTAACATGAAAGTGCATAAAATATCAAAAAGACTTACTTTGAACATCATTGTGCTGCTTTTATCAATCTTTGTTACGTATAAAATAAGACTAACGATTTGTCAAATTATGTTGCTTTTATATAAAATTTTATTGACAAGAAATTATTAAGGTACCACTCTTCCTCGCACCCGCTATTTAATGAAGCAGAAAATTGGCTTTCTTAAAACTTAAGAGAATGTTTTTGAAGAAACGCAAAATAGTTTTTATTTGAAGTGAAAGTAACTTCTATATTACAAAATTTTATTTCTTTTAGATTTAGTAATTTTATAATTTTTCAAATCAATTTCTTTATAATGCAATCAACCAATTGAAAATTTCTTGGCATCCTTGACCATCGATAGCGCTAGCTTCGATAACCTTTACATTTTGTGGTATCTCAGTCTTCAATCTCTCTATTTGCAACATCAATAAAGCTTCGTTTCTCATTTGTCTGTAACTCACATCCATTTTACTTAAAACTAACAGTAACTGAAAATATCATAATATTATTATAGTTTTGAATTGCGAATGAAGAATTAGATCCGGTACCTTTGCATACTTCAACTGCGGATTAGCTAATATGGTGTATAATAAAACGCCAGCTGCTGATATTTGGCATAAATTGGAAACATCAACGACATAAATTATTTTTGTAACTTTAGTATAATATTTGTGCCAAATCGGGGCCATCGCACCACCCAATTCTCTCACATGGATTATTATGTTGTTACGTTTAATTGTAAAGAGATTTGTTCCTACCGTAGAAACGGAAGCCGAATTATCATCCACTATTTCAAATTTTTGAAGTTTTTTTAAAAGTAACGTTTTACCAGCTCCGGTAGGTCCTAAACAAATCGCCATGTCAATTGTTTTATACAAGGGCGATTGAAATATTAAATAATTGTATCAATCAATGGTTGTCAAGGAAACATGTCCCGAATAACAGGGTCGCATTAAAAATATTTTAAGAAAACAAAAGGTTTGAAATCCTAAAAACAAAGATAAAATGTAATTAAATAAAACAAAACACGGCAGTGGTACACCGCTTACTTATCGTCAGTTAGAATTAATTAACTATGAAACTAAGAAAGAAATCCAAAGAAATTATAAAAAGATGATTAAAATATATGTGATTTATTTAAAAAATATATTAAATACCCAAATTAACGATAGAAAGCACTTTTTAACACCAAAAAGATTAACAAAAATTAAATTGTTTTTATTTATTTTGAAAATATTAAAAATTAAATTTTTGGTGCAATTTTTGCGATTTTTTTCTCTACTTTTTCAGTTTGCTAAAAAAAGCTATATCAGATATATACAGGATGTCCCCGTGACCGTGGAGAACCTTTGAGGTGGTAACAAAAAACACTTTTCTAAGACAAATTTTCAAATAAAATTTTTGTTCAAGTCCAAACCCTTGGGGGGGGGGGGGTACCTCCCTTCAAAACAATATTTCAAACGGCCATAGCTCCGATATTATTGATTTTTTAGATATAATGGATTGGACCTTTTTTAAAGATAATTTGCTTATCTACAAATTAGGTTATATCCCCTTATTGTTTAGGATAACCGGTTTTTGAGTTATAAATTAAATTAAGGAAAAAATTGTTAAAAAAATTCTGATTTTATTTTTTTTACTTTTCTTGTGAACCCCGTATCCCCGACCCAAACCGGATAGGAAATTTAACAGGCTACAACTTCGGTCAAATAAATTTTTTTGGGCAACCAACTGTTTTTACAGAAATTCTAAAAATAATGCACAATGTGTAGGTAAAAAAGAAATAAATTCACAAAATTTCTAAATAAAGCGCATTTATTGTTAACTTATATTGTTAATTAGTACATTATTTACTTTTATTTACCTACACCGACAAAATAGTCTAATTGTTAGTGATTCATTTGCGCTTGTTTTTAAATTTTTTTATCTTAGTTTATACTTTTGGGACAATTAAAAATTGCGCTAGGGATGATTGGAAACGTGCTAGCCTACTCATTTAAAATTTTGGATAGAAAATTATTTAAATCGTTTGCGAATTCTTTAAACTTATTTGTGCATGTTTTGTTTTCCTTTGTACCTCTTTAGATTTGGAGATATTCAGAAAAAACATCAAAATCGACGCGCATAAACGGATTAACGAGATTCCTAGTTTACAAATTAGAATTAGACGATTTTGTTATTTTTAAGATTAAAAATCAATTAATTCAATTTAACGGAATGTTAAAAGTCTTATGAAATTGAGCATAAGACTTTACTAAAGTCAAAAACCGAGAATTTCGTTAAAACTAAAGAAAAATAAAACATACACAAAAAAATTTAAATAATCGACAAACAATTTAAATTATTTTAGATCTTAAATTTGAAACAAGTGGATCGACATGTTTCCAGCTTTCTTCAGCAAGTTTTTTAAATTACTAGAAAGTAAAAAGAGTATAAACAAAGAAAAAGATGTAAAAGAAAACGCGTATAGATTACAAACGATCTGAACTATTTTGGATACAAAATTCAAAACATGGATTTGAATGCAAAATTTTTCAAAAAATGTTTCATCTTATCAAATAATGATATCTCTGCAAATAATCAAAAAGGTATTTTGGCGTAAAAACAATCAATATTATAAGAGTATAAACAAACGGTTTAAGCAAAACGAATTATAAATAATTGTATAATCCTAATCCTAGCCGTTTGGTTCTGTGATTGCATCCAGATATTTCATATGTGCATTATATAATTGGGCAAATATTGCTTTCGTTAGATAGAAAATCATTTTAAATTTTATGTCTTTTCTTATTTCTAATTGTATAGTAATTTTTCAGCTTGACGTGTCAACGGGTGTGCACTTGTCACATCTACCATACATAGAAAGCCATCAATCAATGCACGTGTGCAAATTATTATAATAAGCTTATATAAATTAAGTTTAAAATCGGAAACTTTTTTTACGTTTTCTGGCGCAATTTGTATATTTATTTAAAATAAATAAACTAAACATAATATTAAAATAATGAATTTTAACTGTTAAGTAAAGAATACATACTTACATAGAAAATAGTATATTATGTGCCAAGGTAGAAAATGCTTCATTACAGTCGAGCGCTAAGTTAGTTGACTGAGGCGCAAACTGAATGCGCGACGCTGGAATGAAGCTTGACACCGACGTATATATCAGGGGCGGTTCTACCATAGGAACTGCAGAGCTGCAGAACCGCCAAATATCAGAATGAAATGTACCAAATTAATTATTACTTATTAGTATAACCACCATATTTTAAATTATTTCAATAATTGAAGACTAATCAATTTTGGTTTCAAAGCGCGCTTCTTATGTTGCCTTGAGTTATAAGTACTTTTATCAGTCAGTCAAATAAGTACTGTAATAATTAATACAAGTCCGTTACGCTTTCGAAATCACTGTTTAACTTCGATGTGCTGGAAATGATTCTGAACCATGGTATAATAAGTTTTAAGGTAGGATATCTAAACGCACTAAACACGTTCAAGTTTGCGCAGTGACGTCACACGTGACCAGATTTAAAAGCATAGTACAGAAACGTATACAAATTAATAAAATAATCAAAGTTTTTAATTTTATTTTCAACAGAATATTATATAAATGTATTTAAATAATAAATAACAATTTAAATAATAATTAAAATTGTTACTATGAAAGAATACATCCATAATAATTGCTTTAATAATATAACTAAATTTTATCTACTTTTGATATAATAAAATATAGTCTCAGTTTTCATGATTATTTCGGATTTTTGAAAATTATAACACAATTTTAGATATAATCGAAGTTTTAATTTTATTTTCAACATAATATAAAACAAATAATAATTTAAATATAGTACAATTTTTATTATCTACCGTTAACTGAAGTTAGAAACTGTACTTATTGGTTTGGTTACTGTTTTTATAATTTTTCTTTTTTTGTGTAAGAGAAACGTTCAATAAACTCTTATTTAAAGATTTTATTTGAAAATAAAGTCTTGACCGAAAAAGTAAAAATATTAACTTTGCTTGTTTAGAACAAGTAGTAAAGTAACACGCTTTCTTTAGCAAATTTTTCAAAAAATGATTAGAAAATGATATTCCATTTCCATTAAATACTTCAAAGATACGTTCCACGTTTTAAATATCTTCCATAAACTCATCAGAAGGTTTGACTAGACCCTCTTTATTTATGTATTATGTCCATGTAAATGTACTTGTACTTAGACTCCTGCCTTTCCTGAATTTCTCTAAAAATCGTCATTATTAAAATGTATCGAACAAATCCTTGAATTGTCAACATTAAATTTATCAAACCGATAACACAAATGAATCCATTCAAACCTTAATTCAAGATTATTACGAGGAAAGCAGAAAAAAGCTATTTTTTTCACAACATATTTAACTTTTGTTATCGGATTTGCAACCAAACACTGCACACCTTATTTTTACAATTTATAAATATAAACTGCAATGAAAAACATTCAAAAATAATTTGAAAAAAACACTAAACAAAGTCTTCACCATAAGAATTATGCACAATAAATACTCAACAGGTCACGTATGACGTCAGTAACTCCTCCTACCATGCGCAGAACTATTTAGATATCCTACCTTAAAACTTATTATACCATGATTCTGAACAAGAAATGACGCTTGCTACTCGCCCCGCTCCATCGACACCAAGGGACCAAGTTCATCTAACACTGGGGACCCAAATCCACTGATTGCACACTCGCTCCGCTCGCAGAATGCTATCCAAGAGACAAGTTTAAAACCCGGACCAAAAACACACACACCTCACCGCCGCCTCTGACCCCAAACCACGCAACAAGAAAACACCGGAAAAAAAAAAAAAAAAAAAAAATATATAAAAAGAAATATCGAGGAAAATAATCCCAAGGGACCAAAATACCCAGCCAGATCAAGCCTAGCGCTCCAAGAAAAAGAGGAAAGAAAACCTCAACAAACTCCAACGCCCGCTGCCCAAATGAGATGAAGGAGATAAACGTAAACACGTGGCAACTCCATAGAACCAATAAGTTCATCGACGCTTGCTATCGGGTGGAATCGTATCCATACCAGTATACATCGTGGTGTTAGGACAATCCTAACACCACGGTATACACTACAAATTGAGCTGCATCTTATGCAGAATTACATGCCGTATTTTTGTAATATAATTTAAAATTTGACTTATGAAAACAACTAGTAAGTTAATTTTTGTTCATTAATTGTTCAACAACATGGTTAAACAATAAAATGCAATAGTTTAATACTCGTAATATAGTGTAATTTGAAAATTTAGTACAAATTTTAATTTTACCAAGTTTCTTATAAATACTATTATCAAAATAGAAGTAAAATTATTTTTTGGCAGATCCTATATTAGAAATTCAAAATGAAATTACGTTTAATTATTAATAACAATAAAATTAAAATTATGTAGGTTTTTTCTACAATAATAATGTTTATTATTAAACTCGCAGATTACAAGATATAGGAACAACCCACCAAATGTACAACCGTTCTGCTCATATTTCAGCTCTGGTTTTACGAACATATATGTACGATTTTATTTTAAACACATCTTGCGTTATGAACTTTAATTGAAATTATGAATATCGAAGATAGTATCTTATACCTACTAGTACATAAAATAAATGCTTATGAATATTAAATGAAGAAAAAATAAAATGAAATATTACTAATATTTTTAACACAACTTCTCTCATAAGCTGTACTTAATAAAATTTTTTCAAAAATTAGTTAGGATTCCAATTTATTGTAAAAATGTAAAATCATATAAAGTAATACATTCTAGATAAGTGTTGTACGTTTAATATTTAAAAATGTGCAATAAGTAAATTTATTTTTTGAGATTGCCATTTTCTGATATCTTGCCATTTTTATAATGCAGAACACCCAAGAATATTTTTCACGAGCCGCCACTGGTATATATACTATTTTATTCACAATCAATTTGTAAATAATTAAATATTATCAAATTTCATTTTATTAACGCACATTTTTTGTTAGTTCCATTTCATGCTTACCGACATTTGCGACATTGCAGGTCGGGAAGTGACCACTTCCCACCCTAAGCTTGGGAAGTAAAACTAAATAGCTTTCTGATTGGTTGTCAAGTGAAAGTAAATAATAAACTGCTTCCCAACTTTTTAAAAGTCAGGGATGTGTCGATTACTAACTGATTGTGAATAAATAATATTTAAAAAACAATAAAAACGACAATAATTTACATTTAACAGGTTTGGACTTAGAATATTTGAATAAACAAGAATAAAACTGATAAAAAAAACTATGTAATACCATATAAAGGCCCCTATTTCACAATTATTTTTGGAAAAAAGTTCTCGTCCGATGTAAGGATTACTCAAAAAAGGGATATTGGGTTGACGGACACCAAATAAAACTACAAAATTACTTTGCCGACGTTTCGAAGGTATAATAGGCCTTCATCTTCAGGACTGTGAAGAAAGCAAACATGGAAAGTCGGTAATACGCAATACAAAAAACAATCTTACCTCCGTAACAATTATTTTTGATCATCAGTCGTATATAACATAAGAAAAACGTAAAAATAATAAGAAGCAAGAAAAATTATACAAAAAAAAATTAAAATTTAAAAACCAAGAAAATTAAAAAAATACTTTAAAATTGAATGTGACTTACCAAATAAAACCAAATAACTCAACTAATAATAATAATTATATTATATTTATTTAGTTTAAAATAAATAGAAAAAATTTTTTTTCTAAATTAAAATTTTTTTTTTATTTTAAATTTCCATCATTTTTTAACTTAATTTTTTCAAAATTCATTTTCTTGTTTATTCAGATATTCTTAGTCCAAATCTGTTAAATATTAATTATTGTTGTTTTTATTTTTAATATTATTTTTCTATGTAAGTATGTATTCTTTACTTAACAGTTAGTGCTTGTTCACAATGTACATAAAACATAAGACGTGCATAAGGATAACATAAGCATAAAACATAATTTTGACATAAGCCGCAAAAGTGTTCACAATAAACATAAGAAATATATGAAACTGCGCGTGCGTATAACAAAAAATAAACTAAATAAACAAATAAACATTCAAACCCCTTTCAAATTTTATAACAAAGGTTTAACTTTACGTCTTATGTTTGTGTTATGTTCGTCTTATGTCTTACGTACATTGTGAACAAGCACTTAAAATTCGTTATTTTAATATTTTGTTCAGTTTGTTTATTTTAACATTACATACTACTAACTACCACACTATCGACTTAAAAATTCATTTTTTACGTTAATTTTCTATTATATTATATTTATTTAGTTTAAAATAAATAGAAAAAAAATCCTTTCTAAATTAAAAAGAATTTTATTTTTAATGACTGCGCAAGAAAGTTGAAATTCTGGTAAATTTAGACGTTTTAAGGTCCCAAAAGCCGAAAATCATCATTTCCAAAAATGTCCGTGTGTATGTGGTCAAATCGCCTCACAGAAACTTGATAAATTATTTCTTTGTTTTTTAAATTTTTTTGTAGTCATATGGATGCCCACATCTGATTTTTTATTTAAAATTGAAATAAGAAATTAAAATAATTTTATTTAAAAAAAAATTAAATAATGTAATGAGTAGAGCGTCGATTATCCGAACTAATTAGGAGACATGGGTGTTCAGATAATCGAACAGCACGTTTAGGCATTTTCAATTGTCACAATCTATAACGTTTTACTTAGATCAGTCGTTTTATTTAAGTTAACACGTGAAACGATATAATAATAAAAAATACATGAAGTTCGATATACTATGCGACTTATATACTGTAGATATCGAATAAGTACAAACATAAAATGTTGGTATTGGCAACAGGAATCTCGTTATTCCACCATGCGCGTCGACAATTTTACCAGTTCGGATAATCGACGCTCTACTGTATTTATAATACAAAAAATACTATTATTTAAAATTATATAATTTTTTTAAGTTTCCATAAATCAATTTTAACCAGAATCTAAACAGTTCTTTGTCTCAATATTAAATTACTAAAAACAAATTTTCTTAGAAAATTCTTAATACTTTTTGACGTAGAGCGCCCAAAATTTTAATCATATTATACATAGAGAATGTTTGGAAATAAGGTTTTTCAGTTTTTGGGACCCTAAAGTTTTTTTTCTGCACAATTACTGACAAAAAAAACCCTTATTCGGTACAGGATGTTTGCAAAGTCAACCAAGAAATACATGCAAAATTATAGTACGTTTGACAATAAGTTAGTGTATCTTCCTATTAATGTAAACTTTTGTTATTTTTCTGCTTCAAAATAAAACTCATTAGTTTGTAGGAAATAGTCTAGAAATTTATTACTTTTAAAATAAAATAAAATCAGAAATATAAAATAGTAAATTTTCTTTTGAAATTATATCACAGATCAAAAGTACATCACAAAAACATTTTGTGCTATTCCATATAATATTATGCAAGTTGGTACTTTTAACAAAAACAATGTATCTTACATCTACTAATAAAACTAGGTATAAATTTTAAATAAAAATATTTTATTATGAAAAAATAATTTTATCACAGATACCGCGAAATCCACACTACATCCTTATTCCATATATTTAATTCATCTGAAGTAACCTGTAAAAAGAATACTGTTAGTAAAAAAAATATACATAATCATAATCCACATAATATAATTTATTTAGAACATAACTAAATAATCACGTTTAAATTTTATTAATAGCAAAAACACTCATGCTGTTAAAATATAAAACGTTTAGTAAATAATAAAGATTTATTAAGAAAACAATTATTTAACACTGATATAATTTAAGTATTTATTAAACCACTTACTTTTTAATTGCTGATTTTTTATATTAAAAATATCCAGTTCTAAGCTTTATATGATTAAATTTTATTTTAATTTGGTTGACGATTATTTTAAATTTTAAACACTAATATTTTTATTTTTTTTCAAATTACGATTAAAAGAATATCAACTTACGTTTGATGGCTGAAACGAGATTTAAATTATCACACATTTGATTATTTTTAAATTGGCATGTTTTAATGCCTTTTATTAAACTTTTTAAATTCGATACATAGTACATTATTTATTTAAATTATGAATTCAAAAAATTTGTGTTAATCTTATGTCTAACATAAATATTACAGAAATAGCTATTCTATAACGAATTGATTAGTAGTACAACCACATTTACTGTTCATAAACATGTTCAGAACATAAACAATTTTATGTTGTGGGTATATTTTTTATCAATTTACAAGTTTGAAATAAAATAAGATACGTACGTACATAAAATGTAAAACAATTATTTAAAAAATAATAATTGTTCAATTTTCATTCTTTTAATGTTTTAATTAAATGATAAAAAGCGCTGAATTTGAATATCAAAAAAATTACAGTTGTGGAATATTTGTGTACAATCGAAGAACTTAATAAGTTAAATTACTAAAAATTTTGATCAACTTCATTATTATAATAAATTGTAGGCACATTGGATTTCCATATTTTCATACATCCTTCAACTTGATTTTTAGTACCCGACTTACCAGGGTTCTTCGATGGTAGGTTAACATACATAGATTATTACAATCTAATAAATAAATGTTTTGTTCTTACACAGCATGCATCTCATAAAACATCAATGATGTTCATAAAATGAGAAAAAAATGATTAACGAATGATATGTTTCAATATTCATGATTTCATTAACTTAATTTTAGAACTTTCGTTCTGTTTTTTTTTTACCATTAATGTACCAAGTTTTTACACTTGGCACTTATGGTTATGAACACTTGCATAATATTCTGGTAGGGTGTTAACCTTGCCAGATGCATAACCCGTAGATCAAACTTGGGCTTTAAATCACAACAGTAAAGTCAGCACGACCTAGCATTGAACCGCAGTCTCCCGCTCCATAGCTTGTCGATTTAAGCCTTATACCAGACTGTTGGTTTTATACGATTTAATTCGTAAAACACATCTGCCAAGTTTTTGGCATGCATACTGTGCAGACATTACTTGGTATAAATTTAATAGATTACAATAACCTATTCCTCAATTATAATTTAAAACAAACATTAAAAAATTAATCGAAATTTTACTAAATTGATTTAGTTAACAATAATGCATTTCTATAAGAAATACTATACCCTAACACTTTTCAAATGCACATCTTATAATTAAAAAAAAATCATAATTTTTTCAAAAGAACATTCAAATACTTATAAATTTATTTGTTTTTAAGTTGTAGTTTGTTTAGTAAGATTAATTTTATAATAAATATAGTTTTTTCTTAAACTAAGTGCTTTTTTTGTTGAATAATAGCTACGGGCCAACATTATTCCAGTAGAAATTCTTCTTAGAAATGAAAAATTATTATCAGGGGCAGAATTTGTAAAACTTACAAATAATGAAAGTTTATCAAATGAGAAGTTAGAATATTCGAATTGATTCAAGTCATGAAAGTCAAGCTTTCAAGGTAAACGAACATGCAAAGGTGTGTTCAAAGCTAATATGAAGTTCTGTAGTTTCAAATTTATTAGATTAATAATAGAAATTTGGATTAAAACTTCTATATCAATTATTTAATAAATGCAATCAACTGTTTCTTACAGACTTTAAATTTTACATTAAATTAATACAAGAAAACAAAATTAATTAAGTTTTTAAAACAAAGACAAGCACAATACAATACAAAATATTATATCAAATATAATCAAATTCTTGTTTTTTGTTAAAAAGATAAAAAATAAATTGTAGAAGAACCTAAAATCATTTTTTGGTAAATAATAAATTTATAAGAGTTTGAAACACCCAAGTAGGTACATTTTATACACTCGCATTTTAAATATTAGTTATATTAATGTCATAACAAAATATTAACTTTGCAAATTTAAATATAGCTAGAATTATAGTCTATAAGTAACACACAATTGCTACAATCAAGTAGGTACGTATGTATGTTTTAAATGTGAAGAATTTTATTTAGGGCGTGTATATGGTGAAGATCGGTAACGAGTAGATTCACCATGACGCGAACTTGAACTGCTAGTTTTATATGGCTTCCATCGATGGGAAGAAGGTTCTGTGCACAACATTTTTACATGTTAACTTATATTAAAGGCAAACTCACTTTAAAGGAGTGCATTATGCTCAAAATATACTTAAACCGTTATATTACGTTCGTTTATTATTTATTATATTATTATTACTTATGTCGTTTAACTTTTAAATAATACTTATTTATAAATTTTTCTTTAAATATTTAATTATTTTAAATTGCGAGTTAAAATTTTTGTAGAAAAAATTAAAAATTCAAACTTCAACGCAGCTGACGTACTTATGAATTTTATATTGCGCCACGATAATATTCAAATAACAATTCTAGCGTGCAATAGAAAAACCTACCAAGTCGAATTACTAAAAATTGAGTTTTTTTACATGATTTTACTCAGAAAGGAAATTTATATTCTCAGAAATCTTAGTTACGTTAATATATATTTTGTTTTATTTAATAATATAAGTAGTGATCATATCAGATTAGTATAATTTTTGAAATTCCCTGAATATGTGAAAATCTAACGGAATTTTCGATTTCGTCTATAAGTAAATACGATTCAATTTTTTAGTCGCTTATTCAAAAGCAACGTGAAAAAATTTTGTATAAAACACGGGAGAAATGCAAATGATAGTAATACGACTTACTAGGTTTTCTCATTACGCTAGAATTGCATGATACATGATGAATCAAATCACTTTTTCCATTTGGGATACAGAAGCAAATATTTAGACAACACTGTTGAGCATCGTAATCCTAAACCTGGTTTTAAGAAAACCATCGTAGTTGTATATAGGTGATTTTTGCTTATCTTTCGATGTAGTAGTGGTTTTCAATTGGCAAGCCACCAATATTGAAGGAACTAAATCATGTCATATTTTATCACTGGTTATCTCTTCCGTCTCACATAGGCAGTTCTCACTGTCGATGTCGTTTAAAGTTAATCTTGTTGCTGTTAAATATTTGCAACTGTACACTGATTTGAGACACAATTTAACTATAATCTGCATGTTAAAATTGTTCCATCATGTACAAATGTGATTGGCAATTTCGTCCAAAAAATTTATTGTTTTCACAGTTATTTCACTAATGTGTATTAAATTTTTTTTTCAAAGTGAGATATGTATTTATATTAATCACCACGAAAGTTAACTTTGAGCACAGTCACAATTTTTTTTATCTAACATGCACTGTATTTAAAAAAAGTATATAAATAAAGTATTCAAAATTGACTTACCTCCATAAGCTTCACTACTTTCGCGATAATAGTCAGCTTCGTAATCTGGCACGTCATAATGATGAGACGAATAGCTCGAACGTGAATGAGAAGATGGTGCAGGGTAATGATCATAGGCGGGGTCATTTGGTTCGTACGGTTCTTCATAAATTCCACTGTAACTTTCTTCCATTGCAATACCTGCGCGATCCAAAATTGATAATATTTTGGTTTTGACGGGCATCACTCTGGGTGTTGTCACCGGAACCCGTGTTGCTGTTCGCATTGGTATGGGTGGACGAAGAGACGCACTTGAACCTAAACGAATAAACAATTAACTAAATATTAAAACATGAAAACAAAAAAAATTACCTCTAACAATAGTACGTTTCATTGGTGGGCCTGGATCTTTAGGATCAGAAGTTATTATTTCCATTTCTCTCATTTGTTCCTGTCTGATATTGTCGTTATTATCTGGTATCAAATATTTACGAACTTCTGCAAGAGCAAATGCAACCCGAGCATGCGCTTCTGCTGGGGGTCCTAAAGCAGAAATCTCAACGTGTAAATCATCAGAAAGATGTCCATATTTAGGATCTAATGACTGGCGCAATTCTTCCTCCTTTTGACGATCTTTCATAGAACCTCTACCTAACACTGCCATTTTACACATCGTGTCTTCTTGCAGTCTCTTCATGGAATTTCCTTTTGGACCAAGTAATTTACCGACAAAATTAAACTGCAAAATTGAAAACAAGTGTTACCGTTGTTATTTTATAGTTAAATAAACTATATTATATAATTAACCTTTTTAAACTAAAAATATATTAAACCTAAAAATTTGACTTTATTGTCATTTATAGAAAAAATGCAAGTATTTTATAATTTAAAGCTTTTACTGACCTTTGGATGTTCTCGCACGGGGACAAGAACTTTAACGGAAACTTTCATTGGTTTTTCTCGATAAATATCAACATATCTGTTTTCTCTAGAAGGTACTTTTCCAGATGCTTGAGCTTTTGCTACTTCTGTAAAAATAAAGTAGTTGTAAAATTTTTTATTTTTGGTAAAATATAATAATTATTTTATATTAGATATAATTTAGCTTTTATATCACAGGTACAATTTATGGCTCCGCTTTCTAGGAAACCAAAGCTTATAGTTTACGATGAGACAAACTTAGCTTTTGAGTAGTTGAAAGTGGAAGGTTTCGGACTACTGGTATCTTATAAATTTTAACAGTAAAATATGACAAGTCGTGGACTCTAGCGAGTAACTCTTGAGCAATAAAATTAAAAACTAAAGCAGTCTTCCGGAATGAAAATTAAAGAATAGGTAGTCACAAAAACAACAAAACTTCAACTCCTTCGGACTGTTAGGTTACATGTTCCCTAATGATTTTTTTAATAAATATTTCTCGTTAATCCACTTGTGCGCGTCAGTGGTAGACAAAAATTTTAATTTCTCTCCGTTGTTTCAACTCAGTTGAATAGTAAAACTAAGTGGTTTTTCTCGCTTACTTCAGACCTACTCAGTCTAGGTTTTGAGTTTCCTACTTTCAGTTATTTTTGTTCGTAGGTTTTCCAATGTAATTTTTCTAAATTTTTTTAACTTAATTTTTATCCATATTTTCTAATTTTTTCATAAATTTGCAATGTAAGGTGTAAAAAAATATAGGCTGTCATTTACACAATAATTAAGAGATCTATAATCTTCAGTCCACTGTTGGACCATCAGCCTTTTTTTCTATCAAGAAAGGTTTAAACGTTTAGATTCCACGGTTGCTTAGAACGGATTGGGGAATGCCTGTAACCCTGTTTTTAGTAGTCAATGGTAGCAATCATCAACTCAGGGAGACCGCGAGTTTTACGTGTCCTCCGAAGCATGGAGATTAGACTCTTCCCGGATTCAAACCGGGATTTTCGATTTAAAAGTCTTTATTCAATTTAATTATACAATCTTTAGTTCGATCAAGCAGTAAACAAATGCCGGTTGATCTTACATTAATGGATTAAGTTCCTCGTAGTCTACACATATTTTCAAATATAATTTAAATAAATCTTTATGACTTTTACAAACATTCACTTAGTCACGGTTGGTTTAATGGTTTCGAAGTTAAGAAAAATTTATTTACTTATTTGAATTGTTGAAAAATTAAGGGAAAAACCAACTTACAATAATTAAATATTTACATATTCCTTACCGTCGGCAGTTATTTGGTTAACATACTAGACTAATGATCGTTTGAATAATAAGAAAATCCAATTACAAATTAAATTATTATTTGACATGTTTTATCTTACAATAAATATTTGCAATTTCAGTAGTAACTTCGGTAAAAATAAAGTACTTTATCTACCCTTGTTGTTAAAGTGTCACTTGTTCTACTATTTTTAGTCGAACAAAAAATTAAATTATTCATTAATCGTAGTCAAATTTCAAAATATTTAAAAAGAGACCATTTCCTATACAAGAAAACTCATAAATTTAATTAAAAATTGCTATGTTTTTTCGATTTTTTAACTATAAGTTCCTGATTAACTTTATAACCTAACTTTATATAATCATAGAGCGTGCAATTTGGATTTCATTTGTTCGGCATACAGTTCCATATACTCAAAAGGACTAAACAGTCTTTTTCTCATATAAAAACTGCTCTTACAGCAATATGAGCGAATACATTTTTTGCTAAGAATTTCATTACCTTTATTTTTGTTTATATACATTTTTCTATTTCGACGCACCGTTTCCGAGATACAGTGACTTAAAAGACTAAAAATGATAATACAATCAAGTTCTTTTAAGTCACTGTATCTCGGAAATGGTACGACAAAATAGAAAAATTTATATAAACAAAAATGAGAAATGAAATTTTCAACAAAAAATGTCGAAAAAGTATTGCCGTAAAAGTGATTTTTATATGAGCAAAAGACGATGAAATATACAAATTACATTGCTAACAGGACTGAGTGCTCAAATTTGTACAGCACTTTAAAATTCCTTTCTTCTTTAAAATTTAAGGTTTTTATTACTGATAATACAGTAATATTGGAGTCTGATAATAAAAACGAGTAAATAGATCACCGTAACCGAACGTAATATAAGTTTGTCAGTGTGCGCCAACCCTTACCGATTTAATTTATCAAGTTTTGTATTTTGTTAACCCCATCTGCTGAATTAAAACTAATAATTTGTAAGCATGTTTTGTAACTAACAAAAAAAACTAGCACAACAGTGTTATAATTAAAAATAAACATTCATCAAAAAGCAAATGAATCAATACTAAGCAAACCCCGATATAAATAATAAGTATTAAGTAAATCCGAAGGTAATGGGCGCAGAAGAATTAAATTATTAATAATATTTAATTAAAGTACCTTGGTCAATAAGCCGGCTAGCATTTGGAAATTTGGCTGGATCAAAAAGCATCTTCTCGGCCAACAACTCGCGAATATATTCGTGCAACTTGGATGCTTGTCCAAGCTGATCATCAATATCGTCATCCATTTTATCAGATCCTTTACGTTTAAAATCACTTGTATAATTGTTATATTCACCATTAGAATCGTATTTTTCAGCCATTTCAAATAATTTTTATAATACCGACTACACCAAAATCGTTTACAAACTACAAATTTTGTGCGATATCTGCAATTTGAATTTAAAAGCTTGTACTTTAAGCTAGTAGCACATAGATGGCACTATTCAATTCTATCTAAGGCAGTAGTTACATAACATTAAAATATTTTACAAGTTTGTAAAATATCTAGTTCACATGATCTAAAATTGTGAGTGCTCAATATACAATGTTGGAATAACTTCAGGGATGTTTTTAATGTGTGGAGGGACGCGACGCAGAGATTTACTGTCGAAGTAGATCTGTAATTCTTTCAAATCTCTTTTTAAATTATATACCTTCACCCAAATTTTTGGGTTGTAATTTATGCCCTTAGGGCCACTTCTACAATGGAAGTATAAAGTTCCGAATACGTATTCTTCGTATAACTTATTCGACGATTTATTCCAAGTATAAGAGTCATTATACGTATAGTATTACTATCCGGCAAAGTAGTTCCTGTGCACCCCTTTTAGGTCGTTTAACATCTTTGTTTACATCATTTGACATTGATTTAACCATAAATTGAAATGTTACTTTAAAAAAGTGTTTTTGAAAAACACAAAATTAGTTTGCTATGCCGGTTCTGTATAATTTAAATTTAAAAAAATTTAAATTTGAATTTTTAGTTGATTAACTTGTTTGCTCAAAGATTATTTATTTATATTTCACAAGTTAAAAAATTAATTTATTGATTATTCTGATCTCCAAATTATTGTATTCATCATAGCAATCGAGGCTGAGCCTGTCCGGGGGCGGATGTAGTTCCTCTGAACTTGGCAACACTCCTCTTTGGCCTCGATTTCCACTTAAACGGGCGGTCTGGACTAGTCCACCCAGATCAACCGGCTGTACTGTCCTCCATCAGAGGATTGGCAGGACGAGTTCTTAGGCAAGGGCGGGGTGTGCAAACACTCTGCCTTGTTGGGAGCTATATCCTCTGAGTAGCCCTAGCGTCCTGGTGACGTCCCCTTTGTGGCTCCGTATTGGGTGGGGAGCTTTGGAGGATGAAATTCATAGTTTCTTACATGGAGAATGAAACAAACCAAACCAAAACAAATCAGGCAGATGCGCCCCTCGGGGAAGCACTGTCAAATACACACGCTGCGGTGGGTACGTCACACTCTGATGTCCCACCTACCAGCAACATAGAGATGGAAACATCCCAAAAAGCTAACGTGGTCGTACCTTCCGGGGCCAAGACGGGGACGTCCCAAAAGGATGCCCCTGACGGCGACGCTGCGGAGTCTCGCCCTAAAAAGCACAGACTTTGCGGTGCCGAGAGGAAACGCCGCAAAAAAGCTAAAATGCAAACTGCGGCTGAGGAAGCCGGTTTGCAGGAAAAGAAAACCGAACACGAACGGGCTGGGCTGTCCAAACCTCAGGGTAAGGATAGCACACAGCACGTATCGAGAACGGTAAAAACACCAGCGCCACCAAAAAGAGGCGAAGTAAAATTTCTTCAAAAAGGTGAGGCAAAGAAGAGGCTAAAGTCGCGGGAATCCCAGCCATCGCCTCTGAGTAATCAGAGAAAGAAGGCCAAGATGTCCGTGCCGAAAGCCTCCGAAACAGCAACGGGTTCAGGCACCTACAAGGAGGCGGCTACCAAGCACCTTCGAGTAGCAGTGATCGACCGTTCCAACCTTTTGGGCAAACTCACTGAGGCCCAGAAGGATATTATTGAGACACATCTCAACCAAGCCCTTGACAGGAAGGTGACAGGAAGGTGAGCCAGGTGGCTCAGGAAAGGGGAGTAATAGTACCCACATTTGAGGGGTTCCGTTATTCGGGGCAAATCCTTAAGATTACCTGCGATGACGACGGCTCCCTAAAGTGGTTAAAAACAACTGTGGCAGAACTCCCACAACTTTGAGAAAGTAACCCAGGTGGACGAGTTGCCAGGCTGTCTAAAGCCACCATTTGGATTCCGGGGAAACCTGAACCAACTGGGGAGGTGATCCGACGGCTTGGGGCTCAAAACCTTCGGATTAAAATTGATGAGTGGTGTGTCTTCTACGACACCGACAAGAGCGACTCTTAGGGGAAACTCATTGTCTTTGGTGTTAGCGAGAGGGACGCCGCAACACTCGGAGACAAAGGGAAGCTGAGCTACAGGTTCTCTACTCTCAAAATAAAGGTGCAACGTATTGCTGAGAACGCAGCACCAACAGAAACTGTGGAACAAGTGGCTGCAGAGCTTGAACTCTTGGGCATCCAAGAGGAATCTCAGGCGGCAGCTTTAGCTGTTCCAACAGAAGATCCCTCCATCAAGGAAGTCTAATGGCTGCCTTGGTGGAATGGAGATTTACACAAATTAACCTACAGCACAGCAGAGCGGCGACGGCGACTCTTTGCCGACGCTTAGCTGGCTGTATGGATACCATAGCTCTTATACAAGAGCCACACGTGGCAAAAGGCAGAATTATAGGCCTTTCTGATCTGAAAGGTAATGTCTTCACGGGCAGCCTTTCGAACAAACCCAGAACTTGTATATTCATATCGGGCAATATTCAGGCCAACCCCTTACCGCAGTTTGGTGACAGTGATCTAACAGCTGTCCGGCTGAGCTGTGACCTTGGGGAAGGTCCAAAAGATGTCGTTTTGGCATCTGTATATCTTCCAATTGACTCACAGGATCCGCCGCCCTCTCAAAAGATGGTGGACCTAGTGAGTTATTGTGAGCAACATAAAAGACCCCTCATTATAAGTTGCGACTCTAACTCCCATCATAGTTCATGAAGAAGTGGAAATTGTAACAATAAATGGAAGTCTTTATTTGAGTATCTTATTGGTACAAACCTAGAAATTCTCAACCGGGGGGACACACCAACATTCTATGTGTCGCCCCAACGCCAATTGGTGATCGACATCACCTTGGCAACGTCAGACATTTCTACACACATAATGGAATGGCATGTGTCTAAACAACTGACTATGTCAGACCATAGATGGATATGCTTTAAGATTAAAGCAGTTAATGTGGAACCCAGGCTGTTTAGGAATCCTAGGAAGCTGGACAGGAATGCCTTTTTAGACGTCCTGTCGGGCACTCTGGAGACTGATATGCCAAGGTCAATTACTACGAAGGTCAATTTAGACAGTATTGAGGAGATTGAGACATGTAGTAGTGTACTACAGAAATCTCTCACAAAAGCTTTTGAAGCTTCGTGCCCGCTGACGGTAGCTGATTCAGGGAAACGTGCAACACCTTGGTGGTGCAGCGAACTGAGTCGGCTGCGGAAGGCGGTTACAAAACTTTGCAACAAGGCAAAAAAATCGAAGAATGGGTCTGACTGGGAGGAATTTAAAACCCTCCAGTTAGAGTACAAGAAGATGATTCGCCAAAAACAGCGCAAGTCTTGGAGGGACTTCTGCAGCGGCATTGCGTCTACTACGGATGCTGCCAGACCGAAGAAGATCATATCCAAAGACCCAAACCAACAGCTTGGCACTATTCTCCGAGACGATGGCTCCTATACAGAGAGCTTCGAGGAGACTGCCAAAGTACTGCTACAAACACACTTTCTCGATAGCAAAACCGTCCCGGACTACGAGTGGACTGAGCACACAACTCGGACACCGACTAGGACGGATTGGGAAATTGCAATCCAGATCGTAAACCCGATCAAAGTGGCCTGGACCATTAATACCTTCAGCTCTTACAAATCGCCGGGATTAGATGGAGTGTATTCGGCTTTACTTCAGTGGGGCCTGAACTACTTGCTCTGTCCCCTGGTGAAGGTGTATAGAGCATGCATTGCGCATGCCTACACACCGAAAGAGTGGCGGAAGGTTAAGGTTGTCTTCATACCCAAGCCAAGTCGAGCTGATTATACTCACTGGCAAAATCTTTTAGGCCAATAAGTCTTACCTCGTTCTTTTTAAAGACACTGGAAAGACTGTGCGAAAGAGAAATTCAAGATGGTAGTTGGTGCATAACCCACTAATCCGAATCAACATGCATACACTCCAGGGAGATCAACTGAGTCCGCACTACATAAAGTTGTGGAATGTATCGAGAAATCGTTACAGTCTCAGGAATGTACCCTAGGAGCGTTTATAGATATAGAAGGGGCTTTTGATAAGGCCACATTCAAAAGCATTACGGCATCCCTACAAGGTCATGGCGTTCCCTGTACCATCGTAAGGTGGATCAGCTCTATGCTGGGCAGCAGGGTGGTTATGATTGGAGTGGGTGATACGAGTATAAAAAGCGTTGTCACCAAGAGCTGCCCGCAGGGAGGCGTACTCTCGCCACTTTTGTGGGACTTTGTAGTGAACAGCCTTTTGCGACGCCTCAATAAACATGGTTACTATACCATTGGATACGCAAATGATATAGCCATACTGCTTATAGGAAAGTTCGAGAATGTCCTATGTGAGTTGATGCAGGATGCTCTTGGAATCTTAGAAAAATGGTGCACGGAGCAATCTCTCTCGGGTAACCCGACCAAGACAGAGCTTGTTCTGTTCACCAGAAAAAGAAAGCTGAGGAACATGAAAATGTCCAGCTTAAAAGGAACCTTTCTCAAAATGGCATCCGAGGTCAAGTATCTGGGAATCATACTTGACAGGAAGCTAAATTGGGGCAACCATATTACTGCAAAAATCACCAAGACTGGCATGGCCTTCTGGCAGTGTCGAAGGGCAACGGGAAGATCGTGGGGCTTCTCTCCGAAGATCTCCCTCTGGCTCTACACTGCCATAATAAGGCCTATGCTATGCTATGGAGCACTTGTTTGGTGGCCCAGGACCAAACTAGCAACAACAGCGTTCTTTCTATATCGGCTGCAGAGATCAGTCTGCTTGGCTGTGACAGGAGTGATGCGAACAACACCCACTGTGGCCTTGGAGACTCTTCTATGCCTTCCTCCGCTAGATCTTTATGTGGAGGAGCAGGCAATAAGGGCTGCTCTTAGGATGCGGTCATAGAGCCTTTGGACCCATAGACAGGGAGCCTGTGGGCATGCGAGGATCCTCGAGGACTGCTCTAAAAGAGTACCTCTTCTGGGTCTAGATGCCGACAGAATCTCTCCTAAATATGTGTTTGATAGGAAGTTTAACATCCTACTAAACGCAACAGGAATCGACGAATCAGACATACGTCTGTATACGGATGGTTCTAAGAGCAATACTGGCTCAGGTGCGGGAGTTTTCTCTTCTGAACTGCAGCTAGATATAAACCTAACGCTGGGTAGATATGCCTCCGTTCTCCAAACGGAGCTCATGGGCATACTACACTGTGCACAAATAGTCCAGGAAAAGGATATCCAGAGCAAGACAATTCAGATAATCACAGACAGTAGAGCTGCTCTTTTGGCACTTGGTCGCCATAAGATTATCTCGGGCCTGGTGCTACAATGTACCCGGGTACTGAATGTGATATCAACACACAATACCCTAACTCTTAGCTGGGTAAAAGGGCACATAGGAAATGAGAGCAACGAAAGAGCTGACAAGTTGGCGAGATTGGGTTCGGGTAACCTGCCCTGTGGTCCCGAGCCTTTTATCGCGCTGGCGGTCAGAACCTTAGATGTCATCATAAAGAAAGAAACACAAAAATTGCATTCGGAAAGGTGGGCAAATGTAATTGGATGCCGACAGGCGCTGGCGACTATACGTTCTCCCTCTGAAAAACATGCAAAATATTACCTGCAGCTGTCTCGGGATAATCTGCGTACTATTGCTGAGTTTCTCACGGGACACTGCAAGCTAAACAAACATTTACACACAATGGGACTGGTTGATAGTTCAATCCGTTGTGAATGTAACGAAGCAGACGAAACGATGGAACATGTGCTCTGCAACTGCCCGTCGTTAGCATCAAAAAGAGGATCCATGTTAGGGAACTTCTGGCCTAGCATGGCCAGTATTAGTGACGCACCGCCCTCAAAAATACTCGAGTTTGTTCTAAGTTTGGGATGGCTCGGGGACTAGAAGGGAAGGTGGGCCGCCGAACAGCCTGAGGCAGCATAATGGGCCCGATATGTGGCCTGAGTGCATGCAGGCTTGTTACGCCGCCCCGCGTAGGTAAATTAATTTAATGTCGGCGCTAATGCCAGACTCAAGATAACGTCGCTCAGTCGAAGATCACTTAGGGGGGGTTTTTTGTAAGACCAAACAAGATTACACATATAAATATTTAATTGACCATTAGGCACACAAATAATACACATATAAGATAGAAGTACAGATATTCTCTGGAAAGGCCAGAGATAAACATAAATCGATAAGTTAAAATACTAAGACAAATTTGAGATATTATTTTTAACTCAACATACTTTATATACGAAACAGGTATTCGTGACGATAATAAAATTATTACATAACTTTAGTGCAAATATTCAGATTACTATAATTTGACACAAAAGATAAAACATGAAAGCTATCATAAGAATAATAAAAGATGATTACATTAACTTTAGTGTACTTATTCAACTTACTATAATTTAACACAAAAGATAAAACGTGACGTTGGCTTAACATAACCATGTGTTGAGTTACTAACGCCACATAAATTTGCTTGGACGTTACTATCGGTAAGATACAAGATGGCTGGGTTGTTCCCAGTGACGATAATTTGTTGAGGTAAAAAGATCACTGAACATAACATAATTTTACAAACTTTTTGTTGTCAATGCCTGTTGATAGTAACTGGCTGCCTTCTGGGCTGCATCCTTGAACTTTCGGCTCCAGGATAAATTGTGGCTGTTTAATGGCGCAACCAAACGCCTCGATAAACCATAATTGAATCGACTGAACATCCAGTACTAATATTTCCACAACGGAAATCCAACGTAAGCCATGCGGAATGCACAAAATAGCGGTATCAAAATAGCGCGAAACGATAATCGATCATTAAATAAGTAAATCGTTAACTATTCGAACCAGAATATTTCCATAATCACAACTAACTTTAAGACACATGGCAGTTGCTTGAACAGGTATAAATTTAAACAAAACATAAGATAATAAAATTTAAATGAGACAATAGCTCTGCGATGTTAACATAATCACTGCCTGAAGTAAAGTGCCTGTAAAACGTCGGTCGTTGCGCCGGGCAAACTCAACAGAGAGTTTGCGCGGTGGCTTTCCCGCTCAAACATACCCCAGCAGAAATCAACAGAAATAAACATAAAACGCCCAAGTACAAACAGCCGCGTTCCTACAGTTACAAGGTACGGTCAATAAGTAATGACAAACAAAATTTATTGAAAATGTCGCTAATCGTAACAGGCTTTGGCCTGCCTTCCACTCTCAATCCAGAATCCAGAATCCATAATAATCGATCATATTTTTAAACACTTGACGATGTCGACGTAACTAAATATCTTCAACAATTTCATCGTCTTGCTCTGAATCGAAAACATTCAAATTTAGTGAACACATTGTATTAAGCACTTTGTATTCTAATTTTACAATCGTAAATAACTCGTTGATGCTGTAATGTTGGGTTCTTCAATTTGAATTACCGCCTTCGCAAATCAAAGTTCCAATCCAAACCAAAGCTGTGATCGTCAAACAAACCCTGCCCATTGTGATCCCCCTCGTAGTAACACTTACAAGTCCGTTTAAATCTGCGGATGGCTCTTTGAAAGTTAGTTACCTTGTTTACTAACCTCAAAACTAAACTTATATGTGCCAGTGGTGTAACCACTGACAGGACACCTGAAGGAATAATTAGTACACACAAATTAAATAAAACACAGGATTCGGTTTAACGATGAATATATATTTAACCGAAAAGAAAAATAATAAACTTAGCCATAATAAACTCTTATCTGCTAAATTATCCGCTCTCTACTATTACCTCGTCAACTCAAAACTAAGATCGTCACTTAATTAATATGTCGTCACCTTAATCTAAGTTCGTTCCCCTTATTGCTAATAATTGGTCATTTCCTTAAATCTAAGTAAATCATCTATACTTAAAACTAGCATCATCATCTTAAATTGTTATGTAGCCGCAAATAATCATAAAAAACTTTGTTAATGTTCGTTATTAACAGTTCTTAAATATCGTAATTGGTAGTTTCTCATATGTGGTCGCAAATAATCATAAGGAACTTTGTTAATATTTATTAATAACTGTCCTGAAATATCAGAATTTGTATTATCTCATCGAGAGATGTTTGAAAAAAAGAAAATAAGCAACATGTTCACCAAATCTGCCTGATTATTTTTGGCACGTCCTTTTGCGGTTATCATTACCAGTGATCAGCCATTTCTGCGACATATTGCCACGGCAATCTTATGATTTTAAGCGTCCACCCTCCTTTCTTGTGTAATTCATCTAAATTAAATTATCTCATGATATATATTTTTTTCTACTTCAAACAACCGCCTTCATATTGTTTATCTTAGTGCTTGTTCACAATGTATATAAAACATAAGACGTGCATAAGGATAACATAAGCATAAAAGATAATTTTGACATAAGCCGCAAAAGTGTTCTCAATGAACATAAGAAATATATGAAACTGCGCATGCGTATAACAAAAAAATAAACTAAATAAACAAATAAACTTTTAAACCTCTTTCAAACTTTATAACAAAGGTTATGTTTATGTCAATTTCGTCAATTTATTTCAACTTATCACCAACCACTACCAACTTTAAACCACAAATTTTACTAAATGTAACATAATTTCAATCTTATGTACAAACGTAAGCCGAACATAAAATCAACATAAACATAAGAATTTCATAGGTACACTGTGAACACTTACGTTGATTTACTACTAGTTCAACTTTATGTGTTATGTTTATCTTATATCTTACGTACATTATGAACAAGCACTTAAACAAATACTTCTACTTCGTACTTAGAACTAATCATCGATCGTTTGTACTATAAAGATACCTCCCAGGTCAAATATGTATGATCAATTCTTTTCATTACATTATCCCACTCCGCGTAAATATAATAATGTATAAATCACAATCTCAAACCAATAATTAAATCTTAAAACTGAAAACACGTGGTCGATAACCTATTACGTAAATTTCTAACAACTCATCCTGTCCTTATTTAAAAAGATTATAATTAATAAATTTATTTACTTTACGTATTTTAAATTTGTTGATAACTAAAATATATTTGAAATAATTTTAAATTCAATTATTGAATAACTTTTTCTTAAAACCTTCGTCGCACAAAACAACCACAACCTGCCCTCTTGACGTTTAAAAATGTAAGGGCTTCTTGCTACCCTCTTAGTCCTAACGGTAAAAATTTCTAACGGAAACTCGACTTTCTGTGTTTTAAAACCGCTGTTGCCATATCGTTGTATTTTAAAGTAACCAAAATGAACTAAATTTAAAATTTTGCGCTCATTATATTTAAATTCAAATTTACAATATTACAATGCTTTTCATGAAATTTTATAAATAAAATTATAAACTCATATAGCTACCTGAAAATAAATTATTGTTTACATTAGATTTGACCAATAGAAAACAAGAATAAATTTCTTCCAGGTATATCTGCCCAATTTTAGGTGGATAGCTTATCTCTCAATTTATACCTAGAATGTGGTTATACGACCATTGTAGAACGCAAACTGTGTAAAATATTTGCAGTATAGCTTATTCTATCCCTATACTTCCATTGTAAAACTGGCCCTTAATCACCGTAACTTCATGAAAAAAAATCATTTATTTCTAATAAGAAATATGAAAATAAATTAGGTATAACCATGTAATATTTGGTTCTTCAATTTGAATTACCGCCTTCTCAAATCAAAGTTCCAAACCAAACCAAAGCTGTGATCGTCAAACAAACCTCGCACGTTGTGATCCCCTCGTAGTAACACTTACAAGTCCTTTTAAATCTGCGGATAGCTCTTTGAATGTTAACGTCGTTACCTTGTTTACCTTGCTTTCTAACCTCTAACCTAAACTTATATGTGTCAGTGGCCTAACCACTGAGTGATACCTGAAGGAATAATTAGTACACCCAAATTAAATAAAACACGGGATTCGGTTTAACGATGAATATTTCTTCTTTTTCTTCTTAGCCTGTATCTATCCACTCCTGAATGTTACGCCTCTCTCATTTTTATTTGAGAGGTTTAGTAGGCTTTAAAACGCCACGCTTGCCAATGCGTGTTGGCGAGTATAGTCCCAAGACGTAAGTTAGACTTTTTCGATCACAGCAGTGCAGTTGGCGCAACCAAGCATCAAACTGCGGTCTCCCGCTCCGTAGCATGTCGATTTAAACCTTACACCACACTGCTGGTCGATGAATATTTATTTGACCGAAAAGAAAAAGGTAGTCCAACAACCAATTTACCAGCAAAGTTAATCTTCTTGATATCATTTAATTCGGAATACTTTAGTTTGAAAATTGATTTAATAACTGTTCGATAATTAATTCCCCTGATTGTAACATTTTTAATTGTTTATTCATATGTAATGACCAACCACAATCTTTATAATACTTTGTAAAGAAGCGCCTATATGTATTTCGATGACCAATTAAATTATTTTATATTGTGTAAGATCTTTCAAAACCACCTTCAATTATTATGTCCTCCCTTTTAAATAATAAACCCTTAAATGCTAAATTGTCCGCTCCTAACTACTAAGTCGTCAAACTTAAATCTAAGATCGTCACCACTTAATTTCTAACTGGTCAATACTTAAATCTAAATAAATCGTCCATACTTAAACCTAGCGTCATCATCCTAAATCATTATGTAATGGCAAATAATCATAAAGAAACTTTGTTAATATTATTAACAGTTAAATATCATTATTGGTATTATCTCATTGAGAGATATTTGAAAAAAAAAAAATCAAGCAACTTGCTCACATAATTTGCTGGCACAATAGAAGGTTCTAGATTGCGGTTACCACTTCTATGTGATAAGCCATTTCGACGACATCTTGAGGGAAAATGTTAAAATATAAAAATTTTAACTGTTAAGTAACTAATACATACTACAAAGAAACATAATATTTAAAGAAACTAAAATGACAATAATTTACATTTAACAAGGTTAAGTAAATAAATATGAAATCTAAATCCCCATACAATGGGGTTGAAGTAGAGACATACAATGCCATCTATCACTTCGAATGTTAAAACTGTTAAAGTGAATTATTGTCATTTAAGTTTCTTTAAATATTATGTTTCTTTGTAGTATGTATTATTTACTTAACAGTTAAATTTTTATTATTTTAACATTTTGTTAAGTTTGATTATTTTAACATCACATACTACTAAATACCACAAAAATTACTTAAAAAATTCTATACTTTTTTAAGTTATTTTCTATTTTTTATTTTAGGTGGGTCGGCGAAAACGTGACGCTGTGGTGTCAGAATTGCAAATAAATTTGAATTTAATTTTGGAATTTAAATTTGTTTGCTTTAATTGTTATACACACGTTTGCGTTTGCTTTAATTATTTTAAACTTTTGTGGTACAACACAAAGTGACATAATATTTAGTTTATAAAGTGCATAATTATTAATTATAATTTGTAAATTATAGTCGAGATAACTATAACTATACTAAAAGATAACTAATTTGTAAATTATAGTTGAGATAACTATAATTTACAAATTAAAATGGAGGGTCAACGATATAAACGCATTAATAATTTATTATAATTTATTATTGAATAAAAAAAATCAAAATATGGAGAAGACTGTTAATATGATTTTAACCCTAATCATCGATGCTACAAAAATCTTTAATTATTATAATTAATAATTATTTCATTGATTTTACTTACTTATTATCATAGAGGTATATAATATATAATATGCTCTATGCTTATTATACTAAAAAATTTAGTTAGGTTAAGTGCCAACCGTAAATTTTAAATTTTCACTAAAATCATTAAAAACCCCGTTCGGTTTGGAAGCACGTAGACAAGTTTGTCAAACGCTAGGGACCCAAACCCACGGAACGCACACTCGCCCCGCCCCATCGACACCAAGGGACCAAGTTCGTCAAACACTAGGGACCCACACCCACGGATCGCACACTCGCCCCGCCCCGCAGGCACCAAGAGACAAGTTCATTCCACGGACCAAAACACGCACTTCTCACCGCAGCCTCTGACCGCAAACCACGCCCCAGAAGCTCCCCGCAACACCTAGGACCTCGAAAATCAAGGAAAAACATCCCCAGGAACCAATAACCCAACGCGATCAAGCCTAGCGCTTTAAAATGAGGAACGATACTTCAATAAACTCCAACGCCCGCTGCCCACATCAGTTGAAGGAGATAAACGGATATCACGTGGTACCTCCATATTGCCAAGAAGTTCATCGTTCATCGAAGCACATAGACACGCCCTTTTCCAAATTGAACGCATATTTAAAGCAAAAAAAGCGTTGTAAGTGCCAGTGCAAAATCGAATGCGGCACTGGTAAGTCACATTCAATCTCATGGTACAATAGTACCATGATTCAATCTAAAGTAATTTTTTAAATTTCTTGGTTTCTTAATTTTAATTTTTCAATTTGTTTGGTATATATTATATTTTCTTGCTTCTCATTATTTTTGCGTTTTTATTTTATTATGTACGACCGATGGTCGGAAATAATCGTGAAATAGAGGCATTTATATCGTATTAAAAATTTTTTTTTATATTTTAACATTACATACTACTAATTACCATACTATTCACTTAAAAAATTCATTTTTTAGGTTCTTTTTCTATTACATAATAGAAATAGTATTATTAATTTAAATTATAAGTATTATTTTGAAAACATGTTCATTATTTTTAATTTTATCAAAATTAACTTTAAAGCCGGAGTTTAGAGAGAAGGCATGTACTCTCTTGCCCCTTAATATGGACGCGTATGATCAATTAACTGCCTACTTAAATCTAAAAATCAAGTTTCAGACTAAAATTCGTCTGATATCATTGGACTAACATTCAAATTTAAATTACTTATAAAGTAATATATTAAATAATATTAAAATTTTTATTGTTGTATTAGAAATAATTCACATAAAATATGTAAAATAATCAATTCGTTATTTTAAAACAAGTTTTTGTTCTAGATTTCAAAATATAATATTATACTAATTAATAAATTAATTGATTATATTATTGGTCATTAGAGATAAAATTGAAATTAGAATTTTTAATCACAACCGACCGTTACAGAATTAAAGCACTTTTTACGATAATACCAACCAATAATAGCCGAGGATTACTGCCTGTCATGCGCAGTTAAATAAATTTTATTTTAAAGTGCAAAAAGTTATAATCAGTTGTCGTCAAACAAAACAAGTTCATTCTATTAGTCTAGTTTAAGTTTGTAAATAATATAATGGGGTTCAAAATGTTTATGAACGATGTAAATAAAACGGATCTCATCAAAAGTATAGCAATTCAAGATTTGCGTAATTTTGGCGTCAAATACAGAAACAATAAAAATAATCTAGGAAAGAAACAAAAACTTCCACAGGTTAGTTTCCAAATTTTATGTTTTTAGAAGTTCTAATAATTTATGTTTAGGATACGAGAAGCGGACATCGTGTATTTAAAGTTCCCTTAGGTTCTCTTCCTCAGCAAACTGTTACTTTGACAAGTGGACAACAGCTTATTGTACCCGAGGTGTTGCACAATTTATGTTCGTTCATTACAGCTCGAATTGAAACCGAAGGATTGTTTCGTAAAGCTGGACTAAAATCAAGACAGAACCAAATTAAGGTGAGTGTTACTTAATTTGTCAAATTGATTTGTTTTAATTGTTTAATTTTAGCTTTCTTTGGATGCTGGTCGTGGATTAATTGAAGATTACCATGAAATCGATGTGGCCAATATCCTTAAAACATTTTTTCGGGATTTACCTGAACCTTTGTTCCCTGTTGCTTATCACGAGACCTTCTTGCATTGCTCAATTTTACAAGAAAACAAACTGCAAGCTTTATTTTTGACATGCTTACTGCTACCAAGCGAAGTTCTAAACACTTTATCATATTTTATGCAGGTGAGGTTGTTGAAATGATAATTACATTTGTGACTTGAATATTTTTCTTTTAGTTTTTAAACACAGTTAGTGAATATTGTCATATGAATAAAATGGATTCCCATAATTTGGCTGTGGTTCTAGGACCTACTTTATTTCCAACGAATGAAAAATCGGGTGTAACTGCTACAAATCGTTTGACAAAGATTCATGAAGTGATTCAAGTAATTAGAACTAACAATTTGTTATTGTATAAGATTTAATTCTGTACATTTTTTAGATATTCATTGACAATGCCTGCAATATTGGAGTCATACCTGAGGAAATCATTGACCGAATAATCCCATTAACAAGTACATCCGTAAATTCATTGTGCGATGACGACGTAAGCATTAAAGGCAAGAAAAAGCGTAGAAGTGGTTCTTTAACACGTAAGTTTTTTAGTGTCATGAATTATTCAACCAAATTAACTTTTATAAATTTAGGCATGTTTAACGGACTTCGTAAAATGGTTGGTGGTAAATCTGTTGAAGATTCTGCTACAGCAACTGCGCTACCTTCCGATTTGTTATCAACTCCTAGTCTAACTAAGTCATCTAAAAAAAGAAAATTAGAATCTGCTGGCTTTTCGAATAAGAAAAAGTAAGAAATTGTATTTTTATAATAGTAAATTTGTCTAATTGGTGACTTTTAGGCGTGAAGTACTTAAAACTCTACCCGATGGCATGGTTCTTGGTACACCAGTTAGTGTTAATCCCAAGTAAGTTATATTTTTTTTTATTTAGTTTATAATCGTTTTTTCACATGTATCTATGTATTAATTTTTGTGGACAATTTCGTATTTAAATAATAGAACAACCTTGTTTGGTAAATATTAACAAGTTACAAATTCGGCTAGTACAAATATATATTTCTTATGGAAGCTGTCAATGCTATTTTACAATATTCGTCACTGTCTAGTGAAAACCTCGTTAGTGCTAAAAGTAAAATTTTACAGGCTTAAAAAACTTTCTAACTTTATTAGTATCCTACAGAATAACTTCAAATTTAAAATTCAACTGTTATTAAGACTAATATACTTAATAGGATTACATTTTTTGAAAAAAATACTATGAACTTTATATATCGTCAACACAATGCAAAACTAGCGAATCTGCAATTTGGCAATTGTTCAGGAGAGCGAAAATAAACTTTGACTCTCTGTGTAAAATCGAATTTTTAACCTTTATAGTTGCTTTTACCGTTAAGAACTACATTTATTGTCACGTTTGAAGGTAAATTTGAGTTTTGTGATTATCTTTTGTTTAAAGGCAGTAATATCACTTTCGTTACTTTGCCAGAGTGGTTTAATCAAAGATATAGTAATAATCGACAAATAATTACCTCAAAACCACGATTTTTCTTCAAAAAAATTTATTTTAATATTTTTACTATAAAACAAACAATATAAAAAACTAAAAATTTTTGAATAACACATCATTTATTCTAAATATTCATCTTCTGAGTAATCAGACATGTGCGGTTCAGCCAAAGCATCTCTCATCTTCTCTGAACACGGAAGTTTTTCATAAAACTCATGATATTCTTTTGGAATCTGTAAATCATTGCAAAGTTTTTTGAAGTCCTTGCGTTTGGCATCAGGAATACAAAACCTTGTTGTATAAGGTTTCACTGGAACCGAATTTGATGGACGACTCTTTCGAAGGTTCACTACGTATTTTTGAAAAGTGACATCTTCATATGCTGTCTTGATTAAAACTACTTTTGGTTCATTCTTTGTGTATCGAAACCACACTGTTTTTCTGAAAGGCAGCAAAAATTTACTTCCAACAGCCGCACAAAGTTGTGCTTGTTGGGATTAAAATCAACAAAATTTCCGTGCTCTAATGAAGATACATTGTAAGGAGCTGGATTTTTACGTGTGTTTTGGATCTGTTGTACCCACCCATTCGGAGTGTATACTGGCAGTTTCTTTGCCGTTGTAAATATTTTTTGGTGAATGGAGTCACATTCCATTAAACCCGACTCAAAATAAATATGGTTTATTTGCTCTATTTTTGGGTGTCTTCTGATGGCTTCCAGACACATACTTACAAAATTTGCATTTTTTTGTTGTTCTCCACAACCATCTGACATAATCATGACCGTCTCAACATCAGGATACTTCATGAGGTAAGCATAGATATTGGTCGAAATTTCTGCGCTACCTCTTCTTCCTTCAGTCTCATCCCAAAGAAAGCATTCCACTGAAGCATCACACAGATTATAAATATGTAGTGAATTTATTCACATGGTCTTGTCACATTTTGCCTGTGTTTTGCTGATGTTTTTCAAATTTATAGTAGCTTCTTTTTGCTCCAAATGATACTTATAGCTTTCTAGGTCATTTTCGGTTAATTCGTGTATTTTCTTCTTTTCTTGAAATTTATGACATGCTTTACATTGATCTTTCTTAGGAACGTGAAAAGTTAGTTTATACTCACGGAAAATCTTTCTATACTTTTCGAATTTGGTCTTTGTAATTCTTTGCATTGGATTTCATACTCTTCGTATATTTTGGAAATATTAAGACTTGGGTCCAGATATTTGTATTCAGTGTTCTTCCGGCAGTAGTGCTATTTTACCCTGGGGAAAGATAAAATGTGCTGCTTAATAAAGTTTTTGTCTTCAGCACTACATTTGTTTGCTGGTGAATTCTTCCCCCTTATTTCAGGAAGCAAAATTCCTTGTGTGTTTAATTCCCTTTGTGCTTCTTTCACTAATCTTTCGGAGATGTTTAGCGTATCCAGGAAAAACTCGCGGCAAACAGTAACTCTCTCAATATCTTCGGAAAAATTACACGTTTTAGTTATAGCTCGTGGTGAATATCCTTCGGTAGTTTTCCTGTTTGGTTACATGCCGAATTATAAATTTGCGTTGTTCATAAACTGTAGGGAGATTACGAAAACTTTTCTTTTTTTAGCTCTTTTGGAAGTTGAGGGAGTAAAAAAGACGTTGATGAGCTTTTTTTTTAGGTTTTTTGAAGTCGTGGAAAAAAAAAAAGTAAAACGACATAATAATTCCTTCTTCCTCACTCCTTAAAAGAAATTCTGAAGCTACGCATGGTAATGTGACAATATCAGTAATAATTTGCATTCAACAAACCAGCGAATCTGACACTTTCGATACTTTACTAGATTTAATATAGCCAACTTTTGCTACAACGATCATGGTAAATTAACGAAAACGCAGTTTCGTAAAAATATAATCGTTGATTGTACTTTAACCAAGCGAGTTACGGATAAGCGGCTTGGCTAGAGTTTACATCTACATTAAGATGCAACATCTGTAACCTTTTCTAGTTTTACACTTTCGCTAGTTTTGCATTGCATTGACGATATTAAACTATATTTTCGAATAAACCAATTTTTGCTAAATTTGAACTTACGAGGTTTTCCTATAACTTATAAAGGATCCCGCGGATCAACATGATACTGCAAAAGAATGGAAACTACTTTGGTCTATAATAATTATACTTTGGTATTTATATTTTTGTATTTTTTATAATGTTATTTTTTTTCCCATTTGCTGTTTCGAATATCTGGTCACTAACATCTCAAATAAACGGTCATTAGCTTAATATGTTATCTGAACAACTGTTGATGCTATAGTACTTGTTTTTGAAGGGGAGTGTCTAAACTCAGGAAGAAACTAAACTTTCTTATGGCATGTAAAGCTGTCTATCGCCCTGGGTTCATTTTAAATGCTGTAACCTTTTTTGAAAGAGAAAGAGGTTGATTATTCGGGAGTGGACTGAAGGGCTGATGAAGAAATGCTGAACTAGTTTGTATCCATTTGATCTGTAAAAATAATATTCTAGTCAAACGTTTTGAATTTGTCGTTCATTCGAGTACAATAAAATCTGAATTATCTGGAAATCTGGCAAGCTCGGGGGTGAGATGGCGATGAGAGGGCTGGCATATAATACAATGTCATTCCAGGAACATATAAAAAATCAAGTGACGACAATTATTTTTATAGAATTTGCCTCCAGTCTTTTCTAGAATAAGTTTGGAGACCAAAATATTTTTTTTGTTATTTAAATTAATTAAGTTTGTGTATTACCTTAGGCGATCGTTTTTTTCTAAGCTAAACAAATCGATATGCATGTGTTACAGTTTCAAGAACTCTTCTCCTGAGAAGTCAACTCAAAAACCAACCACGTAAGTGTTCTAAAAAGCAATTTTGATTTACACAGATTTCATCTTTATTTATTTTTAGGATTAAAGACAAGAAATCACAATGGAATTTGGGTAGCAGACGAGTTAAACGTTCTAAACCAACGGAAGCTGCATCGTCATCAAATGTTTATTCATTAGCAGGAACCAAAGCCATTCTCGAACGACGTTGGTCTGCGGTAAGTCAGGCTGCTGGGTTTAGAAGAAATAAGTGTAGACTGTCAGAGGATGCTTGTACATCGCAGAAAAGTATGGAATTGAATTTAAATTGTGATATTGCTATGGAATGTAAAAAGCTTCCCGAAGCTGATTATGTTAAAGTTCCTCGTACTGAATATGAAGATATTAAAAGTCGCGTTTGCGCTATTGAAAGACGTATCTCTTTAGAATTAGATCAGTTTGAAGGTGATAACGAAGAAGAAGACGCAAATTTAATTCAAGTCCAAAATGCATACGAAAAAACTCTAGTCAAAGCTGAACCTCTTAGTCCGACCACAGATCAACTTGCCAAACGTTTGAGCAAAGAACTCAAGATCCGACGGTCTGTTGAACAAAAAATTATTCGATCTCCAAGTGCGAGGAAGATTGGAAGTTTGAGACGTCGGTCTCGAGAGCGTGATAGACAAGCAATCCAGCTACAAAGGACAAAATCATGTCATACCGGAAATTCACAAAGTTTTAAAACAAATTTGCGACGGGGACAACCTAATACAGTTTCCACAGGCCTTTCTCCAGTTGCAGGTACTAATTTTATTATTTTAAATTTCAGAAATTTTCTTCAATTAAATTTTGTTGCAGTTAAAACATCTCAGGATCATAACAAAGATTTGGCGAAAATAAAAAATCGTTCTTCTTCTTTTAACAACGCAACATCTCCAAAATTAGCACGTGGTTGTCGTAGAAGCTCATCTATTATCCAGAATAATTATTCCAAAAGTGAACAAGGATCAGAAATGTGGACAAGTGCTGAAGGTTTCTTTATGCACATGAAAACACCAAATAATTTTGAGGAACTAGCAAATTCTAGAGCTTCTTTAGCCAAGCTTAGATGTCAAAATGCCGGTATGGTTTTAGCCAAAGCACGACTATTTGATAATTTAGTAGATTCGGATAACACCAACAATGTTCAAGTGTCTTCAAACCTAAAAGCGGGTAGAAAAATAGGGCAAGTACGAAATTCTTCTAGGAGTATAACTCGGGGTAAAAGTTTTAGACTCGATGAGAAAAATTTAAATAGACACAATACATCATCGCCAAAAAAAAGATGCCTGAAAAGTCCTAAAAGTGCCATACGGTCAGATGAAAAAGAAAATGAAATAATTGTTGAAAATAATTTAAACTTATTAAATAACACTGAAAAATCTGTTCTAAAAGACTGCAATCGTATCGAGGTGTCTGGAAAGGCACTTTCACCTTGTTACATAACATCAAAACGGATGCCTCACATTAAAAAATCTATGATCGTTAAATCACCAAAACGACTATGTCGTACTCCTTTGGGCAATGAACGGCAAACACCTTTAAAAGTTGTTTCGTCTTCAAAACGAGTGTTTTAATTGTTGCTTTTTATTATTATATATTTGTGTGTTATATTTTTATTTGTTCAGAATATTTACAATAAGTGATTTCTATTCTATTAATATAAATATTTTGTTAAAGAACTTATTACAGTTGGAAAGTTGTATAATATTATGTAGTTCAAGTTTTTAAGCAAATCTTTAGGAATATTTTAGAAAATGACTGTCGATTTATTTAGATATGTTTATAAAATTATGTACATTTTCTACTGAACAAAATATAAATTTTAAAGTGCTATTTTTGAAGTTTGTTACGGACAGAATTTTTTTTTTTATAAAATTGCATAAATCAGTTTATACTAACAGTGTGGTAGAACTACGAGTACCAAGTGTAAAAGCTTGGTGCATTAATGGTAAAAAACAGAACGAAAATTTTAAAATAAATAAATTTCTTCTTTTGTTTTTATTAAGAGGCCTTTCAAGATTGGAGGAAGTTAGAGTTTATTTCAATTTATGTAATGTTCTGGAGAAAAAAAGACTTGGTTGATTTGATTTTTATGCCAAAGCCAATATTACACTAACAATTTTTGTAAGGGTGTTTTTTTAGAGCGTTAAAAATTTAAATAAAACATAAATAAATTGAGATATTTCTGATCTGTTTATTTTATATGGAAGAACATTTGATGACCTTTAACATTTGAAAATAATTTTAGGCAAACGTTTGCTGCGGCTACCTCTAACATAGTGCATCTTCATCTCAGTCAGTCCATTGATCCAAAAATGAGCCTCAGTCAACTTGCAATTGATTTTCAGCCCAATTACCGAACGTATGACTCAAACGATGGAATTCAGCTCTTCGACTATCAGCTTCAGCTTTTGCACGATCTGAATCATGTAAGGCAGCAGACCAAGATCTTTACGTAAAATTTTCCATGTAGTGGATGCACAAAGTTCAAACTCTCTGGTACGCCGAGGAATTGATAAATTTTGTCTTTCAACACTGGCTTCTACAGCAACGATATATTCTTTCGGTACGCAACACACACAGTGTGTTTTAACATCAAGAAGTGTGAATTGGGTTCTAAATTTATTAATAATTTGATAAATAGCTCACTCGAATGGTCGATTATGTACACCATAAAATTAACGAAGCGCTCTAAGTTTGGCGAACAGAACATTGATTTTGATAATAAATTTCAATAAATTATCAACGTTGTTGCCGCATAAATATTTCCATGATAATTTGTCAATGCTACTGAAAAAAATGTCAAAACAAAATTTACATATCTGTTGAGTAATAGCAACCACATGCACGAAAAGTTTTGACGCTCTAGAAAAAACTTCTTTATGTCAATAAGAAATTAATTTTTCTATCAAGTAATTCAAATTAATTGACAAAAAAACTTCACCTGGAGTTTTATAATTTGTACCAATTTTAATTAAATTAATAATGTATTTATAATAATACAATAAAATTGAAATTATATAACAAATAATACAATGTATTTAAAGAGAAAAATGAGAACAACATTTTTCAAGAGAATATCGTGGATCTACCTTAGACTACTAGATCTTTGTATTCGCCTCGGAAAGGTGTGATATGGTCTAAGAATTAGTAACAAATATAGCAGATACATAGGGTGACTATTTTAAAATAATAAAGTTGTACATGAACAACCTGGTATAGCATTATCCAAAAATATATTTTGATTTTTTTGATTCGAAAGTTGTTAAAAAATTTATTGTGAATTTTAAAATCTTTATTTTTAAACATAATTATTTCATTTAACAAGAATTTAAATAATTTTATACAAATTTATTACAAAACTTAAATCTTAATCTCAACATTAACATTATTTTTTGGTCGGATCACAGTTGCATCGTAGGATTTCAAAGGATCCTGATTTCAATTGGTTTGTAAAAAAAAATTATGGCAAACTTGACTGTTTTTTTAAGTTTATAAAGCAACTTTGACCTTAAATTTAAATTAAATCTAAGAATCTACTCAGATTATTAAATAGTAACAACGAATATCAATTTCTAACTAACAATGTTAGAAATTTCATGATACAATTCTACCGAAAAATTGATATCAATCTAGGAACGATCTGCAAGATTCGCAAGTACTATGTTTATAAATAACTCCAGAATGTTCCAAGTCTCGGATTCGTTTCCAAGCCCAATGTGGAGCCTTCTTCATAATACGATTACAAAGCAACTGGGTAACTTTACCCCTAAATTTAAGTTTTTGGAACAATTTAAATCGATCCTGTAAGAATTTTTGAAAAAACTTTTTTGAATACTGCTTTTCTGAACCTAAGCAATCTTTCAGTATACTGTCTTTAAAATTATCCACATCTTCTTCCAAATCGTGTACCAAATATCTAAATAATATAAATGTTAAAATTTATCGGGAGTTTCAAATCGACATCTTACAAAGCCAAGTAAAAATTTCGCACTGTATATTCACTGTTAATGAATTTTGCGCGTGTAAATAGAAGAAATACATGCGCTAAAGTGTATTTGTCGGCTATAATTCTGCATTTATCATTTTCCAGGGTTCTTTTAATTGGAACTGCTTCTAAAATGAACAATTAGGTAAATTTTTAAAATAGTCGTAGGTTCTTAAAAGTTTACCCAATAAATTGAAAAAAGCGGTGCATCTGTCTTTAAAGTTCATCATGGTTATCAAAATTTTGAATTTATATCACTTGGATTTAAATTTCGTGATAAATTTAGGATATGCGCAATGTGACAGCCAATGCACGAGAACCACGTTAGTTGTAGTTGGTAACGATAGGTCGCGTTGCGTGAATTGACGATATGTTGACACATCACATAAAAAACAATACAAATCAAAATTTTTAGTGTTTATTGATGTATTCTCTTAAGACGTTATAATTAAAAGTAATAATTGTACATAAAAAATAAAATGAGAGCACTAGGCATTTCGTTATTGAGTGTTGCACTCACAACGACCGTAATTGCAAATGCTTATTATCAAAAGAAGCAATTTTATCCTTCAGTGGTGTATATAACTAAATCTAATCCTAGTATGGCTGTAAGTTCAAATTCCATACATTTAATTATCCCAATCTCATATCTTCGGTATATTTTAGGTAATGTACATTCAAGCCTTCATTGTTGTATTCCTAACGGGGAAGTTAATGCGAAAGATATTCTTTGGACAGTTACGAACTGCAGAATTTGAGGTTTGTAATTGTACCGCAACTACCTGTTGGAATAACTTGAATTTATTGTGTAATTTTTTCTAGCACCTAATGGAAAGAGCCTGGTATGCAATAACCGAGACTTGTTTGGCGTTTACAGTATTTCGAGATGATTTTAATCCTAAGTTTGTAGCGCTATTTACGTTACTACTATTTCTTAAATCATTTCATTGGCTTGCTGAAGATCGAGTAGATTATGTAAGTATGCTATTTATATATATATCGAAAATTTGTGGTTGAAAGCTGTTGATTTATAAATAATAAATCACATAAAATTCAATATAAAGTGAACTATGATGTAATATCTTATGGTGTGAATCTTACAAAGTGGGTACCTGTGAAATTCGTGGGGACCAAAAAGTTTACCGTACCTACTTAGAGAAAGTTTTTATTAATTGGCAGAATGAGGTCGTTGAACGTGAAAAAAAGTTAATTTTGTTTGAAACTTCTGCAGCAGTAATATAACTTGGAAGTCTTAGATTAACTTTCAAACGATATGTCTTTTCCTTTACAAACAATTTTGCAAGAATTATTAAGTTATTAAACTATTTAAAGTTAGTAAACAGACATATTGATGTCGGTGCTGGTATAGCAAATGTTGAAAAACTAGAAAAATTAAGAAATATTCATAATTATTTATGAAGCAAATTAAACATTTATGGTAAATATGTTGAACTAAACTTAATATAAATATCTTATATCTATGCTTGGCATTTACAATAGTATTCATTCACTTACAGTAGTGCTACAGAACCAACGGTGCGCTCTGGTTGACTTCATAATATATCTCAAAATTTCTATATTTTTCATCATTTTTTGATAAAATTTTTTGCTCCTTCATAAAGGTACATAAGTCAATAAGAAGTATTTGAAATATTTGTACTTGTATCTGATATTTTTTATAGATAAATATATTAGATCCTTTTAATAAGTATCTATGTATGATAAACTATTAGACATTTTTAGTAATTTTTTTATCTTAAAAAGTATTTCTCTGGAAGAGATGACTTTGAAAAGTTATTCTTGAAACCTCGCTTATTTTTGAACGTATTCGATTGTGACAGTACCGAGCGAAAAATATTTTATAATTTTACAATTTTGTAAATGAGATGGTCATTAACCTAGTCTGTTAAGTCGATATTTGGTTTGAATTCGGAGACGGTATAAACTTTCCTTTGATCGTTTCCGTGCTTCGGAGAGCACGTAAAGCCAGCAGTCCTTCTGGGTTGATGATGATAGAGTTACAGGCAAATATGAGATGAGTCTAGCAAGCTACCTTGGATGTAAAACAGTATGATCACAGCACTAATAGTGACTTTGGAACATCACCGAGGTTGCTGACATGAAAGAAGAAGACAATTTTTTGCTACGAATAAGACAATGACAAAAATATTGTACTATGCTCATTTGTTAATTATTTAATTTTATATTTAAAAATTAAAATTAAAAATAATAAGTAAATAAGCAAATTGGGATTATAAGTAGACTACTTTTAAATGTTCTGTTCAAATGTTCAAAATCTGGTGTTGAATATTCTTTTCTAGAATAGGTAGCTTTCTTTACTTTAACCAATTGTAAACAGTACTTTATGGAATTGATAGTTTTTCTTTAAGTTTTTCAGAACCAATCTTTGCTCTTTCTTCCAAGAGGTAGTGCCCTCGGATTTGCAGAAATGACTTCCTCAACGGAGGAAGCGAGCTTAGTAAGCCCCTAGGTCGACTCTTGCTTGGGAACCAAGAGTTCTATTCTCAGTCCGTGCTGAAAATTTAGTTGGTCTGTCCTCCGTCATGGTTCAGATTCCACGTTAAATCGTAGATCTTGTTGCTTCTTGAAGCATGCGCGTCATCTTGATGTTACGTTACACACACTGTATGTAATTAGCTTCTGGCTGTCTAGAGTGTGTCTAAGCCAAAATAAATAAATATAAAACACTACTAATATTATTAATAGTCAAATCATGCTTTAGTAGGAAATAATTTAAAATTTCCAAGTACATATTAAAAAAAGAAACTGCAAGATATTCAATTTATTTTGTAAAACAAAGTCATGATGGAAGCGCTCTTCTGACAGACTCGGCTAGTTTATTGATTTATCCAAGGGACTCGAGCGCAACTTGTCATTTACTACACACCGAAAAATTGTCGTTGTGAATACAGTCAGAACAGACTGGGATCAGAAAGTTTTCCAATTTCATGTTGGTAATCGGAAATCTAATATTATTGTAAAATTTGGGAAGTTTATATAAATAAATTTTAAATCTTGTGGGAGAGCAATAATAATCAATTATTTTAAAAATTGTTGTTTTCAAAGAATTTATTTCTTTATAATAATAATTATCAGAATGTTTCATAACCCATTAATTTATTTTAATTTGTTATTAACATTTAAAATTGACCTTGGTTACATCAACAGAAATTACATTTATTTTTAAATTATATGAAAATAAAGTAAAGTGTTACAAAAATATTATATTGTTTTATTACAAACATAAATAAGATTCAGAATTTTACTTTTTGTAGCTAGTTTGTATGATTGACGATTGTAAACTCAATAATTATAGATAAACCAGAAAACGTACATTTGCTCTAAATAAAATATGCTGTTTCTTTCTACAAAATTTAATTAGTATTAGTTTAGTGCCGCTCGCTATAATTTTACTTTAAAATAATTACATTCAAGTAAAGTGATAAAGTTTGATTAATAAGTTTGATATTTATATATACTGTTATTATTGCAATTAATAGTTGTTATTAATTTATATTTGTAATCTACATTTGAGCACGATCAAGTTTTGTCACCGGGATCAGAATTGGATGAGCTTTTTCTCAGATTGTGAGTTTTTTCTGCTTGCCCAATTCAATTCATCCAATGCATTCTTGTATATGTACTCATCATGTAATTGACTGCAAGTCGTTTGATGAAATAAATATATAAATAAATTATTATTGATTGCCGCCGCAAAGGGAACTTTTTATATTGTTTTCAAGAGAAACAATTATATTGATATTATCGAAATAATTTTATCTTATCTTGATATTATATTATGAATTCATTTTGTTAAAATAGCAGTTTTACTTTCTGCAAAAAGGAAAGTTACATGATTTTATTATGTACGGATGAAATATTTTTTCTCTTCAAAAGATTTATTTACAGTTTATCGGTAAAATAATGAAAGAAGCATGTAAAGGAAATCATCGGTGGTTGAACGACCATATAATAAAGCTCACCTTTCTTGAATATGATATTGCAATAAAAAGATCATAAGAACTGAACTATTTTCAGAGTCTACCGAACTTCTATTGTTGAAATTAATTCTAAATTAAAATTAAAAATAATTTTTATTAAAAAAAAATCGAGTTATTTTCATTTAATAAATAATCCATTGCTGAAACTTGGATTTTAATTTAATATCTAATATTTTTACTACAATTTTTGGGATCTGTCAGACAATCATTCCCACGATTTGAACTTTTTCCTATTGACTATTTTGAAAGAGGACACTTTTCTAAGCATACTAGAACAAACAGTTTGTAGGATTGGGTATTAGTTTTCGAAAAAATCGAATTTAAAAATCAAAAATGTTAGATAGGGAAATTTTCGTATTAACATGGTTGCATGATAGGCCGTGGTTGAGTTAGTCAAAACAGACCTTTCGGATGCCTTCGGCGCCCTCCGACTCTGTTTTGACTAACACTCGCTAACGGTGGAAATTCTTCTTCTTTAAGTAGGTCTGCGACCTGTTTTTACTTAACAGCAACCTCGGTGATGTTCCGAAGTTACTATTAGTGCTATGAGCATATTTATTGTTTTACATCCAAGGTAGCTTGCTAGGCTTATCTCAGATGTGCCAGTAACTCTGGTTTTTGTTGTTGATGAAGGCAAGTCATCAACCCAGAGGGACCGCCGGCTTTACGTGTCCTCCGAAGCACGGAGACGATCATAAGAAATCTTAGACTCTCTCCGGATTCGAACCGAGTACCTTAATGTCAGCAGTTATTCAGCTAACAAACTAGGCTAATGACCGGTGGAAATTGAAGACCAAGAACTCGTCTGGGTGTCGACCGCAACTGACCGCTAATAGTTAGAGTATATCACAGCACATGCACTGTTAACAGAATTGAACTGCTTTGCAAATTTTCAAATGCCGTTTTTCTGACAACTAATTTCTAATCCTTAAAAATGTTTGTTACAATATTCTTATAAATGTGTATTCTTACTCATAGTCAATAGGAAAAAGTTCAAATCGTAGGAATGAAATTCTGACAGTAACCCAATTTTCAAATATTTAGATTTTATTTTTTGTTTTGTTTCTATCTGTGATAGATTTCTGTAGGGAACCGGCCCTATTACTATTTATTCAGAATATTTTTAAAACATTTATGAAATGCAAATGATGTTAAAACGTAAATTATTAATTGGAATTTTTTTAATACATATTTTGAATGTTAAGAAATTGTCTACTAGTAATTTTCTTTATAATAACTGAAGTAAAAAATTTGTATGCAATCTTTAAAGCTTTTATCTTACAGAAATGTTTTTTTTTATTTTAGATGGAGCGTAGCCCCGTGATAAGTTGGCTCTTCCACCTGAGAGTGATATCTCTATTAACTGTCTTAGGAAGTTTAGATTTTTATTTTGTACAACATGCATATCTATCTACGATGACGAAAGGTGCATCAGTACAATTAGTTTTTGGATTCGAATACGCTATACTACTTACCATGATAATGAATATTTTAATAAAATATGTTTTACATACGATAGATTTGAATAGTGAAACACCCTGGGAAAATAAAGCGGTGTTCTTACTATATACCGAACTTATAATGGGATTAAAGAAAGTAATTTTATACGTCACCTTTGTAGTAATCATGGTTAAAATTTATACTTTACCATTATTTGCATTCAGACCTATGTATTATACTATCCGTAATTTCAAAAAGGCATTTAATGATGTGATTTTGTCTCGTCGTGCAATTCACAACATGAATACACTATATCCAGATGCAACACAAGAAGAACTTCGTAGTGCAGATATCGTGTGCATAATATGTCGGGAAGAAATGACGACTGCATCTAAAAAACTTCCATGCAATCACATTTTCCATACCACATGTTTGCGATCATGGTTCCAAAGGCAACAGACTTGTCCTACTTGTCGACTTAATATCTTAAGCACAAACACCAATACTACAAGTCAACAACAAAGACAAGATCAGCGACCTCGAGTACCACCAGTTGTAAATCCCTTTGCAGGACCAAATCCATTTGTCAATTTTAATCCCTTTCCTCATTTGTTTAATCAACCAAATCCAAATCCACAAGTACCACCTGCAGATCTTAATCAACCATTATTAAATCCTCCTGGACAAGGCCAAATACCACAAAACGCCGCTCCAGGTAATGCACAACAGCAACCTAACGTTCCACCATTTGGTTTACCACCTATGATGCCATTTCCAATATTACCATTCTTATCACCTCCTCCTTTACCGCCAAATTATTTAAGGACGTTATCGATGGAAGAACTTAGAAGAATAGAAGGCGAGGAGCGACAGCATGTAGAAGCACGAATCGAGTGTCTAAGAAATATTCAGGTAATTTATTTAAAACTTAAAATTTTTCTTTCTAGTTATGCATTTAATTTTTAGGTCATGTTAGACACTGCAGTTTTAATGATGCAACAATATAGTGCATCTGTTAGCGCTGCCACAATGCCATCTACTTCCCAAGTCCCTCCTAATAGCACTCCAACTGCGGACGCTACTGTAAATAGCGATTCTACTACAACGTCTGCTACAAATAATGCTAGTGAAAATGCGAATGTTGCCAATTCTTCAGCGACAACTTTAAATAATAATGAAGGTTGTGCTTGTAGTTCCGGTGTCGAATCTAAAGATGTTCCTTCACAAACGTCTGAGAATGAAGTACCAACGGTTCTTACTCCAGAAGAAGAAATTAGAAGGCGTAGATTACAGCGATTTCAGCAAGATATTGAATAAGAAATGGTGTTATGAACATTTGTGATTCTTGTGACATTGATGGTTTATTTATGAGAACAATTTTATTTGTCAACTGTTATTTGTGCAAATTATTCAAAGTTATGCAACTTTTAGTTTCTTAAAAGTATTCCAGCACTTGCATCTATTTATCTTGTTAACAACGAAATTTGTTAATTTGTTTTTAGATATTGGGGTTTTAAAAATAATAGCAATTAAAAAAATTGAAACAAATAGATTTTGACTTTTTACCTTATTAAATGTGTCAACATTTAATTATAGAAATAATTATTTTAATTTTATTAGTTAATTGTTATTTCAGACGAACTGCATTGTCATTGTTATTTTGTGATTTTATTATAATTAATTATTGCGTGTGAAAGAAACGAATGAGTGGTTCAATTGAGAATGTGATTGCTATATTAAAATTTATATATATATATTTAGTTATTTTTATTGTGTAAATTATATCAATAATTGTACAAAAATAAATTAAAACATTTTCACATTATTAAATTTCTTTTTGTCTAATTAGCTATCGTAAATATGGTTATTATCATAAGAATGTTAAACACATTTAGCACCATTTGCATCATCTATGTTTAAAAGTGTTGAGCATTCCTTAAATCGTTAAGTGTACTTATTTTATTAGCCTTTTGTATGAAAATTTACAGAAGACTGCAATATAAATCGTTCTAAAATGTCTCATTTTATATTATGTTTTTTATTGAAAAATAAATAAATTGAGCTTTGAACAATGATTTTGCAATATTTTCTGTATATTTACTAAAATGTTTTTAGGATTGAGTTTGTTAAAATATTAACAAAGAATTTTTACTTTTCTCACAATTTTAAAATGTCTACATTCAATATTTGAAATTTTAGTTTTTTTGAAAAAAATATAAATTATTAAATTGAAATTTTACATACAGAAATCATTATAATGTCGTTAAATTATTAAATTTCGTTAAAATGTGTTGATTGTAATATACCTGTATCAGTTTTTTTTTTTAAATGGGTAGTCATAGAAGGTCATACATTTTTTTAGTTATCGAATTGTTGTTGAAAACAAAAGCCAGGCTAGCAGGGGCCAAGGAACGCTGAGGGTAGACGCACGAAGATTGGTTGAAAATCATTTGGTTCGCCGAATCCAGCTTTAAGGTAATATCGTAGTAGAATTTTTTTTATAGATAATAAAACATTAACAATTTAATTTATGTTTTGGTTAAATTAAAATAGATTTTTAAGGTAAAAGTTTAGATTTTTAGAATCGTTGGAGCCGTATATGTGTGGCGAAGAGTCAGGGAAGAACATTGCGTCGAACGTCCGCGGTCAAATTTGGAGTTGGAAGCGTCATGATCTGAGCTTGTATGGCAGCCTCAGGCGCAGGTAATATGGTTTTGATGTAAAAATTTTTCCTAATATAGATCACGGAACAATTATATTTCAGTAAGATAATAACCTTGCCATACATTGCGAACCACTAAGCATTGGTTAGCATCGAAGGTATTAATTCAATTAATTAAAATTTTTTGTTGAGAAAAATTGATTGGTAATTATAAATCAAAAGAAAATTTAGGTGGTATATTTACATCACCTGGAAAAATAATGACGGTTAATATTTAAAATGTAGACAACTGCGTAATATAATTTCTTATCGACTTTGCAATTTGTTTTGTTTAATTATGTACTTTATTGGGTAATTGAGGTCACCTACTGAAAGAAAAGCTTATTATTATAAAAAATTTTGCAGAAAACAATTTAAACAAATATGTACCTATCTATTGAACGGTACCATGATTGAAATATAAAAAAACGATAAAATAACAAATAAGAAAATTAAACCAATGTCATTACCAAGTAGGTACCATAATATTATATATTTTCATTATTTCACTTGACATAAAGTGAATCTAAAACTTAAATTTTCTGGTCAATAATGAAATACTTTTATTTTCAATTAGGAAACCGAAACCTGCATAATATTCCTAAATCTAAAACACATTTGGAAACAGGGCCGTCTTAAGATATACGACGCTCCTGGGCTACTAAAAATAATGCGCCCATCTTCAAAAGAAAACACACAAATACAAAATAGAAAAAGTCAATTTATTACTATTACCCTAAATGAAACATAAAATTCATACAAAAATAAAAAATATATACAGGGTCTCTCCGGATACACTTTACATAACTTAGGTGGTGATAGAGGACACTTTTCTAAGAAACATTTTTAACAAATTTTTTTTTCTAAATTCAAGCCTTCGAGAGTTAGGCCTCCTTAAAGCATTTTTTTTAATTTCCATTTTCACGTGGCCATCGCCATCGCCCGGAAAATATTATTTTTTAGTAAAAATGGATTAGTTCTTTTTTAAAGAGCGTGAAGTAATCTACAAACCAGATTCAACAATTTTTTGTCTAAAATCAACGGCTTTCGAGTTATAAATAAAAGTATGTAAAAATTTTTTGGAAAAATTGGAGCTTCTATTTTGTATTTTTTTCAAAACTGTATCTTTTAAACGAAACATTTTACAAAAATTCTAACGCCCTATTCCGGATAGAAAATTTAACGGACAACTTTTAGCTAGTAACAATTTTTGAAAAACCAATCCATTTCACAAAAAATCAGAAAATAATAAACTAGGCAGCTATAAAATAAAAAAATTTTCTAGACAGAAGTTGTAGTCCGTTAAATTTCCTATCCGGAATGGGGAGTAAGAATTTTTGTAATATAAAATGTTTTGTTTAAAAGATACAGAACAAAAAAATAAAAAAGTCGAATTTTTCAACATTTTTTTACTTACTTTAATTTATAACTCAAAAGCCGTTAATTTTAGACAATAAATAGTTTAAATCTAGTTTGTAGATTATTTCACGCTCTTTAAAAAAGCACTAATCAATTTTTACCCAAAAATCAATATTTTCTGGGCTATGGTCACATGAAGGTGGAAATTTAAAAAAAATACTTTAAAGAGGCCTAACTCTCGAAGGCTTGAATTTAGAAAAAAAATTTTGTTAAGAATGTTTCTTAGAAACACTTGTATAAACAGAAACAAACTTTAGAGTAAACAAAAAACAAAAGTAATTTATATATTATTTATTTTCCTAGCTATTACTACTCTTAATCGCTATCTTGCGGTCACTGAGACCGCACCAAGTTTTAATTTGTGTTTATTTTACACCTCGTTCAAAATTAGTTATTATGGGTTTTAGTACCTTCAAGTTACATCACTCCTAGTATGTCGACAAACAGTGGTGATCGAAAGTTGCCTTCTTTTATTTATAGAATGAAAACGAAAAAGCTAGTGGTGTGGTCACTGAGACCGCACGTTAGTATTACTGTAATTTTTATGTTTCTAGTAAAGGTCACATTTAAAGATTATAAACTAGTGGAACCCAACCTTTTTTGGTGTTACTTTTCAGAAACTAAATTTTGAATATTTGGTTCAAGTTGAGTAACGTCAATTCTTAATAATATGAAATGAAGGTGATCATCTGAAACCGAACGCGAGACGCTGGTTTGGGTTTTTTAAAGTAGAAAATGTTTGTGTGTTTTTTCAAAATTAAAAGAAAGACTTATTATCTTTGTTTTTTGTGCCACAAAACAATACGTCTGCAGTGCAGTGCGAAATTGTGTACGAATTGTAAACAAAAACTGTAATTTTTGCGATATGGTTGTTTTTTTATTTTTGTATTTAAATTATAATTATGCAAGTATCGTGAGCATACAGGTAAAAGTGACTAAGTCAAAAAATTTTGGAAATGAGTTATAATGACTAAGTACCGTAAAAATGTAAGATACAGGTCTGAAAAAAACGTTTATGTTCTAATAACGTATTGTACATGTTTCATTATTCGAAAACAATAATTAAAAATATTATAAAGCTGATTTTTCGCAAAATGCGAAACATTTAATTTGATTTATCTCGAAATTCTATTTTTTGACTTGGTCACTTTTACCTGTATGCTCACGGTATGTACTTCAAAACATTACGATTTAGTTTGCTTAAACATGTTTTAGATTAAGAAAAAGAATTAAATTTTAGTTATTTCGTATAAAGGTGTGCAAATATGCTAATATTTTTTTTGTGTTATTAAAAATTAATAGAATTTTAAAATTACTTTTTAATTTTTTCTGGCTTACTAGAATACCAAATAAAACAACTGTTGCAAAAAAACCAAAAGTTAAGTTGTACATGAGTTAACGAAAGAAATAAAGCACGGTCACTGCGACCGCACAGTAGTTACAGCGTGAAAATTATTTGACGTTAGTTATTAAGGGTTAACAAATTGATAAAGATAATATCACTCGTATTTAATTTAATTTGCTTTGTTCCAAAGAAGATCGTAAATAATTTTTTATCTTTTTTAGGGCCAAAAAAGATCAAAATAAAAATTTCCGCTCCCAAAAGTCTTGCACCCCGGGGCTTTAGCCCTGTAAAGATGTTTTATTATTTTGAATTTTTTTTATGTGAAAAGTAATAACAAATATAGCTTATATTATTTTTATTAGTAAATTATTTATGATTTTATTACAACGTACATATATCTATAAATTATCTTAAAAAATAGAATAACATTGATAAAAATAAGAAAGTTAAAAACTTAACTTTCCAGTTCTAGTTGTATTTCTTCAAGCGTTTTGTTTTTGGTTTCCATAAGAAATAGTAACACAAAAACGATCCCCAAACCGCATATGACCGCGTAGAGCCAAAAGACAATGTCTGCACCTAAGGCATCTTTTAGTGGAATAAAACTTTTGGTTATAGCAAATGCTAACAGCCAATTAAAACTCGTAATGAAAGGTCCAATGTATGTTTTTACACTGTTAGGTAAGAATTCGCCAATCATTACCCAAGGTAATGGTCCAGTGCCTAATGAAAATCCACCTAAGTATACGCAAATTACAACTAAAGGTACCCATGCAAGTTCTGTCGCTTTTTCGGGATTGTTTCGTTGAATCGTAAAATAAATTCCCATCAAAACAAGACATATGCACATTAACAATAAAGATACGAGCCATAGGAGTCTACGGCCAGATCTATCAACCAAATATGCGGATACGCCAGTTAAAGCGACTTGCACTACTGCTAAAATTATTGCGTTTGCTCCAGCGCTCATTGTAGATCCAGCCATTTCGAATATGTCGTGAGCAAAAAACATTACCGTGTTTATACCGGATAATTGCTGAACTGCGTGCATAACCAGCAACACGATAAATGCTTTTATACAGGCACGAGTTTTAAATCTTTCCCAAAAATTTTCCATAGAAGATTTAGTGTAATCGTCTATTTCTTTCATTTCGGCATCGATGTTATAATCTTTTCCACGATAATATTGCATTGATTTCTTAGCTTCGTCAAGTTTTCCTTTTTTATTATAAAATACCGCCGATTCGGGCAAAACTAGTACAATTGCAAAAACCAATGCTGGTCCTAAGATAAGTGGTAATGTCAAAATATGTAAATTTTGAAATTCTCCCAACGCATACGAAACTAAGATTCCGTTTACTAAAAGTAACTGAAAAAATACTGACAAGGTTCCACGTACACCTTTATCGGCTATTTCACCAATAAAAGTTGGTGCCGCAACACAAAAGGACCCACCACAAAATCCAGTTATGAAACGTCCAACGCAAAACATTGCAATGCTTTGAGAAAATGCTAATATCAACCATCCAATAACGAAAGGTATTGCAATTATTAGCATACTTAATCTACTGCCAAAAGGGTTAAGTGTAAGTGCCATATACAATTGCGAACAAGCTGCTCCAATAGGCATAATACTTGACACCCACGATATGTCTGCATCGTTAACTTTGAGTAAATCTTTTATAAGAGAATTCGCAGGAGATGACCATCCAATTACCGTTCCTAAAGCGAATCCTCCAAGTGTTGCTAAAAATGTAATAATACAATAAAAATACTTACTACTTATTTGATTCAGCTTAAGTTATTTTTAAATACTCTAATTACTTACCACCGATTGCTCCAATATATTGGGTGATACGTTTTGGTTGAGCCATTTTAAAATGTGTGCAACAATAATATATTGATTTACATACTTCAAGAAATGACGTAAATATATAATTTTAAGGCATTAAGATGTTTTATTCGCAAATACTACACCTTAAACAAACACAATAAAGTATAAAAAACTACAATATTAAAAGTGTACAAAACATTATAACGCAAAAACTTATTAGCGTAATTTGTTGTTAGACGATTATCGTAAATTATAGTAGCATAACTATAAATATTTTTATTAGTATACTGGAAATTAATATTTATGTAACTTTAAAAGTACAATGGGTTTCTACGTATTTTAGAAATTCCAAACATTCTAATAGGGGAGAGCGAGGTTAACTGGACCACTTTTTTTGAAATTTGATTTTGAATTTTTAAAATTAAATTTGAATTTTAAAGTAAAATCTGCGGATTTTTATATGCAAAAATCTAAAATCACTCAATAATGTGTTTTTAGTAAATTCAGCTAGTTAATTATAGAATAGATTAATAATATATTATATTAAATTAAAATATTGGTTTATAAACTTTATGCAATAAACAAAACTTAAATTGGTAGAGACATCTATCAGGTAGACCATAAAAGTAAATTTAAACTACAAAAAAATTTAATTATTTAAAATTAGAACCAGTTAACCAAGCGGTTCATTTAACCTCGCTCTCCCCTTCGGCTAGATTTAGTTTTCACTAATTTGTTTGTTGTCGGCTTATTACAATATATTTTTAATTTCTCGTTAAGAATTTAAAAAATTACAATAATTCACATTCCACAAAATTGTTATTTATTAAATTTTTGAACGATGCTATCCCTAATACTGTGCCTCAAGAAAGTTATCATGCCAAATAAAATTTTGATATTACTCAGGTTGCACAAATATTGTAAATTAAACCTACCTTGTAAGTACACAATTTATAGTTCCTAAAATGTTTAAAGTAAATTAAGGTAGGTTGTTAATTTAAGAAAACTTAAAAGGTTACTAGTGCTTGGTGCCATAATTATTTCATATAATAAAACAATAAAATTAAGAAAGTGGAGATAAATACAGCGCTTTATTCCTAATTAGTTTATTACCTCTATTTATTTAAGAATATCCTGGCAATTATATTCAATTTAAAAGTATTAACATATACATTTTGTTACGATATCTATTTCATTTATCTAATCTACTTTTAATAACCAAAGCTTGAATTTTAAATGTGAAATTCATTTGTTATAATTTACAAATCTTATATTTATTATTACAGTAGTGACCAGGTAAATATTTTAAATTATTTAAGTATTAAGTACATATATTTTAAAATTTACCAGCAAAAAAGAAGTCGGTTGTCTACGGGCCCAGTAGAATATTCTTTTTTAGACCTCTGTTTAGCTATAAAGTGAAGATAAAGACGTAAAATTTTGTATTTAAATTATTAAAAAATATTTGGAAAAAATAAAACTAATAAAGACCATGAAAATTAATAATAATAAATATAATTAAAAAAATATTAGCAAGAACCAGTAACATAATTATTAATTATATTATTACATTAACGAAAAATAGTAAAACAATAGAAAGAATTGAAAATCACGGTAAAAATTATACCTACAATAGGTATTATTTGAAAAAATAGTAAACACCAGCAAATAAGAGAATATTATAATACAAATAAACCAAAATTAACAACTTGCCTTAAAAAAACAAATAATTAAATCAAAGCGATGCCTTTAATAATTATAAAAAAATAGTAAGTAAATATTACTTAAAAAATTAAAACAAAACCTTTGGAACGTATAATAAAATTTTGGTCATAATATTACTATGTAAATAGCACACAAACATATTATCAATATGGTATATTATGTATCCCTACAAATATTAAAATTCTTACCAATAGTTCTGTTAATGAATGATCAAAAATCCAAATTTTTCACTTTAATTAGGAGGTAAATACCAAAAATAAATTGTGTCGTACCACATGGCCGCATACGAAATAAGCGAACGAAAACAAACATGTATTTTAATATTATTAAGATCAGGTTTCAAATAATAGGAATTTGATTATTTTTTAAATTATGTCAGACGCATCGTAATGTAATTGCAGATTCGCGGTATTTAGTTCATTTATAAAATAAAAAATTGGTTGACAATTATTTTATTTTGCATATTTTCAATTTTTTAGTGCATATTAAAGCGCTAAAAGTTTACTTTTTTAGTGATATAACTTGCGAGCCCTGATAATAATATTCAAGCTAAAAAAAAATTAAAAAAGAAATTTTTGGGTGAAGTTTTTTTGCAGATTATTTCGAAGTCCTTTGAGAAGAAGTTTCAGGTCAATAAATTTCTTTTAAAATGAGTATTTAATATTTTATCTGAAACTGATAAAAAAATCAGCAATTTAAAAATTTTGTGATATGTAAATATATAAATTTATCCATAAAAAAAATCGTGATTGACTGATTATTATTTATTACAATAATTATTTTTACTGCATTTTTTATTATTAATTTTTTAAATGAAATATTTATAAATATTAATAATTATATAATAGAATGTTAAACTAAAAAAATAATAAAAAAATATTTTCTAAGTTTTTTTATCTAAATTTGTTTTTTAACTAAAAAAGCTTTTACATTCAAAACATTCAGCTGCATTCAGCCGTCAGCCTTCGAGCGAGCAACACGTGCCTACAGTTGGCCAGTATTTTAAAAGAGGTACCAACATGACAAGGCGATACGCCAAAAAATCAAAACGACAGGGGGCAGGAGAACAACCAGCCGTAAAGCCAGGTGTACACCAACCGACAGGTCTAAAGTTCTGTATGAACTTACAAGCCGCAATCGACAGTCTATCAAAGGATGCCGAAGAATCAAGCACTCTAAGAGAGACACCAGTCGACCAAGCAGAGGACCGGACATAGGATCCACCGACCACCAATCCAAGGCAACCAGGTACCAGCACCCAGCACGATACAATCAAAGACACCGAGAATTCCAACTACCTATCGACACTCCTAAGCCAACGAGCCCAGCTCACCAGGAACATGGAAGCGATGATGTCCGAGGCCAGCGATTTGGACGAGGAAATTGCGAGCCTCTCGGGAGAGTCCGCCCCTTCATCTCCGAAAGTGGAAAACACAAGGAGCGATAGCTGCTCCAGCATGGACGCCGAGGATGAACGTAAAGAAGAAGCATTCCAGGCTTCCGCAAACTCATCCACCGAGCACGCACACAGAACCAACAGGTTTAAACTGATGGAACAATTGCCCGACAAAGCCCCTATCGTAAACCAGGTAGAGAAGGAAGCTGAGGAGCAGCCAGACAGGAGATCTTCAGAGATCCCTCCGAAAACAGCTCAAATGGACACTCCGAAACCAACAACGCCGAAAGACCCCCAACCGATACGAAACGTCAGGATCCCGCCAATCACACTCAAGGATGCAGCGGCGTGGTCAGCACTTGTTAAGAAGATAAGGGAGAAAGGGTTCCACTATAAGAGGGTAAGATGCGTGGCCGAAGGATTGGCAATCTACCCCAGGGAACAGATCGACTACGGATCAACCGGATACTGGAATCCACACTACTACCTGACAGCGCTGGCTATTTCACCCACCAGCTAGAACAGGAAAGACCCCTAAAAGTGGTGATTAGGGGCATCCACCACCAGATTGAGTCCGACATTGTGAAACAAGATCTAGAAGCCCAGGGCTTAGAAATCGCGAACGTCGCACGGATGTACAGAGGAAGGGACAGGAAACCCCTCCCACTGCTACTTGTCACACTCCCGAGGAACAAGAGGATCTTCGAGGTGGAAAAAAACCTGGACATCGACGTAAACATCGAGACACCCAACAGAAAGTTCAGGATTGGACAATGCCACAAATGCCAGACGTTCGGGCATTCACAAAGAGAATGCTGTTCCGCACCAAGATGCGTTAAGTGCGCAGGCGCGCACGTGTCAAGCGACTGCACAAAGTCCAAAGAGACCCCATCCTGCCAGCTACAGGGAATGCCAAAAGTTCCATAAATCAAGGATGGGGAACAGGAACCAAAACGCCAGGACAAACTCGTGCTCTCCCAGCCGTCACCCAAGGATGGAAAACAACCACTCCACGGGAATAACTCCACAGGCCATCCCGACCATTACGGCCCAACTAGCGATTCACGAAGTCAGTACGGAAACAATCGCAGCCATCGTAAGCAACCTGAAGAGCCAGACTGAAACCCAATAAATGCCAGGTCAACCAACCACAGCCTCACAACGGACAACCGGACGAATAAAGCACTAAAGAAAGCAATACCCGGCGCAATAGCCGCGGACAAAAAACCAAGACAATGCCTAGCGTAATCACTGCGGGCCCTAAAAAACACAACGCCACAATCACCCTCAGACGAAGGAGCCCTAGGGCGGCCTCCGGTCGCTGTAGCTCAGCAAGCTATGACAGTTTAGTTTAGTACATTCAAAAACTTATCTTAAATTTATAAGGGGTAAAACAAATGTTACTAAAGAAGAATTAATAGGTCCATCGGATTTGTATTGATAAAATTTATATACTAAAAGGTCTCAACCAAAACCAGAATTAAAAAAAAATATTTTTTATTCAAAAAATATTAGGTTAAAAACAAGGACTTAAATAAACCATGATTTCGCGCAAAAAGGAGTTTTTACATCATTCAAACACTTAGGTAAGGGCGGGCGAAAAGCCGCCTGACCTGTCAGTATGACTTGTTTTGTACTTTCTCTCTAACCCAAACCTTAGCATTTGAACTAGAAACAAAAATATTAAAATAGAAAATTAACATAAAAAATTTTTTAAGTCTATAGTGTGGTAGTTAGTAGTATGTAATTTTAAATAAACGAACTAAACAAAATGTTAAAATAATGAATTTTAACTGTTAAGTAAAGAATACATACTTATATAGAAAAATAATATTATAAAAATAATAAAAACAAAAAAAAACAATAAAACCTGTTAAATGTTTTTATTATTTTTTTAAATATTATTTTTCTACGTAAGTATGTATTCTTTACTTAACAGTTAAAATTCATTATTTTAAATATTAAAAGTCTAAAAATGGCTCAAATATTACTGAACAACATACTAAAATTCCCAAGACCGTAATTGTTTTTTAATAGTGATAAAGGAGTAAGTCACGTGCATATTAACAAAACTTCGGTAAAACCTAGCCGAAAATATTGTAAATTGAAAATTAGGTCAAGCACATCTCAGGTTTTCTGAATAATAAAATTTGTCCAATTTGGTCAAAAATTTATTAAGATTTGATTTTTTTTAAGGGAGCTATTTTTCGTTTTATTAGATTTCTTCGTAAATTTTTTACGATTTGTTTAAAATTCTACAAAAATTTGTCCTACAAAAAAATGGTACATAGCAACATGAAAGATAACTTAATTTTCGGTAATTTTATGTTTTCTTCATTCTTCTATGGTAGAAATTGGCCATGTTATGGTTATCTGTTATTAAAAATGTCCGTTCGTAAAAATCGAAATTGTTAATTTAGTTACTTTGATTGCATTTTGACAAAAAAAATGATTAAATATTTTTTGCATCATTTGGGAAGATAAATAAAGTGGCATATATTTTTTTTATAAAAAATAATTTATAACAAAAAATTTTTTTAAGAAAATAACTAAATTTTTAAAATTTGTTATAAACAATGGTGTTTGAACAAATAAAATTTTTAAAAGTTAAGTTGTCAAATTAAGTCTAATCAAATAAAACCAACCGTGCCCATTTATGTTAATTATAACTTTTTAAATAGCCATTTGAATCTTGGTGAAAGTATGTAAAATATATTATCAAAATTTTGAAAGTAATAAAAAAAAGATTGTTTTATACACGTAAGGAAAAAAAATAAATATTTTCTTAAAGTACAGCACTATCTTAGCTACAACTTCCTGAAATTTCCTTCTTAATATCTATCTAGTTGACATAAATATTTATGTCCAAAACGAGACAATTTTATTTATTTAAAATAATAAATCAAAAGTATTATAAATAAATATTACTTATCAAACATTTAAAAATCTATAATTTTGTCCAGAAAGATGGTATGTAGCTAAGATTTTTTTGAAAAAATCGGTAATTTTTAAAATTTTTATAATAATAGATAATAATAGATACGCAAAAAATAAGTAGAAACATTGTTGTAGAAAATTTTATCAGATTCAATTTTGTACAGAATTACTTTTTGGCTAAGGCTAACCGTTTTCGAGATACGTTATATTATGTAAGTAAAGAACCTTCTCACCTTCTAGGTACTGGAACTTTTGGTACAGTAGCTGTTATGGAAATTGCATCGGAAACTATTTTCTTATTTTTTAAAATTAAAACTTACAACTTAGAAAAAAAAATGTAAAAATAAGTCAAACAAATTAATTTTTTGTTAGTTGACGTCGTCAATTGAATCGTTTGACTCATTTTTACAAATTCCCAATGCAATTTCTTTGACTGCCACAGTATGTTTACTTCCTAACTTGACCAAACAGTCTTGAAGTCGAAAATTGAAATCTCGTCAATTAACTTCATTGACTGGACTACAAAATTTTTAAATATTTTGTTGAATATCTTAATAATGTTCGATTTTACAAAATAGTCAATTTCGACAATTGAGCCCACATACTAAAGCATCGTCGTAACAATTTGGTCAACTTTGCTCAGATGATTTTTTTTAATGTTAGATTTCTATCAAAATTATTCATGTTTTCTATAAAATTGTTATAAGGTATTAAAATATTAAAGGCATAAATACCAAAATAAAGTAGAAATTGCGTAAGTATTTTTATATTTTCTAATTAATATTTTACAGGTGTAAAAAAATGGACATTAGTTCATGTAAATAATTTTACGAAACTTACGTATAAATGGATATTAATAAACTATCATTGGAAGACCACAGCAGTTGAGTTATGAATTAGCAAACAAATAATGATTAGCTAAATTGAGACGACCACTCATTTGCTGTGGTTATTCAAATGCACTTAACGTTTGAATGTACCCATAATATAATGAAATAAATATATGATACATGTGAGTTCCAAGAAAAGTACTACGTAAAATATTATATCTTTAGTTCATTATATCATGATACGTACATACATATCGTTCCTATATATTGTATAAATAAAATATTGGAAAAAATAATCGTAAGTATAAACAATAACATAGATACGTATAAAAATAAATGAAATAAAAAAGCTGCTAATTCATGCTTTTATGGTAATATGTAGACATAAACCACAGCAACGCTTAAAAAATTACTTGATATACAAAGTCATACATTAAACATTATTAAGAAATTTGTATAAAAAAAGAGAGAAATTAAAATAGCTACCTATTATCTAAATTATTATCACATCTAAAAAATTAAACTAACAGAAAAACTTTTCAAAAATATTTCTTTAAAATATAAAATAGATCATATCTGTACCATATAAAAAATGAGATATGTTAACGTTTTTGTTTTTGGACAGTGACTTGGACGTTTGCAAGCTTTACAGATTTGGCAATACAGTAGCCAGCAGATTAGTAAGCCTTCTACTAGAATAAATAGGTAATCTCACTAATTTAAGCAAAGAAAATAAAACATGGCACTTGGAGGCACACAATTTCATAAGCATGCCAAAACACAAATAAATACTAGAGTACATAAAAATTAAGACTTCACTTCCCTCAATTGCAAGAACACTAGAAATTAAAACATAACATACTAAAGTTAAATTAATGTCGGTTACTAACCAAAACATACTACGTCAAAAAATAAATTGCCTAAAACAGTAAATAGAATTAATGTTTGTTCAGGTACACGTGGCCACAACTATAATATTTAATTAACTAATGGCAATCGTTACACTGCTTAAAGAGACTCACAACTCAAAAAATTAGAGTAAGAGATTTTCTCTTTGAGCTAAGACGAAATATTGCAATTAAACTACTATAATTTTTCAAAATATTGATAAGGTCAATGCATAGTATAAAATAAATGAACCACGTATCCATCGATCATTAAAAACGTATTTTTAAGTTTTCCGATATGTTTAATCAGGGTAAACCAAAAATAAACCGATTTCAAGGTTAATGAATGAGCATAAACCTACCTCAACGTACATTAAAATAGACCTTAGGTGGAAACCATGTTTGATTATCTACCAGAAGTATTTACACACGCAAAATGATTATAGTGTCCAAGTGGAGGCATCGAAAAATGAGAACAAAGCTTGGTAAGCATACATCTGAACGTGGCACTCCAAACCTTGGTTACGATTTCTAGTTTAAATAAGTAATAAATTATAGTGTCTATATGCTTATTTATTATGAGAATAATGAGATCAACTCAATTTTGAGAGTTGTGAGCCCTGAAATATTTTAATCGTAGTTTTATCTAATTTCGCGTGGTAATCGTTGCAAAAACTAAAAGACAAAAATTCATTGTTAGCTGAAATGCTAGCTGCCGATTCTCATATCGGTCAAGTCAAGTAACAATTGACTAATGCTCGTACCTACAGTCAATGCTTGGCTGGAGCAAAACTTGAGCACGACTTAAGTGTGAAATTGTTGATCGTGATTGGTTGATTTCGTACTTAAGTACGAAAGACTCAAGGGTCGATTATAGGTATCTGACCATAGCAACCTTGTGCATACTTTTCTTAAATTTTCCATTCAAAGTCAGTTTAAACAACGCCCGATAAAGCTTTTTTGCACGAAATTAGATAAAATAATAGAATGTCGCCATGGAATCAATTTGATTATTTTCAGTGTGGAAACATAAATCTTCGACGCCGATGTTGAGTGGATCTAGAAACTGTATTTGTCAGTATTTTATGTGTTTCGTTGTATTGAATTTGGATTTTGCATAATTCGTCTAAATCACTATTATGCACCTTGTAGTGCATTTGCCTCATTTTTAAAGGACCAAAATAATGAGCAGTAATCAATGTTTTATATTTACATGGATCAAAGGGAACCATTTTAAAATTAAAATTTTTGTCAGTAGTCGCAATAATATGAGCCGACGTTGCACATATTCCTATAAGTAAAAAAATTGTAAAAGGAATTTACAAAATTTGTCGGTACTTACCAGTTAAGTATACATCTTCTAGGTGAAGTAGTGGAGTTACTAAAGCTTTTTCAAAAAGGATTTCAGGCACATCTACGGACATCACGTATCCTGTACCGGATAAATAATTTGGGTACATTTCTCCAGAATACATATATTCTGGTGCATACCTGCAACATTAGAATACTTTATTTAATGGGAATTAAATTAGATATACCAAAGATCTGTCGCCAGTGGCGTAACCTAGAGGGGCTATGGAGCTTGAGCCTCCTGTAAGCATTTGAAGAACCCTAAAGAAATAAATAATGTTTACATCCTTTTTATAATATCTACATAATTCAACCCCACCCTCAAATGAGGTTTTGGTTACGCCTCTGTCTACCAGGTTACAGCTGTTAAAACATTTATTTTATATTCGAACTAACGATAACTGTGCTTTCGGCAAATAACAAAACTTATAAATTTAGACGAAAAAGTATATTTAGCCGATATTTAAAAGCTCTAAGAAAAATATTCAAACAAAAATGATTTACAAATTATATGTATTTGTTATCATTAAAATAATTTAAAATTACTTACCATTTGTCGTAGAAATCTCTAATTGGTTTGGCGTTGCTAATTAATCTACCGAAAAGTACCTTAGTGGTGTTTTTTCTAGTGAGTAATGTATTAACTAAAGGAACTAAATTGACAAACATATCGTCATCAATTTTCATCACATATTTTATATTATTTTTGCAATTATTTTTGACTAGTTTTAAAAGCATTAAAGACTTTAACGTTAAATTGTTGTACGTATCTATAAAATTTTCTTGTATAATGTCCTTATATGTATCACTTTCTTCTTCGATTTGATTCTGAAAAAAAACTCTTGAAAATGCTACCGACGTATCGAAAGTATTGGTTTTTACCTGGAATTCAAAATCCAGTGTCTGACCTATTAAAAAATATAAGCTAACTGTAGAATTCAATATAGTTCGATTAAGGCCCCAACTTTCTCTCACAGCTAAGCGTTCATCAAAATGATGTGGCGCAGAACACACTATCACCATTAGCAAATTTTGAGATTTGCATAAATCATTTGGCATTATTAAAGTTGTTGAAATATTCGGAAAAATATATTCGCTAATGTCCCTCGAAGTACCATAGTTCCATCCTTCAATAATTGCTAAAAATAATTTTTATTGTAAATTATATGCTTTCAAAATGTTTGCATCATAGTTTTAATTAAAATTAATTATATAATTAAAAATTTTTCGAACTAAATATTTTTTATAATTTTACCAAGCTAAGCATAGTAATTATTGTGTTTAATAAAATTTTCGATTAATATTTTTTTATAATTAATATTTAATAATAAATTAATATTTTTAAATAACACGCAGGTTTTGTAATTAATTGGTTCAAATTTAGATATTTATGCTTAACTAGATAATTTAATCAATCAACTCTGTAACTTAATATTTATTAAACAATATTGTAGTATATTGGTGATCGTAAAAAGTTATCAATGTAAATAAAATATTGATGAGGAATTTTAATTTTAAAATAATATAACCAATTAAGTAATGATAAATTATTACAATTTCAGTGAAATCAGAGATTTCTCATAAGTAATTATTCATTTTATAGTAATGGCAAAAATCGTAATTACTTTAAATTTGGAAATTAGATTGATAGTGACGGGAGTAGTACGATAACCCGATAATCTAATTTATTATGGTAGCTTACGACGTAAATTTCAAATATAAACATAAAATTTTAGGAATCATTCAAAATTTCGGGTAAAAATGGCCGAAAAACTATATGCGATTATTCCATTTTTTCCATAAAATTAGCTCCGCCCATCACTTGTTTTTATTTTTTATATAAGTAGGTATTTTAGGGTCAAAGTATGTAAAAGGAGTGGCACCGCCTACCAAAATAAGTGCCACAATTATTTACATTGAACATACGTACCGTCAACGGAATGGGCTATTTACTGACTTTTATGTGAAAAATTGAAACTTTAACCGTGTGCTCTTTTAATGTCTCCAAAGAAAATTATTCAAGATAGAGCAAAATTACAAATAGACAATTTAGTAGAGTATAAATTTCCTACTTAGAAATAACGGGTAGCATTTTTAATTTTAACACATTAACCGGAAGAGATGTTAAAAAATGAGTCATTCTTATTGTACTATTAAAATAAACTAACTAAACAAAATATTAAAATAGGTACTGAATTTTAACTGGTAAATCAAGAATACATACTTACATAGAAAATAATATTTAAAAAAACAATAAAAAAAGACAATAATTTACATTTGACAGGTTTGAACTTAGAATATTGGAATAAATAAGAAAAATAAAAATGAACAATGACAAAAAATCTTTAAATACTGACTAAGAATTTTGAAAAAATTACGTGATAAAAATTTAAAATAAAAACTTTGTATTACGATATAAGGGCCCTTATTTCACGATCATTTTTGATCATCAGTCGTATATAACAAAGAATAAGAAGCAAGAACAAATATACCAAACAACATTGAAAAATTAAAATTAAAAAACTAGAAAATAATATTTAAAAAACAATAAAAAAAATTGTCTTTTAATATGTAAGTATATATTCTTTACTTAATAGTTAAATTCATTATTTTAATAATTTGTTTACTTTGTTTACCCGCGTACTTAATTTTTTAATATTCATAAAGTTATGAATTAATTTCCTTTTTTTGATGAATTTTTTAATTTAATGTTTTTTTAATTGTATTTTAACAGACACGTAAACAAAACACTTTCATTTTAATTTTAGCATAACTCACAAACTGTTTGTCGGGTAATATTCAGTTTTCGTGTGCTTTTCTATTAATCAGCCAACGGTTATGCTTTAAAAAAAAAAAGGTTAAAAAATGGTATTAAAAAAAAAGTAATTCGTCTATTTGTCGTTCAAGAGTGAACAAAATACATGAAAATGTGTATTTGAAATATAAAATACATTGAATTAATTAATGTTAACCAATAAAAATAAAATAATTTTTGATTTTTTAAATTTTATTTTATATTAAAATGTAGCGGCTAAAATATGTAGATTTTAAATACATGTATTTTGCAAAATACATTGAAATACGTTTTTCAAATACTGCTCACCCCCGTAGAAACTCCAAAGTTCCAAAAGGAACAGGATCTTAGGAAGAAGTTTCGCACGCCATGCCCCCAAATAGTTGAAACTTCTTCAGTTTTGCAGATATAGTAGATAAAAAAGGTTACATACTGTTGTACTGCAAAAAGATTGTTCAAGCTTCAGCAAACCAATGCTATTTAAGAGCATTGGAATTACCAGACTAAAATAACTCGGACACATTATTTGTGCACTGATAAATTACGATTATAATTTTCATAGTTTACTATTCAGTGTTAGAGTTTCCCAGGAATTTTTGAATCATCCTGCATTATTTTTTTTATCCCAAATATAAATAAGAGTCTCGGTTTCGATCTCCAATCAAGCACACAAGATTTTTCAATCGCGCCTCTTTCATAAGGTACCGGCAACATCTTTCAGATATTAAACGTCTAAAAACCAATAAGTTCTCTCTATCTATACGTATATCAATAAATCTCAGGTATGCGGACACCAAATAAAACAACTAAGTTACTTCGTCGACGTTTCGAAGGTATATTATGCCTTCATCTTCAAGTCGCCTCTCTGTGAGGAGAGACAAAACATAGAACGTCGGTAAATAGCAAATAATTAACAATCATTCTCACCTTAGTATATCATATATATGATATTGATATACGTATATCATTATCAATAGTCTCTAATCGTCCATTCAATAAAATGTTGTAATCTACTTATGTATTGGTAATAATTTTATTAGTTACAAAAAATAAGGATCACTTATAAATAGAAAGTAAATAATATTAAACAATTTAATGTGTTGATAGCGTCATTCGTCAACTTCGCGTGACCAATGATCATTATCTTAAATAATATAAATTAAATTTGAATTATATAGGAAGTAAAATATTGTTACATAAATGCAAAACAAGTTTATATGGCGTTTTTCCTTACATATCTGCCGTGAATCAAAATTTTACTCATTAACAGATTTGACTAAAATTACATAAGAAATTTTCAAGGATCCCACTAGTTTTTTCAGTTTATTAAAGAAAAATCGAGACAGAAATATTTTTTTTATGTATTCACCGTAAATAATAAATAAAATATACTGTGTAAACCCATAATATGAATTTGTTTCATGATATCGACGGCAGCATATTTGAATTTTATGTAAAGACATAAAAACACATAAAAACCAGAAAAACCGTAGACCTAAAAAATAAACAATAATAAAAATAAGCCTTTTAAAAGAAAACAATTGATTCTATTGCAGATCCCCGTGAAGCTCTGAAGTGAAAACAGAATTGAGGTTGAGAATATAGAAAACCAGTTACTGGAATTATTTTTTCCTTTTTATATGACTTATTTAGTTTTTTAGTCGATTTTTTAATCTTTAATTTTATTTTATTTGGTATTTTTAAATGAACAGATAAATTTGTATTAAAAATTATGAGTCGAAGGTTAATAAATTTCTGAATTAATAATAACTACTAAAGCATCATAATCTGCAACTTTGAATAAAGTTAAAGAAAATTTAATTTCTCACTATGAATTCATCGTATTTTTTATTTTTGTTTTTAATTTTTTTGAAGATAACCAGAAAGGTTACCGTAACAGTACAACCTTCTAGACAAACTGCTTTACTATTTAAAAAAAACCGCATCAAAATTCGACCTTCAAAGTTAAATTATAAACCATTAAACTTATGAAAATAAATATATGCTATCGTGGACTCCTTTGTAAAAAAAAATTGTGAAAATAACGTATAAATCTAGAATTTCTATGATGCTTGGAATAGTTTTTCAAATAATGAATTAAATTTAAATTAGTTACAGAATATATTTTATAGATTTTCCATTATACTGATATCCATCCCATCCCATGCACATCCAATATTTTTATTAGAAATTTCATCTTGCATGGCAAATTTTTCTCTCACATTAGCATCAAAATTACTTTAATTACTACTTCCCAACATTAATTAATTTAGTGTTTTTTCCAGTTATTTAAATGTTAATAATAGAATATTTCTATTTTATTTAAATTATTTATACTACCGAAACTACTTATAAAATATTGCAATTACTTAATTATTTTATATGATAACGTAGTCACAAGTAATAAATTACGTAACACTGTTTTTTCCCAAAGAATTTTCATGCGAGATAAGAGACCTACATAAATAAAAAATCAAAGCTAATAATAGTTCGATAATGTTTAATAAAAAACGTTACATGGAATGTTAAATTTATATGAATCAATAATAATTTGTACTGATAAAATTGTAATAAAATATTTATTGTTAAAATACATTAAGTTATACAGCATGGAAACTACTTATTGAATAAATTCGACAACTTCAAAACGTTTTTCCAAAACCAGTCAAATGGAAAATTTTTTTTTTCGAATTTACGAGTAAATAAATGTTGGTTAGCAATCACATAAGGGTCAATTAATACTTAAAAGTGAAAAAAGCAATGCTGTTTATAGAAAATACGCTTAAAAGTTACAAATGCAATACGAAAACTAGTGGCACTGGAATATTCAATAAATTGCTCAGAATTTAAGGTTTTCGTTCTCTTACATTACAGTAATCAAAATTAAGCTGCGTCATTGGTAGGTACCTGTTATATTGAAGTAAATAATCTATAATTTTATTTCGTTTAATAATTATTTGAAATATCAAACAAAGTACCAAAAGTATAACAAAAAATATGTTTTAATAAAAGTTAATTAATTTTAAATGAATAGCAGATTTTAAGTTCACTTATTAGGTTTTTATTATCTTTCATAGCATTCTCTTGTCTAAAAAAATTCTGGCTGTATCACTCGTACCTACATAATTTAAAAATAATAAAAAAAATATTACGCAGTATATTAACGCCGATCCACAAATTACAATATTAAATAATCAATAATAAACTAAAAGTCTAGTCTAATTAAAATAAACAAACTAAAACATATTATTAAAATAATGAATTTTAACTAGTAAAGAATACATACTTACATAGAAAAATAATATTTAAAAAACAATAAAAACGACAATAATTCACATTTAACAGGTCAGGAATATTTAAATGAACAAGAAAATGAATATTAAGAAAATTTACGTTATAAAAACTGATAAAAATTTAAAATAAAAACTTTGTAATACGATATAAAGGCCCTTATTTCACAATTATTATTGATCTTCAGTCGTATTTAACATAAGAAAAACGTAAAAATAAAATAAAAAGAAGCAAAAAAACATTATACCAAACAAAATTGAAAAATTAAAATAAAAAAACAGGAAATTTAGAAATATTATTTTAAATTTAATGTTACTTATCAAATAACTAAACTGAACAACGTCACGTGTTTAAATGAAATTTTTAAGGTTATATTTTACGATATTATTGTAAGGTATATTTTTCTAATTAGCTTCGAATTACTATCAAGTCTAAATCTCACAAAAATAATAATATTTATGATCTGCGACTTGTGGTAAGTTTTTGTTGTTGAATCTGATTTTACTATAGAATTATCAGAACCTACGACCTACTATGTAAAATGCACAACAGTCATCACATGAGAATCTATAGACATCCGATTTGCTCCATTCGTTCAATAGGTTTTGATATTGTTCAATATTCTATATAATCTATTTAATAAATTAATTTTTTAACTTGTAAAAATCTTAAATCTTAAATCGAAAGCTTAATAAAAACACTATTATAAAACGTTTAATTAACTTGTTTATTCCAAGATTATTTAATTATAATCTATTTAGTTCCTGATGTCGTCTATGTATGAAAAATTCTATCTCAAGAATTTATAATTTTAGTATTTTATCCACAACTCCGCTGTGGAAGTCGTTTTGGTCAGTTCAAGGAACAGCACTCTTTGTATTTCAAATACCAAATTGTGAGTCTGGAGAGAATGTTTTCTTCACTGCCGCCGACGAGCGGCACTAAAGTTAAGGCGGTATTCTAGTCTAAAAAGTTGAAAAAATCGAAAATTTTTGTTTTTATATTTTGATAGTAATGATATTCAAGAATACTTCTTAAAAGGAGTTTTTTAAATTCGAATTATTTTAAAAATTATAGCTATCTATAACGAATCTAAGAAAAGTATTAAAAAATACTATATTTTCTTGTGTTTTTTAAATTTTACTTATTTAAATATTCAATTTGAGGTAGAAGAAGGCCTAATGTATGGAGTCGGAATCGTTGATTAAAGAAATGTAAGCAGGGTATCAGTTAGACCGCATGAAATTTAACTTACAACTCTAACGCCTTTTACTCGAAACTACTTTTTTCGAAACGTTCGTCACAAAATCTCAAGTTCTGATTAACAGATTTTCTTGAAATTTGGCATAAGTTTTCTTTATATACCCCTCTATGGTAGGAACCAACAAAAAATCTTAATTTTTAACTTTTACTATTTTTTAAAAATTCGAAAAAGTTAAAAAATAACCGAGAAAACTCGACATCTTTGAGTAGCCACCATTTAGCGAGAAACTTTTTTTTTTAATTTTTCCTGGTTCCTACTATAAAGACATTTGTTCTGATAAGGAACCTACCATTTTTTTATTTTCATATGACCAGAAAGGTGGGAATCGTGACAAAATGGATACGATCTGTTTTTTTCTTCCTCTACTTCAACATCGTGTAATTTTGTGAAATATAAATATTTTTTTTAAAATTTTTTTTGTGAATTCTTAAAATATAAATAATTAAATGATAAAAAAATGTATAGTTAAACTATTAATAGTTTCTTTTTTATCTACCCTCAAAAAACGACAGAAATTCGGGCTTCTAGACTAGAATACCGCCTTAAGGCGAATGACGACATCGAAGTATTTTACGCCCAGATTCATAGACAAGTATTAAGTGCTAAGTAAGACCAATAAGGGTCTATTTTAAAAGTCGTTTTTTAAGTATAAGTAAGGCATCGTTTATGAATACGGCTGTTAATGCTACCGCTAGTAAAAGTATTTTTTGTAGTAGTTTTATGATAAAACCAAATACTATCATCTACTACCATTTATAAAAGTGCACCTTCAACATTCATTTACGTCACGACGTACTGCTTTTAAAGGTGATATAATGGCGATGAAAATAATTTATTAGTATTGAAAGTAATTTACCGGGACCGAAAGTACTAATTTACTTTTAACACCATAAAATTATGCACATTTTATCAGTTCGTTAGTTTATTATTAAACGAATTCAAGGTGCAATCTAATATTAAAAAGTAAAATATGTCAAATTAAAATCTGATAAGATTACGCCAGTCAGTGGCAAAATAAGCACTCAATTAAATATTATTATTAAATATTACTAAAAACACAACCGCAAATTTTATACCTATGCTACTGTTTGTTAATTATTACTAAAACAAATTGTCAAACCCAATAAAATTTTTTGACTTTGAAAAACATTTGGTAGAAGATAAAATTTTGTACGAAACTAAAATAATGATTTACTTTCAAAACAGGCATCATAAACTACTATTTTGTAACATATTAATTGCTGGCTTACAAAGTAATTAAAATTCGTAATTATGAATATATAATTTAATTAAATTACAGTTGGTATCTACCTGCCTATAATATTATACTACGTAATAGCTTTGATCTAAATTAATTTTTGGCAAGTCTTTAATTGCGCTTCATTTTAACTTCGCTATTTATTTGTTTATTAAAGTTATTTTCATTATTAAATTAACTGTTTCAGATCGAGAATCTAAAATTATATTCAACCTATAAATAATTATAGCAATTTTTTTTTTTTCTAGAAAGAAAACGTAGGTGACGTACAAAATTAATGTTAATTAAAATATTTACAAAAACAATACTTAGATTTTTGACCTACATATTATATAAAACCAAGAAATTAAATTTTTGCAGTACATAAATGACTCGCGATACGTGATGGTATGAGAGTGGGGTTCAAATATGCCAAAACAATTTCCTAATTCATTGCCATCCATTGCCAAATCGAGGCAATATCTTTTTTATTTATTTTCATAAAAAAATTTATATTTGCGTGGTTTGGAATCCACGTTTAACTACAGGTCCTCTGAGTCTCATCACACATTTTCAACATGTAAAGAAAGATCCTTTTTGGAAACTATGCAGAAAAACGAAAATCGTATATGGTGCTACCAATGAGAGTAAATAGGTTCTACAATTAACTTAATTAGAATTGAATTAAAATAAATTAAAACGATAATGCTTATTCATTATCGAATTAATGCAAGCAAACTATGTAATGTATTTGAATTGATTTAATTTTTAAATTTTAAATCTGCGTTTCGCCGGGAATGGAAAAATACTATATTAGTAAATATTATAATTGAATAATCAAATCAAACGAGTTCAAAAGAACAATTCGTCAGAGCTTATTAAATTATGTACTCTAGCCATTATTTTACATTGAAATGCTTACTTTATTAATTAATGGAATTGTTCAAGTAATTAAGAGCCTCGTAACAATAAGATGCGTAGTGTTTTCAATTATATTACGTCGCGACATCCTTTAGTCTGAATTGATTTTAACTTATTTCACAATGCAAACCAGTATTGCTTGCTTATCAATATGCTAAATATTATTAATCTATTAATTTAAATTTTCCTCTCGAATATTTACTAAAAAAAAATTAGAACAGATATAGTTCTTTTGGACCAGTGGCGATTGGAGAGGGGGGGGGGATTTAATTAATTTTTAAAACCGGGCTTTTTACTGAATTTTTATATTATATTTGAAAATAGACATTAATCACTTTTTTTATCTGGGAATTTTTCTAGAGAGCACCCCAACATTAAAAAGTCTAGTTCGCTACTGTTTTGAGCAATAGACAAAAAGTAAGTAAGTTTCGTAAGGTTTGCTAAACAAGGACAATTTGCACTTGTGAAGGGAAAAGAAAGTGTTTTCTATTATTTCAATTAATATTATGTGCATAACCTTCAGATAAGAAAATGGATTGGCGATTCGAGCAAGTCGGTATTCCGAAGTAATTGTTTAAAATTGAAATTTAAAAGTTTATAGTTGATGAACTTTATGGATTGGTCGAAAGGTTGAGAAATGCCATATGTCAACTCCAAATAGAATTAAATTTTGTAAAATTACTAATAATAATTTAATATAAATTATAAATGTAACAAAAACAAGGATTTTTTAAAATATATATTCCGGATATTACTTATGCCAAAAACGCATATTTCCTAACAATATTGTGTTAGAAAAATAAACAAAAATAATTAAGCGTGGGAAAAAGAAGATTGATATCACAAATTAAAAGGCTACTAAAACAGTTAAATACAAATAATTAAATTATAGAATACTTACTCATTCTATACTGATGAACTTGTATGCCTATGTAAATGATGAGACTCATTAAAATTGTTAGATAGAGACATCGTCTCAATTTATGTCTGAACTGCATATTTCCGTGTACTTTCCTAGATGGATGTTAAGTTTTCCGTAAAAATTCTGAAAATGGAAAAATTCCAGATGGTTTTTTCAACATACATATTTGCGGTAGTTAAAACTATTTTAACATTTTAAGTGTTAATGAGTGCTGACGAATAACACATTCAAAAATAGCTTTTATTTCGAAAATCACCTTTTCTCGGCCTGGATAATTATAATCCAAGTTATTTTTCTCCCGATTTTAATTAATAAAAATAAATAAAATTCTTACTTTTTCAGTCTTGATATACTCTAGGGTTGTTTTTCAATAATTTGGAAATTATCGAGTAATTTCTGATATGTTCAATTCCAAATTTCATGTTGTCGTTTGTGAAACTAACCCAGTCTGGCTCTACTACCGCAATATTGTAACGGAGGTAGTAAAAATTAAAAGTTAGATAATTTAATAAATAAAACTATGCACATTATTTATCACATAATATATTAAATTTTACTAGCAAATAAACACAATAAGGAAATTCTTTGTATAACCACTCTGCGATACATTTCAACACAAATTCAAGGTTAGTCACCTAAATTTTATATATTATACAAAATTTTCTGAGAAGAAACCGCTGTTCGATAAAGCACATGACAAATTTAATGATACCTACACAACACTATTGCCCCTCACCAATAGATGGCAATGTAAACTAAAACGAAAGCAGATATTTCTTCGGCAACGGTTAAAACAATACCTAGCGCACCATCTATCAGTCGAAAGTAGTACCCATAGAAAAGTATTACAGCGATATTTCAATTACCGGAAGTTTAATTTAAAAAAGTTTAAACGCAATAATAATTATTCCCGAAGACATCACACACATTAAATTGTTTATGATGCACTTTAACAGCAAAAATTTGTAATGGAAGTTTTATAACAACTATTTAATTAACTATTAAAGTAAGGTTGGTATTTTATAGCGTGCAATACAAATTTAAAAGGAAAAATAAAAACGTCTATCTACAGAAAAAATGTTGTACGTGACGTAATAATTTTCTCAAAAATACCAGAGCGCAATTTAATTTATTTCTGAGCATCCAAATTAAAGTATCAGTCTGAAAGAAATTGTACAATTTAGAAAATTACATTTCGTATTCCTCCAGGTGCAATAAATGCCTTTTTTTACATCTCAACTTTGATCGTACGTTTACATTATATTTACCTATCGAAAAAAATTTCAATTTAAATTTTTTAATCATCTCCCTACGAAGTAGAATTGATTACCACTGCGTAGTTATCTTTATAGTATTCCGATGATATGTAAGGTATAATTTGTTGTAAATGATTTTCGATAATTTTCTAAAAGTTATAATCAATTTCTGTCCAATAACAAAATAATTAAACCGTTTTATACAGAATTCTTTCTAATTAGTTATCTAGAAAGAAAATTTTAATTAAAAGGAGACTTAAATGACAAGAGTGAAAGACAAATTAAAAAGTGTCTAATTGAACATTCTTTCGCTTTTAAGACAGCTTTAAGAGGGTAAAATGTTTTACGAAGACTAAGGGGGTAACTAAACTTAATTAATGATTTCCTTATCTTGAGTTTTCTCACGTGCTTATTTTTCACAATTGACCTTTTATTTACGCTCCTCAAAATTCTTACAAATCCTTGATTGCTTTTTTATTCAAAAATCTTATGCCTCACTGTGAAAATATTCAAGATTAAAAATAGCCAAAAATTGAACTTTTAAAATAGGAACCGATGCTAATTTTTAATTAGCCTAATTATTGAAAATATTTGCAAGACACTTGCGTACATATATTTATAATTTAGAAACCGAGTTAAAGATATACTTTTTTGTGTCGTTCCCAATAAAAGTAATGTTTTTGTTACTTATGCTGTATTAATTATTTTTTGAGAAAATACAACACTTTCGCTTCTAATAAATCAATAAGAGTAAAGTATTATTAAGAACCGTTATTTAGCCTCTTTAAAATATTGGGCTAATTTCGTTTATGTTTTTCTGATATATTGCTTTGTTGATAGAAAATTAATAAATTAAATAAAAAACGCAGAAGTTTTTTTTAAATATTTCTGAATATTTAAAAATCATAGATACAAATCGTTTAAGGTATTTTGGATTGTATATTAAAGCAGGACCGTCCTAAGATATTTGGCACCTGTGAGCTACTAATAATAATGCGTTCCTCTTCTTAAGAAAATACACGGGTATTTTGCTTGAGCGCAATTTTTCAGGATTTGTTCAGTAAAGTCATGAATAAAAAATAGAAAATTTAATAAAATTATACTTTTTACAATTTGTACGTTAAAATATTAAATTAAATAAATAATAATATAACATAAATAAAAGTCTAGAGCTGCGTAAACAACCTAACAACACAAAATTCGACAACAAATATCGCAACGCCGCAACACCGATTTAGAAATGCCTAATTATTCAGACAAACATTTTACTTTACTAAATTGAAAATTCAAGAAAATCATTAAAAAGCCACTATAAATTTTTATCCAATCCGTGGAACTGTGGATACACGACGACATATTCTTGTTTAACCTAACGGCTATGTTCCCGAAGATAATATCAAAACCTATGTACAGACAGTTTTACCATCGCCATTTCGCCGTTGCCGTTTTGCCTTCGACTTATTTCACATTTCGCAGTAGGAAATTTAGTATTTAGTTTTTTAATTTCTAAATGAACATCCATAGTATTGTTCTTAAGAGGTGGGAAGCTGACTCGATAGTTTTTAATATACTATACAATAAAATATATTACAATTTAAAAATTAATGTATTAATTAAACAAAAATAATCGAATTACTTTTATTGTTGCAGAATAAGTTCATTTATGCTGTACAATCAAGGATTAAAATCTCTCCCTGCTTGTTGTCTATTGTTTTATTTTTATTGTTTGTTTATCTATTATAATTTTGTATTATACTTACAGCGAAAGTAAAACTAAAAGTTTATTTCTTACATTGCATATTTTTTAAATCAAAAATTCATAATGTTAATTTGTAATTCAATTTTAATTTTGCAGATTAAAAATTTACATATACCTATGCTATTAAATGATTAAAAGTTCAAACAACCTGCTTAAATTTTAAGCTTTATCTCTAACAGGTAAATAAAACTAATTTGAATTGTAAGTATTATTAATGAATCTGTTAATTTTTAACTTTTAATATATTTATTAATCAAGTTCAAATGTACAACTTGTAGAAGTAATCTTAAAATTTAAGCAGGATTTTTTAAATTTTAATAATTGGACTTTTTAATCAGATCAGCGGTTTGTAAACTTTTAATCTTGACACTCACTTTTTAGAAACTCAATTTATAAAAACAATAATTATAAATAAAAATTAACATTGAAGATCTTGTTGCGATCAGTTTGGAAAACCTTGGTATAAATAATAGATATTTTTTTTAAAATAACTATATATTTTTATTTGTATCAAATTTTTTAGAAAAACCAAAAAATGTACAAAACACTTCTTAGAACTAAACTGTTTTAAGTTAACACACTATAAATACACCGTATGTACTATATTATCGCAAACGTTTTCACCATACTATGACATCATCAGGCGATGAACTGGAAGTTTCGAATGCTATACACTATGCAGTGCGTAGGCGATCAACTTGCACAAAGCCAAGATGACTGATTGGAAAATATAATTAATGGGATGGTTTTCCGTTGCCTTTCTCATATATCAGAGATCTATATTGGGATTTAGATCACATCAGTGCATTCAACGCGACCAGGATTTGAATCGTGTTCTAAATATTTTCCCGCAGCAGGATAGGTGTAGATTTTACTGCTGATCTTATAAATTAAAATTATGAATTTTTGATCAAGAAATATCCAATGTAAGATATAAATGTTGATTCTAGTTTGGTAGTAAATATTGTGGTGTGTTGAAACCATAGAAACGTTAATTTATTATTTTGTAAAATTATTTTGAAGTTTTATTTTTATTATTGTTAATAATTTATTTGTAAGTACTCTGCACATAAGATTTTGAGTGCAAATAATGTGTTGGTATTCCTGCTGAAGACATAGAGAGTGAAGGTGTATTGCAGAAGGGCAGACGCGTTTTGCGTTAGCTAAAGGCGGGAGGATTGTTATTCCCGCTACGCTAAATTATAATTTTGTTTTGATGATTTCTATTATTAAAGTAGTGATTTAATTTGTATAAAAGTTTTTTTTAATTGAAGGGAAGTGCTAAATAAGTGAAAGTTTGTAAAGTTTTTGGATAAATTTAATTATTTGGAAAAATTTACAACGAATTGGCTAAACAAGGCGTCCAGGTGTGTACAGCTGGCGTAGCGATATCACATGAAGTAAAAATTTTTAACTAAGCAACGAATTTATTACACCTTTGAAAATTAAAATTAAAATAACAAAACGACATAAAATTTTACAATTTTATTAAAAATTATAAATTAAAATTGAACAAACAAAGGTCTCATTGCTTTTTTAATAATAATGAATGAACCCAAGCGCAAATATTTTGGAATAAGGAAAATTAATAAATTTGTACAGCTCGGGTCATTGCAATATAATACAAAACAATAAATAAAATCGGTAAAAGGCTTTAAAACAAATTTAAATTTTCGATAGTGCAACAATAAAAAAAACATATAGAGCTTGCTTCTGACTTCTTAAAAAAATTCTAAGGATGCTCATATTAAGTACCATTAAGAAAAATTAAATATTAAATTTTTGACGACAAAACGGCGAAATCACAGAAACCTTCAATTTCTAATGTGTTTTCGGTACTGCGGTATTTATGTCCAGAAGAAAACTGCTCATCACGGTAGATAACGAACACTTGAAAGTATGAAGTGAAAGAGTAAAGTAGTATAATTTACGGCATCAAGAGCGTATAAAAATATGAAATAACATCAAAATAAAAACAAAATTAAATTCCAGAATTGGTTACTTTTCAATAATAGATACTTATTTAATTTGATTCTCTGGGGAAAAACCAAAATTTTTCACACCAAGTTATCTTGGCATAAATTTATAAAGTGTTGTTCCTGATCCTATTCTGTTATGGTAACGATGGTTGCAGATCTTTCCTGTTTTTCGAATTAATTCGAATTTATTTTATACAATCGTATCCAAACTCAGATCAGTCAACTGCACTCAATGATTGAAAAGAAAAACGATCCACCAAAATTCACGTCTACTGACTTCATTGGAATGCTTGTCTTGAATACTTTGCACATTATCAAATCATGTCGTTCTGTCAGCTGGCAACTGGAAAAGAAAACTGCTCGGTTGTTATACATAAAATTTAATGATAATTAAAAATTTGAAAGTTAATAAAAAGTTTTAAATTTAATCTTTATTTTGTATTTATAAAATGCTTTAGCTTGCAATGGGCTGCGGAAGTTTGCGTTGCGCTTTAACAATCGCAGCACTTCACAAACTTAAATTTGGGTTGGACTTTATAAACTAGAAGATATAATTGTTAATTTGCTAATTCTTATTCTCAGCCAGTTGTTCTTAATTCTTATGTAATCTACTGGCGGTTTCAGTTTAGATAAATTCTTGATTATTTTTGTATTATTAAGCTAATATTGTAATTTAAATCTACAGCTATTGTTGTGAAATAAAGGTTCTATTTTAACATACCTGAAACTTTTAGTACCAAGTGTTTCATTTCGGGAATCATAATCACGCTTGTCAGCATTTGTTTGCTTTAAGATTTTTTTGTATTGCTTTAGGTCATCTCTAGAATAATTTTTAAAAGTGTTCTTAAACATGTAGTATTGAAATTAACCTTAATTCTCTACTACGAAAATTTAACCCGAACTTCTTCAGTGAAATGCATTATGACCGTCACTCGAAAATACCGTATTGTCTAACACCAGGATTTTATCTTGTGATAATCTAACCTACCCGACAAATTTTCTCGATTTTCGACAAATCAGACTAAAATTTCAAGTTGTAGTGAACTTTATACAGAACTGTAAATCTGAAAGCAGCTACCAAGTCCAGGGAAAACAAAAGTGAACATACGCACAATTACCTAAATACAAAAATGGTTTAGATGTTTTATAATTTAATAATTATAATTGTAATATTTATCAGTTTTAACATAATATCTAGTAAGTTAAGAAAATCTAACTGGTCATTCTCCTTCTCTTCTTTCTGTATTCGTTCTGGTTCCTTTTACGGCCACCACTTCCTACGTGGGATTTGAAATCGCACATTCGGGCCATAATTTCAAATTGTATATTAGGCGCTAAATACAAATTTCATTCGTATCCACTATACAAACATTAATTCATAGAATCTTTTAGTTGAGTGCCGACATATTATTATAGTTATATTATTATAACTATATTATTATATTATAGTTATATATTAGTATATTAGTATAGTATATTATTATATTATATTATAGTTTAACATCAATATTCAATTTTTCAGCATCTCTAATACTTGAAGTTAAATTAAGTTAAATTTACATTTTTATTGGTCTCTTTACTTAGAAGAGATTTACTAAATCAAACACAGTCAGGATGTAATTTGTTTGTTCATATTTTTTAATAATAATTAATTTTCAAACTAGCCACGCTGGTGAATAGAGTAAAAGACAGAAAACATATCTGTCTTTCTCTTACACATTCCAAAATACACTTACATCCGACTATAGTCTGCTTTTTTAAAGAAAAATATTGGAATTTGTACTAAAGTGACAACCTTGAATTGTAAACCAATGAAATTGCTTTGAAGTTAGACGCTATTACAATAACGAAATTTTGCGATTGAAGTGCTATGCGTGTTGCCTAAACTGAACCGGGTAAAGTCATAAATAAGATAGATTTGAACAGAGTTAAATGTAATATCGAATAGACGTAGTTACTTGGTTATAACATTTCTCTTTTTTGTGGTGAATGTTTAATATTATTACAAGATTAAGTACTTTTTAAATTATCTGAAGTTTCCCGATGTAAATTAGACTTTGCAAACGACGCGCCACCTATATTATTCATATCTTAGATCGACTATACATAGGTAATTAATTGATTACTTCCACTTATGGGAGTATTATAGGAAATACCCACTGTGATTCAAAATATTATTTATAGACGGAAGCTAGCAAATTAGAAGGCATAATAAATTGCTTCAAGACACAGGACCAAACAAACTCGAAAATGTAACTTTATCTTTATTTATCTTTATTTCTTATTAAAATTCAAATTAATATGCGACAATAAAATATAATAATATGTATTATAATGTATACCTACAATAATAATTAGTACATATATAAAAACTTTTATGACTTTTATGACGCGTCCACTACTAGGCCGAGAAGCCCGGTTCGATTCCGGGCTTGAGTAAGAACTTTATCTTGGAATCTTTCCTTTATCTTTATCTTTATCCAAGAATCTTTTCTTGGAAGGCAATGGCAAACCACCGAAGTACTTCGCCAAGAAAGCCTTTACGTTACGACGGTTCTTACAAGTGTTATAGTTTATAATAATATTATATAGGTTAATATTAGGCAATAAATATATATAGATAGTAATATATAGGCTAAATCATATGGCAAAAAATATATGCTTAGGTATTATCGATGAAATAATTATATAAGTAGATATATTTATAAAAAGGGTGTAAATTTTTTATTTGTTGTATGCAATTTATTCTAAGTATTTTAATATAATATTAGTATAATACTGATACAATATAATAAATAGTATAATAATATTATATATTATTAATGTACTATGGTACCATATACTAATAGGTATACCTATACTTATATCTATTGATGGTACATAGATATATCCAATTATTTGTGGTTAAGTTTCCACAGATTATCATACTCTGAAAAGAATATATTTGATTGTGTATCTTCATCAATATATTATATAGTTATGGCAAGTCGTAGCAAGTTTCACAAAACGTTTTCTAGTAAACAAATGACAGTCACGACTTAAACTAGCAAGAAATATGTTGTATCCAAATGAGATCATAAATAAAGCGCTGTCTTATTATAATTACCGAGTACTTGTTTAGAATTTCTTCTAACACACGGGCGTTATGATTAGGTAAATATATCACAATATGTAGAATCCAACAGCGATGCCTGCATTTAACTATCAACTTAATTACATCGAGTCTTTCAGCAACAGCGTTACATTGCATCTCTCTTTGAAAACGTATTCTTCTATCAGTTTTTCTTCGTTTAGACTTCAAACTGCTAAACTGGCAACAAGACGTAATGAAGACCTGTGGACCACACACGTCGTAGCACTGATTGGTTCTCACGCCTTGCCCCTAAAATGGGTGTGTAGAAAAGTGGCGGGGATTTTATTTTAAGAGGGGATGACGAAAAAAGTGGGGTAAGCGACATATTGCATAATTTTAAAAGTGGGAAATGGGGCGTGTTGTGTTTTGTTTTGGTGGTGGTGGAATGCGATAGTGTCAATTCTGTGTTATAAAATAGTGATTTATTATACCGGCAAGGCTTGTGCATGATGTATAGGATCACCACAAATTCGGTTTGAGAATATGTGAATTGGTTTGTGGCGATTTGTTACACATGATATAGTATTTATAACACACGGTAGGGTGCGAAAGATATAATATATTGGTTGTATTATAACGTTAAGATTTTAATTTATTCATTTGTGTATTTGTCTTAACGTAACGAGTGAATATTATACTTGGAAATTCGAACCTATAAAAACGTTTCGTCAGGAATCGATTTTAAAAACTCCAAAGATATATTTAAAGATCGAATATCTACTTAAAATATTTTGATATTGTGAAAATGTGCAGTTCTATTTTTTCTACTTTTTATTTTTAAGCTGCTGTTCTCATAAGAAGATAGGTATAGGTATTGCGGTGTTCGGTTGGTTGGATTGATAGATGCGTAATAAAACACTCAGTATTAATGCGTTTCATGTAGAGACACCAGAGGTAGTTTTAAATTAGTTGATTCGCTTGGTAATTCTTTGTAATAAAATGTTCTTTTATCTCTGGAAACAGCGGGAATTCAAATTAATTTAGGCAGGAAGAAAAATGCTTTATATGTGCAAAGGAGGTAGATATAACACTTAATATACCTGATGTTACTTAATAAATTGTAAGGTACTATTACTTCAAGACAGCTTAACTTGCTGAAACAACTTCAAAGCTTATAAAAATAGGAAAAATAAAACTTTACTTTTAAGAAACAATAATATAACCGGCGGAAGAATAATAAGTACATTATAATAGGTATATCTAAGACCTGTTGTCTCAGCAAGTTTTCATACTAAAATTGTCAACAAGTTTAGTGCCCGCAGATCTTGGACATAAGTTAATAAATTGCCGCCAATATATTTTTTAATGCTATAATGATAGCATAGTCTTGAAACCTTCTATCGGTTCCACATTATGTAGTATCTACTATAATATATATTATAATCATATACATTTTTTATAATAGCTATCTACATTATGAGTTTCAGTTTCAAGATAACAAATTAAATTTGGCGAAATAATTTTTATAAGACCCTGATAAGATACCCTATGTTTATTAGTTCGATATAAAAATATCTACATTATTTGGTATATACCTATAGTACATTTATTATATTATTGCTATAGGTACTGATATATAATATCTGTATCTATGTTACCTATGCGGTAAGCCGTCGGCTTGCCGAAGTAGCTAGGCGTACCGTATTAGTTACAACGAATATTAATATTTGGAGTAGTAGGTACTATTACTATAGTAGATATTATTGTATTGTATTAAAACATAAGTTGATCAATGACTAAAGTAGAAATTCATGTTTACATAGAATAAACCTCTTATTTTAAAGAGTAATGTGAGTTTTCGGGTTGTCTAAAGTAAAAAAAAACTACATATACTATAATTATGTAGTTATATAATTCATATCTGCAAATTAACATTAGTATACCTATAGATACTAATTGCTACTGAAAATAATAAATTTCTGTCTAATTACTATAGTTTTATTTATAGTAATCTTATATAAGTAGAAATATATTGCCCTCAAAAGCTTACCAATGCTTTAATAAAATTTTAATTGCATTTTACTGCATGTACAAATTATGGAGGTATGTGCAATAATTAGACTATCGATTTTATTGTGATATTTAATTTAACGATTATGTGAGATAATAATATAATAAATTAATTTAATTGATGTCTTTGTCACATACCTACCTATTTACCTATATATAACTTACTATATATTGTGAATATTTACAATTTTGTACTAAATAAGTATAATACCTAACGTCAGTTCATATAAATAACCTTACATTTAATTTAATGTTGGTACCTGCATTTATTGACTTATATTAATTGAAATTCTTAAGAATAAATTAAGATTGACATTTCACGCAATTTTAAAACCATATTAAGTTTCTTAGAACTATAAAATAATTAAGAAATAACTACTGTAACTGTAAGAATGTATTCTTCGAAACTGGCTATGTCAGTTTTATGCTTGACGAGGTACAAAGACATCGCACTATATATTCTTTTATAGCATCTTAATTAATTAAATGATAATTGCACGCATTCGCAATAAAATTACATCGCAAGAACGTTATGCAGTTGCGTGGCTACACAGTATAAATACAGGTATTCCAAGAAACGATCAAGAAATAAGTATAGTTGTGAAAATGGCACACTTTTTATTCCAATTGTTTATATCTTTACTTAGTCTTCATGACACTTTCTAATGTTATTTATTGATATATTAAAAAATACGGAATAAATTGAACATACATTTACGGAACTGTCATAAAACTATATATAAAACACAAAGAATTTTAATTTTAATTCTTAAAAAGTGAACGTACGCTGTCTGAATACATTATATTTTATACTTTTATAAAGAAAACACTATTTAACGATAATTACGCTAAATAAATTGAAGCACTTGTAATACTTAATGTCAAATTAATAAACTCGACCACACGTTGGGCGCCATATTATACAGAGGTATATACATTTAGATGATATTATAGATAAATGCAATATAAGAGCATAAAATACTATTGACCCAGATGTTAGAAGTATTTTATTTATGAAAATTACTTATTTTACAAAAATATAATAAAAGAAAGAAAAATTTAAGTTAGTAATATATAGGTAATATATTTCAAAATCAATACTTTTGAGCATCATTTTATTTTCTCATATTATGTTGCTACTTAATTTAATGCAATATAAAATATTTATTTAAAAAAATTGAATTGTAGAGCAGTTTTTGTTAATCCAGCACAAATTTTCTTAAATTTTTACATCCGGAGAGAATCGAAAAGTATAAATTGAAAGTATATCGATAAATAAACTGTTAAAGTCGATTGGTGAAAACAAGACATCACTACAAAAAAATTCAATCCAGTTAATCAAGACAATAAATAACAATATGAATATGATCATGTGCAGCGTGTACACACTACAAGTCTGCATAATCTCCCACTTTGTGGTTTTGGTTATAAATAACTCATAAAACACGTCAAAATCAACCAGAACATTTGTTTCCTGAGATTTTGATTCGTTTATTTTCAAGACAAACCTTCCGAACTGCAACGCCTATATTTACAAACTCCGCCCTATCGGGTTTCAGAAAGCTCAGAACATCGTGAAAGCTCGTGTTGTACACATCGAACTTGCCTATGCTTATAATATTGTATTTGGTATTTGACTATTTAAAAAGTATTCGTGTTAACAAATAAATAATCGGAGAAATCTGTTTGTGAGTTGTGTGTAACGAACTGAAAAATAATTGACTGTAAACGTTTTAAGTGAGAATGGTGAAATAAACTCAAGTGTTATGATAGTTATAGACAACAGTTAAAAGAATGGCAACTTTAACATCAAATCTACTCGCACAAAATCATTTTTCTCGTCAAAATTTGGAAGTCGAGGGATCTGCTTCCATGGATTCCAACGATGTTTCTAACAATTTTGATAGAGAGTCTTCAAATTTGGACGAAAACAGTTGCTGCAGCAACGATACAATTTTATCAGTCGGCAATGAAAATCCAGCACCTAGTGAGAACATTTCGTTTAAAAATATCGAAAGTCACTTAAATGCAATATCACAAATTACCAATAGTACTTTAGATCCAAACAGATCTTTCAAAGAATGCCATAGTCTATCTAGTCCGATAAATCATAGACTTAGTCCATCGGGAAGTACAAAATCAGATTCCGATTCACCTACTCCTAGTTACATGTACCGAAGTTCAGATTGCATGTCGGAAAAATCGAATCCAACATCGCCTGCCGAAACAAATTTTATTAGTCCAATTTTTAGACAAAATGTATGTTCACCAGCTAGTCCGAGCGGTCAGCGTTTAAGTTTATCGGGTCCCGACTCGCCGGAAAGTTTAAATCACAGTCCCAAACCGTCAGAAACGCAACATTTTTTTTTTAGACCCAACGGGTCAAAAAGTAACAACACAAATAACAACGAAGCTAATCATGGATCTCTAACATTCTCAATAGATAACATTTTAAAAGCGGATTTTGGTAGAAGAATTACCGATCCGATTAATATTAAGAAAAGCAAACCTAGAAAAATTGTCACCGAAAAATCGTTCGACGATGAAAACAAAAATTCCGATCCTGTCGATTTATGTAAAAATAATTCAAGTATGAAATCGCCGAGTTCTTCTGAATCGACGACTCAAGGAAAACAGCCGATGTTATGGCCAGCATGGGTTTATTGTACCAGATATAGTGACCGGCCTAGTTCAGGTAAATTTTTATTTATATTACTAGAGTAGGTATACCTACTAATTTGCTTTAATTTGTAATTTATTTAACACAATAATTGCGATATTTATTTACTCAATAAATTTTTTTTTATTTTATCGAAGTATATGTTATTTTATTTATTCGTAAACAATCATCAAAAATAAAAAACAAAAACGACACGAAAAGTATGGTTAGGTGCATAAATCGGTAGTACTTGTACCGCTTTTTTTGATATCGATGAAAGATAACTTTAAAATAATAAAAATGTTACAGGAATTTGTCAAGATTATTAATTATGTAATAAACTTAAAAGTTTTACATTACCATAAAAGCAATATCTACCTACAATTCATTTAATTTTACTCTGCTCACAAGCTGATGCATTAATAAAACATCTTTCTGTGGGCGAAACTCATTTTCATAACTAGAAATAGAAGTAAACGAAAGAGTCCAAGCTTAGATATAAAATTAAAAATTGACCGTGTTAATTTTTAAAATTTATTAGACGTTTATGTAATCGGTAGTCGATTTTTAAAATTGAAAAATAAAAGAAAGGTGCAAGATATAAATTTAAAAAGCTCGACAAGTGTTTGTTGTGTGTAAAATGTAAACCTGTACCCGCTAGTATACCAACTGACTTTTATAACTTTTAAATGAACTTTACTATATGCAATGCAATTAAAATTTTACTTCAAATTACATTTTTATTGACTTTAATTTCACTGAAAAACGGCTGTAAAGAAATTTTAAGCGTTAACTGTGCACATTTAATAACGCATGTAGATTCCTAAGATTGCCAATACCCGTAGTTTTATTATTCTCAATTATAGCTTAGAGCTTACATTAGCTAAACTATAAAATTAATAGATTTACAATTACATAAAATTCTAAAGGGGTAGACCACATAAATACAAAGCACCAGAAAAAAATAAAAATAATATTTGCATTGGTTTATTATGATGTGGGAACATTATAGCTAGGTCCCAAGTATTTGATTTATGAAGAAATTAAATTGCCATTTAGAAATCAAGGACATCTGAATTAAGTACATATAATAAAGAAGAAAAATAATTTATCGAAAATTACCCGCCGGAGTTGCACTTCACCTATATTTAAAAAATTCCGATTTTACGGAACGTAAATATTGTAATTGATATAAGATATTCATAAGATTTTTCCTGTATTTTTTACATAAAGTATTAATTAGTGTCCATCCGTCCGTCCGTTCAGGTTATAACGGCTTTTTAAAATATATTTTATAGTTATATTGCGATATCACACGAATTTCCATAAGTTTCTTATCGCTCTTCTTTATTATGAAACGGCATTGTAGAAACTTTTAATATTTTTAAATTTATTAGGTATAAAATATTTTTTATATTACAAATTACCAAAAATTTATAACAAATATCTTATGCGCTGTTATAATAGATCTGTGTTACCAAAAAGAGCGAAGTGCTTCAGTAAAATTTATAAAATGAAAAATATTATAAATATTTGTATTATATACCTGTTTAGTGTAGGTAATTAATAATACATAGTAGGTACTTAAAATTTTTGTAAAATGAACATTTAATAATATTAATTTTTTTAATACTTGGTGAGAATTAACATTATAATTAACATAAAGTACAAAGACATTATTTTGAATGCAATTTTTTACATTTCCGGTATTCGAAGGAAGGGCACTAACAGTAACATTATAAGTCGTGTTGGATATCATTAAAAATCGCGCATTTGCAGCCCCGCTAAGAAGGAAACACTTTTTATTTAAAAAATTCTGGATTGAAATTTTATCAAGTGCTTCTTCAGTAAACGGATACAATTAATTTTATAAATTAAACAAATTAAATTCATCAAATTACAATTTTCTTTAGTTAAAAAAAAGCTAAAATGAAATAAAAGCTTTAAAGCTTTTAAAATTTTAATTATAGATACAATTAAATTTAATTTTTGAAAGAAATTTCCTTAAATTGTAATAAAATTACATATTGTAATTTTGTATAATATATTTACAGGGTGGCTCAAAGTAGACTTAAGGATGTAAAAAACAAACCATTGTTAAAAATTAATATTTGATATAATTAAATTACAAATTTTAAATAAAAAAACATTGGTTTTAATAAGTACAAACAATTTTGACAATAAACTCGGAATCATCCTACAGTTCAAAACCAACTATTACTTATACTCTCTAAATCTTATAATTAATTTTTTTATTCTCTACGAAATAGTATTGCCGTAAACAATTATTTTTGCTTGCAGTGGCGTAACAAATTTATTGAACGCTCGGAGGGTGCATTTTCTTAGTCTGTAATGTATTAAAATAAAAATATTCAAGTTACTAAAACAATAGTATTTCACGTAACCGTGCTTTAAAAATAACTTCTATGTTCTCCCAAAATTTTATTAAAATTAAATAAAACGTAACGCCGCTACTGTCAATTTTTATACATATTTATTTTTTACAATCAACAAAATTTATATGTTTTTGTTCGTTGATATCTTATTTTAATTTTGGTTTGAACAATAAATAAAAAATTGTAGATATCAATTTTGAAACATGACATTTGAAAATTGTTTATAAAGAAGCAAAATTATGAATTTATTTAAAGCTTTATTTCACTCCTTCATTTTAAAAACATGTTAGCATGTTATTTAACAATAAATTTATGAATTCAAAACATTTTAAAGTCATAAATTATATCACTACGGAAAAACGCTAAAAATAGAGACAAAATTACAGAGTGAACAGCCATTGTTATAAATAGCTTGATGTTATACTAAAATATTTTATGGAATATTGATAAATAAATCACTTAAAAATATTAAAAATATTTTAAAATTTTGTTTTGTGGACATTACATGAACATATAGGGACTTCTTTTTAGGAGACTTTGTTTTAAAAAATACCCTTAACATCTTATGATTATTTGAAAATAGCTGTATACAATATATACAATTCAATATAGCTAATTGAATTCTGTTTTAACCACGTAAAAAGTTAATCTATGTTCATAGGTGTAATTAGGTCTAATATTTTTAGGGAGGGCTCCTATAATAAGAACCTGAACCAAACACCACCTCACGGGCTTCACTACATTAGTTTTGAGAAGATAAGTCCCCCCCCCCCCCGCTTTTTCTTAGTGGTGCTAGGTGGAAACATAAAAACTGTTATTTTTATAAAATTATAATCTAAAGGAGGAGGGGAGGCAGAATGCTTTTCTATTAAAAATTTTATAATAATTGAATGGGAAGGAAAGACAAAAGCAGTCAAAGTTTATGAAGACGGTGGAGGCGAACACTTCACTGACTCTCGTTGACGTTACGCCGCTGATTTAAAGACACTGAAAGCTAAAATTAATTAGCTAAAAAGCTTTGTGGACGGATAGTCTACTAGAGTTTTCATTTGCTGTCAGGTACCATATAGAGAAAAATAAATTTAAATATATTTGTAGGCAATATGGTGATGTTTCCCCATATAAAATTATGTTGAAATAAATCAAAAAGTGCCATGTCGACAAAGAAATGTATTTGAATTTAAAAAAGTGGTCAATGACGGTTTGTCTTAGGATTTCTGATGAATGTCACCACACACAACTTTTATGATTTTAATCTTTAATTGCAAAGAAAAATAACTGCATTAAACTCATCAAGCAATGTATCAGCATTCCAGACAAAGCTGAGAGTGTTTCATTCAATTAAGATTAAAATATCAGGAAGGTAATCTACAAAATTTTTTTTTATAAGCGGTTTTCTGAAGAGCGGTATTATATCAAAGTTTCCAGTTCTAAACTAAATAATTTTTGCATTGTATTATTAAAATAATAAAAAAATATTAAATAGTTCGATCAAATACATATCATATTTAGAACTTGAGTTATGATTTTCGTTTTCGTTTGTTACTCAAGATTTTGTTTCTTATACTTGGCTTTTCTCTTAAAGATTTCAATTTATTCCCATTCTAATGGATTGACAATGCAAATGCTAGATATTAATCAAGAAAGATTTTTTCTGCTTTTCAAAATTAATGTTCTTATATTATATATTCTTAAAAATGCCAAAGTAACTCAGTCCAGACATTTCCCAGAAAATTCATATTTTTCACAAAAATCATAGTGCAAATGGCAAGTGACTTCTTTCCTTTTCCTATCGAAACCATTCAAGAATTAAACAGAATTAAAAACATAAGTTAAATCAATTATAATTAAAAATTGAATAAACGCAAATACGTAAAAAACACGTAAAATAAAAATAATATTCTTAAAAGTTAATTTGTTAAATCAACGATTTTGTTAATTAATAGATATTAATTAATAAACAGTGTTAATAAAAACTAACTGGAAGAAGTTTTATTCAAATGAATACATTTATAAATAATTCAAATTTTAAATTTACTATTGCTTATTACATTTTTGGTAGTTTTAAATTTGACAGCTCTAATATACCATACCCATAATATTTCTTGTGAGTTAAGTTAGGTAATTTATAAAAAATAATTTTCCATGTTCCTTATCTGACAATCTTCGTGTAATTAACTGTACCCACCATAATATTAATAAATCTATTATGTTTTAAACTAATTAAATTGTTAAGTGCAATTTATATGACCAACTTATATATATTAATTAAAAAGAGATATGATAAACGAACATCTAAATAAATAAAATTAAAATAAATAAATACAAAATTTGATTAGCATATTCATGAATCGAGTTTTAAGATTAACTTGTTGTAAAACTTATATGTGTACAGGGTGTGTTAGGAGTTTGATTAATTAATCTGCTATAATTAGTTGCAAATTAAAACACTTATTTCGGTTAAGCTGTATCATACGAAAGTTATTTGAAAAATGTTTTAAAATTTTATCTGTTCCTATTAAAATTTGTTAACAAAATAATATTTAATTAATGCTATAGAAACTTGGCGCTGTAATTTAAAAATATAAACTTATGATTCTTATTAATAGCTATTTTATTTATTTCTCTAATGACTCAGTAATCAACAATTACTCAGTCTATATGTCTAACATGTGATATATTGCTATTTGATTAAGTTACCTTTAATGGTATTTTCAAGAACTCTAAAGTAAATACTTAATATTGTTAATCGAATGAGATCATATAATTTTTATATCGATAATTTATGGTTATTAATTAAAATAATAGCTGCAATCTAGTAATTGATAATTATAATTATATATTATATTATAGGTATGCATTGATACTTGAGCAAAAGTTTTATTTTTTTATACTTGAAGCATTTTAAATTATATTTCGAATATCTTTAGCCTTAATTAATATAAAATACCAATTAGTGTTTTATGATTAACTTGGCGATTTTTCTCATCCACAGGGCTAATATAATAGCCGGAAATAGAACATCAAAAAACGTTTTGTTTTAAATTATACTTGATGAATTTCGGTGGCAGTGAACTGCTACAATTTCCTACATTACTTCCTACGAATAAATAATAAGAAATTTGAAATTAATATGCAAAAAAATAAAACGAATTAAATAATTTTAGGCAATAATTTTGATGAGTGTTCTACTTAAAAAAAATTATTATTTTCTTATCCGAATAAATATCTGCCACTTATAAAATAGTTATTTGGGGAGATTTTGCAGATTTGTGATATTTTTTATGTTTAATAATTATTACTATAAAAATATGACATTATATTTAATTCGTCTTGTAGCATGCTATATTTGCATTAAATAGTAAATTTGTGGAAATATTAAATACAAATTTTTGTGGCCCTTAAAATTATAGTAATTTCGTTCTAATTTTTATTTGGCATCATAAAGTTGTCAAAAGTGGGATTTGCCAAATTATCTGATGTATAAGGGTTAGTTTACATTTTCTTATATTTTTATTAGTAGTCTTTGTTGCGTTATTGTAGTAATGTTAATAATAAATATTTTAAACATGTCGCAGTCTTATCGAATACAACGTAAGAGAATGTTTCTCTTAGGAGGAATTATTTAAATTTTATGAATTTCTATCGTAAAATCAAATCGCATATAAAAGTTAACGATTTCGAGGTAGCGAAGAAACAGCTAATTGTTATTACTTTCGAGAAAATACTAATTAAGAAATAAAACAACTTTGTACATGAGCTTTTCAGCATTCTATGGCAATGGAGTTTATCATATAAATCGTCTATTGATTTAGTATGATAAAAATCAACCACATTATGTTCACGCGTCACAAACCTCATTGAGAACTAAATCTTCTTAACAATTGCAGCGCATTTCATGGTGAAACTACCCCAAGCAAAATATTTACCCTTAGTTTAAATTCAGCAACTGAAATGTTTACCATTATGGAACTAATGTTCCTTCCGTTTAGGGTCATAATGGCTTCAAAGAACATTATACAGATGGCAGTTGGAATTATTGTTCGGGGACATATTGTTAGATAGATTAGCAACAGTGTCGATTTCTATGTACAAGTCATCCTTTTATGTCAGTGACAACGCAATGCATTTGCAGATTGCATTAAGTTATACCCTAGAGGCATTTTAAATAGTGATGATAGCAGTTAACTGCAGAGATTTCAATTTATATTGACTTGTCCTATTAGGTGCTTACTTTTAATATACTCGATAAATCTGTTTCTTCTTGGTAATAATTATAATAACTTTTTATTTGTCCACTGTATATCTACTAATTTCAATTTAAAATAGAAATACTACTCAGACAGAGTCGAGATGTTAAACCAGATCGAGAATTAAGTTTTTCTTAATTCCGAATACTAATAATAGCAGTTGCTGTATAAATATATACCACTTATATGTCTACGTTTAATTAACAACTTTTTTTTATTAAGTACAATTACTTGGTGTATCGTACAAGTATTATTTAATTAATAAATATAAATATGTATAATATTTAATTAAAGCAATTACACATTATTTGTTCTTTTCCATGTTTCGGATATTGTAGCAAAGATCGTCAGGGATCTGCTGATATCGAGATCTAAAAATCGAATTTAACCTTGTATAATAGTTATAATACAACTTTTGTTGAAAAATATAAAAATTAAGGGTTAATATACAAAAATTACTATTTTTATACGATTGTGTTTTAGCAGAAATTTAAAAGGCGTTTTTTTTGTACTTCAATTATTTCGTTGTAATGTTTGAACACGACAACAACACTTTTTTTCATTTTCGTGCAGATAATGTTACCTTATTTTAAAGTATGCCAAATTGGATTTGATTAATTGTGAATTGTGTATATATTTATTTTTTTAATTTAATAAGAATATATTTTAATATAATTATTCAAATTCCTGCTATTTATTCAGAGATATAGACCAGCAACACATTGCAGTTTTGCTTGACCAACATAGTGGCACTCGAGTAGACATTATTAATGAGCCAAGATGACTAATTTGGCTAATACATTGACAAATACGGAGGACACGTCCAACAATATTCAATATTTTGGGAGGTTACCGAGACAGTTCATTTTTTTATTCGCTGACCTCAATCTTTGGGCAAACCAAAAAGCATACGAAATGTCACTCGAAATAGGTATCGATAAATCAAAATCGTATCGTATAAATATTCATTACCAAAATTACCACATATCGGAATGCAACTTATACAAACATGTCATAAAGATGAAGAAATAAGAGATTCAAAGAAAAGTATCATCATTACTTTGTGTTTATGTGTATTGTAAAAAATAAAACGAGTTCGTAATTATAGATTCTTAAGCATTGCTAATTACATGCATGAGTGTAGCACGAAAGTGTCGGTACATCCCACATTGAATTTCAAGCAAGTTTCTGTGTCTTGCGTTTTAGTAACACCTAATAATACTTTATTATGAATTAATAAACCTTTCTTTAAATACACAAAAAAGATAGTATATAATATACGTGAACTAGTTTTCACTTAAAACCTTTTCCCACGATATTTTTTTGTAAAAATTCTTTCTGCTTGTGTTAAATAGCAACAATTATATTTTAAGACCATTTTTACGTATTAAACTTGACCCTGTTTTACGAGATGTCTTCAATAACAAAGGGTGGACAATGTAATAATCACTTTATGAGACCGCGAATAATGTACGCGGTTAATACCGTAAAAGGTTATGCACTTCGGGACAAGAAAATTGTATTCTATTGCTTTATACATGCGGTTTGTTCAATTATATAGAAAAATATGCACATAAATTAGACAAAGCAGTTAGAAGAATTGATTTAGTACTAAAGTTGCACGAGTGCAATATATTATAGCTTTTTATATTGATAAAAGAGGTACGTGACCCATTATATTCCACAGCATTTAATTTTCTCATCAAAACGATCGTTTTAGTTATTTTTGCGTTAATAGCAATCGAGAAAGTTAACTTTGGACACTAATTCTATTTTAATCGTTTCTTAATACATGTGACCACATCGGCTTGAGAAATTTATTTTTTCGCCATTTATACGTGATGTGTGTCTTTAAAGCGTTCAAGTGATTTTCAGATCTTGATTTATTGTTAAACATAACACAGAACTCTATTCACTTCATAAATTCTTTATTGTGCAGTTATCGAACCATTTTAAAGATTAAAGGCCACCCACATTCTGCACCCGTTTCTTCTTGCTACATTTTGGAAACTTGGAAATTATTAGGACGCTCGTATTTTGCGTACTTCGAAGGATCGTCGCGAATTTGAGCAGTCGGAAAGGAAAAAGGTTACGGGTTAATTTTACGATATCAATAAAAGTGACATCAAATGAAAAACAATATAGGAAATGTCAAACCATGAAAAGCGGTAGTTTTTATACCACCCATACTTAGTGTCAAAAGATCATAAAACTAAATCGCTAAACGTGACGAAGAATAATATGCCTAGACGCCTACCCAGTAATCTTCTTTACGATCGTTTATTTACCTATTAGAATAAAAGTTTTAAGAAACACCTGTGATTTTCGTGGACTATGATTTTCACAAAAAGTTTAATTAAACAAAGGGGAGTAGTAATATTTAATGTTTGGAATATTTGAACGCCGTAATGATAGCTTAGAAAATACGTAGGCAATCAATTGGGAACAATCGCGAAAGAGCACCTACGGAGTCTTGGGAGTGGATGGCTCGCGCGAGCCGCGAACTCTTTCTTGGACCACCCAAGTTGAGCACGATGGCATGAATGAATACAGCATAGCAACCCACGGTCTCTGATGAATTGTGATCATTCTGATCTAAGTTGACGGATCTTCCTCCAGCTCCTCGATACTTAATTTCAAGCTCGACTCATCTTAGATCATATCTTTTCGAAAAGAAACGATTATAATTATTTTCTACCTTTTAAATCAATAAAATAAAGTTTCCGTTTAATCTAATTAGTTGAAAGCGATATATTTAAATTTAGAAATCGAAAGCATATGGAATGGTAACCTCGAAGGTAACACAATGAAATATAGTAATTTTCTATATTATTTGGGTTCCTTATTTTTTGTACATGCCAATTTTAACTACCATTATTATTGTTATTAACTTTATTTACACAACCAAAAATTACAATGCAAGTTCCCTGCGGGGCTTTGCAACTTTTTATCGTCATTAACTTGTTTATTTTCTCAAGTGCAATTACGATTATAGATTTTAAGATGATGTCAGGAAAATTAAGTTATTAAGCGATTTAGTCCATTATGCTGCGTGGGTGTTAAATATTATATTGCAAAATTAACAGCTTAATAAATAATTTTTCTAAATGGTACCTATTTGTATCCATAGAAGTTGATGCATATTATAGCTAACGTTAACGTCAACAAAATTTATATAAGTAGCAGTTGATATGATAATGTTTGCAATTCTTAAAGTCGTTATAAATTTTAAACCTCACGAAGAGTTTCAATTTCAATTTTGTTGTCAAGAATGATGTTTTTTGTGACTTAGAATAATATTTTATGTAAATATATGCTGGTTTTTGATTTAAACCGATTTAAATCATGTTACAGATAGATTTATATTCCGAGTTCAAATTGATAACGGATAGAACGCTTTAGAATTGCACCTGATCTAGACGAAAAACGAGCAAAAACAATTATTAATTCACCCCTGTTGTAGTGGACACTACCCCTAGAAAGGGTTAAACCTGTGAAAACGCCCCAATAAGAAAATCTAATGTATGTTCTTCTTTCATGTGCCATGTTCGATCTTCATAACGTTGGCGACTTTTTATCATATTAATATGTCTGTGGTGTGCGTGCAAAATGTTATTAGTTATCGTACACGTAGAGAACCTACTGTTTAACCTAGGGTCCGAATCACTGCAAGTGTAATCCACGTCATTTTGAGAAAGATTAGTAATCAGATTACACCTTGATGGTTGGCCATCAATCCAAAGCTCAGCAGCAAATAAGTATATATTATAATATAAATATAATAAAATATATACGATTATCTTTGGGGAGGAAGGCTAATGTTAAATTTGGGGAACCCCAAACTCTTCGACCCACGCCGGATTAAAAAATTAAATTTGTTTTGGTTTATGTTTTTATTCTCTAAGTACTTTTTTTGCTTTATTATATGGCGAATTTATTAGTTACACTTCAATTATGGAAATTTCACGTAGTATTTGTCACGACCGTACTCATGCTTAATTTCCATAATTTTGTGGTATTATAATTGAAATATTATTTTTCGCTATCTCGTCAAGAGATTTTGAAGATTAATACAAGTAATAAAACATTGTGAAATATAATTGTAATTTGAAAATTGGGGTTTGGTAAAAAAATCTTTTTGGTAATAAACTTAAAATTTTTTTGACAAGATATTTTATACCCCCAGACCTCCCGGTCTCTAATACCATTGTATGTGTACATATTTTCATCAGCCCTATTTTATTAACAAATGGAATTTAAATGTTGTTTGTGTTTTGAACGTTTCTATCTCCTCTTATACAGATCAACCGATAAACTGTAAATATGGAATCCCCTTCAGGACAACAAGATAAACATTTGATTTTATTATTGTTGTTACAAAAATTGTTTTCGAGCAACTGTTGCATATTATCCCATTCTCAAAGCTGATAAACTCATGTCATGAAAATAATTTATATATTTATAGATTTAAAAATGAAGAATAATAAAATTATGCGATGTTAATCAATGGACTACAATAATTGAAAAATTGTTTGGTATACACTATAACCTTAATTTCAACCCAAATTAAAAAAAAACAATAATTATGTCATATTTTTTAATCTTGAGTAATTTTTTATTTAATCATATCCTACAGTTTTCTTCTTAAAATCAACGAAAAAATGTATTTCCTGCAGAATTACGAGAAAACATTTTGCAAAAACACAAAATTACGTTCATTATTTTTCAAATTACGATTGTCATTTTTTTTATTAGTTTCCTTACACTGTGTTTAAAATTTTTTTCGTATAACCCAAAATGTTGGTATTTAAAAAAATTAAGTTTTGAGTTTGATGTTTCGTTAATTGGCCAAACTTTTGTAAATTTTGAACCAACTCTTTTGTTCTGTACTCAACTGGTGAACACATCTATTCACTGCTGTGGTTAATATGTCTATACTTAGTTTGCTTTATATTAGTCCAAAATGTAATGCGAAATTAAAAAATATTATTGTAAGTTTAAAAATTTTGATATTTATTTATATTTTTTCACTGTGTCCGCATACTTACTAGTCGCCACTGATGATTAATATTATATAGATTAGTTTGATATATGAGAAATAGAAGGTGACTTAAAAAGAATTTAAAGGAAAGAACAGGTGTGCCAACCATTAGAATTATAATTAGTTTAAAAATTTTAAAATTGTGTGAAAAAACGTCAATTTCTCCAATTTCTGATATAATTTGTTTAATTTTTAACTTGATATTTAAATAATTTTATAAAATTTAATAAATAATAACTGGTCTGAAGTAATCATAACTAACCGTCGACCTTACATCATGAACTGAAAGAGTAAAGTAGATCTACTTTTTAACAAAGTTTTGAAAGAAAATTGACCGTTTATCGTTTTAATATAAGAATGATAAAATTATGAACTAAATTATTCAAAGTTCATATTATTATCAAATATGTATACCTAAGTCATTGCATGAAACGATTATCATAATTACAAAATTAAAGACCACCCTAATGAATAAGTAATATTTTCAAAGGAAGTTGAAGTTTCATTTATAGGATCATCAATTATACCTAACTACCAAAGTTACAATAAAATTTGTTATCTAGTTTATAAAATCATTATAATAGATATAGTTTCTTCTTCAATTTTTTGAAAATATATATATATTTATTTCATAATACATACATCAGGAAGATAGTTATATAATCTTTAAAAAATTGCAAAAACAATGAGGACACAATATAACACTCACTTTATTATGTTAATACTTTAATAATTAATTGTTTGGTATTATGTATCCAAGTATATTATATGATATCGCTTTTAAATTTGTTGTTAGAAAATATAAAAATAGTGACTTCCTTTGTTCGAATTGACATAATAATCAATCGAATTCAGCATATGTTATGTATTTACAATTTCAAATAGCTTATTGTATCAGCAGCCTTCATTAAAAATCTTTAAAAGGTTTTTTTATTTATAAATTATTATAATCAAGTTGTATTAGTGTTTGGTATGGAATATGCGTGTGTGATTTCCAGTATTAATTAAAAACTATTAACTTTATACAAAGAAACTAATAAATCATCATTTGACTTTAAGTTTTTAATGTATCCATGAATAATGACGGAAATAACATTTAAGGAAGTTCATGTTTTTACGTTCTGTCATAAACATCGACTTGGTGGTAGGGTTTATTATGGTAAAAAAGAAATATAAATATTAATTAAACTAATCAGTCTTAAGTAGGTACATAATAATAAATAATAAATTGCTGTTCTTACTGTTACGTTTTCTTCTTTATAATCTCTCTCCTTTATTTTCCTTCGAGAATGTTCGCCTATTACATTGAATTGTTTCTTCTAAATACGCAGATAATTATTGCAAATTAATTCTTTAATAGTGATTGTTGAAAGCTGTGGATAATAATTAAAATAAATTTCTGCAAATACATAACAATAATATTTAGAATGTATTAACTAAACGACAAAAATTCTCGTCATGTCAGACAGATATGCGTAGAGAATTTTAATGACCGGTGCCTTTTGAAGATAATGTAATCAAGGATGTTGCAAAATTCTTGCTTTATTATATTAGATGCTATTGTTTATTACAGGTTGTAATGATACATTCGAGCAATTTGTCATTGTTGTGATTTTTAAAATATTTTATTTACTACAACTCTTCTCTTTGTAATGCTTACATCAATTCTTCTTTTTCTCCATTTTACGGTACCGTTTTGAAATTGATAAGTGTCACCTATGTTGAATTTTCAATTAAGAGTAGCATCTACCTGAATATTAAATACGGTCAAAGGTTTAAAGACTCCATTATACGACCATATCCCCTTGACTATATGTGCTTTTAGCCCACCACATGGAATTCTTAAAGGTACATTTCGGTGACTCACACGGCAGACAAAAAATTATACATAATTTACTTTTATTGCCTTAGGTTCTTATACTGTCGAAAATGATGACTTAATTTTGGGATTTCATTTTAATATTTTGAATAGAAAATAGAAACGGAAAGGACAGTGAACTTCTCAATTGGATACTTAGCAATTTTTGTTTGTTTATAAGATAACTTTTTTCGGTACAAGTGACATGTAATTCTTTTATAATAACGAGAAGTCAATTAGTGTTTTTTTTGCCAACTTCCTAACGTATATTGTCGTGTTAATGAATCGTAATGTATGTACATGTGTGTTGATATCGGACTACCCTATTTTTTAATGACGGTTGGTTTTTCCTTGATAAACACATGCAAAATTAAACTAGCAAGTCGTATGTAACACCAGTTTACAATAAGCCATTGTATTTACATGAACATGTCTATCCGAAAGTTGCACACCGTTCGTTCCAGTGCAATCATATTATAGTATGTATGAATTTTTGTCTTGCTTTCGTGAAATACAAAAGCAATGAGAAAGGAAAGGATAAAAAATTAACGTGCTTTATGTTTTATTTAACAACTTCTACGTGTGTGGTCTAAGGCACGCGATATACTACCGAACTGTGTTGTTGATTTAGTCGTTCTTCGTACAAAGACGATAGGTTCTTTACAACAACTTTTAAGTCTGTTCGTTCAACTCATTAAGCCGCACTAATGTACAAAATTTACTTTATTTTATGTAAAATAGTTACGTAGAGATTGTCTCGTTTAATGGAATAAGTAATCAAAGCACAGAGTTAAATTAACAGTTCGTCTTTAAAACAGTTAGATATAATTATTGTGAAAACCCACAAATGAAGCACCACCAAACTGGGTTACAGGGCAAATCTTCGGGAAACCTAGACGCTTTGGGCCTTTTTTTATGCTAACGACAAGAAGGCAAAAATTGCAATTATTAAAATTCTGCAAAGATCTACAAGACTAATGGTTTTGACCAGCACGTAAAAAATATAATACGGAGGTTTTTTTAACTAATTATTAATTGCCTTAAATTAAAACTTTCGTGCTTAACTTTTTGTCGGCTTTAATTAATTTTAAACGGTTATAAATATTTCAACACAAAGTTTGGAGTTATTACAGGATTAACCGAGTTTTACAAACGTAAAACGCTAATTATTTAAGGTATCTCATAATTTACAAAGTTTTAACTTTTAATAAACCGCAAAAGTAAATTCAAAAACCATAAGCTGACCAACTAAAACGGTCAATAAAATTAACGATTTTAGTTTTATTTTTTTTTTTGGCTAAATTGTAACGAAGTAATTCCTGATAATTGTGTATTCATGATCAATGATTACGCGTTAGTAAATGATTTAAACTGTAATGTAATTGATTAGGAATGTCGGTCAAATACAAAAACGACATGTAATCTTTATTCTGTATGATGAATAAGTTACTAATGAGGGTTTCTTCACTACACTACAAAGACCGTGGAAGAAGAGCGAAAATACAAAGTAAAACACTTGAAATAAACAGCAGCTGTTCATCAGTTTTAAACTAGTAATGTGTGTCCTTATTAAAGGAAACGGTTAAACGATTAGATCATCTAAATTCAGGTGGACTAATTAGAGTTTCTAAAAAAATTAGATTAGAGATTTAGAATATTTTCCATGTTATGGAGCGAACTATACTCGTGAAAAAAAAATTATGTTTGGGAACCTCGCCAAATTGGTTGTACCTATTAACCGCATTATATAAATATTCATCATCACTGGCGTGTAACAGCCCGTTAAGGGTCACGGACTGTTGTATGGAAGCTTTTCCCCAAGTATTGGGAAAAAGTCCCCGAAATTTACATCGTAAATCGCGAAGTTGGAATGACTTATTGTAACTAATTTGTCAACAAGTTAGAAAAAATTGTTAGTCTAATTACCTAACTATTAATAAAATTAGTATTTTAAGATTTCGCGTTTATTAATTACTTCGTCTATTTCTTTAAAATAAAATTTGTTGGTCGTTACTTCATATTTATTTAAAGTTTTCAGAACTTAGAATTTAAAAAATAATTTATATGTATCTGATTATAATATTTTTATATAGTAATTATAATAATTAGAACGATAAATTCGTAACAATAATTAGTTCCTCGTTTTTAAAATTCGGTCAATGGTTTGGGGTGAAGTAAAAATGTCGTATAGGGTTTGTTTTTAATACATTAATTCTGAATGCAGTCATCTGTCCACTTTGTCACCAGCACTGTGGTAGGTCCTGGTGATTGTACCGTAACCGACTTCCACATAACTTTTATCTTCTTCTATCTCAATTATCGGAGTCGGTGTTGTATTCTTTTTACTATAAAGCCAAGATATAAATATATGAGGTTATATTAGAAAGGGCGCACCGGAATGAAACACAATTGAGTGTTTTGACTAGGGCTATTATTTAAGGCCAACTTTTGACAGTCGTGGAGAGATCTTTATTGTATTATAAACGAGAATATTTTACTTAAATGGTTTAGTATTTGTCAAATGGTCGAATAGATTGGTTTTAAATAGACCATTATTTCTAAATGACTTATACTTAAGCAGGCATCGACACGATACCTATCATACATAATAATAGGTATAGATAACACAAAAATGGTTTCTGTGTCCTTTAGATTCTCGCACTTTAGTCATTATACACAGCTGATAATTTATGTTTTGATAGTTAGAACTTGACAAAACATTTGACACCCGTCCAAAATATTTCATCTAAAAAATTCGTTGTTTAAGATCAAAGTTAAGTTCAAATTTCTAAGACTTAACACACCCACACGCAAGCTCTCTTAGACTAAAATTTATCACTAGTAATTATTATGTAAGTGTTTACAAAAACAAAGAATTTCATACCTTCATTGCTTGGACCCACCAGAAGTGTTCAACCTTTACATGCTTTATTGGCAATTATTCAAGTTAAAAAATATTTTAAAATAGAGATATCAATTAATTGATTAGCACATATTTTTTTCAAGTTTCTATTAGCATCTTCTTTCTATAATATAAATGATGATGTGTCGTTGACAAATAAGACAACTTTATCAGTGAAACATAGAAATTAAATTTAAACTTAAAATTAGCTAAAACGCTTTTTAATTAGCTCACAGGAACCTACTGTTTAAAGTGGGCTCCAAACCGTGGGAAGAGTAATCACATTAAAGCGATAATTGATAGGCCCAACCCTGGAAGGTCTTAAGGGCAGCTATAGCCTTTATCTCATGTGTTGAAAGAAGCTTGTTATTTAGTGTGAAACAAAATGCGGTTTTCTTGAGCGCCAGGTAAAGTTAATAGAATTTAAGGAAAAGAAAGCAAACGAACGTCAAATTAAGGGCTTTTGTTTCAAAATTTATTTATTATTTAAGTAATAAAAATTTATTATAGATAGAAATGTAGTTCAAATTTGAATTGATTTAAACAGGCTCAGTGCAAGCAAAATTGACCAGATAATAAATTATACAAATTGCTAGGCTCTTTCAAAATGGAATTTGGTTGAAAGATGATAAAACGAATCCATATGATCCATATATCGAAGGAAAATTATAGAAACACCAACAATACAAACTTGACTTTTTACTTAGCTACCGAAATAATATTGTTTTTACTAAAAAATATATATACAAATTATAAAACTAAAAAATATAACATATGGCTTGCAAGGTTATTTTCAACCGGTAGTTGAGAGGCTAGAAATCCAGAAGAAAAATATCTGCGAACATATTGAAGCTACGATATGCTTTGCATTCAAAGAATTCTTTAAACTTAGAGGTTTTTAAAAAATTCAGAGAATTGTAAAAAAGTGATGCCATCATGACGATTGATATTAAATGACTTGTAGAGAAACCATAGTAAACTGTGCAGCGATAATCAATATGTTAGAACACAAAACTTTGCACTAGGTTCCACTTAATTTAGCAAAGAACAGAAGGAAGAGCTATCTGTACAAAGACTTAAGCTAGAAATAACTGACACTAAATATTTTATTGACATTATTGTCGAATGGGATAATATCTTAATTCTGCAGCAATTTTAAGCAGTATCAAGCCATTTGCAGTGAACCATTACAGAACAGTCTTAAGCCTGCCAGTAAATATTTTCAATAACTAGATTGCTCAAAATATATATCTGATGATAAGCAGATGATAAGCAGCACTTTCAAATCAGGAAGAGTAGTGGAAGAGTTTGTTAGAAATATTTCCATATTGCCATTGAGCTCTTCCATTCCAAAAGTGAACTACTAATTTGAGTGCGGAGGTATCATATTTACAGTAGCTCAGTTTAGCAATAAATAGCTCATCTTGCTATAGTCCAGGAAAACCATAATAGTCACAAATCAGAACAAAGTCCAGATTGAACGTTGCTGGGAGAGCCACCAACCTTTTTATGTGTTTGAGCAACTACCGACGGATAAAATATTAAATCAACTATTACAAGGTTTTATCTCTCTAAATTGGGATTTGCACTTTTTTAATAAAAAATTATTTTTTCTAAATAAATTGTCTCAAAATTCAATTGCAGAAATAAAACGGATCAACCTTACTTAACTTTAGACTTGGAATATTGCTATAATATATTTTCTTTATTTCTTATAGTATACTGTAATAATTTTTGCTTTCTACATCTATTTTTTCTAAATTAGTTTTTAATATTATTATCACAAAAATACTTCAAGTTTTTGAACACATATTATATGTACCAAGTACGAACTTGTAGTACATTTGGTGGTTACTATATTGCAAATTTTATATAGTCCGGAAAATTTAGCGCGTACTGTCATAATCCATAAAGGTTTTTTGCTGTGAACATACCTGCAAACCTTCCATGTCTGAAACTGGAGGTTTGGGAGGTATAAGATACCCCCCAGAGTATTAGTACCAGTAATTAATTAACGAAGTGTGAACTGTCGTTTCAAGAAGTTCAAAGTTCTCTTTCTAACTCTGATGTTATCTAAAGAATCTTACAAAATGCTAATTGTTTCATTTGTAATTGCGGTAGCTAGGCCGCCAAAAATAAAGTTGTTAGTTAGGTTAGATTGTTAGACTTAATTGTTAATCAGAAAATCTTGATTAAGTTTCCGTCAAACATGTAGTTTGAAAAAGGTAGTTAAAATTGCTATCATTCTGATACAATAACCTTTAGAAGAAAGAAAGAAAAAAATTTGTCCAAATTGGTAATAATAAGGAAAGGTTGCTGACCAACTAATGGCGTCCCTTTTTGACCATTAAAAAATACAATATCCGGTGAAATAATAAAAAACATTATTTGAATTAATTCGTTAGCCAAAATAAAATAAGCATATTTTTAGAAATAATAAATTAGAAAATCTGTTAAACGATCGTGTTTAAGCTTCAAATTATTCAATTTAAATTACAAATTGGGTAATTTTAGAGGAAAATGTGTATAGATATCTGATCTTTTGGAAGTATCGAATTTAATTCGTGTATTAAAATTAAATTTTTTGAGTAGTGCTAACACCAAGTCGAGTGAGATAAGTCAAGATATCGTAATTTCCTGAAAACTCGAAGCGGTTTAAGCAAAATATCGAACCATTAATTGTGTAGGTTGTAGATTGTCACGACATATTTCGTGTATATGCATATAAAGTCATTATAAAGCTGACATGCTTGTCCAACTAGAACTTAAAACTGTTAAGTTCAGTTTAACCCGAAAGTTCATTTGGGCTACTCCATTTTGTTTAATAATAAAACAGTAATTTATTACTTTTTTAACTTTTCATGTTCAATTATACTAATTAAGTTTATCTATTTTCATATTAACTTTTATTAATTGACAAAAATAGACAAAGTTTGGATTGAGTTATGATTTTTTAATTTGTTTCATTTTTACCTTTTTCCCCAAAATATTCGGCGTTTATTTGTTTATTTTTTTGGGTTGTTATTTAAGATCTTTTTCGGTCAGGTAACCTCTTGACGTGTTTACTTACACCTTCCTTTAAGTTTTAAGATATAAATATACTTTAAAATGTTGAATCATGACTTTCGACGTCTATATCTATATTATAGCTTGCCACCCACCTTGAGTATTATAGAAAATAAAATAAAAAAAAAAACGCGAACGTTTTTCATGTGCTCAGCTATGGAACGAATGTGTGGACAAAAACTATACTAGACATCTGGATGATTGTGACAGATGGAATGAAAGTACAAAGATCTTTTTATTTACTTGGAGTATTATGCAGAAATGTAATTGCTCCTAAGTTTATTAACATGTGTCGTTTGTGAAACTCGTTTTAATTCATTTTATTTTCAAAACTAGTTCAATTAGAATTATTAAGTCGATAATTGTTTAGTAATTATTACAGATAATGACAAGACAAGATAATATAAATATTAGATTAAATAATTTGGCGTCCATAATCCTTCCAATCGTTATCCGAATTTTATAATTAGGTTGTCAATTAAGGAAAAGTCTTATTTAATATTTATTTTATGTATTACTTGGAAGAAGTTATTTCTAGTCTGTGTTTAACAATATAATTAAAGACCACAAAATAATTGTGAAATTATTAACAACCATGGTCTAGTTATTATATTTCTTGGTATATTTCGCAGATGTTCCAAAAATTTGAAAAATGTTCAGTATTTAATACTGGACTTACGTTGTTGACAATGTCGTTAACAACTTAATTTTATTGTAACCGCTGGTTTATGCTGACCGGAGAAAAAATAATAATAATAATAAAATATACAAATACAAGAAACCCGAGAAAATGAAATTTGATTGCTGAAAAGCGTATTTAGGACAAGTGCGAGGGCGTTTAATGTATGTAATGATGCAAAATTACACTTGTATGTAAATTTAATCATCACAATCATTATATGATCTTGTTGTAACGACCAAAAAGCGTTGTATGCATTGGGTGGGTCTTTTTGAAACCTCGTTTAACCACCTGACGCACCTTAAATAGTTGACTGTCAAAATATTACCTTTGGTGGATAAAGTAGCTATTGACCGTCAAATAAGAAATTTTATGCCATTCCTAAATATTTAAGTATCAACTCGTTAAATTACCCATACGTACAGGTAAAAAGCAATTTTTACATTTTTATTTCTCCCTCTGTAATTTAACTTTCAACTAACCGACACATGAAATTTCCATCGTATAATTTGTAACTTAAAAATGGGACTTGTTAAAAATTGACGATATATATTATTTAGAGTGTGTAGTTGCTACACTTTGCAGTTAACAAACAAAGCAAACTATTAAATTGCAATTAACTAAAGCAACGACCAAATAAATTAAATTATAACTACATTTGGTGGCTTTATAAAATTCTAATACGATCCGCTTCTAAATATAAATAACTTTTACCGTTTATCTATTATATTAGTATTAAAAAAGTAATTTTTATGAACTCTAATGATCACATTTTCTATCTTATTTGATAAAAAAAGATGGATGTATAGCACAAAGTCACAATTTAACTGAACGAAATATAAAATGCCACACACAGCGCTGCCAGTTTGAGATGTCTTCATCAAGGAACTATTTATGACGTCACAGGTCCTCAGGACAAAAAGAGATGCCAATATGTTTAACGTGTATGTTTAAAAAGATAGATATCATAATTTATATATGAGAAAAGTCGTATAGAGAAACTGAAAATTAGTGTCATGAATTTACATTAGCCAAGATTAGTTCTGTTAGTTCCGCAACTTTGGCCATTGCTATTAGTTTTTTTGTTTGCATACATACACTATTAAAAAAAGTTGAAATAGATTCACCAAAATCACCGTGTAAAATGAGTTGGTGTTAAATTTTACACCGATATTGGTAAATCTGAGATTTTTCTACCACGAGCGGTTTGGTAATATTTATGCCGGTTGTAATTTTACAAAAAAATTCGTAAATGTATTAACATGCACTAATATTCGTATTATTTAACACAAAGCTGTGTATATATACTTCTTACCAAGTCATTGTGTAAAAAATTTAATACTTTTTGAGTGGTAAATGTTTACCAAACGACACGGTGGTTAATTTTACACTGAAAAAAGTGGACCTATATAAACACCTGAAAGGGTGAAATTTTACACCGGATTTTTTACCGTGTATGAAGAATGCAAGTGGTCGCAGTAATATAATATTTTTACACAAGTTTGAAATACAAATTGTTTACTTTATATTGAACATCTAGGTATACCTGAACCTGAACCAAAATATCGCATTTCAATACCGAATGATTTTATTAATTTTATCTGACATGTTTACACACAGCTAAATAAGTTAGTGAGTTTTAACAAGATATGTGGATATTATCTTACAAGATTAAACGACTTTTTAAGGTGTAAAAGTGAATTTATAGCAACCCCAAATTTATTGATTTATGAATAATACCAAAGAAGAAACAACGAATACAAATTTGTTTTGATTGAACATTGATTTATAAGTTAATTCGCTTTTGGTTCGTTAACTTTCACGTAAGGAATATTTTTATTTAAATTAAGGTTGACAACCAATAATTTTTAGATAGCAATAACCGCGATCGGGAATATAAATTTATCTTCGTGCTATTAGCAATGATAGCTGTTTTTCAATAAAATCTTCAACTACAAGCTATCATTATAGAATATTAATTTGGAATTTTAAGTGTAATTAAAATTAAATTATCTCAATATGGGCAGACATTATTTACTATACTTTCAGGTTATAACAGTTAACCGTTTTCGCAGAATTAACTTAAACTATATTATTTAATATGGAATAAAAATTTTACTTGTCAAGACATTAAAAACTAACGTAAGTGACTGAAAAAATGGTAGATCATGACCCCGAGTTTTCCTACTCCGGAACCCAACCCCTTAAAAAATGGCATTTAGACACAACTGAACCATGGGGGGGTTCTGGATGTGCGATTTTATACGAATGCTGTAAAAGAAAAATTGTACGTTGTTATATTAAAACAAATAGTAGACTTGATTTAAAATAGGAATGTAGAATTTAACGTGGAAGAAGTGCAGCAATTCCGAGGTACACTAATATTCTTAGATTAAAGTACTTTAGTGCCTCCCGTCTCAAGCAGTAAAGCAAAACAATTGCATTTAAAAAAAAGAAGTCTTGCAAGATATACAATTTGCAGTGATTTGTTATAATCTCTCAATTGTTTTAGGTTGGCAACTTAAATGAACCAATCAGAGGTGCGTTACAAAAAGGTAGACATAGCATCGTTATTAGATATATAAATGTCATGGTTTATTGTTAAAACTTCAAAAATTGAATATAAGAATTTGGAAAGTTTCATTTCAGCTAAACTTAATCTAAGCTGTTATTATAAACGTGGTTCTTAAATTTCTTTAATAATTTTTTTTACTGATATGGTAGTATTTCATCATAATCAGTCTGTATCAGTAAATATAAATAATGAGCTGGTGAACTTTTTCACCATGTACATAATTTTTATAAGGTTTACTTTTGAGTTTACATATGTATGTAATTTTACAAAGCTTTTAAATACAAAAAATGTTGGTGTAAAAATCCAGACGGTTTGTCGGTATGGAATACAGTACATCCCTAGCTATTTATTCACAAGTAAAAACTGAGAAATTATTTGCCTACCAATATAAAAGAAATACCTCCTAGACCCGCTGGTCACTGTAATGAGAAAAACTTAGAAATATAAACAAAAATTTTTATCACTGAAGAAAGTTTCAGGATGTAAAAAGTTTAACCAAATGATGCTTTCATTTGTTTAAAAAATCGATGACCAAAACCATTTGCTCCTCAATATTGCAGTTCATCTCAGTAATCTAATCTAAAACCTAATTCTAGATGACTGACAAAATTAAAATAAAAGACTTGAATTAAAGATCCAAGCTTTCAGTCGACCTGATCAAAGTTACACCAGTGAGCGACTACGTAAACTCCAACTAATCACCCGATTACAAAAACAAAATAAAGATTTCAGGTTCTCTTTTAATAATTTTTGAAAAAATATTACGGTTTTCTTCACTAAAATAAATCTAAAACGCAACAATAATTAAATCAAAGATTGTTACCTAGTTGATTGCTAAAATGAATTATTCTTTCATTAAGAATTTTTTAAATTGCATTAGCACTGCAACCCATAGTAAGATTTGGCTGACTACTTTTTTTATGAAGGGTTTTCAAAGTAGATTACCTCGGTGGTTTGCCATTGTCCGCCGAGGAAGAACGGTTAGAATAAAGTTCTTACTTCATCCGAGCTCGAACCAAGCATTTTCACTTGGTAGTCGAAGCACTTAAGCATCCAACTGTAACCGTCTTCTCCATTAAGAATACACATTACAATAACAACATAAAATGTGATTTTCGAAATGAACCCCAAATGGATAGCATTCAAACAACTGATTTGCCTTTGGCTTCAACTTTATAGGAATTAAATAACTCAACCAGGACCAAGTATTCCGAATTCTTACTGCTGCAAGAAACAAAACTTTTCCATGAAAACAAAACTCCACAATCGGAAAAGACATTTTGTCTCTAGCTTACACAAAAAAGAATACTAACACAATGTGTCATATCTAACACCAATAACTGCGGTGATTTAAAAGAACTGCCATCTGAAAATTACGATTGTGATGTCACTAAAACTGAACAGGTGACTACGACGAATTTGGTCATGACAAAAAATGTGAGCATTAAAGTAAATGAGAATCAAACAGAAAAAGTAAAAGAGTAAAATATCAATCATTAAAATTTGTAGAGGTAAACTGAAAACTGTAAACTATTCCGAAGGATTCAGACGGAATAACTGAATAACTTGCAGCCTCATTATGATCAAGGCGAATTAATAAAATGATTCATTGAAATTATGAAATTATGAATTTGTACATTGTATTTATGAACGTTTAAAATATAAGTTTATTTATATTGCAGTGATCTTTTCAAAAAAAGTTAGTTTCTCACATGCACTATAAGTGCTCCAAGCTTGCTCTTAAATGCGGGAGATGAGACAGTCGTATCTCAGGTTGGGTTCTAACGTTCTCAAAAATAAACTAAAAAAAATTTCTAATCCAAAAAAATAAATACTCCAAAAATAATTTATTAAATCCAATCCAATTTAAATTCAATGCTAAAATAAAATTTCACTTCATAGGAAACGAAGTTAGATTTCCCTTATCCAAATCGACGAGTTATCTATCTCGCACGTTCTTTCCTTACGAATATAATTTAAAATTTCCCAGTTTTAAATAATTCAAATTCAATTTTTAACTAATCGAACTGTTGTTTTTCCAAATCAATCAACCAATCAATCAACTACTGCTCGGTAGCAACTTATCAAAAAAATATCCAAATTCCAAAATATCAAAAATATACCTCCAAAAAGCACAATAATGCATTCACATAAAATTACTTTATTAAATCAAACTCAAAAATTTACTCACAACTTCAAAAATAAATTTTACAAAGTCAAAATTAACAAGCCAAAAGTCGCACCGCTCACTCTCGCGGTGACCCGTGGCTAAAAGCCTCGTATTTCTCTCGATTCGCTCTCACCTCTCTAATTTTTCAATCTTACAACTTAGATTTACTAAAACAAAATTTTCTTCAAAATGCACAGGGTGGGTGCGAATCTCTTTGAAACACGACAATATATAGCCAAACCGATCGCTTGGGTTATTTTTACCAGCTTTTTTACATGAATATTTTGTGCAAATTGACACTTATTATCTTCGGGTTGTAAATGCGTATTTATGCAGTAGTTTTTATAAGTAATAATTACTTTTGCGTATTAGTACGTCAAGGTCGTTTATTTTAAAGCTAAAATAACAATCAGAAAGTTACGTTTTCACAACGTTTGCAAGAAAATATATTTGATTAACTCCCAACTTTTTCTGAAGTTCTCATTTACTGTTAATCAGTTTTTTTTATAAATTACCACTTCAATCAAATAAAATATATAATTATATACATGAATAGGTTTTATTATAGACCTATCAGTCTATAAAATTTTGGGTGCATCTCTTGTGTGAATCGTTAACAATACAATAATTACTTCTGCCATAGAGATATTTAAAAACGTTTTATCTCTTTGAAAAGTACGAAAGTTATTTGTTTTACTTTTTAACAGGGCCCATAACCTGTTATTACACTAAAAATATTTTTTCAATTAAAGTGCTTAGTTCTAAAACCTTTACAAATCTAATAAATAAAATTAACCATTTTTAAATACCTATACGTTGTTACCTTAAATTTGTCATAAATTCTATAGGTAAGTTTTTTTCTTGATTTAATGAACAATTTGGTTGGTTTAAGTCTGCCGTATCGTCTAATCGGTTTCTTGAACGTCATCTTAATAGATAATTTATTTTAAAATGTGGAGACTAGTAAATTACATTATTTTTTCTAAAGTTTATGGAATTTATAATAATCATCGAGTAATAATGGATTTTATTATCTACGTATTAACTGGTTGAATTTTTTAAATTGGATTGAGGTGAGTAAATTTTTATCTCAATGCTTCTTTTTATTAAATTGCGTGAAATTTAAATAAGAGAAATAAAAATTAGTTATTGCAAAATATATTATAATATAAAAAAAATTAATATGCTATCACGAATCATTTTATTTTAGAAAAAGATTTTATTTTACAATTAAAAAGGTTTTGAACGGCTGAGCTGGCCGGTCAGGAAAAATTGATTACTGCAAAAATTTAGTTTTTTTTAAATGAAACTTCACTGTCCAATACATGTTTGGTTTTATATCCTCTAAAATATGATTGTTGGAGGTGGTTGTTTCGTTATATTTCAAATAGGCCCATAAAACGTTGTAAAGACATTAAAAGCATTATCCACAGTGTGTCAAATTACCACAGAAGTGATTTTATTACCTCTCGTGAAAAATATCAAACTTTATGATATTAACGTGTGGTCAAGCTGTATTCGAAAATGAAAAATCAATAAAACTTTATTAAAGAGCACATACAGGAAATATTTTTGAGATTATTAGTGTAGGTTTAAAAAATGACTATTTAAAGTTATATGTTATTTATTTTATTGATATAATCGTGAAACATCATGACGTTCATTAAGTTTTGGAATTGAAAGAGTTCAGCTATCAAAAAAGTAGCTACGGTCATTAAAGCTTATGTTTAAACAAAAAGGTCCCATTAAGTCGGCGTTTATCTAATATTTGTCCACGGTTGTGTCTAAGATACTCGCCCAGGACTACCCGCGAGATAGATGAAGACAAAGAATCGTCAAATTTTTAAAGAGCAAGTGGGACATGAGAGGCCACACAACTCGAAAAGACCGACCACCAATTAAGGATGTAAAGCACATTAATTTGCCGGTGGACCTCCTATATGTGTAAACTATACGTCTAATTTAAATTTTCTTACGTATATTTACTCTTTCCTTCTTGTATTGGATTTTAATTAAAACAAACAGAGATGTCGATACGCAGGTATCTTACTTTATTCGGTTATTCGTTTTGTTAAATAAATCAATTGCTTCGTTTAGCAAATTTAATTTGGCAAATATACATTGCAGATAAATGGAACGAATTGATTAATCCATTAAATATCACGATTTTATAAATAACATATTCTCAGTTAATTATTCTAATAATTTCTTTAATGATACTTCAATTTATCTTGCGATAGTTTAAATTTGAAATATCATTTTTTATCTCCATTAAAACAAAACTCAAGTGCAAAGGTTTTACTGCTTTATTTATTACAATATCATAAATCAAATCAAATTTCATGTTACTTAATACAAGAGTTATTAATTCTTACAAGGGTGAACCAAAATGTTTGAACGTGTTAAGTAATTGAAAAATACGAATTTTATTTAAATTAAGAATTGCTTCAAGGAACAAACTTTCACATGGTATATACCTACTTGTTAATAGTTGATTATATTTCCAATCCATTTTAAGAATGTCGTTAAGTAAACACACATATTTTTTATAATTGAATTTTCTACCAGCCAAACCTAACCTACCTTTATATGTATTAATCATACTTTTATAAACATCAACTTTTAAGTGGAAATAAAACAAATGTCAATGTGAAATATAGTTGAACAATAATTGAAACAATAAAAGGAAATAATAATATCGCAGTGTAAATACGATACCTTCGATTAGACCAAGATTTACAGCTCTCTTACTTTATGTATCGTAATAAAATTTCTTAATTTTTTATTCATTTTAAATTATATGGCACAACTTTATTTATGTTCGAAGACTCGACGTTGTAGAAAAGTGAAACTTATGAAAAATATAAAATAATAATTGGTTACATCTCAATATATTCTAATACTCAGTTGCTATTATACTACATACTTGGCTCTTCCTTCTATAAACGCAATTTTAAACCCTCTATAATATTCTCTGTATGATATTCAACATCAGAGAGAATAAGAAACCTGCAATTCCTTTCACATATTAAATTTTTTGCTAAGGAATAGTATAAAATTTAAATGTATCAATAGCCAATGCGACATGAAATGGACTTAACTTTTCATTTGTCACAAAAATAATAAATATTTAATTACATTTCTACAATATAAATATATCTATCAGGAAATACGTTTATATGTCGCTACCAGCCACGCAAAAAAACAACTTGGTTTCTATGTGGTTATTTATTGTTACTTTAACGACTTGCATTTTAAATTTTATTAGTAAAAAAAAAGTTACAAGACTTTATTCATATAATCCGAGATGTATATAGTAGCTACACTCAGAGAAACTTTGCATAATGCAGAGCGATTATAAACAACCATGATCCATAACTAAGCCGGGCATATTTAATATCCGTTTCGCTTAATTTTTATAGAATATACTCAACAGTAAATTGAATTTAAAGTGTAGATAACTCGGTTGCCTTGCAATTAAATTGTTGAAGTAAACAATGACTGCTTTTCTATTGCAAAAAGGAGAGCGAATAAGGTCGATACAAGTTAATTAAAAATCATTACATTAGAAGCGAGTATTCGAGACAGAGCTAAATCAAACTATTCAAGTAATTATTTTTATTTGTTTAATTAGATAATATTATAAAATTAAAACTTGAAACGAGATTATTATGGCACCACAGAAGCTTGACCCATATGGTTTGTAATATTGTACTTACAACGGCATTCAATGTTATGTTTATGACTTGCCCACCCAAAGAGCAGTCAGTCGGTATTATATTTAAGAAAAGATCACAGAACATATTATGTGATTTACGCAATTTATTTGCTGTCAGTATTCACCGAGATAATTAAAAGTCATATTAGCCAAGAATTATAGTCTCTCTCTATAAAATTCCAAAAATAAACCATAAACCGATCGTCGTTTAGCAAAAAGTAATAATAAAAGTTACAAAATTTATATATAATATTTAATTTTGTGATCAATTTGTTAGCATGTTAAAGACCATTATGGATAATTAGTTACGAATTTTATATAAATTTGTTGCTCTTATCAGACTGTAATTTTATCGAGGGTTTACTTAGCATAAATTTGCAAGTAAAATATTACTTTAGCAAAAATTCGGCACAATTTAAATAAACCTTATAAAAATAATAATAGAATCGTGAAGTTCTTTCATTTAATCCAATATGAATTCCGAGTGTGTTCCGGTTGTTATCTGAATATAACACTCGCAGTGGCTCAGTGGGTAATTGAATACGCCACCACTGATCGTTGCAGCATCCACAGAGCACCGTTTTATAGACTTACTTAGGGTAGCAATATTGAAAGTGTCAACATACCACGATAGTAGTACATTAATTTAAACGGTTTTAACATCCAAGGGGATCGAGCTAACAGATTTCTTCTTGTAAAGCTTAACAGATAAGGGTAAATTTGGTTAAATTGCTTTTTTTATACGAACACATTTGAAAGCGTGCTGTAACATTTATACTACGTTTGTAATAAAAAGATTTAGAAAAATATATTAATCTTTAAAACTGTTAGCCGAAATTGAATTAATCGACGACCCTTTTTACACTAGATTGGTCTAGAAATTGAAAAATGTATACTTTATCGCACTGTTCCAGAGTGTACAATAAAAATTATTAGTTTATAATATATCGCCTTATTGTTTAAATTATTATTATTATTTGTTGTGTTTTTGTAAAGCGTTAATTTTTCTAATTTTGTGTTTCTTTTTTGTTATAGGACGAAGTAAGTAAAAATAGATCCGTACCAGTACAACTATAAATCCATCTTCAAAAGTAGTGAGAATATAATATTATAACTTTTAAGTAACAATTTTTTTTGATGAAAGTGTTAGAAAATTAAAAAAAATATTTTTAATTAAAGGTATTGTCGGGTTTGCTTTGGAGTTACGTTAAATCAAATAATTTAATGGTCTACAAAAATATATAATATAATAATACATATAATTTAGAGAATTGAGTAAAAAGACAGGAAAACTTAAAGTAAAAATCATTTTTTTAAAATATACCTAAACTTGAATGTATAAAAGTGTGCTAACCGCAACCATATTAAAGTTTGTTAAAATTTGTTACAAAAGAAAAGTACAAAACAAAGTAGGTCTATAAAAATAAAAAGTATATAAAGTACTACGTTTTATATACTAAAAAAAGAATTTATTTGAATCAATTAAATATATAGATAGATGTTAACTCAAATAAAGACACACAAATAATCTTTATATGGCTTCATTATGCTTTATTTGATTATACACATATATGATATTTAATTGAAGAAAATAAATTTTATTCAGTGTATGAAATTATTAAAATAATATACCTATAAATTATTTACTTGTAAAATACTTAAATTAAAAAGTTTAAATTGAACAAGTTAATTAAACATTAATAACATTTAATATTTTTTATTGAGCTTTCAGTTAATTATTATAGTAATATTTATTTAATTATTTATTTAAAATTTTAATTTAATTTTAAACAAAAAAAAAATTGTTTTATTGTTTAATTTATAAAAATTTTTAAAAGTTTAAAAATATTACTAAATGCTTTCTATTAAATTTTAACATATTGGCAGTAGGTACAATATAAAACAAATATTAATATATATTGGAACTATTTAAAAATTTAATTTTAAATAAAAATCTTTTTAAATTTAAGTGACAATTTTATATTATTATTTAATATTAATATTCAGTCTTACTATTTAAACCATTAATTAATTATTACTGTTAAATTAATATATAAATTTTAAAATTTTTATCTTATTTATAACTTTATATAAAAATTTTGACTATATAGCATACATAGCATATGCTCAAAATGACATTAAATCTTGTATACTATAATAATTAACAATTTATTTTAGTAAGCGTTCAAAGCAAAAAATATTATGTTTAAAGTGTAAAAAAATAATTTTTGTATTATAAAATAGCTTTACCTAATAAATATTCATTTTCTATATTAGTTTATAAGTTAAATTTATTCTATTTTATGAGAAAAATATATTTTTTTTACATTTAAAATATAATTTTTAACTTAAAGACAATGAAATATAATTTGTACTTTATAAAAAAGTAAAAATTTTTCTTGAAAAGATAATACAATGTGGCTGATTTTCCACTTTTTTACTTTTAGTGAAGGAAAATTTAAGATTACACAATTTTTTAGGGTAAATAAGCTTTGATTAATTGGGAAATTTTGTTTTTATTTAAGTTTCATCCATATTTTTTACAATATAGTAAATCTACAAATCATGTTTAATTGTTTAGTAACTCGACTTACTATGTTTTTTGATTGCACAGCAGCATTATAGACTTTAATAATTTTGTTGTTTTCTTTTAGATTTTTTTAAAAATCAAACTGAATTTCTGAATTAGGTTAATAATAAGCTAAAGTTGAATAGTAACTATTGCCAGCCACAATGAAAAATTTCAAAAAACTTTTAGTAAACTATAATTTTTGAACCTTTGAGAGCCTAAATTTGTTTTCTACTTTTGTGTCTTCACAAGTTTAACAGTCAAGTTTCAGCATTAGCGCTTAGCATATTTATGCTATTTTTGGTATATGTAAAAAGTTTAAGACTCGAATTTGTCCCAATTTGCGACGTTGCTAAACTGGCTGTGAAAATTTTGTATAGAATGATGTGTTAGATAGTGTGTATTATATTCTTATAAAAGTATCGCACTCTAAATGCTGGCCTGGGAGAACTTTATTGCAAATTTAGCATTATTCGATCTTTTAGTAGATAAAAAGTAATATAAAATGAGATCCATCATATTTTATTTACTACCGTTGGGAAGAGCATGTTTTCAACCACTATTTGAATTATAAAATGAACCAAACAGCTACTTGATTTGTGTTGAAAGTGATATACTGGTGTTGAAAGCAATTTACTGGTTTTAAAAATAATTGGTAATGTTGCATCTTAACATCCGCAGGGGAAGCAACACTAGAAAAAGCTGGTAGAATTTTTCATAAAAAAGAAAAAAAGTTACTCAGTTAATAATGGATTACTCATCTTAAAATGCCGTAATTTCACATTTACTTCACTAAAAAATGATATACTCGAAAATTTCCCAGAAAATAAAAAATAATAATAATTATAGTTTTTTAATATTTTTGTAGTAGCTTGCTACTTATTTTGCTTACAGTTTAAATGTTTATGATTGCTATTTTGCTAAGTTCACATGTCAATTTGTGTCAAATTTTATAAAATTAATATTAATTTCTTTCAAGTGATATTTAGTTTAGATTTTTATCCTATCAAACTTGACGTCAAACTAAACTAAATTGTAAATAGAATACATCAATGTCATAATTAAATGCGCTTTTCACATTTGATCAAGTTAATTTCCACTTTTATATACAGACAATGCAATGTCATAATCCTATTAATAGATCGAATACTGAAACAATGATTTAGTCAAGGAGCTGCTTGTGCATATTTATACATTGAACGTGAACATGAACTAAAGTAGCAACTAATTAACTTATAATATTTTCATATTAATATGAAAAAAAAATTAATTAAGTCTGAAAAGCTTTCATAATTTTTAATGAAGAAAATGTTCTAAAGCTTATAATCAAGTATAAATTTTTATACTTGTATTTTATGAGGGCATGATTTATTTCAGTGCAGCTTTATGATGATATAAATATTTCTTTAGTATATTCCTGTAATTGAAAATTTATTCAGTTTATTTACTTTTTTCAGAATCTGCGAATACATAATAATATATCTTCAGCAGTTTTACACAGTACTGATTTGTATAACAGCAATTTTATTGTTTATTTTATACTTGATAGCTAAATTGGCGCTGCTATAAAATTTGATGTTAGAAATAGCACGCATAACTTCCTTCTTTCCATAAAGAATCTTATTTTATTGTTCCGTAGTAATCTAACTATTGATGAGATCATATTTTGAAGCAAGGTTTTGTTTCTATGATTTTTCTAGGTATATTTTTCGAAGGAACTGATTGTGTAATTTTTGTATAATTTTTTAACAGGCATTTGCAAATGAATGTACCCACACAATTATCATGAACTTCATCATCAATACAAATTATGCATTGGTTTGCTCTGCAATTATATTATACTTATCAATAATAAAATGTGTGATTTTATTTTCTCGCCTTCATATAATTTCTCCGATGGCGTTTGTGATTGTACGGTTAGTTATAAAAGAATAAAAAAAATAAATGTTATCACCAGAGACCTGGCTCGGACTAGATATTTTACCGTTGGCTAACTAAGAAACCACATCATTAATAGTTATATGTTATGGGTGTGATTTTTTAGAAACACCATAACTATATTGCTTTTGATATAGACAATGTTTTTGAAAAAAATACGTGGTTTCTTTCTTCAGGCATTGATCTGTACATACACAATAATCTATAATAATTATATATTTTATTTTATTTATCAATAATTTGATTTATTTTATTATTTAGATTAACTCTGAACGAGAGCTTTAAATTAAATTAATTTTTAAGTTTTATAATAATATGTATATTATTTCAACAAAAAAGTAAGTTTTACTAATAAGTATATGAAGTTTATTAATTTTAGTTCAGCAAATATTTCATTGTAATTAGCAATAATTGAAGTAATTTTAAAACAGTGTCAAATTTAGGGCAATTAAAAATGATAACCTATTAGACCTTTAGCTCACGAGTTTTTTTGGCTCTCTAGTTAGACAGCGTATAATTTGTTCAGATAATATAATTTTCAAAAGAAAATTCAATTTTAACGCTTTAATATTTATAGAAATTCAGGAAAACTTCATTCCTGGTAATCCATTTAAAAATTTAACCGCGTTTGATACTTGTCCAATTTTACATTCACACTGAAGTTTAATTTTTAAATTTTTCAAGACGCTACTATGGATTGGTTCGGTTCAAGTTTCAAACATTTATCGACTTACATGTGTAATTAATAAATAAAAGAGTCATTAATAAAATGCGACTTCATATACAATTCCGTCAACAATTTCAAGTCCTGAATAAAAGCCACATCAAGAAAACCAGAATGTGCACGCAAAGTAATGAGAAAGTTAAGTATAGTGTAGGTATTGATTATCCAGATACTTGAAATGATTAATGAATCAATAAGATGTATCGTAAATTAACGACGATATTTTTGAGCTTAATTGTTGATAATTTAAAGTAGAAGCATTTATAAATAAGTTAGTTGGGTGAAAAAAATTCATTAACATATTATTTATGAAGCAATTTAAAGTAAAATTGTATCGAGGGATTTTTTTGAAAATTTTAACAATGGTTACATTTTTTAAAGTTTGCCTAAATAAATAAATAAATCAAGTGCATCAACATTTTAAGTCTTATTCAAGTTTAACGATTTGTACAAATGCTCGCAGAAAACATGGCTGCCATTTCCCTGTTAAGTTGTGTAGACTACTTTTTTGTTCATTTTAACTACCATATATCTTTTCTTTCAATTAACTTTCTGCACGTACTTGGCATTTTGTAAAAAATATTAGTGTATCAACTTACCTATCTACCTACCTCTTCACCTTACTACCGTTAATGATCACTTAAAAGAAGATATGTAAATAATCTTAATATTTTAAAGTGAAGCATTAAAAATATTAGAGACTTCAATTAGGTGAGTTACGTAATTTGTTGGATTAATGACTCCTACAAAAACCAACTTCATATTTAAATGATTTAGTGAAACTAATATTTTTAAATTATGGTAATTTATTATTTGTTAAATTACGAGATTACAAATTGTTTTTCTATAAACTACACGGATGATTGATGTTAAATTATATGTAATAATACCAAAATTATTTTCATAATTTTTTTAACTTTTGTACTTCTAACTTCAGCCTATTAAACATTTCAGAAAAAATTAAATTACTATTAAGTTACGATGAAAAACTTTTACGAGTTCTTTTAACTTCCGATTGATATATTAGTTTAATATTTCATTATAATCGTATTACATTTTTTATGAGAAAATTATCAACCTTTTAACATTTATATCGGAATCTGCGGGAAACTTGTAGGAAAGTTCAGCAGACACTTAAAAAATAAATAAATTATTTAAGAATTCTTACATATTTGAGCCAATTAAGTTTGTATAAAAACTGACGAACGGATATTCCCGCCCAATATTCACGATATAATATAATAAACGGAGGAACGTTTTTGAGCGAAAATATAATTAACTTTGAATATTCTGTACATCTCATCTACACGAGACAATCTACTAATCAAGTAGTACTTCCCCTACCTGTCAACACAATTCACTAATTGCAGTTCTGTCATCCATTGTCTTAAGATGAACCAATAACTGTCACGAGTTATGTTTTAGATTATATGGTTAAAGGCGTAATATATCTTCTTAAAGTTAACTCCATTAAATATTTCTAATTTAAATACAGTCAATTAACTGAAAAATATTGCTATGTACTTGCTCGTTAATAAATAATCTGGATGGTTTTGTTTTTCAGTTACTTATGTCATAAGAGTGACAGTTTGAATGAAACTTCTGCGAGAAACACAACATAAAATATTTAACATTCTCATAAAATCGAACAATAGATTTTACTGCACGCCAGTTAAAATTAATAAAACAAAAATATGGAGATTTTCTTTATTATTTTATCAAGAAATAAAATAAACTTCAGGATGCAATATTTAAATTTCAAAATTAAGATCTTACATAAAAACATGCCTAATATTATACAGCAAGTAAAAGTGGGTGTTAAATTGAAGGTTATTTAATATTTTACGAAACAAATTGTTTGAATTTTTTTTATTACTATGTTTTTTATAGCAAAAACGAATGATTATATTATATTATAATAACCTTGCTAATATTAAAAAAATTAATTATAAACACCGAAAAAATAAATGAGATATAAAACAGATAGAAACCGAGCGGGGCCGGGTACAATTTTAAATTCTTGCAATTTCCGTCTGTACATCAAAATTCCTTTACTGTGTACCCTTTGTCTTGTTACAAAACCGCTCAGTTTATTACTTTAATTTTTGCACAGTTTCCACAATCTAGAATTGATACTTAACATTAGAATACGTAATAAAGTGGGGTTTTAAAAATTGAGATTAATCAAACGCAGATCGACATAATTTTTGTTTCTGCAGCAGTTTGAATCATTTTGAAACTGTCAGAGGCACTCACAGGTTAGTTTACTTGCCCGATTTTAACGTGACAGTTTTAAACTGCTGCAAAAATAAAATTATAAGTACAGACCCATATTATAGTAATTGATCTAATTTTTTTAAATAAAAAAATAGGTTTTTTAAAATTTATTTTGTATAAAAGAGTGTATAATAAAATACAATATACAGAGACACAGACGGCTATAGGCTTGGCAGTTAAGCAGGTGAATGCTAATACCTGGTACGTGGTTCGACTCCAGGTGAAGTAAAAGCTTTAATTTTGATTATCTCCACTTCTGCATATTCTGCATGTATTCTGTATAGTAGATTTTTTCAAAACAAAGTGAATTTTTCCCTCGTAGTTTTCATATCACGTTCAACACAATACCATACCACCTATAGGCATCGAAGAGAAAAATTCAACAAAGATCAAAAGTTTGGTTAAACATCAGGTTAGAGAATAGGTAAAATATTATGTTAGAGGTAACTCTTTTTAGCGGCTCTCGCCTTCAAAATATTTCTTAAACCAAATTAGGCAAAAACAAAATATTGAAAAATACTTCTCAAAACGTTAAAAAACTTTTAGACTTTGTAAAAAACTTTAGTGCCGGTGACTGGTGGTGTTAAAGTACTACTTTAGCTCTGTCCGCACTAAAGTACAATTTTCAAAGTTAGTTCAACATTTTGCTTCTAATAATACAATGTACTATTTCTCTACAAAATGTAAAAATGAATAATGTTGTCATTCATTTAAATCATTGAAAGCCATTGCTTTATAAAATACTTTAACTTCAGCGGCAGTAAAATTAATGTTAATTGAATCTAATAATAATTACTTTTGCATTTAGGTTTGAAAGAAATATTGAAAAATATATCATTCAATAAACAAATCTAAAGGGTTAATTTTTTTTATAACCTAGTTGCTTTACTTTACTGCCGACGAGCGACGGCACTAAAGTAATTCAGTGGCGCACTATACCTCGTGTTGTTTTGTGGTTTATCAGTATTTGTCTGCACTTATTCTTATTCACAAGTTAAAAAATTAATTTATTAAATATTCTTATTAAACAATATACTATTGTTATATACAGGGTGTCTGTGTTTTAACTCGACAACCTTATATTAAGAGGTACAAAGTTAATTAAAATACAGAAAAGCTCCGTAAATTTAAGTTTTTGAATAATCAAACTAAACAAATGTTAAAATAATACAGTAATTTTAACTATTCAGTAAAGAATACATACTTACATAGAAACATAATATTTAAAAGACACTAACAAATGACAATAATTCACATTTAACAGGTTAGAACTTAGAATATTTGAATAAATAAGAAATAGAATTCTGAAAAATTACGTTACTAGAGAAATGATAAAAATCTAAAATAAAAAATTTGTAATAACATAAGAAAAGCGTAAAACTAATGAAAAACGAGAGAAAATATACCAAACAAATTTGAAAACATTAAAAAATCAAAAAATTTATTTTACTTTAAAATGAATGTGCGTAAACCTGCGTGAATGAATGTACTAAAAACTAAACATTGTCAACTGTCTGAAATTTTTATATTTTTTAATTTTTCAAATTAAAAACTAAAATATACCACAATAAATACTTAAAAATTTAATTTTTTTAGTTATGTTTACATTTAGGTTTTGACATTTTAAAAATGATATCATTTTTGAAATAACACACATATTGTTTTTTCGTGTAGCGTTTCATGATTACGCAATAAAGGCTGCATATTACAAAATTTAAATATTTGCGGCCAGCAAAAAATCGTAGTTTGCTATAATAAAAGAACGACTAGGGATGTGAATTGAAAGGCTAAAATGTATTTTGTACAATTGTTGAATTGCCAAAAAGTATTTCATATGATCCCCCCCCCCTCTGCGGCGTACTTCTGCGATTTATAACAAATGTGGTTGTTAAGAAAAAGCAAAATTTAATAGTCAATCACAGAACGTACAACATACTACAAACCTTTGGTTTCTGATCGATGGATCTGGGGTGCTAGAGCATCAGTACCCTAGCAAAAAAATATTGTGCTTGAAGAGAAAACTTTTGCTATGATAGACAACTGAAGTTATATCTTCAGGAAAGCCTTAAAGTTATTATTTTAAATTAATATTGAAAATAATTATATTATTTAAAATTTAATCATAATTGCATGTATTTTTTTGGGAAGATGGTGTTGCTTTTTTCGCTTGGTTCGATTTAACTTGCAACGAAAAGCATAGTTATAAAACAAAATTAATCGTAAATCAATCGATATCTGTCATTTTATAGCATTTGAGGTCAGTCATATAGCATCTGACGATATAGCATCTAACGAAATCATTGAAGAACAGATCCATTTGACGGAAAACTAGCTACATTAAATTTCGTTACTAAAAAAAATTGAAACAGGTAATTTTATGTTACATCAACACACACCACATGTTTAAAAGAGAGATAAACATTTTAAAACAAACAAGGGAAACTAGAAAATTGCGACTTCCTTTTCCGATAAAAAACCACCAAAAACCCGATGTTAAAAATGCTGATGACTCTTGTATGTAGTATTAATTTTTGGTATAAATATCGATCATTCAGAGAAATACAGAATAAGAGTGTAATTTAAAACTGACATTTAAACAGAAAAATTGTTGTCATGCCAGAAACTGTGATTATTTCCTGAAAAAATAAAAAAAGTTTTCTAAACATCTAAATTTTGAAATTGCTATAACTTCCTTACAGATACTAAAAGTTAGCAAACTTAATTTAGCACAAATGTTATTATTGAATTTTTAAAAATGATTTTTTGAGTCCTTTGATCCTTCCAATTTTATTTTTGTTACTTTTGTAAAACAAATAATAACTTGAAAGAAAAAGTGTTTACTCTAGATTCTCAAAATGTTGTATGTCAGTTGTTCTAATTTAGTACTTCTTTCATTTTCTATTTTAAATTAATAATTTCAGTTTAAGAATGAAAATGTTAGAGAAAAATTAATCAGGAGGCTAAGAAACGCTTGAAAATTTTTAAAGCTTTATTTTAAACTGAAGGCGAAATAATGCAATGATTTATAGAATATTGAAATATTTAGTCACAAGTGATTAATGATCGGTACTTTGGCTAATTCACAAATGAAACCCCTTTGCACGTTTTGTATCCTTTCATCTTAGTAACGCCTTGGCAGGCTTTCAGTAAGTGATGAAGGTGACTTGCAAAAATCTTAGAGCTTTTGTAAATAATCTATAAACTCTCTTAAGCATTGTTCAAAAAGCAAAAATTATTTCAACTTTTTTGCATATTTGAAAAATCGTAGTCATTAATTTTATTTGATTAAACTGATTAATTATGTTGCGGATTTGTTCGAGATAATCAATATCCGAATAGTCAATTCAAAGCGAATTAAATTATTTTGAAAATCGTGACGTGACACTCGATTTTATTATTATTGCAAGTAATCAAATCTGTAGTCATTGGAATTATGAGCGATTTATAACCACTTTAATATTTTATTATTTATTTGCCCACAACATTCAATTTAGCCGTTTTCAATTACGTAATAGTTATTTGTTCTACTTTTTTTTGTATTCGAATTAACCAATAACGATTTCAATTATTATTTTACAATACTAAATTTTAATGCTGTTAATTTATTTGTGCAGGTCCTCGAACGAGACGGGTTAAAAAGCCATCAGGAGGAACAAAGCCCGTTGGAAATACTGCAGCAGAAGAAAAACGACCGAGGACGGCTTTTTCGGGAGCACAGTTAGCTCGATTAAAACACGAATTCGCAGAAAATCGGTACCTCACAGAGAGACGTAGACAACAGCTTAGTCAAGAATTAGGACTTAACGAAGCGCAAATTAAAATTTGGTTTCAAAATAAAAGAGCCAAAATAAAAAAAGCTTCCGGCCAGAAGAATCCCTTAGCGTTACAATTAATGGCACAGGGTTTATATAATCACTCTACAATACCATTAAGTAAAGAAGAGGAAGAGTTGCAGGAGTTACAAAATTCTCGACAAATAACCAATCCCTCGTAGAATTTATCAAACGACAGCGAATTGTACATATAAAAGAAGTTCCACAAGATCGATAATTTAAAATTTATTTTAAACGGTGATTTTTTCAGTGATACATTATGCTTCCAAAAATATTTTTTAAATTGTTGCGCGTTGACAGGAACTTTAACACGAGAAAATAATCGAGAGTAAAGTTGTCAATGCGTTTCGTTTCACATTTGTTTGAGAGAATTACTAGTTCGACAACTTTTTAAACTGATTTCTGAGCAACTGACATTGTTTATTTAATTCCACAATTCTCAGAGTTGAAGTTGTAAAAAACGAATTAATGTACCTTTCATTTAAACACAATTGCAAACCGTGAGGTACGGACCGAATACGTGCTTCTCAAATTAATCCTAAAAATTGTTACTTTGTGCCATATAATTAATTATTCGAATTTTATATTTTCAAAATAATTGTAAATATTTCTGAAACCTATCGAGAGATCCTATTCTTTACGGTAATATATTTATTGTTTTTTCTGTAGAAATGAGAATCGACAGCAATATTTATTACTAATTAGTTAGAAATTTTTGTAAATTGAAAAGTTATTGTACATAAATTTACATAGATATTATAATACATAGGTTTACAAAAATGTCTGTGAAAATTATTATTAATTATTATTATTATAATTTATACTCTATTGTAAATGTATATTGTAATAAAATTCGTATAGATAATTAAATTATGTACCTATTGCGATATATTATTGCAAAGCATAAAAGTTATAAGATTGTAATAAAGTTCAAATTTTAAATCGATTTTTTCTTTTTTTATTTTTTATTAATCGTAAAATTTTTATTGTATCAACAAGTAAAGCTAAATCGTTTTATTACTTAATTTCATAATAAAATAACAATTTTCATAGTAAATTTGCTACAGAAGGAACTAAGCAGAATATAATTATTCTTAAAATAAATTTAATAATTGAATGGCATCCGAAAGAAACAAATTAAAATTAATTTTAAATATATTTTTTTACGGTGTAGTATTTCTTGATTTTTCAGTAGGTAGGTAAATATATTATCTGCACAAAATCATTGAAACTAACGAAGCAATGCCTCATATGTGATTTAACGTTCCACCGTGAAAGATATTTGTAGATCGTCGACCCTGTGCTTCCCGACTGCACCATGAAAAAGTAATCTGCTTTGCAAAATTTCAGGTCGCTGTAACATACGGTATAAGTATGTAAAACAAGCAGGCCTCCGGACGCCTCAACATTACAGTTGGCGGTTGAGGTGGTTGTACGACCGTTAATTATTTTTGTCACGAATGTTGAATATTTTGTTTATTGTTCATTGAATTTCTAACATTATTGCTTATTTATATGATGTCAATATAAATATAGGTATAAATTCCATCGTGGAAAAAACACTTTCATCCCCAAAAGTAGTTTATTTTTGTTATGTTTTTATTGTTGTGCCAATCTTTGGTCATATTTTGCACTCTTGACCAAGGTCGGTCCTTTAAGACACAAACATAATTTAGCATAGTATAAAAAATTATGATTTCATAATGATTTGCAATCATGAACAATAAAAATCAGTGTTACAGGTTTACGGCATATCTGCGACAAAGCTAGCAAATTATTTCAGATATAAAATCATTTCTGACAAAAGGTAAACTTTTACCCGCAAGGTTTACGGCGTTAGAAGAGGAAGACGCCGAAAATTTTTGGGGCTTAATAATAAACAGTCAGTATAAAATGGTAATTAACAAATTATCGTTTTGTATTTATCATAATAAAAAAAATTTTAAAGTTTAAGCTGGGCATAAATTATACATTAGAAGAAATAGAAACACAGTTCCGAATAATTTTGTCACTTTTTAATCCTGATTATAAATTCTAATTTTTAATATTATAAAAGCGCACGACTGGATAGAGCATTCCATATCATCTTCCTTGCAGGAATCCTTAATTTAGTTTTATTTTGTATTAGACCCATCAGAAAAGCCATTGTACACAATATTCCGACGGATGATTTTACACTGTGGTTCACATTTGAAGTTTAAATTTAAAGTCCACATTTTCAAATTTGAAATTTTTTAAGATTTTTATTTTCAAAAAATTTTTTGGTGTACATGGTTTGGTGCATTCTTAAACAACGTAAAATAGTCTTTTAGTTAGATTTTAACTCTTTATTGGTTAAAATCAACTATTTTTTGAGTTACAGATTAAATTAAGTCCAAATCTGTTTAATAATTTACGTGTTATACAAAACAATTAATTTATTTTGTTGTTGTATTCCTACTTTGTTCATTAGTTTAGGCTGAAACGAATTGGTTTTCTAAAAAAGTTTACTAAACCAAACTTTTTGGTTTGTAAAAATAATGGAATTTAATCAAGAAAATCAAATTCAATTTTGTTAGATAATATAAAGTTAGAATCCAGTTCATAGATAATTTTAGTTTATTTAAAAAGAAAACTTAAATATTTATACTATAATATCAATAGTTTAAAAAAATGATTTATAAAGCCAATATGTTTTGCTTCTAAAAAGGCTTTTTAAATAATTTCTTTTGTCACCAGCTAAAGTGCATATGTTGGTCGCGTGAACACTCTGTACATAATATTTACAATTTTGCATTGTATACCTTTACAAATGGACTGAACTTGAATTAATTTGAGAAAAAACTTTTGCGCCGATCAATAAACAAAGTTTATTATCTGACGGACGGGTTCAATACAAAATAATACTAAATTATAGGATTCGTGACCGGGGGGTCTGGGGGGTATGGAATACCCCCCAGGCAATGTGAAAAGATAATCTTAAAAGATTGAATTTTTGTTGTTTTCTATTTCTCAGGTGCATTTTGATTTTGAATATCTGAAAATGAATGCTTAATTACCTAAACCATCATCTATTAATTGTAGAGTACTATGATTGTCAAAACAGCGAAAACTATACTCATTTACTGACGTAAAATTTCCAAATACAATCGCAGAGATGTTAATCTTATAACGATAAACAAAGTATACATCAACCCAACCGTGCATAACACTGCAAACTAGTAATATGATATGGAAGTAAATTAAGGATAGTCTTACTTCGAATCAAAAACTTTCCCTTTTTATCTTATATCAAAAATACAGCATAACACAAAATCATAAAATGTGAATTTATAAAGTTTATATACCATTTACGGAGTTGATAAGTATGATGATATTCCAGTTGGTATGACACAGTTATTACGCAATATAATATACCTAAGCAATTGCTTATATTACACAGTAAACCTACAAATTTTGCTAGACATTTTTTTGAGCGATAAATCAACATCTTATTATTTATTCAATGCAAAAAACTAAACACCTTATAAGCAACGAGGAAAAAGCATTTTTCAGTATATTATTTATTCAGTAACAGAAATAAATCCTGTCTTCATTTTAAGATTTTGACAGCTTTTCCTGAATTATCGCGAGTTATTGATTCGTTACAGTTTAATAAGCTGAAATCGCTCTAAAATTCGCTTTAAAAATATTTAATTATTGTTTGTTGAATTTTATAAACACGAGATAAATCATCCAATTACTTTGGTTTTTTTAATAACGAAAGTGTACACTTAAATTCTTGAATGATGAAATTTATTAAATTAAAATCTCATTAATTATTTAACGCAAACAAAACTAACCATAACTTATACCATCAGTAAGATTTATAATACATCAATGTTTAGTTTATATCCGAGGGTCATTTTGAATTAATTTTATGGATCCAGGAAGTATAACTGGGGTCGAATGCCGAAACAACGGACCCCACAGCGAAAATACGACCGGTATTTTCAACAGTAGCTGACATTACACCAGGTAGGTAAATATTATGAAATACTATAGAGCTGTTTTTAATATGAATATCAATGTATAATAGTATAGTATGTTTTAATAAATCTTAATCTCAATTAATTAATAGAATTTTTGATAAATATAATATGCCCATTACCTAAGTAGATTTTTAATTTAAAAAAAAATATTAGAAGTTTTATAAAAAAAACCCTTATATGGTGCTACAATTTACATATTTAAGTAGTTAAGCTTTAATTTTCTTTAATGGATTCGTTTTCTAATTTAACTATTGCAATTTATTACTTAATTAGTAACTTAAAAATATTTCTATCACAAAATTATATAGCACTCGTAAAGTGGTGGTAGTATCTTGATGTGATTTAATTAACAATTAGCTATTATTTATACTTTAAATGCAGAACAAATGGTGGGATTATGTATCTTTGCGTTGATGTAGTATAAAGCGTAATAAAGTATTGAGCACCTACGTTGGCATTAGTTTTAATTAGGAATTACCATATACAGCTATCTTATTTAGTTAAAAATAAACACTACATTGTAATTTATGTACTAAAATTAATATAAACAAAATAAAACACTTCAAAATAGGGCTCTTCCCATTCGATTAAAAAACAAGCAGAGTTGGAATATTGTAATACTCGATTTACTACATCCATTTTAATGACCAAGAAAATTATGTCCTTTTATTGCTCCAGATTATTTGGTTTTGCTTTTATGGTAGATTCTTTTCTAATACGATAATTTTTTATATCTCTAGGTGGTCTGGTTCTTATGACATATCCAATCCGTGTCAGTTTTCTCGCTCATGCTGTGACGGTTATTGGTAACTCAAGGTTAATCTAACGCTCTTCTGCATGTTTCTTTGCTAAAAATTACATTTCATTTGCACACTGTCATTGTAAATGTTCTCTGCTTCCGCTTCAGAGATGATTCTATATAATAAAGTTAATTATATGTCTATTAGCATGCACTACACATACATATATTTATATATGATTGGTATCGATATCCTTTTTGAACCCTATAATTTCTTAAATTCTGTTACGTAATGCTAAAATATATATTTTTATTCTAAAGAATAAACATCAGTAAATATGCTTTAATTTATTATACTTGCAGTATGCAGTAGCAATTCTTTTAAATGGAAAGTAAGCCAATAAGAAATCAATATTTAGTTCTTTTATTGATTTGTTGCAGATACCATAAATTATTATTGCACATAATTTATAATAGTAATATTAAAGTACGTATTTGCAAACAATGCCTAGATTAATCTTACATTTGAAAGCTACCATCATGTACCTGGTTATAGTGATCGGAAGCTAATTAAAAGAAAACGAAGCTAATTTGGAAGTAAATTATATGTTAGAAAGCTTCAAAGTTATTATTTAAATACCAAACCATTATCATTAAAGTTCATTATTGGTAAAGGTAAAAGGAATCTATTATTTTAACCAATAATTTAAGTACCTAAACTTTTGAGCTACATACACATGAAAAGTTGGTAAAATAATATTTTTGTCTATTGTATTTTAGACTATTTTCACACTGTAGATCAAAATATTTTTAAGGTCAATACAATTTTGCTTTTGAAAAAATAATTGTAAAATTTTTAAATTGTCAAAAAATTGGGATTGGGTTTGGATTGGAGGTATAGATACAAACACCCTATACACTAAATTAACATGAATACTGAATAATAGTTTCTGTAGAGAAATATAAAGAAAATCAAAATATATCATCCAGATAGAATTCACTCAACATAGACTGGGGTGGGTAATATACCTGACAATGTGTATTTAAAATATAAATTAAAAAATACAGTAGACTTTCTGTAATACGAACTATTAAAACCAACATTTTATAATGGTTTGCAAAATATATTAAAAATTTGTTATTTAAAACACAAAATGCATTTTTAAACTTGCTGCAAAATGTTACTTTTCTCTAAATAAAACATGCTATTTTTTATTTGACCTTGAAATTTTGTCAATAATAGAAATGTTATCGACCTCGTCATTAATTATTTTTGCAGACGACGGCAAAGACATAAAAAATAGGAACTTCAGCTTTAGTTATTGACGTTTGAAAGAAAACCCTTTTTATAAAGAAAATCTTTTAACTTTTTTAATTGATGAGTCATTTAACAGTTTGATATATGGTTTTCTTGTACACGTTTCCATTCAATTCTTTGGGAATTTCTCAAAGTGTTAAAGTAAAGTCTTTGTTTGATTAATCTTTAAATACACTAATTTTGATTTCCTATCTAGATAATCTATTATTTGAATGAATTACAACAATTATATTTTGTTTTGAGACACTCAAGTATGCCTTTCTTGCAATGGTTGCAGACTCCTTAGATGTACATATCTGTCTAATGCATCTTGTGGTAGATACCTCTTTTTAATTTTGATATCATTATTTGTTTTATAATTCCTTATTGCTATTGTGTAAATAAAAATCATTAATCAAATGAACTCCGTTCAATAAAAGATAATTAAATAGGTTATTGTTATAGAATTCAGTAAAGATTCACTTTTCAGCCAATTACTTAAATGTTATCTTTCAATATTAAGTTAGTAAAATTATTAAATACAATGAATTTTTTGTGAACTGCATTTTCGATAATGTGTTACACATGGTGGGGTGCCATTAAAAATGTTAAAAGGGGCGGCTTTTGTGGTAAAGGGGTTGACAAAACACGCCAGGTTGTTGAAGATGTTTTCGTTGCTATCTTTGTTGATATGTTTTAGTAATTAAAAGATATTTAATTGATACTAAGAGTGTCTACATTTGTTGGAAAGCCCTGTATAATATTGTTTGTTTGAGTGGTTTAATGTGTGATTAAATAATCCTAAATAATTTTTATTATTTATTAATAAGTTAATAAAATAATGTTTTATAAATGTAGAACAATATTGGTACAATATTTATTGTCAGTATTGACAACCACGCCTAAGGTAAGATTAAATATTGCGGTAATGATGTGTAACAATATTAGTAAGTACAATATAGGGTAAATTGTGTTTATTTCTAGATATGATATAATTGTATAGTAGATATTAAACAAAAATTTTAAAAATTAAGATTAAAATATGTAATTTTTAACTTGATTTTTCAGATGTTTATATTAAAAAAATTCGTTTTAGTTGTTTATTTACACTGTTAATTTTAAAATTTTGATTCATTAGCACAATGTGAATATTGCTATAACACTGTATTGGTGTCTAATTAATTACCAATGTTGGCTTTCAAATCTTAACCAATATTGACACGATATTGCTAATTAAATAATATTTTATTGCTTTGCTTGGAATATCTAAGAACGAAGATTGTCAAACATAAATAATATGGACATAATGAATGGCATAATATAAGTAACATAAAACATAGTGATAATAATGAAACAAAGCAAGATAATTAATTTCATTATATTTATCACGGTGATTAAATAATACTTAATTATCTTAATTAATTGTACTTCATTGTTTTTCAACGAATTTACTTTCTTTTTGTTTCTTTATTTCTTAAATAATTATAATTCTTTCCTGTTTCAGTGGCAAATAAATGTCTTCAATTGTCTTTTAAATAAAATGAATTTCTATTTTATCTTTAGGTATCTTTAACAGCTGTTTATATTCTTGGATATAGAAATTAATTAATTACTAATCATTGAAAAATAAAAAATTATTTCTTTGAAGCTACAGGTTAATGTCGATTCAAAACTATAATTTTTACAGAAGAGTATTTAAGCATTTAGACCCCACGGTTGTCCACACATGCTTGGCGAATTGTGGTGGTTATTTATAGCAATTGTTTCTAAATTTTGCTACATGGTTTTATCAGAAATCGAACCTGGTAACTACGTCTCAGTAGTTTGGCGCTTTACCACTGGGCTAATCGCACACTAACTATGTATATAATATACTACCCATAATATTTAATAATATAATATGTAGTAATATTTCAAAAATAAAAAAAATTATAATTTTTAATTTAATTACTATTTTAGCCGTGACATTGGCAATATCAGACCTATAATGGCAATAATTGCTAAAGTAAATAAAAACTCAGAATTTTGGAAAGGAATCTTTGATCAACCTATTATCCTTGGAGTCGGCACTGCTTATATGCAAATCGCGAAGGTAAATGCACTGAAAATTATTTTTGAACCTAGTCGATTGAAAAATTTGATTCGTGTAATTTTCGTAATTTATATAAATATTAAAAATTAAAATCTGTTAACCCAAAATTTGGTAATTAGTTGTGTATGTTATTTAATTTTTTTTTCTGAAAGTAAATCATAGGGCGTTTAGCGTAGCTGTTACTAAAGTATGCAGGCTGTCACACGGATTGACACAAAAATGTGTCGGGGTTAAAAGTCAGCTACGCCTCTAACTAGTTCTTACATTTAACATATTCCACTCGAAATACCCACGACAATAATTAGTTAAATTTTTTCAGAGAAAAGAAACCATTCGCCTAAATATTTTTAGTTTGGATGTCAAAAATCATGTACGTGTAGAGGTGGGATTATGACACGTGTAATATTATTGTAATGCCATTTAGATTCCATTTTTAGATATACACGACTTCGAGTTAATCAAGTATCTTTCTCGATGCTTATGCAAGCATTGAGTGAAAGATGTTAGGGCTCCACCCCGAACTGCGCCCTCGAGTCGCAATCCATTATTTATATATCGCTAAGTGTGAGGTCCTTTTGCTGATATATGAGAGCCACCAATTTCATTTAATTGACTGGTCACACAAAACTACTTAGGTCACAGTTTACATTAAGCGGCTTCGTCTAATAAACTTCAACATTCATAATTTTAATTATATAATTAGAAAACGTAAATAAAACTGCTATCATTCTAAAAGCTCAAGTTCATATTTAATTAAAAAGTTTTACGAATTATTATGTCCGAGTCGTTCTTCTGCTGCATCAAATCAATGAGTTTCTTATTATTAAAAATTATACCAAGAGTGTCTGGTATCGTGGTTTAAAATCTTCATACGTCAAAGCAATTTAGTTTAATTTAATTGAATGAAACGAATTATCAGATTGGTTATCTATAATTTTTTAGCTCCGTTTTCGTAGATTCGAGCATGCAATTGAAAAACATCACACATTCTTGCAACGACTCGGAAAAAATTAAATAACTTTTATTATTTTTTATCGTTAACTTAAAAAACTATCAACATAAACTAAAGATAAAGTACAAAATTATAAGCTTTAGCAAGTTTTTTTCTTAATTAATTTGACGATGTGCTATAAGAGATTACACGCTCTTGCAACAAAGTGGCATACTAAATTTATCGATAATTCCCGAAATGACTCATTCACTTGCAGTTTTATCAAATTTATAGTAATTTATGGCATCACAATTATCAATTAAGTCAACCCTATAATGGTTATGTAAAAGCAAGTTAGAAGTAAAAAGAAAATAATATACTTACTTGCCGATGCTAAATACAGATTGCTTGGCAACATTAAAAGTAATAAAGTAAGTGATTGCACCCCATGCGTTCGTTGTTTTCAACGACAATAAGGTGTTTACAGATTGCGTGTTTGATGGACATAACGCTATGGGGTAGTTTATGGTTGGAGGAAGTACGCAAAAGAAGCAGGGTTGGTCTTAATTGATTTATTGATAAGCTTGTTTAATTCAGATAATAATTAAGATGGGCGCGGTTTCGAAATAACCATTATGGTTTCGTGAAATTACAAACAAGACGATTTAAACGCAAATTGACACTAGAAAAAGTTTTGGAAAAAAAAAACTTTGTACTTACAGTTTTTAGATTATAAAAAAATTAGTAGTTTTCGATACATAATTTAGAAAATTCTTACTTCCGTCAACATTCACCGTTAGCCGCAATAATTTACAGAAGAAGCAAATATCTTCAAAAAAAATTTTAAATTCCTTCTTGATGTAGTGTTTTTTTACCAATAATCATAAGTTTGATTCAAAGCCGCTCCCAAATTATTTTTACCATGGTTAGGATTGCACGTTAAACTATATATTTTGATGTAATGTAAACCAAGAAACTTAAAATGGGGTCTGCGGGCTTATCTCGCATGTCAGAGGTGCATGTCAGAATGTTTTCACACGCTGTGATAAATTATAAATGTGGATTGAATAAGTTGTTCGGAGTTCAAGCTGATTACAGTGTAAGATGTACTTATAATAGATTTACCTATGTACAAAGGCGTCATCATCAATGAATGACTGATTTAAGTTGTATTATTTCAAAAGTGTTGGGTGCAATAATTGTATTATTTGTATAAAGGGTTAATAAGTGAGGTTATATCTATCGCAAAATTAATAAAAGTTATATAGTAAAATTTGTTTGTAAATAATTTATGTACTTTATATTATAAAATCATCCTATTTTATTAGTTAAATATTTTTGTCATAATAGTGATTTAAATTTTCCATGTGTTTTACAATTTTACAATTGTTGCAATTTATTGAATTGTTGTAATTCTATTCTATCTGTTAATTTTTTATATTACTGGAAATGCACTATACATAATAATTATGTATTTTTTATTGACAAATTTTATAAATTCCAACAGTGCACAAATTATTAAATCAATAAGAACATTCTTTTTATAATGGTATTTTACCATTAAGGTAGATTAAGTTACAATTAGATTTTACATCTATAATATTAAAACTTAAATAAAAGTTGAATTTCGTTTAATTGAAATATGTTTGTTTACATTCGAGTACAACTTAGGAATTTTTACATAGCGTTCTATTCAATTTTTTAAGACTTTACGTTACGTTAAGTGAATCTAAAGGATACTTAATATTGCATTAATTGTGCGTGATATGTCGCAGATGTCTAAGAATGCGGTTTTATAAAAAAAGCAATACTTAAAATTATAATGCAAGCACATCATAAAGAATTTTATGGATAATAACACAATTGGATGTAGAAAGTGTGTAAATATGTTTCTAATCAGCGTAAAATTAATTTTCAGAGAATTAAAGCAAATCAAAAAAGTAAAAATTTTAAATAAATTTTTTTTTTAAATATACGTTCTTGAGGAATAGCATAATATCTTGGCCCACAAATTTAAAAATTGTAGTGGCTAAAGGCTTAAATTACAAATATAAACAAAAAATTTTAAAGATTATTCGAATACTATTATATTAACTTATTGCGTATGATTACCTCCGTTTATGAAGAAAATTTATAAATATAAGTATCTTTTTGCATAAATTCTCAGTTTTTACGTTGCTAAAATAGTAATGTTTTAAAAAAATTTTAAACTATGGTTTCTATTATTTTAATAAAAATATGTAAGAAATATCAACCAGTTCACGTGTTAAAATCATCTCCGTAGTATAGTAGATGTCTAAGCAAAAGCAAAAGTCTTCGTTTTTAAGTAAAATTTGGCTGTAATTAACGTAACTGTAATTTAAAGTAAAATTATACTACGATGTTAACTATTCGAATTGCATCGTTTACATCTCAAATTTTCAGTGATGTGATAGAGTGCACAATTTATTCCTTCAACTTGTTTTGGTATCTGGCAGCTGGCAGCCGGTGGTGTTCGAGAGGCTGTGATCTATGGGGGTAGCGGGAAATTAGATCAAACTGGATCGATTGACTTTGAGTAGCGTTTAAAGCGTGGCGGAGTAGCAATGCGAAGCATTTACTGCTATAGGTACTTTAATCTTATTCTTCATCTAGTGATTGTAAAACTGATATTGGAGTTTAGAAAACAAAATTACTCTGAAGTGAATCGACAAATGAAGTGAAACCTCAACGATCGAATTGGGGGGGGGGGAGGTCAGAACGGTCGGCTTTGTGAATCTAGGTTATAATCGTGTACAGCAGAGTGATTCACTGTTTAAAAATTTAGAAATGAAGTTGGAAAGTTGGAGATCGTTTTCTTTGAGAAAACAAGCTGCTTGTTTGTGAACATGAGCGTCAGTCAAGTTTCAAACAGCAGTGCAGTTTCGTAGTTTCTGCCCAAAAATACAGCAGCTGGAGTGGTAAGGATGGGGATGGAAAGATTTGAATGCGGGAGGCTGGGCTAGCGTTTAAAAAAGTAGAATTGAAGTACTTAGTAGTATAAATTGAACATACTGTCAACGGAATGGAGTTAACTCTCTCCACCCACTGGCATTCTACGTATGCCCATATATACCAACCGAGTTATTCTAACACCCGTATTTATAAAAATTTCTTAAAGTATCGCTCAGGAATGTTTTAGTTATAATACTGTTATAGGTTATGGGTTACAGCTGATTGGTTGTTTTGGGTTATAAACCGCTTATATCAGTCTTATAACAGTGTTTTAGCGCTATTGAACGTTTATAAATAATGTTTTTTGACATTTTGCTTATAATAGCTTTATAAGCCTGTTGTAACTTTTTATGAATACAGCTGTAAATATATTATGCTAACTTTGTACCTTATTGATTCTCATTAGTCTTAAAAGTTTATCTCTGGCTCTAAGATTATTTTCTTCATAATTTTTCTTACTATTCTGGTATAGTACAAAAATCATATTTGGTACTCGGAATGTTTTGACCAATGTTATTTTATAAATTTGAATATTAGTTTTTTTAAATCTGCTTTTTTGGATATTTCCTTTTATTTCTGATTCTAACAAACAATAATGAAATAATACAGTTGAACTTTACTTTCATAAAGTCTGCTATTTTATTCAATAAGTTGTTTTTAAGTAATTTTGTTGCTAAAAGCTTCTTTTTGTATTTAAAATGAGTCACAGTCAACGCAGTTTCAGAAATCATGATGTAATGAATATTATTAATTTATCAATTTTTTGCATAGATTTTGATTGCTTCTAATAACAAGTTTTTGTGTAAAGGTAACTAAACTTGTAAACTTTGTGCATTCGCTTGATATCCCGGCTTAGAAGTTTGCTGAAATAGGTATTTGCAAAAGTGTGATAGAATTTGTTAGAAATAAAGAGATTAAACTATGGTTTTTAGAAGTATCTGCCATTAAAGTTTTAATGTCAAATATAATATGAGAAATTGCTTATTAGTCAAAGTATAGCTATAGGCACAACTCGATGGTTAATGATTGCATTCTAGTAACAGTCCGTACATAATCGTAAAATCTTAATTAACTATTGTACATCGTACAATAATAATTGAATGTTAAACCATTAATATAAAAAATACAATTTGTTTATTCTTGTTTATATAATATTATAATAGTTACGTATATATTTAGACTTATTTTTATTTAAGATTTAAATTCTACAAGAGTTGGTTTTAATTTGGATTATAAAATTTTAATTTAATCTTTTTAGAAATGTCTTCTACATGGTGATTTTTGTATTAAATCAAATATAATTTATTAATTATACGTAATACAAAATATCATAATCAACATAATAAAATTAATAGATCACAAAATATTTGAAACGGAAATTTAAAATTTGGTTAATTGATCTCAAATTAAATTGATATTGAAATATTGGTTTAATATAATGGTCACATTATGACCAGTCCGCCTCTGCTTGCACCTGTACTATTTTGAATATACTATAGCTATCATATAAAAAATATAGTAAGTATAATATTAAAAATATAATAGAATTTATGTTAAGTCGAGAAAAAAATTTCTAGATTTATATTATCCGCAAATTTTGAAAATATCAACTACGTTGAAAAATTAATGATAATAATATAAAATTGCACGTTTTCGGTATCCATTAAATAAGAATAAGTACACTAATATAATCATAATGGCTGCAAATCGCCTCTTAGTTTTTCACTTATTCATGAGGAGTGATAATGGTGGTACAATTTAGGGTAATCATAACAGAGCAATATTAAAGGGGAGAAAATGTCGTTATGATTTAGTAATATGAAAAGTGAAAACAAATGGATGTTTTTGCTTAATCAATTACAAATTGAGTGCTAATCAAAATATTTACGATTTCATTTAATCATTAACAAATTAAGTGTTTCAAACGCAGTTGTTAAGTATAATTTACAATGGTAATATAAATTAATGCCCATACGTTTCGTTTATTTTTTAATTAGTTTTGTTTTCGTTTTCGAAACGTAATAATTTAATTAGTTTTATTGTTTTATTGTAGTTTAAATTTCATTTTTACTTTATAGTTTAGTTTTTATAGCATGTGATACCAATAAAAATGCCTTAATAGGGATAATTAAGTTACCAATGATAATATCGTTAAATTGGTACGTTGTAAAATTTAATATAATTGAAACTACTCCATTAGGTACTTAATACATTGTTAACGTAAAAGCCCTAAAATGTTCTAATAGGAACACTAAAGCAATCTATCCTGTTGGGCAGCTGAATGTTTCGGAAGAATTTAAATAAAAAATTCAAAAAATTTTTAATTAAAAGTATCACCAGACGTTTTTGCATAAAAAAGTTACATAATTAGGCAACTTCCAAAAATAAAATTAATGCAAGCTTGTAAAGTGGAACAATGCGAAGCTTTTATTAGACCAGTTCTAGTCGAAGTATTTTAGTTATGCGGATCAGTAGCGGCGAGAGTGGGATGGAGTGTTGTGACTGATGTTTCATCTATAATTTGCTTGGGTGGTCCTGTACGTCACTGAAAAATAAAATCATTCTGACAAGGATGCTTTTATGTTTTCGCAAATTTGGTTAAATTAATTTTTTTACATTTTTCCTTGCAATCTAACTGTAATTATTAAACTATTAACTTTCGCTGGCTATGATTATAAATATTTTGAAAATTCTCAAATTTTTTTGGTTTTATATTAACCACAAACATATTAAGAGTTATTCGAAAAAAACATGATGATGTATAACATGTTTTTATATAATAACCAATCAATTTTTACCATTATAAGTTAGGATTTAGTTCCTTAATCGTATATTATGAATCATTAGTCGTAAACTCGTGATGAGTTTTAAAAGTGTTTTTATAAATTCCTTTCGAAAATAATTTTACCAAAGAAACTCATTGAATATAAACAATTGTAGTTATGTGTACGAGACGTGGATCAGATCAGTTCACAGCATCATCAACGTGTGTGGTCCAGTGATCACATTCATACAATATACCTATATATACATACTACTTATATAATACTATACACGCTCTTTCTTGTTCCTGGCACATGCAACCATGATACATCTACATACCATACGTTTACCAATACACCCACATAATATAGTACAATGTGTACCATAATGATTCGAGAGGACACCTGATGATTTACAAATAAAGTGACGCCGGCTATCAATTTAGAAAGTTTTAACACCGGATTATACCATGTACGAATGAGATTTACACAAATCAAACTATTATCTTACCATTGTAGGAATTTTGGAATATTCAACATACCCACATTGTAATGCACCATGTAATAATAAAAATTATTTACATACACCTATTAATTAAAAAGTAAAAAAAAAACAAGAAGACAACATTTTAAACTCTCGTTTTACAAAGTAGGTGATATTTGCTGCTTTTTGTTTATTACTCTACAATAATAATTATGTAACTATAATATACCTGTTTTTATTAAAATGTATAATTTTATCAAATTAAGCTATTGAGCTGTTGTAAGGATCTGTCGTAAGCGAGCTAGCAACAAAATTATAGTATACTTTTTATTATTTTCTTAGTTATTTTCTAGTAATAGCTTCCCTAAAAATTTATTTTTATTTTTGTTTTTTATCAGATTACTATTTTAATTAAAACTTATATCTAGCACCTAGTTGCTGCAATATTAACGTAAAGTATCTTTATTATAATATTATTATTAAAATCATATCGCAATTTTAATAAAAAATTAAAAATGTCTTTATTTAAAATTAAATAAAATTATGTCTACTTATTGCCCCTTTACTACTAAAATTATCTTATTTATATTAATTATACATTAATAATAAACCAGCAGTGTGGTGTAAGGCTTAAATCAACATACTACGGAGCGGGACACCGCAGTTCGATACTTGGTTGCGCCAACTGCACTGCTGTGATCTTAAAGCCCGAGTTTGATCTAAGGGCTAAGCATCTGGCAAGGTTAGCACCCTACCAGAATATATGCAAGTGCTCAAAAAACCGTGAATGTCAAATGTAAATTTAGTATATCACATGGTTAAAAAACAAGACGTAGTTCTAGATTAAGAAGAAGAAGAAGAAAAGAAGATATCGTCGGCTTACTGCAAGAACCAGATAAGTCCCATAACGATAGTTTTGAGATAATAGAGATTTAAATTTTAGATGTACATTAGAAATCAGTAAATTAAGAAACATATTTAATAAACGGAAGATCGTATAAGAAATATATATAATTCATAAATAAACTTATAAACATAATAATATTTCTGAGAAAAAAAAATAAACAGTTGACTAAAAATTGCCAGAAATAGACTTATCTTGTTTTGGCAGAAAGCCGACAATATATTATCTGTAAGCTTTGCAAGACCGTTTACTTTTTATGTATTATTATGCTCAAGCAAAACCGGGTACTTCAGATAATTATTTATATTTGACAAAATGTACAATAACCAAAAAAATAAAATTTCGATTCTTTTAAATAATCGGATGAATAAAAAAAATAGTTCAAACGTTACTAAATAATCTAAATTATTTGTATCTCGTTTGTATATAATAGAAAATTAACCTAAAAACATAATTTTTAAGTCAATAGTGTGGTAGTTAGTAGTATGTAATTTTAAATAAATAAACTAAATAAAATATTAACATAATGAATTCTAACTGTTAAATAATATTTAAATAAACAATAAATGAATTTTGAAAAAATTACGTTATAAAAATGATAAAATAAAAACTTTGTAATACGATATAAAGGCCCCTATTTCACAATTATTATTGATCATCAGTCGTATTTAACATGAGAAACCAAGAAATTTATACATATTGTTATAAATGTTCGTATCTTTTTTTTTTCATTTCTATCTATTTTATCTATTTTCAAAAAGTTTAATAGTAGCATTTTGCCAGCCTCCCCCCCTTCATTTTAAATTTTGGATCTAAAATATTCTTAAATTGTTTGTACTTATGTGTACATACCTTCTTTATTTTCATTTGTACCCATTTTGTTTTCAAAATATTTCAGAATGTCGTTTGTACTTGTATATTCTTTTTTCTTATTTTTGTTTGTTTCAATTTTCACTCTCGTAATTTCATCAGATAATAATAATTATTATTATTATTGTAAATCTTAGTTTTCTTTTCAAATTATATCTATTCAAACTTGTAAAATTTAAAAAAAATTTTGTAAAGAACTCTTTGGGCCTTACTCTCTCACCAAAGAGTTCGTAAGATTTTCCAGTTCGCTTTGCTTAAAAATCCTTACGTATTTAATGGACTTTCCATTAATAAAGCAACAAACAAAATACAGTTTTTAATTTAAAGTTCAAAATGAATCGATAATTTTGAAATATATTTTTCTGAGAATTTTTGAAATACAAGCTAAAACAAAGAAGGTACAAACGAGATTAAACTATATTTAGACTATTTTGAATTCAAATTGAGGAAGGGAGCTACCATTTCACCAACCCTGTGAAATATTTTTCAAATTATCTCAAAGATTAGATAGGTTGATAGATACAAAAATTTATATAATTATTGTGTAATTTTTGTAGAAAATTATTTTCCAAACTTTTGATTTCTTCGGGTAGCCCTGCATTGCGGGTAGTTGGGATAATTTTAGGATGAAAGGTTCTAGCGTTTCCAAAATAAATATATTCTAATTCCAAGGTTTTCAAACAGAAAAATATTCAATCGCAATAATTTTAATTCAAATATTTTTTCTTTGCTTGAGGTTCGAACTTATGAATTTTACTTATCAACTTGACGCGATATCGACAACGCCACGTTTGGTTCTGTATTGTATTGTATTGTATTGTATTGTATTGTATTATTGTATGCATGTATGGTATTGTATTATATTTGCAGTTTTACAGCTGTCGCCGTTTATCCGCTCACAGTCTACATGCAGCTCAATCTTGGCAACCGTTTTCTTCCAGATTTCTGGCTTTTATTGCTTCATTAATTTCGTCTCTCCAGCTTCGTCTCTTTTTTTTCCTTGGTATTCATTTTGAAATCTTTTTGGGCCATCTCTCCTCTGCCATTCGGTTCACGTGACCAAACTATACTAATTGTCGTTTTGTTAATTTTCCAAGTATTTCCAGTTGGTTTTCACTTTTAAATATCCAAAATTATTGCAAAAATCATCAACCAAATCACCTCACTACCGCTCGGTAGCAAATAATCAAAAAACTCCAAACAAAATTCAAATCTCCAAACAACGCAATAATACACACGCATCAAATTCTGTTTATTTAAAATAAATTCAAATTAATACTCACAATTTCAAATTAAAAAAATTTCAAAAAAATTTCACCGAGTCAACAGTCACACAACCGACTCGCGCGGCGACCCCTGGCAAAAAGCCTTCAAGTTTTGGTGATCCGTCTTCACCTAGTAAAATCTACAATCTTTCAATTCAATTATGAAAATCTGATGCATTTACAAACAACTTGATAAACCCCAAAAGTGATATTTCGAAGGTTTTTTCTATGGTTACGAAAATTAAAGATGAAGTGAAAATACTTCTTTGGTAATTTGGTAAAATATCATATAATTTCCAACAAATAAAGAAATTCCAATAACTTGCGTACAGACAAATTTGATTTCCCTATCCAAAACTTTGACGACATTCTTTTGGTCCTCCCAATATTTTTAAGGGGTATTTCAGTAATTTTCATAAATGATTACCTACAATTGGGTAAAACCCCCGTGTGAGGTAGAAAAACCGTAGCGATAAAAAACGAAAAACGACCACCGCAAAATTAAAATACGTACTTTTCTTTTTCTCTCGTTTCTTTTTGTATTAGCTTAATAATAATATAAAAATAATTTTAAAATTAATAAATCTATTAAAAGTTTCTGTACTTTTTACAATTTTTAACTGAGTACATGTTTATAACCGCTATTGTATCTATTTAATCTAATACTTTTTCTGTAGAAGATATTAATTGCGGATTTACATTAATTGCGGAAATCACCAAGTATATTTGATTTATTGTAATATAAAAAATGTTAAATTAATAATAATTTAATTTGTAATTGAGATTTTTTGTATCTTTTTTCATTAATATCTGATATAAAATTTAATTATCGTCGATCGAAAAATAATTTACTCGCGACTTCGTCGCTCGTGAATTAATATTTCTCGCTCATAGCTAAAAAATAGTTATTAGTTAGTTTGCAATGCGTGACATGTGGCATAAAATTGCTGTTAGTTTTGTTAAATTTTGATGAATATAATATGTATGCTTAATAAAGAATAACTTAAGAATTTCATGCTTTGGAAATATATTTAGTTCAGCAATTTTCGTATTCATTGTGCTGCGAAATTTGTTGACTTAAACCATTAATTATAATATGTTCTAGCTATTGTACATCTTGATAAATATTTTTGGGATATACAGTTTAGCAAAATATTTTAAAAACTATACCATAATAATATAATAGATTTGAAAGACATTCCTTATGGAGTTGTCACGGTGCTTGTGTTGACACCAACATTTATTTATTCTTGAAACCTCAAGAGAGTGCTCGACTTTTCTTGAATAAATGATGGTAACATAAAATGACGTGAAAGAACTTAATTTACCATTCATCAAAATGTAAAACACTTTCGACGTGTAGGTACTACTTGTTTACTAGAGAATTAAAGTTTATGTTATTATTTCCTACTGATATTTTCAAAACGTGTTCCAGTGGCCTTTAATCGACTCCAACGTAAATATGAAGATTTTACCTTTACAAGTGTGCCTGCCTCTTATAAAAATATTTATTTATTTGTTCCAAGTGAGTCATCGATGGAGATAACCTGCATTTTAATTATTTTTTCAATCAAAATCCTCGACAGTACTTATAGTAAATTTAAAGAAATTAATTATTTGAGAATGTTTATCTTTAAGGTGTGTAACTGTTAGGATCAATTTATGGAGCAAAGTATGCAATTAGACGGTTATTCCAGTAACTAACCCAAGAAAATAATTAAAATTCTAATAAAAAAAAGTAAAATGTAATTAAAACTCTTTACACATAATTGGTTACGCTTTGTCTGTCATAAATAGTCTTGCATACCCTCGACATTCGATAGGAAGAGGGAGTTTGTTAATTTTGAATCGAGGATTTTGACTAGGAAGAAATTATTGCAGTGCGTTTAATAATTTTTATGAAATCTACCAAGCACACGCAGTAATTTAATTTTTTGTGAAATATTTGGTCGCGAGTCAATATCAATAGAAAAACAGGCAAAAGTAATAACAGTTAAAATTTACAGTAAATAAAGCAAAGCATTACCGGATAAAATATCTACCCTCGTTCTTTACTTACCGTTCCTCTTGTAACAAACTCCCTTTCCAATTCAATGATTTAATAAAACCAACAGAAGGGTGCAAAATGTTCAATTTAAAACTATAAGGAATGCGAGACAAATTAACAATTTGAATGATAAGGTCATCGTACCGTACGCAATCTAAATAAATTGAACCAGAATTAAAAATTAAAGTTGCAAAATTGTGTTATAAAAATTGAACAATTAATACTCCATTATTTTTAATTGCCATGATTTTTTAAATTGTGTCAAAAATGGACAAAGGTCTTCGATAATAATGTGGGTTAGAGAATATAAGCGTAATTACATTAAAAAATACGCAAGTCATTTTTATATTAAAGATTTATAGACACTGTCATATAGGGGACGTATGTTAAATAATATAAAAATTGCTCTAATAGATCTTATTCCTCAACATCTAATTGTATGCATAGGAAAATTGGTATATTGAATTTAATAGCCATCACATAAATATTGACTGGTCATGTTAGTAAATTATAATTTATATACTAATATATTCCGATATTATTATTATACTAAAATAGGTAAATATGATTTATTTTATTGGTTAAAAATTGTTTGTAATAATATTTGTAATTGGATAAATTTATTTATTACCTCTACTTAGCTATAAGTCAAGCAGTAAGTAATTGCAGGATTTCAAAAATATTAATTTTATAAAATATTATATTATTTTCAGTTATTATAGATACTTTTATATGGAAATAACACAGAAATGCAATTTTTTTTTTGATATTTGTGGTAATTTGGTATTGTTTAATATAAAGTTAAACATAAACTAAACAGCAACGTTAAAATGATAAATTTAAATCGTAAAATAAATTTTACGGATTTCAAACTCTTTTTTTGAAATCGGAAAAGAAACCCTTAATTTCTTCATATAAAAATTCAAATTTATTGAAGAAGTTCTCAAATTTATAAAATTACGGGTTAGCAGTTTTCTGTACAATTATTAACAAAAGTAATATTTTAATTTAAAATTAGTTCAAATATATTTAAGGCTTGCTGAATAATAAAATTTGTCTAATTTGGTTTAAAATTGAACGAGATATGATTTTTTTAAGTGGGAGTTATTTTTCGTTCTTTTGTGAAAATCAAGTTTTACTTCCTCATTTAACTCGGAAGGTAAAGGTCATTCAAAAAAATTATAAATAGCAAAAAGAACGATAATTTAATTCTCTGTAATTTTGTTTTTTTAACTACTTTATCCTAAAAATTGTTTTTACGTTTTTGTGAAAATTAAAATACAACAATTTTTTGTATCTTTTTGTTTAAGGTTTTAGTTCAATAAAATTTAAAAAAAATTAACCAGAATTAACAAATTTGTATGGAAAAATCCATAATATTGGAAAAAATATTTGTTAAAACCAAAACTTTTATAAAATCATGGAAATTTTTCTGAAAAAAGTAATATTTTAAAACTAAATGACTGAAATAAAAATTCTTTTGTGATTATATAGCTATGATAGCCTATATTTATGTATTTCAGGCATATTTCTAGGCAATATTTCAATTTTTTACTACAGGGTTCTGTTTAGATTAGTTAGAAGGTGAATAATATACTCAAAGTTCCCGAACATAGGAGGTGCAAGGAGAAACAAAGTAAGTCCCGGATTTTGATATTTTGCCTCAAAAGCGGTTAGCAAGGTTTTCAGTAATTTTTGACGTACCTACTTGTTTCAGTTTTTGAGGTATACGTTTGTGAAATTTGTATTTTGTATTTCACCTCAGGTTTTTTAATATATATTTTGTTTCTTAAATTTCCTACCGGTTGTTCGAACGAAAGTTTTCCAGAAGTAGTTTACAAAAGAACAAAAAACAAACAAAAAGAGGAGTACGAGCCACCACTTCAGTTGACCCTTAGGACCCTCTCACCCTATAAAAACCAAATTGATAGATTTTCAGATTATGATTTTTCGTTAATGACATTAGATATACTGAATATTCTTTCATGTACCGACTTAATGTACTTGAGTATCATTTTATTTAATTAAATTTAATGTCAGACAATAATTGTTTTTATTATATTATACTTTATCTTCAGATATTATGGTGTATACACATTTTATATAGCATTTCTACAATTAACTGTGAACTATTAGTGTAATTTACCTCATTTATAGCTTTTAAAAAATCTTCTTACATTTTTTAAATTATAAAAAATATTGTCGTGTTTTAAAACGTAAAAAACCATAATTTATTTATTTTGTTTATAATTGTTTATTATTTATTTGTAAGTACGCTGTACATAGAGTTAAGTTTGGAAATTTTGTGTTGGCAACCGTGCTGAAGAAATTAATAGAGAGAGTGGTTTAAGGACACTCACTTAGGTTGAGACGCCGTTACGTCAGCTTGACGAGCGGATGATCGTTATTCCCGCAATTATAAGTTTAATTTTTGATTGCTTTAAATATTAATAAAAAATAAAAGTAAGTTGATTTGAAGTGAGGGTTGTTTTTGTTTTGATTTATTAGTGAAGTAAAAAGAAAAAAAAAGTTGTGAAGATTTGTGATAATTTTGATCGTTGAGTGAAATAAATTTACAAACAAATTTGTTTGATCGGCGCTGGCAGATGTGGAACGTTCACGTGCAAGCCCAATACCACATTGCAAGGTAAAAGTGAACAATACCATTTTTCATTACAACATTTGATATAAAATTTTAAAACAACAAATTTAAAAGATTGCAAGAGTCTCATGTTAATAATAAATAATGGATGCCATCCCAGCTAGAATATTTATGGATTAAGAAAAATTTTACAATTTGTATAGCTGGGGACATTGAAAGTAATGCAAAAAATATTTTTTATACACGTTAGAAAGAAAAATTGATATATTATACACTAACACAGCTACTACTTCCTAAACATTTTTTTCTTGTTGTTTAGGTTTGAACATATAAATATTTATATTGTAACATAGACAATTTAATTATTTAAGAAATTACATTATTTGTCGAACATTTAAATACATTATAATTTCGCCTAGAAAATGCAGAAAAAGCATTTAACTTGGTATAAGGAGAAAGTGCAATACACGATTTTGGGACATATGTACAATGTGACCAAAAGTTCTTATTCGATTTTCTAAGGCGGCAACTTTGTTTGTAAATAATAAAATCGGTTCTGGTCGTTGATTATGTATATTTAGACATTTAATTCTTTTTTCTATTAAGTCGCGAATATAATATCGGTCGAGGAGTCGCCTTCAGAGTTAATGTACATTCGAGTTCGGTTCACAGTATTTTCCATAATTTTTCTCAAAACTTCTGGCAATAAATTCTCCACTGTTGTTAGATGTTAGCGCCGCCAAGGTCTTTAATTTGTTCGTATAGAACCGTGACTTGGAAAAACCCCCCAAAGAAAGAAGATTGTGAAGGCCAGTGCAAATTGTCACAACGATAGATTTTTCTTAATGTTCACTATCCTTCGAGATGTAAGTGCGGTTGCACCGCCTTACTACGACTACATGTTTTCCATATTAAAATCGTTAATTGATTCATTGATCATGATTATGTAATGCTTACCAGTCACAATATAGTGTTGCCGACCCCGTCTTGGAAAAAATGTGAGCCTTTCCTTTGTAAATGCCTCACCAAACAGTGACTTGAGAGAATGTAATGACATTTATCTCAGAAATGATAATTAGACTTATAATTATAAATGTATTTATATAGGAGGAAATGTCGTGTGGTTGATGTTTAAGAGTTTTCACAGAAATTTTAAAACACAGCGGCAATATGCTTGCTGTGTGTTATAAGACTTGCTAAAACCAGCAGAGTGGTGTAAGGCTTAAATCGACATGCTGAGACGCGGGAGACCGCGGTTCGATGCTTGGTCATGCCGTCTACACTGTTGTGATGTAAAGCTCAATATCGTTCTATAGCCTATGCAAAAAGCAACGGGAAACCACTTTATTAGTAATTCCCTGGTATGTCACCTTGGCTTTTGCCAACTTGATAGTCTACGCCAGGAGTGTCAAACTCAAAATGGCTGCAAAAAAACGTAGAAACATAAGATTATTTCAAATAATACATTGTAATAAATTTACGTATATAAAAAAAGAAGAAGAAATTTAATGAGTTCTGTTTACTCCAAGTTCTTTAGTTCTTTAGTATTTAGTTCCAAGTACTAAATTTAAAGTTTAGGTCAAGCGGGAAAAAAGTTTCTGTAACATCTATATAACCTATACGTCTGTTACGTTCACCAATCCGTACAAGACTATAGTTGGAGAACTGAGATCCAGTCATATTACGGAAGATTTTATATATCTAATTTAGGCGGGATAAATCTCTGGCATTTTGTTCAGAATAGCAAATAAAAGAGTACAATTAAAAAATGTTTAGCGAATTCTACCTATTTTATTTTTATTCTGGCTCGGGCTGTTATTTTATTATAATATGTTATTGTGTGCCGATATATTGGCCGGGCCTCAAAAATGTTTGCAATGAACTTCATGCGGCCCACGGGCCGCGAGTTTGACACTCTTGGTCTACGGTTTGGTTTGGTTGGTTTGTCTACGTGTATTCTGCTTCTATTTAATCCACAAAAAACAAACAAAAAGTCGTTATGACCTAAAACGTCATTTGCAGAAATGAGAAAATTTTATGCCTGGAAATATTTTTTTATCAATTTAATGTAAAATATTAAATAATAAAACTAAATGGCAAAGAAGTTAAAAGACAAAGTTTACCACAAAACGTGTGGTAAAATAAATTTTCTTACAAATTTGCAAATTTTACGAGTGTATACCTCAAAAGCTAAAACAGATACGTTAAAAATAAGTGAAAACATATTCGGTTCGTAGAAAAAGTCAAAAATTGGAATCTCGACATTTCCCTCTAGACATCTTCCATTGGCTGGAAGTCGGACTATAAAAAAATATATAAACTCTTTTTTGATGATATGAAAAAACTTTTTTTGTCAAAAAAGTATACGATTGCGTTGCAAGGGTGCTTTGGTGGAAACCATTAGTTTCCGATTTTCTCAACATACAAATTTTATTTGTGCACTTTTTCGGCACATAAAAATCTGTTTTAGTGCTTTTAATTATGCAGCAATATTAAAAAAATATAAAAAGCGAGTAAATGTGATAAAATGCGTACAAAGCGTTAAAAAGTTTGTTTATCAATGCATTAAATTTTATTACTTGTATATAGCTTTATAATTTTTTCTTTATTATGTGTAACCCGTAATTAATTTATTTTTACATTAGTGTAGATCTATTTTATGTCTAAAAGCAAATTTCAGAGCGTTTTAAATTTTACGATCGAAAGTTACATGCATAAAAGGCAGTTAATATGGAAATGTTTTGAACAAAACTAAATGGTTAAGTTATATAATTTCTAATTCTAAACAGTAATTTCTGTGTACTATTAAAACTTGATTTCTTACAGGTGATGTCTATCTAATCTGAAAAGGTTCATTAAATTGATCCCTAAGTATCACATTACAATGTTTTTTCCCGTTTGTCGTCCGTGGTCCGCCGAAAAAGGAATTTGAAATATTTACCGGTTTTCTATAAAATATAAATTTTTTCGTGTGTTTAGAGTTTAAATGGGTGTCTTAATAGTACCATTTACATTTTAAACTCTTCTTTATATTATACTTTATAGCTTTATTCTTATATTTAAATAAAAGGAATATTTTAATTGTTTATTTAGACGTAAGCATTGAAGTGTTTATATTTTACATTTGAAAACATAAAAAGTTTAATTAAAATTAGTGAAGATTAGTCGCGGTTGTCGTTTTCGCTGGGCTTATCCGACCGAAACAACTCACGACTTTCCAACATGACAGCTAACTTAGGGTACAACTTTAATAAAACTTGATTAAGTTCAGATACTTTTCACCCCATTTGACAACGAATAAAATGCGAATTACAAAATTCTTTTAATTCTCACACGTCTCGATCAAAACATCGAATTGGTTTTAGAAAAATAAAATAACTAAGTACACACGCACCACACAAATAGTCGCATTGAAAGTCTCGAGTAATAAATCAAAACGCAATAAATCATACGTAAATTAGACTAACTCGAAGTGTAATTAAATTTATTAGAAATGTCAACCAGGCTATTCAAGTTTAGTGGGCTGTATCTGCATGTCATGTCATTAACTAGTAGAGAAGGCCATGCATCTTCCCAACTTTACTAATGAGGGCGGTCTTCTTGATTTCTAACGCTTAAGCTCAAATCTTAGTGAACTTTTTTACATTAATTAATTTCAAATCCCTCTTGCGCTTTTAAATCAAATACTTGGAATATTAAAATCACCCACAAAGTCTTTCAATTTCAAATATTCTTTTTAATTGACTTCTTTTCACCTACATAAAACATGCCACGCAAATGTGTCGACTATAACCAACGTCAATTCTGATATATGTAATACGGGATCGATAACGTTTTGATTTGCCGATAACTTGTGACCACAAAATTGCTACCGATCTAAGTTAATTGGAAAAGGTAGCACATAATGAGCTTTTGATTTTAAACCTTACAAGATGACATCACACCTTGTACGTCACAGATCCGAATGTGATTGGTGGTGAATTTTGAAAAAATATCAACATTGTTATATCTAGTTAGATAATAATAGTTTTGCATGACTACATTTCCAATTCATCAAGCCAGTGGTCCATTGTGGTCATTTGCTTTAAATCAAGCAATCGTTTTCTGAATTCGAGTTTGACAAATTTTTTCTCACAGGTCTAAAATTTGTTTCTTTAACTGCGGAACTGCATAACCGCACAAATTCCCTATTTGTGGTGCATTTTTTGCTTTTAAAGCAAATTACTCGAAATAAACTACAGATATGGTCTGTTGAATGACCAACGGAAAATGCAACTAATTTAAAGAACTTAACTTTTTTATTTCTGTTCGTGTAACTTAAATACGTATTTTATATTTCAAAATGTAAAATTCAAAGATTAGCCTATAATTCTTAAATATAACCAACTTAATATTATTTTTATAATAGTCTCTAGTTTGAATTAAAATTTTGTAATTATTGGGCAACTCATAAAAAATTATTAAATACCACAATAATTAAAGTTGTCGGTATGGAAATAAACTTAAATATTACCAATTCAATAATATTTTATAAAAAATTGTTAGATTACATCAAAATTTTAAAATAATTTGTTGAATTTTGTATAAAAAATTGCTTGTTGTCTTTTCTTTTTTCGTTTGGTTGTCTATTGGTTAAATTTACGTTTTGGTTTCTCTTCGGAGATTTCATAACTAGCCAAAAAACTTTTATGCGTATATTACGCCGCAGGAATTAGAATAACAAAAGAGAATTTATTGAGAAAGAGAGCTGGAGTTTTGCATCGAGACTTGTAAAGAGAAAATATAAAATTATTTTCTTGAAAGAAGAAAATAAAGTTTTGGGAATTCTAAATGTGAACTAATAATTTTTTCCGAAAAGCATTAGGAGTGTGTTTACATTTATATGTAGATATTTTGATATAATGTTAAGCAGCTTCTGTGTCTCGTACAATAAACCAATTTATATTTTATGATTCTGTTAAACAAGTCTATAGCGTTATTAAATTAGAGTTATTAGAGAAAAATTTAAATTAGTCATACTTGCGTTCACATGATTATAATATGTTTCTGGTAAACTGGGTTAAAACTAAAACATGTACTCTTTGATCAGGGACCTTAACCTGTTGTGGAATATTATCCACACTTATGATTAATAACTTACTTTATGCTCTTATTATTTAATAATTATACTATTAATCGGTCAGGTTGTCTGTTAGTCATCATAACCCTTTAGTATTTGGAAGGTGTGAAACTCGATTGGTGTGCAACTTGATTTCCCATATTGTGCGGCCTAGCAGCCTAGCAGATGAGTTATGTAAATAAAGTCATTTAAACAAATTTTATTAAAAACTAAAATTCAGTATAAATAAATATTATTGGATTTTTATTTTCACCAAATTGGAATCCAACGAAATTAAAAAAAAAAATAGAAATAAATATAATAGAATAAAATAGTAATATCATAAATACTTCTTCGACGAGTTTCTTTTCTTTTAACAACCACCCCTAAAACATGTTTGCGTAAAGGACATAATTTTTTATAATTAATTTTTGTTTATCGCGTTTAACACCTGTCGAGTTGCACATCAATCGAGTTCGACACCATTACTTGGTATTGTATAAGATTGAGCACCTCTTGTACATTTTTTCTTTCAGGTTCAATTCGCTGTTGCATTATAGCAGAATTTTCAAAATTTTCATTATAATTGATTATGATGGTTTAATAACGCTCTCTTATAAGGATTTTATCTGTTGATACAAGGCCGTATTTAGACTAAATTTTTTGGTGGGGTAGGGTGTTAAAAAAATTAAAAAATAAATACCTAATTTATTACAATACAAAGGAAACTAAAATTCAGATATATTATTCAGATGACATAAGAATTAAAAAAAAAACTACAATAAAAAACAAACCTAAAATTCAGCTGTTTTTCAGCTTCAGCAAATTAGCTGAATTTTAAGCTGACGTTGCGAAGCGTTAGCTTCAAATTCAGCTGTTTTTCAGCTTCGGCGAATTAGCTGAATTTTAAGCTGATGTTTCGAAGCGTCAGCTTCAAATTCAGCTGTTTTTCAGATTAGGCAAATTAGCTGAATTTTAAGCTGATGTTTCGAAGCGTCAGCTTTAAATTTCGCTGTTTTTCAGCTTAGGCAAATTAGCTGAATTTTAAGCTGACGTTTCGAAGCGTTAGCTTTAAATTCAGCTGTTTTTCAGCTTCGGCAAATAAGCTGAATTTTAATCTGACGCTTCGATACGTCGTACGTCATACGTCAAAATTAAAGATTATTACAAGTATACATTTAACAAGTATAATCCATTAATTAATTAAAATTAATTGAGATAGTTATACGGTTCAGTTGAATACGTGTTTTTATAAATCGATTCATTATTTTATGAACACAGCAGTGTAGAAAAATAATTAAAGAGCTATTACCAAGTAACATTTTGTGCTGAATATCAACTGCGAGAACGCTGTGTCAGCTTAAAATTCAGCTAATGAGCTGCGTCAGCTGCTGATTTTTAGTAACATCAGAAGCTGAATTGCTGCTGAATTGCTAATTTGGCGGCAAAAAACCAGCTGAAATTGCGTTGCGTCAGCTGTTGAAAATGCTGACTCAGCTGATATTCAGCGCTAAATCAGCTAATATTCAGCTGAAATTCAGCTAAAATTCAGTTGATATTCAGCATTTTGAACAGCTATTAAAAAAATTATTTTAAATTGATAATTATATTTACCTAATTAAATTGTCGCCCTTTCAATATTTGGTCGTTTAGCGAACATTTATAATACAAATTATATTGTTTGTATTTTATATTGTCAATTTATTAGTAATTTAAAAAATGGACCAACATTTAAAGTGCACAAAATTTGTATTAATTTTCATCATTTTCATCATCAATAAATAAAAATAGTGTTAATTAAAATCGAAATAATTTTCAATGTAAATCTATAATTTATTTACAAATGCAATATTGGGCTTTCGCTTTAAGACATAAATCGCATACAAAAGCGAAATCGCATAAATTCGACCGCATGGTAAAAGAAATTCGCAAAAATATCATTTTTCGAAATTCGCAAATCATCATATAATCGTTTAACTTTATTTTTAAATTTTTTAATTTTTGTCATTAGTAAGTCATATACTTTCGCGTGGTAATTATATTTTTGAATATTTTATAAAATTTTGTGCACGTTTTTCCGGACTTAGCAGAATTTTATTTACGATCGCCAGTGCAGACATATTTATATTAATTTTATTTTCATTTTTTTTCATAGTGAAACAATTTTTAAAAATATGTTACCGATTATAATCGATTTATGCAAAATTAGGAATTTTTGTGTTAATAATTAACCAAAACAAGACAATTTTTGCTATTTTTAAATTTCAATGTAATCGAATTTAACACGGTAGGTGTTAAGTTTTACAACATTGTAGCTAAGTTAGTGTTTTTAAAAATTTAAAAAAGAAATTAAAAAAAAATTCAAAATTTTGAAAAACTAGCATGAAATATAGTGGTGTGTATTTAATTATTTTTCGATAACTGATGGTCAAATACTCCACACAAAAATAAATTAAATATATTTTTAACAAATCAAAAAAGTTTCATATAGCTTCATATTTTTTAATAAAATTAATTTTATCTTAATTAATTTTGTTAAAAAAAATATTATCACATGTTAATAACATTAACCATTTTATAGCTTCATAGCCTAGGCAGTTCAGCTTTCAAGTTCCTCAGTTTGAAGTTTGAACCTCAGGTTCAAATCCCACTCGAGGCAGGCGGACGTGTAAAATACTGTAAGTTTAAACTTAACTTAAAGTTATACATAATAATATATAAATTTAAAAGTACTGTAATATTTCAGATTCTATTCTAGGATATCGTTAACGATATAAGATATTGCGACTGATATAAAATAATAAATAAATAAATGATGTAATAAAGATATAATATATTTATATTTTTTGATGTTAATAAAAATAATAAAATAAAATGTTCTATAAATTATAGGCGACAATTTAATTAGATAAATGTAATTAATAATTTAAAGAATTTTTTTAATAGCTGTTCAAAATGCTGAATATCAGCTGAATTTTAGCTGAATTTCAGCTGATTCAGCGCTGAACATCAGCTGAATTTTAGCTAAATATTAGCTAATTCAGCGCTGAAGAACAGCTGATTCGGCGCTGAATATCACCTGAGTCAGCATTTTCAACAGCTGACGCAGCGCAATTTCAGCTGGTTTTTTTGTCGCCAAATTAGCAATTCAGCTTCTGACGTTACTAAAAATCAGCAGCTGACGCAGCTCATTAGCTGAATTTTAAGCTGACACAGCGCTCTCGCAGTTGATATTCAGCACAAAATGTTACTTGGGAGAGTAGGGGTGGTTTTTTGAAAGACCGGATAGAAGGCCATTATTACTTGGGCATCGAAAGAAAGAGGTTGATCTTAGTGAACAAGTGTGTCGATTTTATTCAGTAATTTAAATTTAAATTTGTTTAAATAAAAATCGTAGCCATCGACAAACGTAAGTTTAAATATTTGATTTATTTTTTTAAAAGAATTTAATACAGGATTACGTTAAAAATTTATGTAATAATTTTTCGACCACGTGGTCGAATAATTCTAACACGGATTTCAATCTATTTTTTTAAATTACTTCATCTTTAGTTTTAAGGTTTAATTATTGGTTTGAGATTATGATTTATGCATTATTATAATTAAACGGGATGACTAACGTAATTAAAGGGATTAATTATTCATATGTGACCCAAGAGGTATTTTTATACTACATTAGGGATTATTGCGGCAATAAAAAGTAGGTGTATTTGTTTAAGATAATTAATATGAAGACGGTTGTTTGAAGTAGAAAATAAATAGCATTAGATAATTTAATTTAGATGAATTGCACAACAAGGGAGGTGGACGCTTAAAATCATAAGATGGCGGTAGCAATATGTCGCAGAAATGGCTGATCACTGGTAATTGTAACCGCAATTAGGACCTCCTAAGTGATCTGGCAAGTTCGGTGAACATGTTGCTTATTTATTTTTCAATGAGATAATACTAATTATGATATTTCAGGACAGTTATTAACAAATATTAACAAAGTTCCTTATGATTATTTGCAATCACATATGAGATAATACCAATTACGATATTTAAAAACTGTTAATACAAATATTAACAAAGTTCTTTATGATTATTTACGGCTACATAATAATTTAAGATGATAACGCTAGTTTTAAGTATAGGCGATTTATTTAGATTTAAGAAATGACCAATTAGAAATTTAAGAGGGACGACGTTAGATTAAGCACTGACAACGTATTAATTAAGTGATGATCTTAGTTTTAAGTTGATGAGGTAATAGTTAAGAGCAGATAAATTAGCATATAAGGGTTTATTATTTAAAGATCTTACATAATATAAAATAATTGAGTTGATCACCGAAATACATATAGGCGCTTCTTTGCAAAGTATTATAAAGATTTTGGTTGGTCATTAAATATGAATAAACAATTAGAAAACATTACGATCAGAGGAATTAATTTTATCGAACAGTTATTAAATCAAATTTCAAACTAAAGTATTCTGAATTAAATGATATCAAGGAGATTAACTTTGCTGGTAAATTGGTTGTTGGACTACCTTTTTCTTTTCGGTTAAATAAATATTTATCGTTAAACCGAATACTGTGTTTTATTTAATTTGTGTGTACTAATTATTCCTTCAGGTGTCCTGTCAGTGGTTACGCCACTGGCACATATAAGTTTAGGTTTGAGGTTAGTAAACAAGGTAACGACATTAAGATTCAAAGAGCCATCCGCAGATTTAAAAGGACTTGTAAGTGTTACTACAAGGGGAATCACAACGTGCGAGGTTTGTTTGACGATCACAGCTTTGGTTTAGTTTGGAACTTTGATTTGAGAAGGTAGTAATTCAAATTGAAGAATCAAATATTACAAACTCGATAAATAAATAAATAACTAAATAAAAAAATTTAAATTTCGACTTAAACCGTCAGTCATGCAAAATAAAAGCAATTTAATAAAATTAAAGTACCAACTGAAATCGATTTGCGCTATGTGAAAATTTATTCTACAACCAGATCATTGGGGATTGGAATAGTTCTATGACTGATGTGAGATATAAGAGCTAGCCTTGTTAGCCTTACTTGTCCAGTAGACAGGGCTACCCTAACCACAGGACTAAAGAGGGTAATTTGGAGGCGGCAATTTTTATTTTGATCTTTTTCAGTCCTAAAAAGAATAAAAAAATATTTACGATCTTCTTTGGGACAGAGCAAATTAAATGATGAGTACTTTATATACCGGGTGTCTTCGTGACTGTGAAGAATCTTTGAGGTGGTGATAAACGACACTTTCCTAAGAAAAATTTTTAAATAGAATTTTTGCCCAAGTCTAAACCCTTGAGGGGTACTGCCTTTAAGTGGTATTCTAGTCATGACGCATCTATTTCAGGCGGTTTTTGAAGCTTTATATAAGTGAAACAAAAAATATTTTTACTACTCATTTTTTTATCATTTGTTTATTGATATTTTAAGATTACATAAAAAATTAAGCAAAAAAAAATAACTTTAAATTGATAAAGTTATGACCTGGTAAAGTGGAGGATCAAAAAAAAAAGGTTTCCTGGCGTGCATGATTTCAATCCTTCTGGTCATCTGAAATAAAAAAACCAAACCGATTCTTAAGTAGTATAGCTGCCGCTATAGTATGAACCTTGGAAAAGTCAAAAAAACATTTTTTCACAAAATGGCAGCCATTTGAAAAAAAAATTTCTTTTCTATATGTTTTTTTAACAATTCCAAATTTTTTAAAAATAGTAAAATTAAAAATTTTAATTTGAGCGTGGTTGAGGCGATAGAGGAATGTATAAAGAATATACACACCAAATTTCTAATAAATCCGTTTATTAGAACTTGAGATATCGTGCATGCCAACTCGAAAAATGTAGTTTTGAGAAAAACGCGTTCAAGTTGTAAGTTAAATTGCATGCAGTTTGATACCCTGCTTACATTTCTTCAATCAGCGTTTCCGACTCCACACATCAGGTCTTTTTCGACCTCAAATTTAAAGATTTAAATAAGTAAAATTTAAAAAACACAAAAATAAATAGTATTTTTTAATACTTTTCTTAGTTTCGTTCTATCTAAACCGGTCAAGTTACCACGACACTAAAATGGATATAACTTTTAAAACAATTCGAATTTCAAAAAAATGTATTAAGAGGATATTCAGTAATAACTAAACTATCAAAATATCAGAACAAAAATTTTCTTTCTAGATTTTCTAGACTAGAATACCGCCTTAAAGCAATTTTTTTAATTTTTGATTTCAAACGGCCATAGCTCCAATATTATTAATTTTTTAGGGTTAATGGATTTAGAACTTTTTTAAAGATCATTCGCTTATCTAAAAATTAGATTATAATCTGTTATGGTATAGAATCAACAGATTGCGAGTTATAAATTAAATTAAGAGAAAAATGTTCAAAAAATTCAGGTTTCATTTTTTTTTCTTGCGAACCCCGTATCTGTTAAACAATATGTTTTAGAATAAAACTGACGGTTTAAACCGGATAGGGAATTTAACGGGCTACAACTTTGATCAAATAAATTCTTTTGGAAAACTAACCGTTTCCACAGAAATTTCGAAAATAATGAACACGGTGTAGGTAAAAAAATTAAATTTACAAAATTTATTTTAATACCTATCTGTATTCTTTCCTCTCTGGTTTCGAGATTTCTTCTATCGATGTAAACTATAGCTTTAAGGGCACCCATAAAAAATAATCGAGAGATGTTGCATCGGGTGATCGTGTCGGCCAATTGATAAATCCTTCATTTTTCTGGGTACGCAGTATTTAAAATTTTTTTAAATTTTGTATTAACTTTATGTTTTTGTTTGGTGTAATAGTAATAAATTGACTTTTTCCATTTTGTATTTGAGCCTTCTTATGAAGAGCAGCGCATTAATTTTAGTAGCTCAGGGGCTACTAATTCCTTAAATAGCATTTCACTCTTTTGAGGAAAAAGAAACTTCTTTCTGGGGTGGCTGTTGTCGCTGGCAAGATACACAGTATTTGTATAAGCTTATATATTGCCGTGTTACGAAAGGATTTGACCGCCCCAAGTTGTAATTTTTGAATTGATTTGAAACCTTGGGTAAATTTTTTTAAATTTAAATTTTGTTATAATAATTTTTGAAATATAAGGTTTGCAGAAAAGTGAGTTAGAAAGAGACGGAAACGGCGGAGGCTTAGATTTATTATAATTTTGTGCAAGTATTTTTGCAATTAAGATTTTATTGTTATTGAAAAATTTTGTTTGACAGTATTTTGGTCGAAAGTTGAAATTTTGTGAGATTATTTTTATTTAATATAAGTGATTATTTTTTGAGCAATTTTTTAAAATTTTTGTTCGATATTCACAAAAAAATTAGATTTTTGTGAATTTTATTTTAATGGTTGCAAATAATTTGTCGAGAGAGCGACAAAGTTTGATTAGAGGTTGACTTCTATATTTTTTAAGAATAATTTCAGTTTTGAATCCGAAATGGTTTAATTGGACATTTGAGAATTTAAATTATAATTTAAATGAAAGCCATCATGTGGCTTGGCTGATTTAGCAAACAAATGCTAATTTGAAACAATAAGTTCGATCCTCGAAGAATTTATAAAAATTTATAATTGAATAATAATATAATAATATAATAAATAATTTGAAGAATTATTAAAAAAAAGATAGTGTGTCTGTTTTTTTTACCAAACAATTATCAGCACAATATAATTAGAAATAAAATGTTGCATTCATCTAAGGTCTCTATAGTATTTTTCGGAAATTTTTTTTCTGGAGACTATGTAGTTTTCCAAATTCTTAGTTCACATGAACTAGCGCCAACGCCAACAAAACTGATGAACTATATACTAAATATATAGTATAGGGCTTTTTCATGTTTTTTATCGTCAGGTTTTATATTTTTACAATTTAGTAGTAGGTGTATTCAAACCATTGTCGCTAATCGCCGGATATTAATACGAATTACAAATTTTTTAATTTGGGATTTAATTAAAAGTATCTCTTGAGTTTTAATTTTTAAAACACTTCAATTGTACAGTTTGGGTTATAGTTTTGATTGTCTTTGTTTTTTCTGATTTTTTTACAATAATTGCAATCGGACTTCTTGTAATTTATTAATTGATAAATAATTTTGGAGGGGGGGGGGTGAGGTTTAACCTTAAACCCTCTCCCTAAATACGGCCTTGTGTTGATATTATGAAAACTGAAAGAAGAAATCAAAGACTTGGCTTTTTATAATACCATAATGATAATTATGTGCAATACTAATTTTTTTATGATTGCTTGCACCACATAATATTTAAAGTTTTAAGCAATCTTTAATCGCTAAGTGCCACTAATTTCATTTGATCATTGTTTCAAATTAGATTTAAAGAAAATTTAAATTTTAAGTATAGGTAGTGCAAACTGAGATTAATGTAGAAATGTAACACATCCATCAAATTACATTTTTTTGGATATTTCTGAAAATTTAGTCGCTCCTGGTACCGGCCCTTAAATATTTACCTAATCTATATATTAAATAGTATATCCACGTGGAAAATTTTAATTTCGTATAAAAATAAAAATGTTAAAGTAGAGTTTATATATTTTTTCAAAGTTTTTTTTTTAATAATAGCCTACAATTTGCTCTCTTTTAAAAACGATCAGCTGGTCAATATTTTCAGGGATAACTTTAGAATAAAATTTTTACCTTGAGCTTAGACAATTTTTTTGTGTGTCGTCTTATTTTTAAAAATAATATAAACTTATGTGCATAAACTGGTAACACAGATAAATGCAACAAATTTTTTCGATTAAATCAAAATAATGCTCTAATAATTTAATATAATATAAACCTCACGAAGAAGTACAAATTAAAAAATAATTTAATTAAATGTTATTTGTATTAAACCTGCATTGATTTTTACAAACCATATTAAATCTTCTATCTGGATTTTTTTATAATTTTCACCATATTTAATAAAACTAGGAAAAAAGACCAAAATTTGAAAATAAACTAAACACTGCAACTAACTCCTTTTTAAATCTTGAAAAACCGCCCTAGATAAAATTTAATCTTAAGGCAAGTGAAATTTTCAAGAAAATTTCGACATTAAAATTTAACTACATATTTGTAATAAAATACACGAAACTTTCATAACTACGCATATATGTTTGTACATTGAAATGTCCAATAATATAAATTTATTATTATATTTGGCACTAGTTTGAATACCATACCGTATAAGAATTACTATAATTAAAATTTCAATAACTAGAAAGTGGAATACATTATTTTTTTGTGCTACAATTCAAGTTTAACAATTTGTGGGAAACTTTAAGTTATTTATGATTATTATTAATTAATTTATTTTGTTATGTTAACCTGAGATCTGATTTTTGACAATTTTTTTCCAGAAATAACATTTTTACTTTATCATTCTTTATCTTCATAAAATATTGATATAAAAGCATTTCTATTATCTAAATTACTAAATTGATTAAATGAACTGCGAATTTCTTCAAAATTAATTAGACAATTTTAATATTAAAATTGGTCCGTTTTAAATTTTAATTGGTAATAAAATGTAATTTATATGAGGCGTCTTATATACGTTTTGTGTCTCATTAATGTTTAATTTTCCTTAATTTTCCCGAGTATTAACATACTGTGCCTTTAATGTAACGCTAAAGATGCTAATTGGTTGAAACAACCTACGGCACCTGTCGTTTCAATTCTATTTGCCAAGAGATTTATGATTTGTGAGTGCATCAAAAGTATGTTTGAAATTTTATTGCACTATATTTAAACCAAATCTGGAAAAATAAGACTCATTATCCTTCTGTTATTATGGATAGGTGCAATTACAAGACTAGGTATTCTTGAAAAAATACTGCACCAACAAGTGGCTTTTAAAGTTTTGACGCCTTATTTGGTGTTTAATTTGTGAAAAATTTTAAGTGCTTTCATTATAATTGGTTGGTCTAAATAATTATTCTCATTTTGATTATAAAACATTTTTTGTCTGATTTTCTATAATTCTAATAAAATAGATCGATTATGAAATATGCTATTGATCAAACCGAAGAAATTTGAAAGTTGATGCCGCCATAAAAGCAAATTTAAAAGTTTAATTATTAATTAACATTCTCATTGATAAAGTAAATAATAAATAATTAATTATAAGTTGTAAAAGTTGTGTAATATAGAGTAATTTTATTAATTTATTAAAGTAGTATCCTGATTTCCTGAAAGATTTTTTTAAAAAATATGTACACTATTTCATTGATTATCGAAAGAAAAAACCGAAAAAAAAGTTTAAAATAACGTTACCAGTTAAAAAGTTAATGTCCGTAATAACTTAATTATAATGCGGTAAATTGAAATTATTGCAATTTTCTATAAGTCGTTAAAAGTAATTTCAAAACAAATAATCTAGAAACTGATGATGCGTTTTAGGTATAGATTTTTTAAACTCGCAAATCCTTGCTACGCTTAAACGTAATATTGCGTGTTTTTTATGTCGGTGAAATATAATTTTTATATTTATAATCATATTTTCCATTGGTATGTTCCTTTGATATTTTTTAATCCAGGAAAAATTAAAATAAAATGTTAATTTTGTAACAATTAAAAAATTCTTTAAATTTTTGAAAATACTTATCAACGTCATTAAAACGTAAAAATCTAATCTATTTGTATAAAAAATACTAATTAATTTTGTTAGAATTATGACTTCTTCTTGTGACAGGAAAATTTTATAAAAACTGTACTCAAGATCTTTTTTCTTTTTTGTTTTTTTTTTTTTCACAATTTAATGTTTTTCTGTGCAATACTAAAAGTTAAAACTACATAATTATACAATTTTTTAATGTCCTAGTGCTAGCGAATGTATAACAAAGAGAAGACGAGAGAGTGTGTATACGGAGTATATCATCAAAGCGATAATTTCAAGTAATTAAAGTTGTCGCAGGCGCGAGTTCTAGCTAGTTCTTATTTTTGTAATCAGTTTTAAGCTGCGCGTTTCTTTCCTTTTTCATTTTTCAAATTTATATGTGGAAACATGGGATAGCATAGTGCGACGTTATAAATACAGTATTTAAATGATGTTGGCGGTGCTATAAATCAGTAGAAGACCACCCGTGTGACGGTGGCTTGAACGCGCAACCGGACACCGACACTAGCGCCAAAAATGTTAACAAGACACATGACAACTGCCGCCCAACTGTGCGTTTGTTAAAGCACGGGGCTGAATAACCCTTATAAACGAAATATGCAAAATTAAACACAACTTTGAAAGCCTATTACTTCTATTTAATTAATTTGCATTCGTAATAGCCAAAGAAAATGTCTGCAGAACCACTTTTTTGCATAGGTGGTGCACATAGGAACTTAAATTATTAGAGTGGAACTTTAAAATTAATTAATAATAAATAATTGAACTGTAAAGGTATTTTAAAAATGTCTGCGATATTAATGCGTTTTAATATCAATTCACTCTTTTGAAACTCACCAGTAAATTCTTATATGTATAAAACTAACCACTTTAATTGTGTCTATAAAATTGATCAACATAATTGATAAAAGCGATATTATAATATTTAATATAGTATAATTATCAAAAACTCCTGGTTTTATCATACCCGTCGTTTTTAATGATCATTATATACTTTACAAGTTATGAAAATAATAACGTGGAATCCAGACCACGACACATTTTGGATTAATAAATTTCTGACTAAAAAATTATTTAATTTAGGGACGCGTTTTGAAAATTTATAACATTCTTATCATCATTGTCATCATTAAATAAAATTACAAGAAAAAAAAAACAATCTAATGTACTTAAGAATTTCAAGCGTAATCCTTTGTGCGAGTTTATAAACCTTAATTACAAACTTAAATTATGATGGAAACTTTTGAAAATCATAAAAGGAGTTTTTAATGAAAGTGCGATAAATATTTTACTTATTTGCAACTATGTGGATTAGTCAAATTTGAATCTAGAATAGGAAGTGACGATTTTTAATAACTTAAAATTTGAAAATGCGTTCTTATAGATTTATTAGGTGACGCCAAGTAATATTAATATTAATATTAATTTTTTGGATTCTTGGTTTGGTAAAAATAAAAGTTCAAGTAAAATTCGGTTTTGCACATATTTATGATTAAAAAATGAATAAACTAAAATCTATAATTATCGTTCGTATAAACACTCGTAAAAACATTATCAAAGAAAACTGCGTTTTATGGAATTCTTGATAAACTTGGTCTTACAAATTATACATCTTCGTATATTAGTTAGCAATATTAATAATTTTACATTATGTTAATTTTAAATTGAATTTTAGAATTATAATTGGTTTAATAAAAGTTAGCCTTTATTGTAATATTAAAAAATAGTTAAGTGAAAGTACTTCCCTCAAACAAATTAATTTATTTCGTGAATTAGTTTCGACCACAAATCACAAATAAGACAACAGAAAATACATTATAAGGATTATTTTTGAAAAAAGTAAAACCAAGAAAAACTTGAGTGTATTTCATTTAATTGTTAATCTTAAAAGTTTCACTTATTCGTAAAAGCAATAAATTGTATTACTTCAGTGTCGGTATTATATGTTCGTAATTAGAATCCATATCGGTATTTTTAGAATTTTATATTATGAGAAGAGTCTTAGCAAAGTATTTCCCATAAAAGAATTCCGCTGATGTCATCAAATTATTGTATATTTTTGAATTTTTGATTTAAATTTTGGATTTATTCAGATAGTCTTTAAAAATAATGCTCAGAAGTTCACTTTTTAGAATTTAAAACAATTTGTTTTGAATAAAAATTTTTTTTTATCAGTTTTGTTTTATTGCCTGTTTCTAATACGTAATCTTATTTTTTATTTTCGGTTAACGTTAGGCATAAGTCGCATTTTACTTATGATAAAAATAATAATAATTGGTTTCAACTTTTTTGATTTAATATGCCTACGCAAAATACTCTTATGTGCAGTGCCAGTGTACTTTGCATAGTAGATATCTTGATATTTATTATCAACAACTACTTCGAGTATAATATCATCGATTTTGTTGGATATCTGTGCATTAAATTTGTAATACATGATGTAGGTATTATATTTCTTTGATACACATAATTAGGTATATAATTCAACATTTATTTTAATTTTAATCATTAATTTGATTAATTTTTCAGAAACAGATAAAATAGTATATATTACTTGAGAATAAACTATACTTATTACCAGGTGGATATAATCCACTTTGCAATTAATAAGCTATTTTAAGCTGCAGTAAGCTTTAAAGCCGCAGGACTTTCCAACAATGACTTTGTTTTTTGATAGGGATAATTTTTGATTTAGTGACCGTTTTATCATTTGCTTTTTCACATTATGTCAAGTAGTAAGTGTAGTATTTATTATAATGACTTCAATTTTAATCGAAAATCGTAAAGAAGTAATTAAAATTCACTACAAAATTGTTGATCTGTGAAAATTACATAAATCGCAAAACTTTAGATAATTTCGATCGTTATAATCGTCCTTAAATTTGAGTATTATGGTTCGGTACATGGCACACCAACAACAATAGGTATTTGGCCGGGTCGTTCAGCTAATTATATTACTATATAATAGAAAAAAAACTTAAAAATGAATTTTTTAAGTTTAAGTAAGTCAAATTCAATCTAAAGTATTTTTTTTTACATTTCTTAGTTGTTTTAATTTTTCAATTTATTTGGTATAAATATTTTCTTACTGTTCATTATTTTTGCATTTTTCTTATTGTTATAGGACTGACGATTAGAAATAATCGTGAAATAATAACTTTTATATCGTATTACAACATTTTTTATTTTAAATTTTTATCAAATTTTTTTATAAAGTAATTTTTTATTCAAAAATTCTGAGTCAGTATTTAAATATTTTTTATCAATTTTCATTTTTATTTTTCTTGAATTTTTCTTTCTAAATATTCCAGTAATAAGTCTTTAAATATGTAAGCATTGTATTCTTTAGTTAACAGTTGATATTTATTATTTTAACATTTTGTTTTAGTTTGTTTATTTTAATTATATTGCTGTTGTAACGGAAATTATTCAGAAAAATACAAATTTATAAATTCTACGACGTTCTCATTAATTGAACCTATTCATGACCATCACATAGCGAATTTTGTGTAAAGATTTGGGTCTGAAACTCTATAAAGATTAATTAGTGCAAGAATTAAAGCCAGTCGACCATGTTCTTCGTTAATAATTCACTAATTTTATCATTGAACAAGGTGATGGTTTTTCGGAAAAAATCATTTTTTTAGTTGCAGATCATTTTCATTTACAATTTAAATTTTTTTTAGAAAATTCAAGAGTGATTGTTAAGAAGTCTTCACATTCGGTTGTGTTACTGTTTGGTGCACTTTATCGTCTGTAGGAGTGATTGGACAATATTTTATTGAAAATGAAACCGGAAACGCTGTTACTCTCAATGTTTTGCGTTATTAGGACATGTCAACAATGTTTTTTTTTGCCTATTATTGATTACACTGGCTCACAGCTGTTTTGGTGCCGGGGTATTTGGAGTTGATTTTATATAAATTTGAAGCCCTGAATTCAAATATGACATTGGCTATTGCCTATCTCAATTGCCAAATTGCCTAAGCTCAAATTTCAATGATATAACATTTTAAAAAATAAATTTTTAAAGTGGAAAGTAGGGTAATTAGTAAGTTAAAATGAACAAACTAAACAAAATGTTAAAGTAATAAATTTTAACTGTTAAGTAAAGAGTACATACTTAAATAAAAAATTAATATTTTTCTTTATATTTAATATTTATTTTCATTTATAAAATTTTTTTATCAATTTTCATTTTTATTTTTCCAAATCAGTTAAATAAAAAATTAAAGTCTTTTTTATTGTTTTTTAAATAATATTATTTTTCTATGTAAATATGTATTCTTTACTTAACACTTAAAATTTATTATTTTAACAATTTGTTTAGTTTGTTCATTCTATATTATATTATTTACTATATTATATAAAATCTACAAAGATAGAGTAAAAAGTCATGGATGAAACCACTATTTTTCATGTAACTCGCCGGCAAACTAACAATAAGGCAGATAATTATTATACAGCAACCAATTTTTGTATTATAATGTGATTTAGAACTGCACAAAATGAAGCAATTGCTGCATTTTGTGTAAAAATGCACGTTTAAAAAAAAACATTTATCTAATAAAGTAGAGCTGATAGAAAAAAACTCTTTTGATATTTAGATTCAGCGACCCAAATATAGCTAAAATCAGTTGCAAAATCCTAGGCACCAAATAAAATTTTTGTTTTTGTAGGCCTGTGTTATATACCTATGGATGTGAATGATATATAGTTTTAGCAAGATAGCGCTATAATGCCACACAGCCACCGAATCAATTAATTTATTAATTGTAAACAAAATTTTCTGATCCAATAATTTCGGGTAATTCTGCAGTCCATTGACAGCGTAGATCCAACGATTTAATGTTGTTAAATAATTTCGTAATGGGCTATGTAAAAGATCAAGTTTAAATAGATATTTATTGAAACCTTGAAAGCCAACATCCGACGCGTAATTGGTGATATAGAGCCGCAATTATACAAAAATGTAATAGAAAATTTGTTTCATATTATTTTTCATTTATAAATGGTAGACTTTGTACTACATACTGTCATGTTCCGAACCAAAGTTTTGCCTACCCTGTTATTTTGCTATTAATTTTGATTTTTCATTTTATAAAATATTTGAATTTGAATTTTGGGAGGTAAAATTTTAAAAATTAAAGTTGGTAACAGAAAAAATTTTATCGTGGCTTCTATCAAAAATGGTCTAGGTGATAGACATGTAAAAATTTGTTTTTGAATAATTTCAAAAACAAAAGATTTTGGAAACATTTTGGAAGATTTTGAGTGGTTTTTGAAAATAAAATTTAAACGGAAGCTATCGATGATAATCGCAATATGATAGGGAAGATAATAGAGCAAGAAAAAAGAAGAAAACAATAATAAAAAAATAAGTAAATTACAAAGTTTATATTAATAAGATAAAATTTTGTTCAAGGAACAACAATTTGGTTGATAAGCCGGACTGCGATACCGGTATCGAATAATTTTTAACGTGCCCATTTTTAAAATTTTATTCAAATACAAATTTAAATTTAAGAAAATATTTAATTGGAAAATAAATTTAATTAATAATAAAATGCTGGAGGCATAGCAATACATAATATATCAATAAAAAAATATAGATCTTTCATTCAAAATGTGTTTTATTTAAAATGTAAAAACAAAGTACTTCTAGAAAATTCCTTTATTTTGTATTAGTTTCTAATACTATAAAAAAAATAATAAGCGTAGTATATATTTCGATACTTTACTGAGACTTAACTACATACATTAAAAATCGTATAAAGTCTATAATATTATGTTCTTTGGTGAAATTTGCATGATGTTGGAATACATGCATACGTACATATGTAATTATTCATTTTACATATCGTAAATGCAGCTTACGACATTGGTTTTATTTAAAGAAGAAAGGTTTACATAAATCAAAACCAGTAAATCTTAATCCCATAAAGGTGGTTAGGATTATTTATACTTCAGCAAAAAATATTACTTTCAAGTTAGAAAAATAATCCAACCAGAAATAATAGTTTTTTCTGTGCTATTAATAAATCAGCTATATTAAAAGCACGACTTTAAAATAAATATTTCTAGAAAATAAGAGTAAAAGCTAATCACTTTATGTATATTATGTTTTACTTGACAGTAATAATTTTAAATTTATTTTCAGTATGTGAAATTTTAAAATAAATACTTGTATATTATTGATTAAAGTTCTTATGACTGTTAATTTTAAAGCTTTCTTGTGAGCTTATGAAGATAAGAGAAAAATCATGACTGCTAAAATTAAGTAGGTTTTTAAATTAACGAGCTTTTCATTTCTAATTTTTATAAAACTCTATTTTTTATCTGTGTTTATTTACACAGTTTAGAAATATTTCAGCAAGGTATACGCTGTAGCCCTACAGGTTACGAACGACAAAAATTAAGTCTATTGATAGTCGTCTAATAAACTTCGTGCAGTAAATTAATTCAGAAAATATAGTAATAGGCCAAATATAATTTGCTAAGACTTTTAGTTAATTATCAAACAAAACATTAGTAAAGCTAGAATTGAACATATGCTTTAAATGAGCAGCATTTTTACATTTTGATTTTAGCATTTTTACTTTGTTCTTGGTTTCTATGAAATTTATTTGTCTAAGACAATATAGTAATTAAATTCATAAGTTTTCAAAAGTTTTCAACTTTTTGTCTTATGAAGTTTAAGAGCTGTTATTAATGTTCTAGTACTGAAATCTTCTGAAATGTTCCTGTCGTCTAAATAAAATTAAACAAAGTGGAATTTTGGAAAATGAAAATTAAAATAAAAACATTAAAAGTCAATAATACGTTTTAAATGATCTGCTGAATTAAAACTTATAGAAATAAAATTTGTAATCGAATTAAAATTATTTATTTACATGAAAATGTGTGACTATCCCGATTTAATAGTTCTGTTGCTTTATTTTTTAGTAATGCTTCAATAATAAATTGACAATATTACTTTTTTAGTTTTATTTTAAATATTGCTACTAAACAACTATTTCGTCAGGAGGGGGGGGGAAGCTTTTAGACTTTTAAGTAAATACACGAAAATAATTGCAATTAAGATAAATGTAGCAATCGTGACATAGCAATTAAATAATTCTTATTTGTTATCACTAAATCAAATTGATTTAGTGTTAAATATCAACAATTAGTTTTAGGGGCGCAAGTTATTTGAAAAGTAACTATAGGATTTTAAAATTTAAAAACTTATTTTGAACTTTTAAATGTTTAGACTGTTGATTATGGGTCCGAGCATTTTTTGAACAAATAAAGTTAAACAACAAGAAATATTACCTGTTTAATTTTTACCATGATAAACTCGTTAAAAATTGATTTCTTGTCAATTACATACTACATCATATTACAGACTACTCTTATATTTTTTTTCTTGTTTTTATATTGACTTCTTGTCAATTTGTCAATGTAGAACAATTTTTTGTTGAATAAAATTATCTAATTTTATAATTTAACAGAATGTTTCTACTATTTTACTACCCTCTTATTTTGCCCAATAATAGGTATATATCTTATATAACATGAAACTTAAAAGAATTTTAATTAAGTACTATTTTAAAGTACAAGACACTGACATTTAAATTAATTCTATGATTTCTTCTTGAATGTTCTAAGTTAGTTTCCTCGTTTACAAGTAAGTATCGATGTAAAATATTTACTAGCAAAAGCAATTTATAAGCAAAGCGTAATAGAATATTATTTCTTAGATACATATATCATAAAATTGATTTATAGATATACATTAAAGTGACATCTTCTATAAATGAACATATAGATTATATTTAATTGTATGCTCTTCTTAGGTAAATATTTTTCTTGTGGTCGCTTATTAAGTAGATGAGTATAAATTTGGTCAAAAAAATATGACGTTTTATTAATCTGATTCATTTATCATTAAGGAGATTTAAAATTAAAGTTTCGCATTTATTTAATGATATTATTGTTTTTTAAAAAACATGTTCTATATTTCGATGTTGGACATCATAATAAATTAAACGGTGTTCAAAATTAATTTGCAAAACAAACAAATTTACTTGTTTGTTTTTCTTAACCACAAACTCAATCTGTTATTGTAAAAAAAATTGCTATAATCTAAAAAATAATTAGTTCTCTAACGGATTGCATAAATTAGGTTGTAGGTTAGATTAATATTTTATAATAATAAATTGTTAATTTAGGATTGTCAAAATTCTAAAAATTTCGTATACGGGAACGGTCGTATATTACTTAAAACTCAAACGTATTGCTTATAAAAAACTCGAATATACTTTCATTAAAATAATCAGATGAAATTTATATTTGAATGACATGTTACATATTATAAGTTTATTATTATTTTGTGTTAACGATTTCTCGAATAGATTTAAGATCAAACTCGTGTTTTATAACTGTCACACTGCAAAAAAAACTAACAATAAGATTTTTAGGTTTACATGTGACAATAAAATCGCTTTGTTGCAAGTTGAAGCGAAGATTAATTAGTTTGTCAAATTAGTATGTTGTGTCTTATTTTTTGATAAGGCTTCTATGTGGGCAGCTTTACCTATTTAAATTATTCTACCAACACATGAAGATATTATCTTTACAAAAAACAATAACCTTTGGTTGCAAATTTCTTGTTCACAACAGAAAGATATTAATTGTTTGATGCTATCCTTAACACAAAGAACATTTTAAAAATATCAACCAACACTTACGTGTAGGTTTATAAAAAATGTTTATTGTTTTATATCTAATAACTGTGTTTAATTATTGACAAACGTATTTTAATAAACTTGCTGGTATGTTAATTCGGGTATATTCTTTGCTGGAGTTCCGCAGGGATATATCTGTAAATATGCCGATGTGTCCAGAATTAAAAAACAAATTTCATAATAATCATTTATTTTCAGTTATTTTTCTAATAGTTATCTATATACAGAGCATTTCAGAAACACAAGATTGCACATTATTTTATATTTTATAATAATATACTATACGTAGCAACATAAAATCTATCAGTCTATTTCCAAAAAAAAAAAAAGATTTTAACGCTTTCGATAATCCTAGTTGGCTTAATATACAATAAATATTTATAATTTTTAAACTTCTTCTCAACATTCTTATTTTAACCATGTAGTTTACCTATACAACAATAACTTTTACATTGTATTTACTACATGCTATATTCTAGTTTAATGAAATCAACTGGCAGCTTTGGTTTGCACTTTTTATATCATAATTTTACAAAAATTATAAATTATACAACGCAATTAATAATGATTTAAAAAAAAGTTAGTTATTTACATCTTGTACACTCAATACATTTTGACATTTTTTATTTGGTTACGAGCATTATTTAACTTTTCATGGCAAAAATCTAAGGACTTAATGGCATATCATCTTCGTCGCAAGCAACCGTGGTATGATTGTATAAACCTTGAGCCATGAGCTGAAGAGCCAATGCATTCTTTTGGCCGGACGATTTCTTAATTTTGGCTCGTTTATTTTGAAACCAAATTTTGATTTGAGCTTCGTTGAGACCAAGCTCTTGACTCAGTTGTTGACGGCGTTTTTCTGTGAGGTACCGATTTTCTGCAAATTCGTGCTTTAGTCTCGCCAACTGGGCACCCGAAAAAGCCGTGCGAGGTCGTTTTTCTTCGACTGCTTTTTCGATTTTCTTTGATCGTCTCGAACGAGGTCCTGCAAAAAATAAACATGATTTAATGATTTTATAAACAGCCAAGTGCTATATTATTCATTTGACAAGCAGACAATTCGCTTAAATTTTCTACCCGTGAAGTTTAGAAATAGGGTCGACATTTGTCACTAATTAGAGCAATTGTGGCGCAGTTAGCAAACGGTAGAGAACATTAGGGAAGTATTAACCTACTTGAAATATAGTCCAGAGGGAACGTTATTATGTTCCTATTTAGAAACCAGTTGGCTCTTAAAATATATTGACAATGTTTACTTTTGTAACATGTATTTCACAAAAGTACTGAATAAAAATTTTATGTGTAACATAAATCTGTTTAAAATTACTACCGTTTTCATACTTTGCCATTCAATTATTCCATTAACAATTGTAAAATTAACAAATCGTGTAATTACAGGTCACAATTAAAGAAGTGGGTAATTGTGTACGTAATTGGTACCTGCAGATCTTTCATGCAAATTATTACGACAACTTTTTGCTAAATCGTGACATGCGAACAACTCAATTTTTGTTATTATACAAACTTTTATCTAATATTTCATCAAATTTTTATTCTAACTTTATTGTAAATGTGCCTAATTTTTTGAACATACCGTGTTCGACGCCTTAAAATAATTAAAAATAAATCACTTGGAGTAAGTCTAAAAATAGGGAATTTAAAAAGCACTTATCGATGTGTCGATAGATTAATCGATTAGTATGAAAAATTTTTCACTGCTAAAATTATTTTTAAATGTAAATGCCTTTTTGACAGATTTATTTTGTATATTGTAAATGTAACGATTGAGGCGTTACGGCCACCGATCGTCAAGTAAAAATTAATGTAAAAATAATGAACGATGCTTTTGAGATATTTTTCGCAGCTTTTAAATAAATCAACGCCGATTTTTTAGGCTTTACGTGCAGTTTAACGACAAATCTGTTAGGTGTACAATTTTTATGTTTAATTTGAATACAAAAAAAAAACAAATTTGAATTTAATGAATTATTTCTTTATGAAAAAATTTATATTATCTTACCATTTCTTATTATAATATTTTATCAAAATGATTTAAATTAAGTGCTTCCATTTAAAATGCAAACTGATAATGGTCACGGGTGGGCTGTTTTTGATTTACATGGGTAATTATTTTTACTTTTCTATTGTATAATTGAATAAATTGGTAATTTTGATTGATTCGGCACTGACACTAACAAAATTATTAAAATAAGCAGCGAGACGTTTATTGATGTTGTTTTGAAGTAACTTTTGGGTACGAAGTGTTATAATAGGTGGTTTAAATAAAGTGAATCGGTAATCAGTCAGATGTCACAAAAAAGATCTGATGTATTGACACGTCAACACTACAAGGTCGAAAATAAGGGATAAAAGCATTATATTTCACAATAATGACGTGAATCGATCAGATTTGCTTCTATTGTTTTAAAGTTGACATTTTTTCGAGCAATTAGTTAGGGGCTACTGTATGTTGATATGATCTGATAAAGGTTGACGGTCGTATTACTTTTTTCTTTATTTATCGTTGCATTCTAAATGAAGTAGTTGTTTCTTTATATGGAATTCTTTTGTAAAGTATTCGAACCCATTTTTATTCTGCGATAACATTGAAAATGTTGATAAAATTATACGTTAACAAAATCTAAAAAATTGTATAAACCTTTGAAAAAAAGAAGAAGAATGCCATCATTAGCGAGTTGACGACGATACCTACGAAACAATATAAATTTTTTACACAAAACGAAAAGAGCTCATTTATAAATGTGCTTAGTCAATTTTTTACTCTACCATAATATAACTGTTTTGTAATTAGCATTTTGAGAACAAATTTTAAACAAATTAGAAATAATTTTGTATAGGCACCGACCTACGTTTTACATAACATAAAAATTATTAATTACCACTTTGTTCGTTATTATTACACGATTTTAGGTTTAATTCGTGTGCTTAAAAATAGATTGTTTTATATTCCGATTAGCTTTAATAGAGATTAATGATTTTATCTTTATTAATTTATGTATTAAATTTAAAACTGTACATTTAATGCTCGTAATGGCTTATCAAAGTCACACACTCGAAATAGTTTAATTTTGCACGTATCGTTGCGGCTCTTAAACGTTTCCGTATTTTTTAGTTCTTTGTTTATTTATATTTTTTGCATTTTTTGATTAATATAACTCGACAATTACATGTCATAGAAAATTTTTAAAAGCATTGGAGTAATCAGTTATGGAGTTAAAACTTGTATTTCAAAATATCCCACTCTATTTGATCTCTATTAGATCAACAGTTATTCAAAACTTAAGAGTGACAAGTTTAAATATGCATTTTTTGGTAAACGTTAAAAAGAAAAACGATTTTATTTAACTTTATAAAAATATTAAATTTTTGAAGCTTTGAATTGTACTTCAAAAGTTTATCGGCTGCCATTTGCAACCAATAATTTATTTAGTTTAAAATGTTCTTAAACTAAATCGTAAATTTTAAAAAAATTTGAGGGTTAAAAAATTTGTTTTTGATTTTGTTTAATTTTTATTTAACTCACCATTTATAACGAGTTTATACCGCATGGTTCCGCAAGTATATTTGACAAATATAATTGTATTTTGACGGGCGGCACAAAAGTACTATTTTAGTGTCCCAAAAGAGTAAAAATAAAATACAATTTTACTATACAGATGTTTGGTGTTTGTTCTCTTAGATATTTTGCCTCGCTCGCAAGTCTGATAGTCAATTAAAGTATAAACTACATTGATATAATATCGTGGATAATTTTTCAGTTTACGATGCGCGTGAGAAAGTTTCAACATTTTTAGTAGCTTAGCAAATTTGAGCTGACATGCCGATTACGTTACGGTTTTTCTCTTACGAGTTTCAGCTCATTCGTAGTTAATTCGATAATATTTAGTTATTTAGTAACCGGGGCAGGGGGGTATTATAGATTAACTGCATGCTTTTCCTTATAACAATCTCACATTAGAGGGTACGTCGGTGCCGATGTTGATGATTTTGCCACAGTCAACAATAATTTTAGCTTCAGAAATGGCTACGGCTGAGTGGCAAACAGAATTTCCTCAGTTAAAATAATAATATTTACGGTCTAATTTTTGAAAAAAAAACGCAGTTTTCTTTCGCATGATGTGATTACTAGTGACATTTTTAAAGTGATTCATTAATTAATTATTCGGCGTAAATTTAAAAAAAAAATTAAGTTAGAGCCTCGAAATACAGTGGCCTATTTATTTTTTTGTCCCGGCCTATAAATTTGACTTATGCTTACTCTAGAAATTATTTGTATTAAAAAAAAAATCTAAAAACCACTTTACACGTTTTAATGAACTTAACTTTGCACTAATAATAACTAGTAACCTGATATTTATAATTATTCTGTTAGTACACCTTGCAAATATACTAACTGTATTGGTGTGAGTATATTGATTAATATATATATTATAAATAGAAGTTAGACAAGATTTTCTGTCATTTTACATTATTAAATTAGCAAAACGTGATTGATTAATGATTACTCGCGTAACTACATAATTCATGATTAATTAGTGTATTATATACAAGTATATTTTTTGTTTTTGAATAATTTAAATTCTAAATAAGGCAAAAGAAGAAAACTCAGCTTAATTTTAATGATGTATAAAAATATCTTCTATAAATAAGCCAACTATTCTAATTAAGATATTGTCTTTTCAATTCTGATATTATTTGATAATACCATGTTCGCCAAGTGTACCATAATATAAAATAGTATTACAATATTAAAATAAAATTGAAAAATTTTTCCGATAGACAGAGTGTAATATTTTAATAAATATACCTATAGTAGTACGCACGTAACACATTATATTTTTTGAGAACATAATTTATTATTAATATATTATAATCATTTAATGCGTCGTCGGTAGAGCAATAAATGCAAACTGTTAATTTATGAGTAACTTTTAATTAAATCAATGTAATCGATGATATTTTTATTAATTAAAAAAGCTATAAATTAATATTACGAACGATAACCATACGATATTTGATCTTGGCTACTAATTTGCTCTAATTTTATAATTTTATTTGACATCAGTTCAATTTCATCAATATCGATCAGCCACGTCGACAGCCTCACAATTATACCCCCCCTCCCACCAACTAAAATATTAATAATATAAAGAAGATACAAATAACTGTTGGTATCGACACGAATCCCAAATTCGCTGATGAAATCGCTACAGTAACTTAAGGAAATCAGATATTTTACATCTGTACATCAAATTTTTTTAATTTTAACGATCATTAATAAAATATCTGAATGATGCGATAAAGCAAGCTAAAATTAGATTTTTAATTATCTAAAAACGAGTTCCTAAAATTATTTTGATTTGAAGTATCGACAAATTAAGTCAAAAGTTTATCAGTGAATTAAATTTTAATTAAATTAAATAGTAGAAATTAATTTTTTGTTCACAATTGTATAATCTGGCTAGGAATAATTGCCCTAAAGATGGTAAAATACCTAAAAACAAGTTATCGAGAAAATTGAAATTTATTACGAAACTGATTCATTAATTAATTATTATGATGTATTTATAACATAACTTGGAATTTACTGTAAGTAATTATTTTTTAAACTAAAATTTTTTATTGTAAAGCTTACCTGAGCTAGGTCGATCTGAATATCTGGTACAATAAACCCAAGCTGGCCACAGGGTAGGCAACTTGTTGTCCTCCGATTTGTTACAGTCTTCGCTAGCAGTAGTGCATTCTTGATTGGAACTTGTAGCTATTGTTGAAGATGATTCCTGAGAACGAAATGTTGAAACCAAAGTGTCACTTTTTTTTGCTTTTGTTTTGCCGGTCGATTGTTCTTCGTACGGCTTAAAACTTATTCGTTTGTTGGTTTTGCATTTTTGTAATGCACTTTTTCCAAAATCTGGTTGAAGTATGTTTCGGATCGAGTATTTCAGTTGTTGTATGGTCGGTTCTTCAATTTTATTGTCTTGATAATCAATGGTGTCGCGACTTTCGTTGTCATCACTTGATAAAGGTGACAAACGACCTTCACATTTCTGATTGGAATTTGTAGTATTGCATGAAGATATCGAGCTCGTGTCGTTCTCTAACGATTGTTTGTTTTCAAGTTGACTAGATAACGCGTAAGACGTAATTCTGAAAAAGTTTCTTTCGATGTCTGATTTTGGAGTTAGATATTTTTCGTTCGGCGACATCATCGACAATGTTGATAGTGGCGGATATTTTGAGTTTTCTGTTATGTAAGGGATTGTGGTGCATGTGTAAGGAGAAGTCCTAGTAGACTCGGGCGAATTTGGTAAAGTGTGACAATTAAGGGTGGTTTCGCTACTAGGACTGGCAGCAGTAGTAGGACTTGATCGATCTTCGAAAGCCATGTTCTTCTCAATTGCGAGATGTCTAAAATCCACTCGATACAACATTCACACTATAAAATAATAGTCGATAACAAAAAACAAACAGTTCTTGAAGATGTAATAGAGAAGAGTGTATGAAGTTATGTGATTGATTAAATTTTAAAACACGCGCACTTCAAATAAACATCTGCACTTGTTCTTACAAGTATTCCACTTCCATCAAGTGCTTACTTGTCTAAGTACGCTGTCAAACTGAGTGAGTTTTCAAAATAGTCATCTTTATTACTTGAAGCTCAATGAAAAGCTCCGCCTTCTTATTCTCTCGCTTTCTTTCTATCTTTACGCCGTAAGAACCAGTTGCTCTTTCTCTCACTTTTGTCATAACTCCATAATTATCCATCTCCGTCACACTCGCCAACACATTAACATCTTTTCAGTTAAATTCGAAAAATTATACTACTTAATACAATCCAACGAGCATAAAACAACAAAAATTAATTAACCCGTTGGCTCCAATAACGAAAAATAAATAAAAAATATCACTTCATGTTCATAAAAAAATGTCGAAAATCGTAAAACTTCATAATTTATACAAAATTAAACGCCCGAAATTATACATCATGAAATATAATTGAAAAAAGCTCTTCGCGCTTATGATTACCTTCCATTTAATTATCCGTCCTTTTTTAAAATCGATTTATGCATCTTTCATCTTTCTCTCGCTTGCAGTTTCGGTATGGTCAAAAGCTTCGTACGTCTCACTTAAAAGCTTTATTTTGTTAGAGGAAAAGTGGGCGTGTAAGGTTAAATCTTTTGCTCATTGGTTTAAAAATTCGGCGGGGATAAAAGCTCAGATTGAGACGTAAATATGTTTGTTTTTGTTGATCCTAAGGCGGAGTCTGTATGCTAACCTTGTAATTCAATATCCCTTACAAGTGGCATGTATTAGTAACAGAAGTTAATGGTTTTATCAATTCGAAACACTTCTCAATTTATTTGTTTTTCCAATTTTATCTTATATTTTTAATGAAGTCCAACTTTTTTCGAATAAAATCGTTATATTATGAAAATCACACACTATCGTCAAATAGAGTTATAAGTAAACTATAATAGTAAATAAATAAATACAAACCTTAAGTAAATTTAAATTATAGTTTCCTGAAAATTGCTATTAGAATATGTAATTATATTAAAGCTGAACTTTTTTATTTTCTGTGTTAGCAAATCGTACAGGAAAATAAAAACCTAATACCTATTTGTTGTCTAAATTCTGCAGGGTTCTGCAAGGGTTTCAAGCAGAAGATATTTGTGCCCATATGAAATACGGGAGTCACCAATTTATTAAGTAGGTGTACTTACGGGTGTACTACCTGCATGTAAAATAAAAACGGTAGCCCTCTACTAATAGGTATTATCTAAGCAATGATTTTATCTAATACTTATTAGAAACATTGTTTCAGTAGTACTTAATTATATAAGGAATTCAACCCCCCGATAGGATTCAGTGATGGATTTTTATTGAAGTTAATGAAGTAAAAGTTTTTATTACGGATTATTATAATAAATAATCGGTCAAGGTGTTCAATTTTGCTCGGATGTGACTTAATGCAAAATTTTTTTTTACAGCCCTTGACCTCAAGTTCTCTGACCGCAGAGTAATAAGTAATCTACTTTGCGAAATATTTGTGAACCTAAGATTAAAAGTATAACATATATATAGCACTATATTTTCTGTAATATACCTATGTCTTATAATTAGGTACTAGAAGGTTAAGCGGCATACGGCCGCCCCGATTTTATGGTCGGTAATTAAGATGGTTGTCCGGCCTTGGGCTGCACTTAAAAAATTATTTTCAAACATATTTCTGCATTCCCGATACTACGCTTTTGTATACATTTTTTTCTCACAATACCATGACCGGAATATTCCTATCTTGAAATCTCCACATAGCAATTCTCTGCCATTTGGTATAATGGACTTAAGTCAGAAAACAAAAAACAATCAGGTAATTATTAATATTCATTTCCATCAGCAATATATGGTTAAGTATTAGATTTAGTTATCAATTGAAGATAATATAGGTACCTATGGGAGATATAAAATAAACCCGAAAAAGAATACAAAATATATCTCTCCTTAGCAATACAAAATTTTAATCAATTTTTGACTTAAACCCTTAATACCAAATGGCAGAGAATTTACAATAGATATGAATAACATTAACTGAGAGATAACCAAAAACTGACTGGGAAATTTGTTCAATTCAAGTTTGTTTTTGTATAGACTCAATTAGTGTAAAAGCTCTGGAAAGTAGAAATTAAAATAGGATCCAAAAAATGTATTTACTACCGTTCTGAAAAGCACACTTTCAACACGAAATGAGCATTTCTATTAAAAGTGATGTACCTATCGGTGACTGCTAACCGGATACCTTTACTATTTGAATATTTGATCAGTATTACTAAATCAAGAGTTATGTCAGTATTGTGTCAATCATTAACGAAAAGTATTATTACTACGCGGTATAAATTACCTTCACATCTGCGACTGCAGACGAAAATGTTCGTTAATCATTTTTAAACAATCAAATCAATAGTAATTTTTTTAATAAAGCACTGAAGTATCAGATTACAGACGAAGCAACATAGAGAGTATGATTATTTAAAATCGTCATTAATTTGTTGTTAAACATCAAAAACTCAAATTTAAATATGAAAAAAATAAAAATTTCAGTATTTTCATTTGAACTGAATGTTCATTATAACTTAAAAAGTACCATACGTAATTTTATCCGTGAAAATTATTCATTTATAATTAAGTGTGCCTATAAGAGTAAATTTACCTTTAAGTAGCCTTTAAGTAGGCTTTAGAGTAAATTTACTCAAAAATTGGTAGCATCCCAGTGGCCATTACGCATTTATTCACTAGTGCAATTTTTAGTAAGGTTGTGCAATTACCATTTTAATCTGTAAACTTTAATATTGTTGTAGAATAACTAACCGGTACGTAAAATGTAAAACTAACCGGGCATTTTACTCCTGAAATAAATTTCACCTGATGATGGCAATTACCGAGGTATATGTAAATTCTATTACATTTACAAATAAAATTTCGTTTCATAATTTTTTTTTGAAAAAACTTGTTGAAAATTACACCACTGGATAATTTTACCTCTAAAATTAGTGGCATCCTAGTGACCACTCAGAGGCCACCAATTTTAGAGGTAAATTTACCTAGGAATTTTTCACCGTGCAATCAGTGGCTTCCAGATTTGTTTGAATGACTAAGTGATTCTAGATTTTGCAATAATTATAGACTTATGTGTTTACGGTGGTGGTTTTCAAATATAACGAAGATTAGGAAGTTATTGGGCAATTTTAATCATTGCAAACTGCTAAAAGCCTGATTTCCGGAGTGATCATTGACCGGTCTTTAAAATCATTCGGAAAGAGAGAAGAATAGAAAAACGAAAATTTAGAAACCAATTGTATGCTGCAGGTATAACAGATTAAAGTTAAATAAATAATTTATATCAAAAAATATTACTTAAAACGTTGAACGCGTATATCTCAAAACTACATTTTTCAAACTATCGCGGCAACATAACTTCAACAGATGTTAATCAATTGACACGAAATTTTAACTATAGCTTGCAAATGACATTATCTAAATTTTTACCTAAAATAAAACCTTTTGTTTAAGCGAGAACCATTTTTACAATAAATAGTATTTTTTTCTTCAGTGTTTTGTGCTAGGTCTAAAATTGGAAAAGAAATCTTGCAGTCGTACACCACTATCCATGGAAGAGTCTAATTTGCTTAACTCGGAAACTGTTGTTTTGACGAAAATATTCACAATATTCATATACTCATTGTCAAAATTGGATTGATTTTCCGACTGCTAAAGTGGCATTACCGGTCAGAAATTAAAAACCCAAATTTGAAGAAAAATTTGAATTTTTCTGAAAGAATTGTTTTTATCATAGTTTTTTTATATCCATTTTAAATAGTTTCATCATCATAAAAAAAGTGTAATTATACAGTTGAAAAAGTTAATGATTATTAAGATTATTTAAATAAACTTCTGTAGAATAAAGCTTATTATTAAAATTTCTAGTTATTCAAACGGTAATTATATGGTTCTAATTGCTTTAAGCCATACTCAAGTAGTATGTCTATATTTTTACTTATTCGGTATGTTTAAAAGTGTTGGTATTTAAATTAACCGGAAAAATTTGCATAACAGTTATTTATATGTGTTAAATTTATAACTAATTAAATAACACCAAGCTAAACTAACGTTAATGGTTTTTGTCTTATGATGTGTAGCTGTGAATGATGGTGTACATAAACCACATTTTAATTAATAGAAGTGTGAAATTAAAATAATATTATAAGCAAAATAAAATATTCGATTAGTTTCAATGGTAAACCTTTGGTGTAATAGATTGGATTAACATCATTCTATGTTTTACTCCTATGTATAACTTTAAATTTTTTTGGATTATGAAAAACATTTTGTAGCAAATAATAATTAAATAGATAAATAATAAAAATAAGCATCAAAGCTAGCTGGCAGTAAATAATAAATTGACGCTGTTAAATAATTTTGTATAAAAAATTTTCACAAGGATTATAAAAAAGATCACGTCTACCTCTGGTTGCACAAATAGCTATTTCTTCAATTTTTATTTATTTTCTGTAATTATTTTGATTGAACGATTACCATGACTAGTTAATAAGCTGAATACGTGCATTAAGAGATAAAAATTATATTTCAGATTTACATATCGTATCAGTGCACCTTGCTAATAATATGCTTTAGTGAACACAGTAGTTTCAGACAAGTTCAATTTTTAATGGTTTGCTAAATTATGTGTTATGTTGATGCTGCAAGAATAAAAAGAAATTTTAAATTAGCAAATTAAGTGCATCTACACTATAAAAATTAAAAGTTTTACGTAGGCATTAAGTAGTCAAAAAGTTGTCTAACAGAAAATCTTGCATCAAGCATCACAGATTTACAAAGAAAATATGTAGTATACGAGGTTAGATCATAAAGTTTCCGGCATTTTACTAGATATTGTTCTTCAAAGCAGTTCACATTTTACTTACTAAAGAAACCATTTGACACTCGTTGTAAATCTTTCTATAAAGTGCGAAACCACACTCAGTTGTGGAAAAAGAAATTGAAATTGTGAAAGCTTTTCGTATTCAGAAAGCGCGCAGTTCCTAACTGAATAGGTTTCGACCGCTAAGAACTACTTTTTCCTTTTAAATTACTAAAGGCTCAAGTAGTTTATGTATCCTGTACAAAAGCTAGACATAAAATCAAATTTTCAATCACGACAGTGCATCGGCAACAGAAACCAGAAATAACTAAATTTTGAAATATATTTGTAACTCACAAAATGTATGTGCCTACATTACACAATCTCATATAGCACTCACCATGCCAATAAAATAAAATTCACGAAAAACTATTTTCAAAAACTAAACTCGGATTAGAAATTGGAAGTTACAAATTTTTACGTATTTTCAGGGACATAGCTAAAGTTCGTCCTGTACTTTCGTCTGAAAATTTCTACTTGGCATTTATTACCAATGTCAGCAGTACAATATGAACTGTTTTTTGCAATAACTGCAGTACCGAGAGTCGAAATTTAGTACTTTTCTGTTATAATATAATAATAAATGTCGCATGAAATTCTTCTTAAATTTCTTTCTACTATTTTCTTGTTGACGCTAACATAAGTTAAGTCCCAATGTTTTTCCAAATAACAATGTCTGTCGTTTTACCTAATCTGAACATAGATAACTGAAACTGTTCAAATTTAAAATATTCGGGAGCTCATAAAATTTGTTATATTTATGATATTCGAAAATATTTAAAAGACTTGTGAAATAAAATAATTTATGTTTATAATAAAATTCCGATGAGATTACATCGAACTATCGGAAAAATATTTTTAATCCGGTACGGTGTAGTGCCCGGTGCTTCATATCTTATAGTGTAACTATATTTATTTGTTTCGATTGTTCCGTTCGTTTTTTTGTTGTTCCGTTATATTATCATATAAGACAATTAAAAGCAAGATTCTTCCTATTAAAGTAATATTCTTACTTTGGGAAAGGTTTCCCGAAAAATATCTGGGCCGGTGACCTTTAGTTGAGCAGTAGTTATACACGGGGAGCCTAATATTCTTTAATGTGAACTACAAACCACAAGAAACGATATACGTTACCTTTTTGGGAAGAGCTCTTTGGTTTGCCAATTCTTTTTGTACAAGATGAAATCCTCTCACATTAGTCGAGCACTAACCGCTAAATTTTAATTACATCGGTTTAGAAATTATATTTTCAATATTTAACATTTTATTTAAAATAATAATATGTAGAATATAATTATGAGGATAAAAATCAATAATATTCTATAGAATAAAATCAAAAAATACTATTACCTATATATAAAATTATATATGGTAGAAGGAAACCTACATTCCAAAATAGTGTTAAAAATTACCCTTGGGATTTCTATTTCAATTTCTTAACCTTCTGCACGGTCTTAAAAATTAAGCCCGTAAAATGTTTAGACGTATACTTTCGTTACGCAGTGAATACCTAAAGTAACTTCACCTACCTGTCAAAATACGACAAAATATTTTACTTTCAGCTCGAAACACCCAGTGGGGCAGGTAAGTCGCATACGTATATTATAAATGTAAAAGTATTGTGTTTTATATAATATGTCAAACTATTCCTTTAAAGCGTACGTACCATGAAAATTAAAAATTTATGCATTTGCAGTTTGTTTTGCTTTTAAATCGTAACATTTAGTCTCACTCAAAATAAAACAGAAACAGCTTTTCTAAGAGTTCATGTTTTATTTTGAAAAGTTGTGGTAAACCTTGACATGTTTGGTGTTCATTTAAAAGCTTAGAAATCTGCAACGAAAGAGCTTAACACTAATAGACCCTTTTACATCCATAGAGTTTGAAAAATTAATGTTTGCTTTGCATATATATTTTTTTATTAAAACATATTACTTATCAATATTTGTAATAATAAAGTGCAAGCAGTGTTGAAAGAAAAATTTATAGTCAATAGCTTATAGATTATTATCATCGAATTGGGCGTTTTATTCACAAAACTTTTAACAATACACAAAAATGTATATGTAATTTATTAATTTTTGACTTTGTGTAACATATTGATGAATCATAATTACCTATATGTACATCAATAAAAAAATTTAATATATTTTACTCAAAAGGTATTTTATTGAAAAAATTTGAATAAATTATTTACAAAAAACATCGATTACTTTACCGTCATTAATTATATTAGAGTAACATGCTTTCTGACCCCCTTCATTATATTTTTTACTTCAGTAACATTCGCAATTGATATGTTAATTAATATTCTATTTTATAATTTAATTATATTGGAATAAGAAAAGTACAATAGAAAAATTATATATATGTCTAAAAACATACAATTTTTAAACTAAAATGCAGTTTTTACGCATTTTAGAAAAGCTACAAATTAAATTATAAGTGAAGATGGAGAAATTACGTTAAGCGAAAGGAATAATTGAAAAACCTATAAATTACAATTATTTCAACATTTGATTAACAAAACTTTCTGTATAATTTAAATTATTGCGTTATATGTATATTTAAGAAAATTATTAAAAAAAAACTGCTAAATATAAAAAAAAATTCGAATTTTTGTTATTCAAATGGCAACCTCAAAGTTTTACATTTTCTGAAAGCAATTTTATATTGTTTCCCGGCATTAAAGTAATTATAATTGAATTTAACAATTGATTTTTACGTATAAATAAACAAGTTTTATTTGGACCAAATGTACTTTTTGTGATGCGTTTGTAATGAACATTTATTTTCTCAGATCCATATTAATAAGCGAACGTACACCAATAATTATTGTTTTCTTTTAAACCAATTTTAAATGTTTAAACTAATTTGTTGAGAATATAAGATTTTAATTTTGATAAGAATGACATTGTAAACTTAGTATTTTTCTATCCGAAGAATTTAGATTAACTTCTGTAGAAGTTATTCTAAATTCAGTTTTCACTGTTACAAACTGAAGAGTCTCGTGAATATGGAATAGCTTAAATTACCAGTTCACTAAACTGTTAATTTTAGTTGCGAATAATTTGTAATGACAGTTGAATATTTTGCGTGCAATATTCGAGTTAAAAAAATCCATTAATCATAACATACACAAAGAAACTTCTACCTTATAATTATTATACTCTGTAGTTTGTTTGAATCCTTAATTTCAATTTGTTCAAATAGTACAATTATTGTTTTATAGCAATTATACATCAGTTTGGCTTTAGGGGTATTTCATCACTCTCCCCCCCCCCTCTCGTTTCGCGCTGTGTGCCAGTTTACACTGCATGCTATCTGATTTTTTTCTTTCACATAAACTTAAATTTTCATAAGTTTAGAAATATATATTTTTAGGTGCTATAATAAATTTATAATTTCTTTGGTGTCGGCCCCGTCCGAGCCTGAGTAAAACAAATAAATAAAATTTTTATAATCAGTAATTGTCGTTAGATACATAAATACATAGTACATAGTACTAAGCGTATTTATTTCAACTAAACTTATGCCGCTTTATGTGTAGGTATATCAACTGTTTGAATTTTATTTCTTTTTTATGACTTTATTAAAATTTCTTCGGCTATCTGCGGCTTTATAACGTTATAACTTTCACTATAGATGCAGATTTTTTACAATTTGCTATATTGCGTGTTACATTTTTAGAATGACTTAATAATTATATTTTCTAAAATATTTTTTTCGAGTTGATGATAATACGAAGGACGTTGTTTGTACTTGGGTAGTTTGAGCTAAAGAACTCAGGAGATATTACAGTTCTATGCTATAGATATAAAGGATCGGAACGTTCAAGTCTAGTCGCACTTAACATCAAGAGCCTTGGAGATATTATGCAGGATAGAACCACCTATTGTTGGTGGTTTTTAAGTATATACTTCTCCATTTAGCAGACACCGATGAGGTACTAACATTAAATTTAGTTTATTACTTTTGTAATTGTGCTATGAGAATTTGCAAATGTGCGAATTTACGGTCGAAATTCGAATTGCGAATTATTGAAATCGTAAAACGTTAAAGTGCATAACAGAAAAATTGGTTTTTTATGAGCATCAAAGATACGATTTTGTGTATGTCTTCCACTGACTGAAAATGAAGCTATAAAAATAAATGGAATTTTTAGTTGAAAAAATTTTTAATTAAGCTTATTCGTGTTATAATTTAGTGTTCCCTAAAATTTTCTTAAATAATTAATATATAGGATTAAACGATGAGGTTTAAAAAAGCGTTGGATATAAATACACATTTTTACTTGATAAAAATTTGTGCTCGTCTCACAACGAATGGATCGATGATGGTATAGTTTCTAACCCTGTAAACTTTGATTTTATTTACAAGTGATGTAGAAAATTGAATTCCGCACCCTCGCTTACAAGGTGTAAGATTCCACCCCACCAATCAATCGATAACAATATCACCCTACACCCAAGTCCAATAAAGTTCAAACTCCCTTATCTTAAACTGAAATAATACACTTGAGTAGCCTTCTGGATGCTATGGCAAAAACTCAATTCGCTTAAAATTAAAGAGCACTGCACGCTCTTTAATACCATGTCGGCGATGTTTAGGGTGAGGTTTGGTTACTTGAGGGTTAATTACTAAAGTACATATTTTGTAAATTATTTTACCCCGATAATTAATGTAAACCGTTACGTATAAATGTTTTTACGTCTAAATATACAAATGCATCTAATAAAATTACATCTTCGAGAAATTTATGGTCAGAAACGTCGAATTTCGTTTTATTAGAAACTAAACCAAAAAAAGCTCGAGAGAAGAAAGCTTTGAATGACTGTCACCTTAACCCCCATAGATAACAATGCACGCGCTACACTAAGAAATTATGTTTTGAAAAGCCCACCTGAGTCGAAAAGATTTATGGTATACGCAAACCGCATGAGAAAATGATTACCGCAGTAATATTCTTTTTATTTATTCGTAAATAATTCTAACCAAAAATATATTAAGAGTTTGTGTTTTGCATTTAGTAATAATATATTTTTGAATATGAAAGTAGGTACCTACGTGGCGTCCGACTATAAAAGTAATGCTTTATTTTACTAAAACGTGACGTACAAATATGTTGAATTTAAAATGTAAAAATAGTTATAAATTCACATTTTTAGTTTGAAATCAATATATGTTTACTATATCTGATACTTTATATCGTTATGGATTTATAATTTTAATATACGAGCAAAAAACTAAAACTCATTTCAATAATAATAAATTATTCAATTCAAAATGTTTGTGTCATTTTACCTATTACCAGACACGTTTTGGTAAATATTGGTAATATAATATACCTATATTCAAATTGCATAGGTATATTATTCTGATATTGTAATAAATACATCAAAAGATCTTTGCTAAACGGCATTTTGGTACCTACCACAAATCGCACTTTCGGTAGGTAGTACAGTAAAAACATTTGACATTATAATATAAAATTTTTGACAGGGTAGTAGAATTAACCTTAAAATGATTTATTTTCTATTGTTTTTAGGTAATATAATATAAGTAACATACATATTATGTATATATAGGTATAAAGAAGAAGAATAATTTTATAGCCCATTACAAAATGCAAATAATAAGTTTCCTTGTTAATAACAATTAGTACATACCTCTCTATGATGTTATCACATTTTAATAAAAAATCTGCAATTACTTTTCTATTCATACGCATAGAGAGCATCATATTAATTATGTAAATTACTCATATTGCTCATATTTGATTAAATTTTCTGCCTGATACCCAGTTAAGTAGTTAATTATGATTCTCAACGCTATTATATAAATTTAATATTACTTTTTTACCATTATCTCTTTGAGATATATAATTTGTAGTTTACAGAAATTAAAAAAATTTTATGTTAGCGAAGCATTCATTATGTAATTATGTATTAACCATCTTAGCAATTCAATTTTATGACTAAATTAAATTAATGATTTCAAAATGAAAGTAAACGGATCTACTTGACTGTAACGCACTTGAATCTTTAAAATACAATTTTTTTATCTCTGCAAAAATATATGCCAAGACTATTAATTTAAATATTAATATACTTAGAATAACTGGCTAGGTAGTAATTCACAGACTATGCAGAACATTAATATTTACAAAAAAATCCTTTATATTTTTCCTGACGATAAAATCAAATAAGCCAAACAAATGGTAAGGCAAATTAAATCTGAATTTTGAAAGATGTATTTCAGTAAGTTAACATGTGATGTGTATAAATGTGCTTTATAAATATCTTCATATCTCTGACAATATCTTCATAATGTCAAAATTAAATTTTAGCAAGCGTATAAACTTTGACTACATTAAAAGCCACAAACAAATATATGTATAGGTAGTTTTATAAAACCGGACCTGTATGATCTTACACATTAATCAAAGAACAGCGGCGCATTCTTTTGTAACACCCTTGTTATTTAATGTCAGTTTAACCATAACCGTCAGTAAATGTGTCAGTGTGTGATAAATCCAGTTACATCGATATCAAACAATGTAAATTAACTATGGGTTGAATTTTTAGTAACACACTGTGATAATCATCTTCATGTTAATGCTCAGTGGGCATACCTAGCGATTTCCAAATTTAAGTCAGATCTGGAAATAAGATTGATTTAACGTTGATTGACTGTAGAACTGCACACAATCGTCAGTCACATCTTTCAAAGTTATAGAATTTTTAATTAACGAAATATTTATTACTGGACGAATAAAAGTGATGTTATGGTATTTGATCACGAATTTAGAGCAGTTTTTAAATAATTTTAACATTAATTGAGTCATTTTATTGTGTCTAGTGTTAATCATAAAAGTTTAATTGTCTGCTGTATGCCATTAATCACTTTCGGTATAATTTAATATTAATATTTACTTTCTAATCAATTCGGTATTAATATCTAAATTAAGTGGAAGCGTTGTTTGATATTCCGTCCTTGATACCTCTAAATTGCGAAAGGATGTCTAATTGGATTAAAAATCAAAAGCGTTGTTTTGAAATCCACATGGAGTCATCTAGGAGCGAACAGGTTCAACTAACGCTGTTATAGGGGCATGGAGGGCAAGAAGAGAAATCAACGTGTGTGGTCTTTTGAGGTGAGTGTCTCGCCTGCTTGAGAGCGCCGCTTAACAAAACTTTTTTCTTAACGTTTTGCCGACATCTTCTTTCTCGTTTTATCAGCCGATAATAAGATTGTTGAAGACCGCGAATAATATAATGCTTCAAGCTCGATTACCCATAATAACTTAGCAATATGATGTTTTTCTGCGGTCTGAAACTTTCAATTGAAGCATCGGCATGTTTGTGTTGTATTTCTAGTTTGTACATATAAGTTTTAAAAAAGTTTTATCGCTGTACTTAGTATCAATTTACAAAGCTAAGTCGTTTTTATATCGATTCAAGTGCCTATTTCTTTTCATATACTAGGTATAAAATTTAAATATAGAGGTTTACAGTTTTCTATTCCAATTGAGTTTTAAATGTTCTATTCTTTTGAAATTAGCAATTTACCCATCTAATAATTTCCAATCTAAATTCTTCTTTTAATTTCTTTAAAAATCGTTCTATTTATACACTCGAAAGAATTTTTATTCCGATTTCCGCCCTTATTCTTAAACGCCATCAATTTGGCGAGTCGGAAAATGTCAGATCTCACCCGGAAAATATATTTCAAATAAGGAGGTAATAGGAAACTGCATCAAAGTAAATATTTTTATGGTATGTTAAAATATTATACTAATAGCTTAAATGAGCAGTTTATTGATTGAATCACATATTTTAGTTATTTCCCACGTAGAATCATCATAATTGGCCAAGCTTGAGATGCTTGAACTGAAAAGAATGTGTAAAGTGTGCTGTAAACACGAAAAACGTATAATTTTTACGTTTAAATAATTGAAACATGGTTATGATGGTAAAGTTTAACTAATATAACACCTTTTAAATTATCCGTAATCATGAAAGAGTTATAATCTCGAATGTATTTAACTATATTGCTTAGTCATGAATTTGCTTTAGAAGATGGGTGGAATGAAAGTCATCGGTTACAATAATTTACATCCCATACTTTCAGTCGTATCTCTTTTATAGCGAGTGTAAGTATCGCAAGAGATAAAGCACGATTCGGCCATTACTGAGATGACTGGTAGTTTAAAGCTCTAACGCGCGGCGCTGTCGGCACTATTACACAACCATCCTCAGATAATGTAAAGATAAAACGTTTATAAGTGTGAGTTAAATATGGTAATCTAAATTTTCAATTGCATTGAATAAATACCGAACCTATTATATTTTATGCGGTTTTGAATTTTTGCCACGTGATTATAAAACAATTATATTGAACGTACGGTATTATTTTATACATTTAAGTTGTTAAATAATAAATTTATAACCAAATTAAATAATCAGTCATATTTTGATTACAGTTATGAACGAAAGGCAATTTACACGAAGATGAAAATTATCGGAGCTTTCACTTAACTATATTAAAATAATTGAAAAATTATTGTTTTCTGATTTTATTTTAAAAGTTTTTTTATTTTTTTTTTGCAGAAATTTGTATCCAACTTGACATAGTTAATTTTTCAGCTAGAACGTTTTGGTATTTTTAACAGCATTCAAACGCAAAACAATAGAATATTTATTATTATATCTAAATTAATTAAAAATGCCCTCATTCTTAATTAAGTAGATAGCATTTGTGCTGTTATTAAATTGAAAAGTTTCTGAAAGTGTTTTTCACGAAGCCGTCGCTTGATGCAGGATTAGTAATATACAAACTAGGTTTTTTATAGCTACCCTACTGTCCTATAACATTTAGGTGTTCTAACTAATTTAAAATTTTTTTCATCAAATTATGCAAATACACAAAGCTGAATTAAAATTTAATTTTGAACTTGGCAATAATAAAAATTTATCTATAAAATAATGTAGGTCGAATATAAGTATAGTAATAAGTAGAAAATACAGAAAACTTGATTTAGTTCAGTCACCATTATGTATTGCACCTAGGTATATAATATATTATGTAGTATGGTATGAATTATCTTACAAAAAATGTTGAAGCGATGATCACCAACATTAGGGATGCAAAGAGTCAGAAAAAATTGATGCGGAATTAATTATTATAAATTATTGTCATATTATTGCTTCTAGTTAATTTTAAAATAAAAATAATTCTTGATAAAAAGTTTATTATCATTATTCCGTGAATACTACATCATAATGTAATAATACCAATATACATATAGCCCGAAGTATATTTTTACGGTACTGCTGCATTTCAAGCCTTCTTCTAAATTGCAGTATTTTGCTAAACAACTTTATTTAACGTTTTTGATTAAATTTCAAACCGATATATAAAATATCCTTAAGGAAAAAATTTAATAAATATTTCTTGCAGTAATTGAATCGCAATTTGAAAATTTTTCCGTTGGCTAGCATAAAAATGTGAAGTATTTACTTCTGCCTTGGGTTGAACTTTCTTTTTATTAATTTATTTTAATTGAAAACATATGACAAATTGAAGGATTATAAAACAATATAAAATTAACAATACAAATTTGCCTACCACAGGAAGTTATATCGTAGGTATATTTTTTTATTAACATATCATTTTAATGATTGCGAGTTTAAAAGCAACCCAACTTGAATTTTGGTTTATCCAAACCGATACGCATTTTTAAGAGTACTTTAAATAGGCAAGCACATTGCTGATGAATCAGAAATTTTAAATGTTCATCCGTTCCTGTTAGTTAATTATTTTACAAATTAATATAATTTATAATGCATTTTTTGGATTCCTTTTAAATTCCCAGTAAGCTCATTAATGGTTTACCTACGTAAATGAAAATCGTTGATTGCCAATAACTATAAATAAGATTCCGGTTTAATTAATTAATTACTTTAATAATTAATTTAAATGGAAAATGAGATTCAAAAAACCATATTTTTGTAAATTTCGTACAGAAAGTTTTTTGTACAAATATCTCATAATGCAGTTTCTTAATCAAAAACAGATTAGTGATTTAAAATGATGATAGTTTTTGTGTACAATCGAAGAATCTAGTAAGTCGAGTTACTAAACAATAAGTTAAATGACATATTACTTATAAGTTCTGATACATTTTGTCCTCATTTTATTATTACAATAAAATGCAGATAAAAAAACTTATTATAACTTTTAGAAAATTTGTAATTGGATTTTTGTAAATAACTTTCATAACTTTATTTAAACTACGGATATATTTTCCTATTTATGTATAAATATGTATGTATAAATATATGAACAAGTACTTGTAGTCGTGAATTCGATCATCGATTTAAGGCAGTCATCCTGTGTGACGATAATTATTTAGGTTTTTTTTGGGATTTCTTTTAAGACGAACAATAAATATATAGGAGGTTTGAACTTTTTTCTATATATTTATTGACATTTCAACAGTAAATCAGAATATTTCCAGACCAAAATTTTCATCACAATTACTTCAAGAGCCAAGATTGTTTGTTGACAAGTTTGTCGACGGTCGCCATGATTCCGGCTTATTGGCTTATCTGAAATCAAAAACCAAACGGCATTTTAATTTGTAAAGCTGTGGCTATCGAATGAACTAATCAATCATAAATATTGATAATTGAATAATTGATATGTTTTTGAAAATTAATTTTCAAATTTCATGATCTTATTTGATTATTTTGTTACGAAAAAAAAACATGCATGTTCCTAATCTACCATTAAAATTTTAAAGCAATTGGTCATACGCTTTTTGAGTTATCGTGGCGACTAGTTATAAAAATGTAGTTTTAAGAAGATTGCGTTTAAAAAGAAATTCAAATACGATTTAAAATATTTCATAATTTAAAAATTTTAAGATTTAAATCAAGTTAAACTCTTTGGTCAGCATTAATCTACTATGCCTGGTCCATAGATAATTCCTTCTTCTTCATCTTAGAAGTCTCTTAAATTACTGGCTCCGTTCTTGATTCAATCCCAATGAATGAAAAGGAATACCGATAGTTCTGCAAAGACAGCATTGCTTGACGTGTAGAATTTTAAAGTGTAAATGTGTGTAAAAAATTGTAAAATCACTTTACCAGCATTTTCTACACATGTTTAGGAATCAATTTATGAAAACACAATTAGATTTTTTCGACACATCATACGGGGTGACTGTCTTAAGTACATCGGATTTTCTCTTTCATAAGATGCTGGCGACTTCTTTGAGTTATTAAATATGCCAATAATCGTCTCGATAATTGAAGTGTATACGCTTCTTGCGGTATAGCCCGAATTAAACTGTAGGTTTTCTGTGTCTGTAGAATGTAGATACTATAACACACTCACTGCAAACATAAAAGAGAAATAGGAGACAATGACACAATCTATTAAAAAAAATATAGAATATAACATCCTCAGCAATAAAGTTGTGCACCAATCATAAGTTTGAATCAATTAAAGTTTGTGAATATTAATTATCAATATTGGTGCCAAATTTGAGGTAATTCTGGTAAAATATTGATTAAATATTTTGCGTCAATAATATGTAAGAAAATTGATACAAAATAATTCGGATATTATGAAATATTGATTGTCAATATTTGACAATCAATAAAATTTGCTCAAAACATTTCATAAACGATAAAAATCCAATTACGTCATCAACAAAGATCTTGGCTACGTTTTGCTTAATTTTTTCAATACTTTGGCTTTTCTGGAACGAATAAAATGAGACCAAGGTCCGACGTCGAAGTGATTGTGTCCAGTGAGTATTTACTACTATGTAATCACACCGTTCCCTTGCCTTATTATTTTTAAATAATTAATACAAATAATTTAGATCTTATAAACTGCCTGAAAAAAATTCATTAAACAAATGACCCAAATAAAAAAATACAAAATATTTTAATGGTTGTTTTAATTATATATATATTTTATAATATTGTAATTTTATTAATCATATCAAATTTTTAGCATAAACCAAAAAATGCACAAACCACTTTTTCCACCCTTTTTGTTTCCACACTTTTCCAACCACTTTTTGTTTAAGTTATCACAATATATAAATACACCGTATGTATATTATCGCAAACGTTTTCACCATACTATAATATAACTAGTTCATCGCCTGATGATGCCATAGTATGGGGAAAACGTTTTGCGATAATATACATACGGTGTATTTATATATTGTGATAACTTAAACATTTTAGTTTCAAAAAAGTGTTTTGTGCATTTTTTGGTTTATGCTAAAAATTTGATATGATTAATATCGAGTTACACTACTTAAACCACTTATCTATTGATTATTATTTTATTACATTTTCGACATCTATTGATTGATAGATAAGTGCGTTAATTACACATTTTGCGTTATTCGTAGAGTAGATAATGATAGTTAATAATCATGGTATTGAGTGAACAAGTGCATTATCCTGAAATAAAATTTTCAACTAATGAACTTATTTATTATAATCTTTTATAAATACAATGAAAACATTTATACATACAAATGAATTTTTTTCTTTTTTATAAATTTTATTTATTATATAAAATTTGATTTTTTCATTGGATATTATAACAGTTTTTGGTTCAGTTTAGTTGACGAATTGCAATAAACATGTAAATATATAAAATATTAATAATATTTTAATATATTATATTATTTAATATATGAAATATTAAAATTTTATATTTTACGCAATTTAATAATATCAAATATTTTTATCAAAGTTAAAACTGGTTGACGAAGCCATATACGATAGCCATTAAAATTTATTACGACTTTTCAATATATTAAAATTAAGAGACAAATGTCTCAGTGTATTATAATTATTATTGCTATACTATTTTATTATAATGATTATTAAAAGAAGCTGTAAACAACAAAAATTTGAAACAAAAAGTAGAAAATCAAATTTGGTCAAAACCAAGATGACAAGTTTTCAAATTAGGATGTATGGAATTGCGTGAATTGCAAGGGAATTGAGAAGGATTTTGAAACAAAAGAAGAATTGACGGTTTACCCCTTGTCTAAATTTTAATACTCTTTTTCAAGATAATAGAATACAAAGACGAATTTTGGTTTAATGAACTCGTTAGGTATAATGACATCGTAGCATTTTTTAGGAAATTTCGACAGTAAATTGATTCATATAATTGCAGCTAAAATATGTTTTTACTTTTTACCATATAATTACCTATTTGAATGTGGGAAGTTAATGTATTATGAAGAGACAAGAGAGACACCTACATATCATTATAAATAAAATACAAATTAGTTAATTGAAAGATCATGTTACAACAAATGCACAAACAAGAATCGTACATGCTGTGTCACACTCACTAACAGGATAACGACCATGACAATGGTTTTATTTGACAAGTGTCAGATTCTCTTCAGTCACGATAACCATTCACACTGGTCTCTCTTGCCATGTAAGGTCACAGAGCAATAGTGAGTTTTACGTAGGTATAAGATAATGATGCATTGTATTGATTTCTATCATTACGAAACCATGCCCACAACGCATAATATTATTTATTGAAAGTTCATACTTTCAGCCAATTAGTATGGATCAGACAAAAAGTCTGCCTACGTAGGCACACAAAATTGTTTACATATGTTAACATATTTAAAAATAAATAATACAAAAATAAATAAAGTCGATAGATCAATAACCGACAATTAACAATTTTAAATATAAATTTAGATTTATGTCTTCATTGACTAAATGTCTAAAAGTCAACCACCTATCCATGTTGTATAATACATACTTATAAATATGTATGAAAGAAACACTACTAATTATGTACAGCATGAAAAAGAAATAAATTAATTAAAATCACACTTATTTAATATTCAACTTGTAGCCAAAATAATTATACCACCTAGATCAAACTGGTATTTGCCTAATGAGTTAATTATCTCGAGGAAATTCAATGACTCGTTAAATCACTTTGCATTCAACCAACTTGTGACCTTTTACTTCTCAGTTACTTCAGACAGTGATTGAGTAGTTGCCTGTTATTCTTTCTAGTTGTTAATTTAAAAATCTAAACTCAATTGCTTGAGTGATTTTAAAGAAGGAACTATTAGTTAATATATCTCAATAAAAAATGCTTTTCTGCCTCACAACCAACAGCAAAACAAATAACGTACATCATCATTTTTAAACGACGTATTTATCATTTCCAAAAAGTTAATTTTATACATGCAGACAGTGGCGCATGGCGTGGCACAAAGTGAGCACTTCAGGTTTTTTAACTTACGCTATCTGTGTGAAGTTCCCAACAACAACCAATAGTATCTATATTGGTATTGGTCATAATAATTTATATTGAATAAGTATTACAAAGAGAATATTGTTCGAATTTCCCAACAACAATAACATACATTATCGGCAATTATATATTTAAATCATCGATGCTTATAGCTATAATCAAGATCAAAATAAGTAGGTATTATGTGGTATATAAAATGACGGAACTATTACATTATCGAGTAATAAAAATAAGGCAAGTATGAAAGACAATATTTCGTAATTCAATTGCCATTTAACCTTTGTAACTGTTATAATCTATCAACCAATCCCATTGACTAATGAGTATCATTGCATTCAATTGAATTACAGTTGGTTGATTGACATCATATAGTAATATTAAATCAACACATGCCTTTGTTAAAAGGTCACAAAGTCAACACATTCCGTTTACAATGCGTAAATTATCAGCTATAAATCAATCAATATCCACATTATCGTGATTATCTCGATGCGCTAATTGTCATTTCAATGAAACTGCCAATATTAATTGTAATAATTCATTATTACTTCCATTATGTGCTTTATATTTAAATTAATATCAGTAAGCAATTATTGATACAGATTATACAGGCAAGTGCGCATCATGGTCAATTTTAAATTATATATGCTCGTATGGGTGTACCATTTGAATTATCTGCATTCATTAATTTTCTCGAATTATCTGTCGTATAAAAAATTACGATTGAATCTATTAATGTCGCATAACAAATTTATAACTATTGTATGCTTAGCTTTTCTATTAACTTTTATAATTTAGTAGCAAAATCGCTTGTAAATTACATACTAATTTTCTATCGTGTTATATTTGACACCTAATTTAACTATTCAAATTACCATTGCGATTTAAGTTGCCGTCCGCCGTCGTATCTAAATCAAAAAATATAAAACCACTTTTAATCAAAATCTTCAATAAATATACGTTATTTAGATATATCCACCCATGTTGGGGTTGAGGTAACGGGCACGAAGCTGAAAGCTGCTAATTTTTCCCAGATCCAAGTACTCGCTGCAAAATTAATAAACGCCGCAAAGTAATAATTTCTGGTTTTTATATTAAGGCTGGTGCGCGGTGGTACTGTAAATTATTTAAGGTAGTCAACCGTTTTCAAGCGTTAAAAATGTTGCATAAAATAAACGTTTTAATGGAATGTGCAATCGGATAATTATACGAGAAGAGCGAGATGATAAGTAGGTGATAGGCAACTTCCAGACCGACTAATTCGGTCAGAATACGATTTATAAAAGCGGCATTGCAATAAGTAAAACAAAACATGGACCACCCAAGTTGAGCCTGATGATTGTAACTGAAAGTCTTCTCTTATTGGAGGAAGGATACTTAGAAAACTGTACATCTCAGTTGGCATTATTTTATCTAAAATTAAATTTATAAATCTTTTAGCGTTTATGAACCATTAAAAGAAAAATAGATAAAATTTAACGATTTTTCGTTTAAAATAAATATATCGGATTTACCATTTTGTACCAATTAATACTTCCAGTTTAATAAATTTATGACATAATTAAGAAAGAGAAAATTAAAAATGGCGCAATACAAATTTATCTACCGCCGTTATAGTTAAGTATTTTTTGAGAGCGGCCATGTGCAAAGCTAAACCTATAATTTAGGCATATCCACTTAACTATTGAAAGTCAAACGACTCCATATTTATATCATTTGACAACCGACTGTATGCTATACTAAGTCAATCGTGAATATGTAACGAGTATAAATGTATAGAATACACAAAGGTGACAAAATAATGATAAGTTTGTATGTTGTTATAAAAGATATAATGAAGGGTTTTCAACTTTCAATATGAAAATAAAACAGAATTGATGTATGCAATAGAATGGTATTTAATTTTGACATACAAAAATTACTTAATGTACTAGTTAGGTAGTCTACACAAATTGTTATCAATTACACTTTTTATTTTAAGTGCATTTTATTAGTGGAACTTCAAACCTCATAATTATATAGCGATTAATGCATTTTTTCTGATAAAAAAGCGATTTTAATTTTTTTAACCTCTTCAAAAATGCTCATTTACGTTTTAATGACCAATCTGAAATTTCCTATTGAGCGATGATTTTAAAAAATGGAAAGTTTCTGCTAGTCATCGTGTAAGGGCTGTAACGCAACTTCAATCATATTTAGTGAACAAAGCCATCTCAAGATAATCATAGTTGTTCAAAAATCACGTTGTGATGGTGTGCGAGAGCACACCAATCAAATTCTTTCCAGTATCTTTATATACCTGATCCGGTATCTAATTTTGAAACTTACTTTAAAGGTCTACATAATTATTAACAACCACGTTACCACCTTACGAAAGTTTACACAACCTTGAGATAATTATTGAGCTTTTTTAAAAATCTCTTTATTTCGGTGATCCATCAGTAAAATCCACAGCTAAAATCATTAGAACAGAATTTTAGAAGAAAAGGCGTGGTAATTTTTTTATTTTATTTGTACTTTTTTTTCTCGCTATTTATATTTCGCTAACACATTTTAATCTAGATGTGAACTTCTTGTGACTCACTCCGAGTTCTAATATTTTGTTTTTTACTCGTGATGGCTCACAGTAAATATACCATGGCCCCTTGGGGTGTCATATAACCCCCGTTGAGAAATGCTGATCTAAGAGACTCAATTGTAAAATTTAAATTCATTAAGGTATTTTTTGATCACAACATTTCAATTCAATTATTCGATCAATTACCTGAAAAGTTTAAAATACAGTTTTTTTGAATTTTTAAAAGGAAGAGTTTGGTTTGCTTAATAAGGTAAAATAGTGGCGTCGAGAATTTTATAATTATTGTAATGTATGACACCTGTCTAAAAATTTTGCGTTTTAGTAGATGAAACGGTCGTAAACCACAGAATTTTAAGCAGTTCAAGGTAACGCTATTATTATAAGTGTTAGAATTCAAGTTGTAAATCAATTAAAAAATAGGAAAAAAAAACAGTAAATTAATAGTAAATTTTTAAACAGTTAGCAGAAACTGAAAATTTTTACCAAAAAGTTTTCAATTAATTTTCTCAGAGAAGTATGTAGTACCAAGTACATGGTGGAAAGACAATAATTAGTATATACCACAGCAAGGTGCTAATTATTACGTGTCAAAACTAAAAATGTTATATATAATTATGTCCACCAACTTCTATCGAACCAATATCTTCTACCTGAAGGAAGCGTACTACATCCGCCCTACCTAATTATAATAAATTGCATTTATTCAAATCACATAAATAGAAAGTTATATTAATGACCTAATAAATAGAAGCATCCATCATGATCATTTAAGATATACCCTTTGATACTGTAATTTATTACCACTTCTTTTTGATAAGCTTTACAACCACTTTTGTATTTTAATATTTAAACACATCTGTATAATTTTAGTATTATAATGCATTTGTATAATTTCATATCCAAAATGCACATTATAAACAGTATGTAATTATTATAAAAGCTGATGTTAAATCAAGCCTCAGGTTAGTTGTTGTTTTGTTCTTTAGGCGTAAGCTTGTAACATTCATGACTGTATTTTTGTAACTTTAAATTAAATAAATCTTTTTAAAAATATAATTATTCGTGTGTGAAACATAATTGGCGCTGCGAACAGGATAATTTCACTTATTCTGGTTTACTTATTGGGTCAACTACGGGAAGATCAAGAAATTAACAAACTTCTACATCACCGTCCTGTGACAACCTAGAGCCAACCTGAATTTGGAGTGTTTCAACACCTCAGAAATTATCCAAAGAATCTAAAGAAAATAATCATCACACACACCAAGCAAAGGAGTCATCTAGAGCGAAACGTGAGCTTGAGAGTGGGAATGACAACCATCCTCCTATCACTGTAAGTTTTTGAATCCTTTCTTCTTTTATTTTTGTATTATTATTATTGTAACTTAATGTCAGATAGCGACATTGAATTAGAATTAGAGGAAATTACGAATACCTCACAGTTAGAAAAAATTAGTACACCTTTTAACAAAAGTCGTTTCGAACCTTATAAAATGTATCCCGCGACAGCTCAATCGATTGTTAATAATGCACCTCAACAGTTACCGCCGTTGATTCAGTTTCAAACTCAAGAGCTGACTGCGTTAACAAATTCATTACCTGAGTTTAAACCGGATAGCAATCTATCCACGTTCATATCGAGTGTAGATAATTTAGTAAAATTTATAGATAACAAACTAACGCCAACTCAATATTACTTGTTTAATGTATCGGTGTTAGCTAAAATAAAAAACGAAGCTAGAGATTATCTTAATTTTCATAATGAAGTTGAATGGCCAGGCATACGCCAAGCACTTTTAAGAAAATACGGTGACCAACGCAATGAAGAACTGCTAATTTCCGCTTTGCGTAGTACCATTCAATCAAAAAATGAAACTTTTAATGATTACTATGACAAAATCTTATTAGCTCAAAACGATCTATTACAATATGTACAATTGCATGAAGAAAATCCAAATATTTTCTTATTTAAGAAATCATTATTTCAAAGACAAACAGTACAAATGTTTTGTTCAGGATTATTAGAACCCTATCGTTCGTATATTATGAACTTTGACTTAAACAACTTAGAAGAAGCCTTAAATAAATGCCGCATGTACGACAATAAAATTAAAGAAAATAATTACACTGATTACGTGCGAAAACTACAAAATGAACGCCATATGAAACCCACTGCGTTTATACAACCAGCGAGACCTGCACAATTTACACCTAGACAAACATTTCCAATTCAAAATACCCATTTCTCAAATTTTCAACAAAAACAACAGCCTCAATTCCAACCGAGACCGTTTGCCAGTTCCATAAATAAACCTTTCCAACAACAAGCAAGATTTCCTACAAACAAACAAGTTTTTGGAACAAAACCTGGTTCAACCATGCAAAGAACGCATTATAGTAAACCAACACCAATGTCAGTGCAAACTAGTGCATTTTCTAGAAAACCTAATCAATACCAAGCCGCGAATAGACCCGCAATTATTTCAGAAGAACTATTCAATAATGAAACCGAAACGGAAAGACATTTCAACCAAGATAATTATGAAAATTTTGAAATAAGACAACCCGAAGATGAAGAATTATATTTCCAACCATCAAACGGAATACAAGAAAATTGCTACGAAGAAGAAAATTTTCATATACCAGCCTCGGAAAATTCACAACTTCCGTCGACCTAAATTCAATTTGTTCACAAGCCAAACTGCCATTCTTTTATTTACCTTATTTAAATCTTAAAGTTTTAATAGATTCCGGTGCTACCGATTCCATTATTAATGTTGATGTAGCTTCAAATTTTAGAGATTATTTTTACTTTGAACCATTCACAGTTTCAAGCTTAAATAACGTAACTAAATCAAATCAAAATTTAGAATACCCCATATTAGCAGAAATAGGCATAGAAGAACCTATGAAAATTAGAATAATAAACTGGCACAAAAGATTTGACATTCTTATAGGAACAAAAGATTTGGAAAAATTCGAAGCAAAATTGGATTACAAAAATAAAATACTTGCTCTACGAAATATTCGCATACCATTTTTCCTTGAATTTAATGACAATCAAGTAAACATAAATAGCTCTAATGGAAATTGCCTCAATATTCCTGTTTCAATTGACGAAGGCGAAGTCTTTATACCTCGACAAAAAATACAAGACGACTTTGAAATCCCAGAATGCGTTGCAACAGCGAAAGAAGGAATATGTAAAATACCAAGCTCCATTGAAGGAGTCCAGATACATTTTAATGAACGAGTTAATGTATTACCCACTGATTACCTAGATCTAGGACAACCAAAAATAGTCAAGCCATCGAATAAATACGACATCCGCGAATTAATAAGAACAGAACATTTAAACCAAGAGGAGAAAAGAGAAATTTCAAACTTATGTATAAAATTTCGTGAAATATTTTATTATGAAGACACCGACCTCACCTTTACTAACCGCGTTAAACACAAAATCAGGACTACTGAAGAAAATCCGATCTACGTAAAATCTTTTAGACATCCTAAATCGATGCAACTGGAAATCCAAAACCAAATCCAAAAACTCCTGGACAATAAGATTATCCAACCATCAATATCACCGTATAGCGCACCTGTTTGGATTGTCCCAAAGAAGATGGACGCGAGCGGAACGAAAAAATATAGAATGGTGATCGACTATCGCAAAATCAACGAGAAAACCATAGAAGATAAATATCCGCTTCCTCGTATCGAAGAGATCTTAGATAACCTCGGTAGATGCGTTTATTTTACAACGTTAGACCTGGCGCAAGGATTCCATCAGATCGAAATGGATCCAGACTCGATCGAGAAAACAGCCTTTACCGTGAATAATGGACATTACGAGTATCTCCGTATGCCATTCGGCCTTAAAAATGCACCTGCAAGTTTCCAAAGGTTAATGGATGACGTTCTTAAAGAGTACTTGTACAAATTCTGTTTTGTGTACATGGATGACGTGGTCATCTTTTCGAAATCCTTGCACGAACATCTAGTTCATATTAAGACAATATTTCAACGTCTTAAAGAAGTGAATCTTAAAGTGCAACTGGACAAATCAGAATTTTTGTCAAAACAAGTAGCGTTTCTCGGTCATATCATAACGCCCGAAGGAATCAAACCCAATCCATCTAAAATAAAAGCAGTCCAAGAATATCCAATACCAAAGACGATAAAAGAAATTAGATCATTTTTAGGACTCGTAGGGTATTATAGACGCTTTATCGCTAATTTCGCTAAAATAGTTTCCCCCATGACAAAATGTTTAAAGAAAGACTCCAAAATAGATCATAACAACGAAGAATACAAGGAATGTTTTGAGTTATGCAAAGAGCTACTCACAAACGCACCCATTTTGACATACCCTGACTTTGATAAGCCATTTATTTTGACTACCGACGCTTCAAACGTCGCCATAGGGGCCGTGCTTAGCCAAAGCAATAAACCCACGGCATACTATTCTAGAACACTCAATTCGGCTGAAAAAAATTATAGTACCATAGAAAAAGAATTACTAGCGATTATAGATGGTACGAAACATTTCAGACCTTATCTGTATGGACGAAAGTTCACTATAGAAACAGATCACAATCCGTTGGTATGGATGCACAAAATAAAAGAACCAAATTCGAGACTTATACGATGGAAACTAAAACTAGGAGAATTTGATTTTAATGTCATTTACAGGAAAGGAAAAGAAAATGTAGTGGCCGACGCTTTGTCACGCATCGAAATAAACAATAAGGAACTCGACGAAATGTCAATCATACCACAACTACAAGAACCACCAAACATCGACGAGCTCGATGAAATATTAGAAAATACGTTACACGAGAATTCGTCGGAATTTGAAACAATTCTTGAGGATTTGCATAACACAGTGCACTCTGTTAGCCAAGAAGACGACGGAAAAGTAATTCCAATATCTGAACAAGCCGTAAATAATTTCAGTAACCGATTGATTATTATCGCTGGAGACAAGTTCGACATCAACCTAAAAAGACCTTTTAAAAGAAATCATTACACTGTTTCTGTTACAAGAGAAAACAAAAAAGAAGACTTATCTAGGATAATCAAGGAAATCATTAGACCAAACCTAACATATGGAATTTACTGTAAAGACCCAGATTTACGAAATGCCTTAAGCGACTTATGCAAGACATATTTTAACAGTACCGTAAAATTTGTCTTTTCCAACTCATACCATAAAGACGTAATAAACGAAGAAGATCAGAAAGATATAATTGCAAAATATCACGACGATACCCATACAGGTATCGTAGAAACATATAACCAACTAAAATTGAAATACTTCTGGCCGAACATGAAATCGATGATATCAAATGAGATAAATAAATGCGAATTATGCTTACAATCAAAATATGAAAGGCACCCGTACAACGTTAAATTACAAGGCCCTCTGTTAGCACGCAAACCATTTGATACCATTTTTATAGACACGTTCTCTTTTCAAAACAGCAAATTTTTAACCATAATTGATTCATTTTCTAGATACGCCCAAGCTTATTTTGTAAAAGACGGAACAGGCCTCACAATACTAAATAAACTTCGGCACTATTTTAGCCATCATAACTACCCAAAACGAATCGTTTGTGACCAAGGAAAAGAATTCTTCAACAAGACATTTAAAGAATATTGTGAATTACATAAAATTGAATTACATTTTACCACCATCAATAATCCTAACTCTAACTCCCCAATAGAACGATTACATTCAACTCTAATCGAAAAAATAAGAATTTTGAAGCTGAAAGAACCGAACGAAACCCCACAAAATCAAATGATTACCGCCACGTTAATTTATAATCAATCTATACACTCGTCAATAGGATTTTCACCTTTTTCTATTCTCTACGGACCTTACGAACACGAAATTGACATAGCATTAGATATGACAATTTATGAAGAGTACAACAGCAAGCGAAAAAACGAACTATTACCCTTTATCGATCAAATCTATCATAAAAATAAGGAAAAAGAAAAATTGATACTAGAAAAAAGAAATCAAAACAAACAAGATCCACCTGACATTAACACAGATACAGTGTTTATTCGAAAAAATAAACCAGGCAAAACAGACCCGTTATATGACAAAATTCAAATTATTAAGAAATCTGACAATACTATCGAAGGTAAATCAGCCAAAGGAAAACTAACCGGCTCCCACGTTAGGAAGATGAAAAGACTGAAAAAAGTTATTTGTTTACAGGATCCTAATGAACCTGGGCCTAGTGCGATTCACGACTCCGCTGCAAATAACACCGATTCAGACTAATGGATATTTCGGCGAGAAATTAGGAATAGCAAAAATTCATTCACATTACCACAAATTTTACTTTCACTACAACCTCACGCAATTAGAAATTAGCCTACGATATTTAATAGCCAACACCGTTATCTTAGAGCACAAAGTACCCCAAAACACACTTACATCACGCCGTTACAATCAATTAAAATCAGAATTACTATCAACTGAAAACATGTTAGAAAAATTGTTACACTTCAAACATAAGCGCGGACTAATTAACTTTCTAGGTAAAACGATAAAATTCATCACCGGGAATTTAGATGACGATGATCTCCAAAATATTAGCAAAAATTTAGACATAATATTTTCAAATCAGAAAACTCAAAATAAAAAACTTTCAGAAATTACTTCTTTTGCCGAACACATTACTACCCGATATGAACAAGATTTAAAGAAAATTAGCGAATTTCAAAATCTAACAATTAATGCACTCAGATCTTTAACAGAATCAACAGATATTAATCAATTATTAAATTTAGCATTTTACAGCATTCAAAATTATCAGAAAGAATTAAACGTAATAGAACGAACAATCAATTTAGCCAAACTAGAAATTCCCAATGTTGAGTTAATAACTTTTGCAGAACTACAACAAATTTATAATCTTTTAGTAAAAACGTATTCGAGCGAACGACTGTTGTTTTTAGACGATACTCATATTTTCGAAATAATAGACATGTCAAAAATCACTTTAATGATAACCGATAATGCAATAATAATGATACTAAAAATACCAATCCTAAATCCAACCCCGTACATGCTCGAGAAAATTTATCCTATACCTAATTCACATTCGCAAATTCTTATCCCTCCAACGTCTTACCACTTACAAGCAGAAGACGAAGAAAAATGGTTAAAACAATGCTTACATGGAATAAATCAAACCATCTGCTACAATCAAGCCTTTACTACATGCAAATTGGAAAAGTTACGCGATTGCTCAATAGCTAAAACAAATGGAAACCACGACGTCTATGCCGTTTTAAGTGAAGGTATAATTACCAGTTTTAATCCACCCGAAGAAGTTATTGAAAATTGCAACCACAATATTAATAAGCATACCCTCCAAGGAACTAACTTCTTGCAATCAACATGCGACATCATAATCCACAAGCAAATAATTAGCCTAGCTTGCCTCAACTTTACGATTCCATCAATCAAGGTCTACCAAGAGAACCTAACCGAAGTTTACGAACTGAAATTCAAAATGGAACACCTCACCAACCTAGACGAGTTAAGAAAAGATCTCAGAAAAATAAAAGAAGAAGCAATTGCGCCAGCAATTGTTGATTATGTACATTACTCTGCTACCTCTGTCATTATTTTACTAATTATAACTTTTACCTGTATACTGTTAAAATTTAGAAACCAGCTATACGACAGAATATGCAAGAAAACAACCATTATCAAGATATCCAAAGAAGATGCCCTGGAAATGAACCTTATCCAAAATGAACGAGGACGTTCAAATAACTTAAACAGGGAGGAATTATGTCCACCAACTTCTATCGAACCAATATCTTCTACCTGAAGGAAGCGTACTACATCCGCCCTACCTAATTATAATAAATTGCATTTATTCAAATCACATAAATAGAAAGTTATATTAATGACCTAATAAATAGAAGCATCCATCATGATCATTTAAGATATACCCTTTGATACTGTAATTTATTACCACTTCTTTTTGATAAGCTTTACAACCACTTTTGTATTTTAATATTTAAACACATCTGTATAATTTTAGTATTATAATGCATTTGTATAATTTCATATCCAAAATGCACATTATAAACAGTATGTAATTATTATAAAAGCTGATGTTAAATCAAGCCTCAGGTTAGTTGTTGTTTTGTTCTTTAGGCGTAAGCTTGTAACATTCATGACTGTATTTTTGTAACTTTAAATTAAATAAATCTTTTTAAAAATATAATTATTCGTGTGTGAAACATAATTATATGCTCTTCCAATTTGCAATAAATCAGAAAATTGTGAGGAACTTTTGGAGTTAATAAATTTTATTCCAGGATTTTTTTAAGCTGAAGGATTGACAGCGTTAAAATTACCACCAAAAAATTATAATAGCAAACGATAATATTTTTATTTATAATTATAATAAAATAATATTTGCTGCAACTAATTTTACCAGTATTCTATCAAAATTCTACAAAAATTCTCACTATATTATGCCAATATTGGTACAATATTGCATCAATGTTGGTAAGGTATTTAGAATATCAGCTTCTATACCAAGATTCGCGGATTTTATTTTGACTTACATTTAAATTTAAATGACGGATTGAGAATTATAAATTCTAAAATTTAAGCTTCTCTTATAACGGATGGTGCCAAGTTTAATTTATGAACATGTGATATCTTGTAAAGCAGACTTGAAATCACAATAGTGCCGTTGGACTAGCTTAGAGTTCCTTGATCGACACTTGACTGTCGATCACTGTTGGTATTGATTTAAATTTTATTTGATTTTATAGCAAATTTTGACGTTGCTGCTTGAATGTGAATGTAGTTCACTGGTTGAGTGTGAATGTGAATGTGAATACTGGCTATGTTTTTAATTAAAATATTTTAATTTACGATTAATTTAAATTTTTTCTTTTCTGTTTTACATTTTTATGTTCTCTATTAGCACATTATTTGCATTTTCTCGTTCTAATTTAATTTATAAAATTTGTTTAGGTCGCTTTAATTTTATTGTTACTTTCTACAAAGAGTATTTGCGATGTACTAAGTAAAACCACTAAATGCTGGTCATTTGTCAAGACTAAGCATGGCTCAGGGAGAATTCCTGCCAGTGTTACGACAAATTATCCGACACTCGCGTAGTGACATGGACATTGGGATCTCTGTTTTTCAAATAACTGATGATAAAATAATATGGGCAATAGAATCTTTATATGAAAAATCAAAAACCAGTATTCGTAATCAGGGATTGTGTCTCCTGCTTCGTGCATCCGCTGAGGTTACATTTTAAATCTCATCCTGAGAACCTCTGCTTACCCTTGAGTTAATTAGAAACTACCGTTTTATATAAATCTTATATAACTTTTCAAAATTAGTAGAGATGAATTTATATCATCGTATATATGCCTCAGTGGGGACTTTCATCTTTAACGCAGCCTGGCTTCATGGTTAACAAGGCTACGGTTACCAATCGGCTTCCTTCACGCAGTTTATTTTTGAGATTCGTGATGCTGGCCAGCAGGTCAACGCCATTTACTGAAATTTCCAAAAAGTATTTGATCGAATTGATTCTTGATCCTTTTGATCAAAATAAAAAAGGATCGGTTGTTCCGATGCTTTATTTAGACTAATGGGGAACTGTCAGAAAACCTCATCCACGATTTTAACATTTTCCTATAGACTGTTCGATAGCCGACAACTTTCTAAGCAAACTAGAATACAAATTTTGCATTAGTTTTCGAAAAAATCAAATTTAAAAATCAAAAATTTTAAATAAAGAAATGTTTGTTTTTACATGGATTCGCGATTAGCCCGGAAGACGCCCTCCGAGCCTGTATTTTGACAAACTCATAACAAATTTAAAAATATCCCTGATAGAATGACAGAACTCACCAACGGTGAAACTCGAAGACATAAAACTCATTCGGGTATCGACCGTAACTAACAGCGAACAGTAAAGTAATTAAAAGTACACGCACTGTCAACAGAATAAAAGTGGGACGCGTACCGTGCGAGTTCCCGTGGCTTTAGCCGTAGCATCGGTATGTATCGCATTACAACTCCCTACTTTTTTCAATTTTAAAATGCCGTTTTTTCGAAAACTGAACTCCAATTCTACAAAATTTTTGTTGCATTGTACTCAGAAAATTATCCTCTTTCCAATAGTGTATAGGAAGAAGTTAAAATCGTGGGTGAGGTTTTCTGGCAGTAACCGACTAAGGAGTTCCTAGTTATTAATAGAGAGCATTATATTGAATGCATAGGTGTATAGAATGCATAATTGCATTTATTTGTTTCCGCGTCTAACGTATCTCAAGGATGAAATCTGATTCTTCTGCTGTTCTTTATATTTAACAACGATTTAATCGAGGTCATAAAGTGTTCGTTGTTGCTATACATCGATGATGTTAAACTTTATCTTTCTGTTGTCTGTATTAGTGCTTGATTTCGTCTTCAGAAATCATTAGACGTTACTGTACGATGCGATGGTGCTTTAATACCCAAGTAACATTTGATGCTGAAAAACTTGATCAGCAAATTATTTGCTGCCATTGCGGTCTGTCAGCTTAAAATTTAGCTGATTTTCAGCTTTAGCACATTAGCTGAATTTTAAGCTGACGTTTCGGGCGTCAGGTTCAAATTCAGCTGTTTTTCGGCTTTGGCAAATTAGCTGAATTTTAATCTGACGCTTCGATACGTCGTACGTCATACGTCAAAATTGAAGATTATTATAATTATTACAAGTATACATTCAACAAGTATAATCCATTAATTAATTAAAATTAATTAAGATAGTTATACGGTTCAGTTGAAAACGTGTTTCAATTCATTATTTTATGAACACAGAGCAGTGTAAAAAAATAATTAAAGAGCTATACCCAATTAACATTTTGTGCTGAATATCAACTGCGAGAGCGCTGTGTCAGCTTAAAATTCAGCTAGTGAGCTGCGTAAGCTGCTGATTTTTAGTAACGTCAGAAGCTGAATTGCTAATTTGGCGGCAAAAAAACAGCTGAAATTGCGCTGCGTCAGCTGTTGAAAATGCTGACTCAGCTGATATTCAGCGCTGAATCAGCTGATCTTCAGCGCTAAATCAGCTAATATTCAGCTGATGTTCAGCGCTAAATCAGCTGAAATTCAGCTGATATTCAGCATTTTAAACAGCTATTAGAAAAATTATTTTAAATTGATAATTATATTTATCTAATTAAATTGTCGCCCTTTCACTATTTGGTTGTTTAGCGAACATTTATAATACAAATTATATTATTTATATTTTATATTGTCAATTGATTAGTAATTTAAAAAATGGACCAACATTTAAAGTGCACAAAATTTGTATTAATTTACATCATTTTCATCATCAATAAATAAAAATAATGTTAATTAAAATCGAAATAGTTTTCAATGTAAATCTATAATTTATTTACAAATGCAATATTGGGCTTACACTTTAAGACATAAATCGCATACAAAAGCAAAATCGCATAAATTCGACAGCATGGTAAAAGAAATTCGCAAAAATATCAGCAATCGTTTAACTTTATTTTTAAATTTTTTAATTTTTATCATTATTAAGTCATATACTTTTGCGTGGTAATTATATTTTTGAATATTTTATAAAATTTTGTTAACGTTTTTACGGACCTAGCAGAATTTTATTTACAATCCCCAGTGCAGACATATTTATATTAATTTTATTTTCATTTTTTTCATAGTAAAACAATTTTTTAAAATATTTTACCGATTATAATCAATTTATGCAAAATTAGGAATTTTTGTGTTAATAATTAACCCAAAAAGACAATTTTTGCTATTTTTAAATTTCAATGTAATCGAATTTAACACGGTAGGTGTTTTTACAACATTGTAGCTAATTTAGTGTATTTTTAAAAATTAATTTTTATAAAATTAAAATTGTCGCAATTTTGTAACTATAAATGCAAATCAATTTATTGTAACAAAATTATTTTGGGAAACCCAATTTTCATAATCTAACTAATGAGATTATACAAGGAAAAAGGTATTTAGAATTTGTAGTAAAATTTTTTTGCGTAAGTATTTATTTAAAAATTCAAAATTTTGAAAAACCAGCATGAAATATAGTGGTGTTTATTTAATTATTTTTCGATAACTGATGGTCAAATACTCCATACAAAAATATATTGAATATATTTTAAAAAATTCAAAAAAGTTTCATATAGCTTCATAGCCTAGGCCAGCGGTTCCCAAATGGGGTTCCGCGGAACCCTTGGGGTTCCGTAAAAAAATCTAAGGGTTCCGCCAAAAAGAATTTCAAAATGGCGTAAAAATAAATTTTGCCGCTTAAAATATATTTTTTAACTTTTTTTTATTCCATTCAATGACAATCCATTCATGGAATGTTAACGCCCAGTCGAATTTTCTGCTGTAGATTTCGAAAATTCAATTGAAATTAGGAGCGATTTCCAATTGGAAAGTAAATTTAAAGAGGTTCCGCTTGGCGTATTTTGGAATGAACTGCGCGAGGAATATCCGGAGTTGTCCAAACGTGCAAACCGTATTTTGCTATCATTTGCGAGCACATACAAGTGTGAGACTGGATTCTCATTATATTCAGGAACAAAAACAAAGTATCGAAATCGACTTGGCGCAGTTCCTGACATGAGAATTCAGCTTTCAGAAATCCTTACCCACGATTTTAACTTTTTCCTATTGAAAATAGGTAAAAGGGCACTTTCTTAAGTATACTAGAACAAAAATTTTGTAGGATAATGCAAAAGTTTTCGAAAAAAATCGAATTAAAAATGTAAATTTTACATGTATTTTAAATACACCTTTTAACACGGCTACATGATTAGCCGTTGTTGAGTAAGGCAAAAAAAATTAAAAATATTCTTGAAAAATAACAGAACTCGCCAATAATACAAAAACATTAAGAGTATATCAAAGTACACGTACCGTCAACAAAATGAAGAGCAGGGACTCGAACGTGCTAGTTACCGTAATTTTAAAATGCCGTTATTTCGACAACTATTGCATAATCCTAAAAAATTTCTGTGTTAATATACTCAGAAGATTGTCCTCTTTCCAATAGTCAATAGAAAAAAGTTAAAATCCTTGGTGAGGATTTCTGGCAGTAACCCAGAAATCAAACCAAATATTAAAAGAATTTATTAGAAGAAAACAAAATGTCATACTTCTCACTAATAATAATTGTAATAATTTGTAATTCTATAATAAATAATTGTTATACTTGTATTTACTTCGTCACTGGGGGGTGGGGGGGAGGTTAGTGTGCGTACACAACCTTGTATGCAGTAAACAAATCGGCTTGGGGTTCCGCCAAATTTTTTACATCGCCCAGGGGTTCCGTGACCAAAACTAATTGGGAACCGCTGGCCTAGGCAGTTAAGCTTTCAAGTTCCAAGGTGGATACCTCAGGTTCAAATCCCACTTGAGGCGGGCGGACGTGTAAAAAAATGTAAGTTTAAACTTAACTTAAAGTTATACATAATAATATATTGCACTGTTAATAGGAGTGAATCTTTAAAAATGCATACTTACTTCATCAATTATGCAGTAATGCAAACCTCAGCTTCCAGATATTTGAATATTGAGTTAAAGTTATTTGCGATCTTTTTTATTTTCAAAAAAACTTGTAAAATTATTAAATGAATGTTGAATTTATTTTTAAATTTAGTAAACGATTGAATTACAATTAATTTAGATTTATAATTTCGTCAAATGCGCTCCGTATTATTCGATCACGATTCTTATTCAGTAAACCCCGTTATCACTTATAGTGTTGATTATGCGAACCTGTCTATCTTCCTGTAAGTTCGACCTTCAATGGTCCACTTTAAATTGGATGTGAATCTCCTCTTATCGTCACGTTACGTGAAAACAGCTCCCAGCTAATTCCAAATAATTTCTCTTCTTCTTGCCTAAATGTTTCTTCTTGGTTATTCCAAATTGAATTTCTTATTTTTGTTATCCAATATTTATTTGATTCTCTTTGAGAATTACTCCATTTCCAGAGAACAATCTCAACACGACCTTACCGGTCCACGTTTAATCATCAACAACCTTTTTTTTCTTCTTATTATCTCCACCTGTTGTCCAGGCGATCCTTTATTATTCTTTTATTCAATTTTTCTTTTTATCGATGTTTTTTTATGATAACGTGATTTGAAATTATTATTTGATTGCATGTACCCGCACTGACGACCATGTTGGTTAACATATCTGACGTTCTTCGACTTTCAATCATTTACTTAACCAATAAATTTTTTGTTTTATTTTAAATTAAATCATGTTTTCAAATATCAAGTTTCTTTGAATTATTTTTTTTATTTACTTTATCGATGAAATTTGCAACTGCTTACCTTTATGAACACTGCAATATAAATTTAAAATTACTCTAATATTTCAGATTCTATTCTAGGATATCGTTAACGATATAAGATATTGCGACTGATATAAAATGATAAATAAATAAATGATGTAATAAAGATATAATATAATTATTTATATCTTTTGATATTAATGAAAATAATAAAATAAAATGTTCTATAAATTATAGGCGACAATTTAATTAGATAAATATAATTATCAATTTAAAATAATTTTTTTAATAGCTGTTCAAAATGCTAAATATTAGCTAAATTTTAGCTGAATTTCAGCTGATTCAGCGCTGAACATCAGCTGAATTTCAGCTGAATATTAGCTGATTCAGCGCTGAAGATCAGCTGATTCAGCGCTGAATATAAGCTGAGTCAGCATTAACAACAGCTGACGTAGCGCAATTTCAGCTGTTTTTTTGCCGCCAAATTAGCAATTCAGCTTCTGACGTTACTAAAAATCAGTAGCTGACGCAGCTGAGGCAGCTCACTAGCTGAATTTTAAGCTGACACAGCGCTCTTGCAGTTGATATTCAGCACACAATGTTACTTGGAATTCTGCCTGGATGTTGCCTGGATTCTAAGTTTTTTGCTTATTGCTCTAAACTATAAGCAGTAAATATTCCTTTTGGATCTTAACGTTTCTTAAAAATGTAGTGATTTGACCTAATGTTGATAGTGCTTTTCTTGCTTTTTTCTCAAGATTTTAAGACGGATTACACCTCTACTTAACAAACCAGTGTTTACAAGGTGGCTAAATGCTGTTATATATTATGGGACAAATTTTGAAAATTTTCTAAGATTATAATTTTTGAATTATCAGAATTATCGTTCACAGCAATGTCAAGAAATTTTTAAGAATACATTAATTCGAAAACAATTAAGTTACATTATTCAAGCTAACTTTTCATACGTTTCATCATTCATCGAAAACTTGGGAAAAAGGTATTTGCCATTTGTGGAATTGGTTAAAATTATAAATAATCTTAAAATACTTTAGAGGTGCAAGGGAGTGTGGGATATCAAAGCTATGTCGAGTTTTACGCAAATTTTAAGATGCCGTTTTTTCGAAAGGTAATGCCTAATTCTACAAAATTTTTGTTGCAATATGCTTAGAAAAGTGTCCTCTTTTCAATAGTGTTTAGGAAAAAGTGCAAATCGGTAGGTGAATTAACTGACAGTAACCCAAATGGGCTCCCATTACGTCGGTTGATGTTGAGCAAAGTTTTTCGATTCATAAGCAGGTGTCAAACGACAGACGGCAATCTTTCATAATGAAGAATTTGGAAAAATATATGATAATTAATTTTTTTATAATTATTAAGCGAATGTCTAATATTAAATAAAAATTATATTTGGATGTTTGATTTTTAGTGCTTTTTTTCAATTTTATAGACCTTTTTCCTTTTTGCTTTGGAACTTTTTAAAGCTTTTATTTTAAAATTATAAATTTGGGATTTAATCATAAGTAATCATAATAGTTCAATGCTTTATTGTATATTTTATCAGAGTTAAATGTCAGGTCTTTTATTTTGGCAGTGTAACTAATTGAGGTGTCTTTTTCTATGTAAAGTTGAGCTTTGTACAGCTTGTTGCTATTATCAAAAGCTCTAAGTCTCTGAGATTCATTATGCGCAATTACAAAATATTTTCCTGATATTAATAGGGTTAAGATCACGTACTTAGGAGAGGCAATGATGTTTGGGGTACTCGGGATCAAGTGAAAACTTGAGGATGTGATAGAGAACAAGAGCTTTTCATTGATGTGTAAAAACCTTTTTACTCACCTATAAGCGCAATACTCATTTTATTGGACTATAATTTGTACAATTAATATAATAATTAAGATAGAGGTCGCTTTAATCTACTATAAGTAGATAAATTTGAAAAATAAAAAAATCAGCAAAATAATATTATTAAATTGGTCGATAGCTTAAAATAAACAACAAAGTTTTCAATAAAATTCTATATTTTTAATTAATCAATTAATTACTAATTTGTGTAGCGCCGATGATAAATTTAGACTTAGGTGATTCTTATTGGTTAAATGTAAACTTGGTGCGCAGTGAGTGAATCAAACACCTAAAAACTAATTTTTGGTGTGATTTTTGTAACTTCAAAAAACTAATAGATAACTTTTCTTTTCAGATTACTGCCATAATCTTTATGATTGTTGTTTTTTACTTTTCTATGTCAATAGAAATCGCAGGAGGTCCATTTTATGAAAAAAGTAGTGAAAAATGTTGAAGCAACTCATTTGACATTTGATTTTGTAAATATTCAGCCTAACAAATATTTTGATAGGTTTGTTCTGTGATGTTTATTTAAAGTAGTCAAAATAATAAAAAAGTTATAAAGAGCACGCAACTTAAACTGTTACAGACTGGTGAGCCTGGGGAATATCTGATATCCCCCCGCGCCTGATATAATCGTATCCAGTAGAACTCTAATTGGAATTTCCATAAATTCTAAACGGAATTCTAAATAACTTCTTAACGGAATAAGTAAGGCAAAGCTTTCTTTGTTTTGATTAATGTTTTGATGATAATGAGTGTAAACTTAACTTGCCAGATTAAAAGATGTTAAACGTAAATGCAGAGGGCACCACTAAAGTACGTCAATGTTGCCTGTCCGGCAGTAAAGTAAAACAGTTGCTTTTTGACCTAGTACAATTTTTCGAACTTTATATTGTATCTGCCTGATTATCTGTAAAAAATTTCTTGCAATTTAAAACTGTTTAAAGATTTCCAGGTAACTACATTATTATTTTTGCTAGTTGAAGATGTAATTCAAAATAAATTTAATCTGTAGCTAATCATGTATCGTAAATGTCTGAATTAACTTTGATCTGAAAATGACCTTATTCATGTACCTACAACTTATCAATTTATCATACATAGAAAAAAAATGAATCTTCGATTGTGTGGACAAAGTAAATCAAACAAAAGTTTGTTTAAACCAACGTTTCGAAAGATTTATTCTCTCATCTTCAGGGTTGGAAAAGAGAAGCAAACATTGGTAGTCTGTTAGTAAAATCATACATATACAATTATAGAATTCAGCAAAAATAATTGGGGAGGGGGTCTTAATTTTATAATATTAGTTATTAATGTTTTCTTTTACAAAAAAAAACAATACGTTATTATTAAAACGAAATAATATACCAATATTTAATTTTTTGTTCAAGTCGTTTTAAGTGTTACAAGTTAATCTGCCACATATTGCAATTTCGTAAAACATACTAACTTCAAAAACTTGTTTTTACATCTCGAGTTCAAACGGTAACGCCTTCTTGTAACGCAATTCTGCCACATGCAAATTGCACATCTGAGGTTCGAATCTCAAAGAGTCCTATCAATACCTTTAGTTAAAAATTATAATTAACTAGCTACTTATAATTGACTAAATACACAAAACTCGGTTTGATTGGAACATTTCGAAGAATGAGTTTCATTTTAACAAATTATGTCGATTCGTCATCGGTAGGTATAATCAGTAATAAAAACTATAAGCGATTTTAAAATACGTTCCCGAATAATTTAACAAGGTAAGCAATTTTTAAAATTTGTCTAGTTTGCACACCTAGTTGTGGTTTGCACCTGGAGTAGCAGTTGCAGATTGTTAGGTAGCAAAAAATTAAAGATGTAATAGAAAAAGGCACTTAAAAATCCATTACTTTTTGGTCATATTACGTTATTGAAATATTATGAATGTAAAGCAATTTTCCATTTATGCAAATAAATTGTGGGGTAGCTTGACGCCCATTCTTGTTTGTTTATTTCCGAAAGTAATTGCAACTGCAATTAAGAAATTTTTAATTTCACGCACAAATTAAAAACGTTATGTGTTCATCGTTTAGCATGCAACGTCTAAAAAGCTATTTGCTCACATTGCACTAGTACTTTGCTGTTTTTTCATTCATGTTTAAAAGTTATTTACGCGTAAATGATTAAAATGGGTGGCAAAATATTTTACTAAATAAAATATAAACTACGTGTTAAAAACGCAAACTAAGATAATATCAACAAGTAATAACTAACTTTAAATAATAAAAACGCTGAACAAAATTATAAGTATAATAATTTTAGGTGTAAATCTATGAAACGTATCTAGAATTTACATGCAATAGAACTACTAGCGTTTTTTTCCCATCGAAAGGTGTCAAACTTCAAGGCGCAATATTTAATAATTGTTACCTTTGGGAGATTTTGAGGATAGATCTATACTAAATATGAAATCAAATATTAATGAAGTTTATAAAATCGTTCGAAAGTAAAGTGGCATGTTAACTTACCACTCCTTGAAGCAAAAAAATGAAAAAAGCTCACGCGTTAAGTCACGGCATCTTTAACACGGCATTAATATACAAATCTATATACCTACACAAAATCTGCTTTTATATTTTTTCTAGTGCACATTTTTCTTCTTCTTAATTTAGGATCTGTTCTGCGATGTTCAACCGCACTTGGCAGGTGCCAGGGTGCTAGCCTTGCTAAATGTTTCATCTAAGCACGGAATTATTAGAAAAAATATCGATCCAGATGCTAAGTGTAGTAAATGTGATAAAAGATAGTTGGAAGAGAAATTCAGTAAGTGAGTAATTTTATTTTGTTATCGTAAACTTATGCAAATTTTTGCCATTTTGCAATGTTTGTGGTATAAGTGTTTCTTGAATAAGTTATTCGACAGGTGAATAATCATTTATAATAAATGGCTTCATCTCTTTACCAATGAAGTCGAAAAAATCATTTCAAATAATAACGTGAAGTGGACATGTGAAATATTTGAATTTAATAGTAAGCACACCTTGTATAATATTTCAACGTTGTTGTCTTTGTAATACACTGGCAATAATTTATGTTAATACAACTCTACACAAAGGCGAAGTATTGTCGGAATGATATCAAGCAGCTTAGCAGACAGCTTTGGAAAGCTCGTAAAGATATGAGACAAAAATAAAAGAATGTCTTTCTGAAATAGTTGGTTAGCTAAACCAAGCCGCTGAATGTTATACAGAATTACTTTTAGATAAAAAAAGATTTAAAATGAGTGGCGTGGTTTCAAATATAACAATTGCTAATTTAAAAAATATATAAAATTTAATGTAAATTGAGGCAATTATGATAATATTTATCTCTTTGTATGTATCAATATTCTATTGTTATATATTTTTTTATTTTAAATGCTAAAATGGCGGGTTCCTTTATATGTACATTTGTTCCAAATTTTGACCAAAATTCTTTGTTGCGAAAGATGATATTAAAATTTTAAATATCGTCAATGTATTCAAAAATATATTTTCTATTTAGACACACAATCAATTAAACCAAGATTTCTTTAAAGCGACTTAAAACAGCATGCGCGATATTTCGCGTTATCTCAAAATTATCTGTCCACATACTAGCGATTCTTCAAATACATTCGCATTTTACTTTGATTATTTTTAACGTACATAAAATTTTTACAAGTAAGTTTTATATTAACAAATAATATGCGTTTTCTAATAATATTTCCTTTTTAGAAAATTACATTTATTGGTTCGCGATGGCAAAAAGATCAGTAACATTTTGTGAAGATGAAGAGCGTTACCTAGATAAATTGATAAAGGTATTTTACGACTGAATTGAAACTAATTATTTATTAATTACTATATTAATCTTATAGGATATCAGCTTAACAATTAAATATTGTGTCGAACTTGCTGCAAATTTTGCATATATCCGGATCAAAGCCAACGAATATAAAAGCCACACTTTTTTCGCCCGCTTGGGAATCGAACCTTGTGTTCTTTACGATTCACCAGCTGGAAATTATGGGTAATCACAATTTATTAACATTTACATTTCATTTTTTTGAATTTTTATTTCTGTTTTTAGTTTTACGCAAAACTCACTTTATAATATTAAGAATTTAGGTGGTCAAGCTACAAAATTAAAAACAGACACCTTCGAATACCAAGAAGCTTTTAATACGTTCTTAAGATTGGTAAACTTGGTTTCTAATACATGCCAGTAAGTAAAAATCCGATTTAATTAATATTTTAAATATTAGTTTGCACATTAGATTTAATTTTTAGGGCATACAATGAAAGATTTTCTGCTATCACTGCCCACTGGGATTATGTTCGTTATCAGGAAGATGCAAATTATATTAATCGACCTTTACAAACGATCATGGAAGTAGCATCGCCGAGCGATAATGAAGAAAGACGCATTAACATAACTAATTCTAGTAAAGTAAGCAAAAGTGTGGAACTAATTTTGAAACATACTATGAAACAAGGAAACATTAAATTGTTAACGAAAACCAAGAAAAGCAAACCTAAGTCTAAATATCGCGGCGAGAGTAGTAAAACAGTCTTGACAGTATTAAGTGAAGACGATGAAACAGAAGATGATGAATTTGTGGTAGAAAAAAGTCAAAAAGTAGCAGATGCAACAACGATGGAACCAAATCCTAAAATACAAGATAAAAATAGATTTCTTCAGTTTGCCGATGTACATCAACAAAGCATTAAAGAAGAAAACGAAGAAAGTCCAGTTGAAAGCTTAATAGAAGATACGAGTGTAGTCGATGCGCAAGTTGAAGTAGAAATTAAAAGTGGAGATTTAGTTGAAGAAACTCAAGTTGTAAAAGAAAAAGCTAAAGATGAAGAAGTTAAAAAACAAGAAGCCAAAAAACAGAAAGCCGAAAAAGAAGAAGCCAAAAAACTAGAAGCGGAAAAACTAGAAGCGGAAAAACGAGAAGCAGAAAAACGAGAAGCAGAAAAACTAGAAGCGGAAAAGCTAGAAGCGGAAAAAGTAGAAGCGCACAAACTAGAAGCGCAAAAACTAGAAGCGGAAAAACGAGAAGCAGAAAAACTAGAAGCGGAAAAGTTAGAAGCGGAAAAACTAGAAGCGCAAAAACTAGAAGTGGAAAAACGAGAAGCGGAAAAACGAGAAGCAGAAAAACGAGAAGCAGAAAAACTAGAAGCGGAAAAGCTAGAAGCGGAAAAACGAGAAGCAGAAAAACTAGAAGCGGAAAAGTTAGAAGCGGAAAAACTAGAAGCGCAAAAACTAGAAGCGCAAAAACTAGAAGCTGAAAAACGAGAAGCGGAAAAACGAGAAGCAGAAAAACGAGAAGCAGAAAAACTAGAAGCGGAAAAGCTAGAAGCGGAAAAACTAGAAGCGAAAAAACTAGAAACGCAAAAACTAGAAGCGGAAAAACGAGAAGCAGAAAAACTAAAAGCAGAAAAACGAGAAGCAGAAAAACTAGAAGCGGAAAAGCTAAAAGCGGAAAAACTAGAAGCAAAAAAACTAGAAGCGCAAAAACTAGAAGCTGAAAAACGAGAAGCAGAAAAACTAGAAGCGGAAAAGCTAGAAGCGGAAAAACTAGAAGCGAAAAAACTAGAAACGCAAAAACTAGAAGCGGAAAAACAAGAAGCGGAAAAACAAGAAGCAGAAAAACGAGAAGCAGAAAAACTAGAAGCGGAAAAGCTAGAAGCGGAAAAACTAGAAGCAAAAAAATTAGAAGCGCAAAAACTAGAAGCTGAAAAACGAAAAGCAGAAAAACTAGAAGCGGAAAAGCTAGAAGCGGAAAAACTAGAAGCGGAAAAACTAGAAGCGGAAAAACGAGAAGCAAAAAAACTTGAAGCGGAAAAGCGAGAAACAAAGAAACTAGAACCGGAAAAACTAGAAGTGGAAAAACAAGAAGCTAAAAATCGAGAAGCGGAAAAACTAGAAGAGGAAAAGCTAGAAGAGGAAAAACGAGAAGCGGAAAAATGGGAAGCTGCAAAACAACATTATAGAAAACGAGTAGAAGCACGAGAGCAGGCTATGAAAGAAAGGGCTAATAAAGAAACGAGTCTTGAAGAAAAACAAGAAGCTGGAGGTTCTAGCGTTGGACTAGTTGAATGCACAGAAGAAGAGGCAAAAACTGAATTACTAAAAAAAAAAGCTTTAGAATTAAAAGGAAAAAAGGAAAGAAAAGAGGCTCTAGTAGGAACTAGGGGAAGGGCTAGAGGTAAGGGAACTTATACATCACGAGGACAACAATAAATATAAAAATGTATAATGTTGTTGAAAAACGTATCAAAATATTAATGTTATTTATTATTGTTAGTAACTTCTTTGCCAAATCACAAATGCTTCAAAATTATAAATTGTTAAAATAGTTAAAAAAGTTTAAAAAATTATAATTTTTTATCCTAGTGTATTAATAGTTTTGAAAAATAAATTAATTACTTATAAGACAATTGTACGTCTTTGTAAGAATCTACCTCATAAATTCACTGTTTTATTATAATTATAAGAATAAAAGCCAATTGATTTTTATGCTCAGCAGTCATAAGCAATTCAAACCAAAATTTTCCACGTTAGATTTGAAATAGTTAAACTAAATCTTCCAGGAAGTTTCAGTTATTGTTAAAAAGAATTTCAATAATTTTTATTTGAACTTGAGTAGTTTACAGTTTAATCTACTTTACCAGGAAGTTTTTGCTATAATTGTTGAGGATGAGCCATCGTCACGTTATTAATTTTATAGTCTATAAATTTTATCGTCGCTCGGCGTGAGTTTTACAATAATTTTCTAAATTTCAATGTATGAATCAGTACTTAAAAATATATTCGAAGTAGCTTCAAAAAGGTTTAATGCTTATATCAATTTTTGCAATCTATTTGACTTCAAGTTCTTCACTTTACTTGATTTATCGTATAGTAAAATATGAAACCAAAAGAAAAAGCCTTAATAAATAATTCTATTATTGCAATGAAAATTAATCCATATCAGTGGCGTCACCAGATTTTTTAATTTAGGTGGACTAAACCACCAACCAGTGGTGAGCTCCAAAACGGACCAAGATTACGTGTCATCATCAATCTGCTTTATATATAACACTAATTATTTATTATTCTATTTTAGTTTCAATTATTATCGATTTTTGCTAATTTTTATTTCGTTTTCTTTTAGTTATTAAGTTAGTATGAACCCTTTTATAAAGTCAAGCCAATGGAGGCTACATTTCAGTTGCCTGACACTGTAAACAATATCTCTTAATTTCTTTCATGCCCATGTTCTCTCGAATTAATTCTCAAACACATCGCCAAGATAAACGTCCACAAATATAAAAATATCAACCACTTAAATTAATATTACATAAAAAGAAAAAAAAATCAGATATTCCGCGACATTTTCTCATACACAATACACAAAATTTAACTAGGTATGTACTTAGTTTTTAACTTAAAATTAATAGAGTTTATTTGGCCACCAAAATCATTGAAGTGGTTTTCAGAGTACAGAGCCGGAATTAGATATTTAAATGACTGCAATTACGTATTTTTGAGCTGATTTTTGTCTTTTTAACATCCTGTTTTTGCGAGAAAAATCATATTACATATTATGAATTTGCATTTGAAGTTTCTGTATCAGAGCTGCTCATATGGAAGTGATTGAACTTTAATATAATAATGTTAGAAAAAAATAGAATAATGTTAGAAAAACTTCTGTTGATTTGAGATGTTTGATTCAGCCGTAAGCAATATTGTTAGACGAAATGATAAACATAAACTGTTCTTCACAAAGATTTGTTTTATTTAATTTTTTAAATAACCTAGCGAATTTGAATTAATTTCAATTTCATAGTTGAAAAGGGTAATGGAATAGTTTCTAAACTGGACCAAAATTCCAATTTGGCAATCATTATGAATTTCCCATCTACTTAACTAGGTAAAATAACACAACTCGACAAAAACAATTTTTTTCTTTGTCCTAAAATTTATTTTATGATTTTTCTAATCATTATGCTTTAATATAAGGGAAAAGTTCTCATATTCCATAATATAAAGTTTGCTTTTATAGTAGTTATTATAATAATCAATTTTTTGAGTTATCATAGACATATTAAATAGTTCTGGTATATTGAAAAATACTCCAAAAAAATTAGGGGGTCGAAATATTCACACAATGTTTACAGATGTCGCTTAAGTGATAAACAACAATTGAATATTTTTTAGAAGACTCATTGAGGTTAAAATGTTGTCTAAAAGGTGTAAATATGATGCTGATGCATTTTGTTATAAATGTGATGTATTTATTAAAGTTCAAAATATAAAATTTTATTTAAACGCATATGAAAAGGTTTGTGAAGCCTATGAAGTTTATTTTAATTCCCTTGTTCGAAATCTAGATAAGTTCTGGGCTCCACATGTTGCTCGTAGTAATTGCGAAAGTTGAAAATGTCGGTCGTCAGCTATAGCGGTTAATTCAGCTAATGCTGAATGCCTGGTTCGACTCTGGGATCAGTAAAAACTTTATTTTGACCGTATTCCCTCGAAAGGCAATGGCAAACCACCGAGGTGTAATCTGCCTGGTACACCCTCTCTGGAGATGAAGTGTATACCCTTCCCGCGGTTCTGAGCCTGCTTTAAGCACTAGGTCCCCTATGTGCGTGATAATACTTCAAACGCACAACACAAACATAGGTAAGAAGTCGTCAACGTCCGGAGAACAGGATATGGCACATGAAGAAGAAGTTAAAAAAATGTTAAAAAAATTTTAAACTATGGGTTGCAGAATATCTCTCAAAGTACATATATGCTGCGTGTTCATTTAGATAAATTTTAAAACAATATGGAAACAATTCTCCTTGTTCAGAAGAATAAAGAGAACATTTTCATCAAGATATTATGAACTTTCAACAACGTTATTAGGGCCAACACAACGAAAGTATGATGGGGAACTACATTTGGGGTTTAGTGAGAGAAAGTACTTATGAACATGGAAAAAAGAGTAATAGGGTTCACTGTTAAATTTTTTTTTACTATTTTGTAATCTGATATGATCGTAAAAGTTAATAAAAATTACATACAATTACATTTGTTTCGATTTATCAATAATTAAAAATTTCAATTATGGATTTTCTAAAATACTGGTCAATCGCTCTCCTGGATACAAAAGCAAACTTTTTCATGCCATATATATTTTTTTCGTCTAACTATCAATAGATTTATCAAAATTTCATATCTTCTTATCAAAGTCAAAAATCGTGTTGACTTGTGTAATTTATTGAATTACAAAATCGACAAATTACATTCATTTGGATCGCGGAGATTCTTCATTACCTGAAGCTCATCAAATTGGATTAAATTGTCTTGAACATTTCGTTTTTGACTTTATTCTGTTCTGTTGTAATTTTATATTAATATTTATATGACATAAAGATTTGGCAGCACGTTGAGTTTGAGGGATTTTACTTCAATGCAGTTAGTGACTTGATAAAATAAACTTTCTTGATTAAATAAAATAATTTACTAAAAAATAAAAAAATTGTTTACTTTTAAATTTACTTGATATAATTATCACAAGTTAAGAATTAATATATTTAAATATAATTAAATTAAACAAAATTAAAATCTCGAATAATAATTTGGAGTATGCATTAGGATTATTTTTGTTATTTTTTGATATATCAGAAACATAGCATATCAATTTGAAATATTTTAAAAACTCGGGTATTTATTTAAAATTTTAAAATTTTAAATTATTATTGTCGTATTGCTGGTATGTTTCTTGTCGCGTATCAGATAACTTTGCACACGTTACACACAAATTTTGTGTTATATCAATTTCTTCAATACCACAAATTATTGAAAAATAAGCAGTGAATTTGTAACCTAAAGTTATTTTGTGAGTAGCTAAAGTTAAAAACTGTTCTATTTTTTCTAATAATGGTAAATATACTAAATACAGAATTTGATAAGCAAAGCTTATGGTTCTGTTTTCATTACTTTTCAGATATCGAATGATTTGGATGTTATACAGTTAAGCCCACCCATACCAGAAGTAAGTTAATTATTGTTTAGAATAATTAATTTCCAAAATTATAATTTCAGAGTGAACATAACTCGGATAATGATCCTGAAGATTTAAACAAAAAATTACAAGAAATTAAAAAGGTAAGCTATATCTGTTGCTTTAAGAAAGGCTAATTTTTTTAGCATATTTTACTTTTCACAGAAATGGCAACAGTGTGATAAGTTATTACAAAATATGAGTAGAGATTTTATTAAACTTAGAATAAATAATCAAAGTGTTCTCAAAGAAGACGATGTGTTAGATAAAATAAGATGTTACATAAAACATAACTTTCAAAAGGAAAAAAAAGAAGATAAAGATGAAGATGAAGATGAAGATATATTCCCAAGTAAAGAGCGTGGTAACACACAATACCAAACGTAAGGATTAAAAAAATATGTTTTTACTTTATGTTAAAGCTTCATCAAGATATGAATTTTAATATTTTAAAATTTACTTAGTACATAAATGAGTAATATGAATCTTTTCCAACATTTTTTTTGTTTTATTATTTAGTAATAAAAATTATATATACATCAAAGCAGAAGAACTGATATTCCAAGAGCAAGAAGATTTTCAACGCCATACAGAGAGTATAATGAAAAATCATCATCCCTTTGAAAAATTTCATGCTATCCTTCGAGAGTAAGCTATTATTATTGTTCTATGAATTAATTTTTAATCCCAAAATGTTACTTTTAGCAAATTGAAGCTGATGGAAAATTTGACAGCCGAAATGTTTTGCAATTGTAAAAAAGTTGAAATGAACAAAATTTTAGCTGAAATTTCATTGTCTGCAGAAGAGTGCTATCTGGAAAAAAAGTAAAACTATTTAAAAGTTTATTTTTCTTGTTATGTTTAACTGAAAATATAAAATTTACAGGTGTAGTGAGGTATATAATGAAGTAATACGTAATTTCAACATGCTACGTATTACTCATGGATTTCCCGATAAACCTAAACCAAATGATATTATTGATGAAGTCGAAAAGAAATTATCTACAGTTCACCGATTATGCTATGAGTTAGAAAAAGCATTTGACTACTAATGGTAGATTTATTTTTATGCTGTTATGTAAGTCATTTATGTCATTTATTATGTTTATTATTGCAGGTATGAATATTAAATAATTATATACTATGTAGGCTTAATAAATTTTAATTGTAATAAAAATTTCTTCTAAAGTAAAAATTATGCACGAGATTCAAATTGAGATTTTCTGTTTTATTAAAAAAAAAATTTTTTTTCTACTTCGTTTTCTTAAAAATATTTTTCAAATTATACCTAGTGTAATTCATGTTCAAAATTCCAGAAATTTTTTGTTAAAGCATCTTCAGACACTTCTGACACTCCATTAATATATTTTTCCTCGGTGCATTTGGCAAGTAATCTTTTATCCAAAAGTAAGAAGTAGGTACGTAATGCGTTATTGTATAATTTATTATAAACTTTTATATAATAATTATAATCAACCAACGACAACGAAAATTATTTGCGATGACTTTTCATTCTAGAGCTATTAATAAAATCAATTTAAAATTTTACACGGTTTTACTTACATTATTATTAAATTTGTAAAGTCATATTTTTACCTTTAAATAAGTGCTTGGTAACATCTTTTTATAAATTTCTGGTAACATATCGTGAAATTGCAGATATCGTATATTATGTCAGTTCTTAGAAAATCGTTTACCACCAAACTAAACCTTCAACCGCAAAATCATGAAAAAATATATCAAAACAGGTCATTAATAAGTAATTTAAGTTACAATTTTAATTGCTTATAATTTTGCATTGAATTTTAAGAAAGAAAAATTGAAAACAGGCAACTGTTAATGAGAAAAGAGGAAGAATTAATACAAGAACTTTTCCAAAATACATATTATATAAAAATTTTAAATTTTTATTCCAATCTGAATTGAATCTTTTGGATTCAATTTTTTTGCAATAATATTTTTGAAAAGCATGAGTGCACAGAACGTGAGTGGTCCATTCCAAAATCCAAAAATAATCTATATTGGCCAATTTTACTGTTGAGTCTATTAATAATTACAAACTGTGATTAGGAATGGTATTCCATGAACTATTCAAAAAACCACAACAATTTTTCAAAACTTGTGTGAAATTATTTATTTAAAATAGTAACAATAGTAAGTAAATGCTCTAATTAAATGTTGTGCAATTGATGAAAGAAGCTGGTTTGCTTTTTTATTACATGTGAGATCGGTAAATCATGTTTATTATTAAGAACATTTTGAATCAGATTTTAATTTTTTTGATTTTTTTTGTCATATTTATTTTTAAAATGTATTAATATTGAAAAGAAAACTATTAGCTTCGAGTTTTTTGCGAATTATGTGATTCAATATTTTAAGAGGGGTTAAAATAGTATATTATACACTTAGGTTGAGAAGTGAGCAATTATTTACCGAGCACGTTTATATCCTGAGGCGCGTAGCGCCGAAGGATATAATGTGTGAGGTGTATAATGGCCTTCTCAACCGAAGTATATATAGAATTTTTTTTACTACTAACACTGATATATTACTATATTTGATTTGATTAGATGTTGATAAATATAGCTTTAGTTGCTTCCTACTTATTTTTCAAGTATTTTGAAATATCAAGTAGTGTGGGTGTTTAGTTGTCAAATTAACAAAATGAAACTAATGAAATGCAATTTTAAATTTAGTTAAATAATTTTTTCTTTATATAATATCTACTATAATAATTATTGTTATATCATTTTATAGTCGTGAAATTCAGAGTTTATTTGGTTCTTGCTTAGAATTAAGTTAATAATAATAGAGTTTCTGTTCATTTCATTAAAAATATTTTATTATTTACCTAGGTATTTTTTTGTTATCGTTATTTACCTAGGGTGAGAAATTTTACTTCTCATTAGAGAAATGGGGTAGATAATGGTGATTTCTCATGTTAGTGGTAAAAAAAATTATTATTAACGAATCAAGCTAAAATACTGTCACAGATCTGAATTTTTTTGTTTTGTTTATTTAAACATAAAGTTTGTTTTTATTTTAAATATTACTGTAGTCAACTAATTATAAAAAGTTAATTTTGATTTTGGAGATCTAAGATCGTTAGTCTTAAGGGTCTTTTTAAGAGATATTTCTAATAAGCGGGTTATTTAAAGAACCAATTTACTTTGATACTTAACACACCAGCAGCTATGCACCCCAATTTTGATAATTTAACTCTCTGAATTATAAGTAATTGCGCTAAATCTTTTAACGTTTAACATTCTCTAGTTTTAGGCAGGACCGCAGGAAGGCAAAGTGCTTTATGGCGACCATAACCGATGCCTAGATTTTGAAGGTACTAAAATTTAAAAACGTGTGTAAATATTTTTTATTTACTTACATCGCTTAAGGCGCTTTTATATTTTCAAGGCACTTAGCTAGATCTTAAAATTAGTTATGGAAAGTTATTTGTAAATGCAAATCAAAACAACTAATAGCTTGGTTGTATCTTCAACACTCCAAATCAATTAGAAACTATCAGGCAAACGTAAAAATGCCATTATAGCTTGAGAATTTTAATCTGCGCTAGCGTCTGACAGTTTAGAAATGATTTGGAGTGTTAAAAAATAAAGCTATTTTGAGTTTGTTTTTATCTTTTTTTTAAAGTTCAAACGCTAATGCTTATCAATCGATATTTTTATGTCTTTATTTTATATTTGCAAATAATTGAAGGTCCGCACTTTCGTAACGATTTATTTTATAGTTGAGAATTACATAATATTTCCTGGCAATATAATAACACATATTGTTAGAAAATTTAATTAGCTAATTAAAATATTAGTTATTCTTGACGACGCGTTTCGGCTCTTTTTCAAGTCTTGCTTATGCTATTTGTTAATTTTTTAAGATTTATTTGCTAAATATAACTTAATTTTTAATAATAATTATTGATTTTATTGGGTTAATTGCATTGTATAAATAAATAACAATATAAATAAAATATAAACAAACAAACATTAATTCGTTTTTTAACTAATAATTTAAATAAATTAAAATAAGTCATTCGTGGCTTAATTCTTGCGGTTGATGATGATTAATTATTTAATTATTTCGAACTTGTAAAAACATTATCATGATAAAATAAATAATACATTTTATATTTTTCTTGTAGAAGTTGTGTATTTTTCAGTAATTGGGTTTTAGTTAGTAATATTTCAGGGTGCTGAAATACTTAGCTACGGCACTGGTTTTAGGTATTATTTTCACTCAAAGTGATTGTTAAAATTGTGTAAAATGGGTTAAAACCTACGTGTTTTATGCACCCTTATATCTTTATACGCTTTCCCCCTTACAATATCATTTCAATATATTATAAAAATTGCGGTATATCAATGTTAAGAAGGGTTGTAAAATTGTAACTAGGAATATCCTACATAATAATGATATGAATACTGAAAAACTCTATAATTAGGCGTAAGGAATTTGTATTACTATTCTAAAACTAAAATTTTAACATTTGTATTTATGGTTGAAACTCCATAAACTCAAATTTATAGATTTGAATAAACATAAATTTCAAATTTGCAAAAACGAATTTTTTTATTTTAATATTTGCGATGTGGGCATTATGCGATAGCAGTTCTCAATAAATTTCTGATAAACGTCGTTTTGAAAGATTTGAGCATTCGTTTGTATATTTTTTGGGTTTAAAAAAATAAAGTTTATACTTAGATTGTTTTAGTTGTTTTCTTGTGGAATAGTAAATCTTTTTTTTTTTTTTTTTTTTTAATTTTTACTGGCTTTTATTTTACTGTCTTAAAGTCATCTTTAAAATTAAATCTTCCTTTAAAATTCGGTATAAAATTAGCTATTAGCCTATAAGAAGTAGGTATTCTGATATAAATCAGCAAGCAGTGGAGTTTCTTGTACAAATAGTGTACTGCACTGTTATGTACATAATTATAATATCTATAATACCTACCCTAGGTTACCTACACTACATTATATAGTATAATATTTTGGAGTCGAAATCTTGCGATGCTTAACTGACAATCTAAGATTATTGATCTGTATATTAACCACAAAATCGTCTATTCGATTTTTTTTTTACATTCTACTTGGAAAAAATTAAATGTTGAGTAACGAATTCTCAAGTTTTTATATTCACAAGTTATGAAATTCATCTCTATTATTATTAACCGTAAAAAGGTAGTTTGATAAATATAATTGAAATATTAATTTTGTTTCTTCGGGATATAACTTCTTTTATGGTACACCGTTCCAACTTAATAGCCTCTGTGGTACACCGAAGCAGGTGATTAACAGATGTCGAAAAAATATTTTTAGTAGTCAGCAAGGTTTCCAGTATTTTATTGGAGAGGACTTTCAAACCACGCCTTTCCCTTTCCTGTGTATAAAATCACCCTAATACACCATGTGTGACATATGAGTTTAGTATGGAAGATGTGCAAGAAGTTAGAAAATCGTGCTGAATAGCAAACTTTTATTATTACAACAAATGCTTTAAATGACCCATAAGAACAATGCGGCGATATTTCCCTTGTGCATTTCCGGAGACACTATTTTCGTTTTGCTTTAAAAGTAGAATAAGAAATATATTCCTTGAGCATTTCAAATGTAAGAAATCAAACGTCGTCCTTGACATTATGTAAATGTCTTAATGCTAAAAAATTTATAGCAATAATTGCTTTATTAATAATGATTTAATGATGCGTGCAGTATTCAGATCTTTGTTCTATAACAACTTTGCAGATTAATAGTTTCCATCGTATCTTTAGCAGCTGGATCCGTTATATTAGAACGATTTACAACAATAAATCAATGGGTAATTTTAAAAGTTACATAGCAATTTAAAAATTCCTAATATGGTACTAAAATACTTTACAGAATAATTTAGGTAAAATATATTAAAAACAAATTAGTAAACCACGAAAAAGAGGTTAATTTTAAAATTATTCGAAAATAATAATAAATCTAGAAAATTTCCGAAATTGGCAAGCAATATGTAAATTAATTGACGGTAAAGTGATACTTTAAAAATGTAATCATCTGCCTTTTTACATATTAAATTAAAATTTCGTCTTATCTGACACTCTTCGGCTCCTGATGGTCAAATGATTATGGTGAACCAACTTTAATAACAGCACGCGATTGGGTTACCAGCATACAGCTGTGTTCATAAACAATTTAATCTGCCAATTAACCAACCGATAACTTAAGCTATACACGTATTTATGGATATTGTTTTGGTACTTCTTAAAAGTGGGTTATAAATCTATCGGGAAAAAAATATAATCATTTTAAATTCGCTTTGGTAGCAGTCAGACAGTCAGAGAAAATGATAAAATTTACATATTTTTAGCAAACAATAAACTGCGTTAATGAAATATCTAAATATTAAAATCTCAAGTCTCACTTCTTCTGAAAATTGTATTTAATTTACATTAATAAAAAGGAAAGCTTTATATTTACATATATAGGTATCTAAATCTGTTATTAGCAATTCTAAGACATAAATTTTATTAAATCTACCTGAATTAATTTAAAAAATAAACGTGAAATATTATTTAAAATATGAACAGTTAACAAAACAAATGGAATTTTTTTATTAAAAATATTCTTCCCATAAACTGCAATATTAACTATGTATCCGATTACAAAATAGAACAAGTGAAGATTCTCACTGTACTTATTATTAGTTATATGAATATATTTTTATTTATGTTTTATATTTATTTATATTTTTCTATTTTATGAAATTATTATATCTGCTAGTAAAGGTACCCGTACATCCGTAGGAATAATAATTAAAATATTTCTGTTAGCTGTTTTTGCTATACTTAGAGTACTTAACGTAAAAATTAATAAATAAATAAGTTGGCAAATTAATTGAGATTTGTGTTTACATATAATTTAAAATGTTATATAGTTATAAATGCAAATTGTGCGTGAGTAAAGGACATTATCAAAAGGCATAAAAGTACTTAAGGGTAACGATCTAAGCAATATAAATTGCTTCTACTAAAATAGCATTTGAAATTAGAACGCGTTGTTTATGTTACGCACAAACTAATAATTATAATCGCATTTTATTTTTAAATTAATAAGAATTAAATTGAGTTTTACGATTGAGTATTTAGAAATAATGGAAAGCAACACCATATATAGGTGTAGGTATATACAAGTTTGTTAGTAAAATGTACTATTAATTCTATTAATTTTAATACCACATCATGAGCGAGGTACAATTGTTTTTACATAACCAATAGATTTAATCTAATTTCTAAGTATACTTAATCAATTTATAATACACGGTTGGTAATGGCTTAGTGCTTTTTTTATATAAATGTTTATTACTTAATTTACATAGCGCTGAAACAGTTATGCTCGTTTACCCAACAACGTTTAGATGACGAACTGCTAATAAAGCGAAGCTTTTCAATCTTTAATAACGTCATAAATTTGGATGTAACAGCTATCGGAAGATTAGCTGACTAAACGAATGCCAAACACCAAATTTTCAAATTAGTTATCAAAACTATCATCGTGACCACCCACCTTTTATATTTTTGATAAGTATTATAAAATCCGAAAGTCATAACAAACATCTCCGTCATCACTTGTCAGATGAACAATAAGGAATGTATTATGCATTCTTTATATCTTTTACAAAATCTGTCTTTGTACCTGCCAATCATTAAACTATATCTCAGTTATTGAAATAAACGTATTACGTTGGTATCCACTGTACTCGATAACCATTAACGAACGGCAAAAGAAAACGATATTGTAAAACAAAAATATTATGGGATATAAACATTTTGTATTGTTTAATTTATATTACCTCGCTTACGTGTTCAGTGATTTGTCGTGCTGTGCTTTAACTATCTTGATTTTAACTTTTATGCGAGCCCTGTCTGCATCATGACCAAGAATGCACAACGCTGTTCAAAATCCACTAATATTTTTAAATAATTTACCGTAACAAACTTATTATTTTTCTTAATTAGTTTACAAGTTGTTTTGCTATTATTTTATTCATAAATAAGTGATAAACCCAGCTTATAATATAATTTTCTGGATAATGTTCTGGATGTTCTGGATCCCAATAAGCATGGATCAACGTGATTTTAACGTGTCACGTTTAATGTAACGTGTATATAACGTTGCATTTATAACCAAATTCTAAGAAAGGTAACAGTCGATTATTATTTTTGCTATAATTCTTAATAAAAGCAATTATATTAGTTGTTCAAATTTTACGCAAATAGAGTAGTAAAGTTATAGCATAATATTACGTTAAGAATACGTTAATTTAACGGTTGTAATAATCGTTCTACCAGACAAGCTGTGCGTGCTATACCTAGTGGATAAATTCGAGTCAACATGCTTACTACTTAATGTTCCTGTGCCAATGACACAACGCACCGGTTGAAGTACCAAAAATATCACAATAGTAAGTGCTTCAGTTCAAAATGAGCTAAATTTGTCGATTCCATGCAGTTTATAGGAATTGGGAATCTCTCAGTTTATATTGTGGCAAATTTTGCGTAAAGATCTCAGTCTACACAGTTACAAAATCAAATTAACTCAAAAACTGAAGCCTCTTGATCATTTAAAGCGTTGGACATTCTTCGATTGGGCTCTGCAACAGTTTGAAGAAAATCCTAAATTTAATCAAAAAATCATCTTCAGCTATGAAACTCATTTTTGGCTTAAAAGCTTGTCAATAATCTAAATATGCATTATTGGACGGTTACAAATCCACATGTGCTTCAAGAGACTTCATTGCATTCGCAAAAAGTGACCGTTTGGTATGGATCTCATGCTGGTGGGATTGAACCGTATTTTTCGCCATGTTATAAGTACCATATCGTGCCAAGTCAGAAGAAAATTTTTGGGATAGAATTGGATAGACTTTACATCAGTAATATGTATAGTGATGCCCTACAGTTGGTTAAAAAATTGATGTATTGAAGAGAAAGTTTGGTAATCGTTGTATTTATTTGATCGCTGGTTTATGCCAACAAAATCACAACATTAGAGAAGCTTAGAAATAATATTAAACGCGAAATGCCAACGTACCGATTGATATGTGTAGAAAACTGGCGGAAAATTGGTTCCAAAGAATCGATAGCTGCAAACGTGCTTGCGGTGGTCTTATGAACGAGAAAGTACTACACCTGAAATAAATTTCAGTCCGATATCTCAATTAGGTATTCTGTGTTTTATTAAAATACAAAATTGTTATGTTTTTGATATATTCTACTTTTTTGACTTTAATATTTATTTGTGAAATTACATTTTAATATTTTTGATAGTTATTTCATCATTTTTAATTTTATTTTCCAGTTTATTTTATGAATTGAATAATTAGGTAGGTTTGAAATAAAACACTTAGTCGTAGTTTTCATAAAATGACTTATTCATCATCTAGAGTATCTACTAATAAAAGGGTAACATCAAGATCAAAATTAACAAAATAAGAATTTCACACTAAATAACAATTTTAGTAATTGTTTGAGCTTGGTACCGCAAAGGAATAACAAGGTTTGTTGAGAAAATTACTGAAAACCCTACAAAAATAAAGATTTTATTTAATAAACAGTTTGTTCTTACTGGCAGAAATTATCTTAAAATTTTTATAACCATTTCTCTTTATTGTATGTAACTATCTCTACTATACCATGATATATAAATGGTTATAAATTAAAGACACAAAATGTAGGTTTAAACAATATTTACCCCCCAGACCTCCGGTCAATAGGCTTTACAAAAAAAGGTTAGAAACGTAATCCAAAAATTAGAGAAACAGAAGAAAGTATATAAATCAACATTCAAAATAGGCAATTATAAGCTTAAGGCGGCAAGAAGTCGCCTTATCTTCTAGTTATTATCTGCAGTGATCTGGAATCTGGCTAGTTATTCGTTTGCCAATTTTGAGTTCTTTTGTCTAGAAATATCTAACTTTATTTAGATGAAAAAAAGGCAAAAAAAATTAGGAGAGCAATATTTGATAAATGATAAATGTAAATATTGCCAATAAATAAAAGGAGATAAAAGGAGAATAAGTATTAATATAAAACCAACAGACGAATTCAGGGACGGTTAGCTGCTCAGCAGCTTAGTACTTCAAATTTAGATAATTATAACTAATAATTATAAGATCAAAGCAGAACATAACTATACTTAATATAAATATTAAGCTGTGCTGTATTAATTATATCCGAAATTAAAGTACTAAATTACATAGCCGCTGAGTAAAGCTGAGCGTTAAGATTTCTTAAGAGCAATTTCAGAAAGAAATTTACGGTAGCATTAAAATTTAAGCAGAGAATTAAGGTAAAATTTAAGCGGAGAATTAAGGTAAAATTTACCAATAATAATCTTTAATTTGAACTTAATCATCAGCCTAAATTTTAATGCTATCTTAAATTTCCTTATATAAAATCAAATTTAAAACTTGATATTTTGCGAACCTATTTTACAATAAAATCTTAATTATGCCTATTTATAAAATTTAATTATAAAACTGGTTCTTAAATACACGAAATGTTAGTTCATGGACGATTCATTCACGGACGATTCATCCCCAACGATTTATCCCAGAACGAATCTTCATCGTAAAATTTAAATCGCCAACTTAATCATTTTTATTAGCACGAGACTCCATTTCTTTAATTATTATCTAAATCCTATTTTAATATATTTTAAAATCATAAACCAATAATTATCTAAATCCAATTTTTCCAATTATTGCCAACTTTCCAGTAATTAAAACAAACTTCTGTACAACAACTTTATTTTGAGATCTGAATTTTAATTTGCAATTTTTAAATTGGAAATTTGTTTTAATTATTTTTGTAAATGTGTATGTTGGTTTTGAGAATCGAGATAATATTAACGAGTTTTTATGAAATAAAATTTGTTTATTAATGTGAGTAAGATTCTTATTATAAATTTGGAAGTTTGTCCGCAAATTGATCAATTTTGGAAAAAATAATTAGGTATTTAAAAAGATTTTTTAAGATTTTAAATATCTTAAAAATTGGATTGCTAATAAATTAATAATTAATTGGATGTTATTTAGTTAAATAACTTAATTTAGTTAAAAAAGAAATTACTAGAAATAGGTATTATTACTATAATAATAATAATAATAATAAGAAAATAATAAAATACTAATAATACTAGTAGTAATAATAAAAATAATAATATTGATATAAGAATAACGTTTAGCGAAGTTAATTGTAATCAAGTTAAATTCAAAAGTAAGAAAGTACTTTTCGTTCTGGAATGAATCGTCCGCGGAATGAATCGTCCGGGATGAATCTTCCGCGGAATAAATCTTCCGTGAGATGAATCGTCCGCGGGATGAATCGACCGAGAATGAATCATCTGGGAAGAATCGTCCGGGAACGAATCGTAAGCTAAAAATTGGGTAGGCAAAGTTTGTTTATTATACAAATCTAATTTTGCAAGACAGATTACATTTTCAAGGTACAGAGTTTAGGCGCAATTTTAAGGAATTGGAAATCGCTAGATGAAAAGTCTACAAATTTTTTTTATAGAAACTATTAAATCACAACCTATAGTGAATTCGAGCACTTGGACTTGGACGGACTAGTTTTGTATATACTGTAATGAGGTCCATGTTACATCGGAGCCCAAAGCTTTGCTTTATTAGTGTGAATGTAAATTTGCCACTACCATAAATTGATTTTATAGATGTATAATTTGCTGGTTTACACTATTAAAGAGTTTTACTGTTAAATTTTAAATTACTCGTAAAATATTATACCTAGGTATTTAATTTAAAGTTAATATTACTTTTTCGTTTCTTATTATGTAAATAATTATTGAAAATTTTATAATAAATATTATAAATATACTATACTTGTAATAGATATACTATACCTAGCATATACTACACTATACAATATTATAATGTGAATTAATTAAATAATTTATGTAGTTAATAATGAAATTTTAAAATGGTAACAGCTTTAATTAGAGGAATTCAAAACAAATATGTTTGTATTTTTCAGCTTGGCACATATCATAACCAGCGACTTATTTGTACTACATATTATTATTATATGTATATATGTTTAGTTGTGGAGAAGAGAATTAATTTAGTAGAAAAATACATATAGAAACCCAATAGGGGTTTTTGCCGTTAAGATAATTAAACTCTCCATTGGATGCCTGACAAGTTATATGGCATTTTAATTAACTTGTGTCTATTTTAGGAAAATTTTTATATAAAGTATTACGTCATAAATTTATGTAACGTAACTATGTATGATACAATAATAAAATTCATGAAAACATATAAATTTATAAAAATCAGAAATCCAATATTTCATAATTATTGTTGCGCTATCGTGAAAAAATTCAGATATTATGCAGTTAAATTTAATAACAGTGTTTATGGCAACTACGGCGCTAAAATTAAACAAGTTATAAAGGGGCTAAGGGAAAATATTAAATTAGTAAGTGATGATATAACATTATATCAAAATATACGTGCGTATTTCGTAATTTATAAGAAATATATTTCATGCAAAAACCGAGGCAATTTTAACTACAGAATTGGAAATTAAGAAAACCACATTCATGTTAAGAACCCGATAAAAAATGTACGGTCAAAATTCTGGCGATCTAAATTATATCTTCCTGGTTAATTTTAAAATACCGACAAGAAAATTATACCCTTAATATCGAACCTCGTGTAGTACAATTTCGAGAGATATGTGATTAGCTATTGTAGAGCCTAGAAAAGTTCTACGTCAAATGTGGTGAGAATCAAAATAGAAAAATATTAAAAATTATCTAATATACCATTAATATGTGCACTATAAATACTAGGAACGGTATTTTTAAAATTTATTCATCGAATATTCAAATTTTTGAATGATTCTTTGATTGTATTTTATTTGGCTATTTGTACAAAGTATATCTACATACATAAGAACACACACACGTCTTAGTTAATTTATAGAGCAACATTGTAGACCGGTTGCATGTTAGGCTGAAATGGAGTGGCGATACCTGGTGTCGGCCATTTTGAATTTTTCACGTTTTGAATAAATAAGCTATTAAGTTTTTGTGGGTCGGTCGTGGTGCATCCCTTGTCGTAAATTATGTTGTTTTCGGCCACTATTATATCACAATAGCCTGCTAGGCCTTGTTTTTATACCGAGTTATTAAAGTAATTTTTAATCCGCGTTTCACAATCAACGATTAGAACTGTAGAAGAAACAAATAAATATATTGTTATACCTACATTTATGTTACTAAAAATAAGCTCATTATTAAATACAATTTTCTATTTTTTATATCGTAGGCCCTCGTATATTAATGTTTTAATACCTTAACTGTAGTATAACTTGATGATACCCATCGTATATTTAAGTTTACCTTCATTATAAACTATTTTTTTATTAAAAAATGTAGTCATTGTGTAATACTCACATGTTATAATAAAATTTTAAACAATATCGTAATATCTTTTTAAGTTGCTTACAAATTCTTTGTTCTTGTTTTTTAATTAAACATTTTATTGCTACCCTGGGTAATTAAAAGAAAACATGAAATTAATTTTAATTCCATAACATAATCGTAACAGAAACTTAAAAATTTAACAATTTCGTATATTGTTTATTGTGTAATTAAATTATAAGTACTACACTAATATCCATGTAAATTTTGAGAGCATAAAAGGTAATTACTCCTTAATTTACAATAGTAAATTAATGATAATAGCTTAGTTTTTACATATTACACATTCTAGTTCAATATTTTAATGTAAGAATAGCAGATTAATAATTTTTATAAGAACGAGTAAATAATTGTATTACCTAGTAATTACTTTTACTACTTTATATGTCATGGACTTATAATTTTTCTTTTCTAAATTACAGAGCTAGTGTTTATGGTGTTTCATAATTACTGTACGTTCTGTACATGAGAAATTGATATTGAAAATTTTCTCTTTTTTTCTTTGAATTCTGAAGTTTGTACTAGGATTTAACAACAAATCTATCTTTAGCTTTATGATTAAAACAAATTAACTCAAATTAAATTAAGTACAAAATATTCATGCATGATGCTGAATTACTGATGTATGTGTACCAAACTTTGCTGAAAGGTACGCTTGTTCTAAAGCCTCTTTAATCTAAAAAGCGAGAAGTTTAAAAGACATGTATTTTAAATTCCAGAATATGAGACAACAAAAGTACTTACCATTTACGTATTTATTAATTTTGTAGTATATTTGTTACCATTTATATATTTTTTTACCATTTAATCCTAGTTCACAATAGTCTTAAACTTTAGGCTAACCATTCAGAAAATAAAAAAGCAAAACAGAGTTGCCACGTAGATCTAAGTGAGAAGTGAACCTTAAAAAAGTGACAAAAAGTTTTAAGAAATTCTTAAAACGGATCGAAATTCTTAGAACTTTGGAACACTTGGAATTTCTAGTAGTAGTTGTTATCGGTTCAGATTAATTCAAACAAGGTAGTCAATTTCTTTGTTGGGTAGAACAATAAATTGTGCAAATTCTTATATTTTTAGCCTATGGCCAGTGGCGTAATTAGCGGATAGATTCTATATTAGAATCATGTAAGAATAAAATAAAAAATAATTTAAATATATTAATTCTTAACTTGTGATAATTAATTAATAAATAATTAAAAAATAATTTGTATATTTTCAATTGCACTTCCAAAAAGCTCTGCTTTTTCCGCTCAGAAAAATTTCACTCGAAATCAGTCGTTTATGGTTTTGACAGCTACGTTTAATTTAAATTTAGTTACATGTGAATTAGTTGTGCCAAAAATATTCTAATCAATTTACGTGGTAAAAAGCATCCTAATAGTGTAATTTTGAAGTTTACAATAAAATATCATAAAATTTTTAAAACTATCAACTATGGATTAGGATACATATAGTAAATCTAGAATAACACAAACACAGTTTTCTCACTGCTTTGTCGTAGAGTGTATTTAAAGAAGTAAATTACATGTATTATTTACTTTTGTTTTTCAAAATAATTCAAAATAATGTTTTTTAAGTTTTAAGTTTTTTGAGTTCCCAAACTTAATTCACGTATTACAAATAACTACATATAATTTAACATTTACTTTGAGTTTTTCGAATGATTGGATAGGGAGTTAGTCCTTATAACTGATTTTACTTGATTTTAAAGAAATCATGCGATCCTCAAGCTTCCGCGCTGGCTAAAAGAATAACCAACAAAATTTATTTCAATTCATTATTTTAATATTTAGTTTGGTTTGTTTATTTAAAATTACATACTACTAACTACCACACTATTGACCTAAAAAATTCATTTTTTGGTTAATTTTCTATTAGGTATATACATACTAAAAAATAAATATAAAAATTTAAAAAGAGGTGAAAAATTAAAATAAACAAACTAAAACATATTAATAAAATATTGAATTTTAACATACATACTACATAGAAAAATAATATTTAAAAAACAATAAAACGACAATAATTCACATTTAACAGGTCATGACTTAGAATATTTGAATAAACAAGAAAAATAAATTTTAAAAAAATTTACGTTATAAAAACTAATAAAAATTTAAAATAAAAACTTTGTAATACGATATCAAGGCCTTTATTTCACAATTATTATTGATCATCAGTCGTATTTAACATAAGAAAAACGTAAAAACAAAATAAAATGAAGCAAGAAAAATTAAAAGCAAACAATTTATTAGGTATTATTAACTCGTAGAGTAAAGCTACTCCTTGTTATATAAGTCTGATTTTACTGCTTTGTTGAGATGTACATCTCCATTTCTTAATCAATCATGATAAAACTTTGCATAAGCATTCAGCATTCTTGAAAATCATAAAATTTATTTATTGTTAATTAGAAACTCCGAGTAAGAAACTTTTTGCAATCTTCTGAGTAAGATTCATTTTATAATTAGCAAATTATTGCTATAATACGGTTTAAATTTAAGTATTAAATCTTAAAATTGACAAATCTCAATTTAGGCTTGTAAGCAACAGTAGGCTCCGCGCTTGTAAATTGCCGTATGGCGGACGTCCGTAATAATAAATTGTAATTATACTGATTTGATTAGTTCTAACCCTAGAAAAAAATAAGCAGAAATTAATTTATTATATGTTATTTGACTTAAATAACAACTGGTATATTTTATACCTAGGTAAAAATACATTGACAGTTAAATTTTGTTCATCCAGTTATGACTTACTTTGTATCTTGCAGAATATAATTAGCGTTATGATTTACTTTCATTGTTATACCGAAGCCAAAGCAAACTCATTTTTGATTAGGTATTATTAGAACAATAGCACTTACGTTTAGTTTATACAGATTTAAGGGAAATTAAATTAATAATTATACAAATATTAAAGATAATTTAGAATTGAAAACATAAATCAAAGCTGTAAAGATGGAAATATATCCGTGACACTAATAACAAAATCAAGTTTAACGGTTGTCTTTATTATTGCCAAATATATTTGTAAATATAGTAAATACGGCAGAAGTCACGACACGCAATACGTTAAATCAATTTACTATTTTAAAATAACAATTCAACAGTAGAATAAGGGTAACTAACAGTCAGAGAAGGTTATAAACTATGCTTATCAGCGAAACGCGACTCTGCATTAATTAACAAACTAAAAGCTAAAATATTCAAATATTTTACGGATTAAACCACCATTTGTATTTAAATCCACATATCTCCGGAAACATATGTATTTGCACAGCTATTCATACAGACCTACCGCACGATTTAAATTCATTCAACTCTTAAATGTTTATTGCTTTTATTCACGTAGTGTAGTAGATAGTTTCGTATTTGACAATATTATATTGTTAAAATCTAAAAGTATCCTAAGAATTGTAACGTAATGGTATACCGGCACATTAAGTTCGTTATCGCATAAAACTTAAGTGAGAATAAAAACACGAATTCGTAAAAAATAATCTTGCTAACGCAATTATCGCATTAAATCGACACGAAAACTCGGGACTTTATTGCATATTATCAAGAAAATTTTATTAAAATTTTTGTCATAAAAGTCAAGTTTCCTTGATTATAAATTCTTTTTCCCACAGTTTCGATATTTTTCTCATATGCATATACCATGGCAAATTAAAATTAGATATAACGAAAAAAGCTGTCTAAGCCCAATTTTACAATTTTTTCCGTTTCGTTAATATTTAAAATGTTTATGGGTAGTTTGGCCATGTAATGCGTAAGCTTTTTTTAAATTCAGAATCTATTGTTATGCGTATTCTCATTGAATTAACAAAGCAATGTCGCAGATTTATATCTTGAAAATGTTATAAAATATAATCCTCAGGATTCTCCATTTCATAGCACTTACACTTTAGAAAACAGTAATTTGTGAACCCCTGCAAATTCCCACCCAGGCAGAATTGTGAATGCCACTTAATGGAATCAACTAATGCGTATATTGTACAAGATTTGTATGCGTAACACAATGAGGATGCTACCTATACAAACTGACTTTCAATAGAGATACAGATTATTGCGAGCAAGCCGCAACATATGTCATTCATAATACCTTTCTTTGCCAAGATTTATGTTGATACCAGTAGCGTAGGCAAAATTGAACTGCTACAGTAAGTCAAAATAAGCCGACCAAATGAAATACAACATGCAAAGTTGTAGTTATTGGACCATTTCCTACTTCACTCCTACGCCTCTGATTACGTTAATCTATACAAAACGGCAACAATTCTAACACATTTTGTGTATTTTGCTACAAAAGACGATGAGCGTGTCAAGTTAAGTGATCCTGTGTACACAAGTTTTAGTTTTTGTTATCAAACAGCTGCAAATTTCTAAGATAATTCTCACGACGAGCAGAGATGTACTTCTGTAAACGACTGAAAACGTTTTCTTTTTCAGGTAAAATTCAACTATCGAAGTACACAAAAAATTATATTTAAATTAGGCTAAATTTTAGATTAGAAATAAATTTTCAGATTGAGTTATTAGAATTAGTATCTTTCGACAATTTTTTATAATATACTTTTCTCGAAACTGAAGTGCAGTCCGGTTCTGGATTCCTCTGTGAATTGAACACGAGTCGCTACTCAGCCGAAGGAGATTGTGTATAGTAAAAGAAAGAATAAAGGTAAATGTATCTTCCTTTTGTTAAGCATGTGGACACCTCGTTGGTTCGGACCCCGCTTTTGATTAATATGTTTTCGTGTTACGCCTCTTGCTCTCCAACAAAAACATAATACAAATAGAAGTGCAAGTCATTTTTTACATCTTGGGAACTGTAATCAAAAAATTGTTATTAATAAAAAAATAATTTCCTGTTCAAACTTATTTGTCGATACAATTATTATTTATTATGAATGAGGCATTTAGTCGAGTTAAACTAACGATATTATCATTTAACACTGTAAGTATCCAAGTTAGAGTGGTAATAAAGTAAACAACGTTCAATTATGAGCAATTTAAATTCTGTACACGAAATGAGTAAATTAATCAACGTTTAACCTTAGAATGGAAATATTGGTTTAATTTTGATCAATTTTGTACTTAATATGAAAACTAATACCATTTACTATACAGGGCCCTCTTTATGTATCTAAAGCAAAATCGAATGTATTGGAAAAATTTAAATCGGTAGCAAGAGCGTTATTATTCGACTATAGGTATAGGTAGATATTTTATTAACGATAATTAAATATAAATCTAGATAATTAAAAAAGAATGAGGTAATTTATTTAGCTAAGGTTATACTTAAAAAAGTATTATTTTGAAATAAGTTTGTCTTTTTTCTAAAGCAATAATTAAAATTTTTTTTAAATTTTACCCACAGCACTTAGAATAATCGAATTTTAATAATCTTTTCTCATCTAATAATTAAAAAGGTAATCAAACCGTATTATTAAGTGGTTAGAAATATACCACGCAATGTAAATTTGAAACGATTAATCAATACATAAAAGGATAAATATAGGAGAGAAATGGTTCGAGCGGCAAAATAAAAATTTTAAATTAGGTAGTATCCAAAAATATTATTAGCTTTTAATGTCCCCAAAGCTGACATTTCGATAAGAATAGTAAATAAAGTTAATAAATTTAGAGACAAGAATGTAAAATAATTTGATAATCACAAAACATATCAAAAGTAATAAATTCTTTTTACATTTAAAGGCCATCGAAATTTAAGACGTCAGTAAGAAGTAACAACAGAATTTAACAATAGCTTCTAGCAGTGCATAGTTGTCCAACAGAAATTCCAAAAAGAGACCGCCATTTTTTAGAAAAGGTGCCAGCTTTCGAAGAACATTTACTCTATCTACGTTTACATCAGTGAAGGAAGCTCAAAGTAGCAATAAATTGAGTGTTTTAAGAAACCTGATATCGTTCCGAAAAGACAATGACTACAATAAAAAATCAAGTGCTTTTTATCGCAGTCAATTTGTTTGCTTCTTTATTTTAGGAACTTGTTTTTAATTAAATATTATGGTAATTGAGGTGGTATCTGTTACAGATGTGTGAAATTTATGTACGAGAAAAACGTTTACGAAAGCAATTGAATCTAATTTTTTTAAATGAATATTTTTGGTAGGCTTGGTATGCCATGCTACCTCCTTCCGGATATTATAGATTTACAACGTAATTAAGGGCAATTTTGTTAATTTAAATTTAATAGTAGGTATTATATAAAAAATTATTCAAGTCAGGTCTAGTAGGTTTTGCATGTAGTTACTTAATTATATTTTAATAGTTTTACAAACATAATTCAACGATAATCTATTTCACAGTGTACCACCGACTATTTAACTCGGTGTTGTCTAAATATTTAAGTCGTTTCATGTCGGATACTATTTTGTTAAATTATAGTTCAGTTCTTACAAGAATAATGAGCACCATTAACCTTAGTGTAACCACAAGACGCCAGGATGTCCCAAGGACTGAAGATTTGACAATCACTGGAAATTATAGAAAATATCTACGAAAGTAACAAAAGGGCGGTATTTCAAAGCGCTCGTAGAAACCCCGTGTTTTGACTCGGCCTCACCTGTATCATGTAAATACCTACATTAAAAGCGTAAAGATGGAAGAATATTTAGTGAGAGTTGACCATTCTGGACCTTAATAACGCACAGTTAAGGTACATCATGGTTAACCATCGGACGCCCCATCGAGTCGAGCTGTGTGGTATTTTGTATCGCTTGAAGATCAACACTGTCAGCACTAAAATAAATGTCTTTTTGGTATTTTCTCTAACTCTTGTCGGTATGCGAAAAAGAAAATTATTTATATAAAAAGCTACATTTTTGACCCAACTTTTTAGTTTTAAATCAAGTTAAATCTCATCTGTTGCCCCAAAGATGTTTTAGATAAAAATTTACACAAAAGATCTTTTCAAATGCACAGTATGTGTTACTGTCTTCAAATAAGTGAAAACTTAATATATACCTCGCTATTATCTTATTTTAAAAATGCCCAATAAAAATTTTTCCAATTTCCAATTTTATTTTTGTTGTCGTGTAATTAATGAAATTGAATTTTTTATATCAAACTAGTTTTCGTGGCGTGATTTTATTCCGTGGCGTTCAATACATATTTTTTGTTTGATTTTTTATGTCGCCCATGGCCGGTAGTAGAATAGGTAATGTAAAGTATTCACTTTATAGCAATTAATTTATTATTGGTGACACGTTTCGGTTTTCTACAACCATTGGCCATTATATAATCCAGTAGTAATTATTTGAATCTATTAATTTTATTGAGTAAAAATTTTATATTAACGGTTTTATCGTGACGTATTTTTTATATATAATTAATACTAGGTTTGAAGATTGTTTTAAAAAATCTAAACCTGTCACTTAAACTGTAATAAATGAGTTACGAGCAGAGTACATACTTTTTATATATTTAAAAAATAAATAGGACCTATGTTTTACTTGGGGCACCGTTGTACTTGTAGATGTTGTACATATTAAACTACAGAGTTGGCAAAGAACGTTCTATGTTTTATCTTTCTACATAATATACTATGTAACTGTATACTGACTGTATTGTATTGTAATTAGGACTTTTTACCAGGAATAACGATGCGAAGACAAAACAGTCATCATTCAGTTTACTTATGAGTGCTATATTGGTTTTTTGATAAATAAATTTAGAAGTAAGTCAAATACATTTTTGAAAGTTTAATTTGTTTTGAGTTTCAGCGTTTGCACTTCTGATGTTAATTTTAACGAATAAATGATTGTGAATTATATAAGGTTTCAATACTCATATAGAATTCAATACTTAAGTAAACGTTACCAATGGTGTATATTTTGGAAAGTTCTCGATGAAACTTTAAAATTTCAATTTTACTTTATTTCCCAACATTAATTAATTTTTAAAAGTAAACGCGAGAATTAAGCATTAAAATTATTATAATATTGAAAATAATGCAATGATATCTGTGGTTTTTAATGAAAGCATATATATTATGATGTTGATAATATAATGTCTACACAATTTAATTTAAAAATTAATAAATATATGTATATTTGAATAGTTCAGTTCAAATTTGGAAAATAAAATAAATCCAAAATCGCAACTTTCCGAACCCCCCCCCCCCCCCCACCACAAAACAGTTTCTTTTTCGCTCACCGCACTTAGTGTAGTCCAAACCTGAAAGGAAGCCAAAAAATTGAAAAGCAAAAGATCTAAACTCTGTGGATACGAAATGCGTTTACCTCCCGCCGCCTCCTAGCAAATTTCTTTAAATGATACTGAGATATAGTTTATTGAAGTATCAACGCTTTGGAGGCCACGTAAATCCGGCGGTTCATCTGAGTTGATTATTTGTCTTCATCGACAATAAAAAGTTACGGGCACATCAGAAATGAGCTTTAGATGTAAAACAATACGCTCACCGAGGTTGCTGTTGGTTGAAAAACATATCACAAACCTAACAAAAAAAGAAGAAGCAGAATATACTAAGGTACGCGTAATTATAATAAGCTACAACGTTGCTGTGATAAATTTTTAGTTGTCTTTAATAGATTTGTCAATAACCACAATTTAATTTAAAATAGCCCCTAAATCGATGTTAAACGAGGGGCAGGGGCAAGGTCAACCGGTAATGTAATATTTTTCCTATACTGCACAGCACCGGAAACTAACAGAAATACAATGAAAAAGTACATTGCCACCAATAAACAAATTCTTTTGTATTTCTTACAAAATAAAAATTTTTTTTTCCAGTGTAGATATTAAATTACTTCTTAATTTTATACATAATATGAAAAAATACAAATCTGTAAATTTTGTTATCCATGTTATGTTAAGTTGATTTACATCCCTACTTTAATACTGGTAAATTATCCAAGCGCGACCAACATGGTCGTAATCAACAGATATGATAATTTTTGACATGGTTGCTATGGGGAGGTTTATGTAGCTGCCTTTGGATCAGTTACAAATATTGGAGTTGAAAAAAACTGAGTGCTCAAGGCGCTCAGGTTAAAAATAATTCTTTTATTATTCTTTTTATTCCACAATCTTTGCCCACTTACATATGTAATAAAAACTGGTGGAGAGCACTTAAAGTTTAAAGTAGAAGAAGTAATAGAATTTTAAAAATTATTAAAACTTCTGAGTAATTTATTATTAAACCTACTAAAATGTAGGTGGGTAGTAATACATAAAATAAGTTGTTTATTTATTCTCTATAATAATTTCTATTATAATAATAATTGTATTTGTGTTGTTAAATTTCATGTCTGTTAAAGTCAAGGCCGTATTTAGATTAAATTTGGGGGAGGGGAGGTTTAAAATAATTACAAAATAAATAGCTAATTTATTAAAATGCAAAAGAAGTTTCTCTAAATTTAAATTTTTTTACATTAATTTTTAAAATGTAATGTTTGGAGAAAAGTGAGTAGAGGGAAGTTTTTTTTGCCCAGATGGCGGAAACGACAGAGGCCTATATTTTGCTCCACTAATTTTTTGAGTATAATTTTGTGCAAGTATTTTTGCAATTAAGATTTTATTTTTAAGTATTGTTATTAGAAAATTTTGTTTGAAAGTATTTTGTCGAAAGTTATCGCAAAAAAATTGAAATTTTGTGAAAAAATTGTTTTTATTTAATTAAAATAATTATTTTTTTGCGCGATTTTTCTTCATTTGAGTTCGATATTCAGAAAAAATTTCGATTTTTATAAACTCTATTTAATGGTTGAAAATAATTTGCAGAAGAAGCGACAAATTTTAATTACAGGTTGACTTCTGTTTCTTCGGACTTCTGACTTCGGTTGACTTCAAAATTTTGTTTATGCCATTTTAAAAGTTTTGTTTACTACGATATTTTTAATAAGTTTAAACTTATTCATATTTTAATTTTAAGCTCTTATGTAAAAAAAACCGTTTTTAAATAAAATTTTTTAATTTCAAAATTTGAATAAAAATCACAAACTAAATTCTTATTTTAGCGATGGCGATAGTAAAATAATGTTGTCAAAACGAAGAACTAAATTAGATTGAACAAAATTTCACAAATCTTAAGCAAATGTACACTTATGTACAAATGTACAAAATATAAAACAATTTATGCTCATTCTAATTTATTGCGGAAGTGTTATTTTAAGCTATGTTATAAAATTTATGTTCCCTTTAAAATTTTTGGTACAAACAATTTATTGCAATTTAAATTTTTTATCATAATAGTAAGAATTAAGATAAAATACCTATTTCATTTATTTCAATATAATTATTTTTCAAAAAATCGAAAATTAATGAATAGGAGTATTAACTAACAATTAATTAAGTGGTCGCAGACTTTTACACAGTACTGTAAATATTTAGGGCATTTTTATATTCTTAATGTTCGGTTTTTATATTTTTGCAATTAAGTAGTAGGCGTATTTAATCCAGTGTCGCCAATCGCCGGATTATAATACGAATTTCCGATTTTTTAATTTGGGATTTAATTTATTAGAAATATCTCTTTAGTTTTAATTTTTATTTAAACATTTCAAGTTTAATGTTTTTGTTATAGTTGTAAAAATTGCATAAAAAAGAATGCAGTCGAACTTTCAGTACTTTATTAATTGATAAATAATTTCAGGGGAGGGGGGGTTGTAACCCCTAACCCCCTACCCCTCACTTAAATACGGCCCTGGTTAAAATAATCTTAAAGTCAGAGTTAATTTGACTACTACGATAACGTCAATAAAAGCTTTATCAAATTTTATAAAACGTTTAAAATTGTGTGTTTTATATGATAGAATATTATGAAAATATGAAGAGAAAATATGTAGATAACTACAATTTAGAGAGAAGATAAAATCACGAGGAAAAACCGAGTTTCTAATCTGCATCAGTTGCTGAAATACTTGACTGCAGTCTTGGTAAGATCTAAATACTGAACCTTTAGACCTCTAAGAGGAAAAGCTAAATGTTCAGAAGTAGACAGGAAAGGTTGAAAAAAGAAAGAAATACACCATAATAATATAATGGACATTTAGTTTCCAGACATTTTGCTACCACTTCTGATTTGTTAATAAATTTCTAGATTAAGATACCATTTTAATGTGACCCAGTAGCTTAAACTAACAAGTAAGAAATACTCATGTCCAATTTCATGATTCAAAACAAAGCTTTACATGTCCTATGAAAGACATAATAATAAATTTATAAGAATAATATTTTAACTTAAATAACAGTTAAAGAATAGCAAGAAATGCTGGCAAATAATTGGACTAGACTTAAAATGTGTAACATCTTGAAGCTTTTTTGATATATTTTTTTTTTAATCAAAGGAACAAAAAATCTTTTAGAAAATATTCATTTTAATATTTTAATTTTTAATAATAAAATTCGATTCGAAACTGTTTTTGACATTTACTTATTTCCGTCCCGAGTTATGTTTCTTTCAAGTTTTCGTAGTTCCAGTTTTGAAAAATTTATAAGCTCTGAAAAAAATTAAAAATGTGTCTGAAAATAAGTATTATCCAATAAAAAAATTATCCCAAATAAAAATAGTTTCAAGTTCATATGGAATTTCCTATAATATTAAAATTCTTTAGTATGGTTAAGGTTATTAACATTTTATAAAAAATAAAATTATTTAAAAAAAATTATATAAAGAAATAAATTTAATTAATTCCAAATATTATTCAAAATTTCAGAGATTTTGCAATTTGCTAATATGTATTACATATATTCAACCACTTTTTAAGTTTAATTTTAATATTTTGAATAAAACATTGGTTTGTTATTAATATTAAAATTCAAAGTTATTTTTTACCAGCTGTTTTTTTATTGCCGATTAGATTTTATTATTTAAAATTTTTTCTTTACGTAAACACCCTTTAAAAATAAAAAAAAATAATATACATAGCTAAAATACAGTCAACACAATTGGAATGTTTTAAAAACAAAGAAGTTAACAAATCATATATTCTTGTAAATATTTTCTAAAAGAGTCAAAGGTTAAGTAGTATCACATAAAATTTTCTATGTAATAAAAAATGTTTTTAGTTTTTTTTACATGTTATTTAATGAATAGGTATAATAATAATCAAAACTTATAAAATTTAAAAAATAACTTATAGAAATAGCTTACAGGCAGTTATCTAAATTTTTTATTTTAGTTTTGTTTAGAAATGTTTACGTTGCTCAAGGTCTATTATAGGTCACTATTATATTTAAGAAATTTTTTTAATTTTAATTTATTTATCTATAAGTGAGAAAATATGTTATCCCTTCTTATATTGATCCAAAAATTTGTTTTTCTGAAATTTTTCAATCGAAAACTTTTATTAGAAATATATCTCATATAATGTAAGATTTATGAAATGTTACTCGTTTACTACAAAGTGAAGCGTGAATAAGTATTTCTTGAGAGTTGCACAGCACTTTCTTTTTACCTTAAAATCTTTCTTTCATGTCGCATAGGGTTTACCTGCCAGACAATACATTGATATATGTTTACACCGTACACAACTACAATTACTTAACCTTGTTTACCACAAACTGTCAAAGCGAACTAATCTTCTTACTATTCGCAGTTAAGTTAAAAAGACCGCTAAATTTTGTTTCCAAATTTAAAATACCTGAACCTATTATTCAAGTTAAAAAGGATTTTGGGTTACAAATAGATCAGACGTATAAGTTTTACTGAAAGCTTTTCATGGTAAGATAATATCGCCCAAGTATAGTTGATATATTTTGACTTTTTGACTAAGAAGGCGGTACGTTTGTCAGTAAAATTGTATAGATTAATGCTTGTTACCTACACTTTTTTTAAAAATGTTGTGACTTGTGGTTATCCAATTTATTTATTTCGACATTAAATAGTACAACTACACAATTCCATTTTCGATGATTGAAAGTATTTTCCTGTTTAGAATCAGTTTTGAAGAAAACATTAAAGGAATTTTCGAAATATAACTCAAATGAAGTTGAATGGGAATTTTTAGCTGTTCTTCGTGACTTGGACATGTAGTGTACAAATAAAGATGTACAAAATAATAATTTGTACATTTGTAAAAATTAAAGCAATTTTGTCGAGCTTTGGTGTTCATGTGAGCAAGTGATTATTAAAGAAACATAACTATCATTAGCATATTTTATATGCGTGGTACATGCCCATTGCCCATCAACTCATATATTTATAACATTTTTATGATGTAGCTTGTAGACATTACACCATAATAATAAATTATAGCGATAATATAATTTAAAAAGTAATCTGACAAACGTGATATATAAGCAGCGTTTTGATTTTGTGTTAATTTGTGAACAAATTGATATTTAAAATCGATTTTCTTTGAAATACCTCGCTGGTCGGGAAAAAACTTTCTAAATTTATCGCTTCATCTGGTCACAATTATCTTATGATGAAATCATTATAGGTATTTAAACACACAAGGCATTTCGAAACTTAAAACTAAGATGGAAACCGACGGAAGATATAAATTTTTTAGAAACCTAAAAACATTATAAAAACCGTCCCTAATTTAGATTCGACCTTATTTCAAAAACGCCCCTTAATTCTATATTACCTCCTGCCATTGTACAATCCACGATAATTTAATCACCTTTTCTTTTGGTATGTTGTTAAACTGCTCCGTCATATTTGAAAAAATTTTTCTCCGACTGTACATAATAGTCGTTTGGTCAGTTTCGGCTATATATAATTATTAGTAATGTTTAGAACACATTGGGATAGCGACAAGTCAAAATAAAAACAAAGAAATTATAGAGAGCACCTGGAGTTTCTACGTAATGACTTAAACATAAAACTTATGAAAAATGTTTATTATCTCCTGGCTTGTTTTTGGATTTTAATTTATAATTTACTGAGACTAGCCGTACGGAAGATTAAATTTTAATTACGGCTAGGATTTATTTTATTTTACCTTCTTTTATGTTCTTGAATATTTTAGATCGACGAAAAAGTATTATTTTTAACACAGATTGAATTCGAGAATTGTATATCCAAGGCTTACGAACCGGTAATTCGTAATATTATAATAAGACGGAACTATTAATTTCTAATGATGATATCGACTTGGTAGGACGCTTCCGAAAATTAATAGAAGAAGCCAATCATGCGTATATTTTAATTTCACTTTTCAATTAATAGATCCAATCTTCAAGTTTTTAGGTGTGACTCGGATAATTGGAGAAATCGCTGGAAGCTACGATAGAAATAATCGAGCTTAATGCACGGTAATTTTAAAAACGATTTAAATATATAGTTTTAGTCGGGGAGCTGCTTACATATGCAAGCCATGTACGGATGATGAAGTAGATATTAATGAGCGAAATAATAAAATTTAGGTCTGAAAACTTGCGTATGAAGAGATTAATCATTATTGTATATTATCATTACAATCTTAAGCTCAATTAGTTTATAAAACAGATTATTAATGTTCTAGCAAGCGCCTACGTGTAAATGTAATGATATCGACTAAACACGAGGATGTATGGCGTACAGCATACTGCTATATATCATTTATGATACATTGGATACGTAAATTGTATGATCGAGCACATAAATATAAATGATTAAATGCAAGTTATAGGCATGGAACACCACAAGATTTTCTTCTACCTCTTGATTGAAAACATTTATTTTTTTGGAACGAGGTAAATCGTGGGCATCGCTATTACCTATTTTAGTATTAATCAACTTTATTTAATGAAAAAATAATAATTACTCGAAAAGCAATTAATCATTAACTTTAATTTAGAAAATGATTTACCTATATATTACGTTTTGTGAATGTTGATAGTAATATTATTCGATTATTGAATGCTGTAAAAAATTATATAATGAACATCGCTTAAATTCAAATTGCTAATAGAAAATCAAAATTTCTCATTATAAATAATTTTTTATTCCATGTATGGCTCGGTAATATTATACTTTCTGTCTATAGAATTTTAGCAAATCGTTTTGTATATTCACAATTCCTCGATACAATATCCATTTCGTATGTAATATTATACCTACTTCTTACTTGAATTATTCATCTTAGAACTTCTTTTAGCGAACACTCGCAGAATTTCTAATTTTTAATTTTCAAGACGAGAATCTATTAAGATTGACTTGTTATTTATATTTGTGTTAATTAAGCCTATATCACCTATACGAAGTTCAAATTTGTGCGCGCAACTAAATGGCATTGAAGGCTTATAAATGAAATCCAGTATTTATCTGTAACTATTAACATAACAGGAACTAGATCGTTAAGTACTATATGAAGTTAGCCGACACAGCACATCAGTACTATTGACAGTTCAACAAATGGTTGTCTCGCCAATCAGAATAGATCAAGTCGAGTAACATCTGCTCCATTTGTATGCGAATAATGACGTTGCATTACATTGTTGTAATATTATCTAACGAATGGTACCCTACCCAAACGTTATAATAACGTTTCAGCTATTTACTTAGCAGAGGAAAATTGCGAGCGATAACAGAAGTAGGTAATGAGAAAAATTAACCAATCTATATTTAAAATACGCACTGACAACTAAGACTTTCAAAGTATAATCAAAAAAGTCATTAGTCATTATATCTCATTTTTCATGATGGATGTAAAAACTGGAAAAATTAAGAGGTGGAATTTTAAGCGAAAGATTGCACGAGCTCGTTAACGTTAACGATTACCATTAGACGTGAATGTGTTGCCGGAGGTTAACAAGCAGGCGGTACTTTGAAATTAACATACTCGGATTTCATTTCGACTGTGAATGTTTATGTAATTACTCGAGTATATTCTCATTTATTGTAAATACCTAAAGAATTTTTCGATTTTGGTCAACAATCTTCTCAAAAATTTTAATTGGTTAATTTCGGTGGGTACATAATAACGAATACGTTAAATTCGTCGCACTGACGTTAAATGAGGTTGACAAGCATAAAAAATATATGATCTCGTTCAGGTATACCTTTTCATAAGAACATTAACTAGAATATTAGTCTCAGCGTGTTTAAATGATTCTCCATTAATGGTTCGGTGTGCAGCTGTTATACTTTCCATGGACCAATCAAGAATCCCTCAGACCACAGACGCCATATTGTGGACGGCTAGAATGATTTGTAGGAAGCTCTCTGGTTAATTTTAATTTGGGGTAGGCAAGTTACTTCAGTGGTTTTGCGGTTACTTGTATTAAGTTAATTTTACAAATTTGCTAATTTTACGTCAATGTACGTTCTTTTCATACAAATAATTACTACGAGCAGAACACATTAGCGTTAACCATAGTTTTCTTTTTTAAAATTTATGGTATTAAAATTCCATTATGTCGATGTTCATATACACCACATAGGTGCGCACCGCATTATAGTTATCATGGCTAAACTTGTTTTTCACACACTTTTAGAAAAACTATGCACAAGGAAATAGTAATTATCCCATCTAACAATGGGCATATTCAATGCCCAACAACTATTATACGTTACATTATAACCATACCAATTTATAAATTATTTTGTAAATATATCTAAATTAACTCACGTATACTCCTTTCAAGTATTTTAAAAGAGATCGCAAAATTATTAAACATTTTTTTTCTGCTCCGGCTTCTTTTCTATTCTTTAATTATTATTCAAACATACAAACAACTGTTGAATATTAAATTTTTACTCTAGCTAATAATCAATCTGCCTTTGGTTTAATTTTATTAGTTATCAAAATTAATTCGATTATAATATAATTTATTGTACATACCGTCGATAATGCCAAAATTACAAATCTGGTCGAATAATCAGATTTTTTCTATATTTTTAAAATAAATTTCATATTGTATTATACAGCAGATGCCAGTAATATTCACAAACGTATCCCCAAATAATTTTATAATGTACTATGAAATCATCAGGCAAGTAATGATAAATTACACTACGCTTGTAGCTTTAATTATTAGCCTGACGATGTCTTCGTAGGACGAAACAGTTCAGGAATATTGGAATTCCTTTGAGAAATGTATTTTAAATTTGGTTCTTTGACTACCCAGTCAGGGAACGGCGTGATTAGGTATGCATTCTGTATATATTTTTTCTTCAATAAAAATAAATTATACTATTACTATGTACACTTATTATTGTAAATCTCTTGCAAAAGTCTTTCCATAAATTTTTGCTTACAAAGCACTGAACGATTATAATGACAAAAATGTAGGTGTACTATACTCAACCAACAAAATGTATCCTTAATCACTGTCATTTTGCTACAGAATAATTGCAAGTAATAATCTCGAAGGGATGATGTGACAATATGAAAGAGGCGTTGCCAAAAATACATTAACGAGTGTCTCTTCATTGAAAAGAGGGTATAAAATAAACGTACTTTATTATGTAATAGAAGGTGTCGTGAACACGTGTCACTTCACGCAAGGACATTAACGTGCAAGCATTTAAAACACGAATTTTAATTTTTTCCTTGTCGCATAAATTTTTCTCATTTTTTCTGCTTTTATCCCAAGTTATACAACAGTATCACCTTTCTTTGAACATACACACGAAAGAAAGGACTGGGATTTTAAACAAAATTTAATTGCAGTTAATTTATTTAAACTAAGATAAATGATCTTAATTATGGTGATAAATATGGTATCGCACTTATCAAACGAGTACATACAACATAATTATTTTGCTGTATAATATCGTTATACAGGAGCAATTTAAAGGTATTGCTAAATTGATTATATACGAGTGTCAATAATGCATGCAAATAGCACGACTTAATAATAATTTAATCACGTACTTATAAAACGGTAGTCACATTATCATCATCTGGTTTATAACTGCCAGACTGCAAAATTGATTGCAATTTCGAGTTAATTTTACGTTCAAAATGGTTAGACATTTTTAAACCACTAATTTCGGAATTTAAAGTACAGTTCTGAATGCCAAAATTTGTAATTTTAATAATAAAACTACTTGCCATGAGAACAAGCTTAAAAAATAAAATGCATAATATACCTAATACTTCTATAGGCTTATTGTAATACAATAATACAAAAGTTTACAACTAAAGCGTTGGAAGCAACAGCGGCCTAAAGCCACAAATTAAAATGTCTGAGAAAACAAAGATTTGGTATTAACCCATTATTAACAGAACGTAATCTGGGATACCAGGTGAACATATCAACCCACATTACGTTCTGTTAATAATAGATTAATTTAAATCTTTATTTTATCATAATGCTTAATTTCTGACTTACGCCACTATTGCACTTAACTAACATCCACCATACCAACAAGTTTTGATAAACATAAAGACAATGTTTAAACAACATTTAGGAACTTCTAAGTTGACATAATTTGGCAATGACAAAATGATCTACAAAAGCGCATGAAATATTGTCGGCAATACTCACAGATGTTCATAGATATTTTAAATTATTTCAGTACAAAACATTTTTATACTAAATTCAGGAGACCATTAAGGAAAATTGGGGAAGAATGTGACATGGGTGTTTCACATTATGCATATTACTATTATTACAAATTGGTAAATTATTTAAATCGTTTAAAAAAATTTTATTAATCAAAAAATAAAAATTTTTGATTTCTCATCTCTTTTCAGTAATTAAATGATTTTTAAGAATTTTTTAAATGTAAAGATAATATAATATAATAATTATGAAAGATAGGATCAGATAATTAAATTGTTTGTATTCTCCGTTTGTATCATTTAATATGATCAAAACAAAATTTGTTCAAAAAAGAAAATTCATAAAATATATAAAAAATCCATTTATTTAATAATGATTTTCAAACTATCTCAAGATAGTTAAACAAATTTTTATACATTTTTATGACAACCACTTTTAATGATATTAAGTAGAACGGCGTATAAACATTAAATTATTTTCTTGTTTTCTTCAATATTTTCTTCATTGATTAAATTGTTTTTTAATTACTAAGTATGTAAAATAATGTACTTTTTCAAGCTGTTTTCTTCTGGTCGGAATTTAAGTGTCATCCTGCAATTTCATTAAATTAAAAAAAAATTAAAGTGTAATAATTATAGTATCCACGTGTTAGAGCTCATTTAATATTGTAAACTATGCACACCTGTAAAGAATTTAAAAATAAATTATCTGCTGAAAATTTTTATAAAATTACTTTTGAATTACTTTACGCATATATTATTATAGCCTTTTAAAAATAAAATACTTTAGTGCTGCCTGTATTCAATATTTATCGGACACCATAATATATAAATTTATCCCTTATAGATTTATGAATTATGATATATAAAAGTCCGACGGAAGAAAAATACTACAATTTAAACGTTGGAATCGATTAATAAGTTAATTATTTCAAAGATGCATGGACAATTCAAATTAACTGTTATTGGTAGTTTTAATAAAAAAAAAGTAGAGTTTGGAACGTATTTCGCCTCACGGAATCCCTCGGGTATTGTTTGAAACTTATGTACATGTGTTGTATACTGAAATACTGAAAAAAAATACTATACAGTATTTTTTCAATTTCATAAACTTTGCGTAAAGTTTACTTGATACTTTTCCTACGTTTGTGCAATATTTTTGCTCTATTTTAGTATAATTATATCCTTTTTCCTATAAAAATTCCGTATGAAGTTTTGGTCTTAAATATTATAATTTTTATATATTTTATTTTTAATTTAATTTCCAGAGAAATACGAGTATTACCAATAGCTGTTTAGACTGGCAGGTTTTAAATGGTTAACTTTTAAAAAATATTATAACTTTTTTATAGAAGCTGAAAATTGCTGTATTATTTTAAACTTTTACTTCTAACAATTACTGTAATTTTATATATTACTATTATATTTATTATTACAATATTTTTACCTATTTATTTAATTACGTGACATTTTTATTATGTCCATTAATGGTTACTAAAATAGAATTGCTCCATAAATTCTCTTTTTTTATAATAATACATTATTTTTAGAGACGGTCATTAGCCTAGTTTGTTAGCTGAATAACTGCTGACATTAAGGTACCCGGTTTGAATCCGGGAAGTGTCTAAACTTTCTTATGATCATCTCCATGCTTCGGAGGGCACGTAAAGCCGGCGGTCCCCCTGAGTTGATAATTGCCATCGTCAACTATTCAAAAACAGGGTTACTGGCATTCCCCAATCCGGTCTAAGCAACCGTGGGGTCTAAATGCTGAAACCCTTTCTCGATAGAGAAAGAAGCTGATAGTCCAGCAATGGACTGAAGAAGCTGATAATGAAATGAAATAAAATGAAAAAAACATTATTTATTTTGAATTAGTGTTTTAAATAATTGTAAACGTTACAATTACATAATAAAACACTATTCTTCTATTTTTCCGTATCAACCTAAAACATATAGCAGCCAATCGAGTTCTGCACCAATCAAAGTGTATCACATATATTAAGGTGCACACTACTGGAATTTCACATTATTTACTTGTAAGAAACCTAGAGGCAGCTTGCCTGAAATCATTCTCATTCAAAGGGCGAAGTTGTCTCTTCTTCTGTAACCACAATTATTGGTTTTTTAAAAAACTAAAATATCTTGTATAACCTAAATTATACGGCAACCCAACGAGTTTCACACCAATCGAGGTGCACACCAAGTTATACTACATTAGTTATACATTAGTACTTGGCAACCGGCAGGCCGCATAACCTTTTAGTATTTTATTAGTTCGATTTCTATTAACATCATAATATAATCTTTATATTAATTTGATTGTGATTTATTTGTATTTTGTATTATTAAAAAGTTTGGTTTAGTCAATGAAGCAACAAAAATAACGTTTTAACTACTATCCAAATTTAACTACCAATGACTTAAACACCATGGTGCAATCGAGTACAAGAGATTTCAACATATGAAAAAAATAAACTGAAATAAATCTAAAAAACTAAAATTAAAAAAAATTAAATTAAATAGGATAAGTCCAGGAGATAACGACCACCGGGAGAGACCGGCCAATATAAATAAATCAAGAAGAAAGTAAGAGAGGACTCTGTGTCTTGCATATATAATAAAATTAGCTTAGCTTATTGCAACTAATGTAATAACACGTGCTGCGATAGTAGTGTCAATTTATAAATTAAGTTTAAAACTTTTGTTCGAATTCAAAAGTTTTTTACGTTATGTACTCTGTTTGTGATATTTTAAAAACAGTTAAGTTTATTTGAACTATTTTAATATTAGGTGATAAAATATACTGTGGTGTTACAAAATGGTTCGCACCCGCCCTGTACATTTTGTAGAAAAATTTCATTTTTGGAAGTTGTAATTTAATTAAATTATTAGACAGGTGGGGGCAAATCGACGGAAATACGAAGCCTTTTGCCGATAGCGACCGCCTGAGCCTGTTGTGCAATTTTGGCTCGAGGCAGATTTTGAGATTTTTTGATATTAGTAGTAGTACTCTAGTAAACTAGAGAAAATGAAACAAAATGGGGAAGAAAAAGAATTAATTATAGTAGAAAAACAAGAAATTACAAGACTAGAAGCTGAAAAATTAAAAGTAGCAAAACAAGAAGCCATAAAATTAGAAACTGAAAAATTAAAAGTAGCACAACAGGAAGATAAAACATTAGAAATTAAAAGATTAGAAATGGTAAAACTGGAAGCAGAAATACGGGAAACTGCAAGATTGCAAGCGCTAAAATTGGAAGTTATAAGACAAGAAGCTGAAAAATTAGAAATGGTAAAAGCAGAAGCTGAAAAATTTAAATTTGTAAAACAAGAACCTACAAGATTGGAAGCAGAAAAACAAGTAACGATAAAAATACAAGAAAAAATTTTAAAATTAGGAAAACAAGATCACACAAGACAAGAAGCAAAAAAAGAAAGACAGAAGATTTGGAAAATTTGGATGAGTCGGGGGTGGAAAAAAAGAAAGAAAATTCCAGTGAGATGGACGCCCCAAACGAGAATTAATCTGTGGAAGATTCGAAAAGAAAAATGAAAGAAATGGAAAGAGATGAATTATGATGCATGAAAAATTTTTGGAATGGAGAAGCCTTTTTTATTTTATTTAATTTTTGAATTTGAATTTATTTTGTTTAAATATTGTAATGTTGTGCATAATAATTTTTGTAGATTTATTTTTGAAACACGCACGGATTTTTGCGGATTTTGTTTGGAGCTGCGCTCAAAACAGCAATTAGCATCGGGGGTAAGATGTGGTGTTACAAAATGGTTCGTACCCGCCCTGTACATTTTGTAGAAAAATTTCATTTTTGGAAGTTGTATTTGATTAAATTATTAGACAGGTGGGGGCGAATCGACGGAAATACGAGGCCTTTTGCCGATAGCGACCGCCTGAGCCTGTTGTGCGATTTTGGCTCCAGGCAGATTTTGAGATTTTTTTGATTTAAAGTTTGAATTTATGCGAATGCATTATTGCGCCTTTTTTGAAATTGTGAGTAATAATTTGATATTAAATAAAGTGAGTTTTATGCGATTGCATTACTGCGTATTTGTGAAATTTGGAATTATTTTGGATATTTATGCTAATTTGCTACCGAACAGTAGTGAGGAGATTTGGTCGATTGATTTGAAAGAAGAGTATTTGGAATCATAATTTTGATTTGGATTGTGGTAAATTTGAAAATTAAAAATTGCAATTCGTAGGAGCAAATGGTTCGATAGATAATCCGACGTTTCCGATAAAGTTAAATTAAACAGTGCCATGCACGGTGAAATTTAACAATTTAAATTTCATAATTTTTGGAAAAGAATCTGTAATATTTTTTTCATAAATTATATCGTTACAATACATAACACTGTAACATAACCATAAAAATTGAATCGTTTCTCGGTTTTCTTTCAGTTAACAAGGTGGTCGGTCTCTTCCGCGACTTTGGTTGAATTCGACCACAATTAATCAGGGAGAGAACGACCACGAAAATAATAAGATAAAAAATTTAATTTGAAGAAAATTAGAGATTTATTGAAGCCCAATTTAGAAGAAAAAGATCTTCGGATTCAGACAGTGAAAGTTTAGTTTTGCAGGATAATGATATGTATATCAGTAGAAGAGTGGGATGAAAACAAATGCGTAGGATCCCAAGTAACACACGATCGTATAATATACGTATATTTTTGGGATAAATAGTATATTTTTGGTATACGTCTAATTTTAGTAAGTCTAATATACGTATATACGTATACACTTTATATACTATACTTAAAATATTCGTATATTATACGATGTTTATATACTAAAATATAACTTACATTCAAATGTAGAATTTTGATCTAGGCAATACGTTTAGTAGATGTATATTATACGCATAAATTTACCATATTCACAATAGTATATTTTTGGTCTACGATATATGTTTAATAAACGTTTGTTATAAACGTAAACACTTAACATTATTCTTTTATAAATTTTAAGCATGATAGTTAGAATTTTCAGCTAAACAATTCGTATTATAGATGTGGATAATACGTATAAATTTACCATATTTAAAATAGTATATTTTTGGTCTACGATATATGTTTAATAAATGTTTGTTATAAACATAAACACTTAACATTATTTTTTTATAAATTTTAAGCATAAAAGGTAGAATTTTCAGCTAAACAATTCGTATTATAGATGTGGATTATACGTATAAATTTACCATATTTAAAATAATATATTTTTGGTCTACGATATATGTTTAATAAACGTTTGTTATAAACATAAACACTTAGCAGTATTTTTTTATAAATTTTAAGCATAAAAGGTAGAATTTTCAGCTAAACAATTCGTATTATAGATGTAGATTATACGTATAAATTTACCATATTGCAAATAGTATATTTTTGGTCTACGATATACACTACGCGCACTTAAAACCCTCGCACTTGAACTTTTACCTGCTACCTGAAAAGTTTAATCTTTTACACCTAAGGAACATTGTTTATGGCCCTTTTGGTAATAGCTTAGGTTTTTAAGATAATTTTAGTTTGTATTTTAGTTTTGCTCAACAGGATTGCTGTAATAATACGCTCAAAAAGGAGTGCTACAAAATATTGAAGAATAGTGTTTGTTTAATAGTGTATTTATATCGTTGACCCTCCCTGTAACAAAAAATTTTGATTTTGAATTTTTATTTAATTTTTATTTATTTAATATTTATTTTTATTTTTATTTATCAGTTCATTTATGCATTTTTACAATATTTTTACCTGTTTCCTATGGTTTTCATTAATAACAATTTTTTTTTAAATTCTTTATCACTTAAGTTTATTACCTGTACTAAAACCAGCATACAGGTAATTTTTAGATAATTGAGGGTGCACTTTAAAATTATCACAATGAAGGGGTTAACTGTATTATGTACAGACAGTCTGATGACTGTATGGCTATTTTATTCTATTTTCATAGTTTAAAATATTCTATTTTAATAGCATAAAATATCTTAAACCTAAAAAAATACAGGTGCGAGGGTTTTTAGTGCGCGTAGTGTATGTTTAATAAACGTTTGTTATAAACATAAACACTTAACATTATTTTTTTTATAAATTTTAAGCATAAAAGGTAGAATTTTCAGCTAAACAATTCGTATTATAGATGTGGATTATACGTATAAATTTACCATATTTAAAATAGTATATTTTTGATCTACGATATATGTTTAATAAACGTTTGTTATAAACATAAACACTTACAGAGCCGTATTTACGGGTGAGGTTTTAGGGGTTAGAACCTCCCCCCCCCGAAATTATTTATCAAGTACTGGAAGTCCGCTTGCAATCGTAAAAAAATCAGAAAAAACAAAAACAATCTTTACAACTAATAACAAAAACATTAAACTTGAAGTATTAAAAAAAATTAAAACTAAAGATATTTCTAATAAACTAAATCCCAAATTAAAAAATTGGAAATTCCTATTAATATTCGCCGATTGGCGACACTGGATTGAATACACCTACTAGTAAATTGCAAGAATATAAAAACTGACGATGAAGAATTTAAACAAAAATTTTAAAAGAAAAATAAATTTTATGACCATCATTGGCAACATAGCTTAAAACAACACTTCTGCAATAAATTAGAGTGGGCTTTGCAAACCCATAAATTGTCTTATATTTTGGTGTAATTTAGTTTTTCGTTTTGACAACAAGGGTATTCACACTCTCTGGTATATCCCGTGGTAAATATATCACGTTTACCAGGGTGTTATTTGACTGTGTAGTAAACTCCCATAAGAGCAAATACCATACCTCGTGGTATTCGTAAGTAGCCCTCGACCGCATGGTATAATATTACTTATTATTAAGAAACTTATTATTCCATGCCTCGACCGTGTATTTCTAGTATGGTAAAGTTAAATCAGTGCGCCACTTTTCTGCGTTGTTGTATTTTTACTTCTAATATGGCGAAGTGCACACAGCTGATTTATAGCAACTACTACTTACAAAAATAATAAGAGCTGATTGTGCTGAAAGTAGGATTAAAGTTAAAATACCAACACTCAATACCACGAGGTGTGTTCACAGATATGGTATAAATGTGTGGTAAATTTACCACGTGTTAAATATACCAGAGAGTGTGAATACCCTAATTTATTTACCATCCGTAAAATAAGAATTTAGTTTGTGATTTTTATTAAATTACAAAATTTTATTTAAAGACGGTTTTTTACAAAAGAGTTTAAAATTAAAATATGAATAAGTTTAAACTTATTAAAAATATTGTAGTAAACAAAAATTTTAAAATGGCACAAACAAAAGTTTTATCCGCGGACCCCCCAGAAGTCAACCTGTAATCAAAATTTGTCGCTCCGTCAACAAATTATTTTAAATCATTAAATAAAGTTCACAAAAATCAAAATTTTCGTTGAATATCAAACTTAAATAAAGAAAAATCACTCAAAAAAATAATTACTTTAATTAAATAAAAACAATCTTCTCATAAAATTTCAACTTTTTTGCGGTCACTTCCGACCAAAATACTTTTAAACAAAATTTTCCAATAACAAACTCAAAAATAAAATCGTAATTGCAAAAATACTTGCACAAAGTTATATTTAAAAATTCAACGGAGCAAAATCTAGGCCGTTGTCATTTCTGCCAACTTGGCAAAAAAAGTCTCCCTCTACTCATTTTTCTGCAAACATTACATTTCAAAAATTTATATAACAAAATTTAAATTTAAAAATATTACCAAAACTGCACTTCTTTTGCCGATTTTAGCATAACTGACGGTTTAAGTTGGGACTTAAATTTTTTTATTTAGGTATTTATTTATTTTGATGAACACACTCGATCCCACAGACTTGCAGATGGTAAATCGACTTTCGCGAAACACCTAATAGACACTAACCATAAACAAGGGGGATACGAAATTTTACACGTTGCACAAAAAAGTAAAAAACTGGAATTTTTGGAAGCTATGGAAATTAATAAATTAAAATATTCATCTTCATTACTTAATAGTCAATCTGATTTAAATAACTCACCCCTACTAAACATTTTCAATAAATAATATTTCCCACCCTTCTAACTTACCACACATCTACTTACATTCCCCCCCCCCTTTTTTTTTCTTTTTTCTCTTTAAATTTACACCACCCTCTAGTATATTCACATATAATTACTTTTTTAAAAATTACCTCCTCCTCTTACCCCTTCCACTTTTCTCTTGCAATTTGTCGATAAATGCGGAGTTTTTCTCTTTTCTCCTTCTAGTTCATCGCCTGATGATGCCATAGTATGGTGAAAACGTTTGCGATAATACAGTGTATTTATATATTGTGATAACTTAAACATTTTAGTTTTCGAAAAAGTGTTTTGTGCATTTTTTAGTTTATGCTAAAAATTTGATATGATTAATATCGAGTTACACTACTTAAACCACTTATCTATTGATTATTTATTTATTTATCGAGTTCCTTCTATTTTTTATTTTATATTTGTTTTTTATTGTAGCTTTTTTTTATTTTTTAAATATGTTGTACTTTATATTTTTATTTTTTGTTTTAAATTTTAGTTTTCTTTGTATGTTAATAAATTAGCTATTTATTTTTTAACCCCTTCCCCCCTCCTGAAAATCTAGTCTAAATACGGCCCTGAACATTTAACATTATTTTTTTATAAATTTTAAGCATAAAAGATAGAATTTTCAGCTAAACAATTCGTATTATAGATGTGGATTATACGTATAAATTTACCATATTGAAAATAGGATATTTTTGGTCTACGATATATGTTTAATAAACGTTTGTTATAAACGTAAACACTTAACATTATTCCTTTATAAATTTTAAGCATGGCAGGTAGAATTTTTAGCTAAACAATTCGTATTATAGATGTGGATTATACGTATAAATTTACCATATTTAAAATAGTGTATTTTTGGTCTACGTTATATGTTTAATAAACGTTTGTTATAAACATAAACACTTAGCAGTATTTTTTTATAAATTTTAAGCATAAAAGGTAGAATTTTCAGCTAAACAATTCGTATTATAGATGTAGATTATACGTATAAATTTACCATATTTAAAATAGTATATTTTTGGTCTACGATATATGCTTAGTAAACGTTTGTTATAAACATAACCACATCACAACGGATCTAATGAAAAATGTGAAATTAATGTCAATAAAGAAAAAGAAGTGATAGATAATCCTATTGATATTACGAGTACATGCAATATCTCTAAGATTAATACTATTGATAATTTGCTAAATAATCAAACCTTGCCGCCATGCTTTGATTTTAAAGACAACGTCGAAGAACAAGAACAAAACGTGTTTATTTATACCTAATAAATTATTTTAAATTTTTATTTGATTTTTAAGTTAAATATAATATTATTATTACATTTAACCCTGCGCTTTAATTTTTTTAACTACGCGCTATTGTAACTGGTAAAGTAAAGTAAGCCAACTAAAAATTATCATAAGCCTCATAGGTAGATGGTTAGAGTGGTTGCCTCATGGTCTTGACACCGCGCGTTCGAATCCCGTAGATGTCAAAAAAATGTAAGTACAATTTAATAAATTTCTGAAATGAACGAATAATAGAATAATAGAATAATTAGAATTTCACAGATAGTAAACAGGGATAAACGCAGCCTAAAAAAATAAGCATTATGAAATTAAATTAAATTAAAAAAAAAAATGCTCCAAATTTTTTTTATCTATAATTGTATAAAAATACGAATAATATACGTACATTAAATATGTATAATATACGTAGACAGTATACGTCTATATATAGGGATACGTCATGACCAAAAATACGTATACGTATACGTTTATGCTATACAGTTTATAGACGTAGCAAAATGAAGGATAATATACGTACATTGAATATGTATATTATACGTAGACAGTATACGTCTATATATTGGGATACGTCATGACCAAAAATACGTATACGTATACGTTTATGCTATACAGTTTATAGATGTAGCATAATGATGGATAATATACGTATATTGAATATGTATAATATACGTAGACAGTATACGTCTATATATTGGGATACGTCATGACCAAAAATACGTATACGTATTCGTATATGGTATACGTATTATAGTTGGTTTTAACGTTTGGTCTAGACGATTTTTATACGTCTAATATACTATTATGTGTTACTTGGGATGTCACGAAAACTATTTTAAAATTAATAATAAGAGTGATGGCTGGATCAAGTGTGTAAACTGCAATATCGTTGGTTTCTCAATAAATGTTCAAAATTCAAGAATATCTGTGAATTGAAAAAAGTTAATAAAAAATTTAAGTTAAACAAATAATTAAAAAAATTACAAAAAATTAACTTTATTTAACTTTATTATACTTTTATTATTATATTGTTTTAAGATATTATATGTTTAATTAATTTTTAATATCGGTTTCATCTCTAGTTGGTGGTTGATCTAACCCGGACATACGGGTGAGATCGACCAGTCTATGTTTGTATGATATCAAAAATTCTGAATCATTACGACCTAAACCCTTTGGGAAATGCTTCGCTGTTAAAGAAATTAATTATTTCAAGAAACAAAAAAGTTAAAATATTTTTTCCAAAAAGTGGTCGAACTCTCCCGGACTTAGCCTATATGTTCTGTTTGATTGTTAAAACTTACAACCATAATGTACAGGATTTGGCGGATATTTATTTTACGGTTGTGCAATAAAGATCTACTCAGTAGGTCATCTCATAAAATAATCTCCACATAATTGAACAAAAAAGGCATTCCGAGTTTATTAGCTGCAATAGATCATGTTGTATAAGATTCGAATACATTCCAAATCACATAAATATCTATAATATGAATATTTCAATAATAATTATACAAACATCTGTATTATTTGCTTTTAAATAATTAATTAAATATTGTAATACATTAACAAAAAATTGTATCATATACACTAGACACAATTTTTCATACATTTATGAGCATTTCAGTTTAAAAAAGTATTATCACTGTTGTTAAACATTAATTTAAAAGAAAAGTATTTTAGATGCCCCAGCAAAGCAAGTCTATAATAATTTACTTAATTATTAAATAAATAAAAAAAATTTACGCAGTTAACACAATATATTTTAATGCAAAACATAAAATGATGTAAATTTATTGTTAATTTAATTTGCCTATTTGTTGTCCCAAGCAGATTCCGGACTCGAAGAAAACCAGCGATCATAATATTATTTAGTTAGTATTTTGTTAATTCACAAGTTAATGTTAACAAGAAGCTAAGCCAAAAAAATCTTTAGTTGGCATCTCATCAGTGTCAGGTAAGATCGCAGCTATTAGACAGCCGCCATACAGCTCTAAATCCAAAGAAAGTCAAAAATTACGCAGCCGACAAAAATGATTTTCAAAAAAAAATCAGGTGAACCGCCGAGTTAATTTAAAATTCAGATGGTCCAAAACTCAGAGAAAGTCATAAGAAGAAAAAAGTAGAACTTTTCAAGAATTCTAATCTGGTATTTTAGAACCAGTAGTTGATCACTCTAACTACTACGTTAATAACCGCTTAAAAAATTTATTTGTCTCAATTAAATATATATTTGTAATTAACAGAATATAGGCAGTTGTGGAATCAAATGAAACCTAATAGAATTAAACCTAGTTTATTTGAAGCAAAAGGACTTTATTAAGATTTATTTTTGACTCAACATCTACCTATATTTCGCCAAATACAAATAGTATATTACTATATTTGATTGAGACAAATAAAAATTAAAAGTTTCTTTTCTTTAGTAATTTAAAAAAAATACACATGCTTTATTTACGCTCCAAGGTATCAGAAAAAAATGCTATCTAGCACCAAAAAAGTTCAATTTGGCTTTGGTATAACATTAAAACAATGTTTTATACACACTACTATACCAAATTTTAGCTATTCGAATCCTTATTCTATTTCTTAGGTCCTCATGTTTTATAATACACCTCTAAATGGTAGTTTAACCACAAAATAAACCGTATTATATAAAAATATAAAAAATATTTATTTGTATGGTAAACCAAAAATTTTTAATTAAATCAAGTTTTTTTCACATAATTGAATTCATTCAATTCATGTTCATGTTCTAGAGATCGTTTTTGCTGAAATATGTGTGTATACAAAATAAAGAGATTTGTATTTTTTTTATCTCAAAAACGACTAGACGCCCAATTTGGTTTTCTCAGTTTTTCTTTTGAATTTTCGAAATTCTCGAAAATTCAGTGTAAGATAATTCAGTGTAATAAGTAACGCAAGAGAATTCATATCAAATTTTTTTAGAAAAATAAAAAAAAACACTTTTTAGAACTAACATGAAACTTAAAACATTTTAGTTTTAAAAAGTGTTTGTGCATTTTTTGGTATTACTAAAAAAATTTAATATGATTAATATTGAGTTACACTACCTTAACCACTTATCGATTAATTATAAAAAAAATTGCTTCCAATTCGGTAATTTTATAGCTTTTGGATGAATTCTGTTTTCTTACGTTGAACATCGTACTTGATTTTTAAAAATTAAATATTCAAAAAGACCAAAAAAAGTAGTTTTTCCTCAAAATACCTACTTTTGTTTCTTCTGAAGATTTAATGTTTTGGAAGAATTCTTACTCTATATGCCTTCCAAATTTCAATATTAATATTAAATATTATTATATAAAATTTACAAAATTTTAAAATTTAAAGTCAGGACTCTTCTTAAGTTAACAACAATACGGGTTTTTTCATTTTGTATAAACAATGAAAATAAGCTCCGTCAGCCTACATAATTTGATATGAATTCAGTCAGCTAAATAATTATAAAATTTAATAAGTAATATCTCCTAAACTAATAATAAATCGATAATTAAACTTGAAGAATTTATTTTTAAGTAAGTAATTTTTTTTTAAGTAAATCGATTTTTATTTTTTTCAGAAAAATTGCAATATTTATAGTCTGAAAAATTTTTGTATTTTTATATAATATGTTAAAATTAACTGCTAGTTTTCATGTAAAAGAAAAAAAAATCTAAAAACTACAAAATTTCCATAATTGTCAGCAATTTTTCTTATGCTATAAACCTAATTTTTCAAATCTTAAAATAACGCTATGGAGCATCAGGAAACCTTTCGGATTCGCACCCACCCTGTACATTTTTAAGAAAATTTGATTTTTGTAAGTTGTAATTTGGTCAAAAAAGAAAAATTGGGGAACAAAATAAAAAAAAGCAAAATTATTGATAGAATAGTTAAAAGAAAAAGAAATAATACAATTGGAGAGATTAGAAACGGAAAGATTGGAAATTTAAAAAGTGGAAGCGGCAAAACTAGAAGTTGAAAATTTAGAAGCCGAGAGATTAAAATTTGAACAAGAAAGAACTAGTAAATTGGAAGCTGCAAAACAAGAGGCTATAAAAGTAGAAATTACAAAACAAGAAGCGAAAGGATCAAAAATTGAAAAACAAGTGACGATTATAAAACAAAAAGCAAAAATTTTAAAAATAGAAAAACCCGATAACACAAAACAAAAAGCTGAGAAATACAAAAAGAACAACCGGAAGTTTTGGATGAGTCGGGGGTGGAAGAGAAGAAACAAGATCCCAGTGAAGTAGACGCCCCAAACAAGGATCAATCTTTGGAAGGTTCGAACAGAAAAATAAATGAAACAAAAAGAAATGATGGATGTAGATTTTGTGAAGAATAGATAAGTTTTTTTTATTTTTTATTTTAAATACTTGATTTGAATATTTTTTGAATTTAACTTGAATTTATTTTATTCAAATATTGTAATGTTGTGTAAAATTTTTTTTAGATTTATTCTTTTATAAAACACACCAAGAGTTTTGCTAATTTTGTTTGGAGCTGCGCTCAAAAGAGCAATTAGCATCGGGGGTAAGATGTGGTGTTTCAAAAGGATTCGCACCCACCTTGTGCATTTTTAAGAAAATTTGATTTTTGTAAGTTGTAATTTGGTAAGATTATGAAATTAAACAAATGGGGGTAAATCGACAGAAATAGAGAGCTTTTTGCCTAGATGGCTGACCGAGCTGGTCGCTAGTTTTTGGTTCTGTGATTTACACTTGAGATTTGTCTTATTTTTTAAATTTTGAGTTATTATTTTTAATTTAAATAAAGTGATTTTATGCGATTGCATTAGTGCGCAATTATTTTTGATATTTTGGAATTTGAATATTTTTTATATTGAGTGGCTACTGAGCGGTAGTGGATTGATTGGTTTTGATTGATTTGGAAAGAATAGTTAGAATTATTAATTTTGAATATTATTGGAAATTTAAAACTTGTAAAATCATATTTGACGGAACAAATAGTTCAACTGATAAGCCGACGTTTTGGATAAGGTTAAATATCGACACTTCGTTCCCTTTAAATAAAATTAAAACTTTATTTAACATTCATTGGCAGTGAATTTAAATTGGATTTGATTTAATAATTATTTTTGGAGTATTTATTTTTTTGACAAAAAGAAATTTTGTATTTCATTGTTTTTTTTTAAGACGCTTAGAATCCTTTCCCTAAAAGTTATCCAAGGTGGACAAGGCAATCCAGGGCTAACCCGAGGCAACACAAGAGATTGTAGATTTTCTACGAAGAATGCACAGCAGTATACATATAAATATTCAAAAAAAATATAGTAAAAGATCAATACTGGTCGCAGTTCTGTAAAGCTCTAGTAGCCAAATCGACCCTTAAGTACAATACAATATAATACTGCTAAATAAGCAATATTATTAAAAATATGAGAATTGTGAATTAAATCGTAAATGACTATTAAACTATAGGAAAATTAGTAATTAGAAGAAGAAATTTAATATTTTCACTGTGTAACTAGAAAATTTTCAAAATATAAAGATGACAACTTATCATCTATAAGCATATGCTTGCAAATCAATCGGCTGTTTTCATATTTTAATTTTGGATGATCTCTTATCCTCTCGTTAACTATGGGCTTATGAATTATGAATTAATTAAAGATAATCAACACTTTTTAATTATAAACGTCGGATACTCGGCGTTAATCAACTATCAAACTGTAAATGTGTTAAAATTTTCAACATTTATTTTATCGCATAAAAGAAAAAGTGATGATAAGTATTTTCCAGAACACCAATGTTTTCATTATACCTCCTATTAAGTATATCAATATTATCAAATTTTCGAACTAGTTGAAGTCTTTAATTTATTATTCGTCTATATAAACAAAGCCAACAAACCATAAACAAAGTCGACTAACTATTAAATTAAAAAAAAAACAAAATATAAATAACTGTGGGTATTTATGTACATATCTATTGCAATTTTTTTTAATTTATCGAAAATAAGCATATAAGCACAAAAAATATAGCGTCAAATGTTTTATTTTTAACAAATTCGGGGACATTTATAACAACTACACTTCTGTTATCAATATATGTATAGCAAATTTGCTAGAAATCCGTACTCTAGTCATAATCAAAAGTATTGAGCACCAGATAAAAATAATAAATAAAAGAAAACAAAAAAAGTTTGGTTATTATTAGTATATAGCTTTTACCACTTAAGCAAAATTTTCATAAATACTTGTACAAAATTTTTATGTTTATTGTTTTTAAATTTCAAATCATCGGACATTCAAAACATTTTATGCAAATAAGTACCACTAATAAGAGTTAAACATACAACTAAATATGTAGGTATAAATTTGAAAAAATGTTACTACTACTATTTTCAAAATTAAATTTAAAAAAATTTGTTTTTTGCTTTAACTGGTATATTTTTAAAAATATCGATTTAAAATAATAATTGGATTACTCTGAAGTCAACAAAACAAAACTGAAAAATTGTAGTTTTCTTCTATTTTCTGACCGATCAGAAAATAGATTTGTATATTTTTAAAAAATTCATAAACTCGAAAGTATACAACGAAATATTTTTATTTTTGAACACAAGGTAAGAAACAGCTTTAAGAATGTCTCAAATAAATTTTAGTTCAATTGTTCAAAAATGTTAGACTGTTGCTGTAGGTGTATTACCGTCATGTTACATCTGAAAAAAATTGCTTATTTGTGAATCGGTCGCTACGACGTATTGTAGCGATATTTTATTCTATTAGGAAAATTTTGGTGAGCTGAAGAAAAAATTTTTTTATTTTTTACCGAAAACCAATCATGTAATCGCAAAAATCCTACGTTACTTTTTAGATAATGTATTTAATAGTTTGTGTACAATTTTTACAGTAATTGGACCGATAGTTTACGAGATTGACTTCACACCAAAAATGTAGTTTCGAAATAATCGAAAAAGAAAGTAAATGTTTGGTTATTCGGTTGATGATGCAGATTCTTCAATCAGTGATTCCTGGTCTATACATGATCTTTTTGGCAGTAGATTATTTTGGCACATCGTTGAAAGATGACTAGATGATAGCGTTAACACTTACATTACTGTTTTACATAAAGCCTCTTTTACACTTTTGTAACATCTTGAACAATTTGAGTTAGAGCATTCTTGTGTGTATATTCATTTAAAGTGCCAAGATTAAGTGCCAAGCTAACAGTTTAGATTATCTGTGCCACAATCCTCATCAACAATTTAATTGTTTAAATTAAATAAACAACCCTATTAAACAGAACTTGGCAAGAGAAAGAGAAGGGTTCCACTTTTTACACAAATTGAAGACTTGGTCAAAAATTGTCGATACATGTTAAACAAACTAATGTTTAACTCAAAACAAACTAATGTTTAACATGTTCTTTGAGATTTACTTTTAGACATATACGCATATTAAGCTAGGTTAGTTTAGTGTATTTTGATAAAGTGGTTGCCATGCGTAAAGCTGGTATCCCGATGAGTGTGAATTTAATTTAATGATGTTGAGCTATACGTCTTTGTTTATGTTTGGCCAGTAAAAAATGTAAAAATGGCTCTTTTGTTAATAATTTACATTTTTTACTGATAATCTGCTATAGTTATTATTTTTTACAATAGATAGGTAATAAAGTAAACAGTTTTAGTAATTAATCTTACCTTGGCATGCAAGAACACTGAAGTTCAGTGACAACCAAGGTAATTAAAGTTCAAAATTGTTTTCAATTTGAAGAAACTTTCTTTTAATCTTCATCGGTAATTATGATGTAGCCAAACACGTTTCGATAATGGAGCACACTACTTAAGACAATTTTAGTTTCCAGTTGAAATCATAAAAAACTATTAACTACGTATATCGGCCATTTTGATTAATAGAAGAACTAGTATTGTGTGAAGTGAAACAAGTCGAAATCTAATCATCGGGCATGAAACGTGATTATTTAACGGACATTGACACCAACCAAAAGTTAGTTATGCGAGATAGACATGTTTCGTAGTTAATGGCTTTTGTTGGATAAACCATACCGAAAATTTAAAAAAGTCCATCTTACGATTAGTTCTTATAATTAGCGGTTGTCAGTGAGTGAGATAAAATTATATACATGTACCGAATAAAAACTTTTGCTCTGGCATACCTTCGGTATTTATAAACAATATCTACCATCTATATGTGCACCACATTTGAATTTTTTCCTTCAGCTTATGGTGTTAACCTTGTAACATTATGTCACAATCATTTGTAACTGATTATATCTTGATGTATGATTAGAATGAAACGTTTGTTAGCGTTTAAATACTTCATGACGTTTATAAAAAATTAACAACAGATTTAGTGTAAATATTTCTATTTTTTAAATTACTCACTCTCATTTGAGCGCAGTAAGTTTTTTTTGGCAGAGTAACAAGAAGTGATTATGTTTAGTTGGCCAAAATAAGAGATAATATTAATTGCGAGATATATGCTTGCAGCTTTCTTGAGCAACTTTACCAATTTACTTTGAGACCACCCAAGTGGAGTATAACTGAAGACATGCACATTAAATTATATCATTAAAGCGGCAACACTTGTTATGTAAAAATTAAATTGAATGCATAACTAACAACTATCCAAATTTATTTAAAATTACACCTTTTAATTCATTTCTTAACTAAATTAATTAAATTCCTCTTATCTCTGCAGATAACACTTTTATATAAAACTGTGTGGGAAATACTGAGGGTTCTTAATGGAATAAACGATAAAAAGAAAACCCAAATATCAAAGTATCGAGCAATAAATTGCACATGGCGTGGCAATAACTGTGAAGATGAACGCGGCTAGCGAAAATTGTGTGTTAATATGGGATGTTGTAAAACATCTTGCACGTATTGTCTCATCGCCACCGGCTGTGGTTAAAAACGTTGTATGGTTTATTCATAAAGGGATTATATTAAAAATATAATTCTAAAAACTCCACAATTTTCTTTGAATTATGTATTGATACATTGTACATAAATGTAAATACAACAAACTTGATATTATAGTAAGAATAAGTAGCTACTTTCACTCTTTACCGATTGTGAGTGAATAATTATACTGTACATAAATATAATAATATACATCAAATTTTTTAGATAAACCAAAAAATGCACAAACACTTTTTAGAACTAAAATGTTTTAAGTTATCACAATATAAATACAATATGTTTATTATCGCAAAAGTTTTCACCATACTAATATGGCATCATCAGGCAATCAACTATAACTTTTGGTTTTTCTAAAAAGTTTGATCGAGTTACACTACCTTAACCACTTATCTATTGACTATATAATAGATATCATTCATTTTGGGTAAAAATTTTTTATACATTATTGGATGCAATACCTATAATATTTTATTTTTTAGTGTCAATTAAATAATATTTGAGCAACCAAAAATCATATTCATTGCCTTTAGTTTACCTATCAATTACTCCACTACGAGAATCATTAATAACCTGCAATTTTTTAACTGCAAAATTTAAAAAATAATATTGTCAGAATTTACTAAAGGTTTTTCACCGTTTTAATGCACTTTAAGTCGTCTTCATAGGCAGAGGTACAAGAGCACTTGCGTTTTTCAAATTAATCAGGGAGAGAAAAGTATGGAAGTAGAGTTTTTACAAGCATTTTAAAACTCTCATGAAAATGTTAAATTAGTATTGATATTCTAGAACCTCCCCAAAAGGATAGGAGACCGCGGTGGAGGTTAAGACATAGAAATTAATTTATTATTGTATTTGTTTGTCAATTTACTTATTTAAAAAAATGTGTAATTACACTGTTTAAAAATATTAATATTAAAATATTAAAAATGTTATTTAATATTTTACATACAATAGGTTTAGTTCAAAATTTACAGGATAATATTTTGTTGACGGCGCCCTTTTAAACGGAATAGAAAAATTACAGATTTTTTAAAAGTTTCGAAATGGAAATTACGTTACTTGGTAACAAAAATTTTAATCAAACTCTTATTTTTTATGCTATTAATCTATCACATCGTAGAGCGTGCAATTTAAATCAGTTTTCGATGATACATATTTATGGTAGGTATTAAATCGTCAACAATTATATTTTTAAATTTTATTGATTGTATAGGTACTATAATGCGTGTGTGGTGTTTTCTTAACCTCGCTCTGAGTAATTGCTTAATTAAAATGAACATTTTACTCTAAAAAATAAATAATTTTGTTTATGTTAACTATTATTATATTGTAGTAAACATACATATATAAAGACGTAATAAAAATATCTATAGTTTGGTACATATTATGTCTATTATAACTTTTAAGTTAATAACTTGATTAAAATAATTTTAAACCTAAATTTTCAAAACTCTTTACAGCAAAAATAATATTTTGCAATTAGTTTAACCGCTTATATATTTAAATTTTATGTTCATCTGACGAGCGTAGATAAAATACAAAACACTTGTATCATGCAAAAAAGTGCAGTTTTGCATTTGCTACAAACTGCTTTAAAATTATATCAATCTAAAACAAAAGTAATGTGAATGCCATGTAAATGATTCAAATGACTATTCGGGTGTTAAATTTTAAATTTAAAATAAAATATCTCATTATCGAAATTACAGTGTCATCTGTTGAGGAAAGAATATATCTATTCATTATTACATCCGCTGTACAAACCAAAAGAATGTAAAATCGTGCTGAATGCGATCGATAACTGCATCACTTCAAGCGACTTGGATAGACTACAAGTAGATAGAAGCTAATAATCACCTTTACCCTACAGATGGTGCTACCTGCTGGGTTAATACAAAATAAAACAATTATATTATTGGTTATAAAAAATTTGTTGTTATTATTATTAATATAATTAATTTTATTATTTTCAATATTATTTTCATTCAAAATTAACATTTAAAATTAGGCAAGAAAATACGTAGAAAGGTTGAAAAGCAAATTAGAGAGGAAAATTAAATACGTCGTCCAAAATTGGGAAACAATGAAAAACAATAACAAAATGAATTATAGAGAGCACTGAGCAAGAAATAGGACAGAGAAAAACAAAAATAAAAAAAAATTATTCAACAGTAAATGTAGGAAAAATTTTAATGGAGAAAGAATAGCAAAACTTAAATGGATAGAAATGGGCTATAAAAATGACGAAAGAAGCAAACGAGCTCTATAAATGCAATGAAGAACGTAACAACTGAAAAAATATGAAAGGGTTTTACCAGAACATCCGAAACAAAAGAAAATCAAATGCAGTCAAAACAAGAGGAATAAGAAACAATGAAGACATACTCTAGTTTCTAAAGCAAAACAGAAAAGGCAAAAAAAGATTTAGACGGAACATTTTCAGAAGTTATCGAACACAAACAGAGAAGATGAACAAGAGCAAATTGAGTTAGACTTAACTATAGACAAAGAAGAAATAAAAGAACCAGATAAGGATGAGATAGTACAATCAACAAAAAGACTTAAGATTGGTTGAACATACAGACAATATCAATTTAGATTCAAAAGAAGAAAATTGACGGTTAGTGCCATACATGTGCTAATGCAGATAACAGCAGAGAATTCAAAATGGCTATGCATCTGCTCTTTGTGGAACAGGCGGGAACTGATGGAAGCCATCATGCAAGAAATAAAGATACAAACATAGCTGACTAGACTAGTCACGATGACATTGAAGGTATCTCAGGCTAAATAAACAAAATTTATTATTGTGTTTAAAAAAATAATTAAAAAAACCTGATGAATAAACAATAATAAATAAAGAAAGTCAAATAATTGCATACGTGGATGATATTGTGATCATATCAAGAACAGAAAAAGAACAGAAGGACGAGAACGGAGTGAAAGACTGGAGACATGCTTACGGTGACCGCAAGAGATGGAAATTAATATTGAAGGAAACAAAGACACACCCTGGCTTATGAGAGACGGTATGAGAAGCAATATTTGAATTATAATTAATACATAAAGACTAATCCCCTTTCTAAAAAAACAATCCAATTGAGCCAAAAAAACAAATGTAATTTTAGTAAATTAAATCTATATCTATATCTATCTCTATATCTATATCTATATCTATATCTATATCTATATCTATATCTATATCTATATCTATATCTATATCTATATCTATATCTATATCTATATAATATTATATATGTTGAAATGACAAATGACAAAATGAAATGACGCATGTATGTTGGGTCATCGATTGAGAACGGCCCGACCGATTTGGTTTTGTTGTGTTCGTAATTTTCAAGACAAGGCTGGTACGAAATAAAATTTATGGAAATCCTATCTGAGAAAGATTTTAGTTGCAGGTAGTGACGCGCATAAACGCATTAACGAGATTCTAATAAACACGTATTGTGTTGGCGACAATTTACAATAGAAAATTTTAACATAAATAAATGGAAAAGTTTGTTTGCTTGATCGCTACAGGTACACTTCTGAGTCGTTCGACCGATTTGAATTAAATTTGGAACACTTGCTCACTAGGCATCGGGTTAGGAACTAACTTTATCAAAATTTACGCTTGCAGAGAAGAATATTAGTTCCTTGGTAAGAGTTGTAATTGTAAACTTTTCAATTTATCTTCTTCATTACAGTCGGACGTTGAAAAACGACAGCTTAAGTGTGCGTTTTGTGAAAAATCAATTCTTTGAAGTAAAATTTTTAATCGAAGGAATTTTGCTCAAAAATACCTAAAAGTTGCGGGGGCATGCGATTCCGAAATAAAATTTGCTATATTTCACATTTTCTTTTTTGAATTTTGTGTTGCATTTTGCGGCTATGCGGTTGAAGATGGGAAAAAGTTTATAAAATCGATTTTGTAGAGAATCGCGATACGCTTACAAAGCCGTTTTGAAATTTAGAATCGGTTGGTAAATAAGGCCGCTACGGCCAATAGAAAAATATTGAAAATTTTGACTTTGCAAAACTAAACTATGCAAAAATTTAAAAATATTTTGCGTTTACAAGATTGTGCCTTACAATATGCGTATTTTTGTGTATGACGCTTTTTATCGGAAACAGCTTATTAATGGAACAAATCCACAAAATCTCGAAAGACGAAAATCTTCAATTCAAATCACCAGCCATTTAGACTCGCTTTTAGAATAGTCATTTAAATTTAGGTATAGCTAACCCCAGGTATAACGTTATCCAAGGATTAAATTTGTTTTCGCTTTTACAATCGACGGTTGACCAGCAGTTAGGATAGATGTTAGTTGGCAACTTTAAATATGATTTTATAGTAATATTTTTGGTGAATTTTAGTGTTTATTTTAAAACTTGACTGCTAGTTGTCACAATATGTAAACAAAATCTTTGAATTTAAAGATTTTCAATGCAAGAATAATGGATCTATTAGACATAAATGTGTTCGATTCTGATAGCGATTCAGAAATAATTTATAGTTATCAGCATCTTAAAAGACTTAAAAAATTTCAAACAAAGTAAATTCGTACATGCATAAGTATTTAATTTCAATTATAGGTTGTATTATAAATTTGTAATTTGAATTAAAATTCAACAGGAGAAATTATTGTGAAGAGTTGACCGGGAAAGAATTCATAAGAAAATTCAGATTAAGCAAGGACACATTTTTTTATTTGCTTGCAGAGGTGGAGCATAAAATCAAATCTCGTACAAATAGAAATAACGCCATTGATGCTCGTACGAAGTTACTTTTAATACTTCGATTTTTCGCCACTGGAAGTATGATTTTAGTTGCTAGAGATTTTGCAGGTGTTAGTGAATCTTCTGCATGCGTAATTATTAAAGTAATTTCTGAGGCCATTGCAGGATTGTCGCAAGAATTCATAAAAATGCCTTTGACTGTTGAAAAAATTAAAGAAACTCAATTAAATTTTTATCGTATGGCAAGATTTCCAAAATATGTAGGAGCAATTGATTGTAATCATGTCGAAATAGAATCACCAAGAAGTGACCAAGCCGAAATATAGAGAAACACAAAAGGATGGTTTTCTTGGAATGTTCAAGTTGTAGGAGTTGTCAATCTACGTATAATAATTGATATTGTTGCTTGCTGGCCGGGATCTTCCCATGATCAAACTATATTTAATCAGTCATTGATAAAAAGAAAGTTTGAGCAGCGATGGTTTTCCGATGCTCTTCCAATATTACCTGAAGAAACCCTATACAATAAATCACAAATAAGAATTTCGTAATTCTTGTAGAGCGATTGTTTGGGGTATGGAAACGACGATTTCCAATCCTTAAATTTGCAGAAGTTTTTTCCAAACAATTCTACAATATTGGCAATGGCAAAATTTGTGTTGACCCATCGTCTGGATACATTACATTCGGTTGAACGAACGTGTTATATTGTCTGAAAAAAACGTTGATGTCAGCGAATTCAATTTTCGGATTCAAATTAAAATAGCTGGCGAATTGATGTCATACAAATCGGTTGATTCCGTTACTAACCATGATGGTGTTGTCAACTATCCAACGGAATTTTTTCATTCACTGGAATTGCCCGGATTACTACCTCATAATCTGCAATTTAAAGTCGGATCGGTAATCATTATATTGCGGAACGTAAACCAGCCACGTCTTTGTAATGGCACCAGGCTTGCGGTGAAGAAATTAATGAACAACGTCATCGAAACCACAATTTTGAAAGAGAAGTATAAATGCGAAGACGTTTGGATGTGCGGCTTGCATTTGCGATGTCAATAAGTAAATCGCAAGAGCAGTCGTTAAGTGTTTGTGGCATCAATCTTGAAAATCCTATTCCCGTGTCGGGAAACCATCATCATTATTTATTTACGCACAAGAAAACAAAACTAACAAAATGAAAAAGCATTACAATAAAAATTCTATGATTTTGAAATATTTTTTTTAGTTCCAAGACAGGACTACGTCTGTCGGGTCAACTAGTTAAATATAAATATAATAATATACTTATTATATCTATTTTCTATGAAGCTAACGAGGCTACCCCAAATGCAACAATAATAAATCCAAATCTTATTCAAAGGCCCATTTTAATCAAATTTTAATCAAATTATCATTTGGTTAAAAGCAACGGTAGATTGATATATTGGGCATAATTTAAATATAAGTTTGATGTAAAACTATCCAGGGATTTAAAAAAAATAGTAAACAAATATAATATTTTATTTAACTTTTCTTCCAGCCACAAAAACTTGTAAAATATTTCTGTCATCTCCCACGTATATAAACTTTTGCAATAACTCCAATGGTGAAACTGATTCTAGATAATCTGAATTTCCATTGGCGACGTCCATATCAACTATTAGAGCATCAAAATCTTTACCTATTTCAAAATTTCCAGTCACATTATCTAAATTTAAGGCTAAAAAATGGTTTAAAATAAACATTTATCAATATATTATCATTTTGACTAACCTTTTGCCCCTCCAAGCGTGCCCAAGTAAAACGCATCATTATAAGTAAGTACATCATTTTTTTCGGTTTGAGTAAATGATAGGGCAAGAGAAGTATCGATTGAGGATTTCATTGCATCGATAATTGATACAGATCGTCCTCCCGATACATCTGTAAAATATTAAGGATAAGCTTCGTTTTTATAATCAAACAATTGTTCTTACTAACCAGTTCCTAGTCCTACTTTAATTCCTGCTTTGATCAATTTTTTTATGTTACATAAACCAGATTTTAAATTTATATTTGAAGAAGGGCAATGACTGATTGACGTATCTCTAGTTTTAATTAAGCTTATTTCTTCTGGACGTAGATGAACAGCATGAGCCAAAATTGTCTAACGTATTATTTTTATATTAATTTTTCCAGATATTTTGTATTATTATGGATTACTTACATTTTTTGTCAAAAGGTTGGCTTCGTCATATACTTCAGCATATAATTTATTATATAAATTTTCAACTTCTTTTACTTCGTCTTCATTTTCAGATATGTGAGTCTAAAATTAAGTAAAATGTGCCGATAACCGATCATCGAGCTTATACTTACGTACTTGTATAGGAATGTTATATTCTGTTGCAATATTTGCAAGTATCGTCATTTCTTTCATATTTAAGCTAAGTGCAAATCGTGGAGTAACTATCGGTTTTACTAAATTATTCTAAAAAAAGGCAAAATAGTTTACTTGAGATCGAATGTGAAGTGTTAGCATTACATTTCTTCCTAAAATATTTTCTATGAACTGTTTGGTATCGGCGACTAACTCTTCTGGTGTTTCTATATAATTTGGTGGAGCCGAGCGGGTCATATTAACTTTTCCTATAAAAGCTCTTTGACCAAGTGCAATCGCAGTATTTGCAAGAATCAGACTAGTGTCACCAAATAACGTTGCAAAATAACAAGCAGTTGTTGTTCCATGGTTTAATGTTTTTTTCTGAGAAAAATAAATCTGAGCGTAAATGAGTTTGGATAACTTCAACTTACCACAACGGCGCTATAGGCTTTTTCGGCAAATTCGAAATCTTTATATTTAGATTCCAAAGGATACGTGTATGTACTTAACCATTCCAATAGAGGTTTATCATATCCCAAACCGATATTTGGATATTGTGAAGCATGGATGTGGGTGTCAATCAAACCCGGTATTAAAATTTGGGAGTCTGTTAGTTCAACTTTCTTAACGTATTTAAAAGATTTTAAAAGATCATTTAAAGTTATTAAATGGTCGATTGCAATTATCTAAACAGAAATAATACAGAATTTATTTTGCTATTATAGATATTGCTAACAAATAGATTATATGCCATGTCAATATTAAATAGATAATATTATTTATCAATGTCATGATAAAATAATGGTAAGCAATTTTGATATTTTTAATAAGAGTATCAAAAATAATGATAAAAAAATATTACAAAATATACAACGTGCATGTCATTGCACTGTTAATAAAAAAAAAATAATAGGTACCAACTTGTAATAAAGCTGTATTTATGTCTACTTAAAACTAATATTTTTAATTAAAATTAATAAGCACGAGCACTAGAAAAAATAATTAAAATTTCAATTGTATTTTCCAATATTTTGTTTATTGCCATGTGCAAAATGATTTGAAATCGATTAACTGTATACTATGTACTATACCAGCTAACATTATAGGTATCTTTCTCACCTTACATCCACTTGTTGCGACATAACCTTTCTCGAAAGTTTGAACTTGAAATGGTTGACTGCAATGAATTATATTACCGATATAAATAGTAATTTCTTTTGAGACATTTAAAGTACTCGTCGTCATGGTGGCGATAATAAAAAGGAATATTTTAAAATATAATAAAAAATCTATTGCCACGCGTTTGAACTCACAACCTACTGTAGAACACTGTTATCCTATATTTTACTGGGGGAGATGGTTTCTTTAATAACTTCAAATAGTAATAATGAGTTTTAGTGGTATTTCAATTCTACTGCCGACTAGTGCCGCTGTTATCTTATCATATCGTTTATTTAAAATTACTACATACTATCAATTTAGTGAAGGTCACAAATTCTAATAGAATAAATTATAAACCACATACCTAAATAAGAATGTTCAGAGTTTTTAAACAAAATATTTTAATCAGAAAAATATATTTAAAATTTTAGAAACACATGTGGTTTTCTAAAGATCGAATTAATGACGTTGCACTGTATTAATTTTTTTTTACTGTAGCAGGGATAGGTAGAAATTTTAATAAAACAACAATTACAGATTGTAAAATTGCAGATAGACTTGGTATGCTTTTGATTATTTCCAGCTAATTTCAATAATTGATTACCGATTACCCATCAAAATGATTGGCTATAGTATTAGTGCTAAGGCTATGGTCACACTTTCGATACGCTATAGTGTAGGATTTTTATTGTTATTTTTGGGGAGGCGTTTGAGTCGCAAGCGTAAGTCCAAGTAGTAACATTTTTGTAAATTTATAAAAGTATTTCACAGCATTGTAAGCTATTTTACGTAATATTGAAATACTGATAACGATTAAATTAAAATATCAGCGCAATATTTATTATTAATTTAGTTCAATATAAAGTTGTGATTGTTTTACAATAATATAAGCCACAATGTAGCATAACTTGGGATTATGTTTGCAACCAACGCCTAGTGTATTTTATCTTCCTACTATGGACAAATCCCCTCAACAATTTAACATAAATCTATAACTTACGGAACAATATAGTCTACATACCCGAAAGTATAAAATTCACTTCAGTCGTTGAAATACTTTAAAATTTTCCAAAATTTCAGAAATACAACTTCACCACAAATGGGAAAATAGAAAACGCATAAAATAAAATAATTTTTTTAAGTTTATTGTTTTGCAACCAATCAAACAATTTTGTTATAAAGCAGTAAACATATATCTTTATAGTCGATCCAAGATATGAAAAATATAGGTGGCGCGTCGTTTACAAAGTCTAATTTACCCAGGGAATCTTCAGATAATTTAAATAGTACTTAATCTTTTAGTAATATTAAATATTCACCACAAAAAAGCGAAATGTTATAACCAAATAACTACGTCTATTCGATATTACATTTAACTCTGTTCACATCTATCTTATTTATGACTTTACCCGATTCAGTTTAGGCAACTTCAAAGCAATTTCATTGGTTTACTTTTCGAGGTCGTCGCTTTAGTACTAATTCCAATATTTTTCTTAAAAAAAACGGACTATAAAATGTTTTATAAATCCTTGTCCTTGGGTAAGTTCGTCGTATAATTTACAATGCTGTGAAGATTTATTAGTCAAGTTTAGATAAAACTACCATAAACAAATTATACAAATAAAAAACAAATACAGTAAGTAATTACAAGTTTATATTACATTATTGTACATTTCGAGTAAACTACTTAGTTCAAAACATTAATAGAATATTATTATTGGTTGTAACCAAAAATGTCAGTTTGTTTATTTATTGAAAAAACCTACAATGGCTTTATGTAGACGTTGGACTAGTTTTGTGGTCTTTGGAAGCATTCTCGATCCGGCAGCTAAAAATATAATCATAATGCTGAATATACTTTATAATATAGGTGCATATTAATTATCATAAAACAGTTTTAAATTGTTACAAATTTTATATTAGAAAATTCTATAAAAAATTAAAATGGAATTTTCATAATCAATTAAATTTGTTAAAAAATAATAAACAAATTGTAAAAAAATAATAAACATATTATGGTATATGTTTTGAAAACCATATTATGGTTTGCTTCACTCGTACTCGAAGCAAGCATCGTCACTTGGTAGTCAAAGGACTTAAGCATCAAACTGTAACGTTCCTTTTAAAGGTACATTATAAACGAAAATATAAGATCAAGTTTTTAAAAGAAATATTTTATATAATTATGCAAATACTCATAATAAAATAAAAAGTTCGGGGAATCCCACGGTAGTGTCATGATATGTGAGTTTATTAGAAACATATTTACAATTACATATACATTGGATTTAATTTTACGAGAGTTCTATTTAGAAAATTTGATTTAGAGAAAAATTCCAACTAGGAAGAGTTTAATTTAGAGAAAATTGATTGTAGATCAAATACCAGCAGAATAGTGTGTCATAAAGCCTACACACAATGGCGTAACTACTGTACCATCCGAAGCCCGTGGCAAATTCATTAGATGGAGCCACTCAGTAAAAATCGTCACGTTGTAATTGAATTTTAATAAATCACTTAATAAGTTACCCAGCAATATTATACCTTCAAATTTAAAAATATTTTATTTAAAAATATTTCCCTGACAAAAAAGTTTTTCCCTGACATTGGCGCTAAAAATTTGAAATTTTCTAACTTTCTATGACTTTCCCTGACTTTTCCAGGTTTTCCATATAAGTAGAACCCCTGTTATATACAATTTATAATTTTTACTAAATTTTGTTAAAAATGTTAGGATACTTCTGAGTTTGTATAAACACAATATAAAATTAATTACAATATAAAACAAATGGATTTATTTTTGATTTACGAAGAAAATTATTATAAATTATTATATCTAATAAGAGCTATCCTCGCTTACTACAAACAAATCACCTTTTATGCTCTATAACAAAGTAATAATAAAGCAATTACCTGGCAAAATTTTCGCAGGTTGTCCTTTATATGCACATTTATTACATGGTTTTGAATAACCAGGACGATCTGCAAATAAAAAAAAAAATATTTGAAACAAAATATCTAATATTTGTGAGCTTTAAATTATTTCGAAAGTAACATATAATATAAAAGAAAAAACTATTTATTTGTATTTTATTGTGTTTATGAAAACTTAAATTTCAAATTATAAAGTACTTATGCAGTCCACATATTTAAATCTAATTTATTATCCTTAATAAAATTTTCTAAATTAATCAAAAACAAATTTAGTATACTTTGATTTTCACTCGATATTTAAAAAATATATAGGATTTGTAAATCAAAAATATTTAAAATTTCCATTATTTCAGATTAGTACTCGCACTTGCAACTTTATAATTAACAACGCGAGTGCTTTATTTTGCAATTTAAATAATCATTCCGAACTGTATAACTTTTCAAAATTGGCACTGCCCACAATTCTATTGATAGATCTCTTGAAATTTTCGATGTTATGCATAATATAATCGATAAATTTTTTTTTTTTCAAAAAAATATATAAAATATCATCCGTATAAATAAATAAATTCTTGAATTAAACTATGAAATAAACGACAAGCAATTGATAAATTATGATTAATTCAGTAATAATTATATTAATAAATAAAAATTATTAGTTTTTGTTATTAATGTCATTAAAATCGTATATAGTTTCGTATAATCTTTGTAAAATTATTCAAATAAGTATGATAAAACAATTAATGCTGTATTTAAAATCTTAACTTCGATGAAAGAACAAATCAACTACTAAAAAACAATTTTTCTTATGTTTTCTAAATTAAATACGTATTAAAATTCAAATAAAGAAAGTATTTCTGAATGCGAGCTCCAAACCACGGAAATTTGATCTCATTTCGATAGGACTTATTTATCATATATATTTAAGTTCTCTGAAAAATTATATTCAAAAACTTGTTTTTTAGGTAATATTGTATATTATAAATTTATTGTACCATACCTACATTATTATTATATTATTAATACAACATTATATTAAAAAATATATTTAAAAATAATACTTACAGCCAGTAGAACAACTTATACATTTGGCATACCTTGGTCGTCTGTATAGTACAGTTGTTGGATCTGAAAGAAAACGATCAGTTCCAGCATAACATTTTTTTTAGTTAAGACTTCACCTTTATCTAGTGCATAGTCCTCAGCTAGTGCAATATTAAAGAGATCTCTAAATCCTATGTTCTAAAATATATATACATATATTTCTGTAATTATTATAATGTTTATTATTAGAAGAAACTTACAGCTTCAGCGTTCTTAGGTAACGTGTTAATATTGACCTATAATACCAATAATTCAAACTTTATCAGAAATATGCCAGTTATTAAATAAAAACATTAACTTACGAAATATGACAGTAAAAAGCAACTTAGGATCAGCAATCGAACCATTGTGCTTGGAATCTGTTAAACTAAAGTTAATTTTGGAGGTGTGGGAATTTTATAGTTGCAAAATATCTTTATAGTGTAGTATATTATAGTGTAGAATATTAATCCTCATGAATAAATTTACAGGGGCGTGCAACTTATAACTTTTGAAAAAGCAAATCCCAATTTTTTTTAAGTTTACTAAATTAAAAATTTAAATAACTTGAATAAGTTGGAAATTACTTTTAATTCCAGTTTTATAATCATATAAAAGTTTTATATTCATTTAACGAGAGATGTACGCCGATGATTAATATCTTTTTTAATTTTTATTGCTTGCCTTAAAATTGGTTTTGAAAACCGTGCAACGTTATGCTAAAATGAAATTAGATTTTACTATTGCAGTTAAAATTTTATCTATAATTTTATTGTGACATTAAATAAATAAAAAGCAAAAAAAACCTGGATATCATTTCAAATTGGACATTGCTTTAACAGGTAGATATCATATTATATAGCTGGCGTCAAATCCTCAAATAGTCATCCGTTATTGAAAGAATACTGAAAGAACATCTCTCATCAAATAATATTGCACTACTTAGAAATTTTTCAAATGTTTAATTTAAAATATCTTTTTCTAATCTTCTCAATTTTATTTTACAATTATTTTGCTTTGGTTTTTTTTTACGTTTTCACCTCTTTAAACTTTTGTTTTTCAATCTACTCTTTTAATAAAATTCTCACTTGACAGCATCACTACAATAAAAAAAAATACCAATCTCAACTAACATTTTGTGCTGAATATCATTCAGCTATTGAGCTGCGTCATCAGCTGCTGGTTTTTAGTAACGTCAGATGCTGAATTGCTAATTTGGCGGCAAAAACAGCTGAAATTGCGCTGCGTCAGCTGTCCAAAATGCTGAATCAGCTGATATATAGCGTTGAATTAGATGACGCAGAACAATTTCAGCTGTTTTTATGCCGCCAAATTAGCAATTCAGTAAAAATTCAGTTACTGATTCAACTGATATTCAGGCACTGAATTCAACTGATATTGAACCAAGGCAATATAATTATTGCTGTATTCTGTAAAGCGACTTTTTTAATAATTAAATATTTTTGTCAATTTTTGGTTGCGCAGCAGTTTCTCAACAGAAAAATGTTAGTTAAGCAAATTTAACTCGGAGTTTGTTAGTGTTAGATATTGGATTTGTTTTTGTTTTACGGAAGATTTTCTTGACTTGGATTGCATAATAAATTTAGATTGATACTATAATTTATTGGTTTTATTAAAAAAAAAATAAAGGTTGGTAAGATTTATTAAATTTAAAAAGAAGATACATTTCTGATAAATGTGAATAATTAAACGAATTAACCATAATATCCAGCTACGTAGACAAGAAGCTTTTGACAACTTTACACCTCCAGCTTGTTATAAAATTTGTAATTTTAAGAATATAAATTATTTATAAATTTATAAATATAACTTTTTTAATATTTCTACAAATTAAGTACTTATTTGCTGAAAAATATTATTGGCATAAAAAAACAATTTTATTATTAGTAGTATTTTTTTGTAATTTATTAATGCTAAGTTAATGCCTCAAAATCTGATTTCTAAACATTTTCTACTTCTGTGGAGAACAATGATAGATTATTGAAATAAACAAACTAAACAAAATATTAAAATAATGAATTTTAGCTGTTAAGTAAAGCATACATACTTACAAGAAAAATAATATTTAAAAAACAATAAAAACGACAATAATTTATATTTAACAGGTTTGGACTTAGAATATTTGAATAAACAAGAAAAACAAAAATAAAAAATGATAAAAAATCTTTAAATACTGACTAAGAATTTAAAAAAAAAAATACGTTATAAAATTATTGTATGTATTCTTTACTTAACAGTTAAAATTTATTATTTTAATATTTTGTTTAGTTTCTTTATTTTAATTATTTATTAGTTTATTATTACAATGTTAAAATAATAAATTTTAACTGTTTAGTAAAGAATACGTACTCACATAGAAAAATAATATTTAAAAAACAATAAAAAATACATAAATTAACATTTAACATTTAACCTTAATATTTAAATAAGCAAAAAAAATAAAATAAAAATTGATAAAAAATTGATAAAAAATTATTGACAAACAATTTTTGAAATAATAAATTACATTATAAGAAAATATGATAAAAATTTAAAATAGAAAATTTTGTAATACGATATAAAAAGCCTTTATTTCACGATTATTTCCGATCATTATATTATAACAAAAAAAAACATAAAAATAATGAAAAGCAAGAAAATATATACCAAACAAATTAAAAAACTAATATTAAAAATGCAAGATATTAAAAAAACAATTTATGGGAAAAAAATAAATTACGCATACGAATAAGCGAACGAAAACAAACATGTATTTTAATATTAAGATCATAAGTTTCAAACAATAGGAATTTGATTATTTTTAAAATTATGTCAGACGCATCTCAATGTAATTAGCAGATTCGCGGTATTTAGTTCATTGATAAAATAAAAAAAAATGGTTGACAATTATTTTATTTTGCATATTTTCAATTTTTTAGCGCTATTTGTAGCGCTAATTTTTTAGTTTTTAAGTACTGCTATGCTCTCTATGTTAAATTTTTAATAATTATTGCGCAATGCAAATTTCTTTATTTTTATAATCATATAAGTGCGACTAACCTTCGTTTTTATTCTTATCAGCTACTTTCACTTCAGCAAAACAACTTTTGTGTTCTCAAATTTACCTTTATTATTTTTATATTTTAATTCTACTTTTTCTGGATCACAAATTTTTCCTCCCACCCCTATCGCTATCCCCTCTGTCCCACCAAAGCAAAATTTCCCTGCTCGCAGAGCCGGGCTGCACCAGTGGTGGCGTGCAAAAATAATATTCAAATTTAATTATACCCTACAAATTCGTATTGCCTACAAAAATCACAGCAGTACATATTAAAGCGCTGAAAGTTTACTTTTTTAGTGCTATAACTTCCGAGCCCTGATTATTAACTATTTTATTTTAAGGTTCAAACCCACCTTCATTTTTTTTATAAATACTGTATGTTTTATTACTTTGACATAAGTTTATTAGTATTAGTAATCGAGTTTGTGAGTACTACTTGCTTGTTTCTTTATAACTTATCTAAATTTTTCATACCATATGATTTGAACTTTTCATGAACCACAATTCACACAACTCTTTAGTGTCTTGGTATACTTTATCACCAATACTAAAATAACGTAATCCTGATGAAATTTTATTTCAGTATTATCAACATCCCATGCTGAGGTATAAGAATTATAATGAATTCCATAACAATGGTTCCTAGAATCAATAGTATCATATTTTAATATGAAGATGTTTAATAAAAAAACATTTATTTTTTGCTTCTTAGTTAATTATCATATTATGGATAATACTATATCGTTAAAAATACCCGAAATTACATTTACAAGTCAACAAAAAAAAACTGATTCTAATTTATAGGCAAATTTTGCATTGAGCGTTTGCACAGGCGTAAAAAAATAGTGGTTTTTGTATTGACATAAACAATATAAATTATATAAACATAGGAAGACCGAATAATTAAAAATTACTTTAAATTTCATTATAATAAGACCGCATAAACCCTTATTGTTAAGTTTCTCGGGGGAACCTGAAACATCTAGAGGACGCGTCCCCAGGTGGAGGATATGGAAAAGCCCCTCAGATATGAGAGGTAGGATGGAAATCAAATACTTCCCGCGGACCAATAGGTAACATAGTAGCGTCTGACTCAGATTGAGCGGCTACGAACAGCGTCGGTTCTCCATGTTAGGAGCGGCTGAATATAACCATGGCAAAGGCTAAAACTGCACTCACCAACCTGTCTTGCCAGCGTGGTGAGTTATGGCTAACAATCCCCCTTTAATATTAAATGAATAATGTCGACTTTTAAAACTACAATATTCCAGGTGAGTGGAGAAATTATCTCAGAATCTCACACTGATACCAAATCGGTCTGCCGCAAGGATTCTGGGGAAGGCAAAAACTCGAAAGAAACCAGAAAGATAACTTAACGACCGAAATATGAGCAAGAACAGAAAAAGTCGGAAACAAATGCTTTATATAGCAACGCTAAATTAATGTAAGATCACTAGCAACAGAAGAAAGACTAGTTGAGTTGGAACAAGAATTAGAAAAAGTTAAGTGGTTCATTGTGAGCCTATCGGAAAAGAGAAGAAAAGAAGAAATAATGCACAACATTAAAAAGTGAGCATGTTCTCTTTCATAAAGGTAACGGGACAGAAGAATAGGAGGAGTAGCGTTCCTAATAGATGGGGTAGAATTAGATGTTGTTAAGCAATACAAATACTTGGGTGATGTTATTAATGACAAATTAAATTTTAAGTGTCATTTTGATTTGGTATGCAAAAAGGTAGCTAAGAAATTGTTTTTTTTTATCAAAAATTCGTAGAAATCTTTCTGTAGCCACTAAGATAAAAGCATATAATGTGATAATAAGACCACATCTGGAATATTGTTCAACAGTTTTGTTTATGAGTAATGGTAGCAAAAACTGCAAAATAGGGGTATGAGAATAATTCTCAGAGTTAATAGATTTGCTACAAAATTAGTGCTGCTGGGGACTTATAACGTATAATAGTAAATTTTTAGTTATTTGTTTTTAAGGTAAAATATAAAATGTAACCTAATTATTTGTGTAAGGACGATGCATATGTTGAAGATATGCATAGGTATCCTGTAAGAAATAGGCATGATTTCAGACTAAATTTATTTAAGAACAGTAAGACTCAGAATATGATCTTTTATAGTGGCTTGAAACTATTTAACAGTTTGCCTATAAACATTAAGGAAGAGACAATGTTGTTAAATTTTAAAAGAAAAATTAAGGAGTATGTTGGCGTTAATTTTACTTAAGGAATATACTGCAATGTAAAATTTTGTAAATTTATTTATTTTTAAATTGCTTCCAATCAATTCCAATCAAAAATATTCTAATTTAAAATAATGCGTTAGATTTCAATTTTCGTTGCAATAAATATTCAAAAATGGTAAAGTTAAATGCTACGATAGCCGTATCGCATCACCCCGCTTATCAAACACAATTCTATAGTTCCTTCAATAAATTTTAATTTTATATGAAAATATACTTCAAAAAATTCTACTTGCATCCAAAACAATTTTTTTAATTAATAAATCCAAATTCTTCCAATTCTTTTTATCTCTAATTATCTTAGAGATAATAGCTTTCCTAGCTTTCGTTAAATTTTATTTTCCAAAAATCGTTCACACTGTCTTCAAAATTAATTTAATCCGACTACAAATCTTAATAAAACACTCTTCATCCATAAAAAAATCACTTTTATATTTCAAAAACTACAGAACTTATCAAATATTTCTCGGACTCACAAATCATACGTCCATCACGTTGGCCATTTTTTGGCAAAAGGCCACGAATTTTTGGTGATTCGTCCCCACCTTGCTAATTTTACAATCTTACAACTTAAAATCAATTTAAACATAACTTAAATAAATAAATGAATTTTTACCAAAATGTATAGGGTGGGTCCGAATCACTTTTGAAACATGACAATACATATTTTGGTATTTTTTCATATTATGTATTTGTGTGTAATTTATATGTAATGATATAATGGTTTTATACCAAATAAAGTTCATTTATTATTATTATTATTTTATTATTATATTATTTAAAAATTAGACAAACCATAGAATATAATTCATTGAATTTGATAATTTATTTTAATGATTTAGCGAATAACTGTGTTTCTTTAATTTAATTTAAGTACATAATTTATACGCAAACATTTATTAAATGTGTGAATGAATTCTTTAAATCGATTAATATTATGATTAAATATTTTATGTAATATAATTATTTGAATTAAGAAATAATTTTTATAAATTGATAAATAAAATTATATAAATTATTTACTCATACTATTTAATACTTTTACTTACTTTTAGTAAATGTTTCAGATAATTACTTTAAATGATTTAATCACTTTTATAAATGATTCTATTAAAGTTCTTTACATGTTTTATTTACTTGTAATTGATGATATTGTTACTTAAAATAGACGATTCTTTTTTTTCCCTGTAAGATGATTAATAAATAAAAACCACATACTTTATTATATATATTGTCGTGTAACAACATAAAATTTAAAACATTTGTTTGCTATTGCTCATTTATAGTCAACTGCTGCGGGTCGGAAAGTAAAAATAGTGCTCATAACTTTTACTAAAACTTTGGAAATCTTTAGAGGTGGATAAACTTAATACAAAAGTAAACTGAAATTAAACAATAATAACAAAATTTTGAGACAACAGCAAAATACTTAACAAACAGGTGAAATTTATAAAATAACTGAAACACGAACAATAAAAACACAAAAAATTGTTAAAAATTTGAATAATTCAAAAATTAAAAAGGTGCGCAAGTTTAATAACAAAGTAAAATTGCAAATTCTAAATTTGAAAATGCGCAAGTTCTGAAAAGGCGGAAAGATGGGAAAATTTTGGTGTGGTGTGTCGACGACCATCGTAGAGGGTTGTCCAGCGTCTTACGTCATTGACGCTTTTTGTTTTCATGTTGAGAAGAAATTGTAGTCTACGATACGAGAAGAGAAGCCGACATTTGGGAGTTGAAGAAGAAAGAAGATCTTCGCTACAAGAAGCTATGAGTAAGAATCATAAACTTTTGTACAATTAAACTTTGCGCGGGTGTAAAATTAACAATTAAACTACAAAAAGACATTAAAAGAAGAATTAAAATTTTGTAAATTGTAGACATATTTACACACGTAAACATTAAGACACAACACCTGGCAGAAATTTGTCAGCTACAAAGTATTTTGTTGTTTATTACCATTTATGATTTTGAAAATTAAACAAAACTTTTATTTTTTGAAATTTTGATTATTTCACCTGCATTAAGGAATAAAATTAGAATCTACTCTCCTGACGAGATCATCTCGATTGGTAAAGTTAGCCCAGGCTTTTTCATAAAAGGTTTGGAATTTCAATAAAATTTCATTACAATATATTGCTGCAACCTTCTGCGCGACTCTGCATACCAAATTTCTATTTCGTCTATGGAATACGTAGGTTCTCGAATGCGAAAATTGTTACAAGTAAGACAATAAAATAACGGTTGGATATTTTTATTTTTATTTCCAACTCAAAAATTTTATAAAATAGGAACAAATATTAACAAAAGCAAAACTCACGCAAATAGCCGACCCCAGCTTTTCTGTTGAAGAAACCAACGTTATCTTCCTTCGAAAAAATATCGCGCACAAATAACACGCGACCTTCTTATCTTCAACTCCTTTAAACAGCTTTGTCTGCTCGATTATTTTCTCTTTCTTCTACTGCTCTCTGGATATCTTCAATCCAAAAAAAATCATTTTTATTACCAACTCTTCTTTCACTTTAAGCAATATTCTTTACACGAATAAACCTCTATTAAATCTTTTTGTATGCCTCTTACGCATCAACATGATTCCTCTCTCAATTCAATTCATAAAAATTCTTCTCAAACTTTCATCGACCGACCGCTCTGCTTAAATTATTCTGACTCACTATTTCTTTATTAATTCTTTTATCCCCTTGGATATTCTTTTGCAATGTGTCTTCTTTTCATTGGTTGTACTTTAATGTCCTTTTATTTTCAAATCTAGATTTTTCATTATTTAAATTTTGGCTGTTGTCGGCATTTGGTGAGTCATGATACAAACACAAAAATAATAAAATCAAAATCGAAAAACAAATAACTTACTAACTAAACAAACATAAAATATTAAACGTACTGAAATCAAAATAAAGAACACACAAAAATAAAACACATACTGGTAATAAAAATGTTAAAATAGAGTTTTGTTTTGTTTTGTTCCTCTAGTTGCAAATACAGTTATCTTATTGCTAAGTTCGCAACTCATTTTAATCACTTAGTGCGGATACTACAATATATAATTTATATACGCAATTAACATTATCTATAAAATTAATAAAATATACTATATTAACTTAAACTACACAAATTCAAAACATACTAATAAAAACCTAATAATATACATTCATACATAAATACTAGTACATAATTATTATAATATAATATCGACAAAATAAAACTGCTTTAAAAATTTTTTTCTTGACTCATTGTCCACAGTGCTTTATGGCCCTTAAAAAATGTTTGTCGGAATTTTACTCTTTAAGAAAAAAATTCAACTGGAACAAGAACGCAAATAGCCTTCTATGTTAAATATTTGAAGGTTTCATTATCCACCAATTTTTCTAAACATTTAATAAAACAAACACTTAACATCTTTAAAGATTTTTTAAAGATTAATTCTTCTAAGCCCCATAGATTTAATAACTGCACTACAGATTCACTAGTATCTTCCAACACATAAAACACAATCTCATTGCTTTCCATTTTTATTAAAAATGATACCTTTTCTTTTATGTTTTTATTTGATTAATTATTAAATTTAATTTAATTTATATAACACAGCACTAAAATAATTCACTGCACTTGGAACGAATGCAAAATGCAATAATTAAACCGCGAATTAATAAAAATTAGGCTGATGATTCTGCAACGGCAGGAAATACCTACACATTATTATGTTAACGTTTAGATAAAACGAAACTTGACCGTTTCATTAAATGTAATTCTTTAATTTTTATAATATAAAATTAATGAATTATACAAATAAATGATTCAATTATACTTTTTATAAATAAAATATTGAATTTAATTGATTAAATTAAAAAATTAAGTTTAGATAAATCTTTCAATCTAATTCTATATTTCATACAAAAAAATGAAGTAATACATTTATTTATTTTATATAAATCATTGAAATTAGAATTCTAACGATCAGAAAATCTTATTTAATGAATGATAGAAAGTGATTTAATGAAATAGTTAGTTTTTTTATATGATTTAACTAAAGTTTATTTAATTTAACATCTACATTAAAAATTAAATTAAGCAAAAACTATTCTAATTGTTTAAAATATTTAAACACTTTGGTTAAATTATATAAATCTTTAAATAAACTATATAATTTCAATTCATTTAATTTAGATTAAATGAAAACGAGATTTTATTTCTTTTTGTACAGTATAAAAGTATGTCAGAAAGAGTAATATTGATAGATTTACAAATTAACTCCCGATGCCAGTGCCGAATAATACAAATATACCCTCCAACTTCAGATCATGATATCGAAGAGGTTGAACAATTTTACGAAGATATAAATACAGCGACTTTAACGCCAATATCGAACAGAGAGAAAATAAAAATGAGGTAGGAATAAGACCTCTTGACTTAGGAGTCAGAAACGAAAGATGTTGGTAGACTATGTAAATGAAAAGCGATTTTATATAATGAACTTGTTTTTTGAGAAACGAAAAACAAGAAAAAGAAAAACAAGACGATGGATTTGGGTAAGTCCAAACTGTTCCGTAAAAAATTAAATCGATTACATACTGACGAATAAAAGAGATATAGTACTGTATACCGGCATATTAAACTCTGTAAATACGAGAAGCGACCACCGCATGATAAGAGCTGAGATATACATCGATACAAAAATAGAAAGGAAAAAGTTCATGCAATCGAAAAGAAGAAAAATTACTAAATTAATTAATTAATTGATCTAGAAAAGCTAAAAAGAGTCAAATTTCAATAGCAAGAACTAATTCAGAGTGTGAACCAGACGGCGAGAAATGCAGACTGTTTGGACTCCCGGAATACAGAAATAAACGGTGCATACTGAAAGCATCAAAAAAACAGCGGGAGGAAAAGATGGCAGTCGACAAAGATTGAGTCATGATACAATTTATTGATCTAATTACTAAACGAAAAAAAAATGAGAGGAGATGGAAACACTGATATAATAGAAATGACAGATATGAATAAAACAATAAAGAAAAAGATAGGATTTAATATTAGATATAATAATCGGCAAATAGAAGAGGTACTCCAAGAAGGAAGAAGTCTGGAAAATGTAATAAGATCAATGTCACAGGGAAAATCTAACATAATTAAGCTTATAGATGACAACAATAATAAGATTAGTTAAAAATATAGGATCGGAAGAGCTATCAAGTATAAACGAGTACGACATCACACTGTGGATGGCCTTTATAGACTATGAAAAGGCATTCGATTCGGTTAAAACCTGGGCGATTCTGAACGCGCTTAGTAATAATCAAGTCGATATGATCGACTGTGTACTATGAGTACTGTAATATTTGGTTCTTCAATTTGAATTACCGCCTTCTCAAATCAAAGTTACAAACCAAACCAAAGCTGTGATCGTCAAACAAACCTCGCACGTTGTGATCTCCCCTCGTAGTAACACTTACAAGTCCTTTTAAATTTGCGGATGGCTCTTTGAATGCTAACGTAGTCTTACCTTACTTACTAACTTCAAGCTTAAACACATATGTCCAGTGGCGTAACCAGTATTTTACTTCTGTTGTTAACTAAATTTGATTTGAAATAATTTTAATTTCAATTACTTGGCATTTTCAAAATTGATGCACAAAGAACAAGTGTTTTCAACGGTGGTCAAAAATCTAAGAGCCTTTATCCTCCCTAACGGTCAACTCTAGCGGAAAAATTTCCCACTACTTCCGTTTTACCACCGTTGTATTTTAAAGTAACCAAAATGAACTAAATTTAAAATTTCGCGCCCAATATATTCAAATTCAAATTTACAATATTACAGAACGCCCCCAAAGGTTTACGAAGAAGAATCCCCAATGCTGATTTGGAAACCTTTTAAGATAAATTTGTATTCTTTTGATATCATAGGATCTTAACCTGCCGTTAAATTGAAATCTGGGATCTCTCAGGCTTGCGCGGATCAATAAAACATTTACTGATTCAGATGACTCAAAACCCAGCAAAATAGTCATCTCCGAGAGTGTCGGACTCCTAAACAACTACATTATAAACATTATAAACAATATGATAAACAAATACTAATTGAACATAAACAAATAAAATCAAATACCCTAACGTTAACTGATAATGACTGGCCAGTCGAAAACAAAAAAAAATATTTACAATAAAATTGTATACCTAAGACAATTAACAACCTATAAATCTTGTATCTAAATTAAAATTATCATCATACCATCAACCAAAAACACTTCTTGCTTTCTTTGAACCCTTGTTATAACTTCAAACCTCCATGTCTATGTTTCGTACCCAATGAACTGTAAAATAAAACAAAACCAGAAACTTGTCTCAACTCATTACACACATCCCGCCCCCAAACATAATTAATTAAAACTAACTCCTTAATAACCTGTTCTAACAATGCCCAACAAAATACTCTAAAACTTTTGTAACCCAAATTAATTTCAAAACACAACTGACAAACCCGTAACCACCATGTCTTCGCCCCCATTTAATAATTGACAAACTACCTATCTTTCCTTCTCTTCTAATTAGCCCCAGATTAATTTCTCGACCAATCGTCTTCCCTCAAATTCAAACCTTCAACATTTCTACCAGTGATTGCTAACCTACTCTCCCCTGATATCGTATTCTCCTCCCTCGATCTTCGATGTTGTACGTTGCCTGCATTATTACCCCTTGAATTCTGATACGGAGTGTATCTTAAATTTCTAGCAATTACCATACCCTTGTTTGACTCCTCCCTCTTTAATAACTGCAATGCTGAAGCTATCGTTTTATTTTCTAACATTCCCCATAATGAATAAACATTCCCCGGAAACTGTCGCATAATACTATTTATCTTCATCTTCTCACTCCCTGCTACTCTGATAGTTTTGAGAACATTCAACTGCCTCACAAAAAACTCAGACATACTTAAATTACCCCCCGACTGATATGCCTGACTAAGATGGTGCTCCATGGTCGCCATTTGCGTCTCATCTGACCAAAAATTATTCAAAAAATCCTTCTCAAACCTATCGTACGTGCCCCAACCATCTCTACTTAACGTTGCCCATTCATCTGCTTTCCCTTTAAAACAACTTAATACCGCCCTCAACTTGTCTTGGCTGAAGGCCTTCTGAACCGACCAAAAATCTTCAATTACCACCATCGCAATCCCTCGCCAATCTATACCGACTTTCTCTACAACTGGTGAAGCCTAACCATCTCCCCTCGACATATTATTTCTACCATGTTCTACTACATTAATATAATTATACAACCTCGATACCTCCAGTCGTTGCACTCCGATTGTCACCTTTAACCTGCTGTTTATCTCGAACCTCATTTAATGTCTCCAACATCCTTCTCTCTCTCTGGATTCTGCCAACAACTTCCCCTGCTCAGCTATCACCCTTTGCAACTGTTGTATCTTTGTCCGATCTCCTGGCACTTCCTCTCTCGTTGGTAATACGTCTAACCCTTCTTGTCAATCATACCATTCTAAATTACTTAATTAGCAACAACAAATTATTCGAATCCCTAAAACATAAACCAAGTTAACAAACAACATTCAAACCATCTATTAAAACGCAAAAATCCTGGTCACGGCACCAAATGTAATATTTGGTTCTTCAATTTGAATTACCGCCTTCTCAAATCAAAGTTACAAACCAAACCAAAGCTGTGATCGTCAAACAAACCTCGCACGTTGTGATCTCCCCTCGTAGTAACACTTACAAGTCCTTTTAAATTTGCGGATGGCTCTTTGAATGCTAACGTAGTCTTACCTTACTTACTAACTTCAAGCTTAAACACATATGTCCAGTGGCGTAACCAGTATTTTACTTCTGTTGTTAACTAAATTTGATTTGAAATAATTTTAATTTCAATTACTTGGCATTTTCAAAATTGATGCACAAAGAACAAGTGTTTTCAACGGTGGTCAAAAATCTAAGAGCCTTTATCCTCCCTAACGGTCAACTCTAGCGGAAAAATTTCCCACTACTTCCGTTTTACCACCGTTGTATTTTAAAGTAACCAAAATGAACTAAATTTAAAATTTCGCGCCCAATATATTCAAATTCAAATTTACAATATTACAGTACACAGCTTTAATACAGAACATTTACAAGAATACTACATTCTAGATCCTACTACATGAAAATACAAAAAAGATTAAAATAAAAAGAGAAGTGAGACAGAGAGATGCTATTTCACCTAAGCTGTTTACACTAGCACTAAAGAACATGTTTAGAGAAGTACATTGAGACGACAAAGGCGTAACCATAGATGAGGAAAAATTAAACCACTTACGCTTTGCTGACGACGTAATTCTGATATTACACGAAAAAGAAGAACTGTAACTGATGTTAACGGAGTTGAGTGAACGTTCCAAACAGATAGGCCTACCTATAGCCTAATAAATACCACAAAAACTAAATATATGACGAATGATCTTGCAAAATGCAAACAAGGCATAGAACAATTAAATGCCGGCGATTTAACGATTGAAAAGGTAAACTCCTACATATATCTAGGTCACAAAATTACTATTTCTAAGAAAAATTTAAAAGCCGATCTGTGCAGAAAAATCACACTAGCATGGGCAGCATTTGGAAAGCTGCACCAGGTTTTAAAATCTTGAATATCAAACACTTTCAAAGCACGAACTTTTGACCAGTATATTCTACCGGTATTAACATACGGTACCGAAATGTGGACTCTAAATAATAGTATAGTAACAAAACTTCAACTCGTCCAAAGAGCTATGCAGAGAGGCGTATGATTGGAATTACACTACAAGACCAAATACCCAACATCGTAAGTTGGGTAGTTGCGTAAATCGCATATGCAGATTGAGATGGAACTGGACGGGTCATATCGCTAGAATGCAAGATAATCGATGGATCTGACGAATAATTGAATGGAGATCTCGAGGCCAAAGAAGAAGTGTACGACGACCACAGACGGGGTGAACCGATGATTTGAAAAGATTTGTGGGGCACGACTGGATTCAAAAATCAAAGAGCAGGCGAGAGACGAGAGCAGGCAATAAATAAGAGTGGCGTAATATGAGAGAAGCTTATGTTCGACGATGGATGATATAGCTGTGATGATGATGTTTCAACAACAATAAGGTTGACAGCTACACAAATTTATGGTCCATGTGTAATAGTAATCAAGTATATTGTAATAAAAAAAAATCGCGAATCAAAACACTGCGAATCAAAATTTTAATTAAATTATTCCGCAAATTAAAATTTGATTAATCAAATTCAGACTTACCTAACCACCATACTTACAGTTTTTGTTGATTTTCAATGGTAATGTTCAGAGATGGTTGGTAAGGTTATGTAATAATGTAATAGTTCACAAAAATAGTTAGATATTTTTTTTTTAATTTTTATTCAGAATCCTGTTAGCGCATTTTTATTTTTATAAATTCTTATTATTATCACACTTTTTTTGCATAATAATCAACTGTAGTAAAATAATATTAAAATAATTCAAAAGTTCCGTAAAATTAAATTATCATAGAGATATAGTTAATTTTTAAAATTTAATTTCATTTAAAAATTTCTGGAAGATTTTACTAAAATAAAAATTTACTATTTTAATTGTATGGATCTTTATCTAAATATAACAAAAATTTTTTTTTTTAATTTAATTTAATTAAAAATTAAATAATCAATGTCATCTGAAGGCTTATCCTCATAATAACTTACATCGGACGAGAACCTTTTTTCCAATAACTTTTTTGAGTAGAATGAACTAAAATAAAAAAATGTATTGTAATAATTTGAATCAACATTTGTTTATAATTAAAGTTATAACAACAGTTATATGAAAATGAGAGAATATATATTGTGGTGTTTCAAAAGGATTCGTACCTACCCTGTACATTTGATGAAAATTTTATTTAAATAATTTTAAGTTGTAAGATTGTACAATTGGACAGGTGAGAGCGAATCGACGAGGAGAGGGGCTTTTTGCCGACGAGCCGCGCGAGAGAGCGAGCGGGCCGATTTTTGGCTTGTTAATTTTTGGACTCAAGTGAGTTATTTTTGAGAATTGTCTTAATTTTGATATTGTGAAAATTATTTTTGAATGAATAAAGTGATTTTTGTGCAAATGCATTATTGTGTAATTTTTGGAATAGTTAAAGATTGGACAATTTGGATAAATTTTGTGAGTTGCTACCGAGCAGTAGTTGATTAATTTGGATGATTGATTTTTCGAAAAAGTAATAAATAAGTTCTAAAATTTGATTTGGTTTAAAATTGGAAAATTTAAAATTGTATTTGATCGAACGAATGTCGAGATTGATAAGCCGGCGATTTCGATAAGGCAAATAAAACTTCGTTCCTTTTGGAAAATAAAATTAAGATTTTATTTTTATTTTATTGAATTTAAATTAAATTGGAATTAATAATTATTTTTGGATTTTGGTGAGGCTGGATACATCGCAATATATATATAGTTTATACCTATACCCTTTTATTGGTATACCTCAATATTAAAGAAATAACTACAGTTATCAAAATTAAAAAAAGTTTTGTAATTTATTTATATATGTGGTCAATTCGATATTTCACAAAAATTGGTTATTTTCTGTTTATACACTGCAAACCTTGTACTATAGTCCGTTTTTTTAAGAAAAATATTGGAATTTGTACTAAAACAACGACCTCTAAATGTTAACCAATGAAATCGCTTTGAAGTTAGACGGTATTACAATAACGAAATTTTTGCATTGAAGTACTATGTGTGCTGTCTAAACTAAACCGAGCAAAGTCATAAATAAGATAGATGTGGACAGAGTTAAATGTAATATCGAATAGACGTAGTAGTTATTTGGTTATAACATTTCGCGTTTTTGTAGTGAATATTTAATATTACTACAAAATTTAGTACTATTTAAATTAAATCAACAAACTAAACAAAATGTTAAAATAATGAATTTTAACTGTTAAGTAAAGAATACATACTTACTTGTTGTTATTTGTTGTTAAAACAACAAATTAACATTTAACAGGTTTGGACTAAGAATATTTAAAAAAACAAGAAATGAATTTTGAAAAAAATACGTTATAAAAGATGACAATTTAAAATATAAAATAAAAACTATGTAATGCAATATAAAGGCCCCTATTTCACAATTATTATTGATCATCAGTCGTATTTAACATGAGAAACCAAAAAATTTAAAAATTACTTAAAATGAATGTGACTTACCAAACTAGACCAAACAATGTCACGTGTCTCAATGAAATTTTAGGGTTAATTAATTAATATAATTTGAAGTGGAGAGCGTACCGAGTCATCATATCATTTTTTAGCTTAATTTTCTATTACTATTTAAATTATCTGAAGTTTTCCTGTGTAAATTAGACTTTGCAAACAACACGCCACCTATATTATTCATATCTAGGATCGACTATAAATCAAAATATGGTAATTTTTTTGACAATTACAATACTTTTTATATGATAGATATGACATAACATATTAAGTAAACGTATATTTGTAAATTTGTAAATTGAGCTTACCAATCTTTCCGTCAAATTCATCCTAAAAATAAATGTTTTATATTATTTACAAACTCTAATTACCATAATAATGCTTACGTTTTGTAAATCCTCTGAACTTCTACGATAATACCGGCTGTTTTCAGTAGTTTGAACTAAAATTTAAAAAATGCATTATAATAATTTAAATAAACATTAGTTTATAATTATTGAAAGTAATAACAACAGTTATATAAAAATTAAAGAATATATTGCAATGTTTATTTTTTTAATATTGGGGATACTCCAAAACTATAGTTATCAAGATTTAAAAAAATGGTTTTTGATTTATTTATAAAATATGTATGTGGTCGCAATTCGCTATTTAATAGAAATTGGTTATTTTCTGTTTATGAAATTGCAAATCTAGTAACTGAATCAAAATAATATGCATCTTTAAAAAAAAAGTGTTTTGTTAATTATTTATATATACGTGATCAATATTAAAGTATTTACAGACGTACTTATAGTAGGTATTAAGTAACTGAGAGGTTTTGAGTTATGTCGTCTATACGGTAAATCTTGAACTAAAATAAAAAAGATTATTACAATAATTTGAATAAACATTTGTGTATGATTAAATGTTAACAATTAAAATGAGAAAATTATATATTGCTATGTTTATTCTTTTAATATTGCGGTAGTTACCAAGATTAAAAAAAAGTGCTTTGTAAATTATTTATATCGTGTGATCAATTTGGCATTTTAAAGAAATGCTAATTTTCTATTTATGGAATCGCAAAACTCGCATATGAATTAAAATATGGTCTTTTTACAACATTTTTTTTTGTTTTGTATTTTGTATTCTGGTGAAAAAAAAAATTAATGTTATTTAATCCTTTGTCTCCATTTTTGTTTTTCAGTATTTGTTACACATTTTGTTGATATCTTCATCTTTCTATAACCAATAATTTTTTTTGCACTTGTATACTTGATATGATATTGCTCAATTTTTGTTTCATACTTTTATATTTTTCTTAGTACTCATTTTTTTTTAACTCATTCTTCGCACTTTTTTGTATTTTGGCGTCTTCTATCTTATTATCAACAATACTAAGTAGTTGTCAGAATCTGGTACATCTGAACATTTTGGCAATCTAAATTATGTGGTAATTAATATGTCTTGTCGGTGAATAGCCTTACAGAGAATTTCGATTCCATTGTACAAGTCTTGTCAGTTTTGTTGCTTTTTTCTCCTGGTGTATATCCGATTATAATTTTTATGTCTAGATTTTCTAGAATTTCTTAAATTTTCTAAATTTTTCTAAATTTGCTTTTAATTGTACACCAGGTTCCTGTTTGCCGTAAAGCAGTAAGATTAGCTAATATGTCGTTTTGGCACCTGATTATTATGAAATTATACAAATTGAAGTTTTTTTTTTACTTGAGAAATGAACTTTAAGTTTATACGGGTTCTTACATATTTATATAATATTAACACAGATATATCACATTCTAAATTGTCAATAAAATAAAACCTACTTACAGTTTCTTGCTTCGCCTATATTTGCCTAAAAATAAAAAACATTAATAGCAAAATATTTAATATAACATTTGTTAATTCAAAACTTACCATAAGGATGGTTATTAAGAAAAGCAAGAAAAACAATTTCATTGCTACCATTATAAGAAAAACGTCGATAACTTAACAAGGTAAACGTTATTTAAAAAGCAAACTATTTATAATTTATTGATAACCACTCTTTTATATAAATAAATCTGTGTTACAAATTAATCTAGCTGCAGTGGCGTAGGGGTTGACACTATTGCAGATGTTTGCAAATATTTATTACTAACTTAAATCTATTTTAACATGAGATGTGATATATTTAGTTTTATGTAATAAAAAATATATAATGAAATGCTAAACTTCTGTTTGCACTTCATATACTTATGCCTAAATTTTTTCAGTGATGAATTTGATGGCAAATGGTTTTTAAAGGAAGCATTAAACGTATCGAAAGTTTTACATTAATTTGATTTTTATTTTAAATTTGTAATAAAATAGTTTATTTCTTTTATGATTAAAGAAACTTAAATAATTACAATTTCAATATGTTTATAGGTCTTAAAACTAAAACGTATCTAATTTTAAGTACAAAAAATACTATTATACAATCTTAGGTTACTGTTGCATATCCCATCCCACGATTTTAACTTTTTCCTATTGACTATTGGAAAGAGGACAATTTTCTGAGTATATTAACACAAAAATTATTGTGGATTATGGAATAGTTGTCGAAATAACAGCATTTTAAAATTACGAAAAGCAGGCAAATGTAATATGATATGTGACGGTCGGTCTCACGTTGAGGTATGGTCTCGTCGGTGACGGTCTCATTTTGTTGACGGTACGTGTGCTTTGATATAGTCTTAATGTTGTGTTCATTCGATGTCGACACCCGTTACGAGTTCTATGGCTTCGAGTTCCACCCTTGGCGAGTTCTGTCATTTTTCAGGGTTATTTTTAAATTTTTTTGCCTTACACAAAATCGGCTAATCATGCAGCCGTGTTAAAAGCTGTATCTAAAATACATGTAAATTTAAATTTTTCAAATTCGATTTTTTCGAGAACTAATTTATAATCCAACAAAGTTTTTGTTCTAGTATGCTTAGAAAAGTGTCCTTTCACGTATTTTCAATAGAAAAAAGTTAAAATTGTGGGATGGGATACGCAACAGTACCCCAATCTTATATTATATTATATTGTATTATATTATACAATATGTATCTACATAATTATTATGTATTGCCACGTCCCGAGGATCTCTATATCCTCGACTTAGAGACCTTTCCTCTTACCGTGGATCTTCTTAGTTGTTGGGCGCCAACAATCGAAATGATAATTTCGATTGTAAAAATTTAATTAAAAGTGAAATTAAAAATAAAAAAATGGTGTTTTTGTAAACGGTTTAATAATTTATTTGAATAACGATAACAAAACGAACAACTTGCAACTGCAATTAACGTGTTTTTGTGGTGTTCAGCGTGTAAGTGCGTTTCCTTAATTATTAAACTAACTACATAAAATATAACGTGATAACAATTAAAATATAAACAATGAAAATAAGCTGGATTAATGTTAAATGGTTACGACCTTAATTCGTGTTGCTTCGGTCGGATCTTCTTCGTATGGTTAGAATTTTGCCTGAACTCTAACTTAGTAGCACAAAAACTCGGAGCACAGTACCAACAAGGGTTGGAATTTCACCCAATGAACCCCCTTGTGTGGTTTCGTATTCACCTTGAAGCACTCTCGAACTTATCGAACACTAGAGCCGCTGGAACAAAATGTTCTACGGACCAACTTTTATCGTCGACCGGCTTGGTTTACAATTCTGCCAGACTCCCTTTTAGAACCTTTGTTATTCCCCTCCTCTTTTTTCCTGTTCCTTAGGAACCTTCGTCTTAACGCTATCCATCTTTTTAAATTTTTAAATAAATTTTATGCTATCCAACTAATTACGACTTGATCGAAAAATATGAAGATCTTAGATTTCCCTTTGCTTTGGATCTAAATTCGTCGATCGTTACGGTTGAATTTTCGGTGGTGAAAATTCCAACATCGATTTCTTCCTTTAGCCGGTATAGCAAAAGCCCCAATGCTGCAGTCAGTTTTTTAAATTTATTACTAAAAATGCCAATTCGGCTCCGCCATGCTTTATGAATACTGTGCCTGGTGTGACTTCAATTGTGCAGAGAGCTTGTGGCCTCTGTGGTAAAACTTTAAAGATTCCGACCGAAGTTCGTAAAAATGTTAAATAATTTTAAAATATCCAATCGTGATCGTAAAACTTAAAACTAGGAAAATGTAAAGACTTAAAATTATTTACACAAGGGTTGTTTATCTTATTTATTTTCCTTGCAAGGTGTTCCTTGACTTCCAAGACTTCTGCACATTTTTGCAGGGTCGTGGAAGTCCCTGATCCCTTTATACTCGGGTTTTTACCTCGTATTTCACCGCAGTATATTATTATCTACCTATATACTAATATGTTTTTAAATAAATGAATATGCAAAGCTGATCTACCAATTTCGCCTGTGGTGGTTTATTTTCCTATGGTCTTGCAAAGGTTACACAGAAACCAATGTTTAGCATAATAGCACAATGTTTAAACTTTAAAACCAAACTTCAACAAAAAGTAAATCAAAGCTCACTGAGTATCAAAATATGTGCAAACGTTTGTCAATAATTTCAATAAAACATAATTTTAAGGTAGGAGGTATTATCATGCGTTTCTTTCCTAAAAATTTTACAGAAAAAAACCGCATAATTTTATTTTGCGTCAACCAATATTTTAATTTTCAACTGAAATGTGACTAAAATTAGAGACTTAAAAATGAGGATATTTATACAGAACTTCAGCTATGTATCGTATTGTAAATTTTGTTAATAAGATTCTATCAATAATCAAAGTATTACAAATAAGTTTACCCACAACGCGTTTTGATCGTATTACAAAATCTATAATGCGTTCGGTATAAATTTCGGTTATTGGCTGAATTTAACAACTACATAAACTATCAAAATTTTCAAAATTTTTAAAATAAAAAGCTCTTATACTACAGTATAATTAAAAAGCGAAGTTGGTTTTTTGATTTATTTAGATTGACTATTTTGATTTGATATATTTTTTTACTTATTACAAATACCGAACTAAATAAAAATAATTATGAAACATTTGTACATGTAATATAAGTTACCTTTTAAATATACAAATATTATATTAATAATTATCGTTACATCTATTAAAAAATATCCCATTTAAAAAATTAAAAATATTTTACTAGCTTTTATTATAATATGTACATAAAATTCAGAAGTGTTAGTACTACGTCTCCAAATACAAAAATGTTAATAACAAATTTTTAAGAAGAACATTTAAAACCAGAATAATGTTTAAATTTTTAGGCAGCTAAATTTTTATTTCCACTCCCTAACCCTCAGCTACTTCTATTTTAAAATTATAAATAGAACCCATCTTGCAATATATCATTTTGAAGGTGGAAAAATCCTTGTTAGTGGATTTAGCGGATCCCTCGATGAGCTAGAGGTAAAAATTGAAAGATGAAATAAAAAATAATTTTATTCAGAAATTATTTAATACTTAGAAAAATCACATTCACTATCATTTAAGTAACAAAACAATCAATTATTTGAGTTTTATCAATTGCAAATTGTTTTATTTAATAATAGTAATAATAATTAATAAGTATATTATTTATATTTATATACTTATAGAAGGGGGAGTAATGTGGTGGCACAGTCATGCATGCGCACGCATGCAGGTCAATGTCACTGCAGCTACATTCCATAGCATTACTTGTCCATTGGAAATTAATTTGAAAATCCAGGAACTTAAGGATAATGTTTTCGGTTAATAACAAAAATGGCGAAGCGTTGTCAAGTTGTATTATGATTAGCTGTTCCAACGCAATTAAAAATATTCCGCCTAACAGTAATATTATATAAAAATTTAAATGTGTATATAATTATTATCTCTTGTTCACGTTGATTTATATTATTTATCAGAATAAAAAGTTTCGTTATAAAAACTAAATTATTGTTAAATCCACTAACAGTTGAAATAAAAGTTATTTAAAAATGTATACTTTACAAGAAAAAATAAAAATTTATGGGGCTGAAAATCGTTGTGCTTGTAGAACTTCTTGTCTTTTTAACAAAAATCAACTGGAAAAGAATGTAAAAAATGTAAATGTAATAAATACGTAATTTACTGTAGTGGTTCACTACTTAATTTACTTTTTTGCTCATAGGGGCCGTATGATTCTTCGAAAAAAATGGTTACATGATAAGACAATAAAACAATTAACGATATAAAATTATATTTATTTTGCAACCTGAGTAGTAAACAACAATATCAAAAACAGGACTCACGCAACTCGCAGACCAGCACGTGTTTGAGGAACAAATTAAACTCTTACTTGCACGGGATTTCTTCTTCACCAATCTTAATTTTATCGTAGGCACTTACTTTGCTAGACTGCCTCTGGATTCAAATATTTTTTATTTACCTTTGTAATCTTCTGGATAAATGCGGCACTCTCACTTTATCTAAGCGTGTGGCGATGATGGTTTTCACACTCAGAAACAAATTGGCCTTTTAGCCTATTGGGAAAACTTCTCAAACAGTTCTACTTCTTTACAAACTTTCTCGACACGCGCTTAATTAATTTAATTCGACACGACTGCTTTCGACCGCGCTTAAATGATAACTGAATTTCTGTGTCTGTTTGTTTATTATTCTATTTCCAACGTTTTTTGCCGCTAATTCTTTTCATTGGTTTTCCCAAGATTCTTTTGTTTTCAAATTTAATCTAGATTTTGATTTATTTTAATTCAAAGAAATCAATGTTACTGCTAGTCGAGTTGTGCTGACTTGCTTGTTGGTGAGTCACAAAGATTTCAAACAATTAAAAATAAAAATACAAATAAATTTCAAACAATTAAAAATAAAATACAAATAAATCTACAACTTAAACTAAACAAAATATCCTAACATAACAAACATAATCAATCGCGCATCAATGGTTGTAACTTAAGAGTGCGAACGTAAAGTCCTGCCTTTATTGTTCCTCAGGTTGCAAAGTCAATGTTTTATTTCTAAAATATGCAACCGACCTCTTATCACTTGATGTGTACACAACAATGCATTTAGTACAAAAATTTCGAGAAACTGGTTTCATATGCAACAAAATTAATAAACAATGTAGAATTTTAAATCAGGTTTCACAGATTGAAGTACCAATGCCCGTTTTCACCAACAAATTCCTAATGTTAAGAGTTCCCTAACTTGAGATAAGAAACTCTTATGTCAAATTTGTTTTTACTAAGCGCTAAAAATTCCTTAAAGGTATAAAGAAATTCTTAACCTTAGGTATCCGATTTACCGACCCCTAAAGTGTTAGGTATGTATTTCTTAGCGGTTTTATTATTATTTACATTATTTCTCTTTTATATTAATTCTATTACTATCTTAGTTTAAGTTGTACCAAATGTAATATTTGGTTCTTCAATTTGAATTACCGTCTTCTCAAATCAAAGTTACAAACTAAACCAAAGCTGTGATCGTCAAACAAACCTCGCACATTGTGATCCCCCTCGTAGTAACACATACAAGTCTAATGCTAACGTCGTTACTTCGTTCACTAACCTCAAACCTAATCTTACATGTGCCAGTTGCGTAACCACTGAATAATACCTGAAGGAATAATTAGTACACACAAATTAAATAAAACACAGGATTCGGTTTAACGATGAATATATATTTAACCGAAAAGAAAAAGGTAGTCCAACAACCAATTTACCAGCAAAGTTATCTCATATATGTATGTATGAAGCGCATATATGTATTTGGATGTTTAACTGAATTGGTTTTATATTATGTAAGATCTTTAAATAATAAACACTTATATTATGCTAAATTATCCGCTCTATTACCTCGTCAACTTAAAACTAAGGTCGTCACTTAATTAATATGTCGTCAACTTAAAACTAAGATCGTCTTAACTAAGAACTTACTAATCTAGTAAGTTTACACTAAAATATACAATTTTTTAAAAAATATCCCCCTCCTACTCTCTCCCTTTTCTCTTGCAATTTGGACGATAAATACGGAATTTTCTCGTTTCTTTTTCTAGTTTATCGCCTGATGATGCCATAGTATGGTGAAAACGTTTGCGATAAGTTACATACAGTGTATTTATATTGTGTTTACTTAAAAAATTTTAGTTCTAAAAAGTGTTTGTGCATTTTTTTTTTTAATTTAATATGATTAATTACTATTAATTTATCAACTTTCATATTTTATAAGTATAGATTATAAAAAGAATTTATTAGATATAAAAAGTACACCAATTTGAGACAGTAGTCTTGATAATCCGATTCAATTGCCACCAGAGCCTATCCGGATTATCGATATGTACCATAAAAAGAGCCGTTTGACCCCTTAAACATAATGAAAACTTGCAGTTAAATAATAATGCCATTAATTAATATAAACTTATAAGTATTTTCATAAAATATAATGCATATAATATGTAATACCAATACGAAGATATGTACGATATGAGACAATAATTTTTTTTTTACTTTATCATACGAAGTCTGAGAAAGTATTGTAATCGTGCAGAAAAAAAAACTTAAGATTTTGATGAATTTAGACATTTTGGAGTTCCAGAAGCGAAAAATCGTCATTTCCAAAAAATGTCTGTATGTATGTATGTATGGATGTATGTATGTATGTGGTTAAATTTTGTGTGCGCTCTACCTCAAAAAGTAATAAAAATTTTTTAACATAATTTTGTATTTAGTACATAAATATTGAGACTTAGAGCTGATTAGATTTTGGTTAAAACCGGTACACGGAAAAGCAAAATAAAACAATATTTTTAAATTAAAAAAAAAAATTTTGCAAATAATTTTTTTTTTAAATTCTTTTAAATTTATTATTATTTAAAAGTATGATAAAGTTATGGGCATGGCCACATTTAGTCACCAATAACATGGAAGAACGCAGAAGTGGTATTACTATTTAAAAAGGGAGATAAGACTAACATCAAAAATTATAGGCCGATAAGTTTGTTGTCACACCTGTACAAACTCCTTGCCAGAATAATTACAAATCGTGTAACACAAAAACTGGATTTCTATCAACCAGTAGAACAGGCAGGGTTTCGAAGAGGTTTTAGCACCACCGACCATCTACAGACATTACGCTTATTAATAGAAAAATGCACGGAATACAATGTCTCTATACACTTGGCATTCGTCGACTACAGCAAAGCTTTCGACTCAATAGAAACGTGGGCTTTTCTTCAGGCACTAGATAACGCTAGAATAGACTCAAGATATACAAAAGTCATCAAGAATATTTATAGTGGTGCTAGCTTGCAGATTAGGCTAGACGAGTATGCAAAAACAGATAAGATTACCATTCACAGAGGGGTCCGGCAGGGAGATCCGACGTCGCCAAAGTTGTTCACCCTGGCTCTTGAAGACGTTTTTAAAAAACTAACTTGGGAAAAAAAAGGGTATATTAATAGATGAAAAATATCTGAGTCATTTACGTTTCGCGGACGATATAGTTGTAATTAGCAGTACGGCCGAAGATCTGAAAAATATGCTGCAGCAACTTAATCAAGCATCTCAACACATAGGGCTAAAAATGAACCTAGCCAAAACAAAAATTCTATTAGACGGAGCACAAGAAATAATAGAAATGGACGGCACCGTAATAGAAAAAGTCGAAGAGTACATATATATAGGCCACAAAATCAGATTGGGAAAAGGAAACCAAAAAGCTGAGATTATTATTATTATTATTAGTAACGGGCTGTGGTACATGTCCCCACTGCACTGAAGCTTAAGCTTATTGTGCACCCATCCGAGTTTACTCAAACAACTGCGTCTCTTCGACCAGGTCGAGAACACAGTTGAAGGGAGATTGTTCTATCTCCTCGGTTGTAGGGTAGGGCAAACCAAGGTGACGCAACCTGCTCCTGGCCAAGGCCGGGCATTGGCATAGTATGTGGAGTGGAGTTTCATCCTCCTCGCCACACATCCTGCAAATAGGATCCTCCGCCAGCCCCATAATGCTAAGGTGCCTTTTGAAGCAGCAGTGCCCTGTGAAGAGACCCACTAACCTTCGAAGTTGTTTCCTACTCAACATGAGTATTTTGTTCCTTTTGGCCTTACTGGACGGTGCCCTTATGAACGTACGCGATTGCCTCAGTCCAGGTAGGCCCACCCAGTGTGCAAGGTGTTGTTCTGCTAGTATATCCCTAATTCTTCCTTTTGCGGTAGAGTAAGCAATCCCGCAGGAAAGCTCCGGACCCATTAGGTTTGCGCAAGCGGCCTTTCTAACTAGAGAATCCGCTTCTTTGTTGCCTTTGATGCCCCGGTGTCCTGGCACCCACATCAGTGTGACGCTGTTGCGGAGAGCAAGTTTTACCAGAGCATCTTTGCATTGTTTGACAACCTTGGAGTGTAATTCAACTCCTTCCAAGGCTCTTAGAGCCATGATACAGATTCTTCTCTCTACAAGGTTCCTCCATACCAGCTCTTCAGCACAGACCAATATGGCAGTTCATTCATTCATTATTGTAGCAGGCTGTGGTACTAAACCCACTGCACTGAAGCTTAAACTTATTGTGCACCCCTTCACAGAGTGTTGATACTCGCAGGAAGGCCGAGCTGAGATATTCCGTGGGTTCGCCATTCGAACACGGAACTCCCGCTCGTTACTCAACCAGCGATCGTATCAAACCACTACCGTTCATATTCGATCGATATTGAGCTTATTAGATCACAGCAGTGCGGCGTGGACACGATCGAGTAGCGAACCGCGGTTTACCGCGTCCTAGCATGATGATTTAAGCATTGCGCCACACTGCTGGCCTGAAATATAGTTGCGAGAGGTTCCAGGTTAATGCTAAAAGCATCCCCCAGTCTTCTGCCTCGCACACCTATTCCAGTACTCGTCTCAGTCTTTGATCCATCTGTATACCAGATGGTATCATACCTAAGCCCCAACGTTTGTGAGGTTTCAATTTTATCCCTATCCGGTACTATGACCTTATAGGGCTTTCTAAAGTCCCTCACGGTGCTACTTCTGTCAGGGTGCATGCTGAGCAGGCCGTTACTCTTAATTGAGTTTAGGATCATGGTGTGGTGCCCCCTTCTAGGATTGATCTCACCATGACCGTTAATTTTCAACCTGTAGGCTGCAAGTAGAGCCTCGGACCCCACGACTAGGTGTAAAGGTCGAAGACCCAGGAGAGTCTCCATTGAAGCGGTGGGCGTTGATGCCATTGCCCCCGTAATACCCAAGGCACGCCAGTATTTGCAGCCTGTTGAGCCGGTTTATGCTTTCCCTTTTACTGGCTTTATGCCACCAGATCAGAGCTGAGTATGTGATCGTGGGTATCACCACCTTGGTGTACAACCAAAGTACCATTTTAGGTTTTAGTCCCCACGTTTTACCGATCATGCTCCTACAGGCCCAAAGGGCCCTAGTCGCTTTGTTCGTAATGTGACGGATGTGAGGCGTGAAGGTCAGCCTGCTGTCCAGAGTTAGACCCAGGTATTTGACCTCCTTCTGCAGAGGCAGCTCCTCCCCCCGCAACCTCAGAGTCCTCACATCCTGAAGTTTAGTGCGTTGTGTAAACGCCACAACAGAGGTTTTGGTCGGATTTACCGATAGCCCCTCTCCTGTGCACCATCTTTCAACGATTCTGAATGCGTTTTGCATCAACGAAGACACGACTCCTCCGAATTTCCCAATAACAAGAATTGTGATATCATCAGCAAATCCCTGTCCATGTACCCCTGCCTGTTCCAACTCCCGCAGAAGACTATCCACCACCAGGCACCACAGCAGCGGGGAGAGAACCCCTCCCCTGCGGACACCCACGTGCGGCAGACACCTCCGCAGTCGTCTGTCCCAGCTATCTTTGATTTTCCTGTCTCTGAGGGTAGAGCTAATCCAACCCGTAATAGCTAGGTCGACTCCACGACTTCCGACAGCTCTTACTATAGAGTCAAAAGAGGCGTTATCAAACGCCCCCTCTATGTCTAGAAAGGCTCCCAGAGCAATTTCTTGACTGCCAAGAGCCCCCGCTATCCTGTGAGTTAGTTTGTGTAGACTAAGCTCACACGATTTGCCCGATTGATAGGCATACTGGTGTCTGTGTAGAGGTAAATTTACCAATACACTATCCCTAATGTGCCTATCAATCAGTTTTTCCAGTGTCTTTAATAAAAAAGACGTCAGGCTAATTGGACGAAATGACTTAGCCTGGGCATATGATGCACGCCCTGGCTTGAGTATAAATACCACTCTAGCCATCCGCCAGCTTTGGGGTACATAGTTGAGCGCCAAGCTGGCTCTGAACAATGTACATAGAGAGGTGGCTAGTACTTCCATCCCCTGTTGTAATAATGCGGGGAAAATACCATCCTCGCCTTGAGATTTGAATGGTTTGAAAGTGTTAATCGCCCATTCAACTCTCGTTTTGTTAATTATATTATCTGCTAATTTCCAGTTGCTCCTGCTCGCCTGACTTGTCGGGATGGCTTGGTGCCTCTGGCCATTAGAGCCATCATCGGCTTTGAGGACACATCCCGGGAAGTGTGTCCGGAGCAATAGCCCCAGAGTCTCCTCCCCCGATGATGTGAACCCTCTCCGTGGTTTTTCTATTGTGCCTACCTTTCCGTGGCCACTCTTGAGAAGAGCTCTTTGGAGTCTTGCACATTCGGGAGTTCTTTCGATTTCCCCGCAGTACTTCCTCCATGAGTCTTCCTTTGCCTTACGTATGGCGTACGTGTATTTCAGACGGGAGCCTCTGTAAGCTTCCCAGTCTTCTGTTCTCTTAGCTTTGTTAAAAGACTTTCGAGACTCTGCCCTGAGAGATTCGAATTCACGGTTCCACCAAATGGTCTCCCGCTTACTTTTCCTCTCTTTTAGAGGGCAGTTTTCTTCGAAGACTGTGATAATGGCCGACGTTATCGCGTCGTTCATCACTTTCAGCTCCGCTGTGTTTGTAACCCTCGACGGACATTCCCCCACCCCTTGTTCCAGACTCTCATTAAAGAGAGCCCAATCACAGGTTCTGGGGTTCCTGTACGAGGCCTCCACCATTGGTGGGGTTTCTATGTCAAACCTAATGTATCTGTGATCAGAGAGTGACTCCTCCCGAGAGACGTGCCAATCTCTGATCACCTGACTCACGAGGGAAGTCCCTATCGTTATGTCAATTACCTCCTCAATTGCCACAGTGACAAAGGTAGGCTCCTCTCCCTTGTTCATTATCTCCAGCTTATTACTGAAGACAAATTCAAGTAAGAATACGCCTCTGCTGGTCGTGTCCTTGCTCCCCCATATTATGTGATGTGCATTGGAGTCACAGCCGATCACCAGTTGTGTTTTGCTGCTTTCGCAGTCCAGTACCAGATTTTCTAACTCCTTTGGAGGAGGTGGTCCTGGTTGGTCATATGGAAGGTATGCAGACGCTACCATAGATATCTTAAATTTGGCTGCTGTTAGGTCTCTTGTGCAGAGCCCCCATAGCGGTAAAAGGCAGAACCTCTTTTTTGCAATGATGCATACTCTAGGATGATTATCTCCCGGGCTAATCAGCTCCCGGTCTCCTAGAGAAGTGAGCCCCCTGATCCGGCCTCCCGTTACCCAGAGTTCCTAGATCAGGGCCACGTCAATGTCGTGTTTAATTATGAACCTTTGCAGGGCCGCCGAAGCAGCCCTGCAATGGTGAAGATTTACTTGTACTAACCGGATCATCGCACCTACGATCCGGTTGGGAGAGTGGCTTCTCCCGCAGCCCCGTCACCGTCGCCATCAGCTGAAGGTGCGTTTTCAGCCGCAGACGTGGACTCGCCGGGAGGAGCAGATGGCAGGGGTAACTCTAGGTCCTCCCACCCCCCTCCATAGCCTCTCCCCGCTCCTGCTCCTTCCTCTTCCCCAGTTCCTTAAAGGTGATCCTGGAGAAGTTCAGGTAAGGCTTAAACTCAATTTCCTGGATTCTGCTCCAGGAAAGTTCATCAACCAGCAATATGAGTTGCTGGCCCTTAGTGTCAGACTTTCTGTCCAACACAGACCAGGTCTCAGTTCTGAGTCTCCGGTTCTGGGCCTTCAGTGTGTTGAGAATGAGTTCCAGTTCCACAGAGGGTCCCGGAACCCACGTCATGACCTTTACAGGTCTGGGGACGTCCTTAGCGTCAATGACGCCAAGTTTCGCTTCCTCCCAGGGTTTTCCCCCGGCTACCACTCGCACCAACCAGTCCTTAGTGGCCTGGTCAACGCAGGAGGCTACCAGGAGTCCCCCCTTGGGTTTGACCTCTGTGAACTTAGGCCCCTTGTCCTCCTCCTTGATAGTGTCAAGGGCACTGAGCAGCATTTCTTTTACCAGCTCCAGCTGCTCCCCACTAAGGAGGTTTATAGGGTAGCCCTCTGGTATGATGACCACCCTAATGTCTGTCAGGACAGACTTATAAGAGAAGTTAGGGTTTGATCCCTTGCCTCTCTTCTTTGGTCTACCTGCGCTTGCAGGTGTACTCGCATCTGACCGGTTTCGCTTTAGCCCCCCGGTCGAGGTGCTTGGTTTCGGTTCAGGAGTAGGTTTCGTTGCCGTCCCTACCTCCTTTACCTTTTTTGCTGCTTGGAGTCGGTTATAGCGCTTCCTTGCAGCCCCCGAAGGTCTGGGTGGTTTCTCCCTTTCGGAAGTGCCCCCCGTGTTTAAATTAGTGTTATTCAATGGTTCCATAGTGTTCCCACGAGCAATGGGGTAAAGACTGTCACCATCGCACAGAGCCCCATGCACGATAGAAGGCATTAATACAACGGGGTGCGCCAGGTGCCCCGAGGTTTCTGCGACTAGAGACCGAACTTCCCTCCGGCTTTGCATCCCTTTGACGTCGCAGTACCGTGGGAATGGGGAGGGTTTTATAGTGGAGGAGATTAGGAGAGGCTTATGTCCAGGAGTGGACCAAGAAAGGCTGATAAAGAAGAAGAAGAAGATGGCCACATCCGATTTTTTTTTGATAGAATTGAAACCGGATTATCAAGGGTCCGGATTATCAAGGCTCTACAACTGTAGTTATTACAAAAATAATTCAAGTAATAACGTAACATATTTTAACATATTTAAGTTACTGTTATATTAACGATTAGCAAATAATATTTGGAATAATAGCAAATTATTTTTTTAAACCCAAGCACGAGAATACATTCTTAAGATAAATTTACCAGCTAAAGTTACCAGCTGCATGGCCAACGGTCAAAGAAAGTCGACTACTCTCACTAAAATACGCTCCTGCTAGCATTTACGTGGAGCACACGTACAGTTAACAGAACGAACTATTTGTGGACTTTCAATGCAAAAAATCAAAATTTTAAAATCAATTATTTCATTATTATTATTTTATTATAATTTGTTTTTTTCATTTTAATGTAATCTTCCAAATTATAATAAGTGTATCTATGATAACTGCGATGCTCACTTAACGTAGTAGACTCCAAATATTAACTAAGCAACAAAATATTAGGTAAAATAAGTACTAACCAAACAAAATGTTACTGCAACTTTATTATTTATACTGACCAAAATATTATTGTACATAATTATACTGACTATTTAATTTAAAAAAAATACTGACTAAAACATTAGTTATCTTTCTAAAATACACTTCAGATTAGCTTTATCATTGAATTTTATTAATGACCAGTTGTTTTTTAGTAAAATATATAATTTTTTGTGAAATAAAAAGAAATATTAAGAAAAACCGACGGCATATTTTTAGTCGATTTTGAATATAAATTTTCACTTAAGATCGAACAGGTCAGGTAACAATTACAAAGAATACTATATAATTAACAATTTTTATTAACAATTCAAAAAAAGCTTTTTATTTCTTATTAACACGTTGTCTTAGGAAATCTTCTTTACATTTTACAGATTACAAACAGATTCTAGTACAGCCTTTGCACTGTCGAGTACATTATCGATAATTTTATTAGCTGTATTAGTGATCTTTGAAATCATACATTCATCTAAAAGTAATATTTTAATTAGATAGATTTTTATAAGCAAAACGAGAGTAGCACCTATATATTATATAAATTATTACTTTTATTATTAATTTATATACAGTGACTGTCACTTAAAAACATACACTTGGCGATTCACCTAATTTTCTTTCTATAAAATACGATAATGATGCCAAATACTTAGATAAAAAATTTAATTGTACTTTTAGTTAATATGTAATAAAATTGTAAGAAACTCACTGAAATAAATTAATAAAATTAAATAAAAAAACTTAGCTGTCAGTAAAAAAATGGCAGTAAGTCATTAATATCAGTCGATTGTAAAGATGTTTGAAAAACCATGGGGCAGTGGTACCATACCCAACTGTTCGCTATATAAGAATTATACTTCGGTTTATGTGTAAAGTTTACAACTGTTTAACATTGTAATTTTCTCGGCACTTTGTTTTAAATTACTTTGTAATATTTCTAAAGACGGCCATTTATTCATTATGTCATCAAAAATTACCAAATTTTTAACATCGAATGCTGACATACAACCTCAAATTAATTGGGATTAACAATCCATCGTTCATTCTTTACTAATTTCATTATTTTTTCATAACTCTTTTTTGTTTTTATATATAATGAAAAATTATCAACTTACGCTCTTCAATTGTAGTTTGACGCATTTTAACAACTTTTTCTAGTTTTACAGTAAAGCAATACATGAAATAAATAAAATGACACTGATTCAACTATGTTTAATTATTGTAAAATATTGCACAAAAAAATAAATTTATAAATCCCCTGTTTTGCTTTAATAATTTTAAAATACCAAGAGTGTGCGATTTTTACTGACGACAAAGTTTTATATTATGTTAAGCTTTATTTCATTTTTCTGATTACTATTAAGATTTTTTTTAAATTACCTTGCACAATAAAATATAATATATAGTATTAGATAATATGTCCGTATACAGATTTTCATCATTAGTAGTACGATTTTCATATTTTATAGGGAAAAATCGTCCGTGCCTCTATAGGTGTATGATTTTAACTGACAATCAATGCTGTAAGTAAAATTTTAAAAAATTAATAATCTGGGTAACATACAAGTAAAATAAGAGGATAGCTTTAATTACTGCTTAGTTATAGTTTGTTTTTGTTTTAAAAATTCAATTTCATAATTTTTTCTTATTAATGTGTTCTATATTTCAATTTATTTTACCTTATACAGTCATCTCTTTCTAAATCGAATTCTCATAATAAATTAAGTTTGTTTGAATTAAGGGAAGTTTGAATTAGAGAAAGTAATAAAAAAAACTAGGAGACGAATTACATGTAAATTATCATAAAATGCCTAAATACTGGATTTAATTTCAAGAAAGTTACAATTAAAAAATTTAATTTAGAGAATAATTAGCACGTAAGTAATAAATAATTCAATTTAGAGAAAAATTTGAATTAAAGGGAGTTTGATTCAGAGAGAGTTGACTGTACCAATTTAAATTAAACCTTCGTGAATAAATATTGTAAAATATATTTTTTTAAAAGAAGAAAATATTAATTTTTAATAATCTTTCAGCACTCTTTAGCGTCTAGCAGTTTATTATAGTAAAATTCTCGTAACCACTAGCAGATGGGTATATACAAATTTTAAATTTTAATACTAAACAAACTATAACTGAAGAAATATATTGTCGTGTTTTGAAACGCTAAAAACGTTAAAATTATTTATTTATAAAAACTGTAAATTTGTAAACACTGCATATAAAAATTAAGTTAAAAAAAGGTGGGGAACGTAAAAGTAGAGTAAGGCTTGAAGGTTGTCTAAGACACTTAGGTGGAGATGATCTTTGCGTCGACTTGACCAGCGGATGATCATTATTCCCGCAATGATAAGTTTAATTTTTAATTGTTAATAAAAAATTAAAATTAAGGCAATTTGAATTGATGTTTTTGTTTTGATTTATTGGTGAAGTGAAAATAAAAGAAAAGTTGTGAAGATTTGTGATAATTTTGGTCGTTGCGTAGAAATACGTCGCAACGAATTTGATAAACCGGCGGAGCAGGCGAGCATAATAATATGTCGATCGCACGTGTAATGCAAGACAGCATTACGAAAATTTACATTTTAATTTACAATTGAATAAAAACAATAAAAAGTCTCTTGTTAAAATAATGGATGTATCCGAGCGAGAATAATATTTTTGAAAACAAGAAAAATTACATATTTGTATAGCTCGGGGTCATTGCATTAAATGGCGCCCAATCGTGGGGCTTGAAAAATTAAAGTTTGTGAATTGTATAAAAAAGTCCAGACGTGAGGCTTAAAACTATAAAAAAGGCCATTACAATAAATAATAATTATATAGGTTTTCTGCAGCTTGTATTGAAAAACACATATATATCTTGCTGGTTAAACTTACCAATTTGGATATTTGGATCGCAATCAGCTAAGTTCTAAAAAAATATCTTATATTCTTTACATACTTTCAATGAAAATATACTTACCGAAGTCTGTTTCTGTTGATACCATGGACTTTCAGAAGTACGATCTAAAATATAAAAATGTATAATCATAATTTGAATAAACATTAATTGTTTACGTTTGACAGTCATAAAAGCAGTTTTAGCGTCACGCACGTTTCATTAAAATATTCGTTTTAACTTTATTTTCAAGTTTCAACCGGGCACTGACAACATCTGACGCCGGTAAATAATTGAATATTATTTATAATGCAAAAGTGATTATTGTTTTGGCATATTTTAGGATCAAATTAATTTAACGTCTAGGATTAAAAGTGTAGATTAAAAAGCAGCGAATTGTTTATTTATGTATCACTTCTCATAGGTCAAAAATTTTAAATAACGTCTTTTTCACCAATCAGAATTTATTTCAAAACAAGTTCGCAATCTGCTGCTGTCATAAAAGCGTATTTTTAATTTTGATTGGGGGACTTGGGTTTTGCTTCAATACCGTCGAAATTTCAAATATGATTTTGTTTTTAAAAACACAGAAGTTCTAGGTTTTTGAAAAAAATTGCGTTCGAAATATATAAAAAAAAGAAAACCAATGTAAATATAAAAAAAGACCTGCAGAAGTTGTGTGTTATTTAGGCTTATGATCTTGTAAGATATAAGTTTAATGTATTTAAGTTTGAATGAAAAATTTGGAAAAGTTTTTCGTTTCCTATATAATATTATCACTTCCAGTTGACGTTTAATATTTTAGTATTTTTACTATTTTAAATATTAATTGCATAATAGATTATTTATTAATTTGTCAAATATTGCTTTTTGATCTATTTAAATATTACATATTTTATATATTTGTGAGCTTTTATCGTTTTGAAATGAATATCATCATTATGGTTTGAACATTTTTAGTATAAAACCAAGTATTGACAAAATTGAACTAAAATACATTCAAATTCTAATTGTCAATATATAAGCACTAAACAGAAACACACAGATTTGTTTAGAACATTGTTAGGATATTTTTAGCTTATGGAACCACAATTTTTTTATTTTTTAATATTACGTGTGACAAAAAGGTATATTATTTAAATTAAACTTACAATACGAGATGCAAGCTTCACATTGTGAACAATCTGGGGGGGTCTAAAAACCAATTTAATTAATTATTTAAGAACTCTAATTAGCATTATGCCTAAAGCACTTACAACAGAAGTAGTAATATATTCCTCTTCTTTTTTATCTTCTAGATCATCAGAACGAACTGAAAAAGAAAAACATATAAATAATTCTAAATATTATAGTGATTTTAAAATCAAATAAAATAATTAATTACATAATTACATAACATCAATATCGTATAATGCCAATTATATTATAATAACTGTATAAATTAATCAATAACAAATTCGTTAATTCCTAGCATTGGCAATTGTGCAAAGAGTTAAAAACAATTTGTTTTGGAACAATTGTATTTCATTTTGGGAACCGCTAGGATTACACATAATAAATATACTGTGACGTTTTAAATTGGTTATAATAATTACAATTAAAATTAATGAGGAGATTAATTTATTATCCGCTATCTAAAAATATCAAATAGAAAGCACTAGGAAGTGAGAAAGCCATGTAAACCCCTACAGTTTTTTCACAAATAACCGATCAAATAGCACAACTTCAAAATTTGTGCTACAAAAATTAGTAATAAAATTATGAGTTAGTATTCAATTTTAAAGAATATCCTGATTAAGCACGCAGGTCATATAATCATTTATACATCTGGAAATCTCAACAACAAAATTTCAGATGAATGTTTTGAAAAAAAAATTTATTCCATCTGCTGTTTACGTTATAAAATTCGCTTTAAATTTTGCTTAAAATTTTCATTAAAATTTTTTTAAAATTCCTTAAAATTTGTGTTTAGTACAATAAAAATATTGTAAGTTTTATGATGTGTTTGGTGATAAAGGTGTAAACACAAATCTGCAAATCTACAAATTTTAAAAAACGTAAGAAAATTTTAACGAAAATTTTAATCAAAATTTTAAGCGAAATTTTATAATGTAAACAGGCTTTTACGCTAATTAAAAAATTACGAAAACTATAACACAAAACTTTTATAAAATACGACATGTTTGGTTAACTGCGTTTTTATAAAAAGTAGTGATGAAAGATAAACATAATATAAAGTTACAGATATACCTATAAGATATACCTACTATAAAAAAAAGTAACGCAAAAATTATTGCTCAATTTGTAAAATTTCAGTTTTTATACTATACTAGCCTGAACAATTCGAAATAATTAATATTTTAAATTTCTTAAACCGTATTTGCATATTAAGGTAATGTTTAAGATCGCAACTATAATTCTATAATTGAGACCATCATTGATATAAAATTTAAAAATCACAAAATTGTAACATCGGTCAAATTTATTTTAAATTAAACTATTTTATTTCCAGTAAATCAAATACAATTATTGTAATTTAAAAATTAAGAAAAATTGATCTCTGAATTATAAGCTAGCGAAACGAAATTACGTGTAAAATTATATTTTCATTGTAGAACTTAACATTTAAAAACATTACACTTCATTTGCCTATGCATCGTGGGGCTTTATGAAGCATTTTAACTCTGGGCAGTTTAGAAAACTTTCAGATTGTAAATTATGAATAAGATACTTACGATTTGCTGTTTCGCCTATGTTCGACTAGAAATACAAAATAGTAACGTTAAATATTTTCATGTGGTAGTTGTTAATATAAAACTTACCATAAATTTAATCAAGAGCAACAACGCAAGAAATTCTTTCAATGTCATGGTACAGGAGGAAATCTATGAATACAAAGTTAACTTTATTTGAAAGCAAGTAATTGATAATTGAACATCTTTTTATATATAAATACATTTATATGTTCGTAAATGCAAATTGTTGAACTGAAGTGGCGTAGAAGATGACTACAGCAGATATTTCCAAATGTTTGATATTGACTTAAATCCATTTTTAAGTAAGAACGATAAGATTGTGCAATACAAAATGTATTATAATTTAAATTCTTCTCTTACATTATAGTATATTATTATCAAATTAAGCTTAAATATTTTTCAATTGCGAAAAGTACGCTACTGATTAGGTGGGATTGAAGATTGACATTAAAAAAACGTTAAACGCATCGAAAATTACGCATTATGCATAGACATTTATCACATTATATATACTTGACGATATAATTTGATTTCAAATTGAAAATTGTAGTTAGATTATTCTCTTTATGACTGAAAAAAACTTAACAATACAAGCTTAATAAGAGTAGGTATCAAAATTAATATGCGCCTAATTTTTAGTGCAAAAGAGTACGTAAGCAATTACTATATACAATTAATTATAAAAAATTATTAACTTGTGAAATATTTTAAATTAAAAAGTTTTAAATTGGACAAGTTAATTACACATTAATAACACTTAATAATTTGATTCGGCCTTTTTAAATTAAACTGAAAATGCTAATTTGCTGAATACAAAAATATATGCATTTTACTTACTTACTAGAAACTAATATATTACACTAGGGAACAAAATAAAAATTTTTTCCTGCGGCCTAAGCTTTTAGAATGAATTTAGATTCGCTAATGTAATAAAGTATTCGGCTCATAGTTATTTTGTTAGAATTGACTCTAGTTCTCACGATAAACTTTAAATTTAACTAAAACTTTAAACTAAAATCAAAATTAGTACTATGCGCATGCAAACGTCTATGTGCAATTGTTAAATTTGTTGTTTGGTCCTTGGGGGCCTTCTTTCGGCGGTGGCCCGTGTTCCACCGAACACATAAAACACTGGTATTTACGGCTCTGGCTTCAAATATTTTTGTTAATCATTTCCCGGCCTCAGTATGGAAAAATTAAAAGCAGGCATCTTTTAATTTTTTGGACCACAAATCCGTACACTGATAAAAGACAATAATTTTACAAATCATATAACTCAGATTGAATTGGAAGCATGGATAAGCTTTGTAGCAGTTGTCAAATTTTTTTTGGGGAATCACAAAGTTGCAGGATATTCCGAAATAGTCGGAAAAATGCTTAAAGATTTTGAAAAATTAGGAGCTAATATGAGCATCAAAATACATTTTTTGCAAAACATTTAAATAGATTCTTTGAAAATCTGGGTGATTACAGTGAAGAATAAGGGGAAAGGTTTCACCAGAATATCAAGATAATGGAGCAAAGATATCAAGGCCGATGGGATAGTCTTAATATGATGGCGGACTACTGCTAGACCTTACAAATTCCAAATTACAAATGTCCTGATCAAAAATACAATAGACAATCATTATGCAAAACGCTTTCCCAAATTTTTTTTATGTATTTTTATTTATTTCTAAAACTAGAGTCAATTCGGCAAATCTAATATTGTTTCGTATTCAGGAGACCAGAATTACCTAAAATCGACTCCAAAATTCCACGCCGCAAATTTACTGTTCTCCTGTGTTATTTAATCATCAATTTATTAATTTTTTTTAAAGTTTCTGCTTGTCTTAAACTTTTACCCCTGTATTCATAAAAATATGGTAAAACACTCTTAAACCTATTTTAGTTAATACGTGTTTTAACCCTTAGGTTCCACATCATTTTAAATATTGCCAAATGAAAACACCGTTATAGAACGTTTGTTAAAATGCGTTTATGAATAGTGTTTTTTGACGTTTTAACTAAAATAGGTTTAAAAGTGTTTTAAGTTTATTTTAAATTTTTATGTATACGGCGGGTAGTTGTAAAGGGCAGCTGAAGACAACATGAAAAATTATGCAATGTAGATTGATTTCTCTAAGGTGTTATCTCTAAATTACATCTTCGTCTATTTTCGTATGAGATCTCAGAAGTATTTTTAGTGATCCATGTCTAATTTATAATTTGTGCAGTTTCTCTCGGTGCAATATCTCTTTGCGCCTCAACTCCTCAGTAAATTCTTAAAGTAAATTAATTAAACGACGAGTACTCAAGTACTATCTCAAAATAATAAATTTAATATATCAAACCGTGATTTGAGCAATATTTTGTGGGAAAACAACTATTCTAACTATTGTGAATTATCAGTACGCAAGTAGCAAAAATCAATTCTAGTTTTAATTAAGATTGGCTAGATTAAATTAAATTTCATATTAAAAATAAATTTCTATAAGAGTACTATTATAGGAAGTATAGAAAAGCTTGCAATAAAAGTCAACATTTATTAAGATAATGCTGATTGGCTGATATACAGCTTGAATTTACTTCTAGATAAACATGTAACATCAGCTGGAGCTACTTTGCAGTAGAATCAAACAAATTTTTATTCAAAAAGTTGTTATTATTGTACATAATATTTATTAATATAAAATTACTATAAGCATAATACAAAAATAGATATGAATAGTTCCATCATCAATGCCGTAATTTTGTTGAAAATCAATAACTTAAAGCTAAGTTAACTTAAATATTTAATAATAATTGTAAAACGTCTTCTTGTGTACCTATATTGCCAAAATTATTGCTTGTCAAGTCAGGACTTTGTGCTGACCAGTTTAACACAGAAATTCCTTCATTTTAAAATAATCTTTACAACACGCGATGTGTGCTTAGGATCGTTGTCCTGCTGGTACAAGTATGGGCCTGTTATTTAGAGTTTTTCCAAGGATGCCTGTAGATTTTTTCTGAGAATATCGACATACATGATTCCGGTCATTTTTCTATCAATCAGTGCAAGTTTTCCAACACCTTTTGATGAAAAACAGCCACACATTAACACGTTTCCGCTACCATGTTTAACAGTCTGCATTAGGTATCTTGACTGAAGAGCCTCACCAGGTTTCTGCCACACTCTTTTACGTCTTTTTAACCCTAGTAATTCCAACTTACTTTTATCTGACCATATGATGAATTTCCATAATGATATTGGCTTATTTAAATGCTCTTTTGCAAATGCAAGCCTCTTTGCTTTATTCTTAGCATTAATTAATAGTTTCTTGCGTTGAAAAAAACTTCTCAAACCAAATTCTTTTAGACGTCGATTAATAGGCCTTGTACTAACATCAATGTTAGTATTTTTCTTTATCTGTTGTGTCGAAATTAAACTATTTCTTTTAGTTTCACGAAAAATTCTGTAATCTTTTCTGCTGGTTGTTTTCCGTTTACGACCTCGTCCAGGTAAATTTTTAACGGATCCCATTTCTTTAAACTTTTGAACAATTTTTCTAACTCCAGCTGGTAATAATGAATACTTTTCGGCCAATTTTCGGTAAGTCAATCCGTGATTCCAATCAGCAATTATTTGTGAACGAATTTCTATTGATGCTTCAAATGTTCGTGGCATTTTCAAGTAAAATGTTAAATAATTATTTACTATAATAGCTAGATATACTCAAAAATTATTTATTTTTCAGTTATTGATGCAATATTACAAAAAAAATAGACTACTCGTATTTAAAACCAAAATAAAACTGAATGTTTACTTAATTTTGTTACTATCTTACTCCGGGGGTTTTACGCTTAACAATTCACGATTGCTGAGGTAATATAATAACAGAATGAAAAAAGACAAAAATATGTGCCCTCCAGAGTAAAAACACATTTGAAAATTGCTTATTAATTCTAGAAATTAATGGAAATTTATAAATATAATTTGTGTTTACTTAATTTTGTCCCGACTGTGTATGTGCAAAATCAAGTTCCTATATAATCATGTGTTTCCATGGCACACTACTATCGATAAATTTGCTGTTTCCCACAAATTTCATTTTTTCAGATACGACCTCTTGTCTTAGCAGAGCAATTTTGGTCTCCGTGGTAAAAATTTCGAAAATTTCGACCACAGTTTTGTAAAATGTTAGATCGTGATCGTAAAACTTAAAATTAGGAAAATGTAACTTAAAATTATTTATACAAAGATTGATTTTTTTATTTTTATTCCTTCGCAAGATGTTTTCCGATTTCCAGGAATCTCTGCATATTTTTGCAGGGTCGTGGAAGTCCCTAGATCCTTAACACTCCTGCTTTGCCTCGTATTTCACCGCAATATAAGTACTCTAATATTTAATAAATACATTATAATATTATATTGATAAATTTGCTGTGGCATAGGATATGATAGCATAGCAAATATATTATACAATTATAGAATAATTTATTAGAATATAATTATTTACTATTTTATTATAAATTTTTATGACACTTAAGTTATATTCTAGAAAAATACATTATAGATAATTTTAAATTATAGTTCAAAATAAAATAAAAACATTACGATATAATAATTTTACAACCGAATTAAATATAAAATTTTCCGCTTTAGATTTGAAATCAACAAACAATAATTTTTGTTTATTTTACAAATATTGTACAAATTTAATGTTTAAAAACTGAATTGTATCAAATTTTAATTTTAATGAAATTAAAAACAACATCCTTGCGAAATATTTGAAAACAATCTATCTTAAATTTTTCATTTCTCAACTACACTGTAAAAACCTGTAAAAAAAGCATTTTCTATATAGAAAAGAAGAGATTAGACTGAATACTCTGGGTTGCACCCCCTCGCTCTCAGTTACCGTAACTAACAAAATTTAATTTGCACTTATACTTTTTGCAACAAATGCTATCTTTTTACTCAAAAAAAATTAAAATGTATTGACTTGAACTTGAACATTGAGTTATCCAAAATAAATGAAAATAATAAAAACTATTTAATATACAGATATATTGGTAATATCAAGATTTTACAAATGAAGGTTAAAGAATTTTCTAATAAATTTTGTTCTTATACAAGCTAAACATTAACTTAACATTAATATCATATTAAATTTTTAGAATAAACCAAAAAATGCACAAACACTTTTTAGAACTAAAATGTTTAAATTAACACAATATAAATACATCGTATGTATATTATCGCAAACGTTTTCACCATACTATGGCATCATCAGGCGATGAACTAGAAAGAGAAACGAGAAAATTTCCGTATTTATCAACCAAATTGCAAGAGAAAAGGGAGAGGGTAGGAAAGGGTATTTTTAAAAAATGGTATATTTTTGTGTGAATTTACTAGAGGGTAGGGATATATTTAATGTAAAAGAGAAATAATGTAAGTGGATGTAGGATAAGTTAGAAAGAGGGGAGGTATTATTTATTAAATACGTTTAATAGGGGTGAGTTATTTAAATCAGATTGACTTTTTAGTACTGAAGATGAATATTTAAAATTATTAATTTCCATAGCTTCCAAAAATTCCAGTTCTTTATTTTTTTGTTCAATGTGTAAAATTTCGTATCCCCCCTGTTTATGGTTTGTGTCTAGTAGGTGTTTTGCGAAAGTTGATTTTCCATCTGCAAGTCTGTGGGATCGTGTGTGTTCATCAAATCAACACCGGTATGACCAATGTATTTTTGACAGCATTCACAAGTGAGTTCATAAACCCTTGATTTAGTTAATATGTCTGATTTTGATTTCGCGTTATTAATAAATTTGTTAAGTTTATTGTCCGTTTTAAAAGCAATGTTACAATAGTTATTTTTTAAATATTTCACAATTTTGTTTGACTTGTTTCCGAGAAAAGTAATAACATTAAAGTTTGCGTTAGTTTTTATAAAATTATTTGGATATATTGAGTTCGATAGAATTTTTTGTTTAATTTAGCGTAATAAGTTATCAATAAGAGTGACTTGGTATCCATTAGAGATCGCGATATATTTAATTCTGTCTAATTTTTTTTTTAAATTTACGTTATTTCGAGGAATTCTAATTAAGCGATTGAGAAAAGCGCGAAAAGACGCAATTTTATTTGTAAAAGGATGCGCAGAGCTATTAAGAATAATTATATCCGTTTCCGTAGGTTTATGAAAAATATCAAAAGAGTGGTTATTATTGTCTTTAATCATTGTGAGATCTAAGTAATTATTGATTCTATTGTTTACTTCTATTTCTTTAGTAAATTTAATATTATTATTATTATTATATGGGAAACCCTTTATCTTGTTTACTAGCTGATATTTTTATGGATTATCTCGAAAGCAAAATTCTTTGCTCAGATTTCAAAAACATATAATTTATTGGTATAGATATGTTGACATTATTATTTGTTTCAATGGTTCCCTCAGACAATTAGATCAACTTTTTAACTTTATTAACAAGCAACATAATAATATTAAATTTACTAAATATAATAAATATATATAGTGTAGAATAATAAATACATCTTTGTTACTACTATACAGAATATCTGATCTGATCAATTCAAGACAATTTAATTACTAAATTTAGATGTATTCTAGGTATTGAAAGCAAACATTATTTCTAATTATTTGTTTTTAGTGAATTTAGTGCTTCTAATAATTACAAAAATAGGTATTTGAATAGTAATTTTTATTACAAATCCTGGAAAATCATTTTTAGTTTCAACTAAAATTTACTTTTTAATGTTATCAATAAGAGTTAAACCAACACTTTTTAAAATATTCAAAAATAATTTATATTTGAACCTTAGTTCTTCATTTGATAATAGCAGTCCTAAAATAAAAAAACTATAAAAAAATGGTATAATAAAATAACCTAAATCAAATTTTATTACAAAAAATCTGAATAAATGTTTTTAAACTGACTTATGCACAATTGTTTGGTCACAAGTTAAAACCAAAAGTTTAGCTTAACCAATAAAATATATTGAATAGCTAGCTGCATTATATCGTATTTTATGTAACCTAAACTTTTTGGTTTAACCTGCAACTGCTAAACTGGGCCTTGAAGGAAAACAATAACACTTTATAAAGGTGTGTCCAGAAATAATATTTTTAAAATTAACGTTTATGCGTAGGTAAATTATCATGCAGCAACCTACTCTTGAATTCATCTAATATATAGGTAGGATCTTGAGTTTAAAAATTTAATTAAAATGCGGCAAGCCCTACAAAACTAACAAATTTTTGTCTAAGCACTACCAAAAAAATGAAGTTTATACCATTTTACACAAAATGAAAAGGACGAAGTTATTTTGTTTCTCAAATCCACATTCTTTATCAGAAACTTTAGATTATAAATATACAAATTAATAAAGATAATAATGCAAGAAAAATTTTATTATTATTTAATAATTTGTAACAGTTACTATAGTTACAATAAATTTAAAAGTTGATAATAATTATCCTTTAAAAATATTAAGCAGAATATCAACTCCTTGCAGGATTCCTATTACGACCGTATTTGCTACCCGTGAAACTTCATCCATGTCTAAAAATAAATGTGTTAGTCACAGATAATTATAATAAATTATAATGTTTAAATTATAATTTAAGCGAATTTATTGCTTGTACTAATATCCGGATATCAAATTTCTTAAATTTCTTAAAAATTATCCAAGTATTACTTTTAGAAATTGCATAACCCTTTGTAATTAGTATGATCAAAATTCTATTGAAAGTTGCTAATCAAAGAAATGGTAGACATCGTAGATAACAAAATCATAAGTACGCAAAATATATCTAATAGTTTAGATAAGAACGATATTCAAAGTCGTGTGAAAACAACCAAAAAATTATAGTGTGCACTTTTGAATGCCTCCCGCGCGTAACCCTTTAAAGGTAAATATATTTTGTAGACTTTTATATAGCAAATTTAATTTTATTTAATTAATTTTAATTTCCAGAAATTGTTTTTATTAATTTTTTTTGTACACCTATATTTGGAAGTGAAATCTGTCAGTGATTATCGTATACCTTTTTTGTTGTTTACCTTTTGAATTCATTCTTGAGATTATTTTGATAATATCTTCAACTGATTCATTTAAATCTTTTCCCTAAAATAAAATAATTATGGTTATTGTAATTAACTCTTTTTCCTATTAATTCACTTGGCACGGGTTCTTACCGGTCGCCTGGCAAATGATTCCCCGCTGATCGAACCTTCCACTGGATTTCCTACCAAACAGATTATGAATAATACTTTTTTTTAGTAAATATTTATGTTTACTTACCATTTAACACACCTACATTAACCTGAAAAAAAGAGTTGACAGATTACATTAAGTCTGACCATGCGTATGAAAACTTACGAAAAAAATGTAAAACAGAATCCCAATAATTGCATTTAATTTCATTTTTTGTCAGAATCTGATTTTGTACTTGTAAGAAAAGTTGTGCATAAATTAAATTCTTTTATAGATTTAGCAACTTATATAATAAATAAACAATAAGAAGCGTAACAATTTGAAATAAGATAAGTGTAATAAATATTTTTTTTATTGCATGGGTAACCAATGCCATAATTTTTTAATTATTTTATAAAATATTAAAATTTATTAGATACTTTAGACCGAAATAATACCGATAATATCTTCCCCGGAGAAAAATATTTTGTAACCAATCTACAAATTGCCTGCAAAACGTTCACTGAAAATTTTAGTTTATTTGTTTATTACTATAATAGATAAAATGGTTAAGGTTATTAACATGTGATAATATTTTTTAAATATAAAATTAATTTTTACATGTTACATGAAATTGAAAAATAATTTAATTCATAACTTACATAAAATTGTTCAAAAACTATTTAAATGAATGATATAGTTTGCGACACTGTTATATAACCGTATGTTTCGATTTTCGGAATCTCGTCAGGCAAACCTGGAAAAATTATCGAAATGATTGAAAAGTTATGCTATTAAATTCAAAATTCAAACTTGATTAAAAGTCAAAAATCATTCATTTAAATAGTTTTTGAACAATTTTATGTAAGTTATGAATTAAATTATTTTTCAATTTCATGTAACATGTAAAAATTAATTTTATATTTAAAAAATATTACTATAATGTTATTTTTCCGAAAAGAAAACTGATATTTAAAATGTATCAGATTTTTTTACATAAAATACGTAGATACCGCTCACATGGGCACTAAAATATATTATTAATAGCTTTCACATTCCTAAGCGAAATTTTGCTATTTCTACATTGAAACTTTACATACCCGTTTGTTGGAGTGGATTAGTCTTCTTCATATCTACATTTTATTTTTAAAATCTTTTATCTGCTTTCGTTTCCATCACAATCTCTAATTATTCCTGTCCCTAGCTTTTTCTTTCCAGTTTCCCACTTCCATCTTCTTTAGATCGTCCGTCACCTGGTCCCACCATCTTATTTTGGATCTTCCTCTCTCTTCCATATGAGTCTCCACTGCATTAACTGTTTCACTACCTCGTTCTCTTCTCTTTTCATTACGTGTCCTAGTCATCTTATTCTGTCCGGTTTAATTATCTTCACCACGTCCTCATTGTCCATCGCCTCTAGTATTTCACTATTCATCATGGTTCTTGTTTCACTTTCATTAACTTGTTTTCTTCTTCTTGTTTTTTTAAAAAGAACGCTACTTCTGACGCATATGTTGCACTTGGAACATCCGGTTGATTGTAGGTAAAAAAGAAATAAATTCACAAAATTTCTAAAAATCTTAATTTGTTTTACAATTAGTTTTAATGTCAAAACGTATTGTAGCGTTTGACGTTCAAGCGACATTGTTATACAGCGCATTAGCTTATAGTTGATTACTTTGTTAATTTATTATTGATAATAATAATTAATTAAATTTAATTTTTTTACCTACACCTTGTTCATTATTTTCAGAATTTTTGTAAAACCGGTTGGTTTCCTAAAAGAATTTATTTGACCAAAGTTGTAGCCCATTAAATTGCCTATCCGGTTTGGGCCGTTATTTTTTTTCTAAGACGTTTCGTTTAAGAGATACGGGGTTCACAAGAAAAGTAAAAAAAAATCAGTTTTTTTTAAATTTTTTCCCTTAATTTACTTAAAAACTCGAAAACCGTTTATTTGAGACAACAAGAGGATATAACCTAATTTATAGATAAACAAATGGTCTTTAGAAAAGGTCTAATCTATTAAGCCTAAAAAATTAATAATATCAGAGCTATGGCCGTTTGAAATCAGAAATTCAAAATATTGCTTTAAAGGAAGGTACCCCCTCAAGGGTTTGGACTTGGACAAAAATTTTATTTGAAAATTTGTCTTAGAAAAGTGTTCTTTATCACCACCTCAAAGGTTCTCCACGGTCACGGGAACACCCTGTATATGAAAAGATGCTAAGATAGTATAAAACTCTGTTTCTAAAATATTTAAAAAATCAAAGACTTAAGAAATCTACAGCCGTGTGGCTTAATTCAAAGATAAAATCTCTAGAAGTCATTTTCAAAATTACACAAACAAATTTTTTTATAATATCTTTTTTGAAGAACGACAATATATTACAAGAGCCATATATTTTTCTGGGTAAACTACTTTACGACGGATATTTACAAAGATATGAACAAAACCAGAAATCGCACTATGTTAAAATTTTTTGAAGAAAATATTCTAATAATTTCGATAAGGAGGCTGCATCTAACATAATGCAGTGAGAAATGAGTTTTTTGCCGAATTTGCTATTGATTGATCCTAGGTAGTACTGCTAAAGTTGGTGACATGATTTAATAATCGCGATTCTTAAGATAGTCTCACAGAGAGAAGACAGCAGCGATTAAATCAATAGATATAAATGACATGTATAAAAATGTTAAAATTTGACATAAATATGGCATCGATATCAATTAGAGAACTATATTGTATTATGTAATTCACAATAAATAAAATTTTATAATATATATTATTTAATATAATATTAAACTTTAGTGGGTACATGCACATAAATAAAACAAATATGCAAGAACTGTTTAATATTAAATCATTAAATTATTTAATACTAAATAAATATGTATAATATTATGTGCTACTAGACATATACCTTTCCATTATCCAAACCATTTAATAAATTTACCCCAGATCTTTTCAAGCACTTCCTTAACGTCTTCCTTGCCCACGGATTTTTCAATAAGTGCTAGAGCACTTCGGCTAGCATCCATTACTGAAATTTTTAAAAAAATATTATTTTTGTTCATAATTTGACTAACATCTATTTTGTCATTAGCACTCCATAGGTGAAAAGTAATTCAAGCTTGCAGCTTTCATCATATTTTTTATCAGTATTAGATTAGCGGTATTAGATGATAGACGAATGAAAGTGCGTGAAAAAGCTGATGCCATTTGTGCAAGATATTCATCAAATTCATCATAAACTTATTCGCATATTTCTTAAGTATCAAGGATTTCAAGTGTCGTTTTATAACTGTTGATGAAATTTAGATCCACCACTGGCATTGTACCTAAGAGCGAAAAGAATAGCCGAAGCAATTGATCGTTAACTTTAATCCATTTCGATCAGTTGTATGCAAGAAAAACTGCTTTAAAGAAAAAAAAATTTCATCAAGGCAACGCGCGATTTTGCACAAGTTTTTTGACGACTGCAAAATTCAACCAATTAAAAAACGAATTGCTCGAACAATTGCTCTCTCTGAATATCATCTGTTTTAAATTTAAGAATGTCTCTGACTGGAAAGCGGTTTACTTCAAATGACGAAGTTATTGCGGACATAATTATTATTTAATGTTAAAATTATGTTTTATGTGTCTTTATTGCCCATAGATATCAACTTTCCGAAATTTGTTCATCTCAAGATCTTCCAATCGGATTACTTGAACATTATTCAAATACACAATAATACTTAATTCTAAGAGTTATTCTAGAAATTGCAGATCTTTATTAATTCGTGTGATTAAAAATTTATTGAAAGTTGCTAAAAAAATGATAGACACCGTAAAACATAATCATAAGTAAATAGGCAAAATACAGGCAATAGTTTAGACAAGAAAGACATTTAAAGTCGTGCAAACTAATAGAAAAATGAAGTGTGGTTTAAATGCCTCTCTAGTAACACAATTTTTTTTGTACACCTATATTTGAAAGTGTAAGCCGTCAGTGATTGGCATACGAGTATGTTTACCTTTTGTTTACCTTTTGAATTAGTATTTATTATTTCGATCAAATTTTCATGTAATTTATTTAAATCTACATTCTAAAAAAAAAGAAATTATGTTTAATAATACATAAATTATTATTAATTATGAAGTATTTTAATTTAAAAAGTGTTTAAATTGATAAAGTTAACATTGATAATATTATTATTATAATAATATCGTTATTATTAAAATAATTTAATACTCCAGAAAAGTTCGTTTATGGAAATTCGGTTCGGTGGCAAGGACTTCTACATCTTTGTTGCCAAAATTATGAGAGGAGTCTATGATATGTTCCGAAAAGCCTGTTTTTTTAGAATTACATTTGATATCATACGTATGTTGTTTGATTCTATTTCTTAGTAATTGTTTGGTTTGTCCAATGTTCTTCTGGCCACACTCACAGTTAATCCTGTAAATCACATTAGCTCTATCCAGTGCAGAAATCCTATCCTTTGTTCTGGAGTATAAAACTTTTTCCAATTTAAAATCGTTGTAGAAGGCCAATTTCAAGGAACCTTCGCTAACAGCATTCTTAAAGACATGTTCCAGTTTATTTTTCAACCACGGATGATACGTGATTTTACTAAATTTTATATTCTCCAGACCAATCTCCTGCGACTTTAGGTTAGTTATCTGAGGCGTTCTCTTCTGGAAAAGTGCACAGTCTATCAGTTTAGTAGAATAATCATTTTCCAAAAGCTGTAGCTTTAAATCGTGGAATCTGGTGCCAATTAAATTTTTAGGTACGCAGTTTTTGATTCTGTACTTTAGAATACTTATGACACTCATTTTATGACACATTAGATGACAGCTGTTAAAGTTCAGTAGCCTACTGATGTAGCAAGGTTTTTTATAAATATCAGTAGAAAACAATCCGTCTTCCCCTCTAATCACCTTAAGGTCCAAGAACGGAATCGAGTTATTGGATTCCAATTCATAAGTGAAAGTAAGTAAACTATCGTATCCATTAAGAATATCTATGCATTCATCCACTCTATTTTTAGGAACAGCAGTTAACACGTCATCCACATATAGAAGCAGAAAAGAAATTTTAAAATCATAAACATCAAATGACACCAACGTATAATCATTGGAAATTTTCCCTTGTACGATCCTCTCCTTGGCTTCTTCTGTGTTCCTGATGTTGAACGGTAAATATTATGTTACGGATAATATTTTTTTTTTTAGGATAATATTAATGTATTTAGCAAGAGGAACTCATGGAGATTCAATGCAGCTAACTACCGGTCTCAACGGTGTGCTTCTTTTATGCGCTTTGGGGAGACCATAAGCTCTGAGAGGTTGGGAGTTGTATTTTGTTAGTGACTTTCGAGTTATATCGTCAATATATCTTTTATTATATAGTTCTTTTACAATTTTGTTAAATTTGCTTTGAATAGATGTAGTTGGATTCTTGTCTGATCTTTTGTAGATGTTGGTGTTTCCAAATAGATCATACATCTTTTGCATATATTCACTCTTATTCGCGACGACCGTTGAGTTTCTTTTATCAGCTTTTATCACTAACAGCTCAGAATTATCTCTTAAAAATCTCTTTGTGGTCCATACTTGGTTGTTAATGGGTTTTTCTGTCTCGTTTGTTGATAAAATAGTGGGCAATGTTAACAATTTTACTTTTCAATTTTTCCTTTTTCTCCTCAGACAATGTGGTAGTCCTAACCGTGTCATCACACTCAGATAGGAAAGTATAAATAGGAAAGTCACGTAGGGATGGTGTGATGGAGAACTTGGGTCCCAAAGATATAGTTTTGGTGACGATTTCTGGCAGGTGAGTCTCTGTAAGGTTAATGACTCAATTATCATCACCTATAATCACAGCTTGACGTTAATGACGTAGCAAGGCATCAAACTTTTTACACATCTTTTCCCGTGTATTAACAAAATTACCCTCTCTTCTCACAGTCCTGAAGATGAAGGCATAATATACCTTCGAAACGTCGACGAAGTAAGTTAGTTGTTTTATTTGGTGTCCGCATACCTGAGATCCTTTTTCATGATTATTGAAAATTATTTTATGTTATTTGTTTATTATTATTATTTTGGTTATTTACATATTATAAATCAAGTAGTAGGTCTACCATTGATTATAATGTCTTCAATTCCAATCGAGAATCGCATAAAAGTAATTAAAACTACTACGAAAATGTTGAATTTTGTGAAAATTTGTGAAAACTACATATTGCAAAAATTTTTGTCATTATAATAATTGTCTCTCTAAAACCGATATTAAAGATTTTGTAAATAAATTTTAGTCTAGTGGTTCAGTATATGACATACTAACAATACTACGGGTTTCTCGGATTGCTCGGCTAATAATATTGCTGCTGCAAATGAAAATGTGATAGATGATAGCTTTTCTCCGATAGTTGTTTATCTGTTTACTGAATTTGCGGTTTACAAGAAAATTACGAGTTACAGTTGTATTATTTTGTTCTTCAATTTGAATTACCGCCTTCTCAAATCAAAGTTCCAAACCAAACCAAAGCTGTGATCGTCAAACAAACCTCGCACGTTGTGATCCTTCTCGTAGTAACACTTACAAGTCCTTTTAAATCTGCGGATAGCTCTTTGAATGTTAACGTCATTATCTTTTTACAACACAATTAATTAATCAAATTAAATAAAACACAGGATTCGGTTTAACGATGAATATATATTTAACCGAAAAGAAAACAAAAGGTAGCCCAACAACCAATTTACCAGCAAAGTTAATTTCCTTGATATCATTTAATTCAGAATACTTTAGTTTGAAATTTGATTTAATAACTGTTCGATGGTTAATTCCCCTGATCGTAATGTTTTCTAATTGTTTATTCATATTTAATGACAAACCACAATCTTTATAATATTTTGTAAAGAAGCCAGTATTTCGATGTATTTTCGACGTATTTGTACGACAAAACTTTGTGTGACAAGACGACAGTTGCAAGTCAGTATTGTGATATTTAACGTTACCACTGTATAATTTTGTTGAAATTAAAATTACGAATTTGGAATTATTTTAAATTACATGATTTTGAAAATCATTTTAAATAATTTTTTATAATTGTTTCAAATATATTTTAGAGTTATCGACAAATTTAAAATACGTAAGTTTAAACATTATTAATTATATTAATATCTTTATTAAATAATGACAGGATTGGGCGTTAGAAATTTTTAAGTAAATACGTAATAACTTTGACGGGGAAAGTAAATTTTGCTTCGGCTTAAAACGATTTTAAAATGACTATATCTTTAGTACGCGAAAGATTTAATTATTGATTTGAGAGATGGTTTAATAATTATTATTTTATTACGCGAGAATTGATGTTATATAACAGAAGAATTGTTTATCCGAATTGTGTAATCTTGGAAAAATCTTTGTAACGATGGTATATGCGTAACAAGTGGTTTCGGTAAAATGGATGGTAGTGTTTTGGTTATTATAAAGATGGGGTGTTAAAAATATGAAGGAGGTCGCTTTAGTAGTAAGGAAATGTTGTCAGTGTTGTTCCGTTGTCTAGGTCGGCCCACTGCGATTTTTCAGTGTAAATCACTAGAACCACCTATGTGCGAGTGTGGCAAAACATCCCTCAATGACAACGAATTTTTGTGCCGTTACTGATTTCGGAATGTGGATGGTATTTAAAAATTAATCAAGAAAAAAATTCAATTTTGTTGCCTGTTTGGATGTAGTGTGACGCGATGTGGTGATGGAACTTGTTGTCAAGGTTGGACCGTTGCAAGAAAAACACGTTGGTAAATGCATCATCTGCTTGGAAGCGAATGCTTCGTCGTCTGAACCGCAACAACTCTATTGCATGCATTAAATGCTATAAAAAAGTGCATTTAAAATGTGCCAAAATGGCAAGGAGTTATTTTATTTGCCAAAACAGTGATTCGGAATTATGTGTCATGTAAATCAGTTCTTTGCGATATTATATTGTAAAGTTTCACTCAATCGAATAAAAATAAAATGAATTTGGTTTGTTATTTTATCCAGTTAATTTTTTGCATGAATTTGGCAATTCTCAACGGTGGGCCAACCTCGACAGCAAGGGCCAACTTTGACAGCATTTGTTTTTTTAATTCTCGCATAAGTTCTCTATTTTTTTTCCAATCAATTTTCGATTGCCTCGAAAGTAGCTTTATTCCTAGATTTTTCTAATCATGTGCTTAAATTAACAAAATTCTATAAGCTTAAGGTAATAATAGCTTAGGTGAGAGGTCAAGAATGAGGTAAACAAATGTGAAAGACGTTAGCATTCAAAAAGCCATCTGCAGATTTAAAAAGACCTGTAAGTGTTACTACGAGGAGACGACAACGTGTGCGGTTTGTTTGACGATAACAGCTTTGCTTTGGTTTGGAACTTTGATTTAAGAAAGCGGTAATTCAAATTGAAGAACCCAATAATACAAACCACTTTTGAAAAAATTGTGGATTATTTTCTTTTAAATATTTTGCAGAGAAATTGGTATTATTTTCCGCACTTGCTTTTGATTGATCTTAGCTACTTCTAAAATTGCTAGCTTGATTTAATTATAACGATCCATAAAATAGTCTCATAAACAAGATATCAACAATTAAATTAATCGGTATGAATTAACAGTCTAATGTTTGTCCAAAAACATCACACTTTCTATTTAGCAAAAATACGACACAAACATTCAATAGAGAACTAGGTACATGTATGCACCATAATTATGTTGTACGTAATTTATAATAAATAAAATTTTTAAAAAATTGGTATTACTTTACCTATTATTATATTCTAGTGGGTATACGCACATAAATAAAACAAATATGCAAAAACTGTTTAATATTAAATGATTCAATTATTTAATATTAAATAAATATAATATGGTCTTACTAGACATTAATCATTTGATTTTTCAAGCAATACCTTTAAGGCCTCTTTAACTGATTCTATTATTGTTCCAGTGATAAGGCTACCTAACACACCAATTCCTAGAACACTTCGGGTGTTAGTATCTATCTCTAAAATAAAAAAAAATATATTACTTTTTTTTCCAAAATTTGACTAACATCTATTTTGTAATTAGTTCACATAAGTGAAAAGTAGTTCAACCTTACTGCTTTTAACGCATTTTTTTAATACGTCCGACGTCCAAAACCTGCCACAATACCACAAATCATTCAACAATATTACGATACGGTATTAGATGATCGACGAGTGAAAGTGCGTTAAATAGCTGAAGCCATTTGTGCAAGGTGGGTTAAATACAATACAATGCACGTGTTTACACAAGTTCTTTGACAATTACAAAATTCAGTTAATCAAAAAACGAATTGTTTGAACATCTAGCGTATTCACCAGATTTGGCTTCCCCTGGATATCATCTGATTCTAAACTTGAAAAAATTTTTGTCTGGAAAGCGGTTTACTTCAAAAAATGACGAAGCTATTGCAAGTGTGCAATTATTATGTAATGTTTAAATTCTGTTTTATGTATCTTTATTGCCCGTACTAATAGCCAAAATTTCCTAAATTTGTTAATCGCATGATCTAGAATTAGTATGATCAAAAGTTGTTAAACAAAAAAATGGTAGGCACCATAGATAACAGAATCATAAGTACGCAAAACACATCCAATTGAATAGCCAAGAAAGATATTCAAAGTCGTGCAAAACAACAGAAAAATTCAAGTGTGCACTCTTTGAATGCCTCTCTAACGTAAAGCATTAAAGAAAAATTGTTTTCTATGTGTACTAAAATTAATTTTTTTTGTACACCTATATTTGAAAGTGTAAGCCGTCAGTGATTAGTATACGAGTATATTTACCATTTAAATTCTTTGTTGGTATATTAAAAAGTTGTTCGACTAAATTATTTAAATCTTCATTCTAAAATAAAGTAATTATGTTTAATAATAAATAAATTATTAATTTGTGAAATATTTTAATTTAAAACGTTTTTAAATTGGACAAGTTAATTAAATATTATTAATAATATTTAATGTTTTTATTAAAAATTTTTAATTTAAAATAATTCTGATTATTGTAATTAACTCGGTCATTTTTTAATTCAGTTCATGCTTCTACTTACCAGTACCGGTGGGGTAATTGGTTCTCCGCTGATCGGACTTGCCACTAAATTTCATAAAAAACAGATTATAAATCAACATTTTTTGTAGTTCCTAAATATTCTTTTATTAACTTACCATTTAACACAACTACATTGACCTGAAAAAAAATTAAATGTAGTCCGATTAGATTAAGTCCTACAGTATTTTTGAAAACTTACGAAAAAAATGTAAAGCACAATTCCTAGAGCTACTCTATTATTTAATTTCATTTTTTATTAGAATCTGACTGGCTTAAATACGATTAGGTACCACTGCTAAGCTTGATTTTGTACTTGTAAGTAAAGTTGTGCATAAATTAATATGTTTTATAGATTTAGCAGCTCATATAACAAATAAATAATAAGAAGCGTAACAATTTGAAATAAGATAGTGTAATAAATATTTATTTTATTGTATGAGTGACCAATACCTTAATTTTTTAATTACTTTTATAAAATATTAAAATTTATTAGATCGGTTCCACTCCCACTTTAGATAACATCTTCCCTGAAAAAATAAATATTTGTAACCATTGCCAGCATAACGTTCTTTCAAAATTATTTTATTTTTTTTGTTTATTATTATTATTTTACTGAAAAAAAAACAATATTTAAAATACAGTGGCGGCAAAATGAAAAGCCCGGTCACAAAAATTTAAGTTACTAGTATTTTTTTTAGAAATGTTGTATAAACATATAACTAATTATGTACTTATATTTTTTAATTGACTAACTAGAATATACATAAAAACTATAAATTCGATAATTTTAATATATTGAGATGACCCGAGCTATACAAATCTATAAAAATTGCTCAATTCCAAAATACTTCTTTTCTCGGATTCATTCATTTTTTATAACTATGAGCTCTTCTTCAATTATTTAATTTTTAATTAAATTGTAAATTTTTATGTCGTAAATGTTTATTTTCAAATGTGCAACTTTTACCTTTTAGGTGTGGCTTTGCAAACGCACATGGGTTTCACATCTGCCGGCGTCGGTCTAACTAATTTGCTGCGAATTTATTTCACACAACCACCAAATTTTCAATTTTTTCTCACTCGCACTTCAATAAAACAACATTCTATTTAATTTTAACTCACTTTTATTTTTTTTTTATTCTTATTCAAAATTATTAAAATCAAAATTATAATTTAGCGCAGCAGGAAAATAACACTCCCACTGACTTGCTTGCCGCAAGGCCCTCTGGTATTCACCTTCAACACCTTCTTTTCCTCTCTTTATTTCTCAAACTTAATAATTATGTACAGTATCCTTTTAAATAAACAATCAACAATAATAAAAAAAAACTTCAAAATTATTTTACTAAACAATAAAATGAATGTTGTTATGGTTTTCAAAACACATTATATATTGCTATGAACTTCGAAATTTTCAAGGCTCACGTTGCGGCGCCATTTTAATGCTATGCCCCCAACTTTGCAAATTCGTGCATTTTCACCCCTTAGTGAAAATTGCTGAGGTAACACAGATTATTTTTTTGCTATGAGCTCTTCAAATTGTTTTTTTTTTAAATCGTCAATTAAAAATTAAAATGCTCAAATTCTGTTATCTTGTAATATCTGGTATGGTCATTTGGCTTTGCATGCGCGCTCCAGATGTGTTATTATGCAGCTGGCTTCAGTACGCCTAGTCAAACAAATTTGTTGCAATGTACTTTTGCATCAAATAAATTTCCACTTTTATTTTTGGCATTTCACTTTACCACAATTAAATTAAAATAAAACGTCAACTCAATTTAAGTTATTTTATAATTTTCAAACAATTAATAATTTAAAATTTCCATTGCAGGAATGGTGTTTCATCCGCTCGACTATTCGACGTCAAGGCGTCAGCCTAATTGTTCTACATCAACCTTCAACATCTTCTACATCTAACATTTAACAAACATTTTTATGCACTGTGATATAAATAAACAAATATAAACACAAATTCAAATTTTAAAATTATTTTACAAAATAATAAAATTATGTTTTTATAGAATTTCGAAAGACGACAATATATAACCCCTAAATTCACCCCTGTAATATAGTAATACTACGGGTAATACTACCCTGTAATACTAGTACGTTTTTCAGGCATATTTTTGCAAATCAATAAAGACCAAAATTTCAATTAAAAAAATTATTTTAAGTAATAATTATGATGTATATAGTTTATTAATGAATATTTGCTTAATTAATATTTGGTGGATCCTCCTGGTGCCTTTATGACATCCTGTAAACGCGAGACATTGATTACACTAACTATTGCAGGTGGTCAACCCTTAAATTGTTGTCCCATACAAATTTCAATGCATGTTTTACGTCAAGTCTACTCTTTGGAGAATTTTGAACCACGCACCGTTTTAAATGCCCACAAATTCTTAAATTCGATTAAAATTTGGACTACCACCTGGCCAATCAATTACATAAATTGCATTATTAATAAAATAATATTAGTTACCTGTAACAAATAAAAAAATATCAATTGAATATTTTTGCATAATTTTTTACTTAAATGTACTAAAATGATTGTGTGAATAATAACTTTTGAAATAAAAAATTATTTACAAAAATATTACCTATGGTTTTTGCACTATAGCAAGGTGCGTTATAAACTAAATAATTTTTTTTACCCATCGTATATTTGAAGTGAAAGAAGTTTTCTCTATTAGAAGATCAAATTATCCATTTTTTTGTTGTTGTTCTCAACGCCATATCTGCCGTTATCACCGTTAGAAACTTTTATTGAATCGGTCGTTAAGCCCTCGATACCATCTACGAGGTAAATTTTCTTGTTTTTTTTATATAAATTTTGATTTATAAAGAAAACTATATTTTAGGGTCCTATCGCTCCTCCCCTTTTTGTTTGCTTGGCCAGCATTGATTTTGTGCTGGTTTTTCGTTAGGAAGGTGACATTGAAGCATCTGAAGTATAGTCATATCATGGTTCTTTGCTAGAGGTTAACGAATAAGAAAGTATTTTGCTTTGCTCTACCAGTGTTGTCTGGGATCAAACCGCTAGCTGAAGATATTGGTTGGTTGGGATTAAATTGGTTATTTTCTTTACTGGTGCATATCCAACAACCATAACCCAGTTTTGGGGATTTAAAGTCATTGTTTCCTTTTTTACTCGAAGGATAAAGAAGTCTAGTTACCGAGCTATTTATTGCAATGACTCTATAGCTATGTAAATTTATAAAATTTGCTTAATCTAAAAATTATTCTTAGCTGGGTGTACATCCATTTTTTTTTAGCTATGAGCTCTTCAAATTGTTTTTAAAATTGTTAATTAGAAATTAAAAATGCTCAACTTTTCTATTTAATCTGTGGCCTTGCAAGCGCACATGTTATTCCAGCTGGCGTCTGGTCAAATAAATTTGTTGCAATGTACTTTTGCAGCATCAACTAAATTTTCACTAATTCTGCTACTTGGTCAAAAAGTATGTACATACTGTACTGAATATGTACATACTTTTTGAGTTGGTGTAATAAAATTTCGGGTTTTGCTCATCAAAAAGGAGGTAATTTAATTTTTGTTGAATTTATTTCTTTGCATCCATCATTATTTTGTTCAATGTTGTTAGTATCGGTTATGTTGTTATTTATTATGAAGACATGACTATTATCATGAATTGTAAATGAATTGTAAATTATTAATAAATAAATTATACCAAAAGTTTGATAATTCTTCTTATTTCAAATGTGTTCTTGCGCAAAATTTGGAATTTCGGCTAATTGCATTGAAAATTATTAATCCAATTAAAATAAACTCTGCAGTTGGGTATTTTTATCTAATTATCCAATGAGTAATTAATATTTATTCTTAAAATTATAATATTTACATTCTCCGTTGAAATATTAGATTTTAGTATTTCTAGGTTTAATAATATTCTGTACGTATTGTCGAGGACCCCCAATAATCAGTTCATTTAATTAATTCAATTTACAAAATTAATATTTCATTTTCATTTTTTTTTATTTTAAATACAGTCTACGTGACAACTAAAACCTACTCTATAATAATTATTTTTAACTTACAAATACTCCTACATTTTAATTAAGTGAATGTATATCTACCAGACTTTGTTTTTAATTTAACAATTATTATTATTATAATACTAAAAATTTAAACCTCAAACTAAATCGAATTTTTTATGAGCAGTTGCTACGGTTATCAAAAAGCAATGATAATTAATATTCAACTGGCGGCCAATAATTAGCAACTATTTAAATATTGCGATAATTCATTTTTCTTTCTTCTGTTACATTCCTATTAATTATATTTAAGAACTTAAGGAATAATAAAATGTTATGCGGAAAACAATTATTTGTTATGAAAAATATTTTATATGATGTAAATTTATACAAAATTTTATAAAACATAAAAAAAACAAGTGACATAAATAATTAACATCGATGATTAAAAAATTTTTAAATTTAATTTAAATTAATAACTTACGGGAATCCTTTAAACAGGATTTACACGTGTACGGTAGCTTAAACAAGCTACTAAAGCAAGTGGCTAAAAGTGACAAAGCTTATCTACACACATTTACTAGTGTAGTTTAGACCATGCAAGTAACTAAATTTAGTGACTTATTTTAGAAGCTTCTTTAAACTACTGTACACGTGTAAATTAGGCATTATTATTAATTATTTTTGAGCAACTAGAATTCATAGAATTTATTAGCTTCCGACAATATTCAACAAGAATGGAAAACCATGAAACTTCTATTGCTTCATAAAATTCGTCTAAATTTTTATATGACCAACGTTCTACCTCATTTTTAGCACCGAGAAAATCGACCAAATTAAATTGATATTGGGACACTCCTTAACAGTTTTGACCTTAGGTTTAGGATCGTTGTCATGCACAACCTTCCACGTTATGAGTAAACGCTCATCAGCATAAGATTTAAGAACGTTTTGTTAAATATTAAGGTAACCATAATGATCCATAATACCTTCAATGCGATAAATTAATAATGGTTAAACATTAAAAACATTTTGATAAAAGCAGCTAACGAAGCCCTTGGACGTCGGAAAAAATCAACAACAAAAGGAATAAAAGTATGGAATACGGAACTAGAACAAGCAATAAAGAAAAAGAAGATTGCGTACGTACAATTATTAAGTAATAGAACACCAGATAATAAAATTAAATATGACCAACTTAAAAAGAAAACAAAAAAACTACACAAAACCCTACAACAAAACCAGTGGGATGAATTTATTAGTAAAATAGAAAACGACGTACACGAGAGACAAAATATAGCTTATAAGATATTAAAACATTTAAACAGTAAGGAACGAGACACTGCAGAAATAGAAATTATAACGAAGGAGGAATGGCTAGAAAATTATAAAACACTCTGGAAAAATGAAAAGGAAAAAAGAAGTAAAGACTCGGAAGAAGTATATGGAGAGGTGGATTTAATTGAATACGATGAGCTTAACGACGCTCGTATGAAAACTAAGAATAGAAAAGCAGTGGGAACCGACAACGTTAATAGTGAACTGATCAAATACGCGCTTGAACTGATAAAAAGAAGATTATTAGAACTACTAAACAAATGTTGGAAAACTCCGAGAACGCCATCAGAATGGAAGGTTGCAATTATTAAGCCTATTTATAAAAAAGGAAACCGGACATCCTGTGAAAATTATAGAGGAATTAGTCTTTTAAATACTGTTTCTAAAATATACTCTAAAATTATTGCACAAAGGTTAAAAGCAGTAGCAGAGCATATTCTATTGGAAGAACAGTGTGGCTTCAGGACAGGTGGATCATTTACGGACAATGTGTTTAGTATAAAACAGATAATTAAAAAGCATAGAGAATTTAATCGCAAGACACATCTCCTATTTATAGATTATATAAAGGCATTTGACCGTGCACTAAGATATAAACTATGGAAAATCTTCAAAAAGCGAGGAATACCACAACATCTCATAAGTGCTATAAAAGAAATGTATAACAACACACAAATATGTATATTGGGAAATGAAAAAAATCTTGCACACACAAACAGTGGACTGAAACAGGGTTGCAGCCTGTCGCCAATTCTCTTTAACATCTATATCGACGAAGCTCTTAGAAAGTGGAAGAATGGTATTAACTTCTACGCCTGCAACCTCAATCGACCCAAGTATGTGTTCACTATGCTATTTGCAGACGATCAGGTACTCATAGCAGACAGCGAAGACTCACTGCAGTATGCATTTCATAAACTACAACAGAGCATGAAAAGCTATAACATGTCCATATCAGTAACTAAAACAAAAGTAATGGCATTTGAAGGGCAAGAGTACATATGATCAAAAATTGTATCTGAAGACACCCCTGTAGAACAAGTAAATAATTTTAAATTCTTGGGCTGCACTATAGGCCTTCATGAGGAAAAAGATATACAAGAAAAAATCGAAAAATTTAACTATCTTAATGGCACAATTAAGCGTACGCTGAAAAAATGCACAAATAATGATACGCTGCTGAAGTTCTACAAGGTAATGTCGGTGCCCGCAGTTACATATGGCAGCGAGACATGGATATTAACAAAAAAAAACAAAAGTCGAATACAACATGAAGAAATGAGATTTTTAAGATCCGTTCTAGGCTTCACACGACGAGACAGAAAACGAAACACCGACATTCGAAATGAGTTGAATATCTTCAACTTAAACACTAAAATACATGAATACCGCGAAGCATGGAAGCAACACCTTGAAAAAATGAGGGACATCCAACTTACAAGACAAATATTCTCAGCCAATTGGAAGACGTAGTATTGGCAGACCTAGAAAGAGATGGACTGATCAAGGGTGACGTAACGGATCAGTACAAGCTAACACGTGCAGAAGAAGAAGAAGAAGAAACGATAAATTAATCCAACGCCCTTCCAGAAACAGTATCCACAGACCATTAAACTTCCACCTTGATGTTTGATGGTTTGTTGTGTAAACCATTGGTAAAATTCGGCTTTACGAGAACGCCTCACATACACTTTTCCATCAGAACATATTTGATATATGTATCTTTGTTTCATCTGAAAATAACACATTTTTCCATTGGTTTTGATTCCAATTAATATGTTGTCAAGCATTTTCTAAACAAAAATTTTGATTTCTTTTGTTAACTAATGGAACCTTTTGTGCAACTCTACTAAAAATATTTTCTTTGTTTAAACTTAAACGTCTTCGCACTGTTCTTACAGATATTTTTCCAGGTTTCCTTCAAATAACTGTATGAATACTTCTTCTTTCTTGGAAAATTATCTATAGTATGAAAATATATGTAATTTAAAAATAAAATAATAAATCTCACCTGCTCGACAGAAGAATGACAGAACGACTGAAGAATTACAGAACTCGTCAAGGGTGGAAGTCGAAGCCATAGAACTCGTCCGGGTGTCGACCACGACTAGAGTAGCGTAGTGAAATGGCAATTCTAAGCGTTTAGCGCCGTAGGCGCTTTAATCTTCTTTATCTGGTAAGTGAGTAACGGGCGTTGAAAATCTTGGATCAAAATATATGCTGACGCGTGTTAGGCCACGTCGATCTGAGTGGTAAACGACCGCGACTGACAACAACATTAAGAGTATATCAAAGCACGTACCGTCAACAAAATAAAGAGTGGGGACTGAACGTGCTAGTTATCGTCACTCATCCGGGTATATCATATTACATCTCCCTGCTTTTCGTAATTTTAAAACGCCGTTTTCTCGAAATGTAATAGACGGTCTAGGGATTTTTCTTATTTTAATGCTCAGAAAATTGTCTTCTTTCCTATAGTGCAGTTGAAATTTTGAAATTCGTGATGGGAATTAACTGGCAGTAACTGAATTTTTAATCAGTCAAATATGTGACGTTTTCTCAGAATTCGCAAATTCACTACACGAACGGAAAATATTTGCTCCAGTAAAAATAAAAAATAAATTAAGAAATTTTGAATGCGATACAGAAAGCCTAGTAACAATTAAATCTAAACATTTTGATGCAATTAAATTAAATATTCCACTTCAGAGTGAAAATGCAATAATCGGAAGACGTTGGGTACGAGCATCAAAAATAAATGTTCAAGAAATTGATTCAGTTTTAGTTCAAACATTAACAAATGAAATCTTCAGTTAATTCCTAGATGTGTTTCTACCAAAGTGGGAAAAATTCCAGACCATACGTATTCTCTGAAGCTGAAAGAAAATGCCCAACCAGTGTTCTAGAAACCAATACCAATACTCTACGCTTTCAAAGAAGAAGTTGAACTAAATCGGTCAGAAAAAAATAATATCATTAAAAAAAATAATAATTCGAAATGGGGAACACCTTGATTATCACACCAAAAGCATATAGAAAAGTTTGTTTATATGCAAATTATAGTAAGTACCACTGTCTATAATCAACTCCAGAAAAATCAATATTCAATATCCAGAATCTAAAACATTTTTGACAAAATGCGAAGTATTTCTACACATCGAGGTAGTACATATGTAGCCAATCACATATTCTTTAAAATTTAAACTGTACCAAACAAATTTAAAAAAATTATAGATTAAGTTCTATACGATTTGAAAACTACTCCAGCTTATTAGAAAAAGAACCTAAAAAATGAAATGAAGTGGATAGTGTGGTAGTTAGTAGTAGGTATGTAATGTTATAATAAACAAACTAAACAAAATATTAAAATAATGAATTTTAACTGTTAAGTAAAGAATACATACTTACATAGAAAAATAATATTAAAAAAAACAATTAAAAACAAAAAAATTATTATGTTATATACGACTGATGATCGAAAATAATTGTGAAATATGGGCCTTTATATCGTATTATATAGTTTTTATTTTAAATTTTTATCATATTTTATAACGTAATTTTTTCAAAATTTTTAGTCCATATTTAACGATTTTTTGTCATTTTTCATTTTTATTTTTCTTGTTTATTCAAATATTCTTAGTCTAAACCTGTTAAATGTAAATTATTGTCTTTTTATTGTTTTTTAAATATTATTTTTCTATGTAAGTATGTATTCTTTACTTCATCATCATCATCTTCACGCATTAAACATTTGTCTGTTAGGTCACTCTTGGTTTTGCCATCGTCTTCTGGGCCCGCTCACATTTTTTTTGCCTCTGGGTTTATATCTATAAATCTTTTTTGGAACGCGTTCTATGCCCATTCTTTCCATATATTTGACAACATCATTATTCAAGGTTTTTTAATAGAAGAATGCAAAAGACGTCTGATAAAACTATTAAATCGACTCCAAAAATGTAATCTCTATCTCAAAAAAGACAAATGTAAATTAAAAAAAAAAATTAGAAAGGTTATTATTATTATTAGTTAACGGGCTGTGGTACATGTCCCCACGGCACTGAAGCTTAAGCTTATTATGCACCCATCCGAGTTTTTACTCCAACAACTGCGTCTCTTTGACCAGGTCGAGAACGCAGTTGAAAGGAGATTGTGCTATCTCCTGGGTTGTTGGGTAAGGTAAACCGATGTGACGCAGCCTGCTCCTGACCAAGGCCGGACATTGGCATAGTATGTGAAGTGGGGTTTCATCGTTCTCGCCACACATCTTGCAATTAGGATCTTCCGCCAGCCCCATAATGCTGAGGTGCCTTTTGAGGCAGCAGTACCCTGTAAAGAGACCCACTAACCTTCTTAGTTGTTTCTTACTCAACATGAGTATTTTGTTCCTTTTGGAGTCACTGGACGGTGCCCTTATGAACATCCGCGATTGCCTCAGTTCAGGTAGGTCCACCCAGTGAGCAAGGTGTTGCTCTGCTAGTATGTCCCTAATCCTTCCCTTAGCGGTAGAGTATGCGATCCCGCAGGAAGGCTCCGGACCCATTAAGTGTGTACAAACGGCCTTCCTAGCTAGAGAGTCCGCTTCTTCATTGCCCTTGATACCCTGGTGTCTCGGCACCCACATCAGTGTGACGCTGTTGCGGAGAGCAAGTCTTACCAGAGCATCTTTGCATTGTTTGACAACCTTGGAGTGTAATTCAACTTCTTCAAGGGCTCTTAGAGCTGCCTGGCTGTTAGTCATGACACAGATTCTCCTCTCTGCGAGGTTCCTCCAAACCAACTCTTCAGCACAGACCAATATAGCAGTTATTTTTGCCTGAAATACAGTTGCAAAGAGTCCCAGGTTAATGCTATAATCATAGTTCGGGTAGGTCTACCCAGTGAGCAAGGTGTTGTTCTGCTAGTATGTCCCTAATTCTTCCTTTTGCGGTAGAGTAAGCAATCCCGCAGAAAGGCTCCGGGCCCATTAGGTTTGCGCAAGCGGCCTTCCTAGCTAGAGAATCCGCTTCTTCGTTGCCTTTGATGCCCCGGTGTCCCGGCACCCACATCAGTGTGACGCTGTTGCGGTGGGCAAGTCTTACCAGAGCATCTTTGCATTGTTTGACAACCTTGGAGTGTAATTCAACTCCTTCCAAGGCTCTTAGAGCTGCTTGGCTGTTAGTCATGATATAGATTCTCCTCTCTACAAGGTTCCTCCATACCAGCTCTTCAGCACAGACCAATATAGCAGTTACTTCTGCCTGAAATATAGTTGCGAGAGGTCCCAGGTTAATGCTATAAGCATCCCCCAGTCTCCTGCCTTTCACACCTACTCCAGTACTTGTCTCAGTCTTTGATCCATCTGTATACCAGATGACATCATACTTAAGTCCCAGCGTTTGTGAGGTTTCAATTTTATCCCTATCCAGTACTAGGACCTTATAGGGCTTTCTAAAGTCCCTCACGGTGCTAGTTTTATCAGGGTTCATGCTAAACAAGCCATTACTATTAATTAAGTTTAAGATCATGGTGTGGTGTCCCTTTCTAAGATAGATCTCACCATGACCGTTAATTTTCAACCTGTAGGCTGCAAGTAGAGCTTCGGCCTCTACAACTAGGTGTAGGGGCCGAAGACCCAAGAGAGCCTCCATGGAAGCGGTAGGCGTTGATGCCATTGCCCCCGTAATACCCAAGCACGCCAGTTTTTGCAGCCTGTTGAGCCGGTTTATACTTTTCCTTTTACTGTCTTTGTGCCACCAGATCAAGGCTGAGTATGTAATCGTGGGTATCACTACTTTGGTATACAACCAAAGTACCAGTTTAGGTTTTAGTCCCCACGTTTTACCGATCATGCTCCTACAGGTCCAGAGAGCCCTAGTCGCTTTGTTCGTAATGTGACGGATGTGAGGTGTGAAGGTCAGCCTGTTGTCCAGAATTAGAGCCAGGTATTTGACCTCCTTCTGCAGAGGCAGCTCCTCACTCCGCAACCTCAGAGTCCTCACATTCTGAAGTTTTGTGCGTTGTGTAAACGCCACAATAGAGGTTTTACTCGGATTTACCGATAGCCCTTCTCTTGTGCACCATCTTTCGACGATTCTGAGTGCATTTTGCATCAACGATGACACGACTCCTCCAAATTTCCCAATAACAAGAATTGTGATATCATCAGCAAATCCTTGTCCATGTACCCCTGACTGTTCTAGCTCCCGCAGAAGACTATTCACCACCAAGCACCACAGCAGGGGCGAGAGGACCCCACCTCCTGCGGACACCCAGGCGCGGTAGAAACCTCCACAGTCGTCTGTCCCAGACTAGCTCTGATTTTTTTGTCTCTGAGAGTGGAACCAATCCAACCCGTTATGGCTAGATCGACTCCACGACTTCCGACAGCTCTTACTATAGAGTCAAAAGAGGCGATATCAAACGCCCCCTCTATGTCTAGAAAGGCTCCCAGAGCAATTTCTTAACTTTCAAGAGCCCCTGCTATCCTGTGAGTCAGTTCGTGTAAACTAAGCTCACACGATTTACCCGATTGATAGGCATACTGGTGTCTGTGTAGAGGTAAGTTCACCAATACACTATCCCTTATGTACCTATCTATCAGTTTCTCTAGTGTCTTCAACAAAAAAGACATCAGGCTAATTGGACGAAATGACTTTGTCTGGGCATATGATGCACGCGGCGGCTTGGGTATAAATACCACTCTTGCCATTCGCCAGCTCCGAGGTACATAGTTGTCGAAGCAGTCTTGCAAGGGTGAAGGTTTACCCGAACTAACCGGATTATCGCACCTGCGATCCGGTTGGGAGAATAGCTACTCCCGCAGCCCTGTTCTCGTTGCCATCAGCTGAAGGTGCGACTTCAGCCGACGGCCCAGGCTCGTTAGAAGGTGTGGATGGCAGGGGTAACTCTAGGTCTTCCCCGCTTTCCTCCATAGCCTCTTCTCGCTCCTGCTCTTTCTTCTTCCCCAGTTCCTTAAAGGTTATCCTGGAGAAGTTTAGATAGATAATTCCCTGGATTTTAATCTAGGATAATTCGTCAACCAGCAAAATTAATTGCTGGCTTTTAGTATCGGAGTTCTTTTCCAATACTGACCAGGTTTCAGTTCTGAGCCTCTGGTTTTGGAATTTCAGTTTTTTTAAAACGAGTCTCGAAACCCATGTTAAAACCTTAACGGGCTTTAGAACGTCCTTGGCGGCAATGACGCCAAGTTTTGCTCTCGCCCAGGGTTCGCTTTCAGTCACCACCCGCTCCAACCAGTCCTTAGTGACTTGATCGACGCAGGAGGCAATCATCAGCCTCCCCTTTGGTTTTACCTCAGTAAACTTGGGTGAGAGTCCCCCTTCCTTGATAGTGTCAAGGGCACTGAGCAGCAGTTCCTTCACTAGTTCCTGCTGCTCCCCACTAAGGTGGTTTGTGGGTAGCCCTCTGGAACAATGGCTACCCTTATGTCTGTCAAGACAGACTTGTAAGAGATGGCAGGGTTTGTTTCCTTGCCTTTCTTCTTTGGACTACCCGCGCTTGCGGGTGTACTTGCATCTGACCGGTTACGCTTTTGCCCCCCGGTTGAAATGCCTTGTGTTGGTTCAGGAGTAGGTTTCGTTGCCGTTCCTGCCTCCTTATCTTTTTTTGCTGCTTGGAGTTGCATATAGCGCCTCCTTGCAGCCCCCGAAGGTCTGGGTGGTTCCTTCTATTCGGAAGCGCCCTCCGTGTTAACGTTTTTGTTGAGTGGTTCCATATTTGTTCCCACGAGTATTGGGGTAAGACATGCACAGAGTCCCATGCACGATAGAAGGCATTAATACAACGAGGTGAGTTTAGTGCCTCGAGTTTTCTGCGACTAGAAACCGAACTTCCCTTCGGCCTTGCATCCTTTTGGCGTCGCAGTACCGTAGGAATTGGGAGGGTTTTATAATGGTACCTCATCCACGCAGCCCAGGCGATTAAGCCAAGGTCCTCGTACGCCGATCACTGCTATCCACTATGGGAGTCGTTGCAGCCCACAGGCGGTTTACGATTTGTTCTTGTGTTTGCCAATTAGTCTGGTTATTGCGGTAATACCGCGCTATGTAATTTTAATTAATTTTCTAAAAAGAAGTTTCAATAATAAAAACAATCCAAACGCAGACTCTGTAATGATAAAATAGTAACTCACCTTGGCACATTTACACGACTCGATGGTACACTTTATAGAAATTTGAATGTCTTGTTTTTTTTTCATGCTTCTTAATAGCACTTTGATTGATTTACGACAACATCAAAATAGTGTTAGGAAAGAACGTGTAATTATATTTGATGACTAATGTATGACGTCATGTATGATGACTCATGTGTGATGAGTCATGCATGATAACAGCATTAGTCATTCAAATATAACTGAATTAACGGTCTGGAAATGAATAGAAATTCCTGGAAGTTTCTAGAAGCTAACATTTAAGTATAACTAGAGATGCTTTCCTACGACGAATCAATTCCAGTTTTAACGTGCAAGTGTTAACATAAATGAACAGTAAACATAAATAAAGTGAAGTGATAAACGATATACCGAGTGTTTAATAAATCCGGACTTAGTGTTAAATATAAAGTGAAGTGTAATTAGTGTTAGTGTTAATCTTAGTTTAGTAATTGTTATTAACCGTATCTGTAAATATTTGTATTAGCTCTTTAGAAATTAAATAAACGTTTTAATTTTCGTTACAATAGAAAACTTGCAGTTAAACCAAATTTGTTACCTATGACTGCTTCTATAGTCGATCTAACATTTGAATAATATAGGTGGCGCGTCGTTTGCAAAGTCTAATTTACATCGGGAAACTTCAGATAATTTAAATAGTACTTAATCTTGTAATAATATTAAACATTCACCACAAAAAAGCGAAATGTTATAACCAAATAACTACGTCTATTCGATATTACATTTAACTTTGTTCAAATCTATCTTATTTATGACTTCACCCGGTTTAGTTTAGGCAACACGCATAGCACTTCAATTGCAAAAATTTTGTTATTGTAATAGCGTCTACCACGGATGTATAATATAAGAGGTGAGCTTACAACGCAAATTTCATGGCCTACGAACGTCCCCGTCAATGCTAGACAGAGACAGACAATGTGTTCGAGTTAATACTATAGTGATCTTATGGAGTAATATTGGAAATATTATTTTAGAGACCCACAAGAAATAAATAAACAACTTAATAACAAATTATTTATTTACTTATTGTGTTAGACACAATAAATTATAAACAATATTAGGTATATATTTTGAACTAACAAGTTAACTAACAATAAAAAGATATGAAATGTAATAATTTTATTAAATTCAGAATAACTAAATTAGTAGCATATTATAATCATATAAGTATTATTAGTTTCAAGATTTAATGTAATTTTGAGAAATAAAAAACGAGAAACAAATTATTAAAAAGCTGAAATTATTAAAACAATATTAGGAAATGATAATCATAATTATTACTTATGCAATTTTGATTTTTTTATCGACCGCTGAATGTTTTTTAAATTTTCCTTGTTCTTGTCATGTCGTACAACAATATTTCTTTTTTTTACTGTTTTTTTAGACAAATATTTAGGACAATTAGGCCAAATTGATGGTTTGGCATCTTCACGTAAACGTGGAATTTTGAGAGGGTACTACAAGTTAACAAATATGATTTTTAGTAATCCACAACAGATTAATAAAATCTACCAATTAAAATCTTAAAGTATTACAACTTATTATAATATTATTAACTTGATAAAATTTCATCGAGTTATATTGAAATTTAACTAAAAGTTTTAGGTATAACTTACCGAATAAGTTTCTGTGACTACTTCACGTAGCACATCTTCCTTAAAAAAAATGTTTTTCGCACAAAACGTCATTTATTTCTAATTGTTTGTCCGCACGTGGAATCAAAGCACTCCACTCTTTTAATTTGTTTTTAGGCACTTTAAACAGGGAAGCTTTTTCTTTATTACTACGAAACCCGCTGTTACAATTAGGTGCAAAACAATCTCTTCGAGGCATTGCCGAATTTTAAATGTTAACTAATTAAACTTTTAGATTAAAACGTGTGTTTTAATTGTGCATCGCTTATGCACTGTGCAATATCGTGGTCAATCGTGGTACTATTTGTCTATCCCTGTTGCTGGCTCTCCTTCGCACACTGAGGAAGGTCGAGACCCACTACTATGTGATAGACGCATAGGCCGTCAGATCACCTTAATAATTATACATCCGTGGCGTCTACCTTCAAAGCAATTTCATTGGTTTACGTTTCAAGGTTGTTGCTTTAGTACAAATTCCAATATTTTTCTTAAAAGAAACAGACTATAGATCTATAATTTAGCCAATAGCAACTGATTCAACTTCACATTACAATTCATCAAAGTAATTATCCAAATGGAAAATTCAGCATCTACACAAAAATCGTTATCTTCAATTTTATTTCAGATATTTGAAATTTAAATTCGTATTAATAAATATTAATTTAATTACAACTAATTTTGAAAAAAAAAACTTTCCCAACATAAAAAACATTGATAACAGGGAAATTACCGTATAAGAAATATTGCAATTAAAAAATATAAACTGCCGATATAATATTGATATAATTGGTATGATAAGAAGATTTAAAAGAAGCAGCATATTTAAAAGACGTGCTAAATAAAAATAATTGACATAATTCACCAGAAAAACTATCAAGTGATAACATAAATTGAAAAGTAATTGACAAAGCTGGTCATAATTTAATAAATAACAGCAATTATGCAATTAAAGATGTAGAATTATTTCTAAAAGAAAATTTGTAAGACATTTTAAAATGTAAAATGAAGTAAAAAGGGTGCTTTATTTACCGGGGATACATTTACCGGGGAGATACATTCATCGTCAGTACAGAATTATATTGTGATATATCCCAAAAAATGCATACAACAAAAGTTAAATTTTAATTAGCAATTTGCAAAATTTATATTTTTGATTTGTCGACTTCGGTGCTCGTTATAAAAAATAACCATAATTATCAAAAAAAACCGAAATCTTCAATATTTTGCAACTGGATCTTAAAAAAATAAAGTTTCTATCAAAAAAATCTAATATTACATGCAAACATTAGTTTTAAATAATATGAATAATTTTATGAATATGAATAATAATTTACTTTTCTAGTGAAATTAATTTGTTTGCATTTCAAACTTTAATTCTGCTTCAAATTTTTTATGTCTTGCTTTCTTTAACATTTTCGTCTTTTTATGTTGTGCTGAATTAAAATTAAGTTTTGATTAATCTTTCTTTTTTTACGTATTTTATATTTGCAATATCATAATCAATGTATTATAACATACTTTTATGTTTTCACCATATGAAATGTATGCCTTTATTTCTCTTGAATGAGTTAATTTTTAATTATATAATATACACTGATTTCTATATGGACCGGTTGTTGATTTCTAGAAAAATCATACAGAACAAATATTTTTATTATTTCTGTTAAAGCATACACAATTTTTGTTTTATTAGTTTTTCCATCAAAATAATAGTATATGATAGTAGTATATTATATAAAAATCATAATTCATTTATTTTGTAAATTATTTTAAAATTCAATTTTATTATTTATTTATTTGTATTATATTGTATAAAGTGGTTAAATTGTTTGCTGTATAAATAAAGGTGGGAAGAACGAAAAAATAGAAGAGAGTGAGACTGGAAAGTAAGAAATGGAAGGCTTGGGCTGAGGCCTTCACGTCGAATAGACAAGCGGACGAACATCATTCCCGCAATGAAAATTAAAATTGTTAATTGTTTTATTTTTAAAAAAAAGATAAAAAATAACTTCAAGTTGATTTGATGTTTTTATTTAAATTGATAAAGTGCAGTGCAAATTGTTAAATTAATTGGAAGAATTGAAGAATTTTGTAAAAATTTTAGTCGATGCATTAATATTACATCACAACAAATTTGTTTAACCAGGCGTGGCCAGATGCAAAATACCACATGCTAAGCGAGCGCGTACGTGAAGCAAAAGTCGAATACCACATTCAAGGTAACAAAAGATTGAGCATTTTTAATTTACAATTTTTTTAAACACTGAGAGTCTCATGCTATATAATGGATACCCAGCTAGAGTAATTTTGGAAATTAGCAAATTTTATAAATTTGAATAGCTCGGGTCATCTCAATATAGGAAGCCATTTCTGTCAGTTTTTCCTTACATAACGCTTTGATTGGTTGATTTTAATTTATCAATCTAAAAAATGAGAGATCGTGAAAGGCTTGAACAATCAAGTTTCTTTATATTCTTATTAATTAGTACAACTTCTAATTTTAAGTAAATGTGCTTCAGGTTTTACCCTAGTGTATGGTAGAGCGTTGTAATTGAATTTTTCAGAATTATTTTGAAAATTTAAGTAGATAATAAATCTTTCTATTTGTAATAGTTTATTCTTCAATTTCCATACTGTAAATTTTTTGATCAAATAATATATTATTTATAAAATCCATATTTCTCAATTTTTATGTACTTTTCAATGCAACTACATAAGATATGCACAATTAATTTTCTGGTGCAAATTGCGTCCTAAGATCAATAAAAATTGTTAGAACTTGTGCTAGGTATTACCGCCGATTCAATTAGAGTTTGAAGCGCTAGTTGCCTGTGTATTTTTTTTATCACTGTGCTGCCCTGTCAGAATAATGTTAACGTTAACGTAATGTTAACAAATGCTCCAATCTAAAGCCATTTTTCTGACGGTCTACCAATGAAAACCTCACTTTCGTTAACATTGCGTTAACATTAAAATTATTCTTATATGACCAGTGGTGACCCGTCAAGGGAGTCTTTGAGACTGCGTCTCCCCAGAAAGTCAACCAGTAACAAGAAAAAAATGTTTTATTAAAAATCGTAATTTACAAGACCACTATTCGTATTGAAAAAATTATCTGGTGTTTTAATTTCTAAATTATATTTTTACATAACTGTTATTTAAACAAAAGCTTTTGAAATCAACACCTGCGTTTAAAATTTCATAGCGGTGCTAAATTGCTGATATGATAACGTCGGCAGCCAGTTGCAAGAGACGCTATACGAAAGACTTAACCGTCCGGTCAATAACCGGGTACCCGGGTATCCATTTTAGTTTCTAAAGTAGAATTTATTAACTTCCTCTTAAAAAAATGTTATGACCGCCCGGATCCACAAAGTTGAAGTAGTTTGACACCAAGTTCTGGTAAAAATTTTTGAAATCATTCAATCAATAACAGTTATTAATCATCAAACTCGATACCCCTTTCGTTCAACAACCGGTTACCCGGGTATCCACCATGTTATTATGTATGAAAGCCAGATTTATACACACTGAAAAAACCGGGTATCAAAGTATTTATGTATCTTGACTTGTGAATAAATAATAATCAATATTGTTTGTAATTTCCTTTATTTAAACAATTTTTATTATAAATAATAGTAAAGATAGTAGGTAAAAAACAATCAATACGCTTTATTTTTCATTTTAGTTATTTTTTTCTTTTATTCATAAAATAACACAGTACCGTATAAAAAACACAAATAGATTTAATTTTTTCGTACACTCCTGGTATGTCGTGGTTGAAATACAATGTTCATCACAAATAGGGAACTCAGATACCGAACATGATTTTCGTGTTTTGCGACGTTTTTTAAATTCGCTCTAGAGACAAACATGGCATACACCAATAATCTTTTTCTTTCCGGTTAAATCGAACTGTGCCTTTAGTTTTGAAGATGTATGTATATATGCTATTGGTTGTGCAAATGAATTTATAGCTCGCCCAAAAATACTTTCAATCGCCACTTTTGTTGTGAAATGCCTCATGATTTGTGTATTATGCGAACGATTTTCGACAAATGGAGTGCACAGCTCTCTGCCCAGTTACCGATAAAATAATCTAGAAAGAACTAGGAATCTAGAACTAGAATCTAGAAATAGAAGATCTAGAAATAGAAACTAGAATCTAGAACTAGGTACATGTATGCACAATAATTATGTTGTATGTAATTTATAATCAATAAAATTTTTAAAAAATTGGTATTACTTTACCTATTATTATATTCTAGTGGGTATACGCACATAAATAAAACAAATATGCAAAAACTGTTTAATATTAAATGATTCAATTATTTAATATTAAATAAATATAATATGGTCTTACTAGACATTAATCATTTGATTTTTCAAGCAATACCTTTAAGGCCTCTTTAACTGATTCTATTATTGTTCCAGCGATAAGGCCACCTAACACACCAATTCCTAGAACACTTCGGGTGTTAGTACCTATCTCTAAAATAAAAAAAAATATATTACTTTTGTTTCCAAAATTTGACTAACATCTATTTTGTAATTAGTTCACATAAGTGAAAAGTAGTTCAACCTTACTGCTTTCAACGCATTTTTTGAATGCGTCCGACGTCCAAAACCTGCCACGACACCACAAATCATTTAACAATATTACGATACAGTATTAGATGATCGACGAGTGAAAGTGCGTGAAATAGCTGAAGCCATTTGTGCAAGGTGGGTTCAATACAATACAATGCACGTGTTTACACAAGTTTTTTGACAATTACAAAATTCAGTTAATCAAAAAACGAACTGTTTGAACATCTAGCGTATTCACCAGATTTGGCTTCCCCTGGATATCATCATATCATCATCAAATTTTTGTCTGGAAAGCGGTTTACTTCAAATGACAAAGCTAATTGCAAGCGTGCAATTATTATGAAATGTTTAAATTCTGTTTTATGCATCTTTATTGCCCGTATTAATAGCCAAAATTTCCTAAATTTGTTAATCGCATGATCTAGAATTAGTATGATCAAAAGTTGTTAAACAAAAAATGGTAGGCACCGTAGATAACAGAATCATAAGTACGCAAAACACATCCAATTGAATAGCCAAGAAAGATATTCAAAGTCGTGCAAAACAACAGAAAAATTCAAGTATGCACCCTTTGAATGCCTCTCTAGCGTAAAGCATTAAAGAAAAATTGTTTTTTATGTGTACTAAAATTAATTTTTTTTGTACACCTATATTTGAAAGTGTAAGCCGTCAGTGATTAGTATACGAGTATGTTTACCATTTAAATTCTTTGTTGGTATTTTGAAAAGTTGTTCATCGAAATTCTTTACATCTCCATCCTAAAATAAAGTAAATATGTTTAATAATATATAAATTATTAATTTGTGAAATATTTTAATTTAAAACGTTTTTAAATTGGACAAGTTAATTAAATATTGATAATATTTAATGTTTTTATTATAAATTTTTAATTTAAAATAATTCTGATTATTGTAATTAACTCGGTCATTTTTTAATTCAGTTCATGCTTCTACTTACCAGTACCGGTGGGGTAATTGGTTCTCCGCTGATCGGATTTGCCACTAAATTTCATAACAAACAGATTGTAAATTAACATTTTTTGTAGTTCCTAAATAGTAAATATTGATATTAACTTACCATTTAATGACATCGGTAGTTACATAAAGAATAGTTCATACCTGCTGTTTGCCGACGACTTGAAGATCTTCAAAACTATTGGATCCATAGAGGACTGTATACTGATGCAATCCGACCTGGATAATATACACCAGTGGTGTACCGATAACAATTTATGGCTTAATTTCAACAAATGCTCGCTCATCACCTATAAGAAGCACAACTGTGACTTGTTCCGGTACAAAATAAACAATGTTGAACTCAATCGTGTCACGGAAATTAACGATTTGGGTATTTGTCTCGACTCCGGATTGACTTTTAAAAGTCATATTGCTAACATATGCCATAGTGCCCTTCGCTCGTTGGGATTTATTCGCCGACATAGCAAGTTCTTCACGGCCAAAACGGTAAAATTGCTCTATGTCTCTCTTGTTAGATCGAAACTTGAATATGGGTCTTGCGTATGGTTCCCACACTATGATGTTCACGTCTCAAGGTTGAATAGGGTGGAACGTAAGTTCCTAAAATATTATCATTTTAAGCGTGGTTTGAGAAGTGACGACTTCTCCTGTGATGACAATTTGAGGCATTGCGGGTCGAAGTCATTGGTGCATAGAAGAGTGGTTGCGGACGTTTGTTTTGTTTACCGCCTATTAAATGGAATGATCAACTGTGATGCTCTACGTGATCGAATTAAGTTCCGAGTTGCCAGTCACAACACTAGGTGTAACGAATTGCTGCACATTGATCATCATAGGACGAATTATGGTCTGAACAGTCCATTAACAAGAATGTGCCGACAAGTTAATAGCTTAAACAACTTTGACAGTTTTGACTTATGCCATTGCTCTTATAGAGTATTTAAAAATAATGTGATGTGGAATTTAAGCACTTCGGGATAACATGAACCCTCTTCACCATATAGGGTCTTTTGATTATTTGTAAATATATGTAAATTGGTCTAACCGTATGTATGAATAAATAAATAAACACAACTACATTGGCCTGAAAAAAAATTAAATGTAGTCAGATTAGATTAAGTCCTACAGTATTTTTGAAAACTTACGAAAAAAATGTAAAGCACAATTCCTAGAGCTACTCTATTATTTAATTTCATTTTTTATTAGAATCTGACTGGCTTAAATACGATTAGGTACCACTGCTAAGCTTGATTTTGTACTTGTAAGTAAAGTTGTGCATAAATTAATATGTTTTATAGATTTAGCAGCTCATATAACAAATAAATAATAAGAAGCGTAACAATTTGAAATAAGATAGTGTAATAAATATTTATTTTATTGTATGAGTGACCAATACCTTAATTTTTTAATTACTTTTATAAAATATTAAAATTTATTAGATCGGTTCCACTCCCACTTTAGATAGAAAAAATACCGATAACATCTTCCCTGAAAAAATAAATATTTGTAACGATTGCCAGCATAACGTTCATTCAAAATTATTTTATTTTGTTTGTTTATTATTATTATTTTACTGAAAAAAAAACAATATTTAAAATACAGTGGCGGCAAAATGAAAAGCCCGGTCATAAAAATTTAAGTTATTTTCTAGAAATGTTGTATTAACATTTAACTAATACTTATATTTTTTAAGTGACTAGCTAGAATATACATAAAAATTACAAATTCGGTAATTTTAATATATTCAGATGACCCGAGCTATATAAATCTATAAAAATTGATCAATTCCAAAATACTTTTATTCTCGGATTTATTCATTTTTTATGGCTATGAGCTCTTCTTCAATTATTTAATTTTTAATTAAATTGTAAATTTTTATGTCGTAAATGTTTATTTTCAAATGTGCAACTTTTACCTTGTAATGTGAGGTCTTGCAAGCGCACATGGGTTTCACATCTGCCGGCGTCGATCTAACTAATTTGCTGCAAATTTATTTCACACAACAACCAAATATTCAAATTTTCAATTTTTTCGCACTCGCACTTCAATAAAACAACTTTTTATTCAATAATTTATTCAAAATTATTAAAATCATAGGGAACTGTCACATATGTGATCAGATCACACAATTTTAACTTTTTTTTTCTATTGATTATTGGTAAAAGGACACTTTTCTAAGCATACTAGAACAAAAATTTTGTTGGATTATAAATTAGTTCTCGAAAAAATCGAATTTGAAAAATTTAAATTTACATATATTTTAGATACACCTTTTAACACGGCTGCATGATTAGCCATTTTTGTGTAAGGCAAAAAAATTTAAAAATATTCCTGAAGAATGGCAGAACTCGCCAAAGGTGGAACTCGAAAACACACTAAAGTCTACACGCAGACGGCCGTTTTGCTTCCGCATGCGCATTCGTGATTTTTTGAACTTGGAATTTCATTCTTGTTTGTATAATTCTGTATAATTGTATAACCTCAAAATATGGCACAAAATAATATTTTTATGTTTAAACTCGATTATTAAAAGGAACAGTTAAATTACTTGCAAAATAATTACAAAATATTAATATAACTAGTTTAGTTATTAACTTGTGAAATATAATAAAAGTTGAAATATTCAACTTTTATCAAAATATAAATTTATATTGATCTGTCATTTACTTAATGTAATAATTTGTATAAATTTTTGTATAGGACACCATTTTCAATAAAAAAAAATTGTCTTAACTAAGTGAAATTATTAAAAAACACAAGATAATTTCATAATATTTATTTTTATTATTCAATATTTATTATTATGTACATTATTCATTCACTCGTGATATTACTACTCGATGCAATTGCCTGTGACTCCTCACAAGTTGGCATTTCAACAGGCCTTTTTGAAGATTTTTTTCTAATAATAAACACTAATAATAAACAAACTTAAAAATGTAAATATTAAATATTATTTTGTGCCATACTTTGAGGTTATACAATTATACAGAATTATACAAACAAGAATGAAATTCCAAGTTCAAAAAATCACGAATGCGCATGCGGAAGCAAAACGGCCGTCTGCGTGTAGACTTTAGTGAAAACACAGATCTACGTTTACCTAGAATCCGAGATTTGCCATAAATAAGTTATTTTATAATAAGGCCCAAGTCGCCCGGCGGTCTTGTTTTTTTGACTAACACATAAAATTTACTATATATTGTCATGCCTTTATTTTTTTAAACCTGTTTTTTCAAAGCTGTTTTGGTTCTCCTCGTTTTGTTTGGCGACTTCCGCTCTAAATGCTTTTATATCTGCCTTTATATCCGCTTTTAATTCTGCGTTTTTTTCGTCTAATTTTTTATTCGTGTCCGCTTTTTAATTCTGGGCTTTTTTCTTCTATTTTTTTATTCATGTTTATTTTCATGTCTGCGCTCATCTGTTGCAGAAATTGCATCAATCGATCATTCGCCATTGCCATTTTTTTTTGTTTTTGTTTATAATTTTCTTTACAAATTAATTTTATTTATCTCAGGATCTACTTGCGAGTTCCTTCACTCGAGCTCCACGTTGTCAGCGCCATTTATGTCATGCCTTTATTTTTTTTAAACTTATAAAATTTTTAATGTAAATTAATTTTATCCAATAACTGGGCATCCATTTTTTGTAGCAAGAGACTCTTTAATGTTTAAAATTTTAAAATTTATAAATTTAATGCTTACTTTTGTTTGCGGATACGTTGTTGTATTGCTGGAGTCCACCTGGGATCTTACAGCTGTTGGCTGTAATGAAATAAATTAGTTTCTTTGCAAATTTCACGCTCACAATAAATTATATTTGTTAAATTCAACATTTCCAAAATCGTGAGAAAGTAGTTTTAAGAAAAGATTAAGTTACATTGAGCGGGTAGTTTTCAAACTTTAAAAGAAACGTTAGAAAACCTACCTCCTCAATGACATTTATGGGTATTTATTAGTTTTAGTTAATTTTAGGAATAGTTGCAAAGGGTGTGAACCATTTTGCGGGCCTGATAGAATTTTTTAATTGTAAGTTTGGGGGGTAAAGAAAAAAGACAGTTCCTTCTTTGCAAGGAAAAGAAGCGCATCGTGGTAGGTTGACCACGGGTGGTTTCAAAAAGAAGCCACATATTTAATAAAGTTCGTTGTTATTTGGCAACAAGTGGTGCCAAATAAATTGTTGCTTGCTATAATTAAAGCAAGTACTATATTACTACATTCAAAAATTTGTCAAGTCAATCTTGACAAAACATAGAGGGATTGTGCGAGTAATTCCTTTCTTTTTTTAAACGAAGTGCATAGTGGAGTCGTAGACTCAACTTCGTTTCGACATTTTGTTTTCTATAGAAAACGAAATCTTTCATCTCTTGGATCGTCTCCGTACATCAATAAAAGAAAGAATAATTTCGTGTACCGAGTGAAGTGCGTGAACATTATTTGCGCCCAAAGCCGTTGTTAAAAATTCGTCAGGTTTTAGATTGTTAAGACTTCATTTAATTGTATGTAAGTTAATGTCTATATATTACTTTTCATTAATAAATTAAATATATATAATTTGTATGGTATTTCTTTGTTTATTCGCTAATTGTATAAAAATACTCAAACTACCCCTAGGTTATTTATAGAGTCATCCTAGCCGGAGCTCAGAAAAAAAATTAGAAAACAAAGAAGTTACCATTACATGGCCTCGCGAAGTTGTTGCTATGCACCTCTTGCACGTTGGTTCTTTTCACAAATTCTTCCTTTTTAATTTGTGGCACTTCACTTTAATTAAAATAAAACAAAACAAAAGCTCAAATTAACTTTTTTTTTTATTTGTTACAAAAAATTATCATTTCAATTATGGCGGGATGGTGTTTTAACCCGCCTGGCACCACGGCCTTCGCTTAATTGTTCTTCCATCGACCCGCTGATCGTACTCTCACTTACTTCTCCCACCTTTTATTTACATTTTAATTTTACAGGCTTTGTACCGTGTGTTTAAATGTTATACATAATAATGAAACAAAACTCAAACTTTAAAATAATTTTACAAAATAATAAGATTAATGTTTTTTTGCATTTCTAAACACGACAATATTAATGTATTCCGATATTTTAATTAACCTAATAATTCGAAACCCATCGAAAGCGCAATTAAAATTACGAATTTTAAAACTTAAATTTTAACATTTCAATTTGAATGCTGAGCGGGTGGCCTACAGTACTGACTCTAGACCACTCCGTAAGGCACAGCAGAACTGGGTATATCAAGTTACACGCCCTTGCTAATTCGCATTTTTAGAATGCCGTAATTTCGACAACTATTGCATAATTCAAGAAAATTTTTGTGTTAATATACTCAGAAAATTCAAGAAAATTCAATTCTTGTGATCACATTCATAACAGTAACCAAATCAAAATTATAATTTAGTGCAGCAGGGAAATTACACTCCCACTGACTTGTTGGCCGCAAGGCCCTGTGGTATCCACCTTCAACACCTTCTTTTCCCCATCTTATTTCTCAAACCTAATAATTATGTACATAGTATCCTTCTAAATAAGCAATCAACAATAATAAAAACAAAACTTCAAAATTATTAAAATTAATGTTTTTATGGTTTTCGAAACACGACAATATATATTGAGATGTAAAATTTTGTTCACGTATTTATTTTTAAATTTTTCCAATCAAAAATATTTCTATTCAAAATAATTCATGAAACTTGAATTTAATAAAATATAAAAATGGGAATGCAAAATGCTACGATAACTGTATCGCATCAGCCCTCTTATCAAACAAATTTTTAGGACCTTCAATAACTTTAATAATATGAAAATTAAAAATTTTTACCATTTACTTCATTTTTAAATTATTGTTTTCTTCTTGCTCTATTATCTTCTTTATCTTATTACAATTATATTATGAATATTTCCAAATCATTCAACTTTCCTTCAAAATTAATATACTCCAATTATAAATATCAATAAAACACTTTCATCAAAAAAAACTTCTTATATTTTTAAATTATAAACTTATTTAAATAATTTTTCGGACTAATCAATTAATGCGATCATCACGTCGACCATTTTTGACAAAAGGCCATGAATTTCCGGTGATTCGTCCCCACCTAGCTAATTTTACAATCTTACAACTTAAAATCAATTTAAACGCAACTTAAATAACAAAATGAATTTTTACCAAAATGTATAGGGTGGGTTCAAATCACTTTTGAAACATGACAATATATAACCCCTAAATTCACTCCTGTAATAACTAGTACGTTTTTCAGGTATATTTTTGCAAATCAATAAAGACAGAAATTTCAATTAAAAAAATTATTTTAAGTAAAAATTATGTTGCATATAGTTTATTAATGAATATTTGCTTAATTAATATTTGGTGGATCCTCCTCGTTCCTTTATGACATCCTGTAAACGGCAAGGCATTGATTACACTAACTGTTGCAGGTAGTCAACCCTTAAATTGTTGTCTCATTCAAATTTCAATGCATGTATTACGTCAAGTCCACTCTTTGGAGAATTTTGAACCACGCACCGTTTTAAATGCTCACAAATTCTTAAATTCAATTAAAATTTGGACTACCACCTGGCCAATCAATTACATAAATTGCATTATTAATAAAATAATATTACCGTTAATATTGCCGTTCTTACCTTAATTATGTTGGATTTTTAGTTTTTAAACTTTTATGCACGATGGGTGCAAGATTTTTACATTTCATATTTGATTAGAGTTTCACTCGAGAACGCACGTTGGCGCGGTTTCTATTTTTGTGTAGTGACGTCGCGTATAGCAGTCCACAAATATTGTTGAACTAGTAGCTGGTTTAGTGCACATAATTAAGTGATAACACCAAGTAAACGGTACTGATGACGACTAATGAGTCAGAAACACATCGTGTGATGGCTAGACGGTCGAAAAAGCAGGCAATGTGTCTACCGTTCTTACCTTAATTATGTTGGATTTTTACTTTTTAAAATAATATTAGTTACCTGTAACAAATAAAAAAATATCAATTGAATATTTTTGCATAATTTGTTACTTAAATGTACTAAAATTATTGTCTGAATAATAAATTTTGAAATAAAAAATTATTTACAAAAATATTACCTACGGTTTTTGCACTATGGCAAAGTGCGTTATTTTGCTGAAAATACCACTCCTTGTTTTCTGCGTATAAATTTAATAGCGACGGTTGTAAACTGCTTTTCAGTATACCTATATATTTTTTGGCATTTATAGAACCTTGTAGAATTAGGTATATGATTTTTAGATAATATGATTTAGAATGTGAAGTGATAAATTTACAAAAACAAATTAAAAAAACTTAGAACAAGTTATTTAAAGTTAGCGATTTTTTTAAGAAATCGTCAATAAAAGAAGCTCTAACAGTTTTTCTTTGTATAAAATTATTATTATGAGCCTGTGGTAAGTCTTCTGATATGATAAGATGGTCTTCAGATGGCATAGAAGAATTCTCGTCATATTCAACTAAATTATTGTCTTCTCCCATTTGTATTGCTATATTGTGTAGCACAGTTAAAGCCACAATATTGAAGTTTTGGTATTTTCGAAACTTGTCGAAAAACTACGTAATAGGTACCTAAATCGTTACTTCTAAACTCCACAGCACCTTTCCACAACATTTCGAATTTGCACCTGAGATCTGTTGAATCTTTCTTCTTTTTCAGTTATAGGATTTAACAAAGAAGTAAATAAACAAGAGGTACATGCGTATGCATAACTCGAATCTCCAGCAGACGTTTAGTGAATTCGCCTCTTTTAAATCGTTGCTTAATCAAGCTCATTTTCTTCAATTCTGGTCCACAAACGTAGTTTAATTATTTTAATTTCTTAATTTTTAAAATTTTTAATTTTAAATTTTTTCCATTTTATTTTGTATAATTTCTCTCACTTTTTGTTATTTTTATATCGTGTTACAAAGTTTTTATTTTTAAAGTAATTTTTATCATTTCTATAGCGTAATTTTTTCAGAATTCTATTTCTTGTTTATTCAAATATTCTAAGTTCAACCCTGTTAAATGTGTATTAATTGTCATTCTAGTGTTTTTTTAAATATTATGTTTCTGTGTAGTATTTATTCTTTACTTGACAGTTAAAATTTATTATTTTAACATTTGTTAGGTTTGATTATTTTTTAAATAATTACTTATTTAAAATGTTTCCAAGAAATCAGTTTGATGTATGTATGTTTATTCTTCAATTTGAATTACCGCCTTCTCAAATCTAAGTTCTAAACCAAATCAAAGCTGTCATCGTCAAACAAACCGCACACGTAGTCGTTTCCTCGTATTAACACTTACAGGTTCTTTTAAATCTGCAGATGGCTCTTTGAATGCTAACGTCTTTACATTTGTTTATCTCTTTTTTAACCTCTCACCTAAGCTTATATGTAATGACGGTACTATCGAATAAAAACTATTTGAATAACTTTCTAGTTACTAAAAATATTCGAATGACTTTTTAGTTACTAAACCTATTGAATACATTTTTAGTTACTAAAAATATGCGAATGAGTTTTTACTTAGTAAACCTATTGAATGATTTACTAAAAAATTTTTAGTGTAAATAACATTTTCAAGCAAAAAATTGCTTATATGTGACTTGGTCTACGAAAAAGGGCTTAGGTATCAAAAACTCATTTTCCACTTTTTTTAGTTTTTTTTAGTTTGATCAAAACGGCTACAAAATAAAAAATTTATTTGCTCAGAATACTACTATACGTAAATACAAAATATGTTGAGAAGTATAAATTAAAAACCTTCAAATATAATCGTACTGTTACGGCATTTAATGCAACTACAGTAGCAAAAAATGATAATGAAACTAAAGTTGAGGTAAACTAATTATTTCAGATTTTATTTATTTTGCTAATATTCATTTCATTCAATTTGTTTCATTGGCTAAGTAAATTACTGAGATATTGACTGTTACGTATAAAGCAGAGTAAGCAGGATTCAGTAATTCCTAAATTAATTTTACCGATGATTTTCTAAAATATGATTTGTATTTTATATTAGGTTTAATAAAATAATTTACTTATTTGATATTTTTAGTTATTGATAAAGATTGGAAATTTTCAAGTCATACTTATTTATCCGGAAATCTACTACTAGAATTACATACATCTACTACCTTAGAAAAATAATATACATAGATATATAAAAAGTTTAGTTTTTAGTTTATGCCTAAACTTCATATAAAACTCAAATTTAAACTCGTACATCTCTTACATCTCTTACACACAAAGTAAACAAACTCCAGTGGCGTAACATTAAGAAAATGCTAATGAACGAAACTAAATACGGGAAAAGAAACAGAAAAACGATTCACCGATAGAAGAAGAATCGCCGTTCCATAAAAATAAATTGATACAAAGATCACCAAAGAAAAACGACGGAAACAAAAATAAGACGGAAGAGTACCACCCGATTTGCGATATGGAGAAAATAATAGAGGAAATAACGAGAATGACAAGCGCAATAAGATAAGAAATAAAAACAGGAAATGAAAGCAAGCTAGAAACCTGGAAGATACAGTTTACGGCACAAATTACCGAGATTAAGAAAGAAATCAAACAAACGAAGGTACAAATGAACAACCAAAGGAAAACTTACCAAAGTGAAAGACGTGAATAGCAAGAAGAACGGAAAAATCTGGAGGTACGTCTTATGAAGAAGGAACAGAAAATGGAAATGAGCGAAAGAAAGGCCAGAAGAAACTATGTGATAATTGTTGGAGTCGATAAGTTCCTGACTGGCAGTGAAGAAATCAAGGATCAAGTAGAAAGTTTTATCAAGGAAAAACTGGAAGTGCAACCAAACATAAAGAAAGCATACAGAGTGGGTCAAGATAGATGTGTGGTCGAAATGGACAAATAAGAACAAACTGAAAAAAACCAAAATATTTATCAACGAAGATTATACAGTTTAGGAAAGGAAGATCCAGACACAGATTAGAATGCAGACCGAAGCAGAACGAGCAAAGAGAAATAAGGCAACAACAGAATACAAAAAACTTTGGGTCGACGGAAAACAATTTACCTGTAACAAAGAGAACAACGAATTACAAGAAAAAACAGATGAATCATCAACATCAAAAAACTGATAAATACCAAACATTCAGTAAATAATAATACGACTAGGCGAGAAAACGGAAAAGATAAAGGAATGCGAAACGGTAAACTGAAAATCAATAATAATGTAATTCATATGGCAACATGGAATGTAAAAGGCACTTTTGTAGCGGGTAAAATAAAGTAAATAATAAACGTAATGAGAAAGTATAAAGTCGATATCTTCTTCATAAGTAGCGAAAGAGATAGAAAATTGGGTACAGGATTTATAGTAAACAGAAGATTAAAAGTAGATGTAATCAATTTTACACAAATAACAGAGAGACTATGCCAAATAAGATTAAGAGGTAAATACAAGAAAATAACCATAGTGAACGTCAACGCACCTACTGAAGATAAGGACATAGAAACTAAAGAAGAATTTTACGAAAAATTAGATATGATATACGAAAAAATACCCAAATATGACATAAAGTTGGTAGTAGGTGACTGGAATGCAAAACTGGGATAAAAAACAATGTACCAATCTACAATAGACAAATTCAGCCTACACAAAGAAACAAACGAAAATGGAAAATTTGCAATAGAGTTTGCAATAGAAAAAAATTTGAAGATCAAGAGCACACACTACCAACATAAAGAGATACATAAAGGCATATGGATAAGTCCAGATGCTAATACTATCAATCAGATCGATCATGTAATGATAGAAATCGGAAAAGAACATTGCATCAACAATATAAGAACGTATCGAGAGGCAGATGTGGATTCAGATCACTTCATGTTGGGAATAAAATTGAAACAAATACTTCCGAGTAAGAAGAGTAAAAACGAAAACCAGAGAAGCATTGAAAGAACAAAAAACAAAAGGAAAATACCGAGAAGAGATAGAAGAACTTCTAAAAACAGACAATGAATTCGAAAACATAGAGGATATGGTAACAATAATGAAAACAACTATACAGCAAGTAGCAGGAAGATACACAACGCCTAGCAACAAAATTAAAAACGAGTGGTTTGACGACAAATGCAAGGAAGAGATAAGAAAAAGAGAAAAAATAAAAAAAACAATGATAAATAATATGACAGAAGAAAACAAACAAAGATACAAAGAACAAAGAAGACTATGTAAAAGAATAATCACTAAAAGTAAGAGAAAGTATAAAATCTAAAATCTAGAAGAATTAGAAAAAAATATATACCAACGAGGTGAGAAACTTCTACCAAGGCGCCAAGAGAATAAGAAAAGTATACCAAACAAAAACAGAAGAGAAGGAAAAGATAGTAATAATGAGGTACCGGAAGAACAAAAACATGGAAATTAGCACTGATATGCCCGATTTATAAAAAAAGAAGATAAAACCAGATGCGAAAACTACAGAGGTATAGTACTATTAATAATATAGTATACAAAATCCTAGTTACATGCATAAAAAATAAATTAAGAACGTATTTGGAAACAATACTAGGAGAATATCAATGCGGATTTAGAAAAAAATGATCGGTAATAGACCTAATTTACACACTAAAAGAGATACAAGCAACAAGCTACGAACTCAAATTAAAGACACATCTACTGTTTTTGGATTTTAAACAAGCGCACGATAGCGTACAAAGACACAAATTATATGAGACTATGCAGAAAATGGATATATTAAAGAAATTTATTCATCTGGTCCAAATGATATTAGAAGAGATCCATAATAAAGTGAGAGTAGGAGGTATAATTTTAAGAAGTTTTGAAATGAAAACAGGATTATGACAAGGAGATTCACTTTCTTCGGTGTTGATCAACTTAACACTAAAAACGTACCTAATTAGAAAAGCGAACATAAATAGAAATGGAATATTGTATCAACAAAAACATCGGTATTTAGCATTTGCCGACAATATAACGATTGTAACGAGAACAAGAACATAGTTGGAAACTAATAATAGCGGCAATAGAACTGGGACTAAAGGTCAATGAGGAGAAGATCAAGTATATGACATAGAAAGTTAGACCGTTTACAACAAAGAAATTCCTAAACGTGAAATGAAAAGAAGACAACGAGATGAAATTCGAGAAAGTCGAAAGTTTTAAGAAGTTAAGAAAAAGAAGTTAAGAACAGAATCGCGGCAGAAACAAAAAGCATGGCAGTAAAATGTTCGCCAAATCGATAAAACTTCGAATTTCTAAAACTATTATAAGACCTATCGTATTGTATGGGTGTGAAGTGTGGTCCTTAAGAAAACGAACACAAGAAACTTTAGCAATATGGGACAGAAAGATACTGAGAAAAATATTTGGAGGAAAGAACATTGATGGGCAGTGGCAAAGAAGAAACAACGAAGAGATATATGAACTATACAACGAACCAAATATAGCGAGTGTTGTCAAGTCACAGAGAATAAGATGGCTAGGACACATTTTGAGAAGGAAGAATGAAAGAATAATACACCAGATATGGATGTCAGAAATCGACGGTACAAAGCGGAAGAGAAGGCCAATGAATAGGTAGAGAAATAAAATTCCGGAAGATTTAAAAACGATGAGTGTCCACGATTGAAAAGATAGTAAATATTATAAATTACGTCTAAAGGATATGCGGCCGAATACCGAAGCATTACAAAATTAGTTGTTGGATAGTACTATATTGACTAAAATTGACTAAATTGTGATTCTATTTGGTCAAAAAGTATGAACATACTGTACTGAATATGTACATACTTTTTGAGTTGGTGAAATAAAATTTCGGGTTTCGCTCGTCAAAAAGGAGGTAATTTAATTTTTGTTGAATTTATTTCTTTGCATTCATCATTATTTTGTTCAATGTCGTCAGTATCGGTTATGTTGTTATTTATTATGAAGACATGACTATTACCAAGGAAGTAAAATTTTGTTTGTAGTAACCGAATTGTAGATTATTAATAAATAAATTATACCAAAAGTTTGATAATTCTTCTTATTTCAAATGTGTTCTTGCGCAAAATTTTGAATTTCGGCTAATTGCATTGGAAATTATTAATCCAATTAAAATAAACTCTGCAGTTGGGTATTTTTATCTAATTATCCAATGAGTAATTAATATTTATTCTTAAAATTATAATATTTACATTCTCCGTTAAAATATTAGATTTTAGTATTTCTAGGTTTAATAATATTGTGTACGTATTGTCGAGGACCCCCAATAATCAGTTCATTTAATTAATTCAATTGAAATTAATATTTTATTGTCATAATTTTTTGTTTTTTTTAATACAGTCCGCGTGACAACTAAAATCTACTATATAATAATTATTTTTGGTTTACAAATACTCCTACATTTTAATTAAGTGCATGTATATCTACCAGAGTTTGTTTTTAATTTAACAATTATTATTATTGTAATACTAAAAATTTAAACCTCAAACTAAATCGAATGTTTTATGAGCAGTTGCTACGGTTATCAAAAAGCAATGATCATTAATATTCAACTGGCGGCCAATAATTAGCAACTATTTAAATATTGCGAAAATTCATCTTTCTTTCTTCTGTTACATTCCTATTAATTATATTTAAGAATTTAAGGAATAATAAAATGTTATGCGGAAAATAATCATTTGTTATGAAAAATAGTTTATATGATGTAAATTTATACAAAATTTTATAAAACATAAAAAAAGCAAGTGACATAAATAATTAACATCGATAATTAAAAAATTTTTAAATTTAATTTAAATTAATATCTTACTGGAATCTTTTAAATATGATTTACACGTGTATGGTAGCTTAAACAAGCTACTAAAGCAGGTGGCTAGAAGTGGCAAAGCTTATCTACACACATTTAGTAGTGTGGTCTAGACCATGCAAGTCCACAGATTTAGTGACTTATTTTAGAAGCTTGCTTAAGCTACTTGTATACTAAACTGTACACTTGTAAATTAGGCATTATTATTAATTATTTTTGAACAACTAGAATTCATAGAATTGATTAGCTTCTGACAATATTCAACAAGAATGGAAAACCATGCAACCTTTATTGCTTCATAAAGTTTCGTCTAAATTTTTATATGACCAACGTTCTACCTCATTTTTAGCACCGACCAAATCGACCAAATTAAATTGATATTGGGACTGCAAAAAGGCCACTCTACAACCGATATTAAATTTTCCTGAACCACTTCTTAACAGTTTTGACCGTAGGTTTAGGATCGTTGTCATGCACAACCTTCCACGTTATGGGTAAACGCTCATCAGCATAAGGTTCAAGAACGTTTGTTAAATGTTAAGATAACCATAATGACCCATAATACCTTCAATGCAATAAATTGATCCAACGCCCTTCCAGGAAAAGCATCCACAGACCTTCATATTTGATAGTTTGTTGTGTAAACTTTTGGTAAAATTCACATTTACGAGGACGCTTCACATACACTTTTCCTTCAGAACATATTTGATATATCTTTGTTTCATCTAAAAATAACACATTTTTCCATTGGTTTTGATTCCAATTAATATGTTGTCAAGCATTTTCTAAACAAAGATTTTGATTTGTTTTGTTAACTATTGAAACCTTTTGTGCAACTCTACCAAAAATATTTTTTTGTTTAAACTTCGCACTGTTCTTACAGATATTTTTTCAGGTTTCCTTCAAATAACTGTATGAATACTTAACTTCTTCTTTCTTGGAAAATTATCTATAGTATGAAAATATTTGTAATTTAACAATAAAATAACAAATCTCACCTGCTCAACCTTACCAAAAAAGTATGCCATTCATGAGCCCTTATATCCAATGATGGGTAACCACCTGTTTTATCACAGGGATAACAATTGCCAAATTATGTGATCAATAATAATTGCAAAGAAATGTTCTCAAACGTACGGTCTAAAATTATTTATTATGAAAATAATCACTGAGTTTGTAGCATGAATTTATTCTAGCGTTTTTCAACAAACCTACAAATATTTAAATGTGAAGAATTTATTTTGCTCCAGTTGCCAGAAGAAAGATAGAAAGAAGATATGTATTACATCGTTAGCTCAAAAAAAAATAACAAATACAAGAATATTGACGATTACGACAGCGTTAACAAAATTAACAAAACTTCAAATGAAGAATTTTTGGGATCTGTCAGACTAATTCCATCACGAATTTCAAAATTTCAACTACACTATAGGAAAGAGGACAATTTTCTAAGCAGTTTAAAACAAAAAAATCCCTGGACCATTCATAAGTTTTCGAGTAATTCGAATTTAAGTATGTAAAATTTATATTTATTTTAGATACACGTTTTAACACGAGTGCATAATAGGTCGTTAAAAAAAATTAAAAAATATCCTTGAAGAATGACAGAACTCGCCAAGGGTAGAACTCGAAGCCATAGAACTCGTCCGGGTGTCGACCGCGACTAGCGTAGCGTAGCGGAATAGCAATGCGAAACGTTTAGCGCCGTAGGCGCTTTAATCTTCTTTATCTGGTGAGTGAGTAACGGGCGTGGAAGATTAAAATATACGCTGATGCGGATTAGGCCGCGTTGATCTGAATGGTGAACAACCGCGACGATGAACGATGAACTTCTTGGCAATATGGAGGTGCCACGGGGAAACCGTTTATCTTCTTCAACTGATGTGGGCAGCGGGCGTTGGAATGTATTGAGGTGTGGTTTCTCATTTGAAGCGCTAAGCTTGATCGGGCTGGGTTTTTGGTTCATGGGGATAATTTTCCATGATTTCCGGGGTCCTAGGTGTTGCAAAGAACTTTCCTATAGGCGTGGTTATGCGGTCAGAAGGGCAGCGGTGCGGAGCGCGCCTGCGATCCGTGGATTTGGGTCCCTAGCATTTGATGAACTTGGTTCCTTGGTGTCGATGGGGCGAGGCGAATGTACGATCGGTGGATTGGGGTCCCTAGTATTTGATGAACTTGGTCCCTTGGTGTCGATAGGACGGGGCGAGCGATTTGGTGTAATTCTGGCGTCTTTGCATAGTTTCTTGGCAGCTGGGTGTTTGATGAACCCGGTGCTTGGTGGAAACCTAAAACAAACATGTAAAGATTAGCATTACTTACACCCCGGCTGACGGGCAGTGATGAAGCGCTTGGATGATCGGGTGCCTTCAAATTTGATCTTGAATTTCCGATTTTCAAGGTATGAGGCCACCAGCTTAACGAGTGCTGGTTGGATATTGACGTTTAGCATCTTGTTAAGAAGTCCTTGGTGCCACACTTTGTCGAAGGCCTTCGATACGTCGAGTAGAACAAGTGCGGTGAACTCTATCTTATTGAAACCAAGGGAGATGTGTTCGACCAGGCGGAGGACTTGCTGGACCGTGCTGTAAACGACCGCGACTGACAACAACATTAAGAGTATATCAAAGCACACGTACCGTCAACAAAATAAAGAGCGGGGACTGAACGTTCTAGTTACCGTCACGCATCGGGGTGTATCATATTACATCTCTTTGCTTTTCGTAATTTTAAAATACCGTTTTCTTGAAATGTAAATAGACGGTTCAGGAATTTTTCTTTTATAAAATGCTCAGAAAATTGTCCTCTTTCTTATAGTGCAGTTAAAATTTTGAAATTCGTGATGGGAATTAACTGACAGTAACTGAATTTTTAATCAATCAAATAATTGACGTTTTCTCAGAATTCACTAATTCGCTACAAAAAACGGAAAATATTTGCCTAAGTAAAAAAAAATAAATTATGAAATTTTGCATGTGATACAGAAAGCCCAGTAACAATTAATTTAAACATATTGATGCAATTAAATTAAATATTCCACTTCAGAGTGAAAATGCAATAATCGGGAAACGTTGGATACAAGCATCAAAAATAAATGTTCATGAAATTGATTCAGTTTCAGTTCAAACATTAACAAATGAAATCTTCAGTTAATTCCTAGATGTCTTTCTACCAAAGTGGGAAAATTTTCAGACCATACGTATTCTCTGAAGCTGAAAGAAAATGCCCAACTAGTGTTCTGCAAACCAATACCAATACTCTACGCTTTCAAAGAAGAAGTTGAACTAAATCGGTCAGAAAAAAAATTAATTTAAAAAAATTAATAATTCGAAATGGGGAACGCCTTTGATTATCACACCAAAAGCAAATAGAAAAGTTTGTTTATATGCAAATTATAGTACTACTGTCTATAATCAACTCCAGAAAAATCAATATTCAATATCCAGAATACAAAACATTTTTGACAAAATGCGAAGTATTTCTACACATCGAGGTAGTACATATTATGTAGCCAATCACCTATTCTTTGAAATTTAAACTGTACCAAACAAATTTTAAAAAATTATAAATTAAGTTCTATACGATTTAAAAATAAACAAACTAAACAAAATATTAAAATAATGAATTTTAACTGTTAAGTAAAGAATGCATACTTACATAGAAAAATAGTATTAAAAAAACAATTAAAAACAAAAAAATTATTATGTTATATACGACTGATGAGAGAAAATAATTGTGAAATATGGGCCTTTATATCGTATTATATAGTTTTTATTTTAAATTTTTATCATATTTTATAACGTAATTTTTTCAAAATTTTTAGTCCATATTTAACAATTTTTTGTCATTTTTCATTTTTAATATTTTTAATCCAAAGCTGTTAAATGTAAAATATTGTCGTTTTTATTGTTTTTTAAATGTAATTTTTTTATGTAAGTATGTATTCTTTACTTCATCATCATCATCTTCACTCATTAAACATTTGTCTGTTGCGTCACTTCTGGTCTTCCCATCGTATTCTGGGCCGGCTCACATTTCTTTTGCCTCTGGGTTTATATCGGTACATCTTTTTGGAATACGTTCTATGCCCATTCTTTCCATATGTTTGACAACATCATTATTCAAGGTTTTTCAATAGAAGAATGAAAAAGACGAATGTAAATTATAAAAAAAATTAGAAAAGTTACAATTTTTAATTTTGTAGAATTTTTAAAATGTATTTTTTTTTTAATTTTAATAAAGGTTCATTTATCGAGTTTTTAAAAAACTTGTTATTGTGGTAAAACCGCGCTATGTAATTTTAATTAATTTTCTAAAAAAAGTTTCAGTAAGCAACAGTTTTAAAAACAATCCAAAAGCAGACTTTGTAATGATAAAATAGTAACTCACCTTTGCACATTTACACGACTCGATGGTACACTTTATAAAAATTTGAATCAAAATAGAAAACTAGCAATTAAACCAAATTTGTTACCTATGACTGCCTCTAGATCTATAATTTAGCCAATAGCAACTGATTCAACTTCACATTACAATTAGTCAAAGTAATCATCCAAATGGAAAATTCAACATCTATACAAAAATCGCTACCAATAGTTCTATTTTTAATTTTATTTCAGATGCAAATATACAATTAAAAATTGTATTTATCAACCCGATTAGTTACTAGATACTAAATAGTAGATAACATAATTTATATAATGAAGACCAAAAGAAATTAGTTCAAAATTTTAATTTTGCAGAAAATGCAAAAAATTGTTTTTTTATGTATTTGAAGTGTTATTACCAGGGCTCGGAACTTTAGGCTTTTGCATATTTGTTTGGAAAGTGCATATTGTAATTCTGGTTAGCCAAAAATTCGTTACATATTACCTACATGTCAAATATAAAAGTTTTTGTCGCATAATTTTGCATATTTTGATAATTTTTAGACAAACTCGCATATTTTAGGTTTAAGAACATATAATTTGCATATTTTGTTGATTTCGGGCCACTTGTACAGTGTGAGTTTAATTTCAAGTTTAGTAAAACTTGGTTTAATTTATAAACAACGTTTAAAAACGTAGGTGTTTTTAAATTATTTTAATACCAACCATACAAATTACTGTATAATTTTACTAGTTTAATAGTAATTTGTACGTTGGTATTAAAATAATTTAAACGTCGTTTATAAATTAAACCAAGTTTTACTAAACTCGTAACATGAGTACCAGAAAAAATTTGATTTAAAATATTAAAACTTTTGCTTTATGTTTCGTAATTGATGGAGTTTCTATTTTACTTCTCGCAATTGCAAGAAATAGTATAATATGCTCCTCGAGGATAAAGTGACTTTTAACCTGGGTAATTGCTGCCATCGGCTAAAGCCTCGTGCAAAAAAACCTTGACCTCCTGGTCAAAAATTGGTCACTTTATCCTCCTGTTGCATAATGTACTATTTCGATTTCCCAAAGTTTATTCTTTATTTTTAATATTGTTTTTGTTTCTTCAACAATGTTAGCAGTCTCTTTATTTGTCATTTTAAGATTAAGCAAAATTTTTTATAAATTTTTAGGTTTTTTAAATTTAGGATATAATATTATCCTAATTTTTACTGCATATTATACCGCATATTTTTCTATTTTTTAACGCATACATATGCACATATTTCATTGTTTTTTAGCGCATAGAGTTCCGAGCCCTGGTTATTACTGTTAATTTTTTAATAAAAATGTTAATCTGCTAAAATATAATAAACATGGTAAAGTAATAATGAATTTAAAATGTTTGTATTGCTGCGACCTTATGCGCGCCTCTTATCTCGTTAATGGGATTACGTAGGTTCTCGAATGTGGAAAATTGTTACAAGTAAACAATAAAATAACGGTTTTTATAATTTTTATTTGCAAATTTAAAATATAAAAAAAATAGGAACAAATGTTAAACAATAGCAAAAAACTCACGCAAATAGCCGACCCCAGCTTTTCTATAAACAAAACACTGTTATCTTCCTTCTTTTTGTTCTTTACCGACCGCTCTGCTAAATATCTGACTAATTGCCTTCAACCTTCGTCGACCGACCGCTTTACAAATCTTCTTCTGACTAATTGCCTTCAAACTTTATTCGACTGACTGCTTACAAATCTTTATGTGACTCACTTTATTATCAATTGATTAATTAATTATCGCCTTGGATATCCATTTTTTAACTGTCTTCTTTTTTTTACATCTAGATTTTTTAGTATTTAAAATATTGCTGTTGTCGGCATTTACGTGAGTCATAATACAAACATAAATAAAAATCAAATTCGAAACAAAAAAACTTACTAACTAGACAAACATAAAATATTAAACAAACACTGAAATCAAAATTAAGAATATATAAAAATAAAACACACACTAGTAATAAAATGTTAAAATAGAGTTTTGCTTTGTGGTTCCTCTAGTTGCAAATACCGTCATTTTATTGCTAAGTTCGCAACCCATTTTCATCACTTAGTGCGGACACAACAGTATATTCCAACAGAAAAGCGGAATATGCATGCTTATACCTAATTTTAATCTTCGATTAAAAATTGATAAAAACTGGTTTCAAGCATTTTTAGTGCATGTAAAATTTGGTTAATTAGATTTACATATATAACATTAATTATAAAATTATTTTTATGTTGGCTTAAGTATAAATCTAGTTGGATCTAGTTGGTACAAATTTTAATAAATTTTAAACTTCTCATCTTTAAACTTTTGTGACTACCAAATTTCCCTGACAACTTTAGAGAATAATTTTTACCATTGTATGCATGGTATTCTGTATTATATTCTGAATTGATATTTATAAGAAAATCGATTTTGGAATAAGTCGACTTATCGACTTCAAATTAAAAATTAAAAAATTTTAATTTTGTTGAATACAACTGTTTAATTGTAGAAATTTCAGTCATCCTTGTTTGATTCTTCTGTCTTCCTGGTAAGATCATTTAAAACTTTTCAATAGAAGTGATTTTTAGTTTGCTTGATATGGGGAATTTCCTACCACTCGTCTTCCCATGTTTCGAAAATTTCAGTTTTAATCAATAATTTTTTATTTTGATGATCTTCCAATGCAGTTACGTAGCTGGTTAATAGTTTTTACTTTCCATACATTGAAATCCACTGGCTTATTGATAATTTATTTTAATCGGTAATATTAAATTTATTATTATTACCTCTGCTGGAGCTTGAACCATCGACCTTCCGATTACGTGTGGCAGTTCCGCCACTACGGGTATGCACATACATGAACTTATTATCAAACTATATAAATATTAACTGTATCAACATTGTTATCTAAAATTTAAATCCGTATTAATAAATATTAATTTTGAAAAAAAAAACATTGATAACAGGGAAATTACCGTATAAGAAATATTGCAATTAAAAAATATAAACTGGCGAATGATATTGATATAATTGGTATGATAAGAAGATTTAAAAGAAGCAGCTCATTTAAAAGACGTGCTAAATAAAAATAATTGACGTAATTCACCAGAAAAACTATCAAGTGATAACATAAATTGAAAAGTAATTGACAAAGCTGGTCATAATTTGATAAATAACAGCAATTATGCAATTAGAGATGTAGAATTATTTCTAAAAGACAATTTGTAAGACATTTTAAAATGTAAAATGAAGTAAAAAACGTGTTTTATTTTATTTAAAAATTATTTTATTTAGCCCGGTTAAGATATATTCATCGTCAGTACAGAATTATATTGTGATATATCCCAAAAATGCATATAAAAAAAGTTAAATTTTAATTAGGGATTTGCAAAATTTATATTTTTGGTTTGTCGACTTCGGTGCTCGTTATAAAAAATAACCATAATTATCAAAAAAACCAAAATCTTCAATATTTTGCAACTGTTTCTTAAAAAAATAAAGTTTCTATCAAAAAAATATAATATTACATGAAAACATTAGCATTAAATAATATGAATTTTACTTTTCTAGTGAAATTAATTTGTTTGCATTTCAAACTTTAATTATGCTTTAATTTTTGATGTTTTGATTTCTTTAACATTTTCGTCTTTTTAGGTTGTGCTGAAGTACATCTTCTAATTTTAAGTGCATGTGCTTTAGGTTTTACTCTAGTGTATAGTAGAGCGTTGTAATTGAATTTTTCAGAATTATTTTGAAAATTTAAGTAAATAATAAATCTTGCTCATTTGTAATAGTTTATCCTTCAATTTCCATACTGTAAATTTTTTGATCAAATAATATATTATTATCTATAAAATCCATATTTCTCAATTTTTATGTACTTTTTAATGCAACTACATAATATATGCACAAGCAATTTTCTGGTGAAAATTGAGTCCTACAATCAATCAAACTTGTTAGAACTTGTGTTAGGTATTACCGCCGATTCAATTAGAGTTTGAAGCGCTATTTGCCTGACATGAGTATTTTTTTGATCACTGTGCTGTCCTATCAGAATAATGTTAATGTTAACAAATGCTCTAATCTAAAGCCATTTTTCTGACGGTCTATCAATAAAAACCTCACTTTCGTTAACATTGCGTTAACATTAAATTAAAATACCTTCAAAAACAGTGACCGCTGGACGCAAGTTACAAGCTCTCTATTATAATGGTATACCATGTCAAAATTTAATAAATTAGGGTTTCCTGATTTAAAATACTTTGTCTCTAAAAAAAAAAATAAAACTTTATGGTTTACAAAACAGAATTAATGCAAAGACAAGATAATTCTAACCGATAATTTGAATTTATTTAGTGCAATCTTTCCTATCTGGTCTTTAATTATTTGTATTCAATAATCCTGTAAGATTTCACGGCCTCATTGTAAAATCTGAAAATTAGCCACTGCGTGAGGAATTACGTTATAAGTACTTAACTAAACTATATATATTATGAAATTAAAAGTAATTCCTTATAAATATTTTGGAAATCTCCAAATATGCACACATATTTTCTTATAAATTTGAAAGATTTTTAGGCGTTTTTCAAATAAAATAAAAAGGTTCGCAAACGTTTGCGATAATAAAATTATACTTATATAATATTATAATTATTATACATTATAGTTCTAAAAAATATGTATGCATTATTTAGAATGTTTAAAATAGTGAATAGTTAATATCAAAATACATTACCTAAGTAAACCACCTATCCATTAATCATTTTGGAACAAAAATTCTAAATTTTAATACCAAATTTTCTATTAAAACGAGTTACCGATCTTGAAATAATCACAGTTATTTTGACGAATTAAGGCTTTTCTGTCGGCTTGCTGATGTCGCCTGGACTATGCCTAAAAATCATTAAGTATCAAATAAATAATAAATAATGTATTGTATTATTAAAGACAAGTATAAAACTTCTCATAGCGGTTAGAGGTTAATACTACTTACCTACATACGTACTTTAATGTCGCCCGTCGCCGGCACTAAAATAAATTCTGACCTAAGTGAAAGTAGAGTTGACAATTAAATGATATAGTCAAGTTATTTGAAACAATTTTTAAAATGAGTTAGTCTAAAATATAACATAATATTTATTTTTTAGAACTGCTAAATAAATCTTGCACAAATAAAAATCCACACTAATTATTATAATTTGTTGCTTTCAGTTAAGTTTACGTAAACAAATTTTATACAAATATTCAACCTCGAAATCTACCGCCTAATCTATTGCTAGATTATTAAATTTTTTAATAATTAATATATTTTTTTAACATTATTGAATTACGTTTTCAGTGTTAATTTTTTCGTTATTTTAGCGCGAAATACCGTATATTTATAACTAAAGACCACTATAAATATTTGTTAAATTATGTTTGAAAAGAAATATAACAAAATTTATCTGAAATATAATATTATTATCACGAATATTACATTGGTAATTTTTTTATAGATTTTAAATTACTTTAGGTGTTTTGTATGAAATCAGCATCTGTATACTACAACTAAACCAATTACTGACAAATTATTATTGTTAAGTATAGTTACTAATTAAAATCGAATAAACAAAGGATTCATTACAACCAATAAACAATTATAGTTAACTAAAATAAATTTTGAATCACTAAATTAAACTATAAATCAAATTGATAATAAACTTTAATAAAGGAAGGAAAAAATCAATGCACAAGTAATCATAAAAATTTATTTTTATTAAACATGTAATTAGAATGACAAAAACCGCGGAAAACTTCCATTCGAGTTGACACAATAAAGATGTATACAGTGGCGTACTATTGGGTTTCGATGAGTTCAATCGATCCAGGAACTGCATCATGAAGAGCCCATAATTGAAAAGAATATACTCTAAAGATTTAGGATATTTCTATAAAAGCATACTTACAGATTCGTTAGATTGACTTTAGGTCTTTAAAGGTGCTCGGTTTTAACGTTAGGTTCTATTTGTGAAAAATTTTATTGATATCTACATGTATTCAAAAATCTAAAAATGGAACATTTGCCTATCGTCCAAAAACAAAAAAGATAGTAAATTCCGGTTTAAGCCATTGAGCTTCTCTTAAAATATCGCATATAGTTATCAAGTTTCCCAAAAACAAACATCGAAATTGGTTCATCCTGTACAAATGTATATTATATTAATTCTATTAGAAGTAAATTTGGGGCGAGTCTTTGGTTTATATAACATTATTTTACTATTAAGGGCAGGATCTCACCGACAAAGATAGATATAATATTTCAATGCAATAGTGAAAGACCAAAATATGTTACAATTTTTTGATACTAACAAAAATTATTCTACATTCAAGAATAACTAAAGCAGAAATATAAAATATGAAGATAAATCTTTCGAATTAAAACTCATATCTGTATGCAAAATTAAACCAATATAAATAAGTAAAATTTTAAATATTAAGTAAATTATTTTTAAAACGCATGTTTTTCTATACCACAAAAACCAAATTTTTAAATTAAATTGTTAAATCAACTTTATTTTAAGTGAAAGATTTAACCTTATATATTTCTGCTTTAGTTATAATATTTTTTGTTAGTATCGAGAAATTGTAACATATTTCGGTCTCTTTTATTGCAATAAAATATTCTATTTTTGTCTTATAAAACCAAAAGGTTTTATAAAAATTTTACAATAACAATATCTGAAGCACCCATAAAGTTGTTCTTCTTCCTCTTAAATTAGGACTTAAGTTTTACTCTTGGAACTCATGGTTCTATGAGCACTTGAATAACATTCTAGTAGGGTGTTAATCTTGTTTGATGCATGGCTCATAGATAGGACTTGGGATTTAGATCATAGCAGTGTAGTCGGCGTGACTAGGCATTGACCACGGCTTTCAACTTTGTAGTTTGTCACTTTAAGTACACTATATTGCTGGTGTTTCATAAAGTTGTTATTCAATAAAATTAGCTGATCTGCGGGTCAATCTTAAAGATTTGGTCGCTTTGGTGGCAGCATCATCATCAGTTCCGCATTTTAAGCCAGTTAAAAATAAGAGCGTTGATTTGGGAGCTTATTATTAGCATTAACGAGCTTTGCTGAATTATTTGCAAATATTTTGCGACAGGGTACTGGAAACAGGTTTGTATAAACGAAAAAGTATTTTTTTTTTATTAGATTTTCAGTTTATTGAATACATTTAAATTTAAATAATAGAAACTTTTTTTATGTAAAACCTTACATTATAATAAATTAAGCTCAATTGATAGACAGAATTCTGACAAAAATTTGTAATAGAAAAGAAATTAGAAAACCTGTTTCCAGAATTTCGCCTTGCAAAAAATTTTCAAATAACTCCGCAAAGCTTAGTGCTTAAATAATGGAAATAAAAAGAAAAGCAAATTTATTGCATCCAAAAATTCGATTTATGAAGGAGGTAGAAATACATATTATATACCTTGGATGACATGTGCGAGTTTATGCTAGATAGCATAGCCAAATCAAGATAAAAATAGCTAATAAATTATTGACATTATGATTTCAAAATCTACTCTATAAAGGGTATATACGGGGTCTTCCGTATATAAAACGTTTAAAAATGGAAATGATACCTCATTTAAAAGCGTTTTACAAAGAAAATCGCTTGAAAATCAAAATAGCTTTAAAAAGTTTGTTATTTTTTATTAAAGAATTTAACAAAATCGGTTAAACTTTTAAAACTGGCTCTGCAGATTAGCTAATTATATTGCAAACAACTTCAGGGGTAGATTCTGGCTTTAGATATTGTTATTGAAAAGTTATTAAAAGTGGCCCTAAACTTATTCCTAATAAAACAATATAATATATAGCTGTACATACAAATAGAATAATTTTTAATTTTCAAAGTCCTTAGTAAGGAAAGTATCATCTAAAATTTTTTAGCCCATATTGTTTTTTTGAATTTTTATGTTTTGAATTTCCCTTAAATCATTTTTACTATTTTTGGAATATATCTGTATTAAAATAATCAAACCTAACAAAATGTTAAAATAATAAAATTTTAATTGTTAAGTTATAAATACAGGGCTCGGAACTTTATGCGCTAAAAAACAATGAAATATGTGCATACGTATGCGCTAAAAAATAGTAAAATATGTGGTATAATATGCAGTAAAAATTAGGATAATATTATGCAAAATTTATAACAAAATTTTGCTTAATCTTAAAATGACAAATAAAGAAAGTTGTAACTGTTAACATTTCTTGAAGAAACAAAAACAATATTAAACATAAAGAAAAAACTTTGGAAAATCGAAATAGTACATTATGCAACAAGAAATTTTTTCTAGTAGTCATGTTACGAGTTTAGTAAAATTTAATTTCATTTATAAACGATGTTTAAAAACGTAGGTGTTTATAAATTATTTTAATACCCAGTGGCGTAACTATACCATCTGAGGCCCGTGGCAAATTCATTGGATAAGGCCCCCTCTAGTAAAAATCGTCACGTTGTAATTGAATTTTAATAAATCACTTAAGAAGTTACTCGACAGTATTATACCTTCCAATTTAAAAATATTTCCTTGACAAAAATGTTTTTCTCTGACATATTAGCGCTAAAAATTTTTTAATTCCTTAACTTTCCATGACTCTTCCAGGTTTTCCATACAAGTGGGAACCCTGTTATATAAAATTTATAATTTTTACTATATTTTCTTAAAAATGTTAAGTTACTTCTGAGTTTGTGGCTTCTCGGGCGGGGCCTCCGGCTCTCGCGGGGTCGTGGCATTTTGTCAGCCCTGCCACCCTCTAGTTACGCTACTGTTAATACCAACATACAAATTACTGCTAAACTAGTAAAATTAAACAGTAAAATGTATGGTTGGTATTAAAATAATTTAAAACACCTACGTTTTTAAACGTTGTTTATAAATTAAACCAAGTTTTACTAAACTCGAAATTAAACTCACACTGTACAAGTGGCCCGAAATCAACAAAATATGCAATTATATGTTCTTAAACCTAAAATATGCGAGTTTGTCTAAAAAGTAACGAAAAATGCAAAATTATGCGACAAAAACTTTTATATTTGACATGTAGGTAATATGAAACGAATTTTTGACTAACCCCAATTACAATATGCACTTTCCAAACAAATATGCAAAAGCTTAAAGTTCCGAGCTCTAGTTGTATAACACTTAAAAAATTCTAAAACTTTTTTAAGTTATTTTCTATTTATATCTGTATTGATATCTATATATTAAATCTATATATTAGAAATAAACAAATTCTTCATACTCTTCATACTCAATAATTATGCCCCCGTGTGTCCCCGTGACCGTAGATAATCGTTTAGGTTTAAAGGACACTTTTCTAAAATAAATTTTTAAATAAAATTTTTGTCCAAGTCCAAACCCTTGGGGGGTACTTCTCTTTAAATCAATATTTTAAATTTCTGATTTCAAACGGTCATAGCTCCGATATTATTATAGTTTATATATTATGATTTGCTTATCTACAAATTAGTTTATATCCCCTTATAGTCTAGAATAAACGATTTTTAAGTTATAAATTAAATTAAAGGAAAAAATGTTAAAAAAATTCTGATATTATTTCTTTTACTTTTCTTGTGAACCCTGTATCTCTTAAACGAAACGTCTTAGAAAGAAACTAATGGCCCAAACCGGATAGGGAATTTAACGGGCTACAACTTTTGGTAAAATAAATTTTTTTGGAAAACCAACCGTTTTCACAGAAGTTCTGAAAATAATGAACAAGGTGTAAGTAAAAAAGAAATAAATAAAAAATAACTTAAAAAAGTTTTGAATTTTTTAAGTATTTTTGTGGTATTTAGTAGCATGTAATGTTAAAATAAACAAACTTAACAAAATGTTAAAATAATAAAATTTTAACTGTTAAGTAAATAATACATACTACGAAAAAACATAATATTTAGCAAAACCAAAATGTCAATAATTTACATTTAACAGCGTTGAACTTAGAATATTTGAATAAAAAATTGCGCTATAGAAATGATAAAAATTACTAAAAAAATAAAAAACAAAAAACCTGTAACATAATTTTTTCAATTTTTTGGTATATTTGCTCTCACTTGTTATTTTTACTGTTATACATGACTGATGATCGGAAATAATCGTGAAATAAAAGTCTTTATAATATTATGTTACAGGTTTTTTGTTTTTTATTTTTTAGTAATTATCATTTCTATAGCGTAATTTTCTCAGAATTCTATTTTCTTGTTTATTCAAATATTCTAAGTTCAACTCTGTTAAATGTGAATTATTATCATTTTGGCTTCGTTAAATATTATGTTTCTTCGTAGTATGTATTATTTACTTAACAGATAAAATTTTATTATTTTAACATTTTGTTAAGTTTTATTATTTTAAAAAAGAAATAAATTCACAAAATTTTTAAAAATATCATTTGTTTTACAATTTGTTTTAATGTCAACACGTATTGTAGCGTTTAACGTTTGAGCGACATTGTTATAAAGCTTATTAGTTTATCGTTAATTACGTTGTTAATTTATATTGTTTATTTATTACTGTTAATTATAATTAGTTCGTTATTTATGTTTTTTTTTACCTACACTTTGTTCATTATTTTCAGAATTTCTGTGAAAGCGGTTGATTTCCCAAAAAAAATTTATTTGACCAATGTTGTAGCCTGCTAAATTATTACCTATCCGGTTTGGGACATTAGTTTTTTTCTAAGACGTTTCGTTTAAGAGATACGGAATTTACAAGAAAAGTAAAAAAAAGTAAAATTAAAATTTTTTTTACATCTTTTTCCTTAATTTAATTTTTAACTCAAAAACCGCTTATTCTAGACGATAAGGGAATATAAACTAATTTGTAGATAAACAAATGATCTTTAAAAAAGGTCTAATCTATTAAGTCTAAAAAATTAATAATATCGGAGCTATGGCTGTTTGAAATCAGAAATTCAAAATATTGCTTTAAAGAAAGGTACGCCCCAAGGGTTTGGAATTAGACAAAAATTTTATTTCAAAATTTGTCTTAAAAAAGTGTTTTTTATCACCACCTCAAAGGTTCTCTACGGTCACGGGGAAATATGTTTAATATTTTAATTTAGTAGTAACAAAAAAAAATATTAATAGAAAACTTAAAAATAAGTAACTTTCGTTTCTTGAATTTTTATAGAAAAAACTTGAAGTGACCTAACGTTAAACCGAGCGATCTTCCAAGACTTAACGACGACCTAACAATTCTATATTTTTTATATCAAAATGATGAAGATAGAAAGCCAACAGATAAATATGCAAAAGACTGAATATCTTGCTGGGGAGGACAGGTAGTAAGAATCTAAAAATAAACAAAGTTGTAATAAAGAACTGTGAAGAGTCTAAGTACCTTGAATCGGTTTTTACCAAAATCCCAAAGACACTGAGAGTAGAATAAACGAAGGACGAAAAACCATACAAGAATTTAAAAGTATATGGTAGAGTAAAGAAATCCGGAATACCACAAAGTGCAGAAGATATCGGACAATAGTTGAGATTATTACTATTATTTTAACTTTTCGGTCAGTACTTGACGAAAAAGTAACTCTGTACATCTCCATCAAGCAATCAATTTATAAGTGTAAAAAAAATTTTGCAAAATTTTATGTGGGTTAAAGTCATTTAATGCAAAATAAAATTTTTACCTCATTCTATTTTTCACAACTAAATTTCTGAAAAAATATTTTTATTTAAAGAAAGCAAATCATACAGTTAAAATTTAAACTTCTGTATTTCTGTTAGTTTTTACTATTATTTGTAGTATTCTTCTTCTTCTTCTGCACTTTCCGTATTAGGCATTTAAATTTGCATCTTTTTTTCAGTCTACCTAGGCTTCTCTAGGTAGACGCAGTATTAATAAATAATATATTTTATTTTTAACCATATTTTGTCATTATTGATTTATTGTATGGGGGGCGTTTTTAAAATTTGGAACCCAGCCCCCACATCTCCTAGTTACGCCACTGGATATATCGCTTTGTATTTTTTCATAACATGTTTGATAGTTTCTACTATCGTAGTGAAAATCAAAAAAACATAAAAATCACAGTGTAAAATTAATCTTAAACGTAGCTTATTCAATAAATCTGCGATTTTCTGTGTCATGCCTGTCAATTCAATTCTTAAATTTGCTTGATTCCTATTGTTTCAAAAATCACTTTCATGTATAATTTATCGACATTTAATTAAGATGCATTTTCAATTCTACTTGCTTATAAAATACTTACTTAAATGTAACAATATAAATTCAAAAATAATTTAATTTGATTATTCTTTTTAATGGTGTATGTCTTAAAGTGATTGATTTGTAATTAAAAAGTGTCATCACCAGATTATTTTCCATAATGTGAAACATATTAAAATTAATTGTTTCATCAACAGGTTTTCTTATATAAATCAATATTATTTGTAAGTTTTCACATTGCAATTTCTATTCTACAAACTAACTAGAAAGACAGCAATCATCATGAAATCCATAGTCTTGTGCTTCTTCATCATAGCTTCACTTGCTGTAAGTACATCTAAATTTCTTAAAAAAATAATATATTCATAACTAGCATAAAAATTTATATTTTTATTCTATTTTACAGGTAAATCTAGTTGAATTGTATGGTAAGCTTTTTTAACTTTTTTAACTTTTAAGCTTTATTAATTTTTTTAATTTTCTGCAGAATATGATTCTAACACCAACCAACAAGGACCAGTAAGTTATTTTCATAACCTCTTCTTCTAGGATATAAAAATATTTCTTTCAGAATGAAGTAGTAGGTGCTCCATCACAATTAAATCAGAGGCCAGATGTTAGCTTAGTTGGAAAAATGATTGCACGAAGAAATGCACCAGGTACCTGATGATTTTTCTCAAGTTATAATTTCCAAAATTTTAATTTTATTTTTTAGACTATTTCAAATCAGAACAAGTTAAAACATCGTCGAATGAAGATGCAAACCTAGAGACGCAAAGAAATAAGAGACACATTCCAGGACTGCATTATTATCATTCGGCCTCTCCAATTGCAGCATATCCAGTAGCTACTAATTTAGTACCTGCTCCAGTAGTGCCTGCTCCTGTATTACCTGCTCCTGTAGTACCTGCTCCTGTAGTGCCTGCTCCTGTAGTGCCTCTGGTAGAAGAAGCTCCATACTTGCAGACTTATCATTATTCGCCTTATGGTCCATATGGAGGTCCCTATGGAGGTCCCTTTGGAGGTCCCTATGGAAGTCCCTACGGAGCTGCCTTTGGAGCTCCCTATGGAGCACGTCTTTATTAATTCCAAAAAATTAGTTTTATATAGTTTTTATGGTAATTAAAGAAAAAACAATGTCATCTCAAATTCTAAAACTAAATGTTCGATTATACTTAGTACTTCAGTATTTCAAAATTTTCAAATGTATTTAAATTATGTTCCAATAAAATTATTAATTTAATTGCATGATATTGAGTAAAAATTAAGAATAATAGCTTTGTGTTTATTTGAAGTCGTTTCTAGTTTTATGATATCATGTTATAGTTAGAAATGCGAAATACTACATTAGAATCTCGGATCCGCTAGCTGCATTCGAAATTGATCATAAAACCTATAAGTATAAACAACAAGTGTTTAACAAGATAAGATCTTTGCAAACAAGATAAAAAAAGATGTTAAATACCACTCATTCGATATCTTCGAAAATGGAAAAACTATCCCTTATCCTTATTCATTACAATGGGAAACAAAACCGCCTCTCAACTCTATTCATTCGTTTAGAAACAGTTCTAAAAGAATGTAAACTTTTCTGAAGTTTTAAGTCAATCGTTGTATGCGGTTTTTAGTTTATTTTCTAGCCCAGCAAAATAGAATGCAGCATAATATTATATTAAAGATTGTTGGGTATATTTTCCAGAGAATATTCGCCGATGCTATTTAGCAGCGATCACTTGTGAATCTTTTTGTTGCAGATTAATCTCACTAAACATAACACCTTTCCACAATATATATATGTTTAGTAATAAAAATTGCTTTTCTTTTAAAAAAAACAGCGGAAAGGTAAACTACGTTTGTAATCTACTGCAAATATAAATTTGGCTTGTTTAAAAATACATGTAAACGCATCAAACTCGGAACTAATTACTAAGGATTATCCCAACAAATTAATATACACGAAAATTTGTTACAATTTTTTACTATTTCTTGCACTCATTTACAGTCAAACAGTTTCGAGTGGAATCCACAAACACCTAGGAGAAGCTCTCAACCCAGAAAAAGACTATATTATCTACAACACAATAAATTATTTGCAACAAAATAAAAATCATAAATCAAATATAAAATAAAAATGTATACCTATTCCACAATGTACATATATAAGTGCTAATAACCAAGTTGTTGATGCACTCAAAACTTCAAATAAAAAAAAAATAAAAATTTATCTATAATTTTAAATATCTCTATTTATTTTGTTTTCCAATCCGTATCCCTGATTTCAACCATTAATTTGATCCAAAACAAATAAATCAAAAGTAAATAAATTAAAATGTTAGCATAGTTTAATATTAATCCAAAACTTTATTACACCTAAAAAATGTATAATTTATAACAGGTAATCAAATATAAGATCAATTAAATTTTAATTGGTATAAGAAAATTGAATAACGTAATTAGTGTACCAATTAATTGGTATTTAATGGTAATGTCAGTATTTAAATATTGATAAGACTATGCAACTGATATAAATTTCTAAAAATAAAAATTATTAGTTATTTTAAATGTAGAATAAAATTAAATCACTCGGGATTTATCAACATTTATCATAAATCACAGGTAAAACTTGGGTGAAAATATAAATAAAATTTTATTAACATTCCATAATGTTATGGTATTACGTAAGTGGATATATGCTTTATGTTTAATAACTATCTGTTGTCTAAAACTAAACTGCTCAACATTGTTAAATAAAATAACGAATTAAGTGTAAACAAAGTTGCAATCTAAAGTAATATTTTAAAGAGACAATCAAATAATAAATATTTTGGTTTTTTTGCAATTACATGAACGATAACCTTGCTGTTCAGTAACTCCTAACGCAAATATTATTAGTTGCACTATTAACTTCAACCGATCAAGTCACGATGAAGGGATTACTATATTTGTTACTTATTTTACAAATAAACCTGGTATGATTTACATTTTATTATTATAAAGCTATAGAAATATACTAATAACTTTATTATTGCAGGTATTTCCACAGGATTTTGGTAAGTAACACAATTTCTATCTAATAAAAATGGACAAAGCATTCTAATAACACGTAGTGTTTTATTACAAAATTTTAATATGCGAGTAGGTGTTATATGATTTTTGAAATTGTATCGATATTGTTAATAAAACCTACGTTAATTGAATTCAAATCAAATTCAAATTTTACTTCGTAAAATTGGTTAAACAAACAATAATATGGACATATGGCAAATATTAACATCGATTATTTCGATTATATTATGAAATTAATTAGTACAAGAAAATTTGTTTTCGAATCAATTTAAAGCTAAATATTCAAAATATATTGTCTAAATAACCAATTAGATATTTTAAATATTACTATTCATAGATTGTTCCGTGTGCAGTATAATCCATAAATTATTCGACACAAAAAATGTAAAATTCCCAGTTATTATCTAAATTTATTGAACGATAAATAATTATGACTAATAAACAAACTTATGTAAAAGTAATATTTATATATTGCATCCAAAAAAATTAATATAAATTTAAAAATGAAATTATAAAATTTATCATTGAATAAAATATGATAATAAATTAATAAATAATTCCTGCAATAACGTAGGATAATTTGATTGTTATTGACAGAACTTTTATCTATAGGTCAAAATTTTGTACTTTCTAATTCTAATTAATAACATTAATAATATTTAATTTTTTTTTAATTGAATGGCAGATGATCTCGGTGAACAAATAAGTCAAGATATTTGATAATAAACTAATAAATAATTAAAATAAACAAACTAAACAAAATGTTAAAATAATGAATTTTAACTGTTAGGTAAAGAATACATAGGTACTTACATAAAATAATAATATTTAAAAAACAATAAAAAAGACAATAATTTACATTTAACAGGTTTAGACTTAGAATATTTGAATAAACAAGAAAAATAAAATGAAAAATGACAAAAAATCTTTAAACACCGACTAAGAATTTTTGAAAAAAATTACAAATATAATTTGTCGCTGTCTTTTTTATTGTTTTTTAAATATTATTTTTCTATGTAAGTATGCATTCTTTACTTAACAGTTAAAATTCATCATTGCAACATTTTGTTTAGTTTGTTTATTTTAATGTTACATACTACTTACTACCACACTAACCTCTTAAAAATAAATTTCTTATGTTCTTTTTCTATAATAAATAATTCCTGCAAGAACGTAAGATAGTTTGATTATTAAAAAAAAATTGAGATAATAAGATACAAAACTCTTATCTATAGGTTAAAATTTTGTACTTTCGAATTATAATTCTAAACATTAATAATTTAAATATTTTTAATTAAATCGCAGATGATCTTGGTGAACAAATAAGACGACAAGTTCAAGAATCGTTACGTGGAACAGATAATTTAGGAGAAATTATTTCCAACAATATCCGTCAACAGCTTTCACCACTAAATAATTTAGGGATCTCAATTTCTGAAAATATTAGACAAAATATGCTACCTTTGAAAAATTTAGGAGAAAATATTAAAAATAACGTTCATACCAAATTACAGCCTGTTTATGCTATGCGCATAAAAAATGATATGAAAAACGGTATTGGTGGTACGACAATTATTACGTTTGACTCTGGTAAGCTTGCACTAATAATAAATAAAAAAACTTTTTAATACTAAAAAGAAAATTTTTAAATTTTAGGCAAAACATTAATTGTCGAGAATGGCCAACGGTTTACCTGCAATGGAAATATTCAAAGAGGAGTGTGCAGTGGTTTAAAACAACCATTTCAAATTTTAAGCAGACAAGATTATTGCTATGCTCCGTCATATGCGGTGATTAATGATAACATATGTCTCTCAACCGGTGGACTGAATGTAGAAACCTTTAACAATCAATTTAGCTGCCGTTCTTCCAATGGAGCACCATTAATAATTTTAACCAATCGAGAATACCAAGATTTATGTGGTCAAGCGTCTCCATTTAAAGCTAACTATCAATATTATGCGAATCCAAACAGTCCTTCGCATGTAGCCATCCCAAACTCAAATCCGTATGTAACTTGTTTGAATAACGAACCTAATGTTTGCAATTTTGAAGACACCTTTTCTGGAGGTGGAACGATTGTTTCAAATCAAAATCGTTTTTCTACTAGTTTTAGCCATTTTAGTAACTAACAATTTAATATTTCAAAAATGGCAATGTACTTCATTGGTATATTTTATTCTTAAGTTCCTATACGACTGCTAAATAAAACTATTTGCACTAAGATTTTTATATTTAAGTTGTAGATGCTATAATTAATACAAAAGCCAGGATCTAATGCCAACCGAAAATTTTCTTTGCTAAGCAATAAATGTTAATAAAACTTTAAAATGTAACAATTTTTATTTTAATATACTAGCAATATATATTTTTCACAAATCATAACGTTATGATTTATTATTTTAATTTATTTAATAATTTTACTGTTTTTACGTATCTCAGGAAGAGATTTATAATTAGAAAGAAATAATTGGCTATGTGCAAGTGATTTAAATTTTTTAAAATTCGATGCCAGCGAATGGGGTGGCGAAATCTGGAACTTTTTATAGGATAGTAGCATTACAAAACGCGAAATTGATGCTTTTGTGCTTGAGGTTATTCGAACTTTTCTAGCCTCAAACCATTCCACCGAAACACTTTGATTTCTGTTTTGATGCATAATCGAGCAATTTCGTAGTCTGTCAAGCAAACATAGTTTTTCGTCGTAAAAATTTGTTTTGTCGTAATGATCTTCACTTCTGGAAGAAAAAAAAAATGTTTGAATGCTCTGGTCTCTTCTATTATTATGTCCCCAATAGACGATTTAAATCCTGCAAAGTATTCAGATTGGAAAACTCTTATTGGTCATTCAATATTCTTGTATTTGTTTTTTTCAGGAACAACTCGGAAACTTCCATTTCCTTTTCCTAATTAGTTTATAAATGGTTTACCCCATTCTTGTTCCATACTTGTCTTTGATTTGCTTTCATCTGTATTAATATAATAAATAAAAGCATAAAACACTTTTTGAGGTTCAAATAGGTGGTCTCCCACAAAACTCCCTTTTGAAACACATTTGGCAAACTTCGATTCAACTTAGTTCAAAATTCAAAATTTTTCAATTCCACTTTTAATTACTTACCACTCAGACCGACGCGGTCAAACCCGCGTTAGCGTAAATTTTGATCCTAGATCTCCAACACCCGTTATGCGCACACCATATGAAGAAGATTAAAGCGCCTACGGTGCGAAATGCTTCGCATTGCCATTCCGCTACGCTACGCGCTTACAATTTTACCGATTTCTATATTTACCTAATAAGTTGATATTGATAAATATTTAATGATATTATGACCTTATTGTTTAAAAACAGTCGATTAATATACTTAAATAATGTAATTAATGCAATAGTTTAAAGACCAATAATAATTTAATTGTAAAAGAATTTAATGATAAAGATAATAGTAGTTTATGTGATCAGTATAGAAAGTAAGTTATCATTAAACGCGCGTGATCAGTGGCGCAGCTAAGGGGGGGGGGAGGGGCTAGGGGGCTTTAGCCCCTCCCCAGACACTCTTCTTTCTTTTAAATGACCATAGTCGCTTTTTTACCGGTGCAATGAAAAATTTTTTAAAACAAAAAAATTATTGTGTTCGACTGTTCGATATGATTGTAGTACTGTTTTTAATGTAGGTACTTGTTGCTTGTTGGTAGCTAATCAGCCAAGCCAGTTAATTTAGGTCTAGCATCCTCGAGCCCCCAGGGGCGGATTTACCAAATTGTCGTCTATGGGCACTACTTTGATATGCCGCCTCTGTTATACTTAAGGGCTAACAGGGGCGGTCCGGAGAAAAAGGAAGGGCGCAGGTAAGGGCGTGATCAAACGGATTTTTAGTGTTTACTGAAATTACAAATACAAAATAACTTCACTATAGATAATTAGCAATCAGTTTCAATTCTTAATCTTAATGACTGCTATTTATTGAAAATACGAAAAGGTATATTATAATAAGAAGATTGGCAATAAAAATCGATGACAAATCTTTCGCCCCGAGTTATTTCGGAAATCCCGTTCTTTAATTCTCACTTTAATTTACCTATTAAGTACCAATGTCCTCATTTGATGACAGTAACTTATACATTTTTTTTAAAGCCTAAAAAATAATTCATTTTTATAACTGTAATGTTTGGTTCTTCAATTTGAATTACCGCCTTCTCAAATCAAAGTTTCAAACCAAACCAAAGCTGTGATCGTCAAACAAACCTCGCACGTTGTGATCCCCATCGTAGTAACACTTACAAGTCCATTTAAATCTGCGGATGGCTCTTTGAATGTTAACGTCGTTACCTTGTTTACTAACCTCAAACTTCACCTAAACTTATATGTGCCAGTGGCGTAACCACTGACAGGACAACCAAAGGAATAATTAGTACACACAAATTAAATAAAACACAGGATTCGGTTTAACGATGAATATATTGCAATGCCCCCAGCTATACAAATCTTATAAAAACTTTTCTTTAACCATAAATTAATTCTATAACTGGGCATCCATTTTTTTATAACAAGAGACTCTTCATTATACCAAAATATTTCCAAGTAAATGTAAAATAAAATTTTACATCTATTCGATGGGAACGAATGTTGCAAATTTTACCTTAATCAAATCGCCGGCTTATCAATTTCACACATTCGCTCTAGCAAATTTAATTTTCCAATTCTAAGTATCCAAATTCAATTTTTGATTTCAATCACTTTTCTTCTAATTTAACAACCAAATTTAATCGCTCGGTAGCGAATTCTCAAAAATTATCCAATAATTAATTTCAAATTTCAAAAATAATTGTAATCGCATATAATTCACTTTATTTAATCAAAAAAATAATACTCACAACTTCAAAAATAATACAAATCTCAAAATTAACTCACTTGAGTTAATTAATTAACCAAAAATCAAACTTTTCAATCTTCGCCTCGAGTTTAAACTTACTCGGGCGACGCGCTATCGGCAAAAAGCCACTTTCCTCCTCGATTCGCTCCCACCTGTCCAATTCTCCAGTCTTACAACTTAAAACCATTAAATAAATTTTCATTAAAATGCACAGGATAGGTCGCAATCATTTTGAAACACCACAACAACCCCCGTTGCTAATGACAGTTTTGAGCGCAGCTCCAAACAAAATTAGCAAAAACTCGTGCGTGTTTCAACTAAAATAAATCAAAAATTCTTACCATACCACTACAATATTTATAAATAGACTAAAGTTAATTTCAAAAATAATTAAATCAAAATAAAAAAAAAAACATATCCATTTCCATAATCTTTATCCATCTTCCAGGTCTTTCGGTCTCTATTTTTTCTCTCTTCGGACCTTCCACAAATTGATTTCAGCTTGAGGCGTCCACCTCACCGGGATCTTGTCTCTTGTCTTCCACCCCCGACTCATCCAAAACTTCCAAATCCTCCTTCCTTCCTTTTTTTCTTCCTGTCTTGGGCGATCTCGTCTTTCTAATTTTGAAACCGTTTCTTTTTGTATTGTTCTCATCACTTGTTTTTTTGCTTCTAATCTTGCAGCTCCTTGTCTTTCACATTTTAATTTTTTAGCTTCTACTTTAACCGTTTCTAAATTTTCAGCTTCTTGTCTTCTAATTTTTTGTTTTTCTGTTATAAATAATTCTTTTTCTTCCCCATTTTGTTCCATTTTCTCTTGTTTTTCATTTAATATCTTCCCAGTGTGTTCCAATTCTTTATCAAATGTCTTCTCAATTTTGTTATTTATTCGGCTCATGTCTTTTTCATTTTCTATTATTGTTTTTGTCTCTTTGTCAATTTCTTCCGCCACTGCCTTTAGACTCTTTGCTATTTCATTGCTGATTCTCCTGTCTTTGTCCATTGGTATATTTTTGTCTCTGGCCCTTTCATATTGTTCGTCTAGCAAGTCATTCATTTTGGTGATGAATTCGAACATCATTTTCTTTTCTTTTAGCAACATTTCAGCTTTTTGTTCCATTTTTTTTTTGTTTTGTTTTTATTTTGTTTACTAATTTAATTATTTATACTATCTCAGGTTTCTCATGGTCAAAAAGTAGGTTGCTTTTTTCAAACCCCACGTTGCTGCGCCAATAAATGCAATGCCCCCAGCTATACAAATCTTATAAAAACTTTTCTTCAACCATAAATTAATTCTATAACTGGGCATCCATTTTTTTATAACAAGAGACTCTTCATTATACCAAAATATTTCCAAGTAAATGTAAAATAAAATTTTACATCTATTCGATGGGAACGAATGTTGCAAATTTTACCTTAATCAAATCGCCGGCTTATCAATTTCACACATTCGCTCTAGCAAATTTAATTTTCCAATTCTAAGTATCCAAATTCAATTTTTGATTTCAATCACTTTTCTTCTAATTTAACAACCAAATTTAATCGCTCGGTAGCGAATTCTCAAAAATTATCCAATAATTAATTCCAAATTTCAAAAATAATTGTAATCGCATATAATTCACTTTATTTAATCAAAAAAATAATACTCACAACTTCAAAAATAATACAAATCTCAAAATTAACTCACTTGAGTTAATTAATTAACCAAAAATCAAACTTTTCAATCTTCGCCTCGAGTTTAAACTTACTCGGGCGACGCGCTATCGGCAAAAAGCCACTTTCCTCCTCGATTCGCTCCCACCTGTCCAATTCTCCAGTCTTACAACTTAAAACCATTAAATAAATTTTCATTAAAATGCACAGGGTAGGTCGCAATCATTTTGAAACACCACAATATATTTAACCGAAAACAAAAAGGTAGTCCAACAATCAATTTACCAACAAAGTTAATCTCCTTGATATCATTTAATTCAGAATACTTTAGTTTGAAATTTGATTTAATAACTGTTCGATAATTAATCCCTCTGATCGTAATGTTTTCTAATTGATTATTCATATTTAATGACCAACCACAATCTTTATAATACTTTGTAAAGAAGCGCATATATGTATTTCGATGTTCAACTCAATTGTTTTTATATTATGTAAGATCTTTTAAATAATAAACCCTTATATTATGGTAAATTATCCGCTCTTGACTAAGACTTAAAACTAAGATCATCAATTAATTAATAAGTCGTCACCTTAATCTAAGTTCGTCCCCCTTATTGCTAATTGGTCATTTCCTTAAATCTAAATAAATCGTCTGTACTTAACTAAATAAATCGCCCATACTTAAAACTAGCGTCATCATCTTAAACTATTATGTAGCCGCAAATAATCATAAAGAACTTTGTTAATATTCGTTATTAACAGTTCTTAAATATCGTAATTGTTATTATCTCATGTGGTCGCAAATAATCATAAGGAACTTTGTTAATATTTGTTAATAACTGTCCTGAAATATCAGAATTGGTACTATCTCATTGAGATATTTAAAAAAATAAAAAATAAGCAACATGTTCACCGAATTTGCCCGATCATTTGTACGTCCTTGTTGCGGTTATCATTACCAATGATCAGTCATTTCTGCGATATATTGCCACGACCATCTTATAATTTTAAGCGTCCACCTCTCCTTTGTTGTGCAATTCATCTAAATTAAGTTATCTAATGCTATATATATTTTTCTACTTCAAACAACCGCCTTCATATTGTTTATCTTAGACAAATACTCCTACTTTGTACTTAGAATAAACCATCGATCGTTTGTACTATAAAGATACCTCCCAGGTCAAATATAAATAATCAATTTTTTTCATTGCATTATCCCACTCCGCTTAAATATAATAATGTATAAATCACAATCTCAAACCAATAATTAAATCTTAACACTGAAGATAAAGTAATTTTAAAATAGTTTAAATTCATACACACGTGGTCTATAACCTATTACGTAAATTTCTAACAACTCATCCTGTCCTTATTTAAAAAGATAATAATTAATAAATTTATTTAACTTACGTATTTTAAATTTGTTGATAACTAAAATATATTTGAAATAATTTTAAATTCAATTATTGAATAACTTTTTCTTAAAACATTTGCCGCACTAAAAACCGATCTTCTTACGTCGACGTTCAAAACCCGTAAAGACATCTTTTTACCCTCTTAGTCCTAACGGTAAAAATTTCTAACGGAAACTTGACTTCCTGTGTTTTAAAACCGCTGTTGCCAAATCGTTGTATTTTAAAGTAACCAAAGTGAACTAAATTTAAAATTTCGCGCCCATTATATTTAAATTCAAATTTACAATATTACATAACAAAAATTTTTGTCCACATCGGTAAACATCACTCTTTGTATTAATATTTTAATTTTCAAAAAATATCAAATTTCAAGGACATTTTTATGAGAGTGTAACTTAGACGAAGTTTGTAGGCTAGACTGTTGTTTTTTTATCGTTCAACAAAGTCATTGTAATAAAACAAAAAAATATGAGGGATATCTAAAATGTTTAGGAATTGCGTTAAAAATATTTCCGATTGTAAATCAAGAATAATTTATGTACAATTTGGGTTTAAATTAGGGTGTCCTCGAATGAGGACATCGGGAGAATATGGTAGTAAATTGAAAATTTCTCAGACATAGAGCCCTAAAATCAAAAAATGATAAACAACATTTTTAAATAACTATTTTTTTGTAAACTATTTCAAAGAAAACAACCTTTGAAATCTAAAAAAATATGCTTGGTACTTAATGGGTTAAGGTAGGTAACAGTGGTGACACAATAATTATACTCGAAAATAAGATGACCACGCCTCTTTTTCCGAAAAAATCTTGTCTGCGGCGCACGCCTTTGGTACAGCTCGCTTCGCTCGCATCCTTTAGTCTCCCCCATAACAAAATCCTGGCTGCGCCACTGCGCGTGATGCTTACACAAGTAGAATAAAAACACATTATCATAATATAAAAGTTTAATTTTCATTACCTTTTTTTTGAAAATTGATAATTTTTATTTATTTTACCTACATTCTTATAAAATCTCCTTTAATGATTAAAATCTGAATATGTAGCTATAATGCTTTTTCTGGAAACTCAAAGCAGCTCAAATTTTTTAAATAATATAAGCGATTTCTTGAAAAAGGATCTTTTTGGCACCATGTTTTATATGCTTTTTTGTGCTTTTTATGCTTTCCTGTGCGGTTTTTGATTTTTTGAAGGTTTTTTTAAAGCTTTTTTTTGAAAATAAAAAACAACGTTTATTTATATTTAAGTTAAAATAGCAATAGAACTATTTAAACAATAACTGTATTTATTTAATACACCGTGTTTATATGTCACACTATATTTTTCGCCTTGCACGTACTGCTGCTCAGCAGTTTTTTTTTTCTCCCGACAACTTCAAATTTGCACCAATCACTAGTGTCGACGCGACGTTGAAAGAAGCTTTTTAGTTTACAAAGAACTTTTAAGCGATAGGATGAATTTTACTCCAGAACATTCAAAACAATTTTTAATAATCAATTGTTTTACAAATTAAATTCAAGCTGTTAATAATTCTTTTATATTAATAAAATTTTTTTATAAAATATACGGGTTAAAAGAACAATAAAATGAGATTTTTTAACCCGTTTATTTTATAAAAAAATACATTAATATTAATATTAAGGGTCAATAATTATTTATAATAATAAATTATATAATAAATTTGGTGCTTTTTTTAATTAAATTGATGCTTTTTTAATCACTCTTTTTTTAATTTTCATTTTTTTATCTTATTTTTTTATTCTTTTTTATCTGGACTCTATTAATGATCAAACTTTCATTCACAATTCACTTCCGACTATTCTGCTCAATCATAGATACTGGCATAGACTCTTGATTTAAAATGATGCCCATAACATAAATCAGAATTTCAAATTCAAAAATGTACATAAGTTATTAATAACAAAATTGTACAATTCAATTCTTACAAAAAATATAAACTCGCCAAAATTTTATCTTGAGATTTTTTATATTGATATGAAATTTATAAATTGTTCAGCAAATGTTTTATTATAAGATAAAGAAAAATAACTTTCTATTAAGCGAATTGTAAAATTTCTTTTATAAGTCATAATAATTTAATTTGTGTTTTTGTCAATTATTTTATATCTTTTCAAATTATTATCACCAAAATTTGTATATTGAAATACATTTTTATAATACGTAGTTTACAAAATTAGGTTAGGTTGTATTATTAGCAAATATTTCCACCAAGTTTCAGCCAGATCGCGATCGGTCCCGTAATCCAAAACTTAGCCCATAAATTTATAAAATTTAACTTTTTACTGTTTTAATACACTCTTATACCATGACTTCATTTCAAAAACTGTCTGAAACTATAAATAACTTAGAAAATTATCCAATTTAAACTCTATAAAATTGACTTAGTTAAAAAATTACTACCCCAAAATCTGCCAAATTCACCACACAAGTTTCAGAAAACCAATAAAAACGATATTTGACTGTATTCATCAACATGATACAAATTGAGAAACCACATCACACCAACTTCATCGTTGTGATCTAAAGCCTAAGTTCCGCCTATGAATTAATTTTTTTTTAATTAATAACCAATTAAAACTTTTAATTATATTATAGGGTAAAAAATCACTCGCATTAGTGTTGGTCGCGAATAGATTAACAGATTTAAATACTGTAGAATATCGCAGAAAAATAATCTGAAAATTTTTTGGTCATCAAAACTATCATCAGGATTGAATTAAAAGCAACAAGTTATGCTATATCTTGTATGACTTTATTATTTCAATTTGTAACTGAATAATAACTTAATATACTACTACAAATAAATATTTTAATGGTTAATAAACTAAATCAACTCGATACAATTAAATTTTAATTTAATTAAAAAGCTGTAATTACTGTATGAAATATTTTATTCAGCCCGAATTTAGTTTATTAATTTTTAAATATTTATCGACAATTTTCATTGAGCTAATAATTTATATAACATTTTAGCTTATAATACTAATAAAAATTAAAATTAAACTTAACAAAAATTTTGCAACAATTATACAGGAAAAATAAATTCAACTAATGTGCATATAGTTTTTTTTCTAACAAACTACTTATTATAAAAAAGTCATTATCAAAAAACTACTTATATGAATATCATATCACAACACAGTAAATTTCAATCACAATATGGTAATTCTATCAATTACAAATACTGAAATTTTACTTGCTCCGACATATGCAATCACACCTGTCAATAAAAAAATACTGCATGTACCTTTAGGAATAATTACCTAATATTCCGATTTGATCTACAAAACTTGAACTTTCTTTTTTGGTAGACATATAAATCTATCTTAAACTTATTTTCAGTCTTTGTGAATACAAAATTATCTTGAATGGGAACATTAAAAATTGGTCAAGATTAGGCTTTTAATTTCCCTATAATCGTTCAATACAAAAACTGTTCACAAAGATAATTCCCAGACCATTATTTGTAAAAGTATAATGTCAGGCTTTACTGCTTATACCAGAGCAAATTATAAACTGCATCACACAAATAAAACATTACCAAGTGTTATCAAATACTTTATCATTGTGAGTTATCAAAAAATCTATTAATACAATATCGGCAGTCATATCTGGTAACATTGAACAGGAGAGAGGTCCCTTTGGTCCAACAAGGGTAGGAGCGAAAACGGTAGCCAAGTTGTGAGAATTCATTTTGTTAATTGCAGAATGAAGAGCAACCCTATTATTGGCAAGTCAAATTAGTAATCTTTTTCAAAATTAAGTATTAAATCTTACCTGTGCAAGTGATCGAGTAAATATCGGAGGGTATAATAATGAGCTTTAGGAAGTGCAAACAAAGTTTGTTTTGTAAATGTTAAACGAGAATCAAATTTATTCTGAGCTGCAAAAATAATGTAATTAAAAAAGATTCAAGTAATTGATAAGTTACTTACACATTGCGTTGACCAAACCTGGATATGCTTTAAATGTTATTAACGGAATTGGGAGAAGACGTAAGTATAACTTTAAAGCTCCAGCAATTACATTAATATTTGGGTATTTATCCTGACATAAGTTAGCTTTTTCTCCATCTAAAAATATTTACGATAATTTTGTTTACATCAAATTAAATGTTTTGTAATTACCTTTATCAAATGCAGTTTTTATGGTATCAATTTCATCCGCAAAACCACTGAGACGATATATTCCTTCACTGGTAAGACCTCTAGCTTCCACTTCTGTGATGCACTTTGTTACCACAAAAGGCAGATCTACATTATGAGCAGCTAAGAGGGTAGTTAGTTCAATACCAAATACACCTCTTAAATATTTTAAATCGGGCACGCAGTTGGGATGAGAACATTTGGAACATTTTGCTAGAAATTTTAAAAAATTAAGATAAAATTGTATTTTAAAGTGTTAATATAAAAATATAAGTAATGTCTCAAATAAAATTTCTAGTTTAACTTGAAAAAAATAGTACACTGTTTCATTAGGACTGAAAACTTCTTGTTAATGTCAACTCTTTGAACCAATCAGTACTCGTAACAGAGCTGGTGTTGGTACCAAAAACTTTGTAAGTTTCCAACTCGAACACGGCCTATGTATAATATCAGATCGAGAAACCTAATAGGAGTTTTGGAAGAAATCAAAATCAATTAGAATATTAAATTCTAAATCTTGCTTTTTATTGGTTCAAAGCTGTTCTGGCATTTTCAAAACATCCATAAGGTTTACCTTGATCAGCGGTGGCAAACCTATAGCACGCGTGCCCGAGATGGCACGTATAAAAACTTCAATGGCATGCAAACGATTTTACAAGTGACATCATTTTTTATACACGCCACAAATTAAGTAACGTGAAATAATCTCAGTACTCGAATTAATTCAACTGCGTAAAAACGACTAACCACTATTAAAATTTGTAAGAAGTGTTTCCTGTATAAAGCTGCAGATTAAGTGCATCATCTGTTCACCAGACAAACAGCAATAATTGCATTTAAATGAACTGAATGTTAAACTACAAGGTGTTAATAAGAAAATTATTGTCATGTCTGATTTAATCAAAGCATTAGAAGCTAGATTACAGATTTTCAATCATGATCTTATTTCCAACACCTACAAATATTTTCAAAATATAAAAAAAATCTTTGCAGAGCTCTAGAATCTCATGAAAATCCAGATAAAGTTAAATTGAACAAAAGAATTTTCTGTAGCTATTCAGTCAATAATAAACAAATTTTCTTCAAGATTTAAACAATTCAAAAAATTTGCAGAAACCTCCAAATTTATTTTATATCCAGACACAATATCAGGAAATAAACTTAATTTGAAGATATTTGATCGGCTAACTTTACACTGAGAAAACTGACATGGTTAAAGTAACAGTTTTTGCATGGTTGAATATTTTCACATTAAATGAATAAATGAAAGATTGAAATAGCACTAAGCACTTTGTTGCAGTCGTTTAAAAAAGTTTGAATCAAACTATTATTAATTTTAAAGCTTTTTAGTTTCAATCAAACGATAAAAATGTTGAAAATAAAACAACATTCCAAAATAATTAAAGTAACACTTTTTTTCTTACATGGAATAGTTAAATTTGAGGTTGTGACAACAATTTCGAGAGTTTTAAACTGATGTGGTTATTATATTGGCACAAAATGAGATATAGTTAAACTTGAAGATTATTTTCATTGCCACGAAGATCCTAAATATTCAGTCAACAGTGTATAAATGTTAACTTAATAAAATATACTTTATTATTTGAAGACTCTGTATAATTAAAATAATACTTAAAATATTTGGATAAACATTTATAAATTAAATACTACATCGTAGCATATTTAAAAAACCAAAAATTCAGCAAATTCCCCCTCAAACATGAAAAATGCAACTTTATAAGACGGTATTATTGCGTAAGCGTGTGGCGTCTTTGCATTGCTTGTTCAGATTTTTTAGTGAAGTGCGTTTGTGAAGATTTCAATTGAGGTAAGTTATTATAAATTTTATTAATAGTTTAAAATTTTAACAAAATTTTAAATCTTTAACAGATTATTTATTGTAATTAATATTATGGGGCTTCCAAGATTATATAGTAGTATTTTCAGGTAATTTTTAATAAAGTAAATTAGATGTAAAATTTCTACCGTTCTTGCTTTTTGTTTCGTTTTTTTTGTTTCAGCTCTCGTTTCTGTGGCGTAAGTTAGAATCGGGCGTACCATGGTTTTATATATTTAGTTTATATATTATATAGTTTATATATTATATAGTTTTGAACTGGCACAAAATATACAGTTACTCACAAAACTATTCGGACGCTCCTATGTTAGCAATGTAAATTGAACTTTTTGAAAACCCTTTTTAGCATATAAAAATCGCTTTTACAAAACTACTTTTAAGATATTTTTTGTAGATAATTTCATTCTCTTTATTTTTGTTTACAGATATTTTTTTATGAATCGTCGTCGCCTCGTTTTCGACTGACAAGGGAATTATATGACCTCCGCATTTTTGTAAGTTTTGCCACTTATTGTGCTGAAAGTTTGACCCTCCAATAACAACTCAAAGCGGTAGGACCAGATAGCCAGAAATTTTCGAAAAATCGACTTTGAAATATTGTCAAGGGAGTTTGAAGACAAGATGTGAAACAATTAGCAAATAGTTTCGTAGCACAGGTAAGAAAGAGTTAGACTAGGAACCAGTGGGTCCACTGTTTTATTCCCACCTTCGCTAGTTTTTTTCTTTTTTAATTTTTTTTCTGCAGTGCGTATTCACACGTCATTTAATTATTGTAAAATTGATTAAATTTCCATTGTCTTTGTCTTATATTAATAAAAGATGAAAAATTGTATTTTGGATTAAAAATGAAAAAATTGTATGTTTACAGGCCCATTTATATGCTTATGAAATTCAAATTTTGCAAGAAATGTGTTTTATTAGTTATTACAATCTAAAAAGATCATAGAATTTATCCTAAACATACTATTTGTAATAGCGAAGCATACATTACTTAGGTACTATTGATGTTATACTTACAGAAGTAATGTAGTATGTATGTTTATATGTTAATTTTTTACATTTTACCTTATAAAATAATTATAATTTATATAAATTTATATGTGCATAAATTTGAATTTTTTTTATTGAAATTATTTTATTTTTAATTATTATTTTTTAATAATGTATTAATTGTAATTTAATATAATAAAATATTTAATCAATTACTATTTTATGTTGTGTCAATAATTTTTCCTATTTAGTTTTAATTCTTCACCCATTGCAGTGAAATAGACGATATTTCAGTTAACCAACTATAACGATTGAAATTTAATTTTTGACGTTGATTTACACAAAACACATTTTCACTGAATATTGGGCATGTTTTTTTCAATGGTGCCCTAAGTTGCTATAAACATTTTTAATTGTTGAATTAAAAATGTATAACTTTAAATCAAACTTCGGAGTGTTTTTAAATAACATTTTTTTAATGTTGAAATAAAATATACTATGTTACATTAATCCTAGCTTTCTTTTTCGCTTAACAGTGTTTTACAATTATTCCAACTATGATACAGTTTAAAGGAAAACGTTAAATTACCTTGTATATTTATTAATTCAACATTTTAAAAATGAAATTTTTTAATTATTATTAGAATGTAGCAACCGCATTCGCCGTATTTAACCACGAATAACTGTTGAGGAAACGTGTTTTCAGTTAAATTAACAGTTTATTTCTCTTGGTGTAGAAGATATAGAAATGCAATTAATCGATTTTCAATCCAGTTCAACATGAAAACAAAAATTTGTAGATTTGAGAAATGATTTAGAAATAATTGAAAATGAACAATTGTCAGGTGTTTTTTAAAAAAATGCAGAAGAGGAAATTGTAAAAACTTGAAATGCCATCCCCAAAACCTTTAGTTGTTTAAAAAAAACTAGCAAATCATTATTTTAGGAAATGAATTTATAAAAAATAGTTATAGAAATAGAATGACTAATGATTCTAGTTCGGCGTGTGTTTTGCTGAAAGTAACCAAGTATGAACCTGATGTAAAGTACTTAGCTTTCAATTTACAACAGCAAAAATCACATTAATTTAATTTTAAGTTTTTTAAGTTTACATTATATAGTTTTTCATATTTTATATTTGATTAATTTTTATTTATTATAAACATAATAATGTTTATTTTTAAAATTGTCTAAATACAATTCTGAAATAAATTTTTCTTTTAATTTTTCCCTTATTAAAAAGTGTTCTAATCAACTAATCAAAAAAATGTTTTTTAAATTTTTGGCACTCGCACATAAAAAGGTTCGCCACTGCTGACCTAGGTGATTCTATACCAGGTGACCGGCCAAGGAAACGAACAAGATATTGATTTTTTCTAAATTCTTACTTCCCATTATAACGGATAAGAATGAAAAAGGTATCAAATTAAAGAGATTTTTATTCTGCGTTTAAAGATGCCGAACACTAATATTTTATTATTTAATTATTGTTAAAAACTCAATAGTAAAATTAAGAAATACGGCTTTTAAAAAATTATTAGCCGTTAAATTAATTATTAGCCATTATAATGGGAAGCAAGAATTTAGAAAAAAGCAATATCCCATGTTAATACCCTATGTTCGGTTCCTTGGCCAGTCACCCGGTAAAATCAAGACACAAGTAATTTAATTTAGAATTTGTAAAATTTTAAATAATGTATAACTATGTATAGTAAAACTAACCATGAGCGACCAATCCACAATCATCACACTTGAGACCCTGAGCCGTAAATCCCCATAGAAAATTTCCACACAGCTCACACCAATTAAGGCCCTTGAACGTTTTAACTTTAAAGTGGTGAGATTTCTCCATCGTATCTTCGGAATGCTGTGTAAAAATACTGTCTGGACCAGAAGTAAACTTATTCCTACAAGAACTTTGTTTTTATCAACTCAAAATAGAAAAATGATTTTTTGAACCTTTCTTCCTTGAATTTTGCCAGCCGCTTGTGATTCAAAGTCATGTATGGACTATCCTCATAGTTTACATTTTCTAGTTCTTTTAATACTGAAGGTGTCTTTAATTTTAAGTACATGTGAACAAGACCGTCGGCAACTAAAGTTTTTACATTTCCATACCTCTTCTCGTTCACATAGAAGCCCTCGGAATCGTGATACAATTTGTAGTGATGAATTTCGTTATTGAATCTGCAAATCAGAACAAATTAAAATTGTATCTTTCTTATAGAAAAAAAATTACTTTAAGCTTAGTGTATAAAATTTTCCGTGTGCAGATCTACTGTTTCTTACAATATAACAACCGTCTTGATAATCTGTTAGCATAGCCTCTGCTTCCGAGTGACTCATATCACCATAGTAATAATATCCCAGATGGGTTGGAATTTCAAAGTCAGACTTATCGTTACATATCGGTTCCGGTTTAGGTGCTTCTAGTTGTAAGCAATACACTAAAAATTAACAAAAAATGTAAGCACCGAAGAAGTGGTGTATGTAATTGTCCAAATTTACTAATGAAAATTTAAGAATTGGTTGGCAAAAAAATAAAAAAAAGTTTCTTACATTTATGTTCGTTCATACTATCGACTAAAATAAATGAGGTGAAATGAATTATTTATTATATAAGCCAGAAGATGAATTTTCAATACAAACAAATATATAAGTTAGGTTATTTAACTTACATTCGTGTTTCCAAACTATATGTTTAGGCGATTGCGAAGACGGTGGTTCCATTGTTATCTGCTTTGTGCGGTTCCTAATCAATTCTTGAGTGTGGGAATTTCACATCACGTACACTCACGTAAATAATAACAGCTACTTTCACTAATGACAATAAAGAAAAATCCGCGAAGGATGCAGTCAGCGAATATCCCCCAGCAGGGGCGGACTTGGCCCACTTTAGTAGCCCGATTATTTCAAGACAATAATAGTATTTATTTATACATTTTTCGTATTTTACATAATAATTATTATAAACGTCTATTGATATATATTTGCATAAATTTGTAACTTTCATTCATTCGTTAAGCATTCTTAATAGTTGGTTTCACAAAAGCAAAACAAAAGCCAATTAAAATTTTACAATACATTGCACTTAGCAGCTCTATAAAACCACGATTAATCTTAGAATCTCCATTCTTTATTTATGGTGAATTTCCACCTCTCCAAATCCTATTGTTTGTTATCTTTTTTAACTTTTACTTTTGCGTACTTTTCAAATGAGAATCAAATTGAACGACGACGAGGCATTAAAGTAATTTAGTGCCGCCCGCTAATATAATGTTTTAAAGAAGGAGCAAATGCCCAGTGGGCCGGTGTGTTTCGAAGGCCGCAGTTAGGCCTTTCGATTTATTTTTTAAACTCATTACTGTCGCAATTTCTGTGACTTTTCTTTGTTTATTTGTGACAAAAATCGTGAATACCATTAAAACATGCCATTCGATAGGTTAATATGTAATATTTTACACCAATATATAATAACACAAACTTGATTTTGTAATATACAACCTACAAGATATATTCAAATTTGCAAAAGAAAAGAAAGCACTCAATTTAAATTTTTGCAGACTCCGGTCTATTGAATATAATCAAAATACCAAGTTTCTTTTGTTTTATGATTAAGGAATTTTTACTCAAATATTACATAATGGTGGCTTCTTAAATTTGTCATTACGGGAAATTTTAATAATAATATGGAACTTACATGTTTTGGTCAGGTAACTTTGTGACCAGCGGTAGAACTTATATGTTGACCCTAATCGATTTAGCAAAGCAAGAATTAAAAACTGATAATCGATGAAACTTAGTACCTACCTTCCGATATTATTTTATATATTTTTCAGTCAAGTTGATTATTAAAAGAATTTCAAAAACTTCAAAAATGGTATGTGTGTAATTCTAATACCTCGTATGCCCAAAAACCAAGTTTTGAGATAAATGAAAAAAACCGTCTAATTCTTTATAAACTAAAATATTTCAACCATTCTATAATAATCTAAATTTTTTTGGGTTACCTGTGATACTAAAATAGTCAAGTGTGGCTTACAGCATACAGAAACTGCATAAGCTGATTTTTATATTTTTAAAGCTTACGAGGTATTAGAATTACACAGACGATATACTATATTGGCAGTTTATTTCTTTCGTTTCACCTACCAAGATAAAAAATAAAAAAAATTGATAATAAATCTTGATATATTTAATTTCAGTACAAGGATAATAATAAAATGAAATGTTTCAATTTTGAATAACAAACATCAAGCCACATGGCAATATAATATCAAATACATAAGATTCTAAATATCAGAGTAGAGTTAGTTTGGAATGTCTATAGATTTTTATACCTTATATAATCACAGAGTTATGTTATAATAATACATCGAACAATTTGAAAATAAAGCAATAGCAAGAAAACATAAGCAAGTACACTTTCTTTGTTATAAATATTAGAGAGAATATTATGGTATGTAGTAATACACAATTTCAATTAAAATTAAACACTGATGAGCAATTTCAATTGGTCATTCAAATTTTACATATTATATTCGTAGAAAAACGTGAACGTTTCATATTATCTTTAACAAAAAGTTATGATTTATCCAACATTATATTATGCAAAATTTTGTAATAACAAAATAATTCACACGTTTCACAAGAATAAAATTTGCAACCAAAATTTTCAATAAATACTTAAAAGTTTATTAAACCAGTTAACAAACTCCAAGTAATTGCTTTGAATGCTTAAATGGATAAATAGGTAACTTTATGTTTCAATTTAAAATCTTCCTTTAAATACTTAAAATCACAAGCTCATTGCAAAACGTAACGTACATAAATAATACTTAAAAAATTAATTAATTTGGTTTTTCTTTCATAATTAGTAATGTAACTACAACGTAAATAAAGTAAGTAAATAATGGTATGTATGCACAACAAAATTAATGTAGTATCTTTGTACTTCTAAAAATGTAGTTGCATCACTCGTTCAATTAAAATATCTCAACCGATAACTTTACTTATAACTTAATAATTTGAACTAATCTTGACTATGTTCATCAATTGTGTAAATAAATTAATACATAAAAAAATTTAATTATAATACTCATGGTGTGGATAGAATTGCCTACCAAAAACCTGTAGTTAATTCCGACAACAACAAAAGTATGATAACATTTTTCCTCCTAACTACTTACATATTAAGACAATTCTTACAACAGCACATTTGGCAAATTAATACCCAAGTAAAAATTTACACATTATATACATAATATAAAATTTTACTAAACAATTTATCTAAATTTAAATAATTGCATACATTTGCTTCACTTTCGTCCCCTTCTCCTGAGTCACATTTGGCATATTGTTTGAATTTATCGTCTGAGGTTCCTTAAAGATGGGTCTAAAACATATTTTAAAGGAGAAATTAAAAAAAAATTTTACGGTAAACTCGTCAAGTTTGGAACAAATCCGATAAAAGTTTTTACAGAAATTTCCTTTTTTTATTAAATATCACGTTTGTTTACCGCTGACATTTTTTAGCTGTGACGTCATCGTAATTTTTTTTAAATAGCAACCCTTATTTTTCTCCGTAAAAACTAGTCAATGGCAGAAAAAAGTGATATTTAAAAAGAATCTTTTGAAAATGTTTTTATCAAATTTGTTCCATACTTTATGAGTTCGCTGTATTAGGAATGTTTAATTAAGAGAAGTTATAGAATAAATTAATTTTAATTTAAAAAGAATTTACGATTATTTCGAATAATTATAATTAAAAATTACGCTTACGAAGTTCGCAGACAAGAAAAGGAGAACTTCCATCTACCCACCCTAAATTCCAAGGTAGGTATCAACGCTATTCTTAAAAAGTTGAACTAGAAGGCGTTAAAAATATTTACGATTTTTTAAATCTCAGGGACAAATGAGATAATTTACTTTTAAATTTTACCATCTGGTATTAGCTTTAAATAAAATTGTTCGGCATTGTGAAACAATTGTTCGATTACGCTTTAATTTATATCGATGTAAATATCAGCTCATATCATTAAATAATTATACACAGGCGGTTTCAATTATACGCTGTTGAAATTACGAAATAAATTAAAATTAGATAAAGAAAATCTTATGAAGACGTTAGAAAATAAAAGAAGTGATTGGCCAGATTTCTCACAAAGATGCTTAAACAAGAAAATCTAGTTATAAAAAAAGTTTAAAATAAAAAGCAAGATAGATTAAATTAGCACTGACAAAGTAACTTTTTTCAAAATTATAATAAATTACAGTGTTGTCGAGATATAACGAACCTCCGGTTATAGCGAACTAATCTAAATGTCCTGTAAAAACAACCCACCTAAAGAGGAAAGTAAATATTTACCGAATGTAAGGTACTTCGGATATTATTATGAACCAAATCAGTCGGTCATTTGGGGTTCATTAAAATCAAACACCTTTGTATTTGTACCTTTATGCAGCTGTTTTCTTCTTAGTTTTGTAAATAAATTAACAACACAATGTAAATGCTCATTCACATCAGAATACAGGACTCCAGCAATGTAAATATATTTGCACTTATGTAGATAGACGTCCGATTTGAAAACGCAACTTCTTGCGGCCCCCCTTCAAATTGGTAGTTGACGCAACATGATACACCCATCATTTTTAAAAAAAACTTACCAAAAAGCCTAGAAGTATCCTCAAATATAAACTACTACTACTAGTTATTTTAATATTATTTCTGATTTTTACTTGCAGTTTGTATATTATTAGTATAATCTCCTATTTTTTGTACAAGCCTCAGAATTTTTACAATATATCTACAAAAAAATCATGAAATATTTAGATGTTTAGTTGGGTGGATTCAACTCACTGAAGATTAGATATCGTCGGTTTCCTTTATATTTCACATAAATCACATTAATCACCTAATATATTATTCTTCAATGGTGTATAATAACACGTAGAAAAAGAATATATCTCAACCCTTTCACTACCCTCTATAAATTATTATTCTAAAAAAAAGTCAATGAGTTAAGTTTTTGATAGATTAAAGCGTATTATTTCAACACCAACTCAAATACGAGAAAAAAAGAGGGAGTCAACGAAAAAAGTAAAGAGTGAAAATAGAGGACTTTCGTATGTTATTCAGAAGACATAAATCATTTAAATCTCCACTTTGCTTCACAAGTGCGAAATACTGCAGTGGGTTTTTGCAAAAAAATCACAAAACACTTTTTCCTGCTCTGGGTAGCTTTATCTCATGTGTGCGGGTGCAGTCGGGCTTATTCAGAGTCGAGGTTCGATGCTTGCAAAAAAATAATAATTACCAAAGTTCGATTTTTAAAACTTGCAATCAAAATTAATTTAAACTTTAAAAATTTTAAATTCGCCTCGATGATCGAACTTACGATTACGATTTATCAATCCAAATGTGGTATCTTCTGCTCCACACGTCGTTCTCTTTAACAATATAATTTTACATTTCCCAACACAAATCCAAATTATATCAACCAAATCCAAATCAATAACTTTCAATAAAAACAATCGCTCAAAAAAATAAATCACTTTAATTTCAGAAAAAATTCTCTAACTCACAAAATTCCTCGATCACGTTTGACCAAAATTTTTGGCAAAAAAGCCCCCACTCTCCTCAAACTTCCGCTAACCTTCGCTCTATAAAACTTGAACCACCTAATTTAAATTTTAAAATTACCAAAATATTTACAGTTCCTAACAGGGGCGGCCAAAATCTTTTCGTAACACGACAATACATTGTGGAAACAAAATTAATTTTTATCCCAACAATAATCAATGGATAAGTGGTTAAGATAGTGTAAAAAATTTGATATGATTTATCCCAGGAGTTTATGCCTTTGATTTGACAAAGTCCTTCTTTGTATATAATATACTAATGTTCTGAATGTATAATACTTTTGTAATATTATAATATACAGATAAATATTACTTAATACTCACTTACACACTAACAAAAAGAAGGTATTCGTTCAAAAATAAAAGTGATTTATTTTGTCAAATCAAATCAAAACTTTTTTTCCTAGGCACCTTCTTGCATTAGTTTCTATTCAACAAATACAATAATTTTAAATGTCTTGCAAGATTAACTTAAAATTTTGAGAGCTTATATAATATATATAAGGGAACACAATTAGATATTTTAAAAACTATAATATGGAAATATTTAGTGTCTAGACCTGAATTTTTAAATATTAGATATTTTGTAATAAATATACAATTTTTACTACCGGTAATTTTCAATCAGGTTTTGAATAAACTCAAAGATTTATGATCTTTGATTGATTTAACTCTGATATGAAGATTATTATCTTCTGTTAAACAACCAGCTTTTATGTGGATAATCTCCATAGTATAAAATAATTACTATATCAATGTATCTCATATTTTGAATAAACTTTTAATAAAACTATCAATGATCTCAAAGAGAAAGAAAACTATTTATCAAAATAAAATTAGTTAAATTTCTTTTTGACATCATCTTGACCCATGCAAAAAAAGTTATCGTAACTCATTTTAGATGTTATGACTACAGTAACTTAAAAATGAGTTACGATAGTCTTCATGATCGATCTGATAATATAGGATAAAATATGAGAAAAGTAGTCGAGTTATTTTTAAGCTTGAAATTGTCAATATTATCTTTTTAATGCACAATACAATATAAAATCAATTTTTATTGTTGGACAATTGATTATTATCAAAAATCTAATGAATGTTGTAAATATAATGTTAAGAAAGCTTTCAAAATGATCAAGTGGCAAGTAAAAATAAGCTTTTTAGTAAATATTAACCATGCTATGATAAAAAGTAACCAAATTTAAAAAGTAAGTGCTAAAATTCAATCAAACAATAAAATTATGTCAATATGAAATTAGAAGCTATAGAAAAATTAAAGGTAATTGTAAACCATAGAAAAATGCATAACAATAAAATGCAGAATTACATCCTCCAAGCATTATTTTAAAATAAATAATAATTTAAAACCAGTGGAATAATTTATATTTTAAGCAAATTTACACTAAGCTTTACAATGAGTATTTAAATGCTATTAAATAACAAACCAAATTTAATTTGTTCTTAACAAATTTTTCAAAGCTTATACTAAACAATTATATTGGAAGTGATTTCATTCGATTATTAATTTATTTGCTACTTAAATATATGCACACAAAAACCTGAGCATAATTTACAATGTGTTTAACTCAAAATATAACAATTATTTATTAACAGAGATATGCATAGCAAGATCATTATTATGATTATAACAAGCAATTCATTGTTTTGGAAAACTTTCATAAAATTAATTAGTCATAACATCAGTTCACATGGAATATTTAAATTACGTAAAAACAAAATTGTAATACTGTTTTAATTACATTAATGGTTAAGAATAAATTTCGAACACGAGGATATAAGAAATCTGAAAACAATTCAAATTTACTTCTCATTATTTAAATTACAAATATAAAGAAGGTCCTATAATTATTTAGGGCCAAGTTACAACACATTTTAATTTTTAAATGCATCAAAAAGTTTATTATGATTTTCAGTTCGTAGGTAAATTATTGTGCAAACCAGCATGAATAACACTGTTATTTTAATTTAAAAAATGGCAGTCCAATAGCATGGCAGTATCTGGGGTTTGGATATTATAAAAAATCATTGTTTTTTCACATTCAATCATTTAAAAATAAAAAGCATTTTAGAGAAAGAAATTCTCTATGGTTTTTTTTGAAAACAAAAATTAAAATAATCAGTTAGTTTAAATTAATTTGTAATGTAAATAATGAGACAATTTCGTTACAATGTAATAAAAGTGTATCAACATTTAGGTTACATTTTTGCACACATATTAAAGCTTAAGTTGAAGTGACACTTTTGTGAGATGATTCTAAGCCAAAAAGTACAAACATTTTCTTCCTAATAAGACCTATTCTGTTTGTATAAAAATACACAAAAATTACAAGGTGATTTGGCACTAACTGTAAAAATAAATTAAATATATACATAAAAACACTTAACCATTCAAGGCGTCAAAAATTTGCAAAACAGTGTCTCGCTAACACACCGATACGTGATATTTTAGTGTAATTTCCTAATGATTTTTCCAAAAAGAGCCCGCTAACCCATAGAAAATCTACACGATACATTAAATTGTTATTAAAATCTATTGATACGTACAAATCAGATTTACAATAATCATAAACTTGTAAAAATATAAGTCAGCTAAATTTTGGTACGATAACATGGAATGTGTTTAAAGATTAAAATAAAATCAAAAAAAAAAATAGTAAAATAAAATCAACACTTTTATTCTTAAGTTTATCGATGACAAAATTTAATAACCAATTTTATCATAATACGATGATAATTTAAATTTACACGATATCACATAAAATTATCACATTTTTAACTAATTAGAAGTTCATTGGTACCGTTCCCAATTAATAAACTAAAAAGATCTAAACTGCATTTAAGATATTAACAAAATTATCACGTTATTATTACAAGAAAGCGGCACCAAGAAACCAAAAATAAATTTGACTATTTTAAAATACAAACTTTATTATGTACAAATTAGAAAAGTACACTTTCAGAAATAACCGCGCACGAGATAAACTTAAGAAAAATACAGTATTTCACTAATAGTGTAGTTAGTATAATAGTATACACACACACACACAGACACACACACTAAAAAAGGTAGGTATAAAATTTCTGCGACTGTCTAAAAGCTTACCAAAATTCCCATTTGTGGTAGTGATACCTTTTATACGTCTAAAAAAATAAATAGAATATAAATTAAAATATACAATAATAATAATAAATAATTAGTAATACTAGATTATACTACAACACACTTGAAAATTCTCGGCAGCAGTTAGACAATCGCTCGTTAAAAATCAAAATAAAAACAACAAATATGGCAAATTTAAACTACTAAACTAGCAAACTTTTCTCAAATAAATACATATTATGGTATGAATGCCAATTAGGTTAGTTTCTTTGTACAATTTGATGGAACATAATTTAGATGAAGGATGGATGATATCAGTGTGATATTACAATGAACTACAAAAGCCAATTGGTTCAGTTGTAATCACTATCCACACGATGCTTCAGATGTTCCTGATCATCCAATATAAGAGTAGCATGAATAAACCAAGTACGTCAGTGTACACAGCAACAAGTTAGTAGAAAGAAAAGCTCAACACAACGTACAATATAAACAAGCTAACAAAATTATAAAAGGTTGCTAACTACAAAAAAAAATTCACATCAACATTGACTCAAATTTCACTTTATTAAAATATGGTTACCTTTTATGGCATGGTCAAAAGCAATGTAAAATCGAAAACACAATAAATAAATAGGATAAATTCTACAAAAGCCACTTTAAAAAATGTTTTGTTAAAAAAAGAGCGCAATTAGAAAATAAACATATACGCATAATTAAATTCTATAAGAAGAAACTGTGTACACAGACGAGCTAAAAATTTTAGGTGCATTTTGTAGCATAAAAGTACTAAAATTCAAATAAGAAGTTCAAAACAAAAAAACAAATTTAGAAAATCCAAATTTAAACTTCAGTGTAATAACAACTGATTTACAATGTGCAATGCTTTAGTTTGATAATGTGGAAGAAGTCAATCGATTTCTTTAACCGATAATTGTAACAGTCAATTTAAATTTGTATTGAACTAAAATTAACACACAATTACAAATATCGCTACTATTTAATTAATACAACAACAGTGATACGTGAGCATTAAAATTTGGCATGAATTCATATTTTCTGACTCACCATCTCAGATGTTAGGCAGTTTAAAGCATGCTCCACAGTTTCTTTATGATGCACCGATACAGATGTTTTACTCAATGATGATTGCCTTGCCGGCGTTGTCGGACAGCCTGCACATCCGTTAACTAATTTTCCATTGTAAGATGCAGATCCTTACATACATAGTCCAATTTTTATTATTTAAATTGTTAATTTATATTCTTATTTGATTAGTAATTACAGATAGGCCAATCAATTTAGATATTTTTAGTCCTGATATCCAACTAGATCAAGGCTGAACTATTCCATGGAGAATAAAGATTCAACAAACGTTTTTTAATTTCAATTGAATCTTTATTTTCTCTTGAATCGTTAAGATTTGATCAAGTTCGAAATTAGTTTAAGTTCAAAACCCTGATTTGATTGACCTACGACTCGGAATTGTTAATAAAAATTGCACCTGTACAGAATAAGTTTCACAAACATGTATACAGAGTGTAAAACACAATTTAAAAACAACACTGCGAATTTTTATTTAATCTAAAAAGAATTGGGGGTGGGAAAAAAGTGGGTGAACTCACTTATGTTTGGCTTAACTAAGTAAAAGTCAAAGAATAAGCTTGTAAGAATTGTTTAGAGATGAAAATGTTTTGGTGTTAAAAATGTTCACCTAAACCATGGTTTAAGTTTTTAAATTGTATTTTATTTTTAGATCAAGTAAAAACGGTTCTTGAAAGCCAATTATTAGAATTATTGATTATAATTTCATTTTAATATTTAAAAAAAGTCACATTAAAATATCTCTTGTGTAAATTTCCTTACTTGCATTATAGTTTAAGAAAATACACTGGCTACCAAATAAAACATAGCAGAATTGATAGTCAAGAGTAACATAAAACTAAAAGAAAAAAATGCAAAAATATAATCAATAATCTAAAATACTTTGAAAAGTTAAGTCATGCTAATAAGTAGTTTTGCTAGCTTACCTATATCGCCACTGCTAGAAGATTCAGTAAAAGAAGGTGTTCCTTCGGTCCACGTAGGTGTAGAGCCCTCCACCGAAGCAGGTGGTGTCCAAGCAAGACCACGAGAGTGACTCGAATGTCCAGCACCAGAACTCCCAGATTCTACGCTTAGAGATGATTTATTTTCAGCTCGAGATTCCAACCTAATATCCGTTATACTACAAAAATACATTTTAGAACCCTAGGCTGATAGAATCTAAAATTATTAATTTTACCTAACAGCGTCATCTTTGTATGTTTTTGCACTAGCAATGTGAGAGGAATGATGAGATGTATGAGATCCTAATCGAGATCTTGTTGGAGTGGAAGAAAGTAAAGTTGCTGATGTTGCTGCAGCGGCACTTTGTTCTAGAACCTCGTCAAAGGTGGGAGGAGGAGTACTGCAACAGCTTGGCACTACACCTGCACATACATATAGCAACTACAAAACTAGCTCAAATTACAAAAACATTGTTAATAATTTATTAAAACACAAATCAAGATACCAAAAGGCATTATTACATCATAAAGCCATGCAAAAATTACAATACTTTAAATAGCACTACTCTACATACAAATAATTTAGACTGGAGAGGGTTAATTTTAAACAATTAGTTTTTTTTAAATAAAATCTTCAATGTCACAAAACAAGACTGAAGTATTTGAATTGAGGGAGCCAAATTGTCCTTTATAATCTTGTAAAAAATTCACAGCAAAATCATTTCCGGCGTTAGTCTTAAATTTTTGTGAGTCAGTGAGCGAGTGTTTCAACATTACCTCGGGATATTTATAAAACAAACCTTCCGAACTTCTAATAAATGATTTCGAGTTACGTCTCACAAATTTGCTTAAATCGTCGTTGAAGAAAACTCGATCTTTTGGTTTGTAACAGAAAGCATGCATACGTTTAATATCCGTCTTATTGCCATGCGAGAGGTAAAAGTTACTTTCAATTTCTTTACCATTCGTTCCGCCTTTTTTGAATTTGGGTGTACCTCTTGGAGGAACAGGTGGGGGCACTTTTGGCTTATATTCGCTGTTATTAGAGGAATTTCGACCAAGAAGAACAGACGGATATGAGGATGGAGGTGACAAATTAAGAGGTGCGGGAGTGCTTGTTGTTGTGGAAGGTACAGAAGATGGAGAACACACTTTTATAGGTAACGATTCGGTTGGTGTGACTGATAATATTCAATGAAGCAATTTAAATGATTGTGTCAGGATGATTCAGTCCAAGCCGAGACAGCATGAAAGAGAAAAAGAGACAATAAGCTACACATTGCCAGGTGACTGTGAACAATACACAGCAATACAAACATAAATTCATTTAAAATACTGAAAAATCTTTCGTTTTAAGCAAAAGTACTTATTTTGAAAAGAGAAATGCACCAAACAACGACACTCACCAATTTTATTTCCGTTTTGCTGACTGGAGTTGTTCTGCGGTTGAGCAATAGCTACACAACCCAACACCGTGTTAGTAATTATGACAATGGAGACATTAACAATGAAGAATTTAATAAACAAAAGAAATGCATTAATGCTTTTGTAATAATTTTTCTTTTGTTTAAGAAACATAAAACTTTTTAAGCATGTAAGTATTTCAATTTTAAACAAATAATGTAAATGTACAATGCTGTGTTACCCATTTAATTTGTAATTAATTTTTTACCTTAAATTGCAAAAGTGTGAATATCTGGCGAGACTAGTCGTGTGATTAAACTGTAGACTTCCTATTGATAGATCAACCTAATTTGAAATGTAAAATTTTAGTTTCAGTTTCTCATGATTTTGGATACGATAGGCAGTAGGTGCGAATTTCTAGCAGTACGTTACAAGTAAAAATTAGCAACACCACAAAAAAAATTGTACATAGATAAATCTCAACATAAGCGATCACATCAAAATATATTTTATTTGATATCTGATCTTGTTACTTGGTAAGATTTAAGTTCCTAACCTTTATTGGTAATAATTAGTGCAAGTATGAAAATATAAAATATTTGTTCCTTTAAAACGACCGAAGGTGCGGAATTGCAAACAAATGACAACAAATTTATTCCGTTAACAATTTTTAACTCCCAACAAAACTGGAAAGTGCTATTTGTTGGAAAATAATAAACCAACTTTTTAGATTTAGTTTGATATGAAGAACTGAGAAACTACCAGATGATGAATGATTAGAAATTCTAATAATAATCTTCATAATAGATAAATTATTTATTATTTGACAGTTATTGGAGAATAGTTGAGAATTTAACATAATACTCCACCACCAGTTATTGATGAGTTTGTTTGTAAAAGAATTAATATTGATGGCAAGAATAAAAGGAACAATGTCAAAAGCTTTTGAAGTGAACAGCATATTGAGAGTGCATCACTGGATGCATTCTCACCTCTCCTGGTTCAGCTGAAATAATAATGCAGCTGTCACAGTTGATGAACCCAAACTACGACTAGGATATTATATACTGATAACATAAATAGTAATGTAATTCGCGTCAAGAATATATTTCTGAAAGTAAAGATAGTTAAGGCAAAATTTCTATTCAGCTGATCTGTATAGGTAATTTGGTTTAGTAGTAAAGGTTCTGAACTCTGAAATTACAGATATCAGATTCGAATCCCAATAGCTCCAAAAACAAAGTGTGTATGGTGGTTTAGACTCCACGTTAATGTGGATATTTTTGTATAGAATATGCTCATCTTAAAAACAGCTTGACAAACTAAGTTAAAATTTTGAAAACATGTAATTTTAAAATAAATTAGAGAACCTAGTAAGCTATTATTATATATTTTTGCACTTGCCGAATGTCTAGTTTCTAGAAACTTAGACATACATATTTGGATTTACCGTCCATAACATTTTCAAGACTCAACCATGATTAAATTTAACATATCAAATGGAATATATTCCCATAAATAAATCAAATTTGTTCATATTTGCATATATAAAAATGTCAGTTTAGCGCTAAATTACAATTATTTAAATTTTTAGCCTGCAAAATTATTATCTACTATTTAAAACAAAAATAACTCGAAATATTGTTCGAACACAAAAACTTAAAAGCACTAAAAATTTAAAATATAATATATGGTTTTCAAAAGAATAAAAAATTCTATAACTTTTGTAGCAAACTTATATATATATTTTTTTTTAAATAATTAAAAGGAAGAAGAGTTTAAAAGCCAATTAAGTGGGTAACAGTAAGTAAGTTCGTTTAAGTTAACTTCTTTTGCTTAAAATCGACATATCTACACGGCCTAAAAGTTTAGACCATTCAGGAATATCCTTATTTATTTACAAAAATTACCCGAATTTATCACCACCAAAAAAGCAAACTGAAAATTATGTACTTACTGTTATTATCTAATTCTTCGTGAGGGCGAAATGGCCTCGATAGTGATTTTCGTTTTGAAGGAGAATGCTTTAAAGCTGTAACAAAAAACAAGTTAGAACACAAAAATAATACAGTAGATTAAAAAAAAAATTAACAAAAAGAATTTTGATTTTCATAGTAAGCCAATTCAAAACCAAAAAAGATTGAAAATTACTTCAATAGTAAAAAAACACAAAAACAATTAACAAAACAGCAAACAAAACGTGTAATCATTTAATATTACCTTGTCGCAAGCAGTGCTTTAGATATTTTAAAAACAATTTGTCAAAAATATGTGCTTAAGATTAAATTAATTGAATTGCAAACAATAAGAGTAATAAAAAAAATCGTCATGCCCAAATTTTATTGAGTCAATCAAAAATTATTTTTATATCATCTCAATGATTTCAATAAAATTAAAAATTCAAAACCAAATATAAATAAAATGTTCCAAGTTGAAACAAAACAATTAAAAATTAATTCACACATTATAAAAAACGTTAACAAAAATTGATATCAAAAAAGCAAAAACTTTGCAAATACGAGGTTTTATGGACTTTACCTATGTAGCTGGTAACCAGAGTACGAAACTTGCGATGATTGCCCTTAATCTCAGGCAAATCCACTACATGAAGCGTTGAAACACACAACAAAGTCAGAGCACAATACAGTTATCTACATTACTACAACTACTGCAGAGATAATGATAGCAAAAGAGGTTTTTTATTAATAATTTAATTATCTCTGCACTTCAAGTGAAATTTCAAGAGTGAATTCAACAAGAGAACATGTAGGTTCAATTTGTCATACAGGGTAAAAAAAGAGAGAATTCAGAGCTACATTTACATTCGTGTTGTCTCATCATAATTGTGCACATTATAAATTTTATTAAACTTTTACAAAGTCGTAAAAGTTCATTGTGCACAATTATGTTAAAATTGTAAACAATAGCAGAAGTATGAAGAAAAATTAATTCTAAATATAGAACTACGACTACACATTTGTGGTTTTAAGGGACATTAATTTGTGAAAAGAGTGACATAAAATTTTAATGTAGGTACCCCATTTACAATTGCATCAAACAACTAAATACTTGGGGAATGTTGTTTCACATCTCAAATATCGAAATCATAATAAATTTGAACTTACGTGATGGAATTTTCTTAAATACTGTTTTTGCCATAAATTCCTGAAACCTTTGGGCATAAAAACTAGGTCTATGTACCGATACCGTGTCCTAAAACATTATTAATCTTTATCCAATTTCAATTAAGACAATTAATTGCAACTTACACCATCATGAATCATTGACTTCCAGGTGTGTTCCAATTTTTTCCTTAACCGATAACTTTGCAAAATGTCAATTATACCGACAAATAACAGTAACCTTTCTCCTTTTGCGTTCCTAGCTGGTATACCTCCAGGCCTAAAAATAGTAACATTGTGAATTAAAAATGCAAATTATTAAATTCATCTTACGGAACATCATCTTCTTCATCGATTGGTTCCGATTCAGCTTGAATACTTTCCATTGCAGTCGAATGAGCAACCAATTTTTGTCTATTAATGGATCGACTCCTATTCAAAGCCGCTGCAGCAGCTCCAATTCTATCTTCCTTCTCTCTTTCACGTTCCATATTCACCATAGCAGCACTAAGATCACCATCTGCTTCGTTATCGTAAGTTTCTTCAGCCATTTGTGATAATTTCGCTTTTTCTTCCTTAAAACAAAAAAATCAAACAGTTTACTTTGTTTTCTATTTTTTAAAATAACCTACCAATTTTTCTTTCTGTCCTTGATCAAGATTATGTATACCTACTAACAAACTGTAATCCATAATTTTAAAACTCTCCAAAACTCTACAATCCCGCTGTATTGTTTTAACAAGAGCTGCATATGTATCAGCTTCCATAAGAATACCTTCGGGGTGATGTTCCATAAAATCTAAATCTTTATAAGTAGGTGAACGTTTTTGTCTTTCAGATTTTGATGCCTAAAATATGCACAATAAAATGTATCTTTTCAAAAAACTATAAACCTCAAATTACCTTTCGTTTATATGTACTTCCTTTGAGATCATATTTTTGATGCATCCGCACCCAACTGGGTAATAAATTATTCATAATCGCCAGTCGAATATTTTTACTATTGCATTGATAACAATACAGTCCAAAAAATTTTGGCAATAATGTCCTAGGATTCTGATTTAAGTTCATATAATAACCTAAAAGAAGTTTCTTTTATTCTTCGCTACAAATTGAATGTAAAATAATACCTGCTAATAATTTTTGTAAAAATTCCCCTTCTTTATGTTGAACAGTCTTAATTATAAACTCATCATCTTCGGTTAAATAAAAAATGGAACCACTTGCACCTGGATTCGATAATTCTCTTAATGGACAACTACACATTGACATCTAAAAGCAAACAAATAGCAATAAAAAGCTTAAACAAAGCTTTAATTATAAATTTACCAGAAAATCATCAGGTTGAATACCGAACAATTCTCTAAAATATCTAAATGCTATCGGAGCATAATTTTTAAACTTAAACTCGGAATAATGGTGAGCCGGCGTATGACTTGATCCTTCACTAGGAAATGTTGTCGTTTCTACAGTCATGAAGTCCTGCATTAACAAATCGCGTTCTGGTTTCGATGCTAAACCTCCTACAGCATGTTGAATTCCTGTAAATTTTCAAAATTGATTATATTCTTTATTGATACATCTGAAACATAAATTAAAAACTATTGGCCTCACCTATTTGCAGTTTCTTTTTTAACGAGTAAGAATTTAATTCCATTATTATAATATTGTACTATCACAAAAACACTACTCATAATGGCACAAGAAAAGACAAGAAACTATTAGCTTTGAAAACATAAATAAGTTTTGAAAGTTTAGTAAACAAAATTTTAAACATGATAAGATAATCGCGTGCTGCTGTGTAAATTTCAGTTTTATAAAAATTATTTCCCATGTCTTAAGGTTATCCGAGCAAGGTTGAAAGTTGTAATTTGTAAGTGTATTAATGATTCAGCATTTTAATTAATTTCTATTAATATTTAAAAATTTTCATCAAGAAAAGTCGTCGAAAAGCTTATCCCTAATATTTTGCACTTGCTAATTATATAATGAGACTAAAATTAGAAGAAAGTTAGAACCTTAAGTTTTAAGAAGTAATTACCATTTCATTAGTCAGTTGCATAACATTGAGAATATAAAAACCATAAATTAACTGGTTATCTTCTAGTAAGTAATTGTTTTAAACTTCTACAAATTTCAAATAAACATTAATTATTGCAAAATTTAACCAAATGATTCATATAAAATAAGACTTTGACCAATATAATTCTTTTTAATTATTTATAATATTTATTATTTACAATGCAAACGCTGAATTAATAAAATCAAGAGAAATTTTTCCAATTAAGATTTAGAAATTAGATGAATTAACCTGGAAGTTGTTTTTGTTTTTAATAAAATCTGATATTAACATTCGTGCGTTAATATTTCAATTTACATAGTAATACATTTAAAATATTAAACAAATAGCAACATTATGACATAACACATGCCACCGGCAGTCACTACCTTATTGTTTACGTGTAAATATTTATTTTATTGTTCATTAATTTGTACGTAACTTCAACAAATATAACTCTGTTTGCACTAAATGAAGATTTACGAGCTAAATATTGCTTATTTAATACAAATAAAATTAGATTTATCTATATACAGGATGGTGCGATTGAACTGCAAATAAATTTTTATCCAATTCTTGTACATTATCGGATAAAAAAATGTCAAAAATTGCAAAACAACATTCAGTTTACGATATATAGAGTAATTTCCCTAACTTGAATCTCAAGTAACATTCAAGTTAGAAAAAATTCCAGTCGTAAAAATAAAAAGCAACGTTTATTATATTATACAAGGTGGAATTCAGATGACGTAGTTCCTAGATGTCTAACCTGTTTTAAGGGATATTTATTTTAATCTTATTTACTAACCGAAAATTATCTCTATATTATAAGTAACTCACAAATTTAAATTATGTGGGCCAATGGTCGAGCAGATCAGCCTAAAATTCAAACAAGAGAGTGGTTATTAGAGTTTTGTTCTACTGTAGTTGTAGTTTAACAGAATGATCTTATCCAATCAATCAGACATTGCCCATAAAGTGCAGTCCGTCCAAAATGGCATATATTTTTCAAGCTAACCTTTCTCCACAAAATACCCCTAGTGATTTTAGTAATTTCAAAATTACAAAATATAGAAGCCAGTGCCCAAAATTTAGTAATTTGATAATTATAAACGAATAACCAATAATCTGTCTAATGCACAGCACAATTGATATGCATCATTCGGAAGATATAACCAATACACTTGGAAGTTGCTTGCAATTCAATTCAGCCAAGATGTGCAACCAAAGTTTTTATTTGATATAATTATTTATTTGTTTGAATAAAAAATTTCATTTGAAATAAAAATAATTTGTTTGTATAATACGCAAATAAAATTTAATTTGTTAAACAAACTTTTTTTAGCACGTAGCAAATCTTGTCTCATCCTATTAATTTATCTCGGAAAGTCGAAAAATATTCGACTATTCTCGAATTCTCGAATTGACTAAATATATAGTATACTTACAATTAATTCACAATTAATAAAAATAAAGCACGGTCAAGTTAGCGGAAACTTCGCATGACCTTTTAATCGTATTTATATTGCAGTGATCTACTCTTACAAATTTGGTTTGAATTTTAATTTTTTAAACAGTACAATAAGGTTGGTAAATTATTGTGTTGAATCACAAATTTTACACAAAAGAGAAAACTGAAAAATTATTATTATTAAAATTTTAAACATGCGGACGGGCGTACACGGGGCAAGAACATAAGGCTTCTTGCTATACTTAGTATATAAATATAAAATTTGAAGTAGCTACTTCGCCCTGTAGTATCTATAGTATATTTTAATTATTCTCAACCGCAGAAAGTTTTTCACGAATGAAGAATTTACTACTGTAATTGTAGTATTTACTATTATGTAACCAAAATACAACAAAGTAGGTACTTTTTACTCTTAGTAATAATATATTTATGTATTTCGTTTTATGCATACCACTAATATTTTTATCATCTGTAAAACAAAAGTGAAACTATTGTTGGACCAATACTGTAAAATTATGTTTCCATTGTATAAAGTAATAAAATTAAGGAAGTAGTAATAAAAGCAAATGTAAGGATACAGTTATTTTTTATACAAAAGTGAATTTTTTTCGCGAATCGTAAATTAAAGTTTATCGTGGTGTATAAAATTCAATTTTTTTCTATAGCATAAAATTTATATAAAAGAAAGAGGATATGAAAAAGCTCAATTAGAAATTAAATCATTATTTATAAGATTTTCATTTACAATACATCAAACATACTTTTGCAATTTCAATAGTAATTTTATTAAAAATGAATACTTTATCTACCCTTTTGATGCTCATTTTGTACATGTACAATAATTTTTAGTTCAAAAAACCGCACTTTAACATCTACTTTAGAAAAAATGTTTGGTTACTGTCGGTTAATCCACCCCACAATTTCAAATTTTTCGTTTGCATTATAGGAAAGAAGACAATTTTCTGAGTATATTAAAACAAAAATTTCGAAGGAATATTCATTAGTTTTCGAAAAAACGGCATTTTTTCGAAAACTAATGGATTTTCTTTCGAAATTTTTGCACTAATATTCTCAAAAAATGGTCCTGTTTCCTATAGTGTATAGGAATTCCTATAAAAAGTTCAAATCGTGGGGTGGGCTGACTGACAGATCCCTTTTATTTTCATTAATAATTTAATTTGATTTATCCGATTGATCACTAGCCAGTATTCGTGTCAGATTTTAATTTGACATAGAGTATACTCTTTTCAGTTAGAATGATTATTGCCTATGATTGGTTTGATAATAAATAAATAAACAGACCAATGATTCAGGTATAAAAATCTTATAATATTTACATTATTATTATTATTGCAGGACAATCCAATTTGTAATATGCAAGTTGAATCTACAGATTTTTAATGTATATGAATATAACTGATATGAGAATTATTATGAGTATCTTTTAAATTATTAACAATTAAATTGAAATTAATTTAATTTGTAAAATTAAAACTCCTTCAAAATTCGAAAATGACAATCTAATAAGACGGGGTTTCTGAACCAACGTACTTTGTAAAAACATCATTAAAGCCGCGTGAACTCAAAAAACCACAGGTTTAGAATGGATGTAATCCGTGTAAAAATTTAGCCATAATTAACGAAATATAATTTTAAATAAATTTATGATGTGATGTTAACAGCTTCACAACTAGACAATTGCGGCTGGCTACGCCTCCTAGAAAACTTTGTCATAACTATTTACATCGAGTAGACGTACCGTCAACAGAATAGATTTGTTCTAATAGAGGTTCGAACAACTCCACGACTTGAACAAAGAGAAAAAAGTCACGACTTACTTGCAGAACTAGTAAATTACTTTCTACATCGGTACCTATATCATTTTAAGAACTAGTACGTAGTGAAGTATTTTATCAAATGAATGTTGCAAATGCAATTTTAAGAACGGTAGTATCTAAGTACTAGATTATCTGTGTTATACCATTGATAATGCAACAAATCCTGAAATTACACAAAAATGTGCTATGATTTTTTTTAGTTCCTCCAAATACAGTGGAAAATTTATTACTATATAAATAAGCATTTAAGATATGCGTGATAGGTTATAATTCAATAAGTCAAAACATATTGCGTAATGTAATATTGTGTATTTATGTATGCGCACATTATTTTTTGTTTATTATCTTGACGTAAATTAATTCTAAGCCTTTCAAATTTATCTTAAAAAGCACAATACACTACACTAGAAATGACTAAATACAGACATCAAAGACAATCAGTAATTCACAAGAAAATGCAAAATCGGTAATTTGTGGTTTAAGGCCTGATCCCATATTAAAATTTATTCTAGTATTAAAATTTAATGAGAGGATTAAGTTAAAACCAATTAAACTTAAACTTCGCAAATGCGGCAGGTAAAACAAGCGAAACTGTAAACTCCGCTCCGAGTAAATATGTGGACAGTAGTCTCGCATGTAAACTCCACAAATATTAGAACGGTACTCGAACCTACAGACAGACCTATATGTCTTCGTATGGATCCCTCTTTTACGTACAGTTTCGCTGAAAATATAACTTACACCTATTCTAACCTACACAATAGGTGTGAGTGAAGTTACATTTTGGATCACTGTTGATATTTTTGCTCAAAAGGGAACTTACATATTTTAAATCGGAGATTAAGTATATTATCACAAACCAACTGTTAAGTTTAAAACTAATTAATCAATAGATAAGTGGTTTAGGTAGTGTAACTCGATATTAATCATATCAAATTTTCTAGAATAAACCAAAAAATGCACAAACACTTTTTAGAAACTAAAATGTTTAAGTTATCACAATATATAAATACACCGTATGTATATTATAGCAAACGTTTTCACCATACTATGGCATCCATCATCAGGCGATGAACTAGTTCAACCCTAGTTCATGCGTTTGTGCATTTTTTGGTTTATTCTAAAAAATTTGATATGATTAAAACTAATTGTTTTTATTTGATGATTCAACTCTAATTCTTCCATTAAGTTTTATTATGAAATTGGCCCTAGGTGGCTAATTGCCTAAATGGGAATTTTCTTTGCAAAATTCAAGGGACCCAACAATCAGTTCAAATACGAACTTTCAAATTAAGCAAACTCCACTGTACTTTTATCCCGTTTTGCTGAATTTTTTTAACATTATTTATTTTCTTTTATTTATTTATTTAAACCCCTTTCCTATAAAAAAACACATTTAACTAATTTTTCGCATTTTCGTAAGAAAGGTATAACATTTGAAACTTTTACTGTATTATAAGTTCATATTAATTAATGGTTTCATTTCGTTTCAAACGGCCCTTTTTTGGTATTTCTTGATGATCCGGATAGGCTTTAGTCGCAATTGATCCAGATTGCCAAGGCTCTACTGTATATAATTATACACCAAAAATTCAAGTATGTTAGACTTTTTATTTATTAACATTAATAAGTTAAATTAATTATTTTTTGTTAATAATTATTATTTAACGCCATAATTTATTTTCGGTATAGCATTTATACTGTGGTATTTCAAAGTGATTCGAACCCACCCTATGCATTTTGGTAAAATTTTTGTATTAATTATTAAGCTGTAACTTTGTAGAATTTGCTAGGTGGGGAATTATCACAGGAAATTCAAGGCCTTTTGCCAAGAGTGGTCGCACGAGCCGTTGTGCGAGGTTTTGGCTCATAAATTTTATAAGTGTTTTTGAGATTATGCGAAATAAATTGAATTGTCATTCAAATATTAATTTGAATTATTTGAGAAGTGTTTTGGTTGGATATGACCGCCGACAGAATTATTTTAAATTTTGTGAGTTGTTTTGGATTTTTTTTTGAATAATTAAAATTGATTTTTGAATTAGCGATTTTATTTAATTGGAGATAATTTCTGGATCATTGGAAGTATAATTTGGTTAATAATTGAAAACTGAAAATAAAAATTTGTAAGAGCAAACGTGGCGTTGCTGATATCACATCAATTTGGATAAAATAATTTTCGAATCGAAATCGAATAAATTTCGAAATTTTAAGGTCGAATCTTAGAAGTAGAAAAATTTTACAATGAAATTATCAAAAATAAGAGTCTCATGTTACAAAAGTGACGTATCATCTAGAAGAGTCAAAGTTTTTTTTTAAAAAAGGATCAGTTTTTATTAAATTTACGCTAGGGGTACATCGCAATACATTATTACAGATAGGGGAAATCTCAGGAAATCCAGAGAATCTTTTCAAATCCCAAGGAATACTATAGATTTATTTTATAGAAGTGGATGAACTTTTTTTTTACTCCTAAACTGGAGAGCAAATAAAAATCTTTGAAAATTTTAAATATTCCAAGGATCTCTAATGTTATAACACATAGTAGTAACAAACTTGCAACTACAAACTAGTTTGTGAACATGTTCCGCGCACAACGTTATTACAATCATATAATTTCATTGCAAACTAGGATATTTTTCTACTTTGAAAATTACTATGCATATTAAAATTTTAAATTTTAACAAGAGAAAATTTTTGTCTCTAATTGAGACACCGATTCTAAGTTAAATTAATAGCCCCACGCTTTTAGTCACTGTTGATGTTTTCAAGAAGGTGCTTTTAAAAGCCTTAATTTGTATTTATTAATAGCTCTGCGCTTTAAGCCAGTTTAGAGTTTTTAAAGAGATGCATAAAGGAATTTTTTTATAAATTATAATAATATTCACTTGCGTCAATTTTAAGTATAAATATGTAAATCTTGATACCACACCACAAGTGATTACTGGTACCAAACCAGCATGGTCAAGTCAAAATAGAAAATTAATTTTATGTACTATAAATAGGTTATCAAAAATTTAAAAACAAATTTACAATAAATTACGAACAACCACAAAATTTATAGTGTCTTATCTTTTCAAGATTTTAGAGTACCCTTATATATCATTAAAATGGAAATTTAATTAAATAGAAAGGATAACGTTATTTAATTTTATTATAAATAACTTGCCTAATTGTATTGAACCCATAATTTGCCTCGTTTCAATCTTCTTATAAGTAATTTCACCACCCACTCCAACTCTTCGATGACCAATTTTTCTCTCCCTATCCCTTTCCCTTTCGGCTTTGGATTTCGAAATCCTCGACTTGGCGCCATATTGTTTCATTGGTAAAATCTGCAAATTTTCAAAGAGAAAGTTAACAAAACCGATAAAAAATATTTGGTATTACTAGTAGAAGTAAATCTCATAAGTGACCAGTTGACTGACTCATAAGTTGCAAGTCTCAAAATGTTGTTAAAAAGTTCATTTACCCTATCTGTTGAAAAGGTTACAACTTCCATCGTTTGCAGCACTTTTTAATTAAATAACGTAAAATGTTTGTTGTGACAGTGTAAACTAAAAATAAGCTCCGCAGATAGTTTGGTCGAGTTGCATACAATTAACAAATCAATATTACACCTTTGTTGCAAATTAAATGAAAACAGTAGCACAAAATCAAATTCATTGTACTATGACACATATTGTAGATATATTACGTTTAGTAGAAATGATAGAATTAAAATACTCCACATTCCGAACAAAAAGTGTTATCTCTGATAAGTGTCGCACATAATAATTAAAATACTACTCCTATTTAATAGTGCTAAATAAAGTGAGATGATTCAAACCGAATTCCATCAATTTGAGATGTACTTTTTCAAGGAAGCATTCAACAATATTTTGATATTGACTAAATTTTAAGTTATAATTATGTAAAATTCAATATGCAATCAATTATAATAAATACAATAAGCAATAAGCCCACAGTAGCATTCATAAAAAAACATGTCAATTTTGATTTGATGTTTTATCATTTAATCAGAAATCACAAAGGAAGCATTTGGAATAAAAATTATAAATTTATAGATCTTTAATTTAAGGGAAAAACTTGTAATTCAAATTTTCTTATTGATGATGTATTTTAGTAAGTATCTTAAAAATATTTTTTTTAATATAAATGAATGAATTGAAAGGAAACGATATGAAAACAGTGCAAACAGAAACAACTTTCAAACGATAATTTAATATAATAAAATCAAAAAATTATTTCTATTTTTCAAGAAATAATTCTGATTTAGGCACTTTATTTAATAGATTTGTACTACTTTTTAGTGTTGGTTAGCATTAATATAAATTTTTTAAAAAACAGGACATAATATTGTACTATGTTAATTTTAAGCTTATAATTTCTGTCAAATATGAGTAATAACTCCTCTGCATTATTCAATCGGAAGATTAATTTTAAAAAAATGAAAAGTAACAACTATAAACTGGTACTTTTACAAAAAGAGCAACTTAACGAGTTGTCTTTTAAGTCTCCAAAGTCTGTATTACAATGCGATTTCCCTGTTGAGTGATTGGTACATTTATTTTGAATTCTTACGGAATAGAAACATTTTAGTTGAAATCACCAGAAAACCGGAAAATGAATGAAATAATTACGATTAAATCCTGTATTTTCAAATGACTTCAAACTCAACGTATCCAGCCGAAGGTTAAAGTTTAGTCCGAACATAACTTTATAATTTTTCAAATTAAACTTTGAATCTAATAAAAATTACATTTCTAATGAGTGCTTACATAACTAATACCATAATTTGAAATAATAAAGAAATAAATAATGCAACCACTGTTTGTGACCTTAAAAGCTAAGAATTGAACAATAAAATATACTTACATCTTGTTCAGATTTGTCGAATGTAACCACGGTGACTTTATCTAAAAATGATATAAAAAATTAGTTCGGTTCAAGAGTATCAGTAAGTTATTGTAATCAAATGGTCTTTAAATAATTTAGAGTATTAAAGGGCCTAAATTACACAATCAAATATACTTAAAAGTAATTGTAACACTTTAGATGACACAATTTCAAAAACTAGGTGCACCAAATTTTATAGAAGATACAAAAATACCAATATTATGTTTTTAACGGTGTATTTATAAATTTGAAGGTAATTGTGCCTCAAGATACAATTCATGAGTCATTGGGGGGCGAAATTTCCCAAGTATAAATTACGTTAGCCACAGGGGAAAACTACAAAGCAAATTATTTAAAAAATTGTTTACCTTCTCGGAGGGGTTCGTTTTCGCTGCCTACATCATTTAAACTTTGTCTAATAAATGAAGTTTCTGCAACTTCAATAGTGTCTATAGGATCACCAGAAGCCATTTTACTCATTTGTGACTAAAATCTAACACAAAACAAAAACTTAACAAAACCCTAACGCATCTTATTTTCACTAAACTTTCTTGTTGTGGATTTCTTTAAAATTATAAGTTTCATACACATATTGTAACCGCTACTTGCTCTAATTACATGACTTTGACAGCACCGTCTGCCATTGACACATAGATCCCCACCACTATTAAAGGTTTTCCAAAACATACATTTTTTATTGCAAGTGTGCCACCTTAAATATACTTGACATAATTGTACACTTCCTGTTGTCACTATTACCTTATAGATGGTGCCATCTCATGTACGTATTACAGACTTCTACGTATATTAGTAGAGAGACAAAGTAGATTCCAAGACATAGTTTCATCGCGGTTAGTTTCATAATTTTCATTATATTATAATTATACGACTAAAGTAAACGGTTATCTACTACGAAGATTTAATGTACCAAAATCTTCTAGTGAAATAAAAATGTCTACACATTTACACTTTCATACTTGCAATACTGGTGCATTTGTCTATTATTATAGTCAATCATAACAAATTAATGTTTTTATTAGCACAAGCTATTTTTATGATTTAATATTCATACCAGCAGCAGCATCATAGATTCCTTTAGCTTCAATAAATTGCTTTATTAATTAAAATAAAATTTATTTGCAAATATAACTTATTATATTATGGTAAGGCTGGGTGATTTGAAAATTTTACAATCAATAAACTGAAATAATCGATTAATTGATTAAATCTATTGTTTCAGTTAATCGATTTCTTTATCAATAATCAGACAATCCATTATTACTTGAATTGGAAGTCAAATCACTAAACATCATTACAATTCCTTATCAATTGTAAAAACCTCGGTTTCCTCTTCTGTAGACTGTCCATAAAATACCTATATATTTTATTAAATTACTTGATAGTCAGCAGGGCATTTCAGCAAGAAACATACACAAATAAAACATAGTGCGCACGTTCTCAATTATGTTAAAAGTACAATTTTAAAATTTTGAATTAATTCGTTCAGAACTTTTTAATATAAACTTAATAAATCTTGACTTTTATCCAAAAAAAACATGAAAAACACATATTAGATTTTAGTGCGTTTTATTTTAAAACTAAAATTGTAAAACATACATAAATATTTAAAATTTAAATTGATTTACACAAACTAACATTAATAAATCTTATAAATTAGACTAGACCAGACTTTTCCTGTTAATCTAAATTGGAGATAGTACGTTAACCTTTACCCAAATTTTAAAAATTTTCTGAAGATGTTGTGGTAGTTTATGGCGTAAATATAAACATTAAAATTTAGGGATCATTTAAAAATCCAGGCAAAAGAGACCAAAATACTGTAAAAAATTAAAAACAGCTACTGTATTGATTGATCGCATAATTTGCACTCGAAAATGGCAGATCTAGTTAGATGGTGTGTCTTTGAAATATTCCATTCATTAAAAACATCCCTAAAGCAGTTCCAACTCAAAAATTACCCATCTAGAGATGACACAGATATTTGTTTTTAAATTAAATTCGGCTATAATTAACAAAATCCAATTTAAAATAAATATATGATATGATGTTAACTGTTACACACCTGGAAGACAACTGAAGTCAGTTCCGCCCACTAAAACACAATGCTGCACCTATTTACATCAAGCCACGTTGCTCCATTTTAATGTTATTTATTACATGCCGTTGGATGTGTGTTACCTATATCTTCGGGTAAAGGTTAACATACTGTAACCTCTAGGTTTTTATGGAGAAAAATTGCAAATAAACCGAATTTTTGGATTTCCATAAAGGCTTTTAAAAAATTGAAACAGAAAAAAAATAAAAACACATTTTTTTATATCCATCACCCCCACTTTTTCTGGTAATAGAAGTACACCTCGAAACAATCTACCACAATCAATATTTTGTTTGAATCCAAAAATTCACCGCTATTGCAATTTTTGCCAGGTTTGAGCTCAAATTTTAACTGGACCATAATAACAACAGTCAAAAAATGATATTAAATTACTCTTCAATTTTTAATAATAAAATTTACTCTTTTAAGAGAAAATGGAAGGCAAATGTGCAGTCTCGATAAATATTTCATTGTAGTTTATAATTTAATACATTGTCTGTGATAATATTCAATCTAAGTTTGCAACAATTATCGCAATACTGAAAATTTTAAAACACGTCAAGTTACAATATTAAATGTTGCAAATTACATTATTATATAAAAGACAAAAGTCTAAAGAGTGGCAAAACTTGAACACATATACAACTCATGTTCGAGTCAATCATTCATTTTTGGCTTAGTATCCCCAGATAATTCTTTCTTATTATAATAAAAAACGTGATTATTTTGAAAATCTCACATCTATAATATGAACAAACATTGAATATATCATATCAAACTTGGACAAATTACAGTATGTAAAAATACTCTTTAAAATTTTAATAACAATATCGATTAAAAAATGCACAAGTAACTTGAAAGCAATCACATGTGAATGAACAACAATATTATATTACGTTAAACATCAAAATTGCATATAAACAAGAGATAAGACATTTAGATTTATAAATATTTTAAATTTAACATTTGTGATGAAAACGGGATAAATTTGGTGGATGTCTCAGAAACCCTCAATCTCAGAAAACTTGAAAATAAATTAAAAATTACAGCTTTCTGACTTCAACTTTTAATATTAATTTTTATTACCTGGAAAACTGTATGCATAAGAGAGCAAATGATTATAAATTTTTGGCAAAATAAACCTACACGGGAGGTTTATAAAATTCGTCGACAAACAAATTCAAAGATCTCAACACACCGGGTCCTCTCAATGAATCCATATGGTAATATTCTTCCAAATTATGAGTTTGACCTAAAACAAATATATTGTAATATTATTAAGCCCCACGATAGGGCGTTAATTTATCTGTCCTCCTCCTATTTAGACTTTATGTTAAATAAAAATTTAATTCAAAAAAATAAAAGCATGAGACTCGTAAATTCATATAATTTAAAATGAATATTCACCACAAATTTATCAAATATAAAATGCCAATTATTACAATAATTTCGTCATCAAACGGTGCTCTTATTTGCAGATAGCAGAACAACATTTTAATAAATTTAAAATAAAACTAATTTTGCTACTTACAAGAAAGAAAAGGAAAATCAAATTTACAAAAATAATAATACACCCTAAGTTATAATTTAAATAAATCTTAATGTGCCACTGATGGTTTTTGTTAAATTGTTTGTCATTTATAAAAATTAACTTTATTGAATTCTTCGTGAACAAAATTCAAATTGAAGACCTTTCAATCATGTGTGGCTCCCCAGATGTGCAGCGCAGCACCACATGTTTCCTTCAATGGTTTCCACATTTATCATTAAAATTTTAATTGTAATTATTAGGCCTGTGATACCGTGTGTCGTTTTCTTTCCACGGCTCGAATGCTCAACTTCTTAAGTGGTTGGTCCAGACAATAATTAAAAATCACAAGGCGTCGATAGCGCGTAATGCTTCACCAATTCAACGATGGTCGTCGACGCAATTCAAAATTCACACAAAATGCGTCGATAGTGCAAAACGCTCAAGCAGTCTCCACGACTGTCGTAGTCAAGAGAGTCCAAAATTTTATGTTGTTAACTTCCTAATCCCCTCATATAGAATTGTTTATAGCAGTGCAAACTCATGACAAACATTGCGCACTTTTTGTATTATTTAAACAAAGACCATCTTAAAATGACAACAATTCCTTTCTACAAATTTTACATATATAAATTAAATTTTCCTTATAACGAAGCACTCCTTAACTTCGTTTCAAAAATGCAGAGAACAATCTTCTGCTGTTTAATCATAAATCTGTGGCATGAGATAATTATTGAACGCCATGAAATTTTATACGCATCTACATGCTTTTTTTTTAAATTTTTCTGAATTGTATTTTGTTGAAATCCGTTTTTACTTTAACGTCAAATTTGATATACAACAATATATTTACTGATTTTGACTGTTAAATCAAAGACCAACCTTCTGATATCAAAGGCGGATAATTTGGAGGTGTTTTAATCCAAGATCCATCTGCACGTTTCATGTGTCTTCTGTCAGAAGCAAAATCTTTTAAAAACTCTTGGGCTGGTATAGTTCGTAAATATCTGTAAAAAAATTAATAAATTAAATTTTTAAAATACTTCATCATTAATAGGTATTTATTACCTATAATAATGAGGTTTTAAAATATTATCAGTTCGAAATGTTTCAGTCACATATTTGTGAAAATATGTTGGAAATGGAAGTTCCGAATCCAAATCATAAACCAAGCACTTATCGGGATCGGGTCGATATAGAAAAATAGAGTGATAATCCTACAATAACATGAAGGTTTTAAGAACTTAAACAAGATATAAAGCTAAAAATTTACCCAAATCACTAATTTATCATCATCTTTTCCAGCCCGTTGTTTCCACAAAGGGACAGTTTTTCCCGAATTGGAAATAAAACACACATAGCATTTTTTTAACTCATCGGGATAGCGATTTGCGACGTCCTCGCATAACTTGTACACATTCTCTTCGCTAAAATTACAGTTTTAATTTTATAAGTACAGAATTACCTAATTTAAAAACCTTGCAAATTATTTAACAAAAGGTCACCGAATTTTTTAATAAAAAATAATTAAGAAAAAAGCTTTTTGTTTAAAAGAACAATTAATCATTATGATTTATAGTATAAGTAAACGCAATGAAAATAATTGTATAAACCTTTTATAAATTAAATGTATTTTTCCAAATTAAAGATGTTTTTTACTTAATTGAGGTGGAACTTAAAATGGAAATTAGGTAGACCTAATTTTTTTATGTAAATAAAAAAAGTTTAAACACAATGAAACATTGCATGTCTTTCTATAATAGAATATTACAAGGAAGGAAAGAACTTATAAGTACTTTTTTAAATAGTTTTAATATATCATGGTATTTTATTGATTTTTTTATTGTATATATTCCTGCAAATATGTAAAACTATTTATTTCTAGAAGCTATCGTATGCTCATATTTTGTACTAAAAAATTTATAGCATAGTTAATTATGTGCTACTTAGTATTTATTTAAATTAAAAGCATTTTGTGGTCATAAAACTGTAAAATAATATTGAAAATTTTTTATTATTTTTTTTAATATTTAAAATTCATTAAAAATTAATCCCCCCAACATTTGTATAGTAATAAAATTTTATTATTCCAGCTTTATCAGCACGAAACAAAATTAATTGATTATATTGTTTATTGCAGATATTTTGGAAACTGTGGATTTACATTAACAAAATGTTGCATAAATTGTTTTTTTTCAAAACAACTTTTTATAAGTTGTCGACATTTAACAGGAAGTGTATCTTCGGTGTTATGCAACAAGTAAACGTAATTCAAAGATAATCAAAATAACAAATTAAAATAAGTTTAAAAAATCTTACCAGTAGCAAGAGACATAAGAACATTCATTTCGTTTAGGAAATAAGTTAATCAATACTTTTTTAGAATTTTCAACATTAGGTTCTTGAATTACTTCGGTGTTCGTTTCGGTAGCCATGATAAATTTAAAATTATATTGATAATTTAAATTTAAGCTGTATTTCACAAATTAAGTGCTACTTATTTAAAATTTCAGAACATCTTTGTTTACCCAAACACCGCACTGCGTCAAATAGCACATAACCTTGATTTTTGTTTTTGTTTGTATTTTTACAGTAACACCAGTAGGGGGCTACGTGAAGTTAAGCGTTGCTCTGTGGCGTTGCTATTCTTGTGTTACCGAAAGAACTACCCGAAAAATGAATATAAAAATGAAATTTAGTTACAAATCTCGTTAGTTTCCGACACTTGGTTGAGTAGCATTTTAAATAATAAATTGAAATTTTGGAAATCAAAATTTTGACAATTCAATTTAATTTTGTTTCTTGATCTTTCCACTTTTTATTTCAACGAGAAAAAATTATGCGCTAATTTTATTAGAAAGATAACTTTGCTATCTCTGCGTAGAAATTTAGAGGAAATATTTAGAAAATTATCGAGGATTTATTTAAAATTTCTGTCACCACGAAAGTATATTTAAAATTTTTTACTATTTTTCAAGTAAGTGTTAATAAAAAAATATTAAAATACATTGTTGGTAAACAGTGTTTTACTATAACAATTCCACTTGTTTTTAATTCATTTTTAATGCAGGAGAGTTTCCAATTTCTCAGTCTTTATTAATCTACTTATCTTGACAGTGCCACTAATGGGAAAGCTGTGTTTAAAATTTCAGTTTGTTTGATGGGTCAAGATCGAAATTTTATTCAAAAAAAACTTTCCCCAGGTGAGGCTCGAACTCACAACCCCGGCATTGCTCACGACTACTGTCTTATAAGTACCGTGCGCTAACCAATTGCGCCACTGGGGACTATACGAAAACCGTTAAAATTGGTAGACCCCGACGTAAACTAATAAATTTTTAATTTTATTAAGTTCTGTATTTTTTATCTCTTTACGCAATAATAAATAATATTAAAAACATTAGACCATAATATAATTTCCAAATTTTATTTAAAAAAAATTGTCAAATAATTATTTAAAAAAAATTTTAAATTATTTTTGTTAAATATTATTTCCGTTTCCAGTTTCAGCCAATAAAATGCCCAATTTTGTATCAATATCTTTAGTAATATTTGCTTGATACGCCCAACATACTGCTAGAAATGTGACGTTACTCGTATTTTTAACATGGGCTATATTTTCGACCACATACTGTTTTATCTAAAAAGAATTAATTACCATCAGCATAGTAGAAACGTTTAAAAATTTTAAAATACTGTTAATTCTTCACGATAAGCATCCGCTATACTGCGAACTAAATCTCCGAGTTGGTTATTTTCTAAAGAAAAAAATAAAGTCGGAGGGGTTCTATAATTTTTAAGTAAGGCGGTCATTTGGGAAGCCAAAAATTCTAACGCTTTGGAAGTTCCCAATAGCTGTTGTACCACTTCATATAATTCGCTTATCAGATTTTCCAGTCCATCGGGATATCGGGTTTCATTGGATGACTTCAGTTTGACTATTTCGGTGGTTAATTTTGCTCCTTGAAAATGAAAGGTGTTCCATCTTTGTACATTGTTATAAACATCTGATGCTATATCTTGAGCAACACGCAAACTTCTTTGTGATTCAGAACTAGTTTGATTTGGTACTATATAATTAAAAAAAAAGTTTTCATATTTTCTTTTAATATTCTACTCACATAAAATAGTATTAGACGTCCAATTAACGCGATCAGAATTTAAGTTCGATTTTTTTGGTGTTTTAGTTTCCATTTTTTTACATAAATTTTTGTTATTTTGAAATTTTGAATAACTAGTTGTTTGCCAACATAGTTTTACAGTTGACAGATGTTACAGTTATAGTTTTCAGGATAAACCCGCTTGATCAAAATTACCTTATTACAGTGGCGCAGCCAGGATTTTGTTATGGGGGAGGCTAAAGGATGCGAGCGAAGCGAACTGCGCCGAAAACGCGGGCCGCAGGCAAAAATTTTTTGAAAAAAGGGGCGTGGTCATCTTATTGTTGAGTATAATTATTGTGTTACCCCTGTTACCTGCCTTAAATTGAAGTGAGAATTAATGAACGGCATTTCCGAAATAACTCACAAGGGAAACGTCAGGTATGCGAAATTTTGTTTTGGTTTATACTTATACTACGTAAAGATTACACCTAAGACATTACGTGAATGAAATAGTAGCGCGCCATATTCAGCCAATTTTGAGAAAATTGAATTTAAAAATTTCATCTTTTTGCCTGAAATAACGTGATAAAAGATAAAACTTGCAACAAAGGTTCCGTGGTAACGTGGTAGAGTGATGGCTTTAATAAGCGAGGGTTCTAGGTTCAATTCTAGCACCGGTACTTTTTTTTTTTTAAATATTTTTTTTTTAATTAATTTTCTTTTTAAGTAATATGTAAATTAACATATATTTAATAATTATTCGAAATTATTAATTTTTCAGATCTCAACATTCGGACGATATCGTTTTGTCTTACTAACAGTATTTTCAAACATTTCTTAAATTGATTATTATTCGAAACGTTCAAAAATTTTTGGAATTTGTTAAAAATTATATTTTTTAATTAAATAAGTATTTATTTATATATTTTTCGTATTTTATTTATATATTTAATAAGAAATGAAAAGTTACATAATTGAATAAGTATTTACATATTATATGAAGTATATTATTATTATACATATTAATTATTTTCTGATCATTTTACATTGTATAATTTTTTACACCGACGTTTCGCACGATCCCGGGTGGTATTCATCGTAAAAACAGGGAAAACAGTAAGTTTTACGGGATCTAGTAATTAATAATTAATTAAAAATTAATAATTTCGAATAATTATTAAATATCTGTTAATTTACATATTACTTAAAAAGAAAATTAATTAAAAAAAAATATTTGAAAAAAAAAGTACGGATGCTGGAATCGAACCTTGAACCCTTGCTTATTAAAGCCACCACTCTACCTCGTTACCACGGAACCTTTGTTGCAAGCTTTATCTTTTATTATTTGATTATTTCGTGCAAAAAGAAGAAATTTTCAAATTCGATTTTCTCAAAATTGGCTGAATATGGCGCGCTACTATTTCGTTCACGTAATGCCTTAGGTGTAATCTTTACGTAAGGTAAGTATAAACCAAAACAAAATTTCGCATACCTGACGTTTCCCTTGTCAGGACGAAAGATTTATCATTGATTTTTGTTGCCAATCTTCATATTATAATATATCTTCCCTTATTTTCAATAAATAGCAGTCATTAAGATTAAGAATTGAAACTGATTGCTAATTATCCATAGTGAAGTTATTTTGTATTTGAAATTTCAGTAAACACTGTAAATCTGTTGACCACGCCCCTACCTGCCTCCCCCCTTGCGCCGAACCACTCCTGTTAGTTCTTAAGTATAACAGGGCCAGGGCCGTTTTAAGATATACGACGCCCCTGGGCTACTAAAATTAATACATCCCTCTTCAAAAGAAAACACTCAAATATAAAATAGAAAAAGTCAATTTATTACTATTACCCTAAACGAAAACATAAAATTCATACAAAAATAAAAAATATATACAGGGTCTCACCGGATATACTTTACATAACTTAGGTGATACAGGTGATACAGAACACTTTTCTAAGAAACATTTTTAACAAAAATTTTTTTCCAAATTCAAGTCTTCGAGAGTTAAGCCTCTTTAAGGCATTTTTTTTAATTTACACTTTCACGTGGCCATCGCCCGGAAAATATTATTTTTTTAGTAAAAATGCATTAGTGATTTTTTAAACAGCGGGAAGTAATCTACAAACTAGATTAAATAATTTTTTGTCTAAAATCAACGGCTTTCGAGTTGTGAATAAAAGTAGGTAAAAAAATGTTGAAATATTGGAGCTTTTTTTGTTTTGTTTCTTTTTTTCAAAACACAGTATCTTTTAAATAAAACAGTTTACAAAAATTCTGACGTCTCATTCCGGATAGGAAATTTAACGGATTACAACTTTTGTCTAGTAAAGATTTTTGAAAAACCAATCAATTTCACAGAAAATAATGAACAAGGCAGCTACAAAATTTTTATTTTTATTGAAAAATTAATTTATTAATTAAGGTTAAGCTATTACACTTTTGGAATGAAGTTCCTTATGGGAGGATGCGAAGGTGTATTGTTTACACCTTATTACTGACTTAGGCGTATTAACTTAATACGCCTAAGTTAAGGTGTATTAAGGCGGTATTCTAGTCTAGAAAATTGAAAAAATTGAAAATTTTTGTTTTTATATTTCGATAGTTTAGATATTCAAGAATATCTTCTTAAAAGGATTTTTTGAAATTCGAATTATTTTAAAAGTTAATGCCATTTTAGTGTCGTGGCAACACCGGTCGACCGGTGTCGACCGGTTTAGACGGAGCGAATCTAAGAAAAGTATTAAAAACTACTCTTTTTTTGTGTGTTTTTTTAAATTTTACTTATTTAAATATTCAATTTGAGGTAGAAGAATGCCCGATGTATGGAGCCGGAATCGCTGATTGAAGAAATGTAAGTTATATGTATTGTTCTATCAATTGAACTGCCTGAAACTTAACTTAAATTTTTAATTGTGTTTTTCTCGAAACCACTTTTTTCGAATCGGTTGGCATAAAATTTCAAGTTCTAATTGACCGATTTTCTTAAAATTTGACATGAAATTTCTTTATAAATTCCTCTATGGTAGGAACTAACAAAAAATCATAATTTTCAATTTTTACTATTTTTTAAAAATTCGGAAAGTTAAAAAATAACTGAAAAAATCAACTTTTTTTTCTGAGTAGCTGCTATTTCGCGAGAAAATTTTTTTCTTTAATTTCTAGACCGAAGTTGTAGTTCGTTAAATTTTCTATGCGGAATGGGACGTCACAATTTTTGTTACATAAAATGTTCATTTAAAAAATACAGAATTTTGAAAAAATCAAGATAAAAAAATCCCGAATTTTTCATAATTTTTTTACTTATTTTAATTTATAATTTAAAAGCCGTTAATTTTAGGCAATAAAAGGTTTAAATCTAGTTTGTAAATTATTTCAAGCTCTTTAAAAAAGCACCAATCCATTTTTACTTAAAAATCAAAATTTTCTGGACTATGGCCACATGAAGGTGGAAATTAAAAAAAAAATGCTTTAAAGAGGTCTAACTCTCGAAGACTTAAATTTAGAAAAAAAATTTGTTAAAAATGTTTCTTAGAAAAGTGTCTTCTATCTGCATCTAAGTTTGTAAAATGTATCTATGGAGACACCCTGTATAAACAGAAACAATCTCTAGAGTTAACAAAAAACAAAATTAATTTGTATGTTCTTATTTATTTTCTTAGTTTTTTCTTTAACAAATTGATTAACATAATATCACTCGTATTTAAGTTGTTAAATAAGTTATTTTCTGTATATAAAATACTCATATCGTTTAATTTGCTCTGTCCCAAAGAAGATTGTAAATAATTTTTTATCCTTTTTAGGGCTAAAAAAGATCAAAATAAAAATTTCCGCCCCCAAATGGCTTGCGCCCCGAGGCATAGCCCATTTAGCCCTGTGGTTAGGGTGGCCCTGAACAGGGGCGGCATCTCGAAGTAGTGCCCATAGGCGACAATTTGGTAAATCCGCCCCTGGGGGCCCGAGGATGCCAGACCTAAATTAACTGGCTTGGCTGATTAGCTACCAACAAGCAACAAGTACCTACACTAAAAACAGTACCTAACTACAATCATATCGAACAGTCGAACACAATAATTTTTTTGTTTAAAAAAATTTTTCATTGCACCGGTAAAAAAGCGACTGTAATCATTTAAAAAAAAGAAGAGTGTCTGGGGGGAGGGCTATAGCCCCTAGCCTCCCTTGGCTGCGCCACTGCCTTATTAGGTCAGCGAATTTTGCACTATGCAATAAATTGTCAGTAAGGACGCAGCGCCGTAACTACGAAATTTGAGCTCGTGTTCAAAGTTCGTCGTGGGGCCTCTTTTCTAAGCGTTAAAAAAATTATTGCACATACAACAGCGCTTATAATTATTATAAGTAGTACTACTGTTTATATTTTACTATACGGTACAAATTATTTAAAGTATTCTCATGACGTTTCTGCGCAACTATTGTCTTTCAGGCAGTGTGGTTCTATGATGATATTATAAATTTTAAGACTTCTGTTATGGAGTTATTAGATTTTATTTTAATCAACACTTTTTCATCATTTTTCAGTTCTACTAAAATAATCGTTAAATATGTTTCTTGTTTTTAACAATCTCAGCAGTGGTGGATTAAGCTATTGGTGACGTACAAGCGCAAGTCCCATGGAAGCCCACCTTTTTTTTTCAAAAAATTTATTTCTAATCACACATAACAAAAACTAAAATAAGAAATAATTTTTCTTTAAATTAAATAAACGTTTAAATAATAATGTCATCATTACATTAATGCATTAAAATATTTCCAAAACTTAAAATTATCACACAACAAAAAAAAACCTAACCTAATACCAAAACTATAAGAAATAAAATTACATTCATTTTGGCATTAAAATCACATAACATTTGTACTTAATTATGGCAAACTAATTTTTTGGTCAGTATTTTTATCATTAAATAGTCAATATTTTTTAAAATTAATGATCAATAGATATCAATATAAATCGGAGTATAAATGCAGTGGGAACATAATCCTTTAAGATTATTTGGGATTAACTTAATAATCGTTTAGGAATTATAACGTGTAATTAGTTATAAAATCACAAATATCATAGCGTTGAGTGCACATCGAGGAAGATCAACCCCCTTCCTAGTAGCATACTTTGCCGAGTAGGACTTGTCTATGGGTATATTTTTAGTGAGTGCACGGCAAATCTCGGATGCACTCTGAAATCCAGTCATCTAATCTTGGTAAGAATTCCCTCTTTAGCCTCGGATTTGAATGATCCTTTTATATCTAAGTCTTATATAATAATAATCACTCGTCGGTGCCCAATTTATGCACGCTTGTTTAAAATACTGACCACTTATTTAAAATACTGACATAGTAAAATACTGATAACTACTATTTTAGTACTATTTTAGTAAATAGAATACTATTTTTCTACAAAAAATATGATTTTTTTTAAATCAATAAATTTTGAGGCCCCCCAAAATTTGGATGCCTCAAACGTGCGCTTCATGCGCTTGTGCGATAATCTGTCACTGAATCTCAGTATGAATACAAACATTTTGAATCATTAAATTAATTTAAGGCTTCTACCTATAGTTTTCTCTTCCTAACTTTTAAATTTCCAAAATTGTCAATTATTTTTGAAACGTCCAATTTTTTGCAACCTTATTTTCTATCGAAATAATCTTACCTCACCCATTGAATTACGAAGAGAATTTTTTATTAATTTTAATTAAAAATGAACGTTTCGCAGATGCAACTGAAACTGAGATTGTTAAAACCAAGAAACATGCAGTTATTATTTCAGTAAAACTGCTGGACGATGAAAAATTGTTGATTAAAATAAAATTCAATAACTCCATAACAGAAGGATTTTGGATTTTATATAATCCTGGAAATATTGCCTGAAAGATAGTATAATAATTAAACTTAACAAAATGTTAAAAAAATAAAATTTTTAACTGTTAAGTACAGAATACATACTACAAAGAAAACATAATATTTAAAAAACGCTAAAATGACAATAATTCACATTTAACAGGGTTGAACTTAGAATATTAGAATAAACAAGAAAATAGAATTCTGAAAAAATTACGCTGTAAAGTGATAAAAATTTCTTAAAAATAAAAAACTCTGTAACATAATATGAAGGCCCTTATTTCACGATTATTTTTGATCATCAGTCATGTATAACAGTAAAAATAACAAGAAGTGAAGGCAAATATACCAAACAAAATTGAAAAAAATTAAAAAATTAAGAAATTAACCAAACTTTAAAATAAATGTTGTGCTTATCAAATAACCAAATTAAAAGAATTCACGTGTCTATGAAATTTTAGGTTAAGTAAATGAATATGAATCTTTTTCCCCCTACACTGTAGGAATATGAAGTAAAGACATACAATGCCAGGTTGTTAGGCAATGTTATTTAATTATTATAACATCACATACTACTAAATACCACAAAAATACTTTAAAAAATTCTAAAACTTTTTTAAGTTATTTTCTATTTGAAGGATAGTAGTTGCGAAAAAATTGAGTCAGAAACGTTATTATATAATACATAGTTTAAATAAAACTGTTGTTCTAGTTGAAACACTAAAAAATGTCGGATGCGTTACTTAAAACTTTAGAGCTAAATATTAGAAAATTGGCTTAATATTAATTAAATTACGACTTCTTTCTGTTCATCTGAGCAATTGTTATATCTAAAGTTAAAAAAAAACGTTCACTTTAAACTTTTGTTCATTACTTTCAATTTGAAAATGATTCTTGATCTCATCAAAAAATCGTTTTGGTTTTCCTATTCTTCTTTCCGAAAAATCTGCTTTTATTTACCACCGATTTGCTCTTATGATTTAAGGATTTGCCAATTAGCTAGTAATCCAAGTAAACTATGAAAAAACCGAAAAACCTTAAAATATATGCACAAAGGAATGCACTGGTAAAGAGGAATTTCTGCTAAAAAAATATACGTGGGTCCGAAGAATTTGGGATGCTCAGGTAAAAAGCAAATACGAAAATTGTAAATTTTACAAATGAAAAATGTTTGTCTATGAGTCCTTTAGATTTGTCCTTAAAAAGTGTATGCGAACCTGTTTTGTATGCGGGTGACCTCTAATAATTTGTATGATTACTGATCGAGGTGTTTGACGATCGTCATTTGTCGTTGCATCATTTCGAAAAATTAAGTGTTGACAAGTAAAAATAATTAACGGTTATTTTAATTATAGTGAAATTTAAAACAAACAAACAGAAATGCGTTTCGTTAAATCGTGTACTTCATGCCAATGCTGGTGAGCGATAACATTATGGACTTAAATAGTGATTTGTCGTTAATGAACATAGGCGATTCTTGTGTTAGTGATAATGCAGTTGTAGAAGCACAGCACTCAAAATATAGGCGACGTTCGTTTCTTAAACTTGAACCTACGATTTTTGAAGATTTTGCTACTATTTGTATATCTGATAACGGTGAAGCAGGAAATGTAAAATCCAAACGTCGAAGGAGAACGGTGTCAAAAAAACGACCATTGCCTACTGAAACCGATAGCAGCTGCTTGGAATACCAAGATTGTTCAATTATGAACGACACTATTGTTGATTTTAATGAGATAAAAACATTGAACGATGAAGTAGCAGATCAAGAATTAACCATCTGTAAAAATCCACCATTGAACATTGGTAATTTTAGCAATGAATCGGTGATGGATAATGTAGATAATGAAAGTACTGATGTTCCTTGTTCCGATTTTAGTTTTTTAGATAACAGTGAAGACGGTGTGATAAAAATTGAACAAGTTAAATCTAAGCGTAGACGAACAGGATCTGAGCTAATTTCGACAACTCTTAAAGAAGATATTATGGAAGACAACGATGAAGATTTATCAGTAATGAACGTTACATGTGGGGACTTTAGTGTTTTAATTAAGTTGGGTGAAGATGATAGTGCAACAAAGGAAAACGTAGAGGAAAAACCTAAACCGAGGAGATCTTTACGTAGAAAGATTAAACCTTTAAACACCAGCACTCAAGTTTTAGGTAGCTCTCAAGTTTCGACATCGAGTGATAGCTATTCCGATATTGAACAATATTATTTATGTAAAAAATATAAAAGGTTACCAAATTCTTTGGAAACAATTTTTGAAGAGCCGATGCAGAAGAATAATAAAAGTTTGTATATCAGTGCAAGGAAGTTTAATCGGACTATCAAATTTGGTGGAAATTCTGCTAGCGCAAATTTGTCAAAAATTAAGAAGCGTATAACCAAAGCTAGCAAACTGGTGTCTAGTAAAAAATTTTTAAAGCGAAGGAAAGTTAGTATGAAGAATTTATTAAAAGCTTTATCCACAATTGAGGAACTGGAGTAATAGGTGTATACTTTGAATTTATATAGATATATGGCATAGTTAGTTTTGGTCTTTGTTTAAAAATTTAGTATTACAACTAGTTTTTCAATAAGAACTTTAATTTATGCAGTTTTACCCTCTTGTATTTGGTTGGGTTGTGTTGATCTTAATGTCTTGTATTTATATGTTGGTGTAATTTAAATATAACTAGTAGACCAATCAATTTAGATATTTTTTGTTAATGCCGAATTCTCACAATCAAAGTCAGTTACAATAACATAACTGCAATTGATTAAAAATATTAAAAAATTGGAAATATCCCAGAAAATGAAAATTTAGATTGAAATACTAGAAGTTTAAAAAAATGTGAAGCATGAAGAGCGAGGAAACAATTTTTGGCACATAATTTCACCTAGACATTTTATAATTTATAAAGTTATAACATAAGTATTATAAATAGCGATCATAGAATTACCATCTGGGGGCTAGAACACAAATCAAAGTTGACAAGCTATTTTTGTATGAATTTATGAGATTTTACATTATATTTTATTATACTGTTGCTGTCATGGCATGTTATAATGTTAAAAATAACTTATTCACAATTTGTTTATTTAAATGTGTTGAAAAACTCATTGAAATAAGTGTATCTTTTACAGAATGTACAGTAAATATAGTATTTTCCTGTTTAAATCTTACGTTACTGTCAGAAAAACCTCGCCACGATTTGAATTTTTTACTATACATTATTGGAAAGAGGACAATCTTCTGAGTACAATGCAACAAAAATTTTGTTAGATTAGGCATTAGTTTTCGAAAAACCGGCATTTAAAATTTGAAAAAGCAGGGAGTTGTAATGTGATACATACTGATGCCACGGGAATTCGCAAGGTATGCGCCCCACTTTTATTCTGTTGACGGTGCAAGTACTTTTAACTACTTTTACTGTTCGCTGTCAGGTGCGGTTGACACCTGGACAAGTTTTGTGTCTACGAGTTTCACTGTTGGCGAGTTATCTTTCGATTTATCAAAAAATCAGGGAATTTGTTTTAGAAAAGTGTCTTCTTTCCAATAGTGCATATGAAAGAGTAAAAATCGTGGGGTAAATCATGAACGAAAAATGTCTACATCAAATCTCTTTTTTCTAAAGGATTTATTTTGGAACACATATGGGGTATCATATCTCATTTGGACTTCCAAGTGAGATATTTTCTTACAAACATTTTCATACATCTCTTCTGTGACTTACGCCTTACTTAATTCTAGACTGGGATGAAGTTCTTTATTATATAATTACAGAAAATATATGTTGCGTTTTATGTTATCAATGGGACATCGGAAGTAAATCAATATAAAAATCTTCCGCTTACCAAAAGCACAACCAACCTCCTCCGAGCTCCAGTATTATATTCTCTTATCTAAGACTTCGAGGTCAACTGGGGGAATGGGAAACCTCTTGTGCAGTCAAAACTAAACGGCTACCTTTCAAGCATCTTGTATGCCACGCAACACACTTTGTGTTTAAAGAGTCTAAAAATTAATTTAGGTTTGAATCACTGATCCGGAAATTTTATCAAAGTTAGTTAAGTTATTAAAAGTCCCCTAACATAGCTGATACTTGGCGTTTACATTTTTTTTTATTGTCTATAGGATGATTGAAGCTTAAGCATTGCACAAGAAATATTGTATAAAAAAAAGAAGCAAAACGTAAAAGTTGAAAACCACCTATAACCATTAAGACCTAGTCATATAACAGATCTTTTGCCTAAAGAGGATCAACTGGGCCTAAGTAACACTATGGTCATTTTAGGGACGTTGACTTTGTCCTTTGTTGGAACTTGAATTAACCGAAAATTAACTAGATATTTTTTATTGAAGGGATACCAATTTAGCTTTAATGCCAATAAAAAGCTAGTGAATAATCTATACCTTTTATTTTATGAAATTGTAACTTATCATTTAAAACAAGTATAATACAATGATTAAATTGAAATATTAAAATGGTACATGGTCACTTGACAAATATTTAATTGTATTGGCTAGAAAAGCAGCAAACTGCTAATAGCTTCTACATTTGTTGAGTAGAATTACCATTCCAAGTGTTATTATCATCATCACTATCACTTAAACTATCGCTTAAACGGTGAACATTTCCTTGTGTCCTGAGATTTTCTGGTGCACGTTTTTTAGATGGACTTAAAACACAATATTACCAATTTTCTATTATAAATCATAGTTTTTACTTACTTTGAAGGATCTCCACTAGCATTTGGTCGTTTTCGATTTTGGTTAGATGTTGATGGACCACTTCCAAAAATTTTGGTTTTTATATAATTAAATAAATCTAGAAAAGGTGAAACAAATGACCAAAGAAATGTCGTCATCCACGAATCGGAATTGGTGGCGACCACCCCAAGTTTAATTGGTAATATTAAGATAACGGCATTTGGAACTAGTTCAAGTTCCACCAGCGTATTCATACTGTTCTCTTCAGTAAATTCACGGCGTGGAAATGTAGTAGATAAAGTGTAGTTTCTGAACGTCAAATTTAAGTTGTTATTAATAAAGTTTCGAACTTCTTGCAAAGTGCTGCTGCTACTAAATTCATGTGTATGTGAACTACCGTCAGGTAATTTAAATTGCAAACGTGCCACATTACTATTTACAACTCGATGAGTCACTTGAGATGTCGATGGTAAAGTCTCACCCGAATTTTGAGTCGTAGAAACATTTGCAAATTTGGAGGCACGTTCCAACCTATCTTGAGCTATTTGATCCAAAACCCGCTTTTTAGCTTCCTGCTTTTCTTTTTTCTCTTTATTACGTTCCTCCAATAATTCTTTCATTTCGTTATCCTGTTGCCAACGCTTCAAATTTTGTACGTTTTGTCCAGTTTTACGACGTTCCAATTCTTTAAGACGCTGAGTCTAAAAATAAGTTATATTATCATGGTATTCTAAAAATGTTTACAAAAGCTTACTTCCTCTTCTTCTAATCGTTTAGCTTCACGCTTTTTAGCTAAAATTTCTTTTGCACGATCAAGTTTTTCTTCTGCCGATAAATTATTCTCTGATGTACCACTACTACTACTAGAAGATTCATCTGGTTGTTTAATTCTACAAGTATTATCTTCACAAACTACTTCAGAATTTGTACTTGGTTCAACTTGTTTTAAAATTTCTGTAAATTTAAAAAAATTTATCAATTAGCAAAAGCATCGTTTTAGTATTTTACCTAAAACTGCAGATTTATCAACCCCGTGTTTATCTAGTATGGCCCACAATTTTATTAAAAATTCACTAGAATCGCTTGCTTCTTTAACAACCTCTAAAGGACTTCCATTTTTACCAATGAAAAATATTGAAGGAACTGTAGCTTCCTTGTCTATATATAATTATAAGGAAAATACGATAGCTTCATTAATCACATAATATAATAAGTAACTAAAAGGATACAAATTTGACTAAATTGTTGGTGCGAAACAGAATCCATTTCTATTTTGATTGCGACGAAATATTTTGTTTCTAATAATTCGCATGTTTTGGTGTCATTTATAAGATTGGTTAAGTCTTGTGAGGTGCCATTTTTTCCTACAATAAAGTAATTTATAAATGAGTACAATAATATGCAAATAATTGGAAAAGTCTCAACTCACCCTCTACATAAACAACAAAAACTGAACCATTTTGCTTTGAAGCCGTAACGGCTTGACTAATGTCTCCTTGATACCACCGCATGTTTATAATCTTACGTGTTAAATAATTTTGTTTAGCATTAACTGAAAATTAATTAAAAAAATTTAGATGACGTTTAAATGACAGCAACAAACTGATAATCACGGTGGGCTTATTCAACGCAGAAAACCCAATTCACAGCCAGTGTTGCCAGATAGACTGGTCTGGTTAAGTGAGTTATCGACAAGTAGATTGCTAAACAAAAAATCGGTAGATGGCATTGTATTTCTGATAGTCAATTTTCTTGCAAAAATTCTGGAATTTTATTTCTAGTTTAAAAATATTAATTTTTTAATTAGCAGAAGATGTTAACTTGCGGTTTGTTCGACTGAAAATAATAGAACAAAAGTTGATAAGTAGGTATTTTATTTTTACTAAAATTATTATTGAAATTTATTGTAACGTATAGATATTACATAATCATAGTTATATAAAATTAAAACTATTTTTCAATTTCATATAACATGTAAAAATTAATTTTATAAAAAAATACTTTAAATACCTTCACCATCTTATAAATTTTGGCTGGATCCGCCTTTGGCCAAAAGTGAAAAAGCTGCTAGATGAAAAAATTCCTATGCTCTCTAGTAATTTTGTCTGTAAAGATTTTTAAAATTAAGTTTTTTTTTTCAATTATGATACATAAAAAAAGAGCCAGGCCAATTGTTTAAAAAAAATTAACTTCAAAGTAGAGTTTGTGGATAATGAGGTTTGAAGAAATTTGGAAATTATATTTATGATAAATTAAGGAAAAGCATGAATAATTTTCGTTGGCAAATTTTGTAATTTAGAATTCAATTCGTTTAGATTACTATATTTTTATTTCTATATTTTTTAACAAAAATCAAGTTAGGAGTAATAATTACAAACGAAAAATTACCAATAAAAGAAACAAATTCAGTCAGGAGCAAACCTAAATCTCTAATTCCAAGATATTTAAAAAGACGTATCAATTTGAGATAATATTAGTGATATTATAAGGAATGAATGGGGGGGGGGGGTCTAATAAGAAATTTTATTTATAACAATAATATTTACTTCAATATTAAAAAATATTTATTATAAATTAATAACATTCTGCTTATTTAAATAGCGTAGGTACATCTATAGCAAAAGTCGTAAATGAATGTTTTTTTGAATGAAAATTTATTTCAAAAATTAAAAAAAAAAAATAAAATCAGGCTAGAATAATATTGCAGATAAAATAAAATATTGTAGTTCAGCTATTGTCACAGAGATGGCTATGTATCGGTTAAAATTTTATTACTAATTTTTTACAGTTGCCTGTTTTATGCAGTCGTTCAGATAAATAATAGAAGTAGTAATTTGAAACGTTGTGAGTGGTTGTGAGGTATAATGTTCAAAATTTGATGGTATTAAGTTATTAGAGCAAAATTTGTAAACAAAATTTGTTTACATTGTAATAATGTAATAAATAAAATTTAAAAAGAAATTTAGAGTTACAATTTATAGCCATCTCACGTTTGTGAATCAAATCTAGTTGCTTGTAGCTTAACCTTAATTTTAATTTTACGGAATTCCAGAGAATTTTTTTTTTTTAATTGGATTGGTTTCTGAATTTTGCTTAAATATAAAAACGCCTACTCTTCTAGACTCTTGATTTTTTTAAATTAAACTGCGCTTTCAGAGTTTTACTTAAAAACAGAGATTCTGCTCTTCTAAACCCGTGTTTTTGAGGTGTCTGTCACATAATAGGGTTGTATTTTAAAGTGAAGTTTTTTCTCCACCTTAGAATTCTTGGCTTAAGATTTTTACTTAGACAAAAAGGCATCCCTCTTTGGAGTTCCAGACTGTTCTTCATTTTAAGTCCGCTAACTTAAGAGCTGCACCCGATATGTCAGTGCTCCCATGTTGGGGAGCTGTACTCTATAAAAGTAAGCTTTTTCTCTACCTTGAACGCCCTTGTTGGAAGCTCTACGATTTCTCTCCATTTTTAGAGTATTTGACTTAGTAGTACTTAGTAGCTTTATTCCACGTGTGTTGTCCTCATATTGGAGGCTGTTGTACTGTATGACATGTACTTATACTGCAAGCCAAAAGTTTGGATACAGTATAGATTTAATTTATTTTAAATCGTACGGACTAGTGAGGTTGATGTTTCAGGATCCGTTTTCGCTGAAATAATGTTGTTTATGCAAAATAAGAAAATCAGTATTGTTTTTCACTTCACTTTCACTTTTACTCTCGATAGTGGGCATTTTAAGATTTTGAAATAAATAATGTTATTCTTAAAAATAATTATTTATACGCTGCTTATGAATTTTATACTTTAAATAAAAAATGCTTTGAATTACTGGATTTATTTGTATATTATGTGTATTATTTGAATCTGTGTTATCAGCCCCTATCCCATACCCGCCGGAGTCCCACAAAGCTCCATCCTTGCACCAACCTTATTTATCTATTACATCAACGATATACCAAAACACAAAGACACAGAAATCAAACTTTACGCTGACGATACTGCAATTATGGCCACCTCCTTCAAAAAAAATCAAACCCTAAAATACCTGCAAAGACATTTCGACATTTTATGTACCTACTTCTCCGACTGGAAACTTAAACTTAACCAAGACAAAACCACTCTGACAACATTTTCTAAAAAACGTGACCGACTTACATGCGGCATCAAAGTCAACAATACAAACATCATCAGAACTCCGACAGTTAAATACCTCGGATTGACACTTGACGAAGGACTTACTTACGCTACACACCTACAACTGACCGCCACCAAGGTCCACAAAGCGATTCACGCATTATATCCACTCATCACGTTGAAAAGCAAACTTGACTTAAAATTATGATTACTCCTCTACAAATCGATGATCCGACCCATCATGACATATGTCGCACCCATCTGGAGCAATGCATCAAATGCCAACGTAAACAAACTACAGACGATATAAAACAAAGCACTCCGGTTCATCACCGGACTGCCCCGACATACGGACACCTACCTACTCCACGAACAAGTAAATGCCCCTACAATTAAATACTTAACCTACAATTACTTTTTTCTTCACAAGATCAGACTAAACCCCACAACAAAACATATAGCCAAATTCACCAAGTCCACTGCTCCTTTTCGGATAAAACACAAGCTCCTACATCAAACTATTCTGTAAATACATTTTTCTTAACCACTCTATTTCTCTTTGTACATATACCCCTCCCCCCCTATTCTTTTATTTTTTTTATTATTTTTTTTTCTTTTAATTTTAATTAAAAGCACAATAAGTCACATTCCGCTGGGTTTTTGCACTCTTTTTGCCCAGGTAAAACCATTATTATATAAAGAAGACAAGCCTACCACTACAGCCGATTCCGATGCATCGCAAGATAGGAGCGGTATTAATTTTTTCACAAATATTTTTCTATGTTTGATAAAAAATGTAGAATGTAAATAGTTACACCAAATGTAGAGTCTTTTTACTTTACTTTACTTTACTCTGTGTTATCAGTTGGCTGTGTTTTAAATGACATTACCTGTTTTTATGTTTCTCTGTATGTTAACTTGTTTATGTATATCTAAATCGCACTGTGTCTTAATTTTGTAATTTATAGAGTTTATAGGATACATCTTCAACTCTCTCAATATGTAATAATAATAATAAAAATCTTACTTGGGAGATGATTATCAGTTTTTCACTAAAGCACAGTTCCTGACAGATGACGGCTTTCATATGTAAGAGCCGTTTTACATTATCATAAAATTGCTAGCAAAAATAATGACAAAAAATTGCGTCTAATTTTGTTATAGTGTCATACACGAAAATGACTTCACAAATTTGCATCCTAAATTTGATACCAAATATTTAGGACCTGTTCTATTTTTCTTCATAAAAGTGTCTGCAAATCGGCGCAGAAAGCAATTTCTGGTATGTTGACGCCCCGTTATTATAAATTTATAAATTTCAATTTAGCATACAGATGGCGCTCACATTATTTTGGTTGTAAGTATCTAGTGACTGTATTTGGTTGGTACCAAGCTGTCAATAGTTGTTAAGTTGTTAATATATAAATATAACCTCAGAAATTATTGTTATAGTATATTATTAGTATTTTTTTATCAACGAATTCAGGGCCTTATTTAGACTAAAATTTCGGCGGGGTTTTTAAAAAATTAAAAAAAAAATTGGTTTAAAAAAATTTTTTTAAAATATAAAAGAAATTTTTTTAATTTTAAATTTTGTTATATTAATTTTTAAAATGTAATGTTTGGAGAAAAGTGAGTAGAGAGAGGTTTTTTTTCCAAGATGGCGGAAACGACGAAGGCCTATATTTTGCTCCGTTGATTTTTTGAGTATAATTTTGTGCAAGTATTTTTGCAATTAAGATTTTATTTTTGAGGATTGTTATTGGAAAATTTTGTTTAAAAGTATTTTGTCGAAAGTTACCGCAAAAAAATTAAAATTTTGTGAAAAGATTGTTTTTATTTGATTAAAATAATTATTTTTTTAAGCGTTTTTAAGTTTTTTAATTAACGAATTAATTAAAATGAGCAATTAACATTATATTAACTAATGCTAACCTCATTATCACGTCTTCATTTTCCATATTTGAAATTAAAATTACTTCTTTTTTTCCTCAACATAGATAATATTAAAAATAAAAACAATACACAACTGCTGAGCTAAAAGCACGTGGTTAAAAGCTACAGTGAATTCCGATTTTATACGAAACGCGTATTTTATACAAAAATTGCTAAACTAAATATTACCAGTGTAAAACAAGTAATTCTTGTAACAAATATAAGACAATATTTATGACACAAATATGTATGACACTCACTTTAAATTTGATACAATTATTTGCTACCAAATTTGTGACAAAATTTAACAGCAAATTTATGATAATGTAAAACGGCTCTAACGGTTTTTAAATAATTCTTCAAAATAAACAGCTATCCACACATTAATTACTGGCAAGTAAAATTTTTAATGGTTTAATAGGTAATAGCTTCATTTTTTGATGGAGATTAAGTAATTTAACAAACAACATTGTTTTGTCATGATTATGTTTAATTTTGTTAATATCGTATGAACAGGTTTTGATATAGCGTCATCTCCATTCTGAAAATTTTCAGTGATACAGAGAATTACATGACTAATAAACTCATATACATTCCAAAAATCACCTCCAAGTAAATTAAATTGATTATAAAAAATAGAATTTTTTGTTATTATTAAATTTAATAGATGATAATATACAACAAAAGCTTTATTAAATATCTTCAAAACTTTTTTCTAATAAAGTTTGTAGAATAAATAATACCGCAGATATAATTTATTCAAGTGAAGCATATTTTCGATTTTGATTTATTTTAACAAACAGTCCCTTCCGATTTCCAAGCGAGAGATATTAAGAAAAATCATTTTATGCGGTTTGTTAATTTATTAGATAGGGTAAAAAAATTTATAGCAAAATCGGAGACATTGTTTTTAATTTTTCTTTTTAATTCTGTCTCGCTTGACGTGGAAAACAAAGCTTTGTAATTCTAGCTTAAAGATTTTCACTATCTACTTTTCTTATCAATCCAAGAACATAATTATCACAAACTTACTTAACTTTAGAATCATAACAAGTTTGGAAAATATGGTGTCTCTCAACATAGTATTGCAATTGCGTATTACAAGATATCGTTTTCTAAAATTCTTTTTCTACATGTAAGCATTTGCAAGTTTTCCATTATCAAAATCGTCACTTTCTGTTCACAATTTCAAAATTTTACCAAATTTTCTCGTTGCGAGCAAGTAAAGTTTACCTCACTTTTATTTATAAACTGATTTTTTGGGTTACTGTCAGATAACTATCACCCCGATTTTCAAAATTTCAACTGTACTATAGGAAAGAGGACAATTTTCTGAGCATTTAAAAAAAAAATTCTTGGACCGTCCATTAGTTTTTGAGAAAACGGCATTTTAAAATTAGGAAAAGCAGGTGAATGTAACATGATAGACCCGATGTGTAACGGTCGGTCTCACGTTGAGGTACGGTCTCGTCGGTGACGGTCTCATTTTGTTTACGGTACGTGTGCTTTGATCTACTCTTAATGATGTGTTATTCGATGTTGACACCCGAACGAGTTCTATGGCTTCGAGTTCCACCCTTGGCGAGTTCTGTCATTTTTCAGGGATATTTTTAAATTTTTTTGCCTTACACAAAATCGGCTAATCATGCAGCCGTGTTAAAAGGTGTATCTAAAATACATGTAAATTTTACATCTTTAAATTCGAATTTTTCGAAAACTTATGGATGATCCAAGGATTTTTTTGTTCTAAACTGCTTAGAAAATTGTTCTCTTTCCTATAGTGTAGTTGAAATTTTGAAATTCGTGATGATAGTTATCTGACAGTCCCCATTTTTTGATTTTCAAAATTTTCAAGTTTTCTATATTTTCTTTTATAAGAAAAGTACTAAAAATTCCTTTAATTTCAGAATAATAATATTAACTCAAAAGTATGAAAAGTCATTCACAATACGTGTAAATTCGTAAAACAAAATTTAAGTTTTGTAACTATTATTATTATGTATTAAGAACGCTAATATGTGGAATTAAAAATTCAAAAGTTTTTAACAGTTTTAATTGACCTTATATTGATGATAATAATGGTAGTTTATGTGATCAGTGTAGAAAGTAAGTTATTAAATACGCATGATATTTGCAACCGAATTTTTTCCTCAAATGTTAAATACAAATAATTATTTTATCTGGTAGCGCATTTCGTTTTAAATCGATGATTTTCATTTAAATTTATAATAAATATTAAATAATAGAGAAGGTGTTGATTTGAACTAATTGAGAAATTTTTATTGCTTCATATTATTTAACAAAACCAATTTAATTATACAAATTTTCCGTATAATATAATTGTTTGCATTTAGCAATTTGGAGGTTTTTGATTTGAATTTTTATGTTTTACAGTAGTAGAAATATTTTTCATTCATATTAAATTTTAATACATATTTAAAAATTCAAATATCTAAAATATAATAATCTTAAATAGAATTTTTCTTCAAATAATATCAACGGAACCGAAATAGAACCGCCTAATTTAAATACTTTCAATTTAATTTTATTTTCATCTGCGATTCCTTTTTCAATTCCTATTGATTTCAGTCAGATCCGATAACCAATAAAGAGTATAAAAAATACTGCTTTTCTTAAAATATGCAATAATTGAACTGAACTAAGAATGATTACATGGATATAGTTTTTAGGTAACTGAAATGATCCTGAAAATTATGAAACCTCGGCGGTACATATTGTAACTAGAAAAGCTATGCTGGTTCTGCGACAGTTTCACCTTTAGTTTTTGATTGAACTTTTATTAACTGTAGTCGTTGAGTGAACTGTAGTGTAATGTTATCAATATTGTTGCGCAATTGCATAATATTTAATTATATCTAATGAATTTGATATTTATTATTTGAACATGAAATTACATCGGCACATTATTTTAAAAGTTAATCAATTTTATTAAACATATTTTATTTTTTTGTTGGTGTTTAATAAGATATGGCCGTATCTAGTGGTTATCAACTTAGACAATTTACTAGGAAAATGTAATTATTGGGGTGTATTTCCATTGTCGTTCTCGTAGTCTGCAGATCAATCTTGGACTTTAGATCACAGAAGTGTAATTGGCGTGATTATAGGAATCGAACATATAGAGAATACAGATTTGGGCAAATAATTTATTAGACTTTCTTTTAAAATTCAGTTTGTAATTTTTTTGAAAATATCCATTGCACAACATTCAGGAAAAGAAACTGATTAGTTTTACTGGTTTAGTCAGATAATTTGAATTAAATTGCTGAGTTAACCGAGATGAATAATCATTGGTTGTTCTTTTAACATATGTATTTATGAGAACATTTATTAATTTTTATCGCACGTAACAATTGTAAAAATAGATTAACATTGCCATATAAAAATTATGTACTAAATCTAAAAGACAGTCATGTTCGACCTGACATTTGAATAATAAGCAGTTTTTCTTGACATGAAATTGGATGCTACACTGTGTCGATTAAATTTAACGATGTTTTACATCACTAGAAGTAAAGTGGAATTGATAATAAATAATAAAATAATATACATAAAAAACAAAGTAATATGTTTGAAAGTATTTTATTGATTGAAGTTTCTACCACACGTAAGTTTTGCATTACTTGCAAAAAATTAATTTACTAAACAACTTCTTTTCGAATACATAAATGAGCGATGAAATGAATAACAAAATAATGAAAATTTATGGAAGTTTGAAAAGTACAAGTTTTTTTATCACATTATTTAGTCAGACATATATTTTTTTATTTAACCTACTGCAAAGAGTTTGCGTTGCTAGGAAATAGGAAATTTTCCGTTGACCTCCTCTTGCTAAAAGAATATTTGATATTCGTTTAAAAACGCGAAAAGCAAAGAAACTTTAATCTTTCCTTAATGCGTTGACTTACTTTTGTTGTATGTTTTGTTGTAAAAGTTTACTCTTATCAAATTTAGCTGGGAAGTTCTAAGTGGTTTACTCTTTGTCTATTATTCAATAATACACCAGTAAGCTAAAATTTAATTTTTTAAATGTTTGCATTTATTATTTTTTATAATATAAAATGTTAATATTTTGTGAAATACTCCTATTACTTTATATTATAATCATATTTGTTTATTGTATTTTTCTTGGCAGTGATATTTGTCAATTGGCCAGACTTAGTAAATATAAACTCAACTTTTATCTGCGGCATACCGATGTTTGCTGGAAGACCTAGCTAAAGAACTCCGTAAAGTCTCCGATTCAAATACAGAATTTCTGTTCTGTAATTTTCGATAAATTTTTGTTCTAAACCCTTGATTATTTTCAACTTTACAGAGGCTAGGGTTTGAGTATAAAATATACGACTTATTTTACTTTTTATGTAAAACTTTATTTTTTGTACCCCCCTGTCATTGTACATCAGAATATACTAAATAATGCAAAAAATAAGCTTTTCAAAATAAATAATAAATAACAAATAAAAATAAAATACTGGCAGTAAAAATTTTTTTTACTATTAGGTACCTATATACCTACATATTATATAAAAGAGTTGTCAGGTTTATATGTGGAACAGTGGTTTATTCGTAAAAATGATATATTAATTTAATTTGAAAAATATTGAAAAATTTAAAATTTAAAAATATTGCAATTTGTTCTTGATTTATAAAATTCGATTAAATTCGAATTTTATATGTTTCATTACACCATACCATTATAACGCTCACGATGGTACATAAATATTCTGCTTGTGTTGACTTTGAACTTACCGACAGGCCGCCATTCGTAATAACTTGGTGGAAAAATACACTGATTTTCATTTGATATTCTTTTATACCAAGCGTCGCTATGGTTATGACTGCAGCATATTACATTATTTTGAGAATGTAATGTAATGTACTGTACATTATTACATAATGTAATGTAATAATTAATCTTGCAAAAAATAGTGACATGATAAAATTCATATGTGGGTAATATTTTTTCTGAAAACTGTAATATCGTAAGGAAACACAAAGTAACATAAAAAAAGAATAATCCGTAAGGGAGAAATCAGATAGATAGTGAGCATACAGGATTAGCAACCCAGTCATCTGTAACTTATTGTTAGCTGCTACAGTAAAGCCTTAAATGCCTTAAATTCAATGATCACAGTAAATAAATGCTGACGAATGAGCTCAGCTTAGAAACCAAATTGAAAAATATCAACAATATCAGTATGAATATGTTGGCCTTTTTTTATTTCAAATAAAATTGTATAAATTTATTACAAAATTGCAATTAATCGCATTTGTTAATTATTACCACTATTAAAAGTTTTTCACCGAGATTGCATAACTGTTATTCTGTTGGTTAAATTATTACTGTTTATTTGTGCTAATATTAACGTCTCGAATTTTGAATTATTAAAAATAATGACTAAAGATAGCTAGGCCAAAGATGGTAATATAATCCGCATATAAAATTTAAATTATGGAAATATATTAATGATAAAAATAATAAAATACGATGCTATGCAGAATGTAACTTCGTATACTCCAATGTAAATAATTAGAAAATTTCGGACGCAAATTGTAACCCATAATTTAAAAAACACTGAAAAATTAAAGTCTCATGTTGATTAATCGTATCGTTGTCATTACCCAACGCGAATTAAATATTGAACACCAAATGCTGTATATTATAGATGAACAAATTTGTTTAACTTATCTAGTACCTACACAATTTCAGCTTTATTGGATATGGCCAAGACCTAATTATTCAGGTCAAAACATCAGTAAAGCAAATATTCGAAATATTACGACCACGGAATAACCATTCAGAGTCGAGGAACCTGGGGTCAGCAGGTGGCCGTTTGACGAGTAAAAAATTGTTATACCTATTATTATATGAGAGGCTAACATGTTAATCGTATTTCATGTAAAAGTTTAATTTGATCGAAGTCTTGGTGTTGTTTTACCAAATTGTTTAGGTTCAATGCAAGTTCTTATCTTTTCGAAAGTGGACAACAAAAAGGAAGAACGTTAAAGCGTAGCAATAAAAGTAAATTATGTTAGGTATACTTTACGTTAAGGTTTTGCTGTAAATGAAGTTTTAATTGTTAAGTTCAATTTATTTTCAATCTAGAGCTATTTATTATTAAAACTTTAATTTTGAAAAATTTATAGTAGCACTTTTGGTGTTTGATAATTTTAAGGAATGTGAATCATAAAATTTTTAGAATATCATTTCGCGGAATCCCCAGGCTTGGTTTCATCAGAATTCTGTTTGTACTCTCACTGCAACTAAATAACAAAACTTGAAGATTTTTAATTTAAAGGTATTTACAGTGCAATGGTTATAACTAACAACCAATTAAAATGATTAGGTTTTCGAAAGTTTTCCAATTTAATTAAAATTAAAAATTGCATGCGCGGTTTTCGTTATTAGTGTTTTTTCAAACATCAATAACATTGTACTAGTCCAGGGATGTAAAACGCCGGCGCATGGAAATCCTAGCGTCGAGACGTAGGGCGTCTAGAGTTTAAACGACAACGTACTGCTTGGCCTAACGTTTAATTTTCTGTGTTTATCAACGAATTATGTACATCTGACGGAATTCTTTTTCTTTCTTATTAGAAGCTTTTTCTGCAACTGGTAAGATTTATAATATACTTCTTTAATATTTATATGATTTTATACATTCTCGTATAAAAAATATATAGAAAATATTATGGTTAGCAACAGAGATTAATACTTGTGTAGCTATGCTTCCTATTTGAACGACAATAATTGATTATATCGTTATTTGTACAACAGTCTATCGAACGTTAATAGTTAATAATATTATTACTAAAGGAAAAACGTTTTTTATTTTGATAGCATGTTCATGAATTTATGAAAATAGATAAATATTTAATTGTTTACGAATTTCTCATTCGTCGAGTGAAATTAAAGGCGCCCATGGTTTTTCCAAATATAATTTTTTTTTATGAAATAAAATGTTTGTGTCGATAAGCAAGAAGATGTCAGTTAAAAAAACTACGGTCTAACCATGCGATTGCCAAGATGAAACAAAAATGATATTACAAATTGGTAGACTCGTTGTCATGACAACTAAAGATGATGGAGACAATTTCTAGACACGGTAATAGATCAATAGTTAACTTGCATGACCTAGTAATTTCCATTAAAAGTTGCACTTGTCAACTCTAATTGAATCAGTTTGAAAATTAATTTAGTTTGGTTATATGATCGTACAAGTCAAAGTTACAAGAAACTTTTTCGGTTTAGTTTCGATTGCCTTTTTACGTTTCTACCGAATACCCAGATGACTATTTCAAAAGCAATTGCTTCTATTTTTGTGTAAGCAACGAAATACCCGGATGTCCATTCCAAAAAACGATTGCTTCTTTTATTTATAAAGCTACATGTATTCAAAATTTTTTTTTCTTTCGTTAGCGCTTATTACCGATACAATCAAAAACTGTTAATTAAGAAAAGATTAAGGGCAGACAAAGCATCGGCATTGTCATTTGCACCCGCAAAAGCTAATTATTTAAAATCAAGGCAGGGCTTAATTGGGTAATTGATTTAGTGAATACAAGGCAAATTAGTAATTAAAGTGGATTAAAGGCGACATTCCTTAATGTATTCCAATTTTCATCAAAATCAATAAATTTGGAAAAAGTTTTTATGCTTGTGGAATAGCTGCCACATTCACTGGCAGCAACTTTTAGGATTCTCGAAAATTTTCATGTTGTAATACTAAACATCAAATTTTATTTTTACGACGTTCTCTACGGCTTCTGCTATAACATTTTTACGTAATTATTTTTAATATTTTAGCTTTTTTGTTTTTTAATTTTGCTACTACTATTACTACTTGTATTATATGCTTTATTTAAATTTTTATATTTCTACTTTTTTAATATATATTCTGTATTATTTTTTCAACATCACAGAGCATTAATCGTTTAGTTAGAGTGTAAACTGCCAGCAGCCGACCTAGTTTCGAATTTTCCACGAAAAATGTTAGTTTGAGTTTTTCATAATACCCGTTAAAATAAATGGGTACAATAAAAATTTTCTATATCTTAAATTTATCTCTCAGAATACTTCTTACGACTAAGATTTTGCTCAAACTAAACCGAGACCTTTTCGTTTACAATTGAAAATTTGCAATTTTCCAATTTTAATTACCATTTCTACTCCAATTAATCTAATTAAGAACCTTTTTCAGGATGAAAAACAAGGTGTGCTGTTAAATTCGCCATTCAAGGCTGTGTCCGCCACCCACAAATGTTTTTTTTTAATTTTCTGGCTTTATTTTTTTAAGTTTTATGAATATTTTTCCCCAACACTTAAAAAGTCATTTCGCATTGAAGTAGTACCTACTTTTTATTTAAAAAAGTAATTTTACATTGATACAAAAATCTTAGTTTTAATTAACAAAATTTTTTCGTATTCATTGTTAATTTTGAATAACGGGTTATTATTTTAGTTATAATTAATTAATAAATTATATTAATTAAATAGAAAAAAATTAATTTAATTAAAAAAAGTTAATTAATAGATATAGCTAAAGTTACCAAATTGTAAGTTAAATAAAATGTGCGTAACACTACTGCGATTATAAATATTCTTATTATTATTATACACCAAATAGTAAATAAAGATAAAATGTGCTATACTAGTGTATTTGTTTTTATTGTAATTATTACCAACTAGTTTCGAGATTTAGAAATCTGATCATTAAGGCAAACTAAAAGAATGTTATTACAATATAGTAGTCGGATAAAATACATTGCAATTTTTCAACTCTCGAGTTTAATTTCGTTTCTGGTGCTCGTTAATATTTGCAGAATATAGTTTTTTATTTTTAAATATTTTAATTACTGACGAGTAAGTGTTTTTTTAATTTTATCCGACTGTATTGTAACCTTCTTTGTAGTTTGTCTTAACGATGAGATTCTTAAATCTCGAAACTAGTCGGCAATAATTATGTAATAAAAAACACACTATAATAGTGCATTTTATTTTATCTTGACACGAAATAGTACACCTTCCTTTGATATCGAATTATCATTTCAGGCCATAGACTACCTTAAAGCTGCGGTTTTACAGTGTCTCATTACAAAATACTCATCTTAAAAGCAACTTGACGGATTAACATAAAATTTTAAAAGCACATATAAAATACATTAAGGTACATAATAAGCCATTATATATTTTTATGTTCTAAATAAAATACTCAGTGTCTACAAACGTTATTATTTTTTAAATAATTTCTATATAAAATAATATTATAACGGTTAGAATTGCATTTTTGCTCTATCTGAGTTCGAATTGAGAATCTTGACTTAGAAATTAAAATAATGTCTATATAACAGAAGTAGTTTTTAAATTTAGAGTTAATCCGTCGAGCCACTTTTATAACATTTCTTTAACTTCATTTGTTTTATTATATTGCAACGATATTTTCTTATAATTATTTGGGTTGAAATAATTTCTTATTTTTCAAACTTTTAATAAACAACGGCGACTATCTGCAGCTAATCAATACATGTCTATTGCTGTTCCTAATTCCCTTAATCTGATTTTGCAATAAAATTTCCAATTTATTACTTCTTACTTACAAATAACTTACAGTTATGTTTAACTCGGCAGCAGGTTCTCAAATCCATCTGACACTAATTTTATTTATTTATGTCTTATTTCAATTATTAATTACACAATTAATTTAAAACTCAATGTGGGTTACATTATAAGCATAATTATTTTCGTTTTTATTAAAAATAGAAGCTATATTTAGTTTGGATCCTATAAAGAAAACACGTCAATATATAAATACCACATAAATATCTTTAAATTTGGAATCGGTTGTTTTTTCGACTTTTGCTACTTTTATAATGTTGAAATTTACTACACTTACTTAATTCAGGTGATAAATAACAGAATCTAATACTAAAATTAAAATCTTAAGGGTGCAATGCCACGGGTGAAATCAGTTAAATTTTTGTGACTAAATAATCACGCTGCAGTAAGCCGAAAGTGCGTATCATCTTTTTCTATTTTTACAATGAGTATTTTTTACTGAAAGCTATAAAACCACAAATTATTTAAAAAACTTACGCGTATTAATTTATAAGCTAGAATTTGATCTTTTTGATTTACAGTACCAGAGCTGGAATGTTTGAAAACAGTCGTTGGTTATGTTCTCAGCCTCAGATGTAATCTCAGCCTCATATGTAATCTCAGCTAAATGGAAAATATACTGGTATTGATGTGGGCGGTAATTAGTACAAAAAAAAATGAATAACAAAAAATGAAATAAAGATTAAAATAAACTAAACACATTTTGAAGGAACGATTCAATTAAAATAAATTACAGTTGGTAATTTTTGAAAAAGAAAGAAAGATTAAAAACAACACCGAAAACATATATATCGCTGCTTCATTGAAATAAGTTTAAAATAGGAAACTCAGGTCCAATATAAAAATTTCACGTTTAAAAAATAAACAAAAAAAATATGAGTTGAAGACTTGAGCTTCAACTTTAACAATCATGCGTTACTCTTTTCTGTCATTAGAAATTTATTTTTTGACATTAAAAAATACAATGCAAACTTGAGACAATTTTCGCCAATACAATTGGTGAGGTTTACAAAAAAAAGACTTCCCAATTAAATTCGATAATTTCCAAACGAAATTCAATACTCATTCAGATATTAAAAGTTTTGTATGGACTCAAACAAAAAAATAATTATTAGTTCACTGATACCGCAACCCCAATAGTCATATAATTTAAAAACTTTATCTTTAAATTAATAAAAAAAGAGGTCTCAATGTGGTTAAAAATTTTACATCAGTAAAATAATAAAATCAAACTTAAAATTTAACTGCAGAACATCGCAGCCGAGCAATTTACGAATGAATATAGCATTTTAAAACTATCCGAATTCAAGTTGTACAGCCCTTTGTAAACAACTAACTCTGTAAAACGATCTTCGCGTTGTACGGCTTAACAAAAATGAATTTCACCTCAACGTTCAGTTTTAATTAGAAAATTTACTTGCTTTAACCAATTCATCATAGATAACTTATCCAACCGTAATATAAACGGCTGAAAGGATCCTAATAGGACTTATAATAGTAGCAAACATTTTTGCTTAAAAAAAACAAAATCGGTTTGATCTTGAACACTTTAACGGGGTTTGCAGAAAACATTCTGAAAATTTCTCCAATATTATCAAATTACCACGTTTATTAAATCCTTATTGTGTTCCTGAAAGATAAACCCAGATTTTTATAAGGCACTGGGGATGACCCCGTCATGTAGCGTCGTGCCATTCTTGCGGGATGTTCAAGAATATTACGCATAATTAGAGCTTTCTACTAAAAATTAAGGAACATGGTATTTCATAGCTATAAAAGAAAACTCTGTGTCTACCGGTTCTGGTTTATTTTCATCACCAGAATACATTTGACACTGTGTTTAGATGATGGTAAAAATTTGAAAACGGTATGCACAAATCATTCAATGCTAATATTTCATTGGCAAGCAGATATTCTGAGATATCCCATTCCTTAATTTAATCTTTCGCTAAACATTTCTATCCTGACATCCTCCTACACTTGATTATAATATAATATGCTTTCGTGGCCGTGGCAAGTCGGGTTCGTAGGTGGCGAGAAATTAAAATTAAATATAGATGTTTTTCCTTAGAATCCTTCTTAATCTATATTGCCTAATTTATAATGAAAATATAATTTTTAAATTAAGGAATCAGTTACGTCAAAGAGACCGTTCGGAAAATATAATACTCCAGTGGTTACTTTAGATTACTTTGGCAAGTAACGAAAATTGCTACATCATGTCATCTCTGTTTCATCATTAATAAATATTTATATATATCACGTTAAAATTTAAATTTATGTATGAATTTTACCTTTAGATTATAATTATTGCAAATTTTAATCAAAAAGATTTTTCTTATTTTTGTCATTCCGGTTGAGGTGGTTTTGGTTGATTAGATTGAAATCGACTAATTATGTTTGCATTACGTTGAATAAAATGTAATTAGGTTGGTTTAAACCTAATGCCTTTAGAAAATGGCATAAATTATTGTTTGTGTAAATACGAGTAAGTTAACATTTGCATAAATTTTGTGTGATTCAGGAGTGACCAGAAATTTTAACCTCACCACTTTTTGATTAAAATAATCCATATTGTTTGATTAATCTGCTAATAAGCTTTTTAAATAAATAACTTTTTTATTCATAATTTAAGTTGTTGGTTAATAGAACTTTACTTCTAGGAACATAAACAACATTTGTTTGAAATGTCATATTTTAATTTTAAAATATTTGATAGTTAAAATTTCAAAAGCAATGTACTATATCAATCAAATATAATAGTTAAAATTAATTTATTGAATCGATTTAATTAGTGTATTAAAATTCAAATATTTTCAATAAAATACACCTAGCAAAATTAAATTATTTTGACATAGTATTTGTGAACAATGAAATTCTGAAATTCAAATGCAGATAATGGTTAAGTGCTCTAGTTTGATCAATTTAGAAGATTTAATGTAATATTGTATAATAAGTATTTATAAAGTAGTTGATATTTTGTATTTAAATATTACACAAAATTTAAACTTATAATTAATTGTGCATTAATGCTTAAGTGGAGGGTTTATGTTTTGACGAAAAATTATGATAAAAGGAGACGGGAAAGTAGTGGCAGGATAGGTTTATATAGATTTCGTTTTAATTAAAATTTTTTTTCTAACATTTCTTTGAACATTGCTTTGAATTTTTGTCAAAATTGGTCTCATACTAAATAGGAGATTATCGGCTTACATATAATTTATTTGAGAATCAAATACCGCTTATTATTTTGTTCGAAAATCATCCTTTCTTGGATTTCCGCTTGCACTAAATCTAAAATTTTGATGTAAAAAAAGTGTTTTTATTTTTCCGAAAGTTTTATTTACTTCTATGATCAAAAAGTTACATAGAAAAAGAATTTATACGGATTTGTGTTAGATTTATAAGTTCATTCCCCTTTCTCACTTAAATGGAACCCGAAATGTAAGAGTTGTTGAAGGATTTTATAAAATACTGAAGTTATTTGCAATAAAATGATAAGGGTGACTTAGCTTTACTATCGTACCGGAAAATAAAGCACATTAAGTTAATATGTCTTTATTAAACAAGCCGCCAAGATGATTTTTAAAATTTGAGTTTTTTAAAAATTCGAAAATGATTTAGTAACAATATTATGTAGACATAAAATTTTTTCTATTGCATTTTAAAATTCTAACCGGAAAATAGACAGTAATGTTATTCACAGTATAATATGCTCAACTAAAATTTAATTTTGAAATTAAAATTCCAACTCGAAACCTAAATATTAAATTGTATTTAATAAATACACCACTTGATGAATGTTTTGTATGTAATGAATGCGCGTAATGAAGTTATCATATTCATAACAAAATTACCTGCTCAAGTGGAAAAACATATAACTGGAAAATTTTTGCACATTTTATAATTACATTTAGGTAATTTTTTTACCCTACATATAGTATTTTTCAGGTGTCAAAGTAACAATACTCATGATTTGGTTTGATGCAAAATTTGATATCAAAGAGTTAAATTTTTTTTGATGTTTACGTTTTCAGGCAAACGAACGCTTTGATAAACATAATTAAAAAAAAAATTAGGTTAAAAAATATAATAATAATGCTAATATTTTATTTCTCAAGTTTTTTGTGCGGTGTTATTGTTGATGTTTACTTGCTGCGTAGATGAAGTCTGTCACCCCATCATTGATTTTAGAGTAATATCTTTATGCGTTGTCTTGCGTAATTAACGTAACTTAATATCTTCTTAAATTTATTTAGTATAATTAATAAACTTTAACGAAACATTGTTTAGGTGTCTTATATTGGTCTTAAAGTTTTCTATTGAAATAACCAATTTGGGTTTGCTCACTTTCTTGTAATTAGAAACATGTTACTAAATTGCCAAGTTTAATCTGTGATGTAGTTGAACGACATTAATCAAAATTTAAGAACTTTTAAGCAATAAGTAATACATTAATTATAAATTTATATATCGAGCGAGTCACTAATTTTAAATTTGAATATAAGATTTATTGTATGCTTGTTCTAAAGAATTACAATTTTAGATTTTCAGAAAATATCTTGAACAAGTTAGTTCTCTGAGGAAAGAAGTTCTTACCATTAATCAGCATTTTTGAACAATCGATAATTTGATTACACTAGAGAACGAGGTCTCACATAATTTAATAAAGCTTTTGTCTTTATAGAGAGCTTTTAAATTTGCATACTTTAGTTTTTAACTTAGGTTTTATAAATCAAAAGCTTTTAAACAATTATTACGTTGCTTTAACTGAAACAAAATTAATTTCGAGATAAAAAAACTGCTATGTTGTGAAATTAACTGCAAATAATGCTATTTCTCTATTTTGCAGAGAAACTAAAATTAATTGCATTATTTATTTGAGCCGAATGCGGTTTTTATGCAATAGCATAACGTGCATACTTCAATAGTATATTTGTTTATATTCTTTAATATCTGGGGAATTAGAAATTTTTAAATTTTTTGTTTAATGAACAAAAGTGCAATAATAAAAACTGGCACAGTTTTAATTACCTTCTGGCGATAATTAAAAATGTACGAGTGCAAACTAACTTGTATGTACATGTATATATTTTTTTAAGAACAAATATTAAAAATATTTTTTTGTTTCAGATTCACCAGCACAAAATAGTGTAGCATACTCTTAACTACTACATTTTAAATTTTAATTGAACAATCAATAGTTATTTGATGTCAATTATTAATCCTTGTAATTATTTACACTAACAAGTTTATCTACCGCTATTACTATACAAGACTGAATATTTACACTTCAAATTCACAACGCAGTTGCTTATATTACAGAAATATTAAACATTTTATCGTAACTGCCAAAGCAAACCTTTCAAAATATTTCTAAAATTAAATGCTATTCGACGTTTGCTAGCAAAACTGGAGACAACAATTGAAAAATACATAAAAAAAATTCGCAACTACAAAAAATATTTAAAACTGGCGCCCTTTAAATTAAGATTTAATAAAATGTCTAAATCTGAATCGTCACCAAGAGAATCATTAGACTTACCCGAAGACTATCATGTAGATGTAGAAAGTCCCACCACAAAATACTCAGAAGACAGCAGGACGTTAGATGTTAATTCGTCTAGTCCGCCTCCTTCGTATGAGTATGTACTAGAAGAGGTAAGATTCGTTATTAATTTAAGACTGCGATGGCTAATCGTCTTCTTATATATTTTACAGACAAAACTACAAAGCCAAAGAGAAGATTCAACACCTACGGAGTCTACGAAAGGTCCAGAAATATTCCACAAATCTAGCAAAGAATTATATAAGGCTGTTGCTAAACAATTTGGTATAACTTGTAAAATGTCTGATCAGTGTAGGTGCTTAGACTGTCAGAGTCATTATTTTGACTGTGAATATGACCAAAATGAAGATGAAAAAACAGATGGTGGCTTAGGAGCTGGCACTCCTATGTTTATATCGGAAGTGATGCACGGTACTGCATGTACCATATTGTAAGAAAATTAACAATTATATATTTATAACAAAGCAGTTACGTAAGTCTAAATTTTATAATATACCAATCGATGCGTTTTGGTATTACATTTAAATTTTCAACTCACATTTGTTGAACTTTAATTTCCCTCGAGAGAACCATGAAAAAGTTTGGCAACGATATTTACATATTTTATATTATTCCAAACAAGTCTTTAATTCATTCTTCGCAATACAAATTCTCGATAAAATTCATTTGTTTACTTCAAAGTGATTTGTGGTAACTTTTAAAGCCTAACTCTATTTTTTGTTACTGAAAATCCTAGAAATGTTAGTGCAAATTACACCAACGCCCATAATAAATTTATGTGACGTTTTGGTAAGTGCTTTTTGCTTTTATTTTAGAATGAACGCTATATAAATTTTACAGTAAAAAGTTTAGGTTTTTATTACTTTTTATTACAATATGTATTTTGGATTTAGAATTGCCTAGGCTTTTCACTTCACTTAATATTTCAAATAAATTTTCAAATTTATTTTATCGATATTTATTTTCATTAAACTATTATGAATATTGCTTTTAAATATTTTAAGTAAGGTATACTTTCAAAATTATACCGGGTTGCTCTGTTAATTGAGAAGACTTCAATGTATTCCCAAAACGTATGTAAAGTTTTAATCTAGTTAAGGTTATGAAATATGTGAATATATTGTATACGTTTCTATAATTAACGTATGTAATGTAATTTTGTATGTTTTTGTACGTACATATTTTATACAATCATAATAATACTACCTACTATAACATTGATATTACTGTAGCAGGATGTTAATTTGATGCTCATACGGTGTTTCCATTAAGCAGAAAAGTGAGTTATTTTACTTTTCAACATTTAATTTTAAATTTTCCACGTTTTACGTAACATAAATTAAATTTGTGCAACTAGAAATATTACGAGAATAAAATATTTCTGATATTTTGTATGCAGTTAGTTAGTCAGAATCGTAAAATTTAAATTTTTACATTTTTTCGATCCTACCGCAGGGAGTTTACAAAAACTTTGGGTTTGGCGCGCCCACGTACCCGAGCTAGGTTACCTAGTCCTTAACTAGGTCCACTAGAGAACATCTATCTAGTGCGACATTAACAAATTTTACAATTTGAATTTTAAAAATTATTCTTTAATTATTTTAAAATAATTAGATTATTGGTTCAAATAATAAAATTACTTAAATTCGAGGAGCGTCGGTACGATCTAAAATCAGTGTACATTTTAGAAAAATTAACCAGTTTTTCATACAATTCAGTTTTCTAGTGATTTTTTAAATTATTTATTTGTTTAATAGTTATTCTTTATTTTAAATCCAGTCAAAAGAGATAACAGGAACATAGACAATAAATGAGGTGGTTAAAGAGAAAATTCTTAAAAAATAATGTTGATATTGCAGGCTCACCAACTATCAAAAACTTCAACATTTTTTGTTTATAACTCTATTGGTTGGATTTGTTTTGTTCAGATTGTAAAATTAAAGTTAATAAATTAAAAGTAATTAAACCGTAATCAACTATGAATTTGATCAAATACAAATAAAAATCTTGGGGCTCGATTTTTTAAACTTAGTTTTTAATTGAACAATTTTAAGTTCAGACAAGAGAATAAAGGGGGGACCGACTTAAAATGGAAATCGAACAAAAATTATAAAATCTGACAATTCGAGTTAACTATTCTTGTATATATTATCAGATTGTTGGCTTTAAAATTACCAGAATTTTTTAATTTTTTGCAGAATTACCTGAATTAATAATTGTTGAAATTATAAAATTAAAGTTAATAAACGCTATATTGCGTACTCCGTCGACTTTATAGTTGATTTACCTAACATCTAACTTTATTAACACCTAAAATATTATTGAAATACACATTTGATTACAAGTAGGGATAAACGGCGGACAAATATTTTTGACTAAATTACTTATGCATATCGAATCGATGGATACGTGGTAAAGTAGTCAAATTTGATATTAACCATATTAATATTTCAAAAAATTATTATACTTATTGTGCATTTTATTTGTGATAACTTAACAACATTTTAGTTCTGTAAAATGTGTGTGAATTTTTTGGGTTTTCTAAAATATTGATATGGTTATCAAAATATTCTTTGGAAAAAAAATGAGCACCAGAAATGGAAGCATACTTCTATTATAATTATTTAATTTGTTACGAGCTTACACCAAATTTGCAAGTGGCTATTATTAAGAAGAAGAAGAGTTGTATAAATTATTAATAATTATTAACATAGTGATATAGTTAGTGTTCGACGAATATTAGTTTATGTATAAATTTAGATAGTATTTATAAAGACACATAATAAGTTACTCTGCGGATTAATATTTCTAAAAATGAAAATGGCAAATAACAAAATTATACGATCTAAACCAAAATGATGAAACAATCATAGTGATTTCAATGACCAGGAATTTTCAATTTGACATCAAATTCTACAACTTATACGTTGACAATAAAAAAAAGATAACGGTGTTGCAAGCTTTCAAGCCGTGGTTTCATATTAAAATCTAAAATAACATTCAATATTTTTTTAAAGATATTGAAATGTCAATTTGCGTGGTTTTGATAATTGGAGTATTTGGTAATCCTATTTCCTTGACTGTGGTCGCTGTCGTTGATACTGGAATTTTTCGCTACGAATTCTTGATTACTTTCCCATTCTGCTCAATCTCCGCACAATGGGTAGTGATCTCAGCAAAACCCTCCTTCATCTCGTCTGCTTACCTATTCTACTTTCCGCTGGGATTGAAACCATAACATCCAACAGGGTTACTCAGCGTATCAGGACTTACCATCGTGAAGATGAGAGTGAATACTATTGAAACAGAGAGGCTAGAAGTATTTCTTGATAATATATTTGTATCTATGTATCTTGTTCTCATATACATACATAATATATAAAATTATAAACTTTTTTTAAATTGAAAAATATTTTTGAAATCCTTATAGTTCTAACTTAACAATTGCACGTATTTAATATATTTTGTAAAGCACCAACTATATTTTCATTATAGTAAATTTTTGATAATTTTTATTCGAGATTTTTCAAAAGCAATTTGAGTATATTAACTTACTTGTGCACATCAGTATATTTTTTATATTTTGTAGTTTCTACTTCGCTCCCTTATTTTCTTCATTGATCTCTTATAAATATATTTTAAATTCATTATAAAAATTTTTTTATATTTTAATTTATCTCTCGCTACTATCATTGATCTATATTATACTAAAATTTAAAAGTAAATAACATGGCGATATTGATGTGGGTCAGAATTTCTTCAACACCTTGCTAGTTTATCAAATCAAATTTAAAATTTACATTACATTTTATTTCAAAAGGTCGCTTAATTTGCATAATAATTCAACTGATAATCTACCTTTCCTTTCGCAAAATAGTATAATATAAATTTGTTACGTTTTTCCAATATCTAATTTATTTTGAAAAGATTAATACAAATTGTTATGCTTTTTCTTGCTATTGTTTATATCATTACGATTACAAACATTTTAAGATATTTTTAACTGTTAAATAGCTGGTAGCTAACTTACAGCTGAAAATAGCTAAATATGTTATAAATACATTTTGTTTTGTTAAGTTGATGGTTAGAATCCTAAGGCGGACAACTTAATATAAAATTTTAACATCATATCAAAATTTAACACCAATTAATATTGTATTTATATAGCAACTCAAAAATAATTCTAAAGGACTCACACATTTATTACTGATAGTTACGATTTCCAAAAGTTCTGCTATTTGTATCTGTATCTGGAATACAGGCAGTTCCTATAAATCACTCTATTCCCTATACCGATATAAATACTCTAACGTTATATTATGTAATATATATATGTAACAAAAATATATAACTCTTCTAGTAGTTCCTTTTATATTTATCGTTAATTAAAAATTCTAAACATTGCATGTACCTACATAGCTACTGTATTTAAACTAAGTTAAACAATAAATTGCCTACTTTAAAAAAAATTTTTACAGATATTTTAATTTAACTAAAATTTAAAAATTAAATTTTGTTCTAATACTATGAGCGTTACATTAACTATTCCGTTACAAAATACAATAAAATTGCTTTCTCTTTGATCTCTAAATATGTATAGTCTGAAAAATTAAATATTTGTCATATTTTTGTACTAGTATACTTAGCTACTAGAATAGGAGATGTACTTAAACCTTTAATCATGTACATACAAAAAGCATTACCATGGATCAGTAAAAATTTGAGCTTTTTAATGTATATCATGGTGCCAAGAGTAGAGGTATTGTACCTAGATTATAGCTGTACCTATATAATATATTATAAAAGTATTTTACATAAGGCATTGTTGCAGTTGCTCATGAGCTGTTGTCCCGTAACAATTGCTCATGCGCAACACTTACATACTAAATGTAAAACACTTCTATATTATATTATCAGGTGCCACGTATGTCTTATACTTTTTTTACCATGATGTGTAATATCAATGTATAAATTAAAATCATTGTAATAATTGTTTTATGTAAAATGTGGATTGTAATATTAATTGTGTTTTTTTAGGTAACGTACAAGAAAATTATTAATTTATTTATATAAGATAAATTGGTGCTTAATTATAGTGAATAACAACAATAGCAAATATAATGTAGTAGTTTGCAAAGCACTAAGAACCAATAGGAAAATGCACAAATTTATGGCCTTTATAATGTCTTGAATGTTAAGTATTGTAATAAGAATGTTAACTACTATGAACTATTTAATTTTTTAATTACGTAAATGTTAAACAAACTTGTGAATTCACATGGTATGTCTAATAGAGATTTTGTATGTTATATATTTAATTTTTTTGCATGTGAGAATGAAAACATTTATTAGTTACGTCTAGCTATGACGATGTTTTGGTATGCATTTTTAAGAAAGTTATTACTTATGATTTATTTGCAATAAAAAAAAACCGCTTGTAAAAAGTATGGGGCTCGTCGGTTTTTAGATGTGTAAAAATTTATTCTAGCTTTCCTAAAAATATTTGTATTATCATACTTTTATTTAAAATATTGATTTATTTATTTTTTTGGTTAATTAAATTTTTGTATTAAATTTATTCATTTTAAAAGTTTAAATTACGAAACTTTTTAATTATTAAAATGAATATAAATAAAACTTTATAAGAGCAAAATATTGTTAATACTTACATTATTTGTTTGTAAAATGTGGCAAATAAAATAATATTTTTGTTGTTATTTTTGTAATACGTATTACTTAACTTAATAAAAAATAATTGTAAGTATATTTGCGAACTGCATTGCAAGACTTGTAGCCAAATTAAAATTAAATAAATTTTTAGTTAAAAATGTTTATGAAATTTGTTTTAATTAAATAGTTATTCTTGTATTTTGGTATTTTATATTAATTTTACAACAGTGTAATCTAAAAAATCAGGTAAAATTATTTTAATATCATAAGCAATAGTAGTTTTGTAGTTATCGATATGCATACATACTTATCTAATAAATTTGAGTTTTAGGATCATCGGGAATGTTTTTATGGTAATAGAAAGATATAGATATATTGTAATGACCCTAGCTATGCAAATCTTCTAAATTTGCTTTATCCCAAAAATTAATCTAAATAGCTGGGCATCTATTAATTTTTGTGTGTAATGAGACTCTTTTTCGTTTTTAAATTGTCAATTAAAACTGCTCAAATTTACCTTTTGTGTATGGTATTGTAGCGCACATGTTATCCTGCAACTGGCCTCACAAATTTGTTGCTATGCACCTTTGCATCGACTAAATTTTCACTCTTCCAATTTTATTTATCACTTGCTTCACTTTGTTAATTAAAACAAGCAAAATCATCAACTCATTTTTATTTTATTTATTTTCAAAAATTTAAATTATAATTGTGGGAATGGTGTTTCATCCGCTTGACCATTCGACACTAAGGCCGTAGCCCAAGTCCTGCAACCTACTTGCATCGACCTCCTGGTCCCACTCTTACTCTCCCCTCTTTCTTTCTTATAGCAAAACTTAACAAACTTTATACAACGTGATTATAAATAAACAAAATAAAATCTAAACTTTAAAATTATTTTACAAAATAAATAAATTATGGTTTCGAAACACGACAATATAGAATAGATCATCGGGTAATGGTAAGTATGTATTCTTTACTTAACAGTTAAAATGCACTATTTTAACATTTTGTTTAGTTTGTTTATTTTAATATTTTTATAACTGATATTCAGTAAATGATAAATTTTGAATAATTACACTTATACTATGTTTAAATATTAGCTTTTTTGAACGGTTGTACAAAATAGTATATTTTATTGTATAGTATTTAAAATATAATAGTATGTTATATTTTTTAACATTATTTTTAAAGTGTAGTTTAAAGCTACAGAGCACAAAGCCTAGACTCATTTAGTGTAAATAATTTCATATATGCCCGAAAGCTGAAATCTAATAATTAAATAAGTATTAATTAATGAATTATAAATAAATTAATTTTATTGTTTTTTTATCTTGTCAGATACTAATCTAATATCTACTACAATATATAAATAAAAATTCTGTATGTAATAAATGTAATGAAAACTCGGTAGGGAGTTTTTGCCGATATTATATTCCCAATGTAATAACTTCTTACTTTTATCACTATTTATGTGTTTTATAACCGACTTCTACTTTCTAATATTGTTAAAAATTGAAAGATATGCTGCAGTTTTAAAAAATAGAGCTCTGTTAGTTCTGTAATAAAATATGCACAATTTTTGATGATGCAATTAATTAAAAATAGATGGAGCATGTGGAAACGTGTTAAAATAGAATTCTGCTTTTCAATTTTTTAAAATACAAATTTCTCCAATAAATGTGGAAATCTTTAGCGGTATTGTAATTTATGTATAATGTTTACTTTTTGAGCGTACTTTAATGAGTCAAATATAATAGACTTTCTGTAATGATCGAATCAGATATACCTATCTACTGCAAAGATAGTTTTAGTCTACTAGAGGGCGGGCGTCTTCAACAACAAAATAAAGATTTTCACTGAGAAACGCGGGGTAATTTGAGTGAGGCATATGTACATACTTCGCAATATTACTAAATACATAAGCAACATATTTTCACAACTACAAAATAAATCAAAGTTTTGTATTTATTCTTTTTATATCAATAATTACAAGACCTACCAAATGCAAGACTATATACAAAAATCATCATAAACATTAAATGTTTACATTATTAATAATGGCTTCTTTTCTTTAAAACCCAATTATCTATTAATTTATTATATTTTAGTTGTAATAATACAATTATTATTTATGTTAGTAGCTTATACATACAATTTTATATACTGTACTTTTATTTCAATTTATAGTGATAAGTTTTTGTACACACTTTAAGTTAAAATTTAAGTCCAGGGTTTTCTTCTAAAACTAAAAAATTAACAGAATACTTGGGTTTTCTGTAAGTCAGTTATATATACTATAGTATTTTAAAAACTAGATAAGGTAACAAACTATGCATATCTTTCAAGAAAGCATAAGACACACTTTTTTTACAATTACCAATCACACACTACGAAACTTGTGGATTTTTTTTGGTTCTGTCATCCAAGCGACATAATTTAATTTATTATTATAACTGTAACATAATACTGTATCTATGGTTACATTCCAGCAGCTATTACCAACTAGTACGTACGAATTAGTCTGTATGTGTTTGCGCTGGTAATGGTCTAGCTAGCTTAAGGAGTCGTTAGATACTCTGGGTTCGATCCTCCCAGAAGACGAAGTCGACTTTTATATCCTATTTTCCAGCAAACAACAAAAATGTTGTTGAATTTGATAGATGACATTAAAACGAAGTGATAGAACCTCAAATATCAATTAATTAAAGAAATTATCGATATAAACTTTCACCGTTTCACAATTTTTTAAAAGGACGCAGTTGTGGTGAAAAATTACAACAGTTAACATCATTATTACCATAATTACATTTTAAATTGGTTTTCGTTAATTATATCTAAATTTTACTTAAAAAGTAGAAACCTCTGCTTTTTTAGACTTGTACCTTTGGGATATCTGTCGCATATAGCAAAGTTTTTTTTAAACTTTTCGTATATAGGGAAGTTTTTTCAAATTGTACTGGTTATCAAGTTTTACTTAAAAACTTCAATATTCGACACATTCATAACCATTATAAGTTATAAATAAAACAAACTGCATTTACTATATCTATATATTGATGTGGATTTTTCGTAGAAAATCTACAATCTCTTTATAGCCTCGGGTTAATCCTGGTGTGCGGAAGCAGTTGGTAATTTCTTAGGGTCGAAAGGTTCTAGCGTTTTCTATTTAAAATAAAAATTTTTCTTGTCCAAAAAAATAATAAGTAGTGTTCCAAAAATTAATTAATTGCATTTAAATTCAAATTTAATAATTTAATGTAAAATATTATTAGGTTCATACTTTTGATTTTACGCTTATCCAAATCGCCCGCTTATCAATATCGACATTCGTCCCTACGAATGTAAATTTAATTTTCTAATTTTTGAGTATCTCAATTTAATTTATTACTCAAAATATTCTTTTCCCAAAAACTAATCATTCAAATCAACACACTATCGCTTGGTAGCCACTTATCAAAAATATCGAAAATCCAAAATAACAAAAATACGCAGTAATGCAATCGCACAAAATCACTTTATTCAAATCATATCAAAATACTACCCACAATTTCAAAATAACAAAATCTCATATCAAAAATCAAATTTAGCGGGCATACAAAATTTCGCACCCACTGTCGACCATAGTTGGCCAAAAAAGCCCTTATCTCTATCTTTTCTCCCCACTCTGTACTTTTCCAATTTAAACATTCAAAAATGAAATGAACTAATTTTTACAATTTAGCACAGGGTGGGTCAAAATATTTTGTTTCACGACAATATATTGTCATGTTTCAAAAGTGATTCGGATCCACTCTATACATTTTGGTAAAAATTCATTTTCTTATTTAAGTTGTGTTTAAATTGATTTTAAGTCGGAAGATTGTAAAATTAGCAAGGTGGGGACGAATCACCAAAAATTCAGGGCCTTTTGCCAAAAAATGGTCGACGTGATGGATGCATTAATTTATTAGTCCGAATAATTTTTGATAAGTTTATAAATTTTGGAATACTAGTAAAAGTTTTTGAAGATAAAGTGTTTTATTGATAATTAAAATTCGAGTATATTAATTTTTGAAGAAAAGTTGAGTGATTTGGAATTATAATTGGAACGGAAGCTATCGAAGATAATTGTAATAAGATAAAGAAGATAATAAAGCAAGAAAAAAGAAGAAGATAATAAATTTAAAAATATAAGTAAATGGTAAAAATTTTTAAATTTTTATATTAAAAATTGTTATAGGAACTACAAATTTAATTGATAAGCTGGCTGATGCGATACGGCTATCGTAGCATTTTGCATTCCCATTTTTATATTTTATTAAATTCAAGTTTTACGAATTATTTTGAATTAGAATATTTTTGATTGGAATTTATTGGAAAATAAAAAATAATTTGGAAAAAATTAAAAAAATTAATTAATGGATAAATTACATGGCAATATATATTCTTAAGATGGGGTGCACTTCAAAAAATGGAAATACCTAATATTTGTATTGCACTTTTACAGTCTTTAGCTCTTTGTCACCAAAATTTGCAAATAACCCATAAAATTTAATGTTTGTATTTGTAATTTACGACCGTAACTACCATAATTTCATCAAACATTTTTTTAATTGTTTGTGTTATTACACAACAGGTACAATCAGTGACTATTATTTTTCTAAGAGATACCATCAATTATATTTTATAGCAATAGTTTTCTTGAAGGCGTTGGTTTGAATCCCACCGCTGCCACCAAAACTTATATTACTAAATTACTGGTTCTTAGTATAATCGTATAATATAATATAAGAAGTATAATCTAATATAAATTTTAGTAATTAATATAATAAAAGGAATAGTTTTCTTGAAAGAGTTGCTTTGAATCCCACCGCTGCCACCAAATCTTATATTACTAAATAACTGGTTTTTAGTATAATCGTATAATATAATATAAAAAATATAATCTAATATAAATTTGAGTAATGAATATTTAAATTTGAATTTTGAAAGGTAGCATTCAATTGCATAATCTCCAAACTAATAACCATAAGAACAGTAAGAACGTTAGCAAAATAATAAGCGCAAATGTTAGGTTTGGTTACTTTGTTTATTTGTATTGATTGTTGTTTAAGCTTTTTACCAATATTTAACGCATGCGTTGTTTCTACATAGAAAAAAATTTAAACAAAATTTTAAATTTTGCGTTTCTTATAATTTCCAAAACGTCAACTGTAGTTTAAATTAGACCATCGATAAGGCAAATTCAGCTTTATATAATATTACTGAGCTATTTCTTCAGAAAAATTTAATTTTTAGTTTTCGATTGTCATGTTTTGTATGATTTAAAGTTGTTTAACTGTTTTTGGTTTTTATTTTTACCTCTTATTTAATTTTAAATATTACTGGGATTTAAATTAACAGAAGGTAGGTACTCATATCAAGAAATTAAAAAGCTTTATTTTATTATATTTATTTAATAACATAAATACACATACAGAATTACAAAACATCTTAATAAAGTAACTTACAATTTTAGAATATATTTGTAAGAAGACACGGGGGTGATATATTTACAATATCATTTAATGTATTTACATATTTACAAAGTCAGTAATAATTTATTTAATAACATTAATAATAGTTAAAAAAAGTTATATAAATAAACTTAGTGTGTTAAATTAAAACGCAATTAGACAATACACTTAAAATAAATTGTGTTTAGTACAACATTTTTCGTTTGTATTTTCTTGTTTGTGCGTAATGTTAAATGCAAATACAGGTGATTTATTTTTAACGTTTGCACCAAAATAGCCTTACTTAAAAGGGGTTAATTCAATTGTGTTGTATGTTCGGATTTATTTGGTATATATTTTGTTAATACGTATTATGTATATATACCAGAAAATACAATTCTTATGTTCTTAAAAAAATAAATCATAATTATTTTAGTAATAATGAAAATCATAAAATAAAATAGCATAGAATAAGAAATTGTCAATCAGTAACAGTAACAAACAAGAATATTAATTTGTAATATTCATTTTTTTATATTATTTTTGTATTTTTCTTAATAATAATTTTATATCGATAATATACCTACAAATAAAAACAAAATAGTAAAATTTTGCAATTCTGAGTTTAACTTGGTTTACCTATCTATAATTTTAGTATACCCTGAATGCGAGAAGAATACGTCTGTAAATTATTATTATTAGATAAAACGAGTATATACTATATAAAAATAATAAATTTTTCATTACAACTGTAAAAATGAGTTTATTTTATGATACACTTACACTAAAACCACATTTCTAAAATTTTATACATATTAAGTGGAACAAAATTTAAGAAACAATGTTATTTGTTGAACCAGAAGATTTAAATTAAAATGTTAAAAATATATACAATTGGCGTATAAAATATTGCATTATATCTTGACATTTGTTCCACCTTGTATTTAGAAGTCTTTAATATTCGTTATTAAAAATTAGGAACGTTGAAGGAAACTTTAAAATGGGAAATTACATTAAAAGTCGATTAAAATAGAAAATGTTACACACATTTCAATTTGATCAAGTTGTTAGGTCATCAAGGGTGAACAATATGAAAATACGATTCGTGATATTCATCACACATCTCAAGCTCTGTTTTATACATTTACAAAAATGTGAAAGCTTGAAAACGGCACATTTTTACAATACACATGAATTTGTTAAACTGGCAGCTTTAACGTTTAAAAGATTTGTTATTGAATGGAACAAGACGAAGCGTGATCCACAACATATTCGTTTCCAGTTTGAAAATCAATTTCCTCTTCAAAATCAAAGTAGTGGCACTAAAAAAATAACAAAGTTATCATAATTTTCTCTGCGGTATTTATGGAAATAAAATAAATTTTTATATTGTATTTGATCACTGAACCGTTAAGTTAAAATTTTAAGTATTTGAATCGATGAACAGTTTAATTAATTAAAACGTTGTTTTAGCCTACCATTTGGTTTCAAATTAGTTCACTCAAAATATTCTGTATTTTGAATTTAACAAATTGCTATGTGACAAGTGCGACATTTGGCTAAATATAACATTGCATTTACAATGTCCAATAATGTTATAAAATCTTTTACCTATTAGGTAATTAGCTATAAATTAAATTTGCCACTTTAAAAAAAATTTCGAATGACTGTCGCAAAACAAATAAATACATAAAAAGTAATCGCACTGTTCAAACTTTACTTTCGTTATAAAAAACATTTTATATTTTGTAGATGGTTAATAAAATTGAAAATAGCTTATTTATTGAGGTTACATCTTTAAAGAGAAGCTTCACTATACTGGTTAATATAATAACTTATAGTCTCTTAAGGGTACTCTTTTCATCTAGTATACCTAAATTTTATTGGAAATTTATGGACAAAAGAACTGGCGAGTGGTTATAAAAAAGATTGAGAGGGTACATGCAAAAGATTTCAATACAGTTAAATGAAATGCCAAAGATTTAAATGAGCTAAAATAAATTTTAAATGCAAAAGGAATATCGCGGTTTTTCAGCCTATAGAATCTTTTCAATAGTTGTTGACTAAAACGAATTTCAAAATTCAACACTCTTGCATTATATTTTATGTACATAAGAGATTTCAATTGTATCTTTTTATGAATACATTTAATTTAAAATATCTAAATATTGGCACGTTTTTATTAACATTTTAAATGTTTGTTGTCGGTTTATTTCATAGTGTGTCCGTGTCACCAAAGCGTAACAATAATATTAATTGGGTGCAATTTACTGACTGCCGTTGAAAATACCATTATAGTATGTCCGAAAATTCCGTTTTTGTTAATTTTGAAAGTGATTACTTATTCTGTCTCTAGCACATGTTTTCCAAACTATTATTCCAGCTTTTCCATTATTTTATCATTTGTAACTTGTCGCGTAAACTTTTATACAAAATTTCTAATGTTTAACTGAGAACGTTAAAGTATTTTCATGTTTCATTATTTATGTTCTTGAATATGACAAACGTCTTTCCGAATAAAACATAATACCTGCATGTTCAAGCTTCATACTATATAAATACTTGTTTCAATTTTAAGAATAGAATAACTGCGAAAGTAACGAAGAAGAAGAATATTGCCCAACCAAATGGAGTGTAAAGAAAGTGAATGACATAAATAACTATAAATTCACGTCTTTAAATGAAAAAAGTGAAGTTACAAAAACCATATAAAAGAAACCAAAATAATAAAATTCATAAAATTGTACCCTTTTTGAGATGTTATTAAAATTATTAATTTAATGTTAGTCTGCAAAACTTGGCTTAATACTATTCAATATTAAAGAAGAGTAATATATTAAAGAAATTGCAAAATTAAGCATAATGAACTCGATATTTTTAAAGGTTGATAGGTAATTTAATACTTGGGTGCAAAAAATTAATACGAGGGTGATGAAATATCTAATTTTAGGCTTCACTACTTCCTGCAAACTCAATTAATTATATTGAATTTTGACGTATTTTAAAAGCGATGTCGTTGACATAAAATTTCACAATTTGAACAAGAAATAGAATTATTAGTAGACATATAGATTTCTGTTGGTAAATTCGTCTGTTATGAGACGTTTTAAATTTAATATTAAATAATTCTGTATACTTGAATAAAAAGTGCGAAAAGCAGTTTTCAATAGATTTTATATTTAATTTAGTTAATTCGTTTTTCAAAATATTTGAAAGCTTTTAATTTTGCAATTAATTTACTGTTATTGCTATTTTTTTATTTTAAAAATGAAGGAAATGTTATTTTTTGGATTAACTCGCTATGATTTTGTCCTTTCAAACGGCAGACATGTACACCTGATTTATAAATTATAATAGAATGTACATAGCATATAAATGATAGTAACTAGAAATTGTTGCAATTACTATTTTGGGTGAATATAACACGTATTGGTTGTTACGAGTGTTGATTTTAACGTAATACATTAATTCAAACAAATAACCATAGAGATTTATAGTGTATACGGTAGTGACGATCACCAATTAATTAGAAACACATGATTTAAATTAATCCTGATTGCATGAAGCGAGTTATTTATATTTTTAAATATAGATCCTGTTTCTGAAACTAAACCTGTTTAAATAAACGAAAAGAAAGGATATCAGGCTATTGGAGCGTCAATAAAACAAATTAACTATTGGTTGACGTTTCGGCGATTTATTCTGCCATCCTCAAGACTAAAATTACAGAAGAGACAACAATGGGTATCAAAACGGTAAACTACATCAAAATGTAGTTGTAATTTGAACTACATAGGCCAAACTAAGCAGCGTCTAGTCAACAAAGTTAAATAACACCAATATGACGGACGAACCAGATCCAAGAAGACTGGATGGTCGAAGCACTTGATTGGGGAGACACTACTTCTCACTGAAAGATGCAAAGGTTCTTAATTAAGAATCAAACTTTTAAAGAAGATTCTTCTACATTTCGGTTACAGATAACAACATTAATAAACAGACAGATTACGGGTATATTAGCAATGGCTACCAAAATCTACTTAGAAATTACCTTAACAAGACTGAAGAGTTTCCACCTGAACGATGTACAATGATTGCTGTCGCCCCTTGTTGCGATGTTGTTGTATGGTTTTCTTATTCCACCTATTGGGTGATATTATTATACTATTTTTCTCCAATACTGACTGGTAGCTTCTCGAGGGTTTGTATATTTTTATATATTGTTTTTGCGTTTTGTTGAGTTTGGTCAAATAGGTTACACTTTTTTCCCACTTTACACTTCTATTTTTATATGTGTTTTTTTGGAAGAGAAGAGCCATTTATTAACATTTGACATTTTACAACGTCCTGTATTTTAATTCTAGGGATTTTACCTAACACAAATTTAGGTTTCATGTTATACAACTTAATTTTACATTTATGAACTTGGTTGATGTACCACCTTGTGGATGTTTTTGGTTTCTCCTCTTGTAATATGCTTGCGTGTTTAACTTTTACCATCTGTAACTGTGGGGTGAGTGTTGTACTTTTACCGTTTTGATACCCATTGTTGTCTCCTTTGTAATTTTAGTCTTGAGGATAGCAAAATAAATCGCCGAAACGTCGACCAATAGTTAAATTGTTTTATTGACGCTCCAATAGCCCAATATCCTTTCTTTTCATTATCATCGTTGTGGAAGAGATAACTATCACATCATATATTGCAGTGACCTACTCGCAAAATTAAAGGTACATATTCTTTTTTCCAAATTAGTAAAATAATTTCATTTAATAAATTACGTAAAAAATTTTGTGTAACCTTTTATTATTAATGGTTTGTTGCTTTACGTACACATGCTCTACCACACGTGAAACTCATAAGTCTTTTGATTAATATATTTAATGTAAATTTATTTACAGATAATCTCATAATATTAATAATTTTAAATTTTTAAAATTACATTGAATTTTTAATAACCAATTGCAAATTCTTCTCTTCAAATATTAATTAAAGTTGGTTAATTTACTTCTGTATTTCATTGCTAATTACTTTTTAATTAATTTACATTACATTTTCGAATCAATCACATTTGATTTCTATCTATCGAATGTTATCATTGGAATAAGTTATTTTTCATAAATTTTAATACATTAAATTATAAACGCACAACTTTGAAAATATATCTTGACTATTTTTAAATCAGAAATTGAATGAGTAAAAAATTACGTTATAATAATATTAAGGGTATTCATGTCACTTCGTAAGTTCGTAGATGTCGTACTTTGTAAACTTCGTAAATTGTATGACATGAACACACTCCCTTAAATATTTTATATTTCTTTCGTACTTGTATTTGTAGGTTATAATTATTTGAGGTTATATTCATTTGAAGTTATGTTTATTTGACATTTTTGTTGTTTATGCTTTTAAAATGCTAAATAAAAGTAAAAAACAGAAATTATTAGATTTTCTTGTGTAAAAGGTTATTCTTGATTTAATAATTTTAGAGGTTAAATTATTAAATAATTTATAGGTTATGTTTACTAAACTACGACATCTAAATAAAGTACGACGGTTTCTACCTGCGTAAACTTCGTAAACTAAATTTGTATTAAAAATTCTATGAAACTCAAATCTACAACGTTTACGACAAAAGTACAACGTGACATGAATACCCTTATTATAAAAATATAAAATAAAAACTTAGTAAATTCCACTTAAAAAAATCATTTTTTAAGTTTTCTTTCTATTAATTTTTTTTGTATGTAACATTTTAAATAAGACGTTTTTCTTTAGTTTTTATAGTCTCAACATCAAGATTGGGATCACCTAATTACAATAGAAAAAGAATTTACGATGAAAACTATGGCTTAAAAAAAATTGGAAATAAATTATTTAAGTGCCCTAAAAACCGGATAACCACTTTAATCCGCAACAATAAGATTAGGGGCAGCTGGAAGTTCTTTAGTAATCTATTAATTCGATTAATTTAAAAGAATCTAATAATTAATTGTAGTAATCATATAAAACAGAAAGTTTGTATACATTTTTGATATTTTGTTATAAAAATCTACGCCGTTAGCAAGTTTATTACTTTTTCCAAGTACTTTGATTAGTTATTTACATATAATAATTAACTTTCTTACTTTTAATGTAAATCCGCTCTTGATCTTATATATTGCAATGATTTTTTGTAAAACTTTAAACTGGCGAGAATCTATTCAATTAAGTTTTTAATTACTATTGAAAAAAAAATTTTTATTTTCTTACTTTGTTAATAAGTCCGGCCATGTCTTCAATGCGTGCAAACACGATATTATTTTTTGGAAATTTTGATTGTAACCTAGCTGAACAAAAGTGCTGTGCCATAATTATCAATTTCGTTTGGTAGGAATTTTTATTTTTAATCCTTTTGATTTTGCAATATTTGCTTTTTTTACCTTTTTTTTAACAACTAATATTGATTTGCTGTGTCCTATTGGTATCCACGATCAGTTGCAAATATTTTTTTGGGCTTTCAATTTGATCAAAGTTAATTTTTATCGCGGCACCAACTGTTGGAGTTTTATTTTGAAGTAGCTCTTATTGTTGCGATTACGATTGTCTCGAGGGTTCGACACCAAAGTGTTCTTTGGAAGTGTGTGCGGCAGCAGTAGAAAAATATCCAGAGTTGTTAGTTTATTTTCTTCGATTGTTCGTGGTGCAAGCGACGATTGTTGATGTGCTCAACCAATACTGTTGAATTCGTAGTTTTGAAAGTATCTTTGTATAAGGTAGAAAAATTGTAAACTCATCGATATGATCAGAGCGAGTAGTTTTTATATTACTTTTAATCTGTGAGTTAATATTTTTTTGAAAGAGCAGTTGCTTCAAGTTTTTGGTCACATTGAAAAGTGATCAGCAACATCATCGACGGTGCGCACAAACATTTGTTGTTTTTTTTGTTTTTTTTTGTAATTATTTGCGTATGCACCGTGTGGGCGTCTATACCGATAATTGTTTTATAATCTATACCAATTTTAGTTTTGATATTGTTTGCAATATAATTCGTTGTTTTAGTAGAACATGGTAATGTAACATTTTATGTAATAAAAGTTCAAATTAGAAAAACCCAAAGTCAGGTTGTGGGCACTGAATATGTTTGCAACAATAATATGTTAACAATTAAATTAATAGACATAGATAATTAAAAAGATTACCTGGCATTCTATACACCTACAGCTATCTGTTTGTGAGCAAGTTAATCCTAAAATAGCAGCTGCTTCTTCGTATAAGTCGATACTTTTTCTTCTTGTTTTGGTATCATCTACTTTATTTCTTCTATTAGATATACATTTTTTTACTTGACTATTTTCCAAAACTTTTTGTTGTTCTTCATTGACAGCCTTGTTGGTTGTACTTTGTATAAAAAACTAAAACAAATAAGATATTGTGTTAGCTATAGAATGTGACAATAATAACAATACAGAGTTTTCCAGAAATTTTATTATTATTATTATAAATAACGGGATATATCAACATTAAATGTGAATTGTGTGTCCATAACCGCATTACGTGATAAAACTACCAGTGGTAAAATTGAAAACGACTGAAGGCGTCGAGATGAATTCACAATATATGGGTCAGATAGAGATGCTATAGACAACTGCCAATAATCCTCTTATTTCAATTCTTATTTCTGTTTTACATTATAAATGGCTTTCGGTATAGAAAACGCTGTCTTTTCAAATTGAATTTTTTGAGGGAGTAATTTGTTTCTTCATATTTTGTTGAACGTTTACTTCAATAACAAAATTGAAAAATAAATTTTGTTTGATACTTTCCCTTAAGCTTATGTTTTACCTAAAGAAACGTTAAAATACGAAACCAAATTAGATTAAGCACACATAGAGAATAATATAATAGTGTTTACTGCTAAAACATTCAAATAGTTAAGTGTAGGTAAATAATAAAAAAGGATTGGATCGTAGGATAGTAGTTTGTAGTGAAGTAATAAAATTTATTGTTTGGCTTTCTTTTTATGTTTGGAGACAAACTGTACGAAGCAATGTAAAATATTCAGAAAGATTCAAGACTTTTGTTGATAGAATCGAATAAGTACAATCTAACCGGAAACATTGAAAGAAAAAGGAAACTGTTGACAAAGTGCTTGTTAACCTAACCGCTGTTTTCCGCTTGAAACAACTTCAAACACCATATCCAACAAACTTCTGCACTCTAAATAAATTCTGAATCCCAGCAAAATTATTTTTAACACTTTTTTAAAAATACCGTTGTATTTAGTACAGAAATAGCTCTTCTAAGCAAATTTCAATATCAACAAGTTTATTATCGATATAATCTAATGCTAAAATTTTAATGTATTGATACGTTGCAATAATATAACGTTAAGGAATGTGCAGATTGCATTAAGGAATTTTAATGTAACAGTAATTTTATTAGGGGAGATTTTAGAATATAATTCAATTTATTATAGGAAGTACTGAAAATGAAACTGGTAGATAATTCATGATAATGCAGATAAGTCTGCAGAAGAATATTTTGATGTGAAACGCTTGTACAAATTAATATTATAATTTACAGTTTTTAGATTTAGAGAGATCTGCTGTGTTAGTATTAATTTAATTTTTTTAAATTAAAGGTTTTTTAAGGATTGATTAGTTCAATAATGTCACAGAAATCTAAATTAATTGATGACGACTATGTTATTAAAAAATTAGAAAGTGTAAATTTTCTAATGGCCTATCTTCTCTCTGTCAGTTGATTTCAAATACATAACTGTTCTCTTAGGTAAGTAACCTGAAAACATTAAATTAGATTAGTAGCAGTAAAATGTGATCAACTTTTATCTTTAATTTTAACACTATAGAATTAACGAAATTTTTCTGCCGCACGACATATATCCACGTATTAAAAGTAATAAATTGCTTGAAATGTTATAAGATGTTAAACGATCACCATTCTTTTATACGGTTAATTAACTTGAAAGAACCTTATGCATGTTTTGTGTGTTGGGTTTTACAATAATTCGATTTTAATATTATTCATAGAAAAATCGATAATTTTAATTCTTAATTTTTTTTTAACTATTTCTTTATTTAATAAATCAACTTTATTTTAAATCGAATTTAAATAATGCGATTAATAAACTGCAGACAATAATAAGCGTAATAATTGACATTTAAATTTGAAAACAATAAAGAAGCAAGAAATTTTAACAAAAATAAAATTAATATAATTAACATCTTTTTTACTAAGGTAAAATTTATTCAACAATAAACGTGAAACTTTAAATGCGTTTCTTTTTCTTTTCTTGTTTTAAAAGCGTAAGTTTAATATTAATCGTTTTAATTATTTGAATATTATATTCATCTGTCGAGATTAAATAAAAACAAAACATGTTATAATTTAAATACATGTAATTTAATCTTTGCTAAATAATTAAGTCAATTAATTTTAACTATTAATTTGTTTAAATAGTTATCTTTAAAACTAAAATAGGTTTTCTAATAGTTCTACAAAAACAATTAATAATTTCAAGAACAGATTTTCGTCATGTTACTGGTCATATAATTTCCATTTTCTTTCAACGGTAGAAAGTTCAACTTTGACTGACCTTGGTTGAGTAATTCAAGTAAAAGTAAAAATGTCCTAGCTATTAATTTTTTTATTGTTTAAGATCTTATTTTAATTAAAGTTATTGAAAAGCGAAAAAACCTTCTTTCAGTAACTTCTTATTTTTATTCTGGAACCAAGTTTTGTTATTTTCAGCTGTGTCAATACATATACATCTAGTTTTGTTATTAATTTGTCCAATAGGCATGACAACTTATTCTAATAAGATGTTAACTTGGCTAGAAGGTTGTACCTATTTAACCAACAAAAATTGTTGTTTTAAAAGGGTAGTGATAGGCAAGGGAAAAGAGAGCCAACGAGCACTTAGTTAATAAGTGGTAGAGAGCTCCAGAAGGTTTACCGCAAGAAGCAAAATGTTCTCGGCTCTGTAGCTCGGAGGTCAAAGTTAGTTTATGTAATGTAAAATTTATTTTCTTGTGAAAGCTGAAAGTTATAATAAATAATATTAAATATTTTATGTATACCAAAAAAAGCTCTTTTAATAACATAGAATACCAAAAAATATGTATATTTTCCAAAAGCTTAATATACTAGCTTGCAGGTAAAATATTTCATTACTAAATTAGCTCTAAATAAAAAATGTTATTTTATCTGAAAACGTAAAATTGTAATTATTAAATTTAACTAAAATTATGTTTATTGTAGCGACTTAAGGTACTGTCGTTTACTGCCGGCAACGGGCGGCACTAAAGTACTTTAATGTTGTCCAAAATCTTTTTAAAGATTTCAAATAGATTGTTTTACTTGATATTCAAATTAGGTAACAGGAAAGTCAGATTTTTCTAATCTGAAATTTGATCCTAAATTTTCTATATTTCTAAACTACAAACTCAAATTAATTGAATACTAAACTAATCTTCCTGTTATAATCCTGTACATTAAATCAAATTAAGTAAGATTTAATCAAGCACATACATGATTGTATATTTTACAGATGGAAACTTTTTTTCTAAATTTAATTAAATGTGTGAAACAATGACGTTGAGTATGCTGCAGAAGAAAATCAGGCAATAAAACTGATATTATGATTTGGTTTAGTGAAGCATCATATCTGTGATTCACATTTCATCGCTTGACAGCAATTCCCAAAGTGACGGTGAAATCACTGGTGGAAACAAGACCGCTACTGATGAGAACTAACAAGAAGTAGTTAACTTTCACTTAACCGTAGAACGGTTATGGCTTGATACTTAAAGGTTTTGAATACTAAACAGAGATCTCTGGTTTGAGCCTGGGTCGAGCAAGAACTTTACTCTAACCGTTTTTCCTCGTCAGACATTGGCAAATCATCGAAGTAATCTGCCTTGAAAACTGTTCATAAAATAAAGTGATCAGGATAAAATCCGTTCTGAGTTTTAATGTTACGGTATAAGTAGTAATGCGTAAAAACCCTCGACACCCTTCTAAAGTAATATACCCTAAAACTGCATTCAAGCAGATGGGCAAAAAAAACTGCACGTAGGCAAGCGAGGGCAGCAATCAAAGCCTCCTCAAGCAAACATTCAAAATAATATCTGCAGCTGTCAAGAGCCAATCTACGGGCGATTGCAGGAATTTCAACTTGGCATTGCAAGTTAAATAAGCACCTCAACATCTCTGGGAATCGTGGATAGCCTTATGTGTCGCGGATGCAAAGAATTAGATTAACGGCGAAGCATGTGTTTGTCACTGCCCAGCCGTAGCGTCAAAAAGAGTTACCATGCTGGGAAACTTCTTGCCTGACATGGTCAAAATCAGCGGCATTTCTCCTGCCAGGATTCTCGATTTCACCTTAAGATTGGGATAGCTTGGGGAGTGATGGGATGAACGCTGTTAAATTAGAGGTAGTACAATAGGCCCGATCAAGAGGCCTAAGTGCGTATGAGGTTTAGTTCTTGCCCTCCTACCTATAATTCAGAATCCAGAAGTAGTACCCAAGCTCATTTTGTCGAACACTTACGGGATGTGCTTGCAACAAAAATTCATACACATAAACATCAGCAATAGTTGGCGTCATCATAGTAGTCCACACCTGCCAAAAACAGTCTCAATCGAGAAGTATAAGTGATCTCTCTTCTAGTTGAACGTCTCTTTCAGCAGAATAATATTCAAATATTATATTTTCCAAAATTTGTTGTACATTTGATTACATTTATGCAACACTTGGTTTTCGGTGGGCAATGGTGTTCTGATTGGTCCAGGCGATTTGAAAAGGTGTAATAGGGAAGCATAAATACGTACATATTATGACAAATTTGAACGTTGTTGCTCAAATGGAACTGATTGAAAAATCTATTACAAAATAGACACACAAAAAGATAAGTTAAATGAAAGCGTTCAATAAAAAGAGCTGTATTCATCTTAAACGTTTTAGCAAATAAGACAGCACGTTTAGACTCGTCGTAAAACGTTCTTTGATAATGTCTTGTTTAAAATGCCTACTTTTATCAATTTTGAATTTAAAAGTTAGAAGAAAATATCAATTTGTTGTTCGGATTTTTTAAATCTAAAAATAATATATAACATTACCTTTTACATTATTAAACAAAATAAAAGTAGGCTACGTTGCTCTAATTTGACCGACTTTGTATCTCCTAAGATAACCTAAACCCACATGCTTAATGCTGAAAAATTGGGACCTTGTATAGTGTTGTTATAAGCTATCTGAGCAGTTCACTGAATATTGAAGTTAAGCAGGGCACATAATTGCAATTTAAATCTTCCATTACATTATTTTACGTATAAATTTAGTTTTTTTTGCTTTAAACTTACTTTAAATCTAATTTTCTTAAATCGATTTGATATTAAGTGTTTTGTTGTGTGCTCTTCATTTAATCTTTGAAATTTGATTTTCAGTTTGTATTAAGATAATAATATAATGCATTATTAAAAAGTTTTAAATTCAAAAAACCTAACGAAAAGAGGTTTATTTTTAGATAGTGTTAATCATAACGACATAAAACTTTAATCCCTTGTGCACTTGAAAGTATTTACATGCCAAGCTTCTCATTAATTAACGTCATAAAAACGCACTGGCGTACGTAATAATTATGCATGATTAAAAGAAGTGGCTTAAATAACCCACAAAATAACATCGAAAGGAGGGTAAGAAAACAATTTTCTTTCGTTTTTCCTCAGCTCTTCGTGGCATAGTGTGCGTAGCGGATAATTCACCAAGACCGCTCCAACTTGACAGTATAGTAAAGACTACTGCTACTTCAATTTGTATTTTTGCATTTTGCAGCCTCTCCAAAGTCTATTCGGTTGGTTTATTTTTATTTTCTTTAGGATTCCACCGAATTAATTTTAACTCGAACTTTCTTTCAATAAAATATGTTACAAAAACTGCACTTGAATTGTAATATTGTTTGCAATGATTGTATTTCTTCCTTTTTATTCCTGAATAAATAAACAATAGGTACGTCGCTGTGCAGCGTTTAAAATAAAAATTTGCTGTATAAAAATACAAAATAAGAAATAATAAATATTTAATGAATAATTTAAACTTACTTACATCTACAGTTGGATTAAATTTATGTTTTAGTTTTGCGTTGGATTTATATTTAGACGATTCTCTAGTTCCTTGTGAAGCAAATAAATTGGCCAGGTTTGAACTCTAAAAATAATAAAAGTTTTTACTCCATTTGCTTATAAATTGGATAACACTATAAACTTGATAAAAAAAACGTAAATAAGTTCATTACAAAATGCACAAGAATGACTTATGGTAATCTATTTTGGAGATACAGATTGGAATACATAAACGACGTCACGTTTTGTCAACCTAAGTGGAGAATTTTAAATTAACATTTCAAATGCGAGAAAAAATAACACATATTTCAGACATAAAATTTTATAAAAAAAAGATGAAATAATATTTTCGTGCAATCACAGTTTCGCTTACAGCGTTAACTCAAATTAAGAAATAAATTAACTTAACTCAATTAATGCTAAATGCTAATGATAGTACGATACTATGGATAATCATAGTTCCAGCACACAAAATGATTAAAGCGTTTGCTCATTACACCTACCTCAGAATTCGTGTTGGTTGCTAAGAAGTATATATCTTTATGGGTACAACTAATTATTTCGCCTTTCATATCTACAACAAAATACAATTATTACTTAAGGGTATATAATGTTACTATGTATTAATAGTTATTTGAAGGTAGGTACATTAAATAATTAAATTAAATCCATTGTTATCAAAATTTTCTATAAAAATTTAGGACCTTTGTTAAATAACTCTTTGTTTTATTGTACAAATATATTCGAGTAATTCAATTATAAATTTTATCTCTTTTTTGCCATATTAAAATTAATACATGCTCACAAAGCATCAATTAAATACACATTTTTATTTATTTTCTTATTTACAATTTACTTATTTAATTGCAATTTAACAATACCACGATGTAAAATTAAACAAAAATTTAATAAAGTAATTTAGTTAAAGCTGTTTAAAAAAATCAATAAGTGTAGAAGTAAATCATAACTTTTAAACTTTTTTTATCGACCAGTCAATGCAGATAAGTTTAAATATTCTTGCAGGGGTAAATGAATAGCGTTAAAGCGAACACTTAACGGATAGATATTATTACAGTAGTAACTAGAAGGGTAGATATATGAGCTACGCATTGCAGATCCAGCATTATCTGTCTTGAACATTCCCGGCTAGTCCGAATAGCCGGCAATAATGAGGTGATGTAAAGGGACACGAGGAAGATAAGGACACAATTTAACAGATAAAATTGAGCGGATAACGTACCGGATATCAAAATTAATTGATCGTTCAAAACAAGAGCAACCGAAAGCATAATGGGAAGGTTGGACAATTGTAAATAATTGATATTGGGTATTTAATGACAAGAACGTTAATATAATACATATTTTGTAGTGGTAATTAGTTTAGAAACTAAATTTGGCGAAAAACTTCCCATTATTGATTAAGTAATCAACAGAATAGAAAAAATAAAATGTGGTAATCTCTCTACATCTCAGAGTATTATTTTATCCCAGCTCTGGACGCTCCAACTACATTTTCCTCTTTTAGTAATTTTTCTTTAATGTCATATGATCTCTTTATACATATTATACAAGGCCGTTGTAAGCTTTTCCGTGTTTAGTACAAATTTTTTTTATTATTTGGGTCCTATTTGGGTTGTACAATAAAATAGCTGATATTTGAAGCTGTTAATTAAAAAGCTCCAGTTAATTATTTCGCACAGTTCTAACTATTTTATTGATTTATTATTGTTACATTAAAATAGCTCATCATGATATTCCTCTGTTATAAATCTAATAGAATTTCTAAACTAATAATATGTCAAGACCAAAATTTCGAAATTCTCTTTCAACTATTTATTCACAGATTAACAAGAGATTAGAATAGTGGTTTACATTTATATAACGGTTAGTTGATGTGTAAAGCGAAAAACACAACCTTTATCAACTCTCAACCCTCCGGCAAATAGGAGACGGTATTGGTTATGTTAAACTAAATAAACCAAAAGCGAAGTTAATAAATAAAACCAGTAGTTAGTTTTGAATTTTTGAAATTTATACAGAAATTTATTTTTAAATTTGCCTACTTTTAGCCTTGTTTAACTTCCACTGGTTACTTTTTTATAACGGCTATAAAAAACCATCATCTGCAAATTGCAATTCAAACTTTCTTAACTTATTTAAAAAAGAAATAACACAAAAACAAGGAATTCAAACTCGAGAAAATGTTTTCAGTTGGAAAGTAAAAATATATAATTTTCGCAATGTTCTGAAAATATTTTGCTCAACTGGAAATAACTTTCAGATGAAAAAGTTTCAAATAAAGTTATAATTGCTGAGGTGTTGCATAATAATAAATGAAAAGTTACTAGTATCAAATATAAAGCTGGTTCCGTAGTAAATAATGCAGATTAATTCCTTCTTTGAAAGTAAATGTAAGTGCACTCACTAATGGACCTCTTTATGTCGGGAAATATTACGACACCAAAATTAAAGTTTGTAGCACATAAATTAAAATCTTCATTATAACTTGTTCAAAGGTAGCTAACTTGTGCCTAACTAACCCACCATCAATTATCTAAACCTTGTGAGCACATAATATGCAGAAGACGCAGAGTTACATGATCTCCACTGTTATGTATGATAATATTAGCTTATGTAAATGAACTAGAATATCTGCGAAACCATTGGTTGTCCCAGAAGACATCTATTAGTTATTACACACATTCTTTATTATAGGGTCTACTTTAATTTAATGTTGTTTATAGTTATACTAATGGAAATTATAAAAATAAAACTTTAAATTTAATAAAAAATTTCAAAATTTGTATTTTTCTCTAATTATTATTCTTAAAAATTCAAATAAATAATGATTTATTAATTATAATTATGGAAATTATGAGAAAATACAGCATACCAAGGTAAATCTGACAAAAACAGAGTTATAGTATCTTTGAATTTTTAACCATAATAAAACAAAGTGTTGACCACCTTCAGGCTCAGAATAAAAATCTCTTTTTATAAGGTAGCATTTTCATTCTTATGTGTTAAAATACAATCTTTTTTTTATTCTATTACTTATATTAAGCTGCAGCAGTGTGGTTATAAGACTTAAATCGACATGCTATTTTATAATCGACTAAATTAAGAAGTTAATTATTTTTTTATAATTTCACTAAATTTAAATTATGACGTTTTCAGCAATTGAACCTATCCCAGGGGCGGATTAAGGTACCTCTGCGCCCTTAGGCACACATGTACGGTGCGCTCCCCCTTAATAGAAAATAAAAACAGTTATTTTTTATTATTTCATACATATTGCTGTGTCTACTCTACAGCAAGCGGTAAGAGATTGATTGCGTATTTAGTGATATTGGTGTAAAATTTCCGAAAATCAAATACTTTTTTGCTCGGTGAGCTCTGGTCTGCGGGAGCAGTCAGGTTTACTCAAGGGCGCTGATTCAAAAAATTTGTTTCTTCAATAATTTTAATTACTTCTTCTCGGAAAATTATTAGCAAGTATCGATTTTAAAAATTTTCGTTCCAATTCAATTTAAAATGGTATCGTTAAATTTTAAGATATCGGTTCACAGCCCGGCTTATCAAACTGCGTTTCGTTCCTTTAATAAATTTTCATCCAATATTTAAAACATTTAATATAACTCCAAATTAATGATTCCAAATAAATAATCGTTCATCCAATAAAAATCTCCTTTAATAATCAAAAAAAAATTCAAAAAATTCACAAAATCAAAACCTTAGCTGCGGCCGCTTTTGACCAAAAATACTCTCATAACAAAATTCTAATTAACAATATTCGTATAAAAAAAATCAATTGTAAAAACTATTTGTAGAATAAGAACTCAAAATCGGCGGAGTAAAAATTTAGGCCTCCGCCGTTTTCGCCATCGTGGCAAAAAAGCCCCATCCTAACTCAACTTTTTGCCAACTTCTAAATTTTAAAATTGTACCATCTAATTCAGATTTAGAATTGAGAAAATTTTAACAAAGCATCAGGGGCGATTAAATCGCCGTAATTTTGCGATGCGCTCATAGATTTCAGAAGGTATAACTTTTAAAAATGTGCTAAAAATTGAAAAGTATTTTTAAAATCAGTAAATAACAACTCAGTAAAAAAAACTCTAGGTAATCATTGTATTTTTTGATACATTTAATTTTTGAGAATGTGATGTATTTTGCTTGGTACATTGCGCCTCTTTTTTCGTGTGCCTCTAGGCACGAGCCTAGCTAGCCTAAACGGTAATCCGTCTCTGACCTATCCACGACCACCATGGCAAATTTTGCGTAAAGATTTAGGTCTGAAACCTTACAAGGTTTAGTTAGTGCAAAAATTAAACTCAGTCGACTATGCTGTTCGTCGATAAATTGGTAATTTTATCATTGAACAAGATGATGTTTTTTCTGAAAAATTAATTTTTCAGGTAAATTTGAAGTTTAGTTTTATTTAAACGATTACGTTAACCAGTAGTTAATATTTATGTTAATATTAACATTAATATTGACATTTAAACCCAAGTTTAGTCTATGGGCTAAGCAACGTTAGCACCCTACTAGAATGTTATTCAAGTGCTCATAGAACTACGAGTATCAAGTGTTAAACTTGGTACATTAATGGTAATAACAGGACTAGGCTCTAAATTAAGAGAAGGAAGAAGTTTGTGTTAAGTTTGTTTCAGAAAATTCAAAAATGTTTTTTGATAATCCTTTAATTCTGCTTGGTTACTTTTTAGTGCGCTTTTTTGTCTGGAAACTGAGGTTAAAAACGCTGTTACTGTCAATAGATTGCGTTATCGGGACATATAGACAAATTGTTGTTGGCCTATTAAAACGTGAATACATTAGACGTCATATAAACTCACATAAATATCTGTATAAAAATTATTTATAAGCCATTTTTTTTGTTAATTTTGAGTTTTATAATGTTTATTTTCCAAATTATTTTAAAAATGTGAGTGCACAATTTTTAAAAGCAAACGGCCGCAATCTATGCAGGAATGAAGAACTACTCAAGAAGTATGGAAGATGATTTAAAAAATAACTTTACTGCTATGAAGTGTATGAATAAAAGTTTTGGCTTCAAAATTGCACCACCTGTGTGTAGATCCAAAAATGAATCGTAAGAATCGGAAAAATAAAAAAATGATTGTTCTTAATAAAGAAAAAAAGTTTATTTTACCACTCTTTTTCAGCACTTCTTGATAGATTTCACTAAAATTTATGCCTATGCTAAAGTACTACTTTAGTGCTGCTTGTTTTATAAAGTTGTCACAAAAAGTTTATCGTTTTGCATCTAATAAAACAAAATCAATTTATTGTACTAATATATTTTTAAAATAAAAATTCTGAAAAAAGTAGAATCTATGAAAGTTATATTATATTGCTAAATTGAAGTTTAATAAATTTTAACGTTGTTAATTTAGTTTGATAATTTATTATTAAACTATATTTTTGTAATAAATATTTGAATTTCTAACTTTAGTTTACTTTGCTAAGCATACAACCTTCGATAGCTCAGTTCGTAGAGCAGTGGACTGTAGAGAGGTAAACATATACATGCTGTATCCATAGACTGTTGGGTCAAAACCGGATCGAAAGTTTTTTACGCACAAACTCTAACCTTTGAACTCAAAATAACAATTTAATATTAAATATATTGTGTTTGTCGGAAGTTCATATCTTTTGAGAGGACTAAAAGCGTTAGAAAAAGTGAAATTGTTTTTATAGCATAATTTATTATATTCTGCTATCTTCTGTATTCTGTTGTTATAAGAATATTATTATGTTTGTGATATTAATTTGAGTAAAATAGTTTTAAATTAGTTTTTTTATTAAAACCAAAAGGCTGGTTAAGCTCGGTTAAGACTAAGCCACAATTACATTTTGAAATTGGTTTTTCTAATTCTAATTCTAATTTCTAATTCTCCCGAGCAAGTTTGCTTAGTTAATTTTACTAGTGGTATAATCACTAAACATAACCTCACAAGATGAATTTCTGAATTCGATTCAGTCGATAGTTGGCGCACTTAAATTGAGGATAGAAAGTTGTTTTGTTTTATGTCAAAAAATTAAAAGTCATTAAAGAATTAGGTTAGTTAATGATTGGTTAACCAAAAATTAAAAAAAATCATTATAGAAATATTTACTTTTATTAGATAAAAATTTGTAAGCTAATTTATTACTATAATAAACTATCACATTACATAATTTAAATAATTATTACTTAAAGGGATTTTCGAACTACTTATTTCAAATTTTTAAATCAACTTAAACAAATCAACAAAAACTAATATAAAACTTTTTTTTTACTTATTTTGCAATAATGCGAAACCTAACAGATCCTTTATAATACTAAAGTTTTTTCATATAAATATCGAAGTTTACCAAGTTTTGCTTTGAACGTAATTTTTTTTATCGCATTTACAAAGTGGTATGTTTAAAAAAATGAATCAAATGTAAATTGAAAATTTATATAAATTATTTCTGAGTAATTATTAATTAAATATACGAGTAGACTGCATTATTTAATTTTCCAAAGTTTAACTTTGTAAAATTCAACGTAAATCAAACATGACTTATAATTGAAAAACGTTATCTTCGCGATGAAAGTTAAATTTACTTAAAAATTGTGTAATTTTAGAATTTTATGCTTTTTAAAAATGTTTGTGTTTAATTTTCTGCTATATGCACAAATAGGATTATAAAATAGAGTTTTCTTGTTTGTATTAAAAAATTATGAACTTAATCAAAATAACTCGTTTAAATTCACAACGGAATCACTTAATTTAAATTTAAAAATTTATATTTAGTATATTAGATTTTGTGGGTTCTGTTTGTCTGTCAGTAAGTTCGGTTGCAATAATTAAATTTGCGGCTATAAAAATTTATACACGTACATATATAGTTTTTTTTAGAATGCGTAGAAAAGTCACGTATGGAAGCACAAAGAACGACAGGTTATTTGGATAGGATAGGAACGACAATATAGGCTTAACGGGTTAACATACCAAAGGTATTTAGGTAACTTAGTTCAATACATTTATTATAAAAGTAATAGTAAGTTGCAATTTGTAGGATGCCAATGCCATCGAAAAAGCCAACATGTCTTACGGCCTGCAGGCCGCCTGAACTTTTAGTATTATGGTACATAATAATTGTGAATTAAATATTTTACGATTCAGTTGCTTAAAATGGTCTTTTACTAAATTCAAAAGGTTTTGCAAATGAACACATAATCGTTGTTCAGCACATAAGATATACGAGTACTTATTGTGTAGGCTCTATAGAAATTTGAATAGCTTTTGATTTATTTGGTGTATAACAATGGCATATTTTGTCAAATGTTATTGTGTAGAATTTATGCTAAGTAAATAATACGACTCAGCAAAATACATACATATACTTAGGTATTAAAATTAAAGGATATTACTTTTTAATAGGTTTTCCTTTATTAAATTTTGCATCGTTAAACTAAAATTATGTTAACTTTCAATTTATTAAAAACCACTTATGTAACCAACATCGACACCACGGTTAATGATTTGACTCAACTAAGTACTGTGGGTGTTGTCAGTTTGTTACTAGTGCAGTATCGAGCACATCTTTAATTAAGAAACTTTACAGTTAAAGAGCTTTATAAGTTATTATGAGTTAGCTGGAAAATTAATTTTGATACACAACGCTTTCTGTAAAAGGTGATTTCTATTTTACCTATGTTTAACGAAATAATTACTTTTAAATTCATATCAGATGCTATACGAGCAACAAATTAATGATATAAAATTTCATGTTTTGTAAAGCTTTTATCTAAAATTCATCAGTTCGTTCTTCATATTTGAAAACCATAAGAAATTTTTAATACAAAATTTTTACGCGTGAAGTGTAACAACTACAAGTGCAGTATATGTAATTTCAAGAGATCTGTTGTACAACTTAGCACATGAGCAGAACCAAAATCAATAATTTGCAACAGATGCTATCTTATAATAAATTTTATAAAAATAATCAATTATTAATATTATGTAATATTTTAAAAACATTTAAAATTGTTGATAATCGCAATTAAATTTTATTTGTGTTAAATATAGTTTTTCTTGGGGTCTTTCTAAAGTTATTTTTTCTATTTTAAAATTATATTAAATGGAAAAATCTATATTATTAGCTTACTTTTATTAGCAATAGTTAATTTGAGTCGCAAACGTGGTTCTGATGGTCTAAATTAGTAAAACTTAAGTCTGATATTATGACAATAAATTGATTTTCATTTATAAGAGTTTTTATTTATTATAAATCCTAGGTTTCACTATATGAAATAGGGATTCCATAAAAATCACTATTTAATTGCAAATAATAATCTGTTACATATATCTGTTAATTGACATAGATTTGATAAAATTTATATATAAATAATTTTAATAATTTAAAAAATAAAACTCAATGACCAGATTTGAATCTGTTCTATGTAACTGATGGCTTCTGTTGGCTTATTATTATTAGTATTAACCAAGATTCATTAAGATTTATTTTTACTACCTATAAAAAAATTAGCTGTTATTCCAGGAACTACTAGCTCTATTAAGGGAGTCTCTCTCGCTAATTGAAAATGAGCAACTAAATTCGAATAGTAAGTAATAAAACATTTACCGTTGTTGTTTTTGTATTTTACAGCAGATATTATGACCGTGGCTTGAATGAAGATTAAAAAATATATTTTTCAACATCTTGCACACAAAATTAACTATAAAACTAATGAAAACCAATAGTTGAAAACTTGATTTGAAATGTTAATGAAATTAAATTTGAACAGAAGAGAATTTAGTATGCAAGTGCAAATCATAAAAATTTGACAAAAGTTATTAAGCGAATCTTTAAAATAAATTAATTTTTACTGCAAATTTAAATTTAAAAAAATGATATAAAAAAGTTAAAGCGTGTCAACCCACTTCGCTTACCCTAGATTTAACTAAAATATGATCCTTAATTTAGCTTCACTATTACACTTGTTTAACATTGCTTTTATTTAAAAAGTTTTCTGCTAGCTTAAATTTCTGAAATGACTGATACACGAAACTTTATTGTAAACTTACGATAAAATATATCGTAAAGTGGCGGAACCTGCAGGTGATTCGACTTTCCCACGTAGAAGAAAAGAGTAGTTTTAAATTTTATTATATTATGTTTAAGCCATTATAACCAATATATCTATTTTATTCAATAGAATAATTTGCACAATATTGTTTTAAATTTTTCATGTATTTTATTTATTCTACTTTAAATTAACACTTATAAATTTTATTTAAGTTTCATAGTTTTTTTTGAGCATTGTGTTTCAAAGATTTTTATTCGTTGCATTTGTTACTTTTCTGTAATGTAGTGTTACGAAAGAACGTGTAATTATATTTAATGACTAATGTATGACGTCATGTATGATGAGTCATGTGTGATGAGTCATATATGATAACAGCATTAGTCATTTAAATATCGCTGAATACACTCCAGAAGTGTATAGAAACTCATGGACATTTCTGGAAGCTAACATTTACGTATAAATACAGATGTTTTCCTGTGACGGGTTAGTTCCAGTTCGAAGTTACAAGTGTGAAGATAAATAAACTTTAGATAAATAGTGAAGTGATAAACGATATACCGAGTGTTTAAATAAATCCGGACTTAGTATTAAATAAATTGTAGTGCAATTTAGTTTAGTGTTAATCTTAGTGTAGTAATTATTTTATTGTTATAAACCGTATCTGTATATATTTGTATTCGCCCTTTGAGAATTAAATAAACGTTTTAATTTTCGTTAGAGTAGTTTCAAGTATAAGTAGTTTTAAAAATTCATAACTTGCTTGAAGATACCGAGAAGTATTTGCGTGATGTTATGTTTCGTAACTATGTAGTTTTAACATCATTTTATGAAAAGCTTTCAATTTAAAAAGATATAGATCCTTTATATCCTTCTTAAGCCACTATGTGTAAAGCTAAGAGTCATCAATTGTTCACTCGGTCATAAAAATCAGAGATTGCTTTACAATTGACCAATCAATGAAATTCGATTGCTTAAGTTGCAACTAATTAAAACATTGCTAATATAAAAATCTTATAAAACTGATAGTTGATTGGAAGTTTGGCTTAAGAATCGTTTCTTAAGAAACGTTATGCTGCAGATTTCTGCTTAGATTATTTAGATGTTAAGATTTAGACGGTTAGTCAGCAAGTGACAAGTAATTGATTGGTAATTTGTTTGGGGCTTCTCTCGTAAGAGAACGGTTTGATTGGCTCTTTGCTCTGTTTATAATATTATTTTACCTTGGTTTAGGTGTTAACTTAATCAACAAAGTAGCTGATCCCTATGTACAATAATTAATATTAAATGCTTAATTGTTTTGTCTGTTGTGGTAAAAGGTCATGTAAAGCACATACAGTGTCTTGCAGTTTCTGCTCCAGTTCTCAAGAAATATTCAAGATTGCTATATCTCAAAGAGTAAATTTGCTAAAGCAACATTTTTTGATATTAAAAATATTTAAACGTATTTAATTTGTCGAAACGATTTTCTATTCTTAAAGAAACCATATTCCATATTTACAAATGCATTATTAATGTTGTGATTTCGTTTTGCATAAATAAATTTTATTTAAAAACATAAAACGTTTTATTCTGATCAAAATTATAATAATATGCTTTTAAAAGTAAAAACCAATTTTAAGATGTGGGTTGTGATACTTCTCAACATAGTAAAACAAAGTTTTTTCTAAGAGTATACATCATATCAGAAAAGCACGTTGTCGGATACTTCCAACTAAAAGAAAATATAAATTTTTCTTAAATTAGATAAGGTTTTTCGTATGTTGAAAAGCTAGAAAAGCAGAACCAACATTTTAAAAGTAAATTTTCACTCTGACTGAGAAGGGAAACATATTATATGTTTTAGATTTATTAGTCTTATAAGACTTATTAGTCAGAATGAACAAGTATTTTATCTCTGTAGAGGTATCGCACTAATTACTGTAATAAATACCCCATAAATGTTATGTATACTAATTTAAATTTAATCGCACAGTTATTTGATGTTGATGCTGATAATGTTAGGAAAATTTCAAGTTTTGTCATCTAACTCATTAATGATTGCATGGTTAATTACGATTTATAATGATGATTCAAATGATATTTCAAGAAATAATGCTATTTCATACCATTATAAATTATTCTATAACAATTATTTTCATTTATTTATACAATAAGATTTAGGATACATTCATATGGTCCGTTGAAATGTTAGGTGGAGAATATTTGTTTAAAAAACAGAAATATTTCAAGTTGACCATTACTGGCGCCGCGCAGTGACTATTACTGGTACGTTCGCCATAGTTAAATTTTGCTTAAACTTATTTAACTTATTTAAACTGTTTTTATATTTTATATTTAAATATTTTCATCAACTAACGAATAATAATTAAACTCACAATAATACTTATGAAGTTATATTCTTACGACATGAAAAACTAGAGGTTCTTTAAACAATGTGTACATTCATTTATATAGAGTAATAGTTTGCAATGCCAAATTAGCACTTTACGCAATGTTTGTTAACTTGTGATAACAGTTCTTAGTTTTGTGAGTATAACTAATAGTAGTTTTCAGATGCTTTTACCATACGTACTTCATTACTAGTAAATTGGCTCAACTCAAGTACAGTAATGGGTTTGTTGTAGCTCGTTTAAAGAATAAGAATATATCTATAAAGTATTAATCGATCCACTCGTAATTTATTTCACGTAATACATTTCACAAGACAGTTTTTTCAATCAAATGTGCTACGTGGTATGTTTTAGTCAAAAGTGCATTTTCAGTAAAAACCTTATCATATTTTTTTGAAATTTAGTTTTTAAAATAGTTTTCAAAGAAACAAAAAAAATGTAAGCCGGGGCAAAAAGATCAAGAAAACTGTTTGATTTCTTTCTTGTATATTAAAGTAAATTTCATAACTTTTAATAAAACCAATAGATTCTATCATAAACTTGTTAAAATAAAAACTCCAGCATCTAAGTTAGTTATTAGGGTTATCCATTGAAAAATCTGAATTTTAAATTAATTTAAAGACCTTAGAAGTATTGATCTCAAGTTTGTTATGTTTAAAAATAATTAATTGATTCTCTTGTACTAGTTTTATTAATTTACAAAAATGTTTTAATCAAATTATTTATTCTTTACTGTCCTGATTATGATTTATATTAATTTGAATTGAAAATTCTATGGAACTCAAATATCATCCGTCTGTTTTAAATGAAGAAGTCTGTCGAGAACATTTAACAACATTTATTTTATTTAAAGCCTTTGAATACAAACAATTATACTGCAAAAGTATAATAATTATTAGGATTATTATATTACCGTATGATGGTTACTTTGGCAACATAATTTAATAATAATTTTATCAACGCTTGTAAGTATTGAAAATTTTTCAGGATAAACTCAAATAAGCTTTCACTTTTATGTATGAGTTGATGTTGGATTTATTCTTGATATTTCAATTTTAAATAAAAAAAATATATTAATATTATTTAAAAAATAAAAAATCTTATTATGCAAAGTAAATTGTGTGCTAAAAAATATCAAACTGAATTTTGGGCCTAAACTCTTACACAACTAAACTTGATCAATTTTTATATTCATATTTTAAATAACCTGTTTATGTTTTGATATCGTTTTATGTTATATTCCCAAATCCTTCCCATCCTACTTTCACTTTTATAGAACGAACATGCACATCTGAAAATAACAAACTGATCGAGTTAAAACACATAAAGGTATTGCGTGTTTTTAAACGTCTCATAAAAATTTGAACACAAAGTTTATTCTTTTTATTTGATTGGTGAGCAAAATTGTTGTTATTAGTCAATCAACAAAGTTTGTTTTGTTTCACGAAATATTTTATTGAATATAATTTAAATGAAATAAATAGAAAAAACTTATAACGAATATTATATTTGGCTTACTTTAAATAATAAATTTTATCCACTAATACATATTTTAAGACAAATTAGAATCCACTCTTCTTGAAATTATCGTGTGATTACAATTTTCCCGGTTGTCCTTTGTCCAATTAACTTTGGAACTCGACCCACCTTTTTGGTTTAATATTCCAGTCCGCTACGAGTTTTACACAAGATGCGCAAATATTAGTCAGATCACGAGTTATCATTGTGGGCTTTGTTATTTACAGTTTCAAGCACTTCGATTAACTAAAAGAGCAAATAAACACCCTTTTCGATTGGTTATTGTAAAAGTTTATTACAAAAAAAGCTCACTCCTGTGTCATAATTGTATTTCTATTACAAATATTTCAATTTCTCTAACTGCAAATTAAAACAACAACGGTGGTAATGAAATTTGAAACATTAAGTTTCCCTATTTATTTGAAAGTTTTGTATGTAAATTTATTGAAGCAATCATTCCAAATATACAATCAAGTTTTAATTAATCTACAAAGTTGAATATTAATATCGAACAAAATCTAATTGCCATTTAATGAAAATAAATTTACGTATCAAAACTAATTTTTCAAAATAAAATCTATATTTCGAGCTTTAATAACCAAATTTCTCTATCTAAATTACAAAATTAATTATAAACCAACACAGTTCTCGGACGTATTTTTATATTAGCTCAAACAATTTTTGTGGCGAAATTAAATTATGAGCTGCATTTAAATTCGTAATTGTTAGAGACATTGTTAACCCAATAAGAAAAACAAAAATGACACTAATCGAGTTTAAAGTCTATTGAGTTATGTTAGTTAACGCCCTATTTTTTTGTTCGATTTTTTAACTTAAATCCCTTGATTTCAATGAGAAATTTTATAGTTTAACGGTTCGCTTCCTTTTAAGTTAAGCTCTACGCTGGAATTAAAAGTCAGTGAAGCATTAGAAATTCAATGAATAATATTTTTGCAATATAAAACGTTAAGTCTATAGAGATATTTACTTAAATTAGAAACTTAAATATTCATTACGCCATATTCAAATGTGCTTTTCTTTATTATAAAATGAAATTGTGAATTCTTTGAATGTCTGAATATAAAGATTATTAATCTTATTTTTAAATTTTTTTGTAATTTACTGGTTTAAAATATTAAAATATATTCAGGAATACGCGTATACGTGTCCTGTACGCTTATTTTTTATATTGTATAACCAAATTCGTAAAAGTAGCGGAAAAAATACAAAAAACTGCAAAGTTGCTAATTGAATCTCCCTAATGGTTATCTACGATTATACATATTTATAAGTCATCTAATAGAATTATAAAAAAAGTTTTTCTTTGGTATTTGTATTTAAAAGGTAATAGGTATTCGTCTTTTTCTTTATTGAGTTCTTGCTAGATCACGCATTTATTGGAATCGTTGAAAATGTCACTTTGTTTTATAATGTGGTTTTGCAAATGTTAGATCTTGTCTCGGACTAGTGCCGATTGAAATCGCAAAAATACATTAGAAAATATTAGGAATATTTTTTTAAAAATTAAGAATACTATTTTTTATTACGAAATAATCATAATAATTAATGAGAATAAGTATTTCCAAAAAGTTAAAATTACACAGCAGAAAATTGTTTGTTGTTTGTTTTATCTGTTGGATCAAACAGCGAAAGCTAAAAATGTTTGTCAAGAATTCTTTTCTTTTAAATTTAGTGCAGAGAAAAGGATACTATATCACATATGGACTTTATCGATGGTTTGAATAACATCTATTCCAACTGTTGTAGAATACCAGGTCTAACATAATATCATTTCTTTCCGTCAAAGCCTATAACAGCAAAGTGTCAATAAGTTCTATAAAAATAAAAATTTAAAATAAGTTGAAAACGGCATAATCGATGAACATGAGCGTTATATCAAGAAATTTTCAACAGGCTAAAGAAGGATAATACAAAAGGGAAACTTAGAAGCTGGTGTGAAATACGAGTACGTACATACCACAAACAATTAAAATAGTTCTGCGTATTCAAAAATGCTGAGTGACTTGAGACCGAAGTGTGAATACTATTATTTTATTCACATCCAGTTAACAGTTAATAAATAACAAATTAATAGCATATATTTAATAATTTTATTAAACTTGTTTTTATTTTAATTAAAAAAAATATTTAATTAAGTATCTCAGGTAAAAAAAGTGACTGTAAATAATAAATTGTTTTTGAACTTATTAAAATTTAGTAGGTCGATTACTTACTGATCGTGAATAAAGAAATTTTCATCTATACACCATTAATGAGATTTTATAAATCGAAACATTCATGTGCTTGTTGAAATTTTTGTAAATAACTTTTGAAATTTTATTTTATAAATAGAGCTACCTTGAAAGACGAAAACTGACTAAGTAACCTTGGTCCTGTATTACTTAATATATCACTAATAGAATAGGTAACACGTACACATCTTAACTGTTTAACTTTTAACCCCCTAGTTTCAATGGTCCTTGGTGTAAATAAAAATAGTGTTTCGAAAATGTGTTAAACATTAATCTCGAATTTTGTTTTAACCTTTTTCTCTTTGTTTTAAAACACGATTACTGGAAAACTTTGATTTCTAATTATTAACATTTTTAATTAAAATGTTAATTTTATAAATTGCTATTTTATAGCAAGTAACTTACATAATGTCAAGTCGTAACTAAAATTTTCTTCTTAAACTTTCTAATAAGTAAAGATCAATTTATACTTTTTGCTTTTGCAGTTGTTTCCACTTCTATAACTTTGGAAAGGTTATATTAGGTATTGTAACACAATGATTACAATTCTGAAACCACGATCTCAAAAATTCTATTCTGGAATTTAAATAATTTTAATATAAAGTTATTAATATAAATCTTATATTTTTTTTAGTCAAATAAATCGTAAATTAGTCTGTAGATGCTGTAAAACTGCATTATCATAGTAAATTGGTTTTGGAACTTCTATTAGCACGAAGTACATTTCAAAAATTTGCAATCAAATCGTAATTACTAGTAGTAAATCGATATAGTAATAAATTGTTACATTTCACAGACTTTTAATCTGTTACATTTATCAAATTTCAATAAAATAGTGTTATTGCTTTATTAGAAGCAACAGTAGCACTTTTCGACGCTAATGGTTGACTGATGAGAAGAGAAAACCAAGTTAGAAATAGAAAAAGTACTTTTGGTCCGATTAAATCATGTTAGTGATGTTTTTTTAAAAACATAATTAATGCTTGTTATATTTAGTTAATTAATATTACTTTTGGGTCGACAATAAATATTTTATTTTATTGCAAAGATGTATAACTACTTTAATTAATTATTTAATATAAATAAAAACCGATTATATTTTCATTACAATTTGGAACAAAAAAATGTACATTTTAACAACTTTTGTAATGGCTTATGGGCAAATAATAGTTTTGAACAACAAAATAACAACAAAACAATAAATGTAATGTTACTTTTTGTTAAGTTTATCCAAGCAAAAGTTTCTAAACATTTTTGAATTTTGTAATTATATACATAAATTAATAATAATATAGAATATAATAACAATATTATTTTAATCAGCAGGCTTATCAAATTTTCTACAGTTATTAGGTTATTACTATAAAAATAGGTTTATTATATTTCTGTAAGTTTATATTAAAGGCTAGTTCACACTAGGATTAAAATTTACCGAGATATAGCAAAAAATTAAATCTTAACCGTATGCATATTTTTTTTCTATTAAGGCAGTATTCTAGTCTAGAAGCTTAAATTTTGGACATTTTTTGACGTCGATAAAAGAAAAGCAATTAATATCTTAACTATATATTTTTTTGTCATTGATTTATATATTATATACTTTAGGAATTCACAAAAATATTTTCAAAAGAAAATAAATAAATTTCACAAAGTTACACGTTATTGAAGTAGAGAGATAAAAGAAACAGAGCGTGTTCTGGTTGACACGATTCCAACCTTTCTGGTTATCTGAAAAGAAAAACAAAAAAAAAGATTCTTTATCAGTACAAATGTCATTATGGTAGGAACTAGGAAAAATTAAAAAAGAAGATTTTTCTCGCGAAATAGCGGCTACTCAGAAAAAAAGTTGATTTTTTCAGTTATTTTTTAACTTTCCGAATTTTTAAAAAATAGTAAAAATTAAAAATTATGATGTTTTGTTAGTTCCAACCATATGGAGATATATAAAGAAAATTCATACAAAATTTCAAGAAAATCGGTCAATTAGAACTTGAGATTTTATGTCAACCGTTTCGAAAAAAGTAGTTTCGAGAAAAACACGATTAAAAATTCAAGTTGAGTTTCAGGCAGTCTAACTGATCGAACAATACATATTACTTACATTTCTTAAATCAACGATTCCAGCTCCATATATCGGGCATTCTTCTACCTCAAATTGAATATTTAAATAAGTAAATTTTAAAAAACACAGAAAAACAATAAAGAGTATTTTTTAATACTTTTCTTAGATTCGTTCCATCTAAACCGGTCAAGTTGCCACGACACTAAAATGGCAATAATTTTTAAAATAATTCGAATTTCAAAAAATCCTTTTAAGAAGATATTCTTGAATATCTAAACTATCCAAATATAAAAACAAAAATTTTCGATTTTTTCAACTTTCTAGACTAGAATACTTCCTTAAGTTAAGAGATTTCTACAAAACTATATCATACCAAATTTATTCTAGTGTAGACTAGCTTTAACCACTGATTATAAATTTTTAACAGCTTTTGTTAAAATTAGAAATTCCGTAAAACATTCGCAGTAATATTGTTTTCTAATCTTAATTCAGTTAACCGAGATGTAAACTTAAGTTGTGATAATATAATAAGAAAATTGTCTATTAAATTACGGGGAAAATTAGTTTATAAAATCGCTACGCGGAATATTTTCAACAAATTTCAACTGCTCAATGTCAAATAAATGTAAAGGTACGAGAACTATTGGCCAGCATCATAAAAATTTCTTTTCTACTATTGTTATTGATCGAGTATTGCATTTTATAGAATACAATATATCACATCATTTCTGGAATTTTTCTTCAAAAGAATAAGTGATGTTTGATGGTTATTTATAAGGTGGGAACTTTTATTGAATCAATTATTAATTCTTGGTTGGAATCTATCTACGCCGCACATAGGGGTATTTGACACTAAAAACTGGCCAAAACATTAAAACACTCAAAATGAGTTCAAAATATGCTATGAATTTCAGAAAAAATAGTAAAAAAATTACATTGATAAATAGGGTGGTTTTCTGGGGGAGGAAATTAAAATAACATAATAAAGTAATGAAACTTTCGATATATTGAGAAATTAACCTACAAATTCATGGAAAAATAATAAAAAAATTATTATTGATGTATTGGGGTTATTTTCGAAGGGTTGAAATCAAATTAATTTTAATTCAGAAAAAATAATATAAAAAATATAAATAAAATAATAAAAAGTTATAATATAAAAATATATATTGTTAAAATTTAGATTCGCTATCCTCGTCGTCATCAACTTTATCTTCATGTTCACATGAATTCGTAGAAGTTTCCTCGTCCTGTTTTAAAAACTCCAAGGCTTCAGTAGAAAAAGGTTTTTGATTCTTGGCAATTTTCATTCTACTGCAAACTTAGGTAAACATCAGATGTCAAAAGCAATTGATTCATCACGTCTTCATTGCACTCTCTTCGCCAAAATTATCTCGCAAAATTTTGCCGGTATAGGCGAACATATTTATTGCGCGCCTTTGCTGCTTCCTCCGATAACTGCCCGATTGGAAGTAGAGCATGTTCAATGACTAAAGCTCCATGTGTCAAAATTTTATGAAGAGTAGGCGTCATTGGGTACCAACTATACAAACTGACATATAGTTCTGCAGTGAATAGATGATTCAACACTACAACCTGTGAACAAATAAAATCTAGTGCTAATATCAAAACTTTCAAAATATCAACAGTTTTTTCCTTGCGAACCTCATCATATCTAATGCCTAGTCTACACGAACATAGTACTTGTCATTTAGTATTATTCAGCATAGTGACAAGTAAGAAGTAATCGTTTTACGTACTTGTTACTTGTCATTATGCGGAATTAAACCACGTAAACGCTTTTACTAATACTAAGTACTATTGAGCACATTTACACGTTTAAACTAGGCATAATGGATTTTTAAAGAACGGGCGGAAAGTGGCGGAAGTTTTTATTTTTAGTAATCTAAGTAGAATGTTCATAGAATATGCTCACATAAAAATTTCAGCTTAACTCTGTTTAACTCATACAAAAATTCTCATCATTAACTAAAATATTACACAAAATCGGCAGAAAAATACTCATGTCTTCCAAATGAAATTTATAAGTGAAAATAAGTGACATTTTAGTCAATAATGTATTTAAACCAAGGTACATACCTTTGTCAGAAGAATCCATAGTAGTTTTTTTTATTTTTCACTAAACACAACAGTTTGGCAATGCACAGAACAGCGATGACAAAATTGCAAGCACCGGGAAAACAAGTAATTATTCCAAGAGGTTAATTACGACTGAGGTGAAAAGCGCGTGGCGCGGGTTAGAAGCTTAATTAATCCGTTATCATGTCGATGGAAAGGTACCATTGTCTTGTAATCACAAAGGTAACTCTTAACATGAATTTTGTGATTCGGACTTATGGCCGGTTTTTTATGTAAAATACCCCTATGTGCGCCGGTAGGATTAAAAGCGAACGAATTTTTTTATAAATATTAGGATCCTTTAATTCTTTGTTACTATTGATCGCAAATTGTAGTCAATTGGTTAAATTGCTGAATCACGAAGAATTATTTATACTAACAAAAAGGTTAAATTTAAACTCCGACAATTGAATTGATAATTTGAGTGGAATAAACAGATAAGTGTTATAAATTTTAGGATATTGGTAATAGCTATTTGAAATTATGCAGTTACCTTCAGTTCGAATTAAACCCTTAACAGTTGAAATCAATGGAAACATTTTTATTTTAATAAAGCTATATTTTTACATCTTTTGATCTTTTCAATATTTCTTATTAGTCGGTTAATAATTTTATTTAGCCTGCTTTCGTTTAGATTCCTAACAAATGTTTTACAAATAAATTGTTAAAATTATATTTAAAAAATATTATTCTTGAAAAAACCCGACGCTGCTAAATTAGTTTACGCGGCAGGTTTTTTTGAAATCTAATTTTGAAAAAGCAATAGTCCACTTCATTCATAAACTCTTTTGTCACTTGATATACTAAATTGTGTGTTGATAATATAAAATAAGGAGTTTATGCTATCGTAAATTATTACAACTACCTAGTGCAATTAATTCGTGGTCTTTAATAATTCTGACCTATAAATATAACAATATTATACCGCCCCATTAAGTTAAAGGTTCATAATAGAACGGTTAATTTCTTTATAATATTTATTAATAGCTTTCAACTTTGTACATGTATGAATTTGGGGTTAATAGTATATCCTACCTTCATTTAGGACAATGAACTAACATATTACGATTAGCAGTAGAGCGAAAACTTAAAAATTAGTTTGGAAATTGCAGAATAAATATTGTGTGGTTAATCGCCACGAAAAAAAAACTTAGAACTTGGAAAATTTAAAAACCAGTAGGTTTTTATAATAATTATTTTTGTAAACAAAAACTTGGAGTCAGTCAACTTTTCCTAAAATATAATCTCTTTATTTATCTGGAAACTTGATAATGCCCGGTACGTTGTTGTCATATTGATTTGGGTATACGTGCGCAAAAAAATTTGAATGTTGCATTTATTCATTTTATTTACAAGAGTGCTTTCCGTATTTTTAAATAAAAGCTATATTATTTTTTCAAGATATAAAGTATTAATTACAAAAATATGTTTTAATTTGGTTTATAATATTTTTACAAAAATGTCTTATTACCAAGTCTGTAAATATTAATTTTCATACTGAGTAAGCCTTTAGAAGTTAGAACTGAATATTTTAATATTTATAAAACGTTAATGCATATATTCTTGAATAATGCTAATGCAAGCTTGGCCTAATCATAAAACAAGTTATTGACTGAACTCTTCAGTAATGTATTGTTAGCAGAAAAAATCAGCTGAAAGCAATTTAAGTTGAAATTTAAAAAAGCACTGTTTGATTTCCAAGTAGGCAATTAACATAAAAATGCTAAAAAATTGCTAGAAAATAAGTTGGGTTTCTTCATTTTCAATAATTTATCCTTACAGGATGGCTCAATCACTATAACTGACTGCTCGATTTACTAGCAGTCTTGAGTCAATCGTTTTCTGGTTGAACGATTCTTTGGCATTAGTAACTTGTGATTGTCATTTTCTCATTTTTTGCAAAATTATATTAACCTACCAGATTGAAAAAAATTTTTTTTTAAATTCTACAATAACAAAAATTGTCAATAACGATAAAATCAGGTTAATTTAACTTTATATTATAATATAAAGGTTTATATTATTTCAATTATCAACTTTAATATTGCATAACACATTTTTAATATAAAAATAATGTTTTTATGAATTTTAATAGTCTGACTGGCATCATTACTTTATAATAAAATTTTAAAATGTAACATAAAATTAAAAACTTCCATTATTATCAATTATTACAAATTTATTAATCGGCGAAATGTTTAAAATTTAGCAATTTCGAATTTAGAAAAATTGCATTGTAATGAATTACAAATTGCATCAATTACCTTCACATATTACTTGAAAACTTCGGAATACTTTTCCCGTATTTGTAGTCTACTCTTTCAATACCCATCGGTGGATTTTCGATTGTTTAATCTCATGGTTTGTAATTCTTTTGAATTTTGCGTTATTGTGACGAGAATATTAGAATAGTTTTCTATTAAACAAATTAATTTCATTCGTCTAGGTTGGGTATATATAATTTTAAAACTCTAAAACTTTTATTTTAAAGATCTGTATATCGAATTTATCTTCAACATTAAAAAAATACATTTTTATTATCCTTTCAGAATACATTATCACAATTTTTTTAATATTTACATAAAATTGTTTTTGATGTTAAAAGCCAACGTGTCCTTTTAAAATTAACACGCAGTTACTCATAACGAGCAAATGGAAAGTAAAGCAAAATAAAGTAAGAAAACTTTAAAATCTAATTAAATCTTTACTTCCCACAATTTTATGGTTAGTTACATAATTTAGATACCACAATGAAAATTAATTTTAATATTTTCAAGATTATTAAATATTTAATATTATATTTTTATGTGAATAGTTTGAAATTTCAAGTAAAATTATTAATTAAATTAGAAAGCATCTAGATGAATCGTTTGTGTACATTTTTGTATCTAAACTTACCGGAACCAATATTAAATTTAAATATACAATTTTGAGAGGTAAAATCGATATAGTTAATTATGTGTGTGTGTTATCTACGTTTACAATTTTAACACAAAAACTTTTTCGTTTAAAAATATTAAAAAATTTAGCTACCTCTGCAAAAGACAGTTGACTTTTTACTTAATATTATAAACAACAAAAAATTAAAAAAAGATTAAAGTTAAAAGAAATAAGTAGTATTTAGTCCAAATAATCCCCAAATGATATAAAATGGCGGACATATATTACGGTTAGCATTTTTAAGTATTTTTGATCAGCAAATTAAATAGATTGTCAGTTTGTCACGATTTTACGATTTGCTCGAAAGGTAGAAATTCTACCAAAAAGAGTTTTATATTATACAAAATTGAAAGATAATTTTATATTATTTAAAAGTGTTTTCGTTAAAAAATTAGTCAAGTTATGATTATTTGTTCTTATAAAAGTAAGTTTTTATAAAAGTCGGATTAGTTTATTCAGTTATTTAAATTGTATTTGCAGAAAACAATATTTTTTATTCAGTTATCGAAAAGATAAATAAAAAGATTGTAAAAAATTTCTTACCTACTTATAAAAATTTGATATTTTTTAGTTTATATTAAAAAAAATTTTTTAAGAAAAATTAGCTACAATATTATATCTTTAAAATTCCTGTTAATTTAAAGAAGTATGTACGTAGTTCCTAACTAGTTTTGCCAGTGCCATCAGCGATCCAAAACTTTGAAAACTTTTTTTTTAATTTTTATAATTTACTATAATTTCAAATTCGTAACCAGTAACCTAAAAATATTTCGTTATTCTATTTTCAAAATTAGTTTTAATAGCGTATTTCTCTTTTTTTTATTTAAAAAACAAATAAAAATTAACGTATAAAAACAGTGAGTAACATTTTTATTTGTAGCAATAGAAAGCCATTAAAAAAGTTTTCATGTAAATTTATTCAGGTTAGATGGGCTTTTTTCTAACTTACCTTTTTCTAATTGTTTACTTTTGCTTGTTTACGTTCACATTAAATCATTAATGCAATTTAAATTGTTCAAATTATGCACTCTTAATGTAGTCTAAATTAATAGTAAATTACAGTTTCAGCTTTGTTCTGAGTAGAAAACAAACCAAACTCTCGTGGTACAAATCCTATAAACACGCAAAACTTTTATTTGCTGACTTTTAAGCGCAACTGCTACTCTGTCACTTATTCTACTACTGATTATGTTTTAACATACTAATTAACAACTTTATATTTAAAATACAATAAAAATATATGGTAACTGTATCTGGCTGTTCCTGTATACTAGCTATCCCCTACTATTAATTTAATATGTTATCGCCTGAAACATTTTGTTTATATTATATTACGTTGATATCCTTTAATTTTAATAAACAAATATGACTGTTGTATCAGTTCATTTGACCTATAACATAAAAGCATAAATATGAGTTTTATGAACAGAAAATTATAAGTATTACATATTAATAATTTTAGAGACTTAAACAAATTTAAAAATTTTCTAATAAAATTATGATAGGTTATGGGGTAAATTACAAATATAAACATGGATCGTTTAAAAACTCATTTAAAAAAAAAACTACCTTTATGCCATTGGTTGATTCCATAAGATTAACTCTTCCATCGCGTATCTTTGTGCTATTCAAGTGTTTTTTGGCATAAATCGGCAATTTGTACGTTACTACCGAAGTTTCTACGACCGAAAATATATTAAAATTATATTTTTTATTTTTGTTAGTACAAACAAATAACAAAGGTTGAGGCGCAACTTGGTTCACGCTTTTTGTAAAAACATCTTTGAATCAACTATATGGATCTAAGTCCATGCAATTGATGAAAATATCCCCTAAAGCCGCCAGAACTCAAAATTTACGGAGCTAGAAAGACCGTGCTCTTTAAGCTTACGTGATTATTAAAAGCATCTCTGAAGCCGTTCGAAGTTGAAAATCACGGGTTTTGGATTCCATTTTTACGTAACAGTTTGGCTACACCTAATGTAATTCAATTTAAAATAAGTTGTTAGCAGTTGCACTTCTAGAAGACAACTGCGGCTAAATCTACTGAATAAACCTTTTTACTGTACCTATTTACGTCAAGCACACTACGTACCGTCAACAGTATAATATGCAAAGCACCGACTTTTATGTTAAAAATTGAACTTTAATATTATTTAAATTATTAACGTGTGAAATATAATAAATTAAAAAGTTTTTAATAGAACAAGTTAATTAAATATTAATTAAATCTAATATTAATGAACTTTGAAAAAAGGATGATGCTTTTGTCAGAATATTAAATTAAATATTTAATATTGATTAATTTCGAAATTAAAAAAAAAAATTCAGGTTCTTCCATAGTTCAATCATTTCATTTTAATGCCATCTATCAAATTATATATAATTTTTACATCCGCCAAATTGGAATTTGGTAACAGTTTAAAAGGTAACAGCCTCAGAGTAACAGTTTCTCAATTTTTTATTTTGTATTATTAAAGTCAGAACTTTGAGTTCTATTTTTTGGGATAATTACTAAAGTCATATTAAGCAACGTAAGAAATCAATGTGGTTTTTCATTTTTACATTTGAGTATTTAAAGAACGAGAATTCACATACTATAATATCCGATTATTCAACTGTAATTTTCCCAAAAATTGCCATATCTGACTAAAACTTGAAAACTTTTATTCTGAGGTCAAACAATTATGTAATGGAAAATTACTGTGGTTTTTTTACAATTATTATAACTAAATTATAATTTGGTGTGGTTAATGTTAAATTTGAAAAACTAATAATTTCATTAACCGTTACTGAAAATTTGGTCAACATAGCTACTATGAAAATTGAGTAAAGTAACTATGCTGGATGGAAAAGTGCGCGTCAATATTTATTTAGTTTAATTCATGAGCGTAAATTTCCAGTTGAAAATTTAGTTGTTAATTGCGACATATTAAATTTGTTTCTAATGTTAGTAATCAGCTATTCCGTTTGTCGTTTAATTTGATGATATTTTAATCTAAACTGATTTTTACTTTGAATGTTTTGATTTTAATTAACTTTTGCATTTATTTTAAATATTTAAAATAAAAGTAAAATTCGTGTGCTATCGATCTTATGCTTATAAACAGAAATATTCTTTTTATGATTACTAGAGCTGTTAATAAATATTAATATTACGCTATTTTAGGATTTTCCTACTGGCATGACATCCAGCAGAATAACTCATTTCCGCTTCTGGCATCCCAACAAAATTTGATCCGAAAACTAAGCTATTTATTGTTGGTATTTATTTTAAAACTAAAATATAATAAATCTGTGGAAAAAAATTAAGCCCTGCTGTTTCAAATATATCAAATACAGATGAAATTAAATTGTTGTTATTTGTACAATTTCAAATTTCAACAAAAGCACGTTTTTACTTAATATCATTTGCTAGTTCAAGATTGAGGACAAAAGCTTTGAGGCTGTGCTGCATCGAACCAGAAAGGCCAATTGCCATATAAATGTTAAATTTGCCGGAAACTAACAACATCTAAGGCATCTTCGCTTACCCAAGTTACTATTGGGATGCTGGATTAACAGATTTAAAGTGCTTACACAACGGCTACCACACAACCAAATCATCGAACAGGAAGTTTAATTTTAAAATTAATTTACTCGAATTTGTACGTATATAAATAATTGCCAATGTTGGTTATAATTTGAATTCAGTTTGATTTGAAGTAAAATTGGGTGAATTAATAAAATAATTTCACCAAATGTATATACACCGCATTAGCATTAGATTTTTTTCAGAGAAATAATCAACTTATCATTATTCTTCATCTTGAGTACCATCCTTCTTGAAGGATTTAGGATTAATCATATAAAGTGGAACATATCATAAAACCATAGATTTCATGAAATAGAACAATAACTCTAGTAGTACGAGGTTAATTTGCAATCGCTTGATTGATTTGATATCTTAAATTTTATGACGCTAAAGCCGTATGTACTAATGACCAAATGTTGATAATATTAGGTTCACTATATTTTAGTTAATAATTTTAGTTTCTATGATATATAATACCAAGGTGACATTTAGCAATATATTATCCCGAGGAAACTTACTTTTTTGGCTTCTGTGTATTATAGATTTTGTCGTCCGTAAATGTTTTTTACAAAGTGCACCCATTTGTAGGTTACGTATAACCATTAATTTTTATCGAAATTTTTTATAACACTATTTGTGTAAGCATTGTGTAAGCAAGGATATATACAAAACTTGCGGTATTATTATAAAAGCAGCTTTTCTTGCATAAAAGAATTTCTTTAGTGAAACGCCAACTTTTTATAATTTATACCTAAAGGTGACAAAAAAGAAATTTTAAAGTTGTAAATAATTACCAAATTGTTACTGCCATGCGTTCGTCGTTTAATTGTTTATCAACTTTATCCATAAATTAGCTGCTGGCCGACGTATTTTTACTACTTTCAAATAATTTAGAGCCAGCATTTATAATTCAAGTGTTTTCTATGTGCTTTTTTTTTGCTTGCGATTCAACATCAATTCAATACTAATTTAATTATGGTTAGTAATTATTAATAAACATGTCGTTCAACAAAGATAACTAGTTGAAAACTTTAATGATTAAATAAGAACAGAGTGTCACTAGATAAAATAAGCACAGTTAATCGTTTGTAAAGAAACAACCAGATATCTTGAAGTTCATAGTTTAGAGTTGTAGTTAATTCATTAACAGTTTCCAACTTTCTAAAACTTAAACATCAACTACTAAATTGTCTTGATATATAATAGAGGTTTTAAGAAGTAAAGTATCACGTTCTCGATAAAATATCATGGAACGCTTCAAGATGTGATCATTTTTTAATAAAGAAACCTGAAGACAAACATTTCGGTATGCAGGTTATGTATAATACCACCGTATTGACTTATTATAAAAAATGTTAGGATTTTAAATTAAATTCGAAATTTATTTTAGATTTTCTTAGAGATTATAACTCATTAATCCCACACAAAAGATGTTTTAATAATAGCATATTGTTATAGCTCCAAGGATATTACTTTGAATCTTTAGGTCATAGTTTACTAAATTTACATAATAAGATTTTAATAAGATAACTTCTTTAGCAAGATGCTCAGATAAATTTAAAGTGTGAAATAAATTTTGTATAGCAACACTACGCTTAATAATAAATTGCTTTGCACTTCAACTTTCAATTGTCTCACGTCGATAGAGATACACTGTGAATTTACTTACTTCATTTAATGGAAAATTAAAAGTTTAACGAGATATAACAAGTTTTCAGTGAGAATATGACAGTATTGGGCATCGTTATTGTTGATCTATTCTAGAATCTTTTCAATTTATTGATATTCTGGCTAAATAACTTATTGATCAACAGGTACATTCCAATTTACAACACAATAAATGCATTGTCCAATTGAAAATTCAAGTTTAAGTTTTAATTTGAACCACGACAGACAAATCTGAAAAACTTAACTGAAGAAGCTGTCGACGTGGCCTAAAATCCTAGTTGAAATCTTAATCAAGTCACGTTAAACCATTGATCTACAAATAATAAGACCGACTATAACACCAGACTTTTGAGCTTAATAAAGGGTTATTTCCAAGGAAAAATAAACAAATAAAAGAAATACGATTTATAAAAGCGATGATGGCCAAAAGTTTAAAAGTGATAAATCAAAGAAAATACACCTGACAATCTTTTGAAATTAAAATCATTTTTTAAATTTTATTATTGTAGGTATCTATGTTTAATTGTACCGAAAGAAGCTATGAGTTTAATTACGAAAAGCTTTCTACTACTTAAATATATTTTCTACAAGTACACATCGTTTGAAATACGCCTGGAGAATTCATTCCTATCAAAAGTTTGTGTTCTACAAAAGAAAAATTTTTAAAACAAAAAGTCATTAACTGCATTAACGAATTTAACAATTCAGTCAACATGGGGAATTCAATCCATCATGACGAGATCGTCAGTGAAAGCTTACATTCATTTAAAGTTAAAAAAAGCTTTTCTCGGTATTGCAACTTTTTATATGTCAAATAATAAGTGGAAAACCTAACATAAAAGTGACGAGTAATCTATTTGATTTGATTTCGATGTAACTGCAGTAAAATATAAAAGGCTTTTTCTATAAGGTACCTTCAATATAATAAATAGGTTGTGAAAACCAAATCTAACAATTTAATTTTAAACTTTAATTCATCAAAGGTCAATTTTTTATTTCATTTATAAATAATAATATTTCTTAGATTTGATGAAATTTATAAGATATATTGATTATGTATGAATAATAAAAAAAATTTTGATGGATAAAAATAAAATTTTTTAAATAATTCAAATAGATCAGTAGACACGTTTTGTTATAAAATCCTTAAAATTCCTGAAAACATCAGGCTAATCATAGTTCGACTAAACTCCCTAGACAGTTTCTATTTAATTATTATACTACAGAACCGTTCATCGATCGAATCATTTATAGTCAGCCAATCAGAGGTGAGTTATAACTTATGAAAAGTAATGAATGTCAAATTAACATCTGACAAGATGACAGACCAGTACCGGAAAAGCATTAATTAATTTATTCATTTATTAACTATTTAAATACGTCAGTTGCAGGTATTATCCATATTCCCAATATGGAATAATCTGGACCTTTTTTATTAATAGTCCGAATAAAAAAGCTGTCACTTTAATATTGTAAATAATAAAAAAACTGTAAAGTAAACTTTGAATACGAAGATTTTAAAATAATGCAGTTACGGAAACTAAGTTTTTTGAAGTTGAAGTTAATAGTTAGTACCTATTAGGCATTTTAAATATACTTCATTTAAACAGATCTGGATTATCTAAACTAGAGAATATATAATTTTTCCGTCCGGTATATTCCAATAATTTTAAATTACTTTTATATTTAAAATGCAAATTTTATACTTAACGCTTGACTAACTTATTGAATGTATTGAATGTAATTTTACAGTTGATTACACCAACGACAGCTAATAAATCACAGTTTTAGTTAATGAAGTATAAAAATCAGGAAAATGTCACACTGTTTGATTTTAAAATAAACGCTCGCCAAGAACTTTTGAAGAAATTTTTAAATAATTATTTGACGTTTATATAAGTAATTTATTATTCAAAATGTATTTATGTGAAATTGTAAATCTTACAAAGGTAGTTTTAAATAATTTATGGCAAACTATAATTTCTTCGGCTTAGGTAGCAGGTTTATGCTGTAAGACTATGTAAATTTCTAATTCTATAATAAATTATTGGGTATACAATTTGAAATATTGGTCAAACTGTATAGTATCATGTTAATTATTTCTCCAATAGGAAAACTATAGTAATACATTTAATTAACAGTATCCAACTGTTACTGTATCGATAAGAAACAAAACTTTTTTAATAAGCACTTAAACTAATATTTTACACAAAAATCATATACAAATATATTATTTGTTTATTATCTCACATTTATAACGACTATAAAGAATAAACGACACAGAATTTTCAGATTTTAAGCTACAAAATTATTGTAAATAATAAATATCAAAATTGGCACAATTGCTTTTTAATGCATTGCTGAATAATATACTAAAACTTCCTAAACCTGAAATATCGCTCTCGTTAATTTCTGTTAGAAATAAATTATTAATTAAAAAATAGCACTAAAAAGATGGATGTTCATGTTTCATAAACTTAAATTTTATCAGGATTGTCAAGATTTTCTTGATTATTTTCTATTTGGTAGAAATAGAATAGATCCGGGGAGAAATATTCAGCAATATTGCTGAACAGTTTTGTAATAAAACGTTCACCATTAACATTAATTGAGTCCCTGTTTGCGATGTACTTTTTGAACATAGCAATAATCCTTTGAACGTTTGAAGAATATTTCTTCCCGGATAAAATTTATTCAATTTATACCCTGTAAATTTTTAAGATCTCTGGTTTACGAATATTTGCAAGTTTCTAGATAAGAAAGAAATCCGTAGGATGTTTTAATTTATTTCTAACATTGCTTACAATACAAATGCGTTTTCATTTTCAGGTTTAAAAAAGTAATTTCTATTTTAATTTCAAATTGTGCTTTTATCCCAAGATTTTCAGTATTTCACATAGAAAAAAAAAAGTTGTAAGTGGGAAAATTGACGTAAATGTTTTTTAAGCATTACTAAACAACATACTAAAAATTCTACGATCTTAACCGTCGGCTGCGTTGTTTTTTGATAGTAATAATAAGGGCGTAAGTCGCAATGCATATTAACAAAATTTGGTTCAAATTTAGTCAAAATATTTTTAATTAAAAATTAGCTTAAATACACATAAGACTTGCTGAATAATAAAATTTGCACAATTTAGTTAAAATTTGATTCTTTTCAAAAAAATTCAAATCAAAATTAAAAGCTTAATTTTTATGCAAAACGCGAAGATTCAAGAAAAAAATGTAAAATAGCAAGTTGAATGGTTATTTAATGGCTATTTGCTAAAAAATACATTTTTGTGAAAACCGAAATTTGGTAATTTAGTAATTTAAATTGCATTTCTATAAAAAATTTCAACAATCAGTTTTTGCATATTTTTTCATTTTTATGCTTCTGTTATGCAAATTTAATAAAAATGATTTGCAGCCTAAAAAGGTAATTTTTAGTCAATTTTTTTAGAATTTTTTATAAACGATCATTTTTATAGCCACTTGAATCTTGGTTGTATTATAAAAAGAAATATAAAAATTTTGAAATTAATGCAAAAAATTAGTTTTTATACGTCAGAAAAAGTTAATATATTTTCTTAAAGTATATTATCACAATTACTACCTGAATTATTTTTAGATGTGTGATTTTAAACATAAATATTTGTTCCCATAAATACATTATTTCATTTATTTGAAACATTACCATTACTTATCGAACATTAATACACCTATAATTTTGTTCAGATAGGTAGTATGTAGTAAAGAAATAAATCAAATTAAGGATAATTTTATTAGTTTTAGTAAACATTTATACATTGTTTATTAAAAAATCTGCCATTCTTAAAATATTTGCCAAATACTGAAGCTTTTACAATTTTTTCGAAATATGTGCATCTAGACACTAAACGGCCGAAATAAAATTCGTAATCACATAATGTACCATAAAATATATATATACTCTATTTTGGACGTATATAAATGTTTGCATTACTACATTATATTATATTACTTGCGATATTTTTGTTCTTATGTAACCAAAATTCAAATGGCTATTTCATACGTTGCGCTGTAATTAAGATAAATGACTGCAGTTAGTTACAGCTGAAAGATATTTTATTAGACTTAATTCACAATCTAACTTTTGTACATTCTATTTGTTTAAAGTTTATTGTTTATAAAAAATTCGGAAAAAATCGCTGATTTTCATAGAATTTCATAAAAAGCATTTATTTCAGCAAATAACCACAATATGAGCAATTTTAACGATAAAGGAATATAAATTAAAAACAAAAGCATTGGAAATTTAATTATTTTTGAAGTAACTGTTTACCATATTTTTGTAGGACTTTTACCTTTCAAACATATCGCTAAAAATGCACGATGAAATTTTTTTATTTACAAAACGGTAAAAAATAGCTATTTTATTAAAAAAAAATCACATTTTGATCAATTTGTTGACCAACTTGAACAAACTGTATTTGAGTTAATTTTCAATTTACAATAATTTTGAATTAGGTTTTAGCAAAATCTAATGAGACTTACGTCCTTATTATTACCAAAAAACATTGACACCGACGCGACGGTTGTCGTCATGGGAGTTTTAGTTCATTAATGCTTGATGATCATTTAAGCCAATTTTTGGACTTACAATATTTTATTCTAGGTCTGAGTAAAATTTTACATAAAGTGTATGGGGTTATTTGCTTTTTAAATTTATTCATTATGATTTATATAACAAGGGTCACCATAATTTTTTTCGGAAAAATAAGTACAAATACGAAAGTACTGACGCTTATGCACATACAAAATTTATTTAAAAATTTTCATTCCCCCCTTTCCATTCTATGATTGTGAATGGTGACCATAAGTTTTCAAGTAAAAGATTATTTATTTTTATATAAAAATTGTTTTAAAAATTATAATCTAGGTTAGTTTAGTATTTTTGTTACTATTACCACTATTATAATTTTTTTATTATAATTAGTTACTATTACACCAACAGATTTTATTTGTTCACTCAAATTTTAAATTATCAGAACAGGACCGTCTTTTGAATAAGGAAATTGTAAATTTGTTATTATTTATTAAAAAAACAGTACATTGGGCGTACTTTACTACGAATAGGATAAAAAATGCTATTCAAAAATATCACATTCAACTATAGCTTCTATTTAAAAAAACACAACTTTATATTATAACTCGGAAACTAACTTAGATATTTAAAATCTCTCTAGCCCATTTTGTTGCTCTTAAAAAAGTGCCTGAAGAAAGTGTTAACACTCTTTTGGAAACTTCAAAAACAACCGAAATATCGACATTTATCAAAAAGTCCAATAATTGAATTTTTGGCTATAACTCGAAAACAAAAAAAGATAGCCAACTCCGGTTTTGTCCATTGGGCTTTTCTCAAAAAAAGAGATCGAGGATGCGCCATCCATTTTTCGATATTTCCAATGGTTACCGATTTCCCCATAAGAGTGATCGAAATTGAGCCACCCTGTACATCCTGTACTCAAATAAGGTCATAATATCAAAACTAAAGTATATAAAATTTTGCGTAAAAATATAAAATGATTGTTCTAGTTTATTTAGTTCAAAAACGTTATTTTCAGTTTTTGACGTCGATTTTTTTTTCTATTTATCTGATACAAAAGTGCTCTACAGATAGGTAAGTAAAACTAGACTTAATTATTGGTTAATCTATAGGCATAATATATAGAACAACTTTGCAGTGCTTTTTACCACTAACTACCATATTTCTTATTGCGTAGTAATGTTAATGATTTTCTCATTTTCTTGGTTATACTCTTAATAAATTGTGACTTCAATATTTTAGTAATGACAATTAAATTTGACGTTATTTTAAGTTATCCTTCTAAAATTAAATAAGAAATCACTAAGTTTGTTTATTGATGGTTAGTTTAACTGAAAGTGAAAATGCCGGATCTTAGTAATTTTTTGACACAATAATAGTAATTTATTAAATCAGTGTAGAAAGTAAGTCATTATCAAACGCGCGTGATATTACCAAAACGAGGCATTTTGCACGCAAGTACAATAATGATGTGTTTCAACAGGTGTGTTATAAAAATTTTATCTGATTTCATCAAACTGTTTTATTTAAATCATTATTATTTTACAGATGTAAAGTTAACTAGTGCGTGAAAGTGGCACATTATGTAACTCAAATCAGTGAGCTATGACAAAATTTTATAGTATACATGGTATTTTCATGTGTGACCTTGACGTTGTAGATTAGCCAGACCTTTGTAAGTATGGAATCAATTCTGTAATTCAGCAGCGTTTCAGTGCGTACCGAAGACCGAGCTAATGAATTATGTAAAGTCTGCGATTTAAATTTAAAATTTCAGCTCTGTAACTCAACCAGTGATCATTACAATCTACGGTTCTAGTTTGCATAAAATTAAATTCATGCTAACACTTCAAGTAGCTACTTCCTAAATGAAGTACAGACTACAGCGCATAGTATGTACGTTTTAACAGAAATTTTGAATTAATTCATTTTATACCTTTTGGTTATTTAAATTCCAGGTGTGTGCATCTGTGGTTCATTTAAGTATGTTTGTTTTAATTACTATTTTATTAATCTTTCGTTTTTTTAATTACGATTTCCAGCATTTTTTTAAATAAGTTTTTCGATGTTGCTCAAAAATTCGAACAAATATTAAATTTTAAATGTTATTTTACAAAAATTGAAACGTTTTACAATTTTCATCAAGCAATGGTAGGCTTAAAAATGAAACATTTGTATAAATGTTGTGTACCTATGTGGTTTTTCGTTTAATGTAATAATAATTTTAGAGTAGCTATCCGACCCACACAGTTTCGCATATTTCAAATTTACTCTTTTAATTTATATATTCTTAAATCAGTTTATAATATTATATTCCATTTTTAATCCGAAGATTTTCAAAATATTTAATACATTTTAAAATAGAATTTATAGTTCTAAGAATGACTTCTGCATTTTTAATATTTTCAAATGGTTGAACATCGAATCTATTTATTCACAATGAAATTATAAAACCAATTAGCATTTTCAACGGATGATTAAAATGCACTTGATTGTTTTTCATTTCCGTTCTTAAAGCAGCTTTTATTCTATTTCAAACAGATTTTCTTTTCCCACTTATTTTTATTTCTTAGTTTATCTATTTACGTAATAAAATATTCGTTTGTTTAGTTTTCTGACGGAACGTAAATCTTTTTTTTAATTAATTTTATTAATTAGATTAAAAAATATTTAAAAACCTAAAATAAAGTCACGACCCTTCTCCATTCTTGGTTACCTTAAAATATCATCTGTACTGGAAGGGTTGGGACCACATTGGAACAAGTGGGAACAAGTCAAATGCATTCAACCGCTTTGCATTGAATGTAAAATATAGAATATAATTACAAATTTATCGCATTAATCTTATCGATTTGTTTAATATAAAATTTATTTAACTAAATAACTATATTTACAAAGGTATTTGTCTCTTACGGTATATTAGGGAAACTCTATTTGAATAACTTTAGATTAACTTAATAATTAGTTAACTAAGTTATAGTTATGGTATTTTTAATACTGGATAAAACCAATTAATAATTTTCATTTCAATATCATCGACTTAATTGCTAAAACGGTTTAGAATGAAGTTCTGCTAGCTATGATTTTTATCAAAATGTATTTCGGAGAATTTTTTAAACACATTTAGTATATCTTAAAAAGAAAATTGGAAAAGTTTTTCTCAAACAATTACTGATAGCCTAGCAGTGAGCTAAGTGCCGGTTATTAATATTGGAATTTATGAAGAATAATTAAAATGGTTATAAGAAATATCAGTTAAAACTAAGATATACTGGCAACTGTGCTAGTATATATTAGGTAAATTAAATATGCTAAATATGTTGATATATTATTCACATAATATGTATATATTCCTCCGTTTATATAATACATATATATGCAACTTAATTTAGCGTATTAATTGGGTGGAAAAACCAGTAGTTTTGTAAGTAACTTATTTTTGAGCTTTACGTTAATTTCGTAATTTATTATGAAATAAATTTAAAATATTTAAAATAATATTTTATTAGTACGTTGTTTTAATTTTTAAATTTGAGTATGATATTCCATAATATATTAATTAATAATAATATATTACATAAAAAAATCATAGTCATTGCTTAATTCGTTAGTTTTTATGAATGTTTCCGCTGAGTCTCTTAAAGCTTTTGTAGGCTCTTTTACGTTAAAAAGATAACAACGTTCGCTCATAACACTAAGTTTTCTGAAAGCTTCTTTAATATTACAAAGATAACAAAATAAGTATATTTTCTACATTTGCCAAATTTTATTGCGCTCAATTAAATTAACGTATGCATTAATAAATGAGTAAATTAATCAATAGAGGAATACAAATAAAGAGGCTATCATTTTTATTACTATCGAGCTTCGATATAATGTAGTTTCAGTTAATTATAGAAAGAAAAAGAAAACAGAAATAATTAATATTCTATTGGTGTCATACCGTCAACATACCGATAAATATTATCATTAAAATAATAATTAGATCCTTCAATTAAATATCTACTCCGTATTTATTGTATAATTTAATAATTTTTAAACCGGAAAAATGCTTTTACATCTTATAAAATAATTTTCTTTAATAATTTTATTATTTATTTGAGTTTTCATAACATTTGAGAAATTTAACAACATATAAATTTTGAGTATGAATTCAACTTATTACCAAATTTTTAAGAAACTCTCTGTCTACTTACTTTTTGGGTTGTAAATTCAAACTGAAAAAGAATGTTTTGTAATGAAGAAAATTATTTTGATATAAAAATTGCGTGATTATGTTTATGTTTGAAGTTTCCGAGATAACACTAACACTATCTCTGGAATAATACTAAACGTAAAAGCTCCGGTTCGTGAGCTTTTACGTTTACGATAGCTTTCGGGTACCCTCGAATTTTCTCGAGTTTTACATTTATGACCTAAGTTATCCTTTACTTCTGGCTGTGAGATTTATATAAATGTTTTTATTTTGGCCTAGTTGTTCAAAATGTATTGGTTCAAAAATTTAGGTTAATTTGATGAAAACAAAGAAAAGAATGTTATCAGGAATAAAATCTTTCTTTTGTAGTTACGGTAATTAGCGTATTTATAATAATTTAAAGCTCCCACAATAAAAACTTTTCAAATTTTGCTATACTTAACAGTATTTAGTTTTACAGGATACGTTTTTGAGTTACTTTATGTTATCGTTAAGTTTTGTACGTGTTGAGTTTAAGTGATGAGAATTTAAGGATAACTTTGGTAACCTATCATTCCACCATACATACTAAAATATTTTTATGTAAATTTAATCTGAGACAACTACGCTACCCACGACAGTTTTCCTAAGAGCATCGTGTGCTTTTTTATTCTATCACTTAAATCAAAACCCAAGGCGCATTTTTTTCAACTTCTTAATCTTACAACTTTGTTTTTGTTCCTTTTCAAAATATACTGTAGCATGCAGCAAATGTACAGTTTTCAACTTGTTTATTTCAAGAACTTAAATTTTTGCATTAATTTATTAACGAATTTTTTTATTTGCTTACGAACTTTTTGAAGCTTCAAAGCTTTTTTATTTGTTAGCCAGTCTTTTAAATTAAATTTTGTGTAAATGAAAAAGTAAATAAAGCAAGTACGTCATGGTAACGGTGGGCGATCCATTGATTCAACTTGTTCAAGAACTGCTCGCAATTTTAGGGTTTGATCTTATAATTTATTATTTCGCTTATGAGCATTCACATCGACATCGAAAATTATGTGAGCGGCCTGCGTGCTCCAGAGCGCTTCCTTAGCGAGTGGTTGTAATGGATCCCACCATAATTGAGTTATAGCTGGAGTTCTCTCAACACCCTCACCTTTAAAATAATAAATTATTTTTAATTTTTGATTTTATATAAAGACAGTTTTAGATAGAACTCGACAGCATGTAATATAGATAAAATAACAGAAAAAATTATGTGCACGCTATAGAGAGCAACCGATAAAGTGATTATTTATGATAGAATTACACATTACTATGCCCCAAGGACTTCTCACAATTTTTGAGCGTTTTCATGAATTATTTGTAGAAAAGCTCTATGCGCACATGTGCCTACCTATCAACTGTACATGAAATAATAATGGCAATAATGTACCTATTTACAGATACGATAAAAATTTAAATTGGTTTTATAATTTTTGCAATTTCAAAGTTCATTTTATAACATCGCTCATATCAAATTGATACCTAAAAGTTAATTTAAATTTGTAGCTAATTTTGTTAGTAATATCAACAATATACAAGCAAAATGTTATTATATATTTCTATCAAACCAATAATTATTATTACTTTCTACCCTTTGGTCATTTACTACTTAATTATTCAACTAATGGTCAAAGCATTTGTTCGCTTTTGAATACATATAATAAAATATGACTGCATGTTGTGAAAATCTACACCAGCACAATTTCAATTATAGAAAGTGTAATTGCAGAATTTCAAACTTTGTAAAGAAATTTAATTATGTTTTGCATTTGTTTCAAGTTAAATTGGTGGAAATTTAAAAATTTAAACTAGTACTCTAATGAATATTTAATTAACACATTGTGGTGCTGTGCAAAACTGAAAATCTAAACTTCAAAATTGGTTTTTGGTAATTTCGGGAATAAATTCACTATTTCAATCTTTGCAACTCTTCATTTAATAGTATGTAGGGAAATCTAAAATTAACTACTAGAATTGGTTATTACACATAGCATAATATTTGCTAAAATCAATCAGAGAAAAGTAATCATCTAGGTATATTACACACAAACAATAATATAATGCATTTAGGTACAAAATATTATATTTAATATAATACATACATACATATTGTTTAGTTTTGCTTTTGTTATTTAAATTTATTTAAAATACGCTCTTGACAACCAATTTCACACAGTTTAATTTTTACATTGTGTCAGCGGTAAGGCTGTCCGCCTGTGCCCGGCAGTAAATGTAATAATAATTAAATTTAATAATTACTGTTATGCTTTATTCGGAGCAAATGTACATTTTGTGACTCGTTTGAAACTTCTACACTTTTCTGCTAAGCTTAAACTTTGTTTAAAAAGCATCATTATTATGATAACAACTAATAACAACATTCAATTTTATTGTTTTATGAACCTTATACTCTGATGCCACAACCCTATCTTTAAAAGTCTCAAGGCATTTTTAATTAGTAAGACTCGTATTTCATAAAGGCTCTTGTTAAAATATATTTGTTATATCGTTAAATTGCCATAGTGTCAAAATGAAAATATTAACCATTCTCTTATTGGATTATTATACTTATTAATCAGGAAGTATAATATTATAATGTGAATTATTATGGTCAACAAATTTATAAAACTAACCGTTTTGTGAGAAAATTAATGAATTACCTTAAAAAAAATTTCTATTTTAGAAATTTTTTTTCTGTATATCAATTTTCAATAAATAATATAACAGAAACATTTCTGATTTCAGATTTAACAAAAAAATAATTGTACTATTCTGCTATAAAGATTAGTATAAGGTATAAGTTAATTTAACCATCAAACAAAAACATAATGTACGCACCTGGTGCAACTTAAAACTACCAGTGAAACTCATCCAATAACGGATTAATTTCGTAATTTATTGTAATACTAATAAATATTGTTATTATTATTTAATGTAATATATTGTAATTTAAATAAATTACTTTTTTATGTTTTAAATTTTTAATAAATTTGAATAATTTTTTGTGCACAATAAAACAGTGTAAAAATATTCAAAAAATCATGATTTCACATTTTGTAGTAAAACTTCTGAAGATGCGCGTTTAGCGCGAAACTAGAAAAGTTTGAATAATAAAAGTTATAATCGAAAAATTATATCACTTTGCAGCTTTTTATTTTTATATATGGTGAAGTGCGAAAAAAACATCTTATGATTGATTTTCTTTTGTGAAGTGATTAATCCCACTGGAGTGGGAAGTTGACCAATAAGTGATTTAGCAACATCATTTTAAAGTTTCAAAATTGTCAAAGATAAATTTAATAAAAATCTAATGCTTAATGTTATTTATTTTAAAATAATTCTTTTTACTAGTGAAAAAAATAAATTATATTAGAATTAACACAAACACTCAATCGACGGGCGTTAATGGGTAGTCTACTTTGAGCATACTATCCTAATTTATTGTTTGTTTGGTTCTTTTTTTTTTACTTAAATAAATTGGATGTTGTTTTTTTAATCTAATTTCATTTAAGCAATATTTTAAGAATCTTTCTGCAGGTTGAACTTACAAATTGCAAATATTTATGTATATCAGTTACTGCAACCTTTCTCAAGTTTTAATTAAATTTTAACACAATATAATTGATTAACCATCACTTTCCTATTACCTTTAGGTAACCGTTTGAAGCTTCTTAAATTATTTCAACAAGCACTTAGTCAGATTCATACTATCAAATTGATTGACAATTGCAAGGACTCTCAATCATGTCTGAAGTCTGCTTAGTTTACTAAATTTATAAACAATAGACCGATGCTCGTTTTATTAAGTTTTATATTTTATTATTAATTTTATTAAAATTAAATTTTAAGTGGGCGTATGATTAAGTTACACAGTGAAAATTTCTAATTAAAATAATGGAATAGTAAAATCTCAAGCTTAACTCCACCCTTCTGTAAATATCGACAACAAATAAATTTTGACAATAACTTTGTACGTGGAAAAACGTCTTTTAAACTAAGATTTTTACATCCACTCTTTCAATAAAATGTTTCTTTTACCGCTTATTGTGCAAACTACTATTTTAGTTTCAAGTAGAAAATAAAATTTGCTAATCTTCAGAAAAATAAAACTTGCAATTTTGTCCTGCTTAGAATATAATTTATGTAACGTCTACAAAAATACTACATAGATACATTACATAAAGTGTAAATAATTAGCACTTGAAAATAACAGAAGCAGTTTTTCAAAAAAAAAAAAAAAAAAACAGCGGTGAAAAATGAACTGTAAGTTTCAACAAATTAATTTATAAACCACAATGTTTTTGTTGTAATTTAGGCTTTTTATACGTGTTGAAATCTTTCTATCCCTTTAAGTTAGCTAATAGTAACTTGGGTTTAATTGCTTTCGAGTTTTACCTTAATTTCACAGTAAATTATTTAAATTATGTACTTTTTAGCAATTAAAAAATTATATACATTCTTTAAATTCCTTTTAAAAACAATTTTAGTTTCATTGCAGCTAAAACAACAACAAAAAGCAATTTTGAAGAATTATTATATGCTGCATGGTGCGATTCCGAGTAGTTAGAAACAAGCCACAAACATATAAACTAAAAGCAGTAAAAACTTGTAAATAAGATTAAATTTGTGGAAAAGCATGTTTAGTAACTTCAACAAAATGTTATTGTTAAGATTTAGTAAGAAAATTTATAAAACTTGTGCAAGCTATATAAACTGATGGATTATAAGTATTTGTAAAATAGTTTTCAATGTACAAATTTTTATGCAAACAGTATTAGTCAATTTGATAAAAAAAAACCAAGAAATTCCTATAAATGATGGAAGATCGATTAATAATGTTACTTTGAACAACGTAATTGGTTCAAGTTAAATGTCTAAAGCGTTAATAAAGTTAACGGTATTTTTAGATTACACGAAAAGTGTTTCAAAAAAATTGATTTTATGAAGTAATTAACAAATTTAATAATGGAAAGTGATTGTTTTCACTGTTACCCTTAATTAATTGTAATAAACGTAGAAACGTAATATTTCACGTCATTATTGGTTTAAATATCATCAAACTTAATTTAAGGTCATAGTAATTAACATTTCCATTTCGGCGTGGAAATGTCGTTGTCTGAAAATAATTTCACCATTGCGTGTGTTTACATTCATTTTCGAGTTGTCTAAAGTTCTATCTATAAAAGAAAGCACTATCTGACAATGAATGCTTTTAGATGTTCGTTCTTACCACTTACATAGTAGTATTTTATATAAAACAAGACAACTTTTGACTTGAAAAAGTAGCTTCTGTTATAAAAATAACTTTTGTTAAAAATTTGCTTAAAATGTAACTTTCCCATGAATGACAAATGGGAAATAATAGGGCAGGTACTTTTAATCAGTGACATTGAATTCATTTGCTTACAATGCGATGCCTACTTTAGAACATGCTATAGAATATTTTTATAATAATAATAATGCGAAGTTGTTCAGTAATGTGAAATAGCAGTCAACATAAGTGGCAACAAACCATATAAGTGTAAAATAGTCGTGGATTGCACGATTTAGATAGTTAGCATAATCTTCTTACTGTCAACTTCTTCCACTTTGCATAACACTAAAATAATTTGCAGTAAAATATAGAATAAGATGTACAAGTACAGAATAAAAATAATTAAACCGGCGTCACCCTATACTTTTTGAGTAATTTTAGTTTTCAATCGTCAGGAGACGATTATATAAAGATATACATTTTAAAAAAATTCTAACAGAAAAATCAAAATATAAAATTCCAGGTTTTGTTACGTTTTTCGACTTAACATCTGCGGCAGGTTTGCAGATTAGATATGACGTATTTTCAGCATGAATTACCACAGTGATTTAAAAAATAGTGTTTCATTACTAAGTAAATTTTGTTTTTATTTGACTTGCTTTGTGTATCTTGCCGAATATTAGTAAATCTACCTAAGTTGACTAAGTACGTCTAACTTTGCAGCCTAACGAGCCAACATACAATTATACAAATAACTTTTGGAATTATGATTTAATAAAGTTGTCTTGATTATTACTAACTTGTACTAGTAGAAATATTTTAAGTTATCATCATAATTATTTTATTCAACACTAAGTTCTAGTAAAAAATATTCCTGGTTTGATTATACCTACAAATATAATTATTACAAAAAAATGTCTACAAAGTGTGTTTAAAATTGTATAAGTTTTACGTCAAATGGTTAAAAGCCTTATAGATTTCAGTTTTATGATACTTTATTTTATAAATGGCTATTGCATTAGCTACAAAAATATTTCTTGCTTTAAAATTTGGTTTTAATGTTGGATTATTCGCTTTAAAAGTGTAATCTATTCTATTACATTTTGATTTGGATGGTTTACGACGTCTATATTTCTCTTAAAGTTAAATACCCGTGTGTTAACACTTTTTGTGTTACTTTTAATTTATATTTAGTATACCAAATTGAAAATAGTTAAATATTTCCTTAATTTATTTTCTAGTTATTCGAAGTAAATGTTTTAAATTTGCGCGTAATTGCTTCTTTTTCAAACATAATCCTTCTGTAATTTTACCTTTCATTGTTTGCAGCAAAACATATTATTTTCTTTTTTTCTTCTACATCTAACCGTTACAGCTGGAATGCTGTTAGAATGCATCTAACGCTTATTTTTTTCATTTATTATTTCCATCTTTTCCTACATTCCTAAACTTCTTCCTTGTTCAATTCTTGTCATAAATGAATGAACAAGCATAACTATAATTCTATAATCTAATTCACTTTGAATGCAGTTTTAAATCAGTTTTTCTCCGAAAGTAGTAGATCCGTTAAAAGATAAAGAAGGAATTCTAAATTACATAATATGGATTAGAGGAAACACTAATGGTATTTTGAAAAACAGTGAAAAACACTGATTAACCAAATCAAAATATTTCACTCAGTTGATATATTGAAATAAAAATTTTAAGTACGATATAATGAAATAATACACAAGGAAAGTAATGCTTATTATAGTCATTTAATGCTAACCATCTAAAATTAAGTATATAAAACAAAAAATCTGGCAATAATTACTGAAACTTCCATGTATAGCTGATAAGCAAAATTTTTTATGGTGATAGAAAACAAACTTCGCTTTTGGAAAAAATTCGTTTCAACAAATAAAATACAAATTAAAATTTTAAAGAAAACATTTACCCTTGTATCAACACAGTGTTAATTAATTAAAATACAAAAACTAACTAAAGTGCAATTGCATAACACGTGTTTTCTCTTGCAAAGTTGTACAGAAAAACAAGTGGTCAAATTCCACTATCACAAATTATAGTTCTCACTTCCAACCACAATAAATTAAAGTATCTAGACTTTTCATAAATTAAAAATAAATATAAAAGATCAAAAATTTGCATTTTTTGCAACATTACAATTCAACAAAACGCCCTAATCGAGTAGGTTTTATTTTAAAGAAAACTAACGATTTTAATTAATTTAATTGACATTTCCCATTTTATTGTTGTTGAGGCTACAGATGTAATATTATTTTACAGCCGTTTTTACTTAAAAATGCTACAGTTATTATTCTAATTATTGTAGTTTCTGTTAATTTAGTTTAAAATTAAACAAAGTTTAGTGATTTTTCATTTTTGAAAGAGCATTGGAATTATTTTCCTCCATGAAATTATTTTGCAGTTACTAAGTAAAAGATGATAAAATATTAAGCAATTTACAATATATATTTTTCTTACAAAGTAGGTAATATCCACATTATAATTTCATGAAAAAAATTTAAGAAGACAAGGGCAAGATAAAATAACTTTAGTATAGTTTACTTGCGTTATCAAAATATAATATTACTGTAGGTTGTAAAATTTTGACATTTTGTTAGATTTATATGAAGACATAAACGAAAATTTCGTGTCTTTAACTGAAATATTTTCTTTTTATGATCTTGATGTATCACTTTTGGTACAAAAATATTAATAAAAAAAGTGGTGTCTCTTATTCATAACATAAAACATTCAATTCAATATTTTGTATTGTCATACAGTTTTTATTTACAAGTTATGATTGATTTCATAATCAAATTATTTTCATTCAGCAACACAATTTAATGAAAGAATAATTATTTAAAACAAATATTTAAATTTAATCAATATTTTTAATGTATTGTTGATATTTAATAAAGCTTTAAGTTAATATTAAATTCATCTATTAAATATTTAGTATTAAATGAAAGTTTAACTAAAAATATACTACATTATAAAATAAAACATGACAAAATTTAATTATTATTATTAACATTTGTAGTGCCAATACCGATTTCGGCCTTATTATTATAAAATAAATAAAAAACTAAAAAATAAGGATTAAGAAATATAGGAAGAATTTAGTTATGACCTGTAAATTGCGTTGTACTCATCATTTCAAAGCTGCAGTCGAGAGCATTTCAAGAAGAAAATTTACGTACTTGACATCCTTGTATAGGCATATTCGTGTAGTAATCAAAGTTTAAAGTTGAAACCGGTCGAGAGGTTGAGACACAAATCAGAAAACTAAAAGATAGTTTCTATACGACATCCTATTTAAAAAATAATACGACGATTTTTACTGCTGTGAACTATATAGGTCAAAAGCTATTTTACCATAAGGACTATTTCATAAAATTTTACTAGTCGATAAAACTCATAATTTTCTTTTCATTGTACAGCAAAGGTCAAGCAAACTATATTGAAATTTTAATATAGAAAGTTGATTTTTATTAACTGATTCTAAAAACTGCTCATCATAGGATGACTTAGACGGTATAAATTATTATATACATTAATTCATTGATAATTAAAATTGTACTAATGTAGGGTATAGGTAAAGCTAATTAATTGAAATTTATTAAGTTATTAAAGTCTTTGATGATAGATTTTATCTGTTAAATTGCTACTTAGATGTTAATTAAAGAGAGTGATATGTAATTGCTGATAATTTAACCAAATTTACATTTAAGATGTACCTACGTACCTACATTAACCGAGTTATATTAAATCTTTTGTATTATTAACTTTTAACAATTTCGAATAATTAGGTTGAAAGCAGAGACGGACTAGCAACTAAATTATAATGCGGAAAAATTAAAGCAAATAATTAATATGTAATTTGTAAATATCTTGCGATATGTACCTAACGAGTAAAATATACAAATTATTAATTTAAAATAGATAAGATTACAATAATAAAATAAAATAACTTGCTTAGATTGTCAACAATTTTTTTTTATATTTAATAATTTTTTATTACAATCTATCCAGAGGATAATAAGTTATGCAATTTCCAAAACTTACAAGACATGCAGGGATAGTCCATAACCATAACATGACTAATTATAACTGAGAAAAATTTCACTTAAAGTGAACCAATCGTTTATACGTATTTCGTCGTTTTAATCTGTTATTACTGATGTCACCGATTTTTAATTTTTCAACTAGTTTATTCGGATTGCCATATAATCTTGCGTAATATATTTTGCTGTAGTTTTTAACTTCTTTCCTTACAGTAGGCACTTCTAGGATTTATTAGATCACCTCATTTGGGACAAACCATGGAGCAATAATCATTCATGTGCTTGTAGTGGTATTTGCGCTGGTAAGCAAATCAGCAGTATAAAGTAAGTAAAGGATAGGTTCCATTACGCTTTTTTGCGGGATTCCAGCTTGAATTCGATAGATCTTGGTGTATTTCTTTCAAAATTTAACATGAAACTGTTTATATGTGTGAGATGCAATTTCAGTATCAAGTACAAGACATCAGACAGCACTCTTTTCAACTTACACAGAAGGTTCATGTGCCAAATCTTGTCAAAAGCTTGACTTATAGCAATAAACATCGCAGCACAATATTTCTTCTTTTCAAAGCTTTTATTAATTTTTGTAGCTTATCTGTGGACTTGCTCTACAGTTGCATGCTCCCGTCTGAACTCAAACTGATGGCCTGGAAGTAGTTGTTTTTCTTCTAAAATTGGTTTAAGTTTTTTTAAGAGCGTTCTTTCTAAATACTTGGATGGAAAGTAAAGTAATAGGTCTGTATGACTTCACCTCTTCGGATGGTTAACAAATAACAAATTAATTGTCATTGTCGTTGTCAATATTGTCAACTAGTTTGAAAGTCACATTAACTTTTATGTTATTAAAAATTGACAAAAATATTTAGTTTTTGATGTTATTGATGACTAATATTTTTTTATTGCCTTGATATCAAATCATTTTCTGTAAATTAAACGGAGCAGGAATCCACGAAATTGTTGAAACTAATGTTAAATTTAACATAAAAAAAATTTATATATGTAAAATTTATAAAATATATAAGTAGCAATGCTTTCTAAAACAGTGTTAAAATTTATTATTCTTTCACAAATAATACTATGGCAATTACTTTGACCGATAGGTATAAAAATAAACAAACTAACACATTATTAAAATAATAAATTTTAACGATGTATGTAAAGAATACATACTTAAACAAATAATATTTAAAAAACAATAAATTCGACAATAATTCACATTTAACAGGTCATGACTTAGAACATTTGAATAAACAAGAAAATGAATTTTAAAAACTTTACGTTATAAAAACTGATAAAAATTTAAAATAAAAACTTTATAATACGATATAATAAATTTATTATTTTAATAATGTGTTTTATTTTGTTTATTTAAACATTACATATACTACTAACTACCATACTATAGACTTAAAAATTCATTTTTTAGGTTAATTTTCTATTAAATAGATATAAAGTTTACAAGGGATTGACTTATGATATTTATAGCAAATTGTTAATTAGAATTTCTGACCATATAAAAAATTCTAAATTAAAAGCTTAGGTTTATATGAAATTTTATACTAAAAATAATAATTTTTTCTATATCAGATGTTAAAGTACAATCTGTTCGACTAAAAATAATAGAACAAGTGATACTTTAACTGCAAAAGTACATAAAGTAGAATTCTAACAGCAAGAGCAAATAAAATATTTTATTTTTATTAAACTCACTATTGAAATTTCATTTCTTTGTATAATTTTATAAATTTCATACATTTAAAACTGTAAAACAATAGAAATTTATATACGAGGATAAAATTTAATTATTGACTTGCTAAAAATAACTATTAATTTAGAAACGATAACGTTATATTTAAATTTCAGAACATTTAACAGCAAATATGAAAAAGACAGACATAAATTAATATGTATAATGAGACCAATATACAAAATAGATAAATAGTAAAAGATAACAATTCCTACTATTAATTTAGAAGTTTGTTTGATTTCTATCTTATAAAATAACAAACTAATTAATTAAAAAATAAATGTAATAAAGTAGTAACGAAAGTTAAATTTACTTCATTAAAGTTATTGAATATTATAATATTATTTAAGTATATAGCCAGCTTTCTCTATTTTTTTATTAACGCATATGACTATTTAAAATTAAAAATTTGAGATATATTACAATGGTATTCTCACATCAAAATACTTACTTGTTCTGGGTTACTGAACAAGTTGTGCGGGAGTAATCGGGCTTCTTCAAGAATCGGATCCACTTTTATTTTATTTGCTCGTCTTCAGGAAAATCAAGTTTGATTTTATAAACTTGTAATCAAAAATTTAAAATTAAAAAATTTTATGCTTTGGTCGTGGTTTGAACTTACGATTTCAAATTATCGACTCGAAGCGATATCAGTAACGCCCATACCTTCCACTTTCTTAGATGTAATTTTATTATCCAAATGTAATTTATTAAATATCCAATTATAATTATTTTAATTCTCGCCAAAATCCAATTTTAATAACTTCATGAAAAAAATCGCTTATTCAAATGAAAATCACATTAATCAGAAATATCCAAAAATAAACTCACAAAATCAAAATTTTCAGCTGCAGTTACTCAATTACAAATTACAATACTCCAAATATAAAATCACTATTTCAAAAAACTATTTTTAAAAATTTTCAAAATCTACAGAGCCAAAAATTAATCGACCCTCCGTCGCTTCCACCAACCCTAAATTTTAGAAAATTTTCTTTCAAAATTCAAATTTAAATTACAAAAACTCTAAAAATATTTACAAAATGCTACAGGGGCGGTCAAATACGAAATTCGTAATATGAAAATATATATAAAGTTATAAAGTGAAGGTTAAAATGAATTTAAATATATAGAATTGTATAGAAGACTCAAAAACTGAGATATCATTAATATTTATTAGATTAACAAATTATCAATATGTGGCAATTTTGAACTTTTTCGAAGTTTGTTTTTTATCTTTACGTATTTTACAATTTTCATAATTTAATATAAAAGTCATGTTGACGGAAAAAATACAGTTTAAATTTTTTCAAAATTTCTACTTGCTTATGTGTATAATTTATGTATTGCGTGTTTCAAAAACCAAAAAATCACAATTTCATTTATTTTGTAAATTATTTGGAAGTTTAAAAATTTGTTTTAGTATTTATTTATTTATCATTGTATATAAAAATATTTGTTAAATTTGCTATGAAAATAAGGTGGGAAGAACGAAAAACTAGAAAAGAGAGTGGGACTTGAAAGTTAGAATAGGAAGACTTGGGCTCAGGCCTTGACATCGAATAGACGAGCGGACGAACATCATTCCCACAATGAAAATTAAAATTGTTAATGTGTTTTTTTTTAAATTAATAAATAAGTTAAGTTGATTTGATGTTTTAATTTAAATTGATAAAGTGCAGTGCAAATTGTTAAATAAATTGGAAAAGTTGAAGAATTTAGTGAAAATTTTAGTCGATGCATTAAATTACATTGCAACAAATTTGTTTAATCAGGCGTACTGAAGCCAGCTGGAATAGCACATGCGAAGCGAGCGCGCACGTGAAGCAAAAGGCAAATACTATATGCAAGGTAAAAGAGAGAGCATTTTAATTTACAATTTAAAAAAACTACAAGAGCTCATAGCTACAAATAATGGATACCCAGCTAAAAGTAATTTTGGGATTAAGCAAATTTTAAAGATTTGTATAGCTCGGGTCATCTCAGTATATCATTAGCTAACTTAAGGATTTAACTTATCTGTTCTGAGAGCGTATGGAAGCTGCGTACACTAGTGGTAGACTCTTAAAACAATATAAGGTTATTGTAATACTTACTCTTTATCTTATTAGATAAATCAAAAACTATGATGTTATTATAGCCGGCAGGTAATACAAATAACAGTAATGAAAAAATTGAAGAAGTACACTAATTTGTTCAAAAAGATAGAATATTACCTACGTTGAGCTAGCAATGTTTATTTAATTTACTATTCAAGAAAATAACATAAGACACACTCACAACTCTCAAATAATGCTAGTACATACTAAGTTAAATACACAAGCACTAGGAAACAAAAATAAAACAATCAAGATGAAGAGTTACCGAAAGGTAAATGTACAAAAATACAATGAAAAATTTTTGAAAATGGAATCAAACTTAATTATAATAAATTGTACCATAATCTAGAAATTAAATCGTTTTATTAAAATTTAAACACTTGCTATAAAGTGGTGAAAAAAATAATATTTATGATGAGATTAAATTTTTAACATGTTAAAAAAAATTAAACTAAAATTAAATTTGTAACTTACTAAAACTATTTAAGTGAATAAAACAGGTTATTAATCTTATACATAATATTTCCACGTCTGTCTGACGAGAATCGAAAATTCGAATCATAATGTTGACAATAATAATAATTATGTAATAAGTAAATAAGTTATCAATTAAATTTTAATTTCAATTTTATGTAAGATTTTAAAAATGTAATCTTATCATAAATATTGTCACATGTTAATAACATTAATCTTAGGAATAAAAGAATATTAAATATATTTACAATCAAATAATGGCCATTTATTTAGTTCACTAAAGCTCAGCTATAAATGCTACAATAGTTTCTTCTCTTTTATAGTTCTATTTATATTTATATAGGATTTTATTATTTATTCTAACCTCAGATGAAAGTCTGTAATTAGAGAGTAATTAAAATAATCAAAACAAAAAGCTTAGTTATATTGTATACTTCTCTTATATAAAATAAAATACTTTTAATAGTATATAAATTATTAATATAAAGAAAGATTACCATATTAAAAAATTAAAAATTAACAAGCAAAATTTTGATAATTAATTTTTAGACAATAAAGTTTTACTTAGATATTTTAAAAATTAGAGCAATGTAGACAAAAATAAAATTGTTCGAATAAAATTGAAAATAAATTACACAATATAAAATTTATTTATACGGTTTATAAGGTACGAAGGTACTAATAAATAATATTGTATGTATTTAAATAATAATATAAACCTACCTTAGGTAGGTATACATGTTGAGATGTATTTAAAAAAGGGTAAAAAAAAGAGGGAGCGTGAAAAAAAGAGAGTAGTGAGGGTATAATAATAAACCAGGTTCCAGCTGGATTTTGAAGAGAAATTGATCTCTCGAAATTTAATTAAATACAAAAACAAAGAGAAAGAAAAGGACGATTAATTTCGAGAAGGATTGGGCTCTCGAAGCTATAAAATTGTGAAAAATAAAATTGTTGCAGAGGTAAAGTTTGGAAAGATTAGAGAAGAAGAAATAACTGTGGCGGAGCAAAAAGGCGACGGCAATAAAAGAGAAAGGAAAGAAAATAGTGCGACAAAAAAAAAGTTATTCCGTTAACGGTATATTTCAAGTTTAATTTTATTAGTTTAAGTTTCTGTTTCTGTTTCTGTTTCTGTTTCTGTTTCTGTTTCTGTTTATGTTCATGTTTTATGTTTATAGAAAATAAAGGTACGGTGATTAACCATTCAGTTTTATTTTCAAAATTAAAAAAACGTTTAGATTGGTGACCAAAACTCCAAATACCACCAGGGAATTTATCTGACTGAAGTGAAAAAAAAACACGACAATATATTATATTATGTTTAGTAATCCATTATTGGAAACTTATTTGTTTAGCTTTTAACAATTTTTAGACTTTATACTAGAGAATTTAATAAAATATAAATAAGTATTTATAAAGTTTTAGGCGTCAGTATTATAAATAAAATTGAGCGATTGATATAAAATTGAAATTGTATCCGACAGAATCTATTGCCTAAAGCTTATATTTAATTTTATGTTTACTAGCAAATTTGCCAGTTATTTTCTGATTGATACTATTGAAATTAATGTTATCCCAATAAGATATTAAAATAATAAATTTTTTATATAATTTATTATAAATAATAAATTATTTTTATTTATAAATATTATTATTTATTATAAATAATAAATTATTTTAATAAAATATTGATTTTTTTTAGGGAAATGTCACTATAGTGAAATTTACTTACTTTAACATTATAATGTTCTAAAGGACCAATCAAAATTATTGGTGATGGTGGTGATGATGGAGTGTGTATTTATAAGAATTTTCGACTAATTTTATGAATACCTATATGTATATTCTATTATTTATTATTATATTGACGCTAAATACTAATTTCAACTGCTTATGAATTTTCACGTCACTATTTTTACCTATCTAGTTGTTATTCTTTTTGTTTGATGGGTGTATTTACAAGAAACAAAGCATTTCGTTTTAATTACAATGTTTCGTTGCCATATAGCAAGTAATGAATCGCTTTGTTATGAAAGTCAATTCTTCATAACGGATCTTTGCAAATGCTATAATTAGAATTTCCTCGTTTGAGTAACTCAATCAGTGATCACGCTCAAATACCGTTTCAGATGTTTATTTATAAAAACAGCCTTTTACATGTAAATCTTCAACTTTCCGTAGACTGTGACTCCTTCATCTCCCAGTTTTGTTAGTACTTTGAATCGATCCTGTATAGCATATTGATTTAACTTTAATGTCTTTTGAAAATAGGTTGATTTACTTTACTCTCATTATCTACTGCAATGATTAAATTCATTTTCGCTTATTTACCAAGAAAAAGTACACACTAATTTCTACAATGCACCCCATTTAAACGCAAACTTTATATTTATATTTCATGGTTAGGTGGCTTACATAATGTAGGAAAGTTTGAGTAATTGTATTTTTCCTCATATTAACGAGCTAAATTAGTATATCGTGAAAACTTTTAATTGTCACCACATGTAGGTACTTGTTAAGCCAAGATTTTAACTTTCAACAATTAATAATTGCTTCGTAAAATTACTTTCTAGTAACTTCTACTTGGTTTAGACTTTTTGTTTTACTCTATTATAGTATATATTGGCTGGCTCTAAAGCGTTATGCCATCAGTTGGAAAATATGATGTAATAACAGTAGGTATTTAATGAGTTTTCCTATAAAACACAGCTTGCTAATATTTTCCGCAAAATGGTGTTTGGAAATTTTAAATTTAATTAAAAAATAATATAATAGGGACTTGTGCATTTAAATCGGTGTTAGGTATATATAAACAAATATTAATTAAAATTTATCAAACGTTATTCTCAACCCAAACAATTGAATTCCAAATTAATTTGTTGTGATTAATTGCCTTTGGTAAGCGAGACTGCAAGATAATTCGTCTTAAGGAGACTTTTCTTATCTAGTTTGTTTGGTTTCTGAAAAATAGACAAAGATTCTTTTGTTTGAAGTTTGAAAAGCACTCAGCTCTTTCAACTTGAAGTTTTGCATGTTAAACAATTTATTTATGCTTTAGTGTAAGTACATTCAAGTTGTTAAAAAGTTAATATTAATGAAAGTGAATATCTTACACGACGAACAACTTTAAGACTACAAAATTTAAACTTTTCGGCATTAAATTTACTTATGCATATGCGGACGTCTGGGGTTAATTTATTAGTCTAAATTAAAATTTATTTGATTACCCATTAAAGAAACTGGAAAGCACAATTAAGATAAATAATTTTGAAGCTTTTTCGCCTTGCTACTAATCAGAAGTTTGTAAATGCATATGAAATTAGCTGCTCATTTTTGAAAAATATAAATACTTTTTGTAATTACATAAAGTCACTACTTTCGAATGTCGATGTCTAATAAATAAAATACTACATAATGAATTTTAATATGGTTAGAAAATCATAAGATGGATCTTTCAATTTTCAATTTTCATTTTTTACTGAATATTATTTCTCTAATAGCATCAATGCATTATACTGATTTATGCATTTACTACGTGTTAAGAGCATTTCCTACAAAAATATACAAATCCTAGTTTGCATAACAATATTTCCTATTTTAAAAAACTATCACGATTTTATGAAAAAATTCTACACATATGAGAGAACTACAACGTTATTACCATAATTTCATGTATATGTTATAATATGTGATTTCTACGTGAACTTGCTTGCTTAATATGCATTAGATGGTTTGAATCTGCAAAAATTTAAAGCACAAATTGAATATTATAATAAATCATGGTGTAAAATAAAATAATTTATAATCGTACACCTCAAGCGTCTGAGGCAGGAGATTAATATTTTGGGTCATAAATATGTTCGTAATTGACACATACTTGCAGCGAAGCATAAAAAAATGCTCTCAAGAAAATTTCCAATTTACTTTTTTTTAGTTACGAGCTTTAAATTCACACTTACGTACGTTTAAAATTAGAATTAGTACTATTTGCTCTGTCAGCTTGTTTTATTTAATTTCGAGAATGACTTTCCCTCTTAGAAAAATGCAAAACTATCACGTTTTTAGAGAAGATGTCATTAAGTGGAGAGTATATACCCACTAGCTCAGCAATATTTCAAGACTTCCCAATATGAGATAAAATGTGTATAAAATGCAATAATATTGAGTGCACTTTCCAATATGTCAAAGAAAATTTATAAAAAATTACAAATATATTTTTTATTGTTAAAATTTTTCCTAACTGCATGTAAGTGCATAAAACAAAATAAATAGGTTGTACAATATTCACAATAATATTGTTCAAGTGTTAAGAAGTAAAACGAAAGTGAAATTTAAAAAATTACGATGCTGTAAAATTTACAACTTAAATAAATCTGTTCAAGTTTTATTTTATTCGATGTTTAATTCGAAGTCGCTTTTATGCATTTCAAGTTTGCCAACGAACCTATTGAATCTTACAGTAAGTACTTTTAAATTACAATTAACTGCCGTAAAATACTTTTTTTAGAACTTGAAAATTGTATGTACCAATTAAACATTTTACAAGCGTTTTGATCGTATAATAATGGTAATTTTTACTACTAAACTACAAGATAATCTTCACTGGTGAGATAAAGTGAATTCGAACTGTTTGATAATTATGATTTGGTTTATTAGTATTTTTAAAACTTTTGCTCTACGAAAATGAGTGTAACTGTTACAATTGTTACAATAATTGTATGAGTATTTTTGTGAATACATTAAAGACAGGCATCCAATTATCTAATATATTCAGTGACATACTACTAGTTGCATGTTCCACTTGGGTTATATGGTATTTCAATGGTTGTGAACATAACTTGTTAGGAATTGAATTACAAAAAAGATTTTACTAAAGATTTTTACTAAAAAGATTTTCTTGTTCTCAGTAAGTTACTATACCTATATAAATTGTGCTTTACATAATACATATTTGATTTTCAAAATTAAAATACTGCATAAATTAATTAAATAATTTTGTGATACTTCACTAAAATTTATAGATTTATAACACAAGTACACAAAGTATAATTATTTCAAAATTGTAATTTTTGAATTATTGTATAGTTATTTACAAAAGAATTGATTTAAAATAGTAATTAACAGATGAGCCTGATTGCGGTATTTCTGTTATTGTTTTACTTACAGGCAAAATTGAAAAAATATAAAGTACAATACAATAGATTTGGTTTCTAATATTACACAGTTTTACAATAATTATTGATTTATTTAATAACGGTGTAACATGCATATCATGCTAGTAATGCTACTTCCAATATAGCAATAAAGAAAGTGTTCTGATAGATGTTAAGTGTACATCATTATTATGTTATAGATATATAAATTTACTTCGCTTTAAATTAATGCAAAGTACTTTTATAATGCAATCTCCTGGACAAAGCAATATTACTTAACCCAGTTATAAGTTATATTTTACCATAGAAAGAGTCAATATTTATAAATTTTTAAAGTAGTCGTGTATAAAAGTTCACTTTCTAATATTTAATTAAAATTAAAATATATTTAAATTTAAATATACTACATAATTATTATAAAATTGTAACCCCCATTATTTTAAAGCAACAATCTTTTACTTAGACGTATAATAGCTAGAAAGTTTGGAATTACATCGTGTAACAGTCACCTCAGCTTCGAGTCACCTCGTTTTACAACAAAAGAAATAATCTTATGAAATAAAAGTAAATACGAATAATAGTATAATAATAAGTAACTAATAAATAACGGCAACATACTCTGCGTATAAGTATAAACAACAAAATTTGAAAAGATTATTTAATTAGTAAAATTCTGGCTCTGAAAGCTCGGTAGATTCTCGCATAGGTATGTATTTTTTTATAATGTTTGAAATATCACTGTATGCGAAAGCTTCTCTTTATATATTTATATGAACATGGCAAGAGTTTGTAATTTTAATTTGTTTGTAAATAATTCCTTTAATTATTTTGTTGAAAATGTTTTTATAAAAAATACATGTAACTTATTTAATTATGTTTTTAATTAATTTTGTAATTTAAATAACTTAGTTAATTTAAAAATAGTTAGGAATTATGATTATTATTAGAATTTGTTATGTGCAAGTAACTTTTGTGCTGTTGGAAAAACAAGACTTGCACCAACCTTTACAAAAAGAATAAAATTAAACTTATGGCAACTTTTCGGAATGGATATTGTAAAACCAATATAGACACACAAAAACAGTAATTGCTACTATAGTGTTGCAAATAGCACTTAAAAATGTAAGCGTTGTTTACGAAATACGTGTAGTGAAAAATAAATTATTTTTTTTGACAATTAACGTTGCGTTTTTAGGTGGCTATATTAGTCCCTTTACAGGGTACTTTCACATTTATTTCTTTCATCGCTTCTAATGCTCATTTCATGCTTCAGATTCATCGATACCTAAATTTTTTTAATATTACCATTGGCGCTCAGAGAAATTAAAACCGTTGTATCATAACTATTACAAGGATGCCAGCAATTTTTTTTAATAAGTATATTGTAATGAAATTTTATAAATTTTAAACTTTTTATTTTAAAACGTCGGTTAACCTTATTAATCGGGGAATACTTTGTTTAGTAGACAAATTTCTGCCAGGTGTTGTGTATTATGTGTGCGTGTGTTCTGTGTACAATTTATAAATTTTTTAAAATTATATTTAATGTCTTTTTAAAATTGGTAACTTTTACACCCGCGCAAAGTTCAATTCTACAAAATGTTTATGAGGCTTACTCTTAGCTGCTTGTAGCGAAGATCTTTTTTCATCTGTCTTCAACTCCAAATGTTTGCTTTCTCTCTTCTGTGGATTGCGTCGGTAATTATGGATCGCAAATTCCTTCTCAAAAATTCACACAAAAGGCGTCGATGGCGTAAAACGCTTGATCACTTTCTACTATGGTCGTCGACACACAACACCAAAATTTACCAATTTTCTGTCTTTTTGGAACTTAAGCATTATTTAAAATCTATCATTTCCAGTTTTATTTTTAAGTCACTTAGTTTTGAAACTCGCGCACCTTTTAAATTTTTAAATATTCAAATTCTTACCAATTATTTTTGTTTTTTTTGTGTTTGTGTTTTAATTATTTTACAAATTTTACCTGTCTGGTAAGTATTTTGCTGTTGTTATTTCTAAATTTTGTTATTATTGTTTAATTTCAATTTCTTTTTTTAGTTTACCCACCTTTAAAGATTTCCAAGACTTTATTAAAGGTTTTTGGTTGCATCGTTACTTTTCGATCTGCAGCAGTTGACTTGACAGCCAAACCAAACAAATTTGTAAAATTTTCAGGTTGTTACACGATAAAGCATATGTATTGCGGTGCCCCTGTACAATTTTGTAAAAATTTTTAATTTTACAAATAATTCAAATTTATAATTTTTATCGTGGGTTTGTGTGGAGGGCATGCAAGTATTTGTGACCATGAAACTTTTATTTATTCAAATATTAATTCAAATTCTTGTTATTATAAATTTTCGTTTTATATTTTATTTCAAAATGGTCTTCATAAAATGGTAAAATTAAAATTTAGCTTATGTGGTTACAAATGCTCATGCATATCGGACTTGCTGTACTCGTCTTATCAGTGGCGGATCCAGACGACAAAAATCTCTTTTCAAAAGTTTTGTTACAATATTCTTATAAATGTGTATTCCTACTCATAGTCAATAGAAAAAAGTTCAAATCGTGGGAATAAAATTTTGACAGTAACCCAAAATAATTTCAACTTTTATAATTTTCTTCTCGTAGGTTCGAGTGAAGACCATGCAAATATTTAGAGGCATGAGACGCTTTTAATTAAAATATTAATACAGTATCGTTAAACTTTTTGTTTAAAAATTTTTATTCTAAAATGTGTAATAATTTTTGTTGCTATTTTAAAATTTCCATTTCCTTATGGTATCGTCTTGCACGTGACTGCTAACAACTGACCGTCTTGTTACAAATTCGCTGTGAAATATTTCTAACTTTAGAAACAACCAAATCTTCAATAATTTTAAATTTTCTTTAAATTTTTATCTTTTAACGCTTCACTTTAGTTAATAAAAGCAAACTTGAATTTAAATTAAATCACCTTTTATTAAAATCATTAATTTAACAAACTAATTAAATTAATTGTGCAGCGAACATAATTTTTGCAACTGACTTCGTCCGCGACCACGGCATTAAGCCTTTTCTCTCACCTCGTTCGTTACCAACATAATCTTATTTTACAAAAATTTTTATGTACGATTTGTTTACAAATTTACCATTAAAATAAAATAAACTTCAAAATAATTTACAAATTAACAGAAACAGAATTTTTTGGTTTCAAAACACGACAATATATAATATTTGATAATCAAGCGATAGTTTAAAGCCTGTAAACAATCATAAGTTGTTAATAATCGTGATGGGTAGAAACAAGAATAAAAAAAGAAATTAATATGAAAAGTTATTTACATTATTATTTAATATAATGCAATTTATTAATCTTAATCTTCTGTTTCTCGTTTTATATCTTTTTTTTTATATGTAATTTTCATAACTTTAGTTATTTCTTTGCTTAGTTTTATTTATTATTTATAAACTTGTATTTTCTTTTTTGTTTGTATTCAAACTTACTTTAATTATGTTATTTTATGAACCATGGTTAAATATTAATTGTTGTTTTTAAAGAAATTTGAAAAATGGGTTTATATATTTAAAAGAGACCTAAAAATAACAAATATGCAACTTTTATTGAATGCATTGATATACAATGGTAATTGCATTTATACAAGTGGACTTGTTTATTACTAATATAGGAAAATTAATTTTAAAATTAAACAATTAAAATTTAAAATAAAAATATAAAGAAAAGCAAAATTAGAAGCAAACAAAGACATTAAAGAAAGTGCTCAGTATTATAGGAAAAGAGATTCATTTAATAGTCTATACACATTCTTTACTTGGGCTTACCTGACTATTATTCAGAGCTTAAGTTTTAATAATTAAAATTTATTTCATTTTAAAAATTACATTTTAATAAAATATCATAAAGAAAATCAAAGTAACAAACAATTAAATTTAATACACAAATGGCCAAGTATTAACATTAGCTATAATTTAGTAAACATGATAATTGAATACTGAGCTATAAACTTCTACTCTTCCATTTTAAAGGTTAAATGTTAAACCTCAAATCTTAAACTTGAAACAATTTACACTTGTAACCTAAAACTTGCACAAGTTTATTAAAATAAAACTAACTAAAATTAGCTGTTGTTAAGTTTAGCAGACATTTTGTAAATAAACTACTGATTAAATATTATTTTAACAAAAACTAAATAAAGAAGTTTTATTTAAAACCACATTTAAAGAACTTGAGTTTGCCACTTTTTAACAACAGAAAAGAGAAAGATTTGAAAAGGGACGAATTTGTATAAAAAAAGCAATAAAATTTAAACTATTGAAAAGTAAGAAAGTTATTTGAAAACGAAAATGTTTCACAAAAAAGTAAAAAATGAGAAATATGAGAGCTGGAGCGAAATCTCATTTCGTGATTATTTATTTATACAGAACATTAGAGAGCAAATAACCATTAACAAAATTAAAAATTTTTTAAAAAGGGGAGCTGTCCCAAATCTTATCTTGTAATTTTCGCAATTATTAGTAGATTTAGAAATTTTATTTTTACAGAACAATTGAAAACAAATCAAAAATAATTAAGAATAATCAAAAAAATTTTAAATTTTCCAAAAGGGGAACTGACATAAAATAGGTTTTCTTGTGATTTTTTAAATTATTTTCTTACTTTTTTTATTTTGGAAGTAAAACTATAGAAGGTTACATGGAAGACTATTTAACATAAAGTAAAAAATAAGAACCTTTCATGAAAAACTTAAAATAAAATAAAAAAATTAAAATAATCACATGCAGCTTTTTAAATAAATTTTGGAAGTTAAGTAAGTATCCTTTTTTTATCATTTCATCAATTAAACGCTTTCCGTACCTTAATAAATTTGAGATGCTGAATTAGTGAATGGAAAAGAAAAATCTCAAAATTTCAAATCTCAAATTTTCTCATCGAAGACAAAAATGTATGTCGAAAAAATCAATAAAAAAAACAATAGCCAATAAATTAGCAAGAATAGCAAAACCAGTCAATATCAGAAAATACCATTTTAATAAAGCAAAAGCCAAAAAGATGGTTGTCGATTAGAAGTCTGGTGAAAATAAATAGTAATAGGGCGTGGTTCAAAAAATCAAATTTTTGATTTCATCTCTGAGGGCTTAATGCTAGTATAATATACAGATTTGTATTTATATAATCGTCCAAAGTACTTATTTAATGATGATACTCTGAAATTTGGGATAGATTATAGCCACTATATTAAAATAATAGTCGCTACCGATTCCTAATCTATTAGGAATTTTTACGTATTTTATTTTTACGTAATTTTCACGTACAGATGACTCATAAATTTTAAAAATTTCAACCTAAAATTTAATTTTTTTTAAATTTTAAAAACCTTAAAATTTTTTTACTTTTGCTTAGAATATTATGGTTGAAAGTTTTAGTATTATTTCAAGAATTTTATAACTTAATTTTAAAAATACTAATAGGTTTACTTCAATAACTCAACTAAGTAAAAATTATTATAATATGCATTTCTTTAAAAGAAGTAGCTGTTTTAATTTTGAAAGAAAATTTCTTATCATTTAATTAAAATTCAGAAAACTTTAAATCATTATTATAAAAGTACACGTGTCTCATTTAAAATGAAATATTTTGCTTCAAAATCTAACATTTCAATACGAATAAAGTTTTGAAATATAACTTTCATTTTAATCTATGTAGTACATTTATATTTTTATTTTTGTAATTATTTCATGAACAGTTTTTCTTATTTAATAAATGAACACAACTTATATTGTAGAGCATCAAATTTATTTAATAGAACTAACTGTTTAGAAAATATTCGCAATTAAAGAATAAATGATCTACTATTAAATTTCTTTATTTTTATCGTTGTCAATATAGAAACTATGAAAAGAGTCTTAAAATATTTCAAAGAAGATTATTATGTAGATAAACATAAAAAGTAATAAGAATGTTTAGCAATTATATTATATTTAAATAAAATTATTTTTTGATTTTTTACAGTTTACAATGAATTATAAATTAATAACAATAACAGAAATACAAAGTTACAACGTAAACATCAAATTATTCAGTAAGATGGAAGTAAACATCGACCTTTAGCCCCCAAACAAAATTTTCTCATCCTATGAAATAAAATTGTTTTGGCCGTATATTCTTCGAGATATTGATTAGAAGACGACTGATCTAAGCAACCATTGGTTGTTTCACTTTGCTCTACTTCAAGAGCCCAGGTCTCATTTGACACGAAATTTCCATGTGTCTTTAAGCCAGGGTATCTCCTAATTTTTTTCTACAAACTTTGCAACGCTAGAAAGCGTCTAATAATTTTGCTAAAGGTTGTTTGTTTTGATAACCCGCCTGCACTGCAATATTTAATATTTTAATTGAATAAAGTCGAGATAATCACGAATTAAGTTCTTTAGAATATGAGCTATATTTCATAAATTGAAGACCCCATCAAAAAATATTATTAATCTTTATTACGTAGAAAATTTCATGGTTTTTAATTTTTGATTTGATTTGACAAGGGAATTATACGACCTCTGCATTTTTGTAATTTTTGCCACTTATTCTACTGAAAGTGTAGCCCTTCAATAAGAACTCCTCAAAGCAGTAGGGCCAGATGGCCAGAAATTTTCGAGAAAATTGACTTTGAAATATTGTCGAAGGAGTTTGAAGACAAGATGTGAAACAATTAGCAAATAGTTTCGTAGCACAGTGGCGAGCGAGTTGGACCAGTCGGTCCGCGGTTCCCCAGACAGCACACGGCGAACAATGGACGTCCATGCAAAGTCCAGAAAATGTCCATACGTCCATGCACCTTGCATGGACATCCGATGAACGTCCACTTTTCAACATTCGATGTACGTCCATAAATCAATAGCCGCTGGACGTTCAATTTATGTCCAGTTAAAATCCACATGAAGTTTTAATATTTTAATTGTGCAAATTTTGCCCAATGAAAATTCGTATACATTTTTTTGTAATTTTATTTATGCAAGTTATTTTATCGACTTTGTAGGAATGTCCGATGAACGTCCAATTTTCGACATTCGATGTACGTCCATAAATCAATAGCCGCTGGACGTTCAATTTATGTCCAGTTAAAATCGACATGAAGTGTTAATATTTTAATTGCGAAAATTTTGCTCAATAAAAATTTGTATACATTTTTTCGTAATTTTAGTTATGCAAGTATTTTACCGACTTTGTACGAATGTCCGATGAACGTCCAATTTTCGACATTCGATGTACGTCCATAAACCAATAGCCGCTGGACGTTCAATTTATGTCCAGTTAAAATCCACATGAAGTTTTAATATTTTAATTGTGCAAATTTTGCCCAATGAAAATTCGTATACATTTTTTTATAATTTTAGTTATGCAAGTTATTTTATCGACTTTGTACGAATGTCCGATGAACGTTCAATTTTCGACATTCGATGTACGTCCATAAATCAATAGCCGCTGGACGTTCAATTTATGTCCAGTTAAAATCCACATAAAGTGTTAATATTTTAATTGCAAAAATTTTGCTCAATAAAAATTTGTATACATTTTTTCGTAATTTTAGTTATGCAAGTTATTTTACCGACTTTGTACGAATGTCCGATGAACGTCCAATTTTCGACATTCGCTGTACGTCCATAAATCAATAGCCGCTGGACGTTCAATTTATGTCCAGTTAAAATCCTCATAAAGTTTTAATATTTTAATTGTGCAAATTTTGCCCAATGAAAATTCGTATACATTTTTTTATAATTTTAGTTATGCAAGTTATTTTATCGACTTTGTACGAATGTCCGATGAACGTTAAATTTTCGACATTCGATGTACGTCCATAAATCAATAGCCGCTGGACGTTCAATTTATGTCCAGTTAAAATCCTCATAAAGTTTTAATATTTTAATTGTGCAAATTTTGCCCAATGAAAATTCGTATACATTTTTTTATAATTTTAGTTATGCAAGTTATTTTATCGACTTTGTACGAATGTCCGATGAACGTTAAATTTTCGACATTCGATGTACGTCCATAAATCAATAGCCGCTGGACGTTCAATTTATGTCCAGTTAAAATCCTCATAAAGTTTTAATATTTTAATTGTGCAAATTTTGCCCAATGAAAATTCGGCAAATTTTGCCCAATGAAAATTCGTATACATTTTTTTGTAATTTTAGTTATGCAAGTTATTTTATCGACTTTGTAGGAATGTCCGATGAACGTCCAATTTTCGACATTCGATGTACGTCCATAAATCAATAGCCGCTGGACGTTCAATTTATGTCCAGTTAAAATCCACATAAAGTGTTAATATTTTAATTGCAAAAATTTTGCTCAATAAAAATTTGTATACATTTTTTCGTAATTGTAATAAGTGTTAATATTTTAATTGCAAAAATTTTGCTCAATAAAAATTTGTATACATTTTTTCGTAATTTTAGTTATGCAAGTTATTTTACCGACTTTGTACGAATGTCCGATGAACGTCCAATTTTCGACATTCGCTGTACGTCCAAAAATCAATAGCCGCTGGACGTTCAATTTATGTCCAGTTAAAATCCACATGAAGTTTTAATATTTTAATTGTGCAATATTTGCCCAATGAAAATTCGTATACATTTTATTATAATTTTAGTTATGCAAGTTATTTTATCGACTTTGTACGAATGTCCGATGAACGTCCAATTTTCGACATTCGATGTATGCCCATAAATCAATAGTATGCAATTTTTCATCAATGTTTTCTGATGACGTTAACACGTAAAATTATCGTCCGTAAATCGTCTTTACAGACAACCCGAATGCCACGTGTTTTTTTTTTTGTAATTTTAGTTATGTAAGTTATTTTATCCACTTTGTACGAATTTTCGATGAACGTCCATATAAATTTTGTATAATTTTAATTATGCAAATTATTTCAAAATTTTATTTCTGTAAAATATAATTCATTATTTAATTTGCGAAATTTTTGAATACTATTAACAGTTGTATAGAATAACTGTAGAATAACAGTTAGACACGAAATTTTTACCCCTATCTGTTTTTTCAAAAACACAGGGTATATGAAGTTACTATGTACAATCTGTGTTTATTTATTTATATATATGTATATTATATACTATATGTTTGTGTCACCATATCTTCCGAACGGTTACAGGTAGCGACGTACATTTTTCCAGGGGAGTGTTCCTGGCTAGTCAATTACAACGCGAGAACTACTTCAATCATTAATTAATTAAAAATTTGACATTTGCCTCCGAGCAACATGCAGTATATTTCGATTTTAGACTGAATATTTTCGTAGAAATTGATATTTTCACTTAATTTTGCATATTAGATCCAGTCGAGACGATAAATCGACCGAAAAGCCGGCTCGAAATTTGACCACGTGGTAATAGTTATTCATAAAAATAACGGTCAATCTGTAAATTTTTATCGAAATTTCTTGATTTTTGTAATTAGTAAATCATATACTTTGGCGTGGTAATAAAATTTTTGCATTTTTTTACAAAATTTTGTACGACCACGTTTTAAGTATACTTGGCAAATTTCGATTTTCGCCTAGCAATGTCGCCGATTTCACAGGCAAGTCGCATTTATAATAATTTTATTTCACATTTTTTTCATATTTAAACAAGTTTTAAACATGTATAATCGATTATTATACATAATATGCAAAATTTTGAATTTTCCTGAGGTTTGTCTTCGTGGAATAAGCATTTATAATAATATTATTTCACATTTTCTGCATTTTTACGAAATTTTACGTTTCTATTGCCTGAAAATACGTATTTCCAAAGATTCCACTTACGAAACCTGTTTATACATTCCATATTAAACATTCTCCGTTTTCCCTGACTTCAAAATTAATGTTTAAATTTTGTAGCAGGGGGGGGGGGTCTGAGAATTTGCTGTTGAATGAAGAAGAAAAAATTATTTTTTTCTTTTTAAAGGGAACAGTAGTTTTTAAAGGTGCTTTTATTATTAACTTTTATTTTTAGAATTTTTTGACAGTCAGGGGTTTTTAAAATTTTTAATTTTTATTTTTTGTATACCGGCCCTAACATCGGTCTGTAGCTTTAAATTTTGTCCAATCAAAATCCACAAAAATTTGTTGTACTTTTAATTAATTATTGTGCAAATTATTTTATGGACGTTTTCAAATTATTCTTATGTTTATACTTATCCATCTCTATAATATTATACAGAATCATGTAGGTAATTAAATAAATAAATAGTATGGAAGCGGCAATTTGCTTTTAACGTGATTTGATTTTAAATTTTTAAGTTGGTAAGTACAAAAATTGGTAATAGTTGGTATAGTTAGTAATAGGTTGGTAATAGTTCATAGTTGGTTCATAATTTGATTCATAGTAGTATATTTTAAACAAACAGCTACATCGGTTTGTTTATTTTCCGTCAAATTGTTTAACACGTGCATAACCTAAAATATTAGAGTTGAAAGAACTTGAGCTATTTATGCAAAATGAAGGGGAGTTTAATAAAACGGTAAGCAATATACTCTTATTTTTAAATTAATTAGATTACTTTATCATTTTTATAGATAAGAGAATTGTCGCGCGTCGGAGGAACCACAACATACGATTTCGTGGCTAGAGTAGCCGAAAAATTAATTTCAAATAAATTTTATGGTAAAAAGGGGAAGAAAATGTTTTGCAATCTTTACATGAATTTTGAATCTTTATATATTTTCAGAATTAGGACTAATTGCCTTTAAGGATGCCACGGAATGTGCTCTTAAGCAGGCAATCATGAAGTAGTTGAAACGAGCTAAAGAGCGAAAATAAATAAACTATGTACATTATTATTTTTAGTATTAAATATATTTTAATAAAAAAAATTTGTAAATTTTTTCAACTAACCCACGTCTTTTATCGGCCCTAATTGAATATCTACAGTCGTCATGTGGACGTCCGTTGGACTTTCTATTGGTCCAGTAACACACGTCCAATGGACGTTCATAATGAACGTCCGTTTTCTGTCCAGATTTGTGTGATTTGGACGTCCATGGGACATTCATTGGATTACCTACCGTCGTCATGTGGACGTCCGTTGGACTTTCTATTAGTCCAGTAATATACGTCCAATAGACGTTCATAATGGACGTTCAATGGTCGTTCATAATGGACGTCCGTTTTCTGTCCAGATTTGTGCCATCTGGACGTCCATGGGACGTTCATTGGATTACCTACCGTCGTCATGTGGACGTCCGTTGGACTTTCTATTGGTCCAGTAACATACGTCCAATGGACGTTTAATGGACGTTCATAATAAACGTCCGTTTTCTGTCCAGATTTGTGCCATCTGGACGTCCATGGGACGTTCATTGGATTACCTACCGTCGTCATGTGGACGTCCGTTAGACTTTCTATTGGTCCAGTAACATACGTCCAATGGACGTTTAATGGACGTTCATAATGGACGTCCGTTTTCTGTCCAGATTTGTGCCATCTGGACGTCCATGGGACGTTCATTGGATTACCTACCGTCGTCATGTGGACGTCCGTTGGACTTTCTATTGGTCCAGTAACATACGTCCAATGGACGTTCATAATGGACGTCCGTTTTCTGTCCAGATTTGTGCCATCTGGACGTCCATGGGACGTCCATTGGATTACCTACCGTCGTCATGTGGACGTCCGTTGGACTTTCTATTGGTCCAGTAACATACGTTCAATGTGTAGCACCAATTGCGCTAGCACGGCCCTATTAGCGTTCGTGGGTGTACTTTACGTAACGGCTAATTCAGAAAATTCGGTGGCAATGAGATGTTACCTCAGGGGGTGAGATTTGTTTGGCTTCTGCTTGTGTTTAAAATGGTTGACGATCCACCTAGAAGAATTGCGGCGCCAAAACTCAAAATAAAACAAATAGAACAGGAAAAGAGATTTATTTTTCGTATTATTAAATGAAATTGAAAGATAGTTACAAGATGGATAACTGGCACTGGTATTCGTAGACGTAACAATTTTATAATGATTGGAAAATTCCAATCCACACTCGTGTATCACTTCTGGATGGTGGTAGTATTGTTGCAGGCAGTGTGACAAAATTACCAGTAGCGATTGGCAATGTAAACGGATAATCAGTTGCTCAAAAAAAGAAATAACAAAAAAGTCTAAATGGAGACCAGTGAAGTAGCAACTCACAGTACCAACTTGTGTAACATTGCAATATGCACAAAATTAAAGCAACGCAGCAAAAAAATGACAACAAATATACTAAAATAGAATCTTGCAAGCTACTTACCCAGTTTACCTTAGAAGTGACAAAAGGTTCTTTCGATACAAATCTGCCTCGATTCCTTGGTATTCAAATTGGTAACTGTTGGTAATCTACAAAATAAATAGCTGCAAAATAACCATTAAAGCACATTATCGTCCACTGCGTGTATGTGAAGTAGCTGATACACAGTATTGGTACAGGAGCCAACCTCCACTAATATTATCTCCGACTTCACGGAAGCAATCGAAATGATATTTGCCACTGATTAAGTCACACTGATCGATATTATGATACGGATACTAAATCGATGTTGTTCCATATAATTGATTGTCATCGGTAGGGATTCGCAGTGACGGGAAGAGCTCCAGAATAATGAATATTTTCCAAAATTAAAATTTTAAAATTGCTCTCCAAAATGGCGTCCACAGCTGGATGTTATCTCTACCCCAATAATTCAAATAGTCATCCAAACGATGATTCCAAAATAACGGAAACTTATCGGCTTTTCAAAAATATCTCAATACCCTTAAGAATCCACAGGAAGGATTTCTTAATTGCAAATTTACGGGCTCTTGATATTCTACCGTGTTCAACTATTCGACTCTGTGAATATATTCGAATTCGATTTTTATCTTATCACCAAGTGAAAAATGTGTTTCGTTAGGCGAAGTTCATACCTAATATTAAATAAAGCCGAGTAAACATATCAAGCGGAGAACGTAATTGTAACATGCAAAATGCATGTTACAAATGGACGTCCGTTTTCTGTCCAGATTTGTGCCATCTGGACGTCCATGGGACGTTCATTGGATTACCTACCGTCGTCATGTGGACGTCCGTTGTACTTTCTATTGGTCCAGTAACATACGTCCAATGGACGTTCATAATGGACGCCCGTTTTCTGTCCAGATTTGTGCCATCTGGACGTCCATGGGACGTTCATTGGATTACCACCGTCGTCATGTGGACGTCCGTTGGACTTTCTATTAGTCCAGTAACATACGTCCAATGGACGTTCTTTGTACATATGTGTGCTGTCTGGGTCTATTCTCACCTTCGCTAGTTTTTTTTTCTCTCTAGTGCTTATTCACGCCATTTAATTATTGTAAAATTGATTAAATTTATGCTTATTATGCTTAATACTCCTTATGAGGAGTTCTTATTGAAGGACTGAACTTTCAGTAGAATAAGTGGCAAAAATTACAAAAATGCGGAGGTCGTATAATTCCCTTGTGAGCTATTGTTAACGAGAATAATCACAAAAATACTATATTCTCATCCTTTACAACAATGTGAAGACAGTTTACTGCCCTGTAATTAGATAATCTTATAAAATTGATACGGTTTGTTCTAATGCTTTGTTCTAACATAAACTATTTAATTTTTTATATTTATTTATTAGGAAGTTTTAAGAAATTATTAGTGGATACATTAATCGAACGTAATAGTTTGGTTTTGAAGCATTCAAAAATTATCATTGCTCGAATAATAATAAAATATATAAAATTAACAATATTTACTAAAAATTGGTCTCAAAAGTAACCTTTTAAATTAAACTTCACTTTTTTTTATGAAACGCAAATTTTCAAATCTACATGAACAGGTTTCCTCGTTTTCCACAACATGCTAAACTTCCATTTCTAACCAGAATATATCACCGCACTTACTTGTGTAATATTAAATGTTACAAACGATTTAAATTTTAATTCAAAGGTAAGAGTGTACTTATACCCTTGCTCAAAAAATAGTAAGTTTAAAAATGTACTTATATTATATTGATTCTTTATAGGTCTTTAATTAATTCAGCAATAGGTACGTATTTAGTATTTCAGCATTATCTAACAAGTCGTTATCGTGTAGCCCGTAAATTTTTAACTGTTAATACAATTATAAAAGCTTGAACTAACAAATTCACTGAGGATTTAAATCTCGAACACGGACAATAAAGCTTCTGAATTTCTACCGTACTTTATCGTTAAGCCCTTAAATGCTGCAAGATTTATTGTACGTATGTATGCTTAACATGTACCATAAGTAAATTACTAAAACTAGGTTTTCTGCATAATTAGTATTTTTTTTATTGATCTTAGGTATTATTGTATCCGTTTTAGAAATTTGCATTTAAACTGTTTATTACATTTTTATCTGATATGATTTATTTGTTATTAGGGCATTTGCTATTTATTAGGAAGGTTTATCTCCCAGAAAGCTTTTAATTTTTAAACCTTTTACGCTTTTAACAAGTTGATAGAAGTTTTATGTAAATTCATCGATAAAATATTCAAATAATCTTTGAAGCAAGAAATTTCTTTAATAAATTTGTTAATATTATTTAATGAAGGTTATCTGCAAAAGCTTCCGTTTATTAAATTTCTCATAAAAGATAATTGAAAATTATTAATCAACAATAAGTGGAAAACGTAAATTGCTTTTAAATGGCTCTTTTCAGTGGTTTAAAATCATTAACAATGAAACCTTTGTGTTTTCAGGCACTACTTCAACAGTTTTCCTTGGAGAAATCCAAATAGAACACTGAAAATAATTTTAAATTAAAGTTAATCAAGAAATTGATAAATTACCTTTATAAATTAATTAAAGCTTTTACTTAGAGCTTTTTATACACTCACTAATTGCTTTTTCTTGTTTACAGCGTTTAATTTGATTAAATGTCGTTATAAATTATGAATTGTTGGCTTAAAAGTTGGTTTTTGTCGAACAATAATGTAGTTGTAATCTTAAATATAACATAAAAGAAAATCGTAAAATCAATAGAGCTTTCATGTCGGTTATTTTTCGAATATCACATCATTAGTTCTAAGATAAATGATGGATGAGTCAAAAAACTGGTCTGTTTTATTTCTAATTTGATCACGTAGGTCGTCAATCTCCAATCCATTAAAATGTGGTAACACTGCAAATCCAGATACATCATAAATATTTACCTACCTGTAGGTAATAATTATTAATAATATTAAAAATTTTAAATTGCCAACGAATTATCGATAAAGTATGATTTAATCAAACCCATTAATATTAGTAGTTCGCGATTTTAAAATTTTGTTAAAGAAGTTGTTTGATGTAGCAAGATTAATGATAGTGTAGTTCAAACTTTAACAAGCTTTAGAGCAGCCTAAAAAAGAGACGTCATCTTTAAAGTTGAAAAATTGAGATATTATTATATTGTTTTGGTTAATTAATTTTAATTGCTTTTATATTACGTACAAGCTGCAATTTTTTTATTAACGTTGTTATCAAAATTATATACACATTATTGTTGTCACCTAAAACTCTAGATATAAACTAATAGTTTCAGTAAAAGAAATCAATGTTCAAAGCACGTATCACAATAAGAATATCTCACTTGAGCGACACTAAAAAAATAGCTATAAAGAAAATAAAGAAAAACGAAATTGGTTACAAGTTTTCGTAAAATTTGCAATACAGATTTGAGGATGTTTCTGTAAAAGAAAACTGAAAATCTAAATACAAACATGGCTTTGGCATAAAATTCATTTATGACTCTGAAAAACATCATGTTAAATTTATTTTGAAGAACGCAATTAGCGAGATTTAACTTCTTTGATCTTCATTTAAATTTTGTTCTTAACTTGGACTTAAATGAAAATTTAAAGAAGTGTATAATGCTGTTTGTATAACCTCAAAAGAAATTTTTGAAATGCTTTTATAACTTGACAAACATTTAACAAGACCATCATTAGTCACACGCACAATGCTTAAACTTTATTCGATCTCTTGTCATGTACATTGCAGTATTCTAAAATCAGATTTCAATTTTCAGTGACCGAAAAATTTTATTCACATTTTTAAAATACAAAATATTTTTTATTATCCATACTGAAAGTACGAATCTTATTATCAAATATTTTGAAATAAATACATAATGTCTCCTAAGAAAGAAGGTAAGCTAATAGCTCTTGAAACAAATATTGTAACAACTGTAGATTTCAAGTTAACAGTAGCTTACAATTTATTGAAAAAAATTTTTTAACTGTGCCAGAACAAAATAGTTATTTTCTTTATTATCTTAAAACTACGAAATAATTTATTAACATTATTGCTGAAAATTAGCCGTCAAGAAAGAGTTAAAACTTTTCCTATGTTTGTGGTCAATAAATTATGCAAACTATGTTAATTAATAAATTATAATTTGCCGTAGGAAATTGTTTCAAAATGCGCAACATATTTTTAACTAAAGTTACGGGAAATTCAAACACTAATAAAATGTAATTTAGTATGATTACACAGAGTGTAATTTTAAGGATAATAAAATTTTAATGGTAAAAACTATTCTTATTAACATTCAGCAAAACTTTCCGAAACGAGAACAATTTTGAAATTTTTGGTTTTAAAAACTATTTAAAACAAAGATAACTAATTGTGTGGCAGCAATAAAGAATGTGAACACGCCAAATAAAATCATTAAGTTATTTTAGGAAATAACTTAGGCGTTGAAATTTGAGGAAGATTCGCTTTCGTTCAAGCTTAACCACAGCTCTGTCTTGAAAAATCGTAACGAAATACAGCAATAAACAGCTTATTAGAATTTTGCTAAAGATCTTTTTTTTAAATTAGTGACTTTGACGCCATAGTAAGTTGGTCATAGTATTGATTGGCTGCTGTTATAGTTATTAGTGCTTCTACTTTTATTTGGAATTGTAGTTACCGGGTATGGTTTTCTACAGTGTATTTCCTATCTTAATATTACAATCATAGCGCTACTATTTTTGACAAAATCTAGCAATTACAAAGAGAAGTCGGAGTATTCTCACCTATTGCCATCATTAAATCATCGCTGTGGACTTGGTAGGTGTAGTTACTAACTACTTAGGTTAAGCAAGTTTCGTCAGTATTATAAACTGGTTATTTATGAATAAAGAAAAACCATAGCAAATAAGTCCAACCTCAGTCCATGTTCTTCGAAAGAATGAATTAAAAGCAAAAACTGTTAGTTAAGATTTTATGTAAATGAAGAGAAAGCTCATGTTGACCACATTTATTTCAGTATTTTAGAATAATTAAAGTATACACTATACATATTCTAAAACTAAAATATGCAAAGCTTTCAAAAATGAAGTATTTTATGAAACTGTGTAAATGCAAGTTTGCAGCGCTTCATATTTACCTTTATTTGAATTTTAAGTTTTGATAATATAATTTATTATTTAGAATTAAGCATGGTTGATCTGGTAGTTAGTTTCTTCTACACAACCATCAATGATGTGGGTTAAATATGAGCTTTTCAATATAAGCAAGTTAAATAAATATAGAAATTTCCAACCTACATATTTTCCAAAAATTAGCATATAAAGTTATTTTAATAATCTAATTACATATGGGTACAAACATTTAGTATATGCTTGGCTTTAATGAAGCTTCACGGATAGGTTAAGAAATGTATAAAATAATTAAAAGTTCTGATTTTCAAAATGTTATTCAAATAATTTTATATGGTAATTTTTTTATGGTAATTTAGATAATACTATTATCAAAACAGTTTATATTTAAAGCATCTGCTTATCATCGCTTACCAAATTCCACATACCTACTTATATTATAAAGAAAAAGAAAATAAACAAAAATATATTTGCTATTTATATATTGCTATGTCTTATGTAGGTATAGTTTTTTTTTATCTTATAACGTATTTGTTTCTGTTTTACTTAAAATATTTTATTCTTATATTTTCTTAATTAAATTAAAAAATATATTAAAAGACTAGAAATTCATCAAATTAACGCTCGCTTAGTTAAATTATAACAAATACATTTTTATATAAGCAATATTTACAAAAAGTTTGTATACCAAAAATATTATGATATAAATCTTCTGAATTCAGTTTACCACATAATCTCTTACTAAATTCAACATACATAAAATAATGTCATAAAAGCTATTACAAAATATCATATTAAAATTTAAATTATTTCACAAATTTACAAATTATACTGTCCTAAATCAATAATAAATTAAATTTATTTGGAACAAATTCATATAACTCATATCTCTTTACAAATCCTTTAAATTATGTACTATTTACTACTGTACTATTTATTTACTGTACTATTTAACTTTATTAATTATATGCAAAATAGAAAACTTATTTTATCATATACACGTTATATCCATATCAAGTTGGGCGTCAATAAATTCATGAAGTTATTCATCAAGTATTTCATGAATTACTTAAAGGAAACTTCACGTGAAGTAATTCTACATCCACCTACTCCATTCTATAATGGGCTGGAATTAGTAAAAAGTATCTAGACAAAATTATTTTAATAAATTTTGCATATCACTTCGATATTTTTAGAATAGTTAAAAAAAGGTCACTGCATCTATTTCTAAGATATAAAATTCCTTATGTTAAATCTCTGCCTGCTGGAGATCGTAATCACACTTCTTCAACTAGCACTGATCGACCGAGAATAAAGTTCATTGTAGTATTCGCAACATTTTAAAAGAAAGTGTAGATTCAAAGTAAAATTTTTCTAAAAGCCTTTATTGCTTAAAATTTTTTCTAGAATGTACTTCTGTGTATTTTGGTGTGAAAGAGGCTTTAGGTCGATATTTAATTAATTTTGTAAAATGCGCAGGGTCTTGAAAATAATTTTGAGAAGAAGGTCGAACCGAGGAAATAATACCGGTCGGCCGCGATTTTGTTAAAGTGCAATAATTTTAGTAAAAATTTGAAAATAAACTGGCAAAAATGATGAAGATTGGTTTTATTTAACTTATATTACACTTATATTACAAGTAAATTTGAAATACATAGTATTGGGAAATTTAAGATGCAAAATTATAATAATTAGGAAATATCACAAGCTGTATACATAATTATAATATTGATAAAAATTTCAAATTAAAATATAGATATACATTGTTTTACTTATGTATAAAGTATTTGGTCAATCTAGAAATATAATAAACAAATAATTCTTAGATAGTCATGTCTTGAAAATTTTTTTTAAAAATACCTTAGACTTTCCTTCATAAGAGATAAAATATCAAAAAATTATAAGCTATTTCAAGCTCCTTTTCAAGATTTACTTTTTAAAAGCTTTCTATCAATTTGATACGTTGATACTTTGTTTATATGGATTTCTTAAAATAACTTTTTTATTTAATAGTTCTACATTCTAATGAAAAAAATAATTAAATTATTTTAATAATAAAATGTTGAACATTACACAAACCTGAAAAAACACAGAAAAAAATTTTTGTAGTCTCAAGCAGCATTTGAGATTTCCTATTGATTATAACGCGTGGGCTTGTACATAATTATTTATACAATATGTGGTTAATAAAATTTACATGATGTAAATTCAACCCCCACAACCACTATAAATAGGTATTGTTTTTTGCTTTCACATCTCCAATCTTCGGTTGAATAAATGCAGATATTCCATTTCCAAATGATTTTTGTTTTTCCATGTTCAAGTTGTCCAAGTACATGTTGTTTAAAAATTTTTCCTGTTAACCAAGGTTTTCGTTTTGAATTTTCAATTGTTATTCTTATTTCAATATTTCCAACGATGAACTTGTACAGTTATTTATTTAGAACTACCTTTCGAATGTTTTATTAGAGCTTTTCTTTATAAGCTACTCTAGCAATCTATTAAAAGATTGCTCGACATTTCAAGCAATTCTCAAATAATAAATATATGCTATTATAAAATGTATAGGTTCATTTGTATTCTAAATAATTAAAACTTAAGTTTTATTTTTATTTCAGTTTATATTTTTAATATAAACATGCACGATAAAAAAGAACGACTAATTAATTATCGAAGTATAGATGCTGGTTTTTATAAAGCTAATATAATTATAAAAGGTTATTTGCTTGGAAAATCAAATAAAAATATAATATCAACAGTCATATTTATACAGAACATTAAATTAATATGTTGCATATATTGTTGAGTTAACTCAAGTTAATACAAAAATAGCGATTTTATCATTCAAAATTTTCAATATACTAAAGAGTAAACAATCAACATGGTTATACAACACCTATTGAAATAGGTTAAACCTCACCTACAAATAAAACTTCAAATAAATTTGCCCCGACGTTCATTCTCAAATTTATCTGTAGTTTAGCAATTTACTAATTACACTTTTTACCTTTAGATATCAAATATATAGTATATTTATCTACCTACAGTATTTCCGATTGAATACATTTTCAATCATATCTTAATTGTTTTGTAAAATAATATAATAATATAAAATAATAAATAATAAAATAAATTTTAAATTAAAATTTAATATAAATAGTAACCTCTTTACATTGAAAACTAAAAATTATGTTGCAACCATTTAAATTAAGAATCAACAATATTGATTAAGTTGAAAATTAGCAATAGCAAATTTAATAAATTAATATACGCATTATTTAATCGAGTTAGGAAAACTGGACGACGCGCCACCGCCGTCCATTGCATATGAAAGCATGTTCCTTAATAAATTACGTAATAGTTACCAAAACAATTAACACGTACATTTAGTACGCATTCATATACTAAATTTTGAAATAAAAAGCAAATTATTATCATTATGATGACAACTACTTCATTTTACTTTAACCTCTACTCTTCTGCCTTGTTTTATATCGCCTTATCTTTAAGTTTAAAAGAATATATATTTAAGACTTTTATTTGACTATACCTATCTTTTATATCTTGGATATCTATAAATCTGTAATTACTAAGCGAATCTAAAATTTTTGTTTTATTTTCTTTAAGGCAAATGTTTAAATTTGTTTTAACATCAATAGGCTGCATAATTATAATTCAATTACTAATTGAGAATTGAATTACTTTGTTTAAAAGATTATTTATTATGGTTTTTTTAGTGTTGGTATTTGTTTAGATGAGGAAGTTCGGCGATATCAGTTATGACTTTTAATGACATAATATTTGTAATTTACAAATGACAGCTTCTTTTGATAGGTTATAGTTTATTGTTATATGTATACAGTAGCGGATCCAGGATGTAGCCTAGGGAGCTCAAGCCTCCTCCCAAAGGATATAAATACACCTTAGACAACTCAAATAAAACTTGATATTATTTTACTTTCTTATACTAGTTATACTACAGTAAAACTTTCTTCATTTATCTTAATTTAATTCATTTTAAGTAGGTATAGTATGTTTTCAAATTTTAAATTTCTATAAGAAGGTGTAGTCGTAAGCAGTTACGTAACGATTTTATAAACCACGCGCCTCTCATTCAACACGCAGTCATATAATCCGTTGGTTATTGTTGCGTATCCCATCCCACGATTTTAACTTTTTCCTATTGACTATTGGAAAGAGGACAATTTTCTGAGTATATTAACACAAAAATTTTTTAGGATTATGCAATAGTTGTCGAAATAACGGTATTTTAAAATAACGATAAGCAGGTAGATGTAATATGATACACCCCGATGCATAACGAACGCTTTCACGTTGAGGTACGGTCTAGTCGGTGACGGTCTCATTTTGTTGACGGTACGTGTGCTTTGATATACTCTTAATGTTGTTGTTAGTCGCGGTCGACATCCGGACGAGTTCTATGGCTTCGAGTTCCACCCTTAGCAAGTTCTGTTATTCTTCAGAGATATTTTTAAATTGTTTTGCGTAAGGTGTAAAAATAAAACAGGCCCGGAGGGCGCCAAAGGCGTCCAAATGGTCTGTTTTATTTTTTTGCCTTACACAAAATCGGCTAATCATATGCAGCCGTGTTAAAAGGTGTATCTAAAATACATGTAAATTTTACATTTTTAAAATCGACTTTTTTCGAAAACTTTTGCATTATCCTACAAATATGCTTCTAATATGCTTAGAAAAGTGTCCTTTTACGTATTTTCAATAGGAAAAAGTTAAAATCCTGGGATGGGATACGCAACAGTTCCCGATCCGTTTCCACCTCTACTAACTCTCCCCTACCAAAGTCTCGCGTGGTACTTGGGATAGTTAAAAAGTATCTTTTCAAAAACAGAGCATTCTTCAATTCTCGATTTGTTCACTTTTATACCTAGTGTCATCGTAAAAACAGAAAATCTGGCTTCCGTAATGGCAGCTGCACGAGTTTACAGTAGCGACTTGCCTCATTTTTTTTTCGTTATCTAGAGAAATAACTATTTAGAGAAAACTTTGGTAAGACAGGAAACATCTTTCACAAACAGCAGCAGAAGCTCATCGAGAGACCAATAAGTTTTCCCAAATATAACGAGCGAGCGAGCGTTACTCATATAATAGTATAATGTGTAACATCTAACATCTGTAACGGATAATACGAATTAAAACAATTTTATTAAATTAACCCTTTATGGCGTAACGCATTATGTGCTTGAAACATAATTACAATATTTGGTGATTGCGAGTTTGAATCTCACGCCGGACAAAGTTCTTTTAATGGTATTTTATAATACAAATGATGTCTATGTATTCCGATAAAATAATTTTCGCGCTCATTAGTCAAATCAAATAGCGCGCGCTTTTCTGGCTTTCTGTTACACATTTCCGTCCCATTTCACAAAGTTACCCCCATAAGCGAGCGGAAAGATGTTACACATCAAAATTTTTTTTACAAATTCTCGCTAGATTACCAGTATCCATTTGTAGTGTGGAGCGCAGCTTCTCTTTGATTAAACTGATAAAATCGTACCTTCGTACGACAATGACGGAAAATAGGTTGAACGGTTTAGCTGCCATGTATATTCACCGAGATATATCTGGCAGCCTACAACCTGTAGAAGTCATTGAAGAATTTGCAAAATGTTATCCAAGACTTGCTAGGCATTAAATAAAAAAAAATTTTCAGGTGCTGTTTTAGTAGGTATTTAATATTTATCTTAATAAAACCTACCTTCAGGTAGGTCAAGCTCTCCCCAAACCAAAATCCTGGATCCGCCATTGTATGTATAGCTGTTATTTGGTGATAACGCTTTGGATTGCACATTGTGTGTAGGCAGCTGAAAATTTGTCTCTTGGTGTTTGTATTAATCCGAAGATGATGTACCATCGGTTAGTTGGTAGCGTGTGTAATGGGTTTCTTTTCTGATCGCAGAGTTTTGTTTTCTTGGGAAGGTTTTACTTGAAGGTACTTGATCTTTGTGAGATAGTATGTTGGTTTTTTAACTCACCTAATAAAGTTCAAATCAAGAGCCGAATATAATTTATTGTTCGAACAAGAATCGCATCTTGATTATCCGGTGTTTAATAAAGAGTGTTTATTTTCGCAAAGTTTTTGGCTATCTATTGAGGGATTTTTATTGTGAAGATAAAATGTTATTTTTATTTATCCGCAAAATTACAGATTGATAATGTCATAATATTGTGAAAACGTTTGCGATAATATACTTACTGTGTATTTTAATTGTGATAAAAAAAACATTTTATAGTCTGTTTTTTTTTAAGAAAAAAATTGGAATTTGTACTAAAGCGATGACCTCGAAATGTAAACCAATGAAATTGCTTTGAAGTTAGACGCTATTACAATAACAAAACTTTTGCGATTGAAGTGCTATGCGTGTTGCCTAAACTGAACCAGCAAAGTCATAAATAAGATAGATTTGAAGAGAGTTAAATGTAATATCGAATAGACGTGGTTATTTGGTTATAACATTTCGCTTTTTTGTGGTGAATGTTTAATATTATTACAAGATTAAGTACTATTTAAATTATCTGAAGTTTCCCGATGTAAATTAGACTTTGCAAACGACGCGCCACCTATATTATTCATATCTTGAATCGACTATAGTTCTGAAAAGTGTGCTTGCATCTTTTGGTTTTACTAAGATTTTGATATGATTAATAACGTGGTACACTACCTTAACCATACATATCTATTGATTACTTTTATCTACTTCCATATTTGGAAGTTCAAATATGTGGATTGCCCATACCAATGTGAGTCATTGCCAGTTCGCTTTGTAATATACGATGCATAGTTCCTGCGTAATTATTTGAGCGATCATCGCCGTTTCAAGATTCTACATCTCTATTGGAGATAAAAACGGTCGTCTCCTATTTCTGCGTCTGATTACTCTTCCTAGGTAAGTGGTCAAAGTTTGTCAAGTAATTTATTTGGTAAAGCAACCGTCTCATCCAGGTCAAGAATCGAAACAAAGACGATTACCATTATCTGATGGTAATTTAGGGTCATCAACAATTTTTCCTAATAAACGTTTAAAAATGCTAAGAAAATTCACAACTTAGAAAAAGTTTAACTTGGGTCTAATTGTTGAATATTTTCTTTTATAATATGTAAAACCCGTACCCGGTACCCGGTTCAAATCCGGGAATTGTCTAAACTTTCTTATGATCGTCTCCGTGCCTTGGAGAGCACGTAAATCCGGCGGTCCCCCTGAGTTGATGATTGCCACCGTCAACTATTAAAAAACAGAGTTACAGGCATTCCCCAATCTAGCCTAAGCAACCGTGGAGTCTAAATGCTGTAACCTTTCTCGAGAAAGAGGCTGATAGTCCAGCAGTGGACTGAAGAGGTTGATAATGATGAATAATGATGTTAATTGATGATGAATAATTTTAATTCAAAGCAACATCTTCAAAAATAACGTATGCTATTAAATTTTCCTGCCAACGACTGCAACAATAATTATTTATTACTTTTCAAATATAGTAGTTTAAAGTGATAAAAAATATTGCACTTGTGTTTCAGAATAGCCAAAAATTTATAAAACTTTGTATAGGAATTTTATTCTAATCAGATCCGTTTTCATCATATTTTACTTAAAAAATAAACTGAAAGCGGTTTAAATAATTTAATACAAGTTTATGTTTATACCTCGATTTACAGATTGAACACTACATACAATCATAATTTCTATCGAGTACATTCAAATTTGCATTGTTACGATGCATAAACCAATTACTTAATATTAAAAAATAAAGTAATTATTTAATCCTAATTGAATATTATATAAATGTAGGTGGATAAAAACATTTTCAAAAATTATATCATGTTCAATTTGATTGTTGATAGTCAATAAAAAGAAATAAAAAATTGTAGGCGGTTTAAAAATGCTACCTCAAACATAATTACGTAGGTTAAACAATTTAATACTTTCTTAGATTACATTTGTTTGCCGACGACAAATACACCACGACAAATAAAAGTTTTTTAATGTATTGGAATTAATGAGAAAAACTTTAGTAAATATACATCACTGTGTTACTGTTTTCTGTATAAATTTTGTGTAACAAGATTTGCTTGGCTTAGACTATAGTAAAATAATTATTATACTATATTATGGAACCTCATAAAAAATACCATTTAACCGGAATTTACCCCAAATATTATCTGAACAACAGATGGGAAAAATTTAAAAATAAAATTCACTACCGAAATTGATACACCTGACATGGAAATGAAGTTCAAACAATTATAATTAAGTATTAATATTTCATTTCTATGTTTTTTTAAATTTTATTATTTTTTCATTATCATTCATTATTTATTTTAATTAATAGCAATCCAAATTATCTTAACATTATCGACAAGTTATTATATGAGAAATACTTGAAAAACAAATAATTATGATCTATCTCCGAAATAGTGAGTTTTAACTTTTTACGCCAAGTTAAAGAAACTTGAAACGGTGTATTTGGTTTTATAAGATTTATATATAATTTTTAGTTTAGGAAATACTTAGGTTAAATCATTTTTACGTGAACACGCGGTTGTTATTATAGGTCAATATTACATTAGGCTAACATTTGAAACTTTGTCGAAAGCTCAGAAAACTTGCGGTCTAATCAGTAACCAAATCAGACAATTTGTGTCCTGACCAAACTTGAAACTTCTACGATGTTATAATAATTATTATCCAACATGCTGTATATAATTAAAGTATGTAGTAAATTAGAACTCTTTAAATTAATCAAAAAGCAATAAAGCATAAGTTTTGTTTATTTTCGTTATATAAAAAACAAACATTTTATTAATTATGTTTATATAGCTTGTTGGTTTTGAATTTAATGCGTATAGGTACTTGAAAAAATTTAGTTTCATAAAAACGCTTTAAGACATTATTTTACAATATAAAAGCCGTACTAAAACCTAATACAAAGTTTCAGAGCTTTGAATAAATAAAGTGTTTCCTTGCATCTAAATCATTTATAAGATCCTATTATAGCCTTCATATATACTTACAATAGATTTTTGGGAGCTATATAAACATAATTTATCCTTTGCTTATTGTATCTAGAGCTACAGCAAAGCTACAGATTTATGATATGTTTAGAGTTGAAATCTATTACGGGTTTGAGTATTACAAAACATATAATATTAAATGTTTAATGTAGGTGCTCGTTGTGGTTTTATTTTCATTTTACTTCGTTATTGGAATATTACTCGCCGACTCGAAATGTTTACCATTATTTTATTTTACGTATTTAGATAGTGACTTGGAATAGTTACTTGCTACTTTTTGCATTGTTTCATTTTCATTTAACCAACATACCGTACAAATTTAACAAGGGATTCAAGTAGCAATTTCTATATAATTGGGCTCAAAATAATACTTTTCGGGAAAATTTATTAAGTAAATTCAGTGAAATTTTTTAAAAATACTTTAGAAATTAAATAGTTATAAGTTGTTATTGTATGTCAAGATTAAAGTATTTTTTTTCAGTAAAATCATTGTGTTAAAGCCAAAAGATGACAGGCGCCTATAGAATATACTTTAGTGCCTAGGCAATAAACTAGAGGTAATTTAAATTTAATGATCTTTTTTTTATGTTTTAGATAAAATAACATATACCATAGGTGAATACATAATTTAATACTTAATAAATATCATATAATATATATTATGTACTATGCAGCATACTTCGGTTTAGTATTAAAAATTTAGAATTTGTTTAATTTATTAGAACATACTGTTTTAAAAATTCCGAAAAGTTTGTCATATAAACTGTCTATAGATTAATATGACAAGATATGAGTTTGAAAAATTGTTTCTGTGCCATAAGGCATAAATGCAGAGAAAAGTGTTTACAGTTGAGTTACCCAAACCTTACAACTGAAATGAAAATGTCAAGTATTCGTAAAAATTTTCATTTATTGCTTTCTACTATAATATCCTATTAAAATTTAAAATAAAATTATTTAGTTTTCAATTTATTATTCAATTATAAATGCATATTTCTTGTTTAATTAGCAAACAACAGTCCGAAAAACTGTTTTGTGGAACTACAGTATTTATTAGTCCGGTATTGTGCTGAACCGGAAAAACTTCCGTTGTTGCATTTACAGTAGCAATTTATAAATGCTACGAAAAACGTGTTTTATAGTTTCATTGTTGAAAAAGCTTTTCAACATATTAAATGCAAATATGTATGAGATAATTTTTTAAATAAAACTATTAGAATTTAATTTTGTTTGTTATAAAACAAACAAAATATGCATATTTAAAAAAATCTAAATTTGTTATTTCACCAGTAACATTTTAATACTTGACTTTATATTTCATTAATTAAAATATGTTTGACTTTATAGATTATTCGGTTTAGAACAATCTGTAAGCAGTAGCAGATGGTCATTTTGTTCGAGGCAAAATCAATATTCACTGTTACATGATAAAAAAATTTAATTTAATTAGTGGTAGTTTCCGAACTGATGTTTGTATTATTATGTATCTATTAATCAGTAAATGTAATAAAATGTTATTTTGCCGATTAATTTAATAAAATATACTTATATTGAGTTATGGACTGCAGTCTATGTACATATCTGCTACCAGCCATCATCTAAAATTGCATGGTTTTTATAATCACTACGGGCGATTTTTCAATCCTGGTTGAAGTTTGGTTAAGGCCAACCAATGATTACATTGTAAATTTGTACTTTTTATTGGTTGCGTCAAGATTGTCAGTAGTAAATATTTTTTGAAGATAAATAAAAACCGAGAAAATTGGCAGAAATCGTACATTTTGTCCACCTGGTATAATAAATTACACAAAATATTACGTACTTAGTTAAAAATTGAAAAAAAAAGAAAATTATGCTGGATTTTTAAAAGAAATCGTCAACATTGTTATTAAAAAATGGTATTCTAAATGAAAGTTAGTTAACCCTAATTTGATTAAAGCTGATTAATAAATCGATTGTTAAAGTTTAAATTAAAAGGTTAAATCACTAAACGACTGTTATTCTATTATTAGAAACACCTTTACTAAACCTTTTAACGATCTAGTTATAATTAAAATATCGACAAAAAGTAATTTAATAACTTTTTTTTTAGAATTGGAACACGAAATCAAGTTTTGTAATTGCTAAATTTACTAAAAGCAAATAAAAACCGACAAAACTAAAATAGAACTGAGATGAACAAAACAACCCTTCTTTAATGTCGTGATTCATCGGCCAGTTTATTTCTTTTTTTGATTGACCTATAACTATTGTTATGCTGGTCGTATCATGACATTTTTGACATTATTTTCATCATAAATTTTTGAAACTTATCTCTGTTACTACCTACAACTTTATGTGTTGCTAATATTACCAAGACGAATAAAACATACGAAAAATTAAACAACTCGCAATTTTCAGAAAAACTGCTAAGTATACTAGTACATTTAAATCTCATGTATAAAATATTAAAATTGTGTATTTACAATAAATAATTCAGATACTTGTCTACTTAAATAATTTAATAAATATGTTATGAAGGAATACACATTTTCTAAAATCCAATAAAGAATAAATAGTTTTAAAAATAAAAATAACTACGTAAATTCTTAACTTTGAAACTTTAAAAACCCATATTTTGTAAATATTTTAATAGCCTTAAAGATTTCATTATAACTCTTATTAAAAGGGGGGGGGGAACGTTTCAATCAAAATTAATTGTTTTTGATTGATTTGTTTGAATTAATAAAATTCAGCTTTTGATAAACATTTCATATTCGAAACGATTATTTCTTTAAATATTATGTGTCCTTAAAAAATGAGTTTGCCCCCTCGCAGAACAATCCTATGAACGCCTACTAGTGTTTTAATACTACTAATACTATTTAATACTAATTTTTTAATATTTTATATCAAATTTCTAACTAACTTCTAGAAATTTTTCCAAAAATTCTGATGTTTCGACAGAAAATATATATCTTTTTCAAAATATAAATGTTTTAATAATTATTTTAATAATTAAAAATTAAAATTAAATTTTTGTTGGTCTTTAGTTGCATTTATCCAAAAATCTAAAATCTATTTAACTAATTAATCCATTTGATTGAATATTAATTTTAATTGGTACGTTAAATTTAAAACAAAATATTTGTGTGTTACATATGTATGTGTGGTTACAAGTTGGTTGATTACTATTTATATTTTTAACATTTGGTTAACTTGTATACGTTTGGTGTTATCAATAAAATAACTGTTAAAATTTTTACAAAATATTTAAATCGTCAGAAATCATAATTTATTGTCAGTTGCCAATATTTGTAGAAAACGTCGATGATGTCGTTTATATTACATTTTAATCTATAAGTATTGTTAATTTTATCTATGAGAAAGTTTTTTGTCAATATTGCAAGCAGCGTTCTATCCTATATTATTTGTTATTATAGTTTTGTATTGATAAAACTGCAGATATAGCAGATATATTCGATCAAAGCATGGTGTGGTTATGTTTACTGTTGGTTGTGATGGGTTTGTTCAAGTTTTCGGGATTGGATATATTTTTACTAACCACGATCGGAAGACTTTCGAAGCTGGAATGCTCAAAAATAATGAGTCTCATAGTGTTATTAATTATTTTATTTTATTTCGGACTCTTTTTGTACCCTTTTTTGTACTTTATTTGAGTATTTATTGTAAATTAGTATCTAGCCGTAAGGTGATAAATATTCGAAGTAAGTAAAGTAAGTTTTTTTCTAATTATATAAAAGTTTTAATATAAAATTTTAAAAATTTTAAGTACTGGAAAAATTATCACGTTTAATTTATATCATACATAATAGGATGGCGCTGCTTTGTTGCGAATTTTACTTTATTACGTTACAATAGATTCAATATTCATTCATTCAAATTGTGAGCAGTTAGACGAACGAATTTTCTATAAAAAAATTCTGTGCGGGTGTCGACTTTTAATTTTAAAATAATATAAATTGTAGAAATAATAAAAATGAACGAAATAAATTAGCTGTAGCTCAATGTCTAAACTTTTTACGAAACAGTTAATAAATTATTAAAAATATGAAAATTTGTTTTGTTTATGTTCTGAAAATTGTGTTATTTTTACATCCTACACAGTAATATAGGATATTTTAGTTTCTTTTCATATTATCATAAAAATTTATAATAATAAATTTTGTTATTGTAAACCTGTTATAAATTTTGCTGAAAGATATTTATAAAAACCTACTTTATTTTATAACTCTGGATTGCAAATTAATTAATAAGAAATAATTTATTATGTAGACAAAACTAAACAAACAGGCTAATATTAAGTAGTTTGCTTGTTGATTAAGTACCTTAATTATCCTGCCATTAAGACCAATTATATAGAGCCTGCACCACCAGTTACAAAATGCGTGTTTTCCCTAAAGAATTTACTGCTAAAGTCTTTGGATTTATTACATGATTACGCCTAGCTTTTAGAGTTATTTTTTACTTAACTTTTTTATATCTGAACTCTTACAAAAAAAGATTCAGCAAATTTTCAGCGATAAAATTGTATTTAACGCTCATTGATTGCACTTTGTTGCTGTCATAGAGTTTAAGCAATTCAATTATTTTTGTTGCAATTTAATTAACTCTCTTTGACTAACGGTAGAATTGCAGTCTATCCCGGTGGGGCCAAACAAATAGAGCACATTTAATTTACGCATACTACGTAAATATTATGGTAAAAATTTTATTTGATTAATTCAACCAAATAGATAGCTATAATGTCCATCGATAACAATTATTTAATATTAAACTTTAAAACATTGTAATGCAATGTTCACGTAATCATAAACCTCGTTCGTATTAATGTAAGTTCAGTATTTTTTACAGAATTCCAATTAAAGCATAGAAATTTATTCGTTAATTTCATGGTTGAAGGTTTTTTTCGCGTTATTAAACCTACGATATAGATTTAACTTGGTTAGATACTCTCTTGTGTGGGTTTTCAAAGTACGAGTACATTTTAAAAACATTTCCGAAGCAAATACATACATTCATAATATATCAAAATAATTAAGTGGCTCAATGTATGTTGAAGAAAAATTTTATTCTAATGATTCAGCAGTAAGTTAAACTTTGTCAATATAGAAGTTAAAAAAGGAAGATTTTAATTTTAAATTGAAAGAAGTACGGAAATAAATATATAAATCATATTTCGAATAAAATCAGTTACTATATCAATAGTAATTAGTTTTTATATATTTAAAATTAATAATAATTATTATTTTAGTTAACAGTAGTTAACAAAAATACATCGGAATAAATCGGTTATAAATTCTTATATACGGTCACTATAAAACTTGTATTTTTTGTATTTAATTCAAGAAATTTTTTTTAAAGAATTCTTTAGCGTACTGATCACTATAGCTTCCCATTTGCTTCTAACTCAAACTGAAGAATAAGACGGTAAACCACGTGACGACACGATTGCCATAGAAATTATGTTAAAAGTGCAAAGTACTGTTTCACAACATAATTTATTTATATTACAACTGAAAATATTTTCAATAAGAGATCTACAGTATATTTTGGGCTTCAATCTAAATTAAATTATTTTTAAAATTGATTGAATGCATAGAACTTAGTAAATAAAGCTTTTTAACGTTATCAAAATATTTTGATAAAGTTATAAATATAATGAAAGTTGAAGCCGATGATACATCAAAAGTATTACAAGTTGTCTGTGATGGATAATAAAAATATTTCTTATGGTACGAGTATTTTTACGCACATAATATTATTAAAACTTTTTAAAAGTAATAGTTCAGCTTGTAATTTGAAAATATATATAAAAATAATCTTATAAAAGTAAAAATTTATTTTAATTATTAAAAACAAATATTTTAGATAAACTAATTAATTATCTTGTCCCTACATAGTACAATCAAAGAAGAGTAAAGAAATTTAGAAAAATAATATTTAACAAAAACTAAACAAAACTATAAAATAATACAATTTTAGTCATAAGAATATTAAAAAAAAAACAAGTCAAAACATTATAAAAAAGGGGATGGGATACTTTGAAATCACCATTTCGCTGTCGTCACTTTGTCGTGAACCTATTTTGCCGTAAAAAATTTAATATTTAATTTTTATTGCAAAATGAGCTCTCAGAAATCTTTTTAAGAGGTGGCAAGTAAACTACATTATTTTTAATATACAGTACAATACGATTTTATTTTACCCAGCGAATGACTTCATTTATTTTGTACAATTAAAAATTCAAGTTTTTATTAAAGTTTTTTTACCTGTTTTATTTATTATTGTTTTATATTATACTTAGTGGCAAATTAAAACTAAACTTTATTTTTTAGTATATTTTTTTAATTAAAAATTTGTAATGTTAATTTAGTAGGTAGTTTAAATTTATTTTGCGTATATTCTAAAAAATATATAAAATTTAATACATCCTGCTTAAATTATAAGCTTTATATCTTTAAGGGGTAGAATACAAAGTTTTATACTCTCATTGTGAATGTTTTAATTTTGGTATTTTCTAAATGAAGATATTTTCTTAAAATTTACAGATTTATAATAAACCAAATTAAGCAATATCATAAGAAAAGTTTTAAAACTATTAAAATAATAAAATAATCTGCATAAGCCAGATCGTAACTATACAAATAGAGATTTCTGCAATTTATTAATTTTATATTTATTATTATTAAATTTAATATAGTAATTTTTAAAAACTGGAAAATTCAAAATGTCAATTTGTGTGATCAGTATTATTTAAACATAATTTTGAAATTATGACAGAAATGCGATAATTGTTACAATTACTTGCTGTTATTATTTATATTATTTATTATTGGTTAGGAAGAAAACAACATTTTTAAAAATGAATAAATTAAAGTTTTATCTTTATAATTATAAATAATATAGATTTTTAGTACAAATTTGTTAAAACCTTAAGAATTTTAAATCTCTTTAAATATTAATTTAATTTTGATTAGGTTTTGATTTTGATTCGAAATTTTTTTTATTTTATTAACTGAAAACCAGGTGAACTGCACATCAATGTTTAGATATTAAAATGCAATAAATGGATAATTTAAGTTACAGAATCGAATTAGTGACAGTTTCATGAAATTTTTTTAATGTTGAAATTATTACATTTTTGATTTACATAAATTACTAGATTTTTAAAATTATATTTTTATATATTTTTCATGTTCAATCTTGTTTTTAAAATGAAATATACAGTGTGTATACATGTACAATATACATAAAAGTTTTTAACTGATTACACTTTATTTTTATTTAACTGAGAATAAAGTATAATATATCAAACAAATTTTCAATTGTTTCGTCTTTTATCTTAACAACTAATCAGAGACTCTTTTTAAAATCATTACAAGTACACATATTGCGGTGTTTCAAAAGGATTTGTACCCACCCTGTACATTTTTGTAGAAAATTTTATTTTTGTAAGTTGAAATTAAAGATTGCAAAATTAGACAGGTGGAGGTGATTCTAAGGAGATACGAGGCTCTTTACGAGCTGATCGTAAGTTTTTGGTCTTGTGAGATATTTTGAGATTTATGATTTTTTTGAAGTTGTGAGTAATTAATTTTAAATATTTTGAATTAAGTGATTTTTGTGCGAGCGCATTTTTTTTGTGAGTGGCCACTGAATAGAAGTGGATTGATCGATTGGATTGACTTGGAGGAAACAGTTTTTTTAAACAGAGTTATTATTTTAAAAATTGTTTTAAAATTGGAAAGTTAAATATTTAATTTAAAGGAACAAATGGTTGATATTGATAAGCAGGCGATTTGGATAACGCCAACAACAAAACTTCGTTCCCTTCGAAAGATTATTAAAATTTTAGATAACGTTTACTTTGCATTAGTTTTTGGATTGATAATTATTTATAGAGAAGCATTTTTTTAATTGGGAATATTTTTTTTTGAAATACGGTTTATTGATTTTTTTTACAAGAAGAAATTTTTTTTTTTAATTATATTTGGAAAAAAAATTGATTTATCTTTAATATAACTTGCTTAAATACTTACAGATCTCGATATTTGTAATGCTTAAGTTATAACATATTGTCGTGTTTAGAACGCTAAAAAACATTAATTTTATTATTTTGTAAATCATTTCGAAGTTTTTTTTTTATTATTGTAAATTATTAATTTGTACATTTGTAAATACATTGTACATAAGATTTTAAGTAAAAAATTAAGTGTTGGTATCTGTGCCGAAGGCATTGAAGAAGGGAGTAGGTTGTAGAAGTCTAAAAAACGCGGCTTTGCGTTAGCTAAAGGCGGAAGGATTGCCATTTCCGCTAAGCTAAATTATAATCTGTTTTGATAATTTATATTATTAAAAAAAAGTAATTTAATTTGTATGAAAGTTATTTTAATTAGTGCTGCAAGTAATAAAAGAAAATTTGGGGAATTTGTGATAATTTTAGTCGGTGTGTGAAAATTCACAAACAAATTTGTTTGACAGACGAGTTGACGGCAGATGTGGAATCCATGAATTAAAAATTTAAAAATTAAATATTTAAAACGATAAACTTTACGACGCGAAAATTTGCAATTTATTTAAAAACAATTTAAGAATCTCAATGCTTGAATAAAAATAATGAATGAACCCAAATCGAAAATATTTTTGAATTGAGCGAAATTAATAAATTTGAACAGCTCGGGTCATTGCAATATAATCTCGAAATAAAAAAATCCAAAGAATTTAAGTCTATAGTGAGTTAGTTTTTTTTTTTTTTTTTTTGCGTTTTTCTGAAGCCTGAAAGCCTTATAAATTAGGGGGGTATGGCTTAATTCGTTTAATAAAAATTTTTATTTTTATTATTAACGATCTAAGAATTATTTTTGCATTATTAAATCTTTCAAATTTAATTTTATATTCAATTATTTTTTATAATAGAGATTAATAAAAACGCTAAAATTGTATTATTTTATACAGAAAATAATTTCCTGTATAAAATTATTTCTTATAGAAAATGTTATTTTCGAAGAAACTTAAATAATAAATACGCTAGCACGATTTTCAAATATTAAAAGCTCCCTGGATTTAGAAAAAAATCTAAGAATTCAGAAAATAAAAGAAGGCATTGAACAAAGACAACTACCTGAGTTGAAGGTAGAAGCGGCTATTGCAGATCGCGATGAAAGTTTATGAGCTCGACTCCAGAAAATATGAGTGCTCGAAAACTGAAAAAAAATTAGTGACTTTATAAATTTTAAATAAATTAATAAGTAGGTACAATTTTTAAATTAATTCAATTGCACTCCAATCGAATTGCATGTTAGTCGAGTTCTAGGTAGAAATCTCAATCGTAAATTCTGATCTATCAGAGGTAAAATAACAGATATTATGCAGTGTCTCCTTGATATCATTTAATTCAGAATACCTTAGTTTGAAATTTGATATAATAACTGTTCGATAATTAATCCCCCTGATTGTAACATTTTCTAATTGTTTATTCATATGTAATGACCAACCACAATCTTTATATTACTTTGTAAAGAAGCGCCTATATGTAATTCGATGATTAATTACATTATTTTATATTATGTAAGATCTTTTAAATAATAAATCTTTATATACTAAATTGTCCGCGCTTAACTACTATCTCGTCAAACTTAAATCTAAGATCGTCACCGCCTAATTATAATGTCGTCAGTACTTAAATCTAAGTTCGTCACCCTTAATTTTTAATTGGTCATTTCTTAAATCTAACTGGTCAATACTTAAATCTAAATAAATCGTCCATACTTAAAACTAGCGTCATCATCCAAAATTATTACGTAGCCGCAAATAATCATAAAGAACATTGTTAATATTTGTTAATAACAGTTTTTAAATATCATAATTGGTATTATCTCATTGAGAGATATTTGAAAAATAAAATCAAGCAACTCGCTCACATAATTTGCTGGGTCACTTTGAAGGTTCTCGATTGCGGCTACAACTTCTAGTGATCAGCCATTTATGCGACATCTTGAGACGGCCTTCGTAAGATAGTCAGCGTCCCCTTTCCCGTTGTGTAATTCATCTAAATTAAATTATCTAATGCTATATATTTTTCTACTTCAAACAACCGCCTTCATATTAATTATCATAAACAAATACCCCTACTTCGTATTCCCGCAATAATCTCTAATCCTCACCGATATTTTGTATTATAAGGATACCTCCTAGGTTACATATGAATTATCAATCTCTTTCATTACATTAGCCATCTCGTTTAAATATAATAATGTATAAATCATAATCTCAAACCAATAATTAAATCTTAAAACTAAAGATGAAGTAATTTTAAAATAGTTTCCAACCCATGCCCACGTGGTCGAGAAATTATTACATAAATTTCTAACGTAATGCTGTATTATATTCTTTTAGAAAAGTAAATCAAAAATTTTAAACTTACGTATTTTAAATTTGTCGATGGCTACAATTTTATTTAACGAAATTTAAATTCAAATTACTGAATAAGTTTGTCACACTTGTTTCACTAAGACCAACTGGTCGCTTTCTCTGCTGAAGTAATAATGGCTTCCACCTACCTTCTTAATCCTAATAGTAAATTTTTTTAACGGAAATTAACACCCTGCTTTTTTAAAACCCCTGTTGCCAAATCGTTGTATTTTAAAGTAACCAAAAATGAACTAAATTTAAAATTTCACGCCCATTATATTTAAATTCAAATTTACAATATTACACTACCCTAGCTAGTCGACTTTCCTGTGGACAAGGCAAATACAGACAGACAGGTCCTGTCCTATCGGTTTACATTGCATTAGTAGCTGTCTTGCAAGTTACAGGTACAAGCAACTAACACATTTACTATGTTAATGTAAACTAGCCATAACAGGTTTACTATAAGAGAGTTTGGATGTAGTTCAAGACGCGATAAATACCCCTCACTCGCGCACTTAGATTCTTGAATAACGAAAGAAACATTTAAGTCGTTGTGATCGTTCAAAGTACTTGCAGTACCCCTCAGTTGCACACTATATGCTCACACTGGTTTAATGATTACTTTATACACTGTTAGCTTGCTTTCCAATGAGAGTTTTGATTTTCTATCGATTAACCAGTAAAATTTTGATAGTTTCAAACCAAGTTGTTTGCGTTTCATGAAAATGTGCTGTTTCCAGTTAAGCCTGCGATCCAAATGCATGCCAATATATTTCGCATTGTTTACTTGGGGAAGTTGTCTATTGAGAGTGACAGTAGGACACGTCTCTCTACGCAGAATAAAGGTTATATGTTGTGATTTGACTTCATTTGCTTTAATACGCCATTTTCTGAACCATTCTTGAATTTGGTTAAGTACCTCTTGTAGTTTTTCAGAAGCATAGGCAGGTATTTCACTGGTTGCAAGAATAGCAGTGTCATCTGCAAAGGTGGCTGTTATTGTGTTTGCAGTAGTAAGTTATATCTGCAGTGTACAGCAGGTACAAGATCGGCTCCAGTACGCTACTTTTGGATACACCTGATTTTATCTGGTGTAGATCGGGTATTTCTTCTTGATATTTAACCATGAAGTGTCTATTGGTCAAATAAAACTGCAATACCTGGTAATAGGGTTTAGGCAATTTTGTTTTTATTTTATACAGAAGCCCTTGGTGTCATACTTTATGAAACTCCTGGGTAACATTTAAAAAAGGCAGCCGAACAATACTTTCAGCTTTCAAATGTTTTGTTTATTATTTCTACTACTCTGTGCACTTGTTCTATAGTTGCGTGTTGTTCCTGAAATCCAAATCGGTGTTGTGGTATAATAGTGAGTTAATCTAGTTCTGGTTTTAGCCTTTTAAGAAATAATTTTTCAAAAAGCTTTGATGGAATAATAGACAGTAGACTTATTGGTTTGTACAATTTAACTTCCTCTAAAGGCTTTCCCGCTTTTGGAATTAATATTATTTGCGCTACTTTGTTACGCGTCTTTGTTCATTAAATTAAAAAGAAATTTAAATAAGTATATTTTATAATTTTTATTGAAAATCTCTCGTATTCGCAAAATATATCGGTTTAAAGCCTACACGTGCAAAAATAATAAAAAATATGTTGAACTGTTAAACGACCGGATGACGGCATGCGACGAGTCATAAGCCTACAACAAAAGACGCCGTCCAGATTATTCCCCGAAATAATAAGATGTTTTGTAATTGAAATATGGGAATATTTTTCCCGAAAAAAAAATAATAAAAACGCTTCGTGCGAATATTAAAATCAGAACCTTGGAAATCGCGAAGTTGGTCAGACGCAAAATTTTTGAGTTAGTAAATAAAAGTTTGGAAGTTCCTTTGGGGCTCTTTGCGTTTTTTTTTTGATATTGTGATTTGTGTTTTGAATTAATTTTGAATTTTTATTTTTTGAACAGTTTAAGAAAATTTGTTTGGTATCGTACCATTTTTATAAATTTATGTGTGTACTATTACGATAAGTTTTGTTTTAGTAATAAATTATTAAGTTAGGTTGTTCGTTAATTTTTTTTTATTATTCAAATGTATCTAAAGCTAAAATAGGTCAGTTGAAATCATTTTGTTTATTGCTATAATAAATTAGTATGAATCAAGTAAGTGAATGTAATTTAGATTTAAGATTATTAGTCCATATTATTTAAATGTGCATATTTTTTTTGAATTTTTGTTTGAATAAATTTATTTGTGTATCTAATTGTTTCTCTAATCAGCAAATAACAAACTTGTTTGTAAATTTTTACAAACGACCAAAATCTTTAAATTTTCTTAAATTTTCAAATTTATTTAGCACTTACACTTCAATGAAAACAGCTTCAATACAAAATAAATCTCACTTTTAATAATAGAAAACATCAAAAGCAAAATTATAACTTAACGTAGCGGGAATAACAATCATCCGCCCGCAAAGTATGTATTTTAATGCAACGACTAAAAATTATCACAAATTCTTCAAGTTTTTAAATTATTTTTACTTGCACTTCAATAAAGCAACTTTCTATTTAATTTTTAACTTACTCTTATTTTTTTTCTTATTAAAAATTATCAAAATTAAAATTATAATTTAGCGCAGCAGGGAAATAACACTCCCACCGCTAGCCCAACGCAACGGCGTCTGTTAGACTTCAACGACCTAAGTGACTTCCTTCAAGTCACTCCCACTCTTCAGACTTAAAATCTAATGTACAGAGTATTTACAAATTTACAAATTAATAATTTATAATAATAACAAAACAAACTTCTAAATAATTTATAAAATAAGCAATTAAGGTTTTTAGCATTTTGAAACACGACAATATATAGTAGTAAGAGAATCTTTGGTAAGTAACCTTTTAAGTATAAGTAAGTCATTGTCTATGAATTCGGGCGTAAATACCACACAATTTAATTTGAAAATATTAGTATTAAGTTTATTTTTTTAATAAACAAAACCTGAGTACTATAAAACCATAGTGGAATGACAGAATTCAATAAATAAAACAGATGATTGAAAAATTAGAGAGAAACATAAGTAAACTAGAAGAAATAATAGCAAGATTGGAAGAGAAATTTGAGAGAAACGAAGAAAAGAGGAAAAAAAACTTATTTTATAAAAAACTTAGATACCAATAAATAGAAATGTAATTCGGCAAAAGTAGAGGAATTTTTAAATCAGAAGATGTATTGTCGTGTTTCGAAACCATAATTTATTTATTTTGTAAAATAATTTTTAAAATTCGATTTTATTATTTATTTATCACATTGTATAGAACATGTTTGTAAATTTGCTGTATAAAGGAAAGTGAAAAGCGTAAGAAAGAGTGGGACTTGAAAGTCAGGAGTAGGTTGATGTAGTAAGACTAAGGTGGACGTTTTGGCGTCAAGCAGATGAAACACCATTCCCGCAATTCTAATTAAAATTAAAATTGTTTTTGAAAATAAATAAGTTAATTTGAGTTTTTGTTTATTTTAATTAATAAAATTGAAGTGCAAGTCTTAAATAAATCAGAATTGTTAAAGAATTGGCGATAATATTCGATGCATAAAATTTCAACGCAGCAAAATTTGTTTGAAGCCAGCTGGGATAACATGTGCGCTTCAATACCAAATGCAAGGAAAAACAAAAGTGAGCATAAAAATTAAATTTACAATTTCATACTCAAGAGTCTCTTGCTGGAATAAAAATCTGTGTTACCTCGACTAATTTCACAAGAGGGTGAAATTGCTTATATTTGCAAAGTTGGGGGCATAGCAGTATATACAAATTGAAGTTCTAGAAACATTTAAAATATTATGAAGAGTTAAGAAACAGAAAGTAATTCTGACAAAATTGAAAGACCATAAGCAGAAAAGGGTAGTAATGGAAAATAAGAACAAGCTTATAGATATAAAGATTTATATCAAAAACGATCTAACTAAAATAGAGAAACAAATACAGAACTAAATATAGGTTATGGCGAGAAATGAAGTGAAAAACAGAGAGATTATCAAAGTGGGGTATCAAGGTAATTATTTATACATTAACGCTACTCAAACAGAATAAAGACATAATCTTCTTTATGTAAATAAACATCTATCCAACGATTGATAAACAATTGTCGAAATAAAACTAAAATGAAAATGAATAAAATCATAGTAAGACCGTATGTACCATAGTAGAAAAGAGGAACAGATAAAAATTTATGAATGAAGAATAATAAAAAAAATATTGGGAAAGAAAGTTAATGAAGAAGTATATAGACTGATTTTAAACCATGAATTATGAGAGAGACTGAGAACAAAAATATAGTAAAGATAATCAAGTTACTAAGACTGAAATGGTTCTGTTACAACATGACAAAGAATAAGAACGATATGATAAAGCAGGAGAGAAAGATCTGATCTGAGATGGTACGACCAGATGATCTGAGAAGCATGGTGGTCGATAAACGGCAGAAATGAGTAGAGAGCAATATTGTAATAAAGGCAGAAACGAGTAAGAAATTATATAATATTTAAATGTCATTTATTTTTCTATATACTAAATTATATTCATATGTACATAATTGCTCGAAATTCACACATAAAATAAAAATTTGTAATATAATTTTCGAAATATATTATTTGACATCAGTTAATAACACAAAGATTAGTGGTGAAGCTGTAGTCTTACTTATCGAAAGCTTAAGAATAGTTATCAAATAGTATTAACCTGCCTTTCTATTTTACGTGCAAAGATTTGTAGAAATTTAATAGTTTTAAAACAATACTCGAGAGAAATTAGAGAGCACTATAATAGAAGTCGCCCTAATTATTTAATTAAAATTTTAATTATTAAATTTAAAAATTACATTTCATTTAAGGATTTCCATAGAGAGCTTTAACTTAATTTATGTTGAATTCCTTTTGTACGCGGTTTCACGTTCATGCCATGTGTCTATTAGTTGGCTGTGATTTACTGCATTCTCTCAAATTATGCAAAGCTATTTTATTACTTGGGAATCACGTGACAATGACTACCTACATATAATGCCATTTGATGTATTAATTTTCATTAGCAATGAAAATGAATATTGATTGAAAATTAAAGCCTTGAGAAAAATATTCTGCCAACGTCGGCCATAGGATGTCTGATTATGCAAATGTAATTGTTAGGAGGAAGGAAATGTCTAGAAAAATATGGCACGATTTTAATGCTTTTACTAGGATTTTTACAACCTTACACGTAAATCTTCCTGTTATAACATTACATAAGCCCGTGCAGGAAGTCGATATTTTGTGTCTGTGTTTATACCACAGAATAAGACATCCCAACAGACATATTTAATTATATTATGTAGGTGCTCGTTTTAAATTAAAATTTAATATTACAGCTTAATATTAATTCATTTCTTTTTTTTCTTGCCTTTTTCTTTTCCTTTTCCTTTGCCCTTTCCTTTCGAACCTTTGCTTTTCACTTTTTCTGTTGATTTTTGAACTCGTTCAATAACTATTTCGCTAACCGGAGTCAAGGTAATTTTTAATTTCGGCCAACCTGTAATTTATGTTTTAGTTAAAGTGGGGTTATTCTTCTAATATAAATTTAAAAATTGAAAAATACGACGAGAGTGCGTAAAAGGTTAATTCATCATCTCTTATTAAAAATTCTTTCGCAAGATTGTTTTTACAAGAATTTGAGGTAGTAAATTTCAAGTCAATAACTCAATTTAAATGTGATTACGAAAAATTATACTATGTATGAAAAAATATACTATTTTATAATATATTATAATAATATTAGTTTAATGCCATACCTTTTTTAATTGCTTCAATTAATTTAGTTTTAAAAATTAAATCCGAAGTATAATATTTAATTTTCATCAATTTTCGTACTGCGTACAGAATAAGTTCTGCATCAGTTTTGGGATCGGTTGTTATTTGCTTTCGGATATCCTCAAAGCTGTCCTCTCTTATTTCTCCTTTTCGTATTATTTTAACATCATAAATATCCCGTTCGCGCTCTAACTGCTCTTTAAATTCTATGTGATCCAATCTTTTCAAAAATTCTTCGTTTTCATTACAGTGCTCATCGCAATCGTCGACTACCAAATATAAATTTTTGTCTACCATTAACATAACAACTGTCAGATAAGATAAGTAGTCTACAATCTGATAAAAGGTTTCATCGTTATAACGCCAATATAAATTAAAGTTTGATGTATCTAATGCAGGATAAATGTCGTATATTTCGTCGTATAAATCGCTCAATGATGGTTTTTCTATGAGTAATGTAATTGGACTTATGTTAACTATACTAGAGCACTGCTTACTTATGGTGACTAAATTTATTTCCATAATAAATTAAAATAAAATCCCACTAAAATTTTTTAGATTGTCATTATGTTATTATGCTTGAATTTTGATGAAGTTGCACGACAAAATTAAAACTTCACATCAAACTGTGACAGTATTGTGATGGAATTATGGCTAACCTATAAAATTAATGTTTTTGAACCTTTTTATATTTTGTTTATTAAAAATCAATATAAATTTAAATCACAATACACGGCATATTATATGAATTAAAATGCTTATAAACTGCCAATAAAATTTAGGAAAATAACTGAAAGTTCATCTTGCGGCAACGAAGTATTCCATTTGCTATGCACGTTCGCACTTCTCTCAAATATTAATTTAGTATGCATATCAAATGTACATAAATATTCATAATAATAAAACGAGCAACTTTCTGATTAATTCTGTCGTTGATATACTTCTAATTAATACTTAAGTAAAAAGAAATAAAAGGTGATATTGCAAAATCTAATACATTTTTGGTTACAAAAATTTAACAGTTTCCTAATAACCAACCATACGCTTTTCATTGTTACAAAAGTCGCTTGCGTGCTTTCAAATACTAAAACTTTTTGTTAAAGTTTAACTTTCCAAAAGTAACTAAATTCTTATTTCCTTTTTCTAATGATTAAGTTTTATCGGTTTGCAAAGTCTCGAAAAATTTAAAAACAGAAATAAAAATAATTTTTTTTTAAATTAATTCGAAAGCGACGCTTACCATTTTCGGTTTTAAACGAGAAAGTTTTAGGTTTCTTTAATCGTCACAGAATAATCATTAAAATTATTTTACTATGCTGTTAGAGCTGAATTTTTACCTTTAATTAAATTTCCTGTGTATTAGTAGATTAAATTCTATTTGACAAACAAAGGACTAGCGGCGAAACGTTTTTACTGATTTCCACCGAGGATTTATTTTTTCTTTGTTTTCGATTAATTATAAAAATAAGCTGATTTTCAATATTTGCAATTTACAGATATATAAATGCAAGGAAAGCATTTTATGATTTATAATTGAATATTTTTAGTATGGCATTTAAAATCTCTTTTTTATTCATTTTGCCATTAAAATTATAGAAATTATACGTCCCGACGTTAAGGTAGTAAAAGAAAGTATACTTTTTGCTGAATTAAGAAAAATTTTTAAACTCGTTAATTGGAAAGCTGACAAGTTAAACAAGAAATATTAACGTTCGTTTCTGCAGAACTTCGTCTAAATGTGGTGTACCGTTCAGTGCAACCGGAATAAGATATCGCCAAAATTCTTGTAGAAATTGAAAGATTATATTAAAATGTATAGTAATTGTGTTGGAGTACGTGGTACCTTCCTTCGTTTTCTGTTGTGGACTGTATTATAACTTTTAAATAAATGCTTCTTGGGCTTCTTCTTAAATTCAAAATTAAACCAAGCAATTATAAAAACGTATCAATTTATTTCTCTCAAATTATTCTTCTTTTTTTTTCATAATAATTTTTTATATACAACTAGATTTTTCATTATAAACATAAACTCAACTCAACATGCCGGGCGCCTTGAAAACACCCAGTTCTTCAACAACTAACATAATTATCAAACCAACAAAAACAATAATAAATATTTAACAACAATTAACAACTAACTACTACAATAATTATTTCGACCAAATTGTAATAAACTATGACATCTAAATTTTCCTCATTCGTTTGGTAAAACACATATGCGATTAACCGCCCGCGTTAATTCACCTCGATGCACTTTAATATCCACCACGCGGATAATATTATCCTTTCCTGGATGCACGCGAACGATTCTTCCCAACTGCCACTGCATACTTGAGATGTGCTCATTTTTTATTAGGACTAGTGCGCCAACCTTGATTAAGTCGCACGCCTTGGTTCTCCACTTTACCCTTGTCTGCAATTCTGCCAAATATTCCTTGTTCCGCCGCGTCCAATAATGTTGTGTCATGGCCTTAACACGTTGCCATTGACGTAAGCGGTTTTCCGGCACTTCCGTTAGAAGATTTTCTGGCAATGCTGTGAGTGTCCTCCCAATTAAAAAATGAGCCGGGGTTAAGGCTGATAGATCGTCAGGATCTTCGGTTAAAGGACATAAAGGACGGGAATTTAAAATACCCTCAATTCTTACTAATAATGTGCTGAAGTCTTCGAAAACAATTGGAAAGTTTATAACCCTTTTTATATGATGTTTTACACTTTTTATACCCGCTTCCCAGATGCCACCAAATGTCGGAGACCGGGGAGGTATGAAATGCCAACTTATATGCTCATTCGCTAAACTATTTTTAATTATATTATTATTTTGGTTAACAAATTCAAATAACTTGGAGATCTCATTGTTGGCTCCAACAAAATTTGAGCCATTATCTGAGTAAATATTAGATGGCCTTCCCCGTCGAGCAGTAAAACGGTTTAACGCAGCCAAAAACGCTTCTGTGGTCAGTTCTGATACTAATTCTAAATGGCACGCCTTTGTGCTCATGCAAACAAATAGGCAGATATATGCCTTTAAGATTTTTGCCCCGCGCGTCTTTCGGTCCTTTAGAGAAAATGGCCCCCCATAATCGATGCCAACATTTAAAAATGGTAAATAATTATTTACTCTAACCTTAGGCAGATCACCCATTAAGTAAGTGGTTTCTTTAGGTTTGGCCTTGAAACAAATAAAACATTTTCTTATCGCCTGTTTACAAACATTACGACCTCCGATTGGCCAATACGTTTCTCTTATAGAGCACAACAACGCTTGCGACCCGCAGTGTAACAACCGCTCGTGTTCCGTTTTTAATATTAATGACGTTAAAATGTGGCTTCTCGGTAAAATAATCGGATACCTTTTATCAAAGGATATTTTCGCGTTTCTTAATCGGCCTCCCACCCGCAATAGATCGTTTTGTACAAACGGATTAAGAGCTAAAATTGTACTATGCTTAGCAATCTCCTTATTATTTTTTATATCCTTAAATTCCTCCGCAAAACACTCTCGTTGTGCTTGTCTAATAAGTACATTGCGGGCTTCAATTAGTTCTTGACTTTCTAACTCCCCTCCTAGACGTAACCTTGTATGTTGTAACCTAGAGTTGACAATAAAACGTAATACGTACGCCACTACGCGCTGCATTTTCTTAAATGATGAAATTCTGCGTATGACAGAAAATATCTCATTTTCCATAATTTGCATCACACCCACAACTAATTTTTGTTCGGGAATTTCTCCCTCGTGTTCGTGCTCTCCAAGTTCCCATTTAGACTGATCCCTTTCTAAAAATGTAGGTCCTTGCCACCACAACTTGTGTTCTATTAATGACTTCGTTGCGACACCACGTGATAATAAATCGGCGGGATTTTCTTCAGAGCGTATGTGGCTCCAATCTTCAACTTCGGTAATAGTTTGTATTTCACTTACTCGATTACCAACAAATATCTTCCATCTATTTGGTGAACCTCGAATCCACGCCAGTGTAACCATCGAGTCCGACCAATAATATTTTTTATTAAACGTTATTTCTAAAACCTTTATCACCTTTTCACTTAAATTTGCTAACAGTACTGCCCCACATAGTTCTAAACGCGGAATACTCAATGTTTTTAGTGGTGCAACTCGGGACTTGGCGCATAATAACTTTGAAATGAACCTGTCTGCCGAAAAACAACATCGAATATAACAACAGGCGCCATAAGCCCTTTCAGATGCATCGCAAAACCCATGATATTCTATTTTGATATATTCCGATAAAACAGTTTGCCTTGGAATTTTAAACTCCGTTATCTGCGGTAAATCATTTTGAAATTCAAGCCATTTCTTTGCCAACGCCCTTGGAACTTCTTCGTCCCATTCTAATTTTAATTGCCACAATTCTTGCATGATTAATTTCGAAACTATTATAATAGGACTTAATAGGCCCAATGGATCAAACACCTGACAAATGACCGATGATATGGTCCTTTTTGTTAACTTATTTGTCCTGCTTACCTTGTGATTAAAACCAATTAGATCATTGTTTGCGTCCCAATACACTCCGAGTGTCTTAGTTTGCTCGTTTTCGCCAATCTGGAAAATGCTGACATCCAGGTCATTTATAACTTTAAATTGTCTCAACAACTCTTTGCTGTTGCATAAAAATTTTCGTAGTTCAAAACCTCCGCTGATTAATATTTTTACTAGACTAGATTGAATATCGAGTAGTTCCGTCTGTGTATTAGCCCCTGTTAAAACATCGTCCATATAAAAATCCTTTTTTATTACCTGACACGTCACTGGAAATTCTCCTTCATTTTCTAAAGCTAATTGGAACAGGCATCTTACAGCTATATATGGTGATGAAGCATTGCCATACACCACTCGATTGATTTCATAACCCTTTATCTCTTCACTTGGATCCTTTCGCCATAATATGCGTTGATATTTTGTTTGATTCGAAGTTACCAGGATTTGTCTGTACATTTTTGATATATCGCCCGTCATTACATATTTATATTTTCTAAATCTAATAAGTATCGAGAAAATGTCTTGCTGTAATGTTGGTCCTACATGCTGTACATCATTTAATGAAAGTCCGCTGCTGGTTTTTGCTGACGCATCAAACACTACACGACACTTGGTAGTTATGCTTCCGGCCTTTATCACCGCATGGTGAGGTAGAAAATAGCCATCCGCGTCTTGCATATTATCGTGATCTTCAACTAATCGCATATGGTCTAAATTTTCGTATTCTGCCATAAATGCTAGATAATCTGTTCTTAATTCTGAGTTTTTCATTAATTTTCTTTCTAAAATTTCAAATCGACGGAGTGCTTGCTCGTACGACCTTCCTAACTTATTAAGCTCTTGTTTAAATGGAATCTCAACAATAAAATTTCCTCGTGTGTTTCTTTTCGTTGTATTTTTAAACATCATTTCACAATACTTTTCGTCTACGGATAGCAGTGGTTTATTTAATTTTACTTCCTCGACATTCCAAAATCTTTCCAAATTTGTAGCTAATGAATCATTGCTATTCACGGCCAAACAACTGATGGACCTTCTTGGTCTAGTTTCTAACTTTACTTCACCGGAAATTATCCATCCCAATTGGGTACTCTGCATAACAGGCAAATTGGGCCCAAGTCGCTCTTGACCTGTGCACATTATCTCCCAAAAAACACTAGCACCCAACAAGACATCGATAGGTCCCGAGCTATTAAATGTGGGATCTGCTAACTTAAAATTGATCGGAATATTAAATCTTTCTTTACTGAATGACACTGCTGGCAATCTGTCAGTTAATTTTGACAGTACTAAACATTTTATGTCTAATTTGAAATTGTCGTAGCAAGACGATATCGATACCCGAACTTGCTCTCCGATGTTGGCTAGTGTTTGCCCGATACCTTTAATTTGATGACTTATTTTCTCCGTATGACATTTAAGTCTTTTACACATATTTTCGGAGATAATGTGACTCTGTGAGCCACTGTCCAGGAGCGCCCGACATATGATTGTATTCTTTCCGTATCTTACTTTAATCATTGCTGTTGACAATAACACTTGAGTATCATTAGTTACCGCATTGAATGTTACACTGTTATCATTTTTTCCTTGACTTTCGTTGATTACTGAATACACCTCTTGAGATTCCTCCCGTAGTGAATCGCTAGCCTTCTCCTTCGGCTTATCCCTGTCACGTTCCAAATGTAACAAAATATTATGTGGTTTGTGACACTTCAAACATTTCACTGACTTGCATCTCCACGACAAATGGAACGGTCTTAAGCAATTAAGACATAGCTTTAATCGTTTTATTTCCGCTATGCGACCTTCATGGTCTAATTTTAGAAATGATTCGCATTTGTATATCATATGATTTTCCTTACAATAGTAACAATTTAGATTGCTGGCCCGTTCAAGATTAGTAGTGGTAAAACTATTTGTAACTTGTTTTTTATTCCAGTTTTGACTGGTACTTGGCCGTTTGTTTTCGGTTAATGCTAACCTTTCCAGTACTGCGCATCTGGATTTCAAAAATTTGTTTAAATCATCCATTGTGGGTAACTCCTCGCCGTATTTAAACGATTCCCAGTCTCTCCTGCTTATGGGATCAAACTTATTGCTAATTATAAAAATTATTAACCGATCCCAAGAGTCGGTTTTTTCCCCTAGATTTTTTAGAGACCGCAAATGTTTACTAGTATTATCATACAAATTTCTCAACTCGATGTGAGATTCTTTGAGCAAAGTGTGTTGTTCAAAAATGGCTCTAATGTGATTGTAAACTATTAAATTTTTGTTTTCATATCGCTCTACCAGGCATTGCCATGCTACAGTGTAATTAACCGATGAAATTTCAATAGATTTGATAATATCCTTTACCTTATCTGACAGTGACGTTCTTAAATAATAGAATTTTTCGATCCCTGTCAATGATGAATCATTATTGACAAGAGCCTCAAATGCATCCCTAAATTCCAACCAGTTACAATAATCCCCATTAAACGTTGGCAACTTAATTGGGGGCAACTTTACTCTCGAACTGCTAGTATTGTTAGTAAATTGATACGATGATGGACCAATCTGATTTGGTCCGACCACCGAAGCATCTCTGGCGACCTCAAACTCGCCTCTTTCATATTCCTTAATGGTTAGTTTAATATTGCTTATTAACTCAAAGTACAATGTTTCAAATTCATCCCTTACATCGTCTTCGCAACGCGACTCAAACACTTCAATTGTGGATTGCAACTCGTTAAATTCATCCCATAAAGGTTCAGTTTTATTTAACCTAACCTCTAAGTTGCTAATTAACGCGCTATCTAATTCACTCATATCCATTGATTCAATAAACTTTCGTGTTCGCGTTAATTTAGCCTTCACACATCCCCGTTTTGCCTTCAATTTTTGCATATTACCGTCTACTTCAGTCATTATTAGTAAAGAATAAAAAGGGTGAAACTGACGAAATGTTGGGGTAATATACAATGGAAATTCAAAATAAATAAAACTTACTGACAATTATAATATACTGACGTAATGCCTTTTACCGGGATTTGTGCGAACCTCAGCCTGCTCCAATTTAACGTATTCTCTAAATATGTTCTCAACTTGAATTCAATTTTCTTAATTTATTTAAACTCCTGGTACTACTCCAAACATCCTACACTTAGGATCCATTCAATAATTTAAAAATCCGGCTCGAAGGACCATTTTGTTGGAGTACGTGGTACCTTCCTTCGTTTTCTGTTGTGGACTGTATTATAACTTTTAAATAAATGCTTCTTGGGCTTCTTCTTAAATTCAAAATTAAACCAAGCAATTATAAAAACGTATCAATTTATTTCTCTCAAATTATTCTTCTTTTTTTTTCATAATAATTTTTTATATACAACTAGATTTTTCATTATAAACATAAACTCAACTCAACAAATTGAACTATGGCTTAATTTAAAATTTTTTTTTATTTTAGAAATAATTGATTTTAATGTTTTGATTTCGCACATAAAAGTCGGTGAATTGCTTATAATATTCTGTTGACGGTGCATGTGTCTAACATAAATAGGTGCAGTGCTGTTCTAATGGGCCCAGTTAACATTTAGCTGTTGTATTTTCTAATAACATATTTATAAATTTATATAAAGTAAGATTTTGTTATTATGTATTGCCGTGTCTTAAAACGCTAAAAACGTTAATTTTATTTATTTGTAAAATTATTTTGAAGTTTTGTTTTAATTATTGTTGACTGTAAATTTGTTAATACTCTGTACATTGAATTTTAAGTTTAAAGAGTGGGAGTGAAGGAAGTCACTAAGGTTGTAGAAGTCAAAAAAAGTAGATGCGGTTTTGCGTTAGCTAAAGGCGGGATAAATCTTCATTCCCGTCTAAGTTTTAAAATTTGATTTGTGATTGTCTTAAAAATAAAAAGTGGTTTAATTTTAATTAAAGTTGTTTTTGTTTTAATTAATTAATGCAAGTGATGTTTGTTTGAAAATTACAGGTTATTTAGATAATTGTGTAATAAAAATAATACAACGAATTAGTTAATAAAGCGCGAACAACAGCTGCGAGACGCACACATGCGTTTGCAATATCATAAGATTGAAACCAAATTGAAACGTGAAGAAAATTAAAAACCAAATACAAAGAGTCTCGTAGCTATTTTTTTTTTAAATAATGGATGTATCCGAGCAGGAGTGATTTATGGATTAAGAGAATTTTTATAAATTTGTACAGCTCGGGTCATGGCAGTATATAGCCAAAATTAATTTAAATTAAAAATTCTGTCTTTTTAAACACGTAATTTTTAAATTGGAGCCGCTTCAAGGATGTTTTCTATTGAGTGGAGCGGCTCAAAAATTAATTGAATAAGTAGATCCGCCATTTTCGAGTGCAATTTATACCAAAAAATAATTGTATAACATAACGACACCCCATGAGCAGAGTAAACCTTATAAAAACAACCAATAAAATAATCGAATAAGTTTTTAGGTTTTTTTACCCTAATATATTGTAGTGGTTTTTGATTGTTTTTTTGTCAATCAATCAAATCCTTTACCAAACTTTTAAATACCTCGACTAGCTCTTCCTTGCGGTAGAGCAATTCGACCTCAGGAGTGAATTCCTGTGACGATATTGTGACGAAACAAATGTTCTTCAAAAACAATTATCCAAATTCAATAAATCGCAAATTTGTTTTCAAATTTAATTTAATGTTAAATTTAAAATGGGCTCGCTTGTTCAAACTTATGCGTATCGACAGCGTCGGCTTATCTACCATCTGGCCACGCTCGTACAAATGCAATTTTATTCTTCGAATTTTAAACCAATTTTAATTTTTAATAATTTCAAACTTTATAATCTCAATCTTTACTTCCAAAGCAATCAAAAACCATCAAATCCATCCAAAGCACTAATTCAACTACCGCTCGGTAGCAACTCATCAAAAAATATCCAAATTTCAATTATCAAAATTAATCCAAAAATCACGCAATTAATCCATTCGCATCAAAATTCATTTATTCAATCAAAATCAAAATTCAGTACTCACAACTATAATTCACAAATTTAAACTTATATCAAAACTCAAAAACTGCCCCGAGCAAACATGGCACAAGATGCTCGAGGTGGCCGCTTGTCGGCGACTGGCACATATCCTGGTCGGTTCGTCCCACCTGTCTAACTTCCACAGTCTTACAACTTAAAACTATTCAAAACAAAATAAAACTTTCATCAAATGTGTACAGGGTAGGTCGCAATCATTTTGAAACACCACAACAAAGATGGTCCATAAATTTTAATATTTTTATTAGTAATTTATATCATAATATACTACCATAATTGCATTAGAAAATGTTTTAAATCGTGGATCAAATTATTATACTACTAACTACTTCCATAAGATAAAGCAACAGTTGAATAGAACCGAATAAGTACTGGGTATATCTACACATAAATTACGAAAATACCATGTAAATCTGAATTTTAAAAATCAATTCATTTTCAGATTTTGAAGATTTGATGGTTAAGCATTACTGAACCAAATAAAATAAAAGTAATTAGACCGGAGAGTAATATTCTTCTTTCATATAACAGTTAATTAACAGAATAACAGTTTTTTTATTCAATAATTTCAATTTATCTTGCCAGAATAAAACAATAGGTTTGACATCTGCACTTCTACAAAAATGATCTACTACCAATATTCTAAAATTACTGCTCTTGTTTAATCCTAATAAACCAGATTTGTACACCCAAAAAACGATAAAGTTTATTATCTTTAACCCACAAAAGTGAAATCGTAAAAAAAATTATATTTCTTCCATAAATAGTCAGATTTTTAACTCAGGTAATTATGAAGTAATTTGAGATTAACCATAAAAAAATATCTTAACTTTTTAAATTGTTCTCCAGAATTTCTCGATAACTAAAACTGTGAAAACTTGTTGATGCTATGCTATTGATCATCCAGGAATGAGTTAGGTTATCATAAAAGCCATATTGGTAAATAAATCTCAAACTACAGATGCGATCAGATATTAAATCCCCAAATGAAAGTTATGAATGGTATTATATGAAATAATACCGCTCCACACTTGAATTCAAATAAGATGATCTCAAGACTGGTAAGGAATATAACGAACTTCCAACTCTTGAATGATTTCTATCCTAAACACAACTGCTATATTATAGGAGAAAATTAAAACTCAACCAAACCGACGCCTCTCTTCTTCAGTAACTTGCAATCATTTTCATTTCCGAAAAATTATCGAAAAGTATCTAATTACATTTTCAACTGTGAAATTTAAAATATACTAAAAACTTTAACAAAATGTAAACACAACAAAGACTACATTGTTAACAAATAATAAAAATTAATGTTATTGATAGCTGGCAGCAATAAATAAGAGAAAGGACTAAATAAAAGACATGCCCGTCATCCCGGTGAAACGTAAAAACTAAAATTATACCAATATATTGCAATGTTCTTCATCAGAATTACACTAGCGGACCAACTTCTTTAAATTAATTTTCTTATTTTATAAATATATAAAAAATTAAACTTTGTTTGCTGTTTGAATTTAATTAATATTAAATACATTTTATTTATAAATATTTTATAATTTCATAAATTTATATTTTATATGTTATAAATATATGAAAAATTAAACTTTGTTTGCTGTTTGAATTTAATTAATATTAAATAAATTTGACTTCTCTGTCTCTCATAGCAATAATAATATGCTATTGTTATACTGTTTTTTACATAATATAAATACAAAACTTTTTATTCAAAAAATTAAAATATGTTTAAAATTGAACCTAATCATAACATAAATTTCGACACATAATTTTGCGCACAAAATATCTAATCAAATTCTTATACGCAGAAAATATATGCAGTGCAATTTACACTTTGGTCTTTGTACTACTGTGATGACTTTTAACGATTTTTACACCTGAAAATTTGTAATAAATGATAAGCAAAGTACTAAAAAATTATTTCTTTAATTATACTCTTGATAAACAGTTTTTATATAAGAGCTTTCCTTCTATGGTATATATTTTGAAATTATAACATTTGTATGTGATGATATTTTTTAAAATACTATTTTATTAATAAATTGTCAATTATTTCATATTTTTTATTATTATAAATAAAACCGTACTTTTCGTTATTGTTAAGATTTATTTTAACTATTGAACTTTTTGCATGATTGTGATTCGTTAAAATAACGAAATGCGTCGCCACAACGTAATTTATAAATAAACTGCAATATAAGTACAAATTTTAAAATTTATGTTTGTTATATTTAAAATATATTTTACAAGTTTTCTCTCAAAATTTGATATTGCAAGAGCTTGCTATAAACAGACACATAAATTAGTTGCAGTGCTTTGCACAACTGCAGTGGTTGAATTGAAGGATGCAATCTGAACAAGACTTCCATATTGTGTTAGTATGTCACATTTCAAATTTTTGTTACAAACATTGCTAAAGATGTAAGTTTGTTTGTGAAGTACTAAATATTTGTACTTACCTATACAGAATTTCTATTTAATTATTAAGTTTTCTACTGAAAAAAATATGTTTATATTTTAATTTTACAATTTTGGAACCTGAAATATTTTTATCTGTCAGAATTTACTGTTTAAAATATTTATTTTGCAATGAGATGTTTTATAAATCAATTAAAAAAGAATAACCTAGAGTTATACTCAATTTTTTCAGTAATTCAAGTATTCATACAACCAAATTTTTGAGGTTAAAAGATATAAATTTTTATGATTTGATCTTTATTTTATATTAACAAAAAGTGAAATTTATTGTCAAAATAAAGAGATATAATAAAGAATCAATAATCTTAAGAAAAATGTTTTAAAAGGTATAAAAAGTATTTTTATGAGTATGCCGACTAAAATTTTCTAAATTAGTTTCAAAATTTGTTGCGTTACTTAAATTAAAAAGAAAAGCTTTTGTTTAGAGGAAATGTACTGTAAACACATAAAACCTTTCTTGAGTGGAAATGTGGCTTGTTTCTTGGTACCTATAATAATTGTAACTAACTTTATCTACCAAAACATCAATTTTGTTCATTAACACAATCTAGTGTAACCACAATTTATTGTAACTTTTGATTAAATTTAATTACACAGTTGGCTAAAGAATTAATTTTAAAGCTTCCGCAGGATAATTTGACCATTATCAAAACTGAACACGTGAAGCCTTCAGAAACAAAGTTTAACAACCAGCAAACTCCCTTATCGATAACATTTGAAAACAAATAAGTTAATTTATTTTACAGATAAAAGCATGAATTTCAAATAACTTGTAAGCCTTATAAGCGGCTTAGTAGTTGATAGCGATTCACTAATGTAACAATTTGCTGTAGTCACACGGCTCTTGAAAATACGTGAACTGTAAATGGAAACATAAATTCGTAATCAGCAATATAATAGTTTCGAATATGTTAAATTAAAATCCAGCAGCTAGCTTGAATTTGAGCTTTACATTCAATTTTGCTTATTTGCTTTGTAATAAGTGGTGCTTAGATAACGTTTGTAATCGGAAACAAACTGGAACAATAAACGATTCCTTTATAACCTACACGCACATTTAAAAAATTTGAATACGTGAAATGATCTTTTAGATCTTTTTTTAAACAAAATGTATATTTAATAACACAATATTACATGGACCTTCGTTTTTTCAATTTTACAGACATTTATTGAAATTCGATTTACTAATTATTTTCCTAATCTCTTTTAATTCTATGTTTTGGAAGCCTACTAATGAGTTAATTTAAAAGCACTAACCTGATGTAAATTAAAGGTATAATTTTAGCTGACTAATAAAACAGTAAATTACTACTGTAAAGATATATAACCGATTTAATTAAAATGAGCTTATCAAACTTAAAATCAAATACACAAATTTCGATAAATTTTCAATCTTCAATATATGGTAATAACAATGTTCGTACAAGTATGCGGTAGACCTCAGGATTCGGATATTCAAGATTATTGCTAAGTGACAGATATTATTATTACTAGTGTATAATGATGTGTTTAATACTAACAACGATGAGAGATAACTGAATGAAGATTTCCAAATATATGTATGACAAAATTACTTCTTGTACTTGATTGAATTAAAATAATTATTTAAAATAATCAAATATCAAATTCTGGTGCTATAGCTACAGTCAAAGTAATAATTTCTTTTTTATTATCTAAAATGAACAAAAAATCAACAGCTCCAATTAGAACTTCATCCTGCAGCCTTTTGCCTGATTTAAAAATGTGCATATCCATTAGTAGGTTCGCTTCCGATATCAAATGGTTTTTCATACTGGTTAATTAATATACATATAGGTATCAGTTTTCTGAATAGCCTGAAGCGTAAATAGCTAAATAAACGCTATTTTTTATTTAAATTTATGCATTATTTGATATTTTCCTTTTTATTAAAACAATTTTTGTAGCATTTACCCATCATTACTTACATATTTTAACTCTAAACATAATGTTGCCCAGATAAGCGTGAAAAGAAAGCTTTGACATGCTTATTGTGAAGTATAGTACTACATTATATAACGTAGAGCAACTCGACACATATAGAAGGTATGGTTAATGAAGGAATATTTCTTAACTTTAGGTATAACGCTAATTATTCGCCGATTATGAGCAGCATGTGTACATAAATCTGTATATAAAAAGCAATTCATTCTTTTACAAATTATGTTTCTGTGTTGGCATTACTGTTCTACCAGTAATATAAAGAGTTTCACATTTTCCAATTTTAATTTTATTAATTCCCATCAAAAAAGATTTTTATCTTTATATTACGTCTTCGGAGTAAAACTGAAAAACCAAAAAGAGTTGAAATTTATGTTATCGCCTTATTTGTACGGAACACAGCAAACATATTTGTTATAATTCTTTAGCTACTTCCAAATGTTTCAAAAAACATTGAATTTTTTAGTACTTAAATATTTTTATTTGTCTGAACTTTTAATTTATTAAAATTAACACCAACATCATAAATAAACTACGTTTGTTTATAGTGTTTAATCAAGGGGTAAATATTACTCGAAATTTGTGTACAGAAATTTTGGAATTCCAAAAAATACCTAATCAATTTCATTTCAAAAAATTCCAATGACTTACAATAAATTGGAGAAATTTCTCTATTCTACAATTAGTGAAGCTAAGAGGAAATCAGTTTAGTTTAGAAGTTCGATTCATTAAATTTAGTTGATTTGTGAAAACAAAAATAAAATGTTCAACGCTACATTTTTTAACAAGTCACGAACACTTTTGGTGATAATTGTAGAAAATTTGAGATCAAACAAAGTTTTAATAAAAGAAAATGTATCACATTGTTTGATTGTGATTTTGATTTGGTGATCTTTTTGGGCAAAACAAAATTATTCTTTCAAATAAAACCATCTATTATTTATCCACTGACGTGAACTTATGGTTTCAATGGTTAAAATTTAAAAATTTGTTTTTTCTAAGATCGTAAAAGCACAAATTTTGTAATAATCAGATACTCAAAAGTAATTGGATTATACTTTTAACTAACTTATACATTTGAAGTTAACCTAAAGTATTTGAAATACTTCAATAAAATATTTAAATATTTTGTAATTGGATTTCAAATATTTCTTCGGTAATTGAATTACTTATTCTGAAATTTAATTACTTTTTTGTTAATTGAAATCAAGAACGGATCCATTTTTAATCCTGCAGGGGTAAATCGAGTGTTTTGCGATACAATTAAAACAAAATTTATTTTTTCATTTTTCTTTAGATTTTCAGAGGACTTCAAGTTAAAATTATACACAGTGAAAATGTTATATTTAAATAAAAGAACAATTTTGTTATTGAATAATTTTATTAGAAATAAATTTATTTTATTGTAGTTACCAAATTTTTAAATTTGAAGAAATATTTTTTGAAACTTGTAACAAACATTTTTAATGATGTACATTATTATCTCCCTCCCCTGTATGTGCCTTTGATTAAAATTTAAGATATGTTCTTGGTATTTGAAATACTTGAAGTACTAATTGAAATATTTTGGTTAATTCAATAATTATTTTGGGTAATTAAATTACAATTTTGTTAATCTTTAAGTATTTTAATTACTTTTTCTTGGTGAAATAATTTAGCAGTTAATATATTAATAATTTTTAAGAAAATTTAGTATTTAGTATTTCAAGCACTTTCAATATTTACGAAGTATTTGATAATTTATAATAATTGAATTACTATCATAATATATAGAGCGTTTTTGTGTAATATTGGCTCTGATCAATAATAGGAACTTTTTTCAGCAATTTCAAATTTTGTGAATTCCGTATTTCTTCGTCACCAAAATAACTTCGAAATTGCTAATGCAGTATTCCAAAGTAAAATCTCGTGCCCTCTATCCTGAATACCTAAAACTGAAGACAATATTGTAATGATATTTTTGTAAAATTCTTTTGAATCGTCCCTGCTCTCGGGTGCCAAAAAGATGTAATGGTATTTTCGAGCCGCACTGTTTGGGCGCCAATTTATAGAAATATTTACACTTATATTTTGCTCGGGTAACTCTTTGCGGGAGCAGTTGGGAATTTTCAAGGGTCGAGGGTTCTTGCGTTTTCAAAATTAAAATAAAAAGAAATCTTTCCAATGCAAAACAAATAATTTCTTCAAAAATAATTAATAAGTTTCTAATCCAAAAAAATCAATTCTCCAAAATAAATTATTAAATCCAATCCAATGTAAAATTTTTAATGTCATGTAAAATAAAATTTTACTTTTATTCGAAAGGAACACAGTTCGATTTCGTGCCTTATCCAAATCGCCCGCTTATCAATAGCACCATTCGTTCCTACGAATGCAAATTTTAAACTTTCCAATTTTAAATAATTCAGATCCAATTTCTAAATTCAATTGCTCATTCCAAACTTTACCAAATCAATTAAATCAACTACCGTTCAGTAGCAACTCATCAAAAATTATCCAAAATATCAAATCAATCATCCAAAAAGGCGCAATAATGCATTCGCATAAAATCACTTTATTCAAATCAAAAATAATAACTCACAATTTCAAAAAAAATCACAAATCTCAAAAATAAATCACAGAGCCAAAATCATCGACCAGCTTGGTCGGCCATCTTGGCGAAAAAACAAAAATTTAACGAGCCAAAAGTCGGCGCTGTCACTCGCGCGGCGACCTGTTGGCAAAAGCCTAAATCCTCGTCGGTTCGCTCCCACCTGTCCAATTTTTACAGTGTTACAACTTAAATCATTTAAAAACAAAATTTTTATAAAAATGTGTACAGGGTAGGTCACAACCATTTTGAAACACGACAATATATTACCATGATTAACAAAGATAGAAAAAGTAATGCTGATAAAACCTAGTAAAAAGTGACCAAAAGTGAGACAATGTATTTCACAGAAAGTGAACCAGTTAGTCGAATATTTTTAAATCAAATTTTTATTTAAAAAGAATAAGATGCTTTTAAAAATATACTATAAAAACTTAAAACTTAAGATAAGCAATTTCTAATTATTATGATTCTATGATAATTTAAATATACAGATTTGGTCTAAATTGTTATTTTAACAGTTAGAGGTTTCAATAATTTTTTTTTTTTAATTTTAACCGATCGTTAAAAATAATTAAATTTTGAAATTATTTAAACAATTTTTACCAAAAATTGGCCAGGTTGTGCAGCTTAAATTTACCTTTATTATGCTTGTCTCTATGTCAGTAATTATGTTTGTAATTATGTAACTTTCGTTTGTTCTGTAACTTATCAAATTTTTTAGGTTGGTAACTTAAAATAAACTAATTGGAAGTACGCATTGGAAAGAAATACAGAAAGAGATCAGGAAGATTGTCGGCCATCTTGATCTCCTAGTGTTTAATCGATTGCCGACCTTGTGAGGCTTAAAATCTGCAGTGACCTGTCATAACTTCCTAATTTTTGAGACTGGTAACTTAAAAAGGTAGGTAAACAGAATTGGCTTTTTATATAAAAATCTCATTAAAATATGTTTCTTTGTTCTCTCTACCTATTACCGAACTGGATCGTTTAATTTTTAATATAGACTTTCTTTCTCGTAAAGAATTTAAGTTCTATAAATAATAATGTAATAATTGATTCTAAGAATACTAAATTAATTTTTTTTTAAATATAACTTCAATTCATATAAAATGATTTATTCGTATAAACTATAACAATTTTTACTGTAAAATGTATATTAGGTTGAAGTTTTGCATTTTTGATAATTTATAATCAATTTGAATCTAGCATTACAGTTCAATGGAATTTTCTATCGACTTATTTATTAATCTGTCAATTTTCGTTCATTAATTATTATTTAAAGTCAAACCCACCAAGTAAAAACAAAACGAGTTTAAGCTAAACTTAAGTAAATTTCATGAGTTGTCAAGGTAATTAAACTAGTTTAACTTAAACTCGATTTTATTTTCAGTCGGTAAAAATATGAACCAGTAAAATAAATGACTATCGGAAAATTCTAATTTTGAACCTAAAGATTAAGTCATAATCTCATAATACTATTGTTATGTATAAGTTTATTTCAGCAGAGTGTTTCAGAAAACATCGAACTTAACAAATATAGTGTCCAAACCCTTGTACGCAACTTGTAATATCTCAACGCTAAGTACTAAAGTACATAATAATGTATTTAGTTTAATGTTGTTGTCAGGCTAGTACACTAACATGATTAACAAAGAAAATCTATTAAGCCTTTGTGTTGACTCCGAAAATTTTAAAATGTAACATGTAGGAAAGACAGCAAAAATTAACAATTTTAAAAAAAGCTGCAGCTATTATCATTTTAATGTATTGATTACAAAAATTTTCTAATCTCAACTTTTATAGCTCTTTACAACACCTGTAAACCTCTTTTGCATTTTAAGATAAAATTCTAAGTAAAAAACGCAAATTAAAAGACATTAACAACGTTCAGGAAACGTGACAAAAAAATTAAATGACCTACTAAGGCGAATCTATATAAAGTATGCTTCTAGGTTCGTATACCTGCCTGCCAGCCAAATAATGAAATTTTCTCAACTTCTTCTAATATTCATAATTTCATTCGTCTCGGTTTACTTAAAACGAACTTGTAATTAATTGTTTTAAAATTTCAACGGTTGATGTGCTGACACTACTATTAAGATGATGTACCCGGAAATGCTTAATTTAAGGAACAGAGCAAATATAACTACCATTCTCTCCATTACACTACACAAGGACTAAACTTAGTCCATAGGTCGAAAATTCTCACTGGAACATTGTAACCTATGAACTTATTAAGTCAAGTTTGTACCTTGATTGATCACTTTACGTTCTTTTTTATATATTACCGGTAAAATGAGACAACAAAGTAATTTATTGATAGGATGGTAGGAAATTATTATTCTTCGTTTAAATTATCAGATTCGCAACCCTACTGTTTCACCATTTCACTTACATAGTTTCACATTCGTTGGAATAAAATTTATGTAATCAAGGTGGTAGACAAATTACACCAAGGCATTTAATTTCTCGTGTAGATTAGTTTTAGTTAACTGCCTATAAATTTTTAAACAAACTAATATAATGTGTGGGCTACATTATTTAGTAGCAAAAGATTTTTTCATGAATTATATAAAAGGGTAAAAGAAAAAATATTAATGCAAATTTGAGTTCAGCTATACTTACATTTTATTTCGCCACTTACATCAAAGTGTAATATTAATAATTTATAATAATAATATTTTCAAAATAATATACTACATTTATGTTTTATTCCTGTACATTACAACATGAAAACCGCCGCAGAAATAATTAAAAAATTCAAACGTAGAAACGCACTCGTTTGTGGTTACGTTAAATAATTCTCTACAAAGGCAAATGTAATTTCATTTTGACAACAATTTTGTGAAATCGCTTTTTGTTCGTAATTTATTCTTCCGGCTTTGATAAAAAAAGTTTATTTTAATTATGTCAAATGGTAACGTAGAAATAACTCTCAAGCAGATAATATACTAGAAAAATATTTTTTTAGTTTGTAAAAATACTTTAAATAACATTTTTCAGTAACAAAATTATTGATGAATATCTTATAGTTTACTATTAGAAAAAATACCAATGATTCTATATATTGTGCGGTTTATGTTAGACTGAAAAATATGCAGCGATAAGAAGTTATATGGCAACAATCAACTGTCAGATTGTATGTCAAAGTTATTTTTGATTTTTATACTATTGTAAAAGCTCGAATTTTGTACAAGTTTAAACCTATTTGTCGAGTTTCGTTTATTAGTATCAATAAATAAATTTTCTTTGAACTTGCAGGTAAAAATTATTGATTTCAATTTCTCTCCCGTTTTTAACACTTTTAACTTTTTTTCTGCCTTTATCTTACGTTATCGTGCTGTAAGTAGATATCGACGGTGGAAAGGCAAAACCTCTTAAGCAATATTGCAGTAAATAGCGCTTGCCTTTGCACCGTTGCTATATCATTGTGTTAATTTTTATAACAACTGAATTTTTATTAATGTTGGAACTTGAGTATTCAATGCCATTTTTTTTATATTTTAAAATTGTTCAATGTTTGTTTTATATTATACACGCCAAACTTTTCACTACAGTAGGAATCTAAAGTACTATTATTATTAGTTGGTGTTTTTTTTATTTATTTTACGTGACATTCTCGCATACCTCACACACTATTGGAGCATATTTATTTCAATGTTAGGGGAATAAACGTAGTTTATATTGTAATTTTTATTTAATTTTTGATTACAATGCAACTAACAAAAAAAATAAAATCAATATGTATTCTAGCTGTTCATAGAAATTTCAGATGACTGCCTGCAGTAGGAGGGATTCTTTTTACCGCATTTTATATCAAACACTTCAACATACTAACAAGGGAAACGCCAGGTATGCGAAATTTTGTTTTGGTTTATACTTATACTACGTATAGATTACACCTAAGACATTACGTGAATGAAATAGTAGCGCGCCATATTCAGCCAATTTTGAGAAAATCGAATTTGAAAATTTCTTATTTTAGCATGAAATAAAGTGATGAAAGATATAACTTGCAACAAAGGTTTCGTGGTAACGAGGTAGAGTGGTGGCTTTGATTAGCAAGGGTTCTAGGTTCGATTCTAGCATCGGTACTTTTTTTTTTTCAACTATTTTTTTTTTAATTAATTTTCTTTTTAAGTAATATGTAAATTAACAGATATTTAATAATTATTCGAAATTATTAATTTTTCAGATCTCAAACGTTGGACGATATCGTTTTGTCTTACTAACAGTATTTTCAACCATTTCTTAAATTGATTATTATTCGAAACGTTCGAAAATTTTTGGGATTTGTTAAAAATTATACTTTTTAATTAAATAAGTATTTATTTATATATTTAATAAGAAATGAAAAGTTACATAATTGAATAAGTATTTACATATTACATGCAATATATTATTATTATACATATTAATTATTTTCTGATCATTTTACATTGTATAATATTTTACACTGACGCTATTCATCGTAAAAACAGGGAAAACAGTAAGTTTTACGGCATCTAGCACATCTTGCAAATGAAGATTTTTAGCAGGCTCAAGGTTGGTTTAGCTTATCGATAGGAAAGCAAGCTTTATTGGCATTCATAAAACAATTACGGAAAAATCCGGGTGCATACTATGTTCTTAAATTTGAATAAAAACAAATAAACAAATGTTGGGATTTTTACCTACAAAGCACGTGCCGGAAGACATCGGCGAAATTTTAACCAATTGAGCACTTAAAACTATTTGTTTATTTTTTTTGAAATGTTTTGGTAGTAATTGTAGATTACCCCAAACTGTAGATTTATTAGTTTATGATCTTTTTGTAAGTTAAAATATAAAATAAGCTGCACTCAAAAATTTAAATCATTCGTAAATTTATTTCGAATTGCTATAGACAATCAGCAAGATTTTTCCGTAAATTTTTTAATTTTTAACTCAAAACTGAAGTTGTGTGAAATTTATTTCAAATTTAAATAGTGCATTATACTAAAATTATTTATATTAAAAAAAACTTGAAGTGTTTCCAAACTTCTGAGCAATAGTGTATATAAGTAAAAGTTAAATAAATTATTATCACAAGAAAAAAACATAATTTCAAACACTTTGAAGTTCTACCGAAGTTTATATATACTGTGCGTAAAAAAAGTTATTATGTCGGACGCGGAATCGATTGGTGTGCCTTGTTCTTCGATGGTAGAAGAAGATAGATCTGTTCAAGAACACGGATGCAGTGAAATATCTAAACTACAGTTGAAGGATGCCGTTGTATATTATGAGCATCTCCTTGCTATAAATGATCTTGTTGCATTAGAATCTTCGCCGAAAATGTCTCAAGAAGCTATGCAGCTAGGAGAAGATATTTATAATTCTTAATAATTATAATTAATAATTATATTAGTTGAAGAACTTATTATGTCAGATGAAATCGACGACGAAAATACTTTCCAAGAAATTAGTGATTTGTCTGATGAGGAATCACAAACTTCAAGCGACAATGCCGAGCCACAGAAAAAAAAGACAAAAATAAAAGAGTACATTTCACTAGATTATAAACTAAAAGTTATTAATATAGCTAGAGCGCACTCAAACTGGAGCTTAAAAGTTCTTCAAAAAAATGGGTGCTCTCGTCTAAAACGCATGAGCGATTTAGCTAGATGGGAAGAAAATATTAAAAGTGGTGGATCTTTAATTGAAAAGTATAAAAGAATCGATTCGTGGACTTATGATCGTTTTGAGGAAGCTCGGAAAAACTGTCAGCAGGTCACCACACGAAACTTGCAAGAATGGGCTTTATGTGCTGCAAGCCAATTCAGAAATATTGCTTTTAAAGCTTTTCTTTCCTGGGTTAACCGATTCAAACGAAAACATCGAATTCGCCAACGAAAAATTACCAAATATGTTACAGAAAGAGAATCTGCAACAATGGAGGAAACCTTAGCTTCTGCAGAAAATTTTCGCATACAGGTACGCGCTCTGATGCTACAATTTGACAATAATTTCGTCATCAATACGGACCAAACAGGCTGCCAATACCAGTCTACCTTTGATAGAACTCTGGCTCATCAAGGATCAAAGGCAGTTTTTATCAGAAGGCAGAACATAGACAAGGTAACACATTCCTACACAGCACAATATGCTCTTACATTATCTGGAAAATTGTTACCGCTCGTTTTCGTATGCTTACAAGAGACAACTGGTTCATTTGGACCCAGAGTTCAAAAATCGGTAGACAAATACATGAAAAAATACCAAAATGTCTTTGTCACATCTTCGAGGTCAGGAAAACTTACAACAAAATTGTATAAAGATTTTCTTATCAATATTATAAAGCCATATGTCAAAGACGAAAGGTTTCTTTTAATTATTGATTCTTGGGGTGGTCAAACCAATCCAGTGGTATATGATGAGATGTTTCAAGATGATCAAGGTATACCAACTTGTACTATAAAAGTCATTCCTCCGAAATGCACTCCTTTGGTCCAGCCTTGTGACGTGTACTTTTATAGGCAAGTAAAAAATTTCATAAAACGTCTACAGAATTGTGCTTACTTGATTGAGCAAAAAAGAGAAATAAATTCCAGAGAAGATTGTATTAAAATCCAATCAATTGTTCATCATCAGTTGTCTTCTCCAATCTTCTTTAACATGATAAATTATGCGTGGTTTGCTTCAAAACTCTGCGATGACAGAGACATTTTTATGAATGTTAATGAAGCTTGCTTTCCTATCGATACTCTAAAGCAACCTTGTGCCTGTTCGAAATCTGCGTTTGCAAGATGTGCTAGATGCCGTAAAACTTACTGTTTTCCCTGTTTCTACGATGAATACCACCCGGGATCGTGCGAAACGTCGGTGTAAAAAATTATACAATGTAAAATGATCAGAAAATAATTAATATGTATAATAATAATATATTGCATGTAATATGTAAATACTTATTCAATTATGTAACTTTTCATTTCTTATTAAATATATAAATAAATACTTATTTAATTAAAAAATATAATTTTTAACAAATCCCAAAAATTTTCGAACGTTTCGAATAATAATCAATTTAAGAAATGGTTGAAAATACTGTTAGTAAGACAAAACGATATCGTCCAACGTTTGAGATCTGAAAAATTAATAATTTCGAATAATTATTAAATATCTGTTAATTTACATATTACTTAAAAAGAAAATTAATTAAAAAAAAAATAGTTGAAAAAAAAAAGTACCGATGCTAGAATCGAACCTAGAACCCTTGCTTATCAAAGCCACCACTCTACCTCGTTACCACGAAACCTTTGTTGCAAGTTATATCTTTCATCACTTTATTTCATGCTAAAATAAGAAATTTTCAAATTCGATTTTCTCAAAATTGGCTGAATATGGCGCGCTACTATTTCATTCACGTAATGTCTTAGGTGTAATCTATACGTAGTATAAGTATAAACCAAAACAAAATTTCGCATACCTGGCGTTTCCCTTGTAAGGTAATTTTGTGGTAAGTGTTGATGTTCAAAGGATCCAGAGTTATTAGTTTGATATAGTTACTACTGTCTTTCAGATAGCTATAAAGAAAATGTCAAAAGCGGTTAAATCAAAATTTTCACTATTCGTTTGTAGGTTTTAGATGTGGATATGGATTCATGATAAATTATACTTACCTCAAAACTGAAAAAAATAAAACATGACTGTCAAGTACGAATGCAATGATATACTAGATTCAACAAGAAACTTTATGTTATTCCACCTGATATTTATATCAAACTTACAGTTGAATCGAATGATTTTAGTGTTTGCTAAAATTGTTTGTCAGTTTTTTTCACAATAATTGTAATTGCAGAAGTAAATTGTTTGTAATGGTTGTTATAAATTGATAATTTTGATTTATGTATGAATTTTGCTGTAGTTTACAAAATGAATTTGTTGGCGTGTTTAACTGATTGCAATATTTGTCATTCATCAAAACATAATTTTTGTTCCCTATTATGAGAATAAGCAATTTATTATTTTTATGGTTTTTACATGGCTATAAAAAGTTCAGTATTTGGTTGGTGCGCTAGTTATCTATTTGAAATCTACTTTTCTATTGTCATTTTTACAAGTGAATATTTTTTTCTGCATTAATTTTATTTTAAATGGTAATAAAAATATATGTAAATTAGAGATCGTATTTTCTTAAAGGTAGTTTTAAAACCAAAATTGTATTGAGTTTTTGAAACCCATAAATTTAGAATATTAAAAATGTGATTGAATTGTATATTGGAAATTGGACGAAAATAGTAGTAATTTTTTCTGTGCTAGTCGTTTTCTATAGAACGAAAGCGGAAAACAGTAAGTAAATTTTGTTGTTGTTGCTAGAAAGGTGAATTTTCGTTATTTCTCAAAGGAAATGAAAAATCACTAGAGAATTGTTGTATTGGAAAACTGTCGGCTGTGTCAGACTTTCATTCCCTATAAGATTATGAAACTTTTGAAATATGCTTTCAAGATGTGTCACTTAAAATTTATTGTGATTTACCATTTAAAGCCGCATTTGAAGTAAATATATTACATTTACAACATTATTAATTTTAATTGCTTACAGTTTTGTATAAAATTTATAGACGAAGTAAACTTAGTCGTTTAATTATAAGTGTGATATTTGCTATAAATTTAACAGCATTTTTAATATTCCATAATATCTTCACACTTAAACTAAATATTCCGGTAATAAAAAAGTGTTAACAAATTACTGTGTACTAACTTTTTCTATTTCTGAAACCAACTACAAACTTTCACAGACAAAAATTAAGTTTCCACGACTTTTATCTGCAAAAAATTGTATTGAACTTGTAAATTGCAAATGCAAATCAATCTTCTTACGGAAAATGTAAACCCGGATTTTGATGCCCCAAAAAGTTTTGAACTATTTGTTATATTATGCAAGCAATGCGAAAAATCTTTATAAATTTGTAAACCAGACTAATAAGTTTCAAGTAGTATTTTGCATCTGTATGAACATAACGCCGTTTATAAATTATTAATGCATCAAAATCCGGGTTCTGAAATAATCATATTTAATTAGGTTTATTTTTTACCGCAGAAATTACCTTTACTATTTTCGTTAAAAAATTTGAACATAATTTTCAAGTTTGTTTAAAATAAAATTCTAAAGCTTTACGAACTGTATTTTTATTACAGCATTAAGGAGATATTACCTATACTTAACTTTGACGTTTTCGTTAAGAAAACGTGCTTTTTCCTGGTAGAAAATTTCATTTCGTACCTTAAATATGCTATAATATTATTTAATTTTACATTTTATGAACTTTGCTTACCGTTTAGGTTAACGGTCTTTGCAAATTTTTGATCTTATTTCCTAATTTTATTTTTTTTCCTTATGTCATTTCCACTGTTTGATACCACATATCTTGTACAACCCAATTAAGAGCAACGTAATTTAATCTTGTCTCAGAGATTAAATTAAATAAGCAGGAAAATAGTTCTAAGATTCTCATTAAAGTGGTTTAAAATACGTTAAAATATTTAGTTCTTTCAGTGAAATTAAATTAGAAGTTTATAATGTCAAAAATAAAACTGTATTTGATTGATTAACAAGGTAATCTTCCGGGAGAGCACTGCATTGCCAACACAGAGAAGTTGAAGTAAGAATGTACACTAATTCTATCCGTCTATCTGTAAGTCAGTTTTATAATGATTTTCATCTTCTGACGCTTAACTTTCAAAGAGAAGATAAGCATTTAGGCCATTTATAATTCAGTTACCTTCTACTCACCATAACTCATTATCATCTCATCACTCACTAATGTACATACTAAATATTACAGTTAATAAAAATAAACTCGACAGAATAATTTCAAGCAACTATGTGAGGAATTTAGCAAGCAGAACTAAGCAAAAAATTATTATATTTTTACTTTTAAAACAGATTTTTTTAAATTTTAATTGATTGAACTGCAGACATTTCAAAAATATAGTATGTCACTTTTTTTTGTACCCTTTTTAATATTTTTACTCTCGATTATTGTTAAAATCTAATTTAGCATTTGAATAGTTTCGTTAAAACTTTTTTTTAATATTTTTATTTAATACCTTAAAATTGTCCATCAGCTATAATGTAGAATGTAACCATTACTTTATGGCAAATGCCTATATTATGTATGTATATTTGCTTTAGTAGTACATTTTATAAACACGATAGAAAAAATTTATTACAGGCAAAAAAGCTTTCTAAAACAATAGGTAGGTACATACTAAGTTTAATAAAAAGTTTTAATATTTTTTATGTTCTTTTTTATAACCAACTGCGTATAGTAATCTACATTTAAAAATATAAGGAGTATATTTTACTGACTACGTATTACTATTAAGAAAATCTACATTTTATAAAATATGATTTGACGACATCATATTCCCTCTAAGAGTTTAGCTTTGATTGTATGCTCTAACATTTTCCCGTATAATATAATATTTAGGTTCCGCAATAAAAAGCCGCTGTGATGTTAATTTATAATACTATTTGTTCATTTAAGCATTTTTAAATTTATTGTTATCGTTCTTTAAATTTAGTTTTATTTTATTTTCATCCGAATAACATTTATATTTTTATTCAAGTCTTCAACTTAGTCCTACCTTTACTTGGTTGCGATGTGGGTGTTTTATGTTTATTTCTTGATAAGTAAATTTATGTAAATAATTCTCAATAATACTTGTTGCCAACCTTTTCTCTTTTTCAATTAATTGTTTATTTTAAAAAGTATACAGTTCTTCCTATAAAATTTCCAAATTTGAAAGTGTTGTTGATTAAAAATTGGTTTAAAAATTCTTTAAATTTCACTTTAATTGATAAGGAGCTCTATTGAGCTCTTATTGTAAATCCGGTTCTTACTTAGCCACTTTTGATTTATTTTTTCTAATTTTTTGAATTTTAAACTGACTAAAGCAAAACACAAATATAATAAATATTGCTTTAAACTGTCAAAATAAGTCACGAAATAATTTGTCAAACTTTCCGCGCCTATTTCCTTTTCATCCAATATTTAACTTACTATATCATGAAAATCCTCTCTCCTTATATGTTTCCGTTTCAATATAAATGCGCCTGCACATTGACCTGCTAATTCGAATTGATTTCTATCCTAATTTGTAACTTTCGATATTCCTTCGCAAATTTGTTAAAAACTTTTTTGGAAGTAAATTTTTCAGTGGTACCCTTTTCTGTTTAGCTCTTTTACATTTATTTAAATCACCGTAGTTTTAAGTGACTTGCTGATCTAACCAAAATTTGAAAGTGTGTTGTTGCTTAACAATATACGAAATATTTACCTTGAATCGTTTTTATGAAAGTAACAAATTATTACATTATATTATAAAGTCTGAGGTTATATTATGTTTGCTAGGATAACTTTGTAAAATATTATAATGCTCACCTCGGGGTCATAGAGTTGCTATGTAATAAATAGAACATAATTCTTGCCTCGAGATGTGAATAGTTTCAATTTAAGGGATTAGGTACTAAATTATTAATAATTATGTAATAAAACCTTTATATGGAGATGAATAAATAAGTATAGTATATTGTTGTTTAGTAAGGTATTATTTCTACCCTCAAGCGCTCACTTTTTATTCTATCTAAATTTACGTAATCACGCACAAAATAAACATTTTCTGTGTTTACTATACAATATACTATTAATTCATTTACTTAAAAGCAATAGTGGCTACATAATTATATTATGGATATGAAATACCACCAGCCTCCGCTGATAAAATCGATGTAGTAGAATTAATGAATTTTTAAGGACAATATTACAAATAATGTTTTTTTATTTTATGATTAAAAGATATTTTAACCAAAATATATACGCAAATTATTTGAATGTGTACGAATTATTTGCTATTAAGGTTAACAGTTAAATAATTCAAAATTTTTTATTGAAACTGTATTTCATTGAGCTGAGGATATTTTATACTCCCCAGGTCTTCCTGTCTATAATAGTATTACTTATGTCTTGTTTTTGGTTAGACTTTGTTTCATAATTACTTAAATAATACTGAAAATGTGACCCCAACTGGTCGGCTCAAAAAGTATGAAAATGAAAAAAAAGTGTGAGTATGAAATTAGTCACATTTGAGCAATGATAGGAATTAATGCTGTGCATTTACTTATAAGCCAAAAACGGAATTAAACTAAATTATTACTAGTTTAGGTCTGAATTCATCTTAAATAGATAACCTATGTTTTGTATTATCTTGGAATCTTGTTAACATACATACCTATGATTTTCGTTTAATTTTAACGAATTACTATTAAGATTTCCTTGAAATCAAATTTTATTTTATAGTGTTTTAAAATTTTTAAAGTGTATTTTTGTGCTTCTGAAAGAGAAGTTGCCTACAAGATCTCGAGAGAAGTAATTTGCTATATTTATATAGACAACTTTATTTTTTTACTTTTTAAATTTTTTTTTTACCTTTAGAGGTAAGTGCCGAAGCATTACTTACTTTTCACCAAGTTTGTAAAGCATTATTTTCTGTACTTACCATTTTTCATCTTTGGTAAAAATTGTATTGTTGAGAAATAAATTTGAACGTATTTAACTTCGTTGTGGAATTTTTGTGTTAAAAGATATTTATCTATACTTTTTCATTTGACGATAAACCTTTTAAACTTATGTATTTCTTTACGTCTAATTCTTTATGGCACCTAATTCAAAGTATAGTTAGTATCCGACTTACCTGAAACATTTGTATTGCTGTATGCTCAATAAATGGAAGAAAAAAAAGATTTCTGTAGAGTATTTTTAATAAAATTAAAGTAAATATTTAATTTTAGTGTAATTTTACTAAAAGATACATGTAATAATTTAAATAGATATATTACATTATTTGTTCTGTTACAAATCTGTTTACAAGCTTTCGTTGCCGTACGTGTTGGCGAAATTGTATTATTTAACTTTAAATTGGATTTAACAATTTGATAATCGCATTAAGCAGAAAAGACCCGATACGAAATCTTTCTCTTTGTAAGTTGTCACTGTCAAATAAGTAGGGCAACATTGATCTCATTAGATAAAGAATAAATCTGCCGGGTATTAAGAAACACAGCAGAAAGAAAAAATACTTACTATCAGAAGACTCATTTGGCAACATTTAAAAAACGAAAAGATATTTTTTATATCACTATTTTAGAAATTGAAGAAATGAAAACGTTTTATATATTTAAATTAATTTATTTTTAAGACTAGCGGTTACAAAGATTTTTTTCAGTTGTTAAGTATCAAGATAATTAAAAACTAATATTATTTTTATAATATCAATTGTCTAAAATTACTGTTGTTTAATGGCTACAATCATTATTTAGCGAATTATAAGATAATCGCGAAATAACAAAGTAAAATAAATTTGTATAAGTCAAAATTAAGCAAAATAATATATCAAGCAGTGAATTTTTGAAAGCCTTGTGCAAAACCAATTTCCTCCTGTGATTGAACGTTCAAAATTGAGAAAATTAATGTACGCAGGTTTAATAACTCACAAATTTGTTTTGTTTAACATCTGAGCGTCTCGCACTTAGATAATATAGAGTTTTATAATAAAGGATGACAAGATGAGTATAAACGAAATTTTAAGAAGTGACTTTGTAAGGAGCAAATTAAATTTCAATTTTAAATTTACGATCGTTTTACTACCACTTTAAGCTTCATTTCAATATATTATGATAGGTGCAAAATTATTTACATGTTGTGAAAAGTTATTCGATGCCAGATTTTTCAGCGTTTCAAAAGCTTATTTAAAATCGTAACTGAAAACGACAATAAAATAACTCACAAGGGAAGGAACGACGCTGCTATTGTTGGGGTCTAAATTAAATGATATTGTACCATAAAAATAAATATCACCATGACTTTATCCCGCTGTATTTTGATTATCCACCTTCGGTTACCGCATTGTTGAATATTTATGCAATCGCGCCTAATTTTAATTCATACAAATTATTCGATTTACTATAGAAATATTAAATACAAATTACGTTAAAAGCACTTTATTAAAAAAGCAAAGAATTGTTTATTGCGTTTCTTAATATACTAGTAGTAGTAGGTAAGTAAATATTTACCTCTATGTGAGAATTGCTTAGAGTAATTGAAAAGTTATTGCGCAGTTGCTTTTTAACAGAGTATTCCATTAATTGACTTTTGTAAGTATCACAGATAATTCTTAAAATTATTAAGCAAGTTTATTATTAATTTAGTTACTCTACCAAGAAGCGCTTCTTTAGAACTGCACATGTTAATTTTTCGTTAATATTTACATCAGCAATCGCAGCAATGCCCCAATAATAACCGCAAAAGATAAAACATTCTTTGAGCTAGCATTATGTCTTACAAAAGAAATAATTTGTTCTTCTTCCGTTAATTTTGTAATCGCTAAATTTGATGGAGCTTCTTCGATCGTTTTGTAAAATCTCTTATCCATTTGATCGCCCAATATAAACTTCTTATGATTGTAAATCGTTGTTTCGTTTTTTATAATTTCTTCAAAATCTTTCATTTTGTCATCGTAATTCACTTTAATAAAAGACGTGATAGTAATTTCAAATATCTTGTTGGGATCTGCAGGTAGCGTTGCCACCTCACGACGTTTACGACCATACCCAATTTGGCCATCGCTGCATTCAACCTGAACGACAAAAACAAATTATTCATATATTTCAACTAAGCGTGAAAGATTAATAAGAAATTTATACTTACACCTTTACATTTGTCTAAGCAAACGTTAACGGTTCCTTTAAATTGAACGTACGTAGATTCTGGAAATTTAAAAGCTCTAAATTTGGCTGACAAGAAGTCTCCATCCACAGTGTTAAAATTTTCGAAGAGGTACGGATCAATCGAACATCTAAATAAATAAAGATAAGTTATAACATTTTGCATGTATAGGAAGTCTAGGGTGTAACCGTTAAAGTAATCTACTGGCTAGTTAATTAATTACATCTGTTTCAAAAAATTGCTACCAGGAAGGTTTACCATAAGCTGAATACATTTTCTCGAGCAACAAGTAGGACATATTTTCACAAATAGGAAACAAGGGGGTTGAATTTAATCAGAATTCCTGGAAAATTTATAAACATCTTTAAGCTCATTAACGGTAAATGAAACATTAGGAGAATATAATAATTTTAGGTTTTCATTAAAACATACTTCTTATGCTAGTCATTTATAACGTTAGCACATTGAAAGTGTGTTTTCCGCAGGATCTATGCATTTCTCTTTAGTTAAGGGTTTCAAAAAATCATAAATTAGGACAGCGTGAACTTTCGACGGCGAGGTAGGGACAGTTGGACACAGAGATTAAATTTAAAGTTTAGCGTTGGTTAGTAATAAAATGGTGTTTAATCAAAGGGACGGTCAATAGCACGGTGTGGTTAAGGACAGTCACTCTCAAAGATATACGACCACCCTTAGTATATCCTTTATTATAAAAATTATAAATTACTTTTATTGTCGGTTACTAAGCTATGTATTTCAAAATGTACTGATGTAAAAAATAACAAATACAAAGTTATTTACATACAAATTGTAAAAAATTAACAATATTCAATATTATTTGAGTTGATACAAGTATCTAGAATTATTTATTTTTTTTTTTATTAGGCTTAGACACTCTAAACGTCAAGAGAGGTTGGCAAAGAGTTTTGCGAAAGTGAGGCAATAAGTTTTGCAAAAGGGACCTACAACTTAACGTGCAGTACAAACCACGACAGAAGACAGACCAACTAAATTTTCAGCCCGGACTGAGGATAGAACTTGCGGTTACCAAGCAAGAGTCGTTTACTAAGCTAGCATCCTCCGTAAGAATTATAAACAGAAGCAAAAATTGTAAGTGAACCAAAATATTAAATTTAACAAAAAAATATGTGAACGTAACTATTTAATTTCTAGAAAATCGTTATTTTTAGTAATCAACACAAGTTTTAAATATTTGCTTTATTCCGTAGAAAAATGGTCTGGGGAAAACCACGCACAAAATTTAGTAAATATAATTATACTTGCTACCAAATGTAATTATGGTGTTGTCTCTTATCGGTTGAAATTAGCAAATTTTATTTCTTTGCAAAATTACAACAAACTTAAGTTCAGTGTGTGTATATTAATGATTGACAGAATTAATTGAAAGTCATAGCAAAACAATCCGGACTTTAAAGACTTTGTTTTCCAAGAAGACAATGATATTAAGCATTATGATAGAAATACTAATAAATTGATTTTATACCGTCTCGTAAACTATTCTCTGTGTCCTAAACTATTGCCAGTAAATCTAATTTAAAACTTTTATTATTAATATCATCTCATATAATTTATTATAAAAATGTGACTTAACCTAATTTTATAATATACACATTTAAAACTTTGCCTGGATCATTTATCACTACGATCATAGTATTATTATGTTGCTGAAATAACTTGGTTAGAGTGTATTTGAAATCACTTATTGTGAAATTAAGGCTTAAAGGAAGTTCTATGGTTTAATAACTTTATGACTGAATAGAAATCTGACTAAAAATATTACGAATCTATGCCAGAAAGTTATTTATTATAAAATCAGAAGTTTACCCAACTGAATACTAAATTATAAAAATTTAAGATACTGTTTTTTCATGTTTTTATCTCAAAATTTATTTATGTGAAGTAGATAATTTATTTGATAGTATGTACAGATTTCAAACAAAATTTTCCCGAATTAAAGAGGGTTGGTTACTTTTAAGAGTAGCTGCATGTGACTGCTAATGCTGAATACCTAATTCGACTCTAGACAAACAAAGAATTTTACTATTGACCGTCTTCCCTTGAGCAATAATTAATATTAAACTATCATATCGAAGTATGTAAACATTTTAAACATTTTCTAAATGAAGTGTATTACACTTCCGTGATTCGAACATCATATTAAGCAATAGCAGTACGCAAGTAGAGTGCATTCACCCAAAAAAAACTATAAAATAAAAAAATAAAAAATAATCGACAATTATATCATTTTTTCAATTTAAATAATTTTGAATTGAGAACTTGCAAAATTAAAAACTTGCGAGCTAACCTCTCACCCGATAATATCGCTACTGGGTTAAATTGAATAAAAATTTGTATACAAGAAAGATGCATATATTTAAAGTTAAACGACTTTACATAACACATCTCTCATTGGTTCATTTTAAGATACTAATCTAAGAAAATTGAGAGGTTACGATAAAGTTGCAAACCAGTTAAAAATTATCAACAAATAGTTAGGTTTTACTTTTTCAATTTCTTTTGAATATATTTCTTGTTTCTTATTATTTTTCGTTTTTTCGTTTTTTTCCTAGTTATAAATTTTTTTTTAAATAAAGATTTTAAATAAAATCTCTTTATTAGTTTTTAAATAATAATTTTCTATGTATATATTCTTTACTTTACGGTTAAAATTTTATTATTTTGAACTTTCTGTTTAGTTTATGTTTAATTTTATTAAAACTCTATTTATTTTCTAAAATACATTTGAAATTAGCTTTTGTCTTGGATTTACATGTTATTTTTAATTTGAATTTGATTATTATTTAAAAATGCCTATCAAATCAAAAAATGAAAATATAATCTTTTCACCTTCAGTGAGGTTCTTCTATAATTTTTTAACATTTTTTAAATTGAAATTTTTACGGCTAGAAAGTTTTTCTAAATCAAATAAATTTAGCAAAAAAATTAAATATATCTACACTATTTATTGAAGAAAAACAATTATTGAACAATTAACAAACTGGTATGAAAGATTGAAAGATGCAGTATATAGAAAAATAACCGTAGGGGTTAAGGTGACCCCTTTTAAGTTGACTATCTTGTTCTAAAATCCACATAATCTGTTTTGGTCACATTAAGTCCGATGAACCGCGATTTAGCATCAAATTTCTGCAGCCTAATCGGCCTTGACTTGAGTTAATCGATAGGTTAATTTAAATATTCTTCTACGAAACTTATGCACCATCTTGGTTGGGTGACGACCCACCCAAAAATCTTTTGTTACAAATGTAAATTAATACAAATAAAAAAGATGTGATCATAAGTTGCATTTATTTTTATTATAGTAATTCTTGTATCTGAATATGAGGTTATTAAGATTATTGCAATAAAAACCAAAAACCAAATAAATATGTTGCTTCAAAATGTGTAGAGGCTTAAAATCGATAACCGACCTAGTAGATTTTGATAAAAAAAGCATTAATTAGCTTACCCATTATAGATAATTGTCTCCTCTTGTGCCTTTGTGTCAGTAACCTGCATATGCGTTACTAAAATTCCATAAATTGTAGATGAATTCTTATCTAAAAATATTTCCATTTGTAGAGGCGTTCCAGGCGACACATTAAGTTCTCCTTCAACAAGTTTCCCATTTTGTCGAACACCAACTCCTAATTTTGGAACAGGAGCATGTTTTGTATAACTTTTAATAATTCTAAGCTCCCTGTAATAATTAGCAAACTTAAGTTATGAACTTTGTAATGAATGAAGAGTAGCGTGTGTCACATATTATCTTTTACATGCAGATTTTCTAGTGAATTAATATTTTAAGCTTTTCAATTAGACTGGATTTACTATACTAATAAGTGCAAAGTTAGTTTTTACTTTTCCAAAGTTTAACGTGGAATCCGAACCATTACACATAATATCAAATAAAAAATTAAATTCACGACCACGTAGCTATCATTAGACCGGAAAATTTCATTTTAATATAGCAAACCAAGTCCATAACACCTTTGAAGTTACATTGGATGTGTAATAGAAAAAGTTCTTTTGCCTTTTATAAACCGAAATACAATAAAATAGCATTCGTTTTCAAATAATTGAATATTTCAACAGCTTTTTTAAATTAATTTATCTCTATAGGAAAAGAAAGAAAGTTTTCGGTTAAATTACAAAATCAATTTGTATTTACTCTGGTTCGGGCTCTTGAAATCCTGCGGGAAGAACATTACGTTTATACACTGTGTGAATCGACGCAGGTGAAGGACATTTAACGTAGAAAACTTCTTCGATTTTGTCTACTTGTGAAGAATTGTTACTTGTAGCTTCTGATTCTGTTATTATCGTCTGGTAAAATATTTGTTTACCCTAAAAAGAAGACAATAAATAAATATTAAGTATAATTTTATTAATTATAAAAAAAACTTACAGTAATCTGATTGACAACTCGAGTTATACCACACTGATAAAAATCTGTTATGTTAAGTTGAAATATGGATAGTGATCCAGCATCATCCGTTTGAGGTTTACAAGCAGGATCCGGATATTCTCTGAGTCCCTGAAGGTAAACGCTTTTTGTTGATTTTGTTATAGGAACTTCTATACGCATGAGATCGCGAGTACACTTTACTTTTGGTTCCACTACAATGCAAAAGTTAGATTAATTATAAATAACATTTTTATGTATTGTAAAATTTTGTTATACATAGTTCAAGTATAAAAGAACTTTTAAATTAAAAGGATAAAACTTGTGGTTAAAAAGAAATTCTTTTGAAATGGTCACAGTAAACTTTTCATTGTCCAACTTTAAAAGTTTCGTTTCGTTAAAAATAAATCATGTTAAAATTTTCGCAGCATGGTTTTTTCTAAATTTTGTAATAATAAAGCAATACTTATGCAATCTCATTAGCAAATCTAATTTTTACTTTTGCAATAAATTGCTTAATAGTACAATAAATCAGTCAATTGGTTATTTCAATTATAATTATCGATTTATTTCTGAAAATTAAGTGAAAGTGACTTAAAAAAAACAATAAAATTAGAATGTTAATTTGTTTATTTGTTGTTGGTTTATTTGAATTTACATCATCAACAATAAAAGGAAAACCTTTATTGTGTGCAAAATAAGGCTAGGGTCATGACACGACTTAACTTTTGTGATTTAAACCAGCGAATTGAACTTTTTTTGCAGCATCCATAAGAAAGGACAATTTGACAACATTGGATCAAGATGAAGTGAAGAGAAAATCTCTGACAACGAACGCTAAGATCAGAATACTGAAAATTGAGATAGAAACTCGTATTATACTTTCAAGACAAATAAGTAGTAACTTGTAAGACATTTTACATTTTAATTTAAGAAATGAGTAACGTTTGCAAGATCACATCTGCTGAATTTTAAAAAATATGGAAATATTATGATCGTGTATAAATTCCAGTAAAAATTCTAATTTTTATTACTATAGGTTAGGTTAGGTATAAAAATTTTAGTCCAAATCTTAATCGAGCTAACTGTACAGTCACCGTAAAATATTAATTAATTTTGAAATGCTTGAAGGAAATCATATTCGCAATATTTCTTATAAATATTATTGTAAGGTTACTATATCTACTAAATAAATTTGCAGAAAATCTACTTTCTCTTCTACGTGCTCTATACTTTAAGCGACCTTTAAAGTAAATCGTGTATGGAATGACCTAGTTTCTAGATCTTAGAATGTTGTCATTTACGCTATAGTAAGGAAACATGACTTTTTTCCTAAAATTTTGCAGTCCGCAATAAAAATTGTGCGCTCCAAATTTCTAACAAATATACGGATAATTTCGGATTTGCATTATTTGAAAAGTGTAAGTTCAACATCATTATGCGCATTTTTGACATTTGAGATAACTTTAACTGGAAACATCATAAATTAGCATAAATAATTTATTCTTTTATAGATAGCAGTGGATTAAATGCTGTGGTTTCATCTTTTACAAAATATGATATCAACGATCAGGCCAGACTAAAAGTTTGGTTTTAAATTCTCGCCATTTATAAAAAAAAGCACCGCAAGCTATTCAATTTTGATTCCGTCATTTGAACAACAATAAGAAGAATTGGAGTTTAAAAATAAGTGCATCGAAATTTAATATGCTGATTAGGGAAACACAGACTTCATATTAAATTTGTAAATATCGATAAGAAAACTGGTATTTTTACGTGGGATAATAAGCCCACACGTTTATGGTAAAAAAAGCTTGTGACCTCACGATGTGAGGACAATGTTCTTTTAAATTAAAATAATAAGATGAATCGATCATCGCAGACTAAAATTTATTGCTCACATGGTGTTTCCAGCACAAATTCCGCAATGCATCTTTAAATTGTTGATCTCGGAGAATTCAAAATGATTTATGGATCATATCTAAAAGATTTTCCTTGCGTATTTTACGAATAAATTGTCTCAAGATTAATAAATTGCAAAAACTTACGTTTTTAAATTGCATTTATTCTTAAAGTGCATTACTTGCTCGGTTCTGAAATTCTTGTTAATATAATATTGGTATATTTATATTATTGTATAATCAAATTAAATCTTTAATTTACACCGATTCTGTCCATAAAAGTATAGTTAAATTTACACTACAATAAACGAGTAGGCTTATTTAGTAGCATACGCAGATATTACTCCTCGAGGGTATTACAAAAATAAGCTTCTGCAATTTAAGTAAAAAGAAATGCCAAAGCAAATACTCATAAAGTGCCACTTCTACGATTACTTCCTATCCGTTTTCAGTTGGATTGAAAATACGTAAGATGATCTAATTAATTTTTTAGAAGCTTGGCTTCCAATAGAAGCGTTACTAAAAAGAAAATTTTACTACCAGTCAGCATTGAGTAAAATAATCTGACAAGAACACCGTAGCCCTAATCCTTGTCAATCAATTTTAGATTATTCTTGTAAATCTAGAATTCCTACTTCTCGACACCGAAAGTAATTTTATTAGGTAATTACAAAATTTGCCAGAGACCAATGTTTAATCCTACTTTTAATGCGTTTATTTAAATTTTAGAATTTATTAATTTTCTCGATTGGGCATATAAAATTACCTTGCTTGTAGAATTAATTTAAAATTTAAATTATTCCTTAACAAACATGTATTTATAATACTAAGCTATTAGAGCTTCCACATTTTTTACTTGTCGGTATATTCGTGTTTAATTGTATGTACATATCAGATATTTTGCCTTAGAGATTTGTACCACACGAGAGTAGTAAACGTAAAACGTGCACTTCATACAACCATTAAATATTTATATAACTACCCTATTGACATTACAAGAAAAATAAATTGTGAAAACGTAAGAAACTATCATAACGGAGTTTTCGTTTCGTTTTTGGAAACGTTACCCAATAAAAGTTTGAAAAGTTAAATTTAATCGATAGGTCATCAAGTGGGTTGACCGTGGTCCATACTTGGTATGCCATCCGCTTGCTCAAGTAAATGTTTTATACATATAATGCATCCTTTGTCTTGTCTTTTTAAATAAAAAGCGGTAGCGAGAAGTTCTCAAAATTATTTATTATTTTAAATAGGCTAGATAAATAAAATATCTCTATTGTAAATAAATAATATGCAATCTTAGTTTCACCAAACCTCCACAAGAAGAGAAGACTTAACGCCTTAAAAGCTATAAAAATGAGAAAGATACTTGAGAAAAACATTTTTCTGTATTACGTGAAAGTCGTTATTCACTTTTCCCCAGAAAGATGCTATCCAGTCTACACATACTTAATAAAATCATTACATATCTTATAAAGCAAGGAAGCCGCAGATTCCTACGCTACGACAAGATACATTTGAACAATTAATGCCTTCCCGACTTTAGTGTGTGGCGGTCCTATGCGGTGAAAACTAATTTCCTCTAATCTAAAATAGTTTAGTGGGTAGCGTTAGTACTTTCCATCAAACACGTCCCGGTTATCGAGAAATAATTTTTCAACATAACTTCGTGCTAAAGGTACAAGTTAATTGGGAATATTCCAAATAACCATCAATAAACTTTCTAAATACCTAATTATTAGCGTTATTACCTACTTCTACTACCGGTTTTTAAATTTTAATGCTGTTTCGGTAAATTAAAGTGCGCATTATTACTTACTTCTATAGTGCAATAAATTATTAGTTACAAATGAAATAATCAACCAATATAATTGGCTTGGTTTACTTTTCCTCAATTCGAACAACATGAAAACTTCTCAATGTCCTGCTGGTTAGGAACGTTCTCAGACATTTACTATCACTTCAATATTTTTCTTGCATTCCAATAACACTAATATTAATGTTACAGTGTAACTCAAACTGTTAAATGATAAATTGCTTATTGTCCCATGTTATGCCAAGTTAATTTTTAAAACGTGAGTTTAAAAGGAATAATTTCTAAATCAAATTTATACACATCAAGATTGTAACGTAATATCCACCTATCAGGAAGTCTACGGCTTCTTAAATTACTGTAATCAACTATAAATATTTTATTTTAATATAAAAAGTGTGGTGTAGAAATATAAATTTATATTAAATTAATTTTTTACATGATTTAGACGGATGGAAATTGTAAAAGTGGTACCTACCTTTACAAATCATTTAGTTAAGTTATAGCATTACACGATACTTTAAGATGACTAGTTAAAAATTTCGATGTTAGTTCTCGTCGTTATTAGATTGTGTGTTCACCAAAAATAAATGCATGGTAATAGTAAATATTCTTCTTGTATAATGAAAGCAATCAGACATGTAATTTAAATAAACCACCCGCTGTTAGTTGTAACTTCTAACTGTTATCGTTTATTATTAAGATAATAACACTTAGTTAGTTTTTGAAGCTTTGTGATATAATTCACCTTATAAAATCGCATTAGCACCCATTAAATATAATAATTAGTTCATTAATAATTATTGCACACAACGATATTGAAATCGAAATCAATCCTTATAATCAAAGCAAAGACTTGCGATGTTTTAAATGTAAATATCAATGTTTCACTCTCTTTTGAATAATAATCATAATAATAAAACGCCTGCGTACCTATTCATTAGAGAACAATGCTCTTTACGCGTATCCAGAAAATTATAATATTACTGCGATGTTATGTTTAACCAGCCGTTAATCCTTTTCAAATCGGCTAGGAAATTTAAATTCGTAAACAGTCTTTTTCTGTTTGACTCGAAGTTAGCTTAAAGGAAATAAAGACGACTTTCTTACGCTAGCTTGATTTTCTACTTGAATTACAATGACAGGAAACACACCGTATGAGTAAAATATTTAATTCTTATACATGCAAAGAACTCTCTGCCCATATAAGTATCTATAGAATTAGGTATAAACCGGTGTTATTTATTTAATTTAATTATTTAAAAAAAAAATACTATAAAACACAATTGCATACACACGATGATGCTTACTTAATTATTTGTCAATAAATCCGGTGATTTATAACCAAAATTAGTAGTAATATGTTTAGAATTTAATATGCTAAAAGTAACTTGGTTGAAATACGAAGAGATCATGTTGGCTACAGTATAAAGAGCAAATGCTGCATACCAAGTAATCGCATCTATAGAGGGTGGACCGATTTCCATTAAATTGAAAGGAAACGTATAACTTTTCCAATGACGCCATGAAAAAACTACTAAAAAGGAAACTTTTTTAAAATATAGCCTTCTTTACAGCTTCAGCTTCTATTATTAAAACAATATTTTTGACATCCTGTAATATTAATATCACTTTCAGCAAAAAGTTAATTGTATAATGTTATTCTATTGTTTATAAAATAAACAAACAAATTTTCTATTTCATTCTGTATTTGTACTGTGAAATATATGAAGACAAAGAGTGATTGCGTGTCTTGAATATTAATACCAATGAATGGCAGCATATAAAAGTATGGAGAAAATAAATAATAAATATACTGTATGAAATGTGTCAATATAATGACCATCAAGGGAATAAATATACAAATCATAAAAATTATCAAACTTTTTTCAACATTAATGTATAATCTCAAAAATTGAATGCACATGGCATATAGTTTATTGTTCTAATCAAAAAATATAAAATCGTTTTCAATATTAGTCTTATCTATTCTACTTTTCTTTTCTTTGTCAAGTTCTTTTCCTAAAACGGACCGTCAAAAATAAAAGGTATTTAAAATATCCACGTTCGTGGGTTAATTAAAAGTCCAGAAGGGCTCTCCTCGTCTTCTTATGTAAGCCGATAGAAGAACTAAAATCCCTTTGGCTATTACTTTATGAAGTTTCATATTAGAAAATTTCTCCCAACTTGACGCCTTCTCGTGAAGCTACGTGACCAGATGCAAAGTAAACTTAGAAGAAAGAATAAAGACTTGAATTCTATAAAGCTGTAGTAAATTCAGATCGATGACTTCGTTAACACTTGCTATGTCTGTCAAGTCTAGGAATTTCAAAGAAGTTCATTTTAAAGTCGGCGACGATAGAATGTAAATTCCAAATTTATATTAAGCTTAATTAAAATTATCGGTTTTGTTTTCAAAATAAATAGTGCAGGTACAATGTGACTTTGTTACATAATGTAAATTTTTAAATAATTTACGTAAGTTTAAATAAATGCATAATTTCTTTGTTTGTTTTTCTTTATAACATAAATACAGAAACTAAATAAAACTGCAAAGTTACAAAGTAACATTAATATTGTCTGATGTGATATTTGCAATGTTATAAAGAACAGCTGGATAAATTTTAGTTCTCGTTGATCTTTCATAAGATCAAAGGGTGTGAAAATGTTTATTCACTATTATACTTTTTAATGTGGGTGAATAGTAATTTTATAAACATTATCAATATTGCTTTGAGCGATGTACCATTAATATCATAATTAAGATTACAAATTACAGTCATTTCACATATCTGCTGATGTTATACGCTTTTTCACAAGAGACGATCAGATAGTAAAGTTGATCAATCTGTGAGTCAGGCGATTAATGTACTTCAGAGCGAAATCAATGATTCACAATTTATATTGAAAATTTTAAATATTTAAAACTTGACAGACCGCCTAGCACCAGATTTTAAATTTTTACCACTGTTTTGGCAGAACCTTTGTTCATCTGGTAATATATATTATGTCAGTGTGTTTCTAAAGATAAAGAGTATCTGTGAGATAACTTTAAAATCTAGGTGATGCAGTGAGAGAACGTGATTTATATTCATAGTCGTATTACGTTTGAGATATGAATTATGAGAAAGTATTTTAGCTTAATTTTTTATTATAAATATTTTACATTAATTAATGATTTTAAGTGTGGTAGTCTGGCTATGCAAGATTTATAAAACTAAAAATAAAGTTTGGACATGGTTACGTAAAAGTCAGAATATTTGGACATATCTGAGAGATTTTTGATTAGTTCAACTAGGGTTTGCAAGAGATTGCCTAGTGATATATAATTTTCCAAATCGTGACGATTCGGATATACGGATGAAAATTATTTGAAGAAATAAGCTAAAACGAATAGTGAGAAAAAACAGAGACATTACAACCAATAACTGGTTTGCATAAAATTGCTTAATTTTCATTATTATAATTTTAATTTGAGCTTGATAAATTTTAATGATGATTGGGCAGTGTTTAAAATTTGATTTTGATTAATGATTTGTATGGGATTGATTTGGATTGTACAACGAATGAATAATTTGTAAATAGTTTGATTTGAAGATGTAATTAGAATGATACATGTGGATAAAGTAATGATGATTAATTGGTAATTTGAACAGATGTGAGTATTTTAGATTTTTATTGATAATTTAGGAATTTTGATTGCAAAATATCATTTAATAAGTTTGATTTGTAAATAGTTTTTTATTGAATAGCAAATAAATTGTTTGATTTAAAACAGCAGGTGAATTTTGATAAAACATTAAAGTTTTATTATAAATTATATTACAAGTTTGTTAATGGATAGTAATTTATTGCTTTAATGTGTAATTTAATTGGGGATGTCTATTGTTAATTTGATTTCATGATATTGAATCATGAACAAGTTCAACAAATTCAACAAAGAACAAAGACGGGAGATATACAGAAGTAATGTTCAAAAGGAATACCTAGAATCATTGGGGTGAAATCCTCTCTTAACGCACAAAAATTAAGTTAAGTTAGATAAAATTTTTATTATTAATTTATTTTATACTAAATGTTTTATTTTAATAATTTTGGTAATGTTAGGTTTATGAGTGTTAATAGAAGGAGAAAAAAATGGTAATTGTCTCTGAAAAATAAAAGTAAAATACTTTAAATTAACTCCGTATAATAAAGCAGTATAATTAAAGTAATTTACTTCCAAAAATGCAAAAAGTGTGTTCTAATTCATGCTGCACTGGCACTGTGAGAAATTTATTATTTTTATTATTATTATTTTTTGCTTGATACATAATAATATATAAATTTAAAATCCTTTGCTTATAAATTATTGTAAATTTTAATAGAACCACTTTCGGTCATTGCGCATTGCTATGCGAATATTTTTACTTAAGTATATTATTCCATTTATAGAACATCTTAAACTGTTTGTAACCGAAGAACTATAATTATAAACTAATAAATCAAAGAGTAAGATAAAGTAATTCTTATTTCATTATAAAAATTCTACAAAAATGACTTTAACTGCAACATTGAAGTTAATTAGGTAAATAAATCTAGTATTAAACAAAAAGAAAATTTTAAATTAATGTTGGACGCAAATACAAACAGATAATTAAATTTAAAACTGATATCATTAAAAATAAATAAGTAATAAAAATGATAGCTAACTACAACTTATTACATTATTTTCGGAAACACCTAATCAAGAAACTTGATAAGCAAATCATAATTTATTTAAATATAAATTATCAAGAAAATATAGTCAAGCAAGATGAAAAAAACAATGAACTAATGACACAAATAAAAGTAAAATAAATTAATTTGGCAATATTTTTTTGGAATCTAGTTGTATTTTACTTAAATTTGAATGTATTAAAACTTGACCGTTTCAATTCAAGTTATTTTTGCAACTTTTTTATTTGTTAATGTCCTCCTACATTTTCTTATTTCAGTAATTTAACAAAATAAATAATTTTAATCAAAGTTTTCATATTTCTATTCTTATATATATTTCCAGTTCTGTATTTTACAACTATTGCTGTTTTTTTTTTCATTCCTACTAATTTTTAAAATTTATATCAAAGTAGCATTCACACTAATTTAACGTACCAATAATCTTACCTCTCTTTCCTCCTTCTTATTTTACAAAATTCTTTCCAATTGTTGAAATACATTAAATTAAATGATCGTTTTATAATAATTTATTGTTACCAATTTGATTTCACAAATAAAATAATAGTTCTCTTTGTTTCAGATCTTTTTACAACGCAAAGAGAATGTTTAAAACGTAACAACATAACTTATTATTTGAAACGGTATATAAAAAATTTGATTGAAAATTGCGATAAACACGCTTACGTACGTATAGAAATAATCACAGAATGCATAACGCGAGAGGTTCAGTGCTCAGTCTGCTGTTAAAATCTAATAATGCAGAATAATTAGGGAGTTTATATGGAGTAATCAACATACAAGAAGATTTTGTTAGCAAACAAGCAGTAGACCGCGAAGCAAATGGCATTAAAAGTGAATCTTTGTCTACATACGCTCTACCCACGCCACACAGTAATATTGCTCTACCGAGGCTGGAAAACTTTTAATTAAGATCCAATTTGCACATAATTGCTTTATTATTTTGGGTTTTTTTTTTAATTAAAGTAATATAATTTTACGATTAATATTAAAATAAACTCGGTAGAAAAAAATCAGTTAATCAAAATTTATTTGCCAATATTCTTATTAGATTTATTATTAGCACGCTCCATAAAATATTAATTACGTGCAATCGTGAAATCACAAATTTATATTCTCAATGTCAGCTTTTTTAATTTAAAATGAGACGTTTTAAATTTTATAGGCAGTTGTTATAAAAGGCTCGGTCGGTTGTAAATACAAAAAAATAACTAGAACTTGAAATTCCTTATACGATTGTTTAAGAAACTGTCAAAGCCGACATTAATCCAATGACCACTTAGAAAAGAAATAGTGATAACTTATCCCAATTGCATAAAATCTTATAAACTGTGGAGGAAGTGCAACATCCATATAAGTACGTGTACCAAAGAAAACTACACTTGTAAATTTGTTACTTAGAAGTACGTTTTCTCCAACTTCATCTGCATATACATTTAACAGAATGTCTCATAAACTAAACCATTGATCGCACATAATATAAGTTTAAAATTAAATTTTCTCTTGGCGTTTAATTTTATGAAAAATTTAGTAAAATAAAAATATTAATTTAAAAAATGATGTTTCCTCGTATAGAATTTTTATTACGTAACAATTTTAGTAAGATAATATAATTAATGCAATGCCCTAAATAAAAAATACATTCTATTGCAAAACACTAACGAACTCCCTTAGGTATGGCAAACTATTAAAGGATTCTATTGAAAGCACAATCAGCATTAATTACTTGGTATTTATTGATGTGTTTAGTTGAATTCTTGTTGCAATTTTTGCACTCGATGGCTAATTACGAGCAATAAATAACATTTAACTTAAGTGGGAGTAAAATCTGCAAATTCCTTTTCGTTTAAGATACGTAATACACCGAGTCCTGATATTATGTACAAATTTTTTGTTGCCCTTATGATTTGTTTGATAATAAAAGAAGCTTTGTTTACTTTGTAGTGGATCTGTAAAGTTTTGATCAAAACGTTGTAATTCAATATGAATATTTCTCTTTATACCTACTAACTAAATATAATTTTGACCTAGTAAGAAAATTGCCTTGGGGTAAAGCAGTTAACAGTACTTATCATACAAAATAACGTCAAGTATGATCAAAAGCATGTACGCCCATGTATGTGCCTAAACATTTTCCATTAAACATCCACTCGTGAGAAGGAGATTTTTCGCATTTAGTTCTTTGAACGGTTAAGATACAATCAGGCTAATTTATTTATGCTTATAAAATTCTTTGTAATAAAATAAATTTTATGTAATAATTTCAAATGCAATTACAACTAAGACCAACAACACTAATAGAAGTTAACCGTGAATATTATGAATTTAATTTAAAAACGTTGACAGCAAATGTGTTCTTCTCGTAAAGCAGGACTTGAATAAAATGTAATTAAATGTTATCTATTTAAATCTTTCAACCGTAATGAACTATAAAGCGTGCCTTACTTAATTTATTAATGTAATTATTAATTCACATACATAGGTGGCAAATTATGCTTTGATTATGCAAATTTTATCAATAGTTATCAACAATAAATTTTAGTGGAACGTTTCAAGTTATTGTTCAACAAATTTGCCAAAGCTACCCCTAAATTCGTAAATGCAACATACAAGTATTCTAAGTATTAATATCTTTTATACCGAACAACTGTTGAATTCGAGAATGGTTCTTATTAGCTTACAGTACAAGCAGGAAACTAAATTTCAATGGTTTTGTGTTTAGACGCTACCTAAGGGAATTCACTAAATATCGCAGTAACTTAATTAAAATTTGTAATTGTTATAAAAACTTTTCGTAATACCCCCAAGGGAATTTTAAAAACCGTTTCCTTTTCATTTATTGTTCTTTTAAATTATGTTATGAAACTTGTAATATAAATAATGATGCTATCCTAAGCACAATTGAATAATAAATTATGCTAAATATTATTTTAGTAGAAAAAACTTTAAACAGCTTATAATACTACAGATATTATATTAAGAAAGGCCGCTCCAAGTTTAAAAGGAGTCATAAGATAAATTTTGATATGCCTAAACTCAAACAGATTAAGTTCTTTCGACAAGGCTTCGCAAACATCTGTAAAGCTTAAATATTAGACTTATCTGTCTTCAAGTTTGACTTAAAATAATTAAAAGTAATTGTTGACTTCCTCGCAAAACTAAAATATAAATTTTGATTTGCACATTAAATTCTAACGATTTTTCCTATGGCTATGGTGTAAATTAATTTAATGGGTATAGCATTATCAATTTTAATGAGATATAGAAATTATAACGTGAAACTTCAATTATTATTTTAGTTTTTGACCAATTCTCGTACGTTTTTAAATATATGTTCCATATAACAAGAAAAATAATGATGCCCATGCTTCAACCTAATATAATACAATATTAGATAACAATATAAAATTATAAACCGTAACATTTTAATTTCAACTAATTATACTGAAACTTTTTCTTGCTTTCGACGTATTGCTTCTCCTATTATTTTAAAATAAATTGCAAAGAAAATAATTACTTTGGATAATATTTTTATGAAACGCGAAATTGTTAAAATTTTAAGAGTTCTAAATTGAGCAGATGTTGCAAAGATTTTGTAAACATGTTCTTAATTAATACAATTAACATTAATACTTAGCGCCCTTAAAACACATAATATTTCCCTAACACCTATTATTAAGACTTTTACAATGATAACTTAGTATGCTCATAAAGTTTCAAGTAATTTGCTGTAAAGGGGCATAGAAGTTTCTCGACCTATTTCAGTAATGATCTCATTTAACTCAAAAACTTTAGAAGTACAAGGCATTACTCACGCACCCTTTACAAATAATTCAAACTATTTATTCAAGAAAGCATAAAACGTAAAAATTGAACTAGTACAGATTCCTAAAAGTTTGCATCATAATTACGAAATGTGCTGTATTTTGTGGCTGTGCGTGTGATGCACTTAAATTTTTAATAGCATCGAAAATTCCCAGAAAATGAGAAACCAAGTAGCTTTTTAAACGAGAAAGAGATAATGAAAGGTCAAACTTCATTAACTTGTAGACAATAAGCCGGTTTGATAAAAGCTTTTGTCGTCTAATACTGTCTGGCAAGCTATTTTATTGACTTTATCTTTTTTAAATAGGTAGCTTAAAGTTAAGCTCGTAAATTTAACTCATTTAAAATATTTTTGAGAGTTTAAAAAAAAAATTATATTTGAACCCCCGATGCTCAGAAACAATCAATAGGCGCTACGCATTGCTTTTGGCATGATATAGGATAAATGAATGTACCCTCCTACATCTTAGAATATTATTTGAAATGAAACAAAAACTATGATAAAGATCAGTGTTAAGTATTCGCTATAAACAATACCAATTCCTTGCGGTACTTTTTAACATTATAGAATCTACAGACACCTGAATAAATATAAAAATTTTAATGACATTTGCGTAAGTAATTTTGTAGGTGTGCTTGATTACCTTTTAAAGAAAGTGTTGCTTGTTCAACCCACCAAAAAATTAGCATAAACCAAGTTCGAAGAAATATGTATAAAGATATATTTCAGTTTGCTCACAAAAGAATTTTTTAAATTTACAACCCGATATCTTTATAGATGTGATTTCAACATAAGAAATATTCATATTCTTTAGCTATACAAAAAAAGAACTAAATTCTAGAATATCAAAGAAACTTACAAATCTAATAATCTTGCAACTCAAAACGAATATGGCAGACGAAGAAGCTTTTACGTTTTGCGCACGTAATTTTTATACTTAATACAAAAATATTAGAATAACGCGAAAATATGGTATAATATAATACATCACATTTTTCAGAACTAAGGTACACAAAATTTTCCAAATAAAATACACTGAATATATTCGGTAAGTAAATTCTCTATTAATCTACCGATGATTTCATATTATATTATATTTTACTTATGGTCGGCAAAACTTATCATGTATGTATCACAAACTCCCTAGCGCAATAAAATACCTAGCTCCTGAGAACTAAAACATAATGAATATTTATGTCGCTTGCCTTTGCGATCATGACTTTATCAACTCGTATCCATCTAATTTATAATTATATCATTCAATATTCATACCCGAATATTTTAACGACCAAGCATGACTAAATTTTTTTCATTCAATCCATAATTTTATTTTAATAATTTCTTGTATTTTTTTACAAACTACCTGAGTTTGGGATGCGTATAAATAGAATAATGTATTACTTGAACTTAAATTGGTTATTAACCCTCCATTGTTAATTTTAGTTCTGAAAAATGATTTCTGCATATTTGGTGATTCTAAAATCCAAATACGATTAAAGTTTTTAACATTAATTTTATTGGTCAATAATTTTGTGGTTAATTAGATTTATTATAATATTAATTAATATAAACAACCCTTAAATAACTTATGTATATAGTGTTAAACTACTATATTATCTAATAATCATTAATTAAATTTTTGTGCTCTGTTTTTACTGTTTGCCACTGTATATAACAGTGCAACCGTTACAGCTATATTTAAATAGTTAATATGTTTAGTTATCTACATTATTATTTAATAGCTAAGGTTCGGCGTTAGACTGGAGTTTAAGAATTTAAAACGTAAATCTACAACATACACAATACATATTTATACAGTTAGAATCCCATCTAACAAGATCTGGCGTCGACAATAATTATTAATTCGTAATTATCACAATTAACAAAAATTTTTAAAAATCTGCATAAGAAAAACATTATAAAATATCTAAAGCTCGTCATAACTGGTATGAGATGCCTATCATATATTAGAAGCACCAAAGTTATGAGTCCTGCAAGTTTGCTTCGGTATTTTGATATTCGATAGGCATTTCATGCCAAGTACGATAATTTCTGATGAGCTTAAGGAAGGTTAAAATTCAAAAAGGCAAGAATATTTTCAATTTTATTTTCCAATCATTGGTTTAAATTAATATTGTTGAATTATATTGCCTAGGAATAAAGGTAACCTATAACCCAAATCTTTACATTATAAACTAGTCCGAAAAAATGTGTATCGCCAAAGAACAAAATTAATTTTTTAAAGTTTTAAAATTAAGTTTTTAAAATTTTTTCTTTTTATGTTTTTCATGTTCCGATAGAGAATTTACAACGTGCTTTATATTTTATATCTAAGAGGTTACATAATTAAATTAACTAAAAAAGGGATGTGAATTCTTAATAATAACCATGAGATTCCTGATCAGAAATATTATTTTATATAATATCATAAAAAAATATGATACACAATATTAAAAAATTAACTTACAATAATTGAGAAAAAAAGAAAAAATTATTCAACTATTATTATATTTTTAATAATTATTGTCCTATTTATGTTATATACCTATTTATATAATTTCACCACTAGCATAACATTTAAATCAATTAATAACTATACTAGTTTACTATTAACTATTATCAATAAATATAATTTATTTATATCATTTTATATTATAATTTTTCAACTTAAAAATTTTAACTTTAGCTTTTGTATCAAAATAACTTCAATTATAACGTAAGCCTAACTTGATATATTGCCAAAAATTAACGTAGTTATGACGTAACTTTCTTGCCTAGGATACTATATATTTATAAAATGTCAAAATAATTAGCCAAAAAATCTTACAAACATAATTATAATACCTATCTTTATTTACCTATAAAATTGTCAACAAATATTATTAGTACCTATTCTTATAAGTTAATTTAATTTAATTAATTGCTTCAAAGAATAGTCTCAGCTTGCGGTTTTCATAAAACATGCTAAAAATGACACGATATATGTATTAAGTCATAAATACTCGCAACTCCCGCTGATAATTATGTAAAGAATTTTGTTAATAATTCATATTTTTATCAAAGTTTGTAGTGGATCAGGTATAACTTCAATTATAACTTCTTTATTATAGAACCGATAATAAATTTTATTTAATGACCCTACACATAATACTCACATTAGCAAGTTTTTTTTTTTTTAGTAAGTCCTTCGAGAATTCATTTAAATCATGCAGAGAAGTTTTTTATTTTTTGGAATATCTACAAATGCAAAACAGCAAATACAATGCAAACCTGTAAATTAATTTTTTACAAAATAAATTGCATCTATCAGTACCAAGTAATACAATAACTTTATTATCGACTAACCATTTATTTTCATTATGCATTAACATATTAAGATTAATTCACACGGAAGTATTACTTCATGGATTTCTTTAAATCGTTGAAAGATAATTTCTTTATCATACCTACAGAAATGATGATCTAATTATTTTTCTATTATGTTTTCTACTGTTTCTACTCGTGCCTCATTATTACGATTTTTATTATATTCTATTGTATGTATATTATGTACACCTACAAATTTTTCCATGTTAGATTTAAAATTAATTAATAGAGCGGAAACAATACAAAAAATATTTGGGTACCTTTAAATTACTAGGCCAAAATGCTCTATTCTTAGAATAAACTAGTTTAAAGATAATGTTACTAATTATTTAGTGGGTTTGCCAATAAACATCCAATTACCGCAAAACTATTTCTCTTCTTGAAATTCTTCGATGCAATACTTGTTTGTAAGGCAACGTTTTTGTAGATTCGTAAAATTCGCGTTACGAATTTTTTTACTGAAAAATTTAAAATCAATTACCGGTTTTTTGTATTCTTTAGTAACGTTAAACTGTAAATGCAAAACAAATAATTGAAGATTAACCATGTAATATACATACATATTATTCATACTGATCTAATTAGTTCAGCCGAAGATCGCATTTAATGAGACATTCTATGCGAGCAATTAAATTTATATTCGGCATTAATTAAAAGCGTGCATTTAACATAAAGTTTTTTGAAAACACTTCTAAGCAAGCTACTAAATTTTGATTTTGCTAATTAGATAAATGTGTGTGTACTTTACTTTGAAACAGTAATTTTGAACGTTCAGAAATCAATGGAACAAAGATGTATTCCAAATGTACAACAAGCATTAATCTTTTAAGAATTGCGTGAAAGCATTTAAATTAATAAAACCAATTTGTCAAAATGGTTCCAAACGAACATCTGTAAAAGAGAAACCAGTTATAAAACAATATACATCGATCTTCTCCTTTATGGTCAATGCAGTCATAATAACTTTTCTTATCTCTTCTGGGCAACGACAATCGCGACTTGCAATCGGTTATTTTTTCTTAACAAAGCAAATAGCACCACAAATTAGTATTGTCTATTTCATTCTTACGGTAATTCACAGCAGTATAATAACTTCAATTGAGAATTAACATTTTATTTTCGCAACATTAAATAATATTTGATACACGCACATCGATATCAAAATCAGATAAGTATAGCAATAAATAAGAATTCTTTGACCTCTAACCTTAGCGGGATTTGAAGCTGATCTTCTGCAAGGTAGAAATGTTTCTCCTTTGACAAACTTATTACTGCGTTAACCTAAATCAACATAGTTATCAAGAAAGCTTACCTTTTTGCTTACAAAGAGTTTCCTAAATTATAAATTCTCAAATGGGAGAAATCGTGGTAATAAAATTATGCTTTTAGACACATCATAGCTTTTTTGTGTAGATGGTGAAAATCACTATAGAACACATTTGCAATAAGAAATAATCACATTTTAATTTTACCTTTTTAGAAAATTAAATTTCAATTACTATCAAAGCTACGTAGAAGCTTCTTCTTACTACTCTTCGTATATGTAATTAACTCAAGTGAACTTAATTTCATTATCATGAAACGTACGGAGTACATATACTATTACTCCATCAATTTATATTTTGTCGAAACAATTCACCACATTCTCGATAAAAAATCGATTACATCCAACGGTTACTTGAAGCTTGTATAGAAAAATGTCAAAATAAAATTTAAATACATGATTAATAGGTACGTTGATAATCAATTTTGTGCTCTGACGATTCTAAAATTTTCAGTTAAGATGAACCATAGTATCAATTCTTCATAACATGACATCGGTTAAAAACTTGTATAACCAGAATGACTTAAGTGATTATCTCTATTTAGATTGTAGATCTGGGTACAGAAAAAATCTTGTATGATTAAGAATAACAATTGATATCGCATTAATTTTATGTATACCTAAGTAAATAGATTATCTATCTTAGCATATGTTTAACCCTACCACGCTATAACAGTTTTAATTGTAATTTACTGTGTAACTGTAATTTATCAAAATTAAGTGTGGAACATAATTAATTCATTGTCCTAAACCATAATAAATACGTTCAAATGATTTAGATGATCTTTATAATTATAACATTTATGGGATGGGCAAAAATGGAAACATAACTATTAGTGCCTAAGTAATATTAAGTGTCAAAATTGAGTTCCAAATTTATGTTTTACTAAACATTCTTTGTAGAATTGCTAATTAAAAAGATTTTAATTATAGTTTTCGTGCACTATCAAAATTATTACAATTTGATATTTCAATTTTGAAATGTAGTATTTTATGAAGTCAACTTTGAGATTAAGCCTGAAGAACTACAATTCTTGAAGTTTTTTACATTAAATTTGTTATTCACAAATTCTAAACTGGATTGGAGATCGTAAAAAGTGACCTTTGATTAAGCTTCGGCATTGCATAAGCAATGACCACGACCGTAAAATGGACATCTAATATTTAATTACCAATTAAAACTCCCGGGATACTTTTACTTTTAAACCAAAATTTGTATCCTGCACATTTTATCTTAAGCGATAAGACTACGTTTCGACTCAGACTCATAAAAACACTTTTATGGTCAAATGTTTACACTAAACTTGCTGATGCGAATCTAATCAATTGAAACAAAACTATAAAAATACGTTAAAAAGTTATAAAAATGCCCTTATAAAAATGTTATAGGTGCAATTAAGAAAATTATAGTTTAGTTGTCACAAATCAGAAAATCTCAATTCGTCATGTTTTTATTTTTAGAATTTAATCTATTATTTTTTTGATTTTATATTTTTAAATATAAAAATTATAATATTAGCTCGTTAGTTCAAGCAGCCTCACTCTTCTTTTATTTTCATTAGAAGAATAATTATATTATTATAGACTTCGAGTGGGATTTTAATAAAGTGACATTTAAATTTAACAATTATTTAGTTTATATTTCTTCAAATTTGCATAACCCGTTTTGGGAAAATGTCTAATACAGTTGTATATTATACAAGAACTTCCAACGCTTAATTTATAAAAATAATTAATTTTGTGGATAATCACAAAGCGGTTAAACTTATTACATAGCAATTCAGTAACAAAAGATTTTAGTAGATATATGGTAATTTTATTTAATCGAAATCTATCGAATGCTTTGAGCTAAAAATAAATTTTGAATTATCTAATATAGCAAAATATTATAAAGGTAGATAGGTCGAAATCATTACCGGTTTCGACTTAATTATTTATAAAGACTCCACAAAGCGGTACCGTGATTTAATAAAAATATTAACATATTTGGAAATAAAGGTCGTAAATATATCATTTATTATATTAAGTTATTACAAGTTTTCAAACGAGATTTTAAATGCATTTTTCATGTAAAACCTTTATATTGAAAACATTCAAAGTTTTGATTTGAAATTGTAAGTTTATCTGTTTGGATTGAAGATGTTATAGGTCTATATATTTTCATATGCATATTATACCATCATGATTTCGCGTCACTTCGAGTGGGGAGGTATTATTTAATTAAATTATTCTAAAATAATTTAAAGTAATCTACTAGATTTTAATAATATTTTCCAAATTTTCCACAATGAATATTATCATGCAAGACTAAACTAACATGCTAGTTACCTTAAAATTAAAGAATTAAGCATTTAAGAGTTTATGATTATTTTACCTCGTGAATTTTTTTATAATATATAGCAATAACTATTATTTAATGTGTGTGTCAAATATAACGACGCCGGCGAATCAAAGTGCAATATGTACATACCTACCTACAGGGTGACACGAACAGTTCAAACACCACCTCGAAAGCAAGTAATTTGCTCTAAGCTCATATCATCATGATGGGTTTGAAAGCCGTTTATTTACATGTTAAAATATACCTACAACATACTAATACCGTACTGGGTGGTCCAACGGTAACAAATATTTATATATTCCCAAAATATATTGTAATATAATACGTAAGGTACTAGGGGATATAGCGGGGGTTCAATTCGTTACCTATAAAGTAACAACAAAGATAAATATAATACATAGTGTGAGTCCTATATAATTAAATTTACTAAAAATGATAATTACTAGTGTATAGTAATGTTTAGTTTTTAAGTAACTTAAGTATTATGATTTACAATTTTTGCAGAAGTTAATGATCAGTAAGTACACTCTAATATGGCTTCTAATAACTATTGTTACCATTACCGGGCAAGGTAAACAGCATTTATTCGCAGTTGACAGTTATTTCCCATATCCTTGAGTATTTATATTGTAGTTACATAAATAATTTTCTGCAAAATCATGCATTTATGGAGGTATCAATAAACTTTGCAATAGGTGATCGTCAGATATTTAAACAGTAATGTTCTTTGAAGTAATACCTTATGTTTATATTATTACAAAAAAAAAGTATATGCTCAGTTGTATGCGTAATAAGTTAGTACCTTTCGTGTTAAGTCTTCTTAACAGTACTTAAACGCGAAAGTTAATTATTTATTCAGACATTTGCTAATATATATTCACAGTTATATCTTAAATATTACATACACACAAGGATAAAAATTATTTAAAGTTATTTATAATCTTATTTAAATAATTAAGGAAACTAAAGTTCCTAAATAATTTTCTTTAGAATTGCAAAACTTTCAGGTTATGATTTTCTTATTTATTGCTAATTTTTCTATACGAAAGATTTCATCGAGAATTTATAATTAAATACTATTAAGTATGATTCATCGTCAAGTTTAATAGAAGTTTGATTGCAATCTTAGAAACAGTGAGATTAGATTGCGAAAATTATTCTTTAAGTGTGTGTTTTGCATGATCATTAATTAACAATTAAAAGCCATTAGTTTTTGCTTGACCTTTATGACCTATTGAGGTCCTATATATGGGCATAAATGGCATAATTTGCATTAAAGTTTTGTTAAAAGAATTCGATTAGTAAATACTCGCGATGAGAATAATGAGAAAAATACTATTGCCGGTGTCGTATGATGTTAATTTGCTAGATTTAAAATAGTAGATTGTTTCAATGGACTATTTGTTAATATTATGTAATCTGATTTGCATTGCAAAAACAGGAAATATTTTACTAATTAAAATTTAACAAGATTGTATAAGCCTTACACTGAAAACAAAAATCCTTTCTTTTCCTACTGCATTTTACTGCATTACTTGAAGGAGTACAAAAAGGATAAATATCATTATGTTAAAAAGCCTTATAATAAAACATTTAAAAAGTTCTGAACTTAAAATTAGATGTAATTATTGTAATGTAACGATGAAAAGCTTTTATTTACTCTCAGCTCCAACTCGTATATCCAATTTGCAAACATTTTAACGATAAATAAACTTAAATTTTATTTAAACTTAATTAACATTTTTTACATCTAAAGTAAACCTATTAGTGCATTTCTCTCATCTTAATCAAAATTAAAGACTCTTTACTAATTCAACATATTTTGTTTGAAAAATTATAAAATTTATTCAGTTTCAGTGTATTTCAAACCTATTCATTAAAGAAAAATAAACATATTATACACACTCATCCGGACTTTATTCTAAAAATAGTTTGAATTATCATAGGAAAAATGCTCTCTGGAAAGTTTTCTTTTGCTTAATCGCAATACTCGACTATGTAAATGTGAAAGTAAATGTCGTAACTCTTTTAATTTCTACTTCCATCAGTTTTCTATACTATGTGTATTATTAAAAGCTAACCATTATCAATAAAATCGTTTTGCAAAATATATTAAGTTTCAAAAGTTAACCAATCGAAGAGGTATATTATAGAATAAACCGATTTTAATCATCAATTTGAATCAAAGCAATGTCGAACTCTTAGAGAGGTTGCGAAAAGATTACACTCTTTAATATTTTAGACAGTTCGTAAAAGCATCAAAAAATTGGCAAAACCGTCATCTCACACAAATCACTTACATTGCTGGAAATCATTAGTATTCCTACAAAATGTATATTTGTACTGGATGGTGGGAGGCTTTTGAAAAAAAGAGGTGAGAAGCAACCAAAATAAAAAAGGCAACAATTAATAAACAGTGAGGATTGCCCACCCCTCAAAAAAATTTTTGTTTGGGCTTGCTTTTTAAACAAAATATATACCTATTAAAATATATTATAAAATATATAAATATTACGAAAATCTATATTTTTATTTAAATTATCAGTTATTATTATAATACTCGCAGATACTGCTTTCTTCTTAATTTAAGTTTGTTCTGTTATGTTCCAAATTTGCAATTAGCATTCATAGTTCTTTGAGTACTTGCATATATTTTAATAGAGTTTTAACTTTGCTAGATGTATAACCTATAAATGGAACTTAGGCTTTAGACTACAGCAGTGTAGTTGGTGCTACCAAATATTGGACTGATGTAGCTTTCCGCTCTTTAGCTTCTCGATTTAAGTCATATCATATGCAGATACCGCCTAACTTATTTATGTATATTAATTTTTAACTTGTGATAATTATATCAATTAAATTTAAAAGTAAATAAGTTAATTAAACGTAAAATAAAATTTTTATTTTATAAGCTTACGGTGAGTTGTGTCACCTTCGTCAGAATAATAATAACAAGCAAAAACATGGAAACCGCAAAATAACGTATTGTCATCTGAACGATCTATGATCTAAAAATCTTGAAGCCAAGGAGTATATGATCGTGGGTTAAGGAACAACCTAAATTGAGTTTCCGTCAAAGTAGGAAAAACTTAACCCCAATACGTGAACGAAATTAGACAAGTAGATGGCTGTAGATATTGCTCAAGCCATCTAACCACAACTCACCGAAAGCTTATAAAATAAAAATTTTATTTTACGTTTAATTAACTTGTTTACTTTTAAATTTAATTGATATAACTTATTTATGTAATTAAAAATATATTTCATAAGTAGTGAAATATCGTATAAATTTGATTACCCAAATATGCGGCTTGAAGGCTGCACTGACCAATCATACACTCGTAACCTCTCAATATTACAGAATGAGTTACAGAATTACAGAATGAATGAAAGAAAGAAAAAAATTTTTTGTTAGTTTTTAAAAAGCGGCGAGCTTTGAAAAATATAAAAGAACAATGATGTGTTAATTTAGGAAATAATCTGACATATACAAGCTATGAATTTGTATTTGGGAAATACGAATATTTTAGAAAATTGACTTTAAAGGAAATTTTCTAAATAACAAAATAGATTTTAGTTGAATTAAACTTTAAGATTTATTTCGTGTGATAGCAATTGTTTTACTTTATAAGAACTTTTTTCTTTAAGGAATTATTCGTTCTCAATCATTTATACTAAAAAATCAATAAATTAAAATTATGGCCAGGAAGTTTTTTGAAAAGTGTTTTCTTTTGCTTATTATTCAAAAACCTACTAAAATTAAAATAAAATAATTTTTGGAGTATTTAAAGTTCGTTTTTATTGTATAATAAAATAATTGATTAACAAAGATTTTAAAATAATCAATTAAAAAGCTATTATAGATGTTTCTTTATCGTTCATTTATTTTAACAAAATTATATAATTAGAATTGTAATTACAAATTACGATTGCTTGAATAAGAACAAGTTAAATAAACATAAAACATAAAAACAAAAGTTATTCGCATTTTTCTAATGCGAATAACTGATATTATGCGTAGATTACAAGCAGCATCGTCCGCGTATACGATCATTTTTGATTTTTAAATGCCGCCATGTTATTTATGTGTTAACAAAATATTTCGTTGCCAACAAGAAAGTCTGGGAAATATCTTTAGTGTCAATATGCATTGTTATTTTTGACAGTCATGGTACATATAGAGAAATAAATTTTATGAGGTGCTATAAAAATTGGTAATGAGTTAATTTTGTGAGTCAGTTTCGATGTTGAATCAAGTTACGGCTATTACATTGTTTTGTTAAAAATATATGAAATACATTTTTCTAAATGTGTTGTTTGGCTTTATGGTATTTTCTGAGATCGCATTATGCCTTTTGGTAAATCTAAATTGGTAGATTTTTGTACCAACCATGCCAACTGAACTAAAAGTATTTGCTCTTTAATAATTGCGGTTAAACTTGAAAAACTACTACAGCCACATTAATTTATAAATAATATCATTTGCTTTGACAAAATATAAGCCTAGAAATTTATTTTGTAAATTAAAATAACCACTTTTAAATTGTATGTTTGCAGTATGTTCTTTTCCAAGGTAAATAATTTTTTTTTAATATATTTATTTTGATTTCTCATTTTTAGTAATAATTAAAAAAGAATTATGAAGTGTTAAGTAACTTGGATTTTCATTCTTATCTTTTACAATAAGAAAAAAACTAGAGCACCCTATATAAAAATAAGTTATACATAAAAAGTAATCAATTATAATGTTTTAAAACAAAGCTTTTATCTTGTTTTATTAATGTTACCTTTTATTAATAAGGTTTATGCGCTGCCTTTCCTACTGGAATACAGCAAAACTTTAATTTTTGTTTCGAGAACTTTCAGCCTAAAATAGCTCAAAAAATCTTATACGTCAGAAAAGAGCAATGTATATAACGCGACAATTAATTGTTGGCTGTAAATATCAACAATCAAGTATTAACGATATAATTTCATTTATTAAATCATATGAATAAGCAAAAAAGATTTCTATTTGGAATCACTATTAAAAAATCATGGGAACTATCTAGCAGATCTTCAAAGCATGTTTTGTTGAAATGTCTCTTTATAAGTTTCCTGACATTTAACTTTTATGAGTTTTAAAATCCAACACCAAAAGAGAAGCATTTTCGTCGTTTAGATTCAATCCCTAAAATTTATCCTGAGAAACTAGCACTTTACTCACTCTCCTATATGATAGACATTTTGTTGAATGTAAATTTAAAAAATTGACACACACAAAAAGCACATTTTACACGTCTACATCAGATGTATAGGTAGAACTAAAAGCAAAGTAATTTAATATGTTTGAAAACATTGATTACCTACGAGTATACCATATATTTATTAACGCATTGCTAAATAGTAATGCTAATACAAGTAGAAAGTAACAACCAATAAAAATTTTATTCTGAAATGCAACATGGCAATACCGTTACAAAAATAATATGACTTTACTTTCAACCTGCTTCAGCAGGTCTCAACTCTTTCGTGGTTTCAGCAATGTTTAATTTAGCCAAGTATGCTTTCAGTGAAGTGATCGATTTTTCTAGTAGGCAAATATTTGGTAACAAAATACCTATTAGCTAAATTAAAAATTATATTTATACCGTCCATTGGGAATTTAATTGTGTGTCCATATATAGTAAAAGGAATCATGTTGTTCAGTTCTTGAACTGGATTTAAGATTGTGCTGGAATATCTCAATGTTTACGTTTTTCTTCAGAAATTCAAACGGTATCTATCGAAAGGATTTGATAATATGAAGTACTGTTACTGCGATATTTAGAAACTTGTTAACAAACTCATAAAGAGTAATTTAACACTAAGTACTAGCCCAGTCCACTCCTTAATCCACCGGACACGTTCCTGACACCACTTCAATCTTAGCAAAGAACGATTAACATTGTCGCCACAGCCAATTATCTCAATTTTCTATCGATTTACTTTATTAATCTAATTTATATTAAACTCGTTCTTTAAGGATAAAACCTGTGGTATAATACTTCGTCGAGTTATTTATTTATTAACTACTTAATTAATTACGTTTAAAGTTTTTAAATTTAGTATGCTTAATATGTAATTAATACTTAACTATACATTAAATAATAAATCAAGCAAGTTAATGATTAATGCTACTTCTTTCCCTATGATGTTTTGCGACGACGATGCATGTATCAAAAAGTAATTAACTGATATAAAAATTAATGAAAAAGTTTTTCAATTAATTTCAATAAGCAACAATTTTTGTTAGCTACAAGCAGTTAAAAAACGATAAACACTATCGTATAGAGCTTTTAACAAATATATAATTATAATTCACATATAAAATTACACACTTTATTATCACACATTGCACTTTAAGGATATGCCATACATCTGAATGGTACACAATTGATGTTAAATAATAATAAATTAAATTTCAAGTACCTCCATAATGAAAGCTTAACCGAGCAAATTATTTGTGAAAATTATCTTTAATAAAGCTTCGATAGAAAATCTTACCATTTTCTAATTATAAAAAATAGAAACTAATTTCAAACCAATGTTAAAATTGTTTATGAAACATAAATCCATTGAAAAAAAATATATAATTACCTACCTAAACTCACGACCAGCAATCTACCTCTAACTCAGTAATTTGAAATAAGCATTAAGCAAGAACTTTATCAAATTTAATTTCTTAGGTACTCTTTACGTTACTGCAGCTTTCAGCTTGCTCGATTCATACGAAACATACATATTTTAATGTAATAACGAAGTCACTTAAATTTTTAAGTACTACTTTGATTATGTACAATTATTACTCCCTATATATTAGTAAGTTGAATTGCAATCCATTATTTAATTATTACAATGTTGGTAGATTACCCGATTTACTTTTGCACAAAAAAATGTAATAAAAGGTCGTCTTTGTTTTTCAATAAAATTTTTAAATTTTTGATTTGAAAAATAAATTATCTCATAACTTCCACATGGCATTGTTATGTGTGCTCTACTTTCTTGTGCCTCGTTTGATATTAAAATAAGTTGGGTGTTATATTAAATAAATTCTTAGATATGAAATACCATTATCGATGGTGTCTGCTATATTATACAAGCTAATACATTATAAACTATTTATTTACACGCAATTTAAATAATAATAATTTATTGATATTACTGTCATAATCCAATAGATAAATTTCAATCTTCAATTTCAGCCAAGTCAATACCGCTATGAGGCATTTGTTTCTTTGCATAGTAATCTAATCTTATAATAATTATAGAAGTAGTGAATTAGTTCTTTCACATTCCCATATAGAAAATAACTATACATGCATGTAAAAGCAGTGAATAGGTAATTCTATTCTGCAATATCACATCTCCCTTCAATATTCTCAGCAATAATTGCTAAAGTAACTGCATAATTATATTACATCGATGTGAATTTGAAATTTTATTGTGGTATAACACTTTTAAACTAAATAACCATTGCACAATATTCTCATGTGGTAAACTGGAATTCCTTATTTTCTTTACGTACTGTAAAATCAAGAAAAAGTAGTGTTTTTTACTTAAATTGCGCTTTTTATCATTTATCCAATTTCAATTTATAATGTCATTTGCAAATAATGTTTCTCTTAATTTACATCTTTCTTGTTCGTTTGAAATGGAAATCTTTTTTGCATTCAAATGTGCAAAATAGTACTGTAAATCTACGTTTTCTAAAATGGTAAGTAAATGAATATATTTAAATTCAGTTCCACCAAGACGACTAATCAACTATTTGACGACCCAATCAAGTATTTAGAATATACAAGAACCATAATATTGTATGTAGTATCCATGGTAAATTACAGTATAGAGTAGACTCTACTTAGTAGAGTATGCATCAAATATATTAAGTATACATATAGGGCATTCACGTCCAATCGACCTAGCTCTGACCCTTCTTTCAAATACATATGTAATAGTGACACAAAAAATGACTACGCCGATTTAATTTTTTTTCTGTAAATTGCTATGGCAGTTAAGATTAATAGTTACAATTTAATAACTATTTTTTTTATATTAATTTCGTTATGGCACCTAGAACAATAATATAACAAACATAATCAAAATATATTTTTAAACTAAAATTTCATAATTTATGCTTCTAATTTGTTCGTACTCGACTTTAAACATTCCGTTGAACTATTTAACACGAAGAAATTAAAGACACCACTGTTATATTTTTAATGATGATTAATAAAGTGAAATTAAATTCTTCTTTGTGCTGTTACTAATTTATATTAGATTAAAATTTAAAAATTAGCAATTTTACTAATCTGGTGTCTTATTAACTAGGTATATAATAATTAACTTTTTATTTCAAAACTAATTTTCCACAATTATTTTATAATCAAGTTGTGCAAAGTAATAGAATAATTGTATTAAACAACTAAATTATTGTTCCCATAAAATTATTTTTCTATGCTGGCGTTTAATTATTACGACGCATTTTAAACGCATTACTCGCTGTTTATTTTAATAAAATGTTAATTCGAATTGCATTAATACTAATTATTATGTCTGTATCTCAATAGTAATTTTTAAAAACTTAATCCTTTTTTATATAATTTCATTAAGTTAAACTAAGAAACTGAAACTTCACCATCACGTTTGTTTATATCACAATTTTCCTTAATTTTATTATATGATCCAACGTCGATAAAATAAGATAATTTTGTAATAAAACTATTTAATTTATTTACCAATTCAATTTAGTTACTTTTAATGGAGAACTATAAAATAATTTTACCTAGTGAAAAACTTAGAACTTTGAACGAACTTATAAGCTTTTTTACTACTTGGAATAAAATGTATAAGTTTTTATAATTGCAGAAGCTCATCGCACCATGACAATCTTTTCATTTCCGTGGAAATTAAATTACATTATCAAGTTAAAGTCTCAACAATAAACTTTCATTATTTTGCATTAAATATGTGACATTATTTTACCGGATGGCAAATAATAATATAATATAAATCTGTTAGGTTTTCTTTTCAAGCAAGAAACCATGCACGCAAGAATAGTGAATAGTTAATTTTATTAATTAATACTAAAACTTAATTAAAAACAACTAAAAGTAATAATTTACTAAAATTAATGATTACATTTTTTCTAATTTTATGGATGGATTATAATATAAATAAATAATAAAATAATGTAATTTTAATGTAAACAATATGGCAGCTGCATGACTGTAGAACAAACCGTAATGTGTAGCTTTAGACCAGTAACTTTAGGATTAAACTTTGCATAAATTAGTTTCTCTCCAAATTTTATTAGTTTATATCTAATCGTTATAAACAATGTAATCCTAAAGGGAAATTTATGCGCATACTAGCAAAAGAGTTTGAAAAAAAGTATTTGTTAGAATCTTTGTAGAGAACAAAACAACAGAATTACTATATCTTTGTATAGAATGAAATTTATATAAGTTAACTTCTGACTCGAACTTAAATTGTTTCTGAATGGTAGCCCCATTAATATAAAATCTTATTTTGCATTAATATTCAAAGTTATATTACCTGAAAATTCTTGATTGTTAAAAAAATTTATCTACCTCTGCAATCATTTTTGTATTAACTTTAATCGATTTTATTATATAGATAGAACTATTAATTTAGTTGGAATACTACTGCATATAGAGCAATTTTTGCTTACAAATCACTGGTTTGAATTATTCAAAAGATTACATTGTTCTATTGAAAAATTACTTTGTTCATATTGACTGAATATATTATATTACATATCGAATATAGTTCGTGTAAATATAATTTTTGAAAAGTTTCGTACGAACGATGCGACGTCGGACTTATCTACCCAATTTTGTTCCTTATGAGTTATGACTATAGTCCTTACTACATCCAGAGTCACACCGGGTACAAACATCAGTAACTTAAACTAGAACTATTTTTTTTTAAGAAATTATAATATTAAAGCTATATATCCTACAAATTTTATTTTAGATAAATCAATATCAAATAAACTTAAACATAGGAATTTAGTATATTTTTATTTATGAATTTATTATGAATTTATGTATATTATATATATTTTAATATGTCCTTGCAAAAAATGCTTGAAAAAGTTAAAATACAAAAATAAATATCTAAAAATTAAATCAATAAAAAGTTATGCATATGTATATTTATAACATAGTACATATTTAATTTATAGGCCCTGAAAATGCACACAAATGTGCAAAACTAGTCGGTTGAAATATGGCAATTCTACAGAAAAGCCTATTATTTTATTACCTATTAATGTAGTTTGTTTGAAAACTAATAAGTTTTTTTAATATTCCAAACTACTTAATAAACCTTCTTAGTTTTTTGACATTGTGTGCTGAAGATGATTTAACAGATCAAAACAGGTAACCCAAAGTTTATATTATTTGATAAAAAGAAATCTTATAATCTTATTTCAAATATTATTCACAATTAAATATGTTCACTAATAACAATATTTTAATAAAGATTATTATTAAAGCAATAATCATAATTAGCAGGTAATAAAATTTATATTAAATGATGTTAGGAAGTTTTTGAATAAAAAAAATGACTAATATGCATATAGAAAGCGAGCTGAACATTTGAAGGGATTTGTTTTTCATATGAAGTAGACCTCGAATAATAGCGTTCAATTTAGTCGTTGACTATAATAAGTAGCAAAGCACGCTCAAATGTGCTAATTTGTCTGCTCTATTAGTAAAATGTCTTCTTTTGAGCGTGGAATACACGAGTAGAACGGAAAAATTAATGCACTTACTGCTTAAGTGTCAGTGCTGAAAAAGTTATATATATCGAGACTCAAGGAACAAAATTGTAACTCATTTTTATTATTTTTTTTTTCAGGAGATTGATTTAAAAGATAAAAAGTTTCCTGAAGATTTATTTTAATTGTAATAATATAACATCAATTTAAAACAAGTATTTTATAGTTAAGTTAAACCTTACGGAATTTTTTTAATTTTCAAATAGCTGTCCTGAAAAAAGTTAAAAATGAGTTTTAAAACAAGTTAAATTATGAATCGCAGTTAAAATTTCTTTCAGTTAATTATTATAACCAATTACAAGTGTATTAAAATCTAAAAATCAATATAGCATGTCAAATAAAAATCTGACATAATAACAAGTTAGTAGCAATAATTCCTATTAATAATAGTAAAAAAAAAAGAAATTCGTGATAAATATTTAGTAAGCAGATAATATTGTATGATTTAGATTAAAAGTATAACAGTGTTTGATAAAAATACGAATAATTATAATAAATATCTTCAGTGTTATATGAAATAGTTAAAATCAATAACAGTTTAATTTTTTATTCGTAATTTAAAATCTCAAATCCAGCGTAAAAACAGCGTATTAATTTAAATCTAAATGTAAATCTGCCACTAAAATAATTTTATCACATCAAATTTTTTAGATATAGCTAATTGGATACACTGTTTTATATTATTGTTTGTTTCGTTATTTTCTTTCATTTTACCGTTAAAATTTTTCAAAAAAGGTGCGTATGATCCAGACTATTACTGTTATGTTTGTGGGCAGTATATTGTTGGAAGAGAAGACTGTATAATTACAAAATAGTTGAAATTTGCAAATTGGCATTATTTTAGTTTCGTAGGAGGTAACAGCGGCAAACAATTGATTTCTTAGATTTCAAGGATTATTTTAAAACCTTGACTCCTTCTCAGACAATTTGGGTGCAACGCGAGAAAGGTGACCGCTTTCATTGCAGTTTGAACACAATAAAAAGTCGTTAAGGTTATTGGGAAGGCAATACTGTAGGAGAACACTGCTGGATTTTAGTATGTGGAACCAATTTAAAATCATATAAAGAAACGAAAATCAAATCAAAATACTTTTAATTTCTTCTAACAATTATTCTTTCTTGTATATCAAAAACCAGATATAATAGAAATTTTTTGATAACAAATTTAATGTTATCATAAAAAATTATTCAGCATACTTAAGTGTGTATTTTCTAAATAGTAGTGGAAATTTCAAATTATCTGAAATTTAACGCAAAATTAAATGACTTATAATATAGTTTATATATAAGATTACCTAATATGAACTACAATTACTATAATTCTGAATTATAACTAAAAGAGATATAATTTCTATATCAATCAAATAGGTACATACAATTTAAATAAAATTTAAAATCAGCAAATGTTTAGTTTTAATTTTGGTAGTTTTTGCAATTTAAGAATTTATATACTATGTTATTATTATATTAATAAACGTCCACTATTACGTGCATTACTTACTTATTTCAAGGATATTACATTGTATTTATTTATTATTTCATTTATTCAAAACTTGGTCAATAATAGTGAAAATTATGCTCAAGAATTATATAAAAATATGTTTTGATAGATTTGTACGTAATGTAAATTTTAATGTAATATTTAGCATCAATCCTTTTAATTTCTAATTATGTAATCTATAGTGGGTGGACAGATATTGTATTAAACAAACGGGATAATAGAAAAGAAGAATGTCCAGTTATTTTTTGATTAAACAAATGCATTGTTAAGAATTAAATTTCAATCATAGTAAGTTAGCAAATGTAATATTAAAATTTCTTTAACCAATATTTGGTATTATAATGAACCACCTGCATTTTATTGATTAATCAGTCTATTTGTACAATAGACAATATGCACGTACTAAATAACCTATAATAGTGTAAATATCATTGCAAACAAATTTTGGTATCACAATGAAATCGCTAAAGTATAAGCAATAATTATGCGGTTTAGCTATGCACTTTACAGTTTGAATCTCACTTGGGTCAGAAAAACTACTACTCATTTATTATTTCATAAAAACACTTTTAGTGACACATGTTAACTAAAATCTGAAATATTATGATTGAATTTTTACGTAAATTATTAACAAATTAACCTATTTTAAAAATATATTCCCATAGAAGTAACTGCAACAGTATTTAATGCAATTCAGTAAAAACTTTTAACAGCTGTCTAATAACTTTCTATTGTAAGATGCAGTTGACATAACCTAGTTGTTTACTTAATGGTAAACTTATCTAATTAAATTAGGTTTTTAATAACGAGACCAAAAATTCCTCAGTAGGTATTCATACTAACTAGAATTAAGATATATTTTGAGCACAAGAATGCTCAATTGTATAACATTTTTTAAGTTTCATAAAACGCTAACTTAACTTCACACGAATATAAATTTTAACACATGGTGTTAACAATCATTTAACACCAAGATCAAACTTTTCGCTGTATAAAAAACAGTCATTAATTTGAAAATTGTTTTCGCAATAGTTAAGTATCCATCATACAATTTACAAAACGTATGCACATGCATAAAGCGAATAGTCTTAAGCAGTTAATTGAAAATCGCAGCACGTATACAAAATATATAACCTTTTCTAAAATGGTAAAATATGACTAAGAAATTTTTATTCGATTACTGGTAATACATCTATTTCTATTTGTCTTATTTTCAACATAAACTTTGAAACTTAGTTGCAAGCAATTAAACTTTTTTTTGGCGTAATTATGTATTATTGGCTTACCTTTCGCTGCAGAAATTGCAATCAACCAAAGAAGTGGTATAAAATATATTACATCCATATTTTAAATTTTAATGAAGAAACGAATTCGAAAAATTTAAAAACTAAAGCACACTAAGGGATTCACAAAAAAGTTAGGCACTTTCATTAAACAATAATCTTCAAATATATATGTTGAAAGTAACTTTCACACTTGATGTTATAAAGTATTTACATATCTAACTTGTGTTAATTTCTCAAGTGGCTGAAATCGACTGACTACACCAACAGGTTCTCTATAGTCACCTGGTTTTACCTTGATATTCTTCGCCTTGTAGACCTTTCCTACCTACACTTCTTGAATGCTTGACAACCATGTAGTATATATTTTTTAATTAATTAATTTTTAATATTTAAGTTTTCTTACTGTTTATATTTATTATTGATAAGTATAGGAAAGTTATTTTGACATACAAGTACTTGTAGCAGACTTAATTTTGTAATAAACCTGTAATTTGTAATTTTCAAAATTACTGCTCGATTTTACAAATAATTTATAACTTCGTGTAATAAAATTCATATAAAAATTCCTCTTCTATATTATGCTTCTTTTCCTGTTCTTTTTTATTATTGATAAGCTTCGTTATTACAATTTGTTTGATAATTATTTTCTTATTATATGAGATTCCAAAAATAGAAACCAGCAAGGGCATATAGAATACAACTAAAACAAATAATAACCTAGTACATAGAACATAATCGTGTACAAGGTTTTACTATCTGTTTAAATTTAGATTGTTTAACTTGTTTTACCATAAAGTAATTAAATTTTATAATAATTAATTATCTACGAAGGAGATCACTAATTTTTGAATTTTATTTATAATATGTAAATTGCAATTTGCATAGTTCATCTTTGCATCACAAGACAAGACTCTATATAGAGAAAAAAGTTGATTCAGCCGGGTAGCTTTGATGACTAGATAACTATGTACGATTATACGGAACTAAATCAAATGGAATATAGGAGTACTAGTTTAATATCATGTGACAAAAGATGGTAATGGCTACTTTAAAAATTACACACTTAGAGATTATAAAAGATTCGTAATGGTTTTACACTGCGATACAAATTTGAAAATGTACTGTATTGACTTTGAGATTTGTAAGCACTAAAAGTTTATATTAGTGCATTGAAGAGATAAACAACTTCCTGCAATAAATTTTATGTAGGCATTTCAGTTTTATTATTTTCAGTATGTATATCTTCCTCACAGTTAAAATGTTATCATTGCAGGATGTAGTAACTATTCAAGCGAATAATAGGTCCACCTACACAAAATATTAAAAATATATAATATCAAATATTAAAACATTCTTTCAGTAATAGATGTAAAAGATAACTATCTTATAGTAACAGAATGACACAGATAGTTTAAAATAATTTGTTCTCATAATAAATAATTGAAAATGAAACTACGGAAAAATTGCACAAAAATTAATTTGCTATGAGAGAATTTTTTAACTTGAATGCAATAAATGAATCTTTAATTTTTTTATGTTGCTATTACATAATATGTAAAATATATTTCTATGTTGATTGTAATTATTACTTCTATTTTTTACTGAAAAAGTATTTAAATTTTAATATTCCAGTTTCTTTCATTCAAAAAAAGTGTTTTCTTATTATTGCCTTTTAAATCTTTTAATATCGAGATCACCAGTTTCAGTTCTACACTACTGGTTATACATAGTAGTAATAAAAGTATTATAACGTTGGTAGGCTAAAATTCATTAGGTACATAATGATAATATAATATTAATACCAATATTTGGATGATACAATTAAATTGTATTTTAATAAAAGAATAAAATCTTAAATCAGAGATAACAAGTTAAAGATGAATGTTAAAGAATGTTAGAGAATAAAATGTTTTAAAAATAAAAACATAATGATGCTGGTATTAAAATAATAGTAAAATGTGTCGTAATAAATTATACAAACATTCTAGTTCGGTATCTTCATTTAATAAAAAATGCATAAATAATTGTCACTAAGGTATTTCTTGGAAACCATAATTGTGTAAGAATTTATACATATAGATACATTGCATATCATTGCAATACATTAAATTGTATTGTATTGTACTGTATTGTATTTCATTTTATTGGATTGTGTTGTACTAGGGTAGCTCCATACTTATATCGCCTGTGGCGACCTAACTCCTGCCATGCGTCTTCGCTGATTCCAGCTAAAAGTTATTCGCTTTTTCCAAACTTTCTTGCAAACTGTTTTGATCTATATTCCAATAACGCTATTATTGCTTCAAGATCAAAGCTTTGTGCTTAAGATTTATTTATAGTTACAGTAAATTCTAAAACTATCGGAAATTGTCGTCTAAGCAATATGGAAAGCAATGTACACGCTGATCAGATTATAGTCTCTAGCATGATCATGATCACTAATCATAATTTTATCAAAAATTAAATTTTTACGGAATATAACAATTTGTAAATGTGTAAAATTACGAACCCTACTTTTAATAGTTATATTAGAATATTAGTAAGAAACTGTATTATGACTAAGTTTAGCATAAAACATTATAAGATAATTTACTAGTGAAGTGCAATAACAAGCATTAATAAAACTAACTATACATAGTAAGAGATAATCTCAAATTAATTTAATTGCTTTGTAATTGACTATTATGATATAAAATATTAAGAGAATGTTTATTTACAGCAGTGCAATATCAATCATATTCATTTGAATATTTAATAATATAGCAACAATATACTGATGTAATATTGATACAATACAGTAAACAATATTGGGAAGGAAAAAATTATTGTAATTTATAGTTATTAAGGATTTAAGGCAATTATCTATGGCAATTCTGTTCCTTACTTGCCTCTTTTTATTTTTATACTTATACTTATACATACTTATATCGCCTGTTGCAACCTAACCCCTGCCATGCGTCCTCGCTGACTCCAGCTTAAAGATATTCGCCTTTTCCAAAGTTTCTTGCAAACTGTTTTGATCTATATTCCAATAACGCTATTATTTCTTCAAGATCAAAGCTTTGTGCTTAAGATTTATTTATAGTTACAGTAAATTCTAAAACTATCGGAAATTGTCGTCTAAGCAATACGGAAAGCAATGTACACGCTGATCAGATTATAGTCTCTAGCATGATCATGATTACTAATCATAATTTTATCAAAAATTAAATTTTTATGGAATATAACAATTTGTAAATGTGTAAAATTACGAAGCCTACTTTTAATAGTTACATTAGAATATTAGTAAGAAACTGTATTATGACTAAATTTAGCATAAAGCATTATAAAATATTTTACTAGTGAAGTCCAATAACAAGCATTAATAAAACTAACTATACATAGTAAGAGAAAATCTCAAATTAATTTAGTTGCTTTGTAATTGACTATATGATATAAAATATTAAGAGAATGTTTATTTACAGCAGTGCAATATCAATCATATTCATTTGAATATTTAATAATATAGCAACAATATACTGATGTAATATTGATACAATACAGTAAACAATATTGGGAAGGAAAAAATTATTGTAATTTATATAGTTATTAAGGATTTAAGGCAATTATCTAAGGCAATTCTGTTACTTACTTGCCTCTTTTTATTTTTTTTATTAACCTATAGTTAATAAAATAAAATAATTTACTACAATAAAATTTTGATTATAATTTACAAAATAATACATTTTTCTTATTATTGACTACATTATTTCTACATTTAATACATTGAGTTACACCGAAACAATTACTATAAACTCAATTTATTTAAAAATTAATTTTCTTAATTTAAAATTATATATTTTTTTTTATTTAAAATTATATTTTTACTACATGATTCTAAAGCTGTATTCATTTTACCTTATTTAAGTGAGATTGCACTGAAATACTCAGTTACTCAGTTGAAAGGTTGCTTTTTTTACCATTTTGACATAAGTACTGTGCCGTGCCGAACTGAGTTTTACGTGACAAGATTATCCCCTCCCATACCCAAACTGATCTTGCTATTTTGAAGTGTTACAACTGAGACAAATTGGGAAATAGCCCGGATTGGTTGATTTGAATTAAACTTGTCACTAATTGCAATCATTTTAATATCTACTGCACCTTAAATTTTTAATTCGTCTTTTTGAAGTTTATGTTGACATTATACAATAATAAAAAAAAAATTGGTTAGTACTACCAAACTTCAAAATAATTAAATTCAAAAATTACTTACTAGTAAATTTTCGTTGTTCTTTTTGCCTCATATTATTCTCACTTTGACTCAGTTAATCTCAGTTCGTCTCAGCTCACTTCATCTCAGTTGTGCAACTGAGATGGAAATAAAATAGGTAAAAAGAATACAGCTAATGTTGACCAATTAGTTGCATGTGCTATATATGAGTTTATTAGTTAATTAGTTTGCAATATTATAGTTATATTTTATTTTAGAATTGATAATTGATTTTTTAGTTAATTTGTTACTTGAAAACAATTATCGACACAAAATTTAAATTTTTTAATTATTATATTATTAAAATGACACTGCATATTGTACAATTGAGATTTCATGTGTATTTATAAATACCTAAATAAATAATAATGTGAAATGTTAAAAACCACTTCAATATTATGTCAATTGTTATTTTAGGCCAATGTTGATAATATATAATTTTATAATATTTACTCAATATACACAATCGATATAGTATCAATATTGAGATGACATCAAGTATCAACATTACGGCGTCTTGCTATTGAGCCTACGCGGTACTAATATTGAATTTAAATAATATTATTGCTGTGCGCATAATCAATATAGTATTAATATTGGGATTACATATTATAGTCACATGGATTACATATTTAATTATTATACATCCTAATGTTAATACTGCATTGTCCCGATGTACATAAATCAATATTGCGATGCCATGAAGTATCAGTATAGCACTGTACCAAATTAAATTTATATATTGTTCCAATATGCTTAATCAATATTGTACCTATCATGCAATTGCATAATAATAGCAATATTAAGACTACGTTGTATCAATACTCAGTTTAAATATTGCGAAATCAGTATTTCCCAATTCCAGTGTGCTCATCCATCATACTATACTTTTGCTATGCCGCTGTACTATTTTTGGATTTATGTTTATGAATATCTTTTGCTTGTTTGGATGAGCTATACTCGCACCTACTCTTAAATTTAATGGAATTTGTTTCAATAACCTACACAAATATTCATCACGTCATCAGTAGTAAACTTGTACACGATAAAAACAAATCAATTCAAATTAATATATTTCTTGTCTAATTGGAAAACTGGTAAATTCTCTTACTCATGCTGATTTATTTATTTAAATGAAAATAAAATGTTTAAAATGTAAACATACTTCTAGAATGTTTAATTTTCTCGTAAAATACACTCAACACGAGTCTGTTGATTACTATGAAATTACTTTAGAATAAAATAAGTAATTTATGCACATTTAGTTTTTTTTTCTGCAAATTTTAAAATAATGTACATTCCTACTATGTACTACAGGCAGTTAATAAAATTATTGCTCATATCAGTGCAATTTTTTTATTTACAATCTTACCTGTTTTAGTACTAATTCTCCTGTAACGTATCGATTGGTTGTATGTGCAGAATTAATATTTTATGCGATACTTTTAAATAATTTATTATTTGCTAAATATAAAAAAATTAAACGAGTTTTATTAAAGTATTATATGACTCGAACAATTTAGTATATCTCAGGATTAGTTCATATTATGAAAAAGCAGTAAACGGTTGCTTTAAAATATATTGCACCGCAAGACAACAGTTCGAATGATAAATTTAAGTTACTCCAAGTAAATATTTTATTCTTAACAAGTAATTTTTTAAATTATAGTTAGTAATCAGCATTATGCTCTTTGACGTTACGTAACATGTCTGACCTAATAAAAGAGTGCATACTGAAACTGTACATGATGGATACATTTTTCACAGTAACTAATTGCCTTAATTATCATATTTCAAAATTTCTTCTTTAAACTTTTGAAAAATTCTTACAAATTATATGTAATTGGCATAAAATTTTACGCTTCTAGGTTTGCGTTTTTTATAACTGTAAAAGTAATTAAGAAGTAATTAAATTTTGAAGAACAAATGGACGAGACAATTTTTTGTTACCTTACAATTATCCAATTGTGCTCTTCTAATTACTATAATTTTCTCAGTTGAATAAAATTTTATAAAAAATGAAAGCAGCGCAGCATTTGCATGTACATATTTTCACTTTTACTTTAGAAAAACGTTTGTTTTATTTCGGATGTGGTATTTCTCTAAAACAAATTGCTATTTTAAAAAACGTATAAGTAATTCTTTCTGTTTGCTTTTTATATTCTGTCGAAGCTTTTACGCTTTAAGCAATTGAAAACAATATTTTCAATCAAAACACAAAGGCGAAATTATTCTTAAATTTTTTCTTTTAAATCTGTCACGCTACAACTCAAAAATAAATAAATATCCGTCAAGTCGAAGGAGATACTTCATCATACTTTGATATAGCATTTTTGCAATAACCGGTATCGCGTATCATTGATTGATATTCGACACAATTTTAATCATAAATAAAATTTGGCGTAATCTCGCAAATTGCTTGTAAATTTTTTATAATTTATGTTTATAAATGATATCACCAACACGATATTGTTCAACGTTTATATCGTTTATAGATCAAATCGCTGCTAAGTTATGAACATCAGGAAACTTCAACTTTGTGCAAGTTCATTACATGCAATCGGTACACAAATCAGCATAAAACTGTTATAGAAACACGATCTCTTTAAGCAATTTAAATTTTTGTATGCCTGTTTAGTAATGACAAAAAATTTTGGAGCAGATAAAAAAATCGATTTTTAAATTAATGTAGACATTAAAAATGATTTATTTAAATGTATCAAATATTTGCAGTGCCTGCTGGTCATTAATTTCCTATACAGCGCAATGTAGGAGTAATTATTATAGAATTTAAAATTGAATTCGATTCAATTTAGCTAACCATATTTTAAGAAAATAACAATTTTTACCAAATTTCCTGTGGATATGTAAATTCAAGCGTTACACAATTTCAGAGATAATCTGAAATGCATGCTTGATAGTACCATTCATATAATATGTATAAAATAAACACTCAACGCTTGACAGAAGGTTGTTTTTAAATTAGATCAGTGCTTGGTGAAAAAAGGTTTTTTTGGTTAATTTTAAACTTGTTTATAAACATCTTTATTCATATTTATGAAGTTATCAACCACCGAAATAGAGTTACATTGTTAGCTGCGCAGTTAATTAGCATGTTTTGCTTTACAGTGTCACGCGTTATCGACAAATTAGATTTTTGATTCGCTTGCCTCTGTGTCAATTATTCCTGGGAAGTTACTATATAAAATATTAAAATTTCACTTTATATTTTTTTAATTATTTTTAATCATCAACATTAATTTCATTATCTGCTAGATGTAAATATAACGTAGATTTCCTGTGATTATAACTCAAAACTCAAAACAACAGTTGTGAGCGTTGAACGATCTCGCATTCAAAACCTTAAAGTTCTGTCTGTTATTAATAAATTTTAGCATTTACAATTGTACAAAATTTGTATATGCTAAACAATCAGCCTCATTATACAGAAAGTATTAAAATACGTAATAAAAAATATTAATAAATGTTACAAACATGAAAATTGTGCACAAAACCGCTCATCAAAACTTTATCTGTTCATCTGTCTGTAACCACGCTTTCATTGATTGGGTTTTTCTTAATATTTTAGACTCCATCAATTCTTAAAAATTCTCAAACTTTCTTTAAAAAATGTCATTTATTTATATTTATAAAAAATAAATATTGTTATATCTTAAAGTAATTTATAGAGCCTTTAATATTTTGCAATTCCCCCGTGCTAATATTAATTATTGCTTTACAACTGAATGTATTTTAAACATGCGATGAAATATTGAACTGCATATGTTTAAATTAATGAATATAGAATTATTCCGATTAAATTTATAATTATTATCTCTAAAATATCATATTACTTAATACCAAAACATTTTTGAATATAGTTTAAAATTGGATAGAAAAAGAAGTGCAGGTAATTGTTAAATTACCTCGACAAGGAGTTAAATTGCTTTTATTTTATTTGTCCAGACGAGCAAAAGTATTAACAATTTAAGTAACATGCTGCCAAGACATAAAATGTAAGTTCTACCTACCTTGGTTTATGATGCAATCGAAGTAATTTTTTGTTTATGGTATCTTGAAACATGTTTCGTTAAAAACTTATGTATTGAGTGTATGTAAAAAAGTACAAAAATCAATATTAGTTACCTGTACCAAAAATTACCAATGACGGTTCTTAAAACACTTTGAAAATTAACTTCAGTGTAGTTGAACAAAAGCAAACATACAAAATTTCATAATTTAGTAATTTATAAAACATGTGTTAGTAAAAGAGAGATATTCACTTATTATACTAAATAAACAGGTAATTATACCAACATTACTGACGCCATGTTAAGTTTTATTTAATTTTAGTGTTGTAGATATTAAATATCTTTGATCGTATTGTCGTGTTTTATGAAACCGTTAACAATTATGTTTTGCTTATATTGTAAATTATTTTAAAGTTCATTTTGTTTTAATTTAAAATTTTGTTACATACTGAGCATAGAAAATTTGTAAATTGTTTTGTTTTGATTGCGAGGTTGGTAACGGAATGAAAAAGATTGCTTTACACTAAAGTACGTGAAAGTCAACGAACCTATGTTTTGTCCGTTGAGATATAATTTGGATAATTTTAATGATTTTAAACTTTCGTGATATTGATTTGAGTTTAGAGTTGTTTTATTTAAGTGAAAGTGTTGGAAGATTAAAAAATTTGAAGATTTGTGAAGATATAGAGAACTTAGAAATTATTTCACTACGTATTAATCTGATAAGCCAGACAGCTGCGCAACGAAATACTCAGCAACAAATTAACGATACCATATAAGGTAAATAAAATTCAATAGCATATTGAAGAGTACATTTAAATTAAATTTAAAACAAAAGTTAAACGATACGAAAGTTATATTTAAAATTTAATAAGAAGAGTCTTGTGCTCTACTAAACAATTATTGTATGTCACCTCGAACCTATGATAAAAATTAAATTTAATTTTATGTATTTTACATTTTTTTTTAATTATTACCGGGAGGAGATCGCAGTATATTACGTGTTGGTTTAATTCTTCAAACTGCTGAACTGAATTGGATTGCCACTTGCATAAAACCTATAATTTTGGAAAGGCTTTTACTATAATGTATGTATATTGTCATGTTTTGAAACCATAAAAACCATTATTTAATTATTTTGTAAATTATTATGAAGTTTGTTTGATTTTATGATTGTAATTATTTATTTATAAATGTACTGTACATAGAATTTTAAGTGAATAATGCTGTGTTGGTAACCGTAATTGAAGAGTAAGAGTGGGTTGCACTCGTAGCAGACGCCGGTCATTGCGTTAGTCTTGCGAGCAGAAAGATTATTATTCCCACTACGCCACATATTAATTTTGATTTTTTTATAATTTTAATTATTAAAACTGAATTAAATTGAAATTGATGGTTGTGTTTTATTTTAATTAATGCAAGTGATGATTGTTTAAAAAGATTTTTGATTGAAAAAGAATGTTTGTGATAATTTTGGCCATTCAGAAAGGTACGCCGCAACGAATGTGTTAGATCGGCGCTGGCAGATGTAGAACCAACGTGCGATTGCAAGGCCACATAAAAGGTAAAAATTTTAAGTTAGCAACCAATTTGTTCAACGCATTAGATATAAAATAATAAAACGATACAAAAATTTACATTACAGTTTGATTAAAATTAAAAATTTAAAAGATTGCAAGAGTCTCATGTTAATAATAAATAATAAATGCTATCCCAGCTAGAATATTCATGGATTAAGGAAAATTTCACAATTTGTACAGCTGGAGTCATCACAATATATTTCAGAATATGAATAAATTTCAACCGGTAGCCTGGTTAATGATAATTTTAATCTCACTTTTTTCAAAAATTGAACTAACCAACTCTCACTAAATTGCACATCAAAAAAATTCTGGCTACTTCCTCATAAGATGATATCACGGCTTTGCTCGATTAACTAAATTTTGAGAGTCCTTTAATTTTTTTATCATCAAATTACTAATTATCACAATTTGCAAATATAAAATATTATAACAAATATTTATTATTTATAAATCAAAAATTTATTTTTGTCGCAGCGTTTGTGTCGCAAGCGTGGCCGTAACTTTAGTGCGGCAATTAATTAGAATAATTATTATACTACTCAGGATAAACGACAGACACGTATTTTTCAAAACGTTTACGAGGTCAAAAACTCGTGTCTGCCGTTGATCTTTATTGTACAGTAATTTTAATTTTTATTATGACATTTTTGTTAGTTTTTCAATTAAACCTGATTTTCAATACAGTCCTGTCTGCCGATATCTTTGTTGGGATACGTGCTATGTTACAGACATTCCTACTCAAGAGATTATAATGATTTATTCCGCAATTATAATTTTACTGACTACTATAAGTACACACAATATTTAAACTTTTCAAATTTATAGAAATGCAAAATTTTTACACGTTTTTAAATATTTACATTTATTATCAGATAAATTCATATTAAAATACTGTAAGAGTCCTCTTTTATTTTTTTCTGTCTGCAACATTTTTCATAGTTTATCTACGAAATTTACGAATCCGGTAATAAATAAACCAAAAAATGTTCTAGCAAAAAAATGGCAAGTTTAGTTTTTGGCAATGCCTTTTCGGGAATTGAAATTAATTATAGGTATGTATTAGAAAGCTACCACTTAGCAACTATTATGCAAATATATTTGAAACATATTTCATCCTAGAGGACAACTCTAGGATAGTGTCCTGATACAAATCCTATTAAAGCACTAATGAAGTGGCCTGGATAGGTCAATAATGTAAATTGTCAAGTACAGCTACCAAAATTAATTGACTGACAAATGAAATTACCATTTCGCAGAAATATTTATTGTATGTGTAATAAATAATAACAACAATTAAATAAAATCTAAAAATCTAACAACGTTTGACTCGAGAAATAATTGTTAGTAATTAAAAAAGTTTAAAGTTAAACCGAAAATAATGACGTAGTAGATGGCGGTTATGTTAAATAACGAACGATTCCCTGACTTATCACTTGCAAAATCATGGCACTGTTGTTTAAAAATTTTGCGAACCACTGCCTTACTGTTTCTTGCCAATATGCACACCTCAAAATCGGCTTTATGTTTAATAATTCTAGTTAAGTTTCCTTTTCCAATATCTATTTCTAATTTTCTCTTAAAGTAAGGAATAGTCTCTGAATAGAGAACATTTAATGGATTTTTTACTTCTCTTATGAAAATATATGGATCTGCTATATCGTCGTTTTTTACCACGCTCCATAACAACTTTAATATATTTTTCCGTCTGGAATAATAATTTTTATGAGTTATAAATATGATATTGGTATAGTATACATACATTTTTAATTCCTTAATTTTTAAATCGGGAGTGACGTCGTATTTATCCTCTTCTTTCTCAATTATTTTTGTAATATTTACGTTTAATTGGCAATTTAATCTGTCTTCCGGTATTTCGAATAATTTTTGGTCAAACAAATAATGCGGGGTTTTACATTTTACATCTTGATAAAATGATTTTAAATCTAATTGACTATCAAAATATCGTTTTAAAGGCCTCACGAAGCAATCGCAATTTAGAGAATTTCCTAAAACGAAATTATTTTATATTAAAACTGCTTCCATCATTCTTTAACCTTACCTTCGAAAAGAATATCGGTATTGTTATTCAACATCTTTATAAGTTGTTGATCAAATACGCTAAAGTTATTGTTTGCTAAATCCAGGATGTTCATATGATTCGGTCTTCCAAATTTATGCCAAGGTAAGTCGCTCAATTTATTATCCGATATATACAGTTCGGTTAAAGTCGAAGGTAATAAAAAGACATATTTATCGCTAGTGACATCTTCCAAATTATTGTGAGAAACATCCAAAATTTTCAGACTTGTCAAATTACCAATTACATCTACAATATTAAATTATTTTTGTTTTATAAAATCCAGTTTATTTATGAAACTTACATCGGCGTATGTCTGAAATTCCGTTATGCGACAAATTTAATTTCTCCAATTTTGCGGTTCCAAATATTAAATCAAACGTAATAAGCGGCATCGAATTATGGGATAAATCAATTTCTTTCAATTTGTAAGGAATGTAAGGGTTGCTTGGAAACGTCTTTCGTGTTATAAAACTCATCTTATTGTAACTAAGATTTATCTATAAAATAAAATTTATAGAATTTAAATAAATCAATTTTATTTTCGATAAATTACTTTTTCCAATGATAAACAGTCGTCTAATACACCGTGGGTTTTATTATTCAATTTTTCTAAATTATTGTGTGATAAATCTAGCGTTCTCAAAGACACGAGGCCTAAAATAGAATGATATCTCCATAAATTCAGGAATACAGCCTAAGAAGAATTACCTACCTTGGAAAGCCTCGTTAGGAATATAATTAATGTTATTATTTGTAAGATTTAATACAAGCAACTGGAGAAGCCCTTCAAATGCTTTAGCACTAATGTCGTGAATTTGATTGCCCGCAAGATTCAGCTCGAATACTACAGGTAATCTCCCGAAAGCATTGCGTGGAAGATTCTCTATTTTGTTTCCCTGAAAAAAAGTTCAAATTTATGTTTTTACATTTTAAGAAAAACTAAAAACAGAGCAATTTTTTTATTTTGATGTGCAATATTTTACTAGTAGATTTTTTTTATAAAATTGGAAGACTTATTTTAGTTTTCTGGAAAGCTGACTGCAAGATCATTAATCTTGAAAATACGTTTCGATTTTCCGAAGAAAATTATCATAAAATTTTATACTATGAAATTTTTTAGATAAGCCGAAGTCGTTCCTCGGATTATTTTAATAAATCTAACAGAAGGTAATATCACTTAATCATGATAAAGAAATAATGTGATGAGTGCTACTACACACATCTTTATTATATAAAAAAATCTTCGTGACGAATGAGGGTCTCATTTTATAACAAATCAACACTGTTTGACAAATAGAACTGACTTTTTAGGTTCACTTTTTCGTGCGAGAAATGAAATTCCACCCTAATAATTTCTCTTTTCTACATTTATAACATCGGTAAATGCATGGATTGATGATACTAATATTTACTTACCTCAAGATATACATACTGCAGAGATGTCAAATCGCTCAGAGAAGCCCACGGTGGTTTGGTTAGACCATTATAATTTAAATTAAGTCTTTGTAAAGTTAGTAAATTTTGGAAACTTCCGTGAACCAAAGTATCTTCTAGTAAATTATGGCTCAAATCTAAACTCAACAAAGAATTCATCGAGGGCCAAAATTTTGACGGCAATTCTTTTATTAGATTGCTTGATATGTCAATGTGTGAAACAGAAATGGGTAGTTGAAACAATGTTTCCAAGTAATTTCCTTTAACTATTAGTGTTCTCATACTTGCTAAACGAGTGAACGCACTTTGTGCTATGTCTCTCAATTGGTTGTAACTAAGGTCCAGTTCCAATAACGTAGGCAGGGTTCCAAATGTTCCCGACCTTAACGTCTCTAAACTGTTGTGACTCAAATTAAGCATTCTCAGAGAAAATAATGTCTGAAATACTGCGTTGAATATTTCGGTAAGATTGTTGTAAGACACATCGATTGTATGTAATTCGTACAATTTAGGAAATGTGTTTTTGGGTATTCTAACAATGTTATTATGAGAAACATTTAGTATTTTTAAACCAGTCATGTTATGTAACGGAATCTAAAAAAATAATTTTGTAATAATAAAATTAAGTGTCCTCTTAATATTATTCGTACATGTCCCATATCCGTAAGAAGGTTGTAAGACAATTGTAATTCCGTAGCATATGTCGTGTCGTCGAATGTTTGTTTAGTAAAATTTGAAATTTTATTATAAGACAAATCTAGAACGGTTATGTTAGCACAATTTTGAAAAGCTCCTTTTTCAATTTTACTTATTGAATTTCTGGATAAATTTATATGAGTCAAAAATATATCCTTGAAAGCTAACTTTTGTATTTCTGTAACATTATTTTCTGACACATCGATTACCTAAAAATAAAGTAAATTTAAACATAAGCCCGAGATTATAATAATTAATTACCTCGATAAGACTTAATTGGTGAAACATTTGGTAATCAATCTTTTTAATAAAATTCCTCGCTAAATCAATTGTCCCAATTTTTGTAATACCACCGAAAGTACCACGACCCACGTCATTAATTAAATTGTCACTTAAGAAAAGTCTTCTTAAAAATCTCATTCCTCTAAAAGAGTTTGAATCTAACTTTTTTATTTTATTATGCGACATATTCACTACTCGGAGAACACCGTTTCTTGCAAAGGCGCCTCTACAAAATTAAATTAATTTACCTAATTGAATAAAAAAATTTAATGAATATTAATTAAAAAAAATATTACGAACCTTGTTAATTCGGTTAAGCTATTATGTGAGATATTACACCAGGACAATTTTGTCAAATCAGCAATATGACTTCCATCCAATTTCGTAATGCTATTAAAGCTCAAATCAAGCACTTCAACGTCTCGCAATCCCTTAAATTGATTTTTTTTAAGATCCTTTAATTTATTGCCGTGTAAATCTAAAGTTTTTAACTTTCTCAGTGATTGCAAGCTTTCTATAGGCGGCGTTGATAAGTTTCCATTTGAAATGTGGAGTTTCAGCAATTTACCAGCTAATTCGGTATCTACAAATGCGTCTTTTGGTAGAGAAGAAATGTTGTGATGATCGATTCTCAAAATCGTCAGATTTCCTAAGTTCTACAATTATTAATTCTTAATTATTATTTAACATTTACAAAAGATTTTAATTAAGTAATAAATTTAACAAAATCGAGAATTAATCCTTTCGCTGGCGCTGCAAAATAGCGTTTGAAAATTTAAACTTTGTGGGAAAATGTTAACATTAAAGATTTAAGAAACTTACCCGGAAAGCCAGCTTAGGAAATTCTACCAAATTAGAATTTATTATATGCAGCTCGTTCAGTGTTTTATTAACTCCCAAGAAAGTGTACTGATCTATAGTTTCAATGGGAGTATCTTCTATATACAATAGTCTCACGTGTAACTTGTAGAATAAACTTCCGAATAAACGAGCTAAAAGACATAATAAACCAAAATTATATAAACTTTTCAGTAGTAATAAATTTTTATTCGTATTAAACCACAAAAAATTGATGATACTTATTTAATTTTTTAATCTACAAATTCTGGCTCGTAGTACAATTATTATTGCATTCTTTGCCAAAGAGAATAAATTTATGTTATTTAAATAAGTACAGAATGGCCCTATTTACTGAAAAGCTTAGCTAAGAAATTTCACAATTCTGTGAAATAGGATAATATTAAATTATAAATTGAAACTACTCAGGGTATACAACTTAGCGCTTCGTGCAGAATAGCTAAATTTCGCTATATGAATATGTATTAAAAAGACACAATGAAGTCAATTTATACATTTCCAAATATTAAAAAAAAAATTCATTCCAGATGATGTTTTAAGCATTTAGATAGCATGCAAAAAAGCACAACAATATGCATTAAGCACAAATCTAATATAGAGAGTTAAAAATGTACAAAATCCGGAGCAAAATTTTATCCGGGAGAATAAGGAAACTGTTAGGGCCGGTATAGTGATACCTAGTAGCATGCTTAGTATGTTTGACTAGCCATACCGTAGGTTTGAGATGATTTTTTCACACAATTGTTTACCATGTATTATCATATTATTATTATAGATTTTAAAATATAAAATGACATTAAATTTAGGTCGATATAAGAAAACAGTGGACGAAATGCCAAACCGTAAATTATTTTATTAGGAGTATAGAAGCTAATGTTTGAGTGTATAAGTTAAATAAATTCAAAATTCAAAAAAAAAATACTGGCATCCAAAAGAATTTCCAATACAGTAACTAACTAATAGAAAAATAATTTTTATAAAATGAGAAAACAGTCCGAAGTCAATAACAATAATTTTAGTTACCATGATAGTTTATTAAAAAAACAGCACGTAGGTGTAATTAAAAAATACGGTTTAATAAACTTAAAAATATAAAAATTGTTTGCTTGTTTGTTGCTAGTTTGTAGAATTAACAGACAAGCAATAAAAATAAATAAACTCTAAATACAACATGCTGTTTTTCCAAAATACGCAAAACAATAACTATTAAATTAAATTAAAATTATTTTAATTTTAACGCCTATTCATTAAAATACTTTACTGCCTGCTAGAAAAACTAAAGTTTCTATTCAGCGCTGTCCGTCATTCTTTTTGTATTAAAATCAATTAGATCATCAAAAGTTACACTTATCAATATTGATATCAAGTGTTAATTTCGATACTTAAAATCAAAGAGGCAAAGCTAACGTTTTGACACAAAAACAGTCACTTTTGTTCGAAATAAAATATCTTACTACCAGCAATTAATGGCATTAAAAGTTAAACAAGAAGATGGCAGACGTTACTATAATTTACTTGACTATAAACTCCAGATGAATGCAAGGAATTCGTAAATATAGTAAATAAGTTCTTGCATTGTAGTTTTGTAGTATACTGTAATATACTGTAGTTTTTTATTTTATTTAACTTAGCTTGTATATTTTTTATTCTATAATCAATTATTATACAATCACTGTTAAGTAAGCAATATTTTTTAAATAAACCATAGTTGTGTATTTAATAAAAGCAATTGCTTTTTTTTATCGTAAAAATGTGATTTACTCCCCTCCCCCACAGAGGGAAAACTCCCCAGAAGAAGTGAAGAAATAGAGTTAAGTAAAGTATTGTAGCTATAAATACAGCAAGAGTAAATTTCTTTTGTATACTACTTATGTAGCTATAATTAACTTAATTTCTGAGTGCTTCTCTGATGTAAATAACTGTCCAATTTTGCAATTCACTACTTCCATTCTTGATCGTGAAGCAATTCAATGAAGGAAGTGTAGATTAAATACTTGGTACACCGTTTGGCTCACCACAGAAGTGCAGTTAGTATTGGGTAGGTCAGAGAGGTTTCTCAACTTTGCCCAGCGCATGAGGGTGACGGCGACAAATGCAGAGGCGTCGGCATCTACCATGACACCCTTGATGCCCAACATAGGAAAGCCGAAGGCAGCAAAACGGCGAGTGCTTTCAGCGGTAGTACACTCCATCGTGCTATACCTTAAACTCGTTTGGCACGACGCCCTCCAAATTGGGAGGAATAACAACCGTATACGAAAAGTACAGAGAAGAGCTACACTACACGTAATTAGCACGTACAAGACAGTGTGAGGTGTAGGCCTTCATACCGCCGGCAAATCTGAAGGTTGTAGAAAAAGCGAAAACCCACTCCGGACAGGTGAACACCACTGACATAACGCTAAATCTCTAGCAAACCAAATGGGACGAAGCCGAAGTCGGACGGTGGACAAGGCGACTTATACCTGACATCAAACAATGGGTCGCCAGAGACCACGGTGAGGCAAACTCTCACCTCAAGCAAGCCCTCGTCAGCCGCGGAAGCTTTAATGCATACTTCCACCAGTTTTCCAGAAGAACGGCCCCCCAAGTGCGACTACTGCGATGCGGAAGACACAGCCAAGCATACCATCTTTGAATGCCCAAGATGGGAGCAGGCAAGAGTCACCGCGCAGTTGAATACAGACTTGCAGCTGACACCAGATAACGTAGTGGTCACCATGCTGAGAAGCCCAGAGGACTGGCGCATCATTAAAAAAATGATACATACGGTCCTGAGTCAAAAAGAAGCAGCAGAACGAGAACAACAAGACCCGAACAAAACAAACTAGACGCTTACACCGTAACACCTAGAGAAGAGAAAGAATTATAGAAAGAAACATCGTACACACGGCGATAGACGGAACATCACGAAGAAGAACAACCCCCGCCCGACCGAACGTAATGCCTAACGGTGGTTTCTCGGTCGATCAGGTGGAGGGTACGAGGAAGGTTTTAGTTAGTGAAAGCTAAAACAAAAAAAAAGATCAGAGAGGTTAATCTAGCTTTTCTAGTTCGTAGCTAGGGTCTGGAAAACTTCGATTCGAATCTTAGATTGGAATAAGTTGACTTTCCCATGCAGCATAAGAAAATAAATCTACATTAGGAATGTTTGTGTACAGTCACAAAATTCAAAAATTCAAAGTTAAAAATTGTTCAGAGATTTTTAAGAATTCTCATATACTAACTACTTACACTAAATTTTAGAGATATCAACTACTCATATTGTGCTTCCAGCAATGCCTAACTTGCACTATTTTTGGACTTCTACCAAACTTCGGTCACACTTGATCACAAACCATAATAGTGCTGATTGAAGAATTTTTTCTTCATTCGTTCATTCAATTCATTCTTCAATCAACGATAATAGTATCAACCATTAAATCTTCAAAAAATTACGTAAATAACTTATGTATTTTAGAATTGTTATTCTTAATAACAATTCAGAAGAGTAGCTACACGTCCAGTAGCTAATTGTCCGATCATCATTTTTTTGTTAAACTTGTTACAATTCTGACAATGTTTTGTATTTAAGTTATCTATTATAAGGTAGTATACGAGTACTACTGTGTATATTAAGATAGAGGACTGCATTTACTTAAACTTTCATATTACAGATCATAATAGTGGCAGTGTCAGAAATTTGTACACAAAAAAAGTCAGATTTGTGTACACATATTATATAGTGTAATATTAATAATTATTAATAATAATTAAAAATAAAATAATAATTATTTTCCCAATTAAAATTCTTATTACAGACAGCTTCACAATTCATTACATTAAAATAGAAAATAACTTAAAAAAGTTTTTAGAATTTTTTAAGTATTTATGTGGTATTTAGTAGTATGTGATGTTAAAATAATAAAACCTAACAAAATGTTAAAATAATAAATTTTAACTGTTAAGTAAATAATTACATACTACAAAGAAACATAATATTTAATTTCATTACATTAAGTTATTAGATTCGAAGTATACCTAGTACTAGAAATGATTTTACAGTTGTTCACATACTTCGAGAAAGATTTTCTTTATAATAATTAATCTTACACAGATTAAGCTTACTCTAATAATTTGGCCAGCAGCACTTCAACTACTTGAGAAAATTTTGAATTAACTGAATGTTTGTTAGCCAATAAATGCTTAGTAAAATTCATACGAGGTTCAAGTTACAATTATCACTTATAAGTGCTGATCAGACTCCTATTAAGGTGGAGATTGACCATCAATACCGAAATTTAAACCAAGTTTTTGACTATAATATTTAAAATAATCGGTAGATTTGTGGTTTACGTAGTGTAACCTAATATTAGCCAATTAATATCATTTAAATACAAACTTGAAGATATCTGCAGAATAAATTCGAAATTTATCAAGATTTGCATCACTTAAAATAAAATACCAAATTAAAGTCTTGTGGTTTCTATATGTAATGGGGAAACTTTTCAAATATAAGTAATCTTGTAAGTTTCACTTAATTACAAATGTTGTTAATTGAATAGAACATACAAAGATAAAAGCATGCTGTAAAGTTTCGCGAATATTAGATGCTTTGTTTTGTTTTAGCGTAAAATTAAATTATGACAGCATTAAATCTTTTGATGCCGTAGCAGTGTTTGTTCTTTGGAAAACTTTAAGAACCTAACATCTTACCTTCTAGTATAATTTATAATTTTATATGAAAAGTATCAAATAAATTTATTTGCTTACCTATATTACATCGAGATATCGTCAATTTTTCAACAGGTAACTTAAATTCGGCTAAGTTGTTAAGACCCACAGCCATTTTTGCTAAATTTGTATTTTCACATATTACGGTAATTCCAAAATCAGATTCTTGATCACATTTACAAGGACTCAAAAAGTATCGATCCTTTGGACATCTGTATAGTGGACCAGGTGGAATATATTCGGATTTAACATTACACTGCAACAATGCCATTAATAGCATTGTTGCGATTACACTCCATATTAATTGCATTGTCCAATTTATTCTTATCCCTAAAATTTAATCAAAACAAAGTTAACTAAACACACACAATCTAACTTTTTCTATATTATCAAACAATTTAATTATACCGAATGATGCCTTTGATGTACAAATTTAACATCTTCCTACTTGAAACTGTATTTACTACCATCCCACATTTTCTTCCAAATTTGAAAAAGGTGAAAAACATTATCCCACGTTAAATTAATACTTGACCTGAGATAGTTAATATCAAAAAAAGTCATGTTTGAAGAAATTATTCAATTTTATATGGTTGCTACTTAATAAAGTGACGTAGGTTTCTATAAAGTTAGTAAAGTATTATATTTTCTTAAAAACCTTCTTACAATATTAAATTTTTTGTTTTTAATCAACTATCTCTTTATTTTTAAATTAAACAATGTATTAAGGTTAAATTTAGAGTAAAAAACTTTCGGAATGCTGTTTCCTTTATTTTTATAATTTCTTTTATGTAGAATTTTAGTTTTTTCTATTTATATACGAACAATATTAAATTTAATATTAAAGTCCTTTAAACATAATATTTGATAGGACGTCATAAGTAAAAATATAATAAATAGTGAAAGTTTAGCTTTATTTACAAAAGTTTACCTACTTAATTAGAAAATAATAACCTTTTTTTATATTAAGTTATGGTTTTAGTTGCCATGGTATTACCAGTTAGTCTTCAATTTTGATAAAACTTATCACTGTTATTTATTCACTAATATAAATATTATTAACTTTATTCATCGCAACTAAACCACTTCTTTCTAACTTAACAATCGTACAGGTCTTACTTTTACCTACCAAGGTAAGCCAGAGGAATAAACTTTCGAGTTAACTTCGTAATGTGTGTTTTATAATCTTAGCTCTTTTAATATATCAATATTTATTTTTTGTCGGTGATACCAAACTAACGGAATTCAAAAAGATTATTTTAAAATGATGACTAAAATTTAAACTTTAACATTTCATTATTAATTTAAAAAAAACTATTAAAACACTACGTTTATTTTTCAAAATAATATTTAAAACGTATAATAATTTTTAGGTAATCAAAATGATAAAAAATACGAGTTCGTATTTTAATGTAGTCGTTATTGAAAATCAGCAATAAATTTTAATTTACAAAGTAACACAGTACTACAATATCCTAACAAAATCGTAGATTTTCTTTTTCTATTTTCATTATGATAAATAAACAAATTTTTAACTTTTATCAAGATTAAAACTTATTGTATTTTATTCAAAATTAAAATTTGAAAATTTGATAAAATGACTACATAAGCGCCATCTAGTAAACTCTGCTTGTGACTCTTCGTTCTTGATTTAAACTCGAGATGGTAGTAAATGTATTGCAATTGTGAAATAAAAATTCAAAAATTAATGTTTAAACATTTATACATTTTTCAAGGTAAGTTATTGTAAAAATAAATTGAAAAAATTTAATTTCGACTCATTAATTGTTACGTATTAAATTTATAAGAATATTATTGTTTTAATTCTGTTTTATTACAATAAATTAAAATTCTAAGTGTTCATTCGTAACTTCAACATAATTATTATACTGATGTTATCAACTCGGTCGGTTTATTACAACAATCTTGATTATATCAAGCTTTATATACAATAGAGAGAGCGTACACTGATTTGCTTTGTACCAAGCACAAATTTTCTTTAGCTACGAATATGAATTTTCACTGTGAATAATAATTATTATCTAAGTAATATAATGTGTTAAAAATTTTGCTCTCGCTCGTTAGTGTGCATCTGAGGATGAAGAATCCTTTGAATTCGAGGTAACTTTGAAATCTGCAAATGATACAAAAAGATAAAGAGAATATTTTGATCTCTATCTGCTTTAGTATCCAATGCAGAGATGCTACTTCTGTCATAGCTTCCTGACAAGCTTTAGTTATGTAATGTAAAGGAAGTATCTATCTTTGATAGATCAAACGACCCAAGTTAGTTTTTTTATTTAAAATTGAGTATGCACTGTGTATTATAACAAAATATTATATTATATTGCAATGAATTATTAAAAAAATTAAACCACTATTCTTTGCACCGAACTAGATCGTTATGCGGTAGTTGGTTTTGCTTCCTCAAGGAGTAGGTTCAATGTTCGAAAGAAAAAAATAATATCAGAATTTTTTTTCAAAAAAATTTTCGCACCAATCAAATTTAACTAAAAAAAATTTATATTCGCCTCGATGATTGAACTTATAATTTCAATTTATCAATGCAATGAATGGTAGGTGCAAATATACGTTCGGGTCTTATAATGTAATTTTTATTTTCTAATCTTCTTCGAATAAATTGATATTAAATCAAAAATTTTAATAAATTGTCGAAGCACTCAAAATTATCCGAAAATGGCAATAGCGATAACAAGCTGTAGATATCGGCTTCGCTATCCGCTATATCGCTTTTAATAAAAATAAATCACTTTTAATCAAAAAAATCCTCCATTTATAAAGTCAATCTCAGCGGCTACGTTTGACCAAAATATTCTCAAACAATATTATAATTAACAATAATCGAAAGTCTAAACAAATCGAAATTTCATAATATTCGCACAAAATTTATATTCAAATTATTATCCAAACCAAATTTCAGTCGTCCGCTCCGTCCAATATTTTGGCAAAAAAAGCTCCACTCTCTCTAACTTCATTGCCAACCTGATATTTATAAAATGTTCTCACTACAAATTCAAACCCAAAATTCAAAAAATTTTAAATTACTAGTAAATTTTTAAAATAACTACAGGGGTGGTCATAATCATTTCGTAACACGACAATAAATTTTTCGTATATTATGCTAAGTACCAAGTACATCACTTGATGTTAGGCGTTAGTTATTGGAATCCATTTCTCGTTCTTAAGTTTTCAGATTTGTTTGGAAAATGGTAAATTTAATTTATAATTGCTATTCTAAGTCTGATGAGATCAATTTCACGCCTAAGATCGTGGAGAAAATTGAAACCATTGCTCGTCCAGTAAGTCAATTTAAAATTTATGCTCTTATTGGTTACTGTCAGAAAATCGAACCCACGATTTCAAAAATTTCATCTACACTATAGGAAAGAGGACAATTTTCTGATTCTTACAAAATTTTTGTTTTAGTACGCTTAGAAAAGTGTCCTCTTTCTTAGTGTGTAGATAAAATTTTGAAAATCGTGGGTCCGATTTTCTGACAGATCAAATAATCTTGACAAATAATCTTGGAATAAACAAGTTAATTAAACGTTTTATAATAATGTTTTTATTAAGCTTTCGACGTTGGTAAACGTCTTCGTCAGAATATTTTAATATAATGTTTACAAGTTTATATGGAAACCGCATTTGACCTCCGCATTTTTGTAATTTTTGCCACTTTACTGAAAGTTTAGCTCTCCAATAAGAACTCCTCAAAGCAGTAAGGCCAGATGACCAGAAATTTTCGAGAAAATCGACTTTGAAATATTGTCGAGGGAGTTTGAAGACAAGATGTAAAACAATTTGCATTAAATTTTGTGGCGTAGGCATGAACGAGTTGGACTAGAAAAAAAATTTTAAAAAAAAACTAGCGAAGGTGGAAATAGAAACGTGGACCCACTGGTTCCTAGTTCCAAGAATAGGTCAACTATATTTTAAATATTTAATGTTTTAATTTAAAATAATAGCTACTATACCAGGTGATTGGCTGCTCACCCGAATATAGAGAACTAACATAAAAATTTTTTTAATTCCTGCGTTCTATTGTTAACTTATCTAAAGCTTTGCATTTGCAAATACTTCTAATTGGCGTAGTTTTAAAAATACCTATATCTAAAGTATAGGTTACGTAATATCTTATTATAGCAACTGGTTTAGTAGTATAATTTTATAATAATTAAATAAAATTGGTATAATTTACATACCGATTTTCTATGTTTAAAACTATAATAAACAGCATTAAATAATAAAAACTACTATGCTGAAATTTATTCAATATAAAATAATTAAATATATAAAAGAATTATAAAAAACTGAAAATAACTATTCATCTTAATTCTATAACTCATCTTCAGTATTTTTCATTTGTTTTTTTCTATTTCTCAATTTTAAAATCTATTTCCTTGAATTCAATCTTTTCGTCAGACAAATTTATTAATATTGAAAAATTTTTCTTATTTCTTCTTCTTTTGACGTGATAACGTCTTATAAATTGATATACCGGCTGCACGCACGAAAAATTGTCACATTTCGCAAGCGAGAGCGCAGAACAAACGAGAGAGAGGCACGATCGGCTTTGCATCATACATAAACATTTGAATTATAAAATGCCATTAAAAAAAATTGTCCGGCATGAGGTTCGATCTCGCGATCACCAAATAATGCAATTATGTTTCATGCACATAACGCACTAACCTATTGAGGTTTAATGTAATAACATAGTTTTAATTCGTATTATCTGTTACATAAACATAATTCAATTCAATTTTTAAATTAACACTCTGTTTACGGACGATAATTTTACGTGATTTTACGTCATAAGAAAACATAATTCAATTCAATTCATAAAAATATGCAATTATCATCAATGTTTTCTTATGACGTTATCATATAAAATTATCGTCCGTAAACTGACTTTATTTCAATTTAATTTTAATCCGGCATTTGGATACAATCCCATTGGCAAAAATGAGTTTTGTAAATCTTACTGTTTTTTTTTTTAATTAAATTTGCTAAAATTGTTTCAGTTATTTTATCGGTCACGATTTCGTGTTTAAAAATAGGAATCGGTCTACGCGAGTAGCATCGCAATATTTTTGTAAATGTTTTGGTGATTTCTGGCCTGTTTATCTCACAAAACATAGCACAGTCTTTTTGAATTAATTTTATTAATTTTAGTTTGTAGGGTTAGGTTAGGTTAAGAATTTGTTGCAAAACTAGAATACAATTCATTCTTTATTTTAATATATTATTTTTATAATTAATTTTAAAATAATAGTTACATAGTATATTGATGGTGACACTTACTACAATGCTATCTAATTATATTTAAGCTTTATTTTTTGTGCTAATTTTTTCTCTTATTTTTGTACTATCTGTAAACACAATTAATAAAATTAATAAGTGTAATTATTAAAATCAAAAAGTATATTACTATAAATACATACCAAATATAAATTTTTCAATGGTAATTATAGGAGACTCAAATGCAAGTGTAAACATCAAAGACACCGCTACTGTAAAAATGTAATCACCCCAATATCCGTGTAACTAAAATGTACAGAAATGTTTAATATAGAATAGTTATAACATGTAACCCGTTTTAAAAATAAGTACGTTATGAAAGTTTAGAGTAAACAATTTAGTATCAGTTCATTTAACCTGTTTAGTTTTAAAATTTTGAATTTTTTACAATATTAATAAAATAATTATATTTATATAAAGTTAAAATAATATTTTAAATTTTATTACCCCATTTAAATCTCCGTGGAAAGGTACAGTTCGATTTTGAGAAACTAAGATAGCTTGTATTGACATATGAGTTAAATACATAGTATACGTTAACTTTGAAAGAACTTCAAAAATTGGTGCAGAGAGGAACGAATTAACAGGACCTGTAAATTTTCTACTATAATTTATGCTAATATACTTCAATATACGAAGGGTGTTGATATATTTTTGTCATAATACAATAAATTAGAATACAATTAAGAATTTAGAATATTACTATTGAAGTAAAACTTCTTTAGGCACGACTAAGGGGTAACTTGACAACAGTGCAACGGAAATGCGTTACGGTAATATGGCGGTATTTTTAAATTAATAACTATTAACATAAGTGTAAAAACCACAAACTTAAAATAAATTTATCATAAGGGTGTGAATTTAAAAATACGGTACGTCGAAAATAATAATGATACTCAATGTATGCGTTAAAAGAAAGGTAGCTACGTTAGCTCTTAACGTGCATAATAATTATAATGAAAGTAGTTTCTATTGTGAATTTGTGATATCTGTCAAGTTTGTTTATAATTTAAGGTTATATTCAAATTTTATTCGGGTTCATACTTTGGTTTTTTCATAGTTTTGGATTTTCTATTGATTAAAAGGGCTCTATGATTATTATTATATTGACAGCCATTTGAATTTTTTGTTTTTATACTTTTATTTTTAACTTAATCGTCATCTGTCGTAATGCCAAAAAAGTTTTCCTTAAATCGCGACGGTTACACGCATTTTCATTTTTTATTCTATTATAATAAAAATTTTTTGCTATAAAAATACGATTTTGTTGATGCATTCTAGAAATTATTAAAGCTAACTAGATATCAACACCCCCGTATTGAATTTTAATTTTTTAATACCTCCATAACCTAGTTCGCACAATAAAATTATTGCAGATACTCCACCAGCCCATCCAGGCCTCATTAATGCAATATAAAAAGAATTGGCAATTCTATCGTAAGGATCTTTTAAAGTATTATGTCCAGTAAATACACAAATTCCAAGAATACTTAATGCTACAATCCAAATTAGTAATACCAATAACTAAAAACAGTTTGAAATAAATAAATAATTATGTGAAAACTAGAAGCTACGCATTAATAGGTACAGTATATTACATACTTTGTTAAGAATTATTTTTTTATTAGATATTTTGATTTTATAAATGTAGTATCCTAATAGAATTCCTATAAACCAGGGAGTAGCTCTGGTATAAGTAGGCATATAATATTTTCTCGTGTAATGTGGGTTTCTAAAACAAAATTTACGAGTATTTGTCCTATCATTAATAGGATCATAATTGTGTTTAACTTACTTATTAGCCAAAATAAATCCTCGCAATTCATAAATATAACCAATAATGAAGCTTATTATCATAGATGCAAATGCAAGGATAGAAGTAATAATAATTCCTATATTTGGCCATTTCATTAACGGAAACAAAACGAACGGGGCAATAAGGTACAATTGAGTATCTACAGATAAATACCATGACTGTCCTATGCACTGTAATTGTATGAATTAAATAACTAGTTTATTAAATTGAACTATTTATTCCTTTTATAAAATTTAAAGCATACTTACAATTCCATTGCTGTTCACAAAGTTTTGTATGTATAACAAAGAAGCCCACCAATTACTTTTACATTCATCTGCTAACTTTGAAATATCATATTTCCAATAAGGGCCTGATCCTAGGTGTATAATAACAGTCATATGCAGAAATATTAACACCGCATATACCGGTGTTAACCTAAAATGTTACTATTAACATAAATCTAATGCTTCAGTTTATTAGCTTGGTGTGACATCAGGAATAAACATTAACGTAATAGATATTTACTTATGAAAATTTTAACCAGTTTGGTTTGGTAACCAAAATTTTCTGATAATACCAGGAAGATGTGTAACACGCTGGTATTTATTTTTACTTCTGCCACAAACGAAAACTCGAAAAAACACTATAGCATTTTTGAAATATCTATCAAAACATAAACCTTAAAATTGTAATAGAATATTACGTAAAAGATTATTTTAAATTATTAGCATTAATAACTTTAAGTTATAAATAAATACTAAGCCGTGAAATAAATATTAATTCAAAATTTAAAATATTAACAAGTTAAATTAGTCAATAGATAAGTGGTTTAGGTAGTGTAATTGGATATTAATCATATCAAATTTTTAGAATAAACCAAAAACTACACAAACACTTTTTATTAGAACTAAAATGTTTAAGTTAACATTTAACATCATTCATCGTTTGATGATGCCATAGTATGGTGAAAACGTTTGCGATAATATACATACGATGCATTTATATTGTGTTAACTTAAACATTTTAGTTCTAAAAAGTGTTTGTACATTTTTTGGTTTAGTCTAAAAATTTGATATGAAGTTAAATGAACATGATTTCGTAATTTGCTTTTAATTTAACATGTTAATTTTTTTAATTTTAATATAATATTTTCAAAACTCCAACATTAAATTTACCTGATATATCTGTGAAAATAAAAAACCATAATATTAAATTTTGTCCCTTTGTTCATTGCAGAAAAAAATATATATCCTACTACTAATCCGCTTAATAACAAGAAAGTGTCCACTGCAACAGTTGCACCCATAATGTACATATTACCCACGGTATCCATCCACTAAAATATTTTCATGATAATTTCATTATAATTCCATATCAATGTGACTATAATATTTTTTTGTAATGTAATTTTAATTATAAAAACTACTTTACTTTTAGAACATCAAGACCATTTTCTACTGGGTGCATATTTGTTGTTCTATAACGATGGCCTAATATAACCCACATCATACTAATCACGCGAAGTCCATGTAAACAAGTAATTTGATTAGGATTATTTGTAATAGTAATCAATTTTCTTCCATTAGTCAAAACAGAAAATGCTATCAATATGTTATTTTTGGGCTCTAAATAAGACAGTTATAGTGCTTTTTAAAATAACATTATGTACCTGAATTTTTACTTTTATTATTATAAAATAAAAAGATGTCGTATGATGTTGAGAAGAACATAATTAGTAAAATTACTGCAATAAATGTTCTAAAATAAATTAAACTTTAGCATAGAAAATACAAGTTATACCAATATTGCAAAATGGTATAAAAAATTCTCCTATAATTTATTTGATATTATTTGTAGCTGAAAATACTTACACGAAAGCGATATCGCCGTATCCAAATTCAGGTTTATCCGATTGTGTTTGACAAAATTGTTCAAAAATTTTTATATTATTTATTAAGTTTGATTTCTTATAAATATCCTGTATATCTTGAGCTGTGCAAGAATTTGGCATGCAGATAGCGAGCATAAATTCTAATTCCCAATCTAAATTTACAGTTTTTGATTGTAGATGTGGCTTAAACTAAAAATATGTAGTCAAATTATTGTTATTATAAATCCTATACAATTATTAAGACCATACATTATATGTTTTTAATTTTTCAATATTAATTATTGGTATTGACCCTAAACAATATTTTCCAAACACATCTATATTATTTATTTTCGTTTCTACTGCTAAGCATTCATCAAAAGAGCCAAAATCTGCTCTTTTTCCATTTAAGAGACCTGACGGAATTTTTGTACCAGCATCAAACACTAGAAAATAATCAAATAATAATAAATTAAATAAAAAATTTTAATTGCAATGTTATATTTTATTTTTATGAATACTTTATAAATTTAAAAATTTAAAGTTTTGCTTTAATTAAAGAAAAAATAAATTGCAATACGCTAGATAACTTTCTATGAATAAAAAGTAATAATAAAAAAATTATTAAAATTAAAAAATCTATTAGCAAGGAACTAATAAGTTCACCTAGAAAAAATAAAAAAATTACATGCATTTTTTTACAGATAGTACCTATCGATCGTTTATCTATAATCTAGAATTGTATGATATCGAATTCTCTTTCATCAAACTATCTTCTTTGTGTATTTTTACGAATATGTAAATATTATTTATCTGTACTTCAAATGTTACTCTCTTATTTTACTTTTAAAATAATTTTAATTATTCTAGATTAAAACTTAAAAGTTTCAGAAAAACATTTTGCATATTAGGTATTGTAAAGATTTAAAGAATTTCTCTAAAATTTACATACATTACCATACCAAAATAAAGTTTATTGCTATTCAAATTTTGATAGAAGAAAAACAAAAAATAAAACCAAAAACATAATTACATTATTACACTGTGGAGATGTTTTAAGAAAATTGTTAGAAAATACATTAAGAAACAAAAATTTGATTATTGAACATCTTTTTTGATGTTCTCAACTAAAGCTAGAAAAACATATAAAAATAAGTTATATAGTACATACTTTGCGCAGCCCATAATTCATTATTATAATTTATTAATGTATCCAAATAATGCTCTACATGGTTTTCGCAGGTGGTCTTGGTTCTCTCAATTCTTGAAATATATTTTTTAACATGTTGAGCGTATAATTTCGGAATGATAATTTTCTCAAAATCTATTGTTAAATTATATTGTTTGGAGAAATTAACAATTGTAAGTACAATAAAAAGATTTAACCATAACATTTTTAAATCACAACTTAATACATAGAATAGTATTACCATAACAGATAGACACTTTGCTATGGTGAAATGTTATATACATACGACCGGTATCTCCAGATCGTAAGATAGAATTATTGATAAACCGTTAAGTAGAATTTTAAATTTTTTGCAAGATAATTTTTTTGATAAAATGGTAAATGTTATTAACATGTGATAATATTTTTTAATAAAATTAATTTTTACATGTTAGATAAAATTGAAAAATAATTAAATTCATAACTTACATAAAATTGTTCAAAAACTATTTAAATGAATGATATATAGTTTGCGACACCCTGTTATAACTGATGTTTCGATTTTCGGAATCTCATCAGGCAAACCTGGAAAAATTATTGAAATGATTGAAAAGTTATGTTTTAAAATTAAAAATTCAAACTTGATTTAAAGTCAAATTAAATTTTATGTAAGTTATGAATTAAATTATTTTTCAATTTTATCTAACATGTAAAAATTAATTTTATTAAAAGATAATTTTTTGCTATTAAATAATTACTTTATACGAACTATTAAAAATTGTTATTAATCTTACATTGCACTTAATGATTGCTCATAAATTATGCACATGCAATAGTTTCTTTTTATTATTTTTATAAAAAAGCAAGAATTTCCGCAAAAATCTGTTTGACAATTTTGATTTCAAGAACCATTAAATGACTAAAAATGTAAATATTTTTCTACTTTTCTAAAATTTTCACAATGCACGTCATTGCGAATTGAAGCCATTTCAAATCATGCTCATGGTCCAGAATTTGGTTACGCTGAAATACGATAATATACTGCAATGATCCTTTCAAAAAAAACGTAGTTTCTCACATGCACTATAAGTGATCCAAGCTTGCTCTTAAATGCGGGTGATGAGACGGTCGTATCTCAGGTTGGGTTCTTTAGTTCTCAAAAATAAAAATAAAACCCTTCTAATGCAAATAAAACAATAAATTCTCCCAAATAAATCTTCTTCAAAAATTAACTATCCAAATTTAATTAAATGTAAAATTTTAACTTTCTTCAAAAGGATCGAAGTTTTGATTTTAACCTTATCCAAATCGCCCGCTTATCAACAGCACCATTCGTTCCTACGAATGCAATTTAAATTTTCCAATTTTAAATAATTCAAATTCAATTTTTAACTTCAATTGCTTCTCTTCCAATTTATCAACTAAATTAATTTATCACCGTTCGGTAGCAACTCATCAAAAAAAATTCAAACTAATTCCAATAACTTCAAAATAATACGCAGTAATGCAAACGCATCAGTCACTTTATTTAAATTAAAAATTACTCACAAATTTAAACTTATATCAAAAAATTTCAATAATTGCTTGAGCCAAAATGGCACAACAGACTCGGGCAGTCGCTATCGGCAAAAAGCCTCGTATTTCCGTCGATTCGCTCCCACCTCTCCAATTTTTCAATCTTACAACTTAAAATTATTAAAATAAAATTTTCATCAAAATGTATAGGGTGGGTGCGAATTTCTTTGAAACACAAAATACGGTGTATTTATATTCTGTTAACTTAAACATTTTAGTTCTAAAGAGTGTTTGTGCATTTTTGGTTTATTTTAAAAAATTTGATATGAAATATGTTGTTTATACAAAATAAGAAGATAATGTACTTTTTCATCCCAAAAGAAATCCTAACACCTAATAATAACATTTTAATCATATCAAATTTTTTAGCATAAACCAAAAAATGCACAAACACTTTTTCGAAACTAAAATGTTTAAGTTACCACAATATATTGTCGTGTTTCGAAAACAAACAAATCATAATTCATTTATTTTGTAAATAATTTTAAAGTTTGAATTTGTTTTATTATTTATTTATTTATAATATTGTATAATAAAAATGTTAGTTAAATGTTAGCTGTATAAAAAAAAGGTGGGAAGAAGCGAAAAGAAAAGGGAAAAAAGCGAAAAAGTAGAAAAGAGTGGGGCTTGAATAGGAATAGACGGGCGGACGAACATCATTCCTGCAATAATAATTTAATTTTGATTGTTAATAAAGTAAGAATAAAATAAATTAAGTTGAGTTGACGTTTTGTTTTAATTGTGGTAAAGTGAAGTGCTAATAAATTTGGAAGAAGAAGAATTTAGTGAAATTTTAGTCGATGCAGTAAAAATACGTCGCAACAAATTTGTTTTACCAGGCGTACTGAAGCCAGCTGGAATATCACATGCAAAGCGAGCGCGCACGTGAAGCAAAAGTTCAATACCACATGCAAAGGTAAAACAAAAGAATGAGCAAATTTTAATTAACAATTTTTTTAAACACTGAAGAGTCTCATGTTGAATAATGGATACCCAGCTAAAGAGTAATTTTGGGATTAAGCAAATTTTAAAGATTTGTATAGCTCGGGTCATATCAATATAAATACACCGTATGTATATTATCGCAAACGTTTTCACCATACTATGGCATCATCAGGCGATGATGCGATAAAAATAAATAATGTTAAAAAATTTGGTGTATAACATAAGAAAAACCGTCAGAAATTCGATAAAATTTTTAGATTTTGGATAGATTTCTTTTCTTTTCCGTAAAATTTGATTTTTTAAAATATAAAAATTTAAAAAATGTCAAAAATATACCGTCCAATTTTTAATAACGATTTATTGTTACTTTCACAGATATTAATTTTTAAAATGTTATAATTTTATAAAATTATATTTTCGTATGTAATACAACAAGAGCTTTGATTTATCCGGATAATTTTTAATTTCAACGAATACGTGATTAGCAATTTAACGAGAGAAAACGAGAGCGATCGAGCGCGCTCGATCGCTCTCGTGTTTTAGTCTGACCAACAGTTTTCTCGAGCGAAATTTTAAAATTACGTATGAGTGTTTTGAAATTAAAAATTATCAGGACAGAAATCAAAGCTAGTGTTGTATTTGGTAAGATAATTTCGCGAATAAACGACGATATTGATTATGAAGGTATTAATATTTATAAATTAAAAACAACACGTAGTATATTATTATTTAACGTCACATTAATTAATGTTGATTTGCTTTGGCTGTCATGGCAAAGGTAAACAAAAAAATATCAGCAAAATTTATCCACTTGCATATTTGTCTCTTCGTAAGTACAATTTTTAGCCGCTAGCAAACTGTCAATTTTGATATTTCTTATGGATTATTTTATATATGTGTGGAATTATCATAATAATAAATTCCATATACGAGTAAAATTGATCAAATAGTATATTGTTTTATTAAGATGAAAAAAATATCTTTAGATACCTTTCCATCCGAATGAAACATGTTAATTTTTGTCCAAACAATCAAAATTCAAGATTTTATCGGTCAACAACTTTTATATAATTTTACACAAAATAAACAGATACGTTAACCGTAAAGTAAAGAACAGATACGTAGAAAAATATTATTTAAAAAATAATTAAAAAGATAACGATTTATTACATTTACTAAATTAGGTTAGGTCTGTTTTGATCACATATATCGTATAACTAAGAAAATACGAAAATGAGAAACAAGAAAATATATCAAAAATAAATAAAGAAATGATCAAGAAAAATGTTAAAAATTAATATGGATTGAATATGAGTTACCAAAAAAACAAATAACTAATCTAAACGATGTCACCTGCTTAAATGAATTTTTTAAGGTATTAAATAAATAAAATGATTCTAAAACGGCATTGCCGGTAAAAATGAAGTCAAACAGCGTTGCGATCTTGTATGACTTCTAAAAAGTAAATTTAAAAAAATGTTAAAATTATTTTAAATTTTATTTTAAAAATTTTAAAAATATTTTCAAATTTTACCACGGCTTTACCGTGAACTTAAAAATTAATTTCAAGTAGATTTATGTGTAATTAGTAAAAATAATTACTATGTATTGTCAAATATAAAATCTGCTTAAAATTAATTTTTAAGTTAATTTATATTGTACAAGTTATAATTTAAGTTGGTAATGCATATATACTTTATAAAATGGTAAAAGTTATTAACATGTGATAATATTTATATTAAAATTGATTTTTACATGTTAGATGAAATTGAAAATAATTAAAATCCATAACTTACATAATAAGTTATGGATTTTAATTATTTTCAATTTCATCTAACATGTAAAAATCAATTTTAATATATATACTTTATATAATGAAAATCTCAAAAAAGTGATTGACAAACTTAAATTTTTTTTTAGAAAAGGTAGATATCATAATTTGACAAATTTATTAAAATATAGTTTATTTATTACCTTCCGCCGTAAAGTAAAATTTAAATATTATTTTACGCCACCTGTTATGTTTATGTAGGTATGGAAAACTATGACTTTCGTGTTTAAAATTAGTGCTAAAACAGATCTTTTATTAATTTGTAAAAATAATAAATTAATGTAATCCTTCAGAAAGAGTCAAAGCATGTAAATATGAGAAAATTAATTAAATTTAATTGTCAATTCAATTGTAAATCAAACTTACAGTTTTAATTGTGGTTGGTGAATTAAAATGTTTACATTTGACCAATAGCAATAGGAATTAAGTAAAATGCAGTAAAAATGTATACCGAAACTTGAAAGCTGCAGCCAGGACTGGAAGTTTGAATATCCTAATATTGAAAATTATCAATCATATCAGATTTTTTAGAAAAACTAAAAAATGCATAAACACTTTTTAGAACTAAAATGTTTTAAGTTAACAAAAGTGTTTGTGCATTTTTAGTTTTTCTAAACATAATGATATAGGTAATTAATATCTACTTACGCTTACTTATCCATTGATTATGAAAATTATCAGTCTTACGATTAGTTGAAAAAAACCTGATAAGAAAGATGAACTACAGAAGAGCTAAAGAATAGAATCATGAAGACCAAAAACATATAGAGCTATTAACTGCAAGTATGGCATAAACAAATTAAATAATACACTTTCTTGCAAATGAATTCTTTTCTTGCAGTGACTTTATGAATAATATTCATAATTATGTTCAGAACAATATTTCTTTATTCGTAAAAATTAAATCCATTTCAAAAATTCAAATTTTATTGCTAAATGCTTACAAATTATTTATTTTGGTTTTACTGTGATTTATCAACTTGTTATTAATTTATATATTGCATACAATAATATTTATACTGCAATTAGAAATAGGTGAGCAACCTACTACTGGATTTAATTAAGAATACATCAAATGGTTTAATGGTATACCTTTTTGTAATTACGGCACAAACAATAAATTTTAAATAAATTTTTTTTAGAAAATGGAGGCAGTTTAGAATGATACATTTTGACGTTTTTTCCGGGCAAAGCTTGGCGCCGCCTTTACCCCTATACATTGCTTTCGCTTCACAACATCATCCCCAAACTATCCAAAAGCCGACAGTAAAATAACAAATAGTTATAACTTAACAAAAAGTTTGCAACTTTTTTTTGATATCCTTAATTTTATGAAAGCGGCAAATAAAATTGTTATAATGCCAAAAGTTTAATTTGTTTTTTTATTATTATTTATTTGTACAGATATAAAAGCTCTCTTAACTAACTGCAAAAGCGCTATAATGTTTTCAAACAACTAATTTTCTTTTTCTTTTTGTTATTTTAACATGGCTACATTTATTTAATTTTTTTTAAATAACTCTTAAAGGTGTTTCTTATAGTACTATAATTAGCGCTAAAGCGTTATAATTTTTTTTTTATAAAAAATCTTGAAACAAACTAAACTAATATAGCGTAAATAACATAAAGATTTAAAGTAAATTACTTTATTAGTAGATTCCAAAATATTAATTTTTAAATATTAATATTGCAAAGTGTATGTTCAGCTTTAGAAACATGGCGATCCGCACTAAATGTGGCGCCTGCATTTGGCGCCGAGGAACTTCCTATCCTGTGCCAGGATTCTGTATCTTTCTTTTAGATCTAGCTTGGATACGATAATAGTTTTATTTACTTTATTTATGGATGTTTTCAACTGCTCTTGGAAAATGACATTTGTTAAAATAACTATAGAGCTTTAAGTAAGCACTCCCACAATTCTTTTTCAGCGAATATTAAAGAATTTATCTCACGAGATATTTTTGTTTTTAACTTACCTTCTTTGATATAAAAATAATATTTACATTTTTTATGTTTATATTATCGGCTTCCATCTCCGAATTCCAGGTGTATAAATAAAGAATTTAATTTTTTAATGTGGTCGATTACTATAGAATAAAAATACTTGAAAAATATTATTATTGCTTTAAAGTATGCAATTATGAATAAACACTTGTCTTGCAAAGTACAGCGAAAGCAATTTGCAATACAAACAAGGGGGGTGTTTTTTGCATCAAAGTAAATATGAAATAAAACAATGAATCAAATGTACGGAGGAGGAATGGATCCGTTTCATTGATGAATAGTGGTTTCTCTAATTCCTAACGATGTGCCGCGCTAACGACTCAATAATTATAATGAGTAGAGTTGTTAATGCAATAAACCGACCCCAGCAATATCGTTAAGTACATGGCTAGCTAGTAAGGCCCCCGAAAAAAGTTACCCCTTACTTATGTATGCCGAATGAACAGGCAAAATATTGTATTGTTATTCATAACTCTGAAACATCTCTCGTATTTTGTTAAAACTTTATGATCTGTTATGTATAGCTCTACATTTAAAGCGAACCATAATATACCGATTTTTATATCTCGGGCAATAAAAATACAAAACGCCAGAAAGCTGAAATTGCACTGTAAAATTATATCACTGGTGATTGATGCCAATTTCATTTCATACATTTAATGTATTGAAATCTTAAAACGAGCTAAAAAAAGTTGATGAATTAGAACCAATTTGTAAGTTACGACTTAAACTTTTTCCAATAGTTATAATTCTTCTGGTGCATTAACCGTAACAAACAAGATCATAAAAGAATTCGCGAATGTCAGTGATAACTGAGCATGGGGATGTTAGATTGTTTCTCTAGAAGCTTCCGCTAGCTGACGCACTTCCGGGAAACGTCAACTTCAGCTAGTGAAGCATAACTACCACCATCATTATTGCAAGGATTACCATAAAACATAAATTATCTTACTTACTCGTCAAGTGGAAATTTTGGTTTACAAATATTAATGATGCTCATTTTAAATTCATTTGTTTGAAAATTTTAGATTCGCCAAAATATATTAATTTCAATGACTCTGTTTTGTTCTCTCGAGATCGTCAATATCTTTTAGAAAAATCGCGAGATGGAAATGACAAATCCCTCCCTATCCCTATAACAATCTGTCAAAATATATCAAAAAGATCTCGGCGATAGGAGAAATTTACTTCTTATCAATGTGGAAATTTGTGAAAGCAATGCATTAAATGAAATTGAGATTGTCTTTATCGCTCTTGTAGTTATTGGAATATTGCAGTTGTGAAATAAAAGTATGGCTCACCATACAATCGCAGCCTCGGAATGAACATACGAGATTATATCAGTTCTATCAGGAAATATATGAATGATCTATATAAGTTGGGGTTGTCTATATTTAGGGTTTTGTAGTATTTATAAGATTAATGTACTCAATCGTATACTACAGTAACAACTTTTTGTGTTCAATTGAATTTTTGATTTATTTCTTCCAATTTAAAATTACTGTCAACTTTTATGGGTAGTTTTATTTTTGAGTAAGAATTGGAAAAAAAAAGCTTAAAGATATAAAGTAAAATTATAATTAGAACGTTTAATTTATAAATGCTAAAATTAAATTGTTTTGACTAGCGGTCAATATACCACAGACAGGCAATACCAATATGTAAAAATTATTGTGAGAGGTTTAAGTATTGTATGTTACAAATTGCATTTAAAATTTCGCATGTGCTAGTTTAGGTAAGTTTCCTGCAATTGTTGAACTTACTAATATCATATTTAAATTTTTATGCTACTCAATCGTAAAATTTTTATATAATAAAGCTATCATATTATTCTTTTTTTTTTCAATATTTATTAGTGTTTTGAAATATCGAATAAGCATAGCATGCAAGCAAATAACGAAGATGCTATGCTGTATGCAAATTATGAGAAATACATATATCGTTAACCACTGCATAATTAAATTACTACAGCCCGCTTCCATACTAATTTTATTGTATTACATAAAATTTAAAAATGAGAAATTCTATTGCAAAGTTAAATGCACATCGGCGAACGAGCAATAGAGTTTTCAGAATGTGCGACCATAAATAACCCATTAGGGTGTAAGGGAGAGTCCCTTGGCGGATAGTAAAAGTGCCCCATTCTAGTGGATGCTGACAAACGAGGGCCCTTCGGGACTAGTCATGCGTAAATACTGTCTTGTCAACCGCGACTATAAAATAGTTTCAGATTTTGACAGATAATGTGTTGTTGTAAGAATTGCTATTTCACAAATTTTTATAAATCATCAATTATAAAAATATAAGTAAGTTCAAGCTTAGTACAAATTCAGTAGTGTGGAGCTTATGGAAATTCACATGAACCTTTTATAAAGTTTTCAGAAAATGTTCTAGCTCGTTATTTATTATCCATGCGAAAATTTTTAATTTGTGATGTATAAATTCCTTATTTCTATTCTAAATTATTCATTCATGCCACTGTAGGTAGTAAAAAGATTAAGCTTTTCTGTTATATGCAGACACTTATCCAGTGCACTGCGTTGTTATGCACTATGCTACTATGTATTAATTACATGCTTGTTTTATTCCCTGGGTCACAGAATACATATGTTATGTTTTTTTGACATCGTATCATCTCCTGTTCGATTCGCATAATTTTATATACTTGGATAATTTTTGATTTATTTTTTAATTATTATTGGCAATTGAAAAACTCCTCAGTTCGACGGGTAATTGAAGAACAAACGGTGTACTCAAGGTATTCTATACCTTCCTAATTTACATCAACGTATTATGTCTTTAAGTGTCAGTGCCAGTGTCTCTAAGGAACATCAAAAAACCTCAATTTTGGAGAGGAGAGTTTTCTTTAAATTCTGGATTTTCTAGTATGTTTTATAATTAAAAATGTAACGTTACAATATATCATACTGCCACGTTCAGAAAAAATTAATCCTCCTTAGAAGTAGATGGGTACCAAACACGTGAACGGCAGTTCTCCAGCTGCGGAGCAATCATGAGTTTAACTATCTGGTATTTTAAAAAACTATTATTAGTTTTAAATATTGCTTTATTACGTTAACTGCGGTAATAGTGCTATTATTTGAGCAAACTTCTATTCTATTAATTGTTTCTAATAGAGATAAAAGCTGCTTATTGTCGTCATATAAAACCAAAAATATCAAATGTTTAACCAAAAATAGCAATATACGACGGGGTGAAGATCTATCAACAGAAGAAATTGCAAAATTAAAACGTATTGAGAGAAATAAAATGTATAAATTAGAAACATAGCGAAACAAATCAAGAGATGACAATGATCACTTCGTAGTTAATTAGTGTAAATTAGGCGAAAATTATGATGAAAACAGAAAATTTAATCAAAACAGAAAACTGCGGCATCGAGATAAATACACAATTCTTAAAGAAATAAGAAGATCTTCGAAAACTGCATCAGAAATTATACCAAAATTATAATTACCAGTAACAGTTAGACGAATTTCACAAGTGTTATAAAAAGATAAAAATTTAATTTACACAAAATCGTTAACACCACAACATTAAAAAGCTCATGAATAAAAAAAAATTAATATTTAGTGACAAAAAGTTTTTATGATATTCGTCATATAAAAACGATTTTAAAATTAGTTGTAATTTTGGAGGAGGCTCTTGTATAACATGAGCAGCATTTTCATTTCATAGAAAATTAAAAATTATGTGGATAAGCCATCATATGAATGCAGAAAATTATGTTGTAGTCTTAGAAGACGATTTAGTATTTAATTAGGCTCGATGACTGCATTTTCCAACAGGATAATGCGTCTAGCCATTTACACAGCGTAACGTAAGAAGTATTGATTTTTATCAAAGAAAATAGCATTTTTGACTTAACCAGCAAGAAGTTCTGATCTAAATCCAATAGAAAACCTATGGAGACTTCTTGCTTCTCAAGGCTACAAAAGTGAGAGGCAATACAATAGCTTGAAAGAACTAAAAAGCGTCATACTCAATAGTGGTATTAAAAATTTTATAAACTCAATACCAAATAGATATTGAAGTAATACTCCATAATAGAGGAGACACAAAGTATACTACAAAAAAAGTAGTGGTGCTATTAGAATTTCGTTCAAAAATTTTTAAATTTTTCTGATTTAAAATGTTTTTGTTGTTTTTTTTAATAAACTATGTAAGTTTTCAGAATTGTCAAATCTTTACTTACGCATTACTTTTTTCACAATCGTTTTAATGCAAAACTACCCCATAATACATAGTAGTATATAGGTGGCACTAATCGAATTTTGGTTAATGTCTTTTGATTTCAACAAATCTAGAGCAACTCTTTATTAATGAATTCAACTTGCATAGAAAAAGATTTCAAAATTTCTTATCTGGATTCTCAATGAAACGGAAGCAAAACACAATTATACAAAATGGAAATTACTACTCGAAACCAAAACACCAATGTAACAGCTGGCCCAAATTTTTTGTAAATTATTAATTTTTTTAATCTATGTCCTCGCTCGAATATTTCTAATCAAATTGTTGCACAAGACCTAAAATTATTTCTAAGTATGCATTCAGAATGACATAAGCATAAGATTTAGTAAGGTACAAATAATTACAATGTAATAACATTTTTTTGTATATCATATCTGATGTGCCGATGAAGACTGGTTCAGTCGAAACTATTTCAAATTAAATAACAAAAATAAACTTGAGAAAAATGTTTTAATTAATCTTCTTGCTGATTAAATCTTATTATTTTTTAAAACTAATTAAAGCTAATTAATCTTTAATTAATCTATAGTACTCAAGAGGTCCTTGAGTACTATATAGTCCAAACTATAGTTTTAGAATGAGTTAGATAATCAGCGTTTGAAAAATTTGTGATTAATCAAAATTTTAACTGGAAAACATAAGAATATGGCTGTTTGTTTAAAAAAAGTAGATAACCAATTAAATTTTACTTTGCAATGCCGGAATCGCTAATTTTTGATTTAAATAAGCAAGCTATTTTAACAGGGAATCGATGTGACGAAGAATTTCCAAATGTGTCATCTGCGTTGAACCGAAAACTATAGATGCATTGTATTTGTTTTCAAATAGTAGATTGAATTATCTTCTGTAAGTAAGTATTACTATGTTTTATATTCCTTTTCCCATGTCAGATCTCTTTTTGATTTGACCAAATGCAGCTATAGAAAGAGATACTCCCCACCATATAAAAATGTATTTAAATAATATGTCGTATTGACTATCGTCAGCAGTTTAAAATAATTTATTTCCCAATAATACCACAAAGTTTACAGCACAAAAATGTTTTTGGGATAGGCTTATGAAGATTTGGAAGGTTGTATCAATTTTTTTAATTTTAAGTTATCCAGAATTGCATTGAAAATGTTTTTATACAGTGTATCCCAAAACTCAACGCCATCCCTTGGAGGGCTGATAGACCAGCTCATGACTGACTAGAATATCAATATTTGACTTTAGTAAAAAGTCGTTCGTTTTTAAGATATCAGCACTTTTATAAATTTTGTGAAAATCGACACCTTAAATCAGTTTTTCGACTGCTACAGGTACGAAATTCCATATTTTAAGATTATAATTTTGGTTACACATTGACCACAGAGTAAAATAAAAATAATAGTGCCATACTTTAAAAAAAAAGTTTTGCGATTCATGAGTAATTGTCTTTTATTCGCTGACTTTAACTCTTTATATTGTAAAAAAATATTACACACTAACCTGGTAAGGTACTTTAAAAAATTGCACATCTAGTGTAGTTTACAAATTGCTATAAGATTTGCTATGTTTTACTTAAAAAAAAAAAATTTTCTATTTTACTGCAAAAGAAACTCATTGTGAATGAGTTTACTACTAGGCTCTCAAATCTTAGTTCTTGTGTGTTCCTACCACTTTAATTCCCATCGATTGCGTTACTTTTATTTGTTACATTATCTGTTTTTCATATAATTATTAATTATTTTATTCGATATTCTTTTCATAATTTAATAAAATCTTATATTTAACATTAACACGTTATATAATTTACTTTTGACTTAATGTGTATGTGTAGTGCCTAACAGATTCACACGCGTTGAACAAAATACCAAATTATCTCACTGGTTAAATAAAGAGCTAATTTAAAGTAAAGATATGAAACATAGAGCAAATAACTTTTTTATCTAATTTTTTTGCGTGGGAAGTGAGAGGGGAAGTTTACTGACTAAACTCCTAGGTTTGAGCCGGGAATCGTTAAGCATTTCTTCCGTGCACAAGCTACGTTTTGCCTCTTTGGTGTCTAGGTGTCTCCACGCTCTTCTTTGGTCTTCATTATTGTAGCGATCATGTCGTGCACTTGTCGCCAGAAGTCCTCACTCTCCAGCATTACATCTACCAAGTTTCCCTTTTCTAGGCTAATCTTAACTTTTCTGCTAAATTCCAGTCTAACTTCGTCCCTTTTCTGGCACTGAAAAATCTAACAAATCTAATATAAAATGTATATATTTTACTCTACTCTCACAACCCCTTGCTAAAGTTTTGAAATATCTAACCGCGTACAATATGCTAAAACATACAAAAAATGAAGTGAAAATATTCCCATGTTTCCTTCACGAAAAACCTCACGACGAAACGGAAGTCGCCACACGTAACTTCGAAATGTAGATAATGCAATAAAATAAAATGGTTAGTGTTCTTCTATTGCTAATTGCATTGGTACCCTATACAATGGAAACGATGACGTAACTATCCATTATACATCAAACAACCAAATTTTTTCTTATTTGGTTGAGCCAAAACACTTATTTTTAACAATGTAGAGAATGTGAAAACAACAGATTCTGCACTATTGGTTGCAGTATTAATTTTAATAATTATCCATACTACATAGTTTACGTAGAGTAAAATCTCTTACTTTCACTTCAGTCCTCAGTAGCAGAGTATTCTACCACTTAATTAACCGCACGCCTATATAATGGATCAAAACCTTGAAAAAATTTTAAACATTGAGGACTTACACAACAATACATAATATAGTATAATATTTACTTATGTGTTTATGAATTACAAAAAAATTTACTTGATTACTATTAATTATTATTAATGTTATAATCAAAAACTAAACAAAAATTACGTACAAGAGAAAAAGTTGGAATAATCTTAAATTTTCCTAAAAATGCAATGCTAGCTGATAACTAAGGTAAATTGCAGTTGAATATTGTTTGACAATTGACTAACTGAAAAAATAGATTGGTTCATTTTTTGGTTAAGCATACAGGGAAACTATTTGGGACTTACCAAAATTTTGTTTTATCAAAAATTTTAACTTTGGAATTTAATTCTTTAAGTTTATATCTATCCATACTATGCATTGAATTCCAAAACTTCCGAATGGAAAGTATTATTACCGCATTTCCATAACTTTAAAATCAATTTCTGAAGAATTTCAAAAATATGAGTTATATTGGCTTTTCCCGTTAGACTCTTCAATTCGAATACATATTATAATATAATACATAATTTTCAGGTATAATTTTATTTTTGTTAAGTAATATTCTATAATTATGACAATTTGAATAAAATATTTGGTAGGCGATTATAATCATTTATATCGCCTATCATCCTACAATAATTGAAAGTTGTTAGTGCAAACTGGTTCGATTGTGTGTAGGAAGGACTAAATAGGGCATGAAAATTTGTTACAGAAATACACACTGCTTAAGATATTTTATACCGTATGACTTGTGAAATTTGAACCAACAGTAGATACATTAAAAATTATGGCGAAATTTTAAACTTTAGTTGAACATATTTGATGATAATTGTCAACATTATTATTTATAGTTATTCTTAGGTATTATGTATAAATATTTTAAATATGCAAAAAATATTTTGTGTTCAACCACAGCGAATAGGCAATCAAAAACAGGGTGTGACTTTTTTAAAGAAAACATAACAGTTGGAATAAAAATTGTTATTTTTATCCGAATGAACGCAAAATGTCACTTTATATAAATAAAGTGAAAAATATATATTTACGCCCTCGTGAATTCTTGTATTTCTTTTTCGTACAATTTTTGCGACTTTGGTGACAACAAACCTAAAGTAGCGATATTGGCGGTTTCAAGAACGTCAGATTGAGTGCAAAAGAGTTTTCCAAATCACTTAGTATTCCAATCGTTCTTTTTACAACATTATAAAAATTTTATTTTGTTTTTAACAAAGTAGTCCCATAATATACTATTTTTACACAAAAAAATAAGTACTTACTACTACACTTTTTTGGTTCAGAAATTTCAGAAAATTTTCGTAAATTTCTAAATCCTTCTTTTCCATCCAAATTCAAATTCGAAAACGTTGTAGAGAAAGACCGGGCAAAGCGGAATAGACAAGAAAAGTAAAATATTGATTAAAATATTTCTGTTTCGTAGGAACTTCAATCTATCATCATATTGTGTTAGTTTTAGACAACTGGCACTTGTAAGTAAAGTTTGATCGGGTAGAATGTGTATTTGCCATAGAAATGGTACGTATTTCTTTATTTTTTCTACGCTATATCATTGCTTTGCTAATTACTTTCTTAGTTTATTGTTTGTAATTTGATAAAACAAGGTTTGAAGGCATAAATACTTATCAGCATCCAATTTGTTCTTTGTTGAAAATATCTATTACCTTTTTAATTTTCTTTTGTCATGTCGGACAACGTAAAATAGGTTATAGCGGCCAATGTGAAAATAGTATTTGAGTATTTCACTTTGTAAAGTGGAAGTAACTCAAAAACATTTTTGATGCCTTCCAAAAGTGGACTTAATTAGTGCTATTCACATCGGTCTTGATAATTAACAACATTGATAACTAGAAATATAAATGGCATTTGACATAGTCAAGTTTGCTCTTCTGTAAGGGTTGATAATTTATCAAACTTGACGAAATTTGATAATTTTGTCTAGAAACTTTGAAAATAGTCAATCTTGACAATTTTGCTATTCAGAACAACATTTTTGTAGAGAAAACTTGACAGTCTTTAATTGACACCGATTGACAGTAGACAAGTAGGATACACTACTCGCTGAGCATGACAGTACTTGACAACAGACCTAAACTTACGAATAACTGTTTATAAATTTGTGTTATTATTCTGTATTTTATTAAAATTCGTATGCACAAAAAAATAAAACCACAAATAAATATTTATTTAAAGGGTACTGTTGCGTATCCCATCCCACGATTTTAACTTTTTCCTATTGAAAATACGTGAAAGGACACTTTTCTAAGCATACTAAAACAAAAATTTTGTTGGATTATAAATTAGTTCTCGAAAAAATCGAATTTGAAAAATTTAAATTTACATGTATTTTAGATACACCTTTTAACACGGCTGCATGATTAGCCCATTTTGTGTAAGCCAAAAAAATTTAAAAATATTTCTGAAAAATGACAGAACTCGCCAAGGGTGGAACTCGAAGCCATAGAACTCGTCCGGGTATCGACATCGAATGAACACAACATTAAGAGTATATCAAAGCACACGTACCGTCAACAAAATGAGACCGTCACCGACGAGACCGTACCTCAACGTGAGACCGACCGTCACACATCGGGTATATCATATTACATTTGCTTGCTTTTCGTAATTTTAAAATGCTGTTATTTCGACAACTATTGCATAATCCACAAAAATTTTTGTGTTAATATACTCAAAAAATTGTCCTCTTTCCAATAGTCAATAGGAAAAAGTTAAAATCGTGGGATGGGATATGCAACAGTAACCTATTTAAAATTTTTAGCAATATTTGCAAACAAATTATTGACAAGTAAAATTGATAGAATATAAAAATTTCAGTCTTGTAGTGATCGCTATTTCTTTTTTTTTTGTAAGTTCGGCTGTTTCAAAATTTACTTCTGTTAGAAAATACTTTTAAAATACTTTTTAATAAAATAATTACTTTACATTTGAAAACAGTTTCTTTATTATATTAATCCTAATTATTTTTACACGTCAAATAACACACAAATAACTTGACAGTTTTGTCAAGGATAGTTTGTGAATAAAAAAATTTATAAAACTTTACAACAAAATATTGATTATGAATGATAATAATCAAAAATTCATAATTTACATTCTTACGGTGATTTATGCATAACCATTCAAAAGCCAAAAGCAATGAGTAGAGGATTCTTCAGTGTCCCAGAGTTTTGTCAATTTATTGATAACTGATTTATCTACTTATGAATAATTTACATTTTATGATACTTTGACTTGCAAAATTAATAAATTAGTGTTAATTTTGAAGTTATTACCTATCTCACTTTACCTATCCAAATTTTCAATTAATAATTATTATTGAGCCATAATTTCAATTGAGCCACACTAAATATGACTATTTAAGAAAAATTTTCTTTTTAGCTAAGTGTAAATAGCAGTAAAAGATTTTGTTTCATTTTTAAGATTTTAAAAGTCAATAACGTGCAAATAAGATGGCACAAATTTTTATATTTTTGAAGTGTATTAAAGTTGTGAAAATTCTTAGATCTTCTTATCACTTTGACCGGCTTTTCTCCTGTCGTAAAAATATTCACATCACTGGTTAAAAACAACCACTTTACGCTCTTAAAAAATAACAATTATTTAAATATACCTACAATTTTTTAAGTTGGGAAATATAATTATCGAATAAAAATTTTAATTGAACAAGTTAATTAAATACTATTAAAGTTCAATATTATTTGTACTTTCATTTGTTTGTTTCAAAACAAATAAATTTGAAACGAAGGCAATATCCTTCGCTGAAAGCTCAAATAATATTGAATTTTAATGGTGTTTGATTAACTTGTTCAATTAAAAGTTTTATTTAAATAACAACTATTATGTACCAAGATAGACAAGTGGTAATTTTTTTAAGCAACGTGTTGTAAAAGTTGAAGCATAAAGACCAAGCAAAAGATGACGCCAGAAACTTTAATCTGGAACTTTTTACCTTTTATTTAGCAAATATTATTTATACTTACGCATTTATTCTAAAAATAAAATAATATAATATCTGAAGTTGGTACAACATTGTAGTTTTTAAAATAATTTTATGCTCTTACAGCCTTTCAGCTAATTTTATAACATTAATTTTAAAGTTACTTTTGTTCAAGTTAAAATTAACTTCCATTAATGAAAAATCGTCGATTCCCTAATCATCTTTTAAAACCATGATTACAGAAGTGTAAAAATTTCTTGAAATTCATATTTTTTTATTTTCCTCTTTAGGTTTCATACACTATATGCAGTTCGTAATATGGTTAATAATAAGTTAAAAAAAACGTAATAAGTTAATATGGTGGTTTCCCGTTGCCTTCTCAAAGCCAGTTGGTCAATATTTCGGGATACACATCCAGGATTTAAACCGCGGTCTCCCGATTTCTATTTGACCCGTTGTAGACTTTACGTCATGCTATTGGTCTATTTATTATATAATATCTTTTAAATATGTGATATATAAACTCATTTTTTAACTTTTACTTCAGAGTAATACCGACCACTAAGTATTTTAATTTGAACGTTCGTATTTGCAACCACAATTTTTTTAAGGTTATTCTAAGCAAAAGAGGCTTCCATTTTAAGTTTCCTTTTAGAGTCTTATTATAATATTCATTTAAATTTGTTCGACTTATTACAAGGTAAGCTAAAATAAACCAACAGTTAAAAAACTAAGCTACGCTTTATTTAAATCTTCTGATAGTATTCGTGAACTGCAGCTGGACTAATAACAAAATATTTTAAAGCCTTTAGCAAATTTGAGAGCATCTTTACTTTTAAGAGCTCTTAGAACCAGTTGTATAAAACTAGGGTCAGAGTTAACCAAGGATAAATCTAAATTTTAATTTAATTCCTTGGATTAAACATTAAAATCACAAACTTCAACAAATTTTTACGTTTTTTCTATACCATTCGGAATAAAAACTTTACGAAAGCTGTTAAAAAGTTTTTACCTTCAATCAATTGGGTTGGAAATTCTTTACTCAATACCTACATAACGTGTACTATATTACTCATAATGATGTATCACGGGAATATTTGGTATAAATTTCAGTCAACCCTAGATTTAAAAAAACTTAAATATAAAATGTGCTTTCTTTTACTCTATGTTTCCATATCTCTCGACTGATCCTAACTAATGTTGTGTCCACATCAAGTGATAAGATGTGGGTTGCGTATTTTAGAAATAAAACATTGACTTTACAACCTGAGAAACAATAAAGGGAAGACTTTACGTTCGCATTGATGCGCGATTGGTAGGTTAGGCGCGATTAGGTTAAGATATTTTGTTTAGTTTAAGTTGTTGTTTTATTTGTATTTTATTTTTAATTGTTTGAAATTTATTTGTATTTTTATTTTTAATTATTTGAAATTGTTATGACTCACCAACAAGCAAATCAGCACAACTCGACAAGCAGTAACATTGATTTTATTGAATTAAAGTAAATCTCAAATCTAGATTAAATTTGAAAAAGGAGAATCATGAAAGAACCAATGAAAAGAATTAGCAGCAAAAAACGTTGGGAATGGAATAATAAACAAACAGACATCGAGATGAGTTATTATTTAAGCGCGGTCGAAAGCAGTCGTGTTGAATTAAATTAATTAAGCGCGTGTCGAGAAAGCGTGTGAAGAAGTTGAATTGTTTGGGAAGTTTGCCCAATAGGCCAACCGGCCCATCGCCACGCGTGTAAGTGTCCCGAGTTTATGCATAAGATAACAAAGGTGAATAAAAAATATTTCGATCCAGAGGCAGTCCAGTAAAGTAGGTGCCTACGATAAAGTTAAGATTGGTGAAGAAGAAATCCCATGAGAGAGAGAGAGTTAATTTGTTCCTCGAAAACGTGCTGACCAACGAGTTGCGTGAGTCTTGTTTTTGTTATTGTTGTTTATTACTAAAGTTGCAAAATAAATATAATTTTATATCGTCAATTATTTTATTGTCTTTGTATGTAACCATTTCTTTGGAACAATCATCCCAAGTAACATTTGGTGCTGAAAAACTTGGTCAGCAAATTATTTGCTGCCATTGCAGTCTGTCAGCTTAAAATTCAGCTGATTTTCAGCTTCAGCACATTAGCTGAATTTTAAACTGACGTTTCGAGGCGTCAGCTTCAAATTCAGCTGTTTTTCAGCTTCGGCGAATTAGCTGAATTTTAAGCTGATGTTTCGAAGTGGCAGCTTTAAATTCCGCTGTTTTTCAGCTTAGGCAAATTAGCTGAATTTTAAGCTGACGTTTTGAAGCGTCAGCTTTAAATGTAGCTGTTTTTCAGCTTCGACAAATTAGCTGAATTTTAATCTGACGCTTCGATACGTCGTACGTCATACGTCAAAATTGAAGATTATTATAATTATTACAAGTATACATTCAACAAGTATAATCCATTAATTAATTAAAATTAAGATAGCTATACAGTTCAGTTGAACACGTGTTTTTATAAATCGATTCATTATTTTATGAACACAGCAGTGTAGAAAAATAATTAAAGAGCTATAATACGACCCATATGAACAAAAAAGTAAATTATGTAGTGAACTACTACACTATAATATATGGTTTACTATATTCAATATAATTAAATAATGTTGAAATAAACAAGACGTTTACCAACGTTGAATGCTTAATAATAAAAACATTATAAAAAATCGTTTAATTAACTTGTTCATTCCAAGATTATTTATTCAATATAATGTAGCTAAATAGATCATTACCTACACACTTTTGCATGGAAATAACTCAGAAAAAAAATTTTTTTTAGTCGAATCCTTTAGTTTATCGGAAGATGGTAAGATTTGTAAAAAGAAGGTCGGCGAATCAACAAAATCAGGAGTGAACAGTTTCTTATGCGTAAAATTACCCTAAGCAAAATTAAAAATAACCCTTTAAATTAAGAAAAAAACTACTCGTACCTTATGAAAATAAGTTAGGTACAAATAAAAAATTAAGATTTATTTTATTTATTAAAGTATATTTTTTATTCACTTTAATATTTACTGAATGTTTAGTATATTTTCTATAGTGTATTTAAGTAGTAGTATGTCTAAGTTTTAGTATTATAAACTAAAAATTGATGCGCATGAATGGCTAAACGCTATGTTATTGGGTTTTGTTTGTTTGTTCGCCTTGGTCACTTTGTGCAGTGTAGAAACTGAACTGATTTTATGAATGTAACTTAGGCAGTATAATTTAAACATTTTAATTTTATTTTTAAAATGTCGATTAAACCTCAAAAACTTTAATACAAAAAATTTATCACCAACAGGTCGTGTATTTAGATTTTTTTATAGTGGAGCTGTTACGTAGAATGAAAACTTTAATTGTTAACATACTCCAAACCAAATTTTATTTATTTTTAAATACACCCTTATCTCATCGACAAAGGATTTTTATTTAGGTCTTTTAGTTTCTTATAAATTTTGATAAATATGTATATAAAAGCTTTAATATTTTTTGCAAATTTATGAGCATATGGTTGGTGTTTTATTTTGAAGATATTTTATAACACTTAATTTGACAAACTAACTTTTATACATTTTATTTATTTAAAGGTTATATTGTTTACAACAAATTCGAAAAAGTTTGCTTCTTTTCATAAAAGAAGTAGATTTTCTTAAGTTTATTTTTATTTAGATTATTATGAGTTGATATTTAACTTGATACGTTTTTGACCAAATTGAATAAATTTTATTATTGGTTTGGATTTATCAAAAGCAGTTTGACCAATGCTAATTTGGCTGGATTTTACTAAAATTTTGGTAATTTGCAATATTTGCATTTCAGTTTACTACGCGGCTACTAACGACTTACGTAAAAAAATCAATTTTAGGTTGTTAAAAAGTCGTACACAAGTACGAACAAGCGTTAATTTTAACATATTATCTCAATATAATTTGAGTTATGGTTTCGATTCATCTCAGAGATGAGAGATTATATATTATTCTCATACACAGCTTACTTCTCTACAGCGGTCTATTGCAGTTCGCCGACAGTTTAAATAATTTAAAAAATCACTAACTCTTCGTCCAATTTGCTCAACTATAAAAAGTTTGAATACAGTGAAAAAATGTACTGTGGACCGACAAATCAAAATTCGAAATTTTTGGATGTCGTCATTGCATCCTAGTAAGAAAAAATATCTGTCTCTGTCAATCACGAAAGTGGCCACTTATGGTATGGAGTTTCTTTTGTAGCCACAACAGCAGAGATTTTTTTAAATCAACTGTATTACGACGAAGAACTATAAAAAATTTCTGGTTGAAGAGGCTTATTCCTTGGTTGCAAAATAATAAATCGTGTTTTTGTGCTACAACAGCATAACAACCTCTAAGCACTGTAATGAATATGGTCTGTACCTCTGTACCCATGGTCTGTACAATACAATCATCAGATATTCACCCTGTTAAGTTTCTGTTGAAAGAGCATGATAGCTCTTTCGATAACACAATTAAATAAACTAGTAGAAAGCTAAGGGAGCATTTTTTGAGACAAAAAGCCCAATCTTAGGCTATAATTGGCTAATAAATGATTGGAAAAATAATTTAAAAAACCCCGGGTCACCGAGAACCTTACAATCGGCATGCATCTGTTCGAAATACCCACCAGCATCTTTAGTTGCGGCTGAACTTTAGTGCCCATTTTATATAGGTAAATATTTTTAAATAAATTTTTGAGTGCATAAACCAGACGTAATACAAAAGCGTTCTATGAAAGAAAAAGTTGAAAATTGTAGCAAAACGGATTTAGAATTACCTCTTGATTTACTGAAGTTTGTAGATAGACCGGCATATTTGCAAAATAAAGTAGAGAAAGGTTTGCTAGAACCCCATAATAAAGTAAATATTTTGTGTTTATTATAATTATAAAGGAATGTCTATTCTTTCCAAATCAACTACAAACTTGGAAAAAAGTACATTAGTTTATTTTTTGCGGAATATCAAAATTAGATGCATCTAGAGCTACTCGTGGTCTCTAATGGGTTAAGTAATTTTTTATTTACATATTTTATTTCTCTAATTGTTTTATAATAGGGTAAATGTGCCCGAGATGGCATATCGCGCGAGTTCGCATAGTGAGCATTCCGGAAATTTCACTTGAATTATTGCGCAGTTTAGGGTATTCCCCGTTGCAACAGTTCTTACAAGGAGGGGACCAGCGTGATAAGCGTTAATTTATTAGGGCTGTGATCTTGATTTTTAATGTTTTTTAATAAAAAGTGCTTTTTATGTACAGTTATTTGAAAAAGTCCTCGGAATATAATAAAAATTCCAATAACTTTCAATTCAATTCGATTTTTTGAAGAAAATTAAGGAAGAAACCAGCGGTTTCAACTTACTATTTGATCAAGTATTCCCTTAAGGTCACCGATAAACACAAAATACAGTGACCGCCGCTTATTGGAATCACTGTTAATGTTATCAATCGGAGACTACACGTGAAAATAAAATAATAAAATTGGGTTTATGTTATCGTATATTTTTCTTAACCCTGGGCAGTCCCACTGTAATTTCACTGCTTCCGCGGTCGCACTGGGACGAAAAGTCCACGTACAGTTTTCAACATGTTCAACTGCTTTAAAAAATCTAAAATAATTCAGGAATACTCTTCAATCCTACTAAAGTGTGAATCCATGATTATTTAAGTACAAAAGATATTATTTTTTATACTATAAATTGATATCTAACCATAAACGTTAAAAAAAAAGTGTTTTAGCCTAAATTTGAACAATTACAATAGTAAAAATCAAATTATCATGGATTGTCGTCATGGATACCCTAATGTTCAAGAAAAACCGGGTTTCGATCGTTTCTGCCCTAAAAAGTATAATTATTGGATCAATTGAAAATGCATAATTTCAAGGAGAGGAAAATCAAGAATTATTGTGAAAAATAAATCGAAAATTATTTTGAATGCTCAAATAATATTATTTTTATTCAAACAAAAAATTATAAATGAAAAAGATTATAAAAATTATAAAATATATTCAGAAAATTGTCCTCTTTCCTATAGTGCAAACGAAAAATTTGAAATCGTGGGGTGGATTAACTGACAGTAACCTAAAACGTTTATTTATTTTCTAAAGGGCTAAAAATATGTTCAGATAATTAAAATATTTATTTAAAAACCTTAATGCGCTATTAGAAGCCTCCTGGATAAAAAAACACAAAACTTTTAAACTGCCACGCCTGTCGCACTGGGACGTTTTTGTCCGGTTGACAAATTTATATCACTGGAACTCAAGAACTAACTAGCCGAAGGAAGCTAGATAACACTTGTAAGAAACCACATGTACCAAGTTTTTTTTAGATAGAAAACCAGCGCCCTTATCCTTTTGGATTTACTTGGAATTCACAAGTGAAATTTTGCTTAGGACGAAATCGTCCCAGTGCGACCGCGGAGGGTTAAAATTGTTTACTCCCGCTGAAAATGGGGTTAGTTTGCAGTTTACAAGAATTTTTTTAAATTTTGTTCGCAAACCGGGGAACCACCCAGATATATTCATTACCCAGAACTGACTTCAGGTGTATTATATAACAGAAAGTTACTAGTATTGCTGATTATGTACGATTTAATTCAGTTCTATTTTAAAATTTCATAATAAGCAGCATAAAAAATTTTTATAACAATTTCAGATAAGTTGTAAAAATTAGCCAGCGAAATACAGCACTACAATTAAGTAGTATTTATGTGTAAACCACTTTTGTGTAAAATTAAAAAATAATTTTTTCGTGTATTGTTATCAAAATTCCCGAGTCCCAATGTAAATCACATTAAGCGGCGTACACCACAGTTTTAAAAAATTCAATCTATACAGAAATTTTAAAGTATTAATCGTGCATAGTTTATTTCTAATAAAATTACATCAGAAAAAGTCTCCGGACTTTTTATATTATATTATTACATTATTAACTCATCGTAAAATTGTGCAATAATTTTTAAATCCGTTTGCTGTAATTTGGTAATATTAAAATAATATTAACTAATAAGGTGACCATTTTTATAAAATGTAAAAGCAATACATGGAAAAACGGAGGACTTTTTTTTTAAATATTATAAAGTATAATCGGCACTATGTAAGAATTTGAATGACTCAGTTTTGCAATAGTATATTACGTGCCGAGGTGGAAAATGCTTCATTACAGCCGAGCGCTAAGTTAGTTGACTGAGGCGCGAAGCTCCGAAGTCAACTCTAAGCGCGAGGTAATATTAAATTTTTTTCAGGCTCCAAATCAACGCTTGGCAGTTTTGTTCATTTTTTAAATTATTTCTGACATATTGATGTATACGTAAAAAATTTTTTATATGGATTGGTTGCTAAGTGAGAAAGATATATTACATATTATAAAATTTAATTTTCATCGGAAGACAAGTTTAGTTTTCTACGGTCGAAGGATAAAAATTGCAATAATCCGAAAATTTTAAGAGACTGTAACATCTAAACCGTTAGAAATAAAGCAAAAAATGTTTGAGTGATTACTTACATTAATGAATAGAACACCTATACCAAGTTTCATCAAAATCTGAGATAGTGGCAGTCACGGTGTGGTTGAATTGACATGAAATGACCCCAATCAAAATTTTTGGTTTTGAAGTGGAACAAAACATAAAAAGGTAAGAAATCCATCAAATTTTGCATTTCATGTGGTAGAGCATATTTCTTAGAACAAAACAACATAAAACCTTATCATTATCCTTTTCCGTTTAGGAGATATTCCATTTATCGTAGAACTCTGAATTTTGTTTCAAAAATCCTACAAATGACACTTTTAAAATTTTTTTCTGTCTCCAAATAAACACTTGGTAGCTCTATTTATTTTTTTAATTATTCCTGACATTGATGTATACATGACAAAATTTCATCTACCTATATATTGGTTAGTAACTAAGAAAATATAATTTAATTTTCATCAAAAGATAAATATCGTTTTCTGCGGACGAACAATAAAAATGCAATAATCCAAAACCTTTAAAAAGCTATAAAATCTAAACCGTTAAAAAAATTTGGTATGGTCACTTATACATCAAGCAATAGAATAACCATGTAAAATTTTATCCAAATCTGAGATGAGAAGTGTCAGGGTGTAGTTGAACTGATAGGGAATGACCCCAAATTAAAATTTTTGGTTTTGAAGTGAGAAAAAAGAACAATGAAGTAAAACACAAACTAATTTTTGTTTCGTGTGGTAGAGCATATCTCTTAGAAAAAAAAAACAAATACAAATTTTTATGATTATCCGTTTTCCTTAAGGACTCTGAATTTTGTTTCGAAAATCCTACAAATGACACTTAAAGATTTTTTTCTGGCCCCAAATAAACATTTGGTAGCTTTATTCTTAACAGATTGATGGATACATAAAAATTGTTTTAATCTAGATTGGTTGATAACAGAAATATAACTTAATTTTCATTGGAAAACAAATGTAGATTTCTGCAGCGGAACATCCCAATAATCCAAAAACTTTAAGATGCTGTAAAATCTAAACGGCTAGAGATAGAGCAAATTAAATTGGTGTGGTTACTTAATATTAACGAATAGAACAACTATGTGAAGTTTCAAAAAATTTTTTTGGTTGATGTTATATGGAATTCAATATACATTAATTAATACGATTCGATATAGTACATTAATTAATAAACTTTTTTACTTGCCTGAGTGTGTTAAGTAGAATACTACCTTAAAAGTTAGTAAAAGCAAAAGTTTGTTATAAATTTTTGCACTTAAAATTTTATATTTGAATTACTCAAATATTATTAGTTTTATTTATTATAAAAAAAATATAGAAATAAATTATAATCTATTTTTAATATACAATAATTAACAATTAATATTAGTTTAATAATACTTTTGTTTTGCTGTATGCATTTAAAATTTCATTATAACTTTTGTTTTTGGTTACTATAAGTAAATCTGCAACGCCTCTGTAATTTTGCTTCTGTGGATTGTCGTCAGAGGTCTCATAATTCAGTAAAACCTTTAACTTTGTTGGGCGTGTATTCATGCTGCTAAAGTCCTAAAATAAATGTGTGTTTTTATTCAGAAAAGATGATATATAATTAATTATAAGGTACGATTATTTTATTAATTAGTTGCATTACTAAATATTTACAAACCAATCTAATTATGTACTTGTATCCCTAACAATTTTTATTTCTTTTTACATCTGTTTTGATTTAATAAGAACACCATTTAAAGTAACCTTTATATTTGCCCAACTAAATAAGTTAGCAATTTCTTATCAAAATGTAAATATGCCGCAGAAAGTTACTTTTACCTTCTCTCATAACGATCTCTTTTAGTTCAGGCTGTTAAGGGTAGTCGACTTGTTAAAGGGGTGCCGTATAACTTGTATTGATTAAATGAAACTTTTTTTTTATTTAGTATCAATTTATATATTTCTCACGTCTTTTGAACAAACTGACATTTGTTTTTGATGATATTTGTTTTTATTTTGATAATCAATATTTCTGACGTTACGTTTATTTATATTCGACTAATAGGAAGACCTTTTGAATGCATATAAGGAGCTATGCAAAGTCATCAGTGGCGTGCACTTTATTTATCATTTGTTTTCTTTCGTTTTAATTATTTACGTAATAATGCCCAAATTAATTCTTAATCTTACATTTCACTTGTATTAATTATTTACATTGCAGATGGTTTATATAATAATTCTAGGTCAATGTCATATAAATCAGTGCCGATTCCTTACTCGGGCGTGTAGTATATCAATGTTAATTGTTACTTCTATTAATAAAAAAGTTTATCATCCTTTGTATTACAAATATTTGCATTGTTGTTTCCTGTTTTAATTTAAATTCAGAGTACCAACGTGCAACTTTTCATAAGAGACTTCGATTATAATACCTAAATTTAAATTATTTCGCACTATTATCTTCTTCAGAACGCTCTCAAGTTAAAATAATCAGATAGATGTATTAATTAAACCAGCTATTTTTGTTTGTGGGTGGTTATAATGGTTATAACTTAAAATATTTAGGTTTATATATTTTTTATTTATAGTATTAGAGGGTTACATTTCGTCAAGCCAATTAGTGAAAACTTATATTTATGTTCAACATCTACTAATATCTGCTTATACCTATACAATCTCTTCCACTATATACAATGTGTGGTGTTGAAATCGTAAAATGTTCTTGAATACTTCCGGTTTTATCTTTGATCTTTACTTCTCAATTTATCGTTCTTCCGTATTCTCAAAGGACGTGTCTTTATTAACAATACAAGGATTGAGATTGAATTTTTATTTTATACGCGTTTCTTCGGTCGTAAAAATTTTGATTTATCAATTTTGCACTGGGTGAATTTAAATGTTTCCTTAGAATTAAACGCCGTGCTTAAGTTTAATTATATGGTTTCCAAATCACCATAATATTATAAATGACTTTTAGAAGGCTGGAAGTCCCAGAAAAGCCATGTTAAGTCTATCCAATGCTAATTGAGTAATTAGTGTTTTATGTCATTGATTAACAAAATTCCAAAGATATTTAAGTAATCCTAACATTACAGAATCTTAAACATCTCTGTGCAAATTCAAAAAAATAAAAGAGGTTTAATAATTTGAATATCGTAACACGGCTGCATGATTAGCCATTTTTGTGTAAGGCAATAAAATAAAACAGACCTTCCGGACGTCTTCGGTGCCCTCCGGGCCTGTTTTATTTTTTCACCTTAAGCAAAACAATTTAAAAATATCCCTGAAGAATGACAGAACTCGCCAAAAGCGGAACTCAAAGCCATAGAACTCGTTCGGGTGTCGACCGCGACTGACAACAACATTAAGAGTATATCAAAGCACACGTACAGTCAACAAAATGAAGATTAGGGAAATCAACGTGAGACCGACCGTCACACATCGGGTGTATCATGTTACATGCCCCTGCTTTTCGTGATTTTAAAATGCCGTTTTCTCGAAAACTAATGGACGGTCCAAGGTTCTTTTTTCTTAAAAATGCTCAGAAAATTATCCTCTTTCCTATAGTGCAGTTGAAATTTTGAAATTCGGGGTGATAGTTATCTGACAGTAACCGAATATCGTATAAAATGTAAAGTAAGATTTGGGGAGGGGGAAAATATCTGGCCAGAACATCGAGGAATTATCTCATTAAATAGAGATAGTTCACGAAGTTAACTTCTGACAGTTCAGAACCATACAACTGCAGATGAACGGTGTTTCTGTCTTCTTGGAATTAAATTATTGTAGTTAGAACAAAATTATTCCAACAAAATTTTCATGATCTATCATGTATGCAGGATTAGGACGGGGAGGATTCCTTTTAAACAAAAATGTTATAAAATTTTAGTTTTTTATCTATGTAGTACTTAGAGCATTTAAATAAATCTCTGCTTGTCTGTTTTAATGAAATTGGTCAAAATAAAGTGCTTCGGTCGTGAGCGAGAGGGCTAGTTATCATTAGCGTGAAAAGTCATTTAAAAAAGTTTAGTTTAACAACTATATTAATTTTTTTTAGCATTAAGTTACCACTTTAGTCTTTCAGTTTATGGTGTGAAGTGGATGGTTATCTACTAACATAAGATAAGAGTTTATCGTAGGAGCGAGAGACTCGTAGGAGAGCTTTAATTTTTATTGTAATTGTTCATTATTATTATCATTATTATTAGCAACTATGACTCAAATTTTACTCCAAGTAGCAAAAATAATAATATATTTAAGTTTTAATATTCTGTTTTGAAAAGGTAGCATGTATCACTTTATACCAGCTGCCACTGTGTGTATATCGTTCAAGTATACAAGTATAAAACTTGATTATATTAAAAAACACGTTAATTTGTGCTCCATGTTAACGCTAACGATTGTGTATATTAAAATTGCAATTTTAAACTTCACATTCTAAAGAATGTTTGCAACGACCTCTAGATGCATTTGTTCTGAAAGAGTAAAACTCTATTTAATCCAGTCGATCGCGTAACACACTCAAATTTCGGTCTGTGAAAGCAGGAAGAGGACATGGAATGGAGTCTAGAGGAATGGTTTACAAGAATATTTTAAACATGATATTTCATGTATATTTAATTTGAATGGCAAATATGCTTAGCACCACCACTAACTTAATGTAGATTTCACGGGGTTGGGGGGGAGGCTTGAAGAGGTTTTTGTATTTCAGAAATTTAATACAATAAAATTTGAAATTATTTCTCGGCAATTAGAACTCCGACTAATATCATCTCATGATATGAGATGTTGAGGCGCTGTATTCCCAGAACGGAATATTACATTTTAAGTATATTACTCTTATTTCTTAGCGTAATATTCAAAATATAGAAATTTCAGAGCAACAAATAACTTTCAAAAAATTTAATTATAATTTTATCACGGTTGGGTAGATCCAACAAAAAACGTAGTAATATAATATAAATTTACTCTTATTTATCAATCCATTGATAGCTGCACCTTGTTCTTAGCATAATGCAATATGACCAATTTTAGATTAGGTGGGAACAATTTTTTGGTGAGAATCTGTCGTGGTGTATCGATAAAAACATTAGTATTAAATATAGGTTTTGTGATAGGTGATATTCTTGTCCGTAGTCCATTTTGATTCGAGTCTAATTTTAAATGTTATGTTTGATGTTTGTGGTGATGATGACAAAGTCGAAACTGGTTTTTTACCAAATATAATACAGTAAAACCTCGATATAACGGACTAATTGGGGGGAGGGGGTGTCCGTTAAAGCCGAAAGTTCGTTATATAAAAATAGGTTTAAAATAAATCATTTTTTTTTTTTAATACTCTGTATATAAAATATCTGTAGATGTATTTCCTTTTTTTTTTCGGTAGCGCTTGATTGCGGGTAGTTGGGATTATTTTAGGGTCGAGGGTTCGAGCGTTTCCAAATAAAATTAAAAAGTTTCTTGTCTCAAAAAAATAAATTGTTTTCCAAAAATAATTCAAAATTAAATGTAAAATTTTACTACTTCTTAAAGGTTCGAACTTTTGGTTTTCTTTATCTAAATCGTCGACTTACAAATATAATTTTAACTTTCTAATTTACATAATCCAAATCGAATGTATTATTTTAATTGTACTTTAATTGTAAAAATGCAGACGCATCAAAATAACTTAGTTAAATCAAATCAAAATCAAAATAAAATTTAAAATATTACCCACAATTTCAACAAAATCTCAAAAAAGAATCTTACAGGGCCAACAGTCGCACAACCAACTCGTGCGGCGACCTCTTGGCAAAAAGTTCTACCAAAATGCATAGGGTGGGCCCGAGTCACTTTGAAACACCGTAATATATTGTCGTGTATTTTCCTACAATTCGTTTTTATTATGTAATAGTTATTGTTTGATGATTTTTGTTTTAATTAACTGAAAAGGAAATGTAAATTTTTGTTTTAAAAAGGTTGGCAGTAAGAGCCAAGATGGCGAGTGTGAAGGATTTTTGAATTTTGAATTTGAGTTTTGAGTGATATTTGAAGAAGTTGTTTTTTAAAAGTAAAATAAATTATATTTTTGAATTCGGTGTTTAATTCAAGTGAATAAGGTGCAAAATTTTGGTAATAAGAAAGTATACAATTGAATTACGAGTCTCATGATATTGTATATGTAAGGGTGGTGAAATTTGGAATGATAATAGAGAAATAAAAAATTAAGAGAAAACCACTTACATTACAATATAAATACAAAACCCAAACAAAATTCTATTTAATTGTCTTCGGACACTCGTCGTGAAGTTACGTTGCTGTTTGATATCGACATTCTTGCTTTTGGTAATCCTGCTTTGAAAAACGAATCCAGTTTTGTTTGCATTTTTGAAGTTTGCTGTTTTTTTTTTTATAATCAACTTCATAACAGCGCTGCTTCATAATAATCATGTACCTATAATATTAACAGGACGTTTTTAATTTCTTACGTTTGACCGGATTTTTTTGTCCGTGACATCCCAAGTCCGTTAAATAGATGTCCGTTATATCGAGGTTTTACTGTATTATCTTAAAAAAATGTTAGATTATTTATGTATTTATTGTATGGTCACTTCAAGGGAAATCCTAATATTACTATTCAGTTTGATTCTGATAAATAATGACTTCAATCTTTTTAAACAACAAACGTAAAATGAGAATTTTATGAAAATCAGAGATTCGCAACCTGGAATTCTTCAATTCTTATCTTAATATTACTGAATGATTTATTTGCAGCTATCACAAGATTGCTTGATCTTTGAAATGTGTAAACAACATAATATGAGAAAGGCCGATGTACAACTAAGAGGAAGTGGGATAGATATATGCGATTCGACTGCTGGTTTACGGTAGTTAACTACCAGAGGCGGTCATTGGCCTAGAAGTTAGCACGATCAACTATTAACACTAAGGTACCCAGTTCAATTTCGGGGGGAAACTAAATTTCTCAAAACCATCATAACCAGGACATATAAAGCCTTTGGTATCCCTGAATTAATAATTTCTAAGTCTAATAAATCTTGGAGGTGTATGGTAAGTACATATATGCTTGTGGTACTAAGCAATTTTATAAAAAGTTTTATTCATTCATGAAGTGGTCATATCTTAAAATATAATGAAAATCGGTTTATTGATATTTTTGCATAAATTATCCTTCGGTTTATGTTAATATTACTCATAAGTATGTACATACTGTAATGATATTTTCGTGGAAAATTTCCAAACACTTTATTACCTCGGGTCACTCTGGATTGCGGGAGCAATTGGTAATTTTCAAGGGTCAAAGGATTCTTGCGTTTTCACAATCAACTAAAAAAAATTTCTCCAATGCAAAAAAAATTAAATACTCCAAAATAATTCTTCTTCTAAAATAAATTATCCAAATTCAAATTATATCCAATGTAATATAAAATTTTATTGGGCTCGTACTTTTAAATTTATCCTTATCCAAAACGTCGGCTTATCTATCTGGCCACACGCTCGCACTTACAATGCAAATTCAAATTTACAATTTGAATTTCTTCTTTTCCAAATCAAATTAATTATAGTTCAGTAGCAACTCATCAAAATTATCTAAATTATCAAAATATCAAAATAATCATCCAAAAAAGGCGCAATAATGCATGCGCATAAAATCACTTTATTTAATCAAAAATAATTACTCACAATTTCAAATAATATCAAAACTCAGCGGGCATACAAAATCTCGCACCGGCTGTCGGCCATAGTTGGCACAAGAAGCCCATATCTCTATCTTTTCTCCCCACTCTGTACTTTTCCAATTTAAACATTCAAAAATGAAATTAACAAATTTTTACAAATTAGCACAGGGTGGGTCGAAATATTTTGTTTCACGACAATACATAACATTTTCATTGCATTTATGCAATTGCTATTAAATTTAAAACTTCTTCAAGTTACGAAATGAATGTATCGAATTACCTAAATAATTTGTTTTTTATATTTTTGTTAGTATTTCTTTGATGTTGGTTTGTAGTATATTAAAAACCAACGCCAACCTTGCACTAAATTTTAAATGTAGTGTGAGCAAAAATGTAACCTTCGTTCAATATTATCTATCATGTATTTAAAAAAAACGTATTAGTCTTATATTTGTATTGAGGTCATCCAGTTTCCTGAATTTTATAAATTTCCTCTGCAATGTGTAAAAATGATTTGTAATAAAATGGGTTTTTATTGCTTTATCACTTATTACTCTGTCAATGCTCATACATCAACTTGTTATCATGTTTATTGGCGTTTTTTAATTCAAATAAGATAGTTAGGTTGAATTTTCCTAATGTATACTTCAGGAATGAAATAAGTATGTTATTCTCGATCTGTATTCGAATCTTGATGTCATCTGTGAATTATTTGTTAATTTTAGGACCGTTACAGTTCTGATTTTTAATATTTTTATGGTGAATTTATCACTTTAATTATGACGTTACGAATCGTTAACACATGTAATTAAATAATTAAGAGCGTAATATTCTTCTTAGAAGTGTTTCATGCTTGCAAAAGTGCTAGCAGTTGGTTAGGAATACTTGGACCACTTAAATGTGTGGTTTTAAAAGGTAAAACTAGATTATTATTTAGCTAGTCGTGTAAAAGATCTTGTAATATGTATTTGCATGACAATGATTTATAGTTTAAGTCAAGTTTACCTAAAATTCGACCTTGTCAATAATAATTAGTTCATTTGCAAGTGCAATTGATGAATGTATTGATTGTGAAATTCTCTTATTTTGTTACAATAATTTTAAGTTATTGGAGCAATTTGAAAATTCAGATTTTCTATATTGGCCTTGTGTCAAGTTAAGTTTCCTGTAGTTCATACCTATGTACTCATATTCAAACATCCGCGATTGCTTAATATTATAACATAACAGTTTGGACAACAAAATGTTTATCAGAGTTTTAGGTGCATTCTGATAATAAATATATTCTATAATCCCTGATATTCTTTTTATATGTTCCGTATCAACTTGGTATTACTGCATCGATTAATTTTGAAGTATTTATAATATGTATTACGAATACATCTGTAGAAAAAATTGGGCAGAACATCAACCTTGATGTATTTTTATCTGATTGTAGGTATATGGTTTCCTTTTTGTATTGCAACCCTTATGCCTTTGCCCTAAGTAAAAGCTAGGTTTTCTTATTTTCTATACCTATACGGTTACACCATTATTTTTCTTTTTATCTCAGTTAGCTAATATGAGAAATCTTGGCAAGATTTGAAGACTACTATCAACACCTCTTAGCACGAAATTTTGCTATTATTTTCTTTGTTTTCCTTTATATTTATTGTAATATTTTATTATATATCGCATTTGAGTTCTGGTACCGCTGATATACATCCATAGCGCTTATAATACATATACCTATATATTGTTTAAAAATAACCCGGGCATACAAATATTTACATTTTGTTATTATTTGTTACGTGAAAAATTAAATTCGGCATTTCCTCTAACCAGTACTCAATTAAGGTCTTCACTAGGAAGTTAAACTAATAGCATTAAATGTTAGTTTAAGTACCTACTCCCTATCGCACTATAATATAAGTTGGTTTTTACAGGTTTTATTTTTAGCTAGATAATTAAACATACACACAGTGTTTACATGATTACAAATTAAACCACACATTTCCTTTCTTTTTAACATTTCCTAAATCGAATTATTCATAGTTATACATCGAATATTGGTGAAACTTTGCATAAGTTAATTTTAAAACTGGGTTAAATTTAAATTTGACTAATCTACAGTCATCTAGGCAAAACTTAAGTTGTGAATGTGAATTAGATCGAGCTTGATTTTATTTTATATTATTCAAAATGCTTGTGTTTGGATTAGTTTTTAAATAGGTAGGGCATTAAGTTTTATAAACATTTTTTACCTTACATGTGCTTACAGTCAATTTTGTTAAAATTAGAAAATAATTTTGACGACCATTATGTAGTTTTGATTTTTAAATGCTTTGCAATGAACTGAAGATATTTTTTGTATAGCAATTTCATATAATAGCGACTTTCAACTCGCGAATGAAGTTATTTTAATATTACATACACAAGAGTGGATGTTAAAATTGGCCATTTAAATTTTTTGTGGATGAGGTTACTGACTCGTTTATTAAATAATCAACCACGGAAAAGCTTATTATTGAGATTTTGTAAGTAAAAAGAATCTTGCCTGTTCTCAACCTACGTTTGTACCAATTAAAGAATTAATATACCTATAGTTATGAAATTTTGCATGGTATACCATATTGAAGAAGGTGCAGGCTTGATTAGGAAGTCTGATATTTAATTAATTTAGAAATTTTGATTTATAATAATTGTACGGTTGTACTTTCAATTACTTATTACATCATGTTCGAGATCTCGATTTTTTTCATCAAAAAGTTCAAAAGATCGGGAATATGCCAAAACTCGTCACTTAAAATAATGTAAACTAACATAAACAAATGAAAATTTAAATTTCTGTGCGTCCAAAAATACGGTAAATTTGTAAATAAATTAAAACTGCAAGATTTAGTGAAAGAATGTTTATTCCTTACGCTGGAAAAACTAAGCAAGTTAGCAAAAATAATAAACAGCTTTTTTATAGAGCATAAAATTTTCTACAAATGTCTCGAATCGAAATTAATAATGATAAAAAAAATGTTAATATTAAATCGGAAAAAATTCGTGTTGGCGAATTTAAAAACATTATTTTCGTCGCAGATTTAATTTGTCTTTTTTGCATGGCAAATCTTATTATCACCACCAGATACAAATTTTTTTTCAATGGTTAATATCTCGAGAAGTATTTGCTGGTGAATTATGTTGATTAATATACTCATGAGTAATAAAATTGTCTACAATTTTGTTTCGTTATCGTTTGTTCGTAAATTCTACCGTTTGGTCAGTAATCAAGAAATAAACAATTATGTTTAGTAAATACATAATTATATAATTTCTTCAGTTTGATAGATTATTTATTTGTCTACATGATAGTATTTTTCAAGGAAAATTTTCAATTTTCTTTGAATGAAAAAATGAAAAAAAAGCAATGAAAATTTTTTTCGAACAATTGGAAATTAGAAATAGAAATCAACTTAAAAATGAATTTCAAGTAAATTTTTGTTGTAATTAGCATGTTATTGTTAAATATAAAATAAAATTATTTTATCTTTTCTGTTTAGTTATTGAAAATTAGAAAACCTGACAATTTATTGTTAACCGAAAAAATCAAAAACTGCTGATAGCAAACAATTATTGTAATAAATTACATTTTCAAACTGCTCAACAACAGGCAAGTTTGTCAACAAATTCTTAAATATTATCATGTTAAAAAAAGATTTTAACAATTTTTTTTTCAAATGGCAAAAAATAAATAAAAAACTTGACTTGATATTATTCAATAAATTAATTAAAATTGAAAAATTCACTTTTTTATGAAATCACTTCTTTTACTTTACTCTGGTGAAATGAACTCTTAATGAACTGGTGGGTGTAACTGTTAATTGAAATGTCATTTTTTTAAAGTCACTCTAGCTTAGAAATTTCTCTTTTTTTGCATTTTAAATCGACCTGTCAGTGAGTTAGTATTTTTATGTTTATTTCTTTTCAATTATGTAATAAAGTAGATACCATCTAATAAATAAAACAACCCATACCAGGTTTTATTATTTTTAAATTGGCCTGGGTGTTATAATCAAGACTGATACTATTGGTCTCTTTATTTTTTTTTTAAATACAAAGTAAATTTTTTAATTAAAATAACCTATGTAAATATTACATGACATAAACATTCAACAGTTAACATATAATAAGAAATTAGTTGAAGACTGAAGTTCTAATGATATATAATCTTCTTTATGTTTTAAACTCACAGAGAAACAATGTCAGGACTTTTCCAGCCTTAAATAATGTTTTGTGCAGCTAATTAGAATTGCAACCGATAAGTTCCATAAATGACATGATAAAGTAATGAACTTATCCTCGCACCTTTCATCATGTAATTTATTGTATACTTCACGTATTGAAATTTCCTGTCTTTTAATCATGCTTCATGATTTCGCATTTAGAACAGAAAGCATGCTATTAAATTAAATTCTTTACCCATGACTGCTTTCAAAATCAACAATCTATAATTGCAATGCCAACAAATTGCGATTTAAATCCAAAATATAATAATAATCACAAAAGTCCCTATGATAAAAGATCCTCGCACGGTTTTGTAGTTAATTTTAAAAATCAAATTTTAAAATTAACTTTGAAATTTAAAAACTGCGGAAATTAGCGCCTCCTGCTCGATGCCAGTATGACGTAATAGGTTGTAGATCGTAAATTTAATTTGAATTGGACGTTCAATTTAAAATTACCTACTTACAAATCTTGATGTTTACTTTTTGCTTGTAAGTGATTAGAGGCTTATAATTATTATATTATTAAAAACGTATAAATTTATGTACATTTTTTAAATATTTACTTGTACTCGTATACGGCCAACAAAAAATTGTAGATTGATCAGTTTTTCTCAATATTTTTAAAGTCTTATTTGATTACTAATTATTACGTATGTAAGCTGATTACTCATTTAAAAATATACATTATTCACCATTCACATATAAGTAGATTTTTGAAAATAATTTCAAAATTAGATTTTAAAAATTAATTTCTGCAATTTTAAAATTAATAAGTCTTTACGCCTCGCAAAAAAATTATAAAACAAATAATTCCATCATATTTAACTTTTTCTAAGTTGTAGTAAGCTTTGTGGTGTCGATGATAAGGTTTATGACGAGAATAAAATATTAAATCGGCTATGTTTTCCTTAGTTTCTGCTTAATTTTCCTTAGTTTTTTCTTCCTCAGTTTTTGCAGGGGAAGCGATGAAAACTAAACGAACAAAATAATTTTGTGAGTTTAATTTTAAGTTTACTGTTGAGTTTTGGTGAATGGTGAATTCCCGATCTGGGAATTAAAATTTTTTGTTGTACCAGGAAGAGAAAATTAATCAATTATAATTATTGTCGTAAGTATTGTAATATCATTGTTTGCACTTATTGCTTATATAGCAATTAAAAATATCGTTTTAATAAAAGAGTCGTAAAAGGGGCTGTAATGGTTCAAGGCACAGGTCGTAAATTTCTAAAAGGATATTTGCCATTTAGTTTTACCATAAATTCTACCTAAAATTATAATTACATATTATGCGTGCGTTAGTAGTGGGAAGTTGGGAAGTACGGTTTGTTGTAAGTCGATGGTTTAACTATAATTTGGATGATGATCTAGGCTAAATTGTCGGTAAAGTTTCTTGATGAATTTTTCTTAATTTTTAATTTGCTTCGATTGCCAATCGAGTCTTTGTAATCTATGGGCGCGATGGGTGTTTCGTTTGATTACTAGCATTGAATATAACGCTCCAGAGTGCATTACTGAAATCCTGGTAGCAAATAACAATTTTCTAATAAAATTATCTAGCTAATAGAGTTGCAGCGCAGTTTGCAGCAGTTACTTCATTTCCCTTCCTGTCTTTTATCACTTCACAATCTACAGTATTTGGGGGATGCAGTAATAGGTTTTAGAAAAGTCAATTCGTCTAGGTTTAATTACTTTTATAAGTATTATGATTTTATTACAACTATCAACATCTCATAGGCTATAGATTTATAGCATAACAAATTCTATTGCTCAGATGTATTGTTTATGTGATTTTTTCATTATTTTTTGATGAATTTTAAAAATACCTACCTATATTTGTTATAAAATTTTATATTTTTCCGATGGTATTGAAAATATAATTTGCTATGTGTTTGTTTTTTAATTTGAAATATCAGGTCAGATAATTTTTGTAAAATATATTACAACAGTTATATTTACGAATTTTTAATTTCTCTTGTGATGAACAATTAAGTAAGTTTGTTTTTCTAATGCAAAAAAGTGTGTACTTCCACACTTAAATTTTATTGCTTTTCTATTTTAAAATGTCAAAGCTTTTTAAACACTTCCTTCATATAAAAATGAATATCAAGTGGTGGCGTTTTAATGCATCATCCAACAATTAAGATTAAAAATTGTCTCAAGAAATATAAATTTGGAAGCAAACACTTGAGTTTTGTATTACATATAGAAAGTAGATTACAGTACTAGATAACTACAATACTTACATAATTTTCAGCATAATATAATAAAAATAAAACCGACTTACATTAAGCTTATTAAAACATCCGCATGCATTACATAATTAAATGCCCGGAAAAGTTCCAATTATTAATTTATTTTATAAATAAATTTCTGTTGAGGTGTGCGCTTAATTGAAACATTTTTTAAATTGAATTATCAGAATAAAGTATGCAATAATTACTATAAGAGGATGAGTTTATACATATTTACATTTTTAACTGATAATAATACACGTCGGTTTGATTTTAGTTGTTTGAAAGTCAAGTTTAAGGAGTGAAAATAGGGGCGGTTTTGGATAGTTAGCGGGGTTGTATTTGAAATACCGCTCGTGGGTGTAGGGGGTGAATTTGTCCGGCGCCCGACTGGCGGCTTCCGAACTCCTCTACTGTCACAGCTTCCCGACCTGCTATCTATCCTCAGTTCTCCTTATTTGCTTCTTTCCTGCTGGTTTTACTTTGGCATATATTTTTTATTCATGCAAATTATCAGGTTGACTTCATTTGAATTGCAAACCATTAATATGTCACTTATTAATTTAGATTTTCTTTGCATTCGTATTGAAAATTTGAATTCTTTTTTTATATAAACGGATATTATTTATTGAACTGATTATGTAGATTTTGTTAGGTGTTTGCCACCGAAAGTGATATTTTTGATAAGCGTCTCTTATCTTGGGAATTACTTTGTGGACTAACTAAACTGAGACCACATTTTTATCGGCTACACATATTAAAGATATTGGAAGTTGAAAAAGATAACAGAAATTATGTAAATTTGAATGTGTTGACAAAAATTTATTTAAAAACGGATTTTTGAATATAGTAATAGTACTTTATCTAGAACAAAATACGAAAGCAATTATTTGATTTTGTGCTCGATAGAATTTTAATTTGTATTAATTTCTACCCTCCCTCCGCATTGTTTTAGTTAATATTTTCTGATGTTTTTAATTTTGTTCTGATTAGCAAAATATGTTAAAAATACTATTTTAATATTATACGAGTATATAACAAATCCCAAATGATTGATTAACAAAATCAGTTTTATACATTTTCAAGTAATCACAATAACAATAATTGACAAATAAATCATAATGTAGAGGAGGGTTATCTAAATCGTTGTACAAATAGAGCGACAAGCCTCTAATTCGAAAGCTTCTTCAAATAGTTCGTAATTTTTTCTAACGTTGAGGGGTCAAGATTTATTTATCCTCATTAATAATTTGCCAAACTCTTTATATGACATTTTTTTTATTACATATTATATATATTGCCGAGCAGCAAACTTTTTCTGATATCCAATTTTAATTTCAGAACCCACTCGTTTTGTTTTCAAGTACATCCAAGTGGTAAGTCCTTTATTTATACAATTTCATCAACTTATATTAATATACAATGTAATTTTTAAGAAGTGTACCTTGAATTGGTAACTTGGGTAAATTATAACAAATTGTAATAAATTTACGAATTTACGATCAGTTGCATAAATTTATTATTAAACATATCTTTTCGGTCAACCTGTGTTTTATGTTGCTGTATAATATTATACAATTTGTTTATATTTTATAATATAAATATTCGACATCATTTCGAAAGGTTGCGCTAGTAGTTTTACAAGGTAATCTTTTCAATAATTTTTCACTCGACAGATTAAATTTACATCTATGTAGCGATTTTTCGGATAAGTATTCGCAATTCCTAGATAATTTAATTCAAAATAGCTATGTATACGAAAAGTTTAAATCAGATGCAGTTAGTTCAAATGCAAAGAAAACTGAAATTGATATGTTAAATTATAAAATAATGAAAATTGCCTTAATTATTGTTTATTAGGAAATTTAAAATAATTTTCTGTTTAGAAAATTTCGTAAATTCAATCGTTATTGTGTACGTAATGAAGCTTCATCAAGAAGTAAATTACCTTCAAATTTGGTTCCCAGCTGGGCTACAATAGGTTTAGAAATTTGTACAAACATAAGGGTCTTGGATTATTAATAGATGCTATTAAAGCCTAATAAATTACTAAGTACAAATATTGAGAATTAATTAACTTAACGAAGATATGATTTAGTATTTTTTTGACCAATACATTCTAACCTTCAATGATAATAAGTTAAATATGGGTAACCTCACTCTCGGTAGTTATTTCACCAATTTATTAGTAAAACTTCGTGATGATGGTTTTAAATTAATTCCTTTGAATAAATTTACAAGAGTTATGATAATTTTATAGTTCCTACCTAGTTTTTCATTTATAACCGAGATTAGCGATTATACAACTTTGCTTACCGGTTCATTACTAATGTACTGAATATTTTTCGTCAAGCGAACTAAATATAGCAATTTTTCATATTTCAATACCAAAAGAATTTTTTACGGTCGATCCACCATTTATTGTACACATTACACCCACATTAAATATTTGTAATTAAGAATTAAGTGGAATGTGATGACATCACATGCTATTGCACCAAGTTTTTGTCAACTTTTTGTTAGCAATTAACGTGGAATCGAATTAACTGATAGCTTAACACATTGAATACATCTAATTACTTGTGTTACATTAGATATATAAAGTAAATAAAAGAATGTTAGCATGTGTTCTGTGGAATCATTAACACCAGGAAGAGGTTTTGGTTTATTTTCGTCGTGAATTATTTCCTTGACGTCACTAAAGTTTTTTTAAAGACTCTGTTCTTTTTTGGCTTAGAAGAAATTTTAACAATCATTTCGAGAATATTAATTGGCATTTCTTCCTGAACTCATCAGTATACCCTGCGTAGAAGAAAATTAAGTTCGCTCAACTCGATATTTTTTGTTATTTTTTATTAGCTACATTAAAAGAAAAGTAATCAAGAAAAGTATTATGTTATGGCATACAAAAAAGTGCAGCGGACGATGACCAACATGCTATGTACAAAGCTCCTTTTGGAACAGGAAACCAATGGTTCCTGTTGGATGTATGACAAATCGTTCTGAGTATTGTAGGTGTTTCACCTGTAAGTCTCACTTATGTTTCGGAAAACCGTAATCTATCGATAATATTTTAATGTTTGCTGCGGGATCCATTCCAATTTAATTATTTTAGCCCCCCGATGGCATTGAAAATAATTATCATGTTATTGTTAAAAATTTGGCTTTCGTTGCTGATTTTTTGATCTCGATCCAAAACTTGAAAGAAACCTTGAGAATTGCATTGATTTTTATCAAAAGAAAAGGTCATTACTAACTGGTCATAAAATTCAAGGCGCCAAAAGAAATAAACTTGTAAACTACTTTTGGGATCTCTTTTATATTTTAGGCTTTTATTCTCAATTGATAGATGGAACTTTTCCAAATATAAAATTCTGCGATTGTGTAAGTAATTCCCAATAAACGACTGGAGCCAATTTTGGGCTAGCTTTTTAAACTATAGTTGCAGTACGAAATGTTTTAACTCAATTAAAGAAAAGTAATTTAAAATCTAATTTTGTTGCCGAAGTTTGTTTAGTTATAAAAATTGTAGCAGTCTTTTCGGTATTAGGAATGGCTCCCCAATTTCATAAAAGATATTTTTCTCTTGGTGCGTTTATTATACCAGTGCATAAATCAATTTTTGCCTTCACGATGGATATTTGCTTCTCCCTTTATTTATAAAATTGAAAAGGAGTGGACGTATATGTAGTGAATTAAATTAAATTTTATTGAAGTATCTAGTTTGTAATGGATAGTTGAGGAAACATTTAAGTGTCGCGACAGTTTGGCGCTGTTTTCCAGAAATTTTCATTGGTCAAAATCCGCTAACTCCTCCCGGAAAATTCCCCCTCTTCTGCGCGATGGTCCAATGCAGTGAAATTATGTTATTATGGGGTTCCTGGGGTTGCTTTTACAACTTACCCACAGATTTCTCCAAGTCAGTTCATTCTAGGGTTACAACTCGTGGTGTTCGGTTGTTCCAAAATCTGTGACTTTATCCTACAATAATATTGTTTGGACTTGATAGTTTGATATTTTATTTTGTATAATTTTACAGTCTTAAGTTGACTAGAATTTTTCTTGTTTAACAATTTTTATTTATTAAATGATTTTATTTATTTTGTTTATTTTTTTTATTTAACCAATTAACACGTTGTTTCAAAATGATGTCATCTACTAATATGTAAGTTCCTTTTCTACCTTTACGTGTATAATTATGTCTTGTCTTATTGATTAGTTATCGTTATAGTAAATAGAAAATGTCATTGCCATTGTTTGTGTTTTGCGTAAAACTAAAAATTGTTGATTTTAAGGTACTACTTCGTCTTTTTAAATTTTTCATTTTAAGTGTTCCATTCTATATATCTTACAGGACACCATATAAACTGAAAATTTTATTAAGAAATTGTAAATATGCGTTAAGGTTTAACAGTGGGTAAAGTAAAATTTTTTTATTGTATTGGTCGTCGTTTATTTCATTGTTGAGATTATTCGGTAAGTTTAACCCTGTGTATGTACCTGTATATTTTGTAAAATGCATCGCTACGCTGCATCACTGTATCCGAATAAAACATGTGATGCGGGTCTTTAATTTCACTTTCGATCGTTTGTTGGCACGTGCTCTCGTTATCGATTAGCATCGCGACGCCAACTATAGGCGACGCCGACTAGTCGGACGCTGAGGTTGCCGAGCAACGCAGCTTCCCCACTTACTCGACGTTGCGACGTCCTCATCGTACATGATTCAATTATGTGACATGTTCTACTTGAACCAGTTTATTGACTTATTTCTTATAGCGAGTGCTAAGATTGATTGATTTTCCATCAATTTTATCATTTTAGATGGGTTTTAATTTTAATATCATCGAGATTACTATGAGTTTGTTTAGTAACTTCAGACCGAGCAAGATTGCAATGGAGGTTAGTTTAGCAGTTCTTTCGTAGTCGGCTTCATTTTATAAAAATCCCTGGTAGCATTTATTCCCAATTTATCGCCCAAATATTTTAGTACTATTGAATTTTTAGTAAATTTCGCTTTCAATTCAGTAAATTTTAGTGTTAAAATTTCTAACAATAATTTTAATTATTCTCAATTGGAGAGTATCGATTTTATTTAATTTGCTTTATATTTTTGTTAATTTAACACGATTAAATTTGATATGGTAATTAAATTCGGATCAATGATTACGTGAATTTTTAAAATTGCAAATAAATAATATATAAAGTGTATAATTATGTAAAAGCTTCACTAAATTTATATTGTGGTTTAAATTTTAAATTACGTAGGAGTAATCGACTTACTCATAATAACAAATTGATAAAATGTAATTTATTAAATAATTTACGAACTCGAGATATCATCTTCATCCAAGCGTTTATCAATTTGCTTCAAAACTTTTAGATGGTTGTGGTTAATTTATATGCAATTTGGTTGCTAACTTTTTGGCTTAAGTGGAAGTTTACTTGCAAAGAAGTTAATCAGTTATATTTTATGTAGTATGTACTAGAAATATTTCTGACGTTTTTTAATTAATTTTAATTCATCCTGTTTTACGAGTAATTACCAAAACATATTTAACCAATTCGTTATACTTCTATATGAAATTTTTGTCAATGACATCATTTATTGCAATTTTTAAGCAAACACTAAAATCGACGAAAGTCTTTAAACGCTCGAGAGATTTAAATTTCAGTAATATAAGATTTGGAGAACATTCTAAAACATCCATTCAACTTTGTCTTGTTATTTAATTAATTTAAAAATTGAGTGTATATTAAACTTTCTCCGTTTCTAAATTTAAAAGTACTTTAACGAGAATTGTATTCGTCGTAAATCCATAACTCTCATTGCCGTGGTTCCCATTCCACGTTAAATCTCTTGGCCTCGAGGGTTAGTATTAAAGGATATAATATGAAAAGGCAATTAATTTCCGTATTTACAAAAATGCTAATTTGATATTGAGGATGAAATAAAATCGAAACGATGTGAAAGTTTCGTTATTTTTTTAACATAAATCAAATATTGTTTAATTTTATTAGATAAACAAATATATAAAAATAGTGCATAGCTTGCGCAATTTGCAGTGCAGAGTTATTTTATATTGTCGAGCATATTTTTAAATGTGTAGTTAAAAATATAATAAAAAAAATTGTTTTGTTCCAGACTTAAAATTAATAATTACACATCAAAATGGCACAATTATCACTACGAATTAACATTATCGACAGCAATGTCACCAAAACTATGGTTTTTGATCCCTCAACAACAGTTTATGATGCTTGCAGAATTATTAGAGAAAAAATTACCGAAGCAAATCTTGGACAACGTAAGTTTTTTCAATATTAAAAAATTGATTTAATTTAATTTACCCTGAAATGATTTTAGCAAAAGAATATGGTTTATTCCTTACGGATGATGATAATAAAACTGGAGTATGGCTAGAACCTGGTAGGCATTTAGAGTATTACATTTTACGAAATGGTGACTTATTGGAATACCGAAAAAAATTGAGAATTCTTCGAGTTAAAATGTTGGATGGTAAATAAACAACTCACCATATTTTTCAATATTTATCTGTATTTTGAAACGTTTAGGTTCAATTAAAACAGTATTGGTTGACGATTCACAAATAGTCGCAAATTTAATGGTGGTTATATGTACCAAGATTGGTCTTACAAACCACGACGAATATTCTCTAGTCTTAGAGGACCAAGAAAATCAAGAAAATATCGAAAATAAAAATTATGGTACATTAACTTTGAAAAGAAAGAAGGAAGAACGCGAACGCGACGTGAAAATGGATCAATTACGTAAAAAGTTGAGGACAGATGACGAAGTGAATTGGATTGATCCTTCTAAAACGTTGAGAGAACAAGGAATTGACGAAAATGAAACTGTTTTATTAAGACGAAAGTTCTTCTTTTCTGATCAAAACATCGATTCTCGTGATCCTGTACAACTAAATTTGTTATACGTCCAAGCTAGAGACGCAATTTTGGATGGTACGCATCCAGTAACGCAAGATAAGGCGTGCGAATTTTCAGGAATTCAGTGCCAAATTCAATTCGGAGATCATGTTGAAACCAAGCATAAGACAGGATTCCTAGAGTAAGTGTTTTTGTCTAGTTATTTTTCCGATTTTTTAAATTTGAAATTCTAGCTTGAAGGAATTTTTGCCAGCTTCCTACGTAAAAGTCAAAGGTATTGAACGTAAAATATTTGCCGAACACAAAAAGAACGTTCAGTTGAGCGAATTGGAAGCTAAAGTTTTGTATACGAAAAACGCTCGTGCTTTAACAACTTATGGTGTTACATTTTTCTTAGTGAAGGTAAAATTTTGAATTTAAATTAATTATTGTATTTGATGGACCGATTTTGTAGGAGAAAATGAAGGGAAAAAATAAATTGGTGCCACGACTTTTGGGGGTCACAAAAGATTCGGTTCTTAGATTGGACGAAAAAACTAAGGAAATATTGAAAACTTGGCCTTTAACTACTGTTCGTAGATGGGGTGCAAGTCCAAATACGTTTACTCTTGATTTTGGAGATTACTCTGATCAGTATTATTCTGTACAAACAACTGAAGCCGAACAAATTCAGCAAATTATCGCTGGTTACATTGATATTATTTTGAAAAAAGTAAGAAACTTAATCAAAATATTTGAAAATACTTATAATTTATATTCCAGAAACAAGCAAAAGATCATTTTGGGATTGAAGGTGATGAGGGTTCAACTATGGTTGAAGACAGTGTAGCACCACATCAGTAAGACTTTTGTACATTTTTTAAGTCGTTTTCTAATTGTTGTTTATTTTTAGGGCAACCATCTTGCAACATAATAGCAACAAAGTTGGAAAAGTAATTACCGAATCAATAGCACAACCAGGAATTGTGAGACCAGGAGTCCAAGGTAAGAATTTCAATTTGTATTTTCTGTGATAATTACCTAACTCAAGGTGTGATGTAATTTTCTAAACAAATAAAAAGGTATTCTTATGAGGTCATTTCAGATAAAAAATATGCCTCATGATTATACAGGGTGTTGGATTTTTATTCAAATAGAACTTAAAAATTATTTTTGTTGTTGTTTATGTTTACTTTTATTTTGGGTTTATTATTTTTTTTTTTATTAAATTATTAGGAGCCAAACCTTATGGTACAGGGCACGTAGAGGATGCTCAGCTGACTACTGTTCGTGAACAAATTAATTTAGTTCATACTCCACCTACGGTAAGAAAAATTCGCAGGTGTTATTTTCTAATAAATGTTTTTTAAGTTTTTTAAACTAACAACCACAAAATTTGACATTGACTACTTTGTTTCATGCTTCATTTTAGGAGCAGTCGGCAGAGTAGGTACATATAGTTTATTTTGAGAACTATATTTGTATGTATCGCTTTAATTTTAAATATTTTGTATATAGTTCTTTTTTTTACTGCTTTTTCTGCATGCAGTTTGAGGCACTGGAAGCAATAATAGTCTAAGACCAATTCAATTTCCCAATATTATGGGACACCATGTGAAAAATTGAATTTAATGCTTAAGCTGTTATAGCTTTCCTGACCTCATTTGTTTAATGTTATATTTTTAATTAATCTTTCTTATGTTATGCAGATTCAACAAACGAAAGTTACTTCAGTATTATCAGAACCACAACGTGCCTTGGTGTCAACAATTACCACCACACAAAGCAGAATACACGAATCGCAGATAGATTTAGCAACAAGAGTGCAAATACCAGAATTGGGCAGCGATCCTTCGGCTAGAAAATGGAAGGATGTTACGTTAGATACGCGCAAACAAAATGTTGGATCACAAATTGCTGCAATGAATGCTGCAACTGCTCAGGTGGTTACTTTGACCTCTGGCCCTCAGGATGAGGTAGATCATACAGCAGTGGGTGCTGCTATCACAACAATTGGTAGCAATCTACCAGAAATGACCAAGGATGTGAAAATGATAGCCGCTCTCATGGACGATTCTAACATGGGTGAAAAATTGTTGGAAGCTACCAGGAAACTATGTACAGCTTTTAGCGATTTACTAAAATGCGTAGAACCAGAAACCAAGGAGGTAAATAATTTGGATTCTTGGTTTTATCAAAAAAAATTAATGAACTTTTTTTTTTAGCCAAGACAAAACCTCTTGAATGCAGCTTCGCGTGTCGGTGAAGCTAGCACTCAAGTTTTGGCGACTATTGGTGATGATTCTGAAGAAAATAAAGAATTGCAAGACATGTTATTGTCGTTGGCTAAAGCCGTTGCTAATACAACTGCAGCGTTGGTATTGAAAGCCAAAAATATTGCTGCGACTTGCGAAGATCAACAAACTCAAAATCGAGTTATCGGTGCTGCAACTCAGTGTGCCTTAGCTACTTCACAACTTGTGGCTTGTGCTAAAGTAAATAAGTCTTATATTATATGGTTCCTTGTTTTTTATGTGCTAATTTTGTTGTTATGTTGCATTCATATAACAAAAGAATTATTACAGTATCTCAGTGAAGAAAAATCCAAGCAGTAGTTTTTTTGTTATAATGTTCTTTATGTTGTTCAAATAAATTGAGAAAAAGTTTGGGATTTATTTTTACCACAACCAAATTAGCATTCATTTTAACTGCTTTATGACCATTTTAACACACTTTCGACTTCTTTAGGTAATTGCACCAACTTTACACTCTCCGGCTTGTCAAGAACAACTTACTGCTGCAGTTAGAGAAGTTGCAAAGGCTGTGGAAAATCTGGTTTCTGTCTGTAACGAAACATGTGATAACGAAGAACTGCTTAATCAACTTAAACTTGCTGCAAATGAAGTCACCAGATCGTTGAACGAACTGTTAAATCATATCAAATTAGGTAATGCAGTTTTTTAATTCTTTTTCTTGTTTGTATGACAAATTATTTACAGCTTCTCGTGAGAGGGCTCGAGTTACGGTACAGGAAACAAGTGTGGAGACTATTTATACTGCAACTGATAAGCTCTCAGCAGCTTCAGGTGATACTGGTGAAATGATCAAACAGGCTCGTATACTCGGTCAAGCTACGGCACAACTTATTCAAAGCATTAAGGTAAGAGGCTGCTTTTATAATCAATTGGGTCTAAGTATTGATTATCTTAGGGTGAAGCTGAGAAACAACCAGATTCAGATATACAAAAAAGGTTATTAGCTGCAGCTAAGACACTAGCAGATGCAACAGCTCGAATGGTGGAAGCTGCAAGGCAATGTGCTAGCCATCCTCACGAAGTGAAATACCAAGACAATTTAAGAAAAACTGCTGAAGTTTTACGAGATGTAACAATTGTAGCTGCTACTACTCCTGCATTTAGAGCCAAACTTGTCGATCGCGTTCAAGTAAATATTGTTTACTAGATTTTCTACAGATAACTTACAAGCTGTTTTTTTATATAGGTTTATGCACGACGCGCCGTTTCTACTGCTACTCAATGTATTTCGGCTGCACAAACTAGTCACGTTCATAATAGTAATCCTGCAACACGAGAATCTTTAAGTGCTGATACACAAGAGCTTGTTGAACAAATACCACCATTAGTGGAAGCTATTAAAGCGAATAACAAGTATCCTCAAGAAACCACAACTCAAAGTGAATTGATGTATGTTGCCGAAGTGTTTCTACATGTAAGTAACAAAACGAATCAATTTATCACCTCTTGTATGTGAATCTAATTAAATAATTTTGTGTACGTTACTATCAATATGACATAAATTTGTAAAATATTGTTGATGAATGGTTACCACAAAACAAAAAAGTTATTTAAAAGTTATGCATGCCTCTGCAAATGCGGAACATTTTTCAAAATCGTAATATTTTTTTACATTGAACTGAGATTAAGCAAACTAAAATAAAATTTTAATATGAAAAAAAATTAAAACCCTTTTAAGAAAATTATTATTTTTAGTAATAATTTATTATTATAAAGAAATTATTGTCAAGATATTTGCTTATCCATTCCATTCCAAAAGTTAAAATCATTTTAAAAATTTTATTTTGGATTTATTATTTTTTCAGCCTGCAACACACTTTGTGCAATCATCACGTTCAGTGTTATCGACATTAGATGATCAGTCTATCTCTCAACAATTATCTAGCACTAGCCAGCAATTGCACAGCGATCTTGGCGATTTAAGAGGCGCTATTAGTCGAGCAAAACCAGCGTGTCAAGGACTTGGTCTGGATGCAGCTGCAGAATTAATTGCAAGTTTGAGCGAGGAATTGGAAGAATTTGAAAAGGCATTGAATTCGCATTCTTTACGTCCTTTGCCTGGTGATAACGCTGAAAGTTGCGCCTACCAACTAAGCACCACCAGCAAGGAAGTCAACAATGGTATTGCACAACTCTTGAGTGCTGCTTCCCAAGGTAATGAAGTTTACACTGCACAAGCTGCTCGTGAAACTGCCCACAATTTACGTTATCTTACCAATGCTGTTCGTGGGGTTGCTGCTACCGCCAATAGCGAAGAAACACAAAAAGGAATTTTATATTCTGCACAAGATATTATGCAACATTCATCTGAACTTATTGCGGAAGCTAAACGTACTTTACAGTCACCTCAAGGTGGAGTCAGTCCAGCATTGGCTGCTGCAGCCAAGAATGTGTCAAGTGCGATTGGAAAAACTGTAAGTTGTTTGCCTGGACAACGAGACGTTGATTACACGCTCACCGAAATTAGAGAATGGACAACTGTGATTGAATGTGGCAGTTTCCCTCAAACAAATAAGAGTTACGGTCAATTACAACAAGAATTGAACAATGCTGCTGCTAATTTGAACGAAGCGAGTACTGAAGTTGTAACTTCAGTTCGAAATCCTGTACAGTTAGCTTCTTCGACTAAAGATTTTGGTTTAGCTTTCCACGATTTGCTTAATGTGTCGATGGAAATGGCCGGTCAAACACAAGATAATCAAGTTCGAGGTGAAATGGTTCATTCTCTCAAGAACATATCTGTCGTTTCCTCCACTTTACTTAACACGGCTAAATCAGTGTCTGCAGATCCAAATATGCCTAACGGAAAAAATCAGTTAGCAGCAGCTGCACGTGCAGTAACAGATAGCATAAACAGTTTACTCGATGTTTACACTTCTGCTACACCTGGACAGAGTGAATGTGATAATGCTATTAGAAATATTCAGGCCATGAAACCTCTACTTGACAATCCTAATGAATCAGTCAATGACTTCAGTTATTATGATTGCTTGGATTCAGTTATGGAGAAGAGCAAGCTATTAGGCGAAGGTATGACTGGAATTACGAATGCTGCCAAACAATCAAACCATGATAAGTTTGGAGATAACGTGAAAAACGTCAACATTGGGATATGTGGACTTGTGGAAGCGGCCGCTCAGGCTTCTTATTTGGTAAGTTTTATCTCAAAAATGTGATTAACATATTTTAAATTTGAATTATTTAGGTTGGTGTATCGGATGCCAGCAGCGTAGCCGGTCGTCCAGGTTTACTCGATCAAGCTCAGCTTGCACGTGCTTCTCAAGCCATTCAACAAGGATGCGCTGCATTAACATCTCCAAACAGTTCTCAACAACAAGTTTTGACTGCTGCAACAGTTATTGCAAAACATACCAGTGCTCTTTGTAATGTTTGCAGAATTGCAAGTTCAAAGACTACTAATCCAGTAGCCAAACGACAATTTATCGAAAGTGCTAAAGATATCGCTAATTCGACTGCTCTTTTAGTTAAAGCTATTAAGGCGTTGGATTCTGATTATTCTGAAAATAACAGACAACATTGTGGAGAAGCAACACGACCCCTTTTGGGCGCTGTTGAAAAATTATGTGTTTATGCTTCATCCAACGAATTTGCAAGTATTCCAGCAAAAATTTCTTCAGAAGCTCGTCAAGCACAGGAACCCATAGTTGATGCTGGCCGTAAAATAATCGACAGCTCTTCTGCTGTTATTCACACTGCAAAGAGTTTGATTGTTATGCCTCGCGATCCACCCACTTGGCAACAATTTGCAAGTCATTCTAAAACTGTATCTGATTCTATTAAGAAACTTGTTTCTAGTTTACGGTAAGACATTTTTACAACTAATAAAAATTCAGTTTTTAAGGTAAACATTTTTTTGTAGTGATCGAGCACCTGGACAGTCTGAATGTGAAGTTGCTGCTGTTACACTTACAAATCATTTGAGGTCTTTGGATGCTTCATACATGGAAGCTGTTTCTCAAACTATGGTACCACGACGTGGATCTTCATTGCCTATTTACAATCAGCAAGTTGGTCGTGCGGCAAGCGAACTGCAAGATACTATAGAACCTCTTCGCCATGCCGCCAAATTTGGAGCCGAAAATATTGGACATGCAGTGAATCAAATGGTAAGTTCTAATTTCACAAATAGGTACTCAGGACAGTTGCAGTGTGGGGTCTTACTTTGCCTAAATGGCACTGCAAAGCAACACTTCCACCATAAGGAAGAAGGCAATAATTAACCTTTTTTTTTTTTCGGAAAAAAGCATTTATATATGTCGCTAGATTTAGAAAATGTTAAAGCATAAGCAACTTCTGGAGTAAATTGTGCATTTACACAAAAACTTTTATTTTAGGTGCAATATTTTGAGCCTTTAGTCCAAGGCACTATTGGTGCTGCCTCCAATATGACAAACTCGAAACAACAAGAACATTTATTGGATCAATCAAAATCTGTAACAGAAGCTGCTTTACAATTTGTCTATGCAACTAAAGATTGCGGTGGTAATCCAAAAGTAGGTTACAATTATCTGTAATTGATAAACAAATTAACACAACACATTGCAGGCCATTAACATTCACCCAGATATTGATGAGTGCGCTAATTCGACTCGCGAAGCTTTACAAGAACTGGTGAACAACTTAGAAGCCATTTCAACACAAAGTGGAATCGTTTCAGGTGTAGTCGACTCTTTAACAAAATCGATGACTCGTTTATCTGATCACAGAGCATCTTTGATCATGATTGATGGAGATTCTTATGTTGACTATCAAACTCGTATGGTCGAATGTGCTAAGGACATTGCTAAAATAGCCGGAGAGATGGTAAATTATTCAAATTTTATTTTGGTAAAATTGCTAACCTTTACTTCTAGCCTACAAAAGCCGCAACTGAACCACAACGCTTGGCTCCTTTATCCGCCGATCTTTCACACAAATATGCGCAATTAGCAAGCGATAGCATTGGCGCAGCTGCTTCGTCCACCAACGGCGAAGTTTCGTTACAATTAAAAGAAGTTGTTCAAGCTCTCGGAAGTGCTTGTGTTGATCTTGTTCAATCTGGTGGAGAGTGCCAGTTACGAAAAGATGAGATGGCTTTACGCGATCTTGGCGATTGTTCCAGACTCGTCATCGAAAAGGTTTGTTACACAGAATAGCAATTTTGTGGTTTTTACATTTTTGTTATAGATTTCTCGTGTCTTGGCTACTTTGCAATCTGGTTCGAGAGGCACTCAAGCTTGTATAAATGCTGCTTCTACAGTGTCGGGCATTATTGGCGATTTAGACACAACCATCATGTTTGCTACTGCAGGCAACCTTAATCCTGAACACGAGCACGAATCCTTTGCAGATCACCGTGAAAATATTCTGAAAACTGCTAAAGCTCTAGTAGAAGACACTAAAACTTTAGTAGCAGGAGCCGCATCATCTCAGGAGCAACTTGCAGTCGCCGCACAAAATGCTGTTACCACAATAGGTAAAATTGTTTTTAATTTATGTTTTATATTCTAATTTTTATTAAATTTTTAGTGCAATTGGCCGAGGTCGTTAAGTTTGGTGCCGCAAGTTTAGGCTCCGATAATCCCGAATCGCAAGTTATGCTGATTAATGCGGTGAAAGATGTTGCAAGTGCTTTGGGCGATCTTATTCACGCCACTAAAGCGGCCAGTGGAAAGCCAATCAACGATCCAGCTATGGCTCACCTCAAGGACAGTGCAAAGGTTAGTTTACCTAATTTTAACTAATGAGAGTGCACGATTTTTACAGGTTTACTAAATTGTTTAAAAATTTATTTACCAAAATTCTACACCTTGTCGAATATAACTGGATTTTACTAATGTGTGCATGCATGTTTGTACTTGTGGCTTTTTCGATTCCATTAATCAAGGGTGGACTTTAAATAATTATTAATATTTCATCTACATAACACTAAGGAATTGTGCTATCATTAACATGCTTAGAAAAAAGAAACAAAACATGTGTTGATATTTAAAGTCCATCGTTCTTAATTCTGCATTCCGAATATACCGAGACCTTAACATTTTCAAGCTTTTCTTATTGCAACATTTTATGAGTAACTTATTATTGTAACATTGGTGGAAGTTCTATATAACACATGTTTTGATGACTCTTAGGTTTTGGAATCTGATACTGATTGGTGGATTTCCGATCAAGAAGAGGAGCTAATTCGTTTGCTCAGTAGCAGCAGAGAAAATTTAACGAACGAAAATTTACAATCCGATATTGTGCAGTGCGAATTATTAGCCACATAATTTATGTTATTTATTACATCATAATCATGTATTTATGCTTACTCACCAAATTTGCTACTACGCTATCTCTTTATCTAAAAAAAATGTTGTGTTAAGTCTTCATTTTAGGCCAAATTGATTTTTTTACGTTTATAAAACTTTGTTTTCAAATAAATAGTGTGGCGTACTTGTCATTTGTTTTAAAATTCCCACTAAGTTTTGTTACATCAGTGGTATGTATCTTTTGTTGTGTCCATTATTTGATTTTGTTTTGCAGAAACTTTTCTTCAGTATCTTTCTTTTCAGTATTTACTAACTTTTATTCTTCAGCTTACGTGTGGGCTTCTAAAAGCATGTCGAATATTGTTCAGTTATCAGAACTGCTTACGTTCTTTTATTAAGTTTGGTTTTGGTTTCTCTTTGCAGGTGATGGTTACCAATGTCACTTCGCTTCTTAAAACTGTTAAAGCTGTCGAAGATGAACATACACGTGGAACGAGAGCTTTAGAATCGACTATTGAAGCTATGGGTCAGGAAATTAGAGTAAGTTTCATTGAAATCATGGTAGTGCAAGCTAATTTCATATTCGCCACTTTACATTCATTTGTGCAACTTCTCATTTGGTGGATTCATTGATCATCATTTGCTTTTTGGTCCTAGTTAGCTTTTTAGTCACAATAACACTTACAAGGTGTGGAACTAGAAAAAGGTCCTCCCCTTCCCCGTCGTAATTTTTTTTTAATATTAAATTGGTGTCAATTACAGTTTACATTAATCTGATCGCAATCAGTTGTTTTACAAAGATATACAAGTTTGCTTGTGACAATGTATTGAAATACTTCAATTCTAAGAAATATTTCTGTAATTTTGCAGAGCTTTCAAGCCGCCAATAATGATTTTTGCTTTGAATATTTTTACCAAACTTGGAACTTTTCTTATGTTCTAGAATTTTCCTCGCAACTACAGACTATTCTTGATAATTTTAGACATCGACCACACTAAATTTGTAATTTAAAGTGGGTCTCGGTTTGCCTGACCTGGCCTTTATGGGAATAATTAACAACTTCAATAATTTCGAATTGATAAAATTATTAAATTTTTTATTATTACTGTTATTTGTATAAGGTTATTAAATGGTGTTCAGTAATATTTGTAGTCCTGCTAAGTGGATGTGATAGAATGGAGTGTATGCATAAAAAGAAAGTAAGTACAAATTTTGTAAAAGTGCGATTTCTATGATGTCATTAATCATCTAAATTTCTTTTTAATTATTAATCAACTTCTTATCGAGTAATTAATTATTGAAGTTCTAATTATAAAATTTTCTTAGAAACTAGGTGTGACGTCAAAACTACATAAAGAACGGCATCAGAACAAAATTTATTATCGTGAATTGTCTCCGAGTAAATTTAATTTCTTCCACGCCTAAACTATTGAAGATAAGTAAAATATACCTAGAGTGTTATAGGAAATTTAATTTCTAAATTATTAATATTTAATTTTTGTGTAATTGTTATAGCTTGTTCAGTATTTGGACTGTAAGCAAACGCAATATTTTTCTCGTTCCAGTTTTTATTTTGTTTTTAACAAATTACAGCATAATAATTATTGCCTATATTTTAAATATACATTTAGAGTATTATTTAATAATTAGAACTTCAATAATTAATAACTCGATAAGCAGTTGAGTAAAAATTAAGAAAAACTATCATAGGGATCGTATTTTTAATTTTTACACATAATTTTTTTAATGCAAATACCTACCTCATTATTTATTCATATTAAAGAGGAAACAAATTCATCTTATTCTATTAAAAGTTTATATTGTATGACTTAATATGTACTCAACATATTTCGGGTTACTTCACCCATTCCCGAGTGTTAAAAAGAAAACAACTTGCAAGCCACGCACATTTAAATAAAACTAACAAATTAAAATGGCAAAGGTTGAATTGATGATATCTCCTTTAGATAAATTATCTCCTAAAATTTTTACGTTGAGGAGATGATATGGCGAATAAGATTATCTTCACAAACGACAAAAATTGAGATTGACATCAATTATAATAAAAAATTGCGATAGTGGTAGGCGGTAACACAGACCTGCTAGAAAACTCACTTTAAAATCTCTTTTGTTCCTACAAAGTTATGATTTATAGGGATTGAACACCAGCGATAGTTGCAAAATTGGAGTAACTCCTGAAGAAATAATTCGTTGCACTAAAGCCATCACCAAAGCGACTGCAAAATCTGTTGCAGCAGGCATAAGCAACAAACAAGACGATATCATCTCCGCTGCTAATTTATCCAGAAAAGCCATTTCTGATATGTTAATCATTTGCAAGGTAAAAACAGCATGTGAAAATTTTAACTTTTATTTTGAATTTAATTTTTTTCTTAATCCAGAGTGCAGCATACAACTTGGCAGAGACTCCCGAGTTACGAAACCGTACTCTTCAAGCCGGACAAGATTGTGCACAACAATTTAGAGAATTACTTTGCGCAATTCTGCAAGGAAATAGTGCAGATGCGAAGCACGTTCTTCCACCAATTTCAAGACGTATAGCACAGTGTGTAACAGAACTGGTTACAGTTGCCGAACTTTTGAAAGGTAATCTTTTTTTAAATCTTTACTTTTTGGTATTGCAACTGTTAAATTTACCACTCCCATATTTATGAGCTTAATCATAATAATTTGGATTCTACAAATATTCAAATTTAAATTATAGCATAACTAAAAACTTAAATTTTAGGTTCCGATTGGGTAGATCCTGACGATCCTACGGTCATAGCAGAAAATGAACTATTAGGTGCAGCTGCATCTATCGATGCTGCAGCTAAAAAGTTAGCCAGCTTACGACCAAGAAAAACAATTAAGGTGAGTTGGTTTTATTTTGTTTGTATAATTTAACGATGCTTTTCTTTACAAATTACTGTGAGATATGTTTGATATTCTTGGTTGTTTTTTAATCACCCAGGAATCAAACATATTATTACAGTGGTTTGCTCCTTCTTCAAAAATATCTGACCGCATTTGTGAGTACATTTATTTCTTCAATTTGAGAAGATTTTAAAATTATTTCATTTGTAGACGCACGACTTGGATGAGAGTATGAACTTTGACGAAATGATTTTGGAAGCCGCCAAATCGATTGCTGCTGCTACTTCAGCACTGGTCAAGGCTGCTAGTGCAGCACAAAGAGAGTTAATAGACAGTGGAAAAATGTCTCAGAGTCCAATTTCGTCTTCAGATGATGGACAGTGGTCGGAAGGTCTTATTTCTGCTGCACGGTTAGTTGCTGCAGCCACTCACAGTCTTGTAGAAAGTGCAAATGCGCTGGTTCAAGGTAACACCGGTACAATTCTTTTAAGACAGTATTGTTTACCCAATCTTCTTGATTTGATAGGTATAGCAAGTGAGGATAAATTAATTTCTTCTGCTAAGCAAGTAGCCAGTTCAACGGCCCAACTGTTAGTAGCCTGTAAGGTAAAAGCAGAAAACGACACCGAAGCCACAAGACGGTTACAACAAGCAGGAAATGCAGTTATTCGTTCGACCGATAATCTTGTAAGAGCTGCACAAAGAGCCATCAGTGTGGAAGAAGAGCGTTCCCTAATTCTTAACAAACGTATGGTCGGAGGAATTGCACAGGAAATTAATGCACGGTATGTACCATCAAACTAAAATAGTTTATGAAATTTATGCATGGTTAACAGCATGAATGTTAATCAAAATGTTGGTTAGAGTGTGTCGTAATTTAACTAAATTAGAAAAAATTAATATTATAATTTCAGAAAATTCTATTTTAACATATTTCATAACTGATTTTTAATAAAAAGTATTTTTTCATTTAAAATTCCAATCAAAATTAAATAGTTAACATTTTGTAATAATTTGAGTAATTAAATAAATTTGCACATAATTTAACAAATTTTCAAAACTGGAAATAACTACTAATGTGGTGGACTGACAGCACTTTCCTTTTGCATGTAGGTCAGAGGTACTACGTATTGAACGACAACTAGAGGAAGCTCGAGGAAAACTAACAGCTATTCGTCAAGCCAAGTACAAGTTGCGTGGTGACACATCTGGAGATGACGATACAGACGGGTATGTGAGTTCTGCCGTTGATGGCGTCACTTCGCGGTGAGTTCCAGGTGTGTGTCTAACCTACTAATTTTGCTTGCTTGAATGCTTTTTATTGCACAGTAGTTCACATCGTAAATTGTTGTAATTTTACGAATTTTAAAAATTGAACTTATTAATTTTAATTTTATATTATTTTTCAAATGTGTATTATGTATATTTTGTATATATTTATGTATATTTTAGTAAATTTTACGATTTTTTGAGCCTGAATTTTTAATTTACGTTTCGGGGATCTTTGGTACAATTTATTATCTTTAAAAATGTACACGAAATGGATTTCTTTTAATTTTAAGTCACTCAAATATAAATAACTTCTACAAAAATGAATCAATTAAAATATTTTTAGGCTTGTTAGGAAGTCTCAATTATTTTGTTAGGACTCCTAGTTTTTACTTATATATTGTAAATATCAAAAGTGTAACTTAAATATTTTTGTGGATTTTTAAAGAACTTGAATTCATTTAGTTGTTGATGAAAATTGCAAAATTTAGTTTATTGTAAATATTTTGTTTTATAGAAATTTTACAAATACAAGGAAGTTATATAGAAAATTTCATGGGTAAGGCGGGAGAAAAAATAAATTTTTACGATAATCTTTTCAAATTTTTTTGGGTATATAATCTTTTTAAACATCTGCAAATTTACTCGTCTGTGTATAAGTTATTAACACTTGAATTGTTTAAAGTGAAATTTTTAAAACTGATGGTTTATTTTCATTTACTGTATTTACTATTATACCTATTTCTACGACGGTTTTCTTTTATCTTCAAATAATATTATGGTTTCTTCAATATGGATATTAGTGAACTCAATCACGGTTAGGAAAAAGAAGACTACATTTTGCACCAATTTTACTCCTTAAATTAGGTGAAGTTTTAGCTACTGTGAGATAAATAACCAAATATGTAATATAGACAGACATCTTATTACATTGCTTTGCTTAATTTTGCATTACTACATGTAATCCTTTCATGGTGACGTTTTTATATAATTTTTAAAATTTGCTCCTTATAACAATTTTATTTTATTGCATGCAGTAAACAAATTTATAATATTGGTAACTATACAGAAGTTAAGAACCACCTTAAAACTAAACAAGTTTTGCAAGAGCTTAAATCAAGGTTAAATGATCCAATTTTGCATGATTCTAAGGTAGGTAAGCAGAAGAATATTTTGTTATGCATTTAGAGTGGTGCATTGTACATACATAACTCAACTAAATTTTTTGAGTACTTTCTATAAGATTGTATTTGATAGGTGTGTTTTACTGCTTTTACAGGTACGATTCTCATAACTATGATTCCAACTATGACAGTTCGCAGAGTCCATATACCAGTAACAAACACATCTCCCATATGACATCATACAACGATACTTACAGTCATTTGGAAAGTCCGGAAAAAGTTAACACCATAGATCGAAATAAACACAACAGAAATTTGTTACTTGGAGAGATCAATACATTGGATTCTGCTGTATATGGAGGAAACAATAGTTATGGTCAAGTTGCTGATTATAACAAACAAAATTACACATCATTTTCAGAAAATGCACCCAAATTTGATAAAAATCAACAAACATATTCAACTCTTAACAGCAACATTAATTCCACTTTTAAACCCCAAACCATCAGTAGCGATAGTCACCAATTATCATCCCATACAAATCAATATTCTTTGGAAAACCATCGTCATTGCCCAACAACTACTTCGCAAAAAACTGCCATTACCACATCCAATACTTCCCCTAAACCATTCAGTGGTAGTACATTTAAGTACGATCAATCATCATCGTCAAATGTTACCCAGCAACAACCACCACTTCTTATTTCAAAATTGATTGGGCCTTCTGATTCTCTAAAACACATTGATTCTAATTTCAAAGCGTCGGATCCTTACAACGATGGTTACCGTACATCTGAATTTAGCACCAACACTACAAAAACACCAGAAGGTTTTAGAACTGATACCTATCGATACGAAACATATCAAACGCCTGTTGAAACTTTCAGTACAACCAGTAAAAAGTATTTCACCAGTACTCCCAACGAAAAAATTCAAATAAGTCCAATTAAAAACGATTTCGATAGTTTTAAAAATGGTTCAACATTTTCTACAAATTTAGCAATGTTAAATACACCTACCATTATAACGGCAAACGATTCTCTTGAACAGAAAATGTTGAAAAAATCAGTTAGACAACAGATTATTGAAAAGAAAACCATAACCACAACAAAATCCAGTAAACAAGAATCGTCCACTAAAAATTTTAAATTCGAGTAATTTTTTTGGTAAAATGTTTAGTACAAATTTAAAATTGGAAATAATTTATTATGGTTTTATTTATTGTTGAAATTTAAATTTGTTTGGAATACTTTCACGTCTTGGTGAAAATTTAGAAATTTTTTAACTAACTAGGCGTATTTACTTACAAATGTGAATAATTCTTATATACCTACTACTTAACTATGATATTCTTTAGTGCTTTGTAATTGATGCCTTACTATTTTGTATTATTAAAATTTTTATTAATTTGTTTTAAACAATGGTGCTCTATTAATAAATAATTAATAGTTTGATTAACGAACAAAACTAAAGTGATTAATTAATTTTATTTGTTGTTTAATAGTGCCAATATATTAAATCGCTTTTTTATATAAACAGTATTTTTAGGATTACCTATTATGTAATTTTGTACGAGTGCCAAATGGTATACTTTAATTTTGGTATCTTACATTTTTTAAATGCTGCTGATTTTAAAAGTGCCTAAGAATGTTTTAGCTTGCCTATATATATTATGTACAATATTTTTATCTAAAGTTAGTAATACTTGAAATTCAACATAATGCTGTGCACTATACAACATTTACTTTTAAAAAAAAATTTAAGACTACATGATAGTGCCTAATATTTTTAATCAATCACTTTTTAAAACATTAAAAAATTTATTGTTAGGATTGTTTTAAAATGTATTTTTAACATATGTTTTTATTACTATATTGTAAAATAAATATCACTAATTTTAACTGTTTTTTTAATTTAGTTTCCAATTCTTTAAGTATTACAAATTATAAAATAAATGGTTCTGGTCCTGATAGAAGACATAATTTTCTGCAGCTTTTATCGGAAACATAGTTTTACAAGTCAAATAGATGCCAAGCTCTCAACTTGAGCAGTTAGTGAAAATTCAAAGAATGCTCTATTTTAATGTTTCGTGATGTATATTCATTCATTATTGTAACGGGCTGTGGTACTAAACCCACTGCACCGAAGCTTAAACTTATTGTGCACCCCTTCACAGAGTGTTGATACTCGCAGGAAGGCCGAGCTGAGATATTCCGTGGGTTCGCCATTCGAACACGGAACTCCCGCTCGTTACTCAACCAGCGATCGTATCAAACCACTACCGTGGACTTTTCATAGCCCATAGATCGATATTGGGCTTATTTAGATCACAGCAGGGTGGCGTGGACATGATCGAGTAGCGAACCGCGGTTTACCGCGTCCTAGCATGATGATTTAAGCATTGCGCCACACTGCTGGTACTTCGTGATGTATAAGTAAAGATATTTAATTTTATGTTGCTCTAATATTTTCTCTAATTTGAATTCTTATTTTTTTTATTAAAATAGTTTTTTTTTTATTAAAAAATTATTTTCTAATCTTGTGTACGGGTGAAGGAAAATCGTAGGATTACTATAGGTGAGCCTTTTCTTTGCTTTTGAAAGGATATCTTAAGGCAATCCAGGAAAATCTTTAAAACATCTCATATAATGAAATTTAGTGTATAAAAATTGTACTTGTGGTTTGCTTCTTGGTTTCACATTATTTATTCTGTACTAATTTTTCTTAAACTTGATTTAAATTTTAATCAATTACATCAGATGTTTTAGAGAAAAACAAAAAATGCACATACACTTTTTAGAACTAAAATGTTTAAGTTAACACAATATAAATACACTGTATGTATATTATCGCAAACGTTTTCACCATACTATGGCATCATCAGGCGATGAACTAGAAGGAGAAACGAGAAAATTCCGTATTTATCGTCTAAATTGCAAGAGAAAATGGAGAGAGTAGGAGGGGGATATTTTTTAGAGTGGATTTACTGGAGGGTAGGGATATAATTAATATAAAAGAAATAATGTACTAAGTGGAGGTAGGGTAAGTTACTTCTAACTTAGCGCTATTCATTTCTTCATCACGATCTTTTTCATTCTTTTCTTTATCGCGATTTTGTTTATCTTTATTTATGGAATCTTTGATCGTTATTAAGGAGAATGTGATTGTATTGGTTTTATGCTGGCAAATTTCAAAAATCGTAGTTTACATAAACATTTCATTTCGGGATTTTGTAAGTTTTCTTGTTAATATGACGTTTAGTTTCTTCACAAGAAATTCAATAACTTTTTTTGCTTTTCATTTGGAATATGGACCATCGTGCATCTACACATTTTTTTTCATCATCTTCAGTTGTTTTATTTAGATAGCGTTGTGGTAGGTGAACCGTAAATATTATGTAATCTGCCGCGCTGAGCCCAACAAAGCCAGTATATTCAGACTGCTCAAAAGTTTCTCCTTAATTATGCTTGAAAATACTAATGTGCGATTCATTCTTTCAGCCAGTCCGTTTTGTTTCAAGATATAAGAGCTTGTGGTCTGATGCCAAATTCCATAATTCATCAGGAAATTCTTAAATCGTCATTGTAATATTTGGTACCATTTTTTGTACATAAAATTTTAATGTAGTTGCCTGTTTGCGTTTCAGCGAGATTTTTAAAGTCTTGAAAGGTTCTAAATACTTTACGTTTTGTTCTTAAAAAATAATACGAAAACCTTTCTATTGAAGTCATCAATGAAACTAAACTAAACGGCACCACCGTTAGAAATCGTTTCTAATGGTCCGCATAAATCTCGGTGAATAATTTCTAGTGCTGTGGTTATTCTGCTTTCTGAATTTTTTAATGGAAGTCTAGTTTGCTTACTTTGACAACATGCAATGCTTGCTTTCAATTTATGCAAATCAGGATAATTTTGATATGAGCTAATTTACGATGCCATGTAAGTTGGTCGCTAATGTTGTCACAAGTAGCTAATGTTTTCATGTTGATCTAAACGGAACATATTGTTAATTAAACCACTAGTTGCGACTACTTTTTGATTTATTATTTTGCATCCTTATTTTAGTTATTATTAAAACAAACTGTGAAACCTTTTTTTTACCATTTGACTTAAGATATACTTATTGGTAAATTTGTAGTCAAATTTGTAACTCTTAATTCAATTTAGTAAATGGATTTTAACTAAGTAGTTTCGACTTTTACTTAGTCCAGAAAAAAAGTATTCGATTCCCTTAAAAATTACATTATTTCAGAAGCTCTTGAATTTTTTTCTGAAAATAACATTTGCAACTCTCTTTTTGGTAAGAAAATACGTATTTTTGATATATAAAAGTGAGAAACTACCAAATATTAAGATTATTACGAGATTTCTATAATTTTTTTATTTAATTGCAAAAAATGTAATTTAATTTTCATAATTTTACCAAATAGTGAAATCTGGAAATCTCGTAACTACGAGTATCTTATTTGATATTTTATTTCTTTTATGGATCCAAAATATGTATTTTTTTTGCCAGGAAGGCGTCGCAAAACTAATTTTCAGAACAAAATGCAATAGCTTCTGAATAATATAATTTTTAAGGGGTGGGAATATTGTTTTCCGGAACTGTATGTTAATTAAATCAACAATATTAAAAAAATTATTAGGTAGCCTAAAAGTATCTAATTATCTAAAATGAATCTAATGCAATTTGAACTATACAATTTTATAAAAATTTGCTCAATCCAAAATTATCTCACCAGGATTCATTCATTATTTAACATGAGACTCTTGTATGATTGAAGTGAAATTGTAAATTTTTGTTGTTAAATTATGTTACCTTACACGTGGTATCGCTCCGCCAGCTGTTCACACCTGGACGCCTGGTCAAACAAATTTGCTGCGACGTATTTTAATGCATCGATCAAAAACTTTCAAATTTATTATTTTATTTGCACTGTAATTTATTAATTAAACAAAAAACAACTTTTATTAAAATTAAATTCACTTTTATTATTTTTATTATCAAAATTCAAATTTATAATTAAAATTAACGTTGCGGGGAAATAACACTTCCATCGGCTTGCTTGCCGCAAGGCCCTCTGGTATCTACCTTCAAACCATTTTTCCCTTTCTACTTTTACGTTCCCACCTTATTTACACAGCAAATAATTTAACTATTTTACACAATATGATACAAATAAATAATAAAACAAATTAAACTTTAAAATAATTTACAACAAAAATAATTAACGTTTTTATGGTTTTCGAAACTCGACAATATATGTAGTTATCTTTTAAAGCAAGATATTTGAGTTGCAAAAAACAAATTCTTTATAGATTTGCTTGATATATTAATTTCTCCATGGACCCATCCAGCCTTGTACCGGTGTAACCGGGAATACTTACCCCAGTGAATTTCACTAGTGAGATTTTACCGGGGGTAAATAATTTTACCTCCCCGCAAATAAAATGAGGAGGTAATAATTTACCAAAAAATCTTCAGTGAATTTTTACCCCCTTATGAAATTTAACAATTATTAAGAATTTTTAGTATTGTTTATGTATCGATAATATTTAATTGTCAAATACTAAAATATTCTGTATAGATTTTGAAGAAATTTAATAGTTATACTACAGATTAAATATACTTCAGATAACTCGCGCTTATTGGAGACCGGGCTTCCGTTATCATGTATTTGGAAGCCATTCACTATATATCGTAGAGGCGCTGGCTGTTCGTGTTTTTTCGTGGTTAGTACGTTTCATTTCTCTTCTAGCCACAGTTGAGGTATAATCGTGCTGTCAGCCATTCATTATCACACATAAACATATTTTATAAGGCATCTTAGAGAAAGAGCGTGGAATGATCGGGTACTTACGGAATTTTCCTTCTAGTACCCTACCAACAATATATTATAAGTATAGGCAGCCCTCTAGAAATGAATAAAATACATTGCGCGAGCTATCTGTAGTATATTTAATGTGTGGTTATACATAGGATAGTTTAATAAGTAAATAGAAAATTTATTCAATAATTATAAAATTATAGTTCCTATATTATGTTATAAAATTAAATTAATACATTGTTTTAAAAGCTTTTTATTAACTTACTCTCATGGTAAAAATCAGCAAAATAATTTGATAGAGTTCTTTTTGCTCATCGTATTGTACGTCACGAATCCACGAAATTTTTACCTTTTCTTTTACTTTATAACAGAGAGCCGAAACTTCCCATTAATGTTGAAATGGATGAATGGAAGATGGAGAATACGGATATAATAGAGAATATGGACATAATTGAAAATGGGCTATATATAGAGGACTTTGACAACGCTGAAGCGATAAATGATGAAACTGAACATAGGTATTGTTGTGTTATGAAACGTTAAAAAAGCATTAATTTATTTATTTTCTATGTTATTTTGAAGTTTGTTTTGTTTGTAAATGTGATAAGATACATAAGATTTTAATTGTGAATACTAGGTGGGAAATTGACTAGGTGGGAGAGAGGTGTTCAGCAAGTCGGACAGACGCCCTGTGCGTTAGCGAGCGGGAGGAGTGTTATTTCTCGCTATGATAAGTTTGATTTTTGGTAATTTTATTAAATAAAAATAAAAGTTAAATTTAATTAAAAAAGTTGTTTGATTAATTAGTGCAAGTGCTAATGGATAAGAAAATTTGAAAGTTTAAGAAGATTTTTGGTATTTTTGTAAAAAAAAATTTGGTTTGTGGAGTTGTTTCACAACGAGTTTGACCAGACGTCCAGGTTTCAACAGCTGCGGGACGCACATGCGATTGAAAGGCCACATGTAAGGTAAAATTTTAACTTGACAACCAATTTATTTACAATTTTTTGATAAAAATAAATAATTGAAACTGAAATTAAAATACTATTGAAGAGTCTCATGTTAAATAAATAATGGATGTACCCAGGTGAGATAATATTTTGGATTGAGAAAATTTTACAAATTTGAATAGCTAGGCACATTGCAATATATTTAATCAAAATGTCTTTGAAAAGCATCTTGAAAATGTCTTACAAATTCAAAAACGTGTATTTGAGCAGACCGCCAAAAATATAAAAGGAAGTCAAGAAAAACAAAAAACTTCTTATAATAAACGCCGTTCAAATCGAGTAAAATTTAGAGTAACAGCGAATCAGTACTGTTACGAAATTGTAAACGAGACGATCGCAAAGGTGCCTGGACAACAGGACCTTTATGTTATTGAGAAAATTAAAGCAATAACAACTGCATTCTGCGTTCAAAGTTAGGAAAATTGTTAAAAACAAGATATCCTATTAGCAATTTAAAACATTACAACGACGTCGGTTTTCATAAAAAGAATAATATAATTAACGTTAACGATAATTTAATTATCGAAGAAGATGAATCTTCTGTCGAGAAATCGATTATGTGACAACAAAATTAAAATTCCGTTTTTGTTCTATAAACCAAAAATGGCAAAAACCGCTTTGTCAGAAGTTTGGATTATTGTTTCACACGAATTCCAACTTTAAAACAACAAAGAATTCATTGCTTCATCCACCGCATAATATTATAGACGTCAAAGGAGATGGTAATTGCATTTTCAGGTGTATATCTTTATGTATTACTGAAACTGAAGATGAGCATGAAACAGTGCGGTAGGTCATAACAGATTTTATGAAAATCAGACCAAATGAAGTTTCTGGTGTTACAAATTACATAGAAAACACAGAAATGCGCACAAATGTAATTTTGGCAACGGAAGTAGAGATGTTTTTCACTGCAACACTCATATATTCGTTCACTCAAAGTTTCATCAATCCTTCTGCATGGATAAGATTTCCAAATTCAATGAACCTTTCCAATGAACCTAATTACAAAAGCTTAGCAATATATTTAAAGCATAAAAAATCTAATCATTTTGAAGTGGCAATTTTAGTAAAAAAAATGCATTAATTTAATTTTATTAATTTAATAAATTTTCTATTTACCTATCCTATGTAACTATCAAATTTCTTCAAAATCTATAGAGGATATTTTAGCATTTGGCAATTAAATATTATTGACACATAAACAATAATAAAAATTCTTATTAATTGTAAATTTCATAAGGGGGTACAAATTCAATAAAGATATTTTTAACTTAATTAAAAAAATTCTCTAGGGAAATTTTACCCCCGGGGGTAAAATATAAGGGTGTAAAAAATCCTGGGTACACCGGCGCACTCAAAATAAATACTTAAATATTTTATAAAAGTAATAAGAAATTCTGTTTAAATTTTGAAAATTTAGGAAATCAAGCGAAGTTCATCATTGGATCCTCTTCAAATTTCAATAGCACCCATTAGTTTGGTGCCTAAATGGAGTAAATTCCTTACTTGAATTTTTGGATGTGTAATTAATATTGAAGTCTTTAATTTAAAATACAAAGTCAAAACTTGATACTTAAAATTGAAAAAAGAAAAATTTTAAATAGGTTTAGAATCTATATTATGTAACAAACGTTTTCGTATTAGTTAAAAATAGAAATAAATACGTTTATAAAATATTACATTTTAGTCCAATTCGATGATATGCAACGAATGCAATGTGAAGTAGCTAATTTTCGAACTCTTCTCATAGATAATGTATTTAAAGTAAAAAACATACATGCATAATAATATGTCCATTCAAAATAAAGTACGCAAATAAGCTTAAATTTTAAATTTAATTTAAAACTTACAAAAAATTTCAAAACTCTTTGACTGCTCACCGAAATACCGACATGCGATAGATCGTTGAAATAGTACGTCCAAATGCAGATTTTCGTTGCAAGCGCAATATGAATAAAGCTAAAGTCGTTTTTTTCGAGTAGTGTTTAATGAAATTTGTTACAGACTTTTCTTGCAAGTTCAGCGAAAGTGTTGCACAAAATTACGCCACTTGCGTTCGGTTTGTTACCTTGTTCGCTGATGTGCACAAGGATAAGGATCGTGTTTTCATAAATTTCACATATATTTTTTTTGCTCAAATACTATTTGATAATTCAAATATAGATACGAGTAGCTATTTTTCTTATTTGAAAAATGAAAATGTTTAACATTCTATATCTTATAAGAAAACATTGCAATAATGAAAAATTTAATTTTAAAATAACTTTGCCTTGTAGAAATATTTCAAGTAAATATATTATTAATGAAAATAACAGCTCTAAAAAATAGAAAAACCGAGTTTATTTTGCAAACATTACTTTTAATAGATTTTTCTTTGAATCTATTGAAAAACATTTTTTATTGGAAAGTCACACGAGTATTTGTTTAGCTACAGGAACTGTAAATACAGTAAACAATACGTGGGTTTTCTTTATAAAACATATATCAATAGTTCAAAATAAGTTAAATACATAATATTAACATTTATTTAACACTAGCAGGATACAAATATTTTCTTATTTGTTGAGATTACCATCCAACAGTAACATTATAACGCTCGACATATTGTTTTAACCATTCGTACAAGGGGTTGTAAAATTGCAACAGCGACTTAGCGGAAATGTAATCCTTACCGGTAAGAATCTTTAAAGTTTTAGACCAGTGTTGACTCGATCCTTTTTCCATCATTTTTCTAAAATAATAAATTTATACAAGTATGATTTTTATTTATTCAATTTAAGTGGTTACTTCAGTCTTAATCCGGCTTGTTTCGATCCGTAAATATCGCATCTGTGCAAAGGTAAATGATTCGAGTTCTCGTCGAAGAGTTCGTCGTTTGGCTTTCCATACACCGATATTTCACATAAACTGTTAAATATCTGCATTTGCAAAATACTACTGAGAAAATACCTAAAATTTTAAAATAGGCATCATCGAAACAAAGCTATTATTTTTTAAGAATTATCGATAAAAATAAATTACCTGATGTAAGGTGTGTTATCTGGCACATGAAATTTTCCTCCTGCATCAAAATATTTTTCATTTCTTTGTTCAGGTGGAATAATTCCTCGTAGCTTTTTATTCAATTTCCAATAAACATTATTAAAAGTATCAGGTTTTAGTTTTCCTTTAAAGATATCCCATCTGTATTTATCAACAATAAGAGAAAAAGGTATTTCTGGTATTTTAGATAAGGCCTGTTGTAATAATAAAATTAAGTCTAAATTTTCATCGAATAGATTTTCATCAGTAATTAATTTTAATCTGTGCAGATGCTGGGGTACCATAACAGCATGCATTATAGCATCTCCAATGCTTTCATGGAATGCCGAGCTTGCTCCATCCTTAAAATGTAAATAAAAGTTTTTTTAACACTTTTGGCTTTGGACTAAATTTTACCTGAAATAATAGCGGCTGATCTTCGTAAGCCATATAGTATTCAATATGACCCATTTCGTGATGCACGACATAAAAATCTTCCGATGTTATTTTTGCGCAAAGAAGTATTCTGAAAAATTTAATTAGAAATTTGCGAGAATTTTTTATACAGGATGTACAGCGATGCAAAAATAAATTTGATAAATTTTAATTTTTTTGCGTAATTACTTCACCTCTAATTTGAGATATCACAAAGGGATTTAAGTTTTTCAAGTTAGGATAGCTGAGAATGAGAGGGTTAGTCCTAGCCTATCTATAAAAGCTTCTTTTACATTTTTTCGATAAGTTGTGTAGTTTACGAGAAATTTAAAGTGAATCGTTTTCAAATGTATATCCTGTATATTAATATTCTTTAGCTATTAAATTACCTGTAATCGTCTTTAGCAAACATATTTGCCGCAGTACCGTGACATATAGATGTATTTTTACTTTCCTCGAATATCGAATGCTTCCAAAAGGTTTCCGTCATTTTTGGCAATCCTAATGAAGTATACATATCTTCAGCTTTCAGAACCTATGCTTTTACAATTATTTACATCGTTATAAAAATTATATCTGTATTAATTTACCATATCGATAACCGACCAATTGCGATTCCGCAAATTTTCTTCCAAATTAATTGTATTCCCAGAAGGAACAAATAAATCCATGAGAGCCGACCAGTCTTGTCCCCACATATTACCTAAAAGTAACATCTGAAAAATCAATATTTAGTTTATTTAATACATTTTTTCACCAAGTAAATGAATTGGAATGTGTCCATTTAAATCTATCTCGGAGGAACCGTATTTTTGAAAAAGTTTGTGGCGGACAACCGCGTGAAGAAGAACATATAATGGTTTTATTTGCTCGTATAAATTGAAAACAACATTTTCCAAATTTGGTATTTCTAATTCTTCTCTCCACACTTCACCTATATTGTTGTATTCTGAAAATTAAAATTGTTATTTAAATTTATCGTGCAACAGGTTTTTTACCATTATTATTTGCAGCTGTATTTTCAATATCCACGAGGGAATGATAATATGTTTTTATTTGAGGACCAACGAAATTGTGCCAAGTTAACCATACCCATTTCAATTGTGCAGAATTTAAATCTTTTCTTTTCATAAGTCTTTCCAAATCGGGCTCACCGTACACGCAGTGATCTTGATATATTATAGATTGGTTAAGAATTTGATATTCATCACCTAAAGCATGAAACTCGTTTGCATCGCTTTGGGAGAAACATATTTCTGAGTTATAAGCCCGCGTGAGTTCTCCCATTACTTTCATGTAAGATCTGAAAATGTGACGGTATAGTTATTTAAATCCTTCAAAATAACGAATCTCATTATTTAGATTTAGAAAATTAATTTTTTGATATTAATCAAAGATTTTAATTTGAAACGATTAAATTTAGAACTGAATGTTCTGATATAGCATATTTAATTAACCTGGATAATTCTTCAGAAAAACGAGGGCCTCGGCAAAGTAAATATAGTTTGCGTTGCTGGTCAGGTTTCAGCCACTGTTTTTTTACAATTGATTTGCAAACGTTGTTTTTCCATTTATTTCGTGCAACACCTAACTCTAGAGCTTGCTGTGCAGTTGTTTCATCTGGAACTGTTGATAATTTCCATGTTAAAATAGAACCAAGAGAATTAAATTTGGAAAGGTCTGTGTTTAATTCTTTCAGCCAATCTTCTACCTTGTTTTGATACTCTGCTGAAAATAATTTAAGAGTGTGAACTTTTCATATTTTATTTTTAATACCTGTAAGGGAAATTTGCTTTATTTTGGGAAGTTAATCCGTTATGAATTTAACATTTACAATTTACTGCTATAAGATTTTAATTACGCACCTATTTTCATTGTTGTAAATTTATTCCAAGCACTCGTAGGATATACTCTAGAGACTTGAATTAGACACACTAACAACAAAGAAAATTTCAAGATGTGCATTTTTAACTATTGATTACATATTCATATCACAACTTTTCGTTTTAGTGAACAAGCGTGCAAGAATGAAACTGGAAATTTTTTGTAATTTCCTAACTTTATGTGAGTGCAGGTATGCTCCACATGCTCATGCGCTGAAATTTAATCAAAACTTACCAAACTACTTAATTGACATTTTTACTAAAAATATAAAAATTATGTTATCTTTGTTGATTGAAGAATTGTATTTTCAATTTGGAAAATTTAAAGAGGTGAAACTTAAAACAATTTATTTATATTTATGTTACTTATTCATATTAAGAAAGCTTTCTGACAAAACATAATTTTTTAGATACAAAATTATAATATAATATAACCAAATAAAGCTCTAATAAGGTAAGAAGCTTATTTTCGTAGTACAATATACTCGTTATGGAATATAATCCGTTTTAAAATTACTGACTACTTTTACAGAATGAATGCAACTTCAAATATTAACGAGGTAGAAATTCGAAACTGTAGTTTGTTCAAACAATCCAAATTATTGCAGATCTTTATTAGTTCAACCTGTTAACCCTTTTAAATTGTCTCAACTGCCTTCATTACTGATCGTAACTTTAGATTAATTTTATTTTTATATTTATAAAGTCGGTTTAATTATTTAAAAATCTAGAATTGAAAAACTGGTAGTCGATGCATTATAAAAATTAATTGATTATATCAACGCTTCTGTAAACAAATTTTTGTATGTATAGCTTTTAGCTATTACTGACATTAACTATATTATCCATTAAGATAAAACCTCTCATTAGACGTCGGAGATTTGATATTTTTGTTAAATTATGTTGAGTTTGCCTATATCTAATTATTTCTATATAAATTAAATTATATTAATTAGAATAAAATTAGATTGTAAAAATTATATTTTCTGTATAGTTTGTTTTAAATGATTTTGAAGCTGAAACTCATCATAAAAATTTAATGTTTACAGAACAGAAGAGTGCAATTCTATTTTATTTTAATTATTAAAAGAATATCTCGTTTAATTTTATTTAAATTAAATTATCTTTAAAGAAAAAAAAAACTAAATTATGAAGACGGTCACGGCCTTATGCTTATGTGCATTGATTGCTAAGTCGAGCTTCTCGGTTCGATCCTGAGCGGAGTAAAAACATTATTCTGACCGTCTTCCTTCGGTAAATTATCGAGGTATTTTCCAAGAGAACCCTTCTGAAGAATAAGTGGTACTATGCTCTTACATAGGGCTAAGGACTCCAAGAATGATATTTAAATTACCTAACCAGAAGTTTAAGTAGATAAAATTTTTTTTAATTACAAAATTATAGTCGAAGAATAATAATAAAATTTTTAAAATCGGCTCATCAGAAATTAAGGATTTTCAAAATATTCTAGAGAAGATTAAATTATTCATCTGTGTAAACCTGCACAATTGATAAAGATTTGAAGTATTTTGATTCTAACTAAAATTCAAATTTGGGGGGGGGGTGTATCATTTATTTAATAAAATAATTGCTAATTGGTTTATCCAATTATGAATATTATTCATAAAAATCTTTTTTCTGTAACAGTTTTTATATTTTTCAATTTTTTGGCTTTTCGTGAAACGGAAGTGCATCAAATGCTGAAGGATCAGATATCAAAATACGGTTACTTGAAGTTTATTAGGCGGAAAGAGTACTGGGATTTGATCAGTTAATGAAAATTCTGAATACAGCTAATTAACACTTAATTATGCTACGAATTAATAAATTATTGTTTCTTAATTTATTGTCATGTATTTTCATGCGTAGTGCACCTCCGATTGGTTAATTTTTAATTACCAATCGAAAACAATTGGGAGGTAATCCCTTTTGTTTTTTTCTTGTTAGGAAGAGTAACCGATTAGTACTGCATTTTGGACGCACATCCTATTCAATCTAGTTATGTTTTTATTTAAAAATTGTTACGCTGACACGGGTATATAAAACATTTTAAAAATTGACACGTACGGGATTTTCTCTGGTACAGTTTTTCTAATTAGGATCTGTTACTGAAAATCAAAATGATTATTGCTTACAAATAGGAGCTACATGAAACTATACATTTTTACATCAAATTTAATTTTCCATCTTTATTTATTTTCTTTGATGTTGAGAAATGCTAGCATGAAAATCTTGAGACTACATAAGAAAATCTCCAAGGGAAAACTAAAGCTTCTCTCTTAAAAGCTTCAACGAGTCGATTATTAAAGTTTTTTATTTTCTCTATTATTTATAACTATAATTTTAATCACATCATACATTTTTCCCCAGTATTAGATATAATAGGGTATCATTTTACGTAGGTTGGTATATCATACAAGTATTGGGTACGAATAAACAAATTGAAAAGATGAATAGAAAAAAAAACAAAATTTTGAGTTGTAACTTTCCCATTACGTATATAAATTTAAACATTTTGCTTGTCTGGAATTGGTCTAATTTTTAAATATTTCAATATAATTTTTTAGATTCCATGCAGGGCGCTTTCATCACCACATATTTTCTGGACAAATGTTATTAATAATTATATCTGAGTTTTGGGGATTTGATGCTCTCCATGTAATTTCCAAAGAGAAAAAATTTTTTAGTGCTAGTTTAACAAAAATAAATAAATAGGAGTTGCAATTAAAAGAACGATAAGGACGACATTACTCTAAAATAAATGACAGTAAGAAATGGAATTTAATATATTAAAAATGTGAATCTCGCAAAATAAAATCTAGGTATTCGAGGACTTTTTTTTTCAAAAAACAATATTTTTAATTTTCTTTAATTTCTTCATTACTTTAGCCCTTCCATACAAATAGTTTCGAGTACGTCGTCATGGAAAGCTAAAATTTTTCAACATCAATTTTCCCCTGTAGGAATTTTATGAGTTTTATTAGAAACCAAAAATATTAGAAATATTTTTCGTAAAATATGAATTTTGATCTATAGTAGTTTTAACAGTATTATTATTAATCTTCTATGTCCAGCATATTAAATAATTTAATATTGATTTATTTGCGATAGGTGATATATTAATTTTACTGATGACTTAATTTTGCAACTGATGTTAGTAATACACAAGAAATTAATTACATTACTTTTTATTTGAACATCAAAAACTTCAGAAATGTCAATCATTTAATATTTAGTGCTTCGGTACTGCCCAAATGATCAAAGCAGGTTTCCTTGTATGGCTATTGAAGCGATGAAATAAATAAATAAATCAAAGTTATAGAACCTTTAGTGGGTTGATGGGGTTTTAATGGTGACGTATATACAATTAGTTACTTTTATTTAAATTGCTTTACATAAAAATAAGCCAACCTGCAGATTAATATGACAATAAAATTATGAAAAAAATATCTTCTCTTGCAACAAAACTTTACTCTTTGTTGTAAATTTATTTTTATATTTAATTTTTAATATTTTGAATCCTTATTCTAAGAGAAAAGTAATTAGGGTGAGCTATAAAGTAAATTTTTTAATTAAGTATTTTCTTTTACTTCTACATAAGCTGGTATTTACATTAAAGCGTAGGTTTCTCAATTCGAAACTCATTTGTCAACGACTCAGGTGTTCTTAAAAGATCAAGAAAATTAACTTCTAGTGCTACGTGTCTTTCGATAGCAACAAAGATGTTTGATAATGAAAATAAAAGACACGGAAAGCTTAAAAGCAATAAAATTTATTTTATTTCTTTGTTTTTAGTTTGCATGTGATTCAATTTGTATTCATTTGATGAAATTGCATCATAACAACAAATTTATATTAAAATTCTGACAAATAAGATCTACATGGAAAATGCAGATTAATATTATGCCATAATATTATTCTGAATATTTAATAATATCCAAGTGGTCATAAATTTTGGAAATATTGGTAACTTCAATTTATGTACTTTCTGACAGTTCCAATTTTTTATACGTGCTACATTATAATTTTGTACCATTTGTATGACATTTAAAACTTATGCGCCGTAATGGTAAAATCACTTATTATTAATGAATACGTCAAATGCTTTTGCATGTCTTAATTTGGTAAGCACTCGGATTACTTAATTGTGGTGGTATTTTTGACAATTAAAATTTTATTTTAGGGCAACTGCGTTAATGCTGTTAGTACAAACAAACATTTTTTGTGTAGCTTATAGTGTTGATAATAATAATAAAGTCTCTTCAAATAAACGCGAAGTTAAAAGTGCCTTTATGCTTGATGAAGTAGCCGATTTTAATGAAATTCAAGAACCAGATGAGGAATATAATGGACAAAGAAATATTATGTTACATGATATTACCAATTTGCTTAATAATTCTCCAGCACAATCAAAGAAAGAGGTTTCTAAACATACCGAAAATTATGAAAATCAGCAAGAAAATCCTGGTAATTCCTTCAAGGATAAAATTAGTTCAAGAAAATATGTTAAAAGTTTAATTACTCCAAAATTTAATGTTCCTAAAGATATATCGAATAACTTCTATCTCAATGAAGGTAAGTGGGTTTTACCGTAAATTAAAGTTTTAAATTTATACAAAGAAAAAAGAAAATATTTCAAATTCATTCGGCTGAAGATAACTTGCAGGATAAGACTTGCAGTATGCCGAATTTTAATTTTTAAGCTAACAAACACGAGCGATTTTGTTATTTCAGAAATTATTTGCCACAATTTTCCGCAGGTGATTTTTTGAAATATTTCAGCATCACACGAGTTTTTACAGAATTACAAACTTAATTTTGGTTTATCAGTAAAAACATTTTTGTGATGACTTATAAAACCCGTTGACATTTATCTTTCCGTCTCTTTCGTTTAGGTTTAGAAATAAAATTATTAAGGACAAAGTCAAGTAAGTACGGTGGGTGCTTCATAATTTTTAACTCAACGCAACATCCCGAGTGTAATATGAGCTTGCACGAAATGAAATGTTTGTAAGAAAGCGAGAATTCTATTCTCGAACGTTCTCACCAATGTGGCATACAATTTTTTTTTCACGCAACTTATTATGAAGTAATTACCTAATTATTTAAATTAAAAATATGATGCACATTCGAAATAACTAAATAAACAATAGACCTACGGCTATGCTTTTATTTCAGTCGTCACAAAACATGTTTTTTAAAATTAACTAATTAATGGTGATGTTGTCGCGCAGTGGAATGTTTGGCCATATTTCTGGTGAAATTATCCGCAAGCTGACAAGCAAAAATAGCAAACGTATTTTTAAGAACAGAATGTACAATTTAATGCCAACTTAATTCATTAAGAGCGCTCGCCTAGTTAAAAATTTAAATATTTATTTTTTGAGATAATTTAGTTTTTTACGCTTCTAGTATTTTTTCTCTCATGTATGCAGTGGGCAAGTTGAAGTATCTACAGGCACAAGGGATTTGCTGTTTAACGCAAGGTCTAAACCGCGGGAAGTGTATACGCTTTCATTTAAACTTCCAGCAAACACACGACTTCAGAATACAATCACACTCAATTTCTGTTTTATCTAAATTTAGTGATATCACCTTTACTATTAAAAGAAGCATTCGTTTTAAACTATGTTTCAATTAATTAAAATGAAAGCAAACTTAATGTTTTTAATTAAAAAGTTTTTTTTTTTATTTCAAACAAAATTTTTTATATTAAGAAAATACCATATACCTTTGCACGCTTTTTTTCTGTGATTAAGAATGTTTTCTCAACAAAGTTTCATGATATTGGTCAAAATCTATTGCACCATTTAGTATTATAATGAAAAAGGTATCAAATTAAAGAGATTTTTATTCTGCGTCTAAAGATACCCAACAATTGATATCTTATTCTTGAATTATTAGGGATGTGTAAATCAATCATCACCACGATTTTAACTTTTTTCTATTGAAAATAGGTAAAAGAATACTTTTCTAAGCATGCTAGAACAAAAATTTTGTAGGATAATGCAAAAGTTTTCGAAAAAAATCGATTTTAAAAATGTAAAATTTACATGTATTTTAGATACACTATTTTAGATTGAGTTAGGCAAAAAAATATTCCTGTAGAATGGCAGAACTCGAAGGCATAAGAACTCGTTCGGGTGTCGACCGCGACTGACAACATTAAGAGTATATCAAAGCACACGTACCGTCAACAGAAATAAGAGCGGCAGCTCAACGTGCGAGTTACTGTGGCGCTACTCAAGACATCGGGGTGTATCATATTACAACTACCCGCTTTTCGAAATTTTAAAATGCCGTTATTTCGACAACTAATGCCTATCCCTACAAAATTTTTGTGTTAATATACTGTAATATTATTTTCGTAGAAAATATTTACGAACTTTATTTACTCGGGTCAACTCTTTGCGGGAGCAGTTGTAAATTTTCAAGGGTGAAGGGTTCTTGCGTTTTCAAAAATAATAATTTCTTGTCCAAACTAAATAAATAAATTTTCCAAAATTATTCCTTCTAAAATAAATTATCCTTATCCAAATTTTATCCAATGTAATATAAAACTTTATTGGGCTCGCACTTTTAAATTTATCCTTATCCAAAACGTCGGCTTATCAATTGCACCATCCGTTCGCATAAATACAATTTTAAACTTTCCAATTTCAAATATTTAAACTTAATTTATAATTTCATCATCTTTTTCCAAATTAACCAAATTTAATCAAATCTACTACCGTTCGGTAGCAACTCTCAATATAAAAATTTATCCAATTATCCAAAATATCCAAATATTATTCAAAAATTGCGAAATAAACGTATTCGCATCAAAATTCATTTATTTCAATCAAAAATCAAAATCATTACTCACAATTTTATTCACAAATTAAACTTATCTCAAAAACTGCCCCGAGCTGAACATACTCGGCGGCGCGCTATCGGCGAAAGGCCAATTTTTTCGTCGGTTCGCCCCCACCTGTCCAATTTTCAGTCTTGCAACTCAAAACCATTTACAAACAAAATTTTTATAAAAATGTGTACAGGGTAGGTCGCAACCATTTTGAACCACGACAATACTTAGAAAATTGTCCTCTTTCCAATGGTCAGTAGGAAAAAATTCAAATCGTTGTGATGATTAACTGACAGTAACCAATTATTGTTAAAAACTCAAGAGTAAAATTAAAAAATACAGCTTTTAATAAAATATTTTAATTTTAATGCTATTAACAATAGCAAGCCTGGTAATAATTTTTTAGCAGCAATAATTAAAGCATAAAATATCAAGTGTTGGGTATCTTTAGACGCGGAATAAAAATCTCTCTAATTTGATATCTTTTTTATTCTTATACGCAAACAAAAACAAGAACAGAAATCCGAATTGAACCTCTCTCTTATTTCTTCTGCTCTGTCGTTAGTACTGTTTATTTGGATTCCCAAATACTTAATCTTTTTAACTTCTTCTAACACTCAGCCGTCTACTTTAATTGTCTTTTCCTTCTTTCTGTCTTAGTGAAGTTCATATTTTTTGTTTTGTTTTCTTTCATTTTCAGTTTCATTCTTGTTGCTTGCTTTTCTATTTATTTAAGAGTTTCTATCATTTTTCTTTATGTTCTAGCAATGATCAATCACCTGATTTGATCGATCTTATTTGATTGATTGACCGATCGAGTTTTTGTATAGTTAGAGTTTGCAAAATTATGATACTATTTGTTCTTATTCCTGGAAAACCTATAAATCCATAAGAAGGGGGCATAAAAAAGAGCCTTGCATTCAGAATTAAAAATTAAAAAATAGTAATATCTAATATCGATAATTTAGCTAGTAATTTATATTCCGACTTGTGTAATATTTCGGACATCAGAATAGTAAAAAAGATGTGGTGAACATGTGAGAGTTGGTAGAAATTCATGCAAAATGAAAAGAGTGCGTTTGTTACGAGGGGAGAATCACCCGCGAAATCCGAAGTACAAGGGAAGGGGAATTCGAGGAAAGTTAAGAAAATTTAAGGATATTTATGAAATTCGGGGAAATCGAAGAAAATTTTGAGAATAACTATCATAGATTTAAACATTTATAATAATTAAACGTTTATATTTTTTTAACTTTTAATATTTCGTATATTATTGGACCTTATTGTATATAAAATTAAAAAATAATAAGCTTATTTGAATTGTTAAAAAAGTAAATTCTCTTTTTTTAGTGAATACGTTATACGTATATACGAATACGTATTCTTGAAATCAATTAAGCATTACATTTTAAGTAGGTATATTATACATTATTCACTCGCACAAGAACTAAACGCAAAAAAATGTTATCAAAACTAAATAATATGAAGAAAATAATGTAAATTATTCTCCTCCGCCTCTTAAAAACAAAAACCTCGCTACGGTTCTAATATTCAATAAAAATTACAAGGATGTACGGAGAATATACGAGGATGTATCAGAATATACGGGAGTTGTACGGGGATGTGCGAGATTTAAAGGGATGCAGGTTGTACATCTAAAGGGTCAGGTGTCTGGCCTCTTCGATTGCTCCTTAAAGTAATTTGTATGAATTTGTAAATCGGAAGAGATTTTGCGGGCTTTTACATTCTTCTCTTGCACTGTGTCTTTGCTAAAGCTTCTATGTATTTTTATTTTATTTTTATTTAAAGGGAGAAGGGCTAAGAATCTTTTCGAATAGGTTTATTGTAAACTGGCAGTTAGGCTGTTGGAATGCTATGTCGTAATATGTTTAATATATCTTTAACAGAATGCTGGCGACCTCTGTGAAGTAGTAAGGTGTAAGAAGGTAAAGTAATCACCTTCAGAGCCCATGTTGAGCTATATCTAAGTTTACTTAGTTTTCTAGCAATAGCTTGAACGAATTTGTGCTAAAATTTCTATTCTATTTTCATGGTTTATTTTCATGTGGTAAGCACAGCCATTCATGTGAATTGGTTCAAAATTTAAGTAATTTTATTAAGTTAGTGTTTAATATTAATTGCTTTTAATCGAGAAATTTAGAATTTCACAACCTTTAAATTATAAAAAATAATATTGAAACGTTGTTGTTATCGTTTCAATACTCATATTTAAATTCGATAATTTAAAATTTTCTTTAAAAATGAGGAAATATTGCAAAATTTATGATTATTATGTATTTTCTTTATATAGCATAGTTTTATTTGTTTTAATATTTTTGTTTAAAAATTAAATTCAAAATTGTAGGATTTTAAATGTTTTTGATATTTTATCTCCTCTTGGATGACATTTAAAGTTTCAAACGTTTTTAATTTTTCTCTCAAGAATTGATTTTAAAAATTTATGAAATTCTACTATCTTTTTGACATGTAGGTACTACCACTGTGCGCCATATCATTGTGACAAAATTGAAGCACGAACCAAAGTTCTAAAAGCAAACTGATAATTTAAAATTTAAAACGTTCTAAAATAAAGTTCGACTTTGAAGAATTGTTCGTCTGACATAAATGTAAATGTTACCATGGCTATGTTTTATCTCAGCTATTGTATTGATTAAAGAATAATAAAGTAGTGGGGTCAAAAAATTCCAAGATTTTATCAGGCGTAAAAGCGATAATTTACTTTAAATATTAAAGGTCATAAGTGTTACTTTCACTCCTCAAAGGCTAAAATAAAATTGTTAATAGTCTTAGTTGCTACTTACCCACGTGACTTGTAAAAATTACATGTTTTACATTTTTTTGCTTAATTCATTTAATAACTTGAAAATCGTTGGTGTTAAGCAGGGGTGGATAGTATTTGAAACACTTATTTAAAATATATTTTATATTTTAAACATATATTTTTTAAGTATTTTGTATTTGTACTAAATATGCAAATTTTCAATGTATTTTGCAAAACAAATGTATTTCAAATACATAATATATTTTACAAGTTACATTTATTTCAAGTTTTAATATACAAATATTAAATTATACAAATATTAAAAATACAATTTATTAACCAACGAAATTAAAAAAAAAAATTAAATTTGATTTTCATTGGTTAAAATTTAATTTGATGTGTCGTGTAATATTTGTGATGTTCTTTCTATTTTTTGAAGTATGTATTTTGTATTTTAAATACATATTTCAAATGTATTTGGTATTTTATATTTAAAATACACATTTTTAATGTGTTTTCTATTGTTTATTTTAAAATACACAATTTCATATATTATTTTGTCCACCCATTATTCATTGAATAAGTTATTTAATAACTTATTTTATAGGTTAAATAAGTTATTTAATTTAAAATAGTAGGTATGTACTTTATTTCAGAGGTTAAAAATATTTAAATTGATTTGTATAGTTTGTTTTCGTATATTTTCTTTTGAATAGTTTTTATTTAAAATTATAATTGTTTCAGATACTTCAACTAATAATAAAAACAATAAAAATTGTAAAACCACCATACCGTCATTTTCCAAAATCGTCATGACGCCGGTAGTTGAAGTTAATATGATTCCCGATACTACTCCCATACCTACACCATCATCGTGCAATGATTCTTTAAATAATTCTTGCGACAAACCTGTACAGTGTGTACAAAATTTAAATATAAATCAACAACATATTCAGATTCTTATACAGCAGTGCAAAGAAAATGCAACAACGAAAGCTCCATATTATAATAGTTTATGTAATAAGCATAAAAAGTTCAACGAAAAACAAAAATCTAGCACAAGTGAATACTATTCTGTAACTTCTCCCGCTTCCCCGACGTTACCTTTACCTAAGAGTACTCACGAATTTACTATTACCTCGTCGAGTCAAAACATCTTACACCCAAAATATTTAAATGAACAGTTACGACTATTATCTGATTTAACGTCTAATACACCCGAGAAAAAATATTTCGACAATCCAGATAAACGTTTTATAAATTTTTACCCAACTTTTCAAGAAAGATCATCATCAACAAAAAATACCATTCTTAAGTTAAAGGAGCTGGAAGATGAGGATTACGTCGAAGATACTAAACGCACTACTGCCGAAAAACCTGAAAACCATTTGCGGCACATAGTTAATAACATTATAGAAAATACGGCGGATCCTGCTGAAAATAATATATACCATGACAGTTCCTCTGAAAATTCTCTTAACATATTAGAAAAAAAAATTAAAAGTAAAAACTTTTTAAGAGAATTATCCAATAATATTTACACACAGTTGAGCAATAACAAAATTCGAAACGACAAATTAAAAAACTTGCAGGTTTACGATAACAGTGATTTCAAACCGTACCAAGGCGATAAAACTTACAATGGATATCCAACAAGTCGTCAGACTTCAATGTTATCTTTTAAAACAAATCGAGATGATATTAGTACAATTCAAGATTATACATTTGCTCCGAAATACTTAAATTATCAAGAGTCAAGTACGTTTTCTAATAAAGAAAATGTAAATAATATTGAATTTCAGAAAGCAAAAAGCAGATATTATTTCAAAGCTCTACAAGATTATGAATTACGCCAGAAGGCAAAAGAAATACGGCCCAATTATTTTGAAAATGCTGATCGACTATCTTACACTGATTTTCAAACTAATTTCAAGCCTTACTATCCCACGGAATTGCCCAGTACCAATAACTATGAATTACTACTTAAACAACAGAATCCAACAAATTTCAAAGTGGAAAATAACGATATTCCGTACTTTGTAAATCCTCCCATACCAAATAATAATGTGCCAGAAATAGATAACCAGCAAATGAAATTTCTGCAAAAAAATGTCAAAAGTCCACAACTTTCCAATAACCCTACAGATTTTAGAAAATTGTATATGCCACAAGCAGATGAAAATTATGATGTTCAACCGAATTTTAATTTAGTTCAATCTATCACCGCACGAGAGCCAATGTTAAATCCTCGTAAAGCTCAACTACAAATTGAAAACTCCCCTTCGGGAGCATATTACTTTGTTCCAAATTATCCTATATATAACACAGGCTTTGGTTTGCCGATGAAGAATAGTATGAAGTCAACTAATATACTTAACCGTAGGCGAAGGAAAAATTATATGAAGTCATTATTTAATAAGAAAAGAGAAACTAACAAAGGTACATTAAAAGCAAAATTTCGACCAGTGCGTAAAACCAGACAAATTCATAATTTATTTCCAAAACCAAGAACTTGTGGTGGTTACAAGAATGATAGCGAATGTAAGAACTATTTACATAATGCTGATGTAGTGTTACAACTAGTTCAAAAATTAGAATATGCTTTGAGTCAACAAACAAATAATTCAAAATGCACCACAACAGAAGCCAGTGGTTGCAATGTAAAAAAATCCCAAAAGAATAATTTAATAAAAAAACGAAATTTACCCCTTATTTTACCTATAATATTTGCAAATAGCCGTGCCACTGAATCAGCTCCCGTCATTAATCCTATTCCAAATATTCAACTCCAAGTCAATCCCGAATTAGTTGAGAAAATTGAAGCAATGAAGCTGGGAATAGAGAATGCCATGAGTCCAGTTAGTATCGTAAAACTTAACGATCGTGAATTAAAACAAACACAATCGTCAAAATTAAATCCAGTTTTAATTCAAAAACTTGATGAATTAAAGTTACTTATTGAAATGGTAGGCAATATCAAGCGAGATACATTGCGAAGTCAAAGAGAAGAAAATTTCAAAACTAAGGATGAAAATAAATTTGATTTTAATTATGACATTATAACCAAGAGAGATATGGAACTTCAAGAAAAACTTGATGAAGCTAAACTCAATTTGGTGTCTGCATTAAAACCAAGTGGCGACAACAGAAATATATTTATACCTAACTGGCCTTCATCAACGGTTGAAGAATTGTTTGGCAGTAATAAAAAAAATGTTAAATTTGAAGAAAAAGCTGAAAACGATTATTTATATGATAATTATTATAATGATGATGAATATTCAAATGTTATTGATCATCCATTACAGAAACGTAATTTATATATTAGCACCAGCACTCCAATTCCCACGGGAATTCAGGTACAAAAAAGAACTATACATCTACTAGCAATGAAAAAATTACTGGAATCTATTGTAGAAATCCCATTCTTTCTTCACCAAGGTGCAGAAAATAATTCTTTAATAAATTCGGTTAACGAAACTTGTACAAATAGTTACTTAAACAGTACAAATAGTTACTTAAACAGTACAAATAGTTACTTAAACAGTACTAACCTTACCATGAGCGATGAAAAATTTACCTCTTCTACACCTTTTACCATTAAAATTGAGGGTCTACTTAATTTGTCAGTTTCTTCAATGGTTTCACTATACACACCAACACTATCAACTGAAAATGTCATCAATATGACCACCGTGTCATTTACGGAAACCACAACAGAAAATAAAAATGTCCCCAATTTGACCACCATGTCATCTACAGAAATCACATCAACAAATAAAAATGTCACCAATATGACCACCGAGTCATATACAGAAACTACATCAGCAAATATTACTCAATCTAAAAGTTTAGAAACTACCACAGGTGAACACTCAACAGATATTAACAGCAGTAGCACTCAGCAGAAGAACAAAAATAACACTTCAATAAATTCAGATAAAATATTTCAAGACTTATTACTAAAAGTTTTAAATATCTTAAGTCAAAATGCTTTAAGTCAATTTCCAAATTTTACAAATACCTCGGTGAATCCTGGAAAATCTTTAAATCATTCTGTTGAACATAATATAACAACATTTAGAACGACCCACGTAGTTGGTGCCAATAGCACAACTACAGCTACATCTAATGCTAATGGTAAAAATACCACCATAGCAAATACCACTAATGTTACTAACAAAAATGGTACACTAGAAAATACCACAAAAAAATTTGATAAAAATATCACAACTGAAATGACAACCCATGATTTTATGAAAAACACAACCGCCCATAAAACTGTTATAACTTCCTCTACCACCGAAGAAACTACAAGACTACAAAAGACTACAGACTACAAAATAGAGACTACAAAATGTAGACATAAAACAAGTAGAGTTACTACAAAAAATCCTGTACACATTTTTGTGCTAAATACCCATAGTTCATTGCCAGATGAAAAACCAGAAATCTCTTTCTTTGGTGAAGTTATAGATGGCACACCATCATATAATGATCCCGTAATTGTACGTAAACGTTCTAAAGCAGTTGAATCTAAAAAGTCTTGTACAACAAAGGAATATCATAAAACACACAATTGTAATAACCAATCGTCAACTTCACCGGAATCAATCGAAGGAAACCCCATTGATATTACCAAAGAACGTCTTTCTTTGTTGTTAAATATTATTCGAAAATCAAGCACTTTAAGTCCTACTACCAACTGTACTAAAAGAACAAATAACTCTCACACGACCTGTAGCGATCGAAAAGGTGTTGAAAAACGTGAAGTCACAGAAAAATATTTTGGACAACCTAAGGTGGCACGTTCACCAAAAAATCCAATCCAAATAGATACTTCGGCTATGAAATTAATATCACTAGCAGAACATTCTCTGCAGTTAGCTGAAAAGTACATGCAAAATCAAAAAACTATAGATTCTCATAATGTAGAAAGGGGCGATTCTTCCACAAGCACTCAATCATCATTTCTGTATGAACCAAATTATACACCTAATTCACCGCATAAGTTCAAATATAATTTATTTACACCTGCAGCAAATTTTTTTCCAATGTACGTGGTGAAAACTCCTCAATCAAATTTGGTATCTCAAACAGTATTATCTTCATTTGCCGATGCACAAACTAGTACGCCGTCAATGATTATTACCTCAAATGCGTCCGTAAATTATACTCATACTACTGTGGTTTCCTGGCCTCAGCTTTCGGATCCTAAAAATGTTACATCTTCAGATTTACTACAGGGATTTACAAAGAAAACAGAAGATAAGTCGGAAATTCCGGACTATATTGTTCCAATGTATTCAGATTTAGAAGAAACTGAGAATGATTTTAATTCAGACTATTCAGATGATGCTTCTGACCAGAAAGTCGCTACAAGTAGAGCGGAAAGACTTAAAAGAGATATAAAAGTTGTTGACGAAATTCAAGACATTCTAGACAAAATGAAATTAGAAACAAGAATTAATGGTTTGAAAGAAGGCAGATCCGTAAATATTAAAAAGAGGTCAATTGACAATTTCAAGTTGTTACTTCCTGATGATGAAAAAATTAACTCAATCAAAACATTCAAATATGACAATCCAAATAGTAAATTTGTGAAACCCTTTGATATGTATGTTATCGGCAATTCAGATTTAACGAAAGATTATAAAAAACGATTTTTAATGTTTAAAAAAAACCACAAAAAAAGAAAATATAGAAAGAAGAAGGAAAGAACGTGGAAAAGATTATTTGGTAGAAGTGCAACTAAGAATCCCGAACATTTTTTAAACCAGCAAACGCAAAATTTATAGTTAATTCAAAACCATTTGTATCCAAAGACTTTATTAATAGTAAGTTACTAGGTTTAAAGCGTAACGTCAGAGAAGATTTTATCAATTTCAAAAAATTTCAAGTAGAAGATGAAAATGATGATAATGCTAGATTCACTTCCACGTCCAAGTTTAGTGTTAAATTTAAAGTAAAAATGGCCGAGAAAAAATTTAAAAGTTCTACTCAAAGTTTAGGAAATTTGATATCTAAAAAATTACAAAGTGATCATCATAGAAACAATAACGAAAATGACGATGCATTTTACTTGCCAACCGAAAATGTGAATAAAATTTCAACTAGTTCAACTTCGATCTTACAAACCACAGATATAATTAATGGAAATCATTTAGAATTGCAAACTTTGTTTGAACCAAAAGAAGTTATTACTGTGACACCAATAGAAGAACAAAGTCCATTGAATTTTGATAATATTTTAGAATTACCAAGTTCTAGTGTCAATGATGAAGATTTTACTAAACATGTTACCGATAATTACCACGTAAGTTTAAGTGAAAAATCAACATTTGAGCATAAAGAGCAGTTAAATAATGAAATCCTTACTACTGTACCAGTAGAACTACTTTCTGTTGTTGAAGAAACCGATAATCTAAGTGAAAATATATCTACGTTATCTTCCAGTAACAACGAAAATGGAAACATTGAAAAATCGGACGAGTTTGGAGTATTAGAAACAATATCTATTGATCAAGATTTGGAAGAATCTGCAAAAACTACTGCTTTTCAATTAACTTCGACAAGCAGCACTACACTTTCTTTACACAACCAAATAGCTCTAAAATTATTATTCAAGAAATTAAAATTAGGTACTAGTACAAATAATGAAAATGACGATATACATTACTTGCCAACTGAAAATGTAACAAATCAAGTTTCAACAACGAAAACCAATTCATATGATGCAGAAATTTCTACAGAGTCTTCTTCAACATCTACTTTTCTAGACGTGAAGCTATTACAAACTGATTTGAAATCATCCACAGTTACTGACAGTGTGACAAATACCGAAACGCTCACTGGAGGTTTGAATTCCGAAACTAATAATTATGAAAAAAATACAAATGTGGTAACGGATCATCCTACTAATGATGTCACAATGACAGTAATATCAGAATCTAACTTAAATGCTTTAAACTTTACCGATAGCGAACTTGCAACTTGGCCCGAATTGACTTCTAAAAATTTAGACGAGAGTATGCCAAAGCTATCTTCTGTAACAGACGAACTCCTAGGAGGACTCTCATCTAAAGTACTTCTTGATGACAATAAGGTTATAACAAATCCAGGATTGGAATTAACTGCAACTTCTATGGAGGATAATAAAGAATCCCAAAATTTACAAAACATATTAATTACAACGAATAAGTTGCACGAAGAAACCCAAATTAAGGAAAATTCCAATGGAGAAGAAGTAATTTCCAATGAACTTTTAACCGGATCTGAGTTAACTTCTTCAACACTTGCCAATAAACATGGGAATTTCCCTATACAAATTATAAACAAAACTTTCTTTAATATTACTAGTAAAGTAAAAAATGTAACGCATATTTTTAAAAATTTCGACGAGTTATTGCATTATTTGAAGTTAAAAGGATTTACTGATGAGAATATGATTCCAATACAACCTGTGTTAGCAACAGATGAAGACCTTCTATTGAAGATTTTGAAGACCACTCGTTATCCATTTATAAACAACGAATTTAAAAAAACTACTGATGAAAATATGATTTTACAAGAATTAGAGAAAACGACCGTGAGTAATTTTGAAGAAAACACAGAGTCATCAACGGTAAGTACACTTATACCGTTAGATGAAAAGGAAAAATTGGAAAATATTTCGATGACAAACAATAACTTGCTGGAAAGAACTCAATTAATTAAAAGTACCAATGAAGATGTTGTTTCTGAAGAGCTAGAATTAAAAACGTTCCAAACCAATATTGACGAAAATAAAGAATTATTAACTTCTAATGAACTTTTAACTAGTTCTGAATTTACTACCATAGGTGATAAAGACGAAACCGCGATAACTTTGGCAACAATTTCCAAAGAACATGACAATGTGCTTACACAAATTATAGGTAAAACCTCTAAAGTTACTGGGGGAGTAGAAAAAACCACTCGATATAAATTCAACAAATTCGGGTTTAAAAAAACTACCAATGAAGATATGGTTTCAAGCGAACCTGTGTTAGGCCCAGAAGTTGAAAGTTTAACGCAGGTTTTGAAAATCACACATAATCCATTTATAGGAAACAAATTAAAAGTAACTACTGATAAAAACATAATTTTACAAGGACCAGAGAAGACGATTGTAACTAATTTTGAAGAAAAAGAGTCATCAACTACAAGTGAACATGTATCACAAATAACTACAGCAACTGAAACTTCATCAAATCTTATAACAGCCACAGTAAAGCTACCCGAAGAAACCCAATTTCAGGAATCTACTAATAAGAATACAGAAACCGAATTAGCAGCAGTTACAACAAAAAATGAAAATGAAAATAAAGTTTGGCCAGATTTAACTACTACGGTTGAAATTGCACCGCATATTTTAACGAAAACCACTATTGGTTTGTTTAATGAATTTCAATTCGAAGATACTACTAATAATGAAGATATGACTTCAATTGAACCACATTCGTCTATCAGACTTACTAATTCGCCACAGATCTTAAAAACTACTAAGAATCTCTTTGTCGTAAACCAATTATCTGAAACAACCAATGAAAGCATGTTATCAAAAGAGGCTGAATTAACAACCACTATGGAAGAAACAACTTCTAATTTATTAGTAACAGATCAAAACTTGAAAACGAACGAAGGGTCATCAGCAGAAAATTTTGAGCATATCGCAACTGATCAAACTCATTTCAAAGAAAACACTGATCTGATTTCTAAGAAGTTTAAATTAACAAAGGGGACTACTCATGCCGAAGAAAATATGAATGCAGCAGCAAAATTTAAAGGTGAATACACTAATACAATGGAAGTTTTACCATATATTTCAAAAACTACGAGCAGTCTACTAAAAAACTTTTTAGTAAAAGGAACTACAGACGAAGACATGCTTCTACAAGGACCACAGAAATTAATCGTAACCAGCTTTAATGAAAATAAAGAACTCTCAAGTGAAAGTGAACATGGATTGCAAACTACTACAGCCGAAAGTACACCAAATATTATAGCTACAACCAAGCAATCTGAAGAAAACCAAGTTTGGTCAGATTTAACAACCACAGTTAAAATTGTATCTCATCTTTCAACAGAAACCACTAAAAATGTGTTTCAAGAGCTTCAATTAGAAGAAACTACTATTAATGAAGATCTAGCTCCAATTGAATCTCATTCAACAACTACATTAACTAATTTGCCACATGTTTTAAAAACCACACTGAAACTATTTGAGGTAACTACCAATGAAGATTTGTTATCGAAAGAGACTGAGTTAACTACGTTATCTACAACCATAGAAGAAAACAATGAGTTATTAACTACCAATGTACCCGTGACAGCTCAAAATGTTGCTACGAGCGAAGGAAAAGAAACGTCTAATACTTTGGATATATTTTTAAAAGAATCTCAATTACCTTCGATTGTAACTAATGTCGCAGGAAATAAAGAATCATCAGAAATATTAAATGAACTTTTAACGTTAAGTGAAAAACCAACTCATTCAGAAAATCCTGAAGGTATTTCGGCAACAACCGAGTTGACCCAAGATAATCATTTCACAGAGAGCAGTAACATAGATCTAATTTCTAAAGTTCCTGAAATAACAGAAATTGCAACTCGCACAGAAAAAACTATAAATACTGAAGACGAATCTATTATTACAAGCCAGGCGTCAGAACATTTTTCAGAAACTACATACAACATATTTAAAATTTTTGAGACAAAAGAAACTACGGATGAAGATATGGCTGTAAATGAACTTTACTTATCTACTGTAGTTTCAATTCTACCACGAATTTCAAAAATTACATCTAATGGGTTTTTAGAAAACGACTTAAAACAAACAACGAAAAATGAATCTATGGGTTCAGTTGGTTTTGAAGTAATTACTTCTACAATATCTACTGTTGAAAACGAAAGTTCAAATAATATAAAAGATAAAACCGAAGCTCTACCAACATTAAGTAGTGATATACCAAATATATCAAATATAGTAACTGAACCTCATGAAATAATTGCCCAAAACGAATTCAAATCGAAATCATCAGAAAAAGTTTCTGATTTAACAAGCAGTAATAACATTATTTGGAATGCTCATACAATTGGGTTAGGAACTTCAGTCGAAAGTCTTCCACACTCACCAACAACTTACACAGATTTAGTTTCGTCGGAATTTACAGATTCAGCTGAAACACTTGAACCCAATAACGATAATCTATCTAAAATAAGCCACAATATTGATTTTAGTTCTACTTATTTTGATAAAACCAGCGTACATCTAACTTCACATATGCCATCAAATGATGAAACAATTTTAACTAGCAATACGGAAAATACAATGGAATCGTCAAATTTGAACAAAGAACAATCACCTTTGTCGAATTATGAAACAAATTCCGAGTCACCATTACTCTCAAGTAATCCTTTCCAAGAGCATAAACAAAGTTCTATTGATTTCGAAGAAATAACTACCAAATCATACGGAAATGAAAATGGCGATTGGGTTACATGGCCAGAAATTAATTCAACAAGTGAGAAAAACACTATAAGTACTTTAATAACCAAATTAACCATTTCTGACTTGTTGACAACTGAAAACTCAAATACTAATGAAGTGACCGAAATTTTTCAAAATGTTATTGCCTTCTCTACTACAGTAAAAGAAAGTGCAAACGAAACATCTCCAACATTACCTGATGAATTACAATTGGATTTCAATGAAGCTACTATTGAGCACTCCACTAATTTATCACAACTAACAACAGAAAATAGTTTGGAATCACATATACCATTAATAGTAAACTCAACATTAACTATGGAGACATCTCATGAGTTACTAACTGGTGCAAATACAAAAGAATCGTCAGATTTATTCAAAGACCAGTCAGCATTTCCAAATTATGAAATGAAGTCAAAATCATCGTTTTTTTCTTCAAGTAACCGTTCACAAGCGAAAAACGAAACTTTTATTGATTTTAAAGAATCAACTATCAAATCATATGGCAATGAAAATGGAGATTGGGTTACTTGGCCAGAACTTAATTCAACAAACGATAAAAACACTGTAAGTACATTGTTAACCAAATTTACTATCTCCGACTTGGTGAACACTGAAAACTCGAAATCCAATGATGTGACTGAAATTTTTCAAGACTCACTTGCATTGTCTACTACATCAGAAGAACGTTCAAGCGAAACATCTCTGACATTACCTAATAAATTTGATGTTAACCAAACTCCAATAAAAGACTCCACTAATTTACCACAAATAACATCCAAAAATAATTTCGAATCTACTGAAACAACACTAAGTATAAATTCATTTTCAACTACCGAAAGTTATCATTTAAAAGATATAACAAATCATATCTTAACAAATTACATGTCACAAATAGAAATCGAAAATACTTTACATGCATTTAATACAAAAGATCAGTTTAATGGTTCCGACCATTTACTAGATAAGCCGAAATTTGAGAAAACTACCGCTACTGACATTATGAATATAAAATCATCTGATCAAATAGCAACGCAATTCAAGTCTGAATCGAGAAGTACAGATCTTGGAATGAATACAAAATTGAATATTGGAGTTACGTTAGAAATTACAAGTTCGTCTGAACACACCTTAACACTTCCAGATGAAATCGAATCAGATGTAAATTTAACTTCCGAGCAGCAAGAATCATCAACTGTGACAACCATAAATCCTTTATTGTCATTAACCGAAGGAAATATTAATAAGAATAATCAAACTGAAATTACAAATATCTTTTCTACTTTATCAGAAGATAGCGATCAAGCTAAGAGTGAAGCTATGACAACAAAAGCTTTTGAAAACACAAAATCTGTTGAAGAATTTTCTTCAATTACAATAAATCAAAACAATTTTAATAATATTTCTCAACAAATAATCGATGATTCAAAAGCATCAACTTCAAGTTTATACAACGGAGGTACTTCAATACCGGTAGATCAATACGGTTTAAATAGTAAAGTCCAACAAAACATCTCAGATCTTTTGCATAATCAATCTGCAACCGAACAACAAGCTTTATCAACTTCTTTGGGAGATTTCCTTATCAGTAATTCAATTGAAACAACAAAATTATCAATCACATCTGAAAATAATAATATAAAAAGTACTCATTCAGATTATAGTCCAATTTCAACCTTGGAAACTTTTCTTGTGCCAGTAAGTAAAAATTACCACACTGAAGAACATGATACAAATATAGTGCATAAGCCATCTGAAGTAACAGATATTTCTACGTCAATATTATTCAAACCAACACATGTAGAAGATTTAAGTCATAGTGAACATTTAATAACAGAAAGTGGCAATACATTAACTTTTATGATATCAAATGAAATTACCCAATCGAATCAAGTTTCAATTGGCTCTACGCTAGCTAATCAAAACTATCAGGCCGAGCAGCACGACACAAATTTAATGCATAATTTAGATGAAACATCGGAAACACACACATCAACATTAATACAGTCAACAGAAAATAGTGTAAGTTTAAATCACGATCAAACTTTACAAACAGAATTAGGTCACAAATTAACATCGATCGAGGAAAATACTCAATCAAATAACGATTTAATATCAGCAACAACTAATTTGTTTAATTTAACACCTTCTCATCTTAACGATTTTACAAACTCAGATAATTCGGTAAAAAATTCTGTTGCTGAAAGCGCCAATACAGACTTAAATTTGATTAGTTTTTCAACGGAAGCTTTTTTAGCTACTACATTGTCGACGTCAAGCAGTGATTCCCAAATTACGGAGAATGATTTTAATACTGTATCACACGAAAAAGTTTTAGAGCATACCGAAAATTCAAATAATCCTACTGTTGAAGTAATACCCCACTTAGAAGTGTTAGATGAAGAATTCGTGCATTTTTCAACTTTAGGTACACACATAACGACAATCAGCACATTTGATAGGACTACTCCTGTTATACATACTATGCGATCAGGAGATGAACTTTTAATATCACATACAGAAAACAAATTTTTAAATTCTGAAGAAAGTTTAGCAAAACAATCAGAAATTCTTCACAATAGCCATACCACACTTGGTCTAGATCAGGGAATGATAAGCAATCAAATAATTCATTCCATAAACACAGAAAATGAAACATTAACAACTATAAATACACATCCAGAATTTTCAGAAAGCATTCATACTGTAACCATTCCAGAATATACACAGACACATTTAATGAACGTCGAAAATCAACCGCTGACAACTGTAAATACCTATTTAAAGTATTCAGAAAGTGATCATTCTACCTTTAGCACAGAACAAGAAATATCACCCAACGAACTGACACATTCAGCAAATACCGATAATCAACCATTAACAACTGTAAATACTCCTTCAAAACTTTCCGAAAGTTCCACTGTTATGAAAGAACACGTGGGATCGACTAATGAATTAATACACTCGCTAAACACAGAATATCAGCCATATACAACGGTAAATACAATTCCAGATTATTCAGAAAGCAGTCATACTACCTTCAGTTCAGAACATAGAATAACAACCAACGAATTGACACCTTCAGTAAACACCGAGTATCAATTGCTGACAACCGTAAATGAACAGCCAGAATTTTCAGAAAGTAGTCTTACCACACTTAGTTTAGAACATGGAATATCGCTGAATGAATTAACGCATTCGGTCAACACTGAAAATCAACCGGTAATAACGCAACATACAATCCCAGAAGTTTCAGAAAGCAGTCATATTACCTTTAGTCTAGAACATGGAATACCACCCAACGAATTGACACATTCAGTAAAAACAGAATATCAACCGTTAACAACCACAAATGAACATCCAGAATTTTCAGAAAGTAGTCATACCACAATTTCTAGTTTAGACAATAGAATATCGCTCAATGAATTAGCGCATTCTACAAACACTGAATATCAACCGGTAATAACGCAACACACAATTCCAGATATTTCAGAAAGCAGTCATACCACCTTTAGTCCAGAACATGGAATATCACCTAGCGAATTGACATCTTCAGTAAAAACAGAATATCAAACTCTAACAACCGTAAATGAACATACAGAATTTTCAGAAAGTATTCATACCACACTTAGTTTAGAACATGGAATATCGCTCAAAGACTTAACATATTCAACAAGCACTGAAAATCAACCGGTAACAACTCCATATATTATTCCAGAAGTTTCAGAAAGCACTCATACTATCTTTAGTTCAGAACATGGATTATCTTCCAACGAATTGATACATTATGTAAACACAGAATATCAACCGCTAACAACCGTAAACGAACATCCAGAATTTTCAGAAAGTAGTCATACCACACTTAGTTTAAACCATGGAATATCGCTCGATGAATTAAATCATTCGGAAAACACAGAAAATCAACGAGTAACAACTACACATACCATTCCAGAAGTTTCAGAAAGCAGTCATACTACTTTTAGTCTAGAACATGAAATATCACACAACGAATTGACACATTCAGTAAACACAGAATATCAACGGCCAACAACCCTAAATGAAAATCTAGAATTTTCAGAAAGTAGTCATACCACACTTAGTTTAGATCATGGAATATCCCCCAATGAATTAACGCATTCTACAAACACTGAAAATCAACCGGTAATAACTCAACATACAATTTCAGAAGTTTCAGAAAGCAGTCATACCACGTTTAGTCCAGAACATGGAATACCATCCCATGAATTGACACATTCAGTAAACACAGAATATCAACCGCTAACAACCACCAATGAACATTCTGAATTTTCAGAAAGTAGTCATACCACACTTACTAGTTTAGAAAATGGAATATTGCTCAATGAATTAAACCATTCTACAAACACGGAATATCAACCTGTAATAACGGAACATACAATCCCAGAAGTTTCGAAGAGCAGTCATGCAACTTTTAGTCCAGAACATGGAATATCGTTCAATAAATTAACGCATTCTACAAACACTGAATATCAACCGGTAATAACACAACATACAATTCCAGAAGTTTCAGAGAGCAGTCATACCACCTTTAGTCGAGAACATGGAATACCACCCAACGAAATGACACATTCAGTAAACACAGAATATCAACCGCTAACAACCACAAACGAACATACAGAATTCTCAGAAAGTGATCATACCGCACTTGGTTTAGAACATGGAATATCGGTCAATGACGTAACACATTCAGCAGACACTGAAAACCAACCGGTAACACCTTCACATACAATTCCAGAAATTTCAGAAAGCAGTCATACCACCTTTAGTCCAGAACATGGAATACCACCCCACGAATTGACACATTCAGTAAACACAGAATATCAACCGCTAACAAACACAAATGAACATCCCGAATTTTCAGAAAGTAGTCATACCACACTTACTAGTTTAGACAATGCAATATCGCTCAATGAATTAACGCATTCTAGAAACACTGAATATCAACCGGTAATAACACAACATACAATTCCAGAAGTTTCAGAAAGTAGTCACACTACCTTTACTCCAGAACATGGAATATCGCCCAACGTATTGACACATTCAGTAATCACAGAATATCAACTGTCAACAACCTTAAATGAGGATCTAGAATTTTCAGAAAGTAGTCATACCACACTTAGTTTAGATCATGGAATATCGCCCAATGAATTAACGCATTCTACAAACACTGAAAATCAACCGGTAATAACTCAACATACAATTTCAGAAGTTTCAGAAAGCAGTCATACCATGTTTAGTCCAGAACATAGAATACCATCCCATGAATTGACACATTCAGTAAACACAGAATATCAACCGCTAACAACCACCAATGAACATTCTGAATTTTCAGAAAGTAGTCATACCACACTTACTAGTTTAGACAATGGAATATTGCTCAATGAATTAAAGCATTCTACAAACGCTGAATATCAACCTGTAATAACGCAACATACAATTCCAGAAGTTTCGGAGAGTAGTCATACAACCTTTAGTCCAGAACATGGAATATCGTTCAATGAATTAACGCATTCTACAAACACTGAATATCAACCGGTAATAACGCAACATACAATACCAGAAGTTTCAGAGAGCAGTCATACCACCTTTAGTCTAGAACATGGAATACTACCCAACGAAATGACACATTCAGTAAACACAGAATATCAACCGCTAACAACCACAAACGAACATACAGAATTCTCTGAAAGTGATCATACCGCACTTGGTTTAGAACATGGAATATCGCTCAATGACGTAACACATTCAGCAGACACTAAAAACCAACCGGTAACACCTTCACATAAAATTCCAGAAATTTCAGAAAGCAGTCATACCACCTTTAGTCTAGAACATGGAATACCACCCCACGATTTGACACATTTAGTAAACACAGAATATCAACCGCTAACAACCACAAATGAACATCCTGAATTTTCAGAAAGTAGGCATACCACACTTACTAGTTTAGACAATGCAATATCGCTCAATGAATTAACGCATTCTACAAACACTGAATATCAACCGGTAATAACACAACATACAATTCCAGAAGTTTCGGAAAGTAGTCATACTACCTTGACTCCAGAACATGGAATATCGCCCAACGTATTGACACATTCAGTAAGCACAGAATATCAACTGTCAACAACCTTAAATGAGGATCTAGAATTTTCAGAAAGTAGTCATACCACACTTAGTTTAGATCACCGAATATCGCCCAGTGAATTAACGCATTCTACAAACACTGAAAATCTACCTGTAATAAATCAACATACAATTTCAGAAGTTTCAGAAAGCAGTCATACTACCTTTAGTCCAGAACACGGAATATCACCCAACGAATTGACATATTCAGTAACCACAGAACATCAACCGCTAACAACCGTAAACGAACGTACAGAATTATCAGAAAGTGATCATACCGCAATTAGTTTAGAGCATGGTATATCACTCAATGAATTAAGTCATTCGGAAAACACAGAAAATCAACCGGTAACAACTTCACATTCAGTAAACACAGAAGAGCAGCCGCTAACAACCGTAAACGAACGTACAGAATTTTCAGAAAGTGATCATACCGCACTTAGTTTAGACCATGGAATATCACTCAATGAATTAACTCATTCGGAAAACACAGAAAATCAACCGGTAACAACTGTAAATGAACATACAGAATTTTCAGAAAGTATTTATACCACACTTAGTTTAGAACATGCAATATCGCTAAATGACTTAACACATTCAACAGACACTGAAAACCAACCGGTAACAACTTCACTTACAATTCCAGAAGTTTCAGAAATCAGTCATACTACCTTTAGTCCAGAGCATGGAATCTCGCCCAACGTATTGACACATTCAGTAAACACAGAATATCAACCGCCAACAACCTTAAATGAAAATCTAGAATTTTTAGAAAGTAGTCATACCACACTTAGTTTAGATCATGGAATATCGCCCAATGAATTAACGCATTCTACAAACACTGAAAATCAACCGGTAATAACTCAACATACAATTTCAGAAGTTTCAGAAAACAGTCGCACTACCTTTAATCCAGAACATGGAATATCGCCTAACGAATTGACACATTCCGTAAACACAGAATATCAACCGCTAACAACCGTAAACGAACGTACAGAATTTTCAGAAAGTGATTATAGCGCTGTTAGTTTAGATCATGGAATATCGCCCAATGACTTAACACATTCAACAAACACTGAAAATCAACCGGTAACAACTCCACATATTATTTCAGATGTAAACACAGAATATCAACCGCCAACAACCGTAAATGAACATACAGAATTTTTAGAAAGTGGTCATACCACACTTAGTTTAGAGCATCGAATATCGCTCAATGACTTAACACATTCAACAAACACAGAAAATCAACCGGTAACAACTTCACATATTATTTCAGAAGTTTCAGAAAGCAGTCATACTATCTTTAGTCCAGAACATGGAATATCACCCAACGAATTGACGCATTCAGTCAACACAGAATATCAACGGTCAACAACCCTAAATGAAAATCTAGAATTTTCAGAAAGTAGTCATACCACACTTAGTAGTGTAGACAATGGAATATCGCTGAATGAATTAACGCATTCAGTCAACACTGAATATGAACCGGTAATAACGCAACATACAATTCCAGAAGTTTCAGAAAGTAGTCATACCACCTTTAATCCAGAACATGGAATATCGCCCAACGTATTGACACATTCAGTAAACACAGAATATCAACGGCCAATAACCCTAAATGAAAATCTAGAATTTTCAGAAAGTAGTCATACCACACTTAGTTTAGAACATGGAATAGCGATCAACGAATTAACACATTTGACAAACACTGAAGGTCAACCGCTAACAACTGTAAATTTGGAAAGTGGTTTATATCACAATACTACAATAGATAATAATTTATCGCATTTACTGAACAGTGAAACCCAATCATTGCCAAGTGTTAATACAGATCTACAAATTTCTGATAACATTCATATAAACTTAACTACCATTACTATTTCCAGTTTATCTTTAATTGATAATAAGCAATATATACATGCAACACTTCCTGCAGAGCTGGAAATATCAGATAATGAAATATCACAATTATCGAATACTTCAACTGAATATTTGTCAAGTGGAAACACAGAGCCACATATATCAGATAATCTACATAGCACTCTTACTAATCCTACTTCCATTACTTTTCTGAGTTCATCAATAACTGATTTTAGTCAAAATATACATAGAACACATGTTACAAATCCGGAAATATCAATCAACGAAATATCACACATACCATATTCTTCAATTGAACATTTTTCAAATACAAATACAGAGCAACAAGTATCAGATAATGCACATATAAGTTTTAATAACCCTACTTTTATTAGTGTTTCTACTTCATCTTTAACTGATATTAGTCAAAATTTATACACAAATCCTTCTACGAATCTATATATCTCGAATCAGGAGAGAACACACTTATTAAATACAGCAACACAATTTTCGTCAACTGAAACTACAGAGCATCAAATTGCTGACAATTTACATACAAGTTTTGGTACTTCTCCAATTATTATTCACAGTTCAGCTTCAAACGAAATTACTCACAATATACACACTACTTCTCATGAAGATCTGGGTGTAACAAGTAGTGAATTACCACACTTAATAAATACACCAACACAAATAATGTCTACTGAAACTACAGAGCACCAAATAACAGATAATTTTCATTCTGGTTTTAGTTCTACTTCTATGTTTATTGAAGGTACGGCTTCAAACGATATCAAACAAAATATTCACAGTACTTCTCATATCGATTTGGGTGTAACAATTAATGAATTGCCCCATTTACTGGATACTGCAACACCATTATTGTCAACTGAAACTGCAGAACATGATAATGCAGATATTTTACATACAAGTTTTGGTTCCATTCCTATTCACGGTTCAACTTCAAACGGTACCACTCAAAGTATTTACATTACTTCACATGCAGATCTAGGTATATCAAGTAATGAATTACCACACTTACCACATATTCCTACTCAACTATCCTCGAATGAAAATATAGAACATTATACCTCAGATAATATGCATATCAGTCCTGAAACTCTCACTTCTTTTATATTTCACAGTACAGAAATTGAACCAGTACTCACTAATGTTGATCAAGACGTTTTGAAACCATCCGAATTTACAATATTTGAAGATATAACAAAACATTCCGAAACTAATCAAATTGATCATACAACAGATGTTCCAAAGGTAGAAATATTAGATGAGGAACTAATTCAATTACATAGTAAAACGTTAACTGAAAATACAACATATCACACTGAACATTCGATTTTACCAGAAATAAGTCATAACCTACACACTAGTTCTCATGCCAATCTGAGTATAACAAGTAGTGAATTACCACACTTACTAAATACAGCAACACAATTATTGTTAACTGAAACTACAGAACATGAAATTACAGATATTTTACATACAAGTTTTGGTTCCACTACAAATATTATTTACGGTTCAACTTCAAACCATACCGCTGAAGGCATTCACACTAGTTTACATGCAGATCTTGGTTTATTAAGTAACGAATCACCTCACTTACCATATACTCCAACTCAACTATCTTCAAATGAAAATATAGAGCATCACACTTCAGATAATATGCATACCAGTCCTATAATGTCAACGACTTTTACACCCCACAGTACAGAAAGTGTACCAGTACTCAGTAATGCTGATCAAGAAGTTTTGAAATCAACCGAATTTACAATATTTGATGATATAGCAAAACATTCAGAAACAAATGAGATGAATCACACGACAGCTGTTCCTAAGCTTGAAATATTAGATGAGGAACTAGTTCAATTACATAGCAAAACGTCAACTGAAAATACAACTAATCACCATGAACTTTCAGTTATATCACAAAGTAGTCAAAATATTCATACTAATTCTCATGCAGATCTGGGTGTAACAAGTAGTGAATTATCGCACTTACTAAATACAGCCCCACAATTATTGTCCACTGAAACTATAGAGCATCAAATTGCTGATAATTTGCATACAAGTGTTGGTTCTACTCATATGATTATTGAAGGTACAGCTTCAAACGATATCAATCAAAATATTCACATTAATTCTCATGCCGATATGGGTGCAACAACTAATGAATTGCCACCGTTACCAAGTATAGCAACACAATTATTGTCAACTGAAACTACAGAACATCAGACTCTAGAAAATTTGCATACAAATTTTGGTACTACTTCTGTTAATATTCACGATTTAGCTTCAAACGAAGTTACTCAAAATATACACACTACTTTTCAAGCAGATCTGGGTGTAATAAGTAGCGAATTATCGCACTTACTAAATACAGACACACAATTATTGTCCACTGAAACTATAGAGCATCAAATTGCAGATAATTTGCATACAAGTGTTGGTTCTACTCATATGATTATTGAAGGTACCACTTCAAACGTTATCACTCAAAATATTCAAACTAATTCTCATGTCTATTTGGGTGCAACAACTAATGAATTGCCCCACTTACTAAATACAGCAACACAATTATTGTCATCTGAAACTACACAACATGAAATGACAGATATTTTACATGCAAGTTTTGGTTCCACTACAAATATTATTCACGGTTCAACTTCAAACCATACCGCTGAAAGTATTCACATTAGTTCTCATGTAGATCTAGATTTATCAAGTAACGAATTACCACACTTACCACATACTTCAACTCAACTATCGGCAAATAAAAATATAGAACATGACAATTCAGATAATACGCATACCAGTCCTATAATTCCAAGCACTTTTATATTTCACAGTACAGAAAGTGTACCAATACACACTAATGCTGATCAAGAAGTTTTGAAATCAACCGAATTTACAATATTTGAAGATATAGCAAAACATTCAGAAACTAATGAGATGGATCACACTACAGCTGTTCCCAAGCTTGAAATATTAGATGAGGAACTAGTTCAATTACATATAAAAACATTAACTAAAAATACAACTGATCATACTGGACTATCAGTTATATCAGAAAGTAGTCAAAATGTACACACAGATTCTCATGAAGATCTGGGTATAAGAAGTAGTGAATTACCACACTTACTAAATACAACAACACAATTTTTGACAACTGAATCTACAGAGCATCAAATTGAAGAAAATTCGCATATCAATTTTGGTACTACTTCTGTTAATATTCACGGTTCAGCTTCGAACGAAATTACTCAAAACATACACACTACTTCTAATGCAGATCTGAGTGCAACAAGTAATGAATTATCGCACTTACAAAATACAGCAACACAATTAGTTTCAAATGAAAATACAGAGCATCAAATTGTAGATAATTTGCATACAAGTGTTGGTTCTACTCACATGATTGTTGAAGGTACAGCTTCCAACGTTATCACCCAAAATATTCACACTAATTCTCATGGCGATTTGGGTGTAACAACTAATGAATCGCTACATTTACTAAATACAGCAACACAATTATTATCAAGTGATACTGCAGAACATCAAATTGCAGATAATTTAGAAACAAGTTTTGGTTCTACGCCTATTGTTATTCACGGTTCCGATTCAACTGATATTAGTCAAAATATATACACCACTTCACATACAGATCTGAGTTTATCAAGTAATGAATTACCACATTCACTAAATACTGCAACTCAATTGTCGTCAAATGAAAATACAGAGCATGAGACTTTAAATAATATGCATATCAGTTCTTTAACTCCTACCACTTTTATATTTCATAGTACAGATAGTGAATCAGTGCCGACTAATACTGAGCAAGAAATTTTGAAATCAACCGAATTTACAATATTTGAAGATGTAGTAAAACATTCAGAAACTAATCAGATTGATCACACTACAGCTGTTCCAAAACTTGAAATATTAGATGAGGAACTAATCCAATTACCAAACAAATTATCATCTGACCATACAATTATTGAAAACATGCACACCACTTCTCTTATAACTCTGAAAACATCTGGCAATGAATTATCATATATGTCAAGTACAGTAACAAAACCATTGACAAGTCAATATATAGTACCACAAACTTCAAATAATATTCTAACCGGTATTACCATTCCCAGCACCTTCATTGTTCATAGTACAGATATGGAAGGTAACTCTAATACAGATAACAATTTTACACACCTAACTGAAGATTTAGGAATAAGTTCAGTAACTGTACACAGCAGTCACAATACATTGATTTCAACCTTAGGAATAACAAGCAATGACTTGTTAAATAGCGAAAACCAACATATTTCAGACAGCCACTCAAGTTTAGTTAATCCTAGTACCCTCATTCCTAGTACTGGAAATGAATCTAATCTATTTAACACCGATAAAGAATTTTATACCTCGACCGAATTCTCAGTTTATGATGATTTAACAAAACATTTAGAAACTACTCAAATTAACCACACTACAGTTGTTCCAAAATTAGAAATATTAGACGAGGAATTTATTCAAATTCCAAATAAAAGTGTACAGTTAACTGAAAATACAAAACAGATTACAAATCATACCGACCTTTCAACTTTACCAGTAACATTTTCAGAATTTATACCTTTACCTACAATTACTTTATTTGATAAAATGTTTACGGATTTAATAAATAATAATACTTTAAATAATACAAAGCCAGAAGAGGAGGAATTAACAACCGAACAATTAAAAAGTACTGTAGTTGAAATAAGTAATCAAAATTTAAATGTTTCTTCTGAAGTTTACAATGAAAATTTGTTACATACCGAATCTTTTGATATAAATAGCACTTTACGGACTAACACAAATTTAATAACAAATTCGTTTAGTCACAATATAACGGATAACGAATTTTTGAATACTCATAGCACCCTTTTTGAATTTCAAACATTAGAGGATTCACAATCAACAAAATCATTTAAAGATAATATAATGTCATTTCATGAGTGGTTAGGTCAACCAACAGTAAACGGTACTGATCAAACAACATTGTTTTTTAATGTAAATGAATCAGCTTTGGTAGTAAATACTAACTCCGATATAGAAGCTTTAAGCACAAATGACTTAAAACATTTTACCACATTAACACACAGCACAGTGCCATATTTTCCAAGCATAACAAATGAAGACAGCTTTCATACCTCACAACAATATTTGGGAACTGAAACCAATGAAACAACAATATTTACAATAAACGGTGTAGAAGAACATCAAAGCTATTCTAATCCAGAAAATTTAAATCCAAACCAACAAAGCTTGAACCAAAATCATACTTTACCATTGGTCATAACCACATCTCCGTTAGCTTATTCTCAAAATTATCACAATGAAGATTTTACTGGAAACGAAGAAATTCCGCATGTTAGTGTTAGCCAAGAAATAATGTCTTCTGAAATCACAACCTCATTACCACAAGTTAGAACCACATCTACGTTAGCTTATTCCCAAAATTATCATAATGAAGATTTCACCGGTAAAGAAGAACTTCCGCATGTTAGTGTTAGCCAAGAAATGTCTTCTGAAATCGAAACTTTATTCCCATCAGTTACAACCACATCTATGTTGGCTTATTCCCAAAATTATCACAATGAAGATTTTTCCACGAATGAAGAGCTCCCGCATGTCAGTATTAGCCAAGAAATAATACCTTCTGGAATCACAACTTTATTCCCACCAGATAAAAAAATTTCTTCGTTGGCTTATTCCCATAATTATTTTCCGGAGGATTTTAGTGTGAATGAAGAATTCCCACATGTTAGTATTAGCCGAGAAATAATATCTTCTGGTACCACAACTTTCTCTAGTTTAATGACGAACACGGAAACTTCTATAGCAAAATCAGAAACAAGTCCAAATCTCTCAACAACGCAAACTTTAACATTTTATAACAAATCGAGGAGCACAGAAACACATAATTTGGAAAACTTTTTGAAAACTGATCAAGCTGGAAACAATAAAAATGATTCAGGAGCAAGTAGTACCGAAGTGTCAGAAATACCAACATCACGTGAATCTACAGAAAATTTTAGCAAAACTCAAAACGAAACATCTGGGGAAACTTTACATAGTAAAAACAAAAATATTGACAACAATAGTTCGGAAACGTCTAATTTGACAATCAATAATTTAAAAACCACTGGTAAAGAATTTGAAAAAAGTTCAAATGAAGGGATGTGGGAATGGCCACAATTGAAACAAGAGGATTATACTTCAAATGGTAATTCTTTAACAGGTGATCATGCAAAAATTACTCAACCTGATCTTACAATTGCTAATGCCAAGTTTGAACCAGCAGATAATGAAATTTTATTCACTTCGAAACCAAATTTAAGTACAACTGCTTTAGAACATATATCAATGTCTCCAAATTTAGTAACACATGTTACGCACCCAAAATCACAACCCGAGATGAACAAAAATGTTCCACAGTTAGAAGTTCAGACAGGACAACATAATCCAATGGTGGGAAATACAAATTTACATCAACCGAATGGGAAGTTGCAAAATGCACCGATTTATATCAACCTGCCAGTGTATCCAGTAGATTCGACGTATCCTTTATTATTAAAATTTAACGAGTATTATTCGAGCACCGCAAAGTATTCAATAATAATTGATGATGAAGCAACAGACAGAGTAATTAACACCGAGCAATTTAGAAGTATGAAATTGGAAGACTTTAATGCTGTCACAGAATTCCCTAGTACGACTGTTAAAATTGAAGAAACTGAGATTTCAAAGCAATCTCAAACTAACCAAATTTTGAGTACTACTGTGCAACCAACTACAGCGCTTAATACAGCTCTTAGAACTGACCACATTGCATCTAATCAACAAAGTGTTGAAGTAACAACGAAATCTGAAGAATCTCATATAGGAAAATCTCAAGATAATCTTCACAACGTTCTGAATGAATATATACATCAAAACCAGCAAAATGCTGAACTGACAACAAAATCTGAAATAATGAATCAAAATGTAAGTAACAGAGTTACTGAAAATCCCACGGTAGGCTCTTCGCTTGGTGTGACACACATTGAAAATACGTTAGGTACAAGTTCCAATGCACTTAACGAAGTAATTAGTTCGGAAGAAATTCATAAAACAACAGAATCATCGGTGCCTAATGATCATTCTCAACCGGTAATGATTATTAGCGAGTTTCCAAAATTTCAAGAAGAAAGTACCTGTAACTATACCGATTATTTATCACAAAATAATTGTATGTGCTCAATGGATAATTTAATTAAGGATTTGAGAATGAAACTAGTAAACAATTTCCTAAATTTTTCGATCGATAATTTTACTTGTCCAATTTTTACACACGTGGAAGCTGGTATTTTTTTGGGAAACGATTCGGTTCCACAGATATCGAAATCCAGAAGAGATGTAGTAAACGATATGTATTCTATAGTTGTTAGAAGAGAAACTGTCGAGTATCAAAATATGGACAAAACATTAAACGAACAATTGGAATTAAAAAACACAGGTAAAGTAAACTAATATTTTTTAAAGTAATAATTTTACTTGAATTTTTATTTAGAAAATGATATATTTGCTACACCTGGAATGAAAATTCTAATACCTTGTATTAGCTCCAACAATTTGAGTGAAGGTTCTACAAATTATTCGTGGACTTTTTCCGATAACTTACCGTTGACGGGTATTTTTGGTAATTATAAATTTAGCAAAATAATTACACTTTTTTCTATCAAGAGGGAAAAATACAAGAAACTGAAGGCACTTTAACTATTGACAATGTTGCTCCCCAGGATGCTGGTAATTACACGTGTATAGCAACTTCTAGTAATGCAAATAAATCTGATGAGAAAAGATATGAACACCACTTGTCTGTAGTGAGTATACCCTCCTACAGACTTCAAACTACATTATTGTACAATTCAACTGAAAAATGTCAAAGTGGAGACGCAGACATAATTTCGTTATATTTACCTAACTCTTTAGAAGGTTTGATCTGCGGGAACTACTTTAAAGTTTGTAGTATTGAAGTAAAGAATCCGAAATGTTTAAATGTAAAATAAGGTTTTTCAAGTATTTACAAATCTTTAATGATCTTTTTGTAGGCAACACAATATACTTCAGTAAATCTTACTGTTATAATAGAACCTATCAATGTAATAATGCCAGCAATCAATAACTCCGTTTGCGATGTCGGTTGCGAAATGAAAATTTACACTCACGTAGTTCTATTTATTATTAAAAATTTAGAAGCCGTATTAAAATTGCCAGGTAATGATTTTAAATCAGGTTGATGCATAGAACAATTTCTATAAAAAATAACTTTTAGTATTTTTTAGATTATCGTATAGGCAACAAAAATTAATGCCCACCGAGGTAGTCATAAAGAAAACCAGACAAAAATTAGGTACCGAAGCACCTAAGTTGATAATCACTTGTCCACCTGGTTTTGGATATTACAAAAGAACTCACGTTTGTGGTAAATTTCAATATTGATATTAAAATATAAAAATAAATTAAAATCACTATAAAATTTTAAATACTCGACAAGCTTCCAGAGAAAGATTAATAGCAAATCATTTTGCTTCTTGTTTTTAATTTTTATTGGATTTTTAGCTTGTTAATTTGTGGATTTTAGTTTTTTATTATTTTCACAAGCTAATAATTTATATTTAGGCAAAACGTTCATAATTAAATATTTATTTAGGAACGTGTGGTCGAAACACATTTAGTCGTGGCGATGAAACGTTTTGCAGTCCTTGTCCCGCTGGGCAATATCAGCCTATGGTGGGATCAAAATCTTGCCTTATTTGTGCAACCCCTTTACAAGATCCATATTGCTTAAGAGTGATGGTTAGTAATAATAGATATTATTTCAGAATTTAACACTAATTCTTGTTAGACAAACAACTTTCGAAGAACAATAATTATTTACTTTAATTTCAGTATTCAAATACACACAAGTTTCGAGTATTGATTGGAATAACGACCACTGTGTTGGTAGTACTAATTATATTGCTACTTTGTCTAAAGAGCATGAGAAAAAGTAACAATTCAAGAAGCAACACTAAATTTGGACGGGAATCGTATTTAAAAAACAGAAGACAATCTAAAAGAAGAATGAGAGACCCTGATGTAGAAATGCAAGATTCACAGCCACTTTTGGATAGTAGTAGAGAGAGAAAATATAAAGGCTATGGTAGGAAACCTCCTGAGCCACCTCCTCCGGACTTTTATTAAATATAATATTTTTATATAGATATAATTATAATGTTGAGCTAGAATATTTATATTATTTTAATTTACTTATACGTGTATATATTTTTATATATTTGTATTATTGTAGCAATTGTAAAGTTGAATGAAATATATTAATAATTATTTATTATAATTTATCTTTTTCTGGCTCGATCCTTTCGAAGGACATAATTTTCACTCAACTCTTCAAATGAAAATTTTTTCCTGTGGTTTTGAACTAAGCTTTCAAAAGAAGAACTTCCTTGAACAAGGAGAACTCGAAGGTTCAGATTAATAATTTTTTACCATTAACCAGATCCTTCAAATTTATAACTACATTTTGTGTTGATAAGAATTAGTTTTATAATTTGGTATACTGGTTTGTTATTAAAACCTTCAACATTATTATTGAATATAGATTCAGCTGAGAGAAGATTATATTTTTATTGTAAACTCAGCTTGCGAGTTTTCACTTTTTTAATTTACTTCAAAATTTTGAAAAAAAATGGATATATTAATTTTTATTCTACTTTCCTGTTTATTGTAGATGGTATTAAAAAATAATTACCCGAACCATGGGATATCTAATTGTACAAAGAAATAACCTTTATTGTATTGAAAAGTAAAAAGAAAATTATTATTTTAATGTATTTTTATCGTTATGGTTAATCTTGGTCCATAACCTGGTATTATTTGAGTTTTTATTTGTGAAAAAAATTTCTTGCTTGTTTTACTATGAGAAATTAAGCTGTTAGTTTCCACTCTAAAAATTTATACTCCCAACTACTTTACGGTGTAGAATTGTACAATCGAATTTAGAAGCGATCGGAATTCATAAGTACGAAATTCTTGGGAAATGTAGTACCCAATAAAAATTATTAGTTTTTGCCTGTCATTCCTTATACAATATAGCTTTAATTGATTTATTTTAAGTTATTTGCGTAAACAATTGTGAGGTTATGATGGGTCAGTGCGATTCTCGGGCCGCGTATACTCGACTTGTACATCAATCGGATTTCACACTGTTCAAACATTACGATAGCATGGCGGCCGATAGATGAATTCTCATGCTTGTTTTTAACTTTAATACATTCAAGAATGTAATGAGATTATTAAGAGAAAAAGGATTGAATTTCCAGTTACCAACGTAAAATTTTGTTTAGTATATTTGATAATGACGATACAAAATACACCAGAGAATAAGCTAAAATTGTTGAATTAATATTTCAACATTACAATTCATACATAAATGGGTATAGGTTTTGTAAAAATATATAAATGTCTTCATAATAAACAGTTTGTAGTAATTATTAATTTAGTAGGTACGTACTAAAATATATAACCACAAGAATGTTATACAATTTTATATAATTTTATTACATACTTGGCTATTAAATTTGATTTAATTATGCAAAATTATTGATCGAAGAGATATTGATAAATAACACGTTAAAGACAGCAAATAATATAATACAGAATTAAAAGTTATATCAATATTTAAGCATAAAATTATACGTCGAATGTATGTAATTGTAGCAATTCTTTAGTTGCTATTAAGGCCACCACACAATCCATTTGATTTGATGCGATTGATTTAACGGTGAGTAAGAAAAATTTATATTATAATTATATTGTAATATAATAATAAGTAATAAAATGAAGTGTTGGCAACTCTTGTTTATTCTAGTCCATACAAAAAAATTAATATTAACTTGATAAAATTTATTTATTTATAAAAACAAATATTCTATAATTTTATTTCATTATAAAATTAATTTTTACATGTTACATGAAATTGAAATAAAATTTAAACTAAACTATTTGCATGATGAGAATCCGAAATTCGAAACATAAAGTTATAACATATTATGTAGCAAGCTATATCATTCATTTAAATAGTTTTTGAACAATATTAATATGTAAGTCATGAATTAAATTTTATTTCAATTTCATGTAACATGTAAAAATTAATTTTATAAAAAAATGTTATTACGTGTTAATATCCTTAACCATTTTATAATTTTATTTCAATATAATGAAATAAAATTTAACGAATTCAACGTTTCTTACTATAATTCTATTGGAGATAATTCATTTGATATTATTGATTAACCAATAAGAGTTGCATTTCGGATAAAATTCTAGATAGAATAGATATTCCAATCTACCAGAATTTTCTTGACATAAAAGAAATTTGCTTGGGTGTGCTATATAAGTATGAAACCGGAATTTGCCTATAGGTGGTGCTAGATGTCGATGCAGTTATCGACACATTACGTCAGCGGTGTCTTGATATTGTTTTGATATCCGACAAAGATTTACAACTCACAATAACACGAGTTTCATTCAGTAGCATTAGTTTATTAGAGATAAACATGTCGAGTTTTGTGCCAACAAATTACAATTTGCGGACAACACTACTTTTCTGTTTTCATCTGAAGAAAACTGCAGCCGAATCGCATCGAATGCTTGTGGAGGCGTTCGGTGAGCATGCTCTCGGTAAAACACAGTGTTTCGAGTGGTTCAAGCGGTTCAAAAGTGGTGATTTTGACGTGAGGAACGAAAAACGTGAAAGACCACCGAAAAAGTTTGAAGACACTGACCTGCAAGCCTTGTTGGACGAAGACGACGCTCAAACACAACAACAACTGGCGGATCAGTTAAAGGTGACCCGAGAAGCCATCTCCCTTCGGTTGAAAGCCATGGGAAAGATACAAAAGGTGGGGAAATGGGTTCCACATGAACTCAACGAAAGACAGTAGGAAAACCGCAAAACATCATGCGAAATGCTGCTCGCCAGGTTCAAAAGAAAGTCATTTTTACATCGAATTGTGACTGGCGATGATAAGTGGATATATTTCGAGAATCTTAAGCGCAAAAAGTCATGGGTTACTCCGGGTGAAGCATCAACATCGACGGCAAGACCAAACCTCTACGGACGAAAAGCAATGCTGTGTGTTTGGTGGGATCAGAAGGACGTAATCACTACGAGCTGCTGAAACCTGAGGAAACTGTCAATGCTCAACGCTACCGACAACAAATGACCGATTTGGATCGAGTTTTGCGTGAAAAACGACCAGAATACCAACAAAGACAACACAAGGTGATTTTGCTGCATGACAATGCACCAGCACACAAAGCAAAACAGGTCCAGCAAATGATAGAGTCGTTCCGTTGGGAGATTCTTCAGCACGCGCCTTACTCACCGGACCTTGCCCCATCCGATCACTACTTGTTTGCATCGATTGGACACGCACTTGCTGAGCAGTGCTTTACTTCTTACGAAGATGTACAAAAATGGCTCGATGACTGGTTTGCCTCAAAAGAGCAACAGTTCTTTTGGCGCGGAATCCACAAACTGCCAGAAAGATGGGAAAAATGTATAGATAGCGACAGACAATACTTTGAATAAGTTACTTTGTATCATATCATTACAATAAACGTGTATTTTCTGTACAAAAATTCCGGTTTCATACTTACACACCTGGTAGCTATACTATTGGTATATTGATATACTATTAATATATATCTTAAATCTTTCCTGCCTTAGGAAAGCTCCTTAAAGGCTTTTTAAGTAATTGAAAAAATTCATCGTGTGATTTATAAAATTAATATGTATATGTAGTATATGTATTTCTTTTTATTAATATTATTCCGACGAAGGCGATACATCTCGCCGAAAGCTCAAACAATAAATAATTCATAATTTAACGTTTATTTAACTTGTTCTTTTTTAAACTTAGTTAATAAAATTAATATCATGTAATAATAAAAATCTTCCTTTATAGTAAATGTGACCACATATCTAACTCAAATAACAGAATTAGAATAATTTCCAGGTTAGTTATAGACTTTTATAACAGTAAAACTATTATAGTTGGAATCCTGCTAAAGGTACGGAAACTAGTATTTACAGAACAGTAATTTTAAAATTTTTATTGCTTTTATTAAAATATATATATTTGTTTTTCAAGAGGGAAAACAAACAAATTTTAAATAATATTTTTGTACAATCATTTCAGTATAATAATACCTATAACATAGAAACAGCCTCATATAGTTGAGAACTATCACTATTATGGTTAGTGCAGTTCTGTCTCAATTATTATAAATCTTGATTTTCATATCACTTTTTCTACAATGCGCCAACAGCCAAACAATTTGTTAGATTTTCTCTTTCTTTTTGTGAAGATTTTCCCGAAAATTTTTAAATATATTATTTTGTGTTTCTTAATTTAATTGTTTATTGTATCTTCTTTTGTAAATTTTCTAAATAATTTTAATATTCTGTAAATAATATCAGATTTTATTTAAAATGTACACAATGTACGTAAATAAATTCATTTGGTTCTAAAATAATTATTATATTTACTAAACCATAAGTTTCTAGTTGTCCTAAGAAATTAAATTTATTTGCCTTAATATTTCTTCTTTGTTAACTTCAATTTCTAATAAACTGTTAATCTATCCAAGCCATTGTCTGCGTAGGAACGGCAGAATTGCCAATTCGAGCTGGCGGTTGCTTAAGATCTTTTGGAGTAACTTGTCTATTTACAGTTGCTATGCTAGAGACAGGTTTTTGTTTACGTTTAGGTGGAAACAGTTTTCTTCCAACTGTAATTCCAAAACTACTATTTTTTGAAATTTGTCTTAATATTCTCGATAGCCTATATTTTTGTTTGCGATTTAATCTATGGATTTCTTCTACTTTGGCATCGTGTGCAGGATTCTGTCCAACGGTGTCTATATTTTCAACACTGCTAGTATCTATTCCTGGTCTAAATGCCGAGACTGCACGTGTTAATCCAATCTGGTAAAGAAATTACAATTAGTGAAATTTAATATTAATTCATTTCGTTGACTTTTATAAATCGTTTTGAATAAATAAAAGTTGATAACGGAAATAATTCACTAAGTAGTTATATTAACATCAAGTACTTGTCCGTGTTTCACCCGATGTTCGCTTAAATCTGCACCCAAAATTTCCAAGTGTAACTCCATTCGAATTAGGATAATCTTATTAATACTCCATAGTAATATCATTGTAACTCCAATACCCCAAGTGGCTAAACACAAACAAGTTAGTGCTTGAATTCCCAAAAGATAAAATCCACCTCCTGAAACAATTTATATACACTTTGCTAGCAGATTCAGAGCATTATAAAAATAAATAATTAATTACCTTCTACTAAACCACTCATTCCGCCTGTCGTGTCTAACGGATGTGGATTTTGGGCAAATAATCCAACAGCTAAAACTCCTAAAACAGCAATATTTATTGATTTATTTTTAAATAAATATTACCCCAAATTCCGCCTAGACCATGAGTTGATGTGGCACCTACTGGATCATCAACCCCCATCTGTATATATATAAAAATTATAAGTTAGCTCAAGATTTATTCTAAAAATATTTCGTAATGTATTTACTTTATCTATTAAAGGCATTGTTATGCACACTATTGCTGCTCCTATTATTCCAACCAACAATGCAGCCCATCCTGCGTTAATTAATTATTACTATTAATTATTATAAAAACTATTTTATTACTATACTAACCCCTATATAGAAAACATCCTGCTGTAACTGAAACGAGGGAACCCAGAACACCGTTTATGATATCAATTACTTCGATTTTTCCATTTAATTTATATAAAGAATAACATAAACTTGTTATTCCGCCACCGAATGAGGCTATCATTGTCATAACAGCAGCTCTAGCGGCGTACTCGTATTTTGCACCTGACAACTAAGAAACAGAATTAAATAAAGAAGAATTAACTTTTGTAACAAAGTGTCTTACGCCATATGTGCTTCCAGAATTAAAGGCAAGCCAACCCCACCACAAGACAAAAAGTCCCATAACGGCATTAACTGGAGATCCTAATGGTAATGGATCTATACCATTATCATACCGGCCTAGTCGAGGTCCTAACATTAACGCACTTGCAAATGCAGAACTACCTCCTATAAAAAATGTAATAATCCATCAAAGAACAAAATTTTCGAGTTTTGTCTACCTATTAAATGAACAGGACCTGATCCTGCAATATCAACAGCCCCCATGTGTTTTAAAAATCCATGGTCGCCCCAAACCCATCCGGCGGGTACGCAATACACTATAGTGTTTAATAAACTGAATAAACAGTAAGCTTTAAAATTGCACCTATAAATAATATTTATTTAAATACCGTTAAAAATACCAAATTATTACCGTTCAGCCATAGCACCGCTTACTATAGTTGTAGCTGTTGTAGCAAAAGATAACTGAAATAGAAAAGCAGAATATATGGCGCCTTTTAATGGATCATCGATTGGCGGATCAACACAAAAATCTCCAAAAGCTATAAATGGGTTGTTATATGGACTTCTTCCAAAGGATAATGCATAACCAAAAATCCAATATGTTAAGCCTATATACATAGAAAACAACTCGAAGATTAAGAAAGTGTTACGGTAATATGATAATAACAGTAACTGATAACTAGAGCCCGGATTCTAAGCATTTTGCTTATTGCTCTAAATTATAAACAGAAGTTATTCCTTTTGGATCTTGACGTTTCTTAAAAATTGCAGTGATTTGACCTAATATTGATAGTGCTTTTTTTGCTTTTTTCTCAAGATTTTGCTTAAAACGGATATTAGTGCTTATTAGAGCTTTTTATAATGTCTTTTTTTAATGACCAACGAAGTACATGATTATAGTTGGAACAGAACTCCAAGTATTTTATGAATATTTAATTTACTGTAAATGTCTGGCACATGGGTTATCTTGTGTTGCCGAAACAATTTGTCTTAATTTATTTAAGAACAGCAAGACTCAGAATATGATCTTTTATAGTGGCTTGAAGCTATTTAACAGTTTGCCTATAGACATTAAGGAAGAAACAATGTTAAATTTTAAAAGAAAAATTAAGGAGTATGTTGGCGTTAATTTTACTTAAGGGGTATATTTTGGTATTTTTTCATATTATGTATTTGTGTGTAATTTATATGTAATGATATAATGGTTTTATACCAAATAAAGTTCATTTATTATTATTATATATTTATTAAATTTTCTTTGGTTAATAATTTATTTAATTTCAAAAGCAAAATAAATTTTTGTAAAGGTACCTTTGAAAGTGCAAGCTTTTAAAGAACATTTTTCTGATTACATCTTTACTTCCCAAACCCAGTGCTTACAAGGTAAAGAACGTGGCTCAATGCTGTCATATATTATGAGACAAATTTTGAAAATTTTCTAAGATTATTGTCAGAATTATCGTCGAGAGCAATAAATAAATGTCACAAAATTTTTAAAAATACATTAATTCGAAAACAATTATGTTATACTATTAAAGCTAACTTTTCATACGTTCCATCATCCATCGAACATTTGGAAAAAGGTATTTGCCTTTAGTAGAATTGGTAAAAATTATAAATAATCACAGAAAGAAAACTTTGGAGGTGCAAGTGAGTGTGGGACATCAAATCTATGTCGAGTTTTACGCGTCTCCAAAATTGCAAATTTTAAAATGCCGATTTTTCGAAAACTAATGCCTAATCTTACAAAATTTTTGTTGCAATATGCTTAGAAAAGTGTCTTCTTTCCAATAGTGCATAGGAAAAAGTTCAAATCCTGAGGTGAATTAACTGACAGTAACCCAAATGGGCTCTTATTACGTCGGTTGATGTTGAGCAAAGTTTTTCGATTTATATGCAGGTGTTGAACGACAATTTTTCATTAGGAAAAATTTGAAAAAATATATGAAAATTAATTTTTTTATAATTATTAAACGAATTTCAAATTAATATTTATTAAAAATTAAATTTTGATGTTTAATTTTTAGTGCTTTTTTTCTATTTTATAGGACTTTTTTCTTTGTTTTTTGAAACTTTTTATAGTGCTTATTTTGAAATTATAAGCGCTTATAAATCCGGGCTCTACTGATAACAGTACTTACCTCCTAAAACAATGTCTATAACATTTTTCATCATTATGTTAACTTCATTTTTAATTGAAACACATCCCGATTCCAACATTCCAAAACCTTACAAATTGGAAAATTCAGTACTACACTAAAGTTTAGAAAATATAAAAGCTTACCAGTTTGCATGGTAAATATCATGAAAGAACTTGTGATTATCCATGATATATCCTCTCTGGTCACATCGTAAACCCATGGCAGTGGTACAGAAATGTTTAAAGTACTATTTTCAACACTTGCTTCCATATTGAATTGTTGTTAAAACTAATCCAAAACTATAACATGTTTCATCAATCAAGTTTAGAAAGATAATGTTCCAATAAAGCTCAAGCAAGTAAACAAGTTAATATTTAACGAAAATTGTGCTCTTGTAAAAAACATAATATTTTATTGATGCTGCCCTTGAAAAACAATGTTCTAGGTAATATGGGTTACTAATTCTAATAATTACACAGTGGATAACAGATTAATTATTAATTGTATTACCGTTTCAGTGCATATTCTAATTTTGATTATTATACTGTTATATTTACTTTCCTATGCTATGTATTGAATATTTTTGTAAATGGATTTGAAGAGGTATCCAAAACTTACAAATAATTAATTTATAAGCTTTAATTAGTTTCTAGTTATGCGTAATTTTATAGAAAATTATGTGACTACATCATACAAAATAATTTGATATGGTACAAAATACTATTAAACTGATATAATAAACTATGCCGCATCTGTTGTTAACTTGTTAATTTTAGACAAAATTATTAAAAATGGTAAATATAACTTTTTTTACAATAATTAATTACGACGCTTGCTATTCTTGTACAATACAACACAAGCACAATATTTTTGATGTAAATAAAAAATGATACGATAACAATTAAATAACTTTATGTTGGGGAAAATTTTGGTAATACATTGCAATCGTAATGATCCAAAAGAATAAATGTATTCAAATTATTAAATTTTTACTTCAACAAATAAAATAAACTTTAAAATTTTTTAATGAAAAATAACTTAATTTAAATAATTATTATTATTAAAGTAGCGCTATATATTATTGTTTATTTTGATTATGTTTTTTATACTTATAAATCTTTTTGGTATCTTTATTTGCTTTATTTTTTTTACTCAATTCTAAAAAACTATTAAACTACGCCTTGAAGTAATATTGTTAAAACTTATAGTATATAATATAAGTTTATGCAATATAATAATCACTATTAACCTATAAATTTAATAATTATAATAATTTATTAAAATACAGAGAAATAGAATAACGATAGATGGTAACATAAAACTTACTATTAATATTTTTCAATGTGATAGACAGTTATAGGAGTGAGGTCACCCCTTACTACCTTCACTACGATATTTTGTATTTTTACAGATGGTTATTAAGTTGTCTCCTGCGCAGTTATCAATAATTAGCACCTAATAGATCTAATAATGAGATATCAATTAAAAATAAATTTTTCATTTGGAACTTACAAAATTTTGCTGTAAAAATCTGATACTATTTTTATTTAAACGGAATTTAGAAAATTTATTTTTTGGTATAATTCTAAATAATTAAAATAATTGGGATTCCTTTATTTTATAGAGCAATTTTACAAAGGCAACATTTATTGATATATTTAATTTTAGAATACCATGTTTTAAATTTTTATGTTTTCGCTGAGATGAGCGTCTTTTTTAAGTAACGTAAATTTTTATGGTAAGTACATTATTTTAGTACTATTTCTTTAATATCAAGTTTATCTATTTATGAACACAAATACTATTAATATATTTAACTAATACATTTTATGCTTTTGTTACCGGTGTTACTCTTAAAATTACTCCTATTATTTATACACAGTTAGTTATACCGCATTATTTTCAAACGAATTCTTAAATTATCATTTTTATATTTAATTAAATTAAAAAAAAAAACTCATTTTGTTACCTTCATATATCTACTATTGCTGTATTTTACGTTTCTCACTCGAACTGCCCTATCAGAAAAATATTAATATTAATGTAAAGTTGACGAAAGCGGGTTTTGTATTGGTAGATCAACGGATAGATGGTTTTAGACTGGAGCGTTTTTAAACATTATTCTGACAGGACAGTAATTCTTATATCTTGCAACTTTTTTGTCCAAAACTCTATGCTAGTTTACCTTCGAGTTAACGTTCAATTTCAAAACAGTGACTTAAATATTGGCTCTAACATAAGAATTCAAATTTCAAATTACAAAGTCAAAAAAAGTTTGTTTGGACTACTTTTCCCAAATCTCGCAGCAGTTAAACATATTATCTCTTCGTTCCCATTTTCAAAATTTCATTTTTGATTAGGTATCCTTTTGTCAGCATTGAAGATGAATTTAGAATCGTTGCATAACATTTCGTCGCTTTATGCTAACACTCGATTAAATAAATTTTAAAATTATATAAGTGCAGGGTAACACTTAAATATGTATGTACACACTTTTTAATTAACTTTTAACTAAAATAAAATTAGACACAATGGCACAGAAACTGTCCCTACCCCTAGCGATAAGTTGGTTTCATGTTAACTATTTATATTTTCTCTTCTCGTTTATTTACTATTATAATGTAAATTTATTTTCTGTATACGCCTTCATAATACAAATAAATATAAATATGTTCAAGTAAATTGGGCAATTTTTACAGAAATTATACTACTTTTAGCTTTTAGTAGATAGTGGAGTACAATTAAACGAAAAATGTACGTTATTAGAAAACATCGCTTCTTAATGGCTTATCCAAAAACTGTTTTAACGTTTTCTTATAATCATACATAATATAGTATGAAAAAATTATTCACTTTTTGTTATGCTAATTGGTTTTTGTTTTTAAAACTAAATCTAATAATAAACGATTTTTATTGAAAACTACTATCTTGAAAATAATAGTAACTCAAAAACTCTCAGTTATTTTGCGTCACTAGCATTTTAATGCTAAATTTTATGAGTAATATCTTCACAAATTTTTTTATTTTGTATATGTATATTTTTGTATATAAAATACCTAAACTCGAGATAAACTAGGATAGAGTAACATGGAGATAAATAAGAGATAAAAGCAAATTAGAGTAAGACATGAATAGTACAATGTTAGTACATGTTAGTACATGTTAGTTTATTTATAGAAAAATATTTTTAAAATATATACAAAATATATTGAAAAATATTCAATATTGTGTCAAGTAATAATAATGGTTTTAATTCATGTTTATTTTATGGAAAACATTTAATTGAAAAAATACAGTAAGGATGTATAAAAATAGTTTTAAATTTTACATAAAAATATTATAATTAATTAATATATTTCCTATGTTAATTGATGATGATATTATTTCGTATTATTATAATAGTAGTACCATTTTGTCTGCTTTGTGTCTCCCACCAAAAAAAATATATCAATGGATATATTTGGATTAATGGATTAATTAAAAATTTTAAAACTTTTTGCATTATATCAGAAGGGCCAGATGCGTAAGAAAGCCGTTATGTTGGGATTTACTTATAGACAAATTAGGGATTTTACAATATAACACTGATCGATTATTTATAACAGATAATTAAAACAGCACAATTCAATAGCGAAATTCGCAATATACTGTGCGAGACAACCGAATAGCTACAAAAATATGCAAATTTAAAAAAGATTCTTGCATTGTTACAATATCATTAATTTTCGTGGATTACTTTCGAGTGTGCTTTTTAAAAAACAGAGTCAACAATAAAGAATAAACAAATTTTCATAATTTATAGCAAAGAGATACCTACTAGTAATTTAGTAGTTGGAAAATTTAATTTCAATATTAAAATAAGTAATCTCTCATTGGGAACTTTGTACTAAGGATAAAAGTGTGTTAGTCATCAGTGTAATCATTTACTCATGAAAAATAAACTTCATACTTGGGATTACAAATGAACCCACTTAAGTTCTTTGTTATATTAGATATAATTAAAGAATTTTCTAAAAAAGAAATACTAAAGTAATGATTTGTATCAACGATTTATCCATATTAATTTAATTTATATCAGTAATTACTTCGTCTTGTTTCTTTATCATTTATGACACTGCAAAAACTTTATATTTTAGTCATTTCCTTCTCTTCACAAGTCGTTAGTTTTTATAAATGCATATAATATGTACATCTGTAAGTACTATACATATATTATGCAATATATGGTTTAAGTATTGCTTTATAAACTACAGCGTGTTCAATATAACTCGCTAAATTTATTTCCCTAATGAAAGAAAAAGAAGCACTTTAAGTAACAATTTTATATCCCTAATTTAAGCCACTTTTAATGGCTTTTAATAAATCAATTAAAAAGGTAAATGTTTGAAAGTAGGGACATGGTGTGTAATGTCGAAATTTTTACTTCCGGTATACATAGCTATGGTGTTCAAAGAGACGGTGTTTTTTACGGTTAATTTAAATCTAAGTAGGAAAAAAGTAATTGCAATGTCATAGAATTTTTAAAGAAGCAAGTCTTACCCGATTTTTAAATGTCGACTATGTAATAATTATTATTCTTTGCTTTTTACGCCTACACAACTGCCCTCTCATTCTGATTCTATGATCCAAAGCGGTGTTTAAAATTTGATTAAATAAGAATTAGATAATCTAACATTATCAATTTTAAATTAATTTAAATTAGAACACCTAACGGACCATAAGGCCATGTAATAATTGCGATTAACTATACACCGTTTATGATAATTAAAACAAAAACATTTCAATTAAAATTACATACTTACTTTATTAGTACCTACATCTTTAACATTTTTATTATGAAAACACCTTAGATGATATCTTTACATTTCCGGTTGATTTCAAGATGAAGTATGAAGTTGGACTAATTGTTCCGGATGGCTCGTTTTTAGAACGTAAATATGCAAATTTTATTTTATGAGAAATAGCACACTCGAAAAACAGTGTTGATTACTTCATTTAAACAATTTGTTAATATTTCATGGTGCAATACTTTTGCATGCTGAAAAAATAATATATAAAAATGTTTTATAGTTTTTATAATAAACTAAGTTGTTAAGATAAACTTGACCATTTTATTTTTTAGGTTATGGTATAAATATTACGAAAGTACTCCCGTACCCTCAAACTTTGAGCAAAGTAAACAAGAATAAATTTTATAAAATTTAAAAAGGAAAGAAAAAAAACTTCACAGGAAGGTAAAATAAATTACAAAGAATAATTTTAACTTATAAAACAATTTTGAATTTGCGCTGTAGTATGTCTGGATAAATTAATTACTTTCCAGACTAAAACTTATGTTTTTACAAACGATGGTATAATAACTTGTAGTTACACGTTACACCAATTTGTTTAACTTCAAGTAAGTAATTTTTTACTAAAATATTACTCAAGGTGTATAATTTTACGATTTTTATACAAAACTCAAACTTTTGCAATGTATCGAAGCGTTGTATCTGTATGCACCTGAAGTGTTTCAAACACGTCGTCCAATTCGCATGGGTGCTCTACCAGAAACTGAAATGTGTATAATTATCAAAATTATTACTTTTTGCGTTTATAAAAGTGTGTTTTACTAATTTTTTGTCTTTATTAAGACAAAATTAATCAAGTTCATTTACACTAAAATTTAAACGAGAACACAGCAGGTACACACAACTAGGAATTAATTATCTTCGTATTAATGGTTTCTTTTTAATCCTACACCAATTAATATTATTAAGATAAAAATTGATTTTTTGGTCGGTGAAAGTTTTCGAAAAAAGAAAAGAAACAAAAACAACGTAAAATACAATAACGTATATTTTCCCATAATGGCTTAACATCCAATAATATCTAAAATAATTATATTCTATTAAAATCTAAATACATTTTCTATAATACATTATGTACAAACTTTGGTTTTAACAAAACTTGTGCAGTTAAATAACAAAAATTTAAAATTGCAAAATGCTATGTACACAACTTAGTTTATATGTTTTAGTTTATAACTTTTTACATCGTAATTAATATTTCTAGTGTCAAAATCTAAGATAAAATTAAGTCTTTCATAAGGTTCATGTATCTACTTGAACAGATTTACAAAGAAAATGAAAATATTTAAAATATATATTTAAAATATAGATATACTAATAATATTATTATAAGATAGTCGCTATAGGTATATAAAAAATGATGTAGGCACTTTTAACTTTGAAAGTTTAAATTTAATTAAATATATGATGAGATGAAAATGAGTTTCTACTAAATCGATAAGTATACAATTATCCTTTATCACAATTGGCTCTAAAGTTGCTATTAACGATTAAGTAACACAAAAATTAGAAAGAGACTAAACATACTTTTAAAAATTAGAAAAGTATCTTTTGCAATAACTAAAAATTACTAGAACATTTTTAGTACTACTGTGAAAATTCTGCTACTATCTAATTTCTCTTCTATTGCCAATATAAGTTACACTTAAAATGTATGAGCAATGTTATTCAAATTTTAATTAATCTCTTTGTGGTTTTGGTTAGCCGATAGATCTATTAAAGGAGTATTGAGAAAGTACGAGAGAATTTGTAATATTTTCATTAGGAGTATTGTCTAGTTTCATAAAAAAAGGTATACAATAAAATAAAAATTTAATAAGTAGGTATTATAAATTTAAACGATAAAATTAACTAAAAATGGACATCGATTTTGTTTGTTATTTATACAAAGACCATTTATAAATAAAATATTTTAGTAAAACTACTTTTAAATAAAAAACATTCAAACTATTTTTTTTAATAATATAGATTCTTTGAGTCTATCACACTATTTTTCTTTTATACATTTTTAACACAGGATATTATATTGTATCTGTACAGATTTTTCAATATTAACAAGGAACTAGCGATAAAATTTGTATAAAAATTTTTCATATCAAAACATTTTGCGAAAATTTTCTAAATATAACTTTTTACTTTTTTCAAAAATATTAAAACTGCTTAGTAATTTCGCGTGAAATTACATAAGAATTTATTTCTATCCTAAAATTTACAAAATATATTTTATGTAAAAAGTACAAAATATTATAAATAATTTTTTATTGCTTTCAAATCGTACCGGTTATCACTTGGTACATTTTATTATAGGTGATATAAGTACTGGCCATATTCACTGATAAAATCGGAGACACTACATAAGGCACTAATTAATTGCATTGCTTTGTACACTATTATAACATTTGCATAATTTAATTGATACAAAAAGTGACTTATTGCACTTGGCGAAATATTTACAACTTTAGGCACTTTTATGCAGGGTCACTTAATTACTATAGCAAGTCTTTCGTACATCGGCCAATATCTCGCTAAAATCGTCGTCGTTCTTTTGGACGCCATTGGGAATCACTTCGTGATTGTTATAAATATCGGGGTAATTGGTCAACATTGGTTCGGGCTTAATATTAGTGTTAGGTAGAATCACAGAAGTATGCTGAGCTTGAAAATTATAAGTAATATTGGCTGATATGTTATCGTTTCTGTGGTAATTATGATTCGAATCAATCATATTTTGATCTGTATTGGTAAATTTTAAATATTTATCAAACTCTCTCGTATCTACGTCACTTTCCACATCGCTTCGTTCTTCACTTTGATTGATGTAATTTTGTACCATTGGGCTTACGTAGGATGTCGGGTATGGATCGTTCATGGCTGTTTTGTATGCAAGATCATATTCAGGCTTTTCCATCATTCCGTCGTTTTTAATATTGGAGTCATAGTTTATGTATTCACCTTTAGGTTGGTGATTGGAAATAATTGACACGTCTTCTTTATAATATTCTTTGCTTGGATAATACTGTTGCATATTGGTACTGTAATAATGAATTGTGTTGGCGTTATTGGATACTGTATTAGACAATGAATTTTGTGGTTGAGTGGCACCTAACAATTGCTGATCCTGAGAAGTAGCAACCGGAGGATAAAATGTACCTGTCACTACGTGCCCCTGTTCCACGGAACTTTTATTTGCGCACATCACATACATTCCATTTCCCATCGGAACTGAAGTAATCGGTTGGGAATCGGTATAATTTACAGAATTTGTTTGACGAAAATTTTGTACTCTCGTAGTATAATTTTGTTGCGTTGGACTTAAATTACTAGAGTTAATATTTGATCCTAAATTTGAGTTGATATTGCTAGTGTGCTGAATATTTGACATCCTTTGCTTGTCTTCTGAATAGGCGTAGTCTTTTTCTTGCTCTAGGGGTGAAAGTTCTGGTGTCGGTAAAGCGGAGGCTCCTTCTTCTTTGCCACTGTCGTTTAATTCTCTAGGACTTTTTGGTTGTTTTAAAACAGATTTAGGTTCTGGACTGTGGGTTGGTGAAGCGTCTGGCGTATGTAACGAATATGGACTTTTTTGAGCGTAATTTTGATATGAAATGTAGTTGTACTGACTATATTTGTGTTGGAAATTTACTGGACTGTACCTCTTTTCTACAGATTGACCATAATCGTTTACGTTATTGCTATTTGAATAATCTAACGAATTGAAATTATTTTGATTGACTCCTGGCGATAAGCTGGCGTTTGGTATGTAACCAGTATAGCGAGGAGACATATTTGGAAGATTGGGACTTGGCATGGACGAGCCCACTCGAGGTGCTGTACCGGAAGTTGCCCTTTGTTTGTTATGTTTCCGGCGTCTTGGTCGGTATTTGTAGTTAGGGTGTTCAGTCATGTGAATAACTCGCAATCGCTCAGCTTCTTCCACGTACGGCCTTCGGTCTTGAGGTGTCAAGGATCGCCACTTTTTACCTGAAAAAACAATAACATTTCATTAATTTAGTTTAACAATTATTTCTTAACGTAAATTGAAAATGTGTAAATCAGTTTAATTGTGTTAAATTGAAGATAAAAGCTTTGAAGTTCATAACTGTGACAATTTCTACAAAATTAGAAAGTCTTGTTTAAGGCAAACATAGCAAAATTACATTGCAACACTTTAACCACATATTAAATTTATGTTCATGCGTCTGAGATTCTAATTACTGAAAGTCGTGTCTGCATATGTAAAAGTTACATAAAAATTATTACATAGAAAGACTTTGTTTTGGATTTCTGCAGAAACGGGAAATTTAGATACACTTAAAAAATCGCGCATTTTTAAACGAATTTATGTAGGAACAATAATATTTATTATTGATTGAATATAATTATTGATTTTTTTGTATCAAAAAATTTAAATTGTCATGAAATATGTCATGTAAACTTCACGAATTTGCATATGACTAATTGTTTCTTTTTATTTAACATAAACATTTGCAGCATCATGTTTTGTAGGTACAAAATTAATTTTAAGGCGCACCTAAAAAAGTCCGAAATATATTAAAAAAAAACTTGATTTAAACCAGATGCTCCAGAGGTAAGTAGACAACGGCGCAGTAACCTTTTAAAAAACCATTCGTCATTTACCTCGTTGTAATATTTTCTCATTAACAAGATTCACCTGTTATTAACTTTGACACCTTTATTTCGCTGTATAACTTTTTTCTGAAGTTTAGCGATTATGAACGGGGGACACCTACATTAACGAAATGTTTAAACATATTTAATTTGAATATATTATGACAACTAGGTAATATATATTTATTTTATTGGGAGATTTTAGTAACAGATGTTGTCTAGATTGTGTGAAGTTTATGATTTATAAGATCTTTTTATTATTTTTTATCCAATTGGTAGTTTATTTCATTCATTCGTTTTGTATCTCGTGAATGAAAATCAAAACCTGCTTCTTTACAAAATTACAACGCGTGCTTTGTGTCAAATAGTATTAAATTTATGCTGAATTTATATTTATTCGAATTAGAGAAAGCTCGGTAGAGCTTTAATGTGGATTTCTTGCAGATATCTTAGTTTAATATTTTTTTAACAAGGTTAATAATATTTTAATGGTATATAGGTTATAACTTTTACACAATTATAAGCAAATACTATTATATAAATTCACTTAATTTTTCTTCTATTGTTAGGAACTAAACGTAAATACCATTATTTACATGTGAACCATGTCATATGAATAAATAGTTTATAATTAAAGAGCTTTAAAAAATAATTAAATCACGTTTCTCGGAGTAAAATTAATTGCCAATTTTTTATTAATGAATTACTAATTTAGAAGATTTAATTAACACAACGAAACCTTTTTGCTTCTTAAAAAGCTGTATTTCACAATCACTAATTTAATTACTTTTGGTAACCGCTGGTTGCCAGCATTATTTAACATTGTTAAATTTAACATCTCAACGCAATGAGTTTTTGAGAAATGAAGTAACTTTGATCAAATAATTGTTGTGGTCGTTTCAAGAATATCATAATTTTGTTTGTCGAAACTTAATATTATTATATAAAAATCGAAAAAATAATTTAAAATGTAATAATTCAATTGTTTTATTACTGGAAATATGCTTGAAGTAAATTCAAATAAATTATAAGCACCGATAAAATTATGATAAAGTCAACCCCCACAATTATAATTCAGTTTATTCCACACTTCATTAAAATTCTTGACTGTGATATTGCTTTAAGTTGAGCTTTATATTTTATTAATTAAAATTACTTGAAAATCCAGATAAAATTGTATATACTATACCTACTATAAAAATTATTTATTAATGTCATAAAATGAAAATTGATATTTTATTGCTATTGTTTACTTAAAATATCACTAATTAATTTTTACCCAAGAATCAATAATTGTTATAAACATCAGAGCGACACTGCTTGATATGATTAATGAATGAATTTTCCGACGATGCAGAAAAGAAACAACTTTTTTAGTTAAGGGAACATTACTACAGACTACAATGCATTTTTTAATTAAAAGGTAAACCTTGTGAATCTTTCACATGGCAAATGTTCAAAAGCAATTATGCTTTAATACTTCAGTTAATGTTGTTATCCCTGTATGTTAATTTTTGTTAGGCATCAATTTGTAATTATTAACAAATTGTCACATTAATATAAAAATTAATAATTATCATTTTATGTGTACAGAAACTATAAAAAGATAATGTCAAATATAACATTCTATTATAGGTACATACTATTATACAAAGAATTATTACAATTTATTCTTGATAAGACTGATAAAATTATCAAAATTACAACAATTTAGTCAAAGCATATACAAACAACATAAGTTTTTAATAGTTAAATTTCTTTAATTTCGTAACTTTTTTAATATACACGCGTATATAATTTTTTTCAAAATTAAGTAAAGTTTTTCATTTTATAAAGTAAGATTAATTATTTTCTTAATTTAATACAAATATGTAATTAAATTTTTTTTATTACTTGACCTACATATCTATCAAAACTCGGTATTGTTATTTTGGTATGTAACAGCTTTTTAATTAAATTTTATATTATAGCTTTCTAGAAGTGCTACGTTACAAAATTGTGAAAAATATCTTCAAAATATGTGTTTTTTATAACAATATTTTAATCAGCATCCCGAAAGCAAGCAAATGTCATTCCCAACAATAGCAGAAATAGAAATTTTGGTAATTTTAAAGCAAAATGAACATATTCGCTATATCTACGTGCAGTTACGTAATGGAAACAACTTACAAATCACAAGATACAGTAAAATGATTCATTATGAACACAAAATAAAGTAAAATAAATTATTCCAGAACTAAAATATTTTTGTAATAATAAAATTGTTTACACAAGAACGTATGAAAATTTAATTGTTCTCGACCTTGATAATATAAATTTATCATGTAAATTAATCAAACGTTTGAAGTAGAATTTATTTTGAAATAATTTATAATTATAATGTGTATTCGTCATAATGTCAAAATATTAGAGACACGGTTTTAGTAATTTGTGGTATAATGCAAGATTTGTTTTCGTAGTTCATCTGGCCACCCGCAGTGCTGCAATCGCTCTGTCAATCACTGATCACGCCCCTCAATAATTAATCATGCTCGACCAAGGTATATCAAGTTATTTATACTCGTTTACAAAATGTTCAGTGGTATATCTTGCCAGATATCTTGAAAGTACATCAAAGAGAAGTATCACTCATATTTGCCTATTTACATAATGTATTCTTTAAGTGTAATACACATAATTAAATTTTCAACAATACTGTATTTTTTATTGAAAGTCCCAATACTTGGGTATGCCTAAAATGCAAATTGCTTTCCTGGTTAATAATATCAAACTTTAAGAACTCCAGATAAATCTATGTCTTTAGATTAATATCAAGAGTGAAAGATAATTCAATTTTTGTAAAGGTAGAGCTACAGAAAAAACTATTTCATTGATTGATGCACACCGGTAGGGGGCTCGGTTAATGCTTTAGTCTCTCCATAAGGAGTTCTTTTACCTAAACTGCACGTGAATGCAGAAAGCTTTTCAGGAAATACAAATTACCTCTGGTTATACTCGACTGCTTTTTAATGTCCAAAATTACATAAACCTTAACCGAACCCCTCGCATTGGCTTTGTTCGGGTCAAACTTTAATTTCATGGGCACATATCACTTCAATTAGATAACATCGCCTACATTTTTAAAATCAATTCAAGTCTGATATTAAACTTGTTCGACATCTTGAATTTTATGCAACAGTTGCTTAAATATGATTTTGAAACAAGTTAAACACAATTTTTATCGTGATGTATAATTGTAATTATTATCAGGTACATGTTTTTGATAAGATATATAGCACACAAAGAAACTTTTTTGATGTAAATAACTTACAGTTAATTATTACCATATAAAAATTAAGTAAACTTTTGAAACTATCAAAATCGTGCCCCGTTGTTGTATTATTGTTGTCAAAATGTTTTCATTTAAAGATTTAAAATTATAATTAGTACTGGTAACATATTTTTCAGTCATGACGTGAACATCCCGAATGTAAATTTTTAAAAAATCACGGTATAACAATATTACATCTTATTATGTCAAGAGATGTACAGGCAGACTACAGCGCTAGTCTGTAAATAAAATTTAAAAAAACTTAGTCCGAAAATATTAGAACAAGTGCCGCACCCTTAAGAAAACATTGTCATTTCGAAGTAATACGATTTGTGCTTTAGGATGATTATTAATAATTCACGTATAATATTATTGTGTTGGTGGAACAGCTATTAGATTTAATGTTGTTATTTAGTTTTAATAGTTGTTTTATGTGATCTGCAATGTAAAGATGGATTTTAAATACATCTGAAACATTTTTCTACTTCTAAAAATTTGTTTATGTCTTTCAATATAAAATATTATAACACCTCGTGGATATATGTAATCAATAAATAAGGTAAATATGCCGCCCAAGTAAAAATACATATGTAATATACAATACCCGCCAACTCACTAGTGGATTTAACTTCTTGTTTTTTACCGGCTTTCTTTTGATTCAAAACAATTACGCATATATTTCATGGTATAAAGTTTATATATTCAATATTCTCATGTAAATTAACGCTCTAATTTAACACCAACTTATAAAATTTTTATAGTGCTTAATTAAAACAGCATAATTCAAACCTAAAAATTATTATGTAAAACAAATTTTTGTATCAACACAGTTGTTTTTAAATTAATATCTGACACCGCCTATTATATGTTCATTTCTTAATGCTCGTTTTAAATTCTAATTATAATTGTAGTTAGTCAGAAGTAATATAAAATTACAATTATTGTATTATCAAAGTTTTGTTAATTTATTTAATTTTATGGTTAATGATTTATTTTAAATATTTTATTTCTATCACAAAAAGAAAATTTGTTAAAACTTATTAAAATAATATTAACATAATCAATATAAAAATTTAAGAAAAACCGTCTGACTAGTTTACTATTGAACGCATGCTATCAATAGTTTAACGTGAAATCCTAACCACGGTACAATAGTTTATGCACCAAAGAATTTTCGACTTGGACACTTCAACTAAACTGAATTATCTATATACATATATATATTAAAGAGATAAAAATGAAGTTAATTATATTTCAATTATTTTGATATACCTATTCCAAGTTTAATTATGGTTTTATTGAATTAATACACTGTAAGTACCTAGTGCAATGCAGTTCTCTGGTTTGTAATTAATGTAAACCGATATTTGTAATTGAAATTGGTTTTCTAATGATGGCTTGTATTTACATACCTATTTAATTTTATGAATTATTACATAACATCTTTTTATAGCAAATACCTTTTTTTATAGTGGTTATGAAGCGTTACAATTAAAACGTACAGTTAATAACTTGAACTGTTTGGTTAGAAAATTGCCAATAATCCGAAATTTTATGTTCCTATAATAATAATTATATTCTTTTTACTGCTGATTTTTTGCACAATTTCAAATACATAATTGGATTCTGGTTAGAAGTAAGATATTGAATTTGTCATTTAAACTTAATAAGTAAAGTTAGTTTCGTAATACTTTTTAAAAAAAATTGTTTTTATATAAGTGTAGGGAATCCCAGGTTTTTATGATATATTTGTCTTGTTTATAAAATGAGTAGTTTAACATCAGGCAATTGCCAGGTACTTGGACGTCAAAAGTAAAAGTGTGAGACTTTTTGTGTGCAAAAATACAGACTGAATGAATAATTGAACTAATTAACGATGTATTTTTTGTGTTAACTAATTTGTAAAAAAAACTCATCAGTTACACCCGATCTAATAGTGTCTGCTATTTTGTCTTGTGTATTTTTAAAAATCTTTTATTTTTTTATAATCAATAGATAAGTGGTTTAGGTAGTGTAACTCGATATTAATCATATCAAATTTTTTAGAAAAATTATATTGTGTTATCTTAAAACATTTTAGTTCTAAAAAATGTTCGTGAATTTATTCGGTTTTCTAAAAAATTTGATATGATTTTATTTTTTAATCTGTAATGTAATAATAAATAATATGTTTTTGTAAACTTATTAAGTTTAAATAATATATTATATTATCAATGTAACATTTTTATTAGTCATATTACACCTGAGATTACTTGCATAAACTTGGCCAGTACACCAAAGCATTTGAATTTCCTACAAAAGCTTGGGCGTCCATATAATTTTCTCTAAGAGAGGGCAAACTAATTTTTTTAAATTAATATACATTACAACATGAGAAAGTTAAGTTCAATTAACAATAAGCTTTTTTTAAAATATTTTCTATTTACTATTCCCCTAAGTTTTTTAAATCTTAAATTTCAAATGGAATCTCAATTTGAACAACTAAAAATGTTGTGGAGTTTAAAATTTTGTTAAACTCAGATTTCTAGTTTTCACTTCTAAAAGCTTATCTAATAACAGGTTATGAGTCCAGGTTAACTATACCTTAAAGATTGAACCAATTCTTTTGAATACTTTTCAAAACGATAAATCAGATTATAACAATTATTTCCATATAGTATGTACATAAATTTCTATTTTTTAATTAATATAATTTGGCAGATAAAAAGTGCCTCGTTATTGGACATACATGTAAATAGCCAAATATATGAAATACAAAGTCTTAGCATGCCGGTTTTGGTATTAATATCATTATAAGTTTTTAAGTTATACCAAATATCAATATATCGTACATAGAATTCTATATGTTAAAACTTTCAAATTGATTTTACAACTTGTTGAGTTTTAGTTCAGCTGAACTTATCTTAAACTGCTATTATCAAACTGGTCCTTAATGACTTAAAACGTGCATTTAACTCCTAGGGTTCGGGGGGAGGGGTACCCTTCGTTACTTAATGTTCACCTAAGTTGTAGCCTGTTGCTAGCCATAAGTAAATTAGTACATGTTTGAAAAATTTGGTAAGTAAAGAAAAATTAAAAAATTAATTACTTTTGTGCTACGGAAGGCCAAAAACTACTTGTAATAATAACATGTACAGCAGAAAGGCGATGCGTTTCTTCATTTATTTATTGTTATACATAATTATATGGCAAATAACATTTGTAGAAAATAACTTAATATATATTTATATATAATATATTTGCTCTCACTTCTTGTTATTTTTACTGTTATACATGACTGATGATCGAAAATAATCGTGAAATAAGGGCCTTTATATTATGTCACAGAGTTTTTTATTTTTAAAGTAATTTTTATCATTTCTATAGCGTAATTTTTTCAGAATTCTATTGTTTATTCAAATATTCTAAGTTCAACCCTGTTAAATGAGAATTATTGTCATTTTAGTGTTCTTTAAATATTATGTTTTTTGTGTAGTATGTATTCTTTACTTAACAGTTAAAAAATTTTATTATTTTAACATTTGTTAGGCTTGATTATTTTAAATAACATTTGATTAATTTTTGAAGGTTTTTTACAAAGAAGTTGGGAAACTCGGAGTTAAATATTTTCCTCGGGAAAAACATCTGTTTTACTGCAATGAGTTATTTACATATCTCACTGAAAGTACAACTGACAGAAAAAATTCAGAAGACAACATATTAAGATAGGCTGTTTATGCAATAGTAAATGACAAAACATGCAGTAAAAATTGATGAAAATGCAATAAAAATGTCACATAATATATATTAATGTAGGCCACGCCTTAAATTAATAATTGTTCTAAACAATTTGATGTCTTTGTTTTATTGGTATTGAAAAAAAGAAGTAGATATACGACCCACATTTTTAACTTTTTTTTAAGGTAAAAAAAACAAAACGAGTAATAAACATAGAAACAATTACGTATGTAATATCTAGAATAAATAATGCAATTATTATATTGTATAATCGAAAATTTAAAACCTTTAAAAATTTTCCACTTGTACAACTTTGTACCTGATTTATTGTTGTTCTTGTAATTGTTCTGTGTTTAAAATAAATGTAAATTTTGTTAATTAATAATTAATAGTCAAGATTTTTAAATGTTTATAGAAATTTAATTGATCGGTGTACAAAAGTGGTAGATTTACTTGACAATACAAAATAAAATTAAAGATACTGACAATTTTAAAATAGAGGAATTAATATGAATATAACAGTTTTCAATAAGCAAAAAATCAAAATCCGAGATCTCTTTTCTACTCTCTTGCAACCCCAGCACCACCTAGGTTAGGGACTTTTAGTATGTTTGGGATATCCAAATATCCTTCTAGAGTTTCTATTTGCGCGTTCATTGCCCGGACAATACTCTATACGAGTATATTATTATAATACTAATATTTTCTCAAAGTTTTAATAGATAATTACTTATAATTTTTAAAAATATTCTAAAATACAAAAATATTATCACCAGATATTGAAATAAAGAGAATAAATCGGGTAAACATTTATTTCGACATAGACAGAGTTGGCCGAAAGAAATTTGATTTACCAGTATTTATTGTTATAGTATACATAATATTCTTTGTTTTAAATACGCAATCTAATATGCGTATAGGGATTACGACTTTATGACTGAATTTCGTAAGGAACTTTTCTCAGCCTAAGTTGAAAATTACAAATACATTTAATGAGAATGTTTTAAATGCGCGGAAATTACAAAAATTGTCTAAGTTACATAATTGCAATTTAAATTTGACAAATTTTAATTTTAACAAGTTATTATTATAATCATTATTCTAATTAAAATGTTTAGTAAGAATAAATGTAATTTAAAATTAAATTAATTTTTGTTTATTAAGCAGCATGAAGATTCTAAATTTTCTAGATTTCCATTTGAAGTTTTCAGTATGTTATAAAAAGCACGATTGTATTAAATAGTAAGACATGGTCTTTTATTGAAAATATATTCTGCTGAAAATTATATGCCGATGGTATTTGGGTGGAATTTAAATCTTACCGCTATCTCAATGTCGCGCAAAAAATTTTGGATTCAAATTGATCTGGAAATATAATTCGTGCATTCATTATTATTTACATATCTATTACTTAACAGAATTTTACGGAAATCGAATCAAAAACCCACGAGAATTTCTAACATTATAATAGCAGACTATCGACTACAGACTACGAATATGAGATTATTTTTACAGTAAGTCTATGTTTATAATTCAAATACAATTCAATCTATCTCTGTACAAAGCAAAGCCAACTTAAAGGCTAAAACTTTTGAACGTGAAGAATATGGTGATGATAACCAGAACTAAATTTGTAAGATTTATTTCACAACTGTAATATTATTTCAACTTTTAATTAAGATGGATGACGTCAGTTTTGTTAGCTGGGCCGCCCGCGATAATCATTGTGATGCATAGTGGGTCTGTTAGCGCGTGTCGGCCCGCCTAGGTTAGGTGCGGCCACACTATAAGTACCTTGCATCTCTCGTTTATCCAAGCTTAATAAAATTATATGTATTTAAGTTATTCGTTGGATGACTTTCAATTTAGTTCTGTATTTCAGAAAAGGAATGCACAGTTTATTCATTTAAAACCAATAATTCGGTTAATTTTGAAACACTAACTTGGTAAGTTTTGGTTTTTCGAAGAAATTATTCGCGTGCAAGAAAATATGAATCAACTGATCTTAAATTATGTCAAGTACTAAGCTTACTTAGAAACTGTAATTAGGTTCTATAATAACAACACGATAGCAAAAATCCAGGTCGTAATATTTAACACAAATAAATAACTAAAAAGTATACATTTTAAGTATGTGGTTTATGTATTATACCTACATACCAAACAGGTATGTTTTGATATATGGTTATTAATCAATTTTCTTAGACAAAAGTGATTCAGCAATATCGAAGAGGAAATTAAAACAGTATTTATCATGAGCATGCCACCTAATGTTAACCAAGTCTCGATAAAAACATTTCAAGTAGTATAATATATTTTATTGCTTCGAGGGGGATGACTGCGTCATCGTTAAACCAAAAATGTTAAGAATTTAAAAAAAAATTGCTAATCACTCCGGTAGGTATTAAATAGAAAATTTCATTGTCAGATCTCGCTTAATAAATTAAAAAATCGTTTTGTTCTTTACGTAAGCATCTCAACCTTGCTATATCATGATTTACCAGCATTCCATGTTATTAAGAACAAAATAAAATTAGAAAATTTTCCAAAAGGACTTTGAATATTCATAAGGATTGACGTTTTTAAAATGTTCCGATATATCGAAATGAGAACAAAATATTCCTTTGCGGTTGGGGTTAAAGACATCTGTAAACTGCACAGACATAAGCAATAAATAATAACATCCATCATTGGTTGAATATTATTAGCACTAAACATTTGTAGTACATACATATCTTGGCAATTGTAAACTACATTAACTACAAATGAAATATTACGACAATTCGGTGTCATATAAGTAATGAACAACACTGTCTGACATAACATCTATAATACAAAATAGCAATATTTTAATTTTTTTGCAAACTGTTTGTTTAATAGAATTATAAATCACGCGAACGGACGCGTAATTATTATCTATTGAACGTGAAAATTAATTGATTTTACCATAAAACACACAAAATAAATTTCACGCTTGGTTTTCTCTAAACCATGCTATCCAACGCTAATAAGGTTATTAACTGACATTTTTATGGTTTTTTATTTTAAGCTTAATTATTTGGTAATTTAGATCTATTAGAATGCCGATAGTTAAAATTGTTCAAAATGACTTATTAACCGGAAACATGACGTCATAGGAAGCTCGCAAGTTATGCACACTTATTGCTCCGGACACTCCTTTTCATGGTATGTTTAATGACTTCTTTAAAAATACACTTTTGGAAAATTCGAGTTGTTACTTTGTTCTGTCTTTTGACTATTTTACAACATTGTTAATTACATCACGTGTCTTCCAACAAAAAGTGTTATCAAAACTATTATTCGAATTAAATACCGTAGACTGTCGGTCTCAAGAAAATAAACAAAATAATGCTAGACTACAATTATCCTTTTTGACAATTACTAGAAATTATACACGTCATAAATACCTAACTTTGGATTTAATAAAGTAATATCGCTTTGGCGTCTATTTGAAACAGGAAAGAGTTATTCAGCATTTTTTTCAAACTAATTAATTATTTTTGCGATTTGCTAAATTAAATAGCAAGGACCTCGTAAAACCGCAATTATTTCCTCTTCAACTAAAAAAGAGTCTTAGAATTAATAGAATAATAATTGTTATGTTGTTGTTTTCATTGGTTTTTCTATATTATTTGCTATAATACTATAATATAATTTTTGGTTTTGTTTATAAAATTTTCCATTTCTTTCTGGGTAATAAAGTTTGGAAAAGCTCTCGGATTACGTTGTTTTATTTATTTTTTTTAAAGCTTTTATATATTTATAAGTTAATTTGACATTTTACATGACAAACTACTATGATTAATGACAGACTAAAATTAATTAATGATACTATAAAAATTCTATTACACAAGAAATAAAACTGTCCCACTAGACTTATAATTAAAAGTGTTTCCAATAGAAAATTTAAGCTTGAAAATTAAAAGTTAAATAATCACATAATTAAATTTTGATAATTACGACTATTATCCAAATAATGTTTGCAAATATAATATCCTATGTAATTAAGCACAGTATAAACTCTCTTTGTAAATTAAAAAATTATATACAAAGTTAAACAGATTTATAAGCTGATAATCTTTCTGTAAGTTACAAGAGAAATAAATCATTTCACTATTTGCTTTAATTATACATAATTATATATTAACATGTCATTACACACTGCATTAAAATAACAAATACTTAATTTAAATAAAATAACTATTTATAGCACCCACAGACGAGTTTAATATAATTAAATTTTAGATGTAAGCACTGAGTGGCTTTATAAGCGTTAAATTTAAGGTATTGTTTAAATCTGCACTAATAGTAAATAATGCTAAATACTTTGAGTAGCTTCAATTATAATAGCTGGGAATTATCTCGACATTCTTTCAATTATAAGCTATACTTATTTTTTGCCGCTTATTAAAGCAATTAAATATCAGCAACACCAAAAAACAAAATAAAATAATTTCGAGTTCGAATCAAAAACTTTCAAAGGTTTCCAAATGTAGTTCTTTCAGAATTTGGGTGTTAACATCGTTAATTTCAATGCAAAGCTTCTCTGTAGTCAATTTTTATTTTTATAGTTGCGAAAGTTGCCCAATAATAAATTATTATACAACAATTTAGAAAGGATAAAATGCTATTTTATTGAAAATTAATAAAAGTCAATAAGCTATTGCAAAATGAATCAATAAAAATTTATAATTGCGTTATCCCATTTAACAATTGTAAGCTAATTATAGTTTATCTCAACATAATTCATAATTATTTAAAGAAGGCAATTTTAATAAAGTTATCATTAAAATTCTATGCGGATTTTGGCGGTGCTGCGTTATTAAGCACAAAAAATATAACCCTTGTTTACCAAGCGTTTAGTATTAATGATATATTATGTTCACAATTGACGAATAATTCGGCAATAAAAATTAAAAGTTAATGTTTGAATTTGAATATGCGGCTGTTCAAAAAGTGTACCTATTAATGGTTACGTGGTTTGGAATCTTTAAGCAGAAACTTAACATTTTGACTATACAAAATTAACGTACCTTAACGTACAAAGAACTTATTTGTAATTTGAAGACACACGGTTCTAGGTTTTACAGCGAGTTTTATTATACCACCTTAAGGTTAAATTTTATACATTTCCAAAGATTTATTTATGTGATTTATGTTAAATCGCGAGTTCAATAATCTTTAGAATCAAAAATTTTTAATGTCAAGTCCCATTGGTTTCTTTTTCGCAATCGCACATTTATTAGTATACGTGACATAAAAATATCGTAAGTGTTGGTGGTAAACCTATATAATCCACGGAATTGTTTACATTTTATGTTTTCCTATAAGAAAAGTAGCAATAATAATTTTATACATCGATAAATATATACATACATCTTGGGTATGGTACGAGTGTAAGATTTTATTTGCATAACAATATTTTTGTTTACAGTAGCAACGGACTTACACCATACCACAGTATTACAAGGAACTGTAAGTTACACGCATTTTGAAATAAATTTAATTATAAATCGTTATCAGAAAATGTTTAGAAAGTGTGATTTAGAAAGAAAGTCAAGCGGTAATAAAAAATTATCGATGCTCTCTATGCTTTAACCAAAGGTACTCTACTCTTTTAATTAACAATTTCTTTTGTATAATTTTTATTATGACCATTCTGTGTAGATTATAAATAACGTATCTTTGATTTGAATAAATCGTTTTAAAAATCTTTCGACAGAATCCGCTTTGTCATTCTGAACAGGCACGGCAACATTTAAAAATGTCACGAAGTAATTGGAGGTGCACCTGAATTCGTCGAATAACTATTTACCTGCAAACGAAACAGAAACCGATTAAAAAATATTTAAATGAACAGTTACAAATTTATTTTTAATTTAATAAATGCCTTTCTGCATTAAATCGTTCAGATACAGATTAGTAGATATCAAAACAGATAACTTACATACTTTGCTTGTCGCCCAGTGTTTCGAAATGTTGTTCAAAACATTTGTAAATTAAACAACAATTTTCCCCAAAATTTTGTGATTTTTATCTTTTCAGTTCCATATTGTTGCACATTAGTAATTCGAGTTAGCACCGAAAAATAATCATAACAAAATCTTTGTTTTGTTATTTTAATGAAAAATGTTTTTTTTTAATTAGCGCAGAGAAACAACATGCATTCCAAAAAATAATTAAAATCTCTAGTGTGAAATTTTAATATATTTTTCGTAAGTAATGGTTTTATTAAAACAATTCATGTAAGGTTATAAAGTTAAACAGCCAATGAACTTATGTAATAAAGATTATAAAAGCACTGCTTTTGAGATAAGATAAAATTTATTGAAAATAACTCTTTAACTAAAAAATACCTATACTTGTTTGCTTGCTTTTTAATAAAACTGCTGTGACCTAAAATTTATTTAAATTTATCAAAATTTATTTAGGTTTTTAGCCTCGGTAAAGCAACAATGTATGAGATTGGTTATCCTTTGCGCTATGCTTGTTGCTGACAATTAGTGTTTGGAAGCTTCAGACATTATTTACAATATAACCTTCAAACTATGGAGAATGCAACCAATGCAATGCCATTCGTGAAACCTGCATTCAAGTCCTTGATAATCTATCGAAACGTTACTGTAATTTTACTTGTTAAATTTATTTATTCAATAAGTTTGTAAATCTTTAATTGCAAAATTCTGAAGTATAACGAAATTATTAAAAAGTGTATTAATTGTTTAATCAGTTTTCAGGTTTTGTAAAAATATCATTAATGTTATTAAAATGTTCAATCTTTTATATATTACCAGATTTATTGTCTGATCAGAAGCCGAAATTCGAAACACAATGTTTAAAAACAGTGTATCAAATTATAATCATTCAATTAAATATTTTTTATACTTATAAGTTATGAATTGAATTTTTAATTTTAATTTAACATGAAAGAAAAATTTGAATCTAATTACAAAAATAGAAACTAAAAATTTTGTATTGCTAAGATTGCGCGGTCTGAAGGCCGACTTAAATTTACCATGGTAATTTCTAGAAAGTATTGTTGCTGTTCCACCACTGTCGCATAAATTTGACATGTGATTTTAAATTATTACAAATAAATCAATCGGAGACTGGTTGACATAGGAGACAATGGAGACATAACATACACCTACTACATTTTAAATAAATAAATTTAAAAAAATTTTTGTTATTAATTTTCTAACAATATCGTCAACAAAAAAAATCTTTCTACCCATGTGGTAAGATACGATACTACAGATACGATATTAAGAAATAAATTGAAGTAAAATACGCAAACAATTACAATAAAATTTGAATAATTTATTTTTAATACTTTAAACGGTAAATACTTAGTTCTATATATGGTTATACAAACATTTATATAAATACTTGCATGTCAGATACTGCTCTAAATCAACAATTACAAATACAACAAAAAATAATTATTAGCATATCGGAATGGTAACCTCAGGTTAAATAATTTAATATTGGAGAAGACTGCACAATTATTAATTTTTAACACTTACTTTTTAAACAAATCTAGGTTTACGGTAAATAATATATGGCCGGTTCGGCATCGACAAAAATTGAAAATAAACCTGAAAGCATTTCTCGAGGGATAAACTAGCAAAAAGTTTCTTAATTCAAACGATGAACCCGTGCATCCAACGAGGAAATTCCGCTTCGGTGCTTATAAAAGCAATTATAGAAAAAAATGTCAACTTATTGAATGGATTGATGTTTATATGGGTATAAAATAAATATAATTAATAATAAATAATTTTAGCATAAGGAAAGATAATAGAAAAACTTTTGATTAAAAATGTATGGTTGATTTCTACACTTTCTGCTCAAAATAAATCAAATGAAGAACCGATCAAAAAAGATCATAATTTAATTTTTCAAAATTTTGAATTAAATACAGACTATCTTTTCCTTCCTTCATTTTCGGGAGCGATCTCATTAAAATTAGATCTTTCGACATTTCAAGACGCTGGCGCTGCTGCGACTTACAGAATGAATCCGTATTATATAAAAAAACCAACATGCATATTATTGCTAATATAATATGCATTTACATAGAAAAAAACTAAGTTGGAGAGGAAACAGTCAAGGTTTGATTGATATATACTGTATATAAATTGCATTGGCTTTTAATAGTGTCATCTCCGTGTAAAAAAGATTTATTGTTGCAATTTTACAATTTATAATTAAAAGATTTAAATAAATAGTAATAACATGCATAAAATTATTAAACTTTAAATACATAATTGAAGGATCGAGTAGAAAAAGTAGGTTAATTCCTATTTTATTAATTTTTGATATAATACAAAGTGAAATATGATTTTGCTCTAGAATTTCATTTTTTAAGTCGTATCTATCTATATCATGCATTTAATTAAAAAAATTCTAAATAAAGGCATTTCCACAATTTTAAAATTAAGCCATTCAATTATTATTATTATTATAAATTCCGAATATTTTTATACGCTCTCTTTTAACACAATTATATACTAGGATATTTTCAGTTCCACTCGTTTTAAAAACCTGGAAATGTCAGAAAATTTTAAATTGTTTAAAACTAGCGAGAAATCAAGAAATTTTTTATTTTTATTCTAAAGTTAAAGAAATTAAATATTTTTAAATAAAAAAATGTATAAAAATAGGCTTTTCTAAAAACAATAGAAAACTATTATATCATGTGAGTACGCACCGGGGGGGTCTGCTGGTACGGAGAATAACCTAATTGATACATTTTTGTTAAATAACCAAATTTCATACATGTGTATTTCAACGTACACACACCTTATCACCTCACGGGATAATATTGACCATTTTTACATTATTTATAGTTATTGTTTCTTTAGAGCAAACTATGAGCCCACTGCTTATAACATGGGAAAATATTCCGTACATGAAATCCGCGTATGTACCACAGTCGGTTGATAAGCTAATTTCTTTGGTAGTTGGTAAGTTAAACTTGAACATGTTGGTAGTATAATAGTATATTACTAGTCTAGAATTAAAAATTGCTAGTTACTGTACGCATAGCTATACTGCAAGGCCAGTAACAAAGATTTTCGAAATATACTATTTTATAGAAAATCAAAAAATAAAATATTTTAAATTAACATCACAAGCAAAATATTGAAGTTCAATTCGTTGCAATTAAACGAGGTATATTATTTTTACAATAATATAACGTAAAAATGACAATTTTTATAATTTATTTGCTTGTTTAGTAGACACAATTAGGTGGCAATGTTTACTTATTTTATAAGTGAAGTCAAATATTACTAAATAATATTATTTAATAATATTTTTTTTAAATATTACTAGTCTAATTTTATTAAAATTGGTAACGTAGCGCTTTCTCAATCTAAGTATCGAGATTATCTAGTTCGGAAAATGTCGTTTTCTCTATGAGTTCCGCTTAATTTAAAAAATAACATGTGCTTTGTGATATTTTAGTTTTTTTACACTTTTTATCACAACTACTAAATTTTTAATATTTCTTTTGTATTTTTTACTAATTTCTAAGTTCACGAGTTGAAATAATCGTTTTTTTATGTATTTGCATATCACAATTATTTATTCTTCAAAAAAGCGATAAAGATGTATTTTTTTTATAAAAGCATACAGTATGTCATCTGTAGGAACATCAGAGAATGAAAATATTATGTTTGATATACCCTTTGATAATTTTTAAGAGTTGTCAATATCCAATCTACTTGGCCGTTCTCACCTACTATACTTAAGATTGTATATTAAATACAATCCTGACTTAGGATTGTCTTAGGGTAGTGAATATTGCAAATAAATTTTCTATAAATACATTAGTATATCTTTGTGTTTTAAAAGCTTCGTCAATGCCAAAACACACCAGAAAGTAATTTTTCAAAACTTAAATACCTATGCAAAATTAAACATCTTACAAACCTGTACATGAGTTAAATAAGTTAAAATTCACATGATTAATAAACGGAAAATTTTTTATTTTATAACTTCAGGTTGCAAAGCTTGGAATGGAGTTAAAATAAGTTTGACAAATAATGATCATATAGTACTTACATTTTGCAAGATATACATATTTATAACAGTTATTGTACAGAGTGTTGGCAATAGACGAGTATTAATAATGATATCGGTCAGCAGACGCCGACATGGTAAGTTAAGACAGCTGATGAATGCTGTGTCAAATCCTGCAGACAGGTACACATCGCTCATACTCCAGCTTGGTACCTCGCAACTGGACATGGGTATCTCTATTTGACATACCTACATTACCTTAGCAATTTTAATGATTAAATCTGACAATGAGTAATCAGTGTGAAAATTTAATTTTAGTCTTACACATCTTTGCAGTTGTGGATTATACATTACATATTTTTTTAGATTACCTAACTTCAAAATTATTATATTTTTTGCGATTACACCGAGAAGAAGTTTTATTGTTTTTATTCATTCACGCTGCTTAACTATTAATTAGTACTATTAGACTAATTTTAGTTAAAATGTGTGAACAGTCCCTGATGAAACTTTGTACCATACATGTTTGCTACGCTGTCTTAATTTAAAAAATACGTGTTAAGACAATCGTGATTATTAATCTTTCACAATTTGGCACACAGAGATGTGTGCATCCTTTGAACGAAACCTTAGCAATTTTTGTTAGAAAACGTTATTTTTCACCGTTTATAATATTAAGCAATGATATTTTTTTAAATTAATTGTGCAATCACAAAAAATATAAAAATTAGTAAATTAATTGCTTAACGATTACAAGACGATTTTTAAACTGGTACACTCTAAATTAAGTTGGTTGAGATAAGCACAAGAGTTTCGCTAGACATTCCAATCGTACTTGAGGTAATTTAGTTTATCAAAACCTAAATTTTATTATTTACTAATAACAAACAAGACCAACAATTTGTGATTTACGTAAAATTTTGTAACTGGCACCACTTATATACATCAATTAAGTACTATATTACACAATTACCTAGAAGCGAGAAAAACATCGATAATGTATTTGTAAGAATTTTATAAGTTTATGTGATTTTATACATCATAAAAATATAATCAGAATTATATATAAAAAATCGACAGCATTCCTTCTCTCTTGGGAATAACATCATGATGTATTACTAAGAAGCATCAACAGTGTGAAAATGTCTCTTATTGATGTTAAATATGAGTAAAATCAAAGATTAATCTACGAATTTATCTTCCTAGCTTATTTGTTAACACTTGTTTAGAAATCAACAAAGGAAAAGATATTTTCACTTAGGAAATCAATTTGATTTGAGTTGAAAGTTACAGCAGTCTAGAATCTTCCTACAGTTCAGCGGTTCGTAATCCAAACGATCGAAAGAGCCTTATCAAAATAAAAAAAAAATAATTTGTCAATTTGTTTTGTTTGCTTTTCTTTACTTTCTACTAGTTGATTTTTACTTGGCTCTGTGAATGTATTAATGAAGAAGTAATAGATTCTCACTCTTTCTTTCAATTGGCGCTATAAGTTCTCCAATCTGCACTGAACTTTCATTAAAAAATTAAATGCAATAAAATGAGTGAATAAAGTGAATTATTTATTGGACAACTAATCATAACTACGGTTTTAAAAAACGAGTTTATTGCGTATAATAATTCATTATTTGAATTTGTAATATTGGAAAAGTTCTATTAAAGTAGACATGGTAATTTCTCATACAGGTAGATATAGTTCGTGGAAATTTAAATATACAGTGTAAAACATTTTATTTTAATTCCTTATTTTCAATTACATAAAACTAACAACTTCCTTGCAGCGGCGTAACTTGCAGCCGTACAACTTAGTATTGAAGTGAACGATGGCCTAAAACAGCCTTTAAAGTTCGACAGACTTTTGCTGTTTGTGTTAAAAGCACGAAGCGAAATGCATAAAGTGACGTCACATCGTAAACTTTTGCAATAAATTACATTGATTGGTCTTGCCTGATTGCCAACAAGAAGTGTTACTAAGAAAAAAGCGTACCTGTGCGGTGATGACAATAATCATTTTATCTTTATGCGCTTCTTACTAGCTAAAAGATTCAGTTGATTTTTAATGCTCCAAATCTAATCAATTTGTTAGTTAATTATTTTGTTGAAAGTGTAAAGTTGTTTATTTCTATGGCAAATTTACTTAACTTATCGTTTTTTTGCAAATTAGTAACGAAGTAGTAACTTACAAGATTTATTTAACACATCTCTGAGACATTTCAAATTTCTGCATAAAATAATATAAAGATAGAAAAATCATTTCTCAACATGGATGGCGTTCGGGAAAAAAGTATAAGTGGATTCTCTCACTATTTATAAGTTTTTTATTGATTATGTTTTTATAATTTATATTATGGGGTTTTTTCACTGACTACTTGGTTTGAACAATACTGTCCATGCTGGGCTACTTGATTAATTAGTTAAAATCTTCTAATAAATAATTCATAATTCAAAAATGATATTGTTACGCTTACGTGTAAAACACCGAATATGTTTCGCTTTTGCGACTACAAAGTCGTGTACCCCGATGTGTGGGCGTTCAAAGAAGAGATATTAAAATAATTGATGTCATTTTAATTCTAGTAATCTTTGATTCTGAATATCATACGTGGAAACGGCTATTATTCAAGAATTTAGTATAATTGAAGACTATGATAAACTTGATTCACAAAACATCTAATTATATTATTTTGGTAAGTTGCTCTATCTGGAAATTATAAAATATTCAATATCAAAATTGGTACATAAAAATTAGGTCCGAATAAAAAAACTAATTTAACTAAATTATTGGCATAATGTAAATTGAGTACTTATAAAAAAACTAATATAAAGTACACGATTCTGCCAACAGCAACAGCTGTATAACGGTTACTCCGTAGTCGGCTGTACGTTACATATTTTTTAATTATGAGTAGGCACGTGCTTTTACATTTACGCATACATTAATTGTAAATGTTAGACATCATTTGCCAGACAGTATTTAACATATAAAAAATTTAACTCGAGTAGTTCGATTATATAAATTGAGACAACAAACGATCGATCATTCTCGGGATCGCAACCAGACAAAATTCTCATTTTTGCAAGTAATTTCAAAACTTGAGTTTTGTGGTCTGATGGTAGCATGATTATATATTTTCCGTATTTTAATGACATTAAGTTTGCAGAAACCCATAGTTTCGTTGAATTAAAAGTATTGTAATCATCCACATGAGATAACATATTAAAATACATTCATCAAAACTATCAAAGTGAATCAGATTTGTATCTAATCTGAGGTCTCAAATGTTCATTATCAATATATTTTTCTTAATTTAGGTTCACACCAGTGGCGGCTTGTCGGGGTAGGCAGGGTAGGCAGTGCCTCACCAAACCGACAAGCCAAGTTTTTCAAAAAGTAATTTATATATTTTGTATAATGTATATATTATAAAGTTGTATACGAAAGATTACGATAGCTCATAACCACCAAGTTATGATTTAAATTAAAGTTTCAAAAAAGTAATTTATAAGGTTTGTTTAATGCTTAAAAGATTAACTTGAATATGAAATAATATTTCGGTAGTATTAGATAAAAATTACATCTTTGTTTTAAAATATAATATAAGTTATAGCAAGAATTAATTAGAACTATAATTTTTACTTGTATTATTTTTTGATCAATTTTTAAATTTTTTTTAACATTTTTGTATGTTTTTAGTTAATATTATATATTTTTATTATAATAATATGCTGTAATATTATTAAATGACATTGAAAACATAAATACTTTTTAAAAATAATATAAATTCTGGTAAATTTAAATAAAGCGAGTCTTGTTTTGTGACTTCACGGTCAACATAAACAGTTCGTTCGTGAATAAGCGCACTGCCATTATTGGACATTGATTTCAACTTTTTAACTGCCTCAAGATTTATCAATACCTACCGTGCTTGATCCCGTGCGCGTTTGTACAAATTTATACCTAAGTTTACTTAATAGTTCAAGGCGCTTGGATTTACGCGCACTGCCATGAAAGACATGTGCATTACAGTGCCTTGCTGTCACGCGCAATATTTGTGCACGTGTATACTAAAGTTGGAATTTCACTTCTCGTGCTAGATTTACTGTAAATACTCATAGAGACAAATTAATTCAAGTTTTTGATTATATTATTGACAAACCTGAAGATTTTGAAAATTTAGCTAGAGTAGAGACCATGGGATTAAAACATAGTTTACAAAATTATAAATTTATTTTTCTCGAAACGTTTACTTTGATATTTGAACAAAGTGATGTAATATTTTCTATTTTACAAAATAGACCAACAGATTTAATTTAAGCAAGAACACATTTACAATCACTTTTATCTAAATTACGCGAATTTCGAGGATGTGATGATTTTTTTAACAGCATTTATATTAAACTTAATGTTGACGAATGTTCGAGTCGTCAAAGAAGTCAATTACGTGATAAGCAACAGCAATTTATTAAGAAAGGATTTTTTTTAATTTTAGACACGGTAATTAATTAAATTCAAATTAGATTTTTCGATTTAGAGAAATTGCTTTTTCTTGATTTATTTAATGATTTAAAATTTACCAATTATATTCAAAAAAATTAATTGTTTAAAAAAAAGAAAATTCCAAACTGATCCAAAATTCATCATAATCTATAAATATTATGGAAATCTTTATTGATTCAATAAAATTTCAATAATTTATATGATTAGTTGAGTCTGAAGAATTAAAGATGTAAAATACCCGAGATAAATAAGCAAATTAGATTTAAAAAAATATGTTAAATTTGTACAAAACGAAGTCGAATACATGTGATAAAAATAGAGTTTTAAATTAATTTTTCCCAAAAAATTTCACCGGACCCCCTCCAGGTTGGGGGGTACGGAGCATCTCACAAATCCAGCGGTTTGGCAAGGGTGCCTCACCAAGTACATTCTTCACGAGCCGCCACTGGTTCACACACAATATTAAAGGTTTTAGTCCTTAACCCGTTACGCCTGTTAGGCTCGTATAAAATTGAGAGAAATCAAATGACAAAGTTTACACCCTACAATCAGTGAGTGTGTTGGTGATATATGGGCAATGGGCAGGCTCGCGGTATTTAATAACAGAGCGGCTTAATAATAAGTCTTGGTCGGTGTGTTGGTATAGCACATTCGCCGTCAAAGTGGTCATGCCTTAGGGCTATAAATGTAATATTAATGTATGTCAATCGAATCACTACAATATCATAATAAAAGTATCAAACTTGAAGAACCTCATGGGCGATCGAACTAACCTTTTTGTATCAGCTATATCTTTCAGTAAGAAAATACTAAAATTATTTCGTTATAAATAAATTTACTTATAGCTATATCGAATTTTTAAAATAATTACAAAACCCTATATAGCTATATAATTTATTCACGTAGTTTTTCCAATTTTCACGCTAGATTGTGGTTTCTTCGAGTTTTTGATATTTCACACTGCATTATTAAAACGCAGCATATCAAATAACATTATAAATTGCAATAATAAATCATAACTATTAAAAATTTCCGATAATTTTTGATTTTCTATTCCGTCTGCAGAAAAATGCAACCTACGTGATTTAATCTACTTCGCACTTTTATCTCTTACTTCAATGACCAATAATGCGTAAAGTTACAATAAAACCTTACGAGCAATAAAAAATTGTGAACTAATATGTATAAAAACACTGAAACCATTAAGATATAGAGTCTAATTGTATCACAACTGAATAGTACAAACAATAAATACTTAACGGTATTACTCGAAGCTTAAAAATTTTATCTGAATCATTTCAATCGAGTAATAATTTAGTCACGAAAATAATGGACAATGTTACAGTTACCTACCTACACACCAAATATATTTTAATTCGATTGATACTTTATGACTGACTATATAATATTCTAAATAATTCACCGTGTTTCAAGCTATTTTTTCATTTTCAGGAAATAATAGTGTTTTGATATCTATAATTTTTCAAAAATACCAATACAGGAAATATAGGCGCTATTTTATTAGTTTCTTTTCATAGGCTATAAAAAAATTGAATGAAATCTTGCTCATTCATTAAGCATTACAATTACGTAGCCTTCGGTTAAATAACCTTTAAAACGTAATATACAGTAATCATTGTAATTTATTAGGAATTTGCTATATTATTAAATTTGCATACTTCTTGATGGGGTACATTAATAGTAAAATTAAGATGTAATTAGTATAATACCAAATACTGGACAAATATTATAAAAATAAAATTATCATTATTGTATCATTCTTTGCAAAACAGCAACAGATGTATAATAAAATTTGCCGGGATTCTTATAGGGTACCTATTTATTATGAGAATAGGAAGTAAATGTAGAATTGCAAAAGAATTGACCGAAAAAAAAATTCAAAATTATGGAAATAAAAAGAGGAATTTTGGTTTACGATTTACCCCTCGGTATATCTTTTAAAATTTTTTTTTCAAATCAAGGTTTTCAAATCTAGTTTTTTTAAAAGTTTATTAGTTTTTTGGTTAACTTAACTTAACTGAATGCGAACCAAATGAGAGCAACTTCCTAATATTCTACTATTTAGCGTTGCCCGATATTTCTACTTTTATCAAGCTTAACTTACGTATTTAACTATAAATTGTGTTGTATTTAATATATTCAAACTTAACTATTAATATTTTACTCAACTATAATAAATTATAAGTGACTTAATAAATTAATGTTAAATACTCGGAATTTGTCAAAACTACGCAAACGTGCCGAAGTAATTAAGGTGGAGTTTTCAGTAAACCTGAACTTTTGGTGCAACTATATTTTCTATTTACAATAAAATGTTTAGATACTGAAAAACTAAAAGATTAGGTAAGTTAAACAATAATCCTACAAATTAAAATTTTATTTCTCTTCAAAAATTTAAAATGATTTCAATACTCTCTGTATAATCACACTCACATACCATTACATTATTGACTATATTGTAAAGACATTCATTTATTTATTTTTAAAATTGTTAAAACATAATAGCGGAATTTTTCAAAAGATTTGTTATGAACATATTCTGAAAGTTAATAGCGTGAAACCGTATATCTTCCGAGTTGTCGGGTATCAGATCAGCGTTTAAAATGTGCACTTCGACCGGAAACGTACGTGTTAATTAACGAATTCTGTTAGTAATAGTAGTTGTTAGCAATGAACAATCTACTGATTGCATTTTTGTGTAAATATTAACTGAAAGCTGAATTTTTACTAAATTTTCGGAAATAATTAAAACCTACTATTAGCAGGCACCTCTTATGTATCTTGGCATCACGGTAGACTATTATAGTATGTATATATTTGTTTTAGGATAAAAAACAGTTTATGGTTAAATTGGAATACTGATGAATTTTTGGCAAAATAAAAGCTGGGTACTGTTGCGTATCCTATCCCACGATTTTAACTTTTTCCTATTGAAAATACGTGAAAGGACACTTTTCTAAGCATACTAGAACAAAAATTTTGTTGGATTATAAATTAGTTCTCGAAAAAATCAAATTTGAAAAATTTAAATTTACATGTATTTTAGATACACCTTTTAACACGGCTGCATGATTAGCCGATTTTGTGTAAGGCAAAAAAATTTAAAAATATCCCTGAAAAATGACAGAACTCGCCAAGGGTGGAACTGGAAGCCATAGAACTCGTCCGGGTGTCGACATCGACTGACAACAACATTAAGAGTATATCAAATCACACGTACCGTCAACAAAATGAGACCGTACCTCAACGTGAGACCGACCGTCACACATCGGGTATATCATATTACATTTGCCTGCTTTTCGTAATTTTAAAATGCCGTTATTTCGACAACTATTGCATAATCCAAAAAAAATTTTGTGTTAATATACTCAGAAAATTGTCCTCTTTCCAATAGTCAATAGGAAAAAGTTAAAATCGTGGGATAGGATATGCAACAGTAACCTAAAAGCTTACTTTAAATTAACATTAAGATTCGACACTAAAAGTGTTTTACAAATCCGAAATTTTAAACCTCAGATTGCAGTCTTCAATGCTGATTTGATTTGGTACAACAACGACATCCCAAGCAACTAACTTTTAAAAATTGATACAGAAACATGGAGAGAATAGACGAGCAAATAAAAGAACGAGAAATGTACCTGTAAAGTTTTAAACATAGTAACCAGATACTTTGCACAACCTTTACAGAATTGTGGAGTTGGTGCGGCCCACGTCCGCATTAAAGTGCAAGTCTACAAAACGTTTTCAATGATGAATCTAGAGTGCAGCTTTTCATAGGAAACTAATAAAGTCTGCATTCAAAGTCGTACGAGATCACATTTGAAAAATCATTAGCATTAAGGCCTCAAGTAGTCACTTTATGTGGCATCTTCTAAATAATAAAGTTGAAGTTTTGAATAATTATTGTATTACTATTATTATAGCGTTACCTATTAATGTGATCTATGTAAATGATTTTTTGTTTATGCAAGCCATAATTTTTTGTAAAACTATTGTATAATTTTGTATTTAAAAAATTTACTTATTGGTATATTTTTTAGTAGGTAATGTTTTAAATTAAAATAATAAATTATATAACAATAGATAAATAAAGTAAAATAAAAAACTGACCTAACAACAAATTTTTATAGTTAATTCGAGTAATTAACCCTAGAACATGGGTGTTTTGGAGTAATTCATCTGTAAAGTATCATCGGCACTCCTCAGACAGGATGGGTGCTCCGTACCTCCCTTTCTCCTTTCTTTTACAACTAAATAAGGTGCGTCACGAATCTTGGATATTATATTTAATTTTTACATAATTAATACTCATTATCAATTAACGTTGAATATTATCATATTGAACTTGATGATTTTGAACTTAAGAAGATAAAAGAGGTGGTTACGAGTAAAACTTTAGAATTATAAATTATTGATAATATCAATTTATCAATTAATTATAAATACTGTATAAGTACAAAAGTAAGTTTTTTACAAAGTAAAATAAATCTTGCTGGTATATTTCTTTTTCCGTATTTTAAAATAACTCAAACACATAAATAAGCGGTATAGTGAGCAGGTTTGTGATTTCTCAACTTCCTGCCTCAATTACTAGATAATTAGCGAACCCCCTTTCCCCACCGAAATCACCAGGACAGTAGCACAATGCTGGGAACGCCCTGGTGAGAGGTCGTCGGGTCATATTCCCATCAGAATAATCCCACACTCTATATTAAAACTAGTATATGTGGTATAATTTCGAAAATGTAATTTTCTTATGTGCCAATATGAATATGTAGTATTTAGCATATCAATTACACGCAAATACGTAATTTTATAATCAAATATCTTATTATCAATAACGAAATTACATTGGTTAATTAATTATATTTGTAAGCTTGAAATTGCTTGAAATTGTTCAAAACAAAATAATAATTACTATGAGTTTTTTTTTCTTAACCTTACCTAATAATATGCAACTTTGTATTAAATCAAGATAAAGAAAATATATAAAACATATTAAAAATTCTTATCTTGTATTAATAAAAAAGAAATTAGCACTTGAAAGTTCTATCGCTTGGCGAAAAAGGATATTTCACAGACAACGAATAATTATTAAGACATATTTAAAAATCAAATTCTAAACAATTTGAAAAAATTCGTAATGACAAAAACTAAAAATATTAAATTATAACAACGAATAATTATTTAGTTATACTATTAATATTTATTTATTACTATATTATGTCCGTGTAATTAATTAAGTATAAATGTAAATAAGAAATAAGTAGTATTACAGTATATTATAGTATAAGTCGACAATGGCAAATGTCACAAAATACTTATATATATGAAATAAGCAGTAAAATAGTTAATCAAGGATTATTACTTTTTATGGTAGTTCAGTATTGGTACTACATATATGTTTAGATAATCAGCTATATCACAGCCAATTAATAGGAAGGATGTATAATTTCATGTTATTATTATATATCACCATATTCCTCTCATTAACGCCTGCCCACATTTACACTATAAAATTATATTATATACTTTTAACCTATCATTCTTCAATTGTATTAAACACTTTTCATTTGATTACTAATTATAGGTTTAGTTTGAGTAGGTTTGGTACGTAATGTGTAAATGTATAATTGTTATATAATAGCAATTCCTTTTATTCGACGAATAAGAGTATTATGCTCTATCTGTGAAAGAATATTCGATTTATAAGTTATTAGGAAGACGTTATTGTTTTAATAATAGATCCACTTTACTCATAATAAAGTGCAAATTAAAATTAATAACAAAACGTAAATACCAATTTATTGATGTAATTTAAGCACCGTGTTTACATATTAAAATAAAGCTTTCCGGGGACATCAAATTTTATACAAAACGTACTGCTGAGAATTTTTAAGTCAACGCAACTAATATCGTGCATTAAGTTATGATCAAAATTAACTTAACTGCAAAACTTTAGAAATATTTTGTAATTTTGAGATAACTTACTACGACAAGATTTTGAAAATTATTTCTTGTGTGCTAATTCAACAACCCTATTATTAACCATATTAATATTTTAAAACACTCAATAAATAATTATCGTAACCGTTTTTACCATACTATGGCATCATCAGTGCGTTTAAAAAGTGTTTCATTTGTGAGAACTTAGTATAAATAATTTAGTTCTAAAAAGTGTGTTTGAATTCTTGGGGATTTTAAAATAATGATAGGGTTAATGTTATTTCATCTTGATCTTAAAATAATGTTTACTATGCGCAAAAACAGTAAACATCGCGACGGTGATGTTCTTTTTCAAAAATCTAATACAATGACTATTCAAAAGACTGTTAACATGAAAGATTAGCAAAACGCGTGTATACTTGTATCCGAGTACTATGTATTACATACCATTGACGTAATTGAGTTTCTTTCTTGTGCAATTAATGTACCAATAAAAAATGAGAAGTGCGCACTTACCATTATCAGATTATTATTATATACAGTGTAACTCAGGATTGATGTTATATGAAATATGAAAAATTTCTACATTTCAATTTAACAGTTTAAAAAAAAGTCCTAATCATTAATTTTACTTTTACTACGAAAGGCACTAAAGTAATTGACCACGAACTGCACTCGCCGGCGGCAGTAAAGTAAAACAACTGCTTTTACAAAATAGTAAAACTGCGTTTAATTACTGAATAACAGAGTAAATTTGTTTTGCATTTTGAAATAACACAACTCTTTTGTTTATCTGCAAAATAACAGTTTTGCATAATTCCTACCATTATTAACACGTTCTTAATAACTTTTCTTAGTAACATTTAATTTATACATTATTTAATTCAATTTACTGTTATAATGTAATTAACAAGAAAGCACATAAATAGTAGATACAGTAACAAAATATCACGTTACTATAAAATATTTTCTGAAATTTATTAGTATAATCTCATGAAAACAATAAAATATCTATTTTTAATTAGCCTCTTGTAATTCAGCCTCAGCTGAATGCTGACCAAATAGAAACTTGCAAAAGTCTCAATAAAAAATTCAATATTCCCAGGTAACATTATAATTGTTCTAAAATATTCATTTTCCATAATATCAAAGTTAATCGTTAGAATACGAAAAATGTTATAAAAATTTTCTATAGATAGACAGATAATTCAAAAAATAAAAATCATCTTTCCTTCTGATAATGTTTGTTGATAATATTTTTATAAGAGTGATAATAATTATTTCCAGTTCATTTAATTTTTTCTACAATTTATTATAACTAGATCGTTGTGTCAAAATCTAGATTGTTGATAAACAAAATTGTTACAAAGTAAAACTGTAAATTCTAAAATTTATATAGATATCACCTACTTCAACAGATAATTAGCTACGAACTTGATTATAATAAAAAGTGAATATGGGTGAATTAACAACCTGGATGCATGTGTGTATTTAAAAGTAATATTAATTATCGTATATTTATTATTTATTTGATTTTAAATTAATTTTAATCTGCATTTGGACGCTAAATCAAGTTGACTTGTACTAGTCAAGCCACGATAAAAGCGTAGGTGTATAACACGACTAAAGTATACAGACCTTTATCTTATCATGAACAGTTTCCACTTGTCACACGATAAGGTAATGCTGATAAGCCTTATCATAAGAAACTACTTGACCGCTAACACGCGCAATCAATTACTAACTTTACTTAAATGTATATGGTAGCTTCCAATTAATTATAATCATTAGCGAATTATGCTACCATAATTGGATTACAAGAGCAGTTTAATGCTAAAGAAATCAACCGCTGCATTTACATTAGAATAGATAACTAGACGAGAAAACAAAAAATTAAGTAATTTCAAAGTTCAAATCAGTTGGATCGAATGAAAAATGTTTGCTTTCAACAACCCATCTTCTACTAGATTCTATCGAATGTAAGAAGGTATAATGTTTGTAAATTTTTTTTGGGATGTGTATGTAAAAATATAGTATATCTATTGATAGATTATTAGATCTATTCCTTGACTATATTTGTATAAATATTTGGGAAATAAGATATTAGAGAAATGTAAGTAAGAAAATTATTAAATATTAATGAGATTAGGATTAGTAATATCTGATACGGGTTTCTATAAAGCACCACCATAAAGAAAATAATTTATCAGATAATATTTGAAAACTGGTATCAACTGGAAATTAGTAAAAAAAAAAATATAAAATTTACAAAGTTGACAAGATTACGGAGCTCCTTCGTTTTTATTTATGTTATTTACAAGTAGTGATATTGGCATTATCAGATTTGTATTGGCACAATAAAATACAAATAAAAGCTCATCATCAATTTTACTGATTCCCAAAACATTCAATTAGCTCAAAGAATAAATAGAAAATAACTTAAAAAAGTTTTAGAATTTCTTAAGTATTTTTGTGGTATTTAGTAGTATGTGATGTTAAAATAAATTTAAATTATTATGTTTTCTTTGTAGTATGTATTTTAACATTTTGTTAGGTTTGATTATTATCAAAGAATAGATGTTAATTATAAATGGTAGTATCTTGTAGAATGAAACTTATATGACGTTTTTGATAAGTATTAAAGATTATTGTTGGATTTCTATTTATTTTTAAACCTCCTTCGTTGGACTAAAATTCAGTATTTGAGCTGGAATTTAATCGTGTGGAATTGAAATTGAAAAGTCTTTTGAAAAAAGCAGACAGTGCTAGTCAGTCATCGTCCAGAGCATCTAGACGTAGACCTATGTACAATGTGGAATTGAACTATGGCACCAAAACTTTCAAGTTTTTCACATAAATAAATACATTAGATAATTGATAAATATTGGTATAATCGAAAAGAATAGATAAAACGTCTCAAAGGTTGTAAAATTGTAAAAACATTTTGCTATGTCATCAATTGTCAAATAAAGATGTTAATCATAAATACGTACCAAAGGAATCCTAAGTACAGAGTGATGTAGCTTAAGTTTTTATAAAAGAGCCCATATACAATTAATTTGAACAAGCAAGTTTTAAATGATATTAAATACAAAATCGTATTTGTTAATGTTATATACGTAACTATGTATTTTGGAAGAAATAAAAACTCAAACGTTTAAACTTATAAAACCTTGAGAATGTAATTAAGTAAATTAATTACAGAGGAATGTCCAATTTGCTGTACTACAATTGGTCTGATACATTCAAGGATCAGTTTGATTATACAATTTTATTGAAGAAATTATTAGTGGGAGGCTACAATTTTAAAATATGTTAAGTATATTTATATTCATTTGAAAGAAAACTGTGTTATACATTGGAATGTCGACCAATTATTTTGTAATTTAACCATTTTGTAAAAATTTAAGATTAAATTAAATACTATGGAGGGGAACTTTTTTGAGTGGGAGCAATCACACCTTTAAGAAAGCAAATGCGGTGGATTACTCCATTATTACATTTTTATATATAAGGAGCTCCCACTGAATTCATACCAATATATTATTATAAAACATTGATCTTTGGACATTCAATACCAAAATTATTCCGTCCGATCTTGAAAATACTCGAGTCAAATTATTTGGATTGGTCATTAACAAAAAAATAAACTGATAACTTTTTTATCACTCTTAGTAGGAGTGGAACATTAATTCAAATTTGAAATTAATTAACAAGATGCCATAATCAAATTAGCAAATATATAAAATAATTACTAATTTAAGTTAACGCCAATAAGCAATAATTTATGAATTGACTATGGTATTGTTTAACTTTGACTTTATGGTGCTGGTATCTTAACTATATTAAATTTAATTAGTATTAAAATTATGGCCGATGTTTCGTATACAAACAAAAATGTTCGGGTGTAGTTTTAACCGCTCGATATTCGTTAACATACTAGAAAGCAATTATTAATATTGAGCTAAAATTTTAGTTTGTTAAGTAATTGGCAAATTATTGCGTACGCATTATGATTACCCAATATTAATGTTTTGTAAAACAAAAATAAAAGTTTCGTCCTACGCTACCTTTTTAGATAAGCACGCAATGAAGGAGTTAAATTAAAATCTTCATTACTTTAGCAATTTCATTATCAATCTGGTAGTCGTAAAGTCAATCGCCCTGGCATCGTAAAATTAGAGAGGCTGTAGATATAAATTACATATGCAAGACATCTCATTATTGTTACGAACTTGTGGGGTATGTTTACAAAACATAATAATTTAAATAATTATAACTACAAATAGAGAAAATTAATTTTCTTAGTGAGCTACTAACGGTAAGTTTACGATCTAACAGGATAATTGCCAGAACATTGGGCTAGTAAATTGGCTCGGAATGCTGAAAATATGTACAATTGCTAACCAAGATGTAAGATGGTAGTTGATTATCTAAGTTAATCCGACAAGTAGACTACAATTCCGGAAAACTTTTGCAAGATGTTGATAAATTTTAAAATTTTAGCTAATTTTTGGAAAGTAGACATGCTTCCTTTAGTCATGATTTCTGAAATGACTTGGTTGGGCACTTAAAAAAAACATTTACATTTTGCAACTTATATAAAATATTGGTAGTATTATTTATAATTATTTAGTAATAATTGATCCGTTATAAAACTTTTATAATTATTTTAGAAAAGAAGTAAAATCCTAATAAATAATAAACGTTAATTCAACGTGGAAATGTTGAATTCAGAATATGTTTAACGTATTACGGTTGATACAATTCTCAATGTTTAAAATAAGAAGCAAAGCAAGAATATATAAATATTACAATTAACTTGTTCTGCCTATTTACCTAACTCGTTGACCACATAATGGTTCCTTATTATCAAAACATTTCCAAGGTAGGTACACAATACCCGATACGGCTTAACTGGCCGCTAGGAATATACAGGAAAACTGGGTTGAACTGTAACGGTTAAACCTAGAATATTTTCCGGTAGGTAATCAAATACATTTTTTTATAACATTTTCTAACATTAACATAAAATTTTGTTATAACATTCATAGTTTGATGCGGTAGCTTATAAATAATATTAATGTCAAAATTGTTTAAAACTATTGAAAGCTGCGTTCAAGTGATTTGGTGATATTTTAGTCCTATCTTTATTTCAGCTTATTTCAGTTTTTCCAAACTAGCTCAATTTGTATAGACATTTTCTGTTCTACACTCAAATGTAGAAGTCCGTCGGATTTAGATAAAATTAATACTAAAAGTTTTTTTCTGAACCAGATTTCAGTCCTGACTGCTTTTTATGCTGTTGCAGTCGATTCAGGCGTCATTTCATTTTGTACAATTGATACAAATGGTAACAGAAGCAATTTTTTTTGATTTTCTGAATGGTATAAAGATAAAAATTAAAGGAAATAATTTTAACTTCTTGTATGGCGAATTAAACAATTTAGAATTAACTTGATTTTTCTGAAAACCTGTTTTTACCATGCTTCAATATGTTTGCAACTTTCAGTCTTCTTGTGCGGTCCTTAGATAGTTTGAAACGACTAATCTATGCCAACTTTTGTTACTGGCGAATATAAAGAAAGTTTTACTAATAAAATTAAATTAAAATTTAATTTTAAAAAACCTGCCCATCTAGATAAACTAACAGCCGTATTCAACAATCTCAGTTAACCACTATCGCGGAGTTAAGTCAGAAACAGTCTGTTAAGCTGAATTATGGTTAACACATGGATGATTAGAAGTAAATAATCTGGTAAGTTCTCAAGTAGTAAATATTATAAAATCGGCCATTACATCACAAACTAAAAAACTAAATTATTTTGAAGATAATGCAAGTATCTAAGCTAGGGAAGCTGAAAAATTGATTATATTAATTTATTATATTATTATTATATTTAGAAATTATTGATTATATTAAGCTAACTAAATTGAGTAAGAAACTATTCAAGATAGAGATTTACAGATTATTGAGTCCATTTTTGTTTCTCTGATTTGATCTTTGATATAGTTTTTTATAGTACATCCAAAATTATTGTTTATCTTAAAATTTTTATGACGATATATCTACGAATTTTAAATAACTACCGTGAGTTTAACCTACATTTGCGCACATTAATAAATTATAACCTCATCTTTTATGAGTAGATACAATTTCTTATCTGGAAGAAAACTGGAAAGGAAAAAACTAAGAGCAAATAATTAAATATTGAAAATTCCCTGTATTTATTCAATTTATGCATTTGTTATCTACGTAATCCTACTTTTAAATAATTAATTGCATATTTTAGATTTAATTAGAAATGTTTATCTTTGACCATAAATCTTATTGTAAATCTTTTTGAAATTAGTTAAATTATCAATTTTAATTTTCAAATTATAGATTAAATTAAAAATGTATATTAGATTTAACAGGACAGGCATATCTAATTTAATGCCTTCGTAATGAACGGGTACATAATATTTTTTAATTTATTAAATTCATTCTGATTTAATAGTTTCATTGCCAATATATTTGGGTACTTTATTATACATTTTATCACTGTTGGAAGCCAATCTATTTTAAATTACCAACACAACCAAAGAGTACCTATCTACTGTACTAAATAAACCGTTAAAAATTTCTTAATGAAGCTTACCGTTTTTGAGAGCTAATGTCACCACGCACTTGCATATTTAAACGAAACAAAACCAACCTACATTATCTACTCTTAAAATGTTTATTTAATCATTTCTTTTTATTGCTGTGTGGGGAAGACTTACGATGAAATTTGTAATTTATTAAGTTCTCTCTGTTGTTAATTAAATTAAAGGCTAAAAACTACTTGGCTTAGTTGCATTTTTTGTAGGCGTTGACCGAACCTTTCAGGATAGAGTCAACTAAATATAATTGCTCTTCTCACCGAAGAAAATTCCATCCAATACATTATTTTCCACGTCAAAACGACGATATATTATTGTTTGATAAGTAGAACTTATTTTAATAGGTAACGTCGGAAATATATATTTATACGGTACGCAAATTTTAATTAAGCATCACGTGAAAAGGTAAGTTTAGACGCACTTTGTCATCCCACAGTCTTTGTTTTCAAAGTAATTAGAAAGTTAACCCACTTAATTAATCAATTACTTATGTATTTCTTTGCAATAAAAAAAGTTATTAAAACAAAATTATTTATATCCAAAACTGAAGAATATTTTAAAATCAACTCGCATTGTGAAGGCGATTGGAACTAATTGTAAGTAATAAAAAATAAATAAGAGAGAACAAAAGCCGTAAGTCGCGTGCTCTAAAACAATGACAATCTTTGTCGGAACGCCATGTTTGAATAAATCTGTCAGATGTCAGTCCATGAACCGTTAGAGAAAATGAATGAACTCGATGAATGAACGTGAAATCACACATTCAAGACAATGAGTGGCTGGGATCTCAATTGTTTTACTTACAGCTTATACTGTTAACTTACACCCGAGCACTTTTTTATCTCACATTTTTAACACATCAACTTCTGAATAGAACACAAAATTTGCACTTCCCATGCGTCTAGTATAACTCTTTTAATTATCTTCTTTACATCATTTAATCAGCCCATCTTTCAATTAAACGTTGATCTTAGAAATTATGTTCGTTTTCTATTGAGTCGGTAGAGAAATTGTAATTATATAAGTAACAAAGTTCAAAATATTTCAAAACTTTTCCATAAAACTGTGTAATATGCTAATGTGCAATTAGATCTGGAAGCAATACTTTTTGTTCTGATTAAACCTTTTTTATTATTATATAACATTTCCAGCAAACCTTTTTTATAAACTTTTTGATCAAAAATAGCGGTCGAATTTATTCCAATGAGTAACGGATTTCCTAGAAGTATTTAGAATCGCAACTTGAATACTTAAGTTTTGTTTTGTCAGGTATGTCCAATATCAGAAGGTATTATAGTACATATAACTTGCTTGGTGTTCGAAATAATAAGAGGATTAGTTTGGAAGAGTATTAAGTTTGTAACATATGAAATAATCTACAATTCTTATACGGGAGTGGTCAATGCATAAAATTAAACAAAAAAATTGACGTCAATTTAACTTAGCATTGTGAAAATAAAATTACTTATGTAACACAATAATAACTCACGTTAGTTAACATGCACTTTTTATTATGCTTTATGATGGCAAACGGTAAGGATACAAAGTTGTGCAAGTAATAAATTTGACGGAAAAAAAGTTCACTCTTACGATAAACGAGTGGAAATTCCTATAAACGACTGAAAAACTTAAGACTAGTTTGTAGAAAAACCTTATAAATGAACTGCTTTAGTAATCCTTTACTTTGAGAATGTATGCGGTACATTATATTGCAAAAATAAGCGAAAGAAAGCGAAAACTAATGAATTAACAGTTTTAAAGCTCACAAATTTAAAATTTTAAATAACTAAGTGTCTTTAAAAATGCATAGTAGTATATATGGGGGGCTTGGAGATTGCATCGGTAAATCAAGACACGAACCCTATGGTTAAGTCACGTGTCGCCACATCCGTTGAACGCGACACACTGACTTATAATAAAAATATTTTGTAATTTTGTCTGCAAATTTACTTTATATTAAGAGTATCGATTAAACTCATTAACAGCAAATTGACTTTCTACACTTTATAAATTCATAAATAAAACCATAAATTATTGAAAATTAATTTTACATAAATTAATTACAAATTTAGGTTTACCAGCTGAGTATACTATTATAAAAATAAATTTTAATTTAATTAATAACGAAGAAATGACGCTCCTAAGCAATTACAAAGATATAATACAAATTTTGATTTTAAAATTACTGTCTAGAGCACATTTAAGTTCAAATTTTCATTAAAACAAATTATGCATCTTAAAACTTTAAAAAGATCTACAAGTACGATAAGGCTGCAATAAACGCACATCTTAGAAGATTTACGTTTTTATAATTTAAACTTATCAGTTTGTATTATACAATTTTAATTTTATAGTAGAAACTTTAATGTAAAATGTGCGTGTCGATGAACCAAGGAGAAAAGGGTAAAAGTTAAGCATAACAAAAATATCTAATAGAAAGTGCATAAAAGTAAAGCAATGCACATTTAAAACTAATGGAAAATATAGGAATAAAATTTAACTGATTTGTTGTATAATATACAGAACCTCTACTAATAGATTAAAAACAACCGAGATTGATTGGTTTTCAATCTACTATGTATAGAAACTAGTAAATAAATGTTTAAATCTGTATATTCTGCAATATATTTCTAAATATTACATACCAAACGAATAAATGTATAAAATTTAACGCAAAACATTAAAAATAATTTAAATTTTAGTATACTAAATCATAATTTTCTTAAAGCAGTATTCTAGTCTAGAAAGTTGAAAAAATCTAAAATTTTTGTTTTCATATTTTGATAGTTTAGATGTTCAAGAATATCTTATTAAAAGAACTTTCAGAAATTTGAATTATTTTAAAAGTTATAGCCATTTTAGTGTCGTGGCAACTCGACAGGTTAGACGGAACGAATCTAAGAAAAGTATTAAAAAATACTCTTTATTTTTTTTGTGTTTTTTAAATTTTACTTATTTAAATATTCAATTTGAGATAGATGAAGGCCCGATGCCTGAATCGCTGATTGAAAAAGTGTAAGTTATATGTATTGTTCTATCAGTTAGACTGCCTGAAACTTAACTTAAATTTTTAATCGTGTTTTACTGGAAACTACTTTTTTCCAAACGGTTGACGTAAAATCTAAAGTTCTAATTGACCGATTTTCTTTAAATTTGGCATGCAGTTTCTTTATATATCTCTCTATAGTAGGAACCAACAAAAAATCTTAATCTTTAATTTTTACTATTTTTTAAAAATTCGAAAAGATAAAAAATAACTGAAAAAATCAACTTTTTTTCTGAGTAGCTGATATTTGGCGAGAAAAATTTTTTTTTTTATTTTTCCTGGTTCCTATCATAATGACATTTGTACTGATAAAGAATTTACCTTTTTTTTTCAGATGATTAAAAAGGTTTCTTTTATCGACCGTCAAAAAATGTCCTAAATTCGGGCGTCTAGACTAGAATACTGCATTAAACACTCCAAACTCCACTAAACTTTTTTTAACGGTAACATTGCTCGAATAAGTTTATCTTTTCTATTTCTCAAAAATTTGTTTCGGTGTATTTGTACCAATTTAAATACAACGATCACAAAAATATTAATTATGATGTTTAATTAACATTACTTTTACTGTTATGAGTTATCATTAAAGCATTTTAGTACAGTCCGTCGCTGGTAGTAAACTAAAACAATTAATAACGAATATCGTTACTGTACTTCAGTGCACCCCAAAACAAATGCCATCAAGACAAAGAAAATCTTTTAGTTTGATAATTCAAGAACACACAGTTAAGCTAATCTGATGTTGAAAGAAAAACTGTTTTTATTAAAATATTTTGAAATAAAGATAAAATTTTCAGTAGTATTAATTTTTGTTTGCTAAAAGAATTGTGCTTATTTTGGATTTTCATGCGTCCAAAATTTTGCTTCGCACTTAATTAATATCTAATTTGGGTTAAATTAAATGTGCTTGAAATATTTAAATAAATGAATATCTTATTAAAACAAAAATCTCAGATTTTTGTCCAGGGAAGTTAATGTTATACTATTTTATTATAAAGTATTTTTTTTTGTTTGTTTAGTTTGAGTTTCAGTTTCAGTTATAGCATCTACTGCCATTAATATAATATTGTAATGAATATTTCAGTAAAATTTATTAAAATAAAAGTCTGATTCGAAACTACTTTTGAATAATGAATTTTGTATCAGGGCTAAAAAGATATGTATGCAAAGTATCCTTGGACCAAAAGTACTTTACAAATCATTCACGTACTAGAAGGTTAGGGCGTTCGCTATACTTATGTTTACCATGGTAACTAAAAAAATAACTTGGAACGGTAACTTAGCCCAACGTGATAGAGCGTACGATTTTGATCACCTTTTTGTTGGTAGTGAGGAAAAACAAGTTATGGCTTTTCTGAAATATTCTAATGGTTTTGTATCTCAATCTTGCTTTTGCAATATAAATATACTATTTTAATTAACAACGTCTTCAATTTAACCCTTTCAGACCCAGGGTACACTATATAGTGTACTCGCGTTTTATTAAACTATTTTGAAGTTTGTGAGAAACTTACATATTAGATAGCAATCATTTTTGAAAGAAAGAATTATTAAATTCCTCGTTGTTTTTTCATTGAAAAATGATTGCTATCTAGCATATAAGTTTGTCATCAACTTCAAACTAATTCAATAAGATTATTTAATAAAAGGTACACTATATTGTACCCTGGGTCTGAAAGGGTTAAATTAATTTCAGAATATAAATTATGTATTATTTCTGATGTATTATTTCAAAATACTTTTAAGAGTTAGCTTTTAAGAATTTATATAAAATGAGTTTTAGTTATATAGAAAGATATTCCACGATAAACTTTCGCAGTATATTTTTTTAAGTTTTTGAAAATATTGCATTTTTGAAACAAATTACAATTGAAGGGTTTGGGGTAACAAGAGACATTAGCCACAATTTTCGTGAAAATAAACTAAATACTCAATATGGCTTTATGTAAAGCAAGGCACATACTACTAGCTTTATTACGTATTATATTGCAACAGTATTACGCATAGAATATAATTTTTTGTTCTTTCTATCAATGCTAAAACATAGATTTTTACTTTTGTTATAAAAAAGTCATATGTTACTTTATTTTTGAATAAATGTTATTTTTTCAGTCATGTAAATTATTTTCTAATTTAAAAAACACCCAATCTAAAAAGATTATCTTAAACTACTTTTGTATGATTAAAAGAACTTTAAACGAAATATTCAAATCAAATTTTCTCACAATAGTTAAAATGTGGCTAATGTCCTTTGTTGCCCCAAGCACTTTAATTTGTTGAGTAATGTAAAATAATTAATGAACTTTAACAAACACTAAATATTTATTTTGCGTTTCTATTGAAATTATATTGCCAAAATAATTTGATTTATTTGGCATTAAACACAACAGACATTAAATTGTCAGTCCTATAGCAGTTATAGTTCAAGTTACGTAGATTATATTTAGACGATCTTGGTCTAAGTGAAAATTGATCCAAGTTATTGACCACAATGTAGAAAAATAAATATTAGCTCTCAAATTTTAATCGACAACTAAAATTTTCAACGGACTAGACAATACAGTCCTTTTGCAACGCAGTTTGTAGAGTAGCATTGTAATCCTTTTAATATGGCAATTGTAATCTACAGATTGGTATAACTCAATTAATTATAATAAAGTAGTTTAAAATTTGACTTTTGATGCAGATTAAATTTGGTAAGCTAATATTAATTTTATATTTCAGTATAGGATTGATGCAAAAATCCTGATTACAAACCGTCGTTATGTGCTAGAATAATACAAATTATTTTGAACTTTATGTGATTATTTGTTTGCTTATTTTTGAGTTAATATTAATTCTATATAAATTGACTAATTATTATTGGATTTCTGTGATGGTACGTTGTTATTAAATATTTAATTATCTATTTTTATTAACATTTGGATAAACTCAAATTATAAGCTACCATACCAACTAGACAAAATAGTGCATAACTTTATGTTTTAAAATGTAAACATTAAATTATATAATATAACTTAATTGGTTGTTGAATGGTAGCGGGCCGTTAATAGCTACCATATATTGTAATTATATTTGCATTAAAAACTTATGGGGAATTTAAGTAGCAAATCACCACCGTGAACTAATGTGCAGAGTCATATGTGGAAATTGTTTCTTGTTCATAACAAATTAAGTGTGATTAATCTTTTTTTTTTTACAGATTTGTGTTAGTTTCATTTTATATGAACCTGTTTAAATTTTAAGGGCCAATACATTTGTGGCTGTACACTTTAATCAATAAAATTATTCTATTTCTAAATCTACTAATCCGGATTAGTGTACCAGGAGTAAACATCAGTTCATTTTCAGAACACCTACAGGTAACACCGAGAAGTAAACCGCAGATCAAATTCTTGTTTCTATACGAATTTCTTTTTTGTTTCTAATTCCTGCAATTTCTTGACAATTTCCTGCATTTCATTCCTAGATCTTGTACAGCAAAATTCCTCTGCGGTTTAACCCTAGGGCAACTTGTTGTTTATCAAATAATCCGCATTTATTTAAATAATCTAATTGTACTACCTCGCGTTGTGTGAAAAAATTGAAATTTGCGTGTTCTCTGAGATATTGCTGAACTGCAATGTTGTATTCATGTACCCAATGTGTAGGTACGTGACTATGCAGCATTAAAATCTAGTAGTTTAACCGACAATTTGTTAACATTTCAAAACAAAGCATTCTTTACACTAAGCCGTTTTCATATAAACAGTTTTGTAACAAGACGATCAACTCAAGTGCTTCCTACCCAATAGCTACATATTAGTTATTCTCTCTATGCGATGATCGACATCGCCAAATCAAAATATTTAGAATAAAAAATTATTGTGTTTTAAAAATAAGAATAAGAGTGGGTTCAGAGCGTAATACAGCTTAAAATATCAGACTTTAGGGGAAAGTACAGAACGAACGCTATAGGGTTTAAGTCGAGATTATCTAAAATAATAGTAGAAAATAAATAAAATAAAAGCAATATTCAAAAATGTAAAGACGAATATACCTTTAGGTATATTATAAAAAAATTTCGTACAGATACAAAAGAAGATATATTAATAAATAATTTAGTTTCATCAAATTATCATAAACACGTCAATAAACATAGTGTTATAATAAATTTATAAATTATTTATACTTATAAATACTAAATTCACATATTGCATTCCAATGAATAGGTATACCGCCTATGTAATACATATGTATGACATACATGAATATTGAGTTGATATTGGCTTGCAGGTATATTAACTGAAACTTTGTCATACCTATACAGGTTAGTATTTTACAGAGCAACTATATAAAGTAAACAAGTCAATTCGGCCATTTTATATGCCAGTTGACCTTAAAACAAAATAAACGGGAATAATTGGAGGCTAGCTAGGATTGGTTGACCAGCAGCTTTCTCTCCAATAAGAAGAGTGGGCAGTCCAACGAGTACAGTGCTACAAAGGTCCATTAATCCGTAACTAATGAGATGCACAAATCTTGTCTCATGAAGATTATCATATGTCCTATGTTAGCATCTCGTATTACATCGGGCTAACGGTTAGTTGGCTCGCTGCATACGATTTCGATCTCGCAATTCCTTATGCGTTTTCAGTACCGATGGGTTTTAAAGAATTACAGAATTTACTTTAGATAAAATATAATTATTGTAGTAAAAACTACCTATGGATAAATTAGCAATTTCATAGATTAAGCTTTAACGAAGTCTCTATACGGATTATTCAATTTTAGATACCAATCGGGGTAGAGATTTGATGAAATTATTTGGACATATTACGCGATTGAAATCGGATTTAACTAACAGAAATATGCTTTCTCTAAAAATTATCTATCTGTTATGGTATTTACGCGTGATAAATAGAAAATTGAAATTTATCTAGCTTTCGTAGTGATCTAGCTTGGATATAATAGATTAAGACAACTAAACTTCTATTACAACAGTTTCACGTTTCTTCTTCGAGATGCAGTGAAATCGATCGGAAATTTCGACAAAATTACCTATTGAACCCAATGATTGACAGTCACACCTTCAAGGGCGCACCTAAATATCTTATTAAGCCAAACCCTTGAGTGGACTCGACCGACCATCCGCTTTTATATTTTCAATGATCAGGATGTGCTTCATTTGCATTTGCTTTAGTATAAAATGCAATTTGCATAATGAATTGCGAGTGTTTTTATGCATCACAAAAACACATTTCCTTTTTGAAATTACTGATTAAATTTTTTTAGTAAACCATAAACATTTCAAAATTATTGAAATTAATCCAATCGTATGTTCTAGCTTGACTGGTAATAATTTATGGGTAATCATATGCTATAAATTTTATATGGTAAAGTAACCCTTGACATGCTTTGTTTAATTTTATAATTTTATTTACAATTGCCAAGCAGTTTCTTATAAATGTAGCATATACAATCGCATAAGACGTTTTAGACGTTGATACACACTAATGCGGTTGCGGTATGTGATTAAAAATGCTGTGAAATGTTAAAAGGTATACTGCTTCAAGAGTTACCTTGATTTTCTAACAAATTGCAGCTTTTAGTCATAAATTTTACATGTTACTTGGTAATTAAATCATCGTTGAATATATTAAAAGTAATAATTTCCTTGTTAATTAAATTTTGTAGCAAGGCTTACCTAACATTTTGCTGAGATCTGCATTATGAAGGTCGGGATTTTCATCTGCGAGCTTTTTTCTTTCAACTTTTGCCCAAACCATAAACGCATTCATGGGTCTTCGTATCCTTGCTTCTTTAGGAACTTTTTGTGCTTGACCTCCAAGTTTAGGAACAAAACCAGTGTTTCGTGCTTGCGTGAATACTGGCATCGAATCCGAATAGTTTGGTCTAATATATTCGTTTTGAAATCTGCTGCTATCATAGCCACGATAATCGGCGTATATGTTTTGACCCATATCCCACATTTCTTGCGATTTGGGTAATACTTGTGGTAATACTTGCGAGGCAGGAATCATGTCGGGATCGGAATATTCGTACCTTGGCGTCATGTGGAGTGGATATTGTTGTTGCAATAAAGGAGAAGGCGAGTTTGAAGGTGATAAGCAGTTTGAATATGGATTTGTTGTCGTTGGAGATGGAGTTGCGTTTTCCATAATTCTAAAAAATATAAGAAAATATAATATTAAAATAACTTGTGACATTTATATATTTCTATATTAAAATATTATACTGTACACCGCCATCGCTTTGAATAAACGTAGCAGCTATAAAGTAATGACTTTAATTAGGGAATTTTCCATCATAATTGTTAAAATATGTTATCGTAAGTCCTGCTACTGTTTTTTCTGGATAAATTACAATAATAATTATTGTAAATTTAAAATTAAAATGAATGCTCGATGTTGGGATACGAAGTATTAAAATAATATTCACGTTTTTTAAGTTATCGTTATCCAGCTAAATTTTAATTTAAAATATTTTCATATAATAAAAGTTTTTTGGCATTTTTTGTAATATCATTGCAAGGTTAACATTTGATAATTTAAGTGTACCTACACTTGTTTTCGTAAAAATTCATAATTACGTGTTTGCTTGTTGAATTTATAAGCTACATTTCTCATGATTTTATGAGGTGAAGAACTCCAAACCTTTATGTGATTAAAATTGTATTCATTTACGTATTTTCTCACGCTTTTGCCTTCAGCTATTGACGTAAAATATTGAACTATAATTCTAACCACATTTATATTCAGCAGTAAAATAAAAATTATCTTTTTCTATCCTACAAAATAACTTTCCCGAAAGCAAACTTATCAATTAAAAACTCTAACTTCTTCTTTTTATTCTTTTCAAATAAATTATTATTTTTAATTCCTGAATGTTTTTCATTTGCTGCCACTTACTGCCGGCGCCGGCGGCAGAAAAATTGAGCAAATTACTTATAGATATTAATAATTATTACAACAATTTTATTGGATTTAATATATAAATATCCTGATACTAGAAGATAAATACGTCGCCCGATAACAGTGGAGTCATATTTTCCAAAAAAATTTCATTACCGTGGTACATGACCTTTAATTTTAAATTGTCATTTAAGCAGTTTAACATAGTCCGGGATAGTCTGGGAAAATAAAATTAGTTACTATTTTAGACTACGATTGTTTAAAATAAACAATTTATTGTTTGACTACTTTTTCTGATACTTAAAAATTCTATTTTAAGTTTTTCAGTAGGTTTTTTCAATAAACACTACTTATTTCTACATAAAAATATTTGCAAAATTTCACTCATTTAGAATATTTTTAGATGTACTAGATATATTTATTTATATATATACAACGTTTATAAAAACTCTGAACAAATCTATTTGTTTTAAAATACATTTACTTTTGCCCAATATAAGAGATTGTGTGAATTTTGAATAAGCACTAATTCTGACATTAAAGTTTAATTTTATGAAATAATTTAATTCAGAGAAGATAATAGAAATATTACACCAAACCTTGAAAGTTTTATTAAAAATTTGATTAATTTTGTAAAAATATAAGCGTGTTTGCAATTAAGTGAATTTTCTGAGAATATGGAAAAACTTAATTTCATAATTTTTATTATCATATTTAAACGGCACAATAACTTTTAGGTAATTTAATTTTTTGAAATTCAGTTAAATATACATTTTCTGATTTTTTAAATTTCACTTGTATTTTTTTATTTTGTTTGAGTGTGTTTTCGAAATCTTGTAATTAGATTAATAAAATGTGAAAAAGAAGAAAATTGAAAATAAATCTAATAATAATATAGTGAAAATTGTTTGAATACTTTTAAGTAATATAAAAAGTTTAAAAATTTTATTTCTTTAAAATAAAATAAATATAACTATATAAATTTGTTTTTCTAGTATTATCTTTGTACCTATTATTATTTTGAGTAATCATTATAATCTATACTGTATATACTTCTTATGACGATGACGCAATCATGATTTCAAAAATTATTAATTTCTAACCAATGAAATAAACCGATTCGATTATACGATTACGTAGAAATAATTAAAGCAACATGTCATTAAAATGTAAATAATTGAGCAAAGTTTAATTTTAATATAAGTGGATATTTTAAAAGCGGATCTTCACCTACCACTTCAATTAAAAATAAAATAAGTGGGCTCCAGCTGAAATATCGATAGCCAGTTTTAATTATTTTTTATTAAATATGTATAGGTAAGTGTAATAAATTTTTGATATATTTTCAATACTTAATTTTAATAAAATTAATTAATAATTTTAGTCACCTACACAAGATGTTCACTATTTTATTATAATACTTTATAATTAAGAAACTTTTACTTATTTGCGGCAGACTTTGGGGAGGGGTGGAATATATGCTTGCCCCTTAACTAGTTTCGTGACTTTCTGAATTATAAATTATTTATAATAAAATTTGCAAAAAAGAAACCATACTCAGGTAATAATCTTTATGTTTGCTACTGTTTTGTCCGTGAACTCCAGACAATTACATTACTAATTACTAAAGTATTAATCAAACCTAAAAAGTGTTTAATTACTTTTGGTGGTATAATTAAAATACATTAAATATGTTGCCTAATACAAAACAAACAAAATCTTCTTAATCTTTTTGTAAATTTAGAAATGAAAAATTATTTATCCGTAAATACACAGGTGAAATAAACATTTCATCTTTTTGGTCGTCGTCAAGCTACAGTGTATCTACATTAAAATGTGATATAAACGCAGAATATAAATAAATATTTCACGAGACGTTACGTCACGATTAGTTAAGATAGTACATTTTATCAGTCAGATTGCATCAGGTGAAAAGATGAGTATAATTACGAAATTAGTTTAAATTTTGTTGATAAATTGTATAGCAACTTTACGGAATTTTTTTAAATGGTTAGTATCTGTATTTCTTTGTTAAATTGGTAAACGCAGAGCAAAATAAAAATTGAAATTTAATAAAAGGAATGTTGGTAAAAATTAAGTTTCTCCGAGATAATTTTGTAATCTATCTAATCTATGAATATGATAATACACTATCGATTGCTAAATAATTTTAAAATAACATATTCATTGTGCTTCTGACGTTTCAGATTAATATCTATAAATATGGCTATCTAGAATGTGGAGGAAAATGTTTTGAGTTAAATTAAAAAGGTTTTGCAATGAGAAAATGTTGCAGATGTTTCTATTATGCTAAAAATTGTTTTGGTAAAACCAGCGCACAAACAAAAAATTTCAATAATTTATGCAAAGTGTATTCAAAAATTGTTGTTGTCAAAAAAATTTGGACTATAATCAGTTTATGACGCTGCTGGAGTAATCACGGGCACATCACACTATGGAATGTGATCAAATCGTTGAAAAATAAAGATGTAAATGACACCCTAATTTTAGTTGACCGAAGTAACGTATATTATTTATTACCTTTTATTTTGTTATTTTATTGAAAGTATTCAAGAACAATAAAAGACCATAATCAGATTTGAGCGGTATTTTTTCAAACAATAATTTTGATACAATTAATGAAAAACTTCAAATTCTATTGAATGAAATTTTATCTATAAGTACTAAATGATGTTTAGAGTAAGCTGACCTGTCTTAAATCACCCATGAAAATATTATCCAGTTGAAGTACTACCTTATTAGAACACCTGAGTTAGACATCATAATTAATGTTGCAAAAAATAATGCATTTTATACCGTATAAATATTATTTCTATAATACAATATGAGTATAGGTAGGTACATTATGTTTTTTTAAATATTACTACGAGCCTTTGAACATTATTACTGCGGAAATAAATATCGGTACAAATTATTATTGTAAACACGGAGTAGCAGCAAAGACAGGGCTAAGAAAAGCAGTACAATACCGGATAGTTGAACACAAAATTTCCATTTGTCACTCAACAGCGCAGCGGTTGCAGTATACCACTGGCACTTGCTGTGGTTAGTTAACATAAGAAATTCTTATATTTTAAATATTATCAACTAAATAATTAATTTGGACAATGTAACGCAAGAAATTATATAACAAGGAGTATCACGTCCACGTCAAGTATCTGTTTTATTTTGGCTTTACAATATTATCGTGGAATATCTAACTGAGATATTACTTTAATATGTAGTTAATCTAAATACATATAAATTTATTTAATTATAACTTAACTATTTATACACATTATATTAACCCTAATTATTGAACAATCAAAGTATTTTATTGGTGGACCCTCAAAACCTTGGATAATAGATATCACGAAAATAGAGCATTGCAATTGACAATCTTATCTATAAAAAAAGCTCTCAATTCAGTTGTTATAAAAACTGTAGAACTTGTTATACTCATCTATTTCCGTTGTTCTATTGACGTGTTTTTTTATGTCGTGCAATCTAACATTAGTAAATTATCGTAAAAAAATTTTAAAATATTTATAATCTTATAATACTCATCAACCAAGAAATAAACAGTTTTAAGCCAAATGTTGGTCAAAAGACCAACTTCAATACTCACATATTGAAGTTATGGGAAGAAGACATTTTGTATGACTTGGATGTTAATTGAAGATTGTAATAAAAATGACGAATAGCATCTAAATATTGATAAAAATTTGATATTGAAATTTAAGCATAGTGCAAAGTACTACTTGAAAAGGTATTTGAATACCTATCGAGACACACGTGTGTAGATTAGTCTGGTTCCATCTTTCTTTCTTTAAAAGTAAAACATTAGTTTGATATTAAGATAATTTGAAAACTGATAAATCACAAGATTGCGATATTAAGATTTAGAAGTAAAGATAAAGTTTTATACAACAAATTTCGAGATATTGCCGCCTCAATCTCACATTGTTGTATGTACTGCACATACAACTATGTATACGGTTTATTAATTTATATAAGCTAATCTTAACAATTATACAAATTCACGTTTAAACGACATACATTGACGAAAAGATTTGCTTAAAGAAATCGAAATAATTCGAAATATTAAATAATTTTATACTAAAATTTCGTATATCGATATACCAGTTTTCATGTTTTTAATATAATATGATAATATTATTCAATATTAAAATAAAATATTACCTATATCAAATATTTCAAATGTAGCAAGTAACTGCCGAAAGCTTACTTGCCAAAGATTTCTTTTACTATCGACAATTATTGGTGTTCTATTATCATCAATTATCTTATTTTTAGTATTTTTCACGTAAGCTAAATTCAAATAAATTAAATATGGATTAAAAAATTACAGATTAACTTAACCAAAAGTTTTTGGCGGTCTGACCGAAATACAATTTATTGTTTGATAAAAACGTTATTGGGATATTATAATTTTCTCCCTTCTGAAGAGAGAGTGTGAAAGGGAAAGTCAAGGAAATAACTTATCTATCACTGCCAGGATTCAAAGAATTGTTTATAAAGACATTAAATTACTAAATATATTAAAAAAAATATATTATCAAAAAGATCAAACTGTTTTAATTGAAATCAAAAATATATCAAAAGTAGTTTTTTTGCAACATACGATTAAGTATTATATCTACCTAAACCATAATTGGAATATCCACTATTACAAAATAAAAATTAAATGTATGTACGTTTAACGTAAATGTCAATGCAGCAGCTCTTTATGTCATTTGTGCTTTATAGGTAAACAGTTTGACTTTATTTGGTATTAAAAAAAACAGCATGTTTTACGCTAACTTACCACTTCTATGTATCTATTAATACATATAATTAACTCGCCTACGTCCTGTTTCAAAATTTCTATAAAATTTTATAAAAGTTATCTTTTTTTTTATTTTGTTTAGAACTTAAATTTTGCACAGATTTAAAAACATCCTAGTTTTGTAAACTAAATAGTTAGACAGAGTACATAATTAAAGCGCCCTAGTTAGATTCAAAAAGTTAGATTAATAGGAATAAATTATTGCGGAAAGAGAAGAAAAACTTTTTTATAAATTACAATGACTGACGTTAATATTGCAATGTAGATTTAATGTAGCATGCATCAGTGAGACTCAAGTCAAACATGGCAGATAACAGATACACTAATAGAAAATTAATGAAGTCTATAAACCTATTAACTAGCTTTTGAGCTGAACATAATTGAACATTTGAACAAAAAAAAATTAATTTACAAGTTAATTTGAACTTAATTATTTTCAAATAAAAAATACAATAATTTATAGCTTGTACATAAACCATTACACGTGTTTTAATCTTCAGACGACTACATTTATTTCAAAAATCAAAATTTTCAAAAAAGAAGAAACACTTACATTCAAAAGTTGGTAAAGCAATCGAAAAAGTTGGAAAAGATAATATAAATACTTTTATTATTTAACCATATAATGCTTTTTAGGAAAGTAGCTATTGATGGTAAGGTTAAGTTTAATGAAGAACTTAATAAATGATTAAAATAAGTATGAAGTAGATTTATTTAATCCTAGCAATTCTTGACATTCTATGTAGTTCTTAGCACAACTTGTTTGTCGTACATCATAGTTTTTAACATACAAGTAAAGACATAAGTACTACTAATCGTTTTTGTTTGTATTGATTTTAAAATAAACCCGAACATTTATAAAATATTACGAATATTTTAGAAAAACAGTTCGCTTAAGCAGTTACCATTAACATAGTTGCTCCTTGATTTAAACGTGATATCGTGTAGCAAATGTCTTAATTATTGGCCAATGCTACGGTGCGAATTTAAACGGTCTACTAAGACCTTTTCAGGAGAACTAACTTAGCCAGCTTTAATACAAAAACAGAACAGTCTTGAATACTGAACGTGAGCTGATTACCGAGCAGACATTTTAGACGTGAATTATTTCTACTGAAAAACTCTCTTTTTACCAGCTTCCAGTTTTTAGCACGAGAATTTTAGTGTTGTGGAATTTTTGGACGTTTGTGAAGTTTTTGTTATATTTTTGTACCGACCAAACTGGTAACGTAACTATAAACCTAGACGTTTTATTACCTTGGTCGTTCAGCTAACACAAAATAATTTTGTTTTCTATTATTTAGCCGACAATTATAAGACTTAAATGAAAAAAGTAAAATGCAAGCATCACAACGTCGTCATTATTTTGGATACTTTTTAATTATAACTTATGGCAAATGTCACATAGGCACGAATTTTTAATTCACGTAATTAAACGGTGCATGTACACCAAGCATTAAATGAATAGTTTGTTGGAAGGTATTGTTTTAATTTAACATTACCAAGAGCTATCTATGTTAAATCTCTTGAAATATTTTTTGCCAAAAAAATAAAAACTTTTGGGATTTGGGCCTCCAAATAAAGTATTACATAAATCCTTTGTTACAGCAAGAAATCTATTTTTAAATCTTAAGGGCACACAATGTGATAAAATACTGATAATTGACGTGTAAAAAACAAAGCACTACAAAACAGATAAATTTAAAAACATGCATGTAAATATTATATTTATTTAAATATTAAAATAAAACTTGCATTTTTAGAAAATACTTAGAATTTGGCATGCATAAAGGTGGATATAAAAATAAAATTAATCTTTTTATTACAACAAAATTTTTCAATTAAAATTATTTGTGAAAAAACCGTGAACAGTCTTGCTTTTAATCGCAATATTAATTTAATTGTTTTTAATAATGTGAAACTAAAGGTAATTTTGTTTGATAAAACGAAGTAAAGCATCGAACTCTCCGCCTTGATCAAAGCTTAACCCGATATTTGGTTAAACGAATCAGAAATGCATTGAATTCCTCCGAATCCATTGTTTTAAGAGCCAATTGTATTTACAAGGTCTACCTTGACCTAGCTTTGCATTGCCACTTTTAACTGTACATATATGCGACAATAAAAGAACTCAATTTTGCTCAAAATGAGATATGCATTTATTTTTTTCTCAAATTGACATTCTCATAGTTTGCATTATGCGCGCTTCAGGTTGTTCAAAGAAAGAAATTCCACAAATATTATGTTAAAATATCCAAATTTATTCGGGTGCAAAACGGCAGATGCACTATTGGTTGTCTTAGAAGAAATTTATGTATCTGCATATTGATTTATGTTAAATGCATTGCGAATCGTTTTATGAATTAGATAAAGATTTTGTTTCAACAAATGTATTTTTTATTGCAAATTTAAATATTTTATGTTCCGACCTGTCTAAACTTCTACTATTTATAATAAATCATTAGTTTTTAATTAAAGAAACATCAACTGAATTAATTAATAATCTAAGAAGCGATAAGGATAATAAAATATTTATACTCGTACCTATATTTCTAGTTGAACTTAATAAGGTAACAACTCCGTAGAATTCTGCAACTCTTGATAAGAATTTTTGCGCAAGCATTATTAAAATTAAAGACTAAAAGTTGGAACAAATTTGATAACGGCGAACAAAGAAAAGCGAAAAAACAAAATTTAAATTTTTCTCAGACGTAGTTTAGCAAACTTTTCGTTATCTTTCTACTTTACTTGACGATCAGTTGAATTGAGTGTTGATTAAAAAGAGTTACCTTGTGATAGTGAGTAAGGTTATACTGATAATTTTTAATTTGACAAGAATACTTCAATAGAGGAAATCGAAATGTAAGCTATGTATAGATAACTTATGTCGCATCGCGGAGAGAACAATTATATATTTAATTATACGTATATGAAAGTTCACTTACGGATATGTATATGTTGTATTACAATCCTCGTCGGAAGCCATGTTTGATTGACAACAATAGTAGTTAAAATCACTTAATTATTATTCCTGTTTTTTAAAACAATTTAATCACACAGTTAATTAATGATATCAGCACCTTTTACTACATTTTAGTGTATTCTGCTTTATTTAAAATTGGAAAACAATTATTTGCTGGAGTATTTGGTTAGCAAATAGATGGATTTGAACCACGTTATTTACTTATGTTTAAAACACACATTCGTTTAAGAGATTTTTTGAAATAGCGGATTATGCACTATAATTTACGCAACGCGCTAGACCATACGCTATGGATCACTAAATATAATATATTAATTTATTATTTAATTGTTTGTGTCTACCTACATATAAAGTACTTTTTATGGTATAGATCGCGAGTTTGAAAAACCAAACTGTTTGGCACCAAAATTGATAATTTAAAATTTCAAAAATATTATTGCAAAAGCACAGTCTATTTGAATTGAATCACTATGTAATATTTTATAACATAAGGCACACGGTGATAATATTTGACCGTTGGTGACTTGAAATAAACGTACGAAGCACATGCGACCACTTGTTGAACCGTCCGTCGGAGGAGGTAATCTACACAGGTGAACGCGGTGTTGCTCAAAGCCTGTGTATTAGTATACTGATACTTGAGAATAGTGGGCTGGCAACGCGCGATACCTGGCTAAGTTTACCTGAGAAGCTTACACGTAACAGCGCTATTTTAATCGTGTGCTTTGTGGTTAACTATTGTACTAATAGCTAAAATCTTTCTACGATTTTCAGATTTCAGTTAGCGTTCATTAAAACACACCTGTAGAAATTCATTAGAAGTGTAATTTAGATTATGAGTATACAGCAGGTGCGTTAGCATTTGTACGTGCACACTTTGTGCGGGTAGCTATGGATTTCATTTTTACGAATTTGCAACTTAAAAACTGCGTTACGAAACTCAAAACTTCAAAATCTATATCACTCTGATGAGTTCCAATAACAACACAACACGTTGACGGTAAATATTCGGAATCCAATAATATTCCGTCAAGATCAAGAATTAAAACAAAATAGCAATATGTAAATATTATAATATATCGCCTAGTCAAAAAATAAAAAAGGTTCTTTTCACAAATAAGTGGAATATTTTGTATTTGGTGTGTGGCACAAAGAGCGGTTTGTGACACCGATATTATTCTAGGAAAAGTTCAAATTTTTTTCAATACAATCAGAAAAACTTATTATGAAGGTAATTATTAACAAAGCATTATTCTCAATCTCGAAAATAATAATTAAGAATATTTTTAATAATAATAATAAATAGTAAATTAATAATACGCTGGTTTTTACAAGACGACTGTAACCTTATTAACGTAAATAAGTTATTGTAATTATTTTTTTGTTGGGCCCAATGAGTAATAGTGAAATTTAGTGTTTACGTTGTAGTTTTTTTTATTAGATAATTAGTATCTATAATTTCAAGGTTCCATAACAATTCTTATTGTAAGGTGTTCTTCTTTGTGTAACTAAAACTAATTGACTCTCATTGCAAGTTTACTTTTATATTTAAGCTCAATCCTACGAATAAAGTAATATTTCCAATTGAACTGTATACCATCTACTATATCTATGATAGCAATATATGATATTATATGTAATATCTACAATGTATCCAGGATATGATGTTGCTATTAGATCTAGGGTATCTAAGATTTTCTTCTTTCATGAAGTTAAATGAAATACAAATTGAAAAGTCTACATAAGAAACGTATCATTTATATGGATATCAGTTGATTGAAAATTTTTATATCTAGAATATAATAATAATATAATGTGGATAATAGAAATAATAAATTTACTAATTTACTAATAATAAATTTAGTTTTTCATTCATTAGGTCTGCGACCTGTTTTTACTAACAGCAACCTTGCTTAGTGATGTTCTGAAGTTACTATTAGTGCTGTGAGCATATTGTTTTACATCCAAGGTAGCTTGCTAAACTGATCTCAGATGTGCCAGCAACTCAGGTTTTTGTTGTTAATAAAGACAAATAATCAATCCAGAGAAACCGCTAGCTTTACGTGTTCTCTGAAGCACAAGACGAGCATAGGAAAGTTTAGGCTTTCTCTGGATTCGAACCGGGCACCTTAATGTCAGAGCAGTTATTCGGCTAACAAACTAGGCCAATGACCGTCTCTCTCGGCAAATTAAAACTGAACATTTCTAGGTATAATATGAAAACTCGATAGAACCGGATGATATGAAATTATAATTTTTAGGGTTTCAGATATATTCAAGTAATTTTCACTTAAAATTTAGTAAACAATTTCAGTAATTTTAGTAAAACCGGTGAATTGGTATTTTCAAGATTTCTGTTTCTTATTGCAACACATGAAAACTTATCAATCCAAACACATTTTTTTCTCTCCTCAAGATACTGAAAAACTTGACTTTTGCTTTTTAATTCTTTTAAAAAATTCAAAAGAAATTAAGCATTTTTAAAGAATATGAGTTGCTTTGGAAAAATAAGTATATGTATGATTTTACAATAAATTATATATTTACGTAGAAATATAAAACCTCAATTTTCGATTTTCATTATTATTTTTAATGAATATTATGAATAATATCATATCTACATTATTTTTTACATTTATATTAAAATACTCTCCAGCACAATATTATTTTATAATGAATTAATTTAATTACATTTTTTCATTTTTGAACAATTCCTTTGTATTATTTCTTTTTATCTGTCAGTAATTCATATTATTTTTAGTGAGCAAAGGTAGAACTTTTCATGAAAATTTTGTTGAGTTGTAGAGTTAAGTTCATAATTATAGTCAGTTTCGTTATTTTTTGTTTAACTGTAAGATGCAAACAACATACGAGTGGCGATCAAATTTCAAATGCTTTAGAATAAATTCAATCAATATTTTTTTAATTGGTTGAAGCAAAAGTTTTGTAGAACTAATTACTAAAAAAATAAAATTTTTGAATTTTATAAGCATAAGTTTTACGTACTAAAAATTAAATTTATAAAAATAAATACCCATAGGTGTGCAGTATCTGCAATACGTATTTAAAATTTTTATTTTATACTGCGTATTACAAATAACAAATTTCTGGTTAGTACAGAATTACAAAATTTCAATTTTGTATTTTAGGTATTACTAACCAATTTTCAATATATTTTGAAGAATTGTTAAAAGACATCTATTTTACAATATAACGTACAAAAATATTGATAAAGCAATTTCGTAACCAGTGAAAATAAGAAATTCTTAAAAATTTTAAATTTCTTCATTTTCTTCAGTTAAAATTTAAATACTGTATATTTTAAATACACATCATTATATATTTTGCCCACCCGTGATATATCTACTATTTTTCACAAATTTAATTTTATTACATTGGATTATTAATTTAAATTGATTAGTTGAATAATAAATACAATAAGATTTTAATTTAAATTCATAGTTTAATTTGATAACTTTGAATGAAAGTTTGGCCGTTACCGTTTTCTTAACTTTTTTCCTGAATTATTTCTATTCTTGCACAAAAATAATAAAACAAACAATATCGACATGTCTTCGGATTCTCTCATAATTCGTTGTCATGTCAACAAGATATAATAATTTATTTAAATTATGCTAATTTGTTTTATAATATAAAACCTATTAATACTATTAATTATTAGCATGAAGTCAAGAGTACTCATTTTTTATGTGCCATTAACTAATTTTTGTAAATCTTAGCATTAAATGAACAAGACTTGGGTGGTTTGTAAAAGGTATAGAAAATTTTATTTTATACATTTTCCCTTCTTTAGTATTATCTGGTTTTAATAAAACTCTGCATTCTACTCAGGAATAAGAGTATATTTTTGGTTTAAAAAAATCGGCTGTATAGTTTCAGTGTAAGTTTTATAAATTTCCTTGCTCTCGATGCTACAAAAATATAATTTAAAATAATTTAAAATACAACAATCGCTAATTTATGGTAAAGCTACTTATTTATTATGTTTCCAATTTATTGTAAATTTTTTACTATGTACTATGTAAAATAAAATCATTATAATTTCATCTATTGGAAAAGATTCAATTTTATTTTGTAATATCTACAAAGAAATCTTAGTTGAAATCTAATTAGTCTGCATGCAGTTGGCTTAACATTATTTTTTCGTATATAATCAGCCGTGTGCTGTATCATCGACGTTATTTATAACAGCAACGTTATGGTGTTATTTCATCTATTGAGCTATTTGGTGTGCCAAATCACGCTGCTGTTATATAACACGATGTTATAATTTTTGTTAGGTTATGTTCAATGCTGTTATATAACATTTAAAGTCACTAAAATAACAAGCAGGTTTTAGGTGGTGTTATCAATTTTAACAGTGCTGTTATCAAATATTTTCGGTAAAAATCTAATAAAAATTGAGAGTTTCCACAAATACACATTTTTTAAGGTTATTAAATTTTTGATAAAATTATCAAAAAATGTATTCACTTACTTCTCACTTATGTAGATCTCTGTGACAATCCTGAAAGTGCATTTTTGTTAAATTTATTTTTGCTTGAACTCCAACAAGTACACAAAAGGTAAATTAAATAAATTTTTGAATAATTTTAAAACTAAATTTTTATTATAATTTGCTACTTTTTTTAGAAATACAATAAATTAAGATTCAATGAAGACGATTGAGAGATGCAAGTGATCCATTTAACGCACCAGATCGATTTTTTATTCGGCATTACAGGTTGAGTAAAGAATTGGTTAGAAATTTAATTTTAGAATAAATTATGTCCACGCATTAGAAATCGACAACGGATAAATGAATTTTGAAATTAATTACAATAGACGTTCGTTTCTCTTGCTCCGTTAAAACAGTTTTTGTTGGAAGTCCTTCTTCAGTGCAATTTATTTGCATTTGAATGGTCCGACTTTTTTGGCAAACATTTGTTTTCCATTCTTGAAATACCTAGGATTAATGAAAAATATTTGTATGATAGAAACAATTATATTTTTAAACTTTTAATAAACAAGTACTCACTTTTCGCCAATTGTCTACAATTTCAGGTGCACCTAACCTATTGCGTTCACTTTATTAGTAAAACTTTGTCAAAATCGTTTACAGTTTTAATTTCGTGTGATTTAATTTTGCCAGTAATTATTGTTTTATTATTTTTCATATTGTTTTTTAGTTGTTTTAACTTGAAATTGCATTTTGTTCACTGTTGACAACTATAATTTTTTAATTCTAACTTTTAAATATATTTAAAAATTCAAATATAATGATAATATAAAGACACAGTGTTACCACCCGTAACATAATAACATAACATTTAAATTATAACAGTACCAATAACACCAATAGAAAAATGTGAAAAATGTGAGGAATGTTATCCGTGCTGTTAATCTGATAACGTTATGTTATATAACGTGCTGTTATAAAATAACATCAATGATACAGCACACGGCTGTATCTATTTTGAGTTTCGTACCAAGGGAATAATATAATTTGCTGGAATAGTTCTCGTTGCTTTTTAACGCACAGATCAATATTCGACTTTAGATCACAGCAGTTACGCCTTGTCTCCCTAGTCTGGCAGCATATTTACGCTATATTTATGCACGTAATGTAATAAACACGTTTTCAATAGAATATGAACATAACGCATTAAAATTTAATTATCAATGCGGTTATACTCTATTGAATTAAAATTTTAAATTAGATTTTTAATTTTTGTCATTACTATTACACGTAAAACGGTTGATTATAAATTTTGAAAAAATTCAAAACCTTATAATATGATTGGTACAATATGTCATTAATTAATTCTGAAAATGAATTGGAAAGTTAGTTACCAATCAAAATTGGTACATAATTTGCTAAACAAAATTTCTTATAAGATTCCCCATATAATTTTCCAAACTTCATCTTCCATCTTTCTCTAATTATAAGTAATCATATTATTGTTAGTAATATCATGTTTGATATAATGTGAAAAATTATAAATAATCTAATAATTATACTGGTATATACTAAAGAATAAAAAATTAACTGTAGTTTTCATTTTTTTCATTTATCACCAAAATTAAGACAAATTTAATAATAGGTTGAGGCGATAAATACTGTCACAGTTTCTTCCCTTTTATCTACAATTTTGGATAAACATGTTCTACATAATAAAGCAATACTAAATTTATAAGATGTTAGACTAACATTTAGAGCGTGTGACGATTCTACGCAAACATTAAAAACTTTCCCTAATTATTTAATATTGAAATTTTGCGTTTTTAGAGAGAACATCAAATTTAACGCACTTAGTTACGTTAGATATTATTCGAAAATTTTCCATTTCAAACGTTCTTTAATTTTTATTTTAAAACAGCATTAGAGTGGAAAGCTTAAAATGAAAATTGTTCATTAAACAATTTATTTCTATCCTTACCTCTTTCTTTCAGAATTTTCTTCAAAGTAAATTTTATGTTGACCAAGTCTTAAGTTCTCAACCAAACAGCTTCAATAAATAGTTATAGTAATTAAAATTCGCGCAGTTAATTAATAATATTTTATTTATTAGTAAAAGATAAGAAACACTGCTAAAAAGTTATTATTTCTTTTCTTATCCGATTTTATGATAGTTTATTATGTCTTAAATAGTTCATTGCACGTATGATAATTAATGCAAATAAATTTTCTATAATTGGTTTTATAAGTATTAAATAAATTATTAATCACTTAACACTTTTAATTAAAACAGTAATATAAAGGATAATTTATATTTACCCATAATCATCAACATAAAGAAATCGAAGTAGTAAATCAAATTGTGTTTTTATTAAAGTTATTGGTAGATTTGAAGGAGAAAATTTTTTATCAATATTACTATAACAATAAAAATTTTAAAGTGGTTTTTTTGTTTAATTAAATTAATACGTCGTCGCCATATTAAAAGTGTTTATTAGAAAGCCATTAATTTAAAGAAAGCGAAAACAAAATTGAGGATCGCAAGGGTTTGTAAGCAGCTCCAATTAAAATTAAAAAGGAAAATCTCGTTAGATGAATAAAAAGTGACAAAATGCATGATGCATTTTCACTTTTTCTGTATCCAAGCGCGACTAACGTTTGTTAAATTTGGCGAAACGAGTGTGTTCTGGCATGTGACAGTTCTCTCGCCCTGATTGCTGGAATGATGTGCTTCTAATCAACGGAGCTGGAAAGTTTATCACTCTTACAGTGACAGCTTTTTCTACCAAATTAGGAAAACTTACACTCTTCTCAAATTAAAGTAAATTGTTGTATTTTGTACAAAGTCAAAAGAATAAATTCCAATTTTTATTCTATATTTGTGTTTTATACTGTGGTTTAAATTTTAATATAACTTACAAAACTATGAATATTTATAATTCAAACGTTTATTCCTAAAGACTTAAAGCTGTGTAGACCGGACATGACGACAAAGGTCAGCGGAAGTCCAGGTTAAAGATTAACAATATTCTAATGTCAACATACCTTTACAACCAAACAAAATTGCATGTGATCGTATCTATAAACTGCACTTTTATTAAATATTACTTATGTTACCACGACTATTAAATAATATTAAAATTAAAATTTTAATATAAATGATAATTTCAATAAGAATACAAAGGTGATTAAAAATTAATAAGTTTTTTGACTTCAAATATTTAAATTTGCAGAACGTTACAATAAAGTAATCACTATAAACTAAAATATATACTTTCTACGGTATATTTATATTATAAAATTACAAAAAAAAGTTAATAAACACTTCACAGAACAAAAAACTAAGTCTTCTATACATAAAAACCATTGTATGTATAATCACAAACCTTTTTGTAATACCATAAGTTGTCATCACATAAAATCAAAAATGCTCCTGAAGATGAAACATCTTTTCAGGTAATCTCGAAACCAGTCATGCACTGAAACTAAGTAGTCCAGATTTCCGATTTCTATTTGTGTGTATGTTTTATGTCGAAGGTATAAAACTACTTTTACGTGTGAAAATTATTGATGTTCTTGATACATTTATAACGGAGATCCAAAATTATTAAATTAAATTCTGCTAAACAAAAATTGCTTACTGACTCCTGATTACAGAAAACTAATGGAAAACTACCGGTATACTATTAATCGACTTTACATAAATAAATTATGTTTAAATTGATTACGTACTAACTTTGTATTTACGTTAATTTTTATTTAATTTATCACACTTTTATTCTACGTTGAAATAACGTTATATAAATCGTGGGCATACAGGTAAAAGTGACTAAGTCAAAAAATTGTGGAAATGAGTTTAAATGATTAAGTCAGTAAAAATGTAAGACTGAAGGTCTGAAAAAAACATCTATGTTCTAATAACGTATTGAACATGTTTCATTATTCGAAAAAATGAATTAAAAATATTATAAAGCTGATTTTTCGCAAAATGCGAAACATTCAATTTGATTTATCTCGAAATTCTATTTTTTCACTTGGTCACTTTTACCTGTATGCCCACGAAATATTATACATTTTTAAAAGTCAGTAATTTATTCAAATTCGATAAAACTAAAATAGTTCAGTTATTACTTTTAATAATTAGTACAAATTTATAGTTTAGAATTTATTAAAGTCTATACTAATTTTATTTAATTTTTAAAATGATTTGCTCTGTCATAAAAGTTAAAAAAATATTTAGAATTTTTTGCTGAATTTGCATAGCATTTTGATACCACTGTTATTCACTTTTTTATGGTTTTATTCCCTTTATTATGGATAAAACAAAAAGTTATAAAATATTTACGGTTGTCTCGAAAGTTCTGAGCTACCACGCAAACCAAGGTTTGCGGAAGTGTAATTACGCCACTTTACTCACCCTATATATAATATGCGTAATTATAGGACTTAGAATATAATATACTCGCATAATTACGCATTATATAAGATAGGAATACATTGATTGTATCTTAAGATGAACGCAGTGCTATTTCTGATACACTGACGTACTATTAATGTATGTAAATAGAAAACATTTAGCATGAAACACTTTGGATTACGATATTTGATTGACAAACAATCTGTCAAATTTAATATTGCTATAGGTTTATTAGCTTGAAAAATATTTATTACTAAAATAGAAGTATTGCCTAACTCAAACCAGAGAAGTACCTAAAGTCCCATAATTTGAAGAGATTCGAAAAGTTTTTTGGGGTACCGTTGCGTATACTATCCCACGATTTTAACTTTTTCCTATTGAAAATACGTGAAAGGACACTTTTCTAAGCATACTAGAACAAAAATTTTGTTGGATTATAAATTAGTTCTCGAAAAAATCGAATTTGAAAAATTTAAATTTACATGTATTTTAGATACATCTTTTAACACGGCTGCATGATTAGCCGATTTTGTGTAAGGCAAAAAAATAAAACAGACCCTCCGGACGCCTTCGGCGCCATCCGGGCCTGTTTTATTTTTTCACCTTACGCAAAAAAAATTAAAAATATCCCTGAAAAATGACAGAACTCGCCAAGGGTGGAACTCGAAGCCATAGAACTCGTACGGGTGTCGACATCGAATGAACAAAACATTAGAACTATATCAAAGCACACGTACCGTCAACAAAATGAGACCGTCACCGACGAGACCGAACCTCAACGTGAGACCGACCGTCACACATCGGAAAAAGTTAAAATCGTGGGATAGGATATGCAACAGTAGCCGTTTTTTGATATCTAAAAATTACAACTTCATCATGGGAATAAATTATTATTTTATAAATTTATCATATTAATATATTATTAATAAACAGTTAAAAAGTTCTAAGGAGGAATCTAATAAAAAGAAAAATATCAATTAATTATACTGCTTTACTATTTAGTTTATTATTTTCTATATTGTCTTATTGATGCCGAAGTTATTGCAGCGAAGTGCATGACATATGAAATTAGTTAGCATTGTTATTTATTTGATCTATTAAAAAATATTGTATATAAATATCACAATAATTTTTTATATTTTTTTTTATATTTTTTTATATTTTTATATATTATCGAATAGCTTTGCCTTGAGAGTATTTCATACTTTCTAGATTTAGATACCAGATATTATTGTGTATTAATTTTGTACATAGAAGCTATATTCCTGACGCAGAATCTCCCCCGTGGTTCCGATTCCAAGTCCAAATTATAGATTTTCAGTAAGAAAGCAAAATAATAATTTGAGTCGCTAATAAAGTCTCTTTAAAACTAGATTTTAACCCTTTATAGTAAAAACTTAACCACTTTCAAGTTACGAATTAAATTAAGTAAACAAATAATATTGAAAAAGTAGAAAATTTGATAAAAATGTAATACTTTTTTATTTCTATTTTTTCAAAATAAATTTCTAAATATTTGCCTAGTTTTACTAGGCACACCGTATTAAAACATATTCAGTATTAATTTCTTTACATTTAATTTTTGATTATTTAAATCCTCTAGTGAAGCTCTGCCACTGATGAGATTCTAGACGATCGCCTATGAATAATGATACGCCTCTGGTTTTATTTTGCAGAGTTTAATTTTGTTTACTTATTATATTGCATTGTTGTCTAGAAGTAATAATTTGCTGTAAACTTCGATTTTTGTGTACATATAAGGGACACATTCTTTTATATGGATACCTATAAGTGGAATGTCGAAGCGATATGACACAATATTCAGGAAAATGTAATATATCTAAATATCTGAGGGAAAGAATATTTCAGAAACATAATTATGTTAATAAAGAAGTGAAATTTACGTAATTTACTCATAAGTTTTCAAACGACTAATTTTGTGTCTTTTACTGAAAGTCATTAAATATAGATAGTCCACAGAGGTGGGGTGGAACGTATATTATTGCCTTCGTTAAAAATAGTGGTTTTTGTAATAATTTTGGTATTAATTATTGTTGTTATTGTATAATATTTTATATTAAGTAAACATTATTGATATTATTTTATGCATTAATCGCTTTCGTAAATCTTCTAAAAATGTTTTTCATAACTTCAAAAAGTATATTTTTTAATTGAGGTTTTGTGTACATTTCACCTTACAGTTAAAATGATGTTGTTTAAACTAATGAGTATAAAATCTTTCGTAAATTATTTATAAAAATAAGTACTATAATACACTAATTATAATCCTGTTACTTTAAAAATCTGTTTGAGCAATTATCTAATTAAAATTTGTGTTAATTAAAAATGTATTCAGATTTTACGCTTAGAAAACATATAAATGAAACGTTTAAAAATTATAATATTTGCAATAATGTTTAAAAGGCGTAAAGTATTCTGAATTTTACTATTATTCTGACTAGTATCAAATAAAGGCTAGGCCGCACTCATCGTAAAAATTTACATAGATTCCTACTTTAATTTGGTTTGAAAATAAGAGTACAAAAATTTATTGTTGAAATCAGAACTGTTCATATATTTGTTCCCTAAATCTCAATGAAATGGAAAACACATTCAATTTTGCGCAACAATGCACAATGTGGATGTATTTATAAACAAAGACTTTTCAGTTTACTGCTTTAGCACACATAATCTTGCATTTTAAACCGTATTTAGGCAAGGAACTCCTAGTGACTAAAACAAAATGCCAAAATATCAAGTATTGGCAGCTTAGCTGGAGAAGTAAATGTTCACTTGTGGAAATCGCATTTTCGCCATGTCCATAAAAAGTTACAGCATGAGCTGCATCATTCTCATGCTGGTTATAAAAAAAGGTGTGGACATGGAAAAATTCATAAAGGCAGTATCTATACTATACAGCTAATTTTGTTTTTGAAAATTTGTATTGCATATTTTCATTATCATTATCACTGTCAGATATTTAAATTTCTTGTATTGGCAATATATATGCGTAGGTTAGCCACTCTGCTATACGGATCTAATAATAATTACATATTACATTAGTTTTGTATAATACGTAATCTGTAAATTGGTTGCTATTTGAAATGATAAAATAATATTTATCTCTAGACAATAAATGCACTTAAAGTAATTTCTTCATTAATTAATTTAAACCTTATAACGGGTCGTGAACTTAGTCTAAATTTTTACAATCAGGTCAGCGGTAATTTAAAGAATTAATTAAGTTAATGGTAAATTAAGTGTAACTAACGTAGTTAAAACTTGGTTGCCAAAGCTCAAACAATGATGACCTAAAATCACGCTTTAAATACATATCCATATGAAATATTTTTATATTGGACAATATAACTAAAATTCACACATAAACATTACAATTTTATGTTATATGAAAGCAACGGTTTTAAACCCTGATAAAACTTTTTTTAAGTGCGTACCGGTTTATTTTATATCCTTTATTGTTACACTAATGTACCCCAGCACGACAGAGAAGCAATGTGTAATAAAGTAACAAAATTATAATCTGCAATATGGGAGAAGAAATTTTCTGCAAGTATATTTTATGCTGAGAGAATTTAAAGTGTGGGAGCCTTTGTTTGCATCAACCCAAGGTTACAACTAAAGCGTCTGAAAAACAGTTAGGTGGTTTAGGAAGGAACTTCATTTAATCTGCAATTAAGCAAAAAGTTCACACATATTAAACGAATAACTGCGCCTTCAGTTATATATTTTTCTTCACATTAATAGCAAATTATTTTTTGATTTTAATTAAGATAAGCTAATCTAGAACTAAAATAGATAACTAACTACCTTAAATTAATGTGACTTGAGAAAGTTCTTTGAAAAAGAAAGGTTTTCACCATAATAAGGATTAATCCATCAAAGACGAAACACACGATATACTTAATTTGTTACTTTCATGGTTTACCATCTAAATGTACATTTGGTTCAGTTTTTGCTGTGATGGTATAGTAAAATAAGTACCCATTAAATAATTATTTTCTAATCAAATGAATTTTAAATTTTGAACTGCTTCTGTCGTTTACTCTGTAATGTTCGGTTTAGACATAGCAATTATTGTATGAGGGTGTATAAATTCATCATTTACAGAAATAAATAAGTGGCAGGTTGTAACCCCTTACACCTGTGTGTTATGACGTAGTTCAACTTCCTGTTCTCACGAGATCTCATCGCGCCGAAATAATTACATCCGAGCGGACATCGCACTCCTTTACCGCTGACTTATTATTATTATAATGTTTACAATTTTGTGTTCAGCATGAGTAGAAAAACGGTGAAGTTTTAAGATAAATCTTATGGGACAAAAAATCGGGTTCTCATCGTCGACTTAATATGTTAAGAGTTCTTTGAATCTGACCAAGTAGTTATTTAATCGTTTAAATTTAACAAGGCTTGATTAGATGTTTAGAAACAATTTTATACAGTGTTTCCGCTTTTTGTAAGAAAGAAATGTCCCGAAGGATATAACGTTCTCTTACATTACATCTTGTAGTTGTATGTTACTGTAGTGGTATATAAATTCCAATTTTTTCAAAAGTTCACCGTACATTCAAAGTTTACTTTCAAAATTCTTAAAAGGTCTGCATTTAAATTAGGTTTTAGAAAGGAACCACTACGAAGGTATTTCAGTAAACAGTAAAACTTAATTTCTCACTCTGAATGTTAATTAGATGTGCAGTGACCCAAACGGTTAGGACGATATCGGTTCATCAACAAACGCCACTCACTCACCGGAACCGGAAACTAGTGAACTACACAAGCGTTAAAGTTGGCGTTTCGACTACAGACTATAAGTTTACGAACCATCCTTGGTGGCCAACTTACCCATAGCGTGGAGAGAAGACGCTCCTTGATTTTAAATTTTTTTTGTCATGTAGGTGTTTGAATATATTAATGGTAATACCATCCCAAAATTACTTGAGTTTTTTTCATAACCACCGAAAGAAATGTTAAAATTACATTCTCTCAAGTGGTACTACTAAAAGTTTACAGCAATGCAATTGATTGGATATTTGAGGTTTGTTTATAAATGTGTTAAGAGAGAGGAACCATTTTGTTTAAAATATTATAACATTTTTGCACACAAAAATACTAAATTTACTAAATTTATTTTAAATGACTGCGTTTAGAAGTTCCCACAATAATTTTTCTTAATCGTTACACAAAACTACATTTTTATATATAAAAATTAAATTATGGAAATTGTCTTTGCCGTTTTAAAGCAATTAAAAAAATATTTCCGTAATAAAAGCTAAAAAAATTAATACTTGCAGAACTGTTTATAGTGAAAATTTGCATTATATCTTATCTGCAGTTTTACTCGCGCTTGGAAAACTTTATAAGGAAGAAAATAGGAAATAATGAATATAACCATCATAAAATAAAATAAATTATGACCTTACCATCTATATATATCATTTTTTTATACTATTATATAATTAATTATTATTAGTAGTAATATTAATTAATTTTCTATTCGTATAATGGAAATATAAGCGACAAGAATGATGTAATTCTGTGTTTTGATTCCACATCAGTTCGTTGAGTGAATGTAAAAATCATAGTTGTTAAAAACACTTGACTGAACAAAATAAATAAGTAATAACACTCCCCTGTACCAAATAACGTAATTATATTTTAATATCTGGCGCTTAACACTTATTAATAATACAAATTTTTTTTTTTTATAGTAAAGCGTAGGTGATCTTTAATAATACAGCAAAACGTACATTTCGTTATTTACAAATATTATAAATATAAGATACCATCTATGTACATAATTTGTTTACAATGTTAAAAATCATATACCACAAAATGTATGCAGATTTAAATGAAGTACCGCTACAAATAGCTTTTCATTATATCTACAAATTAATAAATCGTTAATTTTCCGCTTTTTAAATTTCATACAATGCAGTTGTTGCGAAGTAACCCTTATTAACAGCTTGGTTAAAATTCTCAGCGAGCGGCACATTACCATAGCTAAGCAAGAGTGAAAATATCACATTGTTCTTACCGATTGCAATCTATAGTTTATGCTTAATTAAATAGGTAATTGGTATCTGTATATTTTTTTATTATTCTAGAAAAATTTTAATTTTTGTTAACTAATGTAATTAGGTAAGTACATAAAAAATGAAGATATACCTTTATCGGCCATTTCCCACACAGTACCTACTATATATTTCATTATAATTTTATGTTAATATTTATATCAAAATTTTAATGATATGCACATAATAAAACAATTTTTCATTTTAAGTTGTAATAAACATATTAATCACAGAATTAACAAAGTGGTTAATTTTGTAAATGCATGATATTCTAAACAATCGAAGACGTTATGTCATTTGTCAATTGACATAATTTGATAATCTTTCTGGTACACCCTGTGTGATAGTAAAACCCTGCTATTTTTTCTTCTATTTTTTTTTAATTGTTAACTTCATAATTTATTAATAAGTAATACGTAAATTTTATTATAACTGTATTTATATATTATGTTATGTAATATTACATAGAGTGAAAAATATTGGTATCCTTAATTAAAAAGTAATAGAAAAACTAATTGATTATAACATTTCGATAAAATTTTTTATTGTTTTAAAATAAAATTGTTTTATAATACGTGTAACAAGATTATACAGTATTTATGAACGAAATATTTTCACTAATAAAGTTATCCTTGTAATAAGATGAGACCAAATCAATAAAAACAATTAATGTTTTACCAGGTAAAGCAATTTAGAATAGCGTGCATCAAGATCTGTTATATTTACTTATGAAATTTAATAGCTTTGAACGTTATTATTACTAACATGATAATCTATAATGGTACACTACAAATAGCAATTTTGTTCGATTACTGTAATTTTCGTAATTTATGTATTACTTTTTTAATAATTTTTATTCCTTAATGCGTAGGTGACTAAAGGTTTTTAAATTTAATTAGTTCACTTTAATCTTCAGTACGAATATTTTGTTACATATTATGTGTATTACTATTTTTAATTTACAAATGATATCTTTTAACTACCTACCAGATTAATACTTATTAAAATTACTTATTACGCACTTATTGCCAATTAACGGAATTATAGAAAAAATCTTGAAAAGTTTGTGAAAAGAGAATATAAAAAAACTTGTTTCCGCAGTTAAGTAAAGCTCCATTACACCTATGAGTTATTCTGTTTTGAAACAATTTGAATTTTATTTTTACTTTTATAGGTAATAATTTGTACATAAATTGCAGAAAATTATATTATGACTAGTAAGTGGCAAACAATTTAATAAAAAGTGTAAAGTTAAATCACCTTCAAACCATGAAACACTTTAATAGTTCCATATTTGCAATTTGTCAGGTGCGTATGCTTACCTGTTCGATAAACATTAATTTAATGATGTTTAATTAATTATGTAGTATATTATTTTAATTTTAACTTCTCATAAATATATTTATACGCTCCATAACTAATACTGTTATATACACTCGTATAATTATTATGTCCCCAGTAGTTTAATTACTGTCGATTTTTTAACTAGTACGTATTAATTAAACAAACAATAATTGTTTTTAGCGAAACTTTTTAAAATCAAAATTAGTATTTAAATTCCATCCCGAAGAATTTTTTAGTTAAATTCATTTAATTTTTATGAATGAGTAACACAAAATCATTATTTGATTTCTATCTTTGTCTCAACTCCTGGACTATTATTGTCAATACAATATGATAAGTGGGATTTAAAAATGTAATAGTAAACACTTGAATTTAAAATTTAAAAATTATATTAAATTAATTAATTCATATACGAACTGAAATATTATAATGCTAACAAATTAGAAAATTGAAAAACATTTAGAAAGCTTTATAGAGTATTATTGGAGCAAGTACGTCTTACCAGATGCGTGGGTGTTCAACCAGGCCCTAACATCAAATTGATTATATATTTACTCTGCATGATTATAGTTATTATAGAAAACATTATCTGAGTCGAGGAGTGGCTAAACATGATTTTTTAATAAAGCAAACTTTTGAATATACTACTCTAAGACATATTAGCCAGCAACTATACTTTAAAATGGTTAATTATTTCATTTTTTGCAAATCTATGAAACATTATCTGATGTAAAGAGGTTTTAGTGATTTATATCTTAAATAAGAATCCGTGAAAGTATTTGTAGAAGATTCCACTTTAGCGAGGTCGTTATTTTTTGTTCAGATAGGAGATGAATGTACACATTTAAGTAACTGACGTATTTGGAATTTGACAAATCAAGGAGACGCCGAGATTGACAGATAAGTAACTGTCGTTTGCCTCCTGCTGATTAGCTAACGAAGAGCTATCAATATATGACATGTGAGGTGCTTATAAACAGAAAAGAGGTAGCATTCAAATTTTAAATATTTTTAAATTGCGTCTAAACTAAATCTTTTGAAAAAAATTACTAATTCATTAAAATGCAATGTACCAGTTCAAAACCGAGTCTATAATATGCTAAAGGTGTATTGTGCTTGACACGTGCTCAAATATATGTAAGTATACGCCTTGCCCTCAACATTTTACGTTTATTTGCTATTGATTGGATACTAAAAATTTAACAAAGAGTTAAAACACCAACTTGAAATTCTAATGACTATGTTTTAATAAACTCATTAGAAAACTATTATGTGCTTTTCGTTATGCTAATATAATCTTCCATCTTGGAACTTTTTTATTGGACATAAAAAATTTACGGTTGGTCAAGATATAAAGCGGGTGCATTATCCTAAAAGAATCTTACACATTAAACTTATAAATATGTAACTACCAAATCATCAAACGTGGTTGTCGTGCTAAATTAATGTTATTTTTAACAACATATTACAGGTACGCCCCATCGAAATTTATTTTTAAAGCTCTAAGGTATATTATTCTATCATTGGCATTTTTACAATTTTCAATAATTTCTTTAAAAAAGAAGAAAATTTTATACAGCATTGCGGCAGACAAATTAAAATAAAATAAAAATAAATTGAGCTTGTTAAGATTGTAATAATTTTCTTTAGAATGAGAGAACGGATAGCAGGAAAAAGTTAATTTGGGATTTTTAGTATTGCATTTGAAACTAATATAAATGGTCCAGGAAATCCTCAGTTTTACTGCACGACACTTTTATATTACTTTAATTTGATAATGTATAAATCATTAATTATTTGTATTTTTATATTGTGATTATATATTATAACAATTTATTGCGGAGTTAAACCTATAATAGTGTAATGGAAAACCATAGCATTAGAATTTTTGGCATTAGAATAAAATATAAATAAATAAACACGGGTAAGTATTCATTTTACGGATAAGCCTTTTATCAAAAATGATTTTGCAGTTATATCATATGTTTATCTAAATAATACATAAATACAAGGTAGGTGAATAAAGTTTTTTAAATTTGTATATTTTGAATTTGATTTGTTATACAAGAGCAAATCTTCAAACCAAATATTGCAGCAATTCACAAATATTACTACACTGATGTCAATAATTATTTAGGCAATATAGGCTGAAACTTGACATTTCAGTATTAGGCGAATACCGCACAAATATTCATCAATATTGTCAATCAATATTACATCGATATTACCTAAGACTTGGCAGCCTACCAATGTTGAAAAGTAAATGAGTTACCGTGCTAGTTAAAATAAAACTAATTTTTTTTTAACTAATGCTTAGATTACTTTTATTAAAATGTTGGAATCTAATGACTTAGCTGTTTTAATATCACAATAATGTCATAAATATTTGCAAATTAAACCCCAAAAATAGATTCAGAAAAATAAAACACAGATTCGTCAAATATTTGATACTACGGGTATAACAGGTATAACAGGGTACAACAGCAAAATATCTTATAATAATTATGAACAAAGAGAAATATTTGTAGCCGCAATTAAAATCAAAATAAATATTAACTAAAACAAATTTAATAAGTAAAATCAGCGGCGGCTCGTAGCATGCTATACAAAGGAAGCGATCACTTTAAATGTAAGTTCAAAGTTTGATTTTAGCCTTCACACTGTAAGTAGTGCTGCTATATACAATTACTGAGTTACAGGTGATGTTATTCAAAATGTTGAGTCAAAGCCTTAAGTAAGGCCGTTCTTGCAGAAACCCTTAGTACAATAGCAAATTAGAGATTTTTCTAATTAGCGTAATATCTCTTGAATACTATATTCTCTCGATATAATACAATACATCTTGATAAGAAAGAAAACTAAGTGCGTATTTTTAAAGAAAATAGGTACCTCAGATCCTGATTTTGCTCTGTTTTATGTTATGTATTGTTTTTTGTTTTTTGACTGGATTTTTATCTATTTTTAAGTCAACTTTACTAATATAAAATTTAGGTTGTTTTATTTTTTATAACATGTTTTATTTTAGCTCATCATAAAAACCCAGCCAGCTATTACGAATAAAGTGTAAAAAAGATGTTCAAGTAGCCCCAGTTTACGGTAATTAATTAAAACAACATACGGTGACGATATTGGAAAATAGTGCTATTTCATGGTTGTTATTAATTATTTTTAAAAATTCTAAAGAGCAAAATAAAAAAATTTTCGTGAATTTCAAGTGACCAAGAAAAGATAAAATAATCTATTTTATTATATTATTATAAAAAAATATAAAATATAAAAAATACAATTTTTGATATTGAAATGTGAAAGTAAATAATCAGAATAGAAAAATTTAAAAATAGTTTAATAACATATCTATGAACAGGGATTCAACACTATAACCATATTATTATATAAGTGATTTAAAATATTTTATTAAAAAGTTGTGTATGTACTATATTTGAAATGCAGTAACAGTAAATGTCAACAAACCCTCTATATAGTATGTAGGTTTGTAGTTTTAAAAATTTGAATAGTTTGAAAAATATTGCAACCTACGTGCTGAAAACTAACTTTCTGATCAATTAGATAACGTTATTGCTATATTATGCTGATGTTAAATATTGAATTCAATGCCTTCAATAATATTGTTATTACAAAGCAATAAACGTCGTGATATTTTAACACATTTACATCACTTATGTATAGAATTGTCCAAAAGCAACATTATTTTATTTAAAATTGGCTCAATTACTTAAAATTTGACCAACATGCCTAGTATACCTACTAAGGGTGGGTTGTACAAATGCGAGTTCAGCCGCAGTTCAAATAAACTACAGCTCAACTGAACTTGAGATTAACTTTCTCCGCTGTTGTACAAAATATATTTTTAATGCGTTCAACTAAACCTGAGAAACGATGTTTTTACAACGCTAATAATTGACGCGCATGCATTTTAGGAGACTCTCAAATGACATTTCACCATTTGACAGACCGAACAACGCAAGTTTCACTTTTCTAAAGTGCGTTTGTTTATTGTGACGATTGTCACGTGTTTGTACTTTATTTTTAAAGTGTAATATTTTAAAATCTGCAATTAGCATCACAAATTGCTTGAACATTTACAGAAAAGAAATGTTTTCTATTTCTATAAATTTCCGGTTCTTCTCCTCCAGGAGAAGAAATTTTAACATGGGAGCAGTCCACTGCTCTAATGCATTTTGGGAATCTAGCAATTCGATAAAATTCTTCACTATTTGTTATCATTTCTTTCTCAGTTACCGGCATTTTTACAAAAGTAGGACGCAGGCGAGCAATTGCATCGCTAACTTTGTAAACAATTCTGCAAGCTGTTGATTTGTGTATGCCCACAAAATCACCCACTACTTGCAGAAAGGACCCTGTCGCATAATATCTTAAAGTAATGAAAAGCATTATTTCTGGCGTAACAGCATTATTTCTGGTGGTGGGATGTGCTATTTGTTGAGATATTTTTTCTAGTACAAAACGCACACCATTTTTCGACAAACGAAATCTTGCAATAAATGCCTTGTCGTTCCACTTTTCAAAATGATTCTCGCGAATCCGAAATACTTTACGCACTCGTTGACGCTCTATAACTCTATAACACCCACCAATTCTAACATAACTTCATCATCTGAATCCATTTTATATTAAATTAATTTTAATATCAAATTTAATTTTTAATTATTAAATTAAATTTCAAAGAAAACCAACAACAAAAATAACAAATAGACCCAAAAGTAGGGTTAAACTTAAGTTTAAACTACCGAATTGGTGGGATCAAGTTCAAGTGGTCTTGAACTGAAGTTCAGTGCTAAACCGGCATTGTACAATCCATTTTTTTTCTGAACTGCAGTTCATCTTAAGTTCAAGCCGGTTTAAGTTAATCTTAAGTTTAAACTTATAATGTACAACTGGCCCTAAGTGAGACTGCTGTTCTCTTGAAATAAACAAACTAAATATAATATTAAAATAATGAATTTTAACTGTTAAGTAAAGAATACATACTTACATAAAAAAATAATATTTAAAAAACAATAAAAACGACAATAATTTACATTTTCTTGATATTTCTTGATATCAGGAAAGCATTAAAATTAGTCAATATCAAATTTTTTAATATTACAAAAACTTAATATACATTCTTATTTCATAATTACCTTTGAAATAAATTTAAAAAAAAATTTCCAATAATAAGTGAATTATAAGATAAAATTTTAACAGAAATTAAATAAGTTGCTAAAATATTTTATAAAACTTATTATTTAACATTAGTTTACCACTTATGATTATTACAGATGTTTAAAACAAATTATTTAATTAAAAATGGTAAAAATTATACAATATTTGAAATAAAACAAACGTGTTTAACATTTTGTTTAGTTTTCTATTTTTTTTTCCTTTGATAACTTTTTTTTTCTATTGTAATTATTGTAGTATTTAATGTTGATTAAGATAGTTAGATTAAAATGAAATTTGTTGATAAAAAAGTGCGTAATTGGTATGGAATATCAATTCTGTATAGGTACGAACACTAACATGTTACATAGCACGTGTACGAAACAAATAAAAAGACGTGAATTGAAACAATGTAAAAAATATCGCTTAATGTTCGGCATTTACAATTTTATTTTAAAACTAAAAACTTGTAAAAAGGTGATTCACTTTATTGTAAAGCTCAAAACGCAATTAGAGATTCAATAACAATATCTTTAGTACAAACTAAAATGTACATCTTCTACATGACTTAAATTTATATTTTATTATTATCGTGACTTGGCCATTTTCTGTTTTATGTTAATTAAGTGCCATCGAAGAATATCGATTTTGTATGTTGGTACGTATAAACTAAATAATTATTATTTGTTTGGTTGGTTACATCAAAATTTTATAAATCGCTTTTGGTTATTCTATAAATTTTAATCTCTAAGATTAGCAGGTAGGTATATTAAAATGTTTTATTGATTGTAGATTATGTTCATTAAGAATTTATTATACTAATTTTACAATTTTGTATACCGTTAAATACAATTTAAATCCGATTTAAAAATACCACACATGATGTTTCCCAATATTGATAAATTCTTTGTCCGTCAAATTAAGATTTTTCAAAAAGAGCAGAGAAAATTTTTTATTAATTTGTTTAATCACTCTATTAACTTGTTAATTATAAATATCAATACTAAATAATAGAATCGATCATATAATTAGCAATTTGATAAGTCTGTAATAAATATTCCATTGCTTTATTTACATTAAACGATTTATGATTTCTGCTATTGCTTTTTAATTCATTTAATTATAAAAATAAAAATTATATAAAAGGTAAATCATGTTTTACGAACTATGTCACGTACGAACGCATTTTTCAATCACACTTGACACATAATTTAGTTTTATATTTTAATATAATTATATTATAATTTCTTAATGGCTATTTTAATTATTGTATTATTTAATAGTAGTGGTTCTGCAATTGCCGCTTTAATAAAGGGTCCGACAGTGGTAGAATTATTAAAATACTCAACGTTAATTTAACGTACATTACATCGCTAAAAAAATTACTACGCTCATATTTACAATATTGGTAACACGTACTTAGAGGTAAGCAAATTTTCAAGTTACCTTCGTGCATGTACCTCGTGACAGATATGTAACGTAAACATCAATTTTTCCTGAAAATGCAAATTTCAGTACTGTGAACAAGACACAAACCTCTTATTCGTGGTCATAATCATCACGAAATAGTAGAAAACATTTTGTAACAGCACTGCAAGCAGATTTGTAGTGCTGCATCATTAGTAACCAATTTTTACTTAGCAATTTTTACAAATCTAAAAAAATCAGTTTAATTATTAGTAGTATTATTAGAATGCAAGCGCTTTCCTATGAAGATGTGAGTTTTAAAATGCTGTACCTGAAAAAGTAATAATATAAATTGAAGTGCACCGTTCAAAAATTATAAGATGTCTTTTTAATTACCATTTTTAATATAGTGTTTTTGGCCTCTTTTGGTTTTAATATCATAGCACTAACCGCTTTTCATGATATCAAAGTTCAGATTATCACATAAATATTTACACCTATGTATAATAATTAATGTAAAGTATAGAATGGTTGGAACTAAATCCCCCACTTTATATTCACTCCACAGTGTATGAATGTGAGCTTTAAAATAAATAATAATAATAAATAATAATTATTATTAATTAATATTATTAATAAATAATAATTATTATTATTATTATCCAGACTCGGTGCAAACCATTCTGAAAGTAAAATTTCTTATTTTTTAAGTTTTTAAATTTGCTTTCAACTGATTAAATAAAAATCTATCATTATACCGGATGATCGGCCGAAGAACTGAATATAGGGAAACAACATGGGAATTTTCTAAATTTCTGCTTCTAATTATAACGGATAAGAATAAAAAAAAAATCAGATTAAAGAGATTTTTATTCCGCGTCTAAAGATACCCAACACTTGATTTTTATTCTTTAATATTATTGTTAAAAACTCAATAGTAAAATTTAAAAATACAGAGTTTAAAAAAATATTAGCAGGCTTTGTAACCGCGTTACGTCTTAGTTGTATTGCTGTTCTTGTTTGAAAGCTTAAATATTTCACAACAAAAAATTATACTTTCACAGATTATTATTAATTAATTTATTATTAATTAGTGCTTGTTCACAATGTACATAAAACATAAGACGTGCATAACGATAACATAAGCATAAAACATCATTTTGACATAAACCGTAAAAGTGTTCACAATGAACATAACAAATATATAAAACTGCGCATGCGTATAACAAAAAAATAAACTAAATAAACAAATAAACTTTCAAACCCCTTTCAAACTTTATAACAAAGGTTAAACTTTACGTCTTATGTTTGTGTTATGTTTGTCTTATGTCTTACGTACATTGTGAACAAGTACTTAGACGTAACGCGTCAACCAAGCCTGCTAATATTTTTTTAAAAGCTATATTTCTTAATTTTACTATTGAAAATTAAAGAATAAAATATCAAATGTTAGGTATTTTTAGACGCGGAATAAAAATCTCATTAATTTGGTAGCTTTTTCATTCATATCCGTTTGAATGGGAAGCAGGAATTTAGAAAAATCAATATTCTATGTTATTTCTCTATGTTCAGTTCTTTAGCCGGTCACCCGGTATGTAGTGCTACTTCACAATCAAAAGACTGTAATTTATTTTCTTGCCAATCGAAGGTTTCTTACGCCGAGAAAAGCTTCATTTCTTGTTATTTTTAAGCGTTGCCTTGAGTTTTTGACTTGCTCAAAGTGAATTTTTAGTATTTACACTTCCTTAAGAGTTTAAAATTTATTTTCTGACATCGCGTTTTAATATTAAATACTTTTAATAGCTACTGATACGACAAAGTTTTTTTTCTGTGCGAAATTGCACGGTTTCTGATTTAAATTTAAATCATAATTAAAAATTTAATTACGTTTGTAAAAACGTTGACTTTCAATATGAAAAATCAAAACTGTTTAATTTTGTCTATGTTAGTAACCTGTAAAATAGCATTTTCGACTACGGTTTTACATAAAGATATAGTAAATAACACAAAAAAAACATACTACATTCTTTTTCGTTTTGGTGAGTTTGGTGTTTGTTTGGTTTTTTAACATGTTACCATTTGTTTACCTTCTTTTAGTCCTGATGATGAAGTATTAAAATCTTTGAAACGTTGGCCTGGCGAGCTTCTTGATGTTTTGTTACATTTCTTACAACCCGATAACAATTTCTTTTGAATATAGTAAATGATTAAGAATTAACGGTTTAAAAAATTTCAAATATATTTCAAATATCTAAAAGTTTTTTTTAATCTACTTTTAAAAATAATTTGCACCTTGTACTTAATTTTGTCATCGATAAAATATTGGAATTATCGAGTATACATTTATTGAAAACAATTGAATAATATAATGAAGGATAAATACTGATCGACCAACAATAAATAAGAAAATGTTTTACCCACATTAAAGGAACACACGAAAATGCAAAACTACTTTTATTAATGCAAAATAAAAATTTATGATAATCTATTTTAAAATGCTATAAATCAAATTCAGAATAACTCCGAAGTAAAGTTTTGAAAATAATTTTTCGTTTGATATTATGGCTGAGCTCTACCGCTTATAAAAGTTCCGAACAATGCCCTAGCACAACTACATCCTTGTTTACCAATATAAAATTTTAGGTTAAATTAAAAAATTAATGAATAAGAAATAAATTAAACACGACATAAAAATTTTTACAAATTATAATGAAAGCATTTTACGATAACTATTCAGTTTAAATCAAGTCAAAATTGACGAAGCCGGCAAAGATAAATTTTTGTTTTGTGTTAAAATCGTTAGTTACAGTAGTTTTAAAAATAAGAAATAGTGTTTTAAATCTTCGTCCGACTTTTATTTCTTGGTATCTTGGGTGAGTTAAAATCCTGCAACAAGTCGAAGTCGGCTATGTGTACTCAGTGAGTGCACTCGTAGTTTAGAACGTTATTATCTGTGGCATTGCCCATATAATACTACTTGGTCGGCAAGACTGTATATCGCCTGTGGAGACTCCAATAAACCAACGCTGTCCAAGCCCCTGTCCAGTTTTTCCACTGCGAGTTTGCTATTATCAGACATATATGACCGCAAAAATACTTACCGATACACAACGGCCCGGTCTCATATGGAAATTAGTTTACCGTATTATGTTTATCGAATGAAACGATACAACTTCAAGATAGAAAAGTAAATCTGGTTTTACATTCATACCAAAATTGATACATTTATGCACTTTTTAATTCGGATAATACCTATAATATTATTTGACCTAATTTAGTTCACCTATCTTATGGTTGACTTTAATTGTAGTAATTAATACTAACTTTAAAAAAAATTATGTTATCAAGATTGTTGATGATAGCATCTATTGGACACAATTGTCTTTAACGACAAAGTTGCAAGCTCTAGGTGAGTAATTTATTTGTACCAAGTAGATTTATTACATTGCAGCGAAACTACTTTGTCCAGTATATTCACTTTTACATCAGCAAATGCTTGGCCATGCAATACTCCAAATTAAAATTTTAAATAAACACGTTTTTTAATATAATTTGAACAATTATTGTAAATTAATTCAAAAAGTTGTGCACAACCTGTCCAGATGGAACGCTAGTAATGCAGTTGAACTGAAGACTTCATTCTGATGCATTATAAGTAGATGGTTGTAATCTTAACATATTTATATTTCTAATTTATCTTTAGGTCAAATTTATACCTTCAACGTAACTAATCGAAATAAAGTATGCAGTGATTTATATAAATCCGTTACTGCAATATATTTATTATGAATTTTATCTAGATTTAAGATTATTTTTATTGGGTGATCGCTTATCGTTTTTTACTTTTAGAGCTTTTTAATGCGTTGTTATGGTCTAAAGATTTTAACAACCGGTAGTAGTAATCAGTAAGAAGTACTAAGCACTAAAAAATACAAAACCCTTTCTTATCGTTGAAGTTATCAATTTTTAAAGGAATAGGTAAACAATAATATAGTGTAATATAATTCGGTTCATTATATAAAATAATAATTTTCATTTGTTTGAACCGACGGCTAATCTTTTTTATAAAATTTCATTTATGATGTTTCTGATTCCTACCTGAAATTTCAGCTTTGAACTTAACCAATGATTACAAGAACCCTTAAGGCAAAAACATACCAGAGAAACAAACATGAAACTTGTTACATGAAATAATTTTTTTTGTTCGAATCCCGTTAGAAAAATTTGTTTCACATACGTCATTTTACTAAACTGTCACTTTGAATTGTATGCAAATATGTCAACTGAATAACAAATTGTTATTAATTTTCAATTTTAATGCATTTATTTAGAATAAGCAATAAGGTAATTTTCAGAGGAATAAAACGTTTTTTATTTGAAATTCTTTGTAATCACTAAATTTGTTTAGAAATTAAGTGAAAGTTTTTAAAAATCCCTAAAATTTCTTAAACAATTAGTAATTTTCAAAAAAACAAACTTAAAAGATAATTAATTAGTTGTACATAATGTGAGGAAACTTGCAATGGGTACGGTAGAGTGACTTAAAGTCGGTCTGCTCTAGTAGTAGTAAGTCGATACATAAGTTTAAAATAGCATAATATTTAATAAAAAGCTACAATTTTGAAATTTGCTAATAAGAAATAAAAACTGAAAACTTTTAACTAATGGTGAATTTTGGCTATAATAAATTACATATAATTATCAGTGTTGGTATACTTTCCACCGCTCAAAAAAAAAAACGGTACATGCAAATTTATACATACATGAATTTGTTTAAAGTTAAAATTAAATCTGGATTAAAATTTTATCAAAGCCGTTATTTTTTGAACTAAAATGGCTGATTTTTTGTGACATTTTAACTACTTAAATGTATCAATTTAGTTCAATCTCCTCATAATATGTAAAACCTTTTCAATAGCAGTTCATCATTAAAGGATACACATTAATTTCTAACGTCAGTTTTTGAAATTTAAACTAAGTAATTCTATAAATAAAAATTATGTATGTGAAATTAACGTTAAATATTTTTCGTGTATATACATTCACCTACCTGGTGACAATGAACTATTAACAATTTTATTTTATCTTTATAATAAAATCTTAGTACGATCTACATTATTACTGCATTCTTGCAAATCTTTACAATCTTCTCTATATTCAAAATTTATAATAACAACATAAAAATGTTAATTATTTTCAAACTTCAGTTGATATAAATTCTTTGATGTTTGGTATAAACAACCTAAGTCAAAAATTTCCGTTTTTGGGTTATTTCAGTATATCGTACGTTTCTATTTTTTCCCTTTCTAATAGTATAAAGAACTTAAGTCATATCGCAAAAATAAAGGTGCGAGAGAGAAAATATAATAAACGTTATCGAAATTTATTTTTTTTAAAAGGTAAAAACAACTTAATTTGCTTCTAATGTAAACTTATGTTTTTCAAACATCAAAGAATTATATTAATTATATTTATACAAAAAAATGTAAATCTTAAAAAAAAAACAATTTACTACAATATTTTATTGGTAATTTTTAAATTACCTATGTTCTTTAACTGCAATTGTAGTAATAAATAACATACTAAAATGATACTAGAATAAACAAACTAAAATAAAATAATGAAATTTTAACTGTTAAGTAAAGAATACATACTTACATAGAAAAATAATATTTAAAAAACAATAAAAACAACAAATTAACATTTAACAGGTTTGGACTAAGAATATTTGAATAAACAAGAAATTAATTTTGAAAATATTACGTTATAAAATGATAAAAATTTTAAATATAATATAAAAACTTTGTAATACGATATAAAAACCTCTCTGGATTCTGGATTATAGGTAAGAGGGCAAGGACTAAACCTCAAACGCACTTAGGCCTCTTAATTGGGCCCATTGTAGTACCTACAATTCAGCGGCGTCCGTCCCATCACTCCCCAAGCCATCCCAACCTTAAGGTGAACTCAAGAATCATGGCAGGCGGAATGCCGCTGATTCTGACCATGTCAGGCTAGAAGTCTCTCAGCATGGTACCTCTTTTTGGCGCTAGGGCTAGGCAGTAGCAAAGCACATGCTTCGCCGTTTTATCTGATTTTTTGCATCCGCGACACGTAGAGCTATCCACGATTCCCAGCGTGTTGAGGTGCTTATTTAACTTGCAATTGTCCGTAAATTGGCTCTTGACAGCTGCAGATAGTATTTTGAATGTTTGCTTGAGGAGGCTTTGATTGCTGCCCTCGCTTGCCTACATGCAGTTTTTTTCCCATCTGCTTGAATGCAGTTTTATAGTGTATTGCTTTAGAAGGGTGTCAAGGGTTTTTACGGATGGGGCAACCATCGGCTCGGGTTCGCAGGGAAAACAGTTTGTGCCGTGTCTCGCCAGCTCATCCACCCTCTCATTGCCTTCGTTTCCTTGGTGTCCTTTGACCCAACAGAAGGAAAGGATATTTGTAGTAGATATCTCATTCAGTGCTCTAATGCATTCAAGCACCAGACCAGAGGTGATCCTATGGCTTCCAAGTGCCATAAGCATGGCCCTGCTGTCTGTTGATATCTGAATATTTTTGTCACGGATACATTTATCCTGAACTATTTTTGCACAGTGCAGTATACCAATGAGTTCCGTTTGAAACACGGACGCATACCTGCTCAGTGTTATGCTTATGTTTAGGTCGAGTTCAGCAGAGAAGATCCCCGCTCCCGAACCAACATTGCTTTTGAAGCCATCTGATGATAAGCATGTCATAATCATTGGCTCCTGTTGGGTGCAACAGAATGTTGTACCTGAAGAAACGATTTTGTAGTTTTTTAATATTGCTGTACTAAAATCGTAGTAAGATAAACTTACAATTTTAATTTTTTAAATATTTAATTTAAGATATTCTATGCAGTAAATTATTAAGATCACTCAAAATTGCACTAAAAATAAGTATATACAATAAAAATGTTTTACTTTGTAATTCCTGCTGTTTCCTGGTTAAACTATGTTTTAAGTTATCCTAGTATATAATAGAAAATTAACCTAAAAAATGAATTTTTTAAGTCTATAGTGTGGTAGTTAGTAGTATCTATGTAATTTAAGATTATTAGTTTGTAGAAGTCATACGATGACTCAGTGCGCTCTCCACTTCAAATCCGGTTGTACTGTGTTTTATTTTTTGTTTTTTTTTGTGTTTTATTTTTTAATTATTTTATTTATTTAACCTTAAAATTTCATTGAAACACGTGACATTGTTTGATCTAGTTCGGTAAGTCACATTCATTTTAAGTAATTTATAAATTTTTTAGCTTCTCATGTTAAATACGACTGATGATCAATAATAATTGTGAAGTAGAAAAGTTATGCGACATAGAAGTTCGTGATGTGGCGCTAACCTTTAGACCACTATACACGAACCAACACGCATACATTCCGAGGAGATCTACAGAGATTGCGCTCCACAGTGTAGTGGAGCGAGTTGAGAGATCACTGTACTTCAAGGAGTCTACCCTAGGAGCGTTTATTGATATCGAAGGGGCTTTCGATAAAGCTACCTTCGAGAGCATAAATGCAGCTCTACACCAACATGGAGTTCCTATTACCATTACACAATGGATCAGTTTCATACTGAAATGGAGAGCCGTGGAAGTAGTTGTTGGAGACATAAGTGTTAAAGGCGCTGTAATTAAGGGCTGTTCCCAAGGGGGAGTCCTCTCACCACTTTTGTGGAATATGGTGGTTGACAGCCTTATCCAACGTCTAAATGACAATGAATTTTACACCATAGGGTACGCAGACGATATCACTATCCTGCTTAAGGGTAAATTTGCGAACATACTCTGCATGCAGATGCGGAATGCTCTCAAAATACTAGAAGAATGGTGCATTGAACACTCTCTCTCGGTTAATCCGATGAAGACCGAGCTTGTCCTATTCACCAATAAAAAAAAGCTACCAAGCATGGTAATGCCCAGCTTGATGGGAACTCCCCTAAAGAAGGCAGACGAGGTCAAGTACCTGGGAATAATACTTGATAAGAAGCTAAACTGGGGAAAAAACTTACAAAATAAAGTAAGGAAGGCGGGGATGGCTTTTTGGCAGTCTCGGAGAGCAATGGGACGGTCATGGAGTCTTTCCCCTAAGATCACTCTCTGTCTTTACACTGCCATTGTCAGATCTATGCTTTGCTACGGTGCACTTGTATGGTGGCCCAGAACCAAACAAATAACAGCGGCGACTTCTTTACACCGGATTCAGAGACTAATCTGTCTGGCTGTAACTGGAGTGATGCAAACAGCTCCCACTACGGCGCTTGAGACTTTTCTCTGCCTCCCACCACTTGATCTTTATGTGCAGGAGATGGCGGTTAAGAGTGTTCTCTAGCTACGTAGCTGGCAACTTTGGAATGATAGGAGAAGAACTGTGGGTCACATGCGGATCTTGGAGGAATACTCCTTAAAGGTGCCTTTTCTGCATCTTGAATCTGACAGAATTCTCCCTAAATACATATTCAATAGAAGGAACAAATACTAGAATTAACAATTTACAACACAAGCAGCTTATGTAAAAAAATCTGGAAATATTAAAATGTTAATGATAGATACAGTTCGTGTTGTCTGCCAGTAGTAGCTTGTAGTTTTTGCCATAATACAGGGCAATGACGAGAAATTAGGAATCAACGTATAATTATTCTACCCATTACAAAAAATATTTAATCTTTCAGTTCGTGGTGTCAAGTGGTCGGTTAGTTACTGTGATAAGATTTTTTTTTAAGTTGAATTTTATTATCTGCAATCCTTTAACTCTTTCAGAACATAGTATATGTACATCTACCATCACTATAATAATTATATACAACCGATGGGGGAGTCCTATTTCATAAAATCAATCATAAAATGTGTATATAACCTTGGAGGGGGTTTAGACTTTCATACTTTTAGGAAGATGGAATACTTCTCAGTATCCTAATAATTGCGTTCAAAAAAACGTAATTATGGTAGATAACCGTTCACTGTACATCATGAACTGAAAGAGTAAAGATATACATACATTATATGAGACAACGTGTGTCATACATAGCCGAAAAAATGAAAAACTAGACAGCAAGTAAAGTTGCATTTCGGTGTATTTGATTGAGATCAATACATTAATGCAACGAAAATATTACTTTCTAAGCGCTTATATCTTTGAAACTGCTAAATTTGGCGTTATAAACCATAATATCGTTAGTTATATAGTTCTATGTACCACAAAAACAAGTTTCAACCCTTCAATCCTTAACTATTTTATATAGTAAATACATGAAAACTATTAAATAACTAATAATAAGCTGAGATTAATGGTAAAAGCTAAAGTTAATTTTTTTTTAGTATTTCTTAGATAAAAAGATTTTAAAAATAAGATTATTATTTTCTAAAAGCTGGTTCACACTATGTGATTTCTCACGTGACTAGGTCATACGAAAAGTCATAGCTAAATCATAGCTAAACGCTCAAATCACATGACCAATAGTTTTTATGTTCACACTACGCAAGATTGCTTATGATTTTTCTTATGATTTAAAATGTCAAAACCGCTGTCATGTCAAAAATATTTTAATTACCTAAGTTTATATGAGTACCATGTCGTTGATTTTAAATTTTGATGTCGAATATAAATTATTATGAGTGACGAATTAATGCTTAAAAATTTATTAACGAATGACTTATACTAGGTCCTTTAATTGTAGGGTTGAGTAGTAGCTCTAATTGTTAATTAAATAGTATTTGTACTAATATGTAAGTTATGAATTAAATTTCAATTTTAATTTCATGTAACATGTAAAAAATTAATTTTATAAAAATAAATAATTGTGGTTACTGCCCTTTTTTGGATTGTTGATAGTGTGTGCAGATCGGATAAATTTTCTACTCAATTCTTGTAGCCGAATCGTTTGCAGACATTAATTTTTATTAAATATTAAATTATTTAATTTTATGCAATAATGCGTAAATAATTAATTTACACATTAATTAAATTTAATTAAATTAATAATTAATAATAAAAAATAAATAATTAAAATTAATTCAAATAATTAATTAAATATCTAGTATTTATTTATAAATATTAATATAAACTATTTTTTTGTACTTTGCGTAAAAAACTTAAAAAAAACGGTTTATTTAAAAAAAATCATATGAAATGTCATAGCAAAATAGACACTATCTTATTCAGAAAATCACTTATTATTTTGCTATGACTTGTCTTATTATTTAGCTATGACTTTGATAATAACAAAAATCATATAGTCTGAACGTAAAAAAATTTCTTACGTGAGAAGTCATGTGACAAGTCACGTGAGAAATCACATAGTGTGAACCAGCTTTAACATACTACTTTATTAATTTTTTTAACATTGCATTATAAAAGTTTTAAAACACAAAATGCAGAGTTAATTTTTTGATTTGCGAGGTCAGAATTTTTTATAAATATTTTTTTTTTAGAATTATTTGTAATAATTTACATAAACATAAATAAAAATTAAAACTTTTTATTATAGTAGTATATACGTAGGCAAATTTTTTATAATCTAATGTAATATTTAACATAAACAGAATTCAACCTTTCCAAAAAAAAGCTACTAAAATTGTGGATAATTATTATTATATAAAACATAATTCAACCTTTCTAAAAAAAAACTACTAAAATTGTGAATATGATTATGTTAATTATAAATATTCTTCGTCTTAATTGTGATACAAAATATTAATTTAGTTATTTTTAAAAATTCGAATTAAAGAAAACCAACTCTGATAATTATTGGAAAATATATTTACTTAAATATTTGTTAATTTGATAAATTGCTTAAAATATATTCTTATCTTAAGAAGATTGCGATCAACATATTCTAATTCAAAACTGCCCACATTGTGTTTTCTAAACACAATATTTCAGTTTCCCAACCGTTATCAAAACACAATCTTTAATAATTATTATTATCTATAGGTATAGGTATATATTTCATAAGTACATGTAGTTTTTCGATTTAGTTATACGTAGAAAGTATAAATCTCGCTAATCTATTGTGCGCGTCAATAATCATTAATATTTTAACTAAATATTTTGCGAGACGAAACACGAAAACTCAAATACAAAGAAGCAGAAACAGGTTTTTAAATAAAGTATACCGACGATCTATTTTGATTCTAAAATTGGAAATTTAAATTTTCATCTTTCCACAAATTTTATTAGAAAGAAAGATACAAATGATTAAACTATTTAGGATCCAAAGTTCTAAGTGAGAGGCCGATGGCTTGCACGTAATTACTTGTGTAATTATGATAAATTTAGTAATTTGAATCAGTGATTATAATTAAAATTATTTGTTTGTAAATTTTTAAACAAGTTCATTTAAAATTTGTTGTAAATCACGTTTTAATTCGTACCTATTTATAATGAAAGTCTAATTTGCTATAAGACACTGAGATTAAATATTCTAATTAAAATTCATTGTCAATGGTAAGTGTAACGGTGTTAATAACTCAATTGAAACAGCTCGAGTTGAGAGACAATTGAACCAGTAATAATAATTAAAACAACATTTTTTTTATTTTATTTTCAGGATAATGAATGGGTAAGTACATAAGTAGGTACATAATTCTGACAATATTACATATTATAAAGTTCCCCATAAAAACGTATTTACATTTATTTGATCGAATCGGAATTAATTATCCGGTAATAATTTAATCACGGATTCTCAAATTTATGCATTTAATAAACTAAATCGATTTGCAACGGTTTATAAATTAAACATTTCGAATTCTTTTAAGTTTACTATTTAGTAAAGAACTGTTTATTATAAGATAACATCAAACTGAATCGTGATCATTGATTCTCCGGTTCCTACAACTGCACTAAATAATGTTAGAAAAAAAACCGATACGCTCGTGTTCGTAACCTAAATCACTTCCTCGAAGGTAACCGGCAAGATATAGCTTCCATCCTCGATCAGACAACCATAACTCAATGGCAACAAGCAAAAATCTCCGGACAAAAACGTATCGGAAACAAAAAAGCAGAGGCAGCTCGCTACAAACGAGGCATATAAACAATTGTCGAGGTAACCATGGTAACGTGCAACGGCGGCTTTGATTGTGGATTTGCATAGCAGGCTCTGATATGGTAATGCTGCACAGCTTTTGAATTGACTGTACCGAGTGGACATTGCGGTAGCTGCTGGCCGGTGCATGCAGTCCGCTTTTCGGCGTACACTAAGTTATGTCAAACGATTTTTGCAATTCTATCGTTCTGATCACTTTTGCTAAGAAGCGGTTTCTTGTATTTTTCTTCATATTTCTACACCACCTTTTTTATCATCGACGATTTCACAATTTAGGTGAAAAATAATCGTATTGATGATGTAGAAAGTTTTAATTTTGCGTGAAGTTACAGTAAAGAAACTTTTGATTTTCTAAATCAGGAATCTCTTAAAGATTTTCAAGCATGCACATCAGTTAAATATGGCAAACTAATCAATTCTTTTTAATTATTCTACGGCACTTTAGTGTTCGATAGTGTATTTCTTTAACTTGCAGATGCAAACAATAGATTATGTCCAACTAAATCTTCAAGTACTTGATTCTACCATGTTAAGGAAAGTAAGAAAAACACACTAAGAATGCCAAAGCTTTTAAAAGTAATAAATTCTGCATAGTTGTGTAAATACAAAGATATTAAAAATAAGAACTTTGAGTTAGGTGCCTACTCATCATTCGGTATTTTTTATTAAGATATCTTCACTTTGGTAATTTCAAACTTATTTGCTATTATTATATTAAATATCTCTACTTTTAATTTATTGAAATGTGATTTTTAATGGTATTTAACATAAATAAAATAAATAAAAATCACTGAACTTTTAAAGAAGTTTAATCGTGCTCGTAAACGAGCGTTGTTAACCAGCTATTTAAAGACCAATAGTGCAATCCAATCAGCAATAATTAATTAATCGAACAGATAGAAAGAAGTACAACACACAAGCAGACCCCTCGTTAGCATCTTAAATGTCCAAGAGTAGCAGCATAGTAGAAAGCACTAAAGCTCAAGTCCGATAGCAGAAGAGTCGCCTAGCAAGCGGCTTTACAAAGAGATCGATGACAGGCAGTACTTCGGAATGCCGCGGACTCCTGCTTAACTTATGCCTGTCACGTGCGAGCACCACTATCTGGTGTATGCTGGCCACCAGCTTCAGAGAGCGGGTCACCTGGTGCCGATTACTGATCAATGTCCTTAATACAAATGCTCACCACTTGGTACCCCCCATTTCTATTGTTAAGCTATTGTTCTTACTCTTACAGTGACTCATGGTTTTCATTTTTAATACTTTAAATTTCATTCCTTAAAAAGATCGTGCTGATGACTGTCGCAAAGAAAATATTAAAAAATATATTTTACGTGCAGTTTTTTTCAACTAAATTTCTAATTTTTATTATTTATACACCAAATATAAAGAATTTTAATATTTTTGGTTACGCAATACAAAATTTATAACATAGTTTTAATTTATTTGTTCTCTTGCACAACAAAGTTTTCTTTATGATTTTATAGTTTTTAAGCCAAAAAACCGCTTAAATTTAAAACTTCTTATAATCAATCTGAAAAGTAAGACGGCATAATATCTTCGTAAGGTGACTTGATGAAACAGTTGTCAATTCTACTTTCTTTGTACTTTCTCTGTGTCTATTGCTGGTTTAACACCGACAGCCACCTTAATAATAATTAAAGAAAATCAAGCAGTAATAGCGATTTAGTAAAATATCAAAGGTTATTATGTAGTGTTTTAAGAAATTCTTTCTATGAATTTTTATATAATTAAAAACTACGTTTTCAACGTGCTTTTCAAGTCAAACAACTCTGAATTTCTTTGTATCGATTAAATTTTAACTATCGTATTATCAGCTTGTTATTGAAGAGCTTGGTTTGCTCGCTATGTCTTTTAAATATTTTTGTGAAATCCCTTGAAGTTCTAATTTGTTCTTCTTCTTTGAGTATCATACACTATGCAGTGCGTAGTCGATCATCTTGGTAGAAGCCAAGATGACATACTAGGGAATTATTAATTGAATGGTTTTCCGTTGGTTTCACCATAGTTTACAGATCGATATTAGACTTTAGATCACAGGCTTCATGTCATACTGTTGATTTTTATTTGGTTACTGTTGCGTATCCCATCCCAAGAATTGACCTTTTTCCTATTGACTGTTGGAAAGAGGGCAATTTTTTGAGTATATTAACACAAAATTTTTTTAGAATTATGCAATAGTTGTCGAAATAACGGCATTTTAAAATAATGATAAGCAGGTAGGTGTAATATGATACACCCCGATGCATGACAATCGGTCTCACGTTGAGGTACGGTCTAGTCGGTGACGGTCTCATTTTGTTGACGGTACGTGTGCTTTGATATACTCTTAATGTTGTTGTCAGTCGCGGTCGACCCCATCCCAGTGCTAAACTTTGGAAAACATTTCGGCAAACTTCTTCAAAATCAAAATCCAAAATTGAATTCCCCTTTTAAATCAAATACCGCACCGATCGACGCAAAGAAATCTGCGTCAGCGTAATTGATCAACGATCTCCAAACGCCCGTTATACAAGCACCAGATGAAGAGGATTAAAGTGCCTGCGGCACTAAACGATTCGCAAAGATATTCCGCTACGCTACGCTAGTCGCGATCGACACCCGGACGAGTTCTATGGCTTCGAGTTCCACCTTTGGCGAGTTCTGTCATTCTTCAGGGATATTTTTAAATTGTTTTGCCTTACACAAAAATGGCTAATCATGCAGCCGTGTTAAAAGGTGTATCTAAAATACATGTAAATTTTACATTTTTAAAATTGATTTTTTTCGAAAACTTTTGCATTATCCTACAAAATTTTTGTTCTAGTATGCTTAGAAAAGTGTCCTTTTACGAATTTTCAATAGGAAAAAGTTAAAATCGTGGGATGGGATACGCAACAGTTCCTCTATATTTTTTTTTTCTCTTTATTAATTTGATTGGTTTTTATTAATTTATTCTAGCCTTAAGTTTAATTTGTTTAGGCGCATTGTGGTCTATCGTTCATATTTACGGGAACATTTAACTCTTTGATCAAAATTTAAAAATTCCTTCATGAAGATAAGACGAGATAGTCATCCTGCTCTATTGCATAAAAATAAGCGTAATTCTTAGAAGCAATCGAGAGGTAATGATTAGCAAAATTGATTAAAAAGAAAATACGAATTTACATAGTTATTATTTTTTTTTTTTGCAGTTAATAGATTTTGCTTCAATATTGTTCTTGTAGGTTATGATTAGTTTTTAGTGTTTATTTGTATTTAACCTTTGCTCTTGGTCTAACAAATAAACAATTAAGAAATTACATTTTCGATTCTGTTACTCAGATAGATGACAGAAATTTTAAGACAAAAATCTGAAACTAAAGTTAAGTTTTGAGATTGGGATAATGACTTTTTTCTAATTGTTTAATTATATATGAATAATTAATTATATTATATGAATATATAATGTATCTACATAATACCTATGTATGTTTTATTTATTTACAGTATCTAATATAATATTTTCTTTTATATTTTCATGAAACATATAGCGAGAAATTTTTGGAATATAACTAATTTTGTATTTAATTCTGGCATTTTTGATAACATTGTATAAGGGAGACTATTGACATTCATGAAGGTATTTTAAAATTTTGCTTTTATTAATTTCTTATTTATCATATTTTTTCAAAAATTATTAAATTGAATATGTAGTGAAATTATTTCTGAGTTTTGAGTTTGCTCTTTACTGTGTATGTAAAAATAGGTAGATACTTACTACATGTAATTATAAATAAAATTTATTTATTACTTTCTTAAAAACTGCCTTCTTATACTGCCTTAATTTTATTTTTAATGTTTCACTGTGTAATTTTAGATTAATATTCTTTTATTATTTAGTTGCGAACTTTTTAAAAATAATTTTATTTTCGAACCTTTTTAAAAATCTATAATTTAATTTATTAACCAAATCTGATAAATTTTTTTACCGTTATATTTCAGTTCAAATTTGTGTAATATTTACTAATGTTAATTAGTTTTGAAGCTAAATTTTTGTGACAAAAATTTTTGTTTTTGACAACAAATTTTGCAAAAAAACACACAATTTCTTTTCAGTGCGATAATGACCTCGTTTGAAACTCCTATTCGTATTATGAGCATAATATTTTTTTATATCTTAGGTATTGATAATATTGCAATATTATTACAATCTTATAGTAATATTATATAAAATCTCTACTGTGTGAATGCGTATCCATCATGTTCATAAACAGCTGACTTCGGTCAACTAAAAGAAGAAAGCTTATTTGGATCACTACTATAATATAATTATTTTAAAATCTTCAGTTTCCTATTAAGGACGAAATGTCACAAGTCACCACTGCGTGCCTGCTGTGAATGATTTAATGAAATTCCTATAGTAAACTTACAACAGTAAAAAGCATATATAAAGAACAAGGATAATCTCTAGTAACCATAAAAAAATCATAAAAAATAATTCAAAGTGTATGCATACTTCTATTGCAGCCCTTCTATTCATTTTCTAGCGTTTTCTTATAGTTTTGTAATAGATAGAAACTAAATCATAGTAGTTTTGTTAATACCTAAAACAAAATAAACATAATATAGGACTTTCCCATATTACGTCTAATAAGTAGAAAAGCATGGTGCGTATCATAATATAAAAAATAGACAATATAAACTGATATGTTTCAATGGCAACATTTTATACATAAAACATTGGTGTAATCAATAAAATGTGTAAAAATATGCAAATCAAACCAAACAATTAAATTAAATTATAATTTACAAAACTAATTAATTTTTTAACTTGCTTTTAATTATTTCACTTGGTTTAAATTTCCTGAAAACAATTTTGTGAAAATAGAACACGAAGTACGTTCTCACGTACTATAAAACTTTGGAATTAGATTAGCCCACAAAATCATGTTTATTAATTAATTTAATTATACTTTTTTTTTCAGAAATGCATATAAATGACTTTTTTGGAATCATGTTGAAATTTACCGCCTTTTAATGTACTATATACGTAGGCCTCTTACGCATACTTATTTAAATGAGTTATAAAAGTACTTCCTCTTTTAATAATAAAAAAATCTCTACTATCAACTACTATTTATTATACCTACTCATATAAACAATACAAAGTATATAGTAATTAGCGGTATAAAAAAATTAACGCGGAAATTATATTTTAAAAATATAAATATAGGTAAATATACAGTAAAAAATTCACACGAAAGTTGAAAATTTATTTTACTGAAGAAACTTGATTCAAAAAGAGAAATATAAATATAGGTTCATGATAATAATAATATCTATATCTATAATAGATAACATATTTTGCAATACAAATATAATTATGTCGTATTGTTTATTAAAAGTATAAATTTAATATATTTTTGATAAGTATTCAGCAAAGCTAACTAGTGCCTATAATAAAAACTATTATATAATTTATCACGGTCCTGTGGGAAGCATGAAACGAATGCTAAAATTTTATACACCTTGTCGAAAAAATTAAGATAAGGTCCAATATCACATTTAATGCCATAAATGAAGTAAGTGACGAAAATTTTAGAATTTTGGGCAGGGTATTAAGCATCTCATCTCACTATGTACTGGGCGAATCGAATTATAATTCTAATGTTTTTCAACCAGAGTGAATAATAAGTACTTACTATTAGTAGAATAATTTTGTTTTATTCTAAATAATACACTGTTTACGAACAGTACTATTATTTGCTATATTGAATATTTTCTTCATAATACTTGAATAATTTTTTTGAGAAAAATATTAAAATTACGTTGAAAATTAACCCCGTTTTGAATTTAAAAAATTAATAGGTTTAACATAAAATACGAGATAAATTGTCAAGAATGCTCTCAGAATCGAATATAATTAACAGAGAGCAAATAAAATATAGATTATAGATATAAACGCATTTCGATGTTAACCGTGATTGTATAGGTGGCACTGGTGGTGAAAGAAGATGAGAGAATCACTCAAAAAACCCAAAAATTTCCAACTTACCTTCAACTTTTACGCGTCATCACGATGACGTGAGTAGTTTAAGTTTGGCAAGCGTTTCCTTGATAGAAATATCTGAACCACAGCATACAAGATCCAAAAAAAATTGATGAAAACAGTATGATAATATAGGAGAAGACATACTTATTCTTAATAAATTATTTGACAAAAATATATCTCTAAGAGATTAATGCAAAAAAGAATGATATTAGAATCAAATAAAATGTTACAATGAAAATAAAAATATTTTTGAGACTTAATGCCTGCTTCTAGATATTCTTTTAACACTGTGACAGATCATTTAAGAAAACCCTGTATGTTTAGAGACAATAAAACACTTCATTAAATTACCATTTTAATTAATTAACTGTTTTTAACAAGCATAGTTATAATGCCCACCCAACAGGCAAATGCGAAATTCAAACAAATGTTTAGTTTCATGTGCGTTTCTCACCGTGGCAGCCCGCTAAGCTGTAGAAACATTGTTCTAAAGAATTTTACTAATAAATTAATTCAAATTTATAAAAATATCATTATTGCTTCTAAAAGCTTTTCTGATAAAAAAATAATCGCATTGAAAAGCGTTGCGTGAAAACAGCGATGTTGTGTTTCCAGTTACATAAACATTACTACATGTTGCCCCCTAATATTAAAAATCTCACTGCGGAAGTTGTTTATTACTACCTATTACTGAATTCATTTTCACAGCCTTTAGTTAGATACCTTATATAAGTTTCTAATTTATGTTTTGAATGTATAAAGAATTGCTTCATTAAAAAATAGCAAAAGATTTCATGAATATAATTATAGCATGGTTGAAACTTTTATGTATTTACATGCGTAATTGTTTTAATCACATTCAGAAATTATGAGAAAATTTTGCACGTACGTAGTTTTACCGTATGTGCAATATAAAGAAATTAATACTTTATAAAGTTGAAAATTGTTATGTGTATATTATATTGAAAAAGAAATAGCCAAAATAACATATATTTATGAGATTGGACTACTTGAAATTCTTCTTCTATATTATCATATTAAAGTAATAAATCGAACAAAAATTACATGACAAAAACTTAAAATCACCACTATTTATCTATATTTTCATATCTTAAATAAGAATCATTTCTACTGAATTCTTATTTGTTATTCTGGTCGTGGTCGAAATTCTGTTGGTCACCAACTTAAAACGACCTTAGACCGCCTCCAGGCAGATATAGATTCGACTGATTGATGTGCGATCGTTCAAGTTAGCGATGTCACCCGGACCACTTTTTACAATTTTTGGCCCATTAGCCTTACGTGAACCATGTCACTTAATAAGAATTTTGTTTTTCTATTAATGTCTGCAAATCTCTAAATATAAACAAATTTATAATTGCTTTAATAAATGCTTTACCAAACAATTTATTTCGTTATTATATAAATTTATTATTGATAAATCCAATAATCTTAAAGAAAACCATTTAATTGAAAAGATATATTTATATTAATTTAAAATAACTTATAATTGCAGGACAAAATTCCAAAACTTTGAAGACATTGAACATTATTGAAGTTATAGAGATGTTAGGTAGATTCGTCAATTTTAATGTCCGATGAATTAGATTACTGAATTTGCACAAATATTTAATTTATATTATTATTTATACTATTATATTAATACTATATTAATTATAATATTAATTAATATTTCACAAATATTTTAATCTAAACTTCTTTAGATTGATAATTTTAATGTAAAATTATGAAAATTCAAATCAACTCAATACATTTAATTAAACTTTCGTATGAGAAATATTAATAAACTTTGATCACTTTTTCAGAAAAATTCAATGCTGTAAAAATTAATAACTGTGTTATACAACAACGTAAAACTTGCTATCGCAAAAATTAGATGAGGTCTCTTTGACAAATATTATTACATGTGACAACAATTTCCTCTTAAATTGTGACAATTGACTACGAACCGCTATTTAACAGATAAGTGCTAATTTTGCCTTACTAATAATTTCTTATTGTTTTTAAATTTACCAACGCATTTCTCGCATTTTTAGCTTTTAATAATTAGTATTATGAAATTTTAAACTATTTTTGCTTCATATCTGAGAAATTAAATAAAGTTTCTGGAAGTTAAGTTTTAGATCAACTACAAAAAATAATGTTGCCTGCTACTTTTGGTGTCACTAGTTCGAACGAAATAAAGCTACTATACATAAATTAAGTATGAAAGTCTGGAATTTAACTATGTAGTATATACTGTCTCTATAGTTACAGTGCAGTATATAAGACAAACTTGAACATACACATTCGTTCATCTTCAGTGCTTAAAGTGGTCTGTGTGGTAGCCATATTGGATTTTTCTGTTGTTGGACGCTCTTCGGCAATCTTCGGAAACGCGTAATTGGAGATTTTTGCGTTGTTATTGCAAGTAACAGCCCCGAGCCGAAGGAAAAATTGGAAAATATAACTTTTCGGAATGGGGCTACTTTTAGAATAACAACTCTCGTTTTAGCCATATTGGATTTTACTGTTGTTGGACGCCCTTCGACAATCTTCGGAAACGCGTAATTGGAGATTCTCGCGTTGTTATTCTAAAAACAGCCTCATTCCGACGGAAAATTTTAGAAAAATCCCTAGAAAAATTTTGTTAACTTCTCTCTGGCTTCGCCATCGGGAAGTTTTGAAAAATTTTTCGTCGGGAAAGTTGTATTTCCCAATTTTTCTCTCGGGTCGGGGCTGTTACTCTTGAGACAATCCCTGTCAGTGAGAATTTTTCTGTCTTTCCCTGCTAACCGCCGCGCCGTCTGCTAACAACTACTGTACGATGAACGATGAACGATGAACTTCTTGGCAATATAGAGGTGCCACGGTAAAACCGTTTATCTCCTTCATCTGATGTGGGCGGCGGGCGTTGGGATTTATTGAGGTGTGATTCCTCATTTGAAGCGCTAAGCTTGATTGGACTGGGACAACTACTGTACGAAAGTGGCAGCTATTTAAGCTGCCACTTTCGCAGCGAGAATAGGCGCACCCCTCAGACACCACACAAGTAACATCTAGCAGTTATGCCCGTAACTATACCTTGTCACAGATTTTATCGATCTTAATTTGAAACGCCTATAGATACGATTTTATATTTTTAATATAAGTTTAATACGAAATCGTAAAAAGAATTGAATTTTGAAGATAACATGGTGCACAGTCAGTGTAAACCTAAAAGGCCATTCATAAAATATGTTTGCAAATAAGGGGGAGGGTTTAATTTTTTTTTTATTTTATTTTTTTATTTTAATTTTTTTCTTACCTTGTTAGTTGTATATAGGGCAGGGTATACCTGTTGTGACGTTATATTTGTTGGGGAGAGAGGTCCAAATAATTTTTTTGACGTGTATATAAATAATTTGTTATTGTGTATGCAATAACTTAATTATTACATTTTTAAAATGGTTTTAGTGATTAAAATGTAAAAATGCTACCGTCTTGAATTTCAATGGTCCTAAAGTGTCATTTTAATCTGAAATTAGTTAATTTTAATGTAATCCAAAAAACGTGGTAAAATTTTTTTTCAAATATATGTATTTCTCTTACGATAGCTAGATAGTATACTAGTTAATTAAATATTAAAATACATAAAGTGTGCAAAAATATGTAGAATAAGTAAAAAAATTGCAATTTAAAATCGTGCACCACGAGGCTATGACACCAAGGGCAAACAATGTAAATTGAATTGTAAATTTAAAAAGTGCTTTATTTTTTGAAAATATGAAATAATATTATGAAACTATGAATTAAAATTATTATTTATTACTAAATTTATAAATAATGTTAAAAAAGCGAAATTGTTGAAAAAACGTGGCAATTTTTTTTGTACATAATTGATTAAAAATCGGGTTATAATAGTAAATCTTCGGAGGTCTTATCATTCAACAGCACCAAAATGTACAAAAGTCAACGGTAACTTCACCCTCAAGAAAAATATTTATGAAATCTCTCAGACTTTGTCCTCGAGAAAGTTTATGTTGAACTTCTATATTTTATCAGAAAATAATTATAAATTGTAGTAAAATAAAATAATAATTAGAATAAGAAGATAAGAAAAATTTGTATTGCAAATAAAGTTATAAATGAATAGATAAAATACTTATAGGATTACCGAGAACGTGTGCAGATAATGATAGAGTTACATTTCAATAACTACTTAAATTTAATAAAAGTTAATTTTATTAACTTTTAATTTTATTAATTGCAGAGGTAGATCATAGCAATATATGTAAAATAATATACAAATTAAGTACCTACATTCAAACAGAGCCTTTGGCATATTCATGGCTCCCACTGCCTAAAATTATCCATCTTACCATCTTATCATCTTACGTAGGTCAAGCCCTTAAGGTAATCTTGGGTACTTAAGGTTAGTTAATTAGCAAGTTAAGTGCTGCGAAAGCAGTTGACTATAAATTGTGAAATCAGTTTTACTTAATAAATAGTTTTAAAACGTATCTCAGGTGAAATACATAATAATTCTAAATACATATTCCACATCGTTCAAATTTTCCACTTTGAATAATGTAAGTATATAATAAACTAGCTTTTCTGATATTATAAGTAGACACTACATATTTTCAATTTACTTTGTATATTTACTAATTGAATCATTTTGTTCTATTCTTTTAATTATTAATGGTATTAAGAATAAGCAACTTAATGGCATATATTGATACTGTAATAACTTTTTTATTGTCAAAATTTAACTACCAAGTTAAAATTATTTAAAATTATGCAAAATTATTGATATAAACATATATAATTTATAGCATGGTGTCATTTTTAACTAGAAAATTAATTAGTGTTCGATGATTATTATTTATTATTATAAAAAATTAAATATAATTTTTAATTAGTATTTTCATTTTATTTGAGAAAATTATTATTATCGTTTTCAATTAAAGCAATGCTTACACAATTCTATTTTATGAAGCCTTCATCAATACAATTTTTATAAGAAGTTAAATTAAATGATATAAATAATTAGCAATCTTATTTCTATTATAACTTTTGATGTAGGTTTCAGGTTTTAATTAATGAATCAACGTAAAATTAAATTTATGATATGTCTAGTAAGCGAATTCTTAAATATTTTTATTTTTTCAAATTTGTATTTCACAATAGCTCAATATTTTTATTCGCGGAAAATAAAATATTATATCACCAAAGCTTACTTTAATTTTTTTTTAAATCGGCATAATAATAGTAGGTAATAGATAAAATGAAATAGAATACTTTTTATTTACTTTTATACAGAAAGCGAAGAATTATTGCATTTTATTATTTATCTATTATCCTTTGAACTTTGCCCAGGTTTTTAACAGTATAATATAATATATTATTATATTAATAATAAATAACAAATTCGTATACTAGAAGACTGAATAAAAATAATTTACTATTGCCATTATGATACCTACAAATATTATGTAGGTATTAAATTTTTTTTATTCAAAAATAGCAAATTTTATAGTATTGTTGGAGATTTTATTTCGATCTGATTATAATCATTGTAAATTTAATATCATTAAATTAATAAAAATTAATATAATTTAACAAAACCTACACCATAAATTTTAAATAAAATGTTCGTATCTACTTAAATTTTACTTGCTTATATAGCTTACCTACTATACACGACAGCATTGTGTGTTTCCATTCATTTTCATCTAGTTGATTCAATCGCAGATTCTATTACGCGAATTTTGAAAAATTTATCTCATAAAATTATTTATATAATATCTTGTAAATGTATACAGGGTGTCCACAGGGCCGTATTTAAACTAAATTTTCGGGGAGAGTTTTAAAAAAATTACAAAATAAATAGCTAATTTATTAAAATACAAGAGAAGTTTTTCTAAATTTAAATTTTGTTATATTAATTTTTAAAATGTAATATTTGGAGAAAGTGAGTAGAGGGAGGCTTTTTTGCCAAGATGGCGGAAACGATAGAGACCTATATTTTGCTCCGCTGATTTTTTGAGTATAATTTTGTGCAAGTATTTTTGCAATTAAGATTTTATTTTTGAGTATTGTTATTAGAAAATTTTGTTTGAAAGTATTTTGTCGAAAGTTACCGCAAAAAAATTGAAATTTTGTGAAAAAATTGTTTTTATTTAATTAAAATAATTATTTTTTTACGCGATTTTTCTTTATTTGAATTTGATATTCAGAGAAAATTTCGATTTTTATAAACTCTATTTAATGGTTGAAAATAATTTGTCGAAGGAGCGACAAATTTTGATTACAGGTTGACTTCTGAGATAAAATTTTGTTTATACCATTTTAAAAGTTTGGTTTGCTACGATATTTTTAATAAGTTTAAACTTATTCATATTTTAATTTTAAACTCTCATGTAACAAACCGTTTTTAAATAAAATTTTTTAATTTTTAAATTTGAATAAAAATCACTAACTAAATTCTTATTTTACCGATGGCGATAGTAAAATAATGTTGTCAAAACGAAGAACTAAATTAGAATGAAAGAAAATTTCATAAATCTTAAGCAAATGTACACTTATGTACAAATGTACAAAATATGACGATGGTCATAAAATTTATGTTCCCTTTAAAATTTTTGGTTCAAACAATTTATTGCAATTTAAAATTTTTACCATAATAGTAAGAATTAAGATAAAATACCTATTTCATTTATTTCAATATAATTATTTTTCAAAAAATCGAAAATTAATGAATAGGAGTAATAACTAACAATTAATTAAGTGGTCGCAGACTTTTACACAGTACCGTAAATATTTAGGGCATTTTTATATTCTTCATCTTCGGTTTTTATATTTTTGCAATTTAGTAGTAGGTGTATTTAATCCAGTGTCGCCAATCGCCGGATTATAATACGAATTTTCGATTTTTTAATTTGGGATTAAATTTATTAGAAATAACTCTTTAGTTTTAATTTTTATTTAAACACTTCAAGTTTAATGTTTTTGTTATAGTTGTAAAAATTGTTTTAGTTTTTTTGTTTTTTTTTACGATTGTAGTCGAACTTTCAGTACTTTATTAATTGATAAATAATTTGGGTGGGGGGGGGGAGAGAACCCCTACACCCCCCCCCCCTTAAATACGGCTTTAGGTGTCCACTATCAACGTCGAACATATTATGGAATTAGCATTGATTTCAATTGTTTTATAGATTCCAGCTCGCCAATTCAACCTCTGGAAATTTTTTTGGTATCTATGTAATGAGAAAATTATTGTACATTCTATCTTGCATCCTATGATACCAAAATTAATTTTTTTTCATTGATATTTTTTATTAAAAAATGTTAATTTAAAAATTTCATATTTTTATAAACAAGTTAGCATGGATTTTCAAAACAGTTGACAGAATTAATTTTTTCAAAATTAATTATAACTTCTTTAAAAAGATAAGTCGACAGTTAACCATAAAAACTCTCTCTTTGTTTGAATAATTATACATTTTATAATAAATTAAACTTAGAACTGTCAAGAAATTACACATTTATTACCAACTTTTATTTATTCTGGGCTGAGATGAAGTACGAACCTGGAATTTCTTCGTATTTTAAATTAACGGTACTAATCTATGTGGAGGGTTTTTTTCCAAATTTCGGCTTAAAATTGTCCCAACCTTCTTAATCTATAATTTGGTTCTTTTTCTGTTCAATAACAAATTTGTCGGTTCAGCTTTATTCATTTCAATTTATTGTTACTGTGAACACCACGTGAGTTTTTGGGAATAATTTATAAATAGAAGTTCGAAACAGGAATATACATAGTGGCTTGTTAACCTCTATTTTTCCCCTTAAAGATTAGTACTCTATCAAATTGTTTTTTCAACATTTTAATTTGTAATATTTCATTTTAATTGTTCAAAATTTTTCGTTTTTGTATATTGTTTTTTTCATATTTTATTTGTAAAAAATTTGTATTTTATTTAGCCTTAAAAATGGGTCAATAAAAAACCCGAAACGTCGGACAATTTAACCGCTTAACCGGACCGCTTTCTCAACTATTTACAAACTAAATTTTTAAAATAGAAGATCAACAAATATCACAATATTTTAATTACTATTTTTATTTTACATTTTATTATTTTTTATAGCGTAATTTTATTTTTTCTTTTTATTCAAATATTTTTAGCCTTAACTTGTTAAATCTAGTAAATTAATGTCTTTTCATTGTTTTTTAAATAATAATTTTCTACGTACTACTCGTTCTTTACGGTTAAAATTCTATTATTTTAATTTTTGTTTAGTTTATATCTAATTTTACCTATAAAAATATGTAATTACTGATTACCACAAAAATCTACTTGAAATTCATTTTTAAGTTCATTCTTATCACTTAGATACGCTGTACAAAAACTACTCTTCCTGACTTCTACTATCGAAAGTCTTCTTTACTTTTTGAACAATGCTGCAATTGTACTTTATCAATCTTTAGTTAAATTCTCATCTTTGTATTCAATTCTTGACTTGACTATTATTTGGTCTTCAACAATGCATACGCACCTTGTAACTTTAATCGCCTGCACAGCGTACTAAAATTTATTCAAAATAATTTAATATCTGGACCAGCAAATATTTTGCGGTATCTCAAGTTTGATCTTGGAATTTGACTGAATATAACTTAAATTGCGCTTTGGCTTGTATAATGCCTTCAGCATCCTTAATTCTGTAGATTGGGTATCATTGAACAACAGAGTATAACTTCTTCATTTCATTTCTTCGCAGGTGAAGAATTTCGCTGGCTTCTTAGTTTTAATAACCTTTGACTAGTGATATAATTTCGTAGCCTAAAATTATCGTCTTAAATTGCTTTCTTCTTATGGTAATCGATTGATTTGGTTTTGCTTGTCATCAACAAACGTCGCTTTTTAGATTATTTTTACTGGTGTTCATTTGGTTTAGTTTAAATTTTTTTGATACCATTGTATTCCCTGCATTATTTTGCTTCGTTTGGTTTTAATTTTTCAAAAAATTACTACACATAAAAATGGCTTAACTAATTATTTTTGCACAAAGATTTTCTTGAAAATTGTAACTGCTTTTCATGATTCTTTGTGCAAATCGCATGATCAAGAAAAACCTTTAGTTTTTAACATAATGTTTCATCGCAATATATCTACTTCTACTTCTTAAAATATGACTATACAATTTTATACAACTGAAATAATCTTGATACTAACGATTAAATGATATATAGAAGTGTATTCATAATAATGTGATACATGCAGAAATCATAATATCGACTATAATCGATAAATAATATTCTAGGAATATAGCATAAACAAATATTATACGTTTTATAATCCAATAAAAATCTAGTCGTCTAAGTTGACATACTTAAATTATACTTTATGGTAACGTAGAGGACTTCGTCTTCCATACAGACATCCTTCTGAAATGGTTAATGATATGGTTCTCAAAACAAGTGTCAGAATTTCACAGTTAAAATTAAAATAAATCTCATTTTAAATTAGTGACCAATATTCATACAGCTGAAATGAAATAATATTTATATTTTAAAAATAAATCGATTTCTTTTTCTATTAAGATTTAAAAATATTGTTAGAAAATTTTATATTTGACTTTATTTTTAAGATTTTTCCTAAATTTTATTTGTCAAATAAATTTCAAGATAAATCAAAGAAGTTAACTTAATTACACCAGAATAAGTTAATTGTTTCTTTTAATCTGTTAAAAAAAACATTTCAAACCTTTTATAAATGAAATAATAATAAATATTATATCAATTTGTTAATCATAAACATTTTCGACAAGAATTGGATGGTTGGCATTGTTAGAGCGATAAACAGAAATGCACTCTTTTTATTTTGCATATTACTACGATTTATCACTCACCATTTGTACGTATTATTTTAAAGTTTGTATGTTGAAACATTGTAGTGTTTAATTATAAATTATAGTAAAAAAATAAATGAAATGTATTTAGGTAAGTTTACATTTAGACCATTTAGTTTAGTAAAAGAAATATTTCTAATGACTTATTTAAATGTAATATTTGTTTATAAACTTTTATTCGCAGGTGTAGAAATTTATAAGTCAAACTTGAAAATAAATGTTAAAGCTGTATATTACTCGATTAAACGATATTAAAATTTTAATTAAATTGATTAAAGTGATCAATACACTACTATATAAAAACTAATCAAAAATAAATATTGGGATTCCAAAACTTGACTTTTTGTAAGTTCATATAATGATTCCAATAATAAAAAGTTAAAAAATCTGTTAATCTAAATTTTAAATTTAATTTTAGCTAAGCCAATTTAAGCTTTACTCGAGAAAAAATAGAATCAGGCGAATGAGAATAAACAAAATTTTGTAACATGGCATCAAAACAAAGTCAGAACCCAAAATGCAGGAGGAGGATATTGGCAGATGCGGAATATATAGAAATGACACTGAAGCAATCTAAACCTAATTATCCTTCAATTAGTACATTAGTTTTGGTAGAAAATAAATTAGAAGGAGTAGCTGCATGGGAAGTACAATTTAAGAAGAAGACTAAAACCGAACAGAAAAATCCTTTTTGGCCACCTCCTGAACCGCTAGTACCTCACGAATGGCATCCAAAAAAACCGATAGAAAAACCGTGTTTTTGGCATTATGGTAAACCTTCATTGGATGGGAAACCTCGTGAATATAAGTTATTTGATTAATATTTAAAATAAATTTTATTGTGATTTTTATAAACTTTTTTTAAATTGACGAATACTTAAAATGTTTTAAAATTAAGTAAGAACATAGTACAAATTAATATTATAAATATTTAATAATTTTAAAATTGACAAATTGCAGAATTTCAAATATTATTCTTAATGCTCGCAATACCAAATATATTGGTTAACAGATTTTAACACTTAGAACTAGTTTTCTAATATAATGTATATTTTCATGAATATTTAGATAAATTATTAAAGATGTGTTTTGAATAAATTCTTAATGTGACACTTATTAATTTTTTTAATTTTCTTTGAAAAGATTCCGTTTATCTTATCTTGTGCATATTAGTGCTAAAAAGCTTAGGTAATGAAAATGATCATAATAATATAAGTAAAGTTTACTTGGGAAATGAACAATGAATTTGCACAGTTTTGATTCGAAGCTAATGTTTGACTTTTATGACAAGCCCGGTAAAGACAGACGAACCACAAAACACACATTTGCTCTAAATAAAACATTACTTAGAAATTTATATTAAAATTGATTTTTACATGTTATATGAAATTGAAAAATAATTAAAATCCATAACTTACATAAAATTGTGCAAAAACTATTTAAATGAATTAGTCTGCGACACCCTGTTATAACTTGGTGTTTCGATTTTCGGAATCTCATCAGGCAAACCTGGAAAAATGTAGAAAATATCGAAAAGTTATGCTTTTAAATTAAAATTCAAATCTGATTAAGTGTCACTTAATCAGATCATTAACTTACTTATGTAAGTTATGGATTTTAATTATTTTTCAATTTCATATAACATGTAAAAATCAATTTTAATATAAATATTATCACATGTTAATAACTTTTACCATTTTATCCATTACTTAGAAACTGTACGTATGTTAAAATTTTAACAAACAAATTACTTATTGGAAAATTAAAATTATTTTCATTGTGATATAAGATATTGCGACATTCAGGGTGTCTCCGTGACCGTCGAGAACCTTTAAGTTGGCGATAAAGGACACAAATTTTCAAATAAAATTTTTGTCCAAGTCCAAACCCTTGGGGGTTACCTCTCTTTAAGGCTGGGGACGAATGTACAAAATATACGCTATATTGAACCTTGGGACTTCATGCTTTTCTCCCAAACTAAATCATACATAACATTTATACTTTCAAAAACTTTTAGAAGAAACTGTTAGCTATGCTTTTGTAAGTTCATAATTTAAATTGAACTTTTAATTACATTATAAAATTAAAAACTGTAAAAAACAAAAAAAAAACCAAGATTAAACCAGATTATTTTGATCTTTCGAGTTTGAAAACAGTTCAGCTTTTGCCAGGTAGATATTATCATAGATAAGAGAGAATGAAATCGAGGATAAAGGATTAAACTATTACAATTATAGTACTCCAAAAAGAGTAGTTTTTATTACAGATAAAATTTTCTGTCGATTTCGACAATATGTAATATTATAATTTTAAAATTATATGAATTATATGAATGAAAATATTATGAATTCTTATTAAAAAATTTTCAGATTGCAGAAGGTAAAAGTAATTACAGCAATTTGTAATATTTTATTTTAATTCGTAAAATAAAGTTGAGTTAGGGGCAGGGCTGCATTCGGGCACGTGAGTAGCCTAGGTATATTATTTTTTGTCGCCTCTGTATAATTAAAAATTGAAATTATCATAACAACATTTTTATAAAATGCAATTATTATTACATATTATAATAATATGTAAAAATAATAATAATAATATGTAATAATAGGGGCCGTCCATTAATTATAAAAGAGTTTGGAGGGGGGAGGTGGCGGGGTATTGGAAATCTTACAGACCTGTACGGAGAGGTTCGACATATTCCTTAGGCAAGTTTAACTTAAAATACTTTTTTTAATTAATTTTTTTTTCTTTTACGTTGGTATACTTTTTACGTTTTTAATCCGTTACTATACAAGTAAAAAATATTCCAAATTGTACCAATAAACAATAATTAATTGTTATACAGTAGACGCCACTTATTGGAATCACGGTTAAAGTTAACATTCGGGTATTATTATCACTTTCGCGAAGAACGGGTCAACGAATATGACTAATGCTCTTTCAAAATACATTTTCTTAGTATGGCATTCGGTTAGTTTAGAGCACGTGGAAGGTTTACGTGATCGGTTGAAGGGAATGGTAAGTTTAATTTTATATTTTCTTTGTCAATATGAGCCTGATGAGGTCAATTTCGTTGGGTAATACCACGAATAAGTCCGAAACATGTCGTTCGTTTAGGCGTTTTGAATTTAATAATTTTTTTTCTTTCTATTTTTTTCATTCGTTATTGATTCCTAATACGGCCCTGACTACCGATGTCCTGCTACAAATTTGTATTTTGAAATTCATCTACTTTGTAGATTATAACGACCTCTATCTCAACTATTTATTTCTTATTTTTAGTTTTTACGGTCGACAATAAGGATTTTTGAAATTTCATTTCATTTACCGTTAATTATTTTTTAGTTTGGTGAGATAACAGACTTGTAAGTTTAGATATCCCTAGTGGACGCTTACTAACTTTCAAAATACATTTTCTTAGTATGGCATTCGGTTAGTTTAGAGCACGTGGAAGGTTTACATGATCGGTTGAAGGGAATGGTAAGTTTAATTTTATATTTTCTTTGTCAATATGAGCCCGATGAGGTCAATTTCGTTGGGTAATACCACGAATAAGTCTGAAACATGTCGTTCGTTAAGGCGTTTTGAATTTAATGATTTTTTTCTTTCTATTTTGTTCATTCGTTATTGATTCCTAATACGGTCCTGACTACCGATGTCCTGCTACAAATTTGTATTTTGAAATTCATCTACTTTGTAGATTATAACGACCTCTATCTCAACTATTTATTTCTAATTCTTAGCATGTACATATTCGTATATATTGGGATGAGGACTATTAAAATTAAGTTTAATGATGGAATGATTCACAACCGTTAGTTGTATAAATCAAATCCGCAGATACTTTAGTCCATACTCTTGGAGGAAACACGGCTTGTCTACCCACATAATAAGTTAATAAATAATTACAAAACTTATCAAGATTCCCATTAATCGGTTTGATTTCAATTAAATCGTTATATGTTTCAAAGACATCTTCAAAAATTCAAAAATTTCATACCAAAACACTTGTAACACTTGTAATTTTTCGCATAAACTGCTATCGACGAAGGAGCTAAAACCAAGAGTGTATATTTCTTTAAAACAATTTTCATAAGTTATTTGTTTTTTGTCCGGTAATAAGAAGAAAACGAGTGGTATATAATGACCATTAAAAAGTCCATGTATGGTAAATAATTGCGCGAAATATTTGGTACAGTAGTCAAATGTACCATCCACATAGATTGCTTCCGCTCCCTCCAAAGCACTTAAATTTGTAGCACATAAAAATATTATAAGATGAGAATTGGGATCGTTTGTAATTAGAAAATTTTCATTTCGGCTAGTTTTGATTTCCATATGTGTAATCTTGTCGTGTACTTCTTCAATATTTTTAGGAATAGTACTAATACTTTTACGCCTTTCGCTGTAATCATTTCGTTTGGCATATTTTAGATCGTCCTTTTGCAAATACAAGGTTGAAGAAGGTTGTTCGTCCAAACATCTTCTTACCATTTCTTCAGGTTTCTCTGATGGTCGATCTATAACTTTATTTTTCATTTTGATCGTTATAACAACATAAGTAAGTATAAGTAGGTGACCCATTGTTAAATGGTTGCGAGCGCAATTTACATTTTGGATTATGTCAACCTTTTTGCTTGGAGCGCAATTCACATATTTTGGAGCGCAATTTACATTAACCCGTATTATATAGCAGAAAGTTGCTAGTATGCTGATAATGTACAATTTAATTCAATTCTATTTTAAAATTTCATAATAACAGACATAAATATTTGTTATAATATAAATTATAATAAATGTTTAGATAAGTTGCCAAAAATTAGTCAGCAGAATGCAATATGAAGGGGGGGGGGTCAAAATTAATTTTAAAAAAATTTTAAAATTACAAAAGCGAAACGGGCGATGTCAACTCGTCCGCTTTAAAGAATAAGTCCTAATCACACAGGTAAACTCGACCGGTAGATGGACCGCGGTAGATACCTAGCCCATTTACCTACTATTTTAACAATTCAGGGTGCCCCAAATATCGAATGTCAGTCGGCACTGCTTACACACTACTAGTGTTTATTATATAAGGACTAATAATTTAGTCATGAATTATAGAGAAAAAAAATTGAAAGCCGCAATAAAGTTCTTTATACGTAGAATGCACTGCGTAATGCAGTATTAACACTAATTTTAATCCGTGAGGATTAAAATGGCTTAATCGGCCGAGTTTACCTCTGCCCCTGCCCGGCGAAACACCTGATTTATGTTGTAACAGATGAGGTGACATCTATTGGATTTTAGCACAATCACGTGAAGTGTGTAACTTTACTAAATTTTTTTATATTTATATTTATTTTTGCGCCAGTAACTGGCTCTGCCTGTAATGACACATGCGGATATATATAAAAGTTGGTCAATCCCCAGCCTTAAAGCAATATTTTGAATTTCTGATTTCAAACCGCCATAGCTCCGGTATTATTGATTTTTTAGACTTAATAAATTAGACCTTTTTTAAAGATCATTGGCTTATCTACAAATTAGGTTATATCCCCTTATCGTCTAGAATAGACGGTTTTTAAGTTATAAATTATATTAAAGAAAAAATTTAAACAAAATTCTGATTTTATATTTTTCACTTTTCGGGTAAACCCCGTATCTCTTAAACAAAACGTCTTGGAAAAAAACTAATGGCCCAAACCAGATAGGTAATTTAACGGGCTACAACTTTGGTCAAATAAATTTTTTTGGGAAACCAACCGTTTTTACAGAAATTCTGAAAATAATAAACAAGGTGTAAGTAAAAAAGAAATAAATTTACGAAATTTCTAAACATGTCTCTCTTTTAATGTCAAAACGTATTGTAGCGTTTAACGTTTGAGCGACATTGTTATAAAGAGCATTACTTTATTGTTAATTACTTTATTAATTTATATTGTTTATTTATTATTGTTAATTAGTTTGTTTTATGCAAATACCAAAATAGTATATTATACACTTAGGTTGAGAAGTGAGCCATTATTTACCGAGCACGTTTATATCCTGAGGCGCGTAGCGCCGAAGGATATAATGTGTGAGGTGTATAATGGCCTTCTCAACCGAAGTATATATAGAATTTTTTTTACTACTAACACTGATATATTACTATATTTGATTTGATTAGATGTTGATAAATATAGCTTTAGTTGCTTCCTACTTATTTTTCAAGTATTTTGAAATATCAAGTAGTGTGGGTGTTTAGTTGTCAAATTAACAAAATAAAACTAATGAAATGCAATTTTAAATTTAGTTAAATAATTTTTTCTTTATATAATATCTACTATAATAATTATTGTTATATCATTTTATAGTCGTGAATTTCAGAGTTTATTTGGTTCTTGCTTAGAATTAAGTTAATAATAATAGAGTTTCTGTTCATTTCATTAAAAATATTTTATTATTTACCTAGGTATTTTTTTGTTATCGTTATTTACCTAGGGTGAGAAATTTTACTTCTCATTAGAGAAATGGGGTAGATAATGGTGATTTCTCATGTTAGTGGTAAAAAATAGTATATTATAGGCCAAGGTTGTGAAGACTGTCATTATTGACCCAGCGTCAAGATTATATTTCGAGGTGCGAAGCACTGAGGAATAAGGCGCGGTGTCTTTAATGGTCTTCACAACTGTGGTTTATATACGATTTTTTCCACTACTAGATTTATTACATTTTTTTAAATTCTTGTTAATAAAAAAATTACAAATTTAAAATATTAAATCAAATGACAACTTTGTTTTGTTGATTTGACAGGTGTTGGCAAGTTGGGGTTAGCTGTCATAATTAAATACCAGTTTTTTAAAAATATGTGAAACAAAATTATTCTATTAAAAAAGCGTTTTGAATGTTTAAATTCATTTAAATAGCATCTCTTGGTTATACAGAATCGTTTTTTAACAACATTTGTTTTATAAACCAGGCTCGGACTGGAACCTAAAACCGGCCCGGGCATTTTAGAGACTGTCGGCCCCCTACTTCCCACAAAAACGCTACATGTACTCTTAACATATTTATTTTTTATAAAACGTATAATGTCCAAAATTCATGAAAAAAACATAGTTATTTTGTATGGCTTTTGTTTTTTAGTTTTTTAGTTCTAATAGTGAAAGACATTCTTTATTAGTATTAATTTTTGACTTTGCCATTTTACAATACATCTAACAAAATGAAAAACAAATGCACTCACCAAAATACTGATTTAAATTGCATACAAAATGAAAAGAATTACATACTAACATGAAAAAAAATATTGCAATGCCATCACCACTTTGTATTTTGTCGACAATTGGGCGACTTTATTATCATTATGTAGATATGCATTTCTTTTTTTTAAACACGGGTGTCTTTATTTTATATTTAATTCGGGCCTGTTATAAACATTCGCCAAACTATAGAAAAATATCAATATGTTCATTATTAACTAGTAGTGTATAATGAAAAAATTATACATCAGTAGTCTGAAAAACGTCACTTCAGGTGCAATTTGGCTAAGTTATAATGATAGCGATAGCCTATATGACTAGTAGTGAAAAAAATAATTTGTTTTGCACACTTCAATATTTCATAAATCGTCAATTAAAATTTACCTCTTCCCTAAACCTTAGTTTACTACTTCACGTGATAGAAAATTTATAAGCTGATAGAATGCTTACAATTAATTAAAATTTTATGGAATTTTGGAAATAAATTACATAAGACCCTATTTACTTAATAAAGACTAGGTAAAGACTTTATTTTGACCAGTTTAAAAATTGTTAAATTGCCCCTTATCTTTTAAAATTACACAAAGATTCCCCTACCCCTTTCATATTTTAAATAATTTCACTGATTCAATAGAAAATAAAATTATGTAGGTACTGACAATAAAAAAATCTCATTTAGTATTTACATAATTTTATTTCTATATTTATATTTAATAAATACGTATTGTATTTATACTATTTTATTTATATATTTTTTTATTATTATTATAGTATTATATATTTATATCGATTTATATAATAATATAAAATAAATATATGAAATCATATAAAAATATTATTAAATTATTTCTTGTTTTGTATCTTATCAAAATTAATAAAAAAAAGTTTAAAAAGGTTACCTAAATTATTTATTTTGTTTTTCTTTGATGAGTATAGAGAGTTACTCGATTGGCAATCAATTTTATAGATTACCAATTGACTGGGAAGCAATTCGATTAGTAATCAACTGCTCGATTCATGTGTAATATCAATTATTGGTGAACACCTTGAGTGGTAATTAGTTCAATTAGTCCGTAATTCAATGAATTGAATTCTGTACAGATTGCCAACTTCAATAAAACTTGGAATTTTATCTTGTACTATGTTTATATTAATTTTTAATCCTGATTGCGATAAAACTTCCCCGGAGTTATTACCTACCTGAGTCATCAGTAAGAGGATAACTCCCAACTAGTCGGATAAGAGTCCCCAATGGTACGTAGATAGAACAGAGGAACTCCTACATAGCTGAGTTACACATCTCTGGTCCATTGCTTAATTATCTTAATTTAGGCTGTATCCCACTTGCACTGCCACTAACACACCGGTGGCCTAACAGAAAGGTTTCTATCGTTGTTAAGAAGAAACTTGAACAGCGACGCACACCAGAAAGTATAATAAGTCTAACTGGGATTCAAACTTGGATACCTTTATTTAATATATCCAAAGCTCACACCCGGCAAGACTAAGCCAAATTTAAAAATTTTCTAATTTATTTCCGTCCATTTGTGCTTCGTTGTCTGGGCTATGTAAGAAATTTCAGAAGTAAGATATAAAGTGAGTACATAAAAACTTTATAATAATATAGTTCCCAAAGTAACCTGGATGAACTATTTTCGACCCGTAATTCAAATTTCTCCATTTTAGACGCTAGAAGTATGAGGTATTAATTGATCTGTTGGTTGTTAGTCATATTGTTTAATTTTTTCAAAATTTCCCAGCCACATTGTTAAAATGATAATTTAAATAACTATAACCCACAGAATTCTTAAATAAATGCTTGATTATTTAAGTGGTCCATGCTGTAATTATAACAAGAAAGTTAGCAAACAATAAATTATGTAAGCACACAGAAAAGTTTTTTGAGAATCAATCGATCTGCTTGATATTCACGATTCATTTCCTTGACATTGTTTTAACAAAAAAAAATGAATTGTATTTGTTTTGTAGGAAATTTAATGCTATTTCATTTTAATAACACTATTTCTTCGATAAAATTAATAAATAACAAGTTATATGCAAAATACCATTTAAAAAGCACCTTTTTTCCTAGATGGTAGAATTTCCCATCATTGAATTTTTCAGGTTCAACAATAACTTCAAACATACGTTCATACTAAATTTCAAAACTTTGCTATTCATTTCTTCCAAATGCTGAAAATCAAACTTTGCTGCCTTAGAGTTCATCAGCAAACTGCAATATCAAAATTTTGTAACAATTCCAAAACATGGTGATACGAGCGATAGTTGATGTACCCAGATATTGTCTGCTTAATATGAAAATTGTATAAGTTCAAAATCTCTTGTAAAATTTTACAAGAGACAAAAAATAAATTAAAATGCAATTAGATATTAAGAATCTTTTCAGAAAGTTCAATTTTTTAGGTTTTTTAAATAATTTGAACTTACATGGATTTCACATTAGGTCGATGATCGTTTCTTATTTTAATAACACCATTGTAATATGACATCCATCTATATTTATGATATGTATGGCATTAGTTTTAGAAATACCGTATACAATTATTTCAAATTAATTCTTTTTATTCAGATACAAACAATTTGAAATAAAACAAAAGATAACAATCGATATTAAAAAATAATTTGAAATGCAATTTATTTGAAAAATTATTACAATGCAAATGTGTATATAAAATAATTCTATAAAATAAAAACTAACATTTGGAATGCTACTTGTTAATTATTAACACATTTAAAAATGTATTTGGTAAACAATACAAAAAAATTGCCAAGTAAAACGTTCCTTATGATAATAAAATTTATAACATTTAAGCTCTTAACAAGTGAAATTTGATTTATAACTTCTTCTAAGTAGAAGCAAATATAACTGCAATCATAAGTTACTCAAACTTACTAAGTAACCTTTAGTGGTTAATACTCCACGACATTTAATATGTACCAAAAATCTTAACACCCAATTCAATGTTAATTTATTTCCAAATACACTTTTAATAGAATTTTCGGGTAAAATTTCTGTAACAAAATAAAATAATTAATTTACAAAAAAAACTAGTAATTTTGTCTTACCATGAGGATCACTGTGAGTTAGCAATTGAACGTCGTTGTCTTTACAAAAATCTCGTAGTGTTGGAGGTACAACACAACAGGTAGTTAAATTAATTTGAATTATGTTGGGTTTCACATTGGCCCATTCGTGAATAGCTATAAAAGCTGCTTCTTCAATGTCTGCCAAACCAATTTGAATAATTTTTTTATCGGCACAAAACTTCTCTAAGATTTTCCAGATGTTTTTGATTTTCTCAATCACGTCATTTTGACTTTCACTCTGTTTGCTGTGATAAGAAATGATTACGTTATGAACAGAATTTACATTTAAAACTGAAAAAGCTGCAAGCAAAAAATTGAAAATAGAAAGTCTGAGAATTACAAAATAGATAGGTACCTTTATCTAAAGCTTCAGTTAAATAATGCTTTGCGTCACTTTCTACAAACAATTTCAAAGCAAATTTTAATTCGCCAATTTCATATTCTGCCATTTTACTTGAAAAATCATCTTGTTTTCGGGTAATGACGAGAGGCTGCTCGACAGCACTTTCACCACCATTTTGAAAGTCCTTCAAAGTTATGTTTAAAGCTTCCACTAGCTGCAAAAAGTATTTTTATGTTAATATAAAATTATATTGAATACATATTTAAATTTAGGTAACCTTGTTTGATTATAAATAAAAAGTTATAAGATTTAGATCAAATATCGGAAACTTTTCAAGCACAAAATGTCGAAGTATTATTTGATAAAATATAATTTTATCTACATTTGATTGTCAATGAACCAACTTTTATCATTACACACCTACCAAAAGACAATCTCAATAAAACTACATCTTATCAGTAATTCTTTTTAGGTTAAATATTTGAACAAAGTTCAGTTATCAACATATTTGGTGCAGTCTAAATAAGATTTATATACTAAACATTACCTCAAGTTATTAAGTATCTGTAAAATAAACTTGCACAATAAAACCAATCAAAATTTCGATTTGGAAATTTTTTGTTGGAAAAACCCTGACCGTAAATTAATACTAATATTTTATGTGCCTAAGGTAGTATTTTACCTGTACTTCTATTACGTAATAGCAGATACATGATTAAACAATTAATTGTTTAAAAAATGGAACTTATTTATATAGGTAGTTTTGAAAAGTGCGCAAACATACCTCTTCGGTGTGATTTTGCCCAGGTTTATTTGTAATATCGTTCAAAGATAAAATATTTCCTGTATTTACAATTATATTCTTAGTATTTTCACTAAACACTAAAGCCATGGTGAGATTTGTCTTATGCAATTCTACGTTTCTAGTGATCACTGAAACTACTCAGTTTAAACTGTCAAACATAAACTTGCGTTGACAGCTTTTAAAATAATAAATAACCTTGTTGCTCTTAAATCTACAGGATGAATGAAATTTTTATGGAAATTTTTGCTTTCCAATCCTGAATGGGATTAAAGAAAAACAGATTTTATTTATTTTAATTTTTTTTTTACTAATTTTTCTCCTGTGACTTGTGACTAAATATATATTTCAAAACAATCTGCAAACGTGACCTAAAAATTGGCAAGGCAGTAAAAACACTTCCCGAACGTTACGTAAATTAAAAACTAATTACATCGAGTAATAAATTATTTAATAACGTTTTATTTTTTCAATCTTTATCGGTTTCTTGTTTCAGAAAAAAGTGATCATAAAGTTTGCAAAACTATGTATATAATATTTTAGTGTATGTTTCACAGTTGACATAACAAATCGATTTTTGACAGAAGTTTTAAATTTGTTCCAAGGAGGGAAAGCTTATTATTTAAATAGTTTTTATTAATTTTAGCTTGAAAGTTGTGCTATAAGTGATATTATTATTTGTTAAACATATTATATACGAAATCTTCTTTAAGGTAAGATTTAATTTACTTATTAAAAAGTTTATTATTTTTAAGAAGTTAACCAATACAGTTTGTTTATTTGCGGCTGCGGACAACGTACGTACGTTGTTTGTTCATCACTTATAAATATTTTAAGTGCAAGTGTAAAGTACCAAATCAATTCGTTTAAAATGCCTGTGGATATTCCAGGATTTGCTTATGCAGCTTGTGTAGCTGCAGGTGGATTTTTTGGCTATTATAAAGCTGGTAAGTAGACAAATTAATTTGAGGTTATAGTTCATTGTCAACTACTTAATATACATTAAATAATAATTGCATATATTATTTCCGTCACGTAATCATCAATTACATTTGTACCCCAGTTACTTCATGGAAAGTACAAAGAATCGGTTTTACAAGGTTGTAATTTTGTAGGTTCCATTCCATCTCTTGGGGCTGGTATTTTATTTGGAAGTGCTTTGGCATACGGAGCTTTCCAAGTAAGTCAAGATCCTTCGAACTATACCACACAATTGGCAACAACATCTATCTTGGCCGGAGTAATGGGTTATCGATTTTATAACTCTGGGAAAGTTATGCCAGCAGGTTTAGTTTGTGCTTTATCCGTGGCAATGATAGTGAGAATTGCTATGAAAGCATCAACTGCACCTGTGCTCCACGATCGAAAAGTTACTGGGTAGAACGATTTCAACTTTTAGAATTCCTTATAAGCAATTGCCTATTCATAAATTGTGTTCAATTGATTTATTGTGAAAAGACGTTGCTTCCATTTATTTTATATTACAAAATTGGGGTTGTGTTTCAATTGTACCTAACTTAAGCATTAATGCAATAATTTTCATGTTGTCGTACGTGTAATGTTAAGCAATCGTTCTTAAAATGATGTGCCGTAGTGTAGTTTAAAATAAATTGTAATACTTTTTACTAGGTATTAATAGTTGCCAAATTATTCTAGATGTATTTTTATGGTTTTTAAAAGTTTATTCGAATAAATTTACTTTATCCCTATGATCTTGTTTTTTTTTGTGTTTTGATGTAGTAATTATGATTTAAAAGAAAGTTTAATTATTTTACCTTAAACTTCATAATATTAGTGTGTATGTGAATAGTTATGGTATCTATTTAGAGGTAGAAAGGTTATTATCTTAAGATAAGATTGGGGAAATGGGGAAACTTCCCAAAATGTGTTGGATGTCTTGAGAGAAGAGAAATCGGGAATTTCTAGAGAGATATAGTGTCACATTTTTGTCTGTTGATTTACCTTTTGGATTTAACTCTAATTTTCTTTTCGGTTTGCAAATAATCGGAGGTTGTCAACCCAATAATGCAATAACTATAATCTTCACATATACGCATTACAACGGACATCGTCATATCGGCGACCCTATATTCGGCTATGCCCGTTTCGGCGATTCCAATTCGGCAATGCCCACTTCGGCGATTCTAATTCGGCACCGGCATTTCGGATATTCCAATTCGTTACCGGCATTTCGGCGACAGTAAATTCGACTACGTCGATTCGGCGACGGGAGATATACTTTTAGTTGATTCAATTTATTCTTCTAAATTTCAAATCTAACAGCTGTATTCATAAAAAGTTACAACAGGCTTATAAAGCTATTATAAGCAACATGTCAAAAAACATTATTCATAAACGTTCAATAGCGCTAAAACACTGTTATAAGACTGATATAAGCGGTTTATAACCAAAAACAACCTCGAAGGGTTTGGAGTTGGACAAATATTTCAATCTTAGAAAAGTGTTCTTTATCACCACTTCAAAGGTTCTTCACGGTCACGGGGACACCCTGTATATAAATAACGAAATAGTTGCTTTATTTTTGTAACGAAACTGTTTCTGAGGGTCCCCGTCATACTGGTGTTTAGTTTTGGGTGTCCGCAATTTCGAGACATTTGGGAATTTGGGACATCATACACATAAGCTTTTTCCTCAGTACAGCCTTCGATCTCGATTGGATTAGATTTTTGTCTAACAATAGATTTTGAGATATTGTTATTGGGTATAATAGCGTGAAATATCAATTTGTTAGTAATCCTAGTCATTCCATAATAATTTAAGGTACATAGATGAGGCGAATCTGGATCGCGATAGCGTGTCAACTGTGCCAAATATTGATTAAATAATACGTAGAAAGTACATTTTTCACAACAGTGAAAAATCCTGGAAGAATACAAATAGGTTATGGGCAAACAATAAAAAAAACAAATTTTTAGAAATTCTTTTCTTTCATATCTGTATATAATTTTTTTTATATAACAACTGTAATAAATTGTACTTCAAAATTTTATTTTTACAGGTTTATGGCCATTTCATTAATAAAAATAATTTAATGTGATTTACAAAGGTTTCTATAACATTGTCTTAAAAATTATGTATGTTGAAGTACAGATAACTCGCAACAGGTAGATAATCTGTGGAATTATTTAACATTCCTTTTAAAGGATGCCAGTAACTATGATTCAGCATAGCTGTGCGCAACCATACTATCTCCGAATCCAATACACTGGAACAAATATCCTTTTCGAATTAAAAGGAGCCTTAAATAGCTCATATAGTTGATCTACCCAAGCAGGAGTTACCTGTGCTGAGATTTGATATATGAAAATGGGCATCAATTTTTTACAGTGTAAAATAACCAATATGGTTTATATTAAACCTTTTTTAATATCTACTCGTTACGTATCAAACAAATATTCTAATAGAATAAGCAGATATTTACAATTCACTTATTTCTATCATTTTAAGAATTAACCTTAGAGTTAATAAAATAAATTGTCCTTTTATTATTATATAATTCTCATGACACTAGTTCTAATTTACACAAATCATCACATCTAGGAATCACATATATTTACACATTTTTAATATTGCTGATTCGATTATTAAGATTTGATTTTATCCAAATTCGCCGTCTTATCATAAGGCACGTATGAGATGCAAACGAAGTATATTTCAATTTACGTATATAATGGAATCATCAGTTTTATTGGATAGGTACCATAAAAAAAATGGTAATAATACTCGTACATAATTTTTATAAATTAATCTTAACTGTTTTTAATTTCACATTTTCACTTTGTTGTTGTTTGCTATTGCCGTATACTGAAATTAAAAAAAGTAATATTAAATTATGTTAATATGTAGAAATAATATAAAAGATCGTTATTTTATGTAGTCAGAATTTTATAATTGCAATAATAGTTGTTAAATTATTGTAATATAAAAGATTCTCCTTCTATTGTTAGGTAAGTTCTAAAATGGATAGTCGGGACTTTCCCGTAATACCGCAGCGCCCTCCATGTGATATGTTCAAATGTCACGTGTTACATTTCTTGGCAATAAAAAGAGATCCAAGTATGAATATTAATTTTTTTATTATTATCTTTGAAATTTGCAAAAACAATATTCTAACTACATTCTAATAATAAAATTGACGAAACAAATTTAAATATTAAGTATTTGTAAGGTTTGTTGAGTAGAATAAAGAGTTGTTATTTAATGGAAAATGTTGAAACACGTTATAAGTAACTAGCATTGTCATTCCATATTTCTAATGTTTATAGATAAGTCGAGTTTTATATCAGAGGCATAACGATGTTTGATAATGTAGAAGAGAAGTTGACGTAAATGAAAAAGATAATTAATTGGCATTCAATAGATGAAACAATAATATCATGCAGATGCAATAGAAGAAATTTATTTTTTCCAGTGTAATCTTACCCTATCCAGTTGCTCTTTGATTACTAAAATTTGCCGAACTGTTTTGTATATTGCTACTGTCATAATAATTAGCGGCATTGTAAGACCTCTTCAAATAATTATTATTGATGTCTTGATAGTTTTTTGCAAAGTTTGCAAAATCGTAAGGGCTTTTTGTTGTCTGTTTTTGAAATGCGTAATAGTCACCTAATGAATTTTTTGTAGTTTGTTTGGTATCGAGGTGGAAAAAGTATACTGATTTTGTGGTTGTTGTTTGGAAAGCATTTGGACGTATGTAAGGATATTTTGTAGTACTAGATTGATAAATAAATGGTTTTTCGGTTGTCCGGGTTGGACTCGATGACGTGGTTGTTGGTTTAGTTGTAGGATTATAGAAAAATTGGGATGGACTTGTAGTTGTATATTGTACGTTATATTGAGGAGTTTCAGTTTGGTGTACTACTTCTTCTTCATGTAACCTGTATAATTATTAAACATATTAATAATTTAAATAACATTTACTAGAGGCTCTTCCAGATTTAAAAATTTTGTTATAATAAAATTGCACTTACAAGGGTCTACTTGGGACGCTGTCTCTTCTGATGTAAGATGGAGTATTTTGTGAATAATCTGGAATTATGTTTTCATGTTCCGCTACACACTTTCCATTTAAACAGTACTAGAAATTAAAGTTATTTACTTAACAGTTTCAAAAATTCCAGGTTACGAAATAATACCTGTCCATCGCCACAAGGAGATCCCTCGGCAGCAGGTCGGTAAGCTACACAGTAGCCACTACCAGCGTCAAAACAGAATAGCTGTGCACACACTCGATCATCTTTCTGTAATTACCGGGAGTTTACAAATCGTTAATAATAATAATTGTTCAGAAAATCTTACAAAGCAAGCACTAGTTCCTCGATCTCTTCTGCATTGCGCATCTAAACTCAATAACTTGCCTGGCAGTACTCTCTGTAAGCTATCGTCTTCGTGGGGAGCATTAAATAAACATGTTGCAGTGTCACCACTAAAAATTATATCATTTAATATTCGCAATGGAAAAATGTACTGGTTCAAGTTTACTTTAAGAAATGATGGAAACTTGAAACACTGCAAGGAGACCATCTAAATCCTCTCTCGGTGTGACGTAAATCCGACATTATATAACCGTCAGTCCACTGGCATTTCTCGGCACCGGGTCCTCCCAAATAAGAAGGTGGCGGACTACCGTCGTGAACTGCTCCTAATCTGTAAGAGTACTCTTTCGATCACAAATTTTATGTTTGCGATGGTACTTACAAGTGACCGACTTCGTGAGCTGCAACAATTATACCACTAAAACCACCGGTATCTTCTATGATGGCAACTGAATTAACCTTTTCTAACCTTTTGTTGACCACACAAGCACCACCAACATAGGCGAATCCTGTAATGTTTTAAATTTTTACTATCGATAGGAAAATTATTTTTAAAGTTGAATTAATTAGTAATCTGACTTGTAAATTTATTAATTTGAACTATGATTATTTAATAAAGATTTAGTATTGTAAAAAAATCTACTATGACTTTATTTAAATTGATTAATATTAATGTTAGTCATTTTCTATGTTTTACTAATTAATGCATTATTATTTCTTTCGAGAATAATAAGTAAGTTAAAAGTTAATTAATATGTTACGATTTAATTATTAGTTTATGTTGTAGCTATTGAATTAATTTCAATAATGATCGATTAATTTTTGTTAGTTTAATGTTAAATGATTCCCAGTAGAATTGTAATACTTAATTGTTATAAAGAACCATGCAATTTTAACAATTCTGAAGTGTAATTATTTTGCAGTAAAAAACAGAAATAACCTTTAACTTCTTTTTCATAACATTAAATCGCAAAATGTTGAGCAATATGAAAAAAGTATTATCATGCAATCAAGATTCAAGTTAACACTTGGAAAAACATTCTCATGAATTCAATTTTGCACAGTGCAGGTAACATGGTCTTATTATTCGTGCTAGAAATGTAAATTGAAAAATAATTATTAACAATTTAAGGAAAGAGAACGTGCATCAAGAAATCAGTAAATAGTCGACTGAAAAAGTCATTGATTCGATTTTTGAAGTGCAATTTGTTTATATACTGCATACCTGCTGTGCCGCGATTACAAACATCCCCAGTATATTGTCTTCTGCACATGTCTAGTCTGGAAAATAAATATACCTAGTCATAAAAAGGTCTAAACTACTAGATTATTGCGCCGGTGTTGCTCTGCGAAATTTTTTGATTTAGTAGTATAGCTGATTGGGTCTAGACTACCCGTCTAGATAAAGTGTAGGTGTACCTATTTATGTTATTTGCATTCGGACCTTTGGGCTTATTTTGTAGTATAGTATAAATCGTAACACAAAGGTCGGAATAGCGAGTTAGAAAAAAAATTATTAGTATCATCTCCCCCGAACTATCAGCCATAATGATTAACTAAAATCCTTTGGTCTAAGTTAGTGTAGCTGATAATATATACACGCAGTAAATAAAGTTAACGCTGCATTACCGGCAGTTCCTTTGGTACAGCGACCACCTTTTCTTCGACGACACATGTCGTATCTACACAAAAGTAATATCAAGAATGATTAATGGTTTAAACATGAAATTATAAGTTGGATCATTCACTTTCTAACTTCTGCAGTATATACTGTGTGCAATATAAAAACAAAGGCTATTGAACATTGATAGGCCATGCGTAGAAAATCATCATCTCGATCGACGAACTAAATAAGAAAATTTAAACAATCAGATCTAATCACCGACCGTGTACAAAAACAATTAGCCTGCATTTTTATATAACTGTCCAGTTTTTCAATTGTCTGTCAAGTGTTAATTAGAAATAATTTTGTAATGCTTCTAATCAAGCAGAAACCGACAATTATATAACTGGATTTCTAAGCCGAAGTGATGACTTAAACTTAACATTCGTACATTTGCTTTTCTGAAATCTAAGTAGGTACCTTTTTATTTTTTACATTGACAAATAAATTTATACTGACTTTGTTATTGCAACGGCTATATCATAAACGGGAAGTCTTCGTTCTTTGAACAGATATTTTCCCATGTCGGTCAAAGCTGCTGCAGAATCTATCGCATCACGACCTACGCGATTTCTTTCCAAATATGGGGTAGCATCTCTTGCCTAAAAAAGTATTAATTATTGTTTCTATTGTTACAGAATCAAAATCATGGCAAGTGAAGTAGTTTACGAGTTTCTGAAGGAACATAACCGGCCGTTTTCGCTAAACGACATTCTCGCCAGTGTAGGCAAAAGCGAAGGCAAAGCAGCCGTTCAAAAAGCTTTAGATAAGTTAGTTCTGAAAGATAAGATTTTTGAAAAATCTTACGGAAAACAAAGGGTTTATTGTATAATGCAAGATAAAACCGTCGATGTTAAGAATATGGATGGAGAATTACGCCGATTCGATCAAGAAATAAATGCTTTAAAAACAAATTTAATTTCGGTGCAAGAAAAGTTACAAGTAGACACTATCGATTTGAAATCACTTCAGAACAAAATGAGCACCGAAGAAGCTTTGCTCGAGAGAGAAAAATTGCTTACCGAAACCGCAACTTTGAAGGCGAAGCTATCGAAATTAAAAGAAAATACGGAACCTATAAGTGATAAAGAAAAGGCGAAAATTAAATCCGAAAACGAAAACTGCACCAAAGAGTATCGTAAACGTAAACGATTGTGTACGGATATCATCAATTCAATTTTGGAAGGCTATCCCAAAACAAAAAAGGATTTACTTGAAGATATTGGTATTGAAACTGATGAAGATGCCAATTTTAAATTGGAGCAATAAAGAAGGTTATGTTTGATTTTGTAAATACTTAATTTTTTGAATTTATATTAATTTTATTAAACGTTTTAACGTACTCGGCTTATTATAATTCCAGCAATCGAAATTCTGATTTTGGGACCTTTTAGTAATTTATATCTTAAGTCGACACCATTCCAAAACGAAATGAAATATCTTTTAACTTCTACATTATCGCCGCCATGAAGACGATATCCATCGTAATCAACTATCACTAAAATTTCAGGATAAATAATGCGCGGGGCTTCTCGTTTACTTCTATTATGTAACGTTGCATTACTGGCGCTTCTTCTGAATCGTTTATTCAAGCGATCTGGTTCCATAAATGCTAGAATAGAAAGAAATATTTTGGATTAAACAACCATTACTAAGTACTTGACATACCGTAATCACTTAAAGTGTCATCTTCTGCGTTTTTCCTTTTGTAAACAATGTGTTGATGTCCTTGCGATTGTGTATTTAGAACATTTCTTTTGATGGGAAGTCCAGTGTCAATGGCAACTTCTGCACTAAGCTCTCCATCGGCATCTAAGAACATCTCATCATCATCTTGATCAAGTAAAGTGTTAGTTTTTGATTTTTTTGTCGTTGTATCTAGTTTTTCTTGATTAGATGATGTTGGAGTACGTAGTCGGGCAGGTATTGGCCGAATTACCAAATTTGAACCCACGTTCCCTTCCTAGAATTATACAAAAAAAACACGGGTTAATATGATTTAGGATGCGTTCACCTATAATTAATACTTCTTGTTTAGAAATAAAACTCATTTATATTCACAGTGGGAGAGAAGTAAAAAAAGTTTGTTTACTTTTTCGGTCAACGAATTTATTGAATAGGTAGGTACAATTTTTGTTTCACAAGCGAAGGTTAAATTTGCAAAAAAGCTGTTCTAAGGGTTGAGTTATTATAATTTGAACAACGTAAAGAGGGACATAAAGTCCGGTTTGGATTTTTAAGTTGAACCGACACGAGAGCATTTTATATTTGCTGTGCATGTGGGGGGACATTAAGCTTTTACCTTGCGGACCACGAAGTTGGGTGGTGAATTTAATCACCAACGCAATTGTTTAATCATTTATGGGTTTGGTTCGTAATTTTCAATTAAGAAAGAAAGATAAATAAGTTTGTTATATAATTGAGGACAAGTTATTTAAGCAAGTGCTGGCTACTTTTTAATAGCATAGAGGTAAGTGTGTCAACAATGGCAAAACTTAACCACGAATTAATGTCTATTCGAGTATTTAACGAACAAAAACTGACTTGAGCAACACAGTAGTGTAATGGCAACGATTTTAATATTTCCTTGATTTAATTATTAACTTTCATTATTTTAAATTAATTTAACTTGCATTTATTTATTAGGTACATACTAGAATTTTAATTAGTTAATAGAATAATGCGTTGCAATTAAAGAAAATGCAATATGTATGCATATAATATAATATGCATTTTATAATTTAATTATAATAATGCACTTTCAGTGATTAATTATAATACGCGTAGGTAGGGTTCACATTTTATTACTTTTTTTAAATTGATACCAGTTCGATCAACTAGATTATGTACGCGTTTACTAACTCAATTGATTTTGTATTGCAAATTTTTGCAAATATAAAATTGCTAAGTACATGCTATCGAATTACATAATTATCCTTCAACTATTTATTCGAGGTACAAGGGAATCGTGCGAATATTGGCAACCACTTTCACATTTCGTCCAACATCAAAAAATTCAGATAAATTGTTTCGCTAGCTAATTTGCAAGGTAAAATTTGTCTGATTAATTAATTTTGCACGTCTTTATCTTATTTGTTCATCATCCATAATATAGTCTATACAAACCTATTATTTTTTTAGTAGAGGTCAAGGAGAAGTCTTATGGTAACAATATACATTCACTGACATTTAAATTTTTGTAATTTTCTTAAATTGAATATTAAGTGGACAGTGTTTCCAAAAGTGAATAATATCTTAAAGAGATAATTTTTGACTAAAAGATTCTGTGCTTTTTTGTATTATTGTGCTCATTGTCAAATTAAAATATAACAAGGATGTTCATTATTTTATAGTTAAATAAAACTGCATAATATATTATAATAAACTATATTTTGATTTGTTTTTTAATTTCGGTTACTGTTTTGAATTTTATCAGGAGGATCATATTTCAATTACCATTCTTATTCTAATGTTATGTATATGATAACTGTTATTTCGAAGATTATTATCTCCACTCCACACAATTTATTATTGAAAAGGAAGACAACAGAAGTAGAAGATATTACGAGAGACCTAAGTAGTGCAATGCAAAAACAGTAAATTGAGTCGAAGGTCGAGTCGACTCCTTATTATCAGCGATAAAGAACAATTTTGTCAAGCGAAGATGTTGAATACAGAAAGTAAACTCTCAAAACTTTAATCGAGAATTATTTTCGGGAAATAATGAAAGATGGTGTTAATAAATTTTTCAATGGAAACATTATTTTGACAAATAATCGTTTATTAATTTCACTGTTATGTCATAGGTATGTTAATATTTTGAAAACATAATATACAAGATAAATATGACCTTCAAATCATGTAATAACATTGAACAGTCTATAATAAATTGAAAGACCCTGTATACCCCGTTCAAAGTAATTATTGCATTTTTATAATATTATAATAAGTATAAAATATTAGCGAAACTAACCAATGGATATGCATAAAAAAATAGTGGATATGTTTCAACAATGTAATTAGCCTGAGACTTCTACAAAATAATGCTATGCATCATATTTTAGGCCATGGGCACAGCGGTGTTTTAAACATAAGAAAATAAATAAATTAGTTAAAAATAATAAGAATCGACTTCTATATGAAATGATATTCCTGTAAAGGAAAATTTAATGAACTGTAAAATTAATATCGGCCATTACTCTCCTAAACAGCTTTTAATACATTTATTGAAATTAAAGTTTTCTCATTTTAACGTAAATTCAAATCGGGTTTGTCAATCTTCAAGATTTTATATTAATCTTGTTCAAAATGACATCATTGCTACGTTATAAATATTTCCCATTGTTTTTCCCAGTAATATTTCTAAAAGAAGGTATGTGCATTCTACTTCTAGATGCCTATATAACTATATTGCAATGATTAATTCGTAAAATTGGGGTAGTCAACTTTTAATTTCAATATATAATTTTAAATTAATTTATTATTTTTATTGACTACTGTTAAATTTGTTGCAGCTACATAATATACGTATACCAATTTACAATTAAAATTCCCAATTATTTATAATTAATTTTTTTAATTTTTATCTAATATGTACTTTCCGTCTAATTAGTTTCTTTTTAATTTCCAATTTTAATTTATATTTCTTATCTTTATTTAATCTTACTTTTCATATTTATCTCCATCAAACATTTTCTTTATTTTGCTAATCAACAATGCTGCTAACAAAACCTTATCAAATACAAAATTTTAAAAAATCTGTCGATTATTCAAAATATTTAAATTTTACAAAATGATAATTATTGTGGTTCCAGCAGTAGAAAAAAGCATTTTTTTTAATAATAAAGTTTGTCACAATTGGATATTTTGTGCAATCAAAATTACGCAAAAGTACCTTCGGAGCATTGTGTAGCCTTGAGTTATATTTATCGAAACAATCCACAACTAACATCATAATAAGATCCAATATCAAAATCAAAGATTAACACTGAAAATTTATTTTGTCAAGATCATTTCCTATATAATTATTTAGACTACATTATCGATATTGGCGTTTAAAATCGGTTTATCTGTTTTCAAATTATATTTGTTTGCAAATTAAAAACATCAGAAGAAAGCAATGACATGATGCCGACAGCTCATGAAATTGTTTTTATTACTTGAAATTATTATAGTACACTCAAGTAGCTTGTTAATTATTAAAATTACATTTAATATTACTAATTTCACAAGTTAATGAATATTTATATATTATTTTACATGTATAATTAGGAAGGTACCTCATACCTATTGAACCTGAAGGACTTAGCATGTAATATTAACCGAATATGTTAAAATGTCGAAACATTTCAATTTGATGGGAATAATATAGGAACGATAGCGTGTCTCACAAATAATGTCAGATATGACCAGATTTTGTTCAAAATCACGATAGATTTATTCGTCACGTTTCGAAACTTGGCCTAATTTTAAATGTTGATTTTTATTGGAAGAAGTAACATAGTTTGCAAATATCTCTATGTACTATCTGCAGATGTAAATTATGCTAGAATAACTTGTAAAAGCGAAATAAATTTTATGGTGTACGTAGTCTGCGAAACATAACACCACATTCACTTTTTATAGCTGAGAATATATTATGTGAAAACAACAACAATTTTATTACACGATTATAAAAATTGAAAATAAAGACAAGTTCGCAGACTTGATGTTTACAAGTGCAGCAAGTTCAAGAATGTTTACGTACTACTGTATGTTACATTTAAAAAGCTGTTAATAAAATTTCCTAATGTGTTGTGCCACATACATAGTGTCAAATGACTAATATGGCATTTAGCAATTTAAAACACTCAGTACTTGCGAAAATTGCTATGTAAGACAAAGTATTCATATTGAAAACTAATTATCGTTAGAAATCGTAAACGTTATTATAATTTGGTTTAAAAAAATACTCACGTTTTTTAGACACGCAAAATCTTTAAGGTTAATTATTATAGCAAATAATCGATTAATTAAACTAAATAAAAAAATTGTGTCTTAGGTAATGTTTTCGAGATAGCAACGTCTATAAATTATTAAAAACAAAATTATATAAATTGTGTTTCATAATTTTGAAGTATCTACCAGTTGGTTTAGAGCAAACTTTTTGACAAGCGTAACTCTTAATTACTGAACGATTGCCTTAAAGTGAAGATTCAAAAGTAGAAAATAGAATATTAGAATATTTTTGACCCAATAAAATGTTTCAAGGTGAATCCATGAGATATAGTGCTGAATTATTTAATATTGCAGTTACTTCATTGATGTTATGAATTGGTATTTTTGGTTCGTGTTGGTTTATCGTAAAAAACTGTTTCACACACGGCATGTAAACTGGTGCGTGAACCCACGTACATCACATAAACAAACAATTACCTATTACACATTCTTGTAGGTGTATACTAACTAATGTGTGTAGTAATTGTTAAGCTAAAGTGACAATAGCGTAACAATTACCAGGACCGCAATCCTGAGAATAAGGCTGAATTTATTAATTTTTCGCATCACGTTATAGTTTTAAGCAATCTGAAACAAACAGCAAGGAACGTTTTTCAAAATAGTATATGAACCGAAAATATTCGATATCAAGGTTTGCAAATTACCACAATAATATGCGGTAGTTTTGTGTGGAACATGTTAATTTTTTGTCGTGTAACCGATTTCTAAAATTGGCGTATAATGCAACTAAAGTTTGATTTTTTGATTATAATGACTTGACGATTTTACATGGCATAACTCGGTAGTGTATTATAAACACAATCACTGTTATACATGATAATGACGCTCCATATTTCATTAAAATATCGGTCAAGGTGTAAAAAATGCAAAAACGTTTAAAACAATCACTGTACTATCTAAACGATGTGAGTACAATGTATGAATTAACCATGACGAAATATTAAACACTTAATTTTCAACATGCAACATTACACCCCATACTTATAAATTATTAAATTATTTGACACAATAAAAAAACCTTAAACGCTGCTTGGTTTAAATTGTTTGTCAACCTAGCTTCCTGTTATAAATCTAAATTTCCTTGGTAAAAACACAAAATTAAGACTTTTGAACTAATTGGTTACTTTTTAGCGTGAACATTACCATTGTTCACTCGACCTTGTTTGTATTTGCCTAAGAGCAAATAGGTTGTATTTTAAAATCATTTTGTTAATTAAATATAAACACAAAACCTTCAATATGTTATTTGCAATAGCCTTGACTTTTTGAAAAAACTATATAAGTTCTTGACGTGACTTGGTATACCAGAAATTTTCTAAAAAAGTGTGGTGTGATTGCTGTTTTTTGGTAAATGTACTAATTTTTAAAATTAATGTTTGATTTAAAAAAGAATTGCTTAATTTGATCTACGAGAACATTTAAAATACATCGAGAAATTTAATGAAAGTAGAAAAGTGATAGTGGAGTTTACCGAATGTTTATGGGTCTAGACTCCAGAGGTCGAACATGTTTATCAACAATTTGAACAATTAAAATGTATTAGTCTAAATAAATAGTCAAAATAATGGCCTTTTAGAGTAACCTGTAGAATTCTCAAGTTTTAAATTATCAGCTGTTTGCTGAATTAGAAACGGTAATTAAGAAAATACACACAATCTCGAAGAACTTTCAGACAAATCAGCAGAATAGAAGAAGTCTAGAAGATATTATGCCTATCACGAATTAATACTACAAATAGACGAGCGTTTTCTACGTGACGTTATCGACGCGTGAAATACATGTTTTTTAAATGAACCATAATACATAAATGTAGAAACAGCTATGTTCGTATATCCTTATTTACCTATAAATATATGCGTTACGGTCCAGCATCAGAAATGCCGCAATGGAAACGCTCATTTATTGAGAACTAATGACTTCTTTAAAACTCAGCTGCCCGACAACTACTTACAGTAAGGATCCCAAACTGAATATTTAAATACGTCAATAATAAAATATAAATATTAATTGATGAACCTAAGACAATTTGCAGTTAAAAATATTGTCCTGATTTACCTTTTAATACATTAAAAGTAAACTAGGATATTCTACATTATGTTTGCGATTTCCGTCAAGCAAAATTAAAACAAATTTTAAAAGTAAACACTTACCACTATTAGTTCACTGTTGTCTTTACGAAGTAGAATTGCTGCTTGATTTTCAATATCTTGATAAACTTCTCCTACATCTTCATGAGTCTGAAAACAAAAATAAAATTTATTTCAATATCCATCTAAAAAATTTTGAGAAAACTACAATATAAAGTTTTATCTTATAGTGCTATACTACAAATAATTATAATCTTCTTTTATAATTATTATTATATTAGCAAACTATTAAATGGCGATACCGAAGCTTTGAAAATTAAAAGTGATTAATCTCTTCTTACATAAAATATGGTTATTAGTTATTACTTTATAGTTCAAGTTGTAAAATAACGCTGGTAGCGTAGGTAAGTGCTATCACTTGAGCAGTAATTGAAAGTGAAAAAATTATAAATTACGTAAGCTTGAGCATAATGCCGTATATAATAATATTCAACGTAGGTACTTTCTTATTTCTTTGATGTTTATCTGCTTTTACATAAACAAAAATGTAGTGCTCAATCTAATACATATTATAGTTTAAAAATTTAATTTTCGCATATTCAAATTTAATTACTTCTAAAATATGAATATTTCAAAAACCATAAATTTCTTACAAGATACCTAAGCGCCAGTATGATGCATGCTGGTTTTCAACTGGGTCAAACAACTTTCACTCTCGGCTAGCTCTTAAAGTACCACAAAGAATTACTTTCTTATGATAAAATAATCACGACAAAATTTGACATTACGGTTTACCTTTGATTTTTCAAAATAGTTCAAGATCAGATCAGAAATACCACATTCTAAAATTATATACGTATTTATAAAATTGCGAGCATTGACCAAATGGGGAAGAGTTTTCATTGAACTTCTTGTAAGAATTTGATGAGATGCAATTTATATTGTCTTTGGCTAAAATTTATTGAAAATACTATCGTGATGGTCCAAGAACCATCAATCGATGCTCTAATATAATAAATACAAATTTATAATACATTTTTTCAAGAATGACTGAAATAAAACACCTTTAAGTAAATGTTGTTTTAAAATGCTTGATGAAATCTATCAGTACCTTACGTAATGTATGAATTTCAAATTAACATAATTACAAATAAAATCATCAACGGTAATAACTACTGTATGGTTTCTGAATTAAGCAATATTAGATGTATAGTTGTCGTTATTTTATCGTGAGCTTTTAGCTAAATTATGGAAACTTAAATTTTTTGAAGAATAAATCTTGCAATTAAAAGCCTGGCAAAAGTTTTAGTAAAGCCAAAAATGAAACTGTAAGATATGAACAGGAATTATTGGAATCTTGACTCTCGAGCTGCAGTTCTACATTGATTGTGACTGCTGAAGTATAGACGAAAGACGACATGGTAATTGGTAATACATTTTAATACAAGCATTTTAATAGTTTGTACATGAGGTACCAATGACCATTGTTCTTGTTAAGTATATGTCTGGTAATTATTACATTTTGCTGTTTTGTATATTGCTAATCTTTTGTTTATTATGCTCTTCACAATCAGAACTCTATAAGGGGCGTATAACACGAAACAATTCCTTGAACAAGAAATTGTATAATTTTTGTACATTTGTTCCGAATAAGACATGTTAGTTTTTCTTAAAATTTAAAATTTAAAATATTATTTATTATTAAATTTAATTAACGTTGCCGTTACTGCGGCACTAAAGTAGTACTTTAGTGTCGGTCGAGCTATTGTAACGAATATTGTAATCATATAGTTTGTCTCATTAGAGCTGGAGCTCTCTTAGTTACACTGGAGTATAACTCATACCTAAAAACTATCCCAACGATATAAAATAAAACGTTTGTCTAAGCGATCTTCTGTTGAAGTACAATCTAACCTGTTTCTAGCTGACGGTTGATACTGAATACAGAATTGCCGAACGTTTACACATACAGATTGGCTGGGTTAGAAGACATACTTTTTATATTCGACGGACAGTGTGGTGTAAGGCTTAAATCAACATGCTGTGACGCGGGAGACTGTGGTTCGATGCTTTTGTGATTTAAAGCCTAAGTTCTACCTATGCGCTATGCATCTAGCAAGGTTAGCATCCTACTAGATTATTATGCAAATGCTCAAAGAACCGTGAATGCCAAGTGTAAATTTAGTACATCACATGGTTAAGTCACAGATTAAGAAGAAGACTTTTTATATTCGCTGTATTTTCTATTGGGTACTTTTTGTCGGTATGACAAAGTTAATTCACACAGAAATAACCAATGAGTCACACTGGAGCTCTCGTGGGATAGACTATAGTATACGTAATTATATTGAAATAATAAACAGATTCAAAAATGACGAAAAAAATCTTAAAAACATCTTATTTGTTTTTATTAGGATACAAAATATAAACAAACTTGTCGATTTACAACGTACTATTAAATAAATTGCATAATTGAATATAAAATAACTTCTTATTACTTGTAAGTTGTTAAGCGATAATAATAATATTACTTTAAAAAACAAAAGAATATTTTAAATTAAATTAATTAACACGTCAAACACGTGAAGATAATAACTTTTGTTTGTTTTGGGTTCAGTTCCATGATCATAATTGAAGAAATTTTCGATAATTTTATATCTAATTTCAGATATTAAGAAGTATACACAAATAATTTTATTTGCATAGATTTTGATGCAGGATTCTAATTAGGAAGGCAGGAAAGTTCTCTAACTGAGTATATTTTATAACATTATTTAATTTAATTCAATTTATTTAATTTAAAATAAATAACTTAAATGATTCGAGGGGCTCACATAGCTAAACATAATTTTTTTTATTAGATAGCACGCAAATTGCTATTCTTTTCTAATACTAAAATGTTTTTCAAAATAATAAAAAAATAATCTCAAATAAAATAAATTTAGACAGTTTTTAATGATTCAAAAATACAAAATTTTTATGCAAAATTTTTTAAATTTTGACCATATTGCTTATTGAACGTGTGACTTAAAGCCGAGCAAAAAGTATTTTATACTTTTGCAATTTTTCCCGTGTTTTTAAAGTAAATATTTTTATTCATTTATTAATTTATTCAACAGAATAGAGAGGTTATAGTAAATAAAACTTAGTCGTAATAGATTGTGGTGCCATATATTGATTCTGTATTAATAGTATATAAATTCTTAACTTGTGAAATATAGTCAATAGTCTATAATTGAACAAGTTAACTAAATAATAATATTTTTATTGATTTTTCAGCGTAGTTTAACGTTTTCATCAGAATATTTATTAATAAATATTGATAATGATATTTATAATAATGATATTTATTAATAAATATTCTGATGAAATATATTATATTATATAAAAAATATTCGGTTAAACTACGCTGAAAGCTCAATAAAAGTATTATTAAATATTATTGTTTAGTTAACTTGTTCAATTATAGACTATTGAATTTATATATTGATTCTGATAAATTACAGGACGGTATTAAGTTTTATTAAGCTCCCGGTAAGAACAGCAATATCCTCTAATATTTAAGTGAGTTCTGGTAATCATTTTAATTGATTTTAATACTTGATACTTTTTAATGTTTAAACTAACCAATAAAAATACATAGCCTCCGTTATTTTTTCAAATTAGCTGAACCAACAGCACCTATATATTGTGGTGTTACAAAATGGTTCGCACCCACCCTGTACATTTTGTAGAAAAATTTCATTTTTGTAAGTTGTAATTTTGATTAAATTATTAGACAGGTGGGAGCGAATCTACGGAAATACGAAGCCTTTTGCCGATAGCGACCCGCTGAGCCTGTTGTGCGATTTTAGCTCGAGGCAAATTATTGAAATTTTTAATAAATTTAAAATTGTAAGTAATAATTTCATATTAAATAAAGTGAGTTTTATGCGATTGCATTACTGCGTATTTGTGAAATATGGAATTATTTTGAATATTTATGATAATTTGCTACCGAGCAGTAGGTACTGAGAAGATTTGGTCGATTGATTTGAAAGAAGAGTATTTGGAATCATAATTTTAATTTGGATTGTCGTAAATTTAAAAATTAAAAATTGCATTTGAAGGAACAAATGGTTCAAAAGATAAACACATCGATTTGGATAAGATAGAAATTAAAGAGTCCCATGCACGGTGAAATTTAATAACTTAAATTTCATAATTTTTTTAAACGAATCAGTGATATTTTTTTTATAAATTATATAATTACAATATATTCCTATGAAGTGCAATGTAGAGTACAGCGTTGTCCTTAAAGCAAAAATAAAATGGCCTATATTTAATTGTAACCTGTACTTTTCATATGGCAGTTGTTCAGCAAGAAAAATTTTTTATTACCTTTTTTTAGTTATTAATAAAAATTATTACACAACAAAACAATCAGGTGTGAAAAATTCAAGATTGTAGACTTTCTAAAGTTGAAATAAAATTACGCTCATCTTATTTATTTATGCTAGGTTTTGAATAACTTTTTTTAAATAAAACTATTTACAATTCAATTAAGAAATTTAATAAACAAAATTGGTATTACTTAAGAATTGATCTAGATATTAATACCTTATAAAGATATAGTAAGTACGTCTAAATCTATGGTTGAATAAATAACCATTGTGTAAGAAGTTAAATAGGCTAAGCGTGCGTATAATTTTTTTGCTATTTTGAAAAATGGCGATTAGATTTTAACTTTTTGCGACATCAACAAAGTACATACTTCCGCTATTCAAATTTATTATATTTTATGTTTATTCTACTGATATAATCAAGTTTTTACTTCAAGCTAATCGTTCAAGTGATTAACTGTACTTGATAGTATATTTATTCCTATACTACCAAATTATTTGCATTTAAATTATTTGTAATTTTTAATTTAAATATTTGATTAGTTATTTTTATGTTCGAAAATTAGAAAATAAATACATTAAATGGATGTATTTATTTATTAGGAAGATCAACGATAAGACACTACGCCAAGGTACTTTTTTTTAAGTTGAAAAATGTTTGAAGAATTTTATTTAGAAATATTTTTTGATGAAATAGATTAGTCGACTAGCAGGTTGGAAACTGTAGTTCAAATCTTGCTTGGGTCGGATGCACTGCTGAGACTCCAAGTCTAAAATTTATTATATTTCCTAGGAAGTTACCTTGGCTTTAGTTAAACTGATCACCTAAGGTATGCACTATATAGTATTTTATACTCTATGAAAAAAGTGTAGATAATACTGATGCTACCGGAAGTGTCTGTGTTTCACATAAATAGTGCCTACTTTTTGCATTTTCATAAATTGACATCTTTTTCTACTTTCCTAAAAAAGAAATAGCAAATTTTCTCACTTAGTAACAGAAACAGTTTTTTAACTGATGTTAAAATTAAAAAAAAACAATATAAATGCATTTGAATGGGTTTTCAAATATTTACTTGACCAGAAAAAATAATAAATATAATTAACGCTGCGTTGTATCAACATGCCCTTGCACTAGCTTGCAGCGATTTCTCCTACAACGAGAAAATCTAAATTGTATATTCTTGGGAAGTGGTCAGAAGTTAAACTTCAGAATTAATTGGCGTTACGTTTCTTGCTCGTATATACTTATATTACAACTTAATTTTTCAAAGTAAGAAAATTTCTTTAAAAACAATAACAAAATAATAAATAAGTCTATCCGAAAGTAAAAGTTTTGTTCAACCATGCGAGATAACTACATAATATAGGAGATAACGTCATAAATTTCATCATATTTTATAGTTAATGCAGTAATTTAAATAGTTTTTGATAATCTTGATTCAGGAACTAAATCTTTCCGTGATTATAATAAGAAAACATAATCGGTAATTTGAATTTTCTTATTATTATATAATAATTGGGGTATACCCTGATTTTAGAATGCTAAGTGTCAACTATAATGTCAGCATACATTAAAATTTTATTTTATCTAGTTTGGCCTCTAATATGCAAGTTCTAAGAGTATTTGGAATCATTCACATACAATTATTAGGAAATATAAGTCAATGTAAATAGTTATACTGCTTTCTGTTTCAAACTCGTGCAAATTCTTGGTCGAGGCGTGGTAGGTATACATAATAGCAATCGTTAAATACTGTCCTGGTTTTAAATAAATTATTTTATTATATTTAAAGCAGTATATTTATATTTATAAAAAATATTCAGGTAACCAATTAGTTTTCTTGTTACTGATCTATAAATAATTTACCGTAAGTTACCGTAATAGGTTGGTCAAAATAGAATTTTAAATGGAACTATATCTATAGTCGATCTAACCTGTAAATTTTCATGGGCGTAAAGCAAAAAGGCACTTTCAACCCTAGGAACACTTTCAATATTTTGATAAGATGTGGTTTTTCAAAATTTAAATTTCGCGAATTAATTATCAAATTAGTGGGTTTGATCTATTATGGATTTAACCCCATTTGAAGTCTACAATTCAGATTCAAATATTTTATATTATTGTTTTTCTTACTACTATTATTTTTGTATTTTTTTTTCTAAAGCTATGCTATCGATAGCATTTTTCTGCTTCTATTATTTTGATAAAACTGTAAATTTAAGAAAATTAAATCATTTCAAAATTTTGAATATATTTTATATTAAAAGAAAAGGTCAAATCTTAATTAAATGTGTTTTCTCTTTTTCTTAATCAGCGATCTTAAAATATTGACATGACCAATTTTCCATAAGATCAAAAAAATTACAAAGCGATACAAGTATATGTTTTGAACTAAAATGTTGCATTATTGCAATATTTTCAACTATGAACGGTTAATCAGGTTACAGTTATTTTGCTAATGTTTCAAGTGTCGAAAGTATACAAAATTAACCATTTTGATAAGAAATTAGTAATTATGTGCAACATTTATTAATTAATAAATTTTGACGATAAAGTATAGAAATGCGGAAATTACCAAGTATTTAAAATCGTTCTTGCAAAAGTAACCAAGCAAGACAGTAATTTTCAGTTAGATACTTTCCACGTGTAATTAATTAAAACTTCAACATCTTACAAGCATTAAGTGAAATATCAAAGTTAAAAATGTAGTTTATTTTAATATAATTATATCCATTTTGTGTAAATATGACACGTCATTAGTTAATACAACTATAATTAAAGATGATTATCGAATAATTTATTATTTTAATAATTTTATTAAAAATTTTGATTCGCAATAAAATTTATAATTAGTGTATAAATTAGGGAAAAAACTAAAATTTATATATAGATTAGCATACCTAAATTTAAATCAAACCATTAATTCAAAAATTGTTTAACAAATTTCAATATTTAAATAACACCACCTCACTTCTGCGTCATAAAAAAAAAATCTTATATATTTTTAATATAAATAAAATATATTATTTTTAATTTTTTAAATAACGAATATTTTACTGTAAGTATTATTATAAAATGTTACAAAATATATGTGATAATTATGTTTGCCAATATCAAAGAAAATCATTCGTCATGGAATCATCGCGGTGTTATAAAATTATAATTTAATTTTGTAATATTTTACAGCCGTTTTAAATTTTTTTATACAAATTTGAATAACAAAATCGCTATCAAATTTTTATTGTCTGATTTACATACTTAATTAAAAATAATATTAATTATTATTAAAATAATGTGTAAATTAAATTGCAAGTAAAAATCTTTAATTTAAAAGTAGTATAATTTCATAATTAAAGGAGTTTTACTACCAGCGAACCATTTCAAGTTCAAAAAAATTCATTTACACTAAAAAAACATTAATCGCCTGCCGATAAATAATTTGTAAAGTTCAATGTTACATTACCTCTGGAATTTCCACATATTCCACGCCGTGTTGTGCTGTGTCATTTGACTCCACTGTCCATATTTTCAGTCCCGTTTTCTTGAACAATCCGGAATTTTTTCTTAAATTTAAATCTAAATGTTCACCGAAAGCTTTCAATTTCAAGTTTGTAAATTCGTTGTTTCCTTTCGTTTTTGTATATTTAGAATTTGTTTCGTGTATCGAATTAACTAAATTTGGATTATTTTCTATACTTCTTCGTCGTACGTGACTATGTATGTGAACTACTTCGTATTCAGGAACTGAAAAATAAAATAAAATTTCCAATGATAAAAATCGGAAGTCAACTTATGTAACAATTAGGTAACATTTTATTATATTTTGTTAGTGTAGGAAGATTTGCAAACCAAATTATCGAATTTAGCATATCATTAATATTATAGCAATAAATATCTAAAAATCTTCATTTTTTAAACCACGACTTGTAGATAATTGATTAAGCTGCTTAATATTTCCGACTCGAGAACATGTTTGTCACAGTGTGTAAATTAATTCAAAAGAAGTGTTTAATTAATTTAATTACATCTTATCAAGGACCAATAAAGAAAAAAAAGGTATTTTATTATTTAAATTTACATAATTGTGAAATTTTAAATAAATACAAAGTTCTATAAAATTTTTGTTGTCGATTTTGGAAAACCGTATTTCTTACTTAACAATTAAGCAAAGCAAGGTTAAGCAATTATATTAAACTCTTAAAGCATGATGTTAGATTAATTTTTATTTAAACCATAAACTGTTTCTATTCAAAAGTAAACAGGTAATTATAGCAGAGAAATTTTTAAATTAAATATGCGTCTACCGTGTTAAATTATTAGTCTACAATTAGTTGCTCAACGCAATTTTGTTAAATCAATCAGACGTATCATTGCACCATGAAGGTTAGTGAAGTTTAAAAATACTACAATAATTATTATGATATTACTACTAATTGAATGAGTTGCCAAGAACTTGGCATTATATGCAAAAAAAAATTTATTAAGTTTTATTGAAATGCAAATAAGAAATTGATTTATTTTTTCACTTTTTATTTTTCTACATTTCTAAACCAGGTATTTAGTACATCTACTGCCTACATATTATATAAACCTGAGAAGATAACAGAATCGCTCAGTAGTGAAAACTGCGAGGAAAACTTTGGCTAATTTAATATTGAAAATCACATTTCGAGCATTTTGTTTGAATGCTTTATGACTTTTACTTTTTAACCTAGATCTAAAATCTACTATTGTTGAGGATTGAAATTTTTTTTATTAACGAAGAGTTTTTAATCTGGTTTATAAATTGAGATAAACCCAAATTGAAATTGAATAAAACTAAACAAAGTTTTTATTTGAAACGATTTAATTTTTTATTGGGAAAGCCTAGTTTTTTTATGCTTAAGTTGTTTATTTTAAATTAAAATTTAATTGTAAATGCTGATTACAAGTAAATAATAAAAATCAAGTGCAGACATCGGAATAAAGAAGTTTGAGTGAAAACGCAGTTTTAAATTTTTTAACATAGTTTTCTTATTATTCATGTGACACAATAATAATCTGCAGATAAGTGAAACTATATTCAATTATCTTTTAATGCCTTCATAGAACAATAATCCCTAATACGACTGTAGTGGTGTGTTTTGAAAGTATTTATTTTTCCAGTTGGAAGAATGTTTTTCCGGTAGAGAACAACACATGCATTTAATTGCATTAACTCGATATTTCCATGCGTTATAATAATATTATGAAAATTAAAAAGCGAGATTAAAATACTTGGTTATCAAGTGAACTATTTACATTTTTTCAACTTCCATGCTATTGTTTTATAACTTCCATAAATTTTAATATGCATTAATTTATTTATAATGAGATCAGTAAGAGTACAATTTCACAAGAATAATGCATTTCCGGTTACCAACATTAAATTTGGCACACTTCTAGACAACTTTATTAAAATGTCAAATCTACCGAAGAGCAAGCTATATCTGAACCCGGTTTAAGCTCTATTAGAAGTAGTTTTTCATTTAATTGTGATTATTGACAAATTTATGTGAGATAGTAAGTAAAAGATAAAATGTTGTACATTACACAAATGCCCCTGTATTGGTGTTATTTTGATGTATCTTATTTTGCTCCAAAATATCGTAGATCTAAGTTAGTCTGTTTTCTTTTTGTTTTTTCTATTTCGTAACTTTCTGCTCGTCATTATTAACTAATGATAATTTCTGTAAACTACTTGATTTGCCAATGCCAACTACGTATGTATTTTTCTTATTTTTTTGTTGCTTATTATGCTGGTTGTTATTATGTACCCTGGACGGAAACGTATGATAGTATGATGATAAGTAAAAGATCTAGCATTTATTATGAATTTATTTATTTTAGTTAAGTTATTATTAAATTTCAGAGATTTTTGGGCCTAAGCAACTGGAGTCCAAAACAATTCCGTCAGTATTAAATAAGGTAATTCATTCGTTTTCAGTCAAACTACACGAATTTTTCTCATATTCAGATTGTCCCACCGCAAAATACGTATATGTATTTTTTTATTTTCGTCTGTTTGAGTTAAGTTGAGTAGTGTAGCTTCAAATTTAAACTCTTTTGTTGATAATTTTTTGGACCACCTCAGTATTATACCGGGTGACCGACCTTACACCTGATTTAAATACCTGGTTCCCATTATAACCAAATTATTGTTATAAACTCAATAATTAAATAAAAAAAATAAAGTTTTAAAAAACGTGAGTCGCCTTGTTTGAATTTCATTGTCATGTTTTGTCATTTTATTAATGAGTTTTTCGAAAGAATTAAAGAAAATAATATAAGGTTTTAGATCTTTAAATGCGGAAAAAAAATTATTGAAATTGGTACCTTTTTTATTCTTATTCATTTCAATAGAAAAATTCATTCCTTATTCCTCTTCCTATGATCGGGTGCAAAGTTGGTTAATAATTAAAATCTTTTACAAGAATGAAAAAATTTGTTTGATAACAAATACGACGTGATAGATATATCAAATTTCTTAAAATAACTTTGCATTTACTACATTGTCGTGTATTTTCCTACAAATTGGGGTTTTGTAATGTGAAATAAAATGATTTTTATGATTTATGTTTAAATTAAAATTTTTGTTAAAAATAAGGTAATAATAATAAGGTAATAAAAATAAGGCAATAAAGATGGTACAGTAGAGGTCTTTCGTCAAAAATGGCCACCACAGCTGAAGTTTAATATTTACTCCGCTGAAAACTAAAAAATGTTTTTTTTAATAGCAATTTTATTTAAAATTGAAAGTTAGTGAGAAGATGAGGAAAACAACAGCTCGAGTTGTGATTATAGAAGATTAGAGGAATTAGATAACAAAAAATTAAGTATTCATTTAAAAAACACTTAATTGGAAATATTTGGAATTTGTTTTCAACCATTGTATAATAAAAGAATCCATAGCAATATATTATGTAGACATTATTTAAAACCAACAAACAAAAAGTAGTAAAAATCTCTGTTTTTGTTTCTTAGTGACAGATCGGGTGTTTTAAATCACTGTTGATTATACTAATTTATAATAATAATTTATTATTAATAAAAAATTTAATATTGTTTTGTTTTGTTTGTTTTGAACACTGTATTAATAAATATTCCGATGAAAGCGTTAAACTACGCAGAAAGCTCAATAAAAAAACTATAAAATATTATTGTTTAGTTAACTTGTTCAATTTATTGTAAATTATTGAATTTAAAAATAATATAGAGTATCTACTTTTGTAAATTCTTTATTTACCTACATTAATTTGTGCAATGTTTCAATTATTTTTATTTCTGAATCTCAGATTTATAAATGTTTCTACTCAAGTTAAACGTATTTCAAAAAACAATAAAAGTGGACAGCCAGGGTGTTTTTCTTATTAAAATATCAATAATTATTTTATTCTATACATTCTTAGGCCTTACATAGGCCTAAGAGATAGGTTTAAAAGTGATAGAAATATAGGATACATCCTTATTCTAGTTTTCTTCTAAGCATTACAATCACTTCTTATCGGTAAAACATTAAATTTTAAAAGTTTTATAAAAGTTAATTGAATAAAGGTTAGGATTCTTTGAGAAAAAAAGGACAAATAATTATTAACCCTGAAAGCTCACAGCTAAGATCTGATTGAGGCTAGAAGGAATTTAAAGTGAATGTGAAAGTTTAGTGATCTATAATCAGTAGATCACTTTCATGTCACATGTTATATAGGATAAAACTCCATAATGAAAATAGAAAACTAGGTTTTCTGTAACAATTACTTGTGACTTCTGCACGAGATGTGGACAGGGTCGTCGCGAAAGTACCAACGTGAGCAGCATTTTTTTGCGGAGCTCAAATTTGGTAAACAACTTCTACTATTGCTTGAGGCACGTTAATATCATGTCAAATTTTAATAATATATAAAATTCGTATTTTTCTTATTAAACAAATTTAACTACATATCGACATTTCATAGGCTAATAGGCTTAAGACTCGGCATTTTGAAAATTGAGTTATTACGTTTTTCTGGGTTTCAAATGTCAAATGTCCTTATTTTTTGTCATTGGCGTCACAGAAATGTAAATTAAATATATACAAAATAAATGACAAACTGAATAATTTATTTAGGTCTTACTGCTTCCCGAAAAAAATATAAAATGATGGTGGATAAATTTTACATTTATTTTGCATATCTAATGCTTCCAATTTATATTTGTGGTTACGCCAATAACAGAAAATGAGGGTTGGGGCATTTAGAACCTAGAAATGTCCATAACTCAATTTTCAAAATTCTGATTATTATGCTTATTGGCCTATGAAATGTCATATAAAAATTACAGTGATATTTTAATAATGAATTGTAAATTTTACATCACAATTACATGAATTATATAAAAAGTTTTATGCAAGAACCCAGTTCCTTAATAAAAAAAGGTGATAAAAATTGATTTAAAATAATAAAATTGGCGTGACTTCGCGTTACGTTAATTAATTTTTTCAAAGATTTACTGCAATTATACATCGCTTATAACTTTATTAACAGATTGTCAAGTTCTACAAGAAGCAATTTATAAATTAAGTTTAGGAAACAAAATTCAGTGGAGGTCGAAAACTGACTTTCAGAGAAAATATCGTGGGCATACAGGTAAAAGTAACTAAGTCAAAAAATTTTGGAAATGAGTTATAATGACTAAGTACCGTAAAAATGTAAGACACAGGTCTCAAAAAAATGTTATAAAATGTTAAATGTAAAAAATGTTAACACTAGAAGCGCCATGCTTACCTGCATACCTATTAACGCCACAGAGGTCATTTTGACTCTGTCATTTCATATTGTATAAATTTTGTTGGATGGATAAAAAATAAAACACTGCAATCTATTCTTGTTTATATATTGAAAAACTCAGATTGAAATAATAGCTTATGGTCTATTTGGCGCATTTGAAGATTCAGAACAATTATGTTTGAAAAGTGTCAAAATGACCCCTTTGGCGCTTCTAGTGTTAAATGTAAAACGTAATATTGTGCATGTTTCATTATTCGAAAACAATAATTAAAAATATTATAAAGCTGATTTTTCGCAAAGTGCGAAACATTCAATTTGATTTAACTCGAAATTCTATTTTTTGACTTGGCCACTTATATATAACCCACGATATATGTATTTTCTATATATTGTTGTGTTCCGAACCAAAGTTTTACCTACCCTGTTAATTTGCTATTAATTTTGATTTTAATTTTATAAAATATTTAGATTTGAATTGTGGGAGGTAAAACTTTGGAAGTACAAAGTTGGTAGAAGTAAAAATTTTACTGAGGCTTCTTATAGAAAATTGTCGACGTGATGGATGAATAATTACGGAATCCATAAATGTTTCGATAAGTTTATAGTTTTTTTGGAAATACAAGTGATTTTTGAATGAAGAGTATTTTATTAAGATTTATAAAAAGATTTGTAGTTAGAGTAAATGGTAAAAATTTTCTAATTTATATTAAAAATGTATTCGAGGAAGTATACATTTATGGCCTGCGATACGAGTATCGGTAAAATTTAACATTACCATTTTATTTTGTATTGAAATTAAAAATTTGAAGAATTACATTTGAAATTGGATGAATTTTGAAAATTAATTAAAAATAAAATTCTGGGGACATAGCAATATTTTATATATATGATGCATATGTGATGTAAAGTTCATTCCACCTTTACAATATATTATTGTAAAGAAAAATGGTGGCAATATCTAGGTATGCAACCAAACTAATAACAAAAGAACTCTAAATCAATTTTAGAAAAAATTTCTTTATTCTGCACGACATATATAAAAAGCATGAAAGCATTTGTTAATACTAACTTCATTTGCAAAGCACATTTAAGGGATCACTAAAATATGATACTATATTATTTTTTTTACATATTATTTTATTTATACAATACTTTAATGTCATCATAATTCTTAACTTATATAAGACATTACTTATTTTTCCTATTAAGTCATTAATCTATATCCCTATCGTGTTGTGCCAAAAACAGCATTCGACTGTAGCAATTACTGAAGTAGAATGGATTATACACATTTAAATAACGGCTATTTATCAAGATTTTCATCAAGGAAAAAAAATGTTTGAAACATTTTTCACGCAAGCTAATTGATCGAGATCTTCATTCCAAAGATACGTAAATTAATCTTGAAGGAAGTAAATTAATTATTACATTATTAGTTTACGCATGAAAAGCTACATCGGGAGTTTCTATTTCCTATGTTATATGCAATGCAAATTCACATAGCTATAATCAGTAATTTTTTTCTTACCTAAATCGTGATGATCTACGTGAAATGTACTCCTTAACTCGTCTATTGTCATGTGTTTATGTACCTGAAACAGAAAATGAGTAAATTTTAAATTATATTTAAAAATTCATTTAATTATTATGAGAATAAAATATTCACACACCACATTGGCACAATTTTGGTATTACTTTTGTGATGCTACCAAACAAAGCATTACATGTTCCATTTTAGAGATAAACTTTCACTAGTTTACAGTTTGAAAACGAAAGGAGATTTTGTCGTAAATGTTAATGGTTAGGTAATAATATGTAAGTAATAACTTAATAGTTCATAATAAATAATGTAATTAAAAATTTTAAATTAATTGCATACTGTATGCCCATGAAAGTGATCATAATTTTGTATTATATTAATTCAATAAAAATCGTATAATTATTATTTGTAAATTTCTGAGGACGTACATAGAATCATCGAAGCGATTTATTGTTTTAAACATTTCCTTCATTCTTTAATACAAAATTTTATATTCACGAAATGTCGCGATTTTTTTTTAATTAATCTGCCATTTGACAGGATTACGCCATTATTAATATATCACATAATATTTCCCTCGTGGTGCGCACTTGTATTTACATTCGTCATCACAGACATGAAGACACTCGAGACAATTGTTTAAAGTTACCCACAATATTGTAATCATGAAGATATTACAATATAATATTATAATGTGCAGTATATTTTTGCATTGTAGATTGTAGTATAATGTATTATGTATAATCATTTTTATTTGTTGCATGCAAATTTTCAAAATAAGAAAATCTGCAACCCGAGAGTTATCTTCACTTGGCTACTCAAATTATGCCATTCAGTTCTAGGTTTTCTTATTACTTGCATATCTTGTGCATTGTTTATTATGCATAATTTATCTTTCCATTATTAATAATGCAACTAGCTTTGAAAACCTATTTTTTTATTTTAATCTATTTAAATTTATTCTTTTTATTATTAATTATACGGAAGTGACAATTAATTGATTAAAACTATAACAGTTATATACCTATATAGATATATAAACCATGTAAAATTACTGTAAAAAGTTCTTTCACCTACTACCTTGAACCTATTTATACATAAACACATATAATTTCATAATACTTACGCAATCATAATTATAGTAATTACAAAGTCAAATTTTAGTGTCACTTTATATTCTTAAATCGTACCACAATACTAGCACCTGATTAAGATAAATCAATAGAAAAATGTAATGTGTTCTTAGCTAATATTATGTATTTGTTTTAACTAATATTTTATTAAGTTTTGCTAAAAATAATAATTTGCTATAGTTTATTTTGGTTGGTGTGAAATTTGTAGCAAGACGTATTGATTAATTATGCTATTATAAAAAAATAATAATTTATTAAGTTTTCTCGTTGAAATATTTCGATAATATCGTAATCGTATTAACACGTCTTGCTCAGTGTTTAGCTTACAAATTGAATTTGTTGCTGACATTTAAAAACTATGTAAACAAATTACTCTTAGATTTGATAATGTTCAGTGGTGGTGAAATTTTTTTCTTATGAGACTTAGTATTTTTTGCTTTGGCAAATAACTTTTCTACTCAATAATAACCTATACGTTATACATTTTACCAAGTTATTCAAAAAAGAAACCTAATTTTTTGAAATAAATCTTTTTAGAATTAGCCCAATTAATATTTTGATCAAAGCGTGAAACTACGCAGAAAGCTCAATAAAAACATTATAAAATATTATTTAGTTAACCTGTTCAATTATAAGCTATTTAATTTAATTATTTGACAATTTAAAAATTAATATTATATTAAATTATTGTATTATTATTATGATGATATAAACAGATTAAGCGTCGATATAAATGTTATGATCGCAAATACCTCCACCTGGAACACTATTGTGTAATTCTCCCAGCGCAAAATAATGTAGTACAATGGGTTTGTCTTCTTAAATACTAGCTACTTTTATATCCTATTTAATATTTTGAAATTCTCAGCATACCAGACCAGATCGATAGCCCTGAACAGATCCGCATGCTTTTTTCAATTTTCCCTACCTAAAATGCATGCATTCAATTGCATACTTGCTTAATTGTCTGTTTTTGGAACAGTAAATTCAAGTGTGTAAATTTTTGACTATCGGACTTTAATTGACTGTAAATTTAAGCTTATCAACTTTGATAAATCCACTTAAAATTTATGTGCCCATTTTGTAATTGGCCACGTGGTTTGCGAGAGCGATTTTCTAAATAAACGTATTACAGAGGAGTTAATTAAATATTTAATTGTTATTCTCAGTTACTTCAGTTAATTCTGTATTGGAGGTAATGAAGAAAATTAAGTTACAACATTTTTTAATAATAATGTTAAAGTTTGATTTTGTTAATAAATATGTATAATTATTTTAATAACATATTATTACTTAATAAGACAGGAAATAATTATTGTACAACAAAACTACACGCACTTTATGCATTATGAAGGCAATATTATAAAATTTCTTTTTCAATGGAAAGTCTAATTATGACCGTATTAGATAGGTATAATAAAGTATTATACCAGAACAGTCGTACTGTATTAGTTAACTTCCTTCCTTACATGTGTCTAATCCAGTCAATGATTTATAAAATAAAGGTAAAATTGTATATTACTAACTTGAAAATGGTTTATTGCAACTACATTCAAAAATAATTATCCAGAAAATTAATACAAATGCCCTACATGAATTGAATCTAATTTTCTGGTATGGTATAGGATTTCAGCTTCTAGATATTCTAATAATTGTTTCACTTCAGAGGTATCAATCAATTCTTAAGTCAAACTTGTTAGAGGTTTTGAAAAAGATCAAGTTTCTCTGTTTTATAATTTTTTTAAAGTTTGATATGCTAGTTCAAGTTTGCACAAGCGAAAGAATTAAGGTTTTTTCACATTCTTAATGATGCTTACCAACAAGCGGTTATTTACTAAGTATTTTGTTCGGTTAGTATCATGTAGAATTTTACAAACAAAAGGAAACCTTCACGCTTTAATTTGAAGGTTTTCTTTACATGATTTTTCAATCATTTAAGCATGGTGACTTATGGAGTTCTCTTACAAACTATCTCGCCTCTTATTAACGGTCTACATTAACAATAGTATAGAATAGATGGTATTTTCTGAGAATTCGATGTACCTGTTAATAGTCGACATTTTTTATAATGGAAGTTTTAAATTAATAAAATGTAATTAATAAAAATCTCATCAATGTTGAAATTTGAATATTTAATTAAAAAATAACCGTATAAAGTCAATTAATTAATTGTCGATTATTGGTTATAAAATGTGTAGATCTGTCATCGTATATTTTAATAAACGAATAATAAAATCTTCAAGTTTGAAATTATTAATTATTAACATAAAATTTGCTAAAAATTCGTTATATCTAATATAAAAAAAAAATTAATTCAATAAACAAGATGTAGTCGTAAAAAGTTTTATATTCGTGTTTACCCAGCTTTTGTTGATATTTTACTAAACAACACTTCCGTTTTATACAAAGTGGAAAAGCACAAAAGATAACTAGGTATATACTATTTTTTTTAACATCTCGCCGAAAGCTCAAACAATAAATAATTCATAATTTAACGTTTATTTAACTTGTTCCTTTTTAAACTTATTCAATATAATTTATCACAAGTTATTAATTAATATATTTAAATACATTTTTTAACCGTTACTAAATGCATATTCTAGAAAACTAACTAAATTTTATTACAAGTCAGTCTATACAAACATAATAAATTTTAATTGAAATAATAAAACCATTAAATGAAATTGAATGAAGTAAGGTTTCCTGAAAACTTGAAACAAAAAATAACGTTAACTGTAAATTTACGCGTTTTTATTACTCACTTAAAGTTGTAGGTACGATTACCATGAAGGTCTAACAACTATTCTTTTATTAATGTGTTAACACCAACAAGGACGGCAACTATGGAATATAAAATTTATCAAAAAGGCGTGTCACGGTATGATTCGATTTATTTATATTTCTTGTATTTACCGATTTTGTCAAATAAAAATATAATTAAACATATTAGGATATCAACAAGTTTTAAAGTTTGGTCAACATTTAAAGTTTGGTTAATTTCCTTGATTTTTTAATTTTTAAACATTTTTTTCAATTTATTGGTATATTTACTCTCACTTCTTGTTAGTTTTACTGTTATACATGACTGATGATCAAAAATATTTTTTTTTAAATAATAATTTTTAATAATAGTAATTTTTTAAATATTTTTTTCATTTCTATAGCGTAATTTTTTCAGAATTCTATTTTCGCGTTTATTCAAATTTTCTAAGTTCAACCCTGTTAAATGTGAATTATTGTCATTTTAGTTTCTTTAAATATTATGTTTCTTTGTAGTATGTATTATTTACTTAACATTTAAAATTTTTATTATTTTAACATTTTGTTAGGTTTGATTATTTTAACATCGCATACTACTAAATACCACAAAAGTACTTAAAAAATTCTAAAACTTTTTTTAGTTATTTTCTATTTAGATTAAAATATAGAAATGATTCAAACTTCAATTAAATTTATTTTTCTATATCTACTATAGCGAGTTGTTCTACGTAATATAAAAATTTTTTATATTTGACACAATTTTAGCATACAATGCATCGAATAATGTAGATTAAATTAATCAAACACTTAAATCATGATAACGATAGCATCAAAATTATCTTGATTTTATTAGGTATACTTAAAAACTCAAATTAGACATAATTTAAAACGCACAGTGTTCACTTAACCTTCGCAATAGAATATTTAAAATTCTTTGCCCGAAATTTTTGATTGCAACTTAAAGTTATTATATAAAAATGAAATTTGCTTGTTCATTAGAAAGATCGAGGTACATGCAATATGTGTCAACTCTTGTCGGTAAGGTACTTCTCAAATTTAGTTAATTTTATATACATTAAATGTTACTCCTATAATAAATTAGGAAATCTCGCTGTTGTAAATTCTGGAATGCATACTTCTTGGCCTTCTCCTTCGTTACCAAAACTTAGATTAGACGATTCACCTATTGGAGTTGAAATTACAAAAGTAAGTTTGATAATTTTATTCTGATACCACGTTTTAATTGGTTTGACTAAAAGGGCGAAGAGTCGTGGATAGCGTCAAGTGTTTTACTTGGCTTTTTTGCAGGATCGTTTATATCGGGGTTTTGTGTGGAAAAGTTGGGACGTAAGGGTGCTCTACTATTTGCAGCTATACCATTATTTATACCATGGATAGTTATAATATTTGCAAAATCAGCAATAGCTTTGATTATTGCCCGATTTATCGCTGGAATTGCACAAGCATTAGCATTGGCAGTAAGTATTCTAGATCTTCTTAGTAAACATTTGTTTCAAATAATTTTGCAGGCTTTACCAATATATGTAGGAGAAATTTCAGATAAAGACGTTCGAGGAAAGCTGGGAACATTTGTTATGGTGTTAAAATTGTCTGGCAGTTTTTATGTTTTATCTGTTGGGCCTTTTATATCATACACTACTCTGGCTTTAAGTTGCAGTGTAGTTCCGGCGATATTTATTATTTCATTTTATTTTATGCCCGAATCTCCATACTATTTAGTAAAGGAAGGGAAGACGGAGCTTGCATCAAAAAATTTAAGACGATTATATAGAAAAAACGCAGATAAAACTGCTATTAGTGATGGATTAAAAGAGATACAAGCCACAGTCGACCATGACATGAAAAATAAATCGAGTATGTGGGAGACATTCACAAATCCGCTATATAGAAAATCTCTAATTATCATGATAGGTAAGTTTCCGTTTTTCTTCTTCCGCACATCTTCTATTGCTTAAATTTTTAGGAATTAAATCTCTTCAGCAGCTTAGTGGAATGAACGCAATTAATCCTTACCTTCAAACGATTGTAGAAACCAGCAATAGCAGCATTTCGCCTGAAATTTCGAGCTTAATTTGCGGTTTCATTCAAATTCCAGCAGGTTAATTTTCAATTTTTAGTATCAAATTTTAAAAGAGTTATTTTAGCGTTACTATCGACTGTTTTGGTGGATAAAATGGGGCGAAAATCTCTTTTGATAATATCAGCCCTGGGATGTGCGTTATGTTTATTAGCAGAAGGAACTTTCTTCTATTTACAGATTGTTACGAAAGTAAATGTCGACGCTATTTCATGGTTACCTACTGTAGCTTTAATATTTTATTTAATTATGAATCCTTTGGGTGTATTTACTCTTCCGTACGTTCTTTTAGGAGAACTATTTGCTACCAACATTAAAGGAAACGCAATCACGATTATTTCGGTTTACAGTGGGGGTTTGGGATTTTTGGTGATAAAATTTTTCGGACCGCTTTCTGATGCATGGGGAATGTACACAATGTTCTGGATTTTTGCAGGTTTCTGTATTTTAGGAGCAATTTTTGTTTTTCTGTTTTTACCCGAAACTAAAGGAAAATCTTTACTAGAGATACAAAAGAAACTTAATAAAAAATAATTTCGATCTAGTATGATATTTAATAATTTGATCTAGTATGTAACTAGCATTGTAAGTTAGATAATAAATGATAAAAAATAATACGATTTACGATTTTTATTTTTGCTTATCTATAATATAAATTAACCGTTATTTTTAGGCAGGTTAGCTTCCAACCAGTATGTACCTAGTTCTGAAACAATTTATTATTTACTATAACAAAATGAACGGAAAGAACTTGTTTATTTCTGTCTTCTGTGATTTTAAAATACTATTCTATTATAAAAGGTAGGTTATTATGTCGTCAGCTAATAGTAATGAAATAATAATAATAGCTAAGTTATAAATTAATAAATAACAACTGCAAACCACAAGTATTTTATGTAGCGTTCCATATTTGTTGCTATTGAAATAAATTTGTTATATCCAAATACAAATATTTACATTACTCTGCATATAATTGTTAAGTAAATATTAAAATCTTTTGTTCAAGTTTGATCTAACTTCGCATTAGCATTTGCAGAAATTTGTGTTATAAACAAGCAAGTAAACAAGGTCTAGCACTTCCTTGATTATTTATTGTTATTGTTAAAAGAAGTACTGCGAAATTACTAACACTGAACTATTGATCTTGACTCCTGGAGTCCTATTGACTATCACACTTCACCTTTAAGTGACTATTACTAAAGTTTTACCATTATGTGATGTGAATGTATAATGCAAATGTTCTTTTTAATTTACATAATATGTACATTCTATTAATTCATAAACTTGCAAAGTGTACACAAATAAAATTTGGTTCTTCTCTCAAATTTTTAATATTATTTATATAACGTATTTTTAATTTTTGCAATATACAATAGCAATTTTTCGATAGCACAGTAAGAACTTGTTATAATAATTATATGGTATTAATAGAAATAGTTTTAAAAAATATAACACGTTTAAAAAATTGATTTCAGCATTTTCTTAAAACGACATTGCTTTTGAATGCCTTTTACTTTTTCAAATACTATCAATTTATTAGGTATTACGTGGACCTTACACTTATTGTTTTGCATCCACATTTTATATAATTATGTTATCGTGTATTTTCTTACAGTTAAATATTTGTTATATAATAGTTATATATTTGATGATTTTTGTTTGAATTTAATTGAAAAGAAATGTAAAGATGTTGTTTCGAAAAGGTTGGCAGTAAGAGCCAAGATGGCGAGTAGAACGAATGTTTGATTTTTGATTTTGTTGGCTTTAAGCCACATGTTTAATGATTTGTTTTTTTTTAAGTGTAAAAATAAATTATTTTTTTAAATTCGGTGGTTTAATTGAGCAGTAAGTGATTAATTTGCAAGATTTACAGTGATAAGAAAGCCATAAGATAAAAAAGAGTCTCAAGTAAAGGGTAGTAATAAAATATGGTATTATAATAATATTTATACCATTTAACTATTTCTGCTTTTATGTTAATTTGGTTGTTGTGTGATAGGATTAAAAAACAATTAATCTACACACATTTAATACAATTAATAGCAAAATACTTAGTATACACTCATGCGTTGAATTGTTCAAATGACACGTGACAAAATGATTTTGGCACTTGCATACCATTTTGCTTTTATTTATATGTTGTGTAGATTTATTGCTTCTTAATCCAATCACACAATACCATATTAACATAAAACAAAAATATTTAAATTCTATAAATCATTTTATAGTATTTACCTATATATGGATACACAATTGTTTTTGCAAAACATACATTGTCCTCGGTAGTATATTTTTTATTGCTTCACATGTCGATAAAAAAAAATTACAATATTGTAAAGTTATCACAATTAAAATATGGGCCAAATCTGTACAATCAAAACAAATCAAAATTCGAACACACAACAAATTATAAAACTTTTAACATTACGATTAAATCAAATTTAAAAAAAATAGTATAGTAGCTACTATATATATTGAAATACCCCCTAGCATTACATTTTTTGATTTACTTTTAAAACTTCAATTAAATAATTTCTTATAATTTTATTTTGTTTGCAATAAAATTTTAAAATGGGCACGTTAAAAATTATTCGATACCGGTATCGCAGTCCGGCTTATCACCAACAATTTGTTGTTCCTTAAACAAATTTTTAATTTATAAATGTAAAAATTTTACCAACTACTTCATTTTAAAATCATTATTTTCTTCTTTTTTCTTGCTTTATTATCTTCTTTATCTTATTATAATAATTATCTTCGATAGCTTCCGTTCTAATTATAATTCCAAATCACTCAACTTTTCTTCAAAAATTAATATACTCCAATTATAATTATCAATAAAACATTTTCATCAAAAAAACTTTTACTAGTATTCTAAAATTTATAAACTTATCAAAAATTATTCGGACTAATAAATTAATGCGTCTATCACGTCGACCATTTTTGGCAAAAGGCCTCGATAATAACCTCACTTCTACCAACTTCAACTTTCAAAGTTTTACCTCCCAAAATTCAAATTCAAATATTTTATAAACTTAACATCAAAATTAATGGCAAATTAACAGGGTAGGTAAAACTTTGGTTCGGAACATGACAATATATATAGCATCTGCGCCTGTCACGCAGGAGACCGGGATTTGATTCTCCGCCGAAGAGGATTTTTTTTTATTAATTTAGTTATAATAGGTTGAATTTGTACTTACTATTAAATATGAACATTATTTCTGAGTTTAGGTAAAACTAAGTTTTGAAAGTAATTTTACTTGTTTTTGAAAACATTAATATTTTACAAAACATTGTAAATAATTTAAAATGAAATAGTTTATTACACAGTAAGTAATGACCAAATAGGCATCAGAAAATGATAAAATGAGCATTAAAAATGTTGAAATATGCACAGAAATGTGTGTATATTTATTTAGAAGTTAAATATTAATCATATCTATTTGATATTATGTTGCAAACTTACATTGATTTCTTGAAGTTAAGAATAATCAGACTCATTGTATAGTGGAAATATCATATCATACAAATATGTAATCTCAGCCATAAATTGATAAATTGTTAAAAGGAAATTACCGCTATAATTTTATAGGTACTGAGAGAAAGAGAAAAATTTAAGAGTTACAATAAACAATAGCATCAATAAAAGAGAAGTCTTAATAATTGCGTAAGTAGCACCAAGAATAAACGCAATATATTACTAATTACAATGGAGAATTAAGATTCTGTAAAAATTCGCCACTTTTACAACTTTGTACTTGATTTATGGTTGATTTTGTATTATATTGTTTTGTGTTGAAGGTACATTTAGATTTAGCAGAAAACATTAAAACTTAAGATTATTAATAATCCCTAACGGTTAAATTTATTTTAAATTAAAAGTAATATTTTATAAGCCGAAAATTGTACTCTCCACATAGACGTTAATTTTCGTTGCAAAATACTTAAATTAAAAAGAGCAATAAAAATGATCAGGGTCACGGCCCAACTATTTGAATAACCAAAGAATTAATAATATTCTTAATATATTGATATTTGATTAATAATAACCACAAGATAGGTTCACATTTATGAACATGAAAATTACGCACAAACCAAAGAAAACAACACAGGATAATTTTTTTTTATCATTGATATAAGTAGGTAAGATTGTTTATCTGTAGTTATGTCAAGTAGTTACACTCGACAATAAGTTGGGACAATTCCAATTTATTTACGCTGTGGTTTAGATTTCACGTTCGGTTAAAACTTCTACTAACTATGTAACGTAGATGAGTTAACGTAAAGAGAACTGCTTTTAACTTTGGTTTGTCCCAAACATAAAAAACTTTATCCGAAGTTTAAAGTGCTAAATAGCTGTCATCAGCACAATAATAATTAAAGTAACTATTTTATTATAATAAAAAAATATAAAAAACTAATATATTTTATAAACAAGGATGTTATTTTAAAATAGATAATAGCTATTATATTGAATATTATACATAGTTGAGATAGGGACCGTTATAATCTGCTAGGTAGATACATTTCTAACTTAACAACTTTGCAAAAAGACGTTGGCAGTTAGGACCATCTTTAGAATCAGTGACGAATAAACAAATCACAAGAAAAAAATTGTTGAATTTAAAAAGCCTTAATGAATGACCTGTTTCGATCTTATGTTGTTTAATTAGAAATTTATCTACCTAGTAGATTATAATAATTTTACCTCAATTATATTATTCACTACTGTAGTTTAGGGTCAATTAATAAGATATTAAAATTTTTTAAATTTATTGAAATTAAAATTTTTTTGTAATAGTTATTATTTATTTATTTAATACTTAAAGTTCATTTTTAAGGTTATAATAAAAGAATGTTTTATGTGTATAAAGTTATTTTTCGAACTTCCACAACTGAATACAAATTATTCGGTTAAATTTAGAATTCAAGTGCATGAATAATTTTATGGTCAAAACTTTGTCTGGAATTTTAAGATGACACTATAATGCACTGTTTTGCCAAGTTTATGTTGCACACCTGTAAAAGTGAAAATCCAGTTTTGAAATTAAAAACCTAAAAATAGCTTCTTTAAATTCGATTATAAAATTAAAATATATAATTGCATTGAAAAAAAATGTTGTGCAAAAAATTGTGATGTTATTGTTCAATTACTCATAAAACTTGTAGGAAGTTCGACTGTTTTTGATTTGAATAGATTATTGTTTGATTGAGACGTCAAGTAGGATTGTAAAAATTTTACAATTTTGGGACTTATCAGGAAACTGTACAATAATAAACTAAGCTACCTATTAACAAATATGTACATACAGGTGTAAAAAGCTGCATTGCGTAACTAATGGGAAGGTAAGGACAAATTCTTATTAAGCATAATTATTAGAATACTCTTATAATAATATTAAATTACGTAACTTGAAATAATATAATTACCAATAAACAATAAATAGTATTGGATTTTATTATTAGTTACGTATGTATGTATGTAAATAATACGAACATTAAAAACTTTTGACTTTGCAAATGTATATAAATGAATGCATTTTGACTTACAAGAAAACCGGTAATTTTTATAATAAAATGCGGTTCATTCAAGTCTGTTCTAAACTGCATGAATATTTAAGTTTTAAAGTTATAAAGCTTTTTAATTTATTAAGTCTAGAATCTTTATGGGTGGTGAATTTAAACATATAATAGTAGATAAACAACGCTATTAAAAATAATACGAAATATCAGAATGAATTTAAGTCTTCTATATTATATCAAATCATCAATGTATTGCTAAATTTGCGAAAGAATAAAACATTACCAAATTCATAATAGAGTTCTCACAATAAATAGATTAATGTATTTTTATGAAATTTTATGAGTTTCCTGTTGTAAAATTGTTTGAAGAAATATAATTTTAAACAATTATTAAAATTAGTTAAAATAATTGTTAAATTTATGAAGCAATATTAGAATAAATTGAGGTTTTCTTCGTCCCTTACAAGTTAAAGTTGCTTCAAATTTTAAATTTACTTCTGGGTGAGGTAATTTAAAATTTTTCAAAATAAAATTAAGAAACCAATGTATGTAGATAATAAGTTAAGTCGTTTTATTATGGCTGGTTTGGATTTAAAATATATCTCAGATTATATTATTTACATATAAATTATATTCAGGTTTTGTAAACTTATTGATAACAATTAATTCACTTTAAAGAATTTAAAAATGTCGTTGGGATAAACAGTCGCCACATTGTATTTACACGAAAATAGTACAATTTTCTAAGGATGTATCTAATGTATTTTAACTAGAAATTAATATAATATAATAATATGACATTTTGTGATTTGATGATGGTCTAATAAATCAAAATCGCTTGATTAGTTTTAAACCTACTATTATTAGATACACCAAATTTATTTTTAACTTTTGCTTGTAAAAATTAATTATGATTTATGTATTGCTAATGTAACTTCTATTACCGATCTATTTTTGGGTGATTGAAAAACCGTCAATAAAAAAAGTTATTGATAATAATTCATTACAGATACGTACTTTTATATCAGTTTTCGTGAATATTATTAAAAAATTGACATTAATTCACAATAGCCAATTATATATCATTCTGATTGTTTCCAACATCAATTACATAAAAAATTTTCTTCGACTCCGTAATCCACGCCTGCTAGTATTGTACTGTTGCGCCATTTCAAGGTTATTACAATTTATAGAACATATTAAATCACTTTCGTGTACCAAATGACCATTAATACGTGTAGGTGAAAACCAGCGCAACACCTCCACTTCAATTGCAGAATACACTCATCCAAGTTTACAATTTTATTATTATAACTAAGCAAATTAACCCAAAGTAGGTAAATGTAAATATAGGTGCATATAAAAATTTTGTTTATATTATGAAACTACACAATAATTTATTTTTTTATTTACACTATGTGTGATTTATATCTTGTACCTATAAATTACGTAATATCACCAAGCTTTTAATTAATATACCTACTGTTAATTTCTTACATACACATTTGCATGTTTGTTATTTCATTGATACATAATTTTAAATTTATTTAAATATTAAATACAGACTTTTTAGTTAAAGTATAAATTGATGGATGAGTTTTATCAAACCACAAGTGTGATAAAAATTTTGTAATTTGCTACCGTCATATTGAAAAAAATGATAGTATTTAAAATTAAATTTTCAAAATAAAATAAATTGTTTTTTATTATGTTAAGCAATTTTTAATTGCAACTTAACTAGCGTTTTGCATATTTTTATATTAATAATGGAAGTAGAAATTGTATACAAGTTAGTTAAACATAGTTAATTGAAAAAATAATTTCCTATTTAAGAATGTTGCCTACTGTTAAACAATTCAAGTTGCTTGAAGTTAATTGTTACTGTTAGCATTCAAACACTTTTACTTTCAATTAAAAATTTCAATTATGAGAACAGTGCTTTAGTCGCTAAATGTTAATTGATAATTTTTAAATTTTATGTTGTTTATGATAGTCCGGAAGTGCTTTAAAACAACTGTCAATCATCAGCTAAACAAAACTAAACTAATGCAAATTATGAAGTAACTAAATCCTATTATGATTATTATATTTATTGTATTTAATAGTACAGAAATAATACAACTTTCTTTCTTTCTTTCATGCTATGACTAGACAACATTGAACACAATAACGATTTATGTTGAGTTGAAAATCAAAAACTCATTGTTAATGTAAATATTACAAAAATATGCGTTTTAACCGCACGTAATAATAAATTTCAAAACTGCCCGAAATTAAATTTAAGTACCTACTTAATTTATAAAATTAATGTCTTAATTTAGCTTCGAGTGTTTAATTTAAGAAATTTATGAACAATATCTAGAGCTAATTCGTGTTTAATGCCGTTTGTTTCTAGAATGCTACAAAAATTTAAATTATCGCTAGTATTCTAGAATTGGATGGAAACACTTGAAAATAAAAATATGCAAAATGTAAAATAGATTTTCTAGGTTATTTCTTGTTGCCATACAAAGATGGAAACTAGCGATAAACACATAAACATAAACATTAAAGACGAATTACTCAATTAGCACTAGGTATTATTTTTAACAAATTATTGTTTGATTTAAAAATAGTGTAACAGTTTATTTTTCAATCGTGACTTCTAAAAATTACTAATTACAACTTATGTAATTAGTAATAATTCATGATTACCACAATTAGCTGTAGATACATTTTTGCTTTTAATATAATATGTTATGTGGATTGTATACTAAATGTACCAACACTTTCGAGGAATTAGGTCGGAACGATCAGCAGTGGGACAGATTCAAGTTTTAAGTAAACAAAAATCTATCAATCTCTAAACCACTTACAAATATTTGTTATAATACCGGAAATAAAACCAAAAAATTGAAATAATAAAACATAATTTGATCTTGTATTGGTTGTGTTTTACACATGTGCTTTTTTAATATGTAAATAGAAAAACCTTAGAGGAAAGCAGTTAGATTGAAAAAAGAGTACATTTTCAGGCATAGTCATGAATAAGTGTTTACATAATAAATTATTATTAATATTGTAAAATTTGGCATTAATTGATCAGCCTTGATCCTGCTCAAGTTTTCAGAACCAGGTACTAAAATTGTTTCTCACCAGTATGCATATTTGAACAATCTACTGAATTCTTCCCGGTAACAACTAAAATAACAACCACATCTAAATACATGAAATCAAACGTGTTTTATAAATTAAAAGCAGAAATACTGTACATTAATTTTTTTGTTACTAATTTTTAACCCCACGAACACTCCAAAACGATCTTAAGTTGAAAAATTTATAAAATATTTGCCCATGAGAACAAACAATCGTTTAACTGAAATAATAAGTAATCTGCAGCACTGAAAATTTTACAGGTTATAATTCAAAGGTTTATAAAAACATTGTGAAAAAAACAGCAAATAAAAACAATGGTTGAAACAATGATGACATAAATCATTTGACATCTTAATAATTTGTCGTCACTTTATTTTATTATTCAGATAATTATCGATTTTATTTGCTGTTTTCTTTACAATATATTTTCATATAAGCTTTGACTAATAACCTGGAAAATTGTCTTCCTGTAGATTATGTATTATTTCAATGCAACGTATATTTGTTCTTATGGCCAAATGACATATAACTTTGCCACCTTAATGTATTTAGAAATTAAATTAGAAACAATTAAATTTAATAATAATTTTTTACGTTTCAATATAGGTAAAATACATTTCTAGACGTCGTGCTTCTATTATACCAAACTATGGAGGCAGCACTGGAATAGAGTGTTATTTGTAACCAATATTTGATTTGATTCGATTCTAAATAAATACAAATATATTCAATTTTCATCATTGCGTTTTAATTTGCTTAATTGTATTTTCCTTTTTTTTTAAATTTCACTTTTGTAATTATGCGAATTGTGTAAAGCAATGTTGACACACTTATAAACCTTTAATCTGATTGTACTTTTTTATTCTCTAGTTGTCCCTTGCATAGATTTTTTAAAAAAAATATTTTTAATCATAATATATTTATTAAATATTTTCAATTATCTTTCACATACAAATAATTTTTTCATTTTTGTTTAGAGATCAGAACTCAAATAAAAAAGGTCCACTTGAGAAAATTCATGTCATTAAATTTTGATGTTATTTAGAACCTTTGTCTTATTGCGGATTTAGTTTACTAAAAATATGTTTCTAATATAACGTGGTTAAGATAGAACTTGGTTTACCATAAACCTGACCGTTCTACATAAATATTATATCAATTTTCATGTTAATATTATTACAAAATTGATTTAAAGTCCTACTTTTATTTCGCTGGTAGTACAGAAAAGATATTTAAATACCTGTAAAACGCAGTGATCTGATATAGGAAATATATTTATTTTCTCGTTGTCATCATTAAGTACTCTACTGTTTAGATTAGCTCTAATTACGGAACGTAGTTAAAATATTCGACTTAACATTACTTAACCCATTATAGCGTAACACTACGTATTATTTATACAAATTTGATCATAGACATCCTTGGCATCCTTGATCGATACCTTGCACACAAAACTGTCTGTATATTATCATAATCTATCACTCAATCACAAAAAATATAATATTAAATTACTACTTACGTCATAAGTGCATACTGTGATAATGCATGTTGTAAGAAAAATTAAGACTTCGTTTCCCATTTTCTGTAAAAATTAAAAATATGTTAATATAAAAACATTGATATAGAATACTATTTATAAATTTTACTTAATCGTAGTACTAACGCTATAGAGCAATTGACAGTTGCATAGATCAGTAATAAAATGTATTAGATATTATAATTAAAGAGAAAATTATTTGACCTACTAAATTTATTCTTCCACCTACAATCTTTGATTTTACTTTATAAATCGATTGATAGCCAATGATCGTGTTTACGCCTGATTTTATTATTAAATCTTTTCGTTATGATTCTAACGACACCAATAATATTTTTGAAAAGGAATACCGAATTCTTCTTCGGTAATTTCCCAATTTACCACTTTTATAATATGTAGTCAGTAATCAACTTGACATATTACAACTTGATTATCCTGACATTCATTTTACACACTTTCTATGCACTTATGCATTTGCATAACGTTTTTTCAATATTTCGTATTATTTTATTTTATTTAATTATTGATAATATTATTTATAATTATACCATTAAGTTAATATAATCCTCGTTTTGAAATACCTATCAATATTATTATGATACCCACATTTTGACACTACATATCAATAAAAACGTATCATGAATATTATTATTCTCATATACCATATGGATTAATTTTAAATTTATTAACTGATGTGATTTGTGCAATATTTATATTTGAGTAGTAAATCATTGTATTGTAGTTTACATACAAGTTTAATATTTAAATATTCAAAATATTATCGTCATTTCTATTACGCCCAATAATTTGTATTAATATTTATTAATACATTATAATGAAATTGAGAATGACGTGAAAAGTCTGAAGCACCAGAAAAAGCATTATAAATTAACACGATATTTAAATTAATACTTACACGAAACAGTATTAAAATGAGTTTAGTCACAATTTAATCTTTATATGTAAATCAATTATATAATTACAGCCGAATGTTAGTTTTTAAATAATTTCTACGAGTTATATATTAATTAATAAGTAGTATGTATATTAAATTGACCACCTGTTAATGTGGTGATTTTCTGAACTACTGCATACACACTCACAGACAAACACACCAATACTAAAATTAAACAAAAATTGACAAATGAAATATCTACTTGACATAAAAAAAAATAATCCCGTGATTAATTGACCGTGATGCTTTACAAGTTTGTTGATTATAAAATTGAAAAATTTCAATTTACTTCAATATTAATAAACCTCGAGTATGAATAATAAAAGGACAAGCATCCTATGAATGATACCTATACTTAAGGGGGCATATGCTTGACCTTTATTTTATGTGACAGTAAAGGCCAAAATTACACAAAAATTGTGTCTGTGACTATCATTTAAATATATAATTAATTCATAATAATTAATTTTATCTTGTAAAAGACAGCATTAATATTCAGGAAAACCTATTAGAAAAATATTAATTTTTCTGTAAGAGAAAGTCAATAATACAAGTTTATAACCTTTTTATGCAGGTTGTAATATACAAAGTTCATACTATGTTTCTACTCATAAAAGTTGATAATTACAACTAAACTGCAACATTATAATATGTTATGTATTAAAGTCATATTTTCACTTGTTAAATGTTCGAGTTTATAATATTAATAAATTAAAATTACGTGCTAAGCAAATAAATTCCCAACAAATCACGGTTAATTAATGAGTCTATGTTTAGAATATTCAATTATTATAAATTCTATGTAATTCGTAAAATTAAACTACTTAATTATCAATACAATTTAACGCCGAATTTTTAGTTGAATTTACATATTAGATGAAACGAAATATACGGAAGTTGATTATGCATTATGGTGATGATCATTATAAAAAGTGAAATTCGTCTTCTTAAAATGGTACCATATGTTTAATTAATTTAGTTCTCTTCGCGGTAATAGAAATGTACATTGTGTTCCTGAACCGAGTTAATCGTCACGATTGTGTTATTTAATGAGAAGGCAGCATTTACACTGCACTTTGTTGTAAATGTGGGTGGTGCACTTTTATTTAAAAATAAATAATTTATTGAATAGGAAATAAAAAATAACGTCATTTCGAAATCGAAAGTAAATTCAAATTTAGAATTTAGCTAAAACAATTTCTCGAATAGTAGGCAGACACGGTTGGTGTGAAGCATTCGCCTTATTTATTAGAACAAAAAGTTTATTGTACAAATTAGATTTTTTATTATAACAAAATATACTCATTGCACAAAATAATTTAAATTGTTTTGACGAAACAGAATAAGTAACGTAAGTGTTGCTTTTTAAATTTTGAGCAATAACCTTTGCATGTGTTTGCCATATTTTCTTAATTTATTAATAAATAATATTATACGTTAATTAAATAATCATGACTTGTTATTAAAAATAATGTTAAACAATGAGTAGTTATCTTGAGTCAGTTGTAGTTAATAAAACCATTATTGGTTTTCTAAAGGTGAAGATACTTGCTTGACCATTGCTTTTATTGTTTAGTATTGAAATTGATGTAGTATGAAATTGACACATCAATTACATAGTACATTGTAAATACTCGTGCACCACCTTGAACACAGTCATTGGGATATTTGAAATACAAATGTAATTTTACCATTTTTAAAATAATATATCATATACGCACAAGTATTAATTTAAAACCATTTTTCCAATTTGAAAAGTAAGGTCTACCACAAGGTGATAATAATCTTTCTGTGTCATTTAATTCAATACAACTAATAATAACAACGATATTGCAATTTTAAATTTATTTTTGCATATTTACAATATTTATCAAAAAGTCAAAATTTCTACATAATTTTGCAATTACTTCGTAATGAAATTGTAGAAAGATATAAAAATGTACACTTTCATTTTTACTCCAGTCAGTGTTAATAACGATGAAAGCGATTACATCCTACCTGTATGTACTTACATGGTGAAAAGATTTTTTGAACATGTATTAACAAAATAATTTTGTGCAAATTGTAAATAATGTAAAAACTTTAAAATTAGCATATTAATGAAGTGAAAATTTTGCAATCACTGAAGACCCCCTAATTTTAATTTAAATTAAATTAGTATAACGCCAAAACTTCGTAAATAAAATTCATGTTTGTTATATAGAAAATTAATAAATACTGTATAGAATGTTAATAAATGTTTTACAGCGAACTTCCTATTTCTGAAAATATCAAAATGTTTTCTGTATTTAAATAAAACATTTGTATTGTTAGGTTTTCATTAAAATATATTCTTTACTTAAAACCTGTCAACTTCTTCTCTATTTAAACATATTGCAGACCTGGGGTTCGGCATAAATTTGCAATATACAACAATTTTTTTTGTATAATTTTTCACATTAGTCACTGCGAAAGAGATTTATCGCCCTAACAAAGTTTTAGTAGCTATGGAACCAACAGAATGTTTTTGCTGTTTTCTGATCAAAAAACTTTGTTATATCGGTGGAAAATTTAATATAGCAGGAATATATTATAATATTTTTAATTAATTACATACTATATATAGGTGTTTAACTATTACTTACAAGAATTATAGCAACTACTTATAAAATCCAGCTGCATTATGATTTTGCGAATGAGTGTGAAATATTAGTATACAAATTTAAAAATATTCTCAAAAAATAAAAAGATACAATTTGACATCACTTATTCTAATCTATTAAGAAAGTAGTGGGGTTGTATTTAGTACATTATATTTGCACATTTAACTTTAAAAATAACTTACTTAACTAAAATGTTAAAATATTATCTACGTCATATTTGATCATTAACTTTGAAAAGATCCTTTCTAATAAAATTTGAGTGTTTGTTAAACTAATACATCATATAAACAATGTGTGTTACAATAACCATGATTATTACCGTTGAATCTGAAGATAACCTTAAAAAGACCTCAATAATTGCAATGTATCAATATTATTTTTCTTTGGCATAGATTTGAAGTTTATTTATATTACAAATATTTAAATTAGTACTTAAACTTCTTCTAGATATGGGTATACATACGTTTATATTTATAATACGGATATACAAGGTAATTGGCAAAACATTAATACATTACAGTGGTATCAAATATTATATAATTTTTTTTAAATTAGTTTAAAGTTTTGCATCCCTTTACAATTTGCTTATTTGAAGTTTTAACACTAATGGATATCGTACTCTAGAATTAAATATTGACTCGAATTTTAAATATTAACGATTAAACTGCGATGAATTAAAATCAAACAATTTTTTAAATACATATTGGAATGGGTTAATTCAACTGCACCGATTGATTTTATGGTCATTGAAACACACCTTTCCATTAAAAGTATTTTATGCCAAACCCACTAAATTGTATAATTAAAAACTTGAAACGTTTTGTTTTATATTTGCAGAAGTATGTCACTGTTCTTGCAACCAATAAATATATTTTCTAAATGTAATTATACACATTTTAAAGAATAATACGTTGTAAGTAGTAATCAAAAATTTTGAGTTTATGTAATGCCACAGTTCAAAATTTGCATAATTTTTGGTACATTGTTTATAACAGTCGTTTTTTAGTAGGAAAATATACAGAAATAATGTAAATAAAAGTAATCTGATAAACAGAAGTACTAATTAAAAATATTACCGACGAGTTGACATCAAAGATATAATTAATCTGATTGCTAAACATTTCTTGCGTTATAATAACTACAAGTTTCTAATGTTGATAGAATTCCTCGTGTGTAATTTACGTATACATATACAGGACAGTGTTAGACACAATAAAATCTATCCAGTGGCTGATCCAGTTTCTGTAAGATCTGAAGCTAAATATCTTATGGAACTTTTGCTGCTTTTGATTTCTAAACAAATCGGCGGCATTGAAACTTAATCACTCAAACTACCTTAATACTGAAATTTACATTATGTAACATAATGTACTATATTTGTTAGGTCATCTATCAAGATATTGCAAATATTCAAAAACAATAAACGTTCGATAATTTATAAAAACATGTCATTTGCTTATAGTTTATGCAGTAATATGCTTGATTTCTTCAATCAATGGGAATATTAAAGAAGAAGTATTCAATTATGTAATATTGTTAAACGAGTAACAAATATTGTAAAATTTTAAAATGATGTACAAATTATAAAAAGCAGAATATTATTCAAAAAATATACAAGTATTATTATTTATCATCTCTAAAAATTAAATGTTCTTGATCATAAGGCAATAAAAGTACTCGAAACGTAAAACATAATTTAAATAATTATTATCTAATAGTGTAAGAGATCTATAACAATAAAAGCAAATGTTGAAAATATTTAATTAAATGCATCTTAACACTTTTTTTTATTTTAATATTTAAAAAATACAATTAAAAAAGTAATAAGTCAAAAACCAAATAAAGTAAAAATCAAATACATATAGTATAATTTCCATAACTCTAACTAATTTGTGATAAATGGATTTAAAAATGTCATGGTTGACAAAGCTGTATGATTTTTATTAGGTAGGTACGTACATAAATCAATAAAAATGCAAAATTAATAGTTTCCTAAATTAATGCTAAACTATAAATCAGATGATAAGTTATCTGTCTGCCTAACATGTTTTGATTAACTATTTCAAACTGTTCGAAATGCTACTTATTTTCAGAGATAATTAAAAATGTAATGTTTCCTGTGATTTATGTATTACTCGAGCAATTTTATGAAATAATTTATTATTAAATGCCTTTTTAAAACTGATGAAATTACGCATAGCAAGTTATTGAAATATGTGGTTTTTTCAGTAAATATTAATATAAAGATAATAATGTAATTGGTTAAACAAATTCCTGTCTACCAATATCATTCGATAGTGTAATATTGTATCGTATTTACGGATATATCTTTGACATTTACTGATAAACCCACACTAACGAATTATAAACCAGATAATTTTACTTACTGATTATCCGTTTATAGATAATGACATTTACAGCTTTACGTGGAATACAAACCACGACGTCTACAGTTCAACTCCAGACTACGCCTACGTGCATATTATTTCAGAGACTGAGAATCTTTATCTTGGTTAATAATACAATGACAACCTTATCGAAAAAAACATCAATTTTGTTTTTTAGATATAATATGCTTATTAAAATTGAATGTTTTAATTTGCTTACTATACATATATATATTTAATCAAAAAAATTATATAACATAACTATAATAAGTAAGATAGATCGTAAATATTTATTATGTTTATCAAGGTTATTGATTACCTAGTTTTTCTTGGTCTTTCTTGTATAAAAATATTATTCAACTTAAAATTTTGAAGATATAAGGTTAATAAGTATAGTAAATATATTTACTAGTAAAAACAGAACAAATAATTAGGTTCTACTAAATGCGATTATTAACAAATTCGTACCTATTTATATAATGTGCATATTCTATGCTTACCTATTTATATTTGGTGCTGTTATTAGTTTTCTGTAGTTTGCCAAACTAACTTAATTTAAGAAAAACAAAATAAAAGCATTGGTTTCTGTATCGTGTTATTAAGATTTAATACAACGACAAAGATAAATCGAAAAACAAAAAAAACATAAATAATTATTTTTAATTGAAGGTTACAATTTAAAATTATTGTTACCAATACATAACAATATTTACAAAATCGTTTCAAATATTTAACCTTTTAAAATCGAGATGTCGATGATGATTTTAAATATCAATCCAAAAGAATTTTTTTCCACAACCAGGAACTTATGCTTTATCGAAATTTTACTACACTTAAGTTACAAAATTTAAGTTAGTAAATTACAGCGTATTAAACATTTAATGTAATTTGTAAATTAAACGTTTTATTAAGCGAAAGTTTAGAACATTTAGAACATAAACAGGAAAAAATTAACATTCACTCTTGCAGTTAAATTGAATATTGCATTAGAAATATTATTACATTGTAGAACTTGTTTACTATATAATATAAATTTGTTAAACTCTTTGAGTACCTAACTGTACTTTAAGTAGAGGAATCTTTACACTTAACTTTACAAATTTTACTTCCCATAACAACATTTATAATGCATTCAAGAACTTAAGAATTCACATGACATAAACTGGTCGTGACTGACTATAATTTCCCTTTCACTGACTGGTAAGATGATTTTACTTTCAAACTCGCCGAAGAACTGTTCCAATATTTGGTTTGTTTAAAATTATAGATGTAGTATAATATTAAGTTTAACTTAGATATAAAGTTTGTATGACAAAAGACAATACATCGAAACTTACCTCAAAATTTTTTGCACATCAATCCTGAGACAATATAGTTTATAACTATCACAGATACCACAAACACAATTTAGAGACACTACTAACACTTTACAATGATTTATTCGTTTGCACTTCTTTTGTAAAATATCTAACCATTTTAAACTGCCTTCTTATGAAATATGTTAGGAAATATTATTTTCAATTTAAATTTACGTATAAACGGTTAAATGCCTGGAAACTGAAAATTATTGTTAAGATTACTATTAAATTTCTAGCTGCAACGTTAAGAAAAGAAAGTACTACAAAAAATTGATTTTATTCAATAAATTAATAATCATCATTGCAAAAATTACAAAAAGAGAAAAATAAGTTTATCGAATTAAAAGGAATAATTGATTAAGTGATTGTTATAGAAATAAAAATTTAATTCAAATATGAGCTAATTTGAAAAATTAAATTAAAAATTAATTTATACACACAATTTTGATAAGAAGTGCTTTAACAATAATGTCACGAGTTAAACTAAAAAAGTAAAATCTCCTGTGTTTAAGCATTGTTGATTTGTAAAGAAATTGCGCGCGCACACAACTCTTAATTTTCTACAGAGAGGGAAAGTACAGGTGAAAGGAAGTAAGGACACCACTTCTACCACTAGTGTCAGATTGAGATTGGATTTAATTAAATTAATACTACCGACTTTGAATTAGCTTTAAATTTTCTTTGAGAATTTAATGAAAACAAAAGCAATTATTATTGCATAATTTGCTAATTAGAAAATGCAATTTCACTGTTCATGTGCGTTTCCATACGCAAAAGAATAACAATTATCTTTTTAAGTCAACAATTAGTTAAGAATTTACTATTTGAAATAATTATTATTGTTGATTCATAAACTTTAACATTGACATAACAAAATTGTTTTGCTTTGTTAAAACCCAAACAAATATATAATTATTTGTTCAATAATATTCATTTTCAATAACTTTTGAACTTTTTGATAAATTTTGGTATAGTATAATTATTATGTATTAAAAACTATATAATATTATAATTAGGGAAAACCCTATTAATTAAAAATAATCTCCTTCAATTATCCTTCATTTGATACCAACGTAAAAGAAAGGTAAACATTTTTACATTTTCTATTTTATACTTGTTGAATATTATCAGCTATAACTGTTCGTAATTATTAATCTATAATACCAATCTATAATATAGAGTATCCGATTTCAATTGGATACAATTGTGATTGGATTTTCTTGAAGTAAAAATTTAATTTAATTTATTTAAAACACTATTATTATTACCGTAAAACTTGGTTACTTTGAACAAAAAATAAATTTTGTTATATTGACTCAGGGTGAAATAGCCACTAGGTTTAGCAAGATCTAGTTTTCAACATTCAATTTGTCATTCATTTAAGAATGGTATGACAACACTGATTTAAAAATAATTTTTGCAAATTTGGTAAATCTGACTTGCAACTTCTAGCCTACAAAAGTAACGTTTGAATAGGTCTGCACACTTTTGTCGCTGTAGCCGTACGTATTTGTATCTCATGTATACATATAATTGTATTTGCTATAACAGTACGGTATCCTAACAAAGCTTTGTTAAAAAAATTTAAAATATTTCAACGCAAATTTTGTTTATAAATTTTTTATCAGAACAATGATAAAAAAATAGATCAGCCGTTTTAGCAAAATTGGTGGAAGAACTCTTTGTGAATTTGAAAGAAACTACATTATTTTATGTAAATTCTGTATTTCTCATGCATAAAATTTTTTTTCAGCGGAAAAAAGAGTTTTTAGTTTTGAACAGTTTAAAGAACACTACTGGTGGGTTACATTAAAATCCCATGGTTTTATTATAGGAGTTAAAAGTAACCCCCACCGTGAGGTAACTTTGAATAAATTCATTAAACAACAATTGTTATTCATCACTTTAAAAGATAATTTTTTGTCAGTAGAAAACTCTAACTGACGCCCGTGATATATAATGTTTTTGAATTTTTTATTCGTTGCTTTACTAGAGATGTTTTAATTTAAAACAAAAAACCGTTCAAGTAACCTCGTTTTACGTATCTATTTATTGAGCATTCTTAAAATTTTTATGTTACACAGTCAATGTGGAAATTTATAAAATTCGAAGGCCTTCATTTAGTGATAGCTCACATGCAGATACTTTTTTACTAATTTCATCAGATCTACTAAATCTTAAATTTGTTAATTTTGTAATTAAGATTGATTCTGAATATGGTTCTGACTACTTATTTCTTTTTTTTTGTAAAGTTTGTTGTTTCTATTTTTTGTTTGCGATATGTTTTCGAAGTACAATTTTTTCATACATGCAGAACTATTTGATTAACTCCAAATCCTAAATAGCATAATGGAAACACATCATTTCCATAACGTTAGTTTTGATTGATATATTTTGAAATTTCTCGTTGCTTTTTGAGAAGAAAAATAAACTTTTTTAAAGATGGGAAACTAGAGAATAATCTAGGAAATTGTTTATTCTAGAAAGTCAGTACAGGTCTCTAACTTACGCCTAAAAGCTTGTAACTTTGTCAGGTGAATTCATTTATGTACCTTATATCTCGTACTGTTTGGTGTTAAAACGTTTGGATGGGATTTAAAAGAAGAATCCATTTAAAATAATAGATTACTTGATTAAAGCCACCTAAATTTTTTATTTCATAAGAACAAATTGATATATTTTTTATTTTTCTCAAAACTTTGGAAAAAATACTACTATACCGGGTGTTCATTTTGAAACTCCCAGCAATTAATATCTCAAAGATCAAAAGTCAGATGAAAAAATGTTTCGGACAAAAGTTGTATGATAGCATGGGGGAAAGAATATAGCATAATTGTTTTTTAATTTATTGACTTTTTAAAGGTCATTTGAAGGTCAACTTTGGTTTTTTAAATGGCACCTTATATTTTTTTTAGCAGATTCATATTTAGCATGAATAAATAAACAACTTTTGTTTAAAAAATTTTTTTATTAGACGTAGACAAAGTATAAAAAGTACATTTTTTCAAAAACCTTTTATTGCAGAATTTAAAAGGTAAGAAAATCCTCCTAAGCAGTGCTAACGATTACCATCTAACAACCATCTCAATAGCGGACTCTATTGTGGAATTCAGTCATTAATAGTCTGAAATAAAAAACCACTGGTTCTAACTAAATTTAAAGTTTCAAAACAAGAAAAAATAAAAGTAATTCAGACTTGAATATGGAAATACAATATACTTATTTCTGTGGTTCTCATGCTAGATTACATTAGTTTATTTGCAAGTGATGCAAACACAAATTTTTGCATTGTTACTTATCGTTAGCTAAGGATGGAACTACAAGTATTGTATTGTATTGATAGTTAAGTGCGCTGATAGTTAGGCTTCAAAAGTACTTACAAATATCTGCAATATTTACTATTAATTTATTTAAAACATAAATTGTTGTCATTGAAAACAAATTCGAGCTAAAAAGGTTATATTGCTATAAAAAGTCAAAATTATTTAATTTAAAATAATAAATTTTTATTTATTTTTGTACAACAAAAGCTAAAATAGTTATAGCATATTTTATTAAGTATAACTTAATTTTACCATTGCATACTTTTGACGCTGTTCCTATAAAAGTTGCAATGCTCTGACTTTCTATTGCGTTTCATTCGAGAACCAGGGTTATTTGAAAAAAATAGGAAAAATTTTATGTCCTACAATTTTGTTCTCGTATAAATTTTTGGTATTTTGATTATTTATATATAGCAATAGAAAATTTTTTGCCTTTATCTTACTATTTAGAACTTGTAAGAGAGTTATTCATTTTTTTTTATTTGATTGCACGTTCATTTTTCTATTTAATTTTTAAAAATAAATATTAAAACACAAATTCACAGTTTAAGTTAATTTTAGCAGTACAGCGGTAATTTTTCAATAATTTTTGTATGCTAAATTTCGAAAACATAAATATAAGTAATATTTTATTAAATTTCTGTTTAGTAAAGAGTGAGATAGAAAAATAATTATTTATTATTGAAATTCAAGATTAAAGTGAATTAAATACCGCATAAGGCAATCCTTTTTTGTGTCTGGTATGTATATGTAACCATTATACTGGTTTACTATGGCTTTTCCCATGTTGAAACTAATTAATTTCAATGATTAATCATCGTTGGAGCAAAAGAAGCATCGTAATTCACTATAGTTGAAGTATAAAAAAAAAAAAATAGAAAATATTTTTTGAAAATGCTGGAAAAAATCGGTGACACAAAAATAGAATTTGATAGTTTTCTATATTGATTATTAAATCATATAAAATTTATTTTGAATTCAACTAAAAACTGTTAAGTTCATAGCTTTTAACGAAATAAATCTGACAATTAACATTTGTAATAGAAGTAAATTTTCAATAGTTCAAGCATAATTCGTTTTACAAAATTTCAAATTAGGAGTATACTGCTTACCTTGTTTATTGTGTTAGTAAGTATTACTTTTATTTATTTTAATACAAATTTCCTGATAAACTATTTTATAATCAAATTAAACCAAATTTTTTTGTTAATACAATATAAATGAAAAATATGATTCTTCGGATATAATTTCGTGTATACAAAATCATTAATTGCGCTTTTAAAATCAAGTTATGTAACAATTTATTAATAATTAATATATTAACTGCTACTAATTATTTATTACGATACAAAGATATTAATTACAAAATTGCATAACTTCAATTGGTGGTTAAATGTATTATTATCAACGTAACACGTTTTTGTTTTTGTGTTTAATCAAAAATGAAACACTACAACATCATCTAAAAGCAGGATCAAAAGTATAAACAGGTAAAATTCAACAATATTAACTGAAATTTTGAAAAATATGTGGGCAAAATGATTTTAAAAGCAAAAAAACAAACAAACAAAAAAACAAAAAAATACAAAAAAAACCGAAAAACCGAAAATGATTTTTGTGATGAAGTTGAATAGTTATTTTGATATTATATTTATTTATTTTATCAATAAATACAAATATAGTATAAATATTTACATTTCTCTAAACATGGTAATTTTTTATAAATATAAATATTATATAATTAATTAAATGATGCTTATTTAGAACTGTCGATGTATTAGGTATTAATATTATTTATTACATTCATTAAATGTAATACACACATTATGTTAAGTTATACACAAAACAAATTTTATTAAATTAAAAAATTAATAAAAATTCTACAGTTTGATAATTTGATAATTATAAAATCTAAGTGTGCATTCACAATAAACTTATGCATAAGAAATACATAAGGAATAAAAAATATAAATACAAATAAAAGCTTAATTGGGCATCGGATAGTGTTGAAATCCAGCTGCATGACGTAGAATGGCTTTTGGTAAATAGCAAACTAATATCCTATAATTATTCAATCTTTGATTAAGTTTTTATTTAAATTTATATTTTTTATCCCTTATGTATTTCTTATACTTATGTTTGTTGTGAATTCAGATTAACTCTAAAAAAATTAAAACTTTGAAATACTTTGTTGTGCAAAAACTTTCTAAAAATCTGAAATATTTAGATTATTTGAAATAAATTTTTTTCGAGTATACTACACATATTTATCTTCTTTAATATTTGATATTTCAAAAACTTCTGTATTTATAAATATGAAATAATATTTAATATTAATAAAATTAATATTATGCTTCGAATCAAATTAGTAATTAAAACTAAAATAAATTGGTCAATTAATAAGAAGGTCTTAAAGAATTCTTGAGAATTTTCAAAGAATTTTTAAGAATTTCCGAATGGCCTAAACACAAAAATTCTCAAAATTCAACGAAGATTGGAAGTATATTTTAAAAGAAGCTTTACCTTGTGTTTCAACAATAAATTGATGAAATAAACAAACTAAACAAAATATTAAAGTCTATTCTAAATTCTAAGTCCAAACCTGTTAAATGTAAATTATTGTCGTTTTTATTGTTTTTAAATATTATTTTTTTATGTAAGTATGTATTCTTTATTTAATAGTTAAAATTCATTTTTTTTAATGTTTTGTTTAGTTTGTTTATTTTAACATATTTACATTTTAACATGTTTATTTACATATTACTAACTACCATACTATCCACTTAAAAAATTAATATTTTAGGTTTTGTTTCTATAATAAATTGATGGTTGTTCAAATTTACCCTTTTACCCATGTCAACCTAATATTTTAATTTGAAAAAGTTATTGATCTCAGGTGTTCACAGCTATAACATCTTAGATTTAGTTAGTTATAACACGCCTTAGTAGCAAGATCCTAGTATTTCATTATAATTTAAACAATTTCATGGTATTTAAGCAAAATCTGTTAAACAAAATTCTACAATTAAACATTGCAATAAAAAAATAAAAAAGCAGTTAAATTAAAAAAAAAAAATCTCTATTAGTCCTATAATATGTTTTTATTCTTTACTCTCTATTTGTCCTTTTGATGTAAGAATACCTATTTTCTTAATTATATTCACATAAAAATAAAAATTAAAAGGGCTGAGCTAATACTTAAATTTCAGTATCAAAATTTATTAAAAATAACTTATAAACAAGTTTATAATATTGTCAATTGTTAAAAATTCAACACTAAAAGAACTAAAATGGATTTGTAATGTTTATATAAGAAATTTATTACCCATAAATTGAGTTGAGTGCATCAAACGTAGGTCTATAACCCCATATAGAATAAAAAAATAAAAAAATTAAATTTTATATTTTTATTTTTTGCTCGTAATCATTGATTTACAAACAAAATTCTTCTCTAAAAGAATTTACATTTCGATTTCAAATAAATTAATTATAATTAATTGTATAGTAACATTTAAACATTAAAATAATGAGATTAGGTTTTTAAATTTCATACTAAAAAACATGATTTAAGTATTTCGATTAAGTGGACATATCGGTTCAATGTACAAAAAAACTTTTCGTTTTTATCTATTAAATGCAGATATTCACAAAAGTTCGTTATCCTGTTGAGCTTTTTATATTCTTGGAATAAATTTTAAATTAAAAATAAACTTTTAGATTTATTATCTACATAATTAGCTTACACATTTTTAAATATTCAAATTTACAGAGCACATTTTTTTTATAAAATTTCCATTTTAATCAATTTTACTTAAAGCACCATGAAAATTAACACAAATATAAATTTCTTCTCACTCTAGTAATAATTTATTATTATATTAATGTAATATTGATTTTTATAAAGATGTTATGAAATATTCTGATGATGGTGTTTAAAAATCAAAACTAGTAAGAAGAATTTGATTCTTTAAAGTAGAATTATACGAAGTTCTAGTTACCAACACGTAATAAATACGTCTCATATAATTATTTTTAATAATAAAATGATGTAGTGTGCGACATTAATTTATTTAATGAACCCACTGGAAATTTATATTTTTTGTGTATAAATCTTAGAAGTTATCAAAATGTAATTAATATGTTTGGTTTTTTTATTCTGCCGAATGCTTTCAACAAACTTTATATACTTTTATTAATATGGGTATAATATAAATTTTATAGAATTTCCGCTAATTAGTTGCTAAATTGGATTGTGTGAAATTAATGTATGTATTTATTTGAGATAAGTTCGCTAACTTGGAATGGGATTTCTTACCACCGATTAATTTTTGTCATTAATACAAATTTAAATTGATGCAAAGAAAATAATTATTAATTATGTTATAAAATTCCATTAGCCAAATATTTTGTACTAATGACCAATCATTTTTGAGTCAATAAAAACCACTCACCTATCTATGAGAAAAATTCCTATATTCATATTATAAAGCATGCAGGTTTACATAAAAAAACATAAATTATGTTATTAGCATCTTCATATTTCTGAATTTACTATAAGTAGTACTGAAGTCTTTTGTTTAAGTATTAAGGAAGTATTTCTAATTCATGGTTTTAAAATATGAAGTAATCATTAATATTGTTAAATTTTTAGAATGAATTATTGTCATAGATTAAATAAAATATGCACCAAAGTAAATAGAACATAAAAACCTTGACACTTCTATGTTAATAAATACGTTTTCATTTATTATGTGAAATTATTCTTAGTAATTGTGTAACAATAAAACCACAATACCTGTAGATGTATATGGCTGTCGATTCAGGAAAGACATAAATTATATAATTTTGGTAATAAAATTTTAAATGTCAGGATTATTATGATGTTTATCTAATTAGACGCAGTAGTTGTAAGTAAACACATAAAAATTGTAGTTCCAATTAAACTGCGTAATTAAATTTTTACACTTCCATCACTCGATGAGACAATATTCTTTTTAGAATGCCGAAATATTAGAAGAATCAAGAATTGGTGGAAAAACATTTTTATAGCAGATCATATAAAATTCTACGTATCAATCACTGAAATTTTAAATTTCAACTATTATAAAGAAAACAAAAAAAAACTAAATTGAGTTAGGATGACAACATTTTCTTACGCGTTAAATCAAAATTTTTGCATCAGAATTCAGAGAATTATATACGGTACAAAAAAAATAAAATTATAGAATGGGAAATTACTGAAGTAATTAATTATTATTAAAGTAAAATAATGTAAAAAACCTTAGAGGTGACTAAAGAGAGCTAGGTACATGCGGCAAGCGAGGGTGTAAGTTTCAAGGGTTGCTGAAATGAAAATCTATTAAAATTTAAAAATTCTGTTATGAAAAAATATACATGTATACGTATAATGAATATTAAAACGTCAAGGCGCTTCAATAAAATGACAATAGTAAAAGACTGATTACAGTATTTAGGTATGTACATTATTATGTACATTATTACATAGTATGTTAAATAACAAAAATTATTTCAAAATATTCCAAATAAAGCTAACTGATTACTCTAAATTATTTAAAGATGTTTTTAAACATATTTTAAATGAAAACTACGTATTACTATAGTAGCTATGTAAGTAACAAATAATATTGAAACAAATTACAATTATTATGTTTTTTATAACTTATTACTTATAAAACTTATAAAATTATTACAAGTATAAATTATTAGAAGTTTTTTAAGTTTTTCATATTATGGATTTCAATTATAGTGTAATTTATTTTGTTTTGGAAAGAGCAGCGCCCAGGTAGAGGTCTTCCTTTAATTATTGATGTATAATATAAGTTGATAATTAATCATCGTTATACTGTTATAAATAATATTATAAATAGAAAAATAACCTAAAAAATGAATTTTTTTAGTAGTTACTGTGGTAGTTAGTAGTATGTAATGTTAAATAACAAAACTAAACAAATATTAAAATAATGAATTTTAACTGTTAAGTAAAGAATACATACTTACATAGAAAAATAATATTTAAAAAACAATAAAAACGACAATAATTTACATTTAACAAGCTTAGGACTTAGAATATTTGAATAAACAAGAAAATGAATTTTGAAAATATTACGTATGAAAATGATTAAAATAAAAACTTTGTAATACGATATAAAGGCTTTTATTTCACAATTATTGTCGTTTTTATTGTTTTTTAAATATTATTTTTTTATGTAAAAATGTATTCTTTACTTAAGAGTTAAAATTTATTATTTTAATATTTGTTTAGTTTCGTTATTTAATAATATTATAGTCTAGAAATAAAGTGTCTAGAATTTTCAAGATTAATCTGATTGATTACTTTTTTTACAAAATTTGTATATTTAGCATAATATAAATAGATATACTATGTCAATAATAATATGTTTTATATTTTAATAGTGCGGTGTTATAATAACGAAAAATATTTGTAAGAACGCACAGCAAAATTTCTATATTGCAAAATATAGCATTGATAATGATATTAGGTAATTATTAAACTATGTTTATATACTTAATATTGAAATCAATAACAAACTCAATATCGTTCAATTCTTCATGGTTAATACATGGTCTTAATTTTATATTTATTTGAAAACCAAATCTAAACTGATTATTTTAGCAATCAAATGCTAATTTTCAACTTAGATTCTATTATGTAAGCGAATAAAAACTGTTATAAGCAGAAACATAGAAAGTAAATATTTGATTGCCATTAGAACTTTATTACTTAAAAAATTACATATCTGGTAATTAGTAAGTACTTACTGCTTGTTGTATTGAACAATATCTTGAAAAGTTATTGCTCTTGCGTTTAATTTTGAAATTTAAACTTTTAAATTAACTTACACGTTTTATTGTTATTGCATTGTATTACATATTATTAATTCTAATAAGTATTAATAAATAAATGTTAATACACATGATTTATGCATTGTTTGTCTGTAAGAAATTAAAAAAGACTTGCTAAAATCATCATCGTCGAGACGTGACAAATTTATTTCAACTTGACACAGGCAACATAATTATACTTTTTATAACTTTTACACATTTATAAATACATAACAAAATATTATTTACTTTTATTTATATTATACGAAATAAGATGGTAGATAACCTACTGTTCTTTATTATTTGTACAATATTTGAATAGGACCGGTTGCGATTAAGACAAATTCATTTTTATAAAATAATCCATACTATCGTATTTTTGCGGCTTTATAATTATCTGGATTTGGGGTTTGGACTAAAAAATACTTTTATAAAAGAAAAACAAAAATTATAAAAATTCTAAATTTAAGAAAATAATTTTTTTTAAATATATGTAACAAAATATTCAATTTCAAAACAAGTTCAAATACGGGAATAGTAAAGCAATGTGTTGCCTTTTTATGGTCATTAATTGTCAATTACATTTAATCAACATAAAATAAAAATTTAAAATCATTTCTAGTTCTGCCATGTCACATAGTCAGATAGTGTCGTAAAGTATCTTTTAAGTAAGATTTCAACTTATCTATCACTTTCAGTGAAATCTAAAACACTTTAGCGTTTAGGTTAAATTTATAACAGCATAAACATAGACTATTTTAAACAGTACTTTTATTTTTTCTAAATCAAATTATATTCAAATTACGTGTCTGAATATACATATCGCGAAATTTTCATTGTTTTCAAACAATATTATTTAACCCACGCTTTGTTTACTTTTCTATTTTTGATATTTTTACCATTCAATAGTTCATTGTCGTCTTTGGTTTTAAAACATTGTTTAACCTACTTGAAATATTACTGTCGTTTATTAGCAAAAACGTTACTGATAACTTAGCTTGTGGGAGCAGCTAATATATAGCTATTTACGGGTAAGCGACCGTAACATATGTTTACGTAACGAGTAAGCATGTACGTGCAAATTACGTAAAGAATTGTTTCGATGCGAACTACAATGCAGCGTTTTCTTCAAGACAAAATCTTTCTTAAAGAAAAAAAGAAAATTTTAATACACTTAAATAATACACAAATGAAATTCTGAATAAAGAAGGAAATGCTAAAAGAGTTCTTCCTGCAGGTTACATGTTTTCAGAAAGTATAATTTTTGAACTGATAAATTACACAGAAAGTGATACTTTCGACAGTTTTTGAGAAAAAATATTTTTGGTAATTTTTAGTACAGCCTTTTTTGAAGTTATATTAATTATTAATTATAGAAGTTATAATTGTAACTTATCGTTGTTAATTATTGTTAACAAGTAATCAAATTGTTAATTAAGTTTTTCAAACTAATATAACATCATTGTTTAACACTGCAACATATTATTTTTTTAACGTAGGCCTTATTCCTAGGTGGGTATTGTATTAATATAGTAAGTCTCAGTATGTCGAGTGATAAATTAGAAAGGATATGTTTAATTATACTAATCATATTATAAAATATAGTGTCTTATATACCTACAGACATATTTATACCATCCTACATTAATAATTTTAATTCAAAACTGTAGTACTATTGCCTATTTCTCTCACTTCTATTATTAGCTAACATTGTATAATATTAAAAATAATTAAATGTAATTTGAAATTCCTATGCAACCAAGGTTACAATTTTGACTTTGACTGATTGCAGGTTAATTAACAGCAAATATTACTACAACATTATAGTAACAATTTTGTATAAATAACACCACCTTATAATATTATGGAGTCATAATTTTAATAAATTTTTAGATGAGCGGAAAGATTTTCAAATAGTAAACACTTTATTTTTGTCGCTCAATTGGTTGAGAATTCTTTTACTTAGTAGAAATATACAATAAGTTAATAAAAAGTATTAAAACTTCTAAAATTTTGTTGTACTTCAGTTTAGCTAAACCTAGCTAAAACTTGGTTATGTTAAGAATAATTTAATTGGAACTAATTCAAAAAGTATTACTTACATAAAATGTCATACAAATTAATAATTTGTGGGAACATGAACCTTAAAAACTGCTAACCAGATTTAGAAAATTGTATTGTTACATTAAAATGGTAATGTTACTCTTTTAGGCATTGCAGTAAATAAAATAATTAAATGTTTCAATTCTCTAGTCGGTTAATATGTTAAACCTCAAAATATAGTCACGGTATAACAAAATGTAACAATGTTTTTATGCATTTTGCTTTGTTAGCAAGATTGTTGGTTTTCTTCAAAACTCTTCAAATATAATTCCAAGAAATTAAGAAATTAATTTTTACTAATGAAACTTTCTTGTTGCGTCTGATTAAAGAAAACTTACAACACATTGTTGAACAGAAGAAGAATGTAAACACTAAAGGAACATTTAGCTTATTTTTAAAAATGTTCAGCTATTTAATTAATATTTTACAGGTTGTTTTATTTAGAAAATATCACACAGGTAATATAAAAAACTAAAATCATATTTTAATGTAACTGATATACAGTAAGTATTCAGTATATAATAATAGTGCAAATTATAAACAAAACGTAGATTAAAAAAAAAACTGTTACACAATCGATTTTTGAACTACATAATATTATATAAATATTTCACTCCAAGATGATAATTTTGGTTTAAACTTAAACAAATGATAAAGAAAAACCTAAAAAATAAATTTTTAAATTGGATAGTGTGGTATGTAATGTCGAAATAACCAAACTAAACAATAAAAGTAATCATTTAAATTTCTTGGTTTTTTAATTTTGATTTTTAATTCTGTTTGATATATTTTTTCTTGCTTCTCATTATTTTTACGTTTTTCTTATGTTATATACGATTAGACTGATGAACGGAAATTTGAATTTTGGATGGTAATATCTTTGTAAAGTGGAGGTTGGCAGTAAGGATTGCACACTATAGTCGATCCAAGATATGAATAATATAGGTGGCGCGTCGTTTGCAAAGTCTAATTTACATCGGGAAACTTCAGATAATTTAAATAGTACTTAATCTTGTAATAATATTAAACATTCACCACAAAAAAGCGAAATTTTATAACCAAATAACTACGTCTATTCGATATTACATTTAACTTTGTTCAAATCTATCTTATTTATCACTTTACCTGGTTCAGTTTAGGCAACACGCATAACACTTCAATTGCAAAAATTTTGTTATTGTAATAGCGTCTACCTTCAAAGCGATTTCATTGGTTTACGTTTCAAGGTTGTTGCTTTAGTACAAATTCCAATATTTTTCTTAAAAGAAATAGACTATAGGGACTTATTTGCTAAACATGGCTGACATGTGATTTTCAGCTCCGATTTTATAGTATAGTTTTGTGATTTTTTTATACGAATATTTTGCAATCGAGATTTGTTTTTGAATATTGATTTGACTTGTTTAAAAGTATTTTTGGTCGGATGTGGCCGCAGAAATAGATTAATATTTTTGTAAGTTAGAGATTTATTTGGATTAATTAAAGTAATTTATTTTTGGATGAGTGGTTTATTTCTTTATTTTAGATTACAAAGTTACAAAATTGAAACGGTTAACTTTGTGTGGATAATTAAATTGGAATTATTATTAAATTAAGAATGACGTGTGAAGGAGAAGATAGCACATTTGGATTGATAAATCGAAATTGTAAGTTCGATCTTCGAAGCGAATATATAATTTTAAAATAAAAATTTTAAATAAAATGAAATGGAAGTTTTATGATAACAAATTCTAGTATTTGTTAAAAATATTTTTTTGAACGTTGAACCCGCGCATCCATGAGCAAGCTACATCTACTCCCACAAAAAAATAGTTAATTCGGAGCAAAAGCAAAAGTGTGGTGGAAATATATTTTTTTTAAATTTATTGCGATATGTATTTATACAAAGTGAAGAAAATTGGTTTTCAGAAAAGAGCAAACATGAAAAATACAAAAATCGAATTAATACGGAAAATTTAATGAAGGTCAAGTATAGATTGTTGATGTTTTGGAAGAAGAAAAATAGTTTACATTAAGAAAATTAGATAGTACTAGCAAAACTGCAGCACTTAAAAATTTGTGGTTGTATGTAATTCGTATTTCGCAAATTAAAATATTCATAATTTCATAAATTCATAAATTAACATTGTGAGTTTGTTGTAAGTTGATTATAAAATTAAAAACTTAATTCGTTTGTTTGTCTAGAAATAGTTCTAAGATTTGTTAATCTATCTCACAATTTTAAGATTTTAAACAAGGGAATAAATGTAATATTATTTTGATTTGAAAATAATAAGTAGGTTGGAGAAAAATTTATCAAATTACAATCATTTCAAAAAATTAAAATTTGAAAATGTGCATTGAGTTTGAGAAGTTTTCTAGACTACATTGCTGTTTTTGCAATTTTGTTAATTGAAAAATAATAATAGTAAATAAACATAAAAAAATAAATTAATTTTTATTGATATAGAATTAAAATTGAAAAATTAATTTGAAAAATTGTTTTATTTTTTTAATACTGTGTGGAGGAAATTGTATATTTTTAATTTTTTTAAATTAAGATATTAGTAGAATGATAGATTTTTTGAAAAGTTAAAATGGTAGTTAATAATTGAAAGGTTAATTTGTAATTAAAATATTTGAAAAAACTTAGCAGATTATTAGGTGATATTGTTACGAAAGAACATCTAATTGTATTTGATGACTAATGTATGACGTCATGTGTGATGAGTCATGCATGATAACATCATTAGTCATTCAAATAATGCTTCGATATCAATCGAGAAGCGCAAAGAAGTGACTAGAAATTCCTGGATGGTTATGGAATTTTCTGGAAGGCTGCATTTAAGTATAAATGCAGCGCGATTTTCTGTTCGAACGCGCAAGTGAACATAAATAATAGTGAAGTGATAAACAATATACCGAGTGTTTAAATAAATACGAACTTAGTGTTAAATAAATTATAGTGTAAATAAGTGTTAAATAAATTGTAGTGTGATTAGTGTTAAACTTAGTTTAGTAATTGTTATTAACCGTATCTGTAAATATTTGTATTAGCCTTTTTAGAAATAAATAAACGTTTTCATTTTCGTTACAATATGAATTAATCACAGAATCAACATCAATTTTAGCTTTGAATATTGAAATAATCGAATTGAAAATTTTGATTTTTCACTTAAAAGTCGGCGAATATGTCTTTCTGTTGACGGTGCGTGTATTCTACGTAAATAGTTGCAGCACTTCTTTTAATGCAGCAACTCACAGTTCACTGGCAATAACATATTTTAAATTTATTTAATAGTTATTTATAGTAGGATTTAATTTAAAACAAAGATCCCGTCTTTGTAAATCCATAATTTTTGAGTTGACGCTGCATTCGGAATATTTTTAATAAGTGAGAACTCAGAAACCCACTATCTAATTAGATCTACCACTTTCAAATGCAATTTATGCTCAAAAATACTCGTATGAAATAAAGACACCCCATGGGCGGAATAACCTTTATGGAAAAAACTAATCGAATACATACATTCTGTTTTAAAACTCTTTTTATGCGTACTTGGATAATCCTTAAACTTTAATGTTTATATTTGTAATTTTCACTTTCAACTACCATAATTTTATTTGAAAATTTTTAAATTTCTGAGCTCAGTTAACGTACTTACTTCCAAAGCAGCTTATCATAGGTTGATTAATTATCATTGACCTAAGCTCTTGTTTTATTCATTATTTGGGATTTGAACATAAAATTTTGATGAAATTTATTAAATTAGCTAAACACTTTCTTTTTTGCATTATAGCGTGCATATGTTTTTAGAGCAATAATACTTATAAAAATAAACAAACTAAACAAAAATGTTAAAATAATAAATTTAAACCGTAAAGTACGTAGAAAAATGTTATTTAAAAACATAATAAAAATTAAAAATTTACTTTTGCTAAATTGTTAATATTTAACAGACACGGACTTAGAATGTTTTAATAAACAGGAAAAAATTGATAAAATTTTAATTTGCAAACATTGCCAAATTCACTATTATTAAATTTTTATTTTAAATATTTCTTGAATACTAATTAATTTAATTGCAAAATTCAAAAAATAATAATACGTTAAAATATCAAGAGAGAAACTGCAAGAGAAGTACATATCTAATATACAAGTAAAAGGGAAATTTGAGAAAATCCGAACAAATTTGAGAAAATCTTAGGAAATTTGAGAAAATCTTAAAAGATACTAAATATATCATAAAAGTGACATTTTTTAATTTTTTTTCTCTTTCTATTTTTTAGAACTGAAAAAAATTTATTTTTACGGATTTACTACGGAAATCTTAAAGAAATTCAAGAGAGAATCTGAAGAAATCATTCGAGAGATTTGTAAAAGAAAATCTGGCTAATTAAAGTTCTGCAAAATTTTATCCTCGGTAAATAAAATTACTTTTAGCACGTAATTCATATAACTATTTTGTACTACCACTACATCAGACTATCTGATGTTAATCAATAAAAAATTAATAATGGCAAGTATAATAAGTTATTGAAAATACAATACTAATTATTTGTAAATTTGAATACTGGACCCAACTTTTACCATCATGAAAACAAAAATAAGGAATTTATTACTTTTTTTTCGTAAATTACTTTATAATAATAATTTAACGCCACATATATTAAGTAAATCACTTTTAACACTAATGTTAATAGTAAATTTAGCAGTGTTAAATGTTATTTCCTTTTAACACGCCAAAGATGCATTAAAAATGCCACTCAGTCATTGCCCTCGTTGAATGTTGCTATATTGAATTACCTTAATTTAAAATTACTATGCTTGTTTTAATGTTAAAACAATTAATTTGTTAAATTTTATAAAATTAGCGTACCAAATTCAAACAATACAATTTGTACAGTAATTTGTTAAATAATAAAATTGATCCTAATTGATAATTAGTAGTGGATCAGCAGTGGTTTCATTTCTGTTTCAATTTATTGTTATATAAGTTAGACAATACTTTCAAAATTTTCACGTATAATAAACCTTGATGTCACAGTTTTTAACATTCATCTAATTGTTAAAATTTGTCCTACGTTATTGACTATTGTTATATTGTTTTATTAATTTGAAAATATTGTGAAATTCTAACAAGGATTACAAAATGTAGATATCCATTAATTTTTTATTATTAACACCGTTTATGTCATAGAACTAATATAGCAAAACAAGCAATGCCATTATTTAAAAATATTTTATTGCTTCTTGCTTATTAATTTATAATTTTTATACGTCATTTATTGTATTAGAGAAACATCATCATAATTCAATGTAGCATGCAAGAATTCCCAATGCAAGAAAATTTAAAATGTTGTCTTTCAGGTTGAGAACTCTCAAAAGTTATCTTTAGTGAGTTTAGGAAATGATAAATTTGGACGATGCTTTCATGGCCCACTGTGAGTTGGTACTTAGCAATTTTTAATAAAGTAACCATTAATTACGACAAAATTTTATAAATTGTCTAGTAAAGAATAAATAATGAATTAAATAATAAATTCATGCATGAATGAATTTTTAAAATGCAAATTTTAAGCTCATCTTTATACCATTTATTAAAAAATATTTAACTTTGAGATATTTGAAGGCAAAATGTCAAATTCTAATGATCAACAAAATTAATATTTTATTTGTGTTTTGTTAATTATAAAAAAAAACAATTTCGTTATTGTGTATCTTCATCGTGTTGTTTTCGATTTTGCTTTGGCCTTAACCTTTAACATGATTAACATTTAAAAATTAATCGGAAGTGATTTTTTGATTCAATAATCACCATAATTGTTTATTAATCCGCGAAATGATTTCTTAACATACTCAGCCTTCTGTTAAAACTTTTAGAAAAAGTTGTCGGTAATAATAAATTATTATAAGTAATATATTTTTTAATTTACCACTTTTATTGACAAGGGTTTGCTAAAAACGGTAGTCTTTTAGTTGATGTAATTTAGATAAAGTAGATTTATAACCGATTTTAATTATTCCGTCTAACCCTGAGCTCTCGTTCTATAACTTAACCAATCACGACACCGAACCACTGTAGTTGTGAACTGTGAATATTCTGTGTACTATTTTTAAATGAAATTTATACTGTAAGTAATTAAATAAAACATATAAATTTTTTTGATATACTTAATCAAAACTACTAAGCTTTGCACTTGGATAAAGCAAAGTAAATCACAATAAATCAAATTAATGACGATCATAGAATTCAATTAGCAACAAAATTGAAACCTAAAAATTAGATTTCTTTAGATATCCGCAACAAAATTTATTAACAAGTCAAACATAAATTACTACATATTTATAATCAGCAGGTGTCTCCGATATTTTCAAGTTCAAGGATAATAGTGCTTGTTGATAAAAGCTGTCACAAAATATTTGCATATTTTTTACCATCGACTAAAAAGTCAACATTTAACAAGCATCTTTAGTTGATATATATGGTAACTGAACTTATATATCTCTTTTTTAAATATCTACATTTTGATTTATAAATTTCGTAAATTTTTTAAGTTTTACTACAGATAACTACGATGTCCAGTGCTTAAAAAGAGATGTCGGTACACAACTTTACTTTAAAGTGAATAAAAATTACTTCGATAGCCAATGATTAAAATTTCGAGAGCGCTGTGTGAATTGCGTTTGCTTCCAGCAGTTTCGGGTAGTGTAAATTATCGGGTATATTTTTTAATAATTCTACATGTCTGCTTTTTCTTTTTGATTTATTTGCACTTTTGAAATAAAAAGTAACAAAAAATAATTTGCGGTGATTATGGGCAAATAATTTATAGAATGTTGGCAACAAAGACACCGAACGAATACACTTTGACTTTAAACTTGCGTGGGATACAAATCTAATAATTATTTGGAATATATTACAAATAGTACCGTAAGATCAGATAGTCTGTAGTTTTATTTTTAACTATTTTAAAGTAGAAATCAAGAAAAGTACAATATTCAATATCTATGTATGTACATAAAAAAAAGGCTTCATTATTATATTAAAATCGTTTTCACAAATCTTATACAAGTAACTTATTAATCTTATTAATCAATCCAACATTAATTAGAATTTTGCTAGTTGTTAATTCATTCACTACCGGCATCGATGAGGTTGAATTTTTCTTCATTAGGCAAAAATAGGTATTATAATAATAATACTTTACGAATTTGACTTTTATGAAATATCAGTTTCTACTAATCACATGTACATATTATAATATCTTAACTTCAGGTAATAACATAAACAATCAAAATACCTACACTTGACAATGTAATATATTATGAAAACTAATCGTTAAGTCCTTTAACAAAGAAAACACATTTATTCAAAAATCAAACAATTGAAATACCCATATCAAGACTGTTATCTGATGGTATTGCAAATATCAGACACTATGAAAAAAAAAGAAGAATTTCTTTATGAGAAGAGAAAGAAGTTCTGTTCAGATTGTCTGTATTTCATTCAGATGTACAAAAAATTTAAGTTAGTATTTCTCCTTTTGAGTATCCTCGCATTATTTCTTAAAATTTTGTTGTTTGTCTTCAAGGAAGAGTAACGAAGATATTGCTTAAGGTTGCAATATCAGTATTCAACTGGAGCCTTATCCTCGAACACACACGACTTAATTTTCATACTCAAATACCTCACTTGACCATAGAATTCTCTATAGTGAAGAATTCGCACTGTCTGATTAGGCGAAACACAATGAATAGTATACGAATGAAGTGGAGTGAGTTCGTATTCTTTCGTGTTCATGTTTGCCTTGTTTCATAATAAAAAATTTAAATAAACACGCCAACCGTTTTGTTTAATGATAAAATAGTTAGTAATAAAGTATTGTGCTATCGATTGATTTTTTATTTATTTTGATTAGACCTATATTACTGAACGATTACGATCCTTGTTTAAGGTTTTAAGGCTTTAAAACTTAAGGTTTTCTTGTAAGCAAGTGAAAAAACTACGAAAATAAGAAAAAATGGTGGGAAACTATTGCAAATAAATACCTCTAATTTTATCTCTTTCGGTTCCACAATAAGAAATTTTATCAATTATGATGTTTTTCTGACTGCTAATCAAATTTGAATATAAAAAAATATTAATTGCTTCGAATTACTAAATAAGTTTAGAAAGGTAGAGTAACATGATTGTTTATTTTATCCTTAGGGTAATTTTTGAATACTAAAATATATATTAATAATCTTGAATTTTATTAATACAGCATCATTGGAGTTGAAAAATTAAAAAATGCACCGCAGAGAGTTATGCCTCTGTATAAAATTTGTAATTTTAATTTAATGGTAAATAGTATTATTCCAGCAGAAAAACAAATCTATTATGTAATAGATATTATAATATGTATATTATTAAGCCATAATATCCACATTATCGTGAAGATGAAATCAATGGAAATAAAACTTATGGTCTGAAATATGATAATGTTTTGCAAAATCTACTTTTATTTGTTAAACTTTTAAGATGTCCTTCGGATTACAGTCCCCCCCCTTCCGCCAAGCTCATAAAAAAAGAACTGTTTAAAGAAACTTTATCATATAATCCAACAAACCAGTATAACAATATGTTTGGCTCTTAAACATTTTAGGCTTAATATTAATTTGTGATTATATTATCAATTATTATTATAGAGATGGGATGAGTCAGATCATGTGTAAATAATCGGCAAGTCTTAGCAATGATGTCATGAGTAGTTTTAGAGGCATTCTCAAAACTTAAATTCAAATAACCACGAATCTGTCATTTTTATAAACATAATTCAACAAATATTTAAAAATAAATTTCAAAATCATGTTCGAGTTACCATCAGTTGATATGCAGACGTATACAAGCAAACAACCTATAAACACCAACTTGGAATATGATGATGCAGTCGCGGCAAATCAGCTCTTTTTATCACCGTAGAAAAATAGAGACCATAAAACTTTGATGAAATGTAATCAGGTAATAATAATTTTGCATTTTATAATAATTTTTAAAATATTGTTGTCGGAATATTTTCTGACAACAATAACTTCGTCTTGCACTATATTATCGTAGATTAGGGCATTTGGGTGAATTTCATAATGAAGTGATTTGCATCTCCAAAAGTCTTTCCAACTCATCTCAACTAATTAGAATATCTGCCTTTCTCTTTGCATAAAGAAAACCCATATTCTATTATCAATATTTTTCAGGTATTATCTCAAAAACTGCTGATATGATATTGATTGATGATTTTCTTCAGACTGTTTGTCTTCGAAAAATTAATACTCAACGACTGTCATCTGGCTGTTAGATATGACAATAATTTCATATCTTAAATTTTGTCTACGTCTATTGGATACCTTTGTATCAACAGATGTATCTACAATTAAAACCAAACTCAATGTTCTGATATAAGTTTGCTATGGAAACCGATTTCAAAATTTTTTCAATAACTTTATTACCTCAAGAAGTAAATGTTATTTACTTAATATTTTCATCGACCATCAGGCTTAGCTTTTTATGAATTACTTTTCTATTATACGTCTATTTGAAAATTTTAAGCCGTATTTGCTGTCTTTTAAGTTAGCCTTGAAAATACATAAACCAGTCACAATTTTTAAACAAATAAAAAACAGAAACAACGAGAAAACAAGAAGAATTTTCCTAACACTAAGGAAACAGGTTTTTAAAAGTTTCACACCAAATGTCACATTAACATAGCGTCCCCAACGAAAAATTTAGAAATTTAACCGCGAAACTTAGAACTCGGTATTAATTTAAATTGAAAATAGCAAATCAAAATACTTTTCTATAGTATTACTTGATTTGCAAGTTTATATTCAAGATATTTACCAATTGAAATATTCAGTTGACTCAATTATACCAAGTACTTCAATTTCCTTTAGAAGTAAAGTACCTCCTTATAATAGAAGTTCAATATGATACTATGTATGTATGTATATAAAAGAAACCGCTAAAAATGTCTACAAATTAATTTATTAAAATGAAACGTAAGTTATTTCAATATTAGTCGTCTGATTATCATCGGATTGATTTACTATAATGTATTTTAAAACTTAAGTACCAATTAAAAACGAGTATTTGATTTGTAAAAACTTAGTACATATGCTGATTTTATTGCTAGAAAGAAGTGCTTTATAGTATTTTTTAATGATAATTGACATAAATTATCATTTATAGCTATTGTATAATATTTTATTATAACAGATTTTCTAATAAATTTATTATAATATATACGTAAGAAGCTATTAGCGAACAACTTTTTTACAGTAAGATCAAAAAATTTTCTACGTCGTGATTACTTCGTACGTTGTTACCCCAGGAAGCTTTTAGAATAGATTAAGTAATAAACTAATTTTATTTATACAGCTAGAATAGATTTTATTAGTGATAATCGATTAATTATTTCTTTATTATTTAATAATTATTCAGAAACAGGTTAGTATATTATAATATTAAATGAAAATGGTTGAAACCGTTAATGAAAATTAACCTGAAAGAATATGTCGGATTATTTTCATATGTAGTCGTGAAACAGGCCGTGGTCCTCAAGATAAGTATTATACCAGTTATAACTTTTAGTAATGAAGACTAATTAAGTATCACCTAAATTACGAATTTATCGATTTATATCTAAATAGCATAGAATTAAGCGCGGAAATACTAAAGAAACTAAAAAACTAAACTTGCAAGAAGTTATTGTGCTTTTAAGAAATTGTGGTATAATTTTTGATATAACTAATAGTATCGATAATCATTAGCAGAGCCTGTTGCAACCATTAAGTATCTCTACCAACCAGAGGATTGAGTTTAACAATTTCGTGAAGTCAGAAGTTCTGACTACTAAGATCCTCTCTATATTTTAATTGTAGCCACAACTTAGCATTTCTTTTTTATATCATTTAAGTTTTTATAACTCTAATAACTTGATATTTATAAATTCAACGAACATAAAAAATGCTGGTTATTTTTCAAAAAAATAAGTTGATTATGAATGGTTTACGCTTCATTTATTAATTTAATCAAAAATGAGAATGTCAAACTAAGCTGAATCACTACAAGTAATAATTATGAAAAATTAATTTTTTTAACTGCAAATTATTTAATAAGTATGATGTAATATTTATTGGTTATTATGGAGAACAACCACCATCAATCGATAGTTTTCTGCATTTTTCTTTTCAACTTTTCAACTCTTTCAACTTTAAATTTATAATATAATTTTTAAATTTATTTTTTTCTTTCAACTTTTGGGGACATCTGGATAATTATGTAAATTGTTGAAATAATTTATGCTGTTTATGAACAAATTTTTCCGATATAACTCATCTCCTTCCAGTTTGTCTAATATTAACCATTTAAGTTATTTTGGAAGCACGCCCAAAGAGAATGTTGGGTATTATATTTGACTGTCGTTATGCGAATCATCTCGAATATGGTGAGATTATAATCTGGTGACAATTTGGATTGGTTACAAGAAGGTCATGGTCGCAAAAGATGTCACATAATTATCTGTTTTTCACCAGCCGTCTTGGCACCAGTCATTCATAGAAATCGTTAGCAATTTTATTGGATTTGAGTCAGTTTTTTGTAAACAAATTTAAATTGCTAATTGTTATTACCATTAATAAATTTTATTATCTGGTGATAACTTAAAATTTTATTATGGAAAACCACCTTAAGACTATTAAGAACAAAATTAATATGGGTAATTACTAGTTTAATTTTCATGGGCTTTATCACAAATTTTCAAATATGATTTAATTGGCCTAACAAAATCTTCTAAGCGGCTTCCTTACTCTTATTATATATCCCATAAATGCTCTTTGTGAACTATTTGATCATAAATAACGAAAACTAATGATAATTAAAAAATAAGATTTAATATGCTCTATAAATTTTAGGATTTAAGAAATTATATAACTTTAAATGTTAAACAAATATCAGATGTTATCTTATCGATTCCCATGGATTAACATACTGCGAATATATCATGTATATTTTATTTTTGCCATTATTTTCATTTTAAATTTAATAGAAGAACATTAAGTGTTATTTTTATAAAATTAAAAATTTTATAAGATATATTAATTTATTCGATTCGTCTTCTTTTGTCATTTAATGTGTTTCTACCAGTTTGTTAATATAGACTTACGAAAACAAGTTTTTTGAACACATTATTATCTATTTATAGAACTATAACTTATAACAAAGGTGAGAAGGTTTGTATTTATGCTAATCACCGTAGGTTCTCATTTAAAAATACCTTTTCAAATCAAAAAATCATATACTACGACGCGAACTGGAAAATACCGCATAGAGCCGACGCATAATAAATTTTTTACAAAATTTTCACATACTATGATGATACCACACCCAATAGGTAACATTTTTAAAATATCAATTATAACATAGTAAACAATAATAATTGTGTCTTTTATTATTATTAAAAGTGCGTGATCAAACGGCATTTTTGTATTTTCATTATTTATCTTATTTACCTATAGTAATAGAAAATATATTCCCTATTCAATAATTTCAAGATGAGAAAGTAAAATCGGAAAAGAAAATTTAAAAATTATCCTTTTCAATTTCTGACATCTTTATAACAATTTGTAAATTTTATTTTCTAGTTTTAATAACAAATGATTAATATATCAGAAAAATTATTGTTTAAACTAAAACATCGTAAAAATATGTATAATATTATAGCGGCGTTATATTAATTATTGTGTTTATTTTCTAGCATAATTTAACTTTCTAGTAACTTTAAAGTTTTTAATTATTTGCTTGAATTAACATTATTTCAATTAATAATTTCAACAAACATTTTTAATTCTATTAGTTTTGTCTATTATTTAATGATTTACATATAACAATAAAGTAAAATTGAGTTGTTTACCCAAAAAAAGAAATTAAAAATACATTTCTGTTTACAATTATCATTAACTAAATACTTACAGTAGCATTCATTAGTAAGTTGTCAAATAATTTTCGATAGTAATTGTATTAATGCGTAAAAATTTAAAACAAAATATACATAAAATATTTGTTACAAACAATTATAATAAAAAGTTCTTAATACCAAAAAATAAAAAAAAATATAGCTTAAAATAACAGCTTTGCATCGTGGTGGCGATAGAGTTAACCAGCTTCTCTAAACTTTGTAACAATATTTTTATCTATTTTTTTCTCTAATGCTTTTTGAGCACTTTTAACAAATGCTTTATGTAGTCTAAATGCCCAATCGCATGACATTTTCTCTTACATATGACTCCTCAATATGTCGGCATATACAAAACGATTAAACTTTGAATAATTTGTAATTTGTTTATACACATTTTGTATTAATGCCAATATAAAGTTTCATAATATGTTAAAATTTTAGAAAAAATATAAGCGCCCCCTAAATGATTTCTATTTATTTAATTTTTTGATGAAGAATTGTTTGGCAACTTATAAGCGTTACTTGTTATAGTAATTACAACAATCATGTTTTATTTTTAAAGTTTTTTTAGTTTGTAATACGTTTTAAAATTTAAAAGACTAAAATTTACATAATTATAAGAATTAAATTCACATAGTAAGTAATAGCTGCCCAATTTTATTTTTTCTCACTGTTGTTTGTTAAGAACGTGATAAAGTTAGACACTTTTTGTTTTAATGTAAATTTTTAATTTCATTTTATTTATACTAACTTTATGAATTACCGAAAATGTGAAAGAAAATATTATACTTAGTGTAATTCATTACGAAAATTTTGTATCTTTCCAAGTTTTTAATTTTTTGACGACAAATTACTTTTTAAATTTTCTCGAAGGTGCATAATTTTTTCTTTAGTCGTCAAATGCACACGTGTCTTCTGGGCTTTTTATCTATTATAGAGAAAGAATTTCAATCAAAATTTCTTTGTGTTGTCTCATACCCCAAAATAATTTTTATATACAGGGTGTCCCCTTAACCTTGGAGAACCATCGACGTGGTGATAAAAAACACTTTTCTAAAACAAATTTTTAAATTACTAATTTACTCTTGGGGAATACCTTTCTTTAAGCAATTTTTTGAATTTCAAATTTATTTTAAACGACCAAAACTCCGATATTATTAATTATTTAGGCTTAACGGATTAGAACTTTTTTATAGATCATTTGCTTATCTACAAGTTAAAAAATTAACAATAAACTAATGCGCTTTATAACAATGTCGCTCAAACGTCAAACGCTACAAATATGTTTTGACATTAAAATAAATTTAAATCAAATTGAAATTTTTAACAAATTTGTAAATTTATTGTTTTTTTATCTATGTCTTGTTCATTATTTTCAATATTTCTGTGAAAACGGTTGGTTTCTCAAAAAAAATGTATTTAACTAAAGTTGTAGCCCGTTAAATTTTCTATCCGGTTTGGGCCGTCAGTTCTGTTCTAAAACGTTTCGTTTAAAATATTCGAGGTTTGCAAAAAAAGTAAAAGAAATAAAACTTAAATATTTTTAACATTTTTTCCCTTAATTTAATTTATAACTCGAATTTCGTTGATTGTAGACGATAAGGGGTGACAACCTGATTTGTAGATAAGCGAATGAGCTTATCATTACCATTAGCTTATCATTAGCTTAGCATTAAGGTTAAAAAGTCAATAATAACCGGAGCTATGGCCGTTTGAAATCAAAAATTCAAAAAATTACTTTAAAAGAAGGTAACCCCCAATAGTTTGGAGTTGGACAAAAATTTTATTTAAAAATTTGTCTTAGAAAAGTGTTCTTTATCACCACCTCAAAGGTTCTCCACGGTCAGGGGACACCCTGTATATAATTACAAATATTGATTTTTCTTTAATGAAGTACTTGAAATTAAAGCTATATAGTATCAGTTTCAATTTGAACGGTTTTAATAATTGATTAGTTAGTAGGTCCTATTGGTTAAACAAATATTAATGAAAACCAAAATTTCTACTTGGTAACTAAACCAGTGATTACACGAAATCACTGACGGATTATAATTGAAAATAGATTTTGATTATTATTTCCGGAATACATTAAATGTTAAATAAATAACCTTCGATTTTATGCATATCTGATTATTGCTTTATTTAGAGTTACATTTCAAGTTACACTTAATTTGTGTTCAAGTTTAACATTAAAGGAAATTGATTTATAATTATTGACTGTATTATGGTAAACCGATATTTCAAAAGTCCGCAAATTGCGGTAAAACCGTACAATTTTTTTTTATATAGCATTTAATTTATTACAATTTAAGAATTAATTGTAATAATTGCAAGTTCAAACCAAAGATATGGTAATTTTGTTGCACACATAATAGAAAATTAATTTTTTAACGAACCACATAAGCATAATATCTGATAACTTCTGCAAACATACCTTGGAATTTTGGAAACCAAATTTTGGTACCATAGTATTAGCGAGCTGGTTTTCAGAAATAAACTGGACTAGCGCCCAGTTGTCATATTCAAAATATACATTATTAACCGACATATTTGTGAATTTAGAAAAAGACATGTTGGATCTTGGGAGTACTAAGAAATAATTCTAAATTTTGACTTTCCTAAGATAAACACTTTCGCTGCAAAACTTATAAACATTTAATCCTAACTTTTGTTCATAAGAGAAGGTAAGTGCACGCAAAAAAATGTTAAAGCAAATTTTAAAAACCTCTACTTTTAACAGAAAATTGAAAGTATTTACTTTAAAAACAAAAAAAATGCAGGTAAAATTAAGAGAATCGTAGTTTTACTACTTTTAAAAAATGCTTTTGTTTTGAAAGTTCATATTACTTTTAAATTGACATTATAAACTTTAGAAGAAATAAAAATAATTTTAAAATAAAAGAGTTTTACTATTAAAATAAATGCTATTCGCTCTTAATGAAAAACTAAAGATCATTTACTATTAAATTAAAAGTGTGTCTTTCAAAAGAAAAACGACTAATTGCGTCAGCAAAAATTTGTTGCGGGTAGCATTATAAAATACGAACTAACTTGCAACGTTTTGAATTTGCGTACCATTGGCAACAAGAAAAGCGTCTTGATAAGAAGTTACATATTATTTTCATACTTATATTTTCTGTGTTAAAAATAATGAATAGTTCTCCAGGTGCTAGCTATTGGTGTGATCTAGACAGTTGTAGTATTGAAGAAGTAATTAGTGAACCCGAGTTACATCAAGTTTTAAAAAATTTAAATGTCGAAGAAGCATATAAATTTTTAGCAGGTAAGTGAAAATGTCTTATTGTTAGCTAAAGTAACTTGTGTACTATGTACAACGTAGAATATAAAACATACACAATGTACTTTCTTTGATACAATAATAAAAAATTGGCATTATGGGTTATTGTATTTATAAAGTATTCGTACTATGCATTCAACTTTTCAGGAGTCGCGTATAGAATTCACAAAAAAAAATTGCATATACGATCTTATGGATATTGAACATCAGTTGGCGCCATAATTATGTCGCCGTCACGCGACTACTTAAAAGTTAAAAGCATCAGTAATATAATAATCAGAATATAATATACATTATGTACCTATATGCATTTGTCACTTCAGTGATTCCCCTTTGTAAGATAATAGGAAAATCATATTTGCTTACATATCAAGGAATTATGATTGTATTTTTGCGAGCATACGAAATTAAGGTACCTACATTTGTATCATGTTAATTTTCTTCTAGGAAAACAAATTACAACAGAGACATTGAAATACCTTAATGAATTTGATTTAAAAGAATTAATACCAGAGTCAAATTTCGGTCTTAGAGTTTTTTTAAGACGTCAGTTGAAGCACTGGCGAGCTGTAGAAGTAAGAAATTATACCTGTAGTGTTTAGTAATAAATAAATTGAATTCAAATTTTTCAGTTTGGGGAATTTACCGATACTGACACCAATTCAGCAAATATTACAAATTGGATTAATTTAAATCGACCTGATGTGGGAAGTGACACGGAAGTGAAAAATAAGTCTTCAGATATTGTAATAAATTTTTATATTTTTAAATTTTATATTAATTTATACAATTTTTGATGTTAGGATGTAAAAGAAATACTTGGTGGTGACTATATGGGAAAACGTTTACTAGCAAAGAAAAACTTAACCAGTGAGGAAAGATTAAAAATATGTAGAATTTTAATAAACTACGTAACAATTGAAAACAAACTTTTAGACAAAAGAGAGTTTCTTAATATAAGTAAACAAATTTGTACTATTTTTCCAGATGAAAATTTGGTAAGCTTAAAATTTCGATACACCTACAAATATTATTTTTGTTTAAATTATTTGTTTGTTTGTTCATATTTCGAATATGTTTATAGTATTAGATCTGATATTATGTACATATGTATTACCCTTTTTAAGGACTATTATTACACCAAAGGATGTAATAAAAGACGTCAAAGTGGGGCACTGTACTACAGGTACATTAACAGTAGGCACAAACGAGTAAAATTAGCAAGTACGACTTCCTCAGAAATCTCTTCAAGTGATACTTTGGAAATTAATGATCAAGAAATTGACGATAACGTTAGCGAAAATTGTAAAAAGTGGTTAAAATATAATTTGGAGCCATTTGAGGCTGTATTGGAGAAATGGCAGCAGACATTTGAATACCGAAAAAAAACTACATATGAAAATAATATTCAATATTTTCAAGATTGGCCCATCATCAAGTCCGTTCATGGAGCAAAATTAGTAAGTATTATTTCAAATAAATAATGCAGTATTTAATTTTAATTATACTTTGTTGCTTTTTAGTTAAATGCTGAATTTAATTTAATGTACCCCGGAAAAGACTTGTCGCTATTTAGTAAATGGGATGCATTTAAATTAAAAATTATTCAATATTTTGTGGACAACATTAAAGACAAACTGTATCGCACGTTTTTAGATATTATAAAAGAAGATAAGAACGAGAGTAAATTTAATATTATTTTTTTTTTATATTTTAAACCTTAATATTTTAACTCTTTTGTGCAGATACTACAAACTTTATTATTTGCCAACTCCTGAACACTATTTTAGTTCCTACAGGGAGGTACAGCACTAGAGAGGATACAAAAACTCCGCAGAAGAGAAAACGCAGATACACTATTCAGGACGGTGTTGAAAATTTTGCGATTAAAGTGAACAGTGTTATCGAATTTAATGAAACTATTGAAAAATTAAAAGATAGATACCATAAAGAAAAATCATCGCTCCAACCAACTATAATAGTAATTGAAACGGAAGATTTTGTAACGGAACAATACGTTTATGTAGATGGTATAGTTTTTAAATTTACTAGTTTTATAAGTTGTTTGGATACATGTTTTAAAACATTTTTTGCTTTAAATCTGAAATATCCATCACCTTGCATTTCTTCGTGGATATTTATACAAAAATACTTTTATGAAATTGAAGTTGCTAATGACTTACCTTATCCAAATAAAGTATCGGGACTATTAGCTTCTTTAAAAAATTAATTTAAAATGATTTGTTTTACCTGTAAAAAAGGTTATAAAGATGCTAAATCTCTGTTTCACCACATGAAAACCAGTCACAACTTACAAAATTATTCAATAGTGAAATGTGGGGAAGTAAATTGTTTACAAAAATTTTCAAATATAAAATCGTATAAGCGTCATATAATAAACGTTCATCAAAATCATGATTTTGAAAATTTGAACATTAACGAACCTTTAGATACTGCAATAAACCATAATACTTTCCAAAACTGTAATACCAATACTTTAATCAATTCTCCTCAAGAATCGACAACTCAAGAAATTCATTTATCATTAAAAACAAATACTCCTAATATTGAAACAAGCAATGAAAGTTGCAATTCTTTAAAAATTATTGATAAATTTCAATCTGATTTTATAGCTCAAAAATTGAAATTTTACTCGAAAAGTAATTTATCTCGAAAGGATGGACATGAAATTAATGATTATTGGTCTTCATTTACTACAACATTAATAAATAACTGTGAATTGTTAGTTCTATCGGTAGTAAATGAAGATGACAAAAATAAGGTATCTAATGCTTTTTCGCTTTTTAAAAACATTTTAGAAGATAATACATCCGAATATAAATTTTTGCAGTTATTACGTACTAAAAATTATTATAAAGATCCAGTTTGTTTTACCATTGATCACTTTTATTCTGAAGTTATGAAAAATGGTGAATGTACAATAGATGATAACAAATTCAGAGGATATTTAATGCCTCTTAAATTTCAATTCAAAAAATTCTTTGAATTAAACAATATGTTGAAATTAACAATAGACAACATGGTAAATCTGAAACAAAAGTCTTTAATTTGTAATTACATTAATGGTTCAAGTTATAACACCAAAATTCTAAAATTTACTTCCGATCAAATTATAATTCCGTACAATCTATATCTAGATGATTTTGAAATAAACAATCCATTAGGTGGTCACACAAAAACAAATTCAGTATGTGCTCTTTATTATAATTTTCCAACAGTTCCACAATTTTTATTATCAAAATTAAGTTATATATTTGTAGCTGGGTTTGTTAAAACTGCAAATGCAAAAGATTTTGGAAATGAAAAAACATTTAATGCATTGATTGATGAATTAATATTCTTGGAGAATATTGGATTAGATATTGAAGTAGAAAATGAAATTATTAATGTTAAATTTGTTCTTGGTTTAATATTGGGTGATAACTTAGGTTTAAACTCAATTTTGGGATTTACAAAATCATTTCAATCGTACTATTATTGTCGTCGTTGTAAACAAAACAAATTACAGATGCAAGAAAATTTTATTGAAATTGAAAATTCTCTTAGAACTGTAAATAATTATGACATTGATATAGATGCTAATGATTTTAGAACAACGGGAATTAAAGAAATATGCCCATTTAACAAGATATCATCATTTCACGTTACAAGCAATGTAGTTTTTGACATAATGCATGATATATTTGAGGGTGTTTGTGTATACGATATTTGTCATATAATTTTACATTACTTGAACGAGGGCACGTTTTCTTTGGATCAATTGAACAACAGAAGAAAATGGTTTTCGTATGGTGAAACAGAAATTGGTAATGTAAATTTATCTACAATTTTAGAAAAATCTAGATTACAAAATTATAATTTAAAAATGTCTGCGAGGGAAACATGGTCATTTTTACATTTTTTTCCACTTTTAGTGGGGGATTTAATTTCTGCAAACTGTCGAGTTTGGCATTTTTTGTGTTGTCTGCTTAAAATTATTGATATTATTACTAAATCTGAAATTTGTAATTCTGATTTAGATACTCTTCAATATTTAATTGAACAACATAATAAAAATTATATATTAATTTTTGGAGATAAGTTGAAACCAAAGCATCATTTTTTGGTTCATTATCCTAATGCTATAAGAGCGAGTGGTCCTCTTAAACATTTATGGAGTTTTAGATTTGAATCAAAACATCGCGAAGCTAAAATGTACACAAATTCAATTAATTCTAGAAAAAATATTATTTATTCATTATGTGTAAAATTTTGTTTAAAGTTCTCAAACTTTCTAGTAAATAACGATGGTATAGCTGAAATATTTTATAGAGATTCTGTTAAAAAAAACTTACATAACGAATACAATTCGTTATATATTGATCCTAGTTATAACATTAACACAGACAATGCCACTTCTTTAAAAGAAGTGCAATACAGAGGTACAATATATAAAGTAAATTATTATTTGTGTCATTATAATAATGAAATCCTAGAGTTACATAAAGTTCAAAATTTTCTGTTAAATTCTAATAACGATTTATTTGTAATAACTCACAAAATTAATATTAAGTGTTTTAACGAACATTATCAGTGTTTTGAGGTAGGAACTAACTCAAAAATTTTATTTATAAATTCTGTAAAATATTTTACGAGTCCACCTGTACATATATATAACGTACAAAATAAGTACTTTGTTAGAAATAAGTTTTTATAAATTAATTTATTATATTTAATTTTTAATTTTTTATATTATTTTAGTTTTAAGTTAATAATAATTAAAAATAAATTGTAGTAAATAACAATAAAACATTAATTTTTAAATAAAAGCATTTTACTTTAAATTTAAAGGTACCTGCTTTATAGAACTTTTAATTTGAAAATCGAATAACTCTCAAATTGAAAACATGGTGCTTTTAATTTAAAATTTTTAAAAATCAAGTTGAAAGTAGCTGGTTTTTGTTTTAATATTGGAATTGAAAGTATTTGCTTTTAAAATAAAATTTTATATATTTAATATAAATTAAAAACTGTGCCATTAAAATAAAAGTATTTACTTTTATCATATCTGTTGAAAGTAGTGCTGCTTTTAAAAGAAAAGAATATGCTGTCGACGCATTATTAAAAGTAAATCTTTTAATTGTACTTGCAATTTTTTTATTTATAAAGCAAAATTTCTTTGCGTGTGTTAGTTGCATAATTCAAGATGCAAATGATCAAATTAATCGCTAGAAATACGATTTATTTAAACAGCATATGAATAAGAATTAGCATTTACTCTTTCAAAAAACCTTTGACGGCCGAGATTCTCTACAAACCGTCAGCTTCACGTCAATATTAATTTTTTTCTTTATTCAACAGTTAAAATTCATTATTTTAACATTTTGTTTAGTTTGTTTACTTTAATATTAATTTTATTAGAAAATAAAAATTTATGGAGAAGATGCAGCTGCTAGGGTAATAAGAAATCTATAGTTTATAAACAAATGTTGTTTCTTGAAATGACAGATTTTTCAAAGATTCTATTTTGAGAAAACCAAATGTTCAAAGACACCGAGTTGAGTACGAAGGAGGTCAAGCAAGGTGTGCTCACAACATAAACTTCACCATTATCATGTTAAAGCTAGTATTTAAGGACATAATAATCTTATACCCATAAATCATTAAAATTATGGTCAATGTAAAATTTAACAGGGTTTTTGCTGCAAATCGCACTTTCCCTCGCGTTACTTGATTTTGTTGAAATGGTAAATATTCAGATTTGTGGCAATTAATAAAACAGTTACCATGTTACCTACTATTAGATTACAAAATACAGCTTCTCATTTAGCAAATCAATAAATGCGATAATAAAGGTAAAAAACGTGAAAACCATTTTTAAATTAAACTAAAACGGAATTACTAAAGCACTTTACGATATTTGAGAAATTTCAAACATGGTGCCTTAATTTTATACCTACCTAGAAGCGCGAATCCAAACCATTGTTCTAGAGAAGTAATTGATCAATCAAAAATGATCATTTTACATTTTTTTACTATAATCAAAATTAATAATGAAAAATATTGTAATAAAAACTGCAAATAGGAAGTAACTATTTCCAATATGCCTTTTTACAGATTTGCATCTGCTTACCTATTAAATAAACGATTTGCATATTTAATTTTTAATACACATGTGTTGCCATCTACAATTGCACTTTTAAACAACTGACTTATTTAAACAGAAATCTTTATTTGAAAACCGAAGAATTCTGTTTAGAAGAAGTTTGAAAGTACATTTGAAATAATATAAATTTGAAATAATTAGTATCAATATTTTTTTAAATAGTAATTTTGTGTGGTATTTTGGGTAAAAACATAGTTACAGATACATAGCTCCTACATAATTCTATATTTATTGGTATACATAATTATTATTATTAACATAAAAGTTGTAATTTAATGAGAAGTATTAAACAGCAATTGCTGCTTATTAATTCAATTATGAATTAAAATTCAATAAAAAGCAAATTTTTTCGAAAGACACACGAAACAAAGTCTCTTTCAGGAACATGACCTAACTTAATAATAATGGTGATCTGAAAACTTCTTTAAAATAGTTCAGAATTTCATAAGAATTTATATATAATCATTAATGAAGGAATTTTCTCTATTACTATATTATGCGACCTATTTATTATTTTCTATGTTAATTATTGCATTTGTGGAATATAGTGGACTAAATAGAAGTCATATACTTATACTATTATGCATACTATAACGTTTAGTAGGTATGTATATTTACTTCCCCAAAGCAATTGAAAAATCAATAAATTTTGGAATCATTCTCACGTTATATTTATATTATATTAAATTATACTATAAATATAATAAGAATTTTGCATTTTGTTTGAATATTACATTCTAGAATAATAATGTAGATAACTAATACATGTATAACCTTAATCAGTGTTATGTTCAAACGACGCCTACATGTTATATTCCAATCGCTGTACAACATGGTATCACGATAAAACACTATTGTACCTGACGTACCTGACCCACACAACTTACACTGTAATCAGAATGAACACTGAACAGTCATCAATACTCATTTAAAATCTATCACATTATTAGACAGGGTCCGCAAATAACTCTCGATAAACCAGTAAAAACCGAATTATAAGTCAACTTTTTCTTCTTCTTCTTCCTTTTTTATTAGTGAATCTTTTTTTTTATTTTGACTTTTATTATGGAAAATTATTCTCTTTTATTGCGACCTGTTTTTATTAACAGCAGCTTCAGTGGTGTTCCAAAGTTAGGTACTATTAGTATTAGTATTAGTAGCTATGAGCATATTGGTTTTACATCCAAGGTAGCTTGCTAGGCTTCTCTTAGATGTGCCAGTAACTCTGCTTTTTTTGTTGACGAAAGCAAGTCATCAACCCAGAGGGACCGCCGGCTTTACATACCTTCCGAAGCACGGAGACAATCATAAAACAGTTTAGACTCTTCTCGGATTCGAGCCGAGTACCTCAATGTCAACAGTTATTCAGCTAACAAACTATAGAGACCACAGAACATATACCGTGCGCGAAACGAGCACCAGCGCTAATCTCGAATTTAGCGGACACAATCCAACTAACTGACGGGAGATCTGAAATAGCAAATTAGCGCACTATATGTTTAAACTATTACTAAAAGGAGTATTTTTGTAATTATTTTTAATTATATGATATAATTATTCAATAAAACGATGTTGCAATCAAACAGCGATGTTTGGTATAAAAAGAAACGTATAAGAATATCAGCAAGCTCAAAAGCACATCAAATAAGGTAATTCTAGGAAAGATGGACCACATTTCTAAAAAAGCTCATAACTTTTATTTTTTGATATTTTAAAGGTAATAAAAGTTACCAAACCAATAACTAATCATTCTTTTCTTATTTAATTATCATAAACTTACAAAAGAACGCAAAGCCTAACCTAAATTTTCAAAAAAGTAAATGTATGTGTCGGCCCATCTCTCCTAAACACTATAGTAGAGATGGATCACACAGTATAATTATGTTTCTAATATTGTTTAATGTTTCTAATTGTTAATGTAATAATGTTTCTAATATTTTCCACCGAATTTAGAACATTTGCTATGCTTCTTCCACGTTTTCTAACTATTTTTATGGTTGAAATATTGAGAACAGGGGAAACTTCGTCTAACACTTTACCAGGAGTAATTTCATTTAGTTCAGAATGTTGCTTGGATGTGCTTGCTTGCAATTTGCTTCAATAATAGTTACTTAAATTCGAAAAATAATTTACAACCATCAAAATTCAACAAGAAATTTTACGTAGCAACGTTTCAACTATCCTTTTAAATGTGGTCCATCTCACCTAATTACATAGGAGAGATGGACCACACTACTCTAGCCGTATAAAGAACGATAGATTGTTTTGTAAGGTTAGGTAACGTTAGAAACAAATTATTTATTTAACACTATAAGAATTATTTAAAAATACTTGCCACGACTTTAGAAATATTATTAAATTTACAACGTTCAAAAACTTCTGGTACTAGTAATTTAACAATATCTTGATAACACAAAAATTAACAAATATTTCGAAACAGTTTCACACCAGTTTTTCTATAATAACACAATGAAGATAAATATGATATACACAATACCCTCTATTAAAAATAAGCAATAATTCTCTCACTGGTCCATCTCTCCTCGTGGTCCAACTCTCCTAGAATTACCCTAAAAACATTAACAAAAAAAATCCAATCAAATTATTAGAAGAATTTTTAAATTCACGTACACTGATAGGAAAATCTGCTTCAAAAGTCAAATATGGTATTGAAACCGAAATTATTGCAAAAAAAGCATATGAAAACATTTACAATGTAGAAATTTTAGAATGTGACTTAATAACATCTTCAGATTACCCGTGGTTATGTGCAAACCCATATGGCATTATTATTGAAAAAAAATTGAAATATTTATGAACCAAAATGCGTATTAGAAATAAAATGTCGATCATCGGCAAAAAATTAGATTTTTGTTGAAATCACTACAAAATGTAATTACAATATTTAAAATGAGATGATGAATTTACAGCAGAAATCCATTATTGACAACGAATTTTTTCTATTTTTTCTCTTTTGTTGCAGATTCTTATGGATACTCGATGCGTAATGCACATGACTTTTGTTTAGATTTTTTTAGAAATAGTCGAGCACAAAGTATGCTTATGTATAGTGGTTTGAGATTATTCAACGGTTTGCCGTTAAGTCTCAAATTAGAGACTGAGTTGGTGTCCTTTAAGAGGAATATAAAAAAATATGTTGGTTTAGAGTTTGTATAGGAATGCTGTGTTGCAAAGCTTGTATGTGTTTCTTGGGTTTTGTATGTTTTTTTATGAGTTGCTTGAATATTGTGTTTCTTAAATTTATTAGAGTATTACTTTTGTTTTGTGATGTAAATAGTGGTATTTTTTTGTACCAAATAAAGTTATTATTATTATTATGTTATTGTTAAGAAGAAATTTATAAAAACTAATGTTATATTAGCTTTTAACACTTTGTATCATAAATTCAAACTCACAACTGCGTGAAACTCTCCTGTCGATAGTTACAAAACACGCGTTGTGCAGCGCTATTTGTACTCGCGCACGGTTTCTATAGGACAAATGCCTATCTTTTATATTATATTTATATTGTTTAAAACTAAATTAATAGTTAACGTGTAATTGAGAAGCATTTGTGCAAAACCGATAATTAAACTTTTTAAATTATGTGGCAAATTGACAAAAACGTATAGCGAGCGATCGCCCCAATATTTTGGAATGATTTTTTTTAAAAATAATTTCTTAGAGGTCACACTACCTAATTCTAAAATTTTGATAAAATTGAAGCTGTCGAACAATAGAAAAAGCAAAAATAAGTTTGTATTTATCGGGGTTTGCACAATCTTGTGCAATACCGAAATAAATTAATTTATTTGTCCAATAAAATCACTATTATGAAGTATATTTTTATTAAGTGCATAGTATTATAAACTAAAAATCCAACATAATTAAGGTAAGAACGGTAGACACATTGCCTGCTTTTTCGACCGTCTAGCCATCAGACGATGTGTTTCTGACTCATTAGTCGTCATCGGTACCGTTTACTTGGTGTTATCACTTAATTATGTGCACTATACCAGCTACTGGTTCAACAATTTATGTGGACTGCTATACGCGACGTCACTACACAAAAATAGAAACCGCGCCAACGTGCGTTCTCAAGTAAAACTCTAATCAAATATGAAAGTCAAAAATCTTGCCCCCATCGTGCATAAAAGTTTAAAAACTAAAAATCCAACATAATTAAGGTAAGAACGGTAGACACATATGCGTAGAGACGTCGCGTATAGCAGTCCACATAAATTGTTGAACCAGTAGCTGGTATAGTGCACATAATTAAGTGATAACACCAAGTAAACGGTACTGATGACGACTAATGAGTCAGAAACACATCGTCTGATGGCTAGACGGTTGAAAAAGCAGGCAATGTGTCTACCGTTCTTACCTTAATTATGTTGGATTTTTAGTTTTTAAACTTTTATGCACGATGGGTGCAAGATTTTTAACTTACATAGTATTATATTATTATAACATAAATACAAGTGAAAAAAAACTTTAATTTTAAATTTACAAAAAACTAAATTAGGATGGCAGTTTCCTCTTCAAGGCAATGACAAAGTAAACGTTTCTCGTCATTTTCATCATCATTACTCCACTTAATAAGTTCTTATACCATCTGATTTCTGGTGATTCCTCTTCTTCCCAAGAAAAAAATTCTTGCTCTAATAAAATTAGTTAGTTTTAATTAGTAGCTCCTCTTCTAGAGATGGCAATATAAATTGCAAAGAATTTTTGTTAAAATACTGGATTTATCGGGTTTTGCATAAATGTTTCAGTTTGCAAGAGATTTTAAATGGTAAAAATTGATTTTAACTTAACTCTGACTTGCTAAATGGGTGAAGGAGCATTGAATTAGTCCGAAATAATATATAACTCATTTTCAGAAAAAATGGATTTATCGGCTTTTGCACGAGTGCTCTTCAATTCTAACCACGGAGATGAAAGTTGTAAAATGTTAGTGACAATAAAGCTCAATATTATTACTATTTATTTACCTTAAATTGAAGATATTTAAATATTTACTTACATAGGTACATTGTTTAACGAGTACATTTACCTGCTGTACTTGAAAGAATTCGGGGGTTTATAGACATAACCTATAGCGTAATTCGTTTATTTTTTATTTTATTATCTTTATTTCGTGTTTTTGAATTCTTTAAAATTTCTTTGCATTTCTTTACATTTTTAAATTATTTTACTCTCATTATTTAGTTTGCCTTCTTATACCTATACAGCAGTTTTTGTATTTTGTTATTAATTTTTAATTAGTTTGCTTTATCACCATTATTATTTTTTTCAGATTATAAATTTGTTTGTTTTTCCATCTTTGCTTGAGGTTTATTTTTGTTTTCTAGGAATTACATAGACTTTCTTGCCATTCCTAGATATTATATTTCTTTATTGAGCATTTGGATCTAGATTTATTTTAATTAGGTTAGGTTTGATCATGTACCGAATCACATGTAGATTTGGTTAATACCAGAACATGGGTAAACATAATAGTAAACAGTAGTTATTTATTGCTGAGTTAGTTAAGATTTATGTTTCCCATTGAAGATATTTAAAAGATTATGTTTTTACTACTACTACCTACTTTATGCTTATCTGTTTTGTATTCTTATTTAGAGATAATTTAGAATTAAAACTCTGACTATTTTAATTACCAAGGGTAAACAAAATATTATGGACTTAGATGGCATACTTTAGAATTAACCACCGTAGTTATACGGTTTGTTTCGCTAGACGATACTGTGATATCTATTTCCCGATTTATTCACATAGAAACTAAGCATCTCGTTCTCGTAGGTTGCACATCACTAACAAGTTTTTCTTCAATCTGTCGAAATCTAAAGTTACAAACCAAAGTAAAAGCTATATAAACAGACATAATGAAGGACAGGCAATCTAGATTATTTTGAATTGTCTCTAATGCTTAATCTTTAGAATTTTTAAAATACTGAAAAAGCAAAAAAATAAAAATAAAAATAAAAAATATATTAACAGACACAAAGTACAATCAATTTTTATTATTTTGGATTCAAGATTAAAACTGATAATGATGGCGTCATTCACTATATAACTATGTGTAAACTTTTCTATCAAGCAAAGTTCCACTTTTAATTCAAATGTTGCTATATACCATTATACACATTATTTGATACGAGATCACCTCAGGAGTAAGTCAGCTTGCCTCTAATGGATTTGATATTATAATAGGGTTGTCTAGAAAAACACAAATTTTTTGTTGGTAATCAGAAATTCAAAATTTCTTTAAAATATCAATCAATCAACAACATTTATTTGGCTATTTACATAAAATTATTTTTTAAAACATTCAAAAAACACTTGAACATTTTAAAATTTAATGATAAAGAACGAGATGATGAGAGATCCTGCAGTAATGCGTAACTCTCTTTGCCGGAAATTTTAGTGCTCGAGACACTTTTAAATATTTTGTTAAATTGTGACGTTTTAGTCCATATCGTTTCATAACTTATTAAATTTGGAAAGGTTGCACGTAAAAGTTTTTAAAAATTAATGTATTTACAAGGAATTTGGAATACCTAGGTATTCCGTACTAGTGACGTTGCTAGTGTCTGGTATCGTAGTCGTCTTCGTCTTCGTCGTGGTGGTGGTCCATTGTCAGTGTTTGTCGGAATATTGGTAGGTTTTGGTACCTCAATTTGTGTTTAAGTCGGAAAAGGGCGCTGTCGTGTCGCAGTTTCATCATATCTTTGATAAGTTTACTTTTTGAAATTTGGGTTTTAAAATATCAATAATTCCATTATTTTTAAAACCTCTGAATAAAAATCATAAATATTTTAATATCCAAGTTACCGCAATATTCATTACTATATTGTAATCAATTGTTATTTGCCTAATCGAGAAGTTGTCAATTAACATTGTTACGAGTGTAATTTTATTTTTTAATTTTATTAATATTCAACGATTGATTTGAAATTATTTTTAGAGTTGTAATGAATATTATACAAAAACGTTTTGCTAGTAATGGATCTGTTCAGAAATTCTGTTATAAATTGGCTGGATTTAACAAATATGGTTTATGGAGAGATGATTTGTTATGGGAGGATGATGATGTAACAGAAGCACTACGAAGAATACCAGAACATATCATTGATGACCGTAATTATCGTATTATACGTGCAGCACATCTATCGCTTAATGGCAGCATTCTTCCAAAATTAAAATGGACATTACTTGAAGATGACATTTTGTATTTAACCCCTTTCGTAAAAGATGTTATAAGGGAAAGAAAAGAACGTCAAGCATGGAACAACAATAATTGATGTTAGTTCATGAAATGTAAAATTTGTCTTAAATACATGTTACAATAAATTTGTTAGTTATTGTGGATATATAAAAGTTTAAAAATAGTATAAACGTCGATCGGTTGACAAAAGCTTATTACTCTTTAGAGGTCGAATTTCTACTCAAGAAATGTGCAAAATAGAAAGCAGATGATAACTTTCCTAAAACTGATAACAGAATTAATCAAAATAAGGAAGTGAGTAAAACTTGACATAACGGAACTAATAGCCATATTCTAACTAATAAGTGACTTATTTAGAACTTTTGAAGGAAGGATCTCACATAGTAATAACTACAGCTCTTGATTTTCTGGTTTTACTGCTCAATAATGCTTAATGCTTAAGCTGAACTTTTGATGATAGAAATTTATTAGCTGAATTAGTTTTAAAGCATTAATTATTATGAAATTATGCACTAGGTCATAAACTCAAAAAATCTATTAATTTAAGTACTAATGCATAATATAATCCAAATTTAAATTTTAACAGATTAGACTGTTGAGTTCAAATTGGTGAATATGATAACTCTGGCGTATATATTTATTTCAATTAAAATTAATTTTTAGTTAATCATTAAGATTTTTCCTTGTTTAGCACTTTGTTGATATGTATTTTGTTATACATAAATCTCTGGTATCTATTAAGCATTTAAAAAAGAGAGCCTGCGAACGCTGTTTATATTACCCTTACCTTTAATTATTGATTTGAAAAGTCTTGCCGACGCATACAGTTCATCAACGGTTGTTAATAAAATAGTGTACTTCGTTTTTAGCAATAATTGTTTGTGCACAGGGTTTTACCAAACCTTGAAAAAAACTGTTCTTTTCTAAAATTTTTACAAATTAATATTGTAACGAAAATTAAAATGTTTATTTATTTCTAAAGGGCTAATACAAATATTTACAGATACGGTTTATAATAATAAAACGATTACTACACTAAGATTAATACTAACACTAATTTACACTATAATTTATTTAACCCTAAGTCTATATTTATTTAAACACTCGGTATATTGTTTATCACTTCACTTTATTTATGTTTACTGTTCATTTATGTTAACACTTGCACGTTAAAACTGGAATTGATTTGTCACAGGAAAGCATCTGTATTTATACTTAAATGTTAGCTTCCAGAAACCTCCAGGAATTTCTATTTATTTCCAGATCGTTAATTCAGCTATATTTGAATGACTAATGCTGTTATCATGCATGACTCATCATACATGAAGTCATACATTAGTCATCAAATATAATTAGACGTTCTTTCGTAACAATATTTTCACTTACTAACACGTTTAGTTCATTGCTATTTAACAGCTATGCTCTTATGATCTGTGAGAGTCGTGGTTGACTCAACAATCCAATATAACCAAAATAAATAAAAGGAATTAATAATGCAATACTTCATTCATCTGATAATCAAAACTTAAAATTAAAAAAGCAGAACTACAATGATAAAATAATGAACCCGTCTTCGCTCATTTCATCACACCAACCACGCATTAACGTATAACAATTACTCACCATTGAAATATTATAATAATAATTTATACATATCATTTATACAATCATATAGAGGAAATAGATAAAAATGCAAATTAAAATGATTTTCTGTGTTACGGAAGCATTGTGAAAAACGGAAACGAATAGAATTAGGATTATTGTAGATAGTATAATTATTTATCTAGTCATCTAGTTCTGTACCCCACAACCTATATAGAATAATAAAGTCTTATTTGCTGGAGAGACACTACCTGGTTAAGTACCAAGATGAATACACGTCTCTATTCCCTATCAATGCAGGGGTTCCCCAGGGGAGCGTTCTTGGTCCGATCCTGTACATACTACATACGGCAGACTTACCAACCATGAAAAATACAGTTACTGCTACATTTGCGGATGATACTACCCTACTAGCGGTACACCAAAACCCAGCTATTGCCTCAGATATGTTACAAAGTCAACTAGACAAAATCCAGGTATGGCTTAAAACATGGCGCATTAAAGTTAATGATACGAAGTCAGTCCAAGTAACGTATACAATGGGTAGAGAAACGTGTCCACCAGTTTTCCTAAACAAAAACCAACTATCACAAAATAGCGATGCCAAATATCTTGGAATGTACTTGGACAGACGACTCACATGGGGCAAACATATACTTGCCAAAAGAAAGCAGCTTGGATGTAAACTTACCAAAATGCACTGGCTGATGGGACGAAAATCACGACTTTCACTTAATAACAAACTGTTGATCTACAAATCTATCCTGAAACCCATATGGACGTACGGAATTCAACTTTGGGGCTCAGCTTCCACATCTAACATAGAAATCCTGCAAAGGTTTCAATCCAAGGTTTTAAGGATGATCGTCGATGCACCGTGGTACGTACCAAACAAATTGATTCAACGTGATCTTCAAATAAGTTCGGTCCAGGATGAAATAACAAATTTTAGTAAGAACTATTTCGATAGACTTAGTGATCACCTTAACACCCTGGCAGTTAAACTAACCAAAGATAGCAATGTGTATAGACTAAAAAAGTTTAGACCCTCGGATCTAAAGCTGAGATTCCAACGCTGAGTAAACAAAAGTGTAAATGTAGTTGCAGTTCACCACGCCACATAACTTGTTAAATTGGATTACTCACTAGAACTATTAAGTTAAGAATAAAGTAGTGCATCATGGGATCCACTGCTACATGTCTTTTTCAAAGTCAAAATATTTACTTATTGTTACTTGTAAACAGATTGTAAATACTAACTGAAGATAAATTAAAAAAAAAAGTCATCTAGTTCAAAACTCTTCCGGCAAAGTATTTGGTACAACTTAATCTTCATATCAAATTTTTAGCATAAACCAAAAAATGCACAAAACACTTTTTCGAAACTAAAATGTTTAAGTTATCACAATATATAAATACACTGTATGTATTGATGTGGTAATTTTGTAGAAATTTTTCCACACACGTTTTCTTGCTCAGGTAACCCTGGTGTGCGGGAGCAGTTGATAATTTTCAAGAGTCGAAGGGCTCTTGCGGTTTTATAAAATTTAAAATATAAATTTTTCTTGTCTAAATAATTAACAAGTAGTGTTCCAAAAATTAATTAATTGCATTCAAATTCAAATTTAATAATTTATTGTAAAATATTATTAGGCTCGTACTTTCGATTCTACGCTTATCCAAATCGCCCGCTTATCAATATCGACATTCGTTCGCACAAATATAATTTTAAATTTTCCAATTTTAGATTCAAATCGAAATTTATAATTTTAACTGCTTTTTCCAAATTAATCACATCAATCAATCAATTACAGCTCGGTAGCAAATTATCAAAAATATCCAAATTATCAAAATAATCATACAAAAAAGGTGCAATAATGCATTCGCATAAAAATCACTTTATTTAATCAAAATATTTACTCACAATTTCAAAAAAATATCAAAACTCAGCGGGCATACAAAATCTCGCACTCGCTGTCGGCCATAGTTGGTTAAAAAAGCCACAAATTTCTATCTTTTTTCCACACTCTGTCCTTTTCCAATTTCAACGTTTAAAAATGAAATTAAAAAATTTTTACAATTTAGCACAGGGTGGGTCGAAATATTTTGTTTCGCGACATCTTTTTGCCCCTTTATGAATTGGAGTTATGGGCGCAGTCCAGAACGAAAATTCATAAACTCCAATGTCGTGCTACAAAAAAATATCGAAAGTCGTTTATAAAACTAAATCAAACAAACCAAACAAAATAAATCAAATCAAAGCTTCTTTCTTCTAAATTTTTCTATTTCTTTTTTATCTAAATATCTTGTTGTTGTTCTTTATTTCTTTCTTTTTGCTTTCCACATAATTATTTTTATACGAGGCGTCCATTTTGTCGGTATCTTTTTCTGCCGCCCCCCATTCGTCATTCAAAACTTCCACGTTTTCTTTTTCTCTCTCTTTACCTGTTCCTTTTCTTTAAAATCATTCATTATTTTGACTTTTACATCTTGCTCTGCTTTTAGCGACATATCTTCTCTTTGTTTTTCTTTTTTTACCAATGGTTCATTTTCTTGCGCTTCTTTTTTTAAAAATTCAAAAAACTCTTTTTCTTTTTCATTGGATCTTTTTTTTTCAGCTGTTCTTTTCCAACCAATTCATTTTGTTCCATCAGTTTTAATTTTTATAGTTTTGCTCTATTATTTCGTTGTCCTCAAATAATTCTGTTTTTTCATGTTCTTCTTTTTCCAATTGCTCATCTTTTCTCTGTTTTTCTCGTTCCAATGGTTCTTCTTTCACCAACAAGTCATTTTTTTCTACATTTTCTTGTTCTAGTAGCTCCTTTCCTAAAAATTCTTTTTCTTCTTTATTGGACACTTTTTCTTCTAAAATTTCTTTTTTTGTACTACTCAAACTTTATTGCTTCCGCATCTCCTTTCCAATTCCTTCAACAATTCTCTCTTCTGATTCCTTCCTATATCTTTCGTCTCTTTTCTCTCTATTCTGGTCTCTTTTCTCTCTATCCTGATCTCTTTCCAATAACTCTTTCATATTTTCTTTGTGCGTATTGCTCATGGTCTCGTCAAATTTTCTAAACATTTCTTTTATTTGTTTGTCGGTTTCTTCTTTCCATAATGGTATTAATGATCTTATAATGCCAGTGATATCCATGTCGTCACTTACTTTGCAAAACTTTTTAAAGTCTCTGCGCTGTGGCGCTAAAAAGATGCTGTGGTAGTTTGGTAGAAAATCTTCAATCTATTGTTTGCCTCGGGTTAACTCTGGAGTGCGGGAGTAGTTGGTAATTTTCTTAGGGGTCGAAGGGTTCTTGCGTTTTCTACAGCCAAAAGTTTCTGTGGTAATTTTGTACCAAAATAAAATAAAATAAAAAATTTCTTCTTGTCAAAAAATAAATACTCCAATAATAAATTTTCAATCCAATTTAATTTAAATTTTCGGTAATGTAAAATTTTACTTTTATCCGATGGGAACGAAGTTTGATTTGCCTTTATCCAAATCGACGGCTTATCAATTGCACCATTCGTTCGCACAAATATAATTTTAAATTTTCCAACTTTTAACTTCAAATCGAAATTTATAATTTTAACTGCTGTTTCCAAATTAACCAAATCAATTAAAATCTACTACCGTTCGGCAGCAACGTATCAAAAAATATCCAAATTATCAAAATATCAAAAATAACTACGCAATAATGCAAACGCATCTAATTCACTTTATTTAATCAATCAAATTAAAATACTACTTACAATTCTCAAAATTTTTAAAACTCAGCGGGCATACAAAGTCTCGCACCCGCTGTCGGCCATAGTTGGCCAAAGAAGCCCCTATCTCTATCTTTTCTCTCCACTCTGTACTTTTCCAATTTAAACGTTTAAAAATGAAATTAAGAAATTTTTACAATTTAGCACAGGGTGGGTCAGAATATTTTGTTTCACGACAGTATATTACTATACATTTACTATACATTATGCATATTAATATATTGTCGTGTTTTAATTTTCTCTTTCACGATAAACCAAATAAATACTCTTATGGTGCTTGGTGGGTTGATCACCAATCTAAATATAGTTGCAAGTTGGATGATGTCCACGGCTAGCTCTTTGTAAATAAAAGAAGTTAATTGAATTGAACGATGTAATGGCTTTAATAATTCTAATTTAAACATAAATAAAAAATAAAACAGAACAAAAGCTTATATTAAAAAATGTTTTTAAATAATATGTGCAAATTTTCGTCACACTCTGCATCGTTTACAAATAAATAGTGCGTCATGCGCACCAACCAATATGAAAATGAACACTGTCGCTTGTAATTTAATTATAGTTGTTACTTCGGCGTTTTTAATTATCATCACTTTAAATACCTTGAATATTATCTTTTAGCTATATTCAATGTTCATCTAGGAATCTTGGCAAAATGATAATCGGATTTATATCTTGGATCATCGATCTCTTTATTTAATTTTGTATTCCAATAGAACCATTAAGATAATATCTACCAACTTCTTTCTCCTTCAACACTTCGATTTTCCAATATTAATCGATTTTTAATTGATGTTTTTCTAATCACGTTGATTTCCAGATTTGCTACAATTTTACACAAAACTTCAATTTTATATTTCCACAAATATAATCATTCTTGGTGATCACACTCAAATCTCAATCTACTAAATTATTTACTTTTTTTGCAATTAATCTTTGCAATTCAAAATCTTCGAGAGATCAATCACTTCCAGTGATCAACCAGATCTACTTCATCCCTTTTTTTATCCCTGCTGCCCAGGGCAAAAACTGGACGTAAACGAAAAATGTTTCTCCACTTTCATTGGCGGATTTTATTGTTTTTGGCTCAATTTCCTGCACTGGACGTAAACGAAAATTATTTTGCTTCCGATTGGTTACATTTATTCTTCAATATTTGCACAGGCATTTTGATCGATTTTAGTATCAAACGGCGCGCTTTTTAAATATTAATTTTCAGGTATTGGTTATAAGTAATAATAAAATGAAAACTATGGACTAATGCTACACAAACGGAACCTTTATAAAATGGACAATTTTTCAAGCTCGAAACTACAGCGTTCAACCAAACTCAACTCTTTTATTCAATTTTATAATTATTTTTGAGTAAAAGTAAATTTTATTTTTGATTAAGATTAATTTTTTAATATAACATTTTGTTTTTAGGAATTTACTTGGCTTGCTATCGAAAATACAGTTCAATATATTATTAGTTTCAAAAAAGTGTTTTGTGCATTTTTGGTTTATGCTAAAAATTTGATATGATTAATATCGAATTACACTACTTAAACCACTTATCTATTGATTATCAACTTAATCTTCTTCCAGTAGAAATGGATTTAGCAGCACTGTCGCTGCAATAGCGGCACACTAGCTTTGCATGCCCGCTACATCGCTGCAACCCGTCTGTGATAGTAGAAAAAAATTTTAATAGCTGCAACACCGCCGCAACATAACCGCACCGTAATAAAAATATATAAAAAAAACGTTCCAAGCGCTGCAACACCGCTGTTCTGTAGCCGCAACACTCGACAAATAATCATAGATCATTTAGCGTGCGAGCAACCAAGGTACTAATGGTGAACGTGTTTCTGGTTTAGTTCAATCCTACTGCTTTCAACAAAAGGTCCAACTTCTAACCACAAAATTTGTGCATATTTAAAGTATGGTTTATTGTTCATATTAAAAAAATCTAATGAAAAGTGGATGTTAATATTCTGGTCTGAAACATATGAAACTTCAATAATCTGAGAACTGAGAACTGCTGATCACGGTATTTGGTTGAGGTCATTAAATAGGAAGACATAATATTAATATAGATGGTTATAATTAGGATGTAGATTAAATTTAAGCTAAAACTATGTAACATCTTACTGAAACTTAAAAATAAAGAACCATTGTTATCCACCAAATAGTTTTACTATTTTTTTTTTATTTTTTTATTTAAAAGTAGAGGTCAAACTGAGCATTTACAAATTTTTCCAAAATTTTTTGAGTACGTCTAAGGTAAGAAAATAATTGTTAATAGACCGGCCGCTGACGTCACGGGCCGGTTAATTCAAAAATAGCGCGGCTTTAGAAGCCAATAAAAACAGCTCAGTTGCCAAGTTGAAACTGTTAAAAGTTGATAAGGTAGATACCAATTTCACTTGATACACGTGATATCTAGTAGTTGTTCGTCTTGTTTTGATATTCAAACATTAATTTCAACAACAGCGCATAATTATGGTTAATTTTCATTGATCAATCGTGGCGCTCAGTTTAAATACTTTTCCAAATTTCCAAATTTCTTTCTTAAATCTTAGACTGAGTTTTGAGACTAACCAATTATACAGATAAATAGCATTTTGATCAAAGTTTTATGTTCATATATTATTTTAAAAATCTGTGACTAGTGAAACTCATCCATTGTGTTTCAATACGACCAATCTAAATTACCCAAAGGTGGTACAAATAATATAAAAACAATAATATTTCACAGCGATGAACAATAATATTTCTAAGTGATGATCATTAATTTTACACCAAAATACCTATTTTGCTACTAAGACATTTTTTTGTGCATACTTAAATTAAATTTATATTTTTCTAAGTAGGTTTGTTTTTGGAAGTGAAAGTCGCCAGTCGATTCGTGATTTACTATACAAATATTTTGTTGCTTTATCAAGTTTCATACTTGAGTACAGACCCGTAGCCAGGATTTCATTTCGGAAGGGGCACTTGTTAAACATAAAATTTTCGAGGGTTTCCTTTCCGAAAATTTGTATTATTACAGATAAATTTTTTCAATATTTTATTTTTCTAAATTTATTAAAAATGTTAGTCTTTCTTCACCAGTAGAATTTCTTAAGAGGGGTAAAGTGTCCGAGATACAAAAAAACAGCATCTTTTTGTGATTTTTTTTTCAGAGTATACCTTATTTATTAATATTTTTTAAATTAAATTATTATTATTATAAACGAAATCTTTTTGGTTTCTTAATTTCAGATAAAGCAATCATGAGTTATCCCTGACTACCGCATAATAACTTTTTCCTTGTGGTGACTCGGTTTTCACTACTACCACTGCCTTATTTTTCAGTATTTTTTTATGAACATTTTGCAGAATGTTCTTAGAATAATGCTTAATAATGTAAATAATTTAAAAAATTTTAATAAATAAGGTATCCTCTGAAAAAAAATCACATAAATATGTTGTTTTTTTGTATCTCAAATCCTTTTCCCTCCTTAAATAAGTTTTTATTTGTTTTAAACTAGAAAAACTTCTCTCGGCAGTTGCTGTAGTCACTAGTAATATTGCAAATATTTTTATTGGGGTTCCGACATTGGAAAAAAATTCTTCAGAACATTTTGCCCATGTATATAATGAATTCTTTGACAAATCGTTCACATTTAACCATTTTTGTTACCAGAATTCGAATTCTTCTTTAAGAATTGCTGGGTATACCTATTTTATTATCAAAATTCAAATTTTTTTTAAACATTTCAAGGAGGGGGCACATGCCCCTAAGTGCCCCCTCTTAGATACGGGCCTGCTTAGGTATCGGTTGATCACTAAAAAATAATAACAAAAACATACAATTAAATAAAATAAAAGTAAAAGATAAAGTAAAACGCTGCAAAAAAAATTCAGAAAACGTTTTAAATTTTTAAGAATTTTTCAAAGATTTCCAAAAAATTAAAAATAAATAACTTTTTTAGTTTTTAACAAATAATCAAGTCAACGAATACCTGTTCATGGTCTTTAGTAACACAACTGTATTTTGATTGTATTGTATGTTAATTTTGTTTTAGTTTTAAAAATCAGGAAGAGTAGTAAGACCAAGTTAGATCTACAAGAGTTTAACCATTTAAGTTTTAAGAAAAATTTAAAGCAATCAGAATTTATTTAAAAATATTATGGACTAATAGAATCGTTGCAAATGTCATAAATTGTAAAATTCTCATAGCTGTAAATGTTTATTATAATTATTTTAATAATAATCAAGGTAATAAAAAGATAATCTCATATCAAATAACTAACGTAATAAAAATTCGTATAGTTGATTATATTGTCGTGAAACAAAACGATTTTGACCCACCTGTGCTTAATTGTTATTCTTTGCAAGTTTCATTTTTGAAAGTTGGTAATTTAGAAAGTGCAAGGTGGGGAGTCGAAAGGAAAGATAATTACTTTTTGCCAAAAATAGCAGCACAAGCCGGTCGTTCGAGTTTTGGTTTTTACGATATTGATTATTATTATTCATTTAAATAGTTTTTGAACAATTTTATGTAAGTTATGAATTAAATTATTCTTCAATTTCATGTAACATGTAAAAATTAATTTTATAAAAAAATATTATCACATGTTAATAACCTTAATCATTTTATACGATATTGAGTAATATTTCGTAAAATTTTGTGCGATTATTTGATTTGAGATTAAATGAGAATTTATTATTGATTATTTGGAAATTTGTAGTGATTTTTTGTTTGTTTGATCATATAAAGAAGATTTTGATGAAAATTGTTTATTTAGAAAATAAAGTTTAAATTTGAGAGCAAAGTGTGGCATGATTGATAACACGTCAATTGGATAAGGAAGTCAAAAGTTTGAACCTTGGAAGAAGTATTAAAATTTTACATTTAATTTTAAATTATTTGCGATTGAATTATTTTTGAAAGGCATTTTTTTAAAAACTGGAATTGATTTTTATTTTGAAACTAAAAATCTTTGACCCTTGAAAAATTACCCACTGCTCCCTCACACCAGAGTTGTTCTGGAAAAGCAAGTGTTTTGATGAATTTTTCAAAAAAATTATTGTAATATATTATGTTATCTGAATTGAATTAGTACTCTGGAGTCAGTTGTACAATGTGAGTTTAAACCAGAAAATTTTTGCCCTAAGTTCGTAATAAAATTTTTACTTGATTGGTATTCTAAAAGGACGATTACCTACTGACCATCTCACCATTGGTACTGGCCAAAATTGGCCGTAAAAGTATTATAGATTTTTAGTATGGATTTACTATTTAACAATTAAAAGTTCTGTATAATTTATTCAAGAAACTGAGGATCATCAAGATCACCGCGGCGGCCTTCGAGAAAATAGCAGGTTTATGAGAAAACATTATAATTTTCAGAATAGAAAAAAATATTTAGAAACTAAAGAATTGGCAGTCCTAAATATAGTCAAGTGTAGAATACACACTAGTCAATTTGAGTGAAAATAACGAGGCGTTAATAATTTGCAGATAAAAATTAAATTGCACATAATTACATTGTTAATTATAACACTCAACTAATTTTCAGAGTGGTTTACTATCGTTATTATTACTAACCAGTAAAAAGCTATTTATCTTATAATTTTGATGCTTTAATTACAAGCACATATAATTAAGTAATGAATTAACTTAAAATTGGGTAAGTGCAATAAGTAGGTACATATTGTTAATGCATTAGCAAATACGATAAACTTTTTAAGCTATATTTGCACAATCTTTTAAATTAAAAACAAACAAAAAATTATGTATTAAATTATGTACATAAATATCGCTTAATTTTAAAAGGATATGTTTATTTTGGCAAAAGATGTAATAATAAAACACAGCATATAATATAAAATTATATAGCGTAAAATAAGTTCACAAGTAATAAGAAAACTAAGCGGATAAATGATAAATGACGTCTACCTGCGTCCTGCAACAGGTTATTTGAATTATAAAACAATGGTATCTGCGCGTGATAAGCTTTTAAAAACTTCGTCGTGTTGTCGTCAGCTTAATATACGACGCCTAGATTATATATACATCCACCTGCCAATCCAATCCACTCTTACGTAGTCCGGCGGCGTAAAATCCGTCATCGTAACGTGTTTAGTTGCGTCGTAGCGGTCGTACAATCAGCCGCCAAATTTAAGATGAACAAAATCGGAAGTACAATAACTTGAATAATTGCCAAAATCGTGTCAAGTGATACTAAAATTTACATTAAAAAATCGTTTAATTTATCTATAAATTTTGATAGCTGTTTAGAAAGACGTGATTGTACCCTGTAAGATTTGTGTTTATTTACTTATTTAGAATATTTAGTGTCACTTGCTTAAATTAATTTTTATAACAAACATTTATATTGCTTCAGATAAAAAATTACATTTAAATATTACCGTAAAAACTCATTTTATGCACTTTTTTTACTATACACATACTTTCGAAAACGCTTAGAAGTCGAACATTTACCTACGCTAATTGATTGTATTGTGATTAGCAAAATTATAGCTTTTTGCATTAATGATTTATTAAAATTGATGTAAAATCAATAGCTGGTAAATAGCACATACTATTATATAAAAGTAGTAAAAAACTAATGAAGTTTTCTTTTCGTTTCTAATTAAATTTATAACATAACAACGTTCCAATACTTCATCAATTTAATTTCACGTGAATTGTAATGTTTAACAAAATTAATTAAAAATTAACTTTTTTTATATTCCCTTACCTAACGAAATACCGTTTCCAGTATATTCTATGGATTCAAGGATCACGCTAGAAAGTGATAAGTTTAATGAAGAAATATTTTGAATTTTTAAAATATGAGTTAATTAAAATTGCGTTCTATTCCAAAAGGCCACCAATAAATTAATAATTAACTCACTGAAAAAAAATTCACATGTATTCTTCGTGGTATAAATTATCTTAAACCTTATTACATAATGTGACTGTTAAATTTTAAGATCATTATTATTTTAATAAACTCGCTCATCAAAATGTGCACGAGTATTTAATACAAAATTTATTATTAGTGTTTAAACTAGCAATAATAATACTTAAGTGCTAGCTTCTTGAGATGCAAATTACAATCAAGCCGAATTAAAATTAATTTTCTTGTCATTTATTGATTTTATAAAATTAGTAATTTTTGAAATAATTGTATAGCATAAAATGTACAACTCGGAAACCGACAATCCTATAGACTTTCATTTTCAAGTAAACACAATTTTGTACAACGAAGTGACACTAAATAAATATTAAGTTTAATAATTAATTAGGAATTTGAAATAACTATATTGCAGAGAATGGTATTCGAAATTTATGTATTCGTTGTTTTCGTAAAGAGACAATTTTTACATTTGGAAAAAGACTAAAATGTATAATCAAAATTGAAAATGTCGTCAAATATTTATGAAAATTTACCTTTGACATCTCTCAGTCGAGAAAATAAAGAGAATATTCAAACGGATAAAGATGAGGTATCATCAGCAAACAAAATTAAAACAATACAAAATTCGCTAAACACATCTCAAAATAGTGCAAACAATTCTTCCGGTGTGCAAAAAACAAAATTTCAAAACAACATACCTAGAACAAAATTGAAAGTTTCCAAAAGCATTGCCGATATATTTTTTAAAAATACTAAACGAATAAAAAACAACGATAATCATCAGAACATTCTTAAAGAAACATCGAGTGGTAACGAATTTGTATCGGAAATAACAACGGATGATCCGCAACTAGTTGTCGACACATGTGACGATGATTATATAAAACCATCTGAAAGTGTTGAAGATGATAAGAAAGTATGTCAGAAAAGTGGAAATCAACATTCGACTTCCACATCTACTTTCGATGACGGTTATGAATCATGTAATAGCACCCCGCTTGGTTCAGGTGAGAAAATTTATTTTATTCTGTATAAGAAACGTTGTGAGTCAGATTATAGTATAGCTGAATATATAAAGCCATTTTAAATTGCTAACAAAAATTGCCTTTAGGGTTACTAGGTAGGTACATCAAAATTGCATTATTTCAATTTAATTGACTCGCATATAAAGTTTCCAAAAATATAATAACAAATTTAGATTTTTAAAACTTAACAATATTAAATTTGAAATATCGAAAATTTACATATTTCTTTAAATGCAGATTTGAAATTTTTTATAGGATAATAAGGCTATGCAAATCTTATCATAAAAACAAATTAAAATTATCTATTGAAAAATTTATAAGTGTAAATTTCAATTCAAGTTATCATCATGCTACAGGTAGTATTCAAACCTGATCAATTTAATTTAACAGTGCAACGCTTGTAAAAGCTACAGCTCTATAATTATTAAGGATTATCACCATAAACACACGTAATTTACAATATAATAGTAAATAGAAAAATTTCCTGTGACCCGAATCAGATATAATCAATACAATTTAGGTATCTTTCATGTTTTATAGAAAATATTTAATAATAACCTAAATGAAAAGTTAAAATAAATTAATATTAACAGCAAGTTAGAGATTGCAAACGAATTCTTTAACCAATACAAAAATTAATGCTTTTTTACTTTTATTGAATGATACTTTTATTACATTTTAGTTGTTTGTAATGTAATGCCAGGGATTAATCATGGTTTAGAGTAATAATTTATATTCATTACCACAAAGTGTTGAGTATTGAACCTTGAAGGTGTGAACAAATTTATACTAGTTGACCAATTACAATAAATATGTCATAATTATTTAAATTGCCAAATTAAACATTTTTATGCAATTATGCGTATAAAAATGGTTAATTTTACGCAGAAAAATTATAGTAGTCAACTTGCGTATAAAAGTAATAATTACTTTCTCAAATGAATTACGACAATAGCTATCCGCTTATGCCGTAAAAAACTTTTGTGAGTAAACACATTTATTATTGGCTATTATTAGAGTTATTTGTTAGTAGTTGATCATTCTATTTGTTGTTAATTAAAAATTAGTTGAAGTAAGTGATATAAAAAGACGGCAAAGCAACTAATTTGTTTAAGGTGTAAAAGAATTTGCTTGAATTTTAAAGGTTTTTATAATTAAGATATTATAAACCTTTCAGCTGTTATTTTTAAAAATTTTGTATCAGTAAAAGTGCATTATGTTATTTATTATTATTTATTTATTTATCAAACTATTATGTTATTTTTTATATTAATAACTATTTTAATAATTAAAATAATAACACGAAAATCCTTTAAAAAATTTAATTACACTGTACATATATTTTCGTATTAAAGATGCAATAAAACTTCTAGTATATGGGATATAAGTAGTTCAAAGCTTTGAAAGTTAGCATTATAATTAAATTGAAGTTTTACTTCAAACTGTTGTATTGCGTTATTAATATTACTTTAATCAAGAACCAGATTATATTTTGATGGCATTACGATAAACGGTTTTTTCACTTTTCAATACCTACTGCTAAATCTCGTACTTACATAGTAGTTTGAGCTAACCCTCTTGACAGTATACCTAGGAAAAATGTACAAATCATACAAAAGAAAAGTTTGTAATTATTAGTAAGTAAGACAGTACCAACTAGCCAGTTACACATGGGTAAGAGTACTCAGTGAGTCACTTAATTAGTTACTCATAGAGACAAATCAGGATTGATAATAATCGATGGATAAGTGGTTAAGGTAGTGCCAAAATTAATGATATCACATGTTTTTAGAAAAACCAAAAACTTAAAATATTTTAGTTCTAAAACGTGTTTGTGTACTTTTTGTTTTTTCTAAAAATTTGTTGGTATGATTAAAATCAGGATTGGTTGATAGCGAACCAATCAATGATTTTAATTGCCTAAAGTGTAAATTAAAATTTTACCAATTTTATTTAAATTCATTACAATACCTGTAAAATTATAATTTTTAAAACGTGATTTGCCATTTTACATTTAAAAAGTATTTAAGTATTTAATTATTTAATAAGTAGTTAATTAAGTTTCATCAAGATGTTCCCTGTATATCAAAAGCTTCAACTTCAAATATAGATTATAATATTAAAAAATATATAAGGTTATTAGCCTGGTAGTTACCTGAAACAACTGTTAATGCTTAAGGTATTTGGTTCAAATCTAAGAAGATGTTAACTTCCTTAGAACATAAAGCTGGCAATGCTTCTTGATTGATGATTGCCCTCATGAAATATTAATCAGGGTTACAGGCACATTCCTCAAACAGGTTTAAGCACAAGTTAAGTTTTTCATTCAAAAATTATTTTAAAAAAATTCAAATTCGGATGATTAACACTTTATTGCAGTAACATTCAGCGATTTTAGCATACAAACATACTTAAAATTATTCAGTTTACAATGCAGTATATAATTTTATTACAAAAATCTCGCCACATTTAATCAAAATATATTTGAAATTTCGTGAAAAAGTGCGCTTTGCAAATGTAAATAATTAAATGTCAGTTGATAAAATTAAAAACAAAAACACAGATTATTTGTTTTGTTTCACTACAGGTGAGTTGTACAATGTGGGTTTAAACCAAAAAAATTAGATTAACCAATAATATTTCTTAAAAAACAGCTTTTCAAAGTATTTCATTGGTTAACCCAAATTTTCTGGTTTAAACTCACATTGTACAACTGGCCCTTAGTACGTCGTCTCACGTAATATTTACTTTTTCCTGTATACAATTTCTACAGTTAATTTAAAGTTAAACTATTAGATTAGTTAAAAAATTTTAAAGTTAAACTATTTCTCAAATTAATAAGTTTTTCCTTAATGATCAAGTTTTACACTTGAAATTATGGAGTCTAAAAATTTAAATCTGAAATCAAAATTTATACCATTCATATCCAAACAATTAGAGCTAAATCTGACATCCCATGATAACATGAAAGTATACGAATAGTGGTCGCTGTTATAGGAAGGACGGCGAAATGCCGGCTTTTTGGTTTAAATTATAATAGAATATAATTTTTTTAAATAAATAGAATTATATTTGACCTTATATTTAAAGTTAAAGTCCATTTAAAAATACAAACGTTTTGTATGCTTTTATTTTTGCAAAGAATTTTTGATAAATTTTAATTTAGCAGTTTAAACAAATCCTGTAAATATTAAAAAATTGGATGCAACTGTTAATATAAATAATGTTGGATATTCTACGTTAGTATATACAATTTTAGCTTTTTCCGAGATTAGAGAATTTACAGTAATTAACAAGGCATTTGTTTAATTAAGTAATTAAGTTATTTATTTTTTTTTTTAATGAAAAGAAGAACTCTAATTATTATTAGTAAACTAAAAATATAATTTTGCAGGCTCATAAGCATAAATAATTATAACAATAATTTTTATTCATTTAAACTTGATCATTACATTTTAAAATAATGTTTAAAATTTAAAGTAGGCTATAAACACCGGAGACTAATACCGTCAGGTGGTTTAATAGAGTAATAAGTAGTATAGTACAAAGTTAAAGTTTCGGGTTCGAAACCCATATTTCTAAAACTCGATCCGCTGGCATCGGTGTACATCGAAATTCATTGGGTAAAATAATTGATTCTGAGTTTACATATGTAAGTATGCCGAATTAACAAGAAGCCAAGGTCACAAAAAAATTGGATTAGTTCTAGAGTTATTAATAACTTTTAATTTATGTTTCAAAACTTTATTTGATGGTCAAGTGCAAACTTAAAATTGAATGCTTTAGTAGCTTTTTTAAATTGCAATTTGGCATATAATCTGAAAAATATACGTGCATTCTTAATTTTAACATAATATTATGTATTTAACGTTGTTAATTAATTTATTACAATAATTGGTGTCTAGACCACATTATTCCACAAATGAATTATTTGGAAATTGTGTTTTCACAGAAAGCAGTAGTGTTTATAAAAAATGAATTAGATTAGATAATTGTATTAAAACACGCGTTGGTCTGCAGCGATAGATTGAAGTGGATAGTCCTAAACATAATATAAGTTTTAAGCTAAAACATCTGATTTTCTGATTATACTTCTAAAATCAATCAGTTGTCAAGCAGTCAGAAAAGTTGGTAATTATTCGTCGTATTCGGAAATTGGATCACAACTATGTGTAGTAATCAAGAGAAGGAACTCCGTCATGATAATTTGCCCACAGTGAAATAGAAGGTTCCTCTAGTATACCCGACGTGGTCAATTATGCTCACGTTCTAGCGCAGTTACTTATAAATAGACAAATAAACTAAAATATTAAAATAGAAAAATTTATTTACTATTAATGAAATTATTTTACTAAAAACAATTGAATAAACATGTTATGGATAGGTACACAAAAAAATTAGCAATATACTATTTATTCTGTTGTTACGAGAACGTGCAACTACAGCCTACGGGAATAATGGTTGGAAATTTCTGTTATAAAGCAAAACGATGTAATTTTTCCTTCCGGTATTTTAACTCACGTTGCTATAGGAATTCTTTTTCAACCGATAGCTTTTGTAATCTTTGCGTGAATTCACGTGTAAACTATTAATTTGTATATTGTAGAATATGGATTATGTATGTATGTGTGTATTAGCTTATGTATATCTCTCAGTGTACCATCTACGAAAGTTAACACTACTATATTATTACGGTTTGAATTTTTTTTAATTCTTTATTAAATTTTAAGTGACGAGATCATCAGATATTTATTGTTTATCGGGTATTTTTTCGATTTCTATGATTCCTTATATGTTTTATTTTTAACTACATATATGTATATAAAAATATACAAAAATTATTTCTACATTGATTTATACCTCAGTCTGTCTGTTACACAGCAGTAGATTGGTATGATCGCCGGTTTAAGTTATTAAGTGGAAATTTGTTTTTTGTGGATATCGAGACGCCGCGGATTTAAAAATTAGCACTGTATTTACATAGTTTAGCTAATTGATAGACTATTAAGCTCAAAAATAGAAAAACGTTTGTATAGATGACTTCCGCGATGGCGGTCATTTGGATCGGCAAATATATAATTTAAATAAGCTTTTTCTAATTACTTTAAAAGTTTTTTAACCCTAGCCACTCACGAATCATATTATGATAATGTTTCCATCAAGATGTGCATATTTACAAAATAATAGTTAATTGTATATCGAGTGTTCGTGCATGAACTGACTTCAGCAAATGTTTTTTTATTAGATGGATACAGGGGAAAGCACATATTAATACGCTTCAATATAAGCGTAATTTAAAAAAATTGCGTACTTGAAACTTTTCTATATACAAGCAATAAAATGAGTTCAAGAGTTGTCTTCTCTACAATAAAAAGGGTTTTCTGCAAACCTTTTGCATAAAACTTGAGATTTGCATATTAAACGAGTAAAAGTATATTCCTATCAGAGAATACTATTCTTTAAGATAAAAAATCTCACTTTTAATAAAATTAAACTAGTATAACAAAGTTGAAAATTAATGTATTTTGTGCAATAAAAAAAGGTTTAATTATATTTTAAAATCAAAGTAAAGAGCAAAGCTGAAAATGTTAGCTTACTCTTTGTACAAAAATTAAATATAAAAGAAAATAGGACGATCATAGAACATGGCGGTTAAATGAGGTAAATGAAAAGAAAAAAAAACATATAGGTAATTTAAAAATAGTACAGGAAGTTGGTGTAGTGACTTGGAGGTATGCTTTGAATTGTAGAGTAGAATAGGTTTAATAAACTAGAATAGGTTTAGTACCCAGTTGCTACCAATTACTTATGTCGTGGTAATTATTTCACGTTAAGTTGTAGGTATATTGCAAACAAAATTTTCATTAGGTATTGAGCGTGTGATGCAATTTGAAAATTTTCAGAGCTGTCATTTTTAAACATTTAAAAGAAAGTTAGAATTATTGCTTTGTTAACTTAGCATAACCAAGGAAAGTTTTAAGAAAAAAATCATTTGCTGTTAGCTTGGTTAAATCTTTGATAAAGATAGTAAAATCTGCTATTCGTGACATACACTACTGTTAAAGGGTATTCCAATCTTTCATTCTTCTTGGGTATAATAGAAACTTTCAATTAAATATTAAATTAAGACACAAAGCTTGAATTTTATTTGGCAAAGATGTACCCATCCCACAATATCATTAAATTAAGCGCTGCCGGGTAAATAACCCATTATAATTACATTTTCATTTAAGATTCTTTGGAATTTAGATTGTTAGTTTTCTCTATACTGTTTAACAAAGTTTACGAAAATTTTGAATAATTATTATGATAGATTTGAAAAACTAGTTAAGAAATTCTAAATTTTCATTTCATTTTAATTGTAGATATTATATAAAATTTTTGTTTAGTATTATTTTTATTGTACAATTCACAGTTTTTACATTAATTCGGAAGGGTATTTTAAATAATATGCTAAAATATATCATACAACAATGAAAATATGATTTATGAAAAATCTGCGCTTGCAGAAGGATTAATAATTTTTAAATCTGAATATAACTAAATGCCATTACATGTTATACCGTTTACCATAATTTTAGAGCACACAGATTGCAAGCTTTCAAAATGCTTTGTTGGCAATCTGCTTAAACAGTACAAAAAATTTACAGATTTTAATGTGTAAACCATAATTTAATAAATAATTATAACAAAAATAACACTTTTTTAGATTAACTCTATTTTTACTAAGTAATCGTCATTGTTAGCGTTGGCAGTAATTCAAATCATTTATATCTTAGCAGTGAAGCAGAAAAAATATTTATTAGTATTTTTTTCAATACAACTGTTTATTATATTTATAAATACTATTTCCACTATTTTTTAAAAACTTTAATAGTTGAACAACATGATTATGTTGTATCATCAAAAGCATTTAACTATTTATTTTATGGAAATTTAATAGTTTATGATACACCAAGGTTGAGAAGACTATTATTATTATAGCCAACTACTAAACTTGTAATTTTGCACCTCGGGATATAAATTTTACAAAAAAATTAACAGTTATTAGAGTGATAGTTGACAGTTTTTATTATTTATTGACATTAATAATAAAACATAATATCTTCCTGCAATTCCCAACTCAAACGGTTGTCTAGAAAGTAAAAACGTCTAAATGTCAAAGTTGGATTTTTACTGTTTTAAAAGCACCACGTTTCATCCTTTTCCTATGATAGCCTAATTCCGAGGATAAGTGAGAGTCGTAAGTCTACTCAGAATTCCGTGTAGATATACTTAAACACAAACTAATAATACCGTAATGTATTTTCCGATTATTTTATTTATTTCATTTATAAAAATTATTATATTTAATCTTTTTGAGCACTTTTAGATAGCCAGTTAACTAAAAGAATTGTTGGCACTAAACAACGAACTGTTTTGACGGTTGGAGAAAATAGTACTTACTATAATATTACACACTCAATTGAAAACTGTTCAATAAAAAACTAATTCACAGTCCAAAAAATTGGTCGATAATGCTAGATTTTCTTTTGAATACCACGTATTTTAATTTCGACAGAATTGATTCAGTTTTAATCGTGTTTAATAAATTCTTGTTTGAAAATGTAGAGTATACGCTTAATAGACTGTAAATACATTTTTGTTTTCTTTTGCTGGAATAACATCCTAAATTGTCCATCAAATTACAATTTAGCTTTTACTAATCGTTTTATATTTATAAGCCATAAACGGTTATTTGCAAATTTATAGTTTGAGAAGTTACAAGTTTTTAAAATGCGTTGATAAAAAATATTTGTTAGTATTTCATCAATATAATTCTGTAAACCCAACACTGTAAAATTAAATGGAAATTCTCTAACAGGTAACCAATAGATACTAACCGTATCAATTTTGTATGAAAAGCTGAAAAAAATTGAAAATATTGATGAACATTGAATAAATTCATATCGAAATAAAAGCCAAATAAATTTTATTTACTGAAATAATAATTGCATATCAATTACATATTACAAGCTTTTTAAATGTCAGAAAAGAGATTAAAAACGGAACTACTTAATTATGTTTATATTTTTATTATTTTATATTGTGCAATACATGCCTAATTAACTAGGTATTTTGTGGACATTTATTCATTAGTAAGTTGAACCGAAACATTTCTAAAGGCTTAGGCTTTTCTTTTTAATTTTAAATTTAATTTATAATATGACTTTTTAAATTTAAATTTTTACATTAAAAAATTATAATTTGTTTTAATGTAAAGAAATATAAGTATTACATCGAAGAGCAACCGAAGCATTAAAAATAATTAAGAAATTTTAATGAAAGAGGATTTCAATAATTATGATTTTGCAGTGAAAAGACTACGGAATGACCCAGACATATTTTTAGTAATATTGGTAGTCTGGAATGCAGTAATGTGCAGCGCAGGGTGTTGGAGATTATTGAGAGCCTGGGATGAGTCTTCAAGTGTCTATGGAATGTAGGTATAATGGAGAAGCGTTCAGCCCGTTATAAAGCACACGTTCTGTAGGTATTAAGGAGGAAAATGGAAAACATATTACGGACTAGAGATATTAATCGTTTTAAAAGATATATCTTTATCATGTTCAAAACAAAAACAAAATTTAAACCTAATGTTTCATTGTTATTCAATTATAAAAGATTATAATTATTTATATATAAAATTAAATTTCAATTGTTAGAAGTATAATATTTTTAATTACAAATTTCTTTTATAGAGGTACTTATTTGCCACATTATGCTCATTTTTTTCTTATTTATCATACGCTTTTCTGTTTGCGTAGGTATGTAGTATGTGTAAATATTTTTAGTACTATTTGGTTTTTCATAACATATTTCTGTCTAAAATAAAGAAATAGGTCGTAATATTTTTTTAAGCCGAAATCATCATCGTTTATCAAAAATTGGCTAGTATTTTTATTTACACAGAACTGATATTCTCTACACAAGAAATTGTGTGAAAATGCTGTGTAGGTTCATAATCAATCAGTCATAATATGTCAGTATTTAAAGGCCACGGCTTATTTTCGGAGAGCAGTTCCGGCATTTTGTTTATCTCTGAAAGCTAAATTTGCAACTCCAAATAATGCTTTGCTCATAATATATTGTCTCATATATTATGTACATATTTATATAGATATATCATTTTTTAGTTGACTCCGAAATAGCCAAGCTTTTTATTTTAATTATCGTACAAGTAAGTAATAATTCGGTAAATAATTTTCTCTAAAGACTTGGTACAAGTAGGTAGTGCATTTTTATACCATTCACTCTACCCCTAAGCGATTCTTTACAGGTAATTATTTTATATTTAAATCTACGTAATTAAAAGTAAAATTTAATGTATGTAATAGTACAAATTTAGCATTCACTAAATTTCTGATTAAATATCATTTGGTTTCCTTATGGTTGCAGCATAAATTAAAATATTAACGTCAAAAAACGAGCCACTTTTAATCCGTATAAAACAATATACTACAGTAGACATGCAATACCGTAAATCTCCACTTAACGTAAACACATTTTTTTATAGATCTTCGTATAGGTATGTACTTACTATGAAAACCATACCACGATCTAGCACGAACAAGTTTATTGCTCAACAAAGCTAGACAAAACCACGTGCACGCTACCATTGATTGCCTAGTACTTAGTAGTTTTATTTTGTTCATTTTATCGAGTATTTACTGTATTTGTTTTTTAGTAATTTCTATGAGGAAATATTACATGTTTTAGGAATTAATGTTTGAATTTTTGTGGCGAGTTGGTAGAATTGACGAATTATAGACGAGCTGCAAAAAATACTTTAACAAACATTATTATTTCATGTCATCTTTTGCTTTAAAAGCTATTGCGTTCACAAAGAGATACCCACACATAATTTATAAAAGAGAGAATATAAATTTTTATATTGTTTTCATAAAAAAACCATCAAAATGTTGTTTATAATGTCTTCATATCATTGTACAGGAAGACCACAAGTTTAAATTTCACACTTGATTTTTAATTAAATAATTAATTGATGTTTTTAATATCAATTAAAATTAATATCAATTAATAAAAATAGAACGGTTATTCTACTACAACTGAAAGAGTTAAACAAACTGCATTAGTATATTATAATATGTAGCTAAATAACCATGTACAAATTCAGCTCATTACCGAAGAAAAAGGTTGTAATCATTAAAATACGTAATTATTCTGGATAAAATAAACATTGCCATCATAGGAACAATATATGTAATATGACTCTTTTGACATAAGCGTGTATGTATAATGAAAGAGAATAAATTCAATTATACGAGCCGTAAGTGAGAATAAACTGATTGAAGAATAAAAAATTACTTTTGTCCCGAGTTGAATTTATTACTTTTCAGTCTTCTAAAAAAATCTATAAATAAATATTTCAAAATTAAAATGTAATTGTTGAAATTCTCCCTTACTTATTTTTTCTCTTTTAAGTGGTTTTCTCTTTTTTCAATTTGTTTGAGTTAAAGGTAAAAAGTAGCACTCGACTCTTACAAAGCAAGGACGAAAGTGGTCACTTTAAACCTGAAAGTACAAAAAATGATTTGCTTATATTATCTGCTAAATTATTTAGAATAGAAGATGATATTTGCCTATTTATAATCTGCACCCGGGGCTGAAATTCGTGACTATAGTATTTCTGGTTTGGTGTAAACCTAATAAGTTGTCTTTCTGAAATTTTAAATGGATATCAGGCAATATATTAGTTTAGATCATAAAGAATAAATTAGGCGAACATAATTTTGCTGGTCGATAGTTAACAGGCAAAACCAATTTGATTTAATATTTTTTTTTAAATTATTATTCGTAAACTATTTTCGATTTTCAGAATTTAAGTTGAGCCTTAAAATTGCACTTACATTCATTAAGAACGTTTATTGTTATTATAATATCTATTATTATAGTATCTATTAATAGTTATTAATTAAAACACTATTATGCTTACAGAAATTTCCAACATTGAATATTTCCACAGTTTTTTTACTTAGATATAATACTATAATCATTTACCTTTGCCGCTGCACTAATTACTGCAATTTTACAGAATAATTTGATTCTAATATCATTCATAATTATAATTGTTTAGGTAGCAGTAGAGTAAAAAATATAAAGCTTATCTAAAAAACCAACGACTTATAAAATGTGGTAAAAAATTAAAAATTTCGAGTGAATGAGTGAGTATGAAGGGTAACACAAATAATTACTAAAATATCTGGAACTTTAATCATATTACAGTAGAAAAAGTCCAGGAATATGAAGAGTATTCCCAATTTATAATTTTTTTTAATTACTTGTCGGTAGCCGATCACTATTAAAGTTATGTTTAAAATAAAGACGATTAATTTTTATGACTTTTGACTTAAGCTACATGTCTTCTTTTGGTTCTTTTTTTATTTCTCGCTCTTTCTCCATAATTTCTAAATTAAAAGTTTTTCACAATCTAGATGTTGGTCAGAACAACAGAATCAAAGAAATAAATCCAAAAACTTACAAAATCAATAATTTTAAACGTTTGACCATAAAATACTTCCAAACAATTCAAATCGAAATATTTAAAAATAAAAATCACAATTTCAAAACTAAAAATTCAAGAGCCAAAAATTACAAGTCCGTCCCGGCGCCATGTTGGCAAAAAGCTTCGAACCTCCTCTGATTGGCCCCTACCCAGCAAATCCTACCAAGTTACAACTTAAAGCGTCATTCACATCCAAGTAACATATGTAGCGGACATACAAGACATAACTTACAAAACATAGCAAATGACTTGTCATTCACATCAACATAGAAAACATAGAAACGTGAAGAACGCGCACGCGTATTGTCACCCGATCGGTTGATTACGGTATCGGTTTCTCTACGATCGTAGAGGAACGGATACGAATGTATCAGATCTATAAATTTTCCGTCAACCATAATTAACCAAATATCAATAAAAAACATACTCACAAGAAACACACCACACGCTGTAATTTAACCTAAAAGTTTAAATGTGGAAAGTGTAAACCTCACTTTACAATTTTAAATTTTAAAACGAAGGTGTTGCATTGTAAAATGAACGTATCTCATTGGTCAAACATAGAAAACATAACGGAGAAGTTGAAGTTGACCGAACTCTTTGTTACGTTACTTCATGTCGGCTATGTTTTGTACGAATGTCACTGGTAGCGTTTGAAACCATGCATTTCAACTTTTCTCGCGTTATGTCTTGTATGTCCGCTACGTACGTTACTTGGATGTGAATGACGCTTAACTCGCAATACAAAAATTTTACTAAATTAGACAGGGTAGGTCCAAATCACTTTGAAACACGACAATACATATGGTTCATTTATTTTGTGTTTACTTAAAACATTTTAAAATAAACAAATTAAAATATATTACTAAAATAATGAATTTTAACTGTTAAGTAAAGAGTACATACTTCATTATTTTAATAATATGTTTTAGTTTGTTTATTTTAACATTACATATTACTACTAACTACCACACAAAAACTTAAAAATTCATTTTCTAGGTTAATTTTCTATTAAAACAATTTAGTTCTAAAAAGTGTTTGTGCATTTTTTGTTTTTTTTTAATTTGATGTGATTAGTTATTTATAATTTTGAAAACTTTTCAAATTTTATAAAATTTTAAACATTTCCTAATAGAATATTTTATCAATTTTAATTAAACAACTAGCATAATTAATTAAGCTAATATTTTGAGATATAAATAGTAGTTACAGTAGATTAACTTACCATGTAAACCGTAAGATTGATGATAAAAATATTTTAATGAAATATTTTATTGTTTTATTTAAAAATATATGGTTTTCTTTTTATTTTAACTGATAAGTATTTATGTTTCTCATATAGGAATAACATTACAATATTACAATATTACAATATTGTAACATATGAGGTCATGTTTACGGAAGTGAATTAAATAAATTACAACAATAAAATACTTTAACTCAAATAAGAAAGCTTTGTCTTAATATTTAATCGAAAAGTTATTGGAAAATTTGTGAAGATTTATATTCTAACACCTACTAATTAATTTTTGAAAATAGGTTTTCGTAATTAGGTATACACATAAAGGTCACCCGCCACAGGAAAGTAAATTGATTTATTTAAAAAAATAGGAAGTTTAATCCAAAGATCTAGAGAAGAGATGTAATATAAACCTATTGCCGATGCAATTCAAGATATACTTACATATAACATCTTTAAAAAAATTCTAAACAAATGAAGATAAATGTAAATTCTTTAATCTCATATTAAATCTTGAGGGTTATTAAAAGTGACGTATTAAAAAAGGTATTAAAAATAATGATAGTAAAGGTTACACTGATAGTGATGAGAAATAAGAAATAGATCTTGTTTAATGGAACCATCTTTTAGAACTTATACAGAGGCTTATGGTTCTACTCTAACCCAATATAAACTTATTTTGGGTTAGTCTCATTTTCATTTCATCATTATCAGCCTCTTCAGTCCACTGCTGGACTATCAGCCTCTTTTTTTATCGAGAAAGGGTTAGTCTAGTATACATAAAAATGTTTGCAATCCTTGAAATCAAGCACTTGATAATAAAAGTATTAGGTATGCGAAATTAGAAAAAACCTTCATGTGAAAACTTTGGAAGTGAGAGTAACCAGTAGCCTCCTCTTGGTGATATAAAAGTATGACAGTTATTTACTTCAAAAAAATAAACCTTATTAATTTTTTTTGTAGTGTATTGGTTAATGTTGTACGATCACAATCTATTATTATTCAGCTCTTATCTTTTTGATACTTTGTAAAGTAAATAACTAATTTAGTAGTATGAAAAAAAGTGGTAGGAATAAATTAAACTTGTTTTTTCAGATAGCAATATTGTAGTTAAAAAAATACCAATACATGGCGCTACTGTATCGGAAGTCCTTAAGTAATTGTACTTAAGAACTGTTGTACCAATTAAGTTTAACGAAAATTTATTTAAATTTTAGTTCAGTAGTTTAGTTTAACTCATATTTTTGAATGAGGCTAGTTTTAAGGGTGAAAAATAAATAGCTTACGAAAAAGTTTAGAACTTCTAAGAAACGTTAAATTTCAGTAAATATTTATTGAAAAATAATTAAAAAAATAATGATAATTTTCAATCTTGAATAGGATATATTTTAGTATGTGAATCGAAAATATAATGCTTTCTAATTTTAGTTAACATGTATTGGAAAAATCAAATTAAGCGCATCCTTAAATTTTTTAATTTTAATAGTTATTTTAAAATTTCAATTTTTTACAGTTTTTTCATTATACATACACATACATATTTTATGTATATCGTATATATCAATTCAAATCAAGCTATAATCTTCAAATTTTTAAATTTTTTAAAACGCATTTTTTAAAATTCACTTTTGTTAACTATTTTTTTGAATGGATATTGAGTTTTAAAAAAAATATTTTAGAACAATATAGAAGAAACCTAGAATTATACGGAAAAACAAAAAAAAATTTTGTAAGTTAGTCCGCGGTTAACTCAAAAAATCATTTTTTGGGTTTGGAATAATATTCAAAAATTATTTTTACAGAAAGTGCAAGATTAAGTACACACACATGCTTATATCGTTACATGTAAACTACTATAGCTACTATTTATATCTTCAAGTATTAGCTTAATTAATTATACTTGTTGTTTAATTAAAATTAATAAAACATGCTATTCGAAAGTGTTCAGAATTTTATAAGATTAGTAAAAGATTTGAAAATAAATTATATAAATACCTACTTTAAAAAATATACTACTGAAATAACTAAATGTCTTTTGATGTAAGCATAACTATTTTGTATCAAAATTTTGAAAAAAATTAGTATATTAAATATATTGAAATGGTTTTTCTTTTCTAAAGAAAGGGTTACTCGGGTAGCCTTGGTACTGTTAGTTGGTATGATTTTAGGGTCGAGGATTCAAACGTTTTAAGATAAAAATTAATTCCATTAAAAAAGAAATTTAAAATTAAGTGTTAAATTTTATTACTTCTCTAAAGGTAAACTTGTGATTTCATTTATCCAAATCGTCGGCTTATCGCTCACGCCACACTTTGCTTTTCAATTATTGCACTTCCAAATTAACCAAATAAACCAAATTACACTTCCAATGATCTAGAAATCAATACAAACTCGTAACAAAAACAACGTCAAAAACAATTTTTAACCAAAATCAAAATTCAAAACTTTATAAACTCACAATATTTAGCGTAACTTCAGCTTCGGTAACATCCGAATAAAAATCATAAAATTGCAATCTTTATAAATTTCACTATTGCAAAACAATACTCGCATCAACAAAATATCACAAAATCTTAATACAAATTCACAGAGCAAAAATTTTTAAACAACCGCTTCGGCAGCCATTCTTGGCAAAAGGCCTTCATTTCCCCACCTTGAACTTTTTCGAATTTTACTAAAATCAAATACATTTCACTAAATTTTATCATAAAAGTACAGGGTAGGTCCAAATCGTTTTGAACCAGGACAATATATTATGTGATTGCCTGTATTTATTTTATAAAAGATCTACAGAAACTCTAATATTGTAATTTACTATAAATGTACTACATGCGTTTAAAGATTTCAAATTGACGCTGGGAATGTTTCTTAATCTAACAAAAGCATACGATTATACGTTTTGAAAAGTTAAAAAAATATAAAGTAATTGGAAGTGCATTTGATTGGAGTAAGTCATATCTTACAAGTTGAAAACTTCTATTATATCTAACGTATTGTAACGGATAAAGTGAAATATCACTCGGAAAGTCAAGATAATATCAATGGGCGTACCACAGGGTAGCGTAAACAAACTTTTGTTTTTATAATATATCTGAATGATCTGGAACATGCAATCAATTATGCCCATAATTCTAATCTATTGATACAAGAAAAAACATGGACCAAAGTAATTAGTTTTTCAAATAAGATATTCGAGAATGTGAGAAAATGGTTTTCTGCAAAAAGGATGCTGCTGAACAAATGGAAAATAAAAGTGATACTTTTTATTTTTTACACCCGAAATGTGAGAATAGATGGAGATCTATATGAGCTTAGTAATAGCACAAAATTTTTGTGAATTTGTACATACCTTGTATGTAGTAGATGATGCATTGACATGGAGATAACATATACGAAGAGTAGTAATACGCTTACGTGAAACTGTAAAATGGTCTAAAGGTGATATCAAATTAGTACGTGTGCTTTAAAGTATTAAACACAGTTTAATTCATCAAACTGTACATAATTATGATTCAAACTAAATAAACTGCTCACGGTATACGAAATTTACATATAGGAATATATAAAAATTTTTAAAAAACAAACAGCTGTTTTTGCTACACTACAATTAGCAGAGTTACTACCGTACAAGAAGTTTAAATTACAAAGTACTGAGCCATCAGTTAATAACAACTGAGAAAAACTGTTATTATTCGTGCATAAAATACTGTAATAAATTGCCAATACAAAATAATAAAAATAACTATTTTAGGATTACAAAAACCTGGTTCACCATATTAATAGAAATGGAACCATACAGTGATGAAGAATTCGTGTGATCTCTTCTACGAGAAATTGCATTTTCCTTTTTTTACATTCATTCGTTTTTGATGTGCAGAAATATATTTCTTATTATTATTATTATTATTATTATTATTATTTTCTATCGTTTTAAATCTTAACATATGTTTTAAAAGTACGCTCAGTGAAGTTCCAAAAGTGTGCTAAATATGTTTAAGGTCTTTAAATTTTATAATAATTTACATAGTCAAAGAGCAAATAATAGATTAGACCGACTTGTAAAAGTGAATTGTTTGACCCATTTGCAAACAGGTGCCACAAAATAATATCTTCTTGCCAAATTTCATCTAGTTACTAGAAAGATTAACGCACAAAGTGGTAGAATTAAATCAGTAGTAGTAGAGAAACTATGACGATTCAAGACCACATTTTTAAAATGTTTCTAATTTGACTATTGAAAACAAACTTCGTGGTTTTCTTGTAATCAATAGTGAGTCTCACGTAAGTTGCTTTTAATTTTGTTTTTAAACTATTGTTTTATTTCATTATTGGAAGGTATAAACGCCGTTTCACAGCAATCCTTGTGCCGATTTTAATGAAATTTGGCTTATGTTTAGATTTTACCAAGTCCTAATTTAAAAATTAAAGAGAAGTCAAGATATAAAATAAAAAGTAATATAATTAAAATAATTCACAATAAACTATATTAATTATTTATATTCTGTGTAGATTATAAAGTACCTCTTTACATAGGAATCTGCATTGAAAAGTATTATGTACATTCGCATTTCAGTCCACGAAATCGAGTTTTCACCTGGTACACAAGTTCTGCTGGTGTATATTACTTAATAAAAAGAGAAATAAATATCCATTTACATCTACAGGAATATTCATTCTTTTTTTTGTTATTCATTTTTTATATAAAAATATTTGGTTATAAAAAGAAAAAGTAGAGTACGTACGAAACTAACAAATTTAAAACAATTGTAATAAAAAATTTGTTCGGAAATGTACTATGGGTTATTTTCGATTGGATAATTACAGTGTAATTTATAAAGTTCAAATTTTATATTTAATAAACAAAAATTTTGAACATAACCAAGCAGATTTTTTATTATGTTTTTTTAATAATTTTTTAATATTATTGATTTTAATTTTAATAATTTCTTAGGTACCGTTTATGCCACATTTCTTATTTGCTTACAATTTCTTGGTCTACCCACTAAGATTTGTGAAGTATATTGTACCTGTTAAACAATTGTCAATAATAATACATTACTGAACTATAATATATTATATTATTACTATTTATTGTTAGCCAAGTTGATGATTAAACTTCTTTCATGCTGAACTTGGCAAGGTAGATCCCTTAAAAAAACTTTTAAGAATCTATGCTAACTGCTTATTTTTAAATAATGTTTAATAATAATTATAAGATAACATGTGTTGGAAATCAGATTAAACCTGTTTTACATTATACTAATTTTTTCAGTTTTACATAACCTTTTTAAAAGAATTCGCGTAACAAATTAGTACTAAACAAGTGAAGACTGAAAATGTTAGTGTAGTGTAATACAGCTCTTGGTTGATGTTTTAAGTGCAAGCAGTAAATATGTTATGGAGTGTTAGAGGTTAAATTGGAGATTAGGGTGGTTATTCGGTTGGAGATTACGTCATATACTAGATTAGCGTTTAGGCTGCAGGTTACTAAACTAAAATTAATACTGTTTTTATTATCAATGAATCCTGATTCATTATTTTTTTTTCTTATTATTATTTATGTATCTATTTTACATTTTGACGTAGTTATGCGTAGTTATACGTAGTTATTGAGAAAATAAATAAATAAGATTTATAATAGAAAAAGAACTTAAAAAGATTTGTTTTAAGTGGATCAAGCTGTAGAAAAAAATATCTAATTTCTTTAATTAAAAGGTTCTTATGCGTTTGATTATTATTGATTTGATGAAAATTTCAAACAAAAATTCGAGTTTAAATCTTATCTGCGGAAATCATCAAATAAATTTTTTTTTTATGTAAAATTGCCGATTACTTTTCCTCAGATGATTAGTGATTAGACGATTAATAGATTTCAGTGGTTAAAAATTACCAGCTAATTTTCCCTGACGAAATGTACTTTTATCAAGTAATTTTACAAAAGTTTAAATTTTACAAAATTAAATGATAATTGTACATCTTTATTGAAAATTACCCCACTAAGTATGTAACACGTTTACCCTTAAAATTGGTGGAAACGTAGTAGTTTTACCCTAAGGTATGCTTATTATTCTTATTTTCAAGATTATGTTTGGGGATAAAACATGAAATTATATTATCATCATTGGAATAAATATATTCTTATAAGCTGAGTAATTTTTGCATGTTAAATTAAACCTCTATTTTTACAGTGTAAGTTTACTCATACTAAATGAGTTATTTTCACAGCTACAACTACACTCATTTTTTACAATCTCTATTTTGTTATTACGCGATTGTGTACGAGCTAGTTATTATTTCTAGTTTAATGCCTTAATTGCCGATTCATTATTATCTATTGATAACGTATTGCTTTTCTTTGCCACTTATTATCACAATTACAGCTTAATACTGCATATTAATGTCTATTGCTTCTTATTTTCCTCATAAAATTACCAATGTTTTGTACAGTACTAACGTTAGTTAAAAGCCTCTTATTTTTAGTTTAAAAACTGTTTATTTCTCTTTATTTCTATTTTATTTTATTTTACTCTTTATTTCGTACAAAAATAATCAAATTTTGTGAATTGATTGTTTCATTCATAATAAGAATAACAAATCTACATTATTTTGTTGTATTTTTGGTACATTTTTGTATCAAGTCAAAAAATAATTTATTATAAGTCTCTTTCCATAATTAACTGATTTTTCAAAAATTTTGAATTGATAGGCTTTTGTATAACTAGAATCTAAAATTTTACTAGAAGTTTAGTAAAACTATCTACAATATTACTTTTATTTGGCCACTTTTATCAAAATTTCGTTTACCTCCTTTCAGACCGAACAAATGTTTAGCGATGTACAAACTAGGATATGACACATAGTTTTATACAACAATTGATTTATTCTTAAATGAATGAATTTCGGATTCAATAATTTGTTTTTTTGTGTGCTTTGCATGAAGACCTTTCTTTAGACCGACATCATTGCCTTTGGTAAGAGCACTGATCTTGGCGTGATAGTAAAGATGTTTTTCAAATCTTTGCTATTTTTGAGAAATAATAAGAGCTATTCTTTTCTGAAAAAATTTGATGGATTTGCTCTTTCCCTGTGTAAAAAATCATAAGCAATAAATTTATATAATTTAATAATATTTTAATAAAGTAAGTTCAAGTTAAAATCTTTATTAATTTCTTAAACTAAAAAAATAAATATCCAAATTGTTAATAAGATAAAAATTAAATTTCTCTTGAAACTAGCAGTTATTAAAAGTTAGATTGAAATTATTACCCAATTAACTTAAATGTTTGATGCAACGAGTTGCAGTGGTTAGTTTTGTAATTAACGACTTCATTAAGGGTAATGATTCCCCCCAGCGCCAGCGTAACAATTATAAATTATTTAGTTAATGAGCGTACTTCTGATTATATCAATTAAATTGTTAATAAAAATGATCATTTTTGCATCTTTTGCAAACTGGATGAAATTGACTAAAATATATTTTTTATTACTTGGTTACTTTACTCTTCTAAGTTATTATAAAGAGGTTTTTATATTTCAAGAAGGAATATTAAAAGTGTAATAAAGTTTTAGGTATTATTCAACTTTCATTTCGTAATGATTTAAAGATAATAAAGATTGGAGAAAAGCTTCAATGAAGCTTTTGTTAAATTTCAAATTGTTCTATGATATTTAAATTGCACCAAAGGTAATAAAAATTATAAAAGTATATTTTAATTTCGTGAAATGGTTTAATCTTTATTACAAGATGAACTTAATATACATATACCACTGCTATCATCCGGTAGATACCTACCCTTGCTATGCGAACAGGCAAAAGTGTAATTTTATTGTAATTTATTTTAATTCGTTAATTTAATTTTAAGATTTTATACAACATAAATGCTAATATTGGTAAATTTTTGTCTTCGCGCCCATTTGCTGGTATTGTTCTTGCTTCTATTGTGAAACCGCAGCGATAGCGCAATTACATGTAAATGAATATCGGAACTTCGGAGGTATTCCAATATCAAGCACCTGCTGGGAATTGAGAATTACCAAACTGAAAAAAGTTTGGCTTTTCTCTGTCATTTTAAATAGAAGCACATCTGTCCATTTTTATATTGTTCACTTCTTACGTAGTCACAACTTTCTCAAAGCAAAAATTTGCTTATTTATAAAATTGATGAAATATTTCTACCTTGTTCTGAAATTTTATTAATTGCATGGATAATTGTTTTTAAATTATAAGAATAGAACAAGTTTAATGTTTTTCACAATATTTCAGATTTTCGGTTTTATATAATATAATGTAGTAGGTATACCTATTAATTTATTGAAAACTGTAAATTTACTCAAGTTTGTATTTATTTCAGGCAGCACAAAACACAAACCTCATTCGACTCCTACGTCAACCCTAGTACTTACTTGCCCACTACGAAAAAGTAAGTTAAATGGTTTATTTCATTATTTATACATCTTAACTAAAAAATAATTTCATAAGACAAAATAATGTTAGGCGGATTAACACATAAATTGAACCTTTTCTAGTTTTTTATAGTATCGATAAGAAGGCAATAAACTGTTTGCGTTACAATTTCATAAAATGTTACATTGAATGAGTAAGGGTAAAGTACGTTTGGGTAGTTACTGTTACAATCTGATGTTAGTAATGTCTAATGGTGTAGAAACTAGTCGATGAGAACATGTCTATGTTAGCAAAATTGAATGAACTATCATTTTATGAGATTTTAGTACATTTGAAATATATTGAGATGTAATTCTTTTTAGAAGATCTTCATGTACAAATAGAAGAAGATGAAAGAGGGTTTGAATCTCTTATATTGTCTACCAGTTCTAGCCAAGCGGACGGCGAACCGGAATCGCCAGGTGAAATAGAAGATACACGTGAAACGTGGGGCTCTAATGCCGATTTTCTACTTTCAATTATTGGTTTTGCAGTAGATTTAGCAAATGTTTGGAGATTTCCTTATTTATGTTATAAAAATGGAGGAGGTATGTATTTAAATTTTTTTTACACGTAAATTTTCAATTTCTTATCTTAGGTGCATTTTTAATTCCCTATATATTAATGTTAATATTTGGAGCACTTCCACTATTTTACATGGAATTAATATTGGGGCAATTTAATAGATTGGGACCAATAAGCGTATGGAAAATATGCCCATTATTTAAAGGTAAGTTAGAGATACATTGAAACCTTAATACGATTAGTCTAGACTTTAAAAATAATTAACTAGAACAATAAATTTTAAAAACAAAAATAAATTTAAAAAAAGAATTTCAAGGAAATGTGTGGTAATTTAGTATTAATTTAATAAATTTAAAGTTTTATTAAGTACTTTTTCTTTATTTTTGTCTGATTATAATATTTGACTATTGATCACAATATTGAAATCAGATAAAACACTCTCTGATGGGAACCTATTAATATTTATGTTTGTACACGGGAGGACTAATTAGGGTGCCGTCGTATTTTGTACATCTGTATGAGTGATTACCATATGTGAAGACAAATTTTTGTCTGTTTTTTGGATATCATCTAGTGAACAACTTTTGTAATGTGCTATACATTCACAACATTTGTCTCTTCTGAGTGTCTGATTTCCACCAGGCCCTTGCCTTTAATAAAATCAACACCGAATAATTTTCCGCGGGAAAACTGGAAATACTCATCATATTCCTTGACTGTTTCTGTTTATAGAGGACGGTTACGGTTTGATGCTTAAGTGCTTCGACTACCAAGCGGAGATCCTTGGTTCCAGTCCGAGTGGAGCAAGAACTTTATTCTAACCGTCCTCTCTCGGTGGGCAATGACAAACTACCAAGGTAATCTGCCTTGAAAAACTCTTCATAAAAAAATGAAGTGGTTAGCCAAAAACTCACTGTGGGTTGTTGCGCTACTAACTAATAGCTAAGTTATCTTTGTAGCTTGTATATATCTAATCTTCGCGGCGTCGAAAAGGCTGCTATGATGAATACAGCGTCATCACCACTTATAGACAGGTCTTAAAATTGTGCGTTGTGATTGATCCTCCCAAACCTATAGATCGAAATCACATTAAATCTTAATATACCGTGTTCTATAGTGATTGAAAGTCTTTTGTAGAAGTACCTTATTATATTAAAATTACCTGTATTACATAACATTATTTTTCAGGGGTAGGATTTTGTGCCGTCCTAGTCGCATTTTATGTTTCGTTTTATTATAACGTCATTATAGGTAAGTTAAAAATTTATTGGCTATTAAATTGGAAACTTATACTATTTTCTTTCGTAAAATTTAGCATGGGCTTTATATTTCTTAGCCACTAGCATAAGTGCAGAATTACCGTGGTTACACTGTAATAATACATGGAACAGCGATTTGTGTTGGGAAACAATGTCTGCATACACTGATGACAATTTCAATCGAAGTGCTCGGTTTTCTAACGACTCTACGCCAACCAATAGACATACACCTGCATCAGAATATTTTAGGTATTTATTATTTCATGTTCTTTTCTATCTAATAAAAATCGTTTGGCTTGTGATGTCTTATGATGGAGTTACGTTCTGTAATACCGGTAAAATTTATAGGTTATTAAATTTATAAGAAAACATGTCAAAAGTTATACGAAAACTTTTAAGCGATGACCAACTTACAAATAAACATTCAGAAATTAATTTTACTTTGGTTTTAACTGGAAAGTACTAAATTCCAATAATACGGGATTGTTAAAATTTCCAAAATTAATTAAGATATCTACATTAGTAACAAAGCCATAAAAGAAAACGAGCTTTTAAATGTTTTTTCGTATAAACTTCCGTCGTACAAATATTTGAGTTTTTATTATTATTAAATTTATAGAAAAAATTTCTTAAATATTTTTTTACAAACATTCAACTTTGATTTTAACAAAGAAAAATATAGGTACAGTTTAGTGTTTCGTTTTGTTTTTTTAACACTCTTTCACAAATGTGTTTTTAGGACAAAGAAGATTAGCAATTGAAACAATCGTATCGTATGCTAAAGTGCTTCTAGAAATTGTATGCCTAAAACTTGAGCTTGTCATAATTTTATTACTTTTTTTATTTTAATAGCTACATAATAATAATTTGTGTTTTAGTCGTGCAGTATTGGAAATGCAATCAAGCGATGGTTTGCATAATATGGGTTATCCTAAATGGGAACTTGTAATATGCTTATTTATTGTATACACAACATTATATGTTTCTTTATTTAAAGGAGTAAAATCCTCAGGTAAGATAAATCCAAGATACTTATCGTCAAATGGAGTGACTTTATTCCAGCAGATTCGTTAAATATTTCTTTAATTTAAATTGAATACACAATACATACAGTATTTTATAATAATATAATAAGATGCTTTTTCAACTGTATATCCTTTTGTAAATAAATTTATCCTAGTCAAACCTTTATTTTAGTTGCAAATTAAGTGCAAATCATTGCATTTTAATTAATTTAATTTTAATAAAAAAAAAAAACAGTAATAAAACAAAATAATCAAAAACAAGTTTTTTAATGTTCAAGTACTTCAAGTCCCTAATCCACGGCGCGGTGGCAAACAGAAAATATTGTAGGTTTCAGCGCTCTAGATACTATGTGCTCTGGATACTGAACACAAGCCCATTAAAAAATATTTTCTGGTAATATCGGCTGGCAGAAAGTTAATAAATATAGTGTAGGCAGAACAAACCACGTAGTGCAAAATTATTTAAGGATTAATATTAACGTCGAAGTAATTTATATTGAAGAAGTTCTTATTATAATAATCTTGAAGAGTTAGAGCTTAAAACAAAAAGCAGTAAATCTACATAAAACTGTTTACATTATAGTATTAATTTAAATTTACTCAATAATAATTCACATCGTATTTATGTAATTAACTGTTAACTTTCCAAAACTATGAGCTTTCCAAGCACTTTTGTATCTTTTCAAATATTTTAGAGTTCTTTTTCTAAATCTTCGAGAAGTTTAACACTGACCAATAGTACCTACATAATCAAAAATTCTCTATCTACCACATACCTACTTACATTACATTTTATTAAAATGTTATAGTTTTTTTTAGTTTAAAAATATTATAAAAAATATTGCAAGTAAAAAATATGGATATATTAACGTAGTATTATTAAAAACTAATTTATTCTGGCATAAAGTCACTCCACCTTATTGAAAAGCACATAAAAATTGTATTACATAATTATTGTAGGCAAAGTAGTATGGGTAACGGCAACAATGCCTTACGTAGTTTTAACAATTTTACTAATACGTGGTTTAATGCTTCCTGGTTCAGGAAAAGGTATTTCATACTATTTAAGTCCAAAGCTATCAAAATTACGTGAAACTCAGGTAAAGCATTTATTTTACTAATGGCTTTCTTTATATAAAAAAATCTTTGTTAGATGCATGCCTATTGTTGTATTAATTAATTAAAGTTTGTTGTCCGTTGAAAACTTTTTCAATGCTAGATTTTCTGATTTTCGTTTGAATCTTTGAAGTTGTACCTTCAATAAAATTTACACTTTGATATACTAAAAATGGTGCGATCAATTTGGTTATTGCTTGTAGAACTTGCCAAAGTAATTTTAATTAAAAATTGATTTTAGTAGCTATGCGTTATGATTTAATTTAATTATGTGTGTATAAAAATGCAGGAAATTAAAGAATATTTCAATCAGCTTTCTTTATGTCACTATATTCAAATCAATCGATATGATGTGGCATTTATGTAGATGATATTTAAATAACGATGTTTTGGGTAAAATGTCGTCAAATGTTGTATTTTTTGTAGTCATTTCTTTTAGTTTATTTTATTCTTCACTTAATTTGCTCTTAAATCTATGTATTAATTCTATTATTATATAATATTTAATTATGTAAAGTTTTGTTTTTGTACTCGTTAGGTTTGGGTTGATGCAGCAGTCCAAATATTTTTTTCTGTTGGGGCTGGCTTTGGAGTTCATTTATCGTACGCTAGTTATAATACATTTCACAATAATTGCTATAGGTAAAATATGAAAATATGTATAATACGTACAACTGTAAACAATATAATAATTTTGTTATATTAGGGACTGCATTGTTACCACAATTGTGAATTCTTTCACAAGTTTCTTTTCTGGTTTCGTTATATTTACATATCTTGGCTACATGTCCCACAAGCAAGGTGTTGATATTAAAGAAGTTGCTACAGATGGTAAAAAATCTCTAAATTTCCACAACATTATATTATAATTTTTATTATTAGGTCCTGGTCTGGTGTTTCAAGTTTATCCAGAGGCTGTGGCTACTTTGCCAGGATCGAACATATGGGCTATGCTATTTTTCTTTATGTTGATAATGCTTGGATTGGATTCAGGGGCAAGTATAATTTTTACTGAAATAAATGCATTTAAAGTTGACATATATTTTGCAGATGGGAGGTTTAGAATGTGTCATAACAGGTTTAACTGATGAGTTTTCACATTTTTTTAAAAAGAGGAAGATATCTAGAGAAACTTTTACATTGGTCGTTATTATATTATCGTTTTCAGTTGCGTTAGTAAATCTTACACCCGTAAGTAGCTATTTGCAACGCAATAATAACTGACATTAAAAACGCAAAATTTTAGGGTGGAATTTATATGTTTCATTTATTTGATACGTACGCAGCTGGTATATCGCTATTATGCTCAGCTTTATTTGAAGCAATAGCAGTTTCGTGGTTTTACGGACTAAACAAACTCACTCAAGATGTAGATGCCATGTTGGGATGGAAACCTGGCTTGTATTGGAGAATATGTTGGAAATTTGTATCTCCTACATTTATAATTGTGATTATTAATAAACCAAAAACAATAAGTTTAAATAATAATTTTTCGTTATTTTAGTGTGTTGTACTTTTTGGTTTAATATTTCCAATACCTTTGAGATACGAAGATTATATGTATCCAAATTGGGCTGAATCAATAGGATGGTGTTTGGCTTTATCTTCAATTTTGATGATTCCTTTCGTAGCAATTATACAACTTATTAGAGCACCAGGAAATTTTAAAGAGGTGAGTATGAGTTTAACATAATATTATGTAGTAAGTTAAAATAATATTTTATCTGATTTTTAGAAATTAGCCATATGTATCACACCTATCGAAGAACACGAACAGCTCAGAGAAAGCAAATTAGTAAGTAGATTTAAAGCCAAGCATTGGCTTTATGTGTAAGTTTAATAATTTATAATTGTTATAATACGTAGGTACTGTAGGTAAACTTTAGTGATACTTAAGTAACTTGATGTTAATTTAAATCGTCCATATGAAAAAATGTACTTAAGTTGTTACTACACCTGTTGTAACGAGCTTTCTAGGTAAACTTTGATAAATAATTTTATATGGATATCAATAAAGTATAATTTAATAAAATATAAAGTCAGCCATTAAAAAATATAATATAAAAATATCGCTTATAATTTTTAAATTTTATAAATTGCAGCTATTAAACCAAATTTGTATTTAGCCATTATGACAATATTAGTCTAAGAGTAATTTTAATGTTTTTGAACATTTGTTGATAAATTTGTATATATACAGAAATTATCTTAAGAAAGCTTAGCATTATAAACCACAGCCACAATTTTAATTCCATACTTTGTTTCATATAACAAAGTTAAATATTATTTTGAAAACTTATGTTTAACAGGTTTAAGAAGCAATGTGGGTATGATTAGTAGGGGAAAGCGGAGCTTATTAATAAAGACTCACGTATTATATCTGCAGTATGCAGGAGTAAAGAACAATTTACTACAAAATTTATTGGAATATTCTGTTTTTTAATTAATATTTTATTAGCATCTTATTAAAATTTAAGAAAGAATAATAAAATTGCTAGTATATTTCGTTAGAAAAACAATAAGAAATAAAAAAAAATTAGGTAATAGACAAAATTTTATAAAATAAAATTATTACACTGCTATCTCTGCAAAAATGAGATTAAAATGAGTTTAATTTCATAACTTACATTATTGTCAAATTCAAAATCATTTTTGATACAGAATATTTAAGCAAGATATACGGAACTATATAATTAGTTTAATTAAATAGTTTTCAGCTTAATAATAATTAAATAAATAATTATCCGTAAAAATTAAAATTAATTATAAATATTATCACATGTTAATAGCAATAATCATTTAATATTATATGCAAATTTTTTGTAGGTAACTTAATGCAGCATAAAATTTTCTAATATAAAATTTTGATGTATTTCTTATGATTTCTGCATCGTTTCAAGTGAAATGTCTCTACGCATCTTTTTACAGTAAATTCGTATGTCGGTTTAACAAATAAAATTATAAATGATTAAAATGCAGAAAGTTAGAAAACAGTAATAAATAAAGCAATATTTATTTTACTTTATATTTTATATAATCAACCAAAATTCGATTTAAAACGTAATTTAAATTTGTAATATGTAGGTAAATTAATTAATTATGTCACTCTTTTGTAAATTTATAATTTATACATATATATAATATAGTTTATGTATTATTTTTTTAAAAACATTGTATTGTCTACAAAATTAAGGTACTTTAAATTTATCAGTCAATTTTACTTAAATATTTTTTTCCTGTTTTGATATCGACAATATTGAAACTAATAACTATTTTATTACTTAAATTGTTTTTTTAATCAATTTGACGTTTATTATTTTTTACTTGGATTTATTTAAAATACAAAACTTTGTGCATATTTTAAACATTAATTTTCTTATAATTTTATATTAATTTCGACATCTTAATTTCACCGGTTGAGAAAAATTGATCATTTACTACGTGTTCACGTACTTCTTTGCGTTTTTCTCGGGCTTTCGTAGTTCAACATTATCTCATAAATTCCGTCATATTCAAATATTTTAATATTAAAAATTTGGGGTTTTTGCGTTATATTGCACCCCGAGAAACATCGAGTTGACGTTTGTTTACACAAATTAAACCATATCTGTATTTTAGAATGATTAATTAAAAGCTGGTTTTGCTAGATTCTATTAGCATGTGTACGCGTATGTCTACATTAATACAAAATAGAAGTATCCGCTTTCCCCTACTAACAACTAAAATTTTAACTTTATGTTAATACGTTTTAGATTAATTTTTAGAATTCTAAAAAATTTGAACATATTTGTTCACGTAGACAAGTAAAAGTGATTAGTATGTAATTATTAATGTATAATCTAAATTTTCTATGTACCTACTATAGCATTTTATTCCTTCCACTTTCAACTACTCATTTTCGTAAAAATGTCAATGTATTATTTTCCTTAATTGGTTATAGTCATCCATTCGTTTATCTTATTTATATATAGTTTCATTAAATGTTTTATTTTTTTTTCTATTGATAAAACATTTTTCGTTAAATTTATAAATGTTTATTTTAGTTGAAAAATCATTCCCGTCATTGAATTCCATAATGGGTACAATAGAACTAATTCGTTGCTAATTTAGCTACCATTGTGTATATTAGGCAATAGTTACTAATATTTGTAACGTTACATTTAAAAATGTGTTATAAAAACAGGTGTATAAGAAATTATTTAGTGATTATTTATTCACTAGAACGTAAATTAGATTATTAATTTTTTTATAATTTTGTTTAATTTTAAATAATAAAAGCAGGAGTTAGCTTTAAATAAACCGCTAGTGAAATAAGCATTTAAACAAAATGTACAATAGTAGCAAAATAGAACGGTGTTTATATTAATTATTATAAAGTAAATACAATAATTTATATACGCTTATATACTTATATGTTATAGTTATTGTTAAAAGTAAATTTAATAGTACGCTGGCCGTACATAAATATTACTTTGCCAAGTATATATTGAGATGTTAGATAATGTAGAATAGGTGTTTATAATGGAAAGTAGAGTAAGCTTTTTATAAAATATGCTATTAATTTTCTTGCACATTTATGAAACTGGTGCAAAATAATATTACCAGTAATTGTGCCAAAAATTTAAGCTGATAATCGTACAAGGCAACCAAATGTAATGTATCAAGTGAAGTAGAAAAAATATTGTATGTTTGATGTTGAATAAGCTTTGAATGTTAATCAATTTAAGAGTGTCTGACATTGTTTATGTGCATTGCACTCACGTGAAGTACTTCGATGATTTTATTTTTTAATTACACTACATTATACGTAAGTAGGTTCAATATGTAATTCTTTGGCTGGTCCAAAGGTAATTTTGTAAATGCGTATTGTATTCATAGCTAGCAATCATAAATTAATATAATATGTAAAATATCGTACATGTAGATAAAATATATTATGTAACTGAAGAAATGTTAAAATATTAAACAAGTTGCCTTCTTTGTTTGATATTTTATCATGGTAGGCAAATATTGTAGTTGGATGTCAAACGATCAAAGTATTGTTTATATTATAAGAACTGTTATGTGTTTTTAAAAATGAGAAATACAATACAGGCTTTAAAAGAAATACAGTTTTTCATTTATTTAACAAAATTTTAAAGTGCCATTTTGGCGCCCAACCTGGAGCTGACTTTTGCAAGTACTTAATTAAAAAAATGTATAATAAAACTTATCATAATTTGAATACGCAATTTTATTTTAATTTAATACAGATATTTTATTTAAAAAAATACAAAACAATTGAAACCTATAGAACTTTCCAACTTTAAAAATAAATTGAAATTGTAATTATATAAGTAAAATATTTAAAAAAAGGATATCAACTAAGTCATATAATTAGGCCTTGAAAGTCTCGATAATATCACATGAGTAAATTGAAAATAATATTTTTAAATGCAAAATACTATAATATCATATTTATCAAATACCTTCTACAATAACAATTTCAAAAAGTAGATACAAAAGTTATTCAAAAATTAACATGTTTTGTATGTCTACATAAGGATCGTTAAACCTTGTATAAAAATTTCTATAATATATCATTATTATTAAATATTACCTATATTTATAGAGTGGCACACAAAACATATATTTAAATATATCACAAATAATCTTCTTATATTAACAACTAACAGTCTTTTAAAAATTTACAACGCCGAACTAGCTTCTTCCTTTCGCTCATCCTTCTCTTTCTTTTTAGATCTTTTTCTACGTTTGGAATCTCTCGACTTTGGAGATCTTTCAAGCAAAAACAGAGCTTCGTGAAAATCGTCCGAACTTAGATTTGACTCTTGAACGTGTAAAACTGAACTTAAGGCGCCGTCAGTAGATGACTTTGGAAATCGAAAAACTTCTTTTTCGCGTTCTGGTTCACTGGCACTTTTTGATTTGGAATTTTCTTTACCACTTGGGATAGATTGAGATGGCGTATGTTTTGGGCTACTTTGCATACTACTTCGAGACATTACGGGAGTAGTGGAGCGAACTAGAGAAGGTGTAAACGGTTCGGGAGGTACAGTATTACTAAGACTATCATTAGATATATTTAGTGAACACGTTGATAGAGGCACGGGAACACTTAAACTAGACGATCTAGATTGTCTACCATTTAATGCTATACTAAGGCCGGGAGATTTAGGTTCCGGTGTGCGTGATATCGAAACTCCAGAAATAAATAGAGTTGGAGATTTTGGAATTCCTGTTTCTGATTCGTATTCGTTTGAACTATCTGTTTCTAAAACACGTATAGTGCTACTCTTTGGTATAGAATTATTATTTGATATTTTAATTTGTAAATTTGCAGAACAATGCTGAGATCCTGATTTTGGCAAATTTGAATATGCGTCTAATAGAAAGCTTGTAGATTTTGAAACGATTGTTTGTTCCTTTGTTTTATACAACGTGTCTGCTATTTCGCGATTTTCGCTCGTAGGACAGGTAAGCGGAAATTTTTGCTTCCAAGCTATAGAATGATCTGAATGTCTACGTATGTCGCTTTGAATTTTGGAATCATGCTCAACTTCCTTATCCTTTCTCAGTTTTGTTTCGCTTAAAAGTCCAATGCTTTTATTAACTGCCAATTTTGTTAAACAATTAGTTTTCGATAAATGAGCTGAACACAATTTTGCTTTTAGTGAAGCAAACGGATTTTGTTTCTTGACTTCTTCCTTCTTTGATATGTTTTCAGTCTTTTTAATTTCTGCAGGTACGCAGTTATCAACCTTTTTAGTTGCTAAAAACTTGGGGTTCCACTTAGTTACATGATGGGTCGATTTATTTTTCAGTTCATCATCTGTCGTTAATTCTACAATTCCACTCATTTCCGTATCCACATTTATCGAATCAGATGTTGTGGTTTCTTCAACAGAACTGTGCTCTTCATAACTTACATCTTCAGCACCCGAAGACTGAAATAAAAAACAATTTCTATTTTTTCCCATAGATTTTGGAAGCACAAATTTTCTTCTAATATCTTCTTCAGGTTTATCGTCGTGTTGTATACTATGATCCGAATCTAAATGATACTGTGGTTCATCTCCATTCATTCTGACTCTCGCACCTCTACCAGATCTTCTCACACACAAATCTCCCGTAGAATGTGATCTTTTTAATCGTATATCGTCGTCTAAATATTCATCTTCGTCTGCAAACGCAAAACCGTTTTCGTGTATGTCCGATATTTGAAACCGACCGTCTTCATTTTCGCTGCAAGGTTTAAAACAACATTCTTTGTCAATTTTTAACCAACCATTTTCAACGTCATTGTTAAGCATATTTAAATTTTCTTCAAAATTTTCTAAGTCAATTTTTTTATTTGCAAGGGATTTTAAGAAATTATCCACAGTTATATCAGCATTTGTCTTTTGATATACTTCTTGTATAATGCTGGATGCTGGCTGTTCTAAGATGCTCGGTTTGGAAGAATCTTGCAAACTAAGCTGTATGGCCAGCTTTAATAGTTCATCGTTATTTTCCATATAATTCTTTGCTATACTAGAAGATTGTTCGGGAGCTATGGTGGTTGCTTGTTTTATTCTATCTTCTATCATTTGCAGTCGTGACATCTCCAAAGCAATAATTAATTCCATGTTATAATCAGACGACAAATCAAATTCTGCAAATAAATTTTTGATATTAATGTTAAAGTTATGAATATTAATACGTTTAACCTACTTTTACAGTTTTGCCAATTACAATTAATACTGCATTGATGATCTCTTCTGCTGGGAGAACTCCTGCTTTGTGAAAAAGAAGCGTAACTATTTGTTTCTTCGTCGGAATCATAATCAACCCATTCGCTGTTTCTTAACCAAGTGCTTGCTTCAGAAAACGACTGTTCTGATTTACTCCCGTCTACAAACTTTTGTTTACGACTTTTTCTTTGTGAGGGCGGGGTTTCTGGTGGAATTAGGCCTTGTGCTACCGCTCTCACAAACTCGTGCCGCTTTCTTCGAGCTAAAGCGGATGTTTGAACTATCACAGATTTCGGAGTTCTCAGGTATGGACGAGCTATCATTTCGCTTAATTTTTCAGTAACTTCTTCCAGCTCGTTCTGCATAAATTCAAATATTGTTTTATTATAACCGTCGTCTTCCAAATAATAACCATATACGTACGAACCGCACAAAACTCTTCTGGCTTTAAGTAATTCACGTACACCATTTTCTACAAATTTTGTTCCCTTTTCACGTAATTCTAAAAAATAATTTAGTATGCCTATTATTAAAAATTAAATTAAAAAGTTTGTGCGACATGTTTACCTTCGGATGCTTTTAATCCTATACTACACGCTAGTAGCTCCATTTTTTGCCTTGCAGTGATTAATAAAGGTTCTTCTAACTTCTGACTATTTTCATGATTCCTGAAACGAGTATAGTAGTGTAAAAAACGAGACATTTCTTGCATCTCATTATTTTTCTCCATGGCTTCGGAAATTAGAACTCCTTGTTTTTCATCCACCTTGTTAACAATTTCAAAACGATTGCAACGAAAATATCCACCTGTCGCAGAGCTATGTTTCTTCCAAGATTCCTGGCATACCCAACAAAAATCAAATTTGCACTAAAACAACGTTTAGAAAATAAATGTTTCGCTTTAAATAATTGTTTCAATTGTTTAACTTATGTTATAAAAATATTAATTGTTATCCAAATTATTGAAACACTAAGTAGTTAGCAGGATGTGCTGAAATTTGATGGACGTGAATGTTAAACACAGTCTCGCAGGACTTTTATTTAATTAACCACCCTTCATAGTTGTGTTGTATTATTATAAATTTTCGGAATGGGCTGACCTAAATAAGCAATACTTAACCGTGAGTGTTTTATATTGTTAAGGTTTTGAGAACCGAATTATATAAAATAATGAAATTATGTCGCCTTCATAAAATAAAAAATTAAATTGCAGTGCTTTTGGCTTTCAAAATTAATGCTTTAATGGAAAACTCGATAGTATTGCAAACACACAGTTGGGTTGACATTTTTACATGAATTTATAACATGGGTCAATTTAAACATTTTCAATTTCATCAGGAGTAACGTCTTTATGTAATACGATAAGGTTCGTGACCGAATTACTTGTATTAAAGGAAAACGGTCATCCAGGTAAACTATTGATATAGCATAGGTTGGATCATCTAATAATAGTGACGTTCGATAAAATGTTAAGCACGATAGTACTAATCGACATTTTAATAAAGCAAATAAAAAGAATTACCTTCGAACATTTCATATGATTACATCCTTCATTTTTTTGAATTGGACTTTTGCAATTAGGACAAGGTTTAGAATTTGTAACCAACCAAAGACAATTAGCAGCATCTTCACTCTCTGTACACGAGGCTTTCAACTCTTCAGGTTTTATTTCTCCTATTTTTATATGCCATTTTTGCCATTGATTACAACCACATGGTGCATGAGCGTCCCCTAAAATAAAAATGTAATTTTTATTTAAGCTTTCAATTTTTTATATTTTATATTATCGCTTACCCAGACATTCCCAACAAAAGAAATGAGCATTTCCGCAATCAACAGCATGGGAAGTTATAGGAATTGACTTATTTGTTGTTTTATTTCCGGACTGCTCGGTTTCCGGGAGCCTCACTGCTCTTCCACATCCGGCGACAGGACACCATTTTATGCTCTTATTGCTTTCGACGAAAGCCTAGCACAAACGGAATGTACGGTAACAGTTATTAAATTATAAGTTTATTAATTAATTTACTCAATTATCTATTTTATGTCATAATTCTTAGTACAAAGTTAGTAAATTAAGTAAAAGCTATGCAATTCCTCGTTATTAAATTTAAACTAAAAGCTCTAAAGAGCTTCAAGTTAGACACCATCTCCCACAGCAACTTAAATATTTTGTATAGTTTTCCTACGCGCGTGGTATTATCGAATTATCTACTTGGAATTTTATTTAAATATTTTTTTTTATTAAAGAAACTAAAAAATTGTTTGCAAAAAGCTAATAAATTATTTTAAAATTTGTACCTTTATATCGAACTGTAGATATCTTCTCGCCATTTCGGGACTAACTATTTTTTCTATAATTTCAACAGGTACTAAAATATGGCATTGATAAGCTGGGCACATTATATGGTGAGCATCACCATCTTGAATTTTGATTGTTAAATAGGATTCCCAACAACTCTTACAAAACATGTGCTTACACGACATAATAATTGTTTGTTCCCATTCCACTATTGGAGAAACACAAATTTCGCACTACAAGTACTTCTGTAAGTTTATTACTTAACATTAAAATTACATTAAATTCTACAATAACTTCTGGGTGGTAACCGCAACTCTCGCTTGAATCTGGCGATGCATTTTCCCACATATTTCCAAACATGGTTAAGGAAGTTGGTGCTTGAACTCCTGCCAGCTGACAACATTCTGATGGATCTTTCATCCATCTTTCTAGTAGTAACTCTCTAGACCATTCTGTTATTGTAAACCATAATAAATTTTTAATTATATATAAAGTGTTACTTTTATTAATCTTACCGTTATTCCGCAAAAGAGCTTCAGCTGTAAATAAAGGAATTTTTAACATATCAGATGTATCGACCAGCAGTTGATCTTTTGCTTCTTGCAAATCTTGACTTCTTAAACCACTGTAAACTTCTTCTTGGCTATTTAATAATTCATCTTCATTTACCGTGTCTAAAGTATCTGCCTAAAATACTAAAAAGTTAGTAAATAAGAAAATACGAAAAAATAAAATACTTTTTGTACAAAATATAAACATTTTCTCTTTATTACATGTTTAGTATTTATACCGACTTTCAAGTTTAAAAAGACAAGTATATTGGAAATAAATCACTAGAGATTTACAGAAGAAAACTAGAAAACTTTTTTCATGGGATTACTTTTTGGAAAGCAGTTTATCAACTGCTTTTATTTATTTTGAACTTTTCAGAATTTAAGTGATTCGTACTAGGTATTTAAAAATTCCAAGTATTTACTGCTTGATATTTTTAAATAAATGCGAGTATAACAAAATTTATTTTGGAAAATATAATTTAAAAATATTTGTTTGAGAAATACACTTTAAAGTAAAACGAATGTTGTCGAAACTTTGCAAGTGTGATATGCTAAATTTTTCAAAATAAACTTTAAGTTACGTCTAATTAAGAGCACGGCTTGAAAACATTGCAAGAATTTATCTTGTAGACGTAATACGAAGAACGTCATAAATTTTGCATGCTGCATAGTTTGGCTTTTCCAAATTTACTTACAAACACCATCTTGCTTTCTAACAAACGTGCGATATCGTGATGAGAACCGCGCATTGCTAAATCGCATGGAGTTAATTTATCGTTATTTTCAGAAAAAAGAGGAGATCCATGTGTCAGCAGCAATTCCACACATCGCTTTAATCCTGTAAATGCCGCCCAATGCAAAGCAGTGTTACCCTCCTGAAAAAAACCGACACATTAAGAGCGTTATAAATAAACATTTCTTTATTCGCATTACTATATCTTGTGCGTTTAAATCTATTTTCTCTCTTCCACCTTCTTTTAAATGTACACCTTTCCAATATAAAAGCAATTGAACGCAAGCTGCCTTTCGTTCTTGTACGCTAAAACTTTTTGTTTGGTTAACATGACAAGCGCAATGCAGAACTGTTTCATTTAAGCTGTTTTTCTTATTAGGATTTCCTCCCAAATCGTTTAAAAAAGTTCTTAATAAATGCTTCATACCTGAAATATTGCTTATAAATTACGGTTCTGATTAAATATTTTTAATAAACTTACCATGTTTTGCAGAATAATGCAATGCTGTATTATGATTATGATTTTCACCGTAACTTAAATTCGGATCTAAATTTTTTCTAAGTTCAGGAGAACTTTGGTATATTTGCATAGCAGCAAATTCGTCTCCATGCTGCAAGTATTTTTTAAATTTCGAAGATGTACTACCCATTTTAGTTTATTTATTGTTGTATTTAATTTATTTACAGTTATTCGAAAATGACATTTTATGCTTCTTGTCAAGAAACTAAGTAACGAATTGAGCATAAATTTAGTTGTAACTGAAATAAAAATATTTTGTATTAAATGTACTTAGATAATATTATATATGAAATATGAATATAATCTTCTCGGAGTGTGATAACAATGTAATTAAAGAGTAATTATCTTTCAGAAAATAATATTTGTATTTATATATAAAAATAACATGAATATACAGGGTGTTTTATTTAACTTGTATCATTATTATTTATAACTGAGGTATTCTAACCTTTGACAAATTTAAGCTTTATAAGATTGCTTAATTCGTTTTATTAAGATTAGCGATTAAAGTGAGCAAAAATTTCTATAATTGGTTTAATATTTGTTGAATTGTTATGTAAAGAATAATTGTCAATAATATTTTGGTTTTATTGATCTCCAAAATCGGTCTAAAAACTTTAGAAGTGTAGATTTTGGAAAGTTTAACATTTAGATTATGCAATAGAAACGTTTAAAATTCTCTTGACTGTATGATGATGACGTATAATGACTACCATTATTATTATTATTATATTAAGTCGTGTTACGATTATGAAGCCATCGAATGATATTTTTTAATCTAAACAGTATGCAATACTATAGAATAACAATTCTGAATGGTGCAAAAGTTAATTGCGTTAATCAATTTCCATCGTTTGATATATCAAATTGTATTAATATTGTATCGAATATATCGGTGCTATTATTTTGTATTGTAGATTTTTTTTGTAAAAAGTTAAATTTTTATCATGTTATCTAAAATATAAAATTAATAAAATAATAAAAAATAGAAATTTCACAGACATACTTTTTAAACATAAAAAATAAGCTCGACACAAAACGATATTAATATATTTCGAGTAAGTGTATTGCTGGTTGTCTCACAGTAAGGAGCCAAACTATCATACTATTACAGTCTAATAATTAAAAATCATTAATTAGTTTTTCTGTAGTAAATCTTAAAGTACTGTTTATTCAACTAATAGTAATCGAACAACTGACACTATAACCGACAGAATAGATAAAGTAACATTCTAATCAGTGGCGGCTCGTGAAAAATATTCTTGGGTGTTCTGCATTATAAAAATGGCAAGATATCAGAAAATGGCAATCTCAAAAAATAAATTTACTTATTGCACATTTTTAAATATTAAACGTACAACACTTATCTAGAATGTATTACTTTATATGATTTTACATTTTTACAATAAATTGCAATCCTAACTAATTTTCGAAAAAATTTTATTAAGTACAGCTTATGAGAGAAGTTGTGTTAAAAATATTAGTAATATTTCATATTATTTTTTCTTCATTTAATATTTATAAGCATTTATTTTATGTACTAGTAGGTATAAGATACTATCTTCGATATTCATAATTTCAATTAAAGTTCATAACGCAAGATGTGTTTAAAATAAAATCGTATATGTTCGTAAAACCAGAGCTGAAATATGAGCAGAACGGTTGTACATTTGGTGGGTTGTTCCTATATCTTGTAATCTGCGAGTTTAATAATAAACATAATTGTTGTAGAAAAAACCTACATAATTTTAATTTTATGGATATTAATAATTAAACGTAATTTCATTTTAAGTTTCTAATATAGGATCTGCCAAAAAATAATTTTACTTCTATTTTGATAATAGTATTTATAAGAAACTTGGTAAAATTAAAATTTGTACTAAATTTTCAAATTACACTATATTACGAGTATTAAACTATTGCATTTTATTGTTTAACCATGTTGTTGAACAATCAATGAACAAAAATTAACTTACTAATTGTTTTGATAAGTCAAATTTTAAATTATATTACAAAAATACGGCATGTAATTCTGCATAAGATGCAGCTCAATTTGTAGTGTATACCGTGGTGTTAGGATTGTCCTAACACCACGATGTATACTGGTATGGATACGATTCCACCCGATAGCTCGCGTCATTTCATGTTCAGAAGCATTTCCAGCACATCGAAGCGTAACGGACTTGTATTAATTATTACAGTACTTATTTGACTGACTGATAAAAGTACTTATAACTCAAGGCAACATAAGAAGCGCGCTTTGAAACCAAAATTGATTAGTCTTCAATTATTGAAATAATTTGAAATGTGGTGGTTATACTAATAAGTAATAATTAATTTGGTACACTTCATTCTGATATTTGGCGGTTCTGCAGCTCTGCAGTTCCTATGGTAGAACCGCCCCTGATTCTAATAATTATATCAAGGATGGGTAAAGTACTTTTTGTTTTCACTGAAATTACTTTTGAAATTGCCAAGTTTGTTTGATTTGTTGTGAAATAAAAAATTAAAAACAGTCGTATTTTTAAACTGTGTAATTTGTAATTGAGAATTTTTATATACTTTTTCTTTAACATCTGCTGTAGAAAAAAATTGATGATAAAATTTAATTATCGACTCCCGTAAAATTCTTTGCTACTTTCTTGAGCGTGAATTGAAATTTTTCGTTGGAATTTGCAATAAAATGAAATTTTATCGTCTTTTATAAAAAAAACAGTTCTTTTGGTAAAGAATTTTTGAAAACACAGATAAATTTATTGCAGTTGACTCAACTCAAAATCGACCTTTTAACTCCCCTATAGACTTTGACCGATTTTAGTCCCCTTTATCACTTTTGGCACTTTTTTCTGCTGATTTTTTATAAAATTACATTAGAAGACAAGTAATTTTGTCCCATCAGTTGTTGATGCGTTAATTTAATAGAATTGAAGTGCAATTACATATGAGAGAGCAATATGCACTAAGGATTACCAATATTACAGTGTGTTATTATAAATTAGGAAATGACGTTCGACAGAGTTCAGAATAAGACAATTCTTCTTTGTAATATTCCACTTTACAGAAGAGTCATGGTCGTAGCTTACTCTGTGTTTCTTTAATCACGTTGGAGTAGCTTTGAGTAAAGTAATATAATTGTTATAGAAATTTAATTAATAAAGTTGCTCTCGTTGCTTTTACCATAGCTATATAGAGTTGAGCAAAGTTACTCATAAAGTAGCTACGTATAGTCGCTTTTAGTTAAATTTTGTAATAATTATAATTTTAATTTAAATCAATAGTAAATATATAATTTAAAAACTGTAATAAATTATTATATCGATTACTTTCTCCGTCATTATAAGTTTGTCCCACCAATTTATAAAATTAACCAATCTGGAGAAAAGTAAAATTTTAATAAATTATGTTTTTAGGAAAGAAACTTTTGATAAATAATATAAAATTATCATTAGGATTTAGATTTTAAAACTTATTTTATTAATTATATGACATTTCGGACGCTTTGTTGACTCATTTAGAAAACTTAAATAAAGAGATTCTTTCTGTGGAGATACGTTTAAGTTTAAAAAACACTCTAAAAAGATAAAGTGTTCTTATTCATAATAATGGGATTAGATTTATTTTCGTGATAATTAGATTGATAATTTAAATTTCATAATTATCTTTATTCCACTTAAGATTGTCTAGGCAAGAAAGTTAATTTTATCACTCGTAGCAGCTATATTTATTTATTTCTTTTTGAATATCTTTATATCTTTGAAAATTGTCAGATATGTCATACAATATTAGATTTCCGGAATAGCACGATAACCAGGTCACCAAATTTAAAAATATTTTAATGAAATTATGATAGTTAAGGACTTAAACTATAATATAAATTTTTGATGGACAGTTAAAACTTTAGGTAAAAAGAGTCAAAAATAAGTTAAAAATGTAATGCGATTATTGTATAGAAGTGGTTAATGCAATTTTCTTTTAGTTTATAACTTACAATCGTCATGAATATGTTGAACATTGAAGTTATTAAGTAAAAATTTGGAACTACTTCATTTAAAAAATATATTTTTATATGCGACAGGCATTTCAAAGGTACTGGTGTAGAAAGGCAGAGATCTTTGTTTTTAAATAAAATTCAGTTATAATAAAATTAATAAAATCAAATACTCATAAAATATAATTATGGTTCCATGTTAACTGTGGTAATCTTTAACCACAACTGTGGACTTCAAAAGACGCATTTCGAAATAATAGGTGGGTTTGAAAATATTAATATCGATTATTTTCTAAATTAATCAATAGGCATTGGAAGTTATGTTCTCAGTTTAAATGTTTATCTACTTCCGGTAAATAAATGCGTACTTATCTCCATCAAATGGCGTGGATATGATCGCGGTTACTTACTGCATTGATTAATATTTGTAAAATTCCCAAGGGAGGTAATATTATCTGACGTTTATATATTGACATATGTAATACCGGCACTAACTACAATAACTACACGACAAGCACATAAACATGAATAAAATAATAGTATATTACGTGCCGAGGTGGAAAATGCTTCATTACAGCCGAGCGCTAAGTTAGTTGACTGAGGCGCAAAGCGCCGAAGTCAACTATAAGCGCGAGGCTGGAATGAAGCTTGACACCGAGGTATGTATACAATTTTATTCACAATCAGTTTTAAATAATTAAAGATCATCAAATTTCATTTTATTAACGCACATTTTTTGTTAGTTCCATTTTTTGCCTACCGACAATGCGACATTGCAGGTCGGGAAGTGACCACTTCCCGCCCTAAGGTTGGGAAGTAAAACAAAATAGCTTTCTGATTGGTTGTCAAGTAAAAGTAAATAATAAACTGCTTCCCAACTTTTTAAAAGTCAGGGATGTGTTGATTACTAACTGATTGTGAATAAAATAAAATACTGTATTTCATATTTCTTTTTTGATTTCGTCGGCAACCGTTGTTCTACAACCTTTGCCGCGGCTTCATCAACATCAAAAGTATCAACCATGTTAATGAAATTACACAATTTTTTTTGACAAATTACTCATTTGTTTTATTTTTCAATCACTAGATTTCTCATAACTTGTATAACTTTATTTGTTTCAATCAAGTTTTCATCAATATTTCTTGGAGTTAGGGCGCGCTAATTAATGCATCTGGTAGCGAGAACATTACCCTCGGCGGGGGGGTGTGAAGGCTGGGGGGGGGGGGACATTTTTGAGTTATTTTTTCGATATCTTGTCTCGTTTTCGAGATAAACAGCTTTTTATGTTTTCATTTGTCAAGTGTAAATTAAAAATAGTATATCAAACTTGTCAGATAACGATGCATTACCGGACTCATGATTCAAAAGCCCTTGGGCCTACGGCCCTCTGGCTTTTAAATCTTTCGCCGGTAATGCATCTCATATCTCCGGCGTAGATAATATACTATTTATTTCAATGTTTCTCTTTAAGTTTTTAATTTTCTAACGATTTTTCTTATAACTATAAAAACCTGTGGACTTGAATAGCGTGGTAGATCCGAAGATTTTTTCTTGTGGTTTATTTTAGTTATTTATTTTTTTATTCTTTACTTTTATAGTAATGTTATATTAATTAAATAAATAAATTTATATTATTTAACGCATAAAGTTTTTTATAATCAATTTTCTCGGTACTTTTCATCATATTTCTTTATTAAAATTACATTTCAATTTTATTATTTTAAATTGTTTTTCAAGATTTTTCACTTTTTAATTTTAATACATTGTTTTACCTTTTTTTCAGAAGTGTAATTTAAAAGCTAAAAAATTCTCTAAAGATTGAACTTTTCTGCAAAATAGTTTGTTTTAAATTGAAAACAACTATTAAAATAACAACTTTAAATAAGCATTTTATAGTTCAGTTAAACTTTTAGAAATTTTTTAAACTTTCAAATCGCTCTCTCGAAAGAAAATAAAAATGAGTTACGGCTTATTTTCTTGGGAATGTCTATATTATAATTACCACATCTTTAATTGAAATTTCCTTTCGAGTTAATTGCTAAAACTCGCGAAGGTACTATATTGTGTTAATTTTGTATTATATAACATTTTTTGAATTTGTTGGTTTTGCCGGTTTCAAAGTTCATAAATATAAAAAATTTCATTTATTAGTCATTTGATCTTTCTTCGTCCATGCTCAAAATTACTTTCTTTTTTATTTAACAGAAGTAACTCACATAACATACATACTACATAATATAGTTATGAATTACAAATTTATAGCTTTTCAAAACTAAGAAAACATGAAATGAAGTTTGTATAAATATAACAGTATTTCAGAGTTTGTTAAATACTACTCTATTTCGTAATTATTTAATTTGATGATTTATTTCTGAGTACGATGTGATTTTAACATCGCTATTCTTTAAAACTGTAAATTTTCATTTTATTATATCCTTTATTCGTACCATTCTAGGGGATAATTTCAGTTTTAGATTGTAACATTTTGGGTAAATAAACCAGTTAGTTATATTATATTAATTTCAAAAATGGAACACCACGTTATTGGCCAATCCCGGTACTTGTACATTTTGTAGATAAATATAATATTATTTAGAAGTAGTATTTTTTATGAAATTTAAGTGTCGTGAACATAAAGTTGCCAAGTATAAGGCAACGGCTTTAATAAACTAATTAGAGCTGAAACACAATTAATTAAATCTAAATTACTTCTTTGTTCAAAAAAAATTTTAATACAAATTTGAGCTTGAGATCCTCACTTACTTTATTAATGTTTTCGACAAATGTGATTATTTTCTTCTCTTGAATTATTTTCATAATATTTAATAACAAAATGTGATCGTGATTAATTTTTTACTATTTTTGCCTCTAACGCAACGGAGTGATAATTTTCCGATAACTTCAGAAAAAAAGATTATTATTGATACTGTTTCTACTAAATAATGAGTGATAAGTAATTAATCTTGCAATAAAATTATAAAAATTAGTCGGAGTCGGGAAAGGATTAACGAGATTCATATTTAGTACGGTATAAAATTTTTTTGGACACCTATTTAAAATTATTTGAAGCAGTTTTCTGACTGCTTTAATATCATGAGAAAGATTAATATAACATTTCACAATTATACAGTGTGTCTCCGTGACCGTAGAAAACCTTTGAAGTGGTGATAAAAGAAGCTTTTTTAAGACCAATTTTCAAATAAAATTTTTGTCTAAGTTCAAACCCTTGGGGGGTACTCCCTTTAAAGCAATTTTTTGAATTTCTGGTTTTAATCGGCTTGGCTCTGATATTAGTGTTTTTTTAGGTTTAATTGATTAAAACTTTTTTAAAGATCATTCGCCTATTTACCTCCTTTCGTCTAGAATCAACCGATTTTGAGTTATAAATTAAATTAAAGAAAAAAGGTTTTATTCAGGTTGTATTTTTTTTACTTTTTTGCGAACCCTGCATCTCTTATAACGAAACGTCTTAGAAAATAACTGACTGCCCACATCGGATAGGGAATTTAACGGGCTACAACTTTGGTCAAATAAATTTTTTTGAGACACCAACCGTTTTCACAACTTCCGGTGTCAACTCAGACAAATTGGGAAATAGCCCGGATTGGTTGATTTGAATTAAATTTGTCATTTACTGCAATCGTTTTAATATTTACTGCATCCAATAAATTTTTAAATCGTTTTTTTGAAGTTTATGCTAACATTATACAGTAACACAAAAAATAATTTGGTTGGTAAACCTAAAACTTAAACTTCAAAATAATTAAATTCAAAATTTATTTGGTAGTAAATTTTCATTATTCTTTTTACCTTACTTTTTCTCACTTTGACTAAGTTAATCTCAGTTGGTCTCAGCTCACTTTATCTCAGTTGTGCAACTGAGATGAAAATAAAATAGGTACAAAGCATACAGCTTTTGTTAATTTATATTGTTTATTTATTATTGTTAATATTAATTAGTTTGTTATTTAAATTTTTTTGACTACACTTTGTTCATTATTTTCAAAATTTCTGTGAAAACAGTTGGTTTTCCAAAAACATTTATTTGACTAAAGTTGTAGCCCGTTAAATTCTCTATCCGGTTTGGACCCGCAGTTTTTTTCTAAAATGTTTCGTTTAAGAGATACGGGGTTTGCAAGGTTATTATTATATTTTATTATTAATATATGAATCCTAAGAAATTAATAATATCGGAGCTATTATGGCCATTTAAAATCATAAATTCAAAAAATTGCTTTATATGGTGGTACTTCCCAAAGGTTTGGACTTTTTATTTTATTTGAAAATTTGTCTTAGAAAAGTGTCTTTTATCACCACCTCAGATGTTCTCTACGGTCACGAGGACACCTTGTATAATATAGATAAAATTTATAATATTAATATTAAGAATAATCTTTCAGTTTAGAACAATTATTAATAAAAACAGATTTAATAAAGAATAAAATGAGCATTGAGTATTCAAAATTTTATATTTTTTATATAAACTTTATAACTTTGTAGAACAAAGTTAATAATACTGTGCTTTTATTTTTAAATGTTTACGCTAGTTTGCAAGCAATTTTTTTTGATTTCTACAGAAATGGCTCTACGGGGTGCTCTAATCGTATAGAATTGAGATACTTTGTCTTCTCCTTAGGAATGTAAAATAACGGTAAAAGAAAATATTAATTCTTTCTCTAGTATACCTTAAATAACTATTGTTATTATTCTAAATTTTTGGATTTAATAACACTATTATCTTTTGTTGTATGTAGTATATGATAATAATACGTAATTATTTTAGCTTGTAACTGTTTAGTAATCGGAAAAAAATTCGAAGACTTAGAACCTTAGAAAAGGCTTAGCTCATAGTAGCCTTATCGTCAAATAGCTAATTATTTGAGAACCAGATGACCAAAGAGAACGATTTTTGTTAATCGTTCAGATGAAAATAAATATTATTAGAAAAAATCTTGGATACTTTACCAAATAAAATATCGCACATCAGAGCAATTCTTGAAACATCACAGCTCTGATTCTATACGGAAAAACCTTAAAACAGATCAATTATGAGATATCCACATAATAAAATCAGAATTTGTTGCACATGTAGACATCTTAAAAAACTCACGTGTAAATTCAAAAACAATAGAATTAAATTTTAAAATTATTTTTAAAGCTGTATTATTCAAAACTCCATTTTGAAGATGTCTCAGTTTGTAACTAGAGCAGCGATGTTTAGTACACATGGAGTTTACAGTTAAGCTGGCAGATATCAAAAATAAATAGCAATATTCATTGCCAGTGAAATTTTTTTTGTCGCCATTTAATTGAATTAACTGTTTTTTTTAAATAAAAATATAAGATTAAAAATTCTCCAAAAGTACCCATTTAAGCAATGAGTTCTTAGGGCTGTTATAAGACAATTTTATTCAAAGTTTGTATTAGAATCACAAGCTACTGTCATCATCTTTGAAGTACATTTGATACCCAAAGATGCCTATATGCTATACATATTATTTTCTTTATCATTGGTCGAAACTGAGATATTAGTAAAAAACTGATTTTGACTTTTTTTAAACACGATAGCAGGGAAATTTTTAGTATGTTAATCAGGATGTCAAATTATTTCTCTTTTACAATTTATAAAACTATTGCAGCAACTCGACATGAAAAGCACATATTGACGGAGTTTACGAAAGCAGTTATCGATTTTGTTCAAATTTGCACCGTAAATTTCCTGATAGAAAACAAAGTTTTTAAAACTATTTTTATGATGTTATTTTACCTTAGGTAGCACAATAAAACCAATATAAAAAACTAGTTATTAAATTATTAGTTATCAAAGTTGCCACTTTTATTTTGATATTTTATTATTAAAAATTTATTTACCTCAAAAATATTTTGCATAATTTAAAGGAAAGAGAAATATATTTATAAAAGTAGGTACTTATATTATTATGGGCAAAAGGGTGTTTTACAAAACTTATAATAAGTTTGAAATTTTTAGACGTTCCATTATTCTTTATTAGAACATATGAACCCATACAAAGGATAGCAGACCCAAAATTGTATTAAAAAAGTTTATAAATTATTTTAAAGTTTTAGATAGCTTTATAATAGAGTTTTTAAAGTCTAAAAGCCCAGCAGAGTGGTGTTGTGGATGGTTCGAATTCCGCATCAGCCTGTTGGGTGAGCGTAATGACCATAGCAGTTCAAAACGTTTAACATAATAAAAAAAAGTTTAAAATCTTAGAGTAAAATTTATAATGTTAATGGTAATAATAATCAAAACATAATAGAGCTATTCATATAAGTCACTATTTATGTAGTTTTATTATAATTTTTATTGAATACTATTATTTATTGGAATATAATTTTTTTATGTAAAAATTTTAAGTTTAGATACTGATATATTTTTCTTCATTCTTTTAAATAAAGATAATTTATTACATACATTTTTTGAGATAATGATAATGTCGGAAATAGCCCAAACAATAATTAATTTATTTAGGTCTGGTATATACTACAAGCAAAGAAAATTTGTAGTCTTTTGTATTTTATTTAGAATAAATTGTCTATACAAAAATTAAAACATGCAAACTTATCATTTTCGTTTACCCCATAACATAATTTTATTCAAATTAATTAATATAATTAGAACGTCTATGATAATTTCATAATAGGCACATAGACGCTGTTGAAGAAACGTTTATCAAATAATTATCAAAACAATGTATTAATTAAGTTGTAGAAAGCCATTAGAAGTGTGTATGGAGAGCAAATTATTAATTACACGATACATGCATATTAACAATGAAATTCGTGCACTGCATAAGTTTCATCAAATGTAACTTAAATAAAAACTGCTTACCATATAGTGCAACTCAATACTATCTAACATATCTGCAAGTTAATTGAAAATATCTGGAAAAACAAGTTGACATCTTTATAATACTGTCGAAATTATTTTAGAACTGGATCGATGACACAAACGCATGCGTTAGCGTCCCGACGTTAAACGCGGTTATTTTGAAATCTTTATTAATAGATGGTGTTTTTGTTTGTTTTTAGGCCTAAACTTAGCAAGTAAGCTAAATGAAATTTTATTTTATTTATAATATTTTTGTTCAAAAGTATCAAAAATAAGAGCTAAAAAGAAATTTAATTTTTAACGATAATTTAAGGTGTAAAATACTAAATTGAACTTTTATTGCCTACTAGCTGTTCTAGCAAGTGTTGAATTTAGGCTTGCAATCTTTCCACATTAATTTCATATCCTCTGTCTAAAAAGAGAAGTTATTTTAAATATAAACTATTATTTTAAATCATTATTTAATTAAAAAAAGATTAAAGATATTAAAAAGATTACTGTAAAATATAAATACTAATCTTTTGTTAGTACATTAATTTATATTTTAAATATTTAATAAACTTCTAGTTATTGTTTGACAATAGTTATATCGATTGATCGGATTAATTAAATAATGTTGAAATTTTTTTTTAAGATATTGCATAATAAACAATAAATAAAACAATATATTTTTCAAAATATTTAATTTCAATAATCGGTTTCGACTTTTTAAGTCATCGCTAGCATATTACGTCAAATTCACAATCATGACTTGTGAAAAACCAGTGATAATACTAAACTATCAAATTGATAGTTTTTTTTTTAAATAACATTTTAATACTTTTAAATATAAACCTAGCTATATAAAGTAACACTAATTTTTAAACAAATAAAATCGATATCAGATTTTGAATAGAAAATCACAAATAAAATAAATTTTATTTATTTAAAATGTACCTATTAGGTAAATAATACATAGACAATAAATAATGATTAGACAACAGTTTCTCTCCAATTATTTAATTTGAATGACATGTACCGGTTTTGATTTTAAGTCATTAACAGTAAGCAATTCGACAACTTCTTTTTGTCATTCCTCACAGCTGCCGTAAAATTTTCAAGTAAAAACGAATATTTCGATGTCGAAAACAACAGCCAAAATTGCAAAAAAAAATTGTAACAATTTCATATATAATATAAAATATAATTATATTTATAATTAGAATTTTATATTATACAAGATTATAATTCAATGACAGCTTTTATCACAAACTTTACTATCCAACTGTACATAATGTATATCAACCGAACTTCAAAACTTTTAAATATTAAAATTAATTAAAATGTTAGTGCTTTTTAAAAAAATTAGTTGATTTCGGCTTATTTTTCAACTTTCCGGAATGTCCTGACGATTAATTAAAGTAAAAATCAGCACATAAAATTAGAATTTATTAAAAGCTTGAGGAACGATCAATATGGTCTATAATGGGCCTTGCCTTGCCAGAGTTTTATGCCCACTCTGGAGCTGGCATGTTAGCCTATGGGAGCATGTAGGTTAAATGACACTTCTTGTATCATGAATATTATGTAGTGACGAAATCTTAATAAAAGGTTTAACTTCAAAAGTACAACAAATGTTAAATGCAACTATAGAAAACTAGAAAACTGCAGCAATAAAAATATTAAAAGAAATTTTTTCAAAAATTTGCAATGTTAATTCCTGATAAAAAAATTGCTGTTCGAAATTGTTTATTATATAAATAAATTTTATTTAATATAAATTTTGCGTTTAGAGAAACTAAAAATCAGCAACCATGCATTCCTTATTCTACTCTGCGACTTCTAGGTAGGTACATGATTTTCAACAAAATCTTCAGTAATTTGTGAATTCTCTTTAAATTTTCGTACTTTAAAGTACCTCAACCCTCAATATGTTACAAATAAAATTATTATAACCCGAAAGATGGTAAAACTATTTATCAAGGTATTTGTTTATGGTACCAGTAAAAATCTCAATTTACACAGCTTCGTTTGCAAATATAAACAGACTTCCGAATAACGTGTTAATCAATGTATATAATGTTACCTGAGAATGAATTAAGGAGAGCGAAATTTATAGTTTATTCAAACAACAATGGTTTCCATACTAATTAGCATTTGTCAACTTGTACATTAGGGTTGCTTTAAACAATTACCTTAATTAAATTTACATTATTATTAAAAAAGGATGTAAGTAGTGCTAAATATCTTTGATAACAACATATTAAATTTGATTACATTTTTTTAAATTTCCATAAATTGGTAGACGCCATCGATGTTATTTCCAAATAGAGTAGAGCGTCGAAAATCTGGACGTCAAAAATTCGGACTTTCGTTATTCCGGATTAAATTCCAGCAAAAAGAAATATTATCTGATAATCGTACATATTTTCGTTTTGGTGGTACATAATATAATATGTATTATATTTTATTAAAATATTTATAACTTCATATATATTAATGGTTTTATTTATCTGTGCCAATTATTTAACCACTAAAGTAAATTATTAATTATGGTTTTAGCAAGTTTTTATTATGTTTAAGGCGTCAAACGGCCATTTTTGGGTACTTTGAGATAATCCGCACTTTTGATAATCCGGATAGGCTCAGCTTCTCATTGATCCGGATAATCAAGACTCTACTGTACTAACATAAATTTTGGACACCAAAAATAAAAAGATGGGAAAAGGAAGTGAAAAAGTTTGCGATTTCAATTTATTTTAAATTGCAGTATATATTGTCATGTTATTTTTGCCTTTTATTGAGGGAAGGCGATGAGAGAGTTTTTTTTATCATAGAAATTATTATAGAAGTTTTCTTTTTTGTGGGTCCTTAATATTTTATTGCAAAAAAGTCAGCTTGAAAGTTTTTTTTTATTAATCGAGAGAAACCCAGATATGATGAGTTATTGGATATAATTGTGTCTAGACAGGCAAATCAGATCACGATAATGGTAGTCAAATTTTGAATAAAGTTTTAAAAGATTTAAAAAGGTTGGCAAGAAAAGAAGATAACGTGGCAGTTTGGAGAAAGATAACAGACAAGTGAGGATATATGAAAAATTTGAATAATAAAAATTGTAGAAAGTTTCTGTTAAAAATTGGTATTGAAAATTGTTTAAGAAATATAGTTTCGAGTGATGCTGGATTGAGGAGTATTGTTGAGATGGTTTCTGGAAGTCTGTAGAAATTGGTTTGGATAGAGATAAATAGGATGATAATTTGGAAACCAAAGGGAATCATAATTTTTGAATGTGGAGAACTGTCAGCCAAGAGATAGTAATAAAAAAACGAGCAGGAGTTAAAATTCGATTATTGGATTTACTATCAATCGAGTAATAAAAATCTGGATAATCAAAATTTATATGTTGGGCGTGCGTGCTAGCAAGAAGAGATTAAAAGTAAGAACAAACTTTGATAACTTTTGTGAACAAATTTATTTAAATCATTCAATTTAAACAACTTTAATTATATTATGACGACGTCGCTTATAATGTGGCGTGCGTCTGAAAAAGTTGACAATTAACATATTCAAACTTATTATAAGCGACTTTACCATTGTGATTTATTTTGTAAAACTGCATATTTACAGATTTGTCTTTTTGTATCTGGGTTGACACACTTTATTTAAATTTTGTAAGTTGCAATAAAAATGTACAGGAACACTAAAGAATCATTCTGATATTTTAATGGGATTAAGAGTCTTATGTTGATGAGTAGTCGGAGAAATTCGGGTTTAATCAAGTAATAAAAGGAAAATTAATTGTAGAAGAATAACATAGCATTCTTTTGGCAATAGTGGGGCGTAAAATAAAAAAAATAATAATTTTACATCTCAATATATTGCTGTGATTTTTGTAGGCAATACGAATTTGTAGGGTATAATTATTAAATTTGAATATTATTTTTGCGCGCCACCACTGGTGCAGCCCGGCTCTGCGAGCAGGGAAATTTTGTTTTGGGGGGACAGCGAGGAAGATAGCGATAGCGGTGGACGTAAAATGGTGATCCACAAAAATGAGAATTAAAATATTAAAATAATAAAGGTAAATTTGAGAACACAAAATTTGTTTTGCTGAAGTGAAAGTAGCTGATAAGAATAAAAACGAAGGTTAGTCGCACTTATATGATTATAAAAATAAAGAAATTTGCATTGCGCAATAATTATTAAAAATTTAACATAGAGAGCATAGCAATATAATAAGAATAACATACTAGATTATATCATACATGTTTTGACACCAATTTCTCATTTCAAGCAGTATTTTTAAGTATTCCGGTAATGAAATTACTTACACACATTCATAAATTCTAAAAATAAATTATCTTTGAAGTTTGAATTAGCGTATATAATATTATAGATATATAATATTTGAAATTTGCTTTATGACATGTTTATTTATTATTTTCTTATACATACGTGTGAATTTACAGCGGATCATAAAAAGGTATGTAATAAAAAAGTATGTTTTCTTCGTTATATCTTTTTTAATAAATTATAATAATAAATTAAATATGTATGTAGTATGTTCAAGTGTTTGGAGGAAATGCGGTTTATTAGATAACTTGTTAATTTGAAGTTGACGAAATTGCTTATTTACGCTACTTTTTGCATGTTACCCTTGCGCTGTGCAACTTATTGTTCTAAATAGAACTTAAAAATGAAGTTTCCAAGTAGATTATTGTGGTAATTAGTCATATGTAATGTTAAAATAAGAGCCTTTATATCGTATTACTAAGTTTTTATTTTAAATTTTCATCATATTTTTATAACGTAATTAAAGATTTTTATCTTTATTTTTCTTGTTTATTTTACTATGTAATTTGTATAATAGTTATGTATTCTTTACTTAACAGTTAAAATTCATTATTTTAACATTTTGTTTAGTTGGTTTGTTTGATTATTTTATTGTTCCAAGTTAATATAACGTAAATGACGGTCGTTGTTTACAGAAGAGTGTTCTCAAGTGCGACTGTTAATATTTACGATCTTTACCGATTAATTGACAAGTAAAAAGTGATCATGGGACTCATTGTTGTGAAATATGTTCAAGACAATCTTGATATGTACGTTTCTTATAGTTTTTAGGAACTACTTGAAGTTTAACTTTCTCATAGGAAGAATTATGTAAATTGCATCAGAGAAAACTGGGTTACAAATTATTTACAATAGGTGCCACAAGTCGACAATAAATTATCTTTGCAAAAGCTTATAAAAACAAGTTTTATTAAGATAAGCTTAACACTTAACATACAAAGGATAGTAAACTTTATTTGTTTTTTTATTAAAAACTCTTAAAATTGGAGACTTAACTGTTATTTCATTATGATGCATTTGTTGAATACATGCACATGAAGTATTGTGGTGTAATTTTGTGACAAGCTCGATTGTAAAATTTTTAATATTTGGTAGCAGCTACGTTTGAAAGTAGAACATTTTGAAAGTTAGAAATATCAGTAATTTCATGCAAATTCAAAACACACATTTACTTAAACACATTAAATTATAAAAAGTGCAGTATGGTCTAAAAAGATAAATTAAATTGTTCGGCACAGTATAAACAACAAAGTGCGATTTGAAATTTTGTTTCGTCAAGTTGAAGCAGGTTTTTGAAAAGTGGCGTTGGTTACAGAAGTGCTGGACTAGGCGAGCGAAGGTCATTCGATTGAGTCTTAATTTTGCGGTTTGATCTTGAGCGATTAGTCTTTTGTGCGTGAATTTTTCACAAGATTGTGAAAAGTGAGATATTTGGAGCGTAGTTTTTTTTGTTACAGCGAGGAAAACCTAATAATTTGCGATATCGGGTTGATACCTGAAAACAAAAGTTTGAAGATTAAAAATCTATACGACGCCATTTTGCAAGCCAAGATTTCAATATTACAAATCGATATTATTTACCAAAGTTGGAAGAATTATTTTGTGTGAAATATCACAACACGCTGGATTTTTTGTGTGGAATACGAAAAGCGGAAATTTAACAATTGGGAAGATAATAAATTTTCCACCACTTTCAAACACATGTTCAACAAGGAAGCCGTACGTTTCAACTACCGTTTCTAACTGGACCATATCGAGATCATCCAAAACCAGTGGCGTATCGATAGCAAGTATTTGAGAGAAACATTTTAATAATAAAATTTAAAGTACATTTATTTTTATTAAACTTTTATTTTGTACAAATTTATATGAGACACATTAACACATAAAAACAAATAAAATTGAATGCTAGCTAATACGCTTGACAATAGTAAATGTGTATCCAAATTTATAGGTTTGCACGATACACCCCATTTGAAACTGCAAGAGATGAGATTGTCTCCGACAATATTTGAATTTTCAGAATAAATAGTATTCAGTTTGCCTTAAAAAAGCATTATTTGTTTTCATTCGACAAGAGACTTGTCATAGGAATTCACTCCTGAAGTCTCATTCTAGCCGAGGTGATTCTTTTAAGGGAGTAAAGAGTTCTGCTCAGATTTTGGGAGAATACTTCTACAGTTATATTATAAAACTACTATCGTTTTTTACTTTCAATACAAGCATCCATAGAGATTAATTATTATTTATTTTAGTTTCAAAGCTACTTCTTTTTAGATTGAAATTTTGAAGCATTACTTTAATTCTAAATGGTAGGGAGTTTTAGAGTGGGGACTTTTAGTCCAATATTTTATGTATTATAAATAAGCCATCCTAGGAATTGCAGAATCAGTTCATCAGTCTGTGACTCATAGATGAGATTTTGTTGATATTTGGAGGTGGTTTACAAATTACTTTGTTAACTGTTTGGTTAAAGCAATCATAATGATAAAATCTAGAATTCTTATTGTCCTGTTGTCGAAAAATCAATCTGAAGAAGAAAATGTTAAGCCATTGCACTTTTTTTGTTTCAAAGCTTTAGGTAGAAGGTTGTTCAGCTACAGACATAATCATGTAAAGTGTTTTAGTGAAGTTATTACGTCACGAAATTGTCAATACCTGGAGTTCACCATCTTTAAGATTATCAATAGTTGTTTAAACGGTTCTCTGACACAAAACGTTAATTGCTACTTTCTACTAACAGTAAAAATGCCGGCAAGCCCACCGTGTAGATTTGCGTTCCAGCATCAAGAGAACGTATATGCAAGTCTACACAGAATCCACGTGGTTTGAATTTCATGTACAACTATAGATCACGTCTTCGCACCATAGCTGACGGGATAGGGTACGTGTCGGCGTTTGTCGCCAGATTGAATGTTTCTAGGCTTCGCCTTGCTGTATATTTGCTGCAAACACATCAGAGGGTATCCATTATAAAAAACGTTTGCAAAGGAAACAAACAAGGTAAAAAGTATACTGCTGAACCGTAGTATTCCGATCAAAGTAAATAATTTTTTTTTCAGTTTATAACTTTGTTCATTATAAGTGTGTTCAACACCATCAATATTCATTTTCAATCAAAACATTTCTATGTGAGACAGGAGTTTTAAAAGCACGGGTTTAAGAGAGCAGAGGTCTCTGTTTTTAAGTACAATTTGGCTATAATTAACAAAATTCAACGTGTTATAAAATTGTGTTACGGTGTTATCTGTTGTAATCTTTAACTGCTACTGATGCCTTTAAAAAACCGTCATTCAACTATTTACGTACGTTAATAGAATAGAGCTAAGGCCCGCATATTACATAAAAGAATGTGTTTCTTGCATATTTAAAAACTATCCATAGTTTAAACACTTTATTTTAAAGTAATCTTTTAAATTTAATAACAATTTAGATTATATCTATAAAAGTACAGGCCATAGCTATTTTGAATTTGATTTGAGTAGAACCTAAGTAAAATGTGTATGCAAAACAATATAAACTTCAACGATTTTCATCAATAGTATTTACCTACGTTATTATGCAACTTCTACCTACATCACAGCCGACAAAGAGCGATTTATAATATTAAAGTTGTGCTTTTGACACTATAAGTTAACCAATTGTTTAGAAATTTCTAATTTTGAAACTTAAAGTTTTTATTTGGATTTTAAGTTAGTAGAAGTTGTAGGATTATTAACAAAGTACTCTTTTTGCTTTGCTTTAATTGTTTGCGAAAAGTTTCACTACAATAGAATTTGGCACCGATATACCAACATATTTATTATATAACTTATAAAGATGTTATAACCTGATATCTTATTTAAAGTAATAGACTTCACGAAATATTACTTATATTATGATCAAGATATATTACATATATTACATATACACAGCTATATTACATATGTTTTAGGGTATATCGTAAAATAATCTACTCTCATCAGCAGAACATATCAGAAATCGGAGTCACTGAATGATTTTATAGCTTATTGGTTTAACTCTTCGCTTTTGCATTCTTTTCAAATTTTTGAATAAATGTTAAACTTAAATAAATTTATCATTTCTTATTTTATTTTCTTATACTTATTTTATAGTCCGGTCAATCTAAACATTATCTAAACTATCTAAACTAAATCTAAAATTGTTCAAAACATAATTATAAATGAAATTTAAAAAGTCCTCATCGATCCGGTACGTGGAAAAAATTTATTCGAGGTCAAAAGTCATAAAAATTGGTTTTCACAATTTCAGGAGTAAAGTGGTCACTTTAGTCCTCTTTTTGCGGGAGTAAAGTATCACTTTTTCTCCCGCAAATGAAAGGCGGGAGTAAAGTAAATATAAAAGAATTGTTACCATCCAATCGTTTTTATTGAAAACAAAATTAACATTAACGTTTACATTAGCACAACTTACAATATTAAATAGACGATCCATCGATCTGGTGGAAGAAGAGGTTAAATTTAAAGTTTTATCTATCTGATTTGCATCACCGACAGTCCGATCAGTTCTACAAATTTCACCTCCAAAAATTTTAGTCGCAATCTCTTCTTTATTTTTGATCGAATTTTCCACGTACCCCTCAGCTACAGTCGAAGACTTCCATCCACCATGGTGCTTCAACACATCTATATATACTCCCGTATCAGCGAGCAAAGACGCAGATGTACGTCGAAAACAGTGGCGTGTATACGATGCGATGATGGTTCAGGAAGCTTTAAATATGCAGCTATTTTTTGTGGCAGCTGCCCATACGCGTTCTTTCTTACAGGTTGCGAAGTACATTTGTTATTTCTGAATTGCACAAAAAAACGCGAATGATTCGTATCCTCCTTCCGTAAATTCATATATTTTTTAAGTAATTTTAAAAAATCCACCGACTGGCCTTCAGAAATGTTGATCACAAATTTTCTATCGCTACCATTTTTTGTATTGCGGATGGTACACAACATTGTCAAATAATCTATTTCTTTGAGATCGCCAACATGCAAGTGAACCAATTTCTCCTCTGCATGCCCCTGCTACGCCCAAGATAAGTGCAGCCTAAAATATAAAGTTGTATTAGTATTATAATAAAATGTTTATGCAAGAATTACTTACTTTGGCCATCAAAAATGTTTCGTCTGGCTCTTCACTCAAAAATTGTTCCACTTGCTTTGTAGTTAAAATGTTTGATTTTTTGACCTTGTAACCCACATTTTTTCTCTTAAGGAATGCGGTTAACTTATAAAATTTTCCAATGTCTACACTTTTTCAAAATTCAACATACACTTCAGCATGGAATACTGCGACCAAAGAGTAGAAACCTTTAGCTCTTTCGCATTTTCAAAAAAGTAAGCCAGCATAACATCTTCGGTGTAATGCTTAACATTATTTTGCGCACTCCAACTTATAAATTTATCATACTGTTTTTTATAAATTGTTTTTGATTTCGCAGGCAGCAATTCAACTTTCACCATCGTCGCTGCCGCTTCAACATCCGGATTTTCCTCACTTTGTCTCATTTTCACGTACGAACAAATTATAAACGATCACTTACATTAATTTGATTGAGTATTTTATATATTAAACTTATTTATGAAATATAGGCACCAATAAAGAATAATTATGTTAAACACAGCGTACGGTGTAATAATATGTCAAAAGGTAAATTGAAACAACGGAACATAAGAAACGATTCATAGGTATCGCTTCAAAAAAAAACAATTCCAAAAAGCAACCTCATATTTTACTAAATAATTTTGCGCGCAATACTGCGTGCGATTGGTCTGAAATTTTGCATATAAATTTTTACAAAAAATCTCTGCAGGAGGTTAGTATAACTGGGGGGGGGGGGGATAATTTTTTAGTCAGTTTTTCGATATCTAGCGTCGTTTTCGAGTTATTGAAAATTCAAAATTTCAAATTTAGTAGTTATTGACATATGCAATTTATCATTTGCAGACAAATTGTGAAAAATAGTATATATACCTTGGGACTAAGGTGGCTTTTCATCCCGTGTGCGATTTTTGCACTCGGCTAAAGCCTCGTGCAAAAACCTTCACACGCGGGATGAAAAGCGGCACCTTAGTCCCATGATGTATAATATACTATTTTCGCGATTTTCTGCAAAACGGTAAGTTATTTTATCATAATATTAGTTTAGACAAAAATTGTAGATCATATAATTATCTATAAAAAATGAATAAATACTTTTTCCTAAGAGTCATTGTTTCTGTGATATAACGATTCAAAAAGTTGGAAAAGTTGTAATCGTCATCATATGCACACGTTTCCGTGCCACCTATGAGGTAGTGTACTTAGCCCGTTTTTTTTAAAGTGGTTTTCCCGGTAGGCCTATTCCACGGATCTGTTGTAATTCTGTTGAAATTCTATTTAATTTGAAACTATTTGTATAAAGTTGAAACCCCCACCTTCCCAAAACCAAAAAAAAAATTAATATAGAATTTGTAGCTTTCTTTCTTAAGAAATGAGTTTATAAATGTTATCACATTTATGCAATCGCTTCTGTTGGTCTTTCGCATCACAAAAAAAAATAAAAAAAGAGTGTTGGTGAAAAGTTCAGCTACAGACAATATTCTCGTAAAAATTATGAAAACAACGTCCAAGATAATGACAAGTTCGACGACGATGTTAATTCGAATGGCGATGATGATGAACTATATTGCTCTCAGTCAGAACGATATAGAAAAAAGTTTTGTAAGGTTGGACTTGTCTGCTGTTCTTAGTTTCGGATACAAGTAAAGCAGATCATATTTTTTTATCTATGAATTCTATGAATTTTTCTTATTCCAGATTTTAAATTAAATTCTGTTTGTTTTTCGTATTTGTACTCTTTTTTTTCTTAATTTTTAATGAACTTTTAAACAAGTTATGACTTTGGTTTTCACTTTGTGAAAGAGCATCTTAAACTCAATCCGAATTGGCAAAAATGGAAAATAAGTTTTTAACACTTAAAACCCGTTTTTTCGTAGACCAAGTCACATAAGGTATATTGAATATAATTGAATATAATATAATTAATATAATTAATATAATATAATAATTAAAATACTACTTATATTACAGCTTCAGTGATGTATGTATATACGTGGCGATGACGATTACAACTTTTCCAATTTTTTTGAATCGTTATATCTCAGAAACGGTGGCTCTTAGGAAAAAAGTATTTGTTTATTTTTTATAGATAATTATATAATCGACAATTTTTGTCTGAACTAATTTTATGATAAAACTTACAGTTTTGCAGAAAATCGCAAAGAACCAACTTTTTTGACCTTTGACGTCGAATAAATTTTTTTCCACATACCGGATCGATGAAGACTTTTTAAATTTTATTTATAATTATGTTTTAAACAATTTTACCAATTTTCAGCTTTTTGGGAATTACTGTACCCTCATTCTTATTTTTGGTACTAATTTGACTGGACTATTTAGTAATAAAAAAATTTAAAACATTTTATTTCAACTTTGTAAATAAATAACATTAATTACGAGTTAATTAGTGGTATTTTTTAAATATTCAAAATTCACTGTCTACACGTTTTTTAATACTAATATTTACAAATTGTAATTGTAATTTTTCAATTTTCAAAATTGAAAAATCAAATCATCGAAAATATTTAACACAAAAAACAATAATTTGTGATCGCTCTATAATGCAAATAATAGATAAAAAGAATTGGAAACCGAACTTAAGTCAGAGATATTTGAGTATTATATACATTTACAACAATTTTACATTTCTTAATTTTTTTTATACTTTAATTTTAAAACTGTGTTTGAGTCAATCATTGTGATATAATGTACACTAAGAAGCAGTATCGGGTAGTATTAAGTAGTAAAGAGCAGTATTGCGCAGAATATTACAAATATAAGTAGTAAATAGTTGGGCAGTGAATGAGCAATATGGACAGTAAATATGGGCAATAAACGGCAGTATCAGATAGTATCAGGCAGTATTACAAAAAAATGTCGTAACAATTTTATATGTAAAATTACTCAATTCATAAATTTTCTGGTTAGGTACCAGTATTAGGCACCTAATAAAGATCTGGTTCTAATCCAAAATTTTCTTTTCTTAGATTAGGATCGATTTTTCAAGTTTAGTTTGCTCTATTAAGATCTTCCACATACGCAGCAACTAAAAAATGATAAAATTGTCTTGTATTGTATTATCTTGTAAATACTTGTATGTACTATGTACGGAATGTTAGTCGATCGGTTTGGTTACCACAAGTAACGAAGCGCAGTCTTCCTTAATAAAATTATTAAACAATTTGTTGTCACTGCAAATATCCCAATATTCTAGAATCCATGAGGATTTCACGTAATAATAGCAAAACATTACCTTGGCGGCTAGAAAGATTTTTGGTGTGAGACGCGACGTGTGTGGATACCTTGGTTTAAAGTCACTTAAGCACTTCGTGTCAAATGGCGAACTCAGTAGCGAGAAAGCTGATATGTTAAAAAACTATAAATATCAAACTATGAAAATAATCATTATTATTTCTTAGCTTTTGCTGTAGAAACCTTTGGTTCTGAAAGTAGCGATTTGAAGACATCTGTCGCTTGGATTAATAGTGAACTTATCGATGTGTCGGAGAATAGACACATAAAGAATTTTATAATTCAAAAAATCAGTTTGTGTGTCCAGTGAGAAAATTGTACTTTGCTGCTATTATATGACGGTGCTTCTTGATGATTAATTTGTTAGTGTTATTATTGTATTGTGTTAATAAAATTTGTTATTAATATAATTTAAAAATAAAGCTTAAATATTTTTTATGATAAATATCTAATTTTTATTGCTTAAATGAATTGGTTATTTTGAAATGATCTGTTACTGATTTCATCAAAATTTATCTGGGTTAAGCTATTAAGCTTAACAAATCATCGGGAAAATTCCACAGAACAACAGATTTAACATGCTTGCTCAATATATAAAACTCAGACTATGATACATATTTTGTTTGATTTCGTAATATATAGATAAATAAAATTGGTTTTTAGTTTATACAACATTTAGACAACTTTGGGATTATAAATACCTACATAGCATATATACTGCGATGTCCCCCTATATATTTTTTAATACAAAGTAATTTGAACTTTTAATAATTTGAAGACATACAAATAATTATCAGCAAGAAACTCTTTTTATTATTAATATTCGTTATTATTAAGTTTTGTTTTAATTTATCGTGTAATTTTATTTTTAATGGTAATTTCCTTTATGGTAAGCAAAATATGTTGTTACTATGCAAAAATTCTACCTCATCTGGTAACAAATGCTCATACGTATGGCACTTGAACTCGCTTTGTTAAACTTCGTCGTATAAATTATCACATAACGACCCAAATCTTCGCAAAATCTTTGGAAGATTTTTGTAAGTTTTGACGCCCCTTCCCCCACGTAAGGATACGTAAGATTGTTTCAACACCTACACCCTCAACTTACGTTTTTTTTTAAATTAATGTTGCTCTTCTTCATATTGCATTCCGCAGGATAATTTTTGGCAACTTAAAAATTACGTAAAAATTTAATTTAAAAAAATATTTTAAGTTAAACTTACGTAAGGAATATGTCAAACCCCACCTCCCGTAAGTGTACGTAAGACTTTTAATACTCCCCTCTCTCCAAACCTTTACGTAATTAACAGACGGCCTCTAAAGACTAATACATTTTTTCTAAATTTTTGATGGATGATGAAACGCATAAAAAGTTAGCTTTGATAACTTAATTGTTTTCGAATTTCTTTACATCCTTTTGTAGACTTCAGTGTAATTAAAAGTTTCAAAATTAGTTGTCAAACAGATCCCGAAAAACTTACAGAAGAAACTAGCTTTGACGCAAATGTGTTATTTTGTTGGAATGGTGAAAATAATGAAGCTTCCACCAATATTCACTTTTTAAATCTTCAAAAGGAAAAAATTTTACTTGGTGGCAACAAAATTGTACTAGATAAAATAAGTGGACCCGATACAAAAGACTGAACTCATAATTTCTCTCACTATTTCAACTGAAACACTTGTTTTTATTGCTACTTGTAAGTTTTGATAACAAAACATTGTTTATTTTTTTTTATCTAAAATTCATCATCGTTGTGTACACTTACCAATCTAAACTACTTAAAAGATCATCTACAATTTATTTTAATTATTACATAATAAAAAGTAATCAAAGGATATCTAATTCTACTAATATTTTTTCTACTGAATAGAAATATAAACATAAACATTTAGGTATCCCAGTTTAGACAAAATTTATTCACAAGATGGCGCTTTGTCCGTTTTTCGAAAGTACGCAACTAGCGTATAATAGATTAAAAACAGTTAGTTATTGATTTTAAGTTAAAAATAAATTAAACGTGGTTATAAATTTTTTTAAATGAAATACTAGTGGGCCCCGAGAAGCGACAATCCACGTCAAAAAGCATAAGTTTGGTAAAATATTAAATAAAACACATTTCTTGGATATAATATTTTTCGTAGAAACGTGAAAGATTATAATACAAGAGAATATAATATTACAGAACTGTTTAGATCATCAAATTTGTCGATAGAATCCATAAAATTTAAGTACCTTGTTCCGGTATAATTACCTAACTTATAGTCATCGCTTATCCCTTTGAAATTACCTAAACTTTTCCAAATTTTAAAATTCCTTTATGTATATATTTTAAGGTTTTTTCATAGCTTACTTGGATGTAATAAAAATGTTAACTAATTTATTGTTAACATCGTTAGATAAAAATGAAATCAGTAAAGCAAAATTATTAAAAAATTATTTAGTAACCTTTGTAACCATATTTTTAATTGTACTGGAAACAAAAATTCTTTTCGATTAAAGCAATAGTTATTTATTTGGCAAATCCTTAAATTATAAGGGCTTTAAATCATAAATCATAATCGGTGGTAAATAAAAGCATATTTTACGGAAAGAGGATTGGGAAAACCAAAACGATTTTTGATGAAATAAAGAATCATTTTCAAATAATTAACAAAAGTTTAAAATGAACGTTATTTAAACATTAGATATAATAATTGCTCAGATAAATAAAAATAAGTCGTAATTTAATTAATATTAAGCTAATTTTCAAATATTTACCTCTGAAGTTTTAAGTAACGCATCAGACATTTTTGAGTTGTTTCAACTATGGCAACAGTTTTATTTAAATTGTGTATTCTAATTTCTGACTCAATTTTTTCGCAACTACTATCCTTTATGCAGTATTTCAAGGATTATATAAAATTTAAAAATTCTTCTGTTATGGAGTTATTGGTTTTATTTTAATCAACAAGTTTTCATCATCCAGCAGCTTTACTGAAATAATAACTGCATGTTTTTGTTTTTAACAATCCCAGTTTCAGTTGCATCTGCAAAACGTTAATTTTAACGTTAATTTTATTTAACGTTAAATTAATGAAATTAATAAAAAACTTTTTTTGTAATTCGATCGGTGAGGTAAGATTATTTCAATTGAAAATAAGGTTGCAAAAAAGTTAGACGTTTCAAAAACGATTCAAAATTTTTGTATTCGTACTGCAATTGTTAAAAACAAAAGAAACATGTAGAGATTATTTTAGTAGAATTGAAAAATGGTGAAAAATTGATGAGTAAAATAAAATCAAATAACTCCATAACAGAAGTCTTAAAATTTATAATATCATCTTTGAACCACACTGCCTGAAAGACAATAGTTGCGCAGAAATTGCGTCAGAAACGTCATTTAGAATACTTTAAATAATTTGTATTTTTTGTTATTTTTAATATTTTAATATAATTTTGTTTAAATAATTTGTACCGTATAGTAAAATCTAAATAGTACTACTACTTATAATAATTAAAAGCGCTGTTATCTTGTGCTTATCTTTTTTAACGCTTAGGAAAGGAGCCCCACGACAACACAAGCCCTAATTTTGTAGTTACGGCGCTGAAAGTAATAAAAAAGTCAACATGACACGTGTTTCTCAATTTTCTGCTATTTTTATTTTATTTAAAATAATTCATAATATAATTGATTTGAAACGTTTCTAAAAATTTTAATTTAGTTATTCTAATTCAACACTGATATTTCTAAACTGAATTAATATAGAAGTTATAATTAAAAATTGAAATTAATCATCAATAAATTTAAATCATCTGTACACTCTAGGTAGGTGTAAGGGTTAAGTAGTATACTTTCAGATGGAAAGGTTCATGAAGCACGGGTTCAAATCTTGCAGCCGCCGGCCGTTCGGAAAAAAATAATGTTTAATTAATGTTTTCAGGAATGCATTCAGATTAAGAAACACAGAAGTGAATCAACCAATCAGAGCCACAATAACTATAGCAACATCGTAAATTATGATTAAATAATTACAATTTAAATAAATGTGTAATGGTATCTGAATAAATATAAAAAAGACGATTGGCGTAAGTCAACGATCTAAACATCAAATTTTTAAATATTACAGAAATTAAATTATTTTTAATTATCATTGAATACTTTTTAATTATTTATTTTAATTAAAAAATTATTAAAATTTAAAATTATTGTTAATTAAAATAAATTTTTGATTATAATATAAGTATAATCAAACCTATAACAAATGTTAACCAAATAATCAAACTTGTTTATTCAAATATTCTAAGTTCAACTCTGTTAAATGTGAATTATTGTAAATTTTAGTGTTTTTTTAAATATTATGTTCCTGTGTAGTATGCATTCTTTACTTAAAGATGTATGAGCGAGAGCGTGGGGGAATAGCGAATTTTGATGAGTGGGGATAGGCTAGTATCGTTGCGGGGTGAGATGACAAAAATAACCACGTGACATGTAGTTTACATTTGGCAATACAGTTTTTTTGATTAATTTCCTGTCGGTGACATCTGACATTTGAACGTTTTATGCATGCTATTTTTTAATTTTTATTTATTGAAATACGGTTTATTTAATATAAAAATTCTAAAGTCTGCTGCTTTCACTATAAACCGATGCATAGTATTTTTAATATACTGACGAATTACTGCAAGTATATTCTTTCTTATTTATAGTTTTTTTTTTAAACTAAAAATATTTTAATATACTGATATTTGTTGATTTATCATCACAACTACCCATTTCTCCATAAGAGCAATGTATTTTATGTCGATTTTCAAAAATTTTTTTCTTTAAAATATGAACGGTTACCTATACTGAAATTTTTACAGTAAATTCATTGAGTAAAAATTTATATGTAAAAAAATTTTGAGGTCTTAAATTGAAAATTGTTGTCTTGCTCATACATCCTTAACAGTTAAAATTTATTATTTTAACATTTGTTAGGTTTGATTATTTTAACATCACATAATTACTAAATATCACAAATTACTTAAAAAATTCATTTTTTTAAGTTATTTTCTATTTATAAAATGTTAGTGCCGATTACTCACGTAAATTTGAAGTACCAAAACGACACTGTGAATTTCTAAATATACCGTTCATAAAAAATCAACACGTAATATGTACATATTTGATTCACCAATTCAGCAAATTCACCAAGTTGAGCAAATTAATATCGTACCGTTACGAAAATTTCTGTACCGTGTATGTACATAAATGATACATCAAAACAGTAACGGCAAAATCGGTAGAAATCAATGCCGTACCGTTTCGAAAATATCTGTATCGTATTTGTACATAAATGACACCTTAAAACAGTAACGGAAAATTGAGCAAATCAATGCCGTATCGTTATGTAAATATTGGTACCGTATATGTACATTTTTGACGTCTTTGTGTTGCTTGAGTCAAATTTTTAATTTTTAAACACTTCCACTTCAATAAAAATAACCCTAATCAAATTAAAATTCACTTTTTAAATTAGAATCATCAAAAAATCAAAATTATAACGTTCGCCCGCATTCAGCACAACGGCATGAAGCTATTTCTCCCACTTCATTTGTTACCAACATTGTATTTTTACAAATAAATAAATAAATTTACGTACAGTACGTTTACAAATTTACAATTAAAACAAAACAAACTTTAAAATAATATACAAAATAAAAAAATAAAGATTTTACGGTTTCAAAACACGAGAATACATATAAACCTTAATTTAAAGCAAGTTTTATAATTTAACCTGAATGTCTTAATAAAAGTATAATCATATTAATTTAATAATTTTATAATAATGCATAATAATTTTATTATTATGATTTCACACTACTTAAATCCCTCCTCCGCTCACAAAAATGCTACACAAAAATTATTTTGAATCTTTTTAAAACAACTTGGTCACTGGAAAGCAATTTTCTCAAAATTTTCAGATCACTTTTAATAAATAATATTGCAATTTCATGTATAGGTAGTAAAAAAGAGTATTAAACAGTAAATAACAACAGTAGGTAATAAGTGGGAACATTACACTATAAAGGGTAGTATTAGGCAATAATCTAAGTAGCGACAGTTAAGTAATAGTATAAGCAAATACTATAGACTCATGATACAATAAATTTACAAGGTATGATATTGCGCAGGCTGGACTGTGACGTACCTTGATTCAGATATTAACCCTAGCATGTTACCTACGTAAGTCGTGGTAAGCGTTTGGGTATCGTATTATCACAGATTAAATATACTACAGATAGCTCGCGTAATGTATTTTATTCATTTCTAGAAGGCTGCCTATTCTTATAATCTTGTTGGTGGGGTACTAGAAGAACAACTTCGTAAGTACCCGATCACTCCACGCTCATTCTCTAAGACGCCTTAGAGAAAATGCCTATGTATGATGATAATGAATGGCTGGCAGTGGCAGCACGATTATTCCTCAACCGTGGCTAGTAGAGTAATGAAACGTACTAACCACGAACAAACACGAATAGCGAGAATAGCCAGCGCCTTTACGATATATAGTGAATGGCTTCTATACTAAGGAATTGGCTTCCAAATACATGAATAATGGACACCCGTTCTCCCATAAGCGCGAGCTATCTGTAGTATATTTAATCTGTGGTATTATATTTAATTTTACGTACGATAGCATTCTAGGGTTAAACAAATAGCTAGAACGACCGAGTATTGGCGGTCAACTACGGCGGGAACTATTCCATTTGATTCTTTAGAACCTAGATACGTCAAAATTACGTCATGCGTTAAACGGACGAAAATAGGTTCGTAAAATATCATACCATGTAAATTCATTGTATCATGCTATAGACTGAAGCGGCATTCAGATAGAAATTCTTGTCTTGCCTTGCTTAGGTAGAAACTGGCAAACGCCAATCAGATTGAAGTATTTTCTTCTATCCTTATTTTTGGCTAAAATTTTCGTTGTGGTGGCGAAGTCTTGCTAAAGCTTGTCAGTGTCAAGCTTTTCGATTCTACAACACAACGGAACGGAAGCAAGACCCAATCAAATCGAAGTATTTAAAATGAAACTTCGGGCGTATATTTTAAAAATTATTTAAATTTTAAATTAAAAAAAAATTGATATTATGTTGGTACTAAAGTACTGGTAAGTAGTTATAAGTAGATATTAGTAAGTTATCAAATAAATATTATACATTTAATTATTTATAAAATCAAAAATGAATAATTTACATTTAAATTTTGATGAAAATTTGGTATCGGTACAGCATGTTAGCATGTATCGCTGTTGTCAAAACAAGGCAAGACAAGAATTTCTATGTGAACGCTCAAGTCGTGTACGCAAAACCAAAGCAAAACCAAGCAAGACAAGGCACTACAAGGCAAGGCAAGAATCTCTATCTGAAAGCGGCTTTATAATACGTACAACTTCACGGGTTTTCATCTAATTTGTCAGACACCGTTTTTTGGTGCCATCTAGTATTATGAAGTATAAATTTTACACCAATTAGCTAATGCGCATTTAAACTAATATTTAAAAATAATTTTCAGATTAGGATTGGTAAAGAAAAGATGTTCAAGATATTTATTAAAAATGCCGTTTTAATTGTGAGATATTTTTTTTAATTTTGTATTTTTAGTTTGTAAAATTAATTTTTCCTTATTAGCATAGATTCTATTGATATATGCTTTGATAATACATTAAAATATGTACTTATAAATAAATCAATACAACTATCGCATACCTTTTGCATTTTTTCTTTAACAATAGTTTTACAATTTAATGTTAACTAATGTAAAATAATTCACATTATTAACACTTTTTGCAAGGTAGATATCAATAAAATCTTAAAACATTTATTTAAAATTTCTGAAACTAGTTTTGTTGCGGTGTTAGTCTTGAGGATTGCGTATATTTTTTTAATTCAATTTGTGTATTTTCAATAGCGTAATCGTTATTTAAATCGCATAAATTGTTTCTGCGGTTCTCATGCGGTAATTGACTACAAACCCAGCCCAAAACATAAACATCAGAACTTTTTTCAGCCAAGTCACATACATAATATATCGTCAACATCGTGAATTTGATTGTTCAAAGATTGAAGTGGTATTTCAATTTTAACAAAACTTCTCATCATTTCTCGTTTTTGTAACAAAAATTGTGAAGCATCAACTTCACTATTGCTATCTACAGATGGTTGCAGCAATTGATTGGCCATAATTGATCGTAAACTACAACGAAATTTCACACAATTAGGTGTAACATTGTTGCCATTTTTTGACCTGATTATGAAGAATAAGTTTTCAATACAGTCTTGGGTCAATCAACGAGTAAATAAAAATTTAAAATTGAAATTGTCTGTTAGATCTTTAAATAACAATTTCAATGCATTTATATTAGATATCCAACCATTAATGCAAGGAGGATTAACAGCCCTCTTATTCAAAACTTTTAAATTTATGAGATACTCTTTCAGTTCTTCTAATTTAACCAAATGATTCGATTTGACAGAAACTGGTCTTCTATATTGTTTATCTTTATATTTTAACAAATTAAAGATGTCAAAAAGTGTGTCAATATTTTTTATAAATTTAGCAGTATGTATTGCATTAGCTGGCAATTTACTTAACGTGACATGACATAAAATTCCAGCATGAACCGAATGGCTAAAAACGCGAGCTGCTAAACATATCCTCATTGGGGTAAAAGGAGGTAAAGTTACACATATTTTTGTCAACTTGGGTACCATTCTTGGAATTTGCGGGGAATCTAATTCATAAAACTTTTTAATGTGCTCCCAAAAGTATCTCATGTTTATATTGCATATCGTATTTTTTTATGTTATTACGTAAGCATTTGAGCAAATGTGAGGGGTCATAAAAGAAGTAAATCTTTTCAACTTTAAAAGTCATGTATGGTTTATCGACTGTAATTGAAAGCAGATTTCTTAATTTTGCTTTATTAGTACCTAAATCGCATACAACTTTTACCACAAAACCAGTTTAAAAAATTTTATCAATAATATTTAAAAATATATCTTTAAAGATATCACCTGCCAAAACCTCTTTACTTAAAAAGTAACCTATCACCTGTTCAAAATTGAGGTATACTTCCTTAATCATGACAACCATTGCATGATTACATAATTTAAAAGAATTTGATCGATCTTCTCCAAAATCTTCAAAGCCTTCAAATGTATCTCGGGAAGAATCGTAGCTTAAATGTTCCTGTAACAACATCTCATCAAATATAAGTGAAACAACTTTTTTTTCGGGTTTTAGTTTTTTTGACTTAATATTCAATAATTCCAACACCGTATTATTTATTCCAGCTTTAATATGCATATTATTCAGCCAAGAACGCAAAGAACTAATACTAGGCAGGCAAAAATAATTTTGAAGAAATATATATGACTTTGTTGAACAATAAAATAAAGCTAATGCTAACTCTTTATTATTATTTTCGTACCTTATGTCTTTTTTCTTCTTTCCCACTAATCTAATTTGAACCCGAAAAAATTGATTGCAAATTTTTCTCATTTTAGAATGCGCATTAGTAAGATCACTTTGAACCATTGCCTTTTGATATTGAAGTAACTTTTGACATAAAAGTTGATTTCGTTTTTTATATTTCCAAAGAAGGCTGGCATGGCACTTTGCTTTCCGTTTATATTCATGTATCAACTGAGTTTGTCTGTTATTTTCCTCTTTTAAATTTCTATTATTTGTACAAGGAAGAGAAGTAGACTTATCCAAAATAATCACAACTGCAAATTTCTCGTTACATTTTTTCTTCACCCTAATTTTCTTTGCTTTCGTTTAGTCGGTTTCATCTTTAATCTTCGTTTTTATCGAAAATACAGTTGCAATTGTAACTTCAAACAAGTTCAATGTAGGAACAGACCCAGGTAATAAGCCCTGGCTAAATAGATTCTTATTTCGAAAACATTCTAATTTAAAATGGTCCGAACAGACTACATGTGTCTTATAAAAATAGTCAGAATTCTTGGATTTCATCAATAAATCCAAATTTTGACTTTTACATGCGACAATCCATGATTTCAAACTAAAAATAAAATGTCATTAGCAAAAATATATCTTTGCGTTTAAAATTGTGCACGTACACTTTATGATCTTTTGGCATTTTAAAAAATGACTTCTTTTCACCTTTTTGCTGCTTATAATTATCACAGGCGTATACAGCACAAACTGCACCAAGTTTATTAACCATTTTATATAAATTATAGATAAAACACAAAGATGTCAACACATTAAAACAACAATAGGCAATACACGTAACCAAATAAGATTTACATCAAATGCAATAAACGTATTTGTTTACACATCACCTACACTTCAAGCCGCTAGAGGTCGGATTCCTATTTTTTCACGAAGTTGTACGTATTATAAGTCTATAGTATCTGGTATTGGAAATTAATAGCAGTATTTTATTGCATTATGTCAAACAGCAGCACAATGTACATACTCATACCTAGTGATTGACTCTCCTGCTGTGTTATCAAATGGTTTACATTTTACAATGTTAAATTTGTGGTTAAAAAAATAACCAAGTTCTGTAATCGTGTTTCAAGTTTAGTTAACCTGTAACAATCTGTAACTAACATTCAGAACAGGTGTTCACAAATAAATAATCAATCAATTTAACCCAAATCACTAAATGCATTTCTGCGAAATCGACTAAATGCATAAAATATGCGACTCAAAAATTATACGGTATTCACTATTAATACTATAAGAACTGTTACCAAGTTTTATCAGAACTTAAGTTTAAAATTTAAATATTCACAGGAATCTAGATTTTATTATAACTAATAAAAAAATAATCAGTTTTTATTTTCCGAAGAAGCTATCTTTATGAAGAATAACTGTAACTGTTGGGTTCTTAAGATCTATTCTTTCCAAAGCGACACTTGCCATTGAGAGACAACTTCAAAAAGTAAGAATAGCTACAGCAATTTTAGAGATTTTGCTCTTTTTTATAACCTATAATAAATTTTATTCAAAAATTGTAGTAGAAATGAAATGATGAGTGCTACAAATAAAGGAGTCATGACTTTTTCATTATGCAGTCAAAAACAATTTATTACGCTCTGCCACTATTCGGAGCTTGATACCATTACAATTCTGAATGTTTTGCGTTAGTCTGGGGGATTCTTTAAATTAATGTTTACATATTTACCAATGACAAACTTACTACATTTTATAAATTTAAGTTAAAGGAATAATAAACGTATGAAACTGCGTTGAAGAATTGAGCGACAATATAAAATTATATTTTCCTAGAAAAATAAAATTATAACAAAACAAACGCAAAATTGGTTTCTAGCTAATGACATAATAATTGCTGTTATTTCTTCCAGTTGTCTAAATCACTAAAGAGTGTTCGTAATTTGCAGTGACTTGATAGGTATAATATAATGTAATATACCTATGTAGTGTTATGTGCCATGATGCAGGATAATAAATTCGAAATTTATTTTAATCAACTTCCTGAAAATATTTCAGTTTATTAAATCTTAAATTAAAGAAATTTTAATTTAATCACGCTGTACTAAAAGCGTAATTCCGAAAAATAACAGGAAAATTATGTTTTACTTTTGTTTAGAAAAAATATAGGAAGTGGAAGTAAAAATTAATTTATTTGGATATAAAAAGCTTTAAGTATTTTTAGCTCGTAAAGTTAACGAATAACGCAGTAATGTACAAAAGTGCAAGCTAAATTAAAATCAACATGAACAACTATACCCAAGTGCAACAAAGTATAACAATAATTAATTTAAAATCAGTTTGGGTTTAAATTGTCTAATTTGAATTTGGTATAATAATTGATTCAAATAAAATAGTATTTTTTATTTTAATTTTTTTTTAATATTTGCGTGAACTTCTTATGGGTTTACCATAAATTACTTAATAAAATTTTCTCGATTTAATCGAGTTTGTATACCTAATATTTTTGTTATTTTAGCTCAATAATTTTAATTAAATTTAAATAATAATACCTAACGGTATTAATAATTTTATAATAAAAAATTTTAATAAATTTATAATTAGAATTTATTGATTGACGAATTGACATTTTGTAAGATATTATTCGTCGAAGTAATGTAACTAAAACCAAGTCTTTTTTACGATGTTAGCATTTAGATATTACTATGGCATTTGTAGTATTGGGTTAAAAGATAAGATTTTCTATATTGATTTTTTAAAACAGTTTGATTCAGAATTTGTGTGTAGACATTTAGAAATTTTATAAACTAAGGGAAAGGTTGTATAAAATATGAAAATGATCCACGAAATAAAATAATCATAAAATACGAATATTAAATAACAATTCAATAAACAAAAGTATACAATTATTTAAATATTTAATATAATAACATAATATTCAATACCTATTTGTCATCTATAGCTATTTCTATTACTGCAGTAGCCGTAGATAAAAAAACATAGCTACGAGTATAAAAATATGATGTACATAATATAATAATAATTCATTTATTTATTTATTAGTAGATAAATATATTTGTACAGCACATGAATTTTAATATTATTTGCTAGTAATAGCTGTACTACGAGTATTAATTTGACTATCTTCGTATGTATGTATATTATGGCTGTAACTATTTAAATATACAATTTAAATATTAAAATAGTTTACATATTAAAAATATACATAAAAATATAATGAATATTTTACATAAAATATGAATAAGCTAACCGTAAATATTTCAAAAATATTTTTTATGCTTTTCTGAGGTTCTATTTTCGAATATTAAATATTTAGACTATACTTTCAGCATAAATGATTTGTTATAATATACGTAAAATCAACAAAAAAAAAAATTTATTGAATGATAAATAGGATTGCTTGTGGTTTAGGTAGTTAGTAAACCTTGATATTAACCATATCTGTTTGTTAAAGTTGCCACAAAATGCACTAAACACTTTTTAGAACCAAAATGCACAACATTTTTACTAATGACTTTCGGCTATCATTCGTAAAATCTTAGTGTTGTATATCTTTATATATATATTAAAATGGTTCTAGTTAAAAATATTTAAAGAACATTGTTTATATATTATTAAAGATTTCCTAATATTATGTTGACATATTTCATCTTTACTAAATAATTTTCACGAACTATAAATGTACGCAAATACGCATGATATTGTCAATCCTTTATTATCGCACTAAATTTTCCGCGGAAATCCTTGTTAGTAAACGCTTGCGCCATAGAGAAAACTTATTCAAAGGTATAGCACGATGCTTTCCTTGAACATTCAGTGTTTTCCATGTAGGGCAAGTGATAAGATAAGTACAAAATGTGTTAGATAGGCGTTTCGTGTACTTTGAAAATGTGCACCAAAAACAATAATAAATCTAAAATACGAATTACGTTTGCATTTGGTTGTAAAATAGTAAATTCTCTTAAACTCTTTATAATTAATGTTAAATGATCTAATATATAAAGAAGAAGTAATTCATTTATTAGTTTTTGCATAATTTATTCAATAATGCATACGTATTAAAAGTTTAATTAAAAACTCTGATGTTATATTTATTTTTGACATTTTTGTTTCACTTTTAATGTTTACGTGCTAGACAGAAAATACACGTGCTTTGCGGTACTTGGTTATTTGTTAATAGTGTTTAATAACTTTTAAAACGAAGTTCTACACGGTTTTAGAAATTAAAAAGTGTCCCACCAAAAATGTTAATCAGAAATTTATTATTCTTCAAACAGGGTAAGAATTATCAGAATTATCATTCTTTCATTTTTGATTGCAATAAAAATCAACACAGATTATGGTATATCACAATTATTTGCAACCATGTTTTAAACAATAATTTTATGATTAAATTTAAAATGTAATTATTTTACCTGATAATATACGATACGAGAATATGTTATTTCAAATTAAAATAAAATATATTAATATTTTTTTATATAAAATGCATAATAGTTTTAAAAACTTGAGTACTGCCAAATGTTAATTAAATATTAGTAATCTTTTTCTTGTCTGAAACTTGAAAGGTTAATCGCTGTTGGGAAAAAGCGTTCATATCAAAGTTGATGGCTGTTTCAGTTGCCATGTAAGTTCAATCTAGAGATTCCAACTTTATTATTACATATTTTCACATAAAAGTAACATGCTTTAGAACAGATTAATAATAAAAAATAATAATAATTTATTATTAAGTAGCTATTCGAGATGTCAATCATGGTTGCTTTGAATTTGTTTAATGTTTTAAATTGGTAACACTGTTTTTGTACTTTCTTTCGGCTAAAGCGTATCAATAAAAGAAATATTTACACTGATATGTAAAATTCAGATAACTCCAGTTGAACTCTAGGGAATATGTTCTAAAAGGCACCGCTTAGAATGATTTTTCAACGCTTAAGTAAATTTGATTAAGTAAATTAATGTACTTAGTACATCTAACCTAACCTAAGCTTTGAATTTTATACAGATTGTATAATATTAATAGAACAATTGTAATTTGCAAATAATTTTATTTGAATTTAAAATTGCATATAAATTATAAATAATACCGAATGACTGATTATTCTACGTAAAATACAAAATGTATAATTTTAATTAAATAAATTTTGATCGTGATAGATGCGATGTAGACAATAAATGTGTAATATAATAAGTCATGATCCAGACGCTAAGGTTGTTGCACTATTATGAAAGAGGAACTAGAAGTTTTGCGTTAACCATAATAAAAAGAAAAATAAAAATGACTTCTAACAAGTTTAAGCCATAGTATGTCTTGCACTTTTATAGTTATAATCAATTACGTAGATTATTAATTTACCTAAAAGCTGAACAAAATTATTATAAAAACTATTACATTCAATAGACAATTAAAATAATTAGAAAAAAAACATTGAAAAAAAAATTTATTATTCTTTCAATCTAGTTTTTATTAATTTGAACCAATCTGCTATAGAATAAACTGTCAGCAAAATTGCACGATAGTGTATCTCTTCCGTATGCTAGAATGAAAACTAGTAGAAAATTTTGATATATCTGATGGTAAAACTTTTCTCGCCTCAAAATTAAATTAAATAAGTCTGAGAAAAGTTACAGATTTGTAGAACTAAAATTTCTCACTAACTCAAAAAGATTAGTACGTTACGTTATTATTAAATTAATAAACCGTTTGAATGATTTCATAAATCATAACAATTATTTTTTATTCAACTACTAATGTAAGGATTAGCTACTAGCTACCATAGCGTCAACGAAATATGCGATCATGTTTTCTTGGAAATAATAATAAAAAACAACATTTAAATGAAGATATTTTAAGATTATCTTAAAACAAATAATGACAATGTGAAAATAGAATACAAAAAAATATAAAGTTTACAGAAGCACTAAATTCAATTTTATGCATTTTTTATTACTTTATTTTAAAGTGTAATCTTGTACAGAGCATTAGATTATGTAATTTGAGTTCAGTAACAGTATATTACTAGCCGAGACTCGAAAATTAATCATTACTGTGCGCCCAACTACTACATTCTCAACATGTAAGCCCAGTAACGACAAATTTTTCGAGTAGAGCAAAATTTGCTATTTTATGGAAAAGAAAACCATTAAATATGTTATGCTAAAATTATTTACAATTAATATCAATATCGCGAAAAAAATATTGACGACGTTCTATTCGTTGCAAACAAGACATAATAATTTTGCTTTGTTTATTTGTTTTTTTAATAGAATGAGAAAATAAATTTACTTTAAGGTATATTATTTCTACAATAACATAACATTTTTTGTAATTAATTTTTTGTTTAGTAAACGGTGCTTGTATTACTAGACACGATTGGGTAGGTGGCAAACAGTTTACAAGTGCAGCTAAATAAAACTGACATTACAAATTCAATTTTTATGTAATTAGTAATGTTTCGTTATCTCATTAATGATATTACTAGCTACATAAATAAAATGCTTAAGAAATAGGTGCGGATTATCTAAATAAATTAGGAAAAAGTAGAAACGCTAATGTTCAAGAAAACTTAAAACTTTTAATGTTACAGAAGTTTTAGAAAAATGAAACAAATATTTATACGTGCAGTAAGTTTTTTTAATAATACATTTATGCATCAAACATGAATATTTTATTTGATTTTCTCAAGATAATATTACACTAACAATATATTGCACTAACAATCATATATTTTATATTTTTAAATTTAATAATTTAATGTAATCTAACTCTGTTGTATGTTAATGAATAGTTAAAAACTTAGATTGATATATCGTAAGTTACCTATGTGGGTTTAATATAGTATTTACGTCCAAATATATTAGATTTTATCGAAATGTTGCCAACAATTTTGTGTAATTCTTATTTTTAAGAATTATATTTAGTGTAATTCTTCACTAATTTTACAAAATTAAGAGAACAATATTGTAAAGTGCTAGATATCTTTCAGTAAAACAATGATGCAAACCATGATTTGCCAAATTCGATTTTTGTGAAAAAGAATAATTCAAAATAACATTGGAGCAATAACATATTTTTAATTTTTTTTTATGTATTTTCCATATTAACAACTTGTTTTAAGTATGTAAATATAAGATTAATGTAATAGTTAAAATTTTAAAACAAAATAAGAAATTTTGAAATTTAAAATATTTATTGCAAAATGTCGATACAATTTGTCATAATTAAAAATAATGCTTAATTAATTGCTGTAAAAATGGTGTTATAAATAAAGTAGTCAATGATTAAATTGAATAAATTAAATGATTTGTAAAAAAAAGAGAAAATTAAACAAATGTTACAGAACTTTAAATAAAATTAAAGTAATACAAATTTTAGATATTAATTGGAGAGTGGGGTTAATTGACAAAGAAGAAAAATAGCATTTAATTAAAAATTAAAAATGTAACACTAGAAATGTACAATAAAAAGAAAAACTATACTATATAAAAATAAAATTGATTTTGATAAATTATTATAAACAATCTGTTTTAGAAATTTAAAAATATCCTACTATACATAATATGTATATAAATAAATTTTATAAACCGTTTTACCTATCGACGATAAATAAATAACTATAACTTAAAATAACTATTCAATGTTAGGATACATGCTATGATTGAAATATTGAAATAATATTATACGATATTAATGTACCAATATACAGTAATGTCAAAATTATTTATAGCAGGTAGAATAGTTTAGTGTTTAAGCTAGACGAAAATATAATTATGATTTGCATAGGTTATACATCATTTCCATAAAATAATTTTCAGGGAAAATAGACGTAACTTCCACATGGAATCAAAAACGAAGGGATAATATCATTAAAATAATTCATTATTAAAATCAAAGTACAAAATTATTTGTACAAAATTATTTTATGTAATGTTTTACTATTATATTATTTACATTTAATTTAACATAATGCAACCAAAAGAAATTTTTAATTACAGTAAATTTTACAATGCACTTTAAGTAATTTTTAACTTTTTTAATTATATTATTCAACTTTTCAACTATTCGACTGTTATTATTAACAGTTTTAATACTTAATGATGGTAAAAGAAAATAATATCTGTTAATTATATTAAAAAAACTTAAGATTTCAATTTTAGTAATGTTCAAACATTACGTCAAAATTAAAAAATATAAAATCTTTATTTACATCATATGAGTTCAAATTTAAACTATTTAATTATTATTCTACAAATGATAAGAAACAGAGATGCCGAACATTAAATGAAAGCAGGGAAATGTATATTAGCAGAATATTCTGGTGGACACTGTAATATGTGTGTACGGTACAACCTAAAAATTGTCAATTCTAATAAAATAAGATAGATCAGATTTAGAGATTCATCATAAAAATCTCCTGTTATAGCCTGAAATTTAAGCTTCATTAGCTTCTAACTTCTTATCCGTCGCTGCATGATAGATTTTGTTAAGTACTTCAGTGGATCTGTTAGAGAAATTTAAAATTTGCCAGAAAAGCAATATTTGTATTAAATAGGATAGTATACATATATAAAAAATATGATTAGTACAAGTTTTATCACGATTTTCATATAATAAGATGTTTTAAATATTTTGAAACTTTTGAGTTCCGTTCTTTAACTGGAGACTTTTAATAATATGCCAAAAGTGTGATATAGATGTCTGTTGAAAACTAACTTTCGCAGTTAATTTCACTTTTTACCTGTTGTAATACTTTGGAACATCAAGTTCAAAGGTTCGAGATGAAAGTTCAAGTATATAATGTACATATTATATTACTTGTGTGTATTTACTTAGCAATCATAGTATTATACTTTACTATATTATTATAATTGCATTAGATTTTATATAGGTACCACCATAATAATACAATATAATAGATGTAACAATAATAAGTACAAATTTGATGTGGTATTAAAAAATATATGGAAAAAGGTGAAGGTAACGAAATGTTCTACAAAATATTTGTAATTACTTTGTGTTTCTGCCAACTAAACATTTCTCTCGTAGCTGTGATAGAGCGACAAACATTAATATTAAACAGAATGATGGCTTTCATGTATGGTGGCAATTCTCCAGAGTGAGGCCGAAGACCGGCCAAGTGTGGTCCTCACGGATCATAAGGTCATGGCAAACGAATGGCGGTTAATATGATTCCTGACGTTTTAGTATATTACAAAATTAAATAAAAAAGAACAAATATGCAATCAAGCGTGCAAGTTTATGTATTATCTATTTTAAATTTTAAATAAAAATGTAAACCCCCACAGGTTTAATGTAAACTCTGTAATTGATTTGCCATCATGAAAGACTATTGTGGATTTAACTGCTTTTGACTTTGGTCAAAGTAAGTTTCGTCGTGAATTACACATGGCATGAATGTAAATTAGATTGTTTGTATTCTCGGTAAAATGGAAATTTCGAATGCAAAATAAATTTGTTTTTAAATTAATTCACAATTAAAGCAAACTAATAAAGCTTTGTTTATAAAAATTGTCTATAGTCTCATAAGATAATTATTGTAATATATTTTTAAGTAGTTCTTATGTAAATATTAAATATTTTATAAAAAAATTAATAATGAATGATTTGTGGCTTCATACCTTATCAACCCAGAAGGTGTAATTCTACATTAAAAAAATTTTTAAATAATTTTTAATTTTTGCGTTTATTCTTATAAGGAATAGCATGGTAAGGTTTAATAAAATTTAAAAATAAGCATGTGAAGTTATCTTAAATCTCATGTAAAAGATTCATTTCAGTTTGTGTACTTAGGTCATGAACTTGTATGAAGAGAAACCATACCATTTTCTGATATGAGCATAATATTTCTTAAATTAAATCCATTAAATTGTTAAGTTTTATAGTATATATAGACATAAGTACATTTCAGTTTTATGACGACAAGAAAGATTAAAATCATGACTAATAATATGTTAATTAATATGTGCTAGTCACGAAATATTTTCTTTTAAATGTACTTATCAATTAACACTATAAAAATATATTGCTAATTTTTATTGTAGAAACAGATTCATCTATAATATTATTATTTTAGTCGAAACGTTTGTATGAAGAAACTAACATAATAACAAAAAAGAAACTTACATTTTGAATTTGATATACTCCGACTGTGATCTGTTATTCTATGACAAATTTAATGACTATAGAATTCTATTAAACTTATAATAAACATGTTCATTTATTCTGAACTTCCTGTGGCACTAAGTACAAAACAAATCAATAAATAATTCACTAAAATTGACAATAAATGGAATAATAATAAAATTATGTTTGTCGACATAATTTATCATAATTTGTTTTAAAATCAAAAACTAATATTGTTATTACAATTTTATTTCATTTGTTTGTTAAATTTGGTATAAATAGTGCTTATCGGTCAACTATTTATTGATAACAAGCATATAAAATGTATCTGTAATGAACAACACGGTTGTACAACTTGTTTTTATATTTTGGTTATACAAATAAATTATTCATAATATTTTTATAGAAAGTAAAAATTATATTTTATGTTTCAAACCAATTATTGTTATTGGACATCAATTATTCAAGAGATAATGAAATTATTCTGTGGTTTTCCGAATAATTTTTTCACAATAAATACATTCTGTTCTTTTCTATTTGCCATGTACCCTTTATATTTTTTGATCCGTCTCTTAGAATACAGTGACTTGTACTACATATTTAGTTTTATACTGTTTCATTACCTCATTTCTAATTAATTTTAATTATGAAAACTAACTTTAAATTGATCAATAGACATGTACCTAGTTTATGAAGTGAAACTTAATATTAACGTGTATACACATTATACCTAACAATATTTTAACAAAGCTGAAAAATGCGCTTGTATTTTTTAGAACTGATTTGTATAGTTTTTGCAAATAAAATACAGTGTAAGTTTAATTTTCATAATAAATTACATTGTCGTTTTTTCATAGTATGTTATGTTTTTATTATTATTAATAAATAAAATTAATAAAATTATTATTAATATAACAAGATAGTGACAAAGCACTATATAATGAATTTATTAATCATTCATCATTTTTACCAAGAATTTAAGAGAAAAATAGGACATGTTGTGTTATCTTAAGAAGAAGAGCATTTTCGTGTACTTACTATTGCAATTGGAAGGAAGCATTTAAAAACAATGTAATTAAGAAATGGTTATAGATTCAAAAAAACGAAAAATCAGTGTCTGATGTTTCTTATAGGAGAGATCAAAGTGAATTTAAAATTTTTGTTTGCTTGTAATATATCTCATATTGAGTTCATATTTTGTACACCAATTTAGCCCTTCTTTTAAGTGCGGTGGTTTAAATGTAGTACATCAATCAGGATACTTTATTTAAATTTTAGTAAGTCAAATTGCGATGTAAATTTAATTTTGTCAAAAAATTTTGCGGAAACTAGCGCAGGAAATTTTTACACAATAATATGTTTTACCTATAATATTATAGAGTATATTATTTTTTAAGGTAAATAACAATGACTCGACATTTATTTAATATTAATATAATATCAATTTAATATAAAATGGAATAGATTTTTTAATATATTATAATAATAAACCGTTTCTATGTACGTACAATCACAATAAAATGTTATTTGAATTAATTACTTTGATTCATTAGTAATATTTAACAAAATTAAACAGAACGATAAAAAAATATAATTTTATTATTATATAAAATTATTATTTAAAAAACACTGAAACAACATTAATCTACCACATTTGACAAATTAGGACTAAAGAATATTTAAAATAGCAAAAAAAAACTAATATTGCCTTATGAACATAAATAGATAAAATATAAAAATTAAATTTAGTACTGGGATTAAAGCCTTATTTCAGGAACTAGGAAAACGAAAAAATATAATAAGAAACAAAAAATTATATTCAAACAAAATGTTTTTGAAAAAGTACAATAATTAGTGAAGCAAATGTAATTATTCTAAAATAATAACGATTACATGATTAACTAATAAAAAACCAAGTATCAAAGCTAACTGATGTCAAGTGCTTTAATGAATTTTGTAATTCAATAAATAAGAAAGTTCTTAAAACTTGGATCGCTTTGTGCGTCTAATCGATTAAGGATAAATATATGCTTTCGCGGACTTTTTGCAGAAAATTTAATGTGCTATAACCAAATACTTTAAATAAGTTAATACGTACAGCTCATGCCACTTTCAATGCATTATTAGGTAAAGCTGGTTTTAACACCATCTGTTGATGGGAGTTGTTGAGAATAAATTTGAAATAAAAATCTAATTGCAAGAAATGTTTTTATTTGATATTTTTACATTTAATTCTTTTAACCAACTTCTTTTTATTGTTTTTATTCATTTTGTTTACATAAATAAATACAAAATTAAATTTATTGTATCATGATTTGTCACCTTACTCAACTTTACTCGTTAGGTGCCGCTAGTGCGCTGCTTTACTATTTTCGATCAAAGCTGCACGTATTAACCTATCCATAGTATTTGCTATAACATCGTTCCTGTAATTTTATTGTTTCTTAAAATTTTTCTCAGCGGCTTTTATATTAGTAACGAATTCCACACCCGTCCGCTTTTATGGACAACAGTTGCTTGATAAATAAATGTTACAGTATATAGTAAATGATTATACCACATATATACGTGGAATATCTATTTATCTTAGAGCCAATTTTAAAACATTCAGATAAACTTGATATAACGTTATTCTCGGAAAAACCATTGTTTGTAACAGTGGTTATACTAGGTTTATACTACTATTGTAAAATTGAACCTTAGGATAAACTATATAAAATAAGATAAAAAGGTACATTCCACTATTGTTAAACCGGCTCTAATTTTACAATTTGCATATAGACACTAAATATTGCAATAAAATTTCTTACCTGATAAATAGCAAATACCTCAAAATATAATAATAATTCTTTATTTAACGGAATAATTCCTTATAGCTAAATCACTATACAAAAAATTAATTAGAGGTATTTACAGTTACAAACATAATAAGAATTAAACAGCTAATACCACTTAGTTAAGTTTCAATTTTTTTCTTAACTGTCTTCTAAATTCAAGCTTCGAAATATCGAAGAATTCGACATTAAGCTGGTTGGCAAGGTTGCAAATCCTGGATATAGGTGAGTAATAGCCATATGTGGTCCTGTGGAAGTCGATGGAGAACAGAAGTGGATTTCTCAGTACATAAGAATTGACTGAAAAGCTTATCAAATCTAGGATAGAAGAACTATTGACATGACCGTTTAATAAATTATAAAGAAAAACCAATTCCAAATACGATCTTCTCTTTTCCAAAGACGAGATGTTGAGATAACACAAAATGTTGTCATAGTTAGAACTTTGATACAAGATATTAAATTTGAAACACATATATTTTACATATTTCTTTTGAATCCTTTCAATTCTATTTACATATTTATTATAATGCGGATTCCAAGCCATTGTTCCATATTCCAACAATGATCTGATAAGCGATACATACAGCAAGTTGATTACACGAGGTTCCTGAAATTCGACAGATTGCCTAATCACAAAACCTAACATCTTAGAGGCCTTGCCGACTAGCTCATTAATGTGTTCTGAAAAACTTAATTTGCTATCTACAATTACTCCCAAATCTCTGATATTGATAACTTTCTCCAGCACTGTTTCGGATAGCTGATAACCAAAATTAGAGGTAGTATGTTTACGGGAAAAACACAAAACCTTGCATTTGGAAATATTGAAATTTAATTTATTTAATTTGCACCACGATTCAAGTGCCCTCAAGTCCTTACAAATCATAATCCAGTCAGAATTATCATTCACCTTTTTATAAATTTTAAGGTCATCGGCATATAGTAAAAACAAACAATATTTAAACACATTTATGATGTCGTTTATGTACAATATAAATAGCAGAGGTCCTAAATGAGAACCTTGCGGTACTCCAGATCTAACTAAGATCTCGTTAGAAAGTTTGTCATCAATTTTGACTCTTTGAGTACGATTTGAAAGGTACGATGCTAACCACTTAGTTAAGGAATTACCTACTCTCATGCTATTAAATTTAAATATCAACCTGTCCAAATCAACCCGGTCAAACGCCTTGGAGAAATCGGTATAAATGCAGTCAACATTTGAACCGGCTTCCATGCAACAAACAATATATTCTATAAACCAAATTAAATTTGTTGATGTAGATCTTCCTTTGTAAAAACCGTGTTGTTGTTCAATTATGTTGTCCATAACAGCACTGTATAGAATTTCAGTAATAATGCACTCAAAGAGTTTGGGAATGCACGATAAAATACAAATTGGCCTATAATTTTCCACATTTGACTTGCAACCATTTCTATAGATTGGAGTTATAGTAGATACTTTCCAAATATCTGGAAAAACTGATAACTGGATCGATTTGTCAAACAATATCTTTAGAGGCTCCACCAAGTTATCGCAGCACCTGTTTAAGAAGATGGAAGGAATTCTGTCATATCCAGGGATAGGATTTGAGTCAAAAGCCTTTAATTTATTGAAAATATCGGTTTCACTAATCACTAGCAGATTTAGATCAATGCATTTCTTAATTAAATTATCCCAAGGAATATTATCAACATTCTTATTACTAACACTGGTTGCAATGACATCAACGTGATTGCAGTACACAGATTTGAAAGTGATCGGCAAAGAGATTTGCAATGTCATCCGAGTTGTTAGCAGAACTATTGTTGAAATACATACTTGCAAGAATACCATTGCTTTTCTTTGAAGAGTTTACAAAAGACCAAAAACCTTTCGAAGAATTTTCTAAAATATTGCTTTCAACCTTATGAATATGCACCCTGTCTATCATATTCAATGGAGAGCTTGCATTGCTTTCTGATTCCGCAAAATATTAAATAATCATTATAATTTCCACAACTTTTGAAAAGCTTATGTTGCAATTTTTTAGAGGAGATTAATCTCTTTGTTGTAGAACTGAATCAATTTGGATAGTTATTTACAATAATAAACTAAACTAAAAAAAGTAAAAATAAACTAAAAAAAAAAAGAAATTGAAATTAAAAAATAATAAAAATATTTAGAGATAACAGCAAAATACTTACCAGACAGGTGAAATTTGTTACTTATCTAAAACACAAATACTAAAAACATAAAAATAATTGGTAAAAATTTGAATATTTAAAATTATAAACGATGCACGAGTTTCAAAGTCAAGTGACTTAAAAATAAAACTGCAAATGGTAAATTTGAAATAATGCGCAAGTTCCAAAAAGGCAGAAAATCGATAAATTTTGGTGTGGTGTGTCGACAACCATAGTAGAGAGTGGTCAGCAAGTATTTCACTCTATCGACACCTTTTGTGTAAATTTTTAAAAAGGAATTGCGGTCCACAATTACGAACGCAATCTACAGAAGTCTTCCGGACATACTAGAGAGAAAGCTGACATTTGGAGCTGAAGTCAGATAAAAGGAGATCTTCGCTACAAGCAGCTAGGAGTTAGTCCGATAAACATTTATAGAATTGAATTTTACGCTGGTGTAAAATTACCAATTGAAATTACCAATTTCAAAAAAACATTGAAAATAATTTTTAAATTTATAAATTGTTTACATAAAACACCCACACCTGACAGAATTTTCACTGCTAAACAAAGTATTTTGTTGATTATTTTTATTGCATTTGTTTGGAAACATTTAATTTTAAAATTAAACTTAACTTTACTTTGTAGTTTTGATTATTTCACCTGCATAAAATAAAAAAAACAGAATCCACCCTTCTGACGAGAACATCTCCCGATTGTAAAGGTTAGCCGAGGTTTAAAATAAAAAGTTTGTAAATAAACTTATATTATATTTTAAGTTCAAACCTGTTATATGTTAATTATTGTCATTTTTATTGTTTTTTAAATATTATTTTTCTATGTAAGTATGTATTCTTTACTTAACAGTTAAAATTCAATATTTTAATATTTGTTTTATTTATTTATTTTTATTTTATTTTATTTTATAAAATTTCAATACAGTGTATTTAAAATTATATAAATAGAAAATAAAACATCGATATTGTGGAAATATAACATTCTTCAGACTGCATGGTTTGTAACTTAAGAATGAACATTTTAACTGAACTTGTGTGCTAATAAAATTTTTGTTATATTTGAATTTAACAAACATCTGTAAATGGCACTCAAGATAAAAACAGACAAAACATGATACAGTGTGAAGACATTAAGAGACGCTCCCGCTTTCTACTCTTTCGATGGTTACACACTCTCAACTTAAATGCTACGGAAAACTTAATATACTATACAATTTACCACATCACCAGCAGAAACTACTAATAAAAAGTAAGCTACAACTACAATGTTGCAGAGAATGGTAAACGTAACAAAATTATAAAAATAATAGTGTTAACAAAAAATATTAACTTATCAGCGGTAAAAGAACTCTTGAACATAATTTTTTATGGAACAGTTTATTGGCATATATTTTGTTAAACTCACGTCAAACAATGAATTGCTTCAATTTATTGTGAAACGATTTGTACAAAATAGAATGGATATTATTGAAATCATCAGAACCTGTATTATTTAGAGTGACCAATCCTTATTGAGCAAATAGCACAATTTCAATAGACAGTTTTAATAATAGCTCGATACTTTATTATAGACATTTAATAAAAAATACTCCTTGCAATCTCAATTTTATTCTCCGTTTAATATTATACGTAAGTTCATCGGCGTTTTCATGATTTATAAAAGTATTAAAATTTTTAATAATTCACAAATTGATTGTTTTTCTTAATTTTAATTAAAATTTGTCGTTTAAATACCTTTTTAAGTTTTTGTAACCCCGGATTGCCGCTGTCGCTATTTGGCTTCATTGATTTCTATTCAGCATGAATTGCTACCGATTGCTTACAATCATTTTGTGAAACCGCTGGCTGCAAATACGTGGAAATCCTCCAAGCACAAACTTTTTTTGATTTTATCCATTGATACTTTTATTTTGTTATTAACAACTTATATTTTTAAAACTTAAATCAAATTTTGATTTGATATTAAATTTAATAGTATCTACATGTGTAAGAAATAATGTTTTTCAAAAACTTTAAAAAACAATAAATTTCTGAAAGTAAATTAATATGGCATTTTAATGTAATTTAAATTTCAGCTTAATTTGTTATCTAGTTTTATGCTTTTCTGATATTAAATAAAATTTTATTGCACCAGAAACTTGCGTGTCGCGTGTTTTAATAATAATTGAGAAATTATTAATTTTTATTATCACGTAAATTGTTAAATAACAATTAACAACATAATGGGAGTTTTCCGTTTTCATACTGGTGAGTATAAAAATCTTATTTTTTTAACAAGAAACGGAATTTTCAATGCAGAACTCGGTAACCAAATAGGGCGATAATAGACGCTTTCTGAGTTTTATTCTCTTGAGTATATAAAGCTGGAAAAGTTTAACTAAAAATCAAGATTCTACTCATACATACATCGAGTTTTTATATAAGAACTCTTTGTTGGTAATACAAAAAATGTTGATTTTATTTTATACGGTCAACTTTAACGCTATTCTAATACATTTAAAAGGCACATTTGAGTTTCTTTTATTTAAATAAAAGCATTTACAAAGAAATTATGTTAAAATTATTTTCATAACACTTTGATTGACAAAAATTGCGTTTTGCTCTTAAATATTCAATTACTAGTAAATCTTTAAAATTGATTACTTTTAATTTAGAATCTGGGTAGCATCAAGAGCTAACTTTTGATAATTCATATTTTCAATGGGATTTTAAACGTTTTATTGAGTAATGTGTTGTTATTGTGTATTTTAGATTAATAATTAATGTCAATGTTATAGATGTCAAAATCAGGAATGTTGATACTCCATATTCCCATTAAGTATATTACCTAATAATTTTAAAGTTGACTTTTATCGAAGTCGAAAGAGTTTCTAGAAGTTTTAGAGTTACTTTGTGTAGTTATTATGAATATCAGATCAATAACTCATGTGAATATGAATGTCGACAAATTGACTCTCAATATTTCCATTACATGGTATAAAGTGGCAATATTTCTTCTACCTCTGTAAATCTAAACAAATTTTTTTAGTGATGCTTACACGTTTTTTTTAATAAATATTAATAAATATGCATAAATAAATTTACAACTCCCATCAACTATATGTGTGGTTATGGTAATCTTATATAACAGTTAATATGTAGGGAAAAGTATCTAGTATTGATGTATGTAATAATATTATCGTATCACGTAGCTAATGAATCCACATCGTTAAGATTATTGTGCTCTTATTTGTTACATAATATAGATTTATTATTAATGTACTAAATTATTCTAATACTTAATTACTCTATTAATATTTTAATATGCAACTAAATAGCTTACCTACTAAACTCAACAATCAGTTACGAGAGACAAATTACAATAGTGTGATAGAAATTAAATAATACTTTAGTTTATTAAAATTACGTTTACTACTAACAAGCATATAACAATGACGAAAATTTGCAGTATGCATAAAATTATATTTTGTTTTATTTCAAATTTAATTAGAATTTAATAACTTAAAAAAATTTATTAAAGAATTTAAACGAACAGTTTTTTTCAAATTTTAGTTCAAAAATTTTTTATAATATTTTTTATTTAATCATGTGTACCTATTTTTTAATTAAATAACAAAAATTACTTCAGTCGTATGTTGTATCATAGATACAACTATGCATCTTTTTCAAAAGAAAACTATTATTTTCGTTACGGAGCTTTTTCTGCGCATATCATAAATTAAGTTTTAATTTAAAACAACAAACTAACAACACACACTGCAAACACTTTGCGATAAAGCAAACATGGAAGTATGTCTATTTTTTGTTCTAAAAACCAATTTAATAGTAGAAAAAGTGTGCATTTTCGAATTCTCGAAACACAGACGTACTATTTTTGCTTTTTGTTTCCTCTTCTATAGATAAATGTTAATTAATTAAATATATAATGAGTTGCTACAAAAAAATTTTTTTGTATAAGTACTGCATTATATAATAATTAAAATGTTATATGTACAAGTGAACCTTACAGTCAAACCGGCAATTTTTAAACTTAATTACAGTTTTACCGTAAATCTTTAAATTAGATCCTTTGTAGTATTGAAGTACAATTGTAAAACTCATTGTTATTTAAATTAGCATCTTTAATGATATCATTGTACTAAAATATTGGCATTAAAATACATTTTTAAAAATGTTATTACCTACTATAAAGTTGCAATAATAAAAATATATACTTAATATATTATTTTCAAAAGTTATTGTTACTACATACTTATATCTATATTATTACGGAAAAGCATTTTATTTATTTTTTAAATTAGAAAAATCCAAAAGATTAAAAAAAATTCGGCAATGTTATTAAAAATGTTGACATTGTTTAGTTTTATACAGATTGATCAACGACCCGTGTAATTTTCGCAATAATTGATCTTTTCAAAATTTTCTACCAGAATGCTTTCAAGATTTTTTAAGGTTGAGTGGGTTTAATTAAGGGTAATATAATACAAAAGATACGATTCTTAAAAAAAATCTGATTCAGGTTATTTTTTCATTTTAATATTGTATTTAAATCTTTTGACTTTCGTATTCTTATATAATTTTAAATTTGCCCCATTTGCATTTTGTCTTAGTGCAGTATAAAATAATTCTGCAAAATCGTTTTTATTTTTATTTTTAAATTAGAATTTAATTTTAATTAGTTAATATAACTTAGTTAATTTTTTGTTACATTTTGTGAAGTTCTAATAATATAGAATTACTTAATTGTCAAGTATATCTGTATATATATGTGATATCTGATATTGCTTAAATCGCCTTTGAAAAGGGGAACTGATCATCCAATAGACCGCTTCCTTATCTTGACGTTTACGGTCAAGTTCTTTCATTTAATGAAAAATAAACACGAAGTTTTCTGTACGCAGTAAAACTTTGTTCAAGTTATCTTTTCTTATTTTTCTTATTATTTATTATTAAATCAACTATATTTGTTGCATTTGATTATAGAAAAATGTTAGTTTGTTTCTCTGACTAATATAATTTGACTTAAATTAAATATAATGTAGACAGCAATCAGAAACATAAAATATTTGTGGTTGCCATATAATATAACTGCAATTATTTGCATTGCTAAGAAAAGTATGTTAATATTTTCTATTTAAATATTAAAAAATACAATTGTATATTAAATAAAGGATACTAATATTTTTAGTATAGTTTTTTATGAAGCAAATGTATTTGCTGACAATGTGGTCATAACTTGGACTATCACTAACCAAAAATTTAATTTTAAAATTTGAAGTTTTTAAAATTAGTAGTTACTCAGATTTTTATTTTATTGTGATTATTTTCCATGATAGAAAAATTTTATTCACTATTGCACATAAAACTCATTTTTGTCGAAATTTTGGTGAGTTCGATCTCTATAACCTCATACTTATTGAACAAATTATAAATGAATACTATTTTTTGCATTTCTTTACCTAGACGATTAGCTAATTATCATAACTTATGCAAATAAACACCTAAACAAATCCGAGAGTTGAACCCAGAATTTCTGTTTTGTAACTCACTCAGCGATCATACAAATCCAGTGCTGTGGTAAAATAATATTTCTACTAATATTAGCAGTGAAAATATAAAAAGCAATGTGGTTACTAAAAAATACGATAAAAAGTATTAACAATATTAGTAAAATACATTAAATTAATTTAGTTTTAAAGTCAATTCTGACATATTATACAAATGCAATATTATAGCTAGTAAGCACTAAATAAATATTTGTTAAATCCGTTGGTTCTGTGATTTCAATCTTAGGTTTTCATTGGTTTGCAGAAAGTCGATAATCGAAACAGTCGCTGAAAACTTTACTTGTGTGACTGTAATTAAGCTACGTTATTAGTAGTTATTATATAAAGAAAACTATTTCCAAAATTTTTGACTGATATGTTTTGGGAGTTCTATATAAAACTTCTTGGTTTGGCCTACTTTGGTTAAACTTCTGAAATGCCTTCAGCAATTCCAAACAACAACTCTGAATGTCTAGAAAAACTATCACAAGCTTGGTAACCTCCAGCTGTAGATTCATAATGCAGATATACTACAATTCATCGTTATCTTTCTAAAATATAAATAATATAGAGTAATGAAAAGAATAAATTATAAAATGTTATACGGCAATTGTAAATAAAAGTGGTATAATTATATATTTTAATATTATTTAACACTTTTAGAGTGGATGCTGGTATTCTATTGTAATGCACTGAATGATTCGTGATAGATAGCTGAGTACATATTGTAACAGTAGCATTGAAATGTTAGGTCATATTAAAACACTATTAATCTGATATTCCATTCTGTATGCTATTTAACCACAAAATATTTAATAGCAATTAGTTCCCATGTCAAAATAAATTTAAACGACAAATTTACAAGTTTATACAAAGTGACAAATTTACATTATTTGAGCATTCGTTAAAATAGCTATTTATGAAACTTGCCTTGAAGTAAAATTTAAAATCTAGTTTTGTACAAGAATATAAATGTACATTATGTACGTTGTCAACATATTTTAAACAACATTGCAATAGGTTGAAGTAATGAGCAGATACGTCTCTTTGCACTTATTTACCAACTTTCTATTCTCTACACAGTCTACTCCGATACCAAATATCAGTCCTAATATATGTAAAACATAACAGACTTTGATAAACAGATGAAAAAGAGACGGTCGTATCGAAAAAATTATCTCAGACCAAATACTAACAGCAATAATTATTGCTCGCTACCTTAAGGCAACGATTAAAAATTTTCTTTTCTTATAATATTTTAACAAATTTATATACAGTGAGTTTTGGCTAACCACTTCATTATATGAAGAGGTTTTCAGGGCAAGGTTGCCGCTCGAGAAAAAACGGTTAGAATTAAGTTTTTGCTTCACTCGGGCTCGAACCAAGGATCTCGGCTTGATAGTCGAAGCGCCTAAGCATTAAACCGTAACCGTTCTTATTTACTTTTTCAACGTAAACCTACAAAGTATCTCATTTACAATTTACTAGATCGAAATTTATGCCATATAATTATAACCCAACTTATAATAATATTGCACTACTTAGTATAATGTATTTAAATTAACTTTTTAATGCAATTAATTGTTTAATTTTAGTTACGTATTATTTAAAATACATATAGATAGTACATTAGTTCGACATTATGTACCTACCTAAAGCAATTATTTAAGTAATTAAATTGGGTTAATTACATCAAGCCTACTTAACTTTTTGAAATATCTAAAAGAAATCAAATATATACATCCAACACTGCTAAAAAATAATTTACCTTATACTGCTAGTTTTAAAATAGCTCAACAATTTTTATATAAAATTTATGTAGCAAAATTATACTTATAGATGATATAAAATACTTTATTCTTTGATCATATAACTTGCATTGCCGTTGAACTGAAAATTTAATAGAACTTCAAAGCTAATCTAATTGCAGTTTGAAATTTTAATAGAACTCTCTTTGGTTACAGAAGCGATGGAGAAGGTGCTATAACGGAGGGGCTGCGAACTGCCCTGGCCCGACTGCGACAAAAACCTACTCCCCCTGGCAGTCAGTCGTCCCCCGTCCATCAACCCGGTAGCCCTAAACCTCATGTAAGTTTTTTATAATGATTTAATTAAATTTTAGAAATCAATATTGATGTCCAGGTTTTATAATACGTTACACAAATTAATTAATTATGTTCCTTCAAAACTATAAGCTTGAAATTGAAATACTTAAAATAATATGGGAAATTATTTGTTAATTTACAACACTTAGGATGCGATTTAAACTTTATATTACTTAAGAAAATTAAAACAAAATTTGATATAAAATGTTTTTACTTGTTTAAGCTCCGGTGATAGCGGACTAAATGCCCATGACTAGGATTGTAAAATTTGTAAATTTAAAAATCAAAGTCAAAGTTCAGATTCAGGTTGAACAAACTAATCTAAATACTAAGTAATAGAAACTGTATATTTCTGCTTATTGTTCATTACAGTCTAGTGGTTGCGCGATTAAATCACTTCCATCGTATTTTTCATTTAATTGCTTAAAATTCTTTTAATTCTAATTTCAATTATTTGCACAAGTTTGAATACTTGACTTTGAGTTTAAATTTGTTATGTGAGCGCGTAAGTTCATTGCTCAATTCTGAAAAGGGTAATATGATAGCGATCTCAGCAAAGATTGTACTCGTACAATTGTTTTTTTTTTGAGCATCAGTTCAAAATTGTGATTAAATCGTGGAAGCTGGGTGTTCTTCTATTTGTCTTTTGTTTATGAGACTCGTGATTAGATCACAGATTTTTATTTGAATCAGCGAAACTACAGGTTTTTCTGTTATCGTCTTTTCTCTTATTGCACTGGTGACTAAATCACGGATTTTTATGAGAGTAGTAGATGCTTTCTATTAGTTATTGCTTATCGCTTTTTCTTTCGCTTCGACCAACCTTAATATGGCATTAGTGTAGAAATCTTGTCATTTTGTCACCATCAAAAGGTGAAAGTATTTGTAGATGAATACAGATGAACGAATCTGTTGTCGACCGTTTTGGTTTGTTTTTAGACAATTAGTTGTATTAAAACAGACTTTACCGATAACTTCTCCAATGATTGATCCCAACCAAAAATTTATGTGGTGGGGCTTTGTAGAATATTTTCAACACTGTTGTAAACTAATATTATTGTAAATTTTATTTTTGTAAATTAAAAAAAAATTAAAAATTATTGTAAATTGTCTATTAGAGCAATGAATTAAATGTACTTAATAGTTTTTGAATAAGCAATAAACTTTTTTTTTCAAATTAAATATTAAATAAAATTTTAATATTTAAAAAGTTTTTCAGCCGTTTTCTTTTAAAAAATATTTTTTCTAGTTCTAGCAAATATCACAATATGAGTAAAAAGTAGAATTGAAGTGGATTAGGTAAAATGATATTAAATTCTTATATTTTAAAGTTAATATTCTGAATCATGGGATCATCTTCCTTAAAATTTATTGTATTGCACAATACATGTCATCATAAATTATAGTAGAAGAAAATTATTACTGTTAGAAAAACCATAAAAAGTTTGAAAATGATTTAGTTTAAGCACTATAGAAGCTTTTACTTCTAAAACTTTGTTATAGTAGTAAAGACATTATCTCAAATATGATTAACGACCACGACCAACGTCGTTGCATTTAATAAAAACTAATATAAGGGTACTGCTACATTTTAATTATATTGAAATAAATTATAATTGATTCTTTTACTTCAACAATTTTATTAGTCTAAAAGAGATTATTGCTGGGATTACATTTTGCTTTGATTTTAAAGTTCAAAGCTTTTTTTGTCTTTCGTAGCAGTGACTATTAAAGAAATTTAATTTAAAGCGTACGGTAAAATCAGTCATATTTTTCTATACGCATAAATTTAAATATCAATTACTGTTTGAAGTTTACAAAAGCAACAAATTAAATAAAGAATATGCATAGATAAACTCACAGCGTATGTAAAACACTATGTATTTGTAAATATTTCTCGAAAAATATTGATGAATGATATTATCGTTGCGAATAAACGTGATAATGACTGGTTTTAATAAGACCCCTAATATACATAATACCGAATCACGCCGTTCTTTTATCGGGTAGGTAAATACAGTTATAACAATATTGAAATAATTTCAATAATATTATTTTGCGTAGGTACTAGGATATTATTAGCGTACATTTCCAGTCTATATAATTCGAATGTGGTAATAAAGTCGTAAGTGTATTGAAATTGATATGTTTGAAATCATTGTTACTGTGCAGAATAGTGTAATAGGCAACAACATATAAACAACTGTAAGTCCATTAAATAAAATTTAAAAAAAACTTTTACCAATGTTATAAAAACTTATTCAAGTATTGAAGCAACGAAATTGTGAAATTGTACCGACAAATAAAATTTTCCTACAAATTTTATCAATCCCTACCTGAAATCAGGTGTTTTTGGCTTTGGTAAAATTTTGAGGTCAAATTATGTAATATTTTTATTGTGCAATATTAAACGGAAATATTAGAAATGTTGAACTGATTACTGGATGAAAGCTTTTACTTTAAAGAAAACTAAAGTTTCCGTTTCCTTTTCATTTACTGATTACTTCTATTGAGATCCGATCACATTCAATTTATTGAATACAAAAGGTAGAAAAACTTTATATTGAGCACTTTGGATTAAGTGAAATGGTAGATCATTTACTATTAGAGCTACAGGTTAAATTTAAAATGTTTTTTTTGCAATAAAAATCAATATACTCGAAACTGACAAATAGTAATTAAAAATTTTACCAACAAGTATTTTATATTACAAATAAACAGAAGATCAAGAAACTGAGTTTTGTTTAAAATGAAATACATTGCAATGATTTCTACCAATTTTCATACCAGCTAGGAGATATTCAAGTTATTTATATTATTTATAAATTTTTTTTTAAGTATTCGCTACGTGAGTTGGAAAAAAAGGGATATGAATATGGGTCGTAGCGCCCATGGTGACAGCTTTGTGAATGAAATCTGGAAACAACGAGACTGCTATCAGAAAACGTCAAACTCGAACGGTTATATTTTTATGGTTATATTTAAAGACCGGATTATATGCAACTTAAAATTGTCGAAATATGCATCATCAAATTTAAATAATTACTACTATAAAATAGCGTTATTTTTTCAGTAGTAAGGTTGTACCTTCTTCTAGCAATTAATATATTTTTATAATATTTAAAAATGATTTTTATCTGCATATCGGTACTTTTGTAAGTATCACCTAACGATCGTAAATCTGAAATATTTTTCTCACAAAGACGACAGTCGTAGTTAAATGATTGCATTAATCTAGTATTTTGACCAGACAAGGATATAGTCCAAAGGTATGTGCCAAAATGTTTTTATCCTGACCACAAAAATACAAGAGTCAAGAGTCATAATTGATTATACAGAATTTAGAATAGAAGTTCTTGTTACAGTGTGGATAATCGAGTGTATACCTACTCACACTATAAGAAAGGTTTTGCCGCAAAAGTTCTAACAGGGTGTACTCTATCAGGATTTGTATCATTTAAATCAAAAGTTACTGGAGGAAGAAAACGTGATTCTCAGATCACAATTGAATAACATGCTTGAAATGGTGACACAATTTTAGCTGACAAAGGATTTCCAGATATACATAAAAGACTTGATAACAGTGGCAAAGAAACAATTTAAAATTTTAAATATATAAAATAATGCAAAATTTTAAACAAAAACAAACAAATGAAACAATTTACAAAACCGTTTTTTATAAAAATTTTAAAACACGACAATAATATACAATGAAAATATTTCCAGGTTTAGTTTACTCCATCGAACCAACAGGTGACGCTACCAGACATTCTTATATTGATATAAAATCGAGTATCCCGTTTATATCGCAAAATTCGTATATTATTATTGTTTTACTAGCTGGCACAGGCGTCCTTCGGCCGCCTTTAGCCATCTAGACAGTATCGGATACAGTTGCTCGGGCTTCGGCCTCACAGGAGGAATATTGGTAGTATACCTGAAAACCATAATTTTTCGACTCCAAAGTCGTCCGGAGCGATCGGATTAATGGATAATAATTAATAGACAATTTATTAATACAAAATTGTTGAATATAAACAATAATATAAAATATAAAATGTGCTCTATACCTATATTAAGGTATATGCGTTGAGTAGTTCTGTCAATGTGAATGTGTGTACTTCTCAGATTAATGGAGTTAATAACTGAAGTTAATGTTAACTAATGTCGTGATATTAATGTTTGAAATGTTAAATTTTAGTATCGTATCGCAGCGTTATCTATCCGTGTGGGTGCATACTTTTTACCTAATAGTTTGGCTACTATAGAATAGATGGGGTAATAGATGTAGACCAATCAGAAGATGCGTTACAGTAAATTTTTCAAAACCGACCAATCAAAGGTGCATTACGGGATAGATACACAGACAAGGACTATTACATTACGTAATAATAATAATAATAATAATCATTCATTGAATGATTCTACATCAGGATTTAGGCTTAACTTTCGAAAAAATTGTACCATAACGCATTTGCTTTACATGGACGACTTAAAATTATACTCCTGGACAGAAGATCAACTTCAAAATTTAATAGAAAGTACAAAATTATTCAGTCGTGATATCTGCATGGAATTTGGTTTAGACAAATGTGCAAAAATCAACATAATATCGGGTATTCTTATCGCAAATACAGATATTCTGAACGAAATTCTTCAATTGCTACCGAATAAATTTTATAAATATTTAGGAATGCAGCAAAATTTTGTTCTAAATCAAACATTTCTAAAAAACGAATTTAAACAAAAATATATAAAAAAACTAAAAATTTTACTCAAGTCAAAATTAAACTCTCGAAATATGATATCAGCTATAAACTCGTGGGCGGCTCCAGTCTTATCATATTCTTTTGGAGTTTTAAAATGGTCGAATACCCATCTTAATGCCGTGGATACTTTAACTAGAAAAATGTTATATAAATATAGATATTTACACCCAAGATCAGCAGTTGAAAGACTGTACATCAAAAGAAAGAATGGAGGACGAGGTCTTACAAATTTATTTAATTGGAGTTATTGCAACCAATAATTATAAAAAGCAAATCATGAACCTGGAGGTTGAAGATCATTGTCGGAAATGTAACGTCCTCAACGAAACAATAGAACACGTGATAGGTGGTTGCTCGTACTTGGCTCCTACTGACTATCTCCGAAGACATAACCAAGTATGCAAAATATTGCACCAACAACTTGCAAAAAAAGTTGGTTTGTTAGATAATTTTAAACCCTATTATGACTATATTCCTGAACCTGTTCTTGAAGATGAATCTTCTCTTTTATACTGGGACAGGTTAATACTAACAGACAGGGAAGTTAGTCATAATAGACCTGACATTGTTTTGCTCAATCAACGAGACCGAAATGCGATCATCATTGATGTTGCTGTGCCTTTGTCAAAAAATGTGTTAAATACAGAAAAAGAAAAAATTCGCAGATACGAGGCACTAGCGATGGAAATTATGAGTGTATGGGGTCTAACAAAAATTTTTATAATACCAATAGTAATATCGGCTACTGGTATAATATCTTCAAAATTTAAAATCCATCTGTCCTATTTAGATCTCTCTTCAAAAGTATTCCCGGAAATGCAAAAGGCAGTAATTTTAGAAACATGCCACATTGTTAGAAAATTTTTAAATGCTGTAACATAACTAAACAAATTTTAAAATATTTAATTTTTTTTCTCTAAATTATATAAATGTATCTAATAATAGTTAAAAAATATGCGACTAACACTAGAACCTTTAATAGAAAAAACAACGAATCAGTTTGAACCAAATGAAATCATTACAAACAGCTTGTCTTCTGAATCAATGATCCACAATGAGAGGACCGCTGCGGGAAGGATTTGACGACGCATTAAATGGACTAAAGCAATGAACATTGAAGTAATACGAACGTTCTTTGAAACAAATACATGTAACGAAAGCCCATTGCCAGGATGGAGAAAAAAATTTCATATGGCAATGATAGAAAAATTTCCAAATTTAGATCTATCAGAACAAAATGTCGTGGATAGAAGAAGCGTGATAATAAAAAAACAATATTTGAGTAAAAACGAGATGGATGAAATTTGCAGAAGGGTTGGAAATACAATCTACCAACGTGAACACTTTGAAGAAAAACTAGAAATACAAATTGAAAGTGAAAATGAAATAGTTCCAATTGAAAATTTGGACAAAACTGAAATAATTCATTCAGATGAAATTTATAAAAATATAGAGGCAGATTTTTTATCAAAAATTGAACTATTTGATGGCACAAACCCTTTAACTAGACCCAAAATTCCCAATCTACAATTTTCGAGTTACTATAAAATTAAAGGTATTTTCGATATTTTAGACAAAATAATTAGTGTGCTTTTAGAAAACCATACGTCAATTTATTATATTCATTTGGCATTGTACTGTGCTGCAGCAGTAATCACGGAAAAAGATGGTCAGACATTAATAACTGACATTCCTATAAATAAAAAAGTTAAGGAACCTATTTGGAAAACTCGCCTTATCAAAAAAGTGAATAATTTAAGAAAAGACATTGGAATTCTTACAGCATTTAAAAGTAGTTTTAACAATGTCGCACCTAGAAAACTCAACCAAATTTTCAGTAAATATAAATTAAACAGGCAAGATACAAGATTTTAAACTCAATTAAATGACAATTTAGATCATTTAAAACAAAAATTAAAAGTTACTGCGCATAGGCTAAAGCGATATACTAGCTGCACCCAAAGGAAATTTGAGAATAAGATCTACTTAGAAAATTCAAATAAATTTTTTAGATATTTAGAACCTACCCCTAAAACTCAAAATTTCCCGCAGCAAGATAATATGCTACACTTTTGGACAAATCTTTGGAGCCAAAAAAGTAAATATAATAAACAAGCATCTTGGATAAAAAAACTGAAGGATGATTCAACCTCGTTAGAATGGTGTGAAAATGAGCTTATAACATTAGAAGAAATCACTAATGCTATAAAATTTTCTTCTAATTGGAAATCGCCGGGATTGGACGGAATTCAAAATTTTTGGTTAAAAAGATTTAAATCGGTACAATTACATTTACTCTTTTGGTATAACGAAGCATTGAATGATCCTTCAGTTATTCCGGATTTCTTATGTACGGGTATTACATATATGCTATACAAAAATGGAAACCCTTTAGAACCACCAAATTATAGACCCATTACCTGCTTACCAACTATTTAAAAAATTTTTACATCTATTTTGGCCTCCAAAATTGAAAATCACTGCAAGACAAATGACGTTATGTGTATGGAACAAAAAGGATGTGTTAAAGGTTCACAAGGATGTCGAAAATTGCTAATCGTTGACACAGTAATCACAAAGCTAGCAAAGGACAACTAAAGAAATTTGCACATGTGCTATATTGATTACAAAAAGGCTTATGATTCTGTTCCTCACGATTGGCTTATCGATATACTAATAATTTACAAAATTAATCCTAAAATTGTAAGATTATTATCTTCGATGATGTCGAGGTGGAATACCAATATCATGAATAACGGAAAAATACTAGAATCAATTAAAATCAACCGTGGAATTTTTCAAGGAGATTCCCTGAGTGCACTTTGGTTTTGTTTAGACAGAAGATCAACTTCAAAATTTAATAGAAAGTACAAAATTATTTAGTCGTGATATCTGCATGGAATTTGGTTTAGACAAATGTGCAAAAATCAACATAATATCGGGTATTCCTATCGCAAATACAGATATTCTGAACGAAATTCCTCAATTGCTACCGAATAAATTTTATAAATATTTAGGAATGCAGCAAAATTTTGTTCTAAATCAAACATTTCTAAAAAACAAATTTAAACAAAAATATATAAAAAACTAAAAATTTTACTCAAGTCAAAATTAAACTCTCGAAATATGATATCAGCTATAAACTCGTGGGCGGCTCCAGTCTTATCATATTCTTTTGGAGTTTTAAAATGGTCGAATACCGATCTTACTGCTGTGGATACTTTAACTAGAAAAATGTTATATAAATATAGATATTTGCACCCAAGATCAGCAGTTGAAAGACTGTACATCAAAAGAAAGAATGGAGGACGAGGTCTTATAAATTTATTTAATTTGTGTAAATCTATAACTAAATTATTACGTGACTATTTTTACTCGTTGAACACCCCCTTAAGTTATGAAATTATTAACACTGACTATCATTTTAGCGGTCTAAATTTAAAAAATAGAAATCTTAACTGTGAACAAAAAAAAGATTTAGATATAAATTGGTAAAATAAAGTGCTTCAAGGTAAGCATCCGACAATCTTAGATTCCAATGGAATTGATAAGGATTTGTCAGTAGAATGGCTTAAGAGAGGATTATTACATCTAGAAACCGAAGGATTTATGTGTGCTATTCAAGACGGAGTTATTGCAATCAATAATTATAAAAAACACATCATGAACCTGGAGGTTGAAGATCATTGTCGGAAATGTAACGTCCTCAACGAAACAATAGAACACGTGATAGCTGGTTGCTCGTACTTGGCTCCCACTGACTACCTCCGAAGACATAACCAAGTATGCAAAATATTGCACCAACAACTTGCAAAAAAAGTTGGTTTGTTAGGCAATTTTAAACCCTATTATGACTATATTCCTGAACCTGTTCTTGAAGATGAATCTTCTCTTTTATACTGGGACAGGTTAATACTAACAGACAGGGAAGTTAGTCATAATAGACCTGACATTGTTTTGCTCAATCAACGAGACCGAAATGCGATCATCATTGACGTTGCTGTGCCTTTGACAAAAAATGTGTTAAATACAGAAAAAGAAAAAATTCGCAGATACGAGGCACTAGCGATGGAAATTATAAGTGTATGGGGTCTAACAAAAATTTTTATAATACCAATAGTAATATCGGCTACTGGTATAGTATCTTCAAAATTTAAAACCCATCTGTCCCATTTAGATCTCTCTTCAAAAGTATTCCCGGAAATGCAAAAGGCAGTAATTTTAGAAACATGCCACATTGTTAGAAAATTTTTAAATGCTGTAACATAACTAAACAAATTTTAAAATATTTAATTTTTTTTCTCTAAATTATATAAATGTATCTAATAATAGTTAAAAAATATGCAACACATAATGTAAAGTATAGAATGTTTGGAACTAAATCCCCCACTCTACAGTCACTCCACAGTGTATGAATGTGAGCTTTAAAATAAATAATAATAATAATAATAATAATGTAATACAATAAAATATTTCCAAATTTAGTTCATTCAGATGGCGCTACAAGACATCTTTGTCATGGTGACAGTTTTTTGTCATTTGTGTTTAGAAAGGTTTACCATTTAGTCATGAAAAAATTAACTGTTGAAGAACGCTTCCTAATAGTGAAAATTTATTTTCAAAATCAGAGTTCCGTTCGCAAAACTTATAGAGCACTTTGCCAATTTTATGGTCGATATAATCCACCTTTTGATTAGGTTCAGAAAGGAATAAATTGCCGTATATAGAGTGAGACAAATTCGGGACATCATCTTAAGACTCCATTGCATCCCTTAAAATTGATTGTTTAGTGTGGAATACACGCCAACGGCATCATCAGTCCATATTTCTTTCGAACTGAGGTAGGAGCTTCCGTTACGGTGAATGCTGTGAAATATTGACGTATTCTCCAAAATCCAAAAGTTAAACATCGACAATTTATGATTCCAACAGGATGACGCTACGTGTCACACAGCCAACAAAATCATCAATTTATTGAAAGGACAATTTGATGACAACGTTAATTCAAATAATGATCCTTTCAATTGATATCCAAGATCGTGTGATTTGACGCTTCCAGATTATTTTCTTTGGGGGTATGTTAAATCCATGGTTTATGTTAGCAAACCAAAACTTCTAGAAGCATTGCAGGTCAACATTCAGCAAACCGTTTATGAAATAAACCATAAATATTAAAAAAAATGGTCAAAATTTTGACCAATCGAATGCGCTTCGTAATTATTACTCGTGGTGGTTACATGCCGGAAATCATTTTTAAATTATAAATGGTATTAAATTTACTTTCATAAAAAATAATAAAAGAAGCATTCCATCCATTTTTTAATGTTTTATTTCAATTTAAAGTTCTTATGCTGCTAAAAAAACACCCCATACAAATAATAAACAATCCTTCAATACACCCTTCAATAAACAATCATGTAAATACAACATTTTCGCTTATTTAAAAAATATATTTAATTGCTGATACCCGAGGAGTTGACGCATGAGTAGTTAACTTAATTTGCAAATGTAGGTAGTCTACTTTTGACTAAAAATATGCTTTCGATTCTCTCATGATTTCATAATGATGTTTATAAAAAATACTTTTTTTACTGAAATAACAAGATTATTCATTTTATAAAACATTTCTCTTGTAAAACAAGTGATTTTTGACTTACGATCCTTGCAATTATTTTGGATATTACAATATCAAAAATTTAGTATACATACATAAATATTCTTATACTAAAATAATTTTTAAAAGTTTTTGAAAATTTCTAAAAAAATTCTTAGTAATTGAGATAACTGTATACAAGAATTCCTAATTAATAACTTCTCGCTATTCCTTATAACAGCTAAAACTCCGACGGTGAACGAGAGTTCAAAATTAGCATTTTATAATAATTGTTAACTACCTCGTTCATTTTTGATTTTTTTTTTATCAAACCCCTATATTTATTGTTCGATTTCTTTTTTTTAACTGATCTCCTTTTTCTTTTGTGTACATTTTTGCTCATTACTTTTTATTTTTGTTAATACATTGTTCATCTTTTTTTAACTTAATTCATAAAATTGATCTAGATTGCATCAAGTCTTTTATGGTTAATTACTTCTTTATAAATCTATTTTTAGTGCATTCTTATTATGTATACCAATAAAGCAATCAAAATTTACTGTGGGCAAATGACGAAAATGGTAAATACATTCAAACCTTATAATAACTACATAATATGTAGCACTAAAAGATCTCGACAATTATGACATTAAAACTGAACTTAAAAATTTACTTTTACAAAATAAAATCTACTTAAAAATAGATACTAGGTACTTTGTATTTATTCACATCTAAATAATTAATAATAAATTATTTCCATTATGCGAAGAATATGACATGTTCCCTGAAGCATTCAAGCTTTTTGACTTTTAAATTTGCTTTTGGTATTTGTTGACCTGCCTGAAACGGAAAATGTGAGCTGTGTTTTTAACTGTTTGTGATGTGGAAGACTTCAGCTTCCAACTTTTGTTTATTATTAATAAACCTTTGGCGTGTTTATGCTTTTTGACTTATTTTATACTAAATTTTTGCACATCTCGCAGACATATTTTTGCACAACAAAAGAAATCAGAATAATAGTAAATCTAGCTAGAATATTTTTTAAACTAAGAGACAAAGCTTAAACTAAATATTCTGAAATACAAAATAAAGTTTTTAGACAAATAAATTATATTTGAAATAAATTGTTTGGCATAAATAAATTGTAGTTACATTTAATTTGCAGTAAGCTTATTATTTATTTTATAATTCGCAAAAGTGAAATGTGAAATAATGTTGAATAATTTTGATTGGAGCAAGTGATCCTTTTGAGAAGTTACAGCATATGAATGGATTTAGTAAATGTTACATTTAATATTGCTACGTACTAATACGATTGTACCACTAATATTAGATATATTATGTATGTATTTACATACGTATCTATTTCATTTTGAAATGTATTTAGATTGTAGGGTTAATTTTCAATTTTAAACAAACAGATAAAACTTTTTGATTAATGTACTACTAATATGAACTCTACTAAATAAGATTAACCTAAATTGAAGGTGATGTAAGTTTAATGTAGCACTAGATTGGTATGGTAAATTAGATAATAAATTTCAAGACAACAGAATTTTGCATTTTGCAAGTAGAAATTTCCATTTTAGAAAAATTCAAATGTATTAATTAAAACAAATAACCCAATCATGCTTTCTTAAATTTTAATAAACTTTAATTATTCAGTATTAGCTTGAATATATTGCAGAGAATTTGTATAAAAATAATTAACGCCTTTAACTTAACTATCACTACTAACTTAACTACTAGCTCAGGATAGTACTGGATTCAATGTTCATAAAACAAAATTAACAAAATTAATACCAAAATTCGATTTCAAAAACTTCAAATTGAATTAATGAACTGTAATTCAAACTACGAACCAAAAGAACTGCAAAAATTTTATTTATGCTTGATGATTGAACTTTACGATTTCAATTTATCAATTTAAAACAATATCAGCCACACCACACGATGGCTTTCTTATAAATAAATTTTATAAATTCAAATAAATTTTACCAAATTCCAAATTATTAATTATTCGCAAGAATTATGGCAGCGACCAAATTATTTCAATAAAAATGGCTATAGCAAACGAAAATGGCTACAGCTGTCGAAATTCCATCAAATTTGTCGTTTTTTCTACAAAATTTTTCAACCATTTAATAAATTGCATCATTTCTAATAAAATTATTTTCAATTAAATAAAAATTGCTCTTTCAGTAAAACATAAAAATTACTTTACTTATAAAAAGAAACCAAAACTCACAAAAATAAAATATCTAGTCTGCGGCCCCTTTCGACTAAAAATACTTTCAAACAATTTTGTCTTCAAATACATTCAAAAAAATTCACAATTGCAAAAACTTTTTGTATAATAAAAAGTCAAGATTGGCGGAGCAAAAACAAAAGCCTTTCTCTTACTCAACTTTTTGCCAACCAAATTTCAAAAAAGAATACCATAAGTGTCAAATAAATAAAACAAAACATTTGAGACAGCCACATTGTTTCGTAACATGACAATATGTACATATGACTGAATTAATAGTTTCAACTCAAATATGGTTACGATGAGGTAAAATAATGTGCAATACACAATTGTAGTCAACACACAATATTTAGTAATTTATTGTAAATTAATATAACCATAATTATGCAAGAATAATAAAAGATTATTAGTAATATAATAATAATAAAGCAACAAAATTTTAATATTTACCCATAAATTGAAAACCTCTGTAGATAAAATGTTATGTGTTTCAGTCAGAAATTTTTTGTTTTGCTTTTGCTTTTAACGAACAACTTGTTTTTTGCCATATAAAACAAAACTAAATACAAGCTATAAACTTTCAATGCAAACCTTTTTTTTATTTGCTCAGAATTTTAAATTTTTGTCATCCATTTCAGTCTAAAATAAAAACAAACTGCAAGTGAGTTTGTCAAGTTTTAAATAAACATCCGAGTTTTTACAGTAAATCTTAGGATACGTCAACTTTTTTGTTTCGTTTCCAATATTGACAATTTTGATAATGATTAATTTTTTATATGTGACGATTGCTGTGAAAATTTTCATATTCACCTATTTAGACGTGTTTAATCCGCTCTATCCAAATTCACGGTAAAATTTTAGGAAAGCAAAATTACTAGGGATTTCTCAGCTTAAAAAAACACAATCAAGAAACATCATTGATGGAGAAAAAGTAAGTTTTACAAATTGCGGTTGATGTGTTTGAGAATTTACTGTGAGAACTTTTCCAAAATGTTGTATCAAATAATTTATTATAATAATAATTTAGTTTTACAAGCTTATTGTAAAATATAATAAATTCTTAGATTGTTTAAAACTAATACGCAAAGCTGTAAATTTTACTTTACAAAAACAAATCTATTAAAATTAGCTAAAATAAAATGGATAAGATTGTATAAAATATTAAATCGAAGTAAAATAACGGATATTGGAAGTATATAATTATATAAAACAATTTTGAAATCTGAAAATATTATACTCTAAAAAATTCTAGCCTATAACAAAAAATATACATTTACAATAGTAGGTATACAAGATGTTAAAAATCGGATTGAATTGTAATAATAAGTTAAATAGTACAGAAGTTTCAGAACTCCAAAATAAATAATATTTCTTTTGAGCACATTTAGATTTATATAAAGATATTTTGTTTGTTTTGATGTGTCGTAAAGTTTTTATCATTTATTTTCAACACCTTGTATACTGAAAAATAATTCCTTCTACCATAATAATCAAAACTTTAAAATCTGTTATTTTTTATCTTCTGTATTATTTTAACAAGAGCAAAGCGTTTTGATTTTGTTTGTGTAAGAACATCTTTGCTTTTTATATTCTCAGATGTAAAATTAGTTTTTTAGATTTAAGACTTACGAAATATAAAATAAACATGATTTTTCAACTTTTAGTCTTTCGTTCTATTACTATCTGAATACTATCTATAGTAAATTGCCAATTGAAAATGATAAAAAAAGCTAGACTTTAATCAAATTAACTTTAAGGTAAAATGTTTTTTAAATTTCAGATTTTAAATTTTATTGCTTTATTAACACAATACAAAACAACAAAGCAGATAAATAATAATGTACATCTCATCTTCAGCAAATCGAACTGTAAAATTTTATATTATATTACCTTAGGTACATAATATTAAAAAATGTATTTATGTAACTCCCACCTTTAAGTTGAAATAATTTCTATGCTTATTTTGCATAAATAATAATTATCTCATCATATGAACTACTACAGTGGTTTTGTATAGAAATGTCCTAATTTAAATCAAAACAATAAATCGTTAATTGTATAATTAATATTACTTGTCAGCATTTGAAACGTAAATCTAAATCTTGCTTGGTTTATTACAAAGGAATTTTTAAGTTATGAAAAAATAATTTATAACCAACCTTAATAATAGATGGGTATAATGTAGTATATTTTTTGTAAATTATAAAAACATTTAATTCAAGAAAAACGTTCATATTTTACATGTAATTTGAGCAATTACAAAACATTACTTAACATATTATTTATGTCAAAATGTTATTTAATCGACTCTTTGTTGGTAAATATTTTGTAAACAAAAACTGTTGAACATATCTTCCAATCTTTCTAATTGGAATTTATTCTAGAACCGGTGAACTAGTGATCTTGAGGAATCAAAATAAGAAGACAACACTAAACTTGGGTAAATACATAAAATGAAGCTAATAAAATAATGTAAAGGCAATTATTACAAAATGAAAACTAAACTGTGAGTTAGACAACCCAATTAACGCGTGTTAATGGTGATTGCCTTATTTGTTTTGTGGTAAAATTTAGTATTTTAACATCAAATTCTAAGAAGGAAAATTTTATAACAAAGACTATTGTCGTCAGACTATTTTATTTTATTATAAATGAAGCAATCCGATTCTTATCAAATTAGTCACTCTGTTGGGTTGTCTTGTGCGGTGTTATTTATACCGGGAGCTCGAAATATGCTTTCACCGGTATTCAAAAGCGGTTTACAACCTTTTTCTAAATCTGCAAAAAGAAATCTCAATTAGATGGAATCTCTATTAGATCAGTCTTATATCTTCAGTCATGAGTACGGTATTTGTAATGCTTGAGTTGAGTAATTCTAGTTGGCTTTCTGCGATTTAAGCTTAGTCACGTAAAACAGTAAAACAAAACACGTGGTTACGGTAATACAAAAACGTTTCTAAATTTAAAGGAAATAAATACTTGCTGGTACTTCAATTCAGATTATATCAATGACCTTACGAGACAATCGAAATCTTTGATCTGTGGTTGAAAAACTTTTATACACTTTTTGAATGCATTTTAAAGCAAACTGGAAAGCATTACTAAAGTCTAAATCTCTCATTTCAACAAAAGAAATCATCTAATTTTGCTCGCGATCAAATTACTCTTTTTGGTAGTTTTTTTAGAAATTTATTCGCCGTTATATCATAATTAAATTAAAATTTGCACAAAAGTTTATCAGGTAGATTACAGTTAACTGATTACACCGATTGTCAAGCTTTTTTGAAAAAATTTTGACTGCTAGAATAAATTTATTTTAAAGTAAATTAATTCATTGACAAATTCATTGTAACTTAAGAAAAATCCCAATAGAAACTAAGAGCTTGCATTAAGTTCGGCTAAAACATACATAGGCGTCGAAGTTAAAAGAGTATTAGTTTCGTAGAATTTTATACCTTTAAATATTATTTTTATTGTTATTCTTTTGTAAATAACTGATGTTAACCAGCCAAGTATTTTAAATTATTATTTATTTAAATGTAAATGTATATATGTAAATATTTAATTATTTCTGTGTTAAATCAAAGAAAATGTAAGAGCTTTAGTCGAGTGATCTATCATTTACATAGATACATACTTTTCTCATAAACACATTTAAAGCTTTTGACATCAAGCAGTGGCTTGTAAAGAAAACCGCTACTGCCCCTGTTTGATTTCAAAGGTTTTGATGTATTTATAAAAAAAGTACTAAATACTTCACTCAACTGAAGACACTTACATTTTTTGTTTTATCAGATTATAAGTTTTATTTTTATTATTTAAATCACTTATTTTATTTTGTAAATATGATGTTATGAATAAAATCCGTTAGCCCGTTATTATATTTATCTAGGAAAGACATTAGTGCCTTAAGTAATAACTGTTATTAATTTTCAAAATATTTTATAATATTCACATAATATAACTATTAATTTTCTATGTAATTAATCATAAAATAACTTTAGTTTAGTGCAACTGTCACATTTTTAAACTAAAATTAAATTAAACGCGTTAGCTAGCTTTTGAAACCTACATGAACAGTTCTCAAGAGGGTAACCACAAATACCAATAAAAGCAATCTTTCATTTTTAAACAACAAAATCAAATTTAAAACTAAAATTTAAGTAAAACCGATTACCTGATTAACTCACATTTAGAAATTAAAAATTCTGAATGTCTCTTGAAACGGAGATAGGTACTAGAAATAGGTACTAGAAAAATATTAGAAGTGCCGGAGAAGATGATATCCAGGCGGAGATGATAAAGTAGCGTGGAAAGAAGTTGCATGAAATGGTGGTAGATTTAATACAAGAAGAGTGGAAGAGAGAGGTAATGCCGCAAGGATGGAATATGGCATTGATATGTCTAATTTATAAGAAAAGAGATAAGACAGAATGTACAAACTATCGGGATAAAGCGCTACTGAATGTATTGTATAGGATCCTAGCGACGTGCATAAAGAACAAATTGAGAACATATACAGAAAAGATTCGCCTAGGTTTTCGCCTAGAAATATTCGCCTAGACGAATACCAGAGCGGCTTCAGGAAAATAGATTGGTTACTGACGAGGTTCAAGCAACAAGCCACGAATATGGACTTAACACGCATGCTCTCTTCCTAGATTTCAAACAGGCTTATGATAGTATTATAAGAGAAGAACTTTATGAAGCCATGGCCAACCTTGGAATCATAGTAAAATTGTTATTATTGGTAAAAATGACCCTAAACAGCACAGAAATTAAAGTAAGAGTACATGGAATGGTGACTGAAGGTTTTAGTGTAAGAGTAGGGTTAAGAGAGGGATACCCCTTTATTATCGATCTTGTTTAATATAGCCCTGGAAAACGTAATAAGAAAGGCAAAGTTAAAGAGAACCGGAACAATATATAGACAAATCTATAAATCTATATAGACATTCTGGCGAGAACCAAAAGAGAGCTGCAGGAGTCTGCGAAGCGATTGTTGATAGCAGCAAGAGAGATGGGCCTCGAAATACAAAGTATATGGTGTGGAAAGACAAACCGTTCTAACCAGACGGACACTTAACGCTTAAATTAAGCGAGGAGACTGGAATAATGTTTAAAGAGGTTGAGTTCTTTACTTACTTGGGTACGGTAATAGGAGAAAGACCAGGAAGCAAAAATGAAATAAAAGCAAGAATAGCAGCTAGTACAAGAAGCGCTTTCTCAATTAAGAACAAATGGAGAAATAGAGGAACTGTATGACGAAAAGAATGTAGTAAGTGTTATCAAGATACAAAGGTTGAAATGGGCCGGACTTTTAATGAGAATAAAGAACACAAGAATGCCAAAGAAAGTATGGGATTCGGAGTTTGGGGGTGTAAGGAGAAGAGGCAGACCGATGAACCGGTGGAAGAATGATGTAAGAGAAAAGACTTGGCTCGTATGAATGTGAGAGACTGAGAAAGCGAGGCAAGGGATCGAGAAAAATAGAGTAAAGTTTTGAAACAAGCCATGAGCCTGCAAGGCCTGTAGTGCTGATTTACATAATTATATAAAAATATTAAATTATTTTGTATTAAATAATTATATTAAAATAAATATTAATAAATTTAATCAAATTTAATAAAATTAAGATTAAAGTATTAAAATTTATTTATTAAGTTATAACATATTGTTTTAGTTATTTATTTTTATTTATTATTTATTTGACAACTCACTTTTACCAACGTATATGTTCACATTATGTACCAGGTGTGTAAGTATGAAACCGGAATTTTTGTACAGAAAATACACGTTTATTGTAATGATATGATACAAAGTAACTTATTCAAAGTATTGTCCTTCGCTATCTATACATTTTTCCCATCTTTCTGGCAATTTGTGGATTCCGCGCCCAAAGAACTGTTGCTTTTTTGAGGCAAACCAGTCATCGAGCCATTTTTGTACATCTTCGTAAGAAGTAAAGCGCTGCTCAGCAAGTGCGTGTCCAATCGATGCTAACAAGTAGTAATCGGATGGGGCAAGGTCCGGTGAGTAGGGCGCGTGCTGAAGAATCTCCCAACGGAACGACTCTATCGTTTCCTGGACCTGTTTTGCTTTGTGTGCTGGTGCATAGTCATGCAGCAAAATCACCTTGTGTTGTCTTTGTTGGTATTCTGGTCGTTTTTCACGCAAAACTCGATCCAAATCGGTCATTTGTTGTCGGTAGCGTTGAGTATTGACAGTTTCCCCAGGTTTCAGCAGCTCGTAGTAGATTACGCCCTTCTGATCCCACCAAACACACAGCATTGTCTTTCGTCCGTAGCGGTTTGGTCTTGTCGTCGATGTTGATGGTTCACCCGGAGTAACCCATGACTTTTTGCGCTCAGGATTCTCGAAATATATCGACTTTTCATCGCCAGTCACAATTCGATGTAAAAATGACTTTCTTTTGAACCTGGCGAGCAGCATTTCGCATGATGTTTGGCGGTTTTCCTGCTGTCTTTCGTTGAGTTCATGTGGAACTCATTTCCCCACCTTTTGTATCTTTCCCATGGCTTTCAACCGAAGGGAGATGGCTTCTCGGGTCACCTTTAACTGATCCGCCAGTTGTTGTTGTGTTTGAGCATCGTCTTCGTCCAACAAGGCGTGCAGGTCAGTGTCTTCAAACTTTTTCGGTGGTCTTCCACGTTCTTCGTTCCTCACGTCAAAATCGCCACTTTTAAACCGTTTGAACCACTCGAAACACTGTGTTTTACCGAGAGCATGCTCACCGAACGCCTCCACAAGCATTCGATGCGATTCGGCTGCGGTTTTCTTCAGATGAAAACAGAAAAGTAGTGCTGTCCGCAAATCGTAATTTGTTGGCACAAAACTCGACATGTTTATCTCTAATAAACTAATGCTACTGAATGAAACTCGTGTTATTGTGAGTTGGAAATCTTTGTCGGATATCAAAACAATAACAAGACACCGCTGACGTAATGTGTCGGTAACTGCATCGACATCTAGCACCACCTATAGGCAAATTCCGGTTTCATACTTACACACCTGGTATATTCACCCGTAATTGTCAGGATAAAACAGTCTTATAAATTATTCAATACGATCTTACCAACTCTAGTGAAACCTGTATATATTTATTGGTAAATGTACTCATTTTCCAGTTACGCACTTTTTCCATAACAATGCAATCTTAAATTTTCAAATAAACTTGATTGGCCGATATATTTCACCTCGGTTTATTTAATCTTAAGGTTATGTTAGGTGCAAGATTGTAAATAAAAGATAAAAACAATAAGTTAGACTAGGTTTAGAATTTGAGAAAAATTTTCGACTTTTTTCAGCCTGTTGCAACAGTTGGTAAAATTTTGGTATTCAAAATATACAAAATTTTATGACTTCATTTAATCGATAACAGCGAAGCTGATTATGAACTTACCGTTCTATCTGTAGCAATTTATATAAAAAGGCTTTTTAATTTTTTATACCTGTTATAGTTTAAAAAATTCTATACAGTAATTGGTAACAATGAAATTCTGCATATAAAAATTAACAACACGTTTAGAATTAACGCAATTTAGTTTTAAATCAAGTACTAACTACTGCAGTGCCAGTAGACTTACAAATATTTAATTTTCCTATTAAAAATTAAATTTAATTACAAAAGTTTGAACCGCTTGCAATAGTTAAAAATTCACTTACGTTATTTGCGGTTTTTCTCGTTTTATTATTATTAGGTTTAGATGACCTAGTACATTAAATATGCTACCTTTAGGATTCCGACTATCAGTGGAGATGTAAGTTAGCTCATTAAACATCATTCTAAAAACTTCAACGTTTGAAAGTGCTAAAACCCAAGACCGCCATTGAAATTATTTCTAATTCAGATATATACGTGGTTTTGTTGTAAATGAAACTTCTCATGTTAGCATGTATTCCATAGCATAATCAACCTACAAATATGTTTATAAAGCTACTTCAAAAATTCAAATTAATTAATGCGTATATGTTCGGATTATTGAATTTCCGCATTAACAAATTTCAATAAAAGAATAAAATAACACAAAAACAAAAATTAATGCAATTTTATTTTATACCAGCAACGTATTTGTTAAAATTAATTTGTGTGCACGAATTCAATTGCACTACAGACACAAACATTTTTCAATACCTTATAGTAAAAATGAATTTTAAATTTAGGTAATTATATTATTTTATAGAAAAATAAAATAATAAACCCTGTTTTGCTTATTTCTCTTTCTTTTTAATTGACTCAATAAACATTTCACAGGAAAAATGTTGAAGGCTACGTTATATACAATCTGCTCAAGAATCATTTATTTTTTTTCTATCCTAAAGTCTTGAAAGTTTCGTTTTATATACATTTTCCAATAAACAATAAATTTTATATCAGTACAATAATTGCATATAATATTGAAATTAGTTTCTAAATTCATTGGCTATAAACAGCAACGGTTAGGATAAGATTGTAAGATAATGTAATAATTGTAATGCAATTAGAAAACTTAATTATAATAATAAAATATTAATAAATAATTATAATTAATATAAAGTTATAATAGCTAGTGTATAATTTATTTAAAAAAAATTTGAATACACAAAATTAAAATTGCAAAAAATTAATTAGTGTGACCCAGATTTAATTTGGCACCCTACCCTTTCATCCAAATTACAGAACGAAGGCCAATGTTTTAAGCGCAAAAGTTATTTCGTACATCATGAATATATACTTAATTTTTAAATTATAATTAAAAAGCTGTCCTCGATAAAACTGTAATTTCCAAATATATTTTTAAAAACAACAATAATTGTTAAGCAAATCTCGATTGCAATGTAATCATTTTATAAAACAAATTTTTTTTATAAATCTCCTATTATATATAACAAATTTCCTGCAATTTAGTTTCTTAGTTTAAGTTACCGCACCTAAAACGCATGAGGGCTTCTTATCTTCTCACGTACAAAATAGTAACGTGGCTACAACTACTGATAATATTTCTACAAAAGGAAAATGTTCCGTATAGTGCCAGTTTGTGTTATTTTGAAAGTGGGTAGGAAATAAACAAACTCTTAACGTAAAAGCAAATATTCAGTAAATAGGTTAGTGAAATGGTAATGACTAATGCCAATAACTGTTTGAATGTTTTACAAAGAAAACGAACTATTTTGTAGATTCTCTGGAAACTTTTTTAAATTTTACTATACCTAATGTTATTATAATCATTTCATAAATTGGTATAGGTTTTGCATTTTGGATCTAAACAGTCTAGAATTATAAACGGTAGCTCTTGCAATAATAACTTTTAGGTTATATACAGTGCAGAAAAAGAACTAATTAAATTAAAGTTTTGTCAATATTTTGTAAAACTAATATTTAATTATTTAAGAAAAGGTATACAAAGTCTCTGCACTAGACGTATGTAAATAATTTGTACTTAATGGAGTTTCTAGCTATAATTAGTATTTCTATTTTCTATAGATTCATGAATAATTTTTATAAAAATAATATTAAAAGTATTTTTTTATTATTTGTAGTTTCAGTGTTTATAGCTTCTAATAGTAATAATATAGTCGATCTAAGATATAAATAATATAGGTGGCGCGTCGTTTGCAAAGTCTGATTTACATCGGAAAACTTCAGATAATTTAAATAGTACTTAATCTTGTAGTAATATTAAATATTCACCACAAAAAGTGAAATGTTATAACCAAATAACTACGTCTATTCGATATTACATTTAACTCTGTTCACATCCATCCTATTTATGACTTTACCCGGTTCAGTTTAGGCAACACGCATAGCACTTCAATCGCAAAAATTTCGTTATTAATACCGTCTAACTTCACAGCAATTTCATTGATTTACATTTCGAGGTCGTCGCTTCAGTACAAATTCCAATATTTTTCTTAAAAAAAACAGACATAACATAACATTTAATAAAAAATTAACCTAAAAAATGAATTTTTAAGTCTATAGTGTGGTAGTTAGTAGTATGTAATGTTAATGTTAACATAATATTATATACTTATACCTTCGACACAGTACTGTTGGATTTCACAAGTCAGGTTTAAAATTTAGTCTACAATTATAATTATCAAATAACATAATAATGAGTTTTAATTGTTGTAACTAAGGTTATAATTTGACTCAAACCTAAATTTTAAAATATGTTTGTCTCGTTTTCATTTTTCGCCTCCAAGACGCCTTCTAAGACAATCTCTTGTTAGTTTTTGATATTAAAAGTTTGGTTTGTATTGGTTATCATTTATTTAATGAAATCTAAATATCTTGTTTGTAATTAATTTAATTTTTTTTGGATATTACCTAGTAGCGAATGTAAAAGCTTTTAATTTGTGTCTTGTGTGTGGGCGACGTGTTAGTGTAACCTCTTCTGACGTAAATATACTAAAATTGAATTGGTGTAAGTAATTGGAAACCAATTGATTTCATTGATTATTATTTATATAACGGGACTCAAATTTATAATCATATTATTATTTAGCGATTATACTTTTTTACGTAATTGGTTTTTAATAACTCAGCCAATATAAGCATTTGTTGACGCACTGCCTTTATTTAACATTTAGTTGACAAGTTCTGCAAACACGGAAATATTTCTTCTGTAGTAAACAATATAAACTTGTGTCAGTATTTTTAATAAAAAAGTAATTATTCATAATATTATATTCTCTACTTAATTTAATTTTCGTTTCATAAAACTGTAATAGAATTTTGTATACTAATTCAAACAATAAATTTATTCTAACTTGAAACAGAACTGTTGTGAATAAAAAATAGCAGTAATTTATATTTGAATAAGCTCCAATTTTTGCTCTTTCAAAATTATACGCGTCATTTAGACTACAATCATAAGCTAGATTGCATCTTCCTCAACCTGTTTTTAATGGCGTAGGTATGTATAAATTAATGTTTGGATTATTTCAAAGAATTTTCTATTTTATCTCTTTTATTGTGATCGGTTAAAAGTTTTCCGCTAGTTAAGTTAGCTAAATTTGTTTTGAAATTTTATCGAAACACTAAAATATTTTTTTATTTGAGTAAAATTCTGCAATCGAATTATTATTTTTCCGTTTGCTGTAATAGAATTGATCGACTTTGTATATTACATTCTTAAAATAAGAGAATTGTTGGCTACTACGGGATTGTGGAAATAAAGTCAGAAACAGAAGTAAATCGGAAGAAGTGATTTAAAACGCCATGTGCCCTTAAAGCCTAAACTGCTCACATATATCGATGGATATATCAGGATAAGATGGGCTCTATAATTGAGTATATTCCAAGCGTTAAACTCTAAATCTTCGTCTTCACTTTTTGTGACATTTTAACTCTAAATACTATTTGCTTGTGCACTTTTCCATGGCTTTTATTTATTATGCTAAATGTTTTTGTTTTTGGATAAATATTTGAAAATAAAATATTAAAATTTCTTTTATGCTGTTATATTATATCAAAAAGCATATATGTAGGTAAAAATACTCGTTTAAAAAATTACGAATAACACAACTATTTAATATTATTCAATTTATACTTCGTATATTCTTACTTTAGCTAAAGTGAACTTTTATTAGTTAATTACTACTTTGCTTTCAATATGTATTAGATACTACAATCTTAAACAAAATTAGTTGCAATCTTCAATTTACAAAAAGGCAATAAATAAATTCTATGATTGATAGTCAGAGTCATAAAATCGTATGCAAAAAGATATTTAACCCCTTACTGCATGATTTTTTTGTTTTTGTCAGAAAAAATCACAGATATAAAATAAGTTGTGAGGAATACCAGAAAAATATTTAAAAAAATCAAAAACATTAGAAATTATTTTTATTATGAAAAAAATGGTTAGTGCCATATATGGCACAGTATGCAATAATAACAATAATAAATACATAAATTAATTTGTATAAAATTGGACAAAACAGTTTCTATCTTTGTTAAAGCACAGTTCTACCTTACAGTTTTGGCAATACGCGTATGACTTTCCGGTACATCCTGGATACTTACACCGAGCACGCGTATTCATCTAGATTGGCAGGTGATCAATTCTGTCTAACCGTACGTCAGCTTGAGGCATATCGCAAGTAGAACCTCTATGCTTTTTGATATTTATTTTTTTCTACAAGTTGAAAGTAGAACGTAAGTAGTTTTCACCTGATTTTGAAAAAGAATCAACAACAGCTACTTTGAAGTCAAATATTTCCTTCTTTAGAACTGGCTGTAGTATGCATTCTTTGCGCTAATGGAATGTCTACGTCGTGGTCCTTAAAATCAGATTCCGAAACTACTTTTTCTGAAATTTTTGGAAATTCATTCTCGTACTCATCATCTGATTCGGGTGAAAGAATTTTAGGCAATCGTTGATATGTAGTTTTATCATCCGAAAAATCAGAGTCTTCACTAATGTTTTCATTGTCGCAAATATTCTGAAAACCAGAATTTGAGGAGCTATAAAAGCTTCTTAGATTCATAATCCTAAAGGTAGAAGTCACTGTATTTCTCGATAGTTGCAAATAAAGTTGATAAAAATATTGCAACAATGCAAGTCATAACTGCATGCTAAGTCATATATGACACAAAGCTAATTTCATAAATGATAAAAACATGTATCAATAAATAAAACAACTTACTTAGGAATATTCACGTATACACTCGTCAAAGTCTATATTAAAATTTAAAAATCAATCAATACACTAATAACCTAGTATTTTACAACTAATTGGACGGCTTTCTGCAGAAAGGAACCAACCCCAATATTTTAGTTTTGAGTAATTGATATTTAAAGTCTAAGCTTAATTTAAAATTAACCATTGATTTCAGTGATACTAAACTTAAGAAATTTTAAGAAGCATGTAATTGTATGCCAACTTGGCTAACAGAATTTCGTGCTACTTTGTAAAAAATTATTTTGTGGGTTGTTTCCCTATATTCTGCAATATAGTTTATCCTTATTAACAAATGTTGGTTGGTTCATTCACATACAAAAGGCAGTATTTATTTGATATGTGGGTTGGTTCTTTTCTGCAAAAGACTTTATTACATTTAGGATCAAATGGTTGAAAAAAAATCATTTTTTTGATTTTGTGGGTTGGTTCCTTTCTGCAGAAAGCCGTCCAATTGCAATGCTTGAAAATAACAGAATGATTCATTTGCATTACGGTATTACAATTATAAAAACAACGTTATTTGGTTAAAAATATCAGATGTCACTTGCTACATCTATACTTAGTACTATCACAGTTATACCCATATATGCAGTTACGAAAAATAACCAGTTGGGAGCTATTAAAAAAGTCAATTTTTGGTATGTGCCATATATGACCCATTATGCGGCAAGGGGTTAAGAAATAACATAAATAATAAATCGCAAATAGTCCAATCTATTTGCAAATAGATTCATGGTTTTCACGTTTTCAGAAGTTTTAATAAATAAAATTCTGTAAATTTACTACTGAAACATCGACATAAATAGTATTTATATGTTGAAACTTTGTTTGGCTATAATAGTTTTGATTATATAAAAGTTAAAAGAGAATAAAAATATTACATTTTGTTGACTTAAAGACTGGAAAGTTTTTAATTTAAAGAATATGCTATACTCTAGAGCATATGTACTATATATATTTTTTGATTGAATTTGCAATATCTTATGTCAAATAACGTGAAATCAATGTAACTACATAATATCAATTCTTATAAAAATTATTACTATTTTCTCAATATTTTTAAGCTACCATACTCTATTCAGAATCATCATCATAATCTTTTTTTATATAAATATTCACATATTTTAAGAACTGCTTTATACATGATTAAAACTGATTTTAAAACAAAAATGGTTTTAGAAGTGATTATTATAACATTGGCTGTAACGTTGAGTAGGTTATGTTTGTTATCTGGATTACATCCACTTAACAATATTAAAAAGACACTTACTACGTAAAAAGGAGAATATTGAACTACCCAAACGAGGCATTGATAAATTAAATTAAATGTAAACACTACACATAAAAGTTAATTCAGGAAATTCATTTAAAAGTATTTTGTTTTATTGATTCGAATTAAAATCTAATCCTGAAATAAGAAAATGAATCTATTCGAAAAGAATAGAAGCTTACTGGAAAAATTACAATTGAATGGGCCATAATTTTTATAGAAAATTCAATAGCTCTGCCTTATCTTTTAAAACTCAATTTTAATTGAATTTTTTAAATGTAGCTCTGGTATATTATTTTTATTGATGAATTAATCGCGCTGGTTTTAGAATCGACTTTTATTCTTGTAAATACAAAAATATACGTTTATAGTTGAATTTAAATTTTTATTTATTGCACTGAAAAATTGCAGGGTCCATTACTTTCACAATTTCCACGTAACATTATATTATCTCCAGCTGTGTAAATTTCATGAAAATTAGTTGTAATTTTAGCAAAACAAGAGTTTTAAGATTCACAATAGTAAAATACCTTTTGTTTAATGAAATTACAGTGAAATATTGTACACCCATTGTCAGGAGTAATATGAATCGGTACAATGGTTTTAATTAATTAAATCTTTTTTAACGTGTGCTATGTTGCAGCGAATTTCAAACTTTTCTTTTTCTGAAAAGCAGTTTATGGTGATAGTTAACAGTATTTCTGATGTAGATATTTACACTTATACTTTTATAACTGTCTTGTCTTTACATTATTTGGGTTATAAAAAAAGTACTGCAGAATAAGTCAAGAGTCTCAAATAAATAATTAGATTTCACTTTTAAAATTACAAATTCTCTCAGTTAGGTTCAACTGGTCAATTTTTGCAGGATTTCAGACTTATATAACTTAATTCAAATTGTTTTACTATGTACCACAAAAGATTATTGTATTGTATAAACTCGAGTTAAAGTTCAAAATTACTGGTTTAGTAGTGCAGTAAGTGTATTTGGTATGTGTCTAGTACATTATATTGAATATCGAATAAATATTTTTATAATAGAATTACTTCAATATGCAATAGTTTTCAAGAAATTTTATAATGTTTAAAATTTTAACATCGTATATAATGTTGAAAAATAGTAAATAATTATAATGTTAAAACATAAATAAATATACATACTGAGTCGTTCAACTTGTGACTTTTACAATAATAAATCTTTTATTAGTTAGCAGGAGTTTGATTTTTAGAAATTATTTGTTATCTTGCAAGTTTATCTCGGACATGTAAAGTAATATACATAATATATGTAAATAAAAAGTTATAAAAATATTAGTTACTACTCATAGTAGTAAAATATTGGTTACTAAACTCCATAACCATTTCTTTATATTATGTAATAGTAATTTATTTTAAATTTATTACAACTCAGATATTACTTTAATTAACGTCATAAAATAATCACGTGGAAGAATTTAAATTTTGTTTACAATTTCAAAATTAACAATTTCATTAAACACGTATTAACCTAGAAGTTGGTTATAGGTAATTTCTGTATTACCTTACAGTCTCGAAATAAGTAATTAGTTTTAGTTACTTTAAACTGATCCTTTTATAATAATTATTATATTAAATAACTTTATGATAATTAAATTACTATTACAAAATATTATTTGTCAGATAACATGTTTAAAACATATAACAATTTTCTTTCTCTGAGAAATAGGGGACTAATCTCGCGAACATTTGCGAATGTCGTGAAGTCGCGAAAGTGCCGACTTTTAGCTCAGTAAGGCACGTAAGCGTTAAAAATGTAAAGAATAGAGTTTGAGCGTCACCACGTCATAAAAGGAGAGATGGCAAATATTCCATGTAATCGATCCAAGAAATCCAACGTTTAATATCTCCAGGAGGACCTTCTTCCGGTGAATGCTAATTAGGTGTTTCAAGACTATCACTCACTATTAAACGTTGAAACTCACAAAATAAGTTGGAACTTACACAATAATAATAAATTAATTAACAAAGAAAAATAAAAAATGATAAGAAATAATTAAAAATTAAGATTAATAAGAACAAAAGATCATGTAACTAAAACTTACAACTAAATTTACTACCTACTAGCTACAAACTAAACAAAACAGGGTTTATAACCAAGCAACAATAAATAAAACAAAGTCACTGTAGACTGCTAGCCAGTTTGTACTACAAAGTTTATCGTTTCTGAAATAATACAAAGGTAATAGAGTACAGGGTCATCCACACTATGAATATTGCACTTGTCGCTTGATATGCACTAGCTTTTAGTAGCTGATAGACTAACCTTAATGTAATCTCGAATTTAGTTGCCTAAACAATGTTGTGTTGCCTCTGCCAATATTGCATAGGGAATTATTATTTACTGGACAGATAAAACGGCAATTTACAGGGATTAATGGCAATGAAACTTATGTACGTGTACTACGTGCAAATTTACATAAATCTATTATACGATTGATGTCTTATTCGCTGACTAAAAATTAGCATATTTATTTTATCTAATTGCCACAACTAATGAAGAAACTTTGAATTTTTCTCCTTTCGTTATATTCAGGAATTTTTGACAAAATCTTGCTAAATGGTCACTAACAGACGGTTAAGTTACTACTCACTAGCAAGCATGTAGCAGAAATTGATAAAATCAGGAAAGAGTTTTCTGATTTTATCAATTTCTTTTTTTTCAGCCTCTTAATTGCGACACATCAGGATGTAGGTCAAAATAAATTAAATTGCTCTTGTTCAAAACAAATAAATGCGTCTTCTAAAAATAATTATTAATCGCACGTAATTTAAATTCAATGTAAAAGTCTTTAAAGGGATCGAAAGTTTGATTTTTAGCCTTATCCAAATCGCTTTGTTATCTCTTTTGCACATTCGCTTTGATTCACTTCAAATCAAAATTTATAATTTTAACTTATTTTCTCTTCAAATCAACCAAACCAATCAACTTACTACCGCTCGGTAACAACTTATAAAAAATATCCAAATATCAAAAATACTTACGCAGTAATGCGAACGCATCAAATTCACTTTATTTAAATTAAAAATTACTCACAATTTCTAATTACAAAATCTCACAGAGCCCAAAATTAACGAGCCTAAAGTCGCACCGCTTACTCTTGCGGCGACTCGTGGCAAAAAGCTCTCAATTTTTCGTGATCAGTCTCCACCTTTCAAATTTCTAATCTCGCAAGTTAACTTACTAGCAATAAAACTTTTTATCAAAATGTATAGGGTGGGTTTGAATCACTTTGAAACACGACAATATATTTAAAAAGAAAAACGCCGCTCTGCTTCAATAGCCACTAACCCTTTACGATTCTCTAAATGTTTGGTTGAATGCAATAAACCTTTCTTTATAATATGTATGTATACTACTTTGAAAACACTACATTTAAAACACTTGCTTTTGAAAGAATGAACTCCCCATGTTACGATAATTACTGGAAAAATTAATTGTTACGAACAGAAATTAAAATTTAATATATTTATTACAACCACAAAATCAAAATTATATAAAAAATCAGACGATATACTATGTATTTTAACAATTTTATGTATTTTTTCATAAATTTATTGAATATACAGGCAAGCTTTTGACTTCTGTTGTAGAAACGGAAAATGACTATTAGCATATACGAATGGAATTGAAATTTTTAAAATTTATGGTAATTATCATATTAAACTATTTATTTAAAAATCTTATTAAAGTCAGGGTCAACTCGACCTAAATATCCAGCTTTGTTAAACAACTGTAACAAATAATATTCCCCGGCCTTTATTGTTATAACTTTTTCCGCATGAAATTTATTTCCCTTCACTATTAGTATGCTAACGTTTTGGTGAAAACACGAGAAAATAACCGGGTATTGATTAAAAACCATATTTTAGTACCTAATTTACAAAATAAAAGTCATCTTAACCTATTTGCTACCCAAACCTATTAATATCAGAAAATCCCATTAACTCAGTTTTGACAAATTTAGATGATGTTTTGTCTTATTGTATAGACTATATAATAATATAGTTTTACTTAATATAATGTAGATCTTTGGATCAATAAAATCCAAGTTAAATTATAAATTTATTGTATTAACAACTTTTAAGACATTACAAGATATCATTATTGAATATTAATAATATCGTCTTCATTATATGAGTAACCACCTGAGAAGGTAACATCTTTATCGGGATGTTAGTATTTTACCTGATATTTGCAAAGTTTTTGAGAAGCTTCTTTTGAAGTAATTATAACCGTACTTGACGGAAGAAAATGTAATTCCAGAATACCTGTTTAGCTTTAGAAGACATCATGCTACTATCGAGCAGATACATCGACTTACTTAAATTGTAAATCAAGATCTAGAAGAGAAGCAATACTTTTTTTTGCATATCTGGACTTCTGATAAAGTGTAGCATACTGGATTGCTATAATTATGACAATAAAACTATACTACCCCATTCCTATTTTTAAATGTTGTAATCTTATCTGTTAGATAGAATGTTTTAATTTGAATATCAAGATGAGCAATCGAAATTCTACTCTCTAAAATTGAGGATTCCGCAAGTAGTATACGAAGACCAATAATATATCTGCTGTATATGTACGTCAGATTGCCTATTATATCGAAACCATGAATTGAAACTTTTTCGGATGATACAGTTGTTGTAGCATCTCATTCAAATTTTCATATCATCTATATAAAATCCAGAATTAGTTCAATGTCTGGCATATCAAAAAAAATAAAAGTAAGTCTGTTTATATTTTATCTACACAATGAAAAAAGTACAGTTAAACAACTACATGGTACCACAGGCAGATGTAGCTAAATACTTAGAGATGCATCTTTATAGAAAACTGACATGAAGGCATCATATTTGCAACAAAATGAAACAACTTGGGAGTAAATTTAGAAAAATTTATTAGTTACTAAAAGAAAATCAAAATTAACATTAAAAAATTAATTATTACTATACAAAATATTAAAGCTAATTTATACTTACGGTATAAAACTCTGAGGGCCAGCTAACAATTCAAACATCGACATATTAGAGAGATTATAATTCAAAAAAATTCATTATTCACTCGACCAGTTTTGGACTTGATAACATCGAACTTGCTAATGAACGCATTTTTGGCGAAAAATGCCTTAAAAGTCAAACTTTGTGAGTTTTGGAGAACACTCTGATCTCCAGAATAGTCCATATGTAAAAATCCAACAGATTAGCATTTAGTAAATACAAGTCTTGTTTATCGCCACGCCCTGGTCGAAGAATATGATAAGAGTACGATCTTCAGCGGTCACGGCAGACTAAACCTCAACAGAAGCTTGTTACTTGTTTTATGGTCGTAACTTTTTAATACAAATTAAAATTTCTCTTTAATTGAACAAGGCTGTTTTGTTTGTTCACGTACTCGTGAACGATAAAAATATTTTTATACGAAAAGACGATATGTGGAAAATCTCCATTCGTGTGCAAGCATTTCAATGCCTGTCCTCTTTGCAATCGTACTTTATTCTGCGCCGAAGTTAAATCTTGCACTATTTGTATTTTTTAATGCTTCAGCTAAAATATATATTTTGTATTTATTTGCTGTCACATACACTCCTACATGTTTGGGCCTCGTGTGAATTTCTTTACACTAGATTTTAAATTTTATTCTATTCAGATTCTACTCGCATCACTTTCATTGTAGTTTGCTATGCTGCCACTAATATTGTAACAATCAAAATAATAATACAAAACATTTTGTTCAAATTTAAGTGATACAGCTGGCGAATTATATTGAGTACGAAATTTCCTATAAAATATAACAAAATCACATTGTTAGTTTTAAACTTTATGATTAATATAATTCTTTTCTCGTTTTTAAATTAGAACAAAATTCTTCTAATGATTTATAAAGAATGTAATACGTTAACTGTTAAACGAAACTTAGAACGATGAAGTTCCGAATTATGCAGAGTCCAATTTTGTTCTACAAAATTATGTAAAATAGCTAAACCTAAAACTTAATTAATATTAATATAAATGTGTTAGAATTTTGGTTAGGTTAGGAATATTATTGCAAAATTTAAAATTTAAGCTTATATGAGAGAGCGATTTACTTTCTGAATTTTTATTAATTTTTATAAAATTAAACAAACTAAATAAAAACGATAATAAAATAAAATTTAACTTGACGTTAAATTTTAGATTGGGTTTTTTTTTTTTAATGTATATATTTTTGATGTTAATATTGTTTTTTCAAACTTTATTTGATTTTCAAACAATATTTGATATTTACATATTTTTTTATTTTATTTCGGTTAAATCAACAATAATAATCAAAGTAGTGAATATAGATATATTCAAATTTAGCAGTTATAGGTTACGTTAGAGCTTAAAAAGTAATAATTTTATTCTGACTGCTTCTCCTTGGAAAGCAACAGCAGCCCACCCAGACAATCTGTCATGTGAAAATGCTGTAGACACGAAAAATGTAATCTATTGCATAGACGCTCGTGTTAGAGATACCTACTTAGTATTCTTATTATAAACGGTAAAACATATTTAAAAGTGTAAAATTATATTGGTACCTACTAGCATTGGCTAGAAGACTTTTTGAACTGAAATTTTTTTATTTCAATTATTTTACATCTGAAATTATTCGTGCGGACTTTGTACCCTATCCCTTACTCTTTCGTTATTAAACATTAGTTACAAATGCGTGAGTTTAATTTATCCAGCATGCTTTTTACTTTGAACAAAAACAAAGATTGAATTTTCTGTAAAAATTAAATATTAGATTTGTTTGCTTCGATTCATCGTGAAGTCTTTTTAAGTTATAGAATTGAAAAATGCTAGAAGCTTGCATATCTGCATGTTATATGAAACTCTACTTATTCATTTTTTACCCTTGTCGCAAAATTGACACCAAATATGAAATTTTATAACGTAAAAGTCCAAATTTTTCAGTAGATCAAAATAATAAATTTATTATCTAGCATCAGTTTTCGTAATTCCTATACTTACTTTAATTAAAGACCTGTGAACTTTAAATTAATTAATTGATTAATAAAGTTTAGTATATCAATTACTATATCTTTTAATCAATACTACTTATTAGTCAATAATATGATTAATGAATTTTGTCACTACAATTAATTAGCATTTTTGTTTTAAAGGATGAAATTAATGTCGGACAACATAACGAAGAAAACATAATGTTATTTATAGATTTATTTTTAAAATTTAAGATGGTACATGCCAAGAAACTCCAATATAGAAAACCCGGAAGCGCGGATATCACCTGGTTTAAAAAATTGATTATTGATCGACATTTGAAGGTTTAGTTTAAAAACAAATTTTTGTATTAAAAACAATTTTGAGATTACATAACTAAATTAAAATTTCAAAGCAAGTGAAATGTTATTATTTTATTTTACTAAAAATGAGATTTCAAACCAAATTAAACTTGTAATTAGCCTCATAACCATATTAATTTACTGTGCTTGAAAAGCTCTAATATTATTTTTATAACGAATAAATTTACAAGTACCTATATTTTATTCGCAGAGTGTTCACAAGATTCATAAACGTTGAAAATGATGCAAAATTTAAAAAAAATTTATTATAAGACTAATTAATTATTAAACACACGCATTTGCGTGTTTCATAAATTTGGAGAAGAAGCTAACGATATGTATATTAAAGCAGTGAATATATTTACACGGCAGATATTAGAAGTTTAAGAAATAAATAAATAATTTAATTAATTAATTATATCAAAATTTTTTTAGAAAAACCAAAAACTGCACAAACACTTTTTAGAACTAAAATGTTTCCAAGTTAACACAATAAATACACGATATGTATGAACATTGTACATAATAATGTACATTGAACGATAACATATTATATTACCGCAAACGTTTTCACCATACTCTGACATCATCAGGCGATTAACTAAACGATAAACTTCATTGAACGTTTGCAATACTGTGTATTTATATCTTAACTTAAAAGCATTTTAGTTTGTACATTTTTTGGGTTTTCTAAAAAAATTTTGTTATGATTAATATTTAGAAACACTACCCTAACATTTATGCATTGATTTAATAAATTAATGCTATACCACCATTGCCCTTCATTTTCCACTTAATTCTTCCTAGGTTACAATACATTTTAGAGTTTTGGGCGAATTTACGTATTTTTTGTAAAGCTTCTTTTAGAAAAGAAAACATTTTTTATATTTAAACACAAGGTGATTTGTAAAGTATAAGGTCAGATGCAAATATTATTAATCGTTGACCTAATACAGAAGGTATAATTATGTTGTCAAGTTATTTGATAAAGGTCAATAATATAGATAGAAAGAAGAGGAGGGAAACTCGTCATTTCCGCCCATCAACGAAATGTTACCAATAATAGTACATTAGAAATATTTTAAACATAACTTTATTTATAAAACGTGCTTACTTTTTATTTTAAGAAAATTTTATTGTCAGATTTCTCTTTTATATTCTTTATTTGTTTAATTTATTCGTAAATTGTTGTCTGGAAGGTAAATGTTTGTTTCTGTAATAATTCTTTTAGTTTTAGTTTGTCAAATTTGGAGCATAATTGCTATTGTTGTCTATATTCTTTATAAAAATTACTGTATTAGTGAACAAATATTTGGAACTACGAGTTACAACCTCGAGAAACTATTCACTGGTACTACACCACTGGATTTATCTATAAAAGCGATTCACTTGTGCGATACAATTTTAATTTTATCTAAATAAAAGATAAGAATTGAAAAATTATTTAAACGCTTAAAATAAAAATTCGTCTTTTAATATTCTCTGTTTCATTTAAAATTATTAAAACGTAACGTCAAACATATTTAATTGAATTTTAATATACGAAAGTAAATAATTAATTGAAGTTAGAATACCTGAAGTAGAATAACGCTTTTTTTGCTGAAATATATAGTATACTCGCAATAAAGTTTGTTTTGTTCAGCAAAATATAAATCAAATTTATTCATCCGCTCAGCGAGTTCTTCAATAAATGCATCTCCGTAATCGGTGACACGTAAAAATTCAATTAGTACATTGCGCATTGTTAATATTTTATCGTTCTATTAAACAAAGTCAGCTTTTGAAGATGTAAAGCTATATAGGTACCTACCTAATAAAAGGTTTTAACATTGAGTAAATAAGTGACAACAAAATTGTTTTATGTATTGTGCTGTCAATTTCAAAACACCGGCATTCATAACAATGTATTAATTCACAAAATAAAGTTAATAAAAGTACCTCAATGCAGACTTTGTTAATTAAATTTTTACATTTTGAAATGTAGATATTTTTTGCTTAAGAAAATCTATCTAACTCTATGTTATTTTAATTTAAAATTTAATTAAGCAGTTCATTTTCGAATACTCGCATTTAAACACAATTTTTTTCTTGAAGGGTTAAAAGATGAGAAGCTATAAAAACTTAGTTTTAGATTGAATAAACCTCGTAGGGGTAGGTACTCACCAAGTAATACGGCAAATGATGTTGAAAAAGATTTATTTGGTTATTTGTTTATTAGAACCATTAGAACCACTAAGTGATTTAAGAAGTCGCTCCCTGGCAGCTCCCATTTCCAAATATTTGAAAAAATCAAAGCAGTCAATATGCGTACTAAGTATTTTGTTGCGAGTAATCTTATTTCCATATATTTTGTATTTGTCTTAAATTTGAATTTTACTTTATAAAGTACACTGAAGCAATAGTTTTTAATGAGGAACATAATATTCACAAAAAATTTATTTAGATAACATTATTTTATAAATAAATGGAATGAAAATACAAATTAAAATGCTAAAATAAAATATTTTGTTTCCTGATATGAAAATCAAATGCTTGCATTTCTTAAATCATTTACATAATCCGAATGAAGTACTGCACCCAAGAAATCCTTTTGAACATCATTTGCCGTGTAATATTTTGATATAAAAAATCATATGCTACTACTTAAGTAACAAATGAACTACTTTTTAATATTAAAATTAAAGAACTTATCACAAGACTATGGCATCATCAGGCGATAAATTTTTTATCTTCCTTCATCATTATTTAAACGGATCTTCTCTGCATTTTCAATCTACTTGATTGCCCAATCATGTCATTGGTTTATCGAATTTTTTTACAAAATTATTAAAGCAATTGATTGTAATTTCTTAATATTAAAATGAAAATCTGTAATACAAAAACTAAATGAATACATAATTTTCAACTAATTTATAGATCTCTTTTCCCTTGATATGCTAATACGAAGTTATGTTAGAAAAGTATAATGTAAATTTAAAATAATCGGAAAACATATTTACATAGTTTCTCATTGGTTAAGGCATTTTTTCAAATTCAATTTTTGTTAATTATTGTATTATTTTTAACAATTTAGACACCAAAATATGAGAAAATCACGGTTTATAGTATTTCCTAGTACTCTCTCGTACAATATTTGAATTTTCATAACTTAGATTAAAAATAAAAATAAAATATTAAAATAGAAGGTTTTGCTGAAAAAACTGGTCAGTATTATACAAGTTTACATTTATTTAATCAAAAATAAAACAAATTTTTCAAAACTGACGTGTAACTGTTAATCTTAATATCATCACAACATCTGTTATCTCGAAATTTATAACGAACTGAACCAAAACGAAAAATTTTATTTCACTTAAAACAAATTACTTATAATATTTTTAAATACTTCCTAACAGGTTAATTAGTTATCTCTGTATAAATGTTAATTTATACAATTATATAATTATCACAATTTGAGCGTTTTAAATAATTCTTCGATTATTGAGTAATAATAAAACATTATTTTAAAATTTTTAATTAAAAGTAAACATTGACATTCTCATTAAAACCAAGAAAGTTAGTTTTCGTTTCCTGTAAATAAAGGAATTTAATCGAACAAATATTTTGCTTTAATGCATTTTAAATTTGATTTTATGCAAATTCTGTAGTGTTTGTGGAATCAATAAAGAAAATCTTTTAAGTTGGATATTTTGTTATGTTGAGTGTTTTCTGGTACAATTTTATTTACTAGTGCTGCTTTTTACCAATTTTATATTCTTTAGGGACTTTTAAAGAAAAAATCAAAGTAAAGCGTTTTACAAAATTGCTATCAAAACACTTTCGTAACAATGTCTACCTAAAAGTGTTTACGTTATCAAAATTTTTTGAAAAACTTGGTTTAAATCTTGAATTCATATACTATATAAGTGTTCATGCATTATATATGACATTTTAAAATCATTATGCTGCTTTTAAGCAAATTATCTTCAACGCCATTATATTCGCATAAATTTTGTTTGATTTAGATTTTTGGAATTTAATATAAATCAGATTAACATGCAAAAAATTTGTATTTTCGAATCGAATTATAAACATTTCAATAGGAAAACTTATATTTATAGCTAATAACCCTTTTTGAATATTAAAATTTAATAATTGGAAAACAACTTCTTACTGTAATAGATTCAATCTTTTTATATCTCATCAGGCAAGCGCAATGAAGAGACTCGAAATAAATGAATCCCTTATTTCAGAAACAACCTAAGTCACATTTTGGCAGTTTCCAGAAGGTGAATTAAAACGTTTGATAAGTTTATCTAAACATTTTCAAAACAACTCGAGTTTGATGTCAAAGGTTTACCACTAAAGTAAGAGTTTATCATAAACAAAAACATTATAAATTAAATTATGTGTTACCCCCAAAAAATACATGATGGTTTAACAAACTCAAAATTATCAAAATGTGACTTAGGTTGTTTCTGAAATAAGCGATTTTAATGCAGATTTTATTTAGGTTCGTTTCTGTGTCGATTTTCAATCCCTCAGATCGCTAGCGATTGTTAAAAATGAATACCTGATGTCACTTGCAATGATTTCTGGAAATTACTGTATCCAAATTGGTCACGGTCGATTGAAGCTCCATGATTGGCATATGTCAGCTGTTATTAAAATAAAATGAGATTTTCTATCTATATCTATTTTGTGCTGGTTTTAATTTTTTATCGAATTTTATTTTCTGATCTGTTTCACATTTTATAACAATAAATCAAAAAACATAGCAATAAAGTACTCAACAGTCTAGAGTAAATTTTTGGATATCAAAACTTAATAGATTACCTATAAAAACTTGAAACATTTCAACACAACAAAATAGAACATCAAACAGAAATGGTTGTATTTAATCGTACTTACTCAAGTATTTATTTCACTGTATCTATTTCATTTTTTTCATAGTATGTTTTATAATGCATATTGACTACGTGTATTAACTGCATAAGTAATTAAAAGTTTCATTAATATACAATAATAATACTTTGTAGAAAGAACGTAGTACATATTTCATTACAAAACGCTCGAATTTTTAACAAGTTCAAAGGAATTAAAAATAATTTTTGAATCTGATATAATATTTATGTAACAGATTGAAATGCAGAGCATCTAGTAAATTTTATTTATTTATATTGCTTTCGCACTAATCGCACTTGCGATTTTCTAATTAAATTTTTATTGAAAATACGTGAACTTCATGAGTAATTTTTGAACACAAAAGTTTTGTGATGTTATTTTCATATTAAATTTTCATTTAACTTTGATTGAAATGTTACGGAAGTAACACAAGAATAAACCAAATATGTGATAACATATTGTGAAAAGCAACCATTGGTATGTGCCTAGAAAAGTTATTGTAGAAAATTACTAAATTACTAGTTGTTATAGATTATATGTAAATACGGTGTCTAATATGAATTATTATTTTTTTACTTATAAGTTTTGATTTCCAAAAAACTGCTCAAAAGCTTATATTTATAGTAAACTCTTTTAAACAACGTAAATGATTATTTCAAGATTTCTGCTTCGATATTGTAATACAATTTAATTATTTGATAATTCAAATAATTATTAGAAAAATGATCGGCTATACAAATTTTTGATATTGTAATGTTTTGTTAATTGTTAAATTTCTGCGAGCGTGATAAATCAACAAATACGAATATGAACGAATGCCTTTTTTCTTAGTTTGGAATATAAACTTAACAAGGTAAACTGTAATAAATCCAAAACAAATTTTTTCGGCTAAATACTTTTCAAGAAAATTTTTAATTTATTTTAGAATAAACAAACTAAACAAAATGTTAAAATAATGAATTGTAACTGTTAAGTAAAGAATACATACTTACATAGAAAAATAATATTTAAAAAACAATAAAAAATACGTTAATTACGTTTAACAGGTTTGATCTGCTTAAATATCATTCAAATTGCAAAAGAAAGGGAGTGGAGAAAAGAAGGTATTAAAAAAAAAATTTTTTAGGGGTGATTTACTATTGGTATACTGAAGATCAATAAACAAATGCAACAAATCTTGTAGGATGTTAAGTTAAGGGGAAGGATTATTTGGTAATACGAAAAAGAGAGATTTGTTATTAAAAATGTTACATAGAAGTGAGTTATTTAGTTTAGATTGACTGTTTAATAAAGAGAATAAATATTTAATTTATTTTTATTGCTTTCAAAAATTTCTATTTTTGTTCTTTTATTCAATAGGATGTAAAATTTCATAACCCCCTGTTTGTGGAAATATTTGTTTCATAATTGTTTCGCAAATTTAGATTTTCCATTTGTAAGTCTGTTTATTAAATATGTGAAACCAATTTTGTAAAGATCTACCGGTATAACCAATGCATTTTGGACCGCATTTACAAATGAGCTTATAAACTCCTGATTTTGTCAATATGTACGATTTTAATTTTGCATTATTAATAAATTTGTTCATTTTATTGTCCGTTTTAAAGACGATGGCAAATTTAATATGCCCTAATATTAAAATAAAATTAATACGAATAAAGTCATAAAAAGATTAGTGTCAAATATTTGAATAATAAATTATAAAGTATAACAATCATAAAAACGTATAATTTAAAGTATAATAATAAATATTACATTTACTGTGTATTTTATTTGTGACAATTTTAAAGCATTTTAGTTTTGAAAAGTGTGTGCATTTTTTGGATTTTTCAAAATATTTATATTGTTAATGTCGAGTTACACTACTTAAATCACGTATCTATCAATTACTTAAACTACAATACATACTTAACAAATACAGTCAAATTTAATTAGAAATAATTATAAACAATCGGAACAATAATAGTAGAAAACAGTATAAATAAAAAGGTCGATGTAATTACAGTTTTACGAATATAAATTTACAACGAGAAACTTGAAATATTTGCTTTATTATAATTAAAATGAAGGTTTATAAAATCTTCTACCAAATCCACTCTTAAGTAATTCTGGGCTGGGATAAGCTTCGTGCAAATCTAAAATGATTAAATAGTAATAAATTAAATAATTTACTATGTGGATTTTATTAATCAAAAATTGCGACGTATAAAGATATATAATATAATATGCATTATATGATTATGGATAATTAAATTTATGTTGTTCTAAAAATGCAGCATGAAATTTTATTATTATTTTAACAATTAAATGAAAGTAAGTTTAATAAACTAATTGAAATTTATTTATATATTATATTTTGACCGAATTAAGTACAGTTTTTGACAATTTAATTAAACTTTTAATTGGTTGTGGTGTGCAATCACACAATTTTATTTTGTATTGTGCGGTTTTCGTTCAAGTTCTGTTATTTTTTAAATTTTGAATTAATTTTAAACAGGTACTCTTTTTATTTCCACAAATATATTTTGAAATCTAATTGTAGGAAAATTGCTTCTCTGAAAAGAAAACAGTTCTTCACACACCAAGTTACCTTAGCTTAAATTTATGAATTGTTGAACTTGCTCTGATTAATTTATACCTATAATTTGATAAAAAATATTTAATGAACATAAACTTAAAGTTGATATTTATGTTAATTAATATTAAAATTAACTTAATATGTGACAACTTAATATGTGCCAATAATGAATCGTATTCTTAATCAATCAAAATTTGGTGAATGCAATACACCAAAACCCAATACGAATGGATCAACTTGTCTTGTAATCTTCCACATGTTCCAAAAGCTGTTATTTTCATGAACTCACAAATGGAAAGAAAAACTTAAAACTTATTGTAACTTATAACTGTTATATAATTTGAATACTTCAAAAGCTTAAAACAGCTGGTATTTTTTCCACTGAAGTTTGAAAAATAAAATAAAATGACTGCTTAGATGTTTTATCGTTAATATTAACAGAAAATTCTTCTTAATGTTACATTTTGGTATCAAAAAATTCGAAAATCATGTAATAATACAACGTTTATCAAAGAATTCAATTAATAATCTTTACTATATAAATATTCAGGATATAATCAATAAACAAAATCAGCAAAGAAATAATGACAAGGAACAAGTCTGCTAGTCACGATCAAAAAGCTTAGAAACCTGAGTGCTTTCCCCGGTCATTAACTAAAGCTAACCATAGGCGGTACTCGTGGGTAATTATACAACGGACTAAAACCATCTTTAATAATAATTTGAAACAAAATTTTGGTACTAATTTATAAAGCATTCTATTAAATAACGGGTTTTACCTGCAGTGAAATAAAGTATTCTCCAATTTTATTAAAGTATTATTTAAATTCGAATTAATTACTTATTAGGTAGGTAAAGTTGTAAATGATTACATTGAAATCTTTCAAAATTAAAAGGTAACTCAAATATTTAAAGAGTAAAGAATAATATTGTTAATATTTAATTATTTACACAAAATTATACATTATGAAAGAATGTTTTATAACTTTTTGGATTTGTATTTAACAAAGCATTAAACAATAAATATAATAATTACCATAATAATAATATTGCATAATTTTTGAAATAAATTCAAAAATTGAAAATTTTTCATATCCATTAATATATTTTTTGTATAAGATATATTATTTCAATACCATCTACATTTTCTTTTGATTTTTTTAAGTTTTTATTTGTTGAATTGACCGTTAATACAAATTTTATTTTGATATTTAAAAATTACAAATTTACATATTTTAAATTAAAGCAAATTTGTTAATTGCACGTTTTTTGGTAGTATTGCGAAGTTTATTTTGTAAGGTTACCGCAGCAATATATTATAAAAAGATGTTATTTGTAAAATATTCATTGATAGTGTTGTAATTAATTGTTTACATAAAGCGAAGTGTTAAAAAATGATGTAGTAATATTACTGAAGATTGGTTTGACGTAGTTAGAATATTCAGTTTATAAAAAGAAAATATTATTAGAACAGAAACTGACATGAAAATAATTTAAAATAATACTATTTTAGTAATTTATTGAAGTGATATACTAAGAAGAAGAAAATTACATTTACTTAAAAATAAAATTTAAGTTATTATTTAAAACTTAAAGGTATAATTGAATACCACAACGTCTTTTTAATAAATTTTAATTTAATAAAATATTTCAGATGTTAACATACTATTTTACATTTTTTAAAAACATGGAAAAATTTTATAAATCAATTACATATATTCTCTTTAGTATATTCTCTTAACAAATAAAGAAAAGATTTTGTGATGGTTTTTTAACTATTATCTCTGTTGATGTTTTTCTCTAGGAGGCACATTGATTACAAATAAAATGATCTGTAGGTATAGTAAATTTTGCAAACGTTTTCAGAATTATGGTATCATCAGGCAATGAATTAGACTGAAAAGTACCTACTCAAAAAATTAACCGCACTAAAAAATAATTTATAAAATGGTTTTAAAATATGCCAACTTTTGGTAATTTATAAGTTTATAGTGAACTTGGTTGGCAATATCTAAGCAAATTTAAATTATAAAAATACTCTCTTTTTGGATTGGCCAGACTTAAATCCAATAGAAAATGTCTGGAGTCTTCTAAAATCCATAGTATAATAGTCTAGATAATACCACTATAGACAAATTGAAAGAGACTATCTTAAATATATGGCAAAATATGTGACTAAAGGATTAATCCTTTGATTCTAAGGATATGATAACAAAGAAATACAGAATGCATCCCCGTTAAGGGTGGTAGAACTATATATTAATGAATTTGTTTTTTTTTATATTTTATGCTACTAATAAATAATTTTTAATTATTATCCGGCCCTAATTTTATCTTGGTCGTGAAAAAATTATCGAGTTTTTTATAACTAAGTTAAAAAATCGATGTACGGCTAATTTTTTGAGTAGGAACTGTAGATAAGTTTTCATTGTTTTCTTAATTAAAAATACTTTTTTAAAAATAAAAAAAGAACTTTAAGTTTTAAAAGTGTGTAGAGCATTTTATAGTTATTACAAAATACATATATTGATATACTAGTCAATATGAAGTTTTACTACTGAAACCATATTATCTGTCGATTATAGCATAAACAGGTTCAAACTTAATCGAAGGTATAAATTAGTTTTAATTACATTAATAAACTTGGTATTATAATAGGCAAAATAAAGCCAATATTGACTTAAATCTCAATCAATGTATATGTACCTAGTTATAACTAGCTAACATAAATTTTAAGTAAATACATGAAAAGCTCATTTATGTTAAAAGTTAAGTCAAATAATAAATCATTTGTTAATCGAATTGTGAATATATGTTACTATAATTTCACATTAGCTCATTATTTTTAATTAATAATTAAAATTTGTGATGTTTATAACCTAATTAAAAACATATAAATCATAATTAATATTAGTAAATTATAAACGAATCAAAAAGTTTCTAAACTACTGAAACTTGTATAAATAGTAATCCCAGGTTACGAATAAGATTAAGAAATAATATGGTTAGGTTAGATTTATCTTTCAATGTAAATGTGCAAACTTATTTTACTATTTAATACAACTCGGAATTTAATAATCAATTATTACGCTAACTGGAAATGTTAAAATTAATTAGAACACAGCAAAATAGTTTAATTAAACTTATTTACTATATTAGAGTAATAATTATTTTTTACTATTTACTAATTGGCATTAGTAAATATTATTAAAGTAATATAGTAGTAATTTGTTGTATTAAAAAATGGCTTATTTCGCAAACCAAGAATCGGTGATTAGATTTCCAGGTTTTATTTGTATTTAAGTAATTGTACACTTTTATACTTATAATTAAAATAATTATTATAAACATTTTAAAATTAGTAATTTCAGTTTTTGTGGAAATAATTTAGTTATGCGCGAGAATGGATATACATATACATATAGCAGAAAATTTGTTAATCTTAAAAATCCACATCTTTTTCAAAATTTGAAAATATTAAATATAAAATTCAGTTTTTAAATAACGATTGATAGAGATGTCATTTTGAATTGCTCGGCATTTGGGCTTTATAGATTTAACAGCGCTCATATTTTTAACATAGTACGTTATCAATAAATATTGCGATTTGGCGAATGTATAAATAGTTATTGTAAAAACACATTACCAAATTTGTGGAAAGTTGCCTTTTTGCATTTGCAAAATTTGTGAAGTTTTGGATTGAAGAAGTGCACTTTTTGTAGCTGAATTGAAATTTTTATCAAAAGATTTGAGTAAATATAATACCGTCCGTCGTCGTAGTGGCCATTCAGATATATGTAAATACCGCTATAACCGCTATAGTGAAGGCAAGTATCGTAGAAAAACCTAGATCCCCAATTGTTATTGCTTCTTGTTATCATACCACCGCAACAAATTTTTTATGACCAATATTAATTGATATAGTTTAAGGTTATTTAAAAGGAAATGTCTATGTTGATAAATCTTAAGCAATTCTAGACTTCAAAAATAATTAATAGAGTATTTATATCGTTGAACCTCCATAATTAATTAGTAGAAATATAGTTGAGTTAGAGGTCAGTATTAAAACAATAAAATTGTCCAACTTTTCGAGTTTTTATTGAGCCATTATCAAGGCTACAAATAAATACAAATAATTAAACATTTTACATAAATTCCAAAATTAAAAATAATAAAAATAAAAATATAAAAGTAGTAAAATATTAAAATACAAAATTAAAAATTACAAATTTTAGTTTAATAAAGATATAAAAGTGTAAAATGAAAACAATTTGAAAATGCTTTAGATGAAATCTTAACCTTTATACAGGACCTAAAATTAATTATAAAACAAGAAACAGAAAAGCAAAAAGCTGAAAGATTAAAAATTATAAAACTAGAAACAAAAAAAATTAGAAACTGAAAGATTATAATTTGAAAAACAAGAAGCTATTAAATTGGAAGCTGAAAAACAAGAAGCTAAAAGATTAAAAATTGCAAAACAAGTGACGATAATAAAACAAAAAGAAAAAATTTTAAAATTAGAAAAACAAGGTAACGCAAAACAGGAAGCTATGGAAGAAAAGAAGAGGAATTGTAAATTTTGGATGAGTCGGGAGTGGAAAAGAACCAAGATTCCGGCGAGATGGACGCCTCAGACCAAAATCAATTTATGGAAGATCCGAAAAGAAAAGTGAATGGACCAGAAAACAGATAGAAAATTATGATGCATAAAAAAGTTTTGAAGAGATAAGCTTTTTTTTTATTTGATTATTTTTGAACTTAAATTTATTTTGACTAAATATTGTAATGTTGTGCATAATGCTTTTTAGATTAATTTTTTTTTTAACTCGCTAAGAGTGTTTGCGAATTTCGTTTTGAGCTGCGCTCATCACTGCAATTAGCAACGGGGGTTTTGTTGTAATGTTGTAAAATCGACTAGGTGGGGATCAATGATAGAAGGTTTGAGGCTTTTTTGCCAGCATGGCCGCTGGAGCCGTTGATGAAATTTGCTCCATAAAGTTTTGAGTTATTTGTAAGACACAGTTTCTTTTTTGTAATTGTGAATTATTAATTGAGAAATTGTTAAGAAGATTTTTGATCAGACGTGACCACAGCTAAGATTTATTTTGATTTTGTAAGTTTTGATTTTTTTGATTATTAGAAGATTTGTTTTTTTAGATCAACAATTTTTTTATTGGGGATTATAAGATTAGATTCTGAAATGAAAATAATTTTTATTTAAGTAAAAGATATGGATAAATAAAATTACCTACATTGGAATAGAGCAGAGCGTATGGCATTGATATCGCTTTGAATTGATAGCTGAAAATTATAAGTTCGAACCTGGAGCAAAAATAAACCTTTTAAAAGTTTAAAAATAATTTTTACATTTTATAATTTTTGGAAATAAATACTGCTATATTTTTTTGATCCAATAAATCATAGCAATATATTCTTAATTAACTTTATAAAACTTTCAAGTTTACCTTAAAAAAATATTTTAGTCATTATCTACTTTATGTTTAAATTACCAATTATTTTTTTTATTTCCAAACTTCATATTTTCATATTTTTGTACTTTATGTCCTACAAAATAATTAAGGTAATATTGATTTATTTCAACGTTCCCATTCTGAAATCGTAGTTAATATGAACGCTTTCGTAGATTTGTTAAATTTGAAATACTCTTATTAAAACTTTGCTAATTTGAATTCTTGATCGATTTATACTTTTTTTATTGTTTCTTAAAGTTTTATTTAAAATAATTCGGATATATAAATTTATTATATAGATTTACTTCTTAAATCTGTTTGCGATTGAGAATATTGTTTTATTTCAACCATACATCTCATTTGCATTTAATTATATAGGTCCAATGTAAAATACAAACAGAATAATATAAAATTGCTTTATAATATTTCGTAGAAAAAGAATAATATTATATTCTAGTTTGATGTCACTGAACAATATACTATTATTGTCATATTTATGATAAAATTAAAATTTTGTTATGTTAAATAAAAATTGAAATTAAAATGAGATTGTATTTGAATAGTCAAATAGTTTTTGGCTTATAAAATTTTATTTATTTATCTATTTATTTTATTAAACTCAAATAAAAAATAATATATAGCAAATAATGCATAAAATATATTATAATATAATGGTTAATGAAATATGATAGATTATTACTATAGTTATAATAAAATTTAGTAGTTTTCTTGTTAATTTGTTATTCAATTATGATTTAATATTTTCTATTAAGAATAATGAAAGTTACTTTATTAAAATGATGCTTTTTAAATCTAAAATATTATTTTAATTTTTGTATTTCAATTTGTAATCCACGGCGACACTTACTAAAAAAATTTATTATGTTATAAATGAGAGTTCACAAAGCATAATTATATTTATGCTTTATTCAACTTGCTATTAATTTTTCAGCTTTTGAAATTTTAAATAATTTATTATTATAATGCTGCAAAACCTTTATTGCTATTATTTCTCTTAGGTTTCGATTGTTCTTTTACTTTTGAACACAAAAAATATTAGTAATATACGCAAATTAGTCATTATCATGTTTAACAAAAAATTTATGGAGATGCCAATATTTCTTTATCGTTTCCATATTTTAACTTTTAAACAAAGGATACGCTAAATCCATATTATATGTTTTACAATATTTTATTTAATATTTCACATTTGAAATCATTTTCGTATTTTTAGAATAATTGAAATTATTTATTAGTAAAATGCATTAAAAAATGCTTTTATTAGAATATGGAATTATCAAGGTTGTGCTGTATTTGTTGTATGCTAAAAATTAAAAATCGAACTGTTGAGTTTTGTTAAGCTTCCGTTGTGTTGAAAACATCATAATCTAAAGATAATAATCAAATGTAAATATAAATCAAAAATAGTGGGTACACGTTAATACTACTTACATAAAGCACAATTTTGTTTTTGATTGTTATCACGTATAAATTAAACTTCAAAATCTGATAGATCAAACTCCTGGTCAGCAGATACTAATAGGGTAATCATTCTATTATAAGCATACGTACTTATCTTGGAAGCTACAATAACCAAAAGTTACTTTACAAATTCCTTCACAAACTACCCTCTAAACTACCGTCGTAGTTTAACTTACCTATTAAAATTCAGATGGGTGTGAATATATAACGAGGTAAAAGTTTTTAATAAAAATTTATATTAAATTAACATAGAGCCATTTTGATTTAATGACAGGTTGGCGTTATAATTCTATTTCAAAATTATGACTAGAATACTTTCGATTTTCAAAACATTTTGATTGAAGTATTGTTTTAGTTTTAAAATAAAAATTTACTAAAATTAACCGAAAACACTTCTCTAAGTCTATAATATTATATTATTTTTACTACTGTCATATTTCATGCTACATGCACACCATCAGCGTGTTAAAATAATTAAGTTACTAAAATTTTAAATTTCTTATAACATTTGGATGAGCACTCTGATAATGTGCATACATATAGCACAAAACTGATTAATGGTATATAAATATATTATAATATTAGTGGGTTTATTTGATTTAAACTTATCGATAATGTAGTTGCATTGTAGATAATGTACAGGTATATTATAAACGGAAATTGCCTGATTTGAATACGAACCACAAGCAAGTTTTCACTTACTACAAGGAAACATTGTGAGATAAATATAACAATAAAATAATATAAAAAAATTTACCTTAACAGGGATACATAAAAATATATTATTATATATAATTTAATTAGCCATCTACTCGGTTTATTTATACCGAAAGATAAATTGACTTTCTTAAGAACAGCACCATAATAGTATAACGTGAAGCCGTGGATTTCATTCCATGTTAAACCATAGGTTTTAAGTATATTTAACACATTATTACTTTAAAATAACGAATAAATTTGAGATGAAAGATATGTAGTAAGTGTAGAAATTTTTTAATGTACTATCTTTTTCTATATCTCATTAAAATTTGAAACTTTGCAAAAAATTGTAACATTAAACTTTTATAGCTTTAATTGTTTCTTTTTTATACAAAATATTAAACACTTTGTTTAAAACCATGCAAGTATATTATTTCTATTGTATTTAATATTTTCTACATATTATATATTCTGGTTTCTTGTAGATACATAAATTACTAATGAAAATAGAAAATAATAAGTATTGAAGTTAATAAGACTATGTTCTGCTATGCTTGGAAAATAAGAGATATATTTTCTTGCTTCACCAGTCTTAAGAAATCCGTTCTGAAATAAAGCAACGGCGGAAATAAGTTGTGATATTATTATAATAGACAACGTTTTATTGCACAATATAATCAAAATTTTAGGTAATATCAAAAAGTAATGCAATCAAAGTAGTTAACATAACTTTGAGTCTAGTGCGAGAGATATACCACCTATAATTTTCTTTTCCTAAATTTTAAATTCTAATTTCCGACGCCTCTAACTGGATATAACTACGGCATGCAATTGCCATGCAAATTTCCTGGTTTGTAATCGCGCTATACAATTTCCTAAGTTAACATCTGTTTTGCTTATGATCAATATCTTAACAATTCAGAATTATAAATTTAATAACCTACATTTTTTGTAACAATTCTTAACAGAAATAAGAAAAATTAAATAAAATTTGATCGATACATAAATATTTAAACGTTATTCGATAAATATATCATTTAGTAAAATAATTTCTATATTAATTAAACATCATCTATTTGTTCATTTTATAATAAATTACAAATTAATAAAATACTTTGACTAAAATTTTAATACCAGATTAGCAAATCTAATTAGAAATTTAATAGTAATGACGAAGGCTAAAATTAAAGTACCTACCAAACAGTTTAGATATTAATTATACACAAAATCATTAGTAATTACTGATTTTATTTAATTTATTGCATCACAACTTTGATTTTTTAAATATTTTCGTGCAATAATTTTTTATTTAATGGTTAAGCATTATTTATTATTTGGAAATAATTATTATTGGTAAGAATATTTATTGGTGCCAATAGCGTAATTTGTGTTTTAGGTGATTTATTTCTAGAATACCAAAAAAAAATTCCAGAATTTCTATATAAAAATTCGCTAAGAAGATATTTAATACAAATTTTTTATTTAAATACATATACCTAGATATACAAATTAATAATGTTGTATTTTATTTATATTTTGATTTTTTAATGGAGATACAAATTCTTAAAATTTATATCAAATTGATTAAAGACACTTTGAGTAAATCAGAAACACTTGGAGATTAACTTCAAATTTGATTTAAGGATTGATAATAAACAGCAGTGCACTCTGTTATAATTGTGATAAACTGATTAATTAGTTTTAAACTAAGTTTAATAATACATAGTGGGGTTTACTTTGTATATTATTAGTATTATTTTAATACATAATTGCAAGTACCGACACTTGCATATTTAAGTTTTACCAAGATTGAAATACTAAATCTTGAAAATGTTTATTTTCATCACGATAAAGCCACAACTCTGTGAAGTGAGGTGGGGGTGAGATAATTTTATGACCGTTCATTTTGCAATTAATTGACATTTCATGGTTCTAAATTTCAACGAACTTAATAGTACCCTATTGCATCATAATAGCGTTGAATAATCTTACAGATAAATTTTGAATAAGTATCCTATACCTAAAAGAACAGAACTGTTATCCAATGTATAATATATGTAACTACATTGTATTAGCTAAAGCGTTTACTACCACGCATTGCATTACATGTAATAAAAAATACTACTTTAAACGTTTAACTTGATCATGCTATGAAGATATACTAGTTTATATCTTTTATCAATATATTATTTCTCATTTTTTATGCGAATTTATTTTTATAAATGCTTACAATTAGCATTTTAAGTTTTGAGGTACTAGAACTATTATTGGATTTATTTTAGACCATCCCATTATATATTTTCAAAAGAAATATTTTGTAATTTTTAATAAAAGTTGTAGTCATAACAACTATACTATAGTATACATTGTAGTAATGACTGGTCAGTTGTTTTATCTTTGTATTGCGATTTTGAAAATGCACTTATTTATTCTTTCTGTAGTTACAGCTTGAGGACGTCTATAATAAAGACGAAACTAGACGTGTTAGTAAATCTTTTTACCTAATAACGAAGAAGTACTTTTATAGATTCATTAAGAGTTTACTATTGTTTTCGGTTTATCATTTTGTTCATAATTGTAAAAATACAGTGCTTTGAATATTTTTAAAAAATTATTCCATATTTTATTGTATTCTAATTTTGCTTTTATGCTGAAACCAGATAATTATAAAAATTTCTTTAGAATCGTTACATTATGAATGTCTTTCAAACAAAACAAAAACACCAAAATATTCTCTCTTGTTTTTAATAAAATTTCTACAAAAGACTGCGTTGTCTTTTATTTATATGACGAAACTTCAAATTATTATTATGATTAAAGTAATATGTTTGTGGTTAAACTGGTCTTTACTTAAAGAACTAAAAAATATATCAGTTTTTGTAGTACAGCCTCTAAAATAAAATCACGAAATGATAATTATTAGCTTAATGATTCTTCTGAAAGAAAACATCAAATGAATTTTTAATTAATGCTCAAGTAAATTAATAACTACAAAAAAAATTTATATTAAATTTTGTTCTGAATTAAAACTCTTTTATCACAAAATGAACGTAAACTTAACATATTTTAATAAAATATTTTTATTTACAGTGTGTTTCAGGATTAATATTGTAACAACTATTAGTTATTATCATTAAAAACTTTTTAATTTTCGATAAATGTTCAATTGCGTTCATAATTCAATTCGATTTAATAGTTTTGTGAAATATATTAGACAAAAAACAAAAAACAATGTAATTTAATCTCTTGTCGACGTTTTGCTGTCTCTCACGGCTTTACCTTTAGCACGGTAAGCTTTAGTTATGATTGGCTACTCACTTTAAGTAGCCAATCATAATTAAAGCTTCTCGCAGGCCGGTGTCTACATCCGTTCCAGGTGAAAGATCCCGTAGGTAATTAATTTATTTTATTTGGATTTGTATTGTTATCGGATTGAAATTATTGTTTTAGTTGGAAAGTTTTATTAATTTGATAATTTTAAATTGTTTTAATTGTTTTATTCTAATTTTTGTATTTTATTTTAAGTTTTGTTTTAATTTTAAATTGTATACTTACTACAATTTAGTTATAGAGTTATAATAAGATCGTTTTTATTGTTTATAGTTTCTATAATATAGTAACACACAGCTTTTAATCCTAAAGAGAAGGTAACAGACGGAGAAACGTCGACAAGAGGTTTATGGCTATATTGTTTTAGGTTTTTTTATCAAAATCTTCCATATCTGGTTAGTATTCTTAATTTTAATTTAATATTATAAAATTTAGATCTTAGTTGAATTTAAATTTTAGGTAAATTTTTGAATTTCAAAATTTAGTCCTTGGAATTTAAGCAAGATAGCATTGTTAAATAAGAAATAACATTGAAAACTTTTATGATGACCCTGTAGGGTTGACGGACGAGCACTTTTGCTTCTAGTGAAACCTTCAAATATTGTATAAATAATAATATTATACTTTTGTTTAAAATGACGTTATTTTAACATTTTATTTATTTTTCTGTATTTTGAACGTACATATTTTTAAAACACCAATTAGATAATTAAATGAACCAAATAATTTTTAAAACGTCTTTAAATAAAAGCATATTGTCAATTTTCAGAAAAAAATTCAATATAATCTCAAGAAAGCAATTGTAATTCCGCCCACAGGCAAAAATTTTAATATTTAATCTAACTTTTAATTAAAATTTATAATTTTAAGTCTAGTTTTGCAATAATACTGTTGATAATTTTGTTGAGGTTTGAAGAAATAAAATATTTTAATAATCTAAAAAAATTATAATTACTTAATATACATATAATTTATGAAACAAATTATTTTATGATATAATTTTAATTTAATTTTTAAGTTGGAATCAACTTTGAATTCAAAATATTATATAAATCATATAGTAAGATATCACTTGTAAGTATAAACACTATGTTATACTTATAACTGATACATAAAACTTCCTAAAATGCTTTGAAAATAAATTTAACTTATTTAAAAATAAATAATATTTAAAATTCTTTGTAGAAAATCTAACAGGTTGTAGAAATACTTACGTAATTTATGGTATAAATATAAAATATTTTATAAATATAATATATAATATAATATAAATGTTGCATGCACAATGCCAACTTTTGGTAATTTAAAGTATATAGTGAACCTGGTCGGCAATATCTAAGCAAATTTAAATGATAAAAATACTCCCTTTTTGGATTAACCTGGAAATTCTTCAGGCTTAAATCCAATAGAAAATGTCTGGAGTCTTCTAAAATTCATAGTATATAGTCTAGATAATACCACTATAGACAAATTAAAGAAGAATATCGTAAATATATGGCAAAATGACCAAAGGACCAAAGGATATGATAACAAAATGTATCCTAAACATGCCGCAAAGAAATACAGAATACATCTCCTCTAAGGGTGGCAACATTAAATATTAATGATTTTTTTTTATATTTTATGCTACTAATAAATGATTTTTAATTATTATCTGGCCCTAATTTTACCTTTGTCCTGAAAAAATTATCGAGTTTTTTATAATTAATTAAAAAATAGAAGTGCGGCTAATTTTTTGAGTAGGGACTGTACATGATAAGATTTTGAGTCGTAAAGTATAATTTTGTATACCCGAAAATTTCTCAACTTTATTATATTTTTTGTTTAGTTACTTGCATTGTTCCATGTTTAAAAAATTATCGTTCAGAGTAATAATAAAATATTGTATTGCTTTATTTGAAATCTACAATAATAACGTTTAAAATTATCGGAAGTATAATTATTTTACATTAAATTTCAAGGAATCGAAGAAAGAAATTAAAAAAATATAACAGATAAATTTAATAAATATTTTTTAGATAGCATTAAGGAATTAATTGCAAGAATGCCGTCCAGTGTCGCCTTAGAAAATGTCAAACGAGTCAAACACTGGGAAAAATTTGAGTCAGTAACAATGAAAAAATGTAGAGAGAATATGCTTAGATTAAAAAACACCACCGATCCAGAAACTTTAATTAATACCAAAGTAACTAAGGATTCTTTTGAAGTAGTTGGACAGTTCTTCCTGAACACGATTAATGCGTCACTAAAAAATGGAGTCGTTCCGGAGGATTGGAAGACGTCTCGTATAGTACCTATACCAAAAATTTCAAACACGGATATATGTGAAAAACATCGCCCAATAAATAATATAGTCCCCATTTATGAAAAAATCCTGAAATATGAAGTTCATAACCAATTAAAAGATTTTTATGAAAGGAACAATGTTTTGGTTCAAGATCAGTCTGGGTTTCAAAGGTTTCACTCATGTGAATCTGTAATATTAGATTGTAATGAGGAATGGACCAGAAAAATAGATGAAAATGAAGTTGTATTGGCGGTGCTTTTAGATTTCAAGTGTGCTTTCGAAACGATAGGTGGGGGTTATTTATAGAAAAAATTAGAAAGATGGGTGTAAGTGGCACAGTGTTAAAGTGGTTTAATTGCTACTTAAGTAAAAGAAAACAGAACGTAAAATTTAAAAACAGTTTTTCAGAAGAACTTTTTACTGAATATAGAGTACCACAAGGAACAGTTTTGGGTCCTTTAATATATATGTGGTACGGATATAAAGCTAATGTTTGAAGTATTAAATAATGAATTAAAATGTACATTTAAGTGGCAATGTAATAACATATTAAGCGTTAATTTTAAGATATCTTAATACATAATTTTCGGAAAGCAGCACATATTGAGGGGTGTAAAAGCTGAGGGGCTGCAGATTTTGATTATTGATATTGTTTTGAATAGAGTTGTCGAAATTAAGTATTTGGGAGTGATTATAGACGAAAACTTGAATTTAAAAAACATTTTGCTCATGTAATGAAAAAAATGTCGCGCAAGGTGTTTTTACTGAGACGTATATTTCGGGCACTCTGTGTGCATCCACAAGAGTGATGTTGTATAAATCTTTGATAGGACCACATATCGATTTTTGTTCAACTTGGTTTTTAAATATGAGTAAAGCTGAAACACAACAGTTTCAAAAAATACAAAACAAGGCTATAAGAATTATGATTCAATGTTACAACATCATCTAGTACGTATGGTTCCTTCTTTTGCATGGGTTTACTGTTGTATAATGATTTGCCTATTGTATTAAGAGAATGCAACAATTATAGAACTTTTAAAAGGGAATTAGTATTGTACATTAACGAGAATGTGGATAGCTTGTAATTGATTTTTTTTTGTATGGTTTTGAGCATGATCTGTTTTGGTTTATATTTTATATATACATGTGAGATATTTTAATGAGTTTTTGGTGATTTGAATTTAATTTTTTTTTTAATTGTAAACTTGTAAAATAGCATTAGCTAATAAACCTATTATTATTATTATTATTTTTTTGGCACGTTTTCTGAAGTATAGTAACATTGAAATTAGAAGTATCATACTAGGGAATAACAGAATCTTATTTTCTCAATATATTTGTAAAACCTTAGTAGCTACGGTTTAAGCAGTTCTATTTAAGATAAAAAGTTTTAAGGTACCTAGTACTTTACTATCAAAAACATCTAGCTAACGAGGACAACCGCTCAAGTGTAACTCTAAGACCGGCACAAGTTTTGGTAGATTGAAAAAGCACTAAAATCAAGCAAACTTTTTTTAAAGTGCTATTAGAAATCGTTTCAAAAAAATAGCGTTTAACAATTTGAATGTAATACTTTAACTAGTCTATGCAGTAAAAATCCAAAAGTAACGCGTCCACAAGAGAACAACGCTTCTTTTATTGTAATGTCCAGGTTTGCTTCCGCTAATAATAGCTTTTTATCTTTCAGAATACCATAATTATAATGGTATCAGAATATAACACGTTTTGTATCGCATTCGAGAAGATACAAAAATACTAAACAAAACAACTATATTTCTGCAGAGAATCAAACTTGGAATTTTTCAATATAGGTGCGGACACATTACCATCTCATAAGCTTTGACTTTTGAATTATTGTTACACAAACTAGCTAAAGTAGCGCAATTAAAAACGTTTATTTTAAGAAAACCTTCTTTTCTCAAAAACAGTTGCTTATAGTAAGTACTAGGTACTTTAAAGAAAAACGGGTGTTTGCTTAAATTTAGTGTTCTTTTAACCTACAAAAGCTTCCCCCGATCCTAGAGTTTCTCCTCGTAAGTCTAAAATTATGCAACTGCAAACGTCTTTCTCCAATTACCTACATACATTTATATTATGGTAGGTACTACGTTAAATTGAAAGATTACTGTAAATAAAATATTATGAGTTATATAAGCATAAATCCACCTAGATTATCATATTTTTGTAATAACGGAATTATAACAAACTTTTTGAAGTATCGTTTAGGAATTATAATGTAATCATTAAAGGTAACCTGATAGGAATCATTATTTCCCCAGTTAGACGTTCTTTTACAATATACGTTGTTTTTGTGCAATGTGAAAATACTCGTAATACCTCACTCTCACAAAGGTTTCGTTAAAACTAGATTTTTAATTATTAAGGCTGTATATGTATGAAAAGGATGTTTTAATTACACCTACAGATTGTACACCGTAATAAAATTTATTGAACTTTGTCTTAAAAAGCTTTGTTCATTACAAAAATTTAATTAATGAAATTCTTTTCATTCATTTTATATTTACAAGAAACAAAAATTATATTATAAGAATGCAATTCTCGTATATTGTAAAAACATTTTTAATAATGTACAGTATTTTCCTCTTCTTGCAACATGTATTATGTATGCATGCTCTTTTCGTACTAAACAGTATTTCCGTATTTTGGACTCTTTTAAACTATTATGGACCTATTATTACCTATTATGGTTAGTCACAAGAGATAAAACTTTGATCAATGGTAAAAGTTATTTTAAATTCTATTTATGCGATCTATAATTTTATCTGATCTTGAGAGCATAGTAGTAGTATTAGGTTCTTGCTGTTACTTTTGCGATGAGCAAATGTCTTGGGTTACAATTTTAATGTAGGCATATACATCAATAAATGATAAAATAATTATTTTATAAAATAAAATTTTATTTTGTAATAGTATTTTATTCAAAAAGAGGTTAACGAGTGTGGTTACTTACAACAATGTTTTTGCAGTACGAGAAATAATTATTGAGTACCATAATTTGTACTCATCATATTCACACAACAATTGAATACTACTTATAAGTTTTTATACGTAAGATTAACAATTTTGTCCTATAAAATTTTTTTGAAAAACAAAAAATGCACAAACACTTTTAGAACTAAAATGTTTTAAGTTAACACAATATAAATACACCGTATGTATATAATCGCAAACGTTTTCACCATATTATGGCATCATCAGGCGATGAACACATTTTAGTTCTCAAAAGTGTTTGTGCATTTTTTGGTTTTTCCAAAAGATTTGATATGATTAATATTGATCTACCTGAACCACTTATCCGTTGATTATTAATTATTTCAGATTGCATAAAATTTATAATAAATTGTAATCTGAGATGCAAAATAATTATGACATATTTATTGTAAGTATTCAACTAGTGCAATTTATTGTTCATTTCTGAATAGTTCATTATTTAATAATATCGAATAATTAATTATTATTCATGATTATGATTAATGACTATCATTACTTTATAAAAGTCGCAGTTAAACGGATTATAATCAATTGGAGTGGAAAATTAAATGTTGTTTAATATTTTTACATTATTACATTTAATATATTATAATAAATTGTATTAATACCTATATATTGTTAATAAATAGAGGTAGTACATTAAGTTTATCTTTGTTATTTTAAAGGCTTTTCAAAATCTTACATTAATTTTCACTAAATACATCGCAAATAAATCGATTAAAATGATGCAAAATGCGGCTAATGCTTATTAATTTAGTAATCCATTTAGTAAACACTGTACCTAATGTAGAACATAATGTAATTTTAGCAAACTGACAATCTTATTCTGTTGTATTGAATATTATCTTAGAGTCAAGTTAGGCCGTGTAACTCCAAATTAAAAAAAATTAATTTGCCTAAGTAGTAAAGCGGTATTAAGTTTACTAAATTTTAAAACGTGTGTGCCTACTTATCAGGTAGGAAATAATTTTGTGCATTCATGTGCTTGTGTGGTTGACAAAGTTGGGTGTACGCGGTGGAGCTGAAAGTTTGGCACAAACAATTAGTGTTGTGGATAATACGCTTGGCTGAACGAAAACGGTTTATGTAATGATACAGATTTTAGCATCTAAAGCTGCTTTTGCAACACATGAACACATACGATCGTGTTCTATCGTACGCTTTAAGCAAGGATTAAAACTACTACTATATCTATATTAATTGCAAATCGAAATTTATTTAATTGCAAATCTGATTTTGAAATTACCAATTAATTACCATTTCTATGAAATACACAGTTGAACTAAACAGTAAAATTACTATTAACAACATTTTGAATTCTAAATACACCAACATACTACGTATTTAAAATAATTTTTGTCTAATATTGATTATTAAATGAGTAAATAAAGAATATAACAAATTAGAATCTTTTTTAAGTATGTAATAATTCAATTCAAGCTACAAATTTTATAGCACATGTTAACATTACTTAAATTTAAATATAAATGCCGGAAAAAAAGTAAAAATTTTTAGAAGCAATTGATACATAAAGCGCATTCAACTTAGTTTTGTCGAATATTATAGACACACGTTTAAAAAGGTTTAAGTATTCAGAGCAAGTAGGAAATGTAAATGTAGTCCAGTAACGTTGACTTTATCATTCATAACGCAGTGCTGATGAAAACGGCACTTTATAATACTAATACAAACACGGAAGTGGTCGCAATGTACATCGCTGACATAAAAATTATTTTTCAGAGCATTAAAATTAAGAACAGGGTTTATAATTGATCAGCAAATATTTTGAGTTTACATTTAAGAATATAAGGTAATGGTATCGCATTTACACACTATAGACAGAAGTTTTCTAGTTCTATTGTAAACAAAACTCAAAGTGGTAATTGTGGAAAACCAGCATAATATTTAAAAAATTTGTTAAGCTCTTCATGCGCGTCATTAAATGAATTACGAAGCATTTTGCTGATGTATTTAAATTTCATTAACTTGATCATTTTATCTATTTAGTTTCTTTCATCTTGCTATATTTGCGATAACCAAAATGCTGTCTTTTATAGCTTGCTGAACAATAAGAACGATTGATTCCAAATCATACTCTCTTTCAACTTTGCTATACTTCAAATAAATATTTACGATACAGAAAAACAAAACATTGCTTCTTCTTTTTTGAAGTTTTTATGACAATCTTAACTTTCTAAGAACGTGTGTACGTTTTTATTTATTTTTTTAATAGAATACTATATTAAATTCTTATCTTATTTTAATTAGTTATTGTTAGAAATTCATAATTATAATAATATGATATGGCAGTAATTTTTAATTAAAATTTAAATTAGTTTGTAAACAACACAAACAAATTACACTTGCCACTTCTCTGTATCTTATCTATGATACTTTTTAGCAGTTTTCTGTCTCGGGTATAGCTAAGTAACTTATTTTCGCATAATCCTCTAAGATTGAATAATGGGCATCTACAAACTGAACTCAAAATTACTCGCTTAATTATTTGGAAATTACAAAAATAATAATGTGACAAAACTTAATATAATAGTTTAACCTAACTTAACCTAACCTTAATAATACAAAGGATAATCGCGAGAAGAAAACCTCCAAGACAAGATGTAGGGTTCAGCTCAACAAATGTTGATAGGAAGTTAGAACATAGCATATTAGTCGAATACATTGACAGCAATATCCAGTATACTGCAAGAATTTAAATATTAAAATAATAAAATCAATTTATTTTTTTAGCTTAACAATAATTCTCATAATATAAATAACCCAATTAACACTTGGTATTGCACTTCTAAGATCAGTTGCAGGTTAAACCAAAGAGTTTGGGTTAACGAATGAATTTGAAAAGCTGTTTTTTTTATGAATTTTCATTGGTTATTTAAATTTTTGGGTTTAACCTGCAACTGAAAACTAAGCGTAAGTAATATGCAATAAATTCTGACTAATTTACTTCATTATTAATTTAAAGGTTTAAAATTACTATACCTAGGTTATTAGTCTAGTTTTTTCAAGAGTAAGTGCTAATGTTATGTCATCCATTATTATAAGTTTTCATTTAGTAATTCCCATTTATCTTGCTTCTAAAAAGCTTAATTATTTTCTTTAAAATTTGTATTTATTCTATTTGAGCTTTTTTGAGTTTTCAATTAACTTGCATTCTAATAACGTTTTAAAGTTTTATAAATTCGCGATATTAAATTACGGTTTAGGTTTTCAAGTATTCGTTAAAAATCATACTAAAATTGAATAAGCGAGACGCAATATAACATTTAATATGAAATAAAATATCTCAATCTACTGCGAGTACCTACTTTTCCATTAGATCTACAATTTTTATGTTTCTTTATTTGATATTATAAAATTATGCTCGGTTATACTATCTAACGTCAATCTTAAACATAACAGATGAGAATTTGTTTTTTTTAAGATTTTATTCAAAAAGTTTCGTGTTGAGCATTATTGTATAATAATTAAATTTTAATAACAAAGAGAAGTGGTTTGAAGTATAAAAATTTTCTTTTGAATTTAGTTAAAACATTTTAGAATTTCAATTTGAAAGTTATTCATCCGAAGGTACTCTAATACCTTTATGTTACCAAACTTAAATTACACTTAATATTATCAAACAGATATCATTACAACTTTGTACAGGTTCTTCAAGATTAAACTTTTTTAACTTGTAAAATAATAAATTAAAAGAATAAATGTTTCCTGCAATTAAAAAAAACGTCTTGCAATATTAAAACAAGTATAATATTAACAGATTATTGATAGACTCACATGCACAAACGCACTTTTCAGGAAAACTAATAAAACTTCAAAAATATTAAATAAAAATATTTTCATGGAATTTACATAATATTATTTATATTATGATATACTTATTATATTTAATACATATTTATTATAATATATTAATTCTTAACTTGTGATAATTATATCAAGTAAATTTAAAAGTAAACAAGTTAATTAAACGTAAAATATTAAAATTTTGTTTACAAACCGGGGAACCACCCAGACATATTCATTACCCAGACCTGACTCAAGTGTATTATATAGCAGAAAGTTGCTAGTATGCTGATAATTTACGATTTAATTTAGTTCTATTTTAAAATTTAAGAATAAGCGACATAAAATGTTTTTATAACATTTTTAGTTAAGTTGCCAAAAATTAACCAGAAGAATGCAGCACTACAATTAAGCATTTCGCAACTATTTTTGTGTAAAATTTGAAAAGAATCTTTTCGTGTATTGTTTTTAATCGGTTATTGTTATCAAAACGTCCCAATGTGATCACATTAAGCGGCGGCCACTGTACTGGGAATAGCTGAAACGGTATGACGATTTTACTATTCGTCGACAATCTTTGTGCTAGCTGGGTCTTGCAGGTTTTGCCTCCGACGTTTGTACAACGTTTATGTATAACTTTAAAAAAAGAGATAACATATTTAATAAAAACATGAAAGATTATTAATTTTAAAACACAACCACTTAACTGACACGAACAACTTAGTACAAAATTTCATTGTTACCAATTAAACATAAAAAGGGTAGGCTATTCTCATATTATGTTCCAACGTTCAGTACTAATTTTGCTACGTACCAATCCTTCCATAGTATCATCTCTATCTAGTCTTCTTTATTTAATTTTAAATATTTAAAGTTAAATAAAAATTGAGCTTGCTGAGTGCTGTGTAGGACTGCATAGTTTCAATGTTCGTGGTCAAACATAGTAAGTCAATCGGGGATTGTTACTGAAACTACTTGATTGAAATTACTCTTGGTGCAGTCTTTAAGTACACAGCCTTATGTAATCTATCAATATAAAAATCACCAGTACTTTTATAAAGTTTGTGATAATTTACTTACTTACTAAGTAAATAAATCAGAAACGAGAATTAAACATGCGTAAAATATGGCACTAAAATTATATCATATCATATTTTTTATGATAATATATATTATTATAAGACATAATATCATCAAACAATCAAATAATTTAATATTATATTTTTAAACTATTAAAAGGCATCCCTAAAAGCATTTCTCAATTAAGCTTTAACTTAGTTAATTATTGCAATTTAAAGATAGCCCAATTATATGAGGTTAATGCAAACAAATATCTGAAAACCAATTTGAGCTTCCCAGGTATAACTAGCATTAATTGAGAGCATATTAATTCTTAAGAGAAAGATTCTATTTATAGTAGTTAACTGTATGACCCTAGGCAGCACTAATTGAATACATTCGGATCCGTATAGTTACAATTTACATCACGAACATTTCCTCACTCGTGTTGTATTTCTTAAATTACTATAAAAAAATTCGATTCTTACAAATATTTCATTATAAGAATCAACAATAAAGGTAATTTTCCGAATATGCGAATAAGTTGTAAAAGCCACTACTTCCATCCAGAATTTGCGCCTTTTCTATCAAAATTATATTTTGAAATTTCAAATAACTTCACAGCCAATCCACAGAAAACTCAGCGGAGCACAAAGACTTACTTTGCTTACCGTCGCACGTCAATTAACTTTTATTCAAAATACCTTTGAAAAATAATAATCGACATAAATATCAATTACGCCCAATGAAATCTTTGCTATAGCAGTTAGTACACTTTTATGTCATTCTTAAAATATTTAATTGACTATTATTATTCAAATTTAAAAATTTATATTATAATCCGCTCTACTAACCAGAAGTTCTCGAATACCATACCGTATATTTCTTTCATATAAGTTAAAAAATTAAGTTATTATTAAGGAATTGTCAGAAACTTTTTGCCATTTGCACTGTTTAAATTGGAGTTGAAGCAGACAATTCAAATATATTAAGCTCTGCCATGAAAAAATCAATGAACGGTACGGATACACTTCATAAAAATTTTATTAATCTTCATGTTAGTTAGAACTTCAGTTAGAAATCACAACATGAAATGGGAAACAAATAGTAATTAAATCATGGTAGTATTTTTTATTATGCATAATTGCGTCACAATGGTATTTGTTATAAACTTATATTAAGGGCGTATTACCAATAGTTTAAGCAGAACTTTACTTTGTGAGAAAGAGTTCAATTAAACGACTTACATTGATTTCTATGCTTGGAAAGAAATCCAAGGCTTTCTTCTCAAAACAATATATTATATATACAATATATTGATACAGATATATTTAGATGTCGTGAAACAAAATATTTCGACCCACCCTGTGCTAAATTGGAAAAATTTGTTAATTTTATTTTTAAACATTGAAATTGGAAAAGTACAGAGTGGGTAGAAAAAGATTGAGAGAGTGGCTTTTTTGGCCAACTATGGCCGACAGCGAGTGCGAAATTTTGTATGCCCTCTGAAATTTGATTTTTGGTGCGTATTGTAATTGTGAGTAACATTTTGAATTTAATTTTGAATAAAGTGATTTTATGCGAATGCATTATTGCACTTTTTTTGAATGGTTATTTTGATATTTTGATAATTTGGATATTTTTTGATGAGTGGCTACTAAACTACAATTAATTTGATTTGATTAATTTGGAAAAGAAGAAATTCAAATTGTAAATTTGAATTTGCATTATAAAATTGAAAATTAAAATTATTTGTAAGTACGAGCGTGTGGCCAGATAGATAAACCGACGTTTTGGATAAGGATAAAATTAAAAGTACGAGCCTAATAAAATTTTACATTACATTAAATTATTAAAAACTTGAATTTGTATACAAAGAAGATTTATTTTTAGACAATTAATTTGTATTTGCATTAGAAGAATTTCTATTTTATTTTGGAAAACGAATTATCAGCAACAACTTTTGGCTGAAAAAAATGCAAAAACCCTTCGACCCCTACAAAATTCCCAACTGCTCCCGCACTCCAGAGTTGCTACAGACAAGCAAGTGTGATGTAAATTTTCTACGAAAATAATCCATAGCAATATATTTTTCTACTTCAAAGAACCGCCTTGATATTGCCGCAATTATCTCGAATTCTCACCGATAGTTGTATTATAAAGATACCTCAGGTCAAATATGAATAATCAATCCCTTTCATTACATTAGCCATCCCGTTTGAATATAATAATGTATAAATTATTATCTCAAACCAATAATTAAATCTTAAACTGAAAATGAAGTAATTTTAAAATAATTTTAAACTCATATCCACGTGTTCAATCACTTATTACGTATTAACTTAAAAATTTTAACACCCGATCCTGTCTTATTTAAAAAGATTATAATTAATAAATTTATTTAACTTACGTATTTTAAATTTGTCGATGTCTACAATTGTATTTAAACAAATTTAAATTCAAATTACTGAATAAGTTTTTCACACTTGTTTCACTAAGACCAACCGTCGGGTTTCAATGTTGAATCTGTAATGGCTACCCTCTTAATCTTAACAGTAAAATTCGAACGGAAATGACCACCCCGTTTTTTTAAAAAACCCTGTTGTCAAATAGTTGTATTTTAAAGTAACCAAATGAACTAAATTTAAAATTTCACTCTCATTATATTTAAATTCAAATTTACAATATTACAGAATATAAAATATTTATTTTATCTACAAAACTCTAAACATAGCAATTTAAAATTTATAATAAATAGAATTTCACAACCACCCAAAAAGCAAAGATTAAAAGTTTAAGAAAAAATAAAAAGTTTAAGAACGAAATTTTTTATACTAAACTCAAGGGTTTAGGTAAAAATCGCTTATCCGGGTTATATTCGTGCTATATGCTACGTAAGCATTAGGCTATATTTTAATAAAGAGAACCCAACCCTTTTTATTGTTTCATTTTTCTTTGTACACTGCAGAAAACACTAATGGAGAGTTTTTGAATTAAGTTCTTGTTTATATTTAACATGTTATATCAAAAACTGAACAAACATGTGGTACTGAAAATGAGAAGATTGTTGATTGCGATGACGTTAATTATTTTATAGTGTTCACGATTTATAAACCAGAACGCCGTCTGTACATATTAGCTGATGTGTATCTTACATCATTTATTAGCTGCTGTTAGAATTAGTTGGAACTATCACAATATTCTCTTTTGTAAGTTGATCGTATGATTGCATTGCATTTTCAAATAAATTTAAAACTGCGATTGCTTCAGCAATTGATTATTTCTTTATGTAACTAAGCATAGAAGCTACCTTTGCGATTCACATTTCACATACATCTGGAAATTGCTTCGAGTCTTCTCAAAAGGATGCATTATTGGATTGCGAAATATGTGAAAATTGTTTTATTATGGTATTCATTTTTCAGACTGTTCTATTTTAGCTATATTTAAACTCGAAAAAACATGTTAATCAGAAACTTCATCTTAATAATTTTAATCGGTAGACACAAAAACGTGGAAGAGCACACCGATCTTCTTTGTTATTAATTGTTAATAATAAAATCTTAAGATTGTTAATATATTTCGTAAAAATTGTTACATTTTCTATTTTGTAGAATTGAATTCGTTCTAAAATGTTTATAAAAAGTTTTAAAGAATTTATGGAGTTATCAGGATAAAAAATATTATTGTTGAAGAAGTTTAGTTGTAGTAAGAACACTTTGGTTATCAAATTTTGCAACAGTAAATGTTACCAAATGTATCATTACAGATTATTTATTTTATATAGATTTTAATAATTTATTATTATGTTTTAAACAACTAATATCACAAATCTAGCAAATATTGAACGATTGTTGATATTAGTTTATTGCTTACTACTTAACACTATTTTTACAAATGTGATTTATTATAGTTGTACATAATAAATTCCAAATATTATGGAAATAATTCATGTTTTCAAGCACATATTATCTCGAGGGATGATATGGCTTCTCAAAAATCTATTGCATTTTGTATATCTAATATCAAATACAACATAGGTGAAATCAGATATTATTGATGGAGTAGAAAGTATTATTTGACAATAATATATAAAAAATCTAGAGTTCAGTTCAATTGAATTAGAGTAAGGTTTTTCGAGCAAATATTAAAAATATGTGTAAAGGTGTCGATTTCAGTATAATGAAATTTTATAATATGTTGAAATAAAATTGACTTGAGATTTTCATACTTTGTAAATCTAGTACCAAATTTTTAAAATTTACTTTTCCATTAATAAATAGACCAGTTAAAATCGCATACTTATTACTTAACGTACCAATTGAAATTTAGTTTGTAATGACAAAGAAAATTAATTTAGAGAATTTTATTTTAACAATATTTGCTTTGACAACTGCAATATTAACTGCGTTTACATTATAGTTCTTGATTATTTCACTACTTTTTACGTATTACAATTTTTTTAAATTAAATATTTATGTAGCGGTCAACACCTAACCTACATTATGACAACTTATTTTAAAACAGATTCTTCGAAGACGCTACGTCAATTGTGTTCTACTTACGGTGTCAGTTAAATTTTTTAAAACACTATTTACTTGAAAAAAGCTTGCTTAAGTTTTTAAAAATATCCTAAAGATTAATTAACTAAACTTTATGTAATTCCTCGAAATTTACAGATGTGTAGAAAGCATAATAAACTTTTCGATATATTATAGGTAGTTGCGTTAATCGGTTGTAAGAAATATTGACTAATAGATGTGGTTAAACCTCGAATTTCAAATCTGGAAACGCCACTTAACCACATTAGTGATTACAGCAGTAATTACTATTTTAATCCCTTCCCAATTATAAATCAAACTAACTGCCGAATAGCTTTGCTCAGTAGGGAGGGGCTTCTTTTATGACGACTTTAACTAATAAATAATGAGGACGTCATAATATTCCTCTCGGTGCAATATAGAAGTCCTCAAAGTGATATTTTGGCATCGCATCATCAAACTTCGTCTTTTTTTACTTGGCAGTAGACTGCTCCTTTAGTCACTAACCATTGATTAAGTAAGCGCTAGTTTTTTATCTCTTGGCCACAGGGATCTTAGAAATACCAAATAATTCTCAAATTTGAAAATACTCCAGAAATATTAAAACCAAGATCATTGTGCATTTTAATTTTACATCGTATAATAAATTATTAACCCAAATGACATAATTAAAATAACTATTTACACAAAGGTAAGCAAAACATGTCTTCTTCGCTATATAGCATATAGTTAGGTATAGTACATTTCTCCAAGCGAGTAATAGAGTAATCCAACATAGCTCGAAGCAGTGTGGAATAACATGAATTTAAGTTGTCATAAATTGTTACGATTTTTGTAATCTTTAATAAAACTTGTTTTAAAAGTGTGGAAACAGAAGTCACTACTTTTATTACCTTCAAATAAAATGTCAAGCATAGACACTATAAAATTTATTTCGAGAATTAACACCTAAATGTTTAGATTTAATGTAACCGATTCATGTTATGCAGTTTTTATTACTGTTATATACTGGGTATAGAACAACACGAAAGAGCTTTTCCGTATGTTCCACAAATATCTAATATTTGATATTTGCTCTATATTCATTGTTACAAATTCAAAACTTTGTGCACTTTTAAAAATTGCCACTTCTTTCGAAACAATAATCACTTAAAATAACCAAATTTAATTTATAATTTGTAAACAGTTGTTTTCTAATGTAAATAATACTTTGAAAAGGCGCTTGTACTATTTCTACATTTTTAACAATAATTTAAGAACAAATATTCCGGTACTAAGTTTCATCAGAGGTTGAAAAATATTCTTATTTGTTACAATATGTAGTAAAATTTACACAAACTTATTCTCCATGTTATTTTCATCTGTTCAGGTATTAAGACGACAGCCACCTTTTCAAAACATCTTTGTAAACCAAAAAGTGCTGTAAGCATAAGAGAGTAAATCTTTATTTCTCACATCAGTTTCAATTTTATATGATCTTTGGTATAATGCTTTGATTGTCAGATGTTCCGCATTTGTGATAATTTTGTGTTTCTATTGATGCTTTTGATCTCAGACTTTTAACTTTTAAACGTATTCTTATTTTTTGGCAATCTATATAGAACTCGGCAATTATTTTTAATTTTATTATAATCATATTTATAAATCTAAATATTTTCACCCCAACAATTCGTGATCAATGAACATAGTCAATCGGTCTTTTAATTGATTGATTGATGATGAATTATTAATAGTCAAACTCGAAGTAATTTACTTTGTGTTTTATTTTATTTATTTATACAGTACTATTTTATTTATACAAGGTGATTAAATACTAACGCATAAAAAATTATAGGTGTGCAAACATTTACTTTTGAACATTAACAATATAAAATTATTTCGAAACTAAAATGCTTTTATAGCTTGAAAACAGCTTTCTTTTCAGTAATGATATTGTTTTGCCACTGTTTTCTGAGTCGTATAAAAATACAAATCTATGAAAACGACTTAATTTTAATTTAATTAATTAATGCTTAATTTAAGATAAAAATTTTGTAATGTCACTAAAACAAACTTTTTTTCGGAGAATGGATTTCGAAAAAAGAACTGGCATTTTCAGTACCGAGAATACGAAATAACGATTTAAGAAAATTTTCTATGTAAATTGTGTTTAATAATGTTTAAATTTACATTAAAATGTTAATAGCATTTGAGTTAAAAACTTGAGATGTAACTTAATAAAAATTGCTAATAATTTTTACTTTATTAAGTTACCGGATGACAGTAATTAGGTCGGTTGTTTGAGAACTTGTTGGAAAAAATCTCCGTCCGACCCTGCTTAACCCTACAGAAGTATATTTGTTTAAAAAGAATAAATATTTATTATAAGAAACTGGACAATTGCGAGCAATGAGTTTTTAAATACTATACCAATATCAAAATTAATAGCAATTGCTTGATGAATTACGATGCGCCCTGAGTTCGAATCGCCGACTTCAGAGAATTATTTGGCTCGGTTTTATGGTCAACATAATCTATATTATAAACTGTGAATTTAAATTTACTGGTTACTATAATATGATCAAGTGACGAAACATCTAGGAAAAATAATAGAGAAAAAACACATTGATGAAAGCAATTAGAAAAATTTTATCAATTTAAGTCAGCTGTCTTACTTATAATAATTTATTATCGATATACGCATGGTAAGAGCAATTTATTTTAGTAATAAATGTCTTTCAAAAACGTATTAAACTTTTTAATATGCATGTTTCTACAATATGATAAATGTCAGGTATAATGAACTACCACCATACTACGTAAAATACGAAAATTAGCGTGCAATTCTATTACAATATTTCTATTTTGGTAAATTTAATATTTTGCGCTTATTCCAAACTTATATAAAATGTGACAGAATTACTTTTTAAATAACAAATCATAAATATATTTGTGATATTTATGATAGTTCAAAATTTTAAACTTTTTAAGGGGTATTTCCAATGTCTCCTTGGTTAAACAAGTAGGTATATGACATTGTGAATATAAAAGTTATTTTGAGTAAGGTGTATGATTCACGATAATACTTTTGATTTCTCAACAATATGACTCAAGTTTAAAGATGTGATTCTACGAGAGATGTCTAAATGTAAATTGAATAGACATTTTAATATTTTGAAAACCAAAACAAAAACAGAAAGAATAAAATTTGCAAACTTCACAATTCAGAATTCTGCTTATGCAATAATTCTAAAAAGTGTTCGTGCATGTTTTGGTTATTTTTAAACACATTATTATTATAATACGTATAAAGGTAAAACTATATTGGAACGAAAAATTATTATTGTCTAACTAAAAAACACTTTACGATTGTGGTTAAAAGTTAATAATCATAAATTTTGTCAAAAGCAATTAGTGAGGAAAATAAATATTTTTAATATTTCCGTGTGATATTCGGCAAACTTTGAAATTGAAATAAGGAAGTACGAAAATTTGTTTATACTTATACCTTGTTATCCTATACTTTCGGTTATTACATACCGACATGTCGAAAAAATATGTTATTTTATTTGAAGAATTATATGAGTTCTATTATTGATTTTCTTAAGTTGATATCAACGTTTAGATATGACGAGAAATTGTATTTTTTAAATAATTTTACTTTGATGTTCCAAAAATATAAAAAGATAAAAATACATATGTAATAATAGAATTTAAATATTGAATGCATTTGAAATAACCTGTTCCATATCTAATCCATTATCAATTGGCATGTAGGTAATACCTACATATTATACGTCATTGTTTAAATAATGCTTCATAAAATAAACTTTTTAAATTTACCAAATACGCGTTGGAGTTTAAGATGTTAGAGTTTAATACCTCCAATACGTTAATATCTTTAACTGTACAAACCTATAACGTTATAAAACTGCCTTAAAAGTTTTTGCCGTGACAAGTCTCATTAAAAATAGGTAGGTAAGTATCGATATATAAGTTATAAACAGATGTAGTACACGTAATTTTGAATAGGCAATCGTGGGTTTGAATTCCACATACGTTTATTGACTAAGCGTAGTGACCAAATGCTGCTAATAAGGTGTATATAATGTATTAAAGTCTAAAATAAAGCAACTTATTTTCCACTGACAAAAGTAATACGCAATCCTTAAATTTTCAAATCTCATCCCCTTTTTAAATATTTAATATCACCCTATCTTCCATATTATATTAAACGCCAGCACTTCTCTCAAGTTGATCAATTTAGAATATAAACGCCAAAAGATAATAATAATTAATTTGTTTTTTTTTTAATTTCTGAATTACGCCAGAATATTAATATTTAAAATATTATTACATACAGAGTAATAACTTTGAGATTCAATTTAAATTTCTTATTTGTATTATTTTAGACATTATATATTATTGCAAAAGTAGTTTAATAATACCTTCGACGCACTGATGAGTATTTTTTTATATAAAAATAATTGTAAATTGTCAATTTATTAATACAATCTCATTGGATTAATGATAATTTTTGTTTGGGTCAACTAAGTCTACTAAAATTCAATTTAATTTTCAAATTTAATTCAAGCATCACTTTTTGATTAATGATTATTAAACTTTTAAGAGGTCCAGGATGTTACGTGCGATTTATGATTTTAAAGTTGATAGGTTTTAAAGTAAAGAGAAAATTATTCTTATTGTTATCCTTTCACTCTCGGTAAATTAATTCTATTTATTTTATATAAAATTTTTTTGTATGTTGAGAAAATATTTAAAATTGTAATTTTGAAATAAATAACCACAGGTGTACAAATAATTTTTCGCTTTCTTTCTATTATTTAACTGATTTGCTTTATCTACGTCTTATTGGAAATTTATAAATATACATTTTATTATTCGTTTGTCTGAAAGTATCAATCTCTTTTTAAGCTAAATCTGAAATTAATCTGTATGTTACCAGACCTTTTATTGATTTGAACCGCTTGTATCAGAAATACCGGATACCTCAACCAATATACGGTATATTTGAACATCTCTTTAGGTTTGCTATAGATTATTACACTTTTCTTTCTATTTGAAATATATTTATTGCAAGTATGGACTATATAATATTGTCTTAAAGCTCAATACAACTTGATGTACAAAATAAAATTATTATTAAAATCTAGAGCTGATAAAATAATTGTAAAATGTATTACTTAATTAATTAACGTAGTTTATGAGTAAAGTTTGAAAATGCAAACATTAAAAAACATCTACAATAAAATTATATAGTAGGTATTTTATTACAGTCTCTGCCATGAAAGGCTATGCATCCAAAGCAGTTTGCAGACATCCTACATCTTACTCATTATACAGTTTTGATCTATTATTATTCTTGAAACTAATAGGTAAACCGAGGAACCAAGAAGCATAGCAGTTTCAAACATATTATGACCTTGACTCATACATTGGTATTCTAATTTCCTGAGGTGTTCTCGGTTCGAATTTTTAACATCTTAACGATGTACTCTCGTTACGTAGTCTTAGTCAAAATTAAAAAATTAATTAAAAATTGATTAGTAATCTTAAGATCTTCATTTAGCGTACAACATTAGCTCAATATATTTTTCAAGCGTACATGTAGTTTTAAAAATGTTTTTATAACAAAAAACACAATAAATTATTACATTGTGTTACAATGTAACAATTAATACAATCAATGAAACGCATACATTCAATCTAAGTATGGATATTACAAATCAAGGTTAATCTAACTTAAAATGAGAAATTCCTTTAGAACAACCCTGAAATTTCTGTAACACAATTATCTGTACTTATGCGCTGTCTAAAGGTATCAGCTTTACTATAGCTTCATTTCGAGTTTTTGGTATGTACTGTGAAAGAATTATCTATCTTCGACAAATCACATTGCCTAAAGCCATTTTATATTTTTAATTCTGATAAACAAAAGGTATGAATAATAAATTAAATTAAACCAAACTTTAAATTTAACTTTATATGAGAGTTTATCTGCACCAGGTTCATTGCGCCAGAACTTTTTATCAGTAAAAAAATAAGTTAGTAAAAATCTGTTAGAAAACTTTGATTTAAAGTATTTTTAAGTTGCAGAATGCATAGAGATCTAATTTTCAGAAAAGGTTTCCTTATTGAGGATAAGTTCATGCTTACAACCTAAACTCCACGACAAAGATCACAATAAAAATCGTATATCATTGTCGTGGGCCGCTTACATACTAGATGGAATTCTGTCTGAATTCTACAATCTAATACAATATTGAATGTGTATCTAATCTAATAATACATAATATTATCTAAAATTGGTAACATTGCATAGTTCTACATAAAATTCTGTAATATGCTTATAGTACCCTATACCACATAAATGTTTGTAATTTTCATTTAAATTTTGTTTTATTATATTAAAGAATTTTCTATAATAAATTTATCAGTCAAGGTTTTATCAAATTTATGAAAGCTGTGCATCGATTTCAAGTTTACAGAAAATTTTAATTCAAAGTAAATGCCAATTTGCTTTCTTAGAAGGAGATAATTTTAGTGTTGCTATTCTCGCTCTTTTTAACTATAAATAAAAATCTGCGTTGTGTATTGCACTTCCACTGCTAATTACGAAAGTACACTGAACTTGACAAAAATAATGATTTACTATAGTGAAATTCTGTAACTTGTTTTAGTTGTTTTAGCGTATTTTATGTTTGTTGTTCGGCAGTTCTCTACAGTACGAAACTAAAGGATTTCGTAGTATTTTAGCCTGACAAAGGTGTAATAGTATCTCCTTCAGCATTTGAGATTATGTGGTAACCAGTTATTGTTTGGGGTGTCAATTTACTAAGAGAGTGCGTGATGCATTCATCTACTTACTGTAACCACAAAGTGTATCCATCCCTAACAACCTACACTATCTTGGAATAAATATTTAGGCAAGGAAATGTTTTGTAATAGAACTATTTGTTATTTTTATGTTAAAATATCAAAGCAAGCAAAATTTGCAAATAATTGTATTGCTTTAGTGTTTTACTTATATTTGAAGTAAACAGAATGCTAAACAAGAATAATAAAAAGATAAAAATATATTAAAAAAACTTCTGATAATAAGATAATTAACAAATTTAATTTTGCTCCTAACAACAGCACTCGCTGTCCCCGAGAACATCTACATATTTCAAAAATTAGAATTTTGTTTATTGAAATCTTCAAAATAGTTCTTTATTTGACTTCCTGGAAAAGCTACAAAACAATAAGTTTTAAGCAAAACACTGCTTTACGACAAATGTACGCGAATGGAAGAGGAAACTCATTTTGTATTTTTGTACTGACCCAGCAATGAGCCTTGTTTATGTTGTTAATGAAATTTTTTTTTCATGAAATTATGAAAAAAAAGGTTACACTACTAAATAAAAAAAATATGAAAATAAAAATGCAAGTAGGAAATCTTTCAGCTAATGGTGTATGAGATTAGCAAAATTTAGCCTGAGTGACAATTCAATTTCTTCGCAAAATTACATAAAAACTTAAATTAAACTGTTACTCAGCCTGGATTCTGGAAGTCTTGTATCCGTTCTAGGATAGGCGTTTCAGCTGTATTTTTATAAAATATTATCAATCAATAATAAAATTTCGGTATTTCGTTATGTAAAAGTAATTTTGTAGGGAAGTTATATAATAAATAAAGAAAAAGTTTACATCTAATATATTATGCAAAAGTTTGAATAAAATGAAAATTGATTTGAAAATTTAAATTGTGTGTCAACAAAATTTTAAAGTAAATTACCTGTTTTATTTCAAGAACTAAAAATAATTTTAAATTATTACTAACACAACACGCCTTTTGAAGTTGACAAACACGATAGAATTTACACTTTTTCTTATCAAAAAAAATAATTGTTTTCCTTTGTTGTTCATTCCACTTGCAGACACAGTAAAGTCAACTAGATATTTACGTATATATTTTTGGAATTCAAAAATCTAAAATGATTAAATAAAAAGAATGTGAAAGGGTAATTCGAAAATTAATTCTTAACTTTACTTCAACGACTGTAATTTTAGTTACAAAGAAAATTGAATTATTAAGTCTTTTGGTAAAATTTTTAAGAAAAACCAGTTATTAAAGAACTTTTCAGAAGGAATTTAATTGATTGTTGGTTAAATTTTATTTTGTTGAATTCCATTGAAAACTTAAAATATACTTTAATGTTATAATATAATAATTTCATGAAAAGTAATTCCTATTTGCTTTGAGGTTTTATAAATTAAATATTCAAGTATTTATGTTAAAATATACAAAATTGGTTTTACATGTAATTGGAAAACCACGTAAATTAGTAAGTTAACTTTAGTAATCCTGTCAGTTTCGTATTTAAACACAATTAATGCAATTAAACTTGCATAATATTATGTTTTATGCAGTTTTACGGGATTGCAAAGTCGGGAAATCAAGTACTAAATACTCTATATCCATAAGGATAATTTTTTTAATAAATTTACGCAGTATTAGTAGATAGTATTTTAATTATAATTAAAGTAGTTGTCCTATTTGTTCTTTGGCAAATATAGAAAATTCAAATTAAAACTAATGTTTAATTTTGACAACCCACAATAAATTTCCGCTTGATATTATTTATTTCAAAGAAATATTGTTTTGTTTCTTAAAGCTATGTATACCTATCAGTTGGGTAAATTAATGAGACATGATGCGTCTAACAAGGAAGTATAAAAATATTTACTTCGTTAAACACATTCAAAGCTCGCAACTGCACTGTAGTAGGTGGGTGTACGCTCGGTATAACCTACTGCAAAATTATTTATATTTGAGTTCAGAGACACGACAAAATCCTAGAAGGTAGTTAAGAAAAGGTTAATTGAGTTTGTTAGTTACACAATTAATTCGAAAAAACATTTCCTTTCGGTAGAAAAATAAAGTAAAGTAAAATTCACAATAAAACGACATAAATAATTCAAAAAACATAATACACGTCAAAAAAGTTCTAAATATTATGCAATATATGTATAATATTTTAAAAACAAATTTCTAAAAACATAAAATATGTAGACAATTTTATCTTTACAAATTGTATACTATTTTATTTTGACATAATAAAGTGTTATTTGTACATAAACTAAAAGACTTTTTTTTATTAAATTCTATTAATTTTCCTTGTCGGTTTATTGTAATAAAAAAATATTAGATTTTCTATGTTGTTCTTAACTAGAGTGTAATTACATAACAAGTTATAATATGGATCAATTTATTTCACATTATCCTTTTATGTATGTATTGGTATTATAACAGCTTTATTTCAATCCCTATTCCATATTTCGACAATATTAGCTGAGTTACATTAAAGCAATATAATTTTTGTAAATTTTTATTTTAGTACTCATAATTAACATAAACTTATTTTTGTTTCAGAGTTCAAGTACCTCAGAGAACTGCTCACCTAGTAGCAGCCCCAATCCTCGTCCTAGGATGACCGTCAGCTCGCAGTCGGGCCCTAGATCACCCCGACCTCCCGAGGATCTCTTTACTACAGCCACTTCTGCTCTTAAACGTCTTCATTTCAAAACGGGACGCGGAGCCACAAAGAATACTACAAAGTCCCAGGTAAATTCCCCCATAAATTTAATATTATTACCGAATTTGACGTTTATTCAAGATACTTGTGTCTACTTCAAAACACATCGAGGAAGTTTATTTATAATAAGAGGTTTTGCAATTAAACGCACTTGACTTGTTTATGTGGCTTTTATGAATTTGCTTTGAAAATGTAACCCTGAATATTCATAAACGTAAATATTTTAGAATTAATGGATTATTTTAACCACAAAATATTTATACGTAGTTGTAATATGTTTTGATATATTTTTTAATTACAAAATTAAACGTAAACTATAGAATTATAAAACGTCTTATCGCCTCAATAAAAAAAAAGTTCTTTAATAAAATTTAAGGTATACATTATCTTTATTTCACGTTTCAGACGTTTAACCGAATAAAACAATCAATAAATAAAACGAATAGCTCAAATCAATACCAAAGAAAAGATTTATTTAAATTCTTTGATCTTGGTAGAAAAGAACGAGAATTAAAAAAAAGCAGTTAATAAGTGTACAAAAGTAAAACATTTTGATTTTCATCTCCGCATAAAAGGAATAATTAAATAAAATAATTAGTTCTGTAGAATTGCTATTAATTTTATTTTACTACATTAAAGGTAATTGGTTTCCAATATTGTAGAAAAATTCAGCGCTTATGTAAAATAATATTTTATTTTGAATGTCAACAACTCAAGAACTCAGCCAGGGGTCTAGTCAAGAACTACCGTGATCAAATAAAATTCAGTAATATTAATATTTTTCACTTCAATTAATTTACTTTGACAAAATGCATAGAAATTTTTTTGTGTGCTAAATCTTAAGGGAGGCAAATTTATTAAAAATAATATAAAATACGAAGTTTATATTATGTAATAATCTATGTAAAGACTAATGCTTCTAATCTTACTTTTACATTGCTAAGACACAAGATAGAAAAGGTAATTCTAGGAAAACTAAGAATATATTTCATTGTGGATTCAAAATTTGTTTGCTTTGATCAACAAACTTTTAGTTGAAATAAAATATTATTTTTAATAAATTCTTGTCGGGCAATAATATACCGAAATAACTAAATTGTCAAATGAACTGATAAAAATATTCTGTATTTTGCAAGCAGGTTAAAATCCTTGTATGTACATACATGATCATATTACCGGTGTTTATTATTATTATTATATAATAAAGTACTTTAGTGCCGCCCGCCATTGACACTAAAATAAAGATAAATCTGATGAATATTATTTCACATTTTTAGTAAAAATAAAAAGTTTTATTCAGAGTTAATATATTTTTTATTTGTCTGTGGTTGCCGGCGTCTTTCCACAAATGTTTGTTAAAATTTAAGTTTAAGATATTACATGATATAATTATATTATTATTTTACAAATGGCGGCAATACTAGTAAAATGAAATAGCGAAAAGTACAAGTTGCAAATTTTCTTGTCAAATTTATTAATTTTAATTAACGTTACCTAAATATCTATGGCATCTTAAAATTCTATTTTGAATATTTTTATTGTTACAAGATATGAGCATTTAAAATAATTAATCTTCATAGTAATAATAATATGTTGTGTATCCATTTTTTGGCATGTTAATACACTGTGGGGTGCCCTTGGCACTTTCAAAAATTCATACTTCCAAATAATTTTGAAGAGCTATGTTTGTAATTAACTCACGAATGTTACCTTAAAGTATTTAAACTGTTTTTTCAACATATATATAAACCGGAGTGAAAAGTTATCTTTCCGTTGCATAAGCAAAATATACGCAAAACATCGTTTAAATTTCAAAACACTTTAGTCTGTTAATGTAGCTGAAAGGTCAGGTTATTGTAACATTCGATATATGTACCTTAATAATAATTATGTAAGATAATTTACAATTTTCAGGTTTATATCCTGCAATAGTTATTTCAAAAATAAATTAATATTTCTTCCAGTACTAAAAGTGTTAAAATTTATCCTAGGTGTATTTATTATATGTAACAAATTTTCCGTTTTATTAAACTTAGTTTATCAACGACGATGTCAAACACAAACTTCGACGCACCGACAGCGCGAGATGAAATATTGCACTCCGTGTATAGGAAATTTTGTATGCGCGTAAATGTGCTACGCGGTTTACACCGACTTTAAAAGTTGGTTAAACTTGATTTCAGTTAAAATATTACATTTAAACCAGAAAGAATTAAAATAAAAAAAATTTGAAATATAAATTATAAAATTATATTAATTATATTAGTCTTGTCAACAAAGCAAATCTAGAAGAAAATGTCAAGATCTTAATTTTTGAGTTCAGGACTGTATTTATACTAGCTAGGAGATAACTCTTGTCGAAAAATAAGTTAAAAACTATAAACCGGGACCATTTCCATTTGAGTGTCCACTTGCACACCATACACCTCTTCGGCGCGGGAACTAATATTTGTATGTTTACCTCTTAACTATTCCAAACATAATCCCAAGTTGAAAATTGGAAACTTGGCATTTTCTTTCTAGATCTCTCTTTTGAGCGTTCCTTGACTGAACCGAATAAAATGAAATTGTATAATAACTTATTGTAATTCGTTACTATTTAGCTACAATTTTATTATAAAAAAATTATATAAACTAATAATTGATTTTAAAATGTTGATCTGTTAACATAGTAACTTCAAAGAACACTGTACTACTACATTATAAATACAAAGTAAAATAAAATAATGTAAAATACCCCAAAATAAACATAATATCCTGATGTATTTTATTCTTAACCTAATGAAAAATAAATTGCAGATAAAGCTGCAATTTATTGCTATACCACTAAATGACTTGATTTTAGCATGAGCAATCAACTTCGGACAGTTTTGAATTTTTAAATATTCTGCTCTTCAGAAATATAAGGGAGCGGTGTCATTTTAGTTTAAATGGACGTAATATTTCATTATGAATAATTAAATAAACATATTATTTTATTGATTAAATGGTAATTTTAATTAAATAATAATAAAGTATGAGCGAACCTTACATGAGAGACCGCATTAGTTTATGTTTTAGATTTTATTTAAATTAAGAAAAAAGAATAATAATTATTTTAATAATAAGGTTTGAATTTTGAGTAATATTGTTGACTATGAGTTTTTCAAATTGTAAAAACTTGATTCCGATTTTGTTATACAGAAATAAGTAAACCTATACCTACATATTTTAGGGTTATACATGCACCCCTAAATATACTAAAAATTTGACTTTTGCTTTGAGAAATTGAAACTTTTCTTAATAATTGATGAGTTAACCAAATTCACTCAAAACTTTTGAAGTCGGTTTTAAATTTTACAAGCCGCTATCGTAAATCCTTTAAGGAAAAACTAAATAATCTATGTACTACTACGTCAAAACTAGGCCAGTCAATTAATTGTTTAAACACTTTGGTTATGAATTTTTAAAATTCTGTCAGTAAAATTCGCAGACCTTAAAGTACCCTCAAAAATTCATGTTGTCCGTAGAGAACAACTACTCTCTACGGAGTTTATGCTCTTAAAAATAAAAAACTGATTTATATGTTTCATTGTACTAAAGATACTCACTATAATTTTGCTTTTTAACTCACAAAAGTTAAGGCACAATTTTGGTAATTTAATCAAATTGTAAAATGACATTTTTGAGAATTTTTATTATTTTTTTATCTAGTTCAACCACTTTTCATTTTTTACTTTAACATTTATGTTTACTTTTCGTGTATTTTGATTCCAGTTTGAAGTTTAACTGAGAAGAATCTCTTTATTTCACGAAAATAGCTGTCTTACAATAATTTCATGTAATTGCATTTCAACATCATTTCTAATACTTCATTTACTATAACCATTAATTAAAAAACTAACAAGATTTGCAGCCATAATTTCTTCTGAAAACTAGATAGCGTTGATAGATTTGTGCTTCAGATTGTAGCAAAATTATTATTCTATAGTAATCTGCTTTACCCATTAATATTTTACTTAAAATATTTACAGGGTTGCTAAATACTTGATAACTTTTGACTGCGTTTTTTGAAACTTGTGTTTAATTTATTTATGTTATTACTAAATAACTAAATGATAAAAAGAATTATAGTCACGAAAAATTTTGATTTCAATAAGTATTTTGCAAGAAATTTTTGTTTTTTTTTTGTTTTAGTTTTTGCATTCGATATTACATTTTTTTAAAGAGCAAAACTGTTCGGTTAAGGCTTTCATTCACGAAATAAAAAAGTATAATTATCATATTATAAGTAAAAATTGTAAATTATAATAAATTTTTGCCAAGTTTAAACTGAGATAATTGCAGTTAGATATTTGATTCTTTCTAAGGGACTTAATAATTTGCGGTATTCAAACATAAATAATATACATTTCGTACAAAAATTATTTCAGATTATATATTAAAATATTCAGCATTTCCAACGCTTTCTACTATTAATTATTTTATCTTATTTTATAATAATGACGCCCTTCTGTCCGTTCTAATGTCGAACTACCTTAATATTATAAAAAATACATGCATACCTTTTATAAGCTTCAATTTTATGCAAGTTTCACCTTTTAACCCCGACACCCCCACAGAAGTCATTTTCTAGCGTTTTATTGCGGTTCGAGCACTCTACTATAAGAAGTTTATTAAACTAAATAGGAGGTTTTTTTTAGCGTTTTTATGATATTGTACTTATAAACTGACTGAATCGCATTGAAGTGAAAGAGGCACAAAGCACAACATAAAATATTACCTGGCAAGAGTTCAATACAATCGTGATAGTAAAGAGTTATAAATTTTTAAAATTTATTTTGAAATTTATTTTGAGAAGCATTTTAAGAATGTTCAAAGAATTTAACAAATGATCTTTACTATGCTAGCGTATCGTAATAATAATTGTAAGCAACACAATTTGTGATAACATTAAATAAATTATAAATTCTTAATTTTTGAACAATTGCCAAAGCTTTCTATCATCAATACAATGTTTTTTATGGTTAAATAATTGTATAATACCAGGTGTAACAATCTCTCACGTAACGGATTACCTCGGAATTCTAAATAAAAATACTTTTCTGATTCATAGTTACTATAATTGTTTTTTTTTTTATTTAAGGGTTCTGTGCCTAAAGTTATTGTAATGGGCTCGAGTACAGCATCAGAAACTACAATCAACACCAGCACGGATAGTTCAAATACAATGGTAACCACGATGACAGCAACAGATGGCGACAATACAGAAGATAGTCTCGACATAACAGAATCCATTGATATAATGAACACTGAAAATTTTTCTGAATCCGGAAAACAAATACTTCAACCAACTACGGTTTCTCCAAAAACACCAATAACCGCTAAACAAAATTCCAAATTTGTGTTTGATGTCGATGTTATGCCTATAGCAGATTTTTTTAGTGACGACAAAACTTCTAGCACTTTGACAATTAAAGAACGGTGTTTAGATACAAAACAGGATACCATTGAAAGTTTGATGGAGCAACAAATAGAAGCATTGAAACAAGACGCAAGGCGACGAAATAGTTACAGGGCCGCTCAAAATAATTTCGATTCTATTGATGTTGCTTACGATAATATTCAAGTGCATAGAAGACATAGCGAATTTGATAGTCAAAGACTCGCATCTATATTGAATCATAAATCAATGAGTCCAAAAGAGCGTAAATGCTATCGTCGTAAGGCGGATTTAAATCACGACGATAATAAAAACCATATTGAAAAATTGTCTAGTAAAGAATTGCACGAAAAATTAGAAAAGAATGCTAAACATGCAAATTTAGATCATAACGTGGAAAATTCTTCGGAGCACAACACCGACACGCCTTCGATGAAATCAAAACAGCGGCATAAAAAATCAAATAAACGTCATCATTCGCCTAGTCAATATAAAGGAGATAAATTTACTTACGACGAAAAACATATAGCAAAGTACCGCGAAAAAGCTCGAATGACACCACCTGATTTGAGAGTCGACTTCTTCAACGAATCCATGGACAACTGCCAGACAGGAGCACTACTTGTTCCGATTTCTTCTGAAAAACGAGGCAGTGTATGTTTAAACAAATGTTTACGAGAAGTGGGGGTACAATTAGAAAAAACTGCCACTTCTCCTATAAATGTAACCACAAATCCTTTGGAAAATTCAGTTCATTTTGGAGGTCGCAAAGCTCCGCAGGCCACTATAGTAGTTCAACAACCCTCTTTAAGTGTAGATCAAACAAATATTTCTACGATTTTGTTAAAAAGCGGAAGTGAATTTGTGTCTAACGTGGAAAGTGCTGGAAACAAATTGTGTTTAAAGAAACAAAGAGAGGAACACATGAAGCAGCTATTGGACGTTAGTAATAACTTGACCTTAGAGGAAATCCATGACTTTGAAATGAGGTAATTACTTCTTTTTACAAAATTATCCTTGTGCATTATTGATATATACATGTTGTATTTGCCAGATGTAGTGTAACTTTATTAGTATTATTTAAAAAAAGGGGGAGAAGTAAATTTATGAAAATAAATAGCTATCGTAAATTTAACTATAAATCTATTTTCGAACTATGTTTATTTTACCGAACTGCAATACTTAAAATTAGATCAAAAGTTTACTGCATGCACAAGAATATTTTAGTTAACATGTACTTTTTAACGAAACTATATATAGCTACATTTACTTAAATAGATTTAGTACCGAAGTCGTCAAAATCTTATTAAGTACCCATCTCAATAATTATGTTGTATCATTGACCTTAAAGTGAATATTTCATTAATAAATAAATATAAGAGCGGAAAACTAAATATACCTACCCGTTCAATCATTGATTCAATCGATTTTACTCAGAGATTTTTTTATACCTTTAATAATCATGTAAAAGTGTTTTCCGTCTTCAATACCTGCCCACTATTATCTTTAGCAAAGTCATTAATAATAGAATGAATAAATTTACTGAATAAACTTGTTTAATATTACGTGGTCAGTCGTACAATCTTACACAACTTTGTTTTCCTAAATAAATTTTAGGAGAACAATTTAAAAAATTGATTTATTAATAATTAACACTAATAATATTATTTTGTTCCTCAGATGCAATATTATCCCAACATAGATCTACAAATATTAATTTTAGCTCTTAAACTTTAATTAAACACTTATCAAGGTTATTTTTGTTATAAAGCTCCTATTTCTAACAGTTCTTCTTTTGATTGATATTTTCTTAAATATTTTAGTGATTTATGTACCTACAACGTCCTTTTAACTTACAGTGAATCAATTTAAATTAATAAAATTTATCAATTTTTATTCGACGGTTTCCACATAACTTCCAAACTTTAAATTAAATTTTTGAATAAGAAATCAAACTGTTTCCTTAAAATTTATTTGTTAACATCACATAAATTATACATGGACCATAAATCAAACTTGTTTATTGTACATCTATATGTACGCATTTTATAAAGTAAATTTGGCACATGAACGATAAATCGATAAAATTAATTATTATTTTACTGTGTTTATTTTAATTTCAATTGAAATTTAACTGAAATTTCAAAATTGTTGTGTAAATGCAATATTGTACCGCAAGTCAATAAAAAATTATGCTTCTGTTAAATTTCCGAAAAATTAAATTGTTTAAATTGACATTGTACAAGGGTAAAATGTTTAAAACAAGTGCTCTTTACTTTTCAACATACAATTTTAACAACTGACACTTTAAAATATTGTTTGGTATTGATCTTTAACGGATAACGTAATTACAATTTGTTTTTATTAAAATTTTAATAGTATTGTGTTGAGTAAAACTGACAGCTTATAACTTTAAAAATTGCGTAATGCGAAAAACATTTTTATTTAAAATTACTTCAAAATTCTACAAATATTTAGGGTAATCGTTTTATTATAAGTTATATTTATTTATTTTCTGTTTCCACCGACAACTTGCCAGCGTTTTCAATCTAAATAGTTTTAATTAGTATGGAAAAGCATAATATAAACTTCTCTTTCCCGCACAGATTTTCTTTAATTTATTACAAATTTTGTTTTTTAATTACAAGCATACAATTATTTTAACTAAAGAGCATTCAAGAATTTTCGATCCAACATTACTTATCCAGCAACAAGCGCAAATTGTGATTTGTGGTTTAGTTAAATTAGATTAATCCAAAATAACAGAAGCTTTTGCAGCACAATGGTACAACTGTGCCTTTGTATTACTAACTATTTAATGAACAGTTTTTTCAATTTAAGTTTAACGAATTAAATCTGTATATTTTATTAATCCTATTAGTCAAAAACAAAAAATTATGGTTTCAGCCTGATATAATTTAATTATTAATGACCAAAGTTTTATTTAGAAAAAAGCTGAAAAAAAACGAATATTAATTTCTATTTAATGTAAAATAAAAAAAAACTTTTAATATGACTTTGATTAGTATAGCAAGTTCATTACAATATTTACAGGTTTCCCAAAACAAACAACTTTAAAACGATGTACAAGTTGCAAATAGCTCATCAAACTTGTTAATTGCGTTGCTGTAAATAAACCACAAACACTTCTGTTATAATAAAAATTAAATTTCTTTGTTTCAACTTTCACACTTTGTTCATTTAGTTTAAAATAGTAATGTACATGACAATTTTCCTTGAAAATTTGCTCTTTATGCTTAATTATAGAATTATTATGTGTCTTCATTAAATCTCTCATTCAGAAAAGTTAATTTTATTGCTAAACAGAATTCTTGTAACCTTTAGTTTATGATCAAAGAAACTTTTGCTAGGGAACAGAATTTTTCAAAAGATGTGGAGAAATAAAAGTGTACACTAAGTTTTATATCTTTTAGAACCTTAATCACCTTATGTAAATTTTGAATTTCTGTTTGGTGTAAAAATACTTTGCGTTAACTTTTGGTATTATTTTACCTTATATAATTTTTGGCAATTTACCTTTAATAATAGTTCAATGTTTTAGTATAACCCAGTTAGTCTAGCTTACTTACTCTTATGCCAAGTATTTTTGTTATGGAAGTACATTGATCTTTTATGATGTATGAGAAAATAATCTGAAGTTTTAAATGATGAGCGAACTTCTATTTTTTACTCTATTGTTCAGTTACTTATAAAATTTTGTTTGTAGATATGGAAGTCCTCATCATAGTAGATCACAATCTGTTAAAACCCCAGGACGTTCTTCTGGAAGGCCAAATTATCTATGTCTTCCACAACAAAGATCCAGGGTAGCTTCCATGCCTAACACAGGAGTGGAAGAAGAGTATTATCGTCTTAGGCATTTTTCTATTACGGGAAAGGGTGTTATTAATAGGGGCGATAGTTTAAAAAGTCGACGATCTAGGTCTAATAACTCTGTGGCTTCCAGTAATTCTAGGTAAGTCATATTTTAAATTTTAATTTCATCATAAATTATCTAAATTAAAAATTGCAACCATTATTTTACTGTACCAATAACAAATTTTAAACATTCATAATGTTTGTTAGCTCCTTATGCAAAGATCAATGGTCAAAATGACAAATATGAATTTTATTGTGAATAACGGCAAACATTTAAAAAATTTCAACAGCAATTTTAGAGTGTAAATTGTAATATGATAATTATACTCCATATTTCTGTATTAATATTTATTTATACACAGTAACTAACCGAAACTAGTCAATATCAAAAGTTGTTTTATTTTGCAAGAATATACATATTTCGTATAATAATTATTAATTAAACATTTATATTACATAAAATAATTATTTGATGAAATGTAATTATTCGTATTTTCGTACCAACATCAAATGTTCATATTACAGTCAAATATTTAATCAATTAATTTAATTAACCAATAAGAAATTTATATTTGAACTACTTATTATTTCTGTTATTATTAATTTATAATTTAATGTAAACCGCAAGTGTATTTAATCAAAATTATTATTATCTATATTGTAGTTTTACAAAATAAAAATACTAGTGACAAAAAGTCTTCGTAGCGGCAAAATTTGTATAACTTAAAAATTATTTATTTTAATTTTTGTGAAACAATATTGAGAGTTTTTCAGAAAATTCGTCAGCATCTTCTTTTATATACATACATTATGTAGTACGTATACAATAATTATTACTCATTTTTGTGAGCGGTTAGCCACATTGAAACATTGAAAACTGCATAATTTAATCATTATTCTTTATTTGTTCAGAACGTCGCAGAAAGCTTATACAATGCTTATTTAGTTCCATGATTCCTGCATAAAATATTAAAATTAGAAAGCATATGAAAAAGTAATTAATTCTTTTGCCGTTGAAATATGAAAATCAAATCACAAAGCTGCACAACAAAGCTTTTAATGTAATGAAGTATTAATTATAATGAAAGTTTTATTTTTAACAGACTTATTGCTATTATCAAAGCCTTTATTATAACCATATTTAATTACAAGCTGAACTATTTCAACTTTTAGTGTTAGCTATTGTGCTATGTATATTTGCATTACCGTTGATACAATAAAATTACAATTTACATAAAATTTATTACAAAATATTATATAGAGATAAATCCATTGGACTTTTTGTTTGACATGATCTTTGAAGACCAAACTGAAATTGGTTGATGAAAAGTAAATTTGTGAGCCCATTTTTCCCATAGAATCGTTTGTCAGCTACCTACGCTTCGGGTCTTTTAATATGTTTGTCAAAAGAACTGATTGTTTGTGTATATTTTTACGATTTGATGTTTTTGAATTTAAATATTTTTCTTTATGCGATTACTTTACAACTTTTATTGACAGCAAATTATAATATATTTTCACATTTCTATTTTAATGTAAAAAAATGCTTTCAGCAAAAACAAAAGTTACATCATAACAACGTAGTCAGATAATGTACTTTATAACATTAAAATATTTTTCTTATACATTGGCATTTCGCACATCGATAATTCAAATATTAAATACCTTCACAACTAACATGTTTAGCAGTAACTAAGTTAGAAAGCAATCCTAATTAAGCGTTTTATTTAATTAATTTCAACTTTTAAATTGAATAAATTAATTAGAATTATTTGGACCACAGTAGATTGGTGTAGTTGCTTGTCCAGTTACAGAGCAGATATTATGAATTTAAATTGAGAAAGTAACGGAATTTTAATGAACAACTTCGAAATGCTGTGGATTTAAGTTATAAAGTAAATAAGATAGAAATAAATTGATTTATATAAAAGAAATCGGCGAAGATAAGATAAATCGGATTATAAATCAGAACTTAATTAATAATAATAGAATTAAATAAAATTTACTTTTTCAATTAAGTATAAAACATTATACTATACACAACCAGCATTCAAATGAAATAAACCCATACAAATCTTTCTTTGATTTGTTATACAGTCGTATCAAGAACCTAATGCACCTTGATCCTTAGATTTACCGTGAAATTTGCTTTAAAATTGAATGTATAAATTATGAAACCAGAATACCTTTGAATTGACACTTTTTCCTGCTTTTTATAAAACCTGTACATTGTAAAAATATTTAAAAATCTTGATCAAATTTGCAATTTTAATAAAGGAACCAATTGGTTTTAATTTAATTTACTGTCAATATTAAATTTATTAAGCATTAAAATACCATCAACAGGTACAATAAGAAAAGTAAACTTTATTTTTAAATTTTTTTGAAGTGTTTTTTAAACATTTAAAATATTATTGTGTGTATAGAATGATCAAAATCTATGTGTCCGTTAGACCGCTACATCCATCATTAGGCATACTTTTATTGATGAGATTATAAAAGCTTATTATATTATATATCTCAAAAAGCACTGTCAGCTCTTCATTGAATTAATATGATACCGTATAACAAGGTCGATGAAGTACGTGAGGAACATATTATATAAAATAATTATGTCACTTGAAAGAAAAGGATTTATAGTTCATACAGAAACAGTTTTTTCATCGATACGTTGGATTTTTCTGACAGTAGTGTATTGTTTTACAGCACTTGTGGGACATATAAGTTAGCTTCTATTGTTGCACCAAATCTGAATTCTATAGTTATAACAAAGCCCTTTTCATTATTTGTTGAATGGCCCAAATAACCTAAATACACATAGGTACCTAACGCAAACGTAACTAACATCTAATTTGCTTACAGCCGCAATTTAAACTTGATTTAAACAAATTCAAACCTAAAATTGTGTGTTGAAAAAATTTAGTTTTTATGAACTAAATTAGTCAAAGATAAATATTTTGTCAACAATAATTTCAACGATTCGCCTAGGAATTCTATCGATGACTCCCCGTAGACTACATAACGTGCAGACAGATATGGATATCGATTACCTTGCAGAAAACGTAAAGCGCACGTTCCTGCATTATATTATTATTACTCTGCGATTTCGTTTACTTTTTTGCAGTTTTCACACAATGTTATGCACGCCCTTCAGTAATTAGTAAAATCAGTTTTTGAGTTGCAATTTTTAAACATATTATTTGAACCCATTTTTAAATGACGACCACTTAGACACTCGAAAAAGTAAATAAATAGTAACATTTAATAATTTTAACTAAATTTCTGCATTCGTTTCACTTTTACCGCTTTTGGATGGTTATGATTTATATTCAGCTTCCCACTTCTAATTAGAATAATTTTAATTAAAAGTACACATTTTTTATATTTAATTCTGTTGACAAACGAATAAATACATACCTATATACTTATGTACATTATATTAAGATGTTATTGATGTGACGACAAACACAAACGTGGTGCGTAAAGTAGCCGTATAACAGTTAAGATTAACTCAAATCGTAATTCCCAGTAACAAACAAAAGTGAAGTTACGCCAACACGTTTCAGAGGGTTTTAAGATAAGAGATTTTCCTAATTATTCCACTCAACTTTGTATGTTCTATCCATTTTGGAATGTCTTAATTGTAGTTATATGTATGGCATTAGAATATCCAATATTAGTTCTAATTATTAACACTCTTGTTACAATATGGAGTATAAATTGGTACAGTACAAATAAAAAATATATATACACAACTTAATAATATTGTATATCTAATTAAACTTATTTTTATATTTCAGTACTGAACAGCTTCCAGGTGCAGTTTCAGCAGCAGGATCTGCACGAACTTCTGCTTCCTGTAGTTTAGCTTCTTCTAGAGAATCGTCAACAAGCGCGCCAGGTCCTGTTCCTTACAAAGTACTTATGCTTGGGGGTCCAGCTGTAGGAAAATCATCTTTAGTTTCACAATTTATGACATCTGAATATTTACATGCATATGATACAAGCATAGGTAAGATTAACGCATTCAATTACTATATTAATTAAATTTAAAAAAATTGTTTATTATCAATATATTACGTACGGTGCGCCATAAAACAATATGAGATTTTTATAATACTCAGGCTGCATCTCAGCTAATTGTAGAAGTATGTTGTTAACATTAGTTAACAAAACAAAAATCAGTTGGGACTGTCAAGCTTTACTTAATTTACTAGTCAAGAAAAAATCATAAATCTCACACATAACTATCAAATAGCACTGATACTAAGTTGAAGACTTAAACTTTAGTATTCCAAAATAAAGCAACTAAACCAAAAAACTGACATATACCTAAAAAAGAAATTTATGGTACACCTTGCATATTCAATATTTCTAAATGTTTTGAAAAATAATTTTACAGCAAAGTACTGTCAGAAAAACAATTCTGCTAGCATCATACATTAATTTTAATTACAAATACCTTCAGGATTTGTTAGTTCAGCAGTGCATAACACATTACAATTTCAATAACATATAAACGTGAGATATACTATATTATGCAGTATAATATTATTCAAACAGCAATAACCTAATTAGTTAAAATAGTTCATTTTTAAAATTATGTCAACAAGAATTACTCTCGAGAGAAATTATATTCATTTTTGTAAATTAATATTCGCATAGAACAACAATAACGAACAGGAAATTTAAATTGAAATTTTCCATTCTTTAAATTTTACATTATGAATTTTGGGTAGTACTCATATTTTTATTACTTATAATTTTTAAGCCAATTTAAATATTTGTTAAATATATAAAATTAGAGCTATAAAATTTGAGGGAGTATTTAATTTTGAATTAAAATAAAATTGAAAAATAGTAACCTTTAATATTTAAACATAAATTGTATTGGTGGTGATTTAATTAATGTGAGGAAGTTAAACACAACATTAAAATGATTAATAAACCAATCCCTGTTTCCTAAGCTTACATTGACTAGTAATTTTCTTATTATTTTTTTATTGATTTTAAATTTTCCTATATATGTATGTCCACTTAATATCTTTTCTAATGGAAATAATAAAACCAAATTTATTACATTTTCCATCAGCAATAAAAAAATAGAACTATTTTTATTTACTTTTGTAGGTATATGTACGTAAATAATTTGTCACGGTAGTATAAAAAATAACGAAGTACTAGTATAATATCAGTTCACTATCAGGTTGTGTACCTACTTCAACTTTAATTAACTCGGTGCTATGTATTTATTTAACTTATCAAGCTTTTAGTTAAAAGCACTTAATTTAATAGAATTTTTTCACTTTATCAATACTCATTGAAGATATCTGAAAATTAATTTTATCCAAAATTAAGAACTTTTAAAAGAGAAGAAAACATGCAACAATTTTTAATTAAAACTTAAGTTAGACATACAAAATGGATTTAAATTAACGCTAGGTATACCAAATTGTAATTAAACGAAACAAAAATATAGCAAAGCACGAAGCTTCTCGAGTTTCCGAATTATGAGAAATTCTGAACCGAAAACCTTGTCTTAATGTTTCCGATTTATGCTTGAATCCTTTGCTAATCTGGTAATCCATTGATCAAGCTCTGAAAGCTATATAAGAAATTAATTGAACTTGATTAAATTGTTTTGTGTTACGGCTCAAGTTTTCTTGAATTTATTGTTATTTATAAATTATTCTCATCCTAAAGAGTAAGAGGCATTTTCATAATTACGTTACTTTCAGTAATGGTGTAGTGAATATTTTAGTAAATTTATAAGATTAGCGTAAGAGAAATAACTTCATTCGATTCATTTTAAAGTAGGTGCATAATTATTTAGTAAAATTAAAATTAAATATTGTACTGAAACTGTTGTAATGTACATAATATAATATACTATATTTGGATATCTAAAATAGTCTGCTTAGAATAAGATGATAATTATGTAAAATTATAAATAAATACATTTCAAAGTATTATAATATGGTGTCGGAAGAAATTATAAAACGACGAAGGACGGAACAATAAATGCTTAAGTTCAAATGGAAGACACAAAAAATGACGTGTTATCTATCAAAATCACGCAAAATATTACCGACGTTTGGAATAACTGCATCGAAAAATTTGAGATATATCTAACCGTAACAGAAAAAGATCGAGTTTTGTCACATTTAAAAAAAATCAATCTTGCGGTCTACGCCAAGACAATTCGGATAGAAGACAAAAATTATTGTATTTGGACATCAATGATTTATCATAGACAATAGAAATCGCAAAATCGATGGAGAACTCAAGAAATAAAAAGCGCTTTTCGAGGAACAAAGTTGATATGCAAAGAGTCTATTTTATTTCTTCAAAATAGACAAAACAGAAGAATGCAAGAAAGGTGAATCAATGTATAATATTATGAACTATTGTCTGGCTCATGGGAAAAAATGCACAAAATTTGAAAAAATTAATCACTTCGCTCAAATGTGCTTCAGTGAAATTAGAATCAATTACCTAAACGAAACAACAAATAAAACTGATCACGATGAATTGTTTATATTATATTTGGTAATAAACAACATTAAACATATCAACAAATGGATGATCAACTATGTAGATACGGGGGTTTAAGTAAACGAGATAATTTTAAGATACATATTTAGATTGAATTCAAATAAAATTGAAAAAAAGTACAGCGATTGTATTAACATTTAGTTGTCAAACAATGGAGATAGCCGGTAAATATTGTGCCGGATTAAGAATACATCAAAAATCGAATTTCATGTTTTATGTTTAGGTTTACCAACGTGCCAAGAATTAAACCTCTTAAAAAGAATAGATGGAATCAACAAAAATGAGGCAACAGAAATAGCATATTGATCATCGATAAAATAATGGTATTATTGAAGATGTAGTAAAAACATATTATGAGACATATTTGCGATAAAAATAATCAAAAAGTAGCACGAAAAACGCTATTACCATGGCAAAAATTTACTTCAATGTAACCAAGAGACATACTTGATGGTATAGTGAACTATCATTTTTAGTTTGCCTAATTAGTCACATAAAAACTTACACAGCAAAATCAATAATCATGCATTTAAAAGGTATACTTACAGACATGGTATCACACAAAAAATTATTTTCGTTAATGGGTCGCCGTTCTTTAATTCAGTAGAATGTCGAAACTTTTGTAAAAAATGGGACATCGATATAAAAACATCTACTCCAAATTATCCGAAGTCAAATGGTCCGATTAAACGCACGATTAGTATTATTAAAAATTAAGTGACTAAATAAATAATGCGTAAACCATAATATTATCTTTAATTATAATTGTTTTCACATGAAGAAGTTAATTAAATAAATATAGAATCAATTTAAAAACTTACGGTTTTTGCAAAAAAATACAGATTTATAGTTGATATTATTTTATTTGATACAAGCGCAACTTATGTCAAAAAACTTTTTGTATCATGTTGTTTTGTAAATTTTTAATTGGAATATAATTAATTAGGTAATTAATGTTATAAAAATGAGTTGCTGTAAAAGAAAACCATATCGTGTGATAAACGACAAAAGGATGCAATCAAATTTTTTTGGTCTCAACCTTATTTCATAACAGCTTTTAGTAAGAAAAAAAAATTAAAGGAAATCAGAAAGTAATTTTTGTATGAATTACGGATACTTTTACAATAGAAAACATTTAATTATCATAATGTTACCTTGCTATTTTTGAGGAAATTAGCTTGATAGCATTATTGAATATTACTTCAAATTGATTATTCACTACTGCTATTTACCATTTTCGATAGATCACATCCATTAGGCTTATTGCTAAACTTGCTGCCATCAATGCTAGTTAAACAAAAAGTTGTTTATTTTGATTGAGTAGCTATAATTAAATTAATAGTATAATATTATAAGATTCACAAAGGATTATAGTGTACCGTAAATACACTATCTTATATAACAGATAAAATTTAAATTAAAATGTACAACTTATTTGATATTTACACAAAGCTTTAAAATGTTAAGTTTGACTTACACCGCTTTGTTGCAAATTACCTACTCGAAATTAAGCAAATAAATTAGTATTACAACGGATTTAAATATTTATTATTTATATTATCTTTTAGAATTCGTATGAAATGAAATTTTTAGCTTTATTTAAAAAACAATAAATTAGTTTAAATTATATAATTATATTATATAAACACAGTAAAAGTAGTTACCTTCCGTTGAGAAATTTTTAGTCGAAAATATTTAAACTAAAAGTGAAAATAATAATTTAGAAAGATGAAATAAAACACGATGTTCTATCTAGTAAATTATTAAATTCAAAGAAACACGAAACTTTGTTATGATCACGAAGGTGTTCAATTTTCAAGCAATTTTCTGGTTGTTAAAAACAACTATACTACTTGTATATTAGTGTATTAAAAAAAATTCTCAAACTAGTAAAGTTATTTACATTGATTTTATAATATTTGATATGATTATAATATGTAACGTAAGCAATAATTTAGTTTTTTTTTCTATTTACAGACAAATTATTTTTATTTGCAGACGATGAAAGTGGAGAAAAATCTGTATCTGTATTATTAGCCGGAGAAGAATCCGAATTAACGTTTATTGACTTTGCGACTGCTGATTTATCTGTAAGTTTATTTATTAAAATTTTTCTTATTTTATGCGTTATCTTCAAATACATATTTAAAATATTATATAGCTACTAATAGTTGAAATTGAATTAAATATACTACATACATAATAAATTTAATCGGGTTAGCTCAGTTTACTAAATTCATTTATAACGTTGATATCACAAAGTGCATTTAAAGTAAAGCAAAATTGAATTGAATAAAGTAGTTTTTCTACTTAAAGGTAATTTAATAAAGAAGATTTAAGACTAGTAGACGTGTTTTCTAAAAACCTTTATTTTAATCTTTTAGCCTGAAAGCTGTATAAGAAAATATAGCGATCCCCATGCCTATTGCGTTGTTTACTCGAGCGCAGACAGATCCAGTTTAGATTGTGCAGAAGGAATTCTTCAAAACCTTTGGACGTCGGACAACATTAGCACAAAGGCTGTTATCCTTGTATCGAATAAAGCAGATCTTGTTCGATCTCGAGTTGTTCCTACAGAAGGTCAGTTTATAAATATTTTTATAATAGTACTTAATCCATGCATAAACTCCCGTAATCCTTAATATAATATCAAATATTTGAAAGTAATGAAACGTCGAAATATTTAAGCTGTATAAATTTTGTTGTTTTAAGGTTGTTGATGATTGAATAACTTTATTATTAAAAGATAAATTTAAACGAAAGGACTATAATATGATATCCTGCTCGAAACAAACATTTTTTTTTTTATTATGATACTATTTATATAATTTTTACCGCAGAGAAAATTGTACTTGTTTAGTAAAACATTAATTTTTGCAACATAGTAAAACTTCTCTAGGTTAAAATTAAAGTATCGAAATCAATAAAATATTATTTTTTTAAACTGAAATTTTTAAAAAACATCATTTTTTATTAGGTATATTATCACAGAGTAACTATGGATGTCATATGAAAGTGACAGTAACAAAGATAATTAATTATAAGATATTGTAGGTTTAAAATATCGTGTGACCACCTTGTTTGAATTAAAGGGCATTACCATTGTGTCACTACGTACTTGTTTGTTCCTAAGATTAACGGTGGGTCAGAAATGTAGGATAATATAATTGGGCTTTCCATTACAAGAGTAACCCTAGTTTGTTATTCAATATTGTAGTCAAAGCGTTATGTTGTATTTAAAGATTGCTTAGTAGTTAGCAATTTTACATCTATAATAATTAACAAGAGTGGGGTACTAAATTTATATCGATTCGTATCGTGCAGGGTAGTGGAAGTTTTTAAAAATAAACTATCAGTTTCGACTAACGACGTCGATTATACCTATATCTATTAAATTGCTTCAGGATAGTTATTTTCCGCACCTATAATAAATTCGTTTATGTGATCCTAAACTACGTTGAAAAGTAAGCTTCGTGTTAGCATATTTACAGCACACCGCAGATTTTAGAAAGAATTTTATTTTTCGCTTAATTTAATTCACTTATTAAAATGATATATATAATAAATATCAAGAGGTAAATAAAATAAGAAATGAATCAAACTCTTAAGCTGAATTGTAAATAATGGGAATAATATAGGTAGCCATAGAAAAGCTGGTGAAATAAGATTTGAAACGCCGACATCAGAATTTTTTATACGTAGACGAATATAATTTATGAGAGGTTTTAAATATACGTTGGTAAATAATATCAAATATAAGGAATTTTCTATCTGGATACTGAAGTCGATAAAATATAAAATATAGAAATTCTTCAAAATATAGAATGAATTATGATTAATTTTTTTTACTGGTACAGGGAATGTCGATTATTAAAAATATTATTAATATTTATTATTTTTATAAAAAAAATTTTAACGATCCGATTCCGGTAATGTTTGCATATTGTTCTAAATAATAGCTCTTATTTATCAATTTTCTAATTACACTAAATGTGCACATCAGCTACATATATATAATATGGATTAATACATTAATAATGTTTCTATTCAGTTCTGAATGTTTTTCTCGCGTTCTTTCCACTTCAGTATTAATATTTTAATATATAAATTATTAACTTCTGAAATATTTTAAATTAAAAAGTTTTAAATTGAACAAGTTAATTAAATGTTAATAATGTTTAATTAACTTGTTCAATTTAAAACTTTTTGATTCACTATTAATATATAGTAGATTGTATTTAATTAAAAAGGCTATTTTTGTATGTTTACAAGTCTATATATTTCAGTTTCATATAGGCGAGTTAAAATTCTATGATTACAAGTTCACAATATTAAAATTAATCAAGTTTTAATTGTAGATACAATTTTGAATTACCTTATTCTAATATAGTTTTTTTATTAAAAGAAAGCTAGTACTTTTTTTGTTAAACATTTACTCGTAGCAAAGCGTGCTATTTATATTAAAACATCGAACATTTAATTAAAACTACTTTATTGTCACTAAAAGTGACATTTTAACTTTGAAAATTTATTGATTAACAAAAATCAGAATTTTAAGGAAATTGTATGATATTTTATTTTAATTTTTTATTTTAATTTTGTAGTTTATTATTTTACATGATATAAAAATTTATTTTTCCTTACTTATCATCGGAGTAAAATTAAATCTTTTTATTTTTATTATTTAATAATTCTGTTTAATTATATTAAATATTCATTAATATTGATATACAGCTATTTTATTAAAAGTTATTACAAAAATACAATGTTATATTTTATAAAAAAAATAGCTGTCTATAATATGAGTTTTGATTTCAAATATGTAACTTTATTAAAATTGAACAACACACACATCAAAATACATATAATAGATATCACTTAGATCTTTTTATTCTGCTTCATAAAGGTTAAAAGTTTTCTAAATTGCTTCTATTGTTAACCAACTGAACTAATTCCTTAAAGAGCTAAATTCTTTATAAAATATTGCTTATTATTTTCCACGTATAAATAATTTATAATTATAAATATCCATCCGACTAAACGTAGTGGAATTACGAAAATATTTCATCTATGACTAAAATTGGCGAAATGAAACATTAAGTAGAAGAAGTTATAGAGATAAATGAGATATGAGTCCTTCGTATATGTGATGATGCTAACTACATGAAATTTTGCCGACACATCAACAGTTGATATAGAAATTTTTTACAATAAATTCAATATTTTGTGTAAAATTTGAGTAAAATTGATGAATTTTAAACCTGCGGTGATGCCTTGTAAGTAAACAAACATAATTTTGTGGTAAATTTTCATTAAAAATTTAAATTTTTTATTTAAGTGTTTCTTACAAATTAAACGATGTACAAATAAAAATTGAAAATTTTAATAAGATTACGTTTAAAGTTTTGCTACCTCATAACCGTCATACCAATTCGCTGATTTTAAATGAATGGAAATAATTTATTTTGTTCGATACTAATTTTAAATTATTATATAATAACAATGCACTATTCGTATGATCTATTGATATTGTCGCAATTTTTTATGATAATGCCTTTTTTAAATTTATTTTATGAATTAATATTTCATATTGGCGTAAATATTTCAGAATTTGTTCAAATAATTTTAGGAGTTTATTTGTGTATATGTGGATGATATTAGCATAGTTCTGTTTATGAATCTACAATTTGATGGCACACTAAATTTTCTTTTCATAAATATGTAAATCTTGCTGTTTCTGTTTCAGGTTACCAAATATTTTAACAGACATTCTTAATTGCAAATCAAAATTAATTTTATTATTTAGCATAATCTATAGTATAGTTCATATATTACAAGTTTACATTGTATAATAATAGTATCGTATGTATAGGAGAAGTCATTTCAGATATTGTCATAAACCTGTCATACATTTTTTCTTCAGTTTCGTGCATTCAAATTTAAAAGCTATTTAGTTTTGTTGTTTAAAAATTTAAACTAAATAAACTAACTACACTCTACTCGCATAATTCAATTTGTGGGTACTGTCAGTTAATTCCCATCACGAATTTCAAAATTTCAGCTACATTATAGGAAAGAGGACAATTTTCTGAGCATTAATAAAAAAATTCCTGGACCGTCCATTACATTTCGAGAAAACGGCATTTTAAAATTACAAAAAGCACGGAAATGTATGATATACCCCGATGCGTGACGATCGGTCTCACGTTGATTTCCCTGCTCTTCATTTTGTTGACGGTACGTGTGCTTTGATATACATGTAAATTTTACATCGTTAAATTCGAACATTTCAGTTTGACAGCCGTGCGAGTAACACGTGCCTTGCAACTATCCGTTATGACGAGACGTAATCAGAAAAAATCAAAGTGACAGGTGGCAGAGGTCTCCAATAGACCAATGACTCTCCAGCAAATCATGGCCGCACTCGACGAACCAACAAAGATTAACGAAGAGCCCCAACGACACGAAATAGCTTCACAACAAATAGCACAGGACCGTACTCAGGAGCAGCAGGTAGCCAACAATCTCCAACCAGGCCCAAGTACCCGGCGCGATTCATTCGTTGACTCTGAATCCCTAGAGTTGCTGCTGAGTCAACGAGCCCAACTCACCAAGACAATGAAGGAAATGATGTCCGAGGCCAGTGAGCTAGACGAGGAAATCGCTAGCCTATCGGGCGGATCCACCCCTCCATTGCCGGAGGCCAGCAACACGATGAGCGATAACCTCTCCAGCAAGAACACCGGGAACGAAATGGAAGAGGAGGAGTTCCAGGTGGTACGGAAGAAGAGGACAAGGAGGTCAACTAACTCCTCCACCGAAGATCTGCACCTGACGAATAGGTTCAAGCCAATGGTGCAAACGCCCGAAAAAGCCCCAACCGCAAATCCAACAGGGACAGATGCAGAGGAGCTCCCAGTTGAAAAAATTCCAGTGCGCTCTCCCAAATCAACGACAGTGGGTAAACCGAAGCCAGCAAAAATGAGAGACCCCGTACAAAAGTGACCTAACAAGATCCCGCCTATCACGCTGAAAGATGCAGCGGCATGGCCATCACTGACTATTAAAATCAAGGAACGAGGTTTTCAATTCAAGAGTGTACGATGCGTACCTGAAGGGTAGATTTACCTAAAGGGAAATCTTTCCAAGTGAAGTAAAGGACTACCGAGGAACCAATCGGATTTTGGAATCCTCTCTGCCACCCGACAGCACCTGACAGCTAGCACCACCAGATAGAGACGGACAACATCAAGCGGGACCTAGAAACACGCAACTTCGAGGTCCAGAACGTCGCACGTATGTATAGGGGGAGGGACAGGAAACCCTTCCCTCTACTACTAGTTACCCTCCCGAGAGGCAAAGCAAGCAAGAGGATTTTCCAGGTAGAGAAAATCCTAGGCATTGACGTCAACATTGAAACACCGAACAGGAAGTTCAGGTTAGGTCAATGCCACAAGTGCCAGACATTCGAGCACTCGCAGAGGGAGTGTCGCTCAACCCCAAGATGTGTGGAATGTGCAAGAGCACATGCATCAAGCACCTGCACCAAACCCAGGGAGACTCCAGCCACCTGCGCAAACTGCGGTAGGCCTCATCCACCCAGCTACAGAGGATGTCATAAATTCCCTAAACCTAGGATGGGAAACAAGAATCAAACCAGGGCAACACACAACACAAGGACAAATTGGTTCCCTCCCCGCCGTCATCCAAGGGAGGCTGCAAATCCAACCGAGATCTTCCCACAAATCATCGCGATTATCACGGCACAGCTGGCAATCCATGAGATTGGCGCCGAAAAAATCGCAGTCATAGTAAGCAGTCTGAGAAATCAGACTGCTTAAGTCAAGACAAACCGCAACACGTTAGAAATGTCAATACTCTCACCGTAACTGACGAACACCAAGTGTCGTAAAGAAGAAAGAAGGTAACACCCGGCGACATCAGCCGCGGACAAAGCCAGGACGCAACCCATAGGCAAACAATCAGCGGATCCAGCGAACCCTGAAAACCTTAAATCTACAGTTACCTATAGACGAAGGAGCTCAAAAGTGGCCTCCGGCCACGGTGCACCTGCAAGCCATAACCGTTTCTGTTTCTGTTCTAAATTCGAATTTTTCGAAAACTTATAGATGGTTTAGGGATTTTTTGTTTTAAACTGCTTAGAAAATTCTCCTCTTTCCTACAGTGTAGTTGAAATTTTGAAATTCGTGATGGGATTACTCTGACAGTTCCCCAATTTGTTAGTAGTTATTACACTATAATGTAGTGGTCCTTTCAGATCGAAACGCGTGAAGAGATGAGAAGAAAATAAAATAAATGAGAAAGGAAAATATTCTCCTAAAGATCTAATACTCCGTAAAAAGAAAGTTCCAATACAAATTTAAAACATATACTTTTCTTTAATACATTTGCTTTTTTTCTATCGGTTATGAAAGAACTCGGTAACCTTTGTATTATTAATTTGACAATTAAACATTTTTTAAGTGTCAACAGAAATATGTTGTTTAGGATGAAGGAATTTGGAGTACTCGAATTAAAAAACTTTGTGTTAGAAAAAAAAGCAAATAAATTTTTAAAAAACTAAAACATATTGGAATTAAAAGAAATTTTGTTTATAATACCATAAAGCAATTTGTCTACAGGCAGCATGCACCTCAGCTTCCATTAAGGTTGTTAGGGAGCACTTAAAAATTTCACAAATGTCAGTGATAAATATTCTTAAAATGGACGTAGATAATAAGGCTTATAAGAAACATAAAATACATGGAATTTCAGATGCGTTCAAAGAAAACGTAAGCAAAGAGTTTTTCTCGTATTTGATTGGCACGCAGAAGACGTTTTTTTTTATGAGAAACTTTTTGTTTAGAAATAATCCCACAACCTACAAAAGAATTGAGTGTGGGCTGATATGTGATGGTTTAGGGCGCAATTTACAAAAGAGATAAATTTCTATTAATTTTTATTGAAAAGAGGGTCAAAGTAAACGCAAAATACTATCTGCAGAAAGTTTTTTTACCTAGTGTTCAAACTATATTTGGATATGATTTTTATTGTTTTCAATAAATGGACCCATTCTTTTGAGAATGGCTTATGAGAATGGCGGTATGCCGCAAATATAATTCAAAAGAGTGCAACACAAGTGCTTAGAAACAATAATTTAAAAGAATCGTCCCAAAAATGTGAGGTAGAAATTTTATGAACTTGGTTCGTTTGAAAAAAGATTGAACCTGGTTAAAAAAGATAATCGTGGGATTGTTCAAAAACGTTTATTGTAGGTTAATTAAGAAGAGGTTCTTATAACAATAAAAGTTTATATGCAGTTTAATAATAAATTAGATATAGAGAATTGTCATCCATGCACGAAACGTTGCTATATAATATGCATACATTAGATGTTAGTATGTATAGTAGCAAAGTTCACAGTTCAATGCCTTTTATCTCTATTTTTTAAAAGTATTTTTCTGTTAGAACTTGAAACTAGAATGTATTATGTAACAGAATCATCGGTTGTCTTAGCTAATCTATATTTAAAATTTAAAAGAAACCAAAAAGTTTCCAATGTTTTGAATATCACTTATCGCATATAAAGCATAAGTAAAAAAGTAGTACTAAAATGAAAATTTGTGGCATGAAAGTACACAGCAAAGCATGCAAGCAAAGCTGAAACAACTACTGCTGGCTGAAGATTCTTTTATACATAGTATACAAATTCATATTTATACATATACTAATCAGCGTATATTCTTCGTCTTCACATAAAACAATGTCTACTTTACAGTCACAGACTCTGCTTGCATTATACTAGTTGTTTATGAGACATACTGTTTAACCCAAAATTTATATAATCAACAAAATTTAATTTTGAACTATTTTAGAAAATTTACTAGACAAATGTCACAACTAGCAAAATCTTAAGATAATTGTCCCTACACTAAAATAGACCACAAAAACGTATTTAGTTCATAATAAACTACCGAAACTGAACTATAATGAAATAAGTTTTAAATAACCGATGTTGCAAATCGATCTAATTTTAAAGTTTTAAGGTTACGGTGACAGCATTTCAAAGAAAACCAAAAAACACTTTGTTTTGTATATTATTATTTATATTTTTTTAAACAAATATCCTTATGATTTATATAAATTTACACAAATATTATTATATAATATACAGTTGTGTCAGTCATCAATTGAAACAGTTATTAGATTTTCCTACGCAGTTCGAAATAATAGATGTAAAGCTTTAAAGCGAATCATTTATAATGAAAACCTAAAAATTATCATAATATCACTTACCACATCTCTTCATGATTCTGATTTACATTTCCTGTATACTCAAAGAGTTTGTAGATGCGATTGCTGTACTTGTGTCTACTTTTAATCTCACGTCAACGATCAAAATGGTTTTGAAATTCATTTTTACTCCGGATGTAACAACAAAAACCCTCTCCGTTTATCATAACTACTCATGAATTCCTTTTGCCAAGTTATTTACCCTAAATAGAAAGCATCCGTACAGAAGTGTTTTAATATCATCTGCGTGTATCTGCAATGTGCAATTTTTCTCACAAAATAATTTTCTGTAATATTCCATATTATATATCAAATATTTTACTGTATTATTTTGTTCAAAAATGCTCCGAAAAGCATGTTGCTATACTTTTAAAAAAATTTTTAAATTTTAATATAAGTTCATGCAGGATAGGTTGCCTATAATAAATTTTTCAAATTTCATCTGAAAATTAATTTTCCTCGCCATTTCAACCAGTTTTCTTAGTACTGAAAATGAATTGTTATTACTCCTTTAAAATTAGTTCTAATAGCTACCAAACTCTGGAATTTAATTATTTTATAACTAAAAAGAAAAACGAGTAGGTACATTTCTATGTAAAATTTTAAAATTAAATGAAAAAATTATATGAAATTTTATCATCATTTATCGGACTTGATCCGATTGTACTACTAACTAACAGTATACATATCAGTACTTTTGAGTAAAACACCTAGAGTAAAATATCAGCAATTTTCAAGCCATGTATGAAAGAAAAATTAGAGTAAGAAAGCATAAACTGAAAGCTTCAAAATTTACAAAATCTATTGTCAGAAATTCAAACTGCTGACTAGGACACTGGCACGATGAAACTCGAACAATGACCCCTTATTGAATACGGAGGGGTTGTTTTCTATTGCACTTCAGCGTTATACAATTAAAATTCAGCGTACGTCGTATATCTTTTCATCTTGTTTCAGCAAAATCGTTTAAGTAAATATAAAGGTCATATAAAATTAAATAGAAATTCTAATTCAAATATTTATTATTCCGATCATGATATTTTAGTAAACAATTAAATTCTTTACCTTGCAATTAATATTTATAGTATAGTATAGTTTTCTGCTATCCTAAAATATTTTTATTGATTTGGACACCCGCACTGAACCATTTGGTAACGCTAAATTTTAAAAAAGCAAAGCTAACAAGCAGACGTACGTAAAAAGTGATTTATGATTGTGTTTGTGTTAATAAGTACTTACGTTGTTACTGAAATTCTAATTTTTTGATAACATCGAATTAAATCCAGGATCAAACAATGGTTTTATTTTAAAAATGTCAATGTTTCAATTTATAACTCGACATTCAAAAGGTTGATTAATAAGGCGGTTTTATGTATTTCGACAAATAACATCAAATTTTATCTGATGAACTTTGATTTTCAATATATCATAGCAGTTTAGGAATGAACTGTAATGCTTTCTAAATACTATGAGACTTTAATTTTCTATAAATACACATCTTTAGAATTGAAATTCAAGAACAGTGGGTAGGTACATATTATTACACTTACTAATGGAAATAATTAACGCTCTTGTTACATTTTGAGATTAAAAATATTTGGCTGTACGGATCAACATAATATAATTTGATGTCTTTCATTTAGAAGATTATTTTTATGATCTGTTATAAAATTTTTTAGTATCATAATTTATTAATATGTAATTTTAATAATTTTTTTTACTGCTGAAGCACTAAAATTTTATTTTTGCAAGAATTTCTTATGACGATATTATTAAAAATAAGCGAGTTATTTAATTAAATTTGAACTTCAAGAATATTCCTGGTTTATCAGACTTAATTATTCGTAAAATAATTAAGCCATATAATTACATTATTTAGAACATAGAATGAAAATATAAATAAATTAATTTAATTATTTTGGATCTTTGTGCTATTTGCCAATAATCAACAATTTCGGTGCTTAAAATTGACATCGACAGGAATTAATAGAAACTCTTTAAATTAGAATTTTGCAAAATATACCGAATATTATCCATATTCCAAGTTAGTATTTATTAATCTACTTATTAATTTCAAAGACTTCTACTTGAAAATTTTTATTATTAGGTATTAAGTAACGAAATTATGATTCTCTTGAATAAAGCTATTGAAGTGTTTTAATTTCTGTGAAAATAATATTTTATTAATCCTACTTATACCTCAAATTCCGCATTTAATTTCATGTCCCTATAGAATAAAATATTTTTTTGATGGGTTGTTTAAATTTTGAATTTGCAAATTCAAACTTTCCAATTCTATTTTTATTACTATCTATGCTTTCCATCTTATCCTATTTTCGTGCCGAGAATTACTATTTAAGTTACCTCATTTAGGTTTTTTATATTCGCATATCATTTCAGAACGTTCAAGCTATTTTAGGCATGAATTTTTTAAGTCATTTCAAATTATCTTTAAAAATAAATCTTTATAAAACCAATGTATTTATTTAACAGGAATAGTTGATTGAAAGTTTGTTTAATTCCAACAAATCTTTTTTATTTAATATTCTTATTTAGTTTGTCGATGAGACTTTAATTGTGCGAAGCGAAAGGTTTAAATTTTCCCTAGACACGTTTAAGTTGTTGGAAATCTATTGGATACTTTCAGCAGAGCTTTCCAATAGAATTAATTTTGTTTTCCAGAGTATACCGTAATTAATTCAGGTACTTAGGAAGTCAATTTATAACACACCAATTCACTTTTTTTTTATAAATATACATTTTTTCAATGTATAGTAAAAATTTAGTTTTATAAGCCTACATAAAACTCATAAAAGTTTATTTGGGATAAATACATAAAAATTGATATTTTATCGAAACTACCTATTTTTATAAGACAGTCTTGTAGTTTCAGTATTAATTGCCCTTTTTTTTCGTATCGACTCAAAACTCGTCAAAATGTGAAAAGCAAATTTGCAATTTCTACTTTGTAAACTAGTTAATGCTGACCAATTTAATAAAACTTTTGCTTACTCGTTTTATAAAGCTTATCGACCATAATTTCAAATTTTTCCCGAGATTAAAAGCGAAACGTTTTAATGTTGTATATCGTGTTGTATTTATACACTAAAAATTTTCTAGATTATTTGCCTCTCTCAATCCAATTAACAGTAATGTTTCTAATTCTGCATTTCTAGCAAAATTTCTTATCATTTTTAGGCAAAAAATATCATTGTCATGAATATTATTGCACGGTTTTCAATAAACTATTACTCATGATTTGCTAAATAGAGACATAGAGAGTAATAATTTATTGTTACACAATATAACTGAGAATACACCGTTGAACTACCGCTGCAATATCAATATATTATACCGTAATAAAATTTTTATTGCTAATAATAATCTGACGCCTAGTTATACATTGCCTATTATGTATTTTTTATAATTAAATAAATTACACTTATTTATTAGTCTATTAGTATATTTTTAAATATAAAATGTGGTTATCGAATTGAGTAGTAAAATATAATTTATAACTATCATCTTATCGAACTCTTGATATTTTATTATGTAGATATTGTGGTATTTCTATTTCCCACGTAGATTCTTTAAAATTAAGTTGCAGCTAATTTAATATTCCGTTTGATGCTTTATGATTATAAAATTCTCTTTATTTTTCATTCTACTCTACGCTGTACATATGCTATGGATATTTACAAAAATTTAAAGATATCAAAAATTTAACTACTAGTACATGAATTTACATAACAATTAATTTTGAATATCATGGAAATATTTTTATAAATTTCTTTTAACTCAAAGTTCATCTAATGTAGTAGAATTTTTAGTATTTTTATTTAGAAATAATTAAGAATGCATCTTAATTGTTTGTCTAATCTATTTAATGAAACTGTCGAACTTACTTTTATTTTAGAAGTAAAAATTCAATTAATTTTTATAAATGATATATTTTATAACAGATAACAGAGCCAGGGGTGGTCATATTGGTTCTTGACGAATAACTTCGTAAATTAAGGGCTACAATAAACTTTACGTATAAAATCTTTTAAAATAACGAGTATTGTTCCTAAATAACTGGTTCAATAGGGGGGGAGCGAAAGGTCTAATAATCTAATTGTTAGAACCCGTTAGATCTGGGACGGAAGACATTAAAGATATTGTATAGAATATAATTTGTACCTATGTACATTGGGGAACATTTGAACAAGTTGCCGAGTACAAAATTACAAATTATACTTATTATTAAAAAATTATAATTAATTTTAAAAAATAATATAGTATAAAGAAAAAAACCTGCTCGTATCAATTACACCTTCCTATGTAAACTACTTAGTATTTCAGAAAATTTTAGATATTTAGGTACATAATTATTAGTTATATACTACTGAAAAAGAATTGGAACAAAAAAAATATTGAAAATTATAACCTGCAGGGTAATAAGAAAAAGTAACCAATAGAAAAAAACTATTAAAAATTCAGAACGTGTGCAAGAGCTTGCGGATATTTCATAACAGGGAAAACAGTAGCAACTTATGCCTACCAAGTAACGAAGCTGAAGATGAATCAGCAAATTTTTTATTTTTATAACTCCGTTTAAATTTATTTATGTTACGACGAAAATTTATATCTAACAATAATATCGTGCGCAAATAAAGTCAATTTCCATTTTTTCTCTGCTATTTTAAATTAAACAAAACATTTTTTCTAAGCAAATTATTTCTTTCATTTTTAAATTTCTATAATATAAATTTAATTTTTATGTAGTAATTAGTAACCTAAATCAGTTTTTTTACTTTTTTAAAATATTATCAGAAAAACATATTTTATTTATATATTTTTAGATGTGCCAAATAATACAAAAATTACTTTGTAATTTAATGTTGGATAATATATTTTTGTTGTATTCTTTAGGTACCAGGTCATCATGATAGTTATAAATTGTAGTGTTTCTTTTGATCAATCACTAATAAACTTTTTAAAAGTTTAAATAAATCTAGATCTTATAATAATTAAAAAAAAAATTAAAACACAATATACTACAATAATGTGAAAACTATAAGTAGTCGCTTATTATAACATAAAAGAGCGATTTATATAGAAAAATATAAAACATATTTAAATTTCGAACGACTTAAATTTTATATAAATATTACTTTCAATTAAGGCAAAGATAATATACTTCATCTTTTTATCGTATTTAGCTTTTCCAATTTTGCAATCGAGATTTTTGGTATTTTCGTATTAAACTCTCTTTTGATCAATTTAAAATTTTTTTTAAATTCAATCAAATCGGCTTGTGGTTTTAAAATACTAATTGATTTTTTACAATTTTCTTTCTTTATATACTTTTCTGACTTCTACAAAACATTTGAAGCAAAGCAATGTATAAAATACATTTTAACTGTTATATAGATATGTTTATAATTTAAATCAGTCTTCTTAAAACTATAATGAAAGTAGGTACTTATATTAATTAATATTTTTTGTATGTATAGATTCTAAATTTTGTATTTTATTCTAAAAACAAACAAAAAAAGAATTGTTAGATCTACTTACTTGCCCCTCGCTAAACGAATTTTTGCAAATGAATTTTTATTTTTTAATATTTAAATGCTTGCTTATTTAAATTTTGCATTGAAAGGACATTATTATTAAAAATAAAAAAGGTTTTGACAAAGAATAAGATCAATAATGAATTAATGAATTATCAAAAATAAATTCTATAATAAATAATAATCGATGGCGTCTCTGAATTAAGCCCTGGGATCTTTAAAAAAATTAACATTTACTAGGTATAACGGTTAGGTTGTGTATATAAAACTTGAAATCGTGAAATTTCAATTTTTAAGGTATATATAAGTAGCATAGAATTTGAGGAAACGATATTCGCTAAGAAATATCAAAAAATAGGGAAATCGGGATGGGAAATCCGTAACTCTTTAACCTTTAACGAATAATTTAACAAAAATTAAAAATAGATATCAAATACAAATGTCTAGAAATTGTTAAGAACTAATATCTTTAATTATATAGATCAGATATGCAAACCTTATGAAAGTTTTTAAAACACCTGGTGCAGTTCAAAAGTTTAACGAAAAATGGTGCTACAAAGTTTAACTACAGTTCTACTACTTTTACTACTGTAGAAATTAGCTTAAAAAAAGTAATTTTATACCTCTTTTATTTTAATAACGTTATCTGTAGATAATCTTCTTCGCGCGTTTATTGGCTTCTTAAAAAAAGTAAAATTTATTTACAAGGAAATAATGAACGATATCAATTTCTTATATAGAAAATTAAAGCAATAACACTTATATAATATATTAAGTATAATATTAAGTTTTTGAAAAAATGTCGCGACGCCGAGCCGCCGCACAAGGTCTTTACAGCTTTGACCTTTACTTTTCGTTAAGCACATTAAAAATTAGAAATAACGTAAACTTAGTTGTGTGGTAAGTAGCCTAACATACAGGCGGTTATTTGTTTATAATTCAAAATTTCGAGGTTCTATTATGTTTTATATTTATTTTCTTTGCCACTTATAACTTATAAGTACAACGAAATAATTGTATATAATTGTTTCAGAAGGCAAATCAATGGCTACTGCTTACGACTGCAAATACATAGAGACATCGGTGGGTATAAATCACAATGTAGATGAATTGCTTGTGGGTATTTTAACTCAGATACGCTTAAAACTTGAAAATCCTGAAAAAACTCGAGATATATTCAGGAAAAGAAGTACATCTCGTAGAAATTTAGCTCGAAATAGGTCTCCTGCCTCTGGAAATAATACACCAACGGGGAGCATACAAAATTCGCCGAAAAAATATAGAGGATCAAGAACGTCGGCAAGCTTAAAAGTTCGCAATTTGCTAGGTAAGGTGTGGGCACGCGATAGTAAATCAAAATCTTGTGAAAATTTACACGTTCTTTAAATTTAATAAGTATTATGAGATTACTTTTGTATTTTTTTATTTATTTGTTAAACAATTCTTTAGATATTTAAGAGCATTTTACATTTCCATATTTTAAGGGTAATTACATCAAAGTAGAACTGATACGAAAACGTTGAGTGCGTCTGTCTGATCGTGGGTGTGAGTGATCGAATCATACTTATTATTATATATAAGTTTTTATATTTAAAAATTTCTGGTTTGATTCAAGTATGCAACTGACGTTATGTTTTGTGAATTAAGTTTATAAAAAGAGAATGTTTGGTTTATCTTCTTTGGCTTATATTATTATTTAGTCATTAAATTTAAACAATTTCCTAGTCTTTATCTTATGTAGCTATAATGGAAATAATGAAGTTTATGTTGTTATTATAGCAAAGCTAAGTAAACATAATTACAAAACAAAAGTTTCATTAAAATACGTTTCAATTTCATCATATATGTACCTTCAGTCAAGTACATTATATCCACATTGAGTTAAGTAGCATATAAAATGTAGTAGTAGGTATTAGCATATTTCATGAAAATATCATTCATTTTGACTGCGATTCTTTCATTATCTTAACATACACTGCCACTTAGCTTACTGTGGAATAAACTGCGAGAAACTTGATTGGCCAAATTTAATATAATTTACAGTGTTAGTTTTAACATTTCTAATTAAATTCTTTTTGAGTGTTACAATAAGTATATCTTATTATCAAGTTTTTATATGTATCTACTTTTATACATTTTTAGTAATATTTTTGTGATAAGTACCTAAATAATAAAAATATCAGATAATAATTTATTTCATTTTAACTGTGAATTTACTAACAGACTCTAAACGTACAATTTGTTGTTAATCTGTAATGAACCACATATCTATTTAAAAACTTTCTTTTATATGCAAATCAAAGGTAAAATTTTGTAACCTACCGAACTATTATCGTAAAAGTTGCCTTTTATTCATAACAACAAAAATATCCCAATTGTTGAGGGTCCATTTTTAATTTAAGTAAATACACCAAAAAATGTTTAACGTTAAATTTACATGTTTATATGCGTTGTCGGTAGATTAAAGGAATAGCTGTCAATGCGATAAATTGCAATAAAGTATTTCTAAATGTGGTACTGATTGCTGTTCTATAGAAAACGATAATATTAATATGGGTCCATATTGTAGAATATAAAGTAGGTGATAGCTGTATTTACATGTTTTAAAATTTTGTAAAGAGAAAGATTGTAATTGCTAATCAAAATCTTCCTTCCAAGTAGAATTTGATATCCCTTCGTCACACCCATTTCAATACTATACCACAAAACGAGAACGAAACCATTTTTAAGCAAAATAATAGATATTACCTATTATAAATTTAATTAAAACGTTCTAATTATAAAAAATTACTTTTGAATTAAAATTACAAATTATTGTAATATTAAGGATGAAAATTTATAGTCAATTTACTTTTTATTTTTAAGCAAAATTTATTAGACTTATGCAGCTTAAAAATTTGACTAAGTATTCGCCATCGGAGTAAAGGTACGATACAACATTTTTACTAACGACAATCGATACAAATAAATCATAATATTGCTCTCGAATTTTAAAGTGGTAAAAATAATTATCTTGGGTCAATCAGAAAATCATTAGCCGTGAAATTTTAAAACCGCCAATCAAATTAAAGGGTGCGTTGTAATAATATAAAAACAGAATTAAAATTTTAGATACTATGTTCTTTATTAAAGGGTCGGTTCTTTAAAGTAATTGGAGTAAGTAAATCATTTTAAAATGTAGTGTAGGACTGCTGACCAATTTTATTTGTGCCTTGTATAGGCTTTTAAAGATTTAATAGAATAGAAGATAAAAAGGGATAGGCAAAACACCATATCTATCCTGTGATTGGTTTATACGACCTTGTTGAAAATTTGAAAAATATCATTTACTAGTAGTTCGATACATTATGTATATCAATATCGTGTTATCTACGATACGATACAATTAGAAGAACGTTTCCGAAAAGTTTACAAAATATCTGACATTACAATCATTAATATCTCCTTTTACTTTACCTCCATTTAAATTTATGTCGTAATTTCACCCTAAAGACCCTCCTACGAGTAGTAACTTCAATGATCTTAGTTAAGCGTTTGATGTAGGGTTTACTAAATGTTTAGATTTCCTCGATATATCCAGTAGAATTGTGAGCTTTAAAACCACAATAACTCGCAGCTTGAAATTTATTTTTGGGCTTGATCCAAACAGTTCATATACTTTGTATTTTTTTGGAAATGTTGTTCTATAAAAATCAATAGGGCTGATACAAAACTCAAACAGATGCGAGACTACGTTTATAGCATTCGATAAAACATTTGATTTCACTATTTGAAACTGTAAATTAATTATAAAATTAAAAACTATGTACCTGTATCCAACAATTAGTCTAATTTCTTAAAATCAAAATTAAAAATTGTTTAAAATTACAAATTTTTAGGAATTATTTTAATGTGATGTAAACGTGTCTTAAGATGTCTGTTGATTAAGTGTACATAATCAGTAAAGAATGTACTGAAGGAGTTAAGAAGGTTTACAGTTTGATTGTTAAGTGTAATATATGTATCCTACATTTTCCACATGAGTATACAAGATAAGCACATAAGATTATCTTCGTGTCATAGAAAACGCAGTATTTTCCCTTTTTATAAAATAATAATAAGATGTTGTAATACGCTTAATTAAAAATCGAATACTTTAGAACATTTTATAAAATTGTAACTTTTTAAAATTAATGTGTTACTGTAACTTATATTTTATATTGCTTTGTAAAGACGGTGCAATTAAATAAATTCGAAGCAACATTGTAATATATTCTGCTATTCGATTTCACGTTCGGAATACCGGGTATCCTACTTAGAAATCGTAGGGTATTTTGTGTTATAATCGTTTGTATGCCAAATATTATGAATTTTGTAGTTTTTGTTGTTATGTGTTTATTTTAGGTTTATTACTTGTAATTTAAGAAATTGTACTGCGTTAAAAAAATAACAATTTCTTATTAACGTTAATGCACAATTTGGAATTTTAAAATTTGTAGATTTATATATGTAAGTGTTTAATAGTTATTTGTAAAATTTATGGATATAATAAAGTGTAGAATATAATAATAAATTTGCTTGTTTTATTGCATACCCGTTTATTATTTGCATTGCTTATTATTTTCTTTTAAAACAAAGAACTCCAAAGTTATTAAGTTATTAGTTATTAAGAACTCAAAATTATTAGTTGAAACAATAAAGTAGAGATTTAAAAAACTAAGTTGCTGCAAATTCCATAATAAAAAAAAATAGTAAATATTACAAAAGTGCTTTGAAAAAATCAACATACCTAAAGCGAGAATTAATAGTAAATATAAAAAATAAACAATGAATAAGACGGTGTGAGCATAAATTGATTTTAAAACGATTTAGCATATCAGGCCATTTTGCTACTGCACGACTTCCCTGCTGGCTGAATAAAATAAGATCCATATTTGCTGCATACAAATAACCTACTGAGAAATCGTGCTTTTTCTTTAACGTTTTTTAGTATACTTAAGAAAATAGAACGCGAAATAGGAAAAGTTAAAGGATCTTTTGCAAAGTAGTATACATAAAATTAATAAATTTACTTTTTAAGTACCCATGGGCAATAATAATGTATAATCGTATAGTGTTAGAACCCGAGATGCGCAGGATATAAAACACGTGCGTTGCGTATGTACTATGTATCTTCACCTTCCTCTAACTTGCTATAACTACAACACATCATGTAGAAGAAAATTAATGTAATAATCTATAATATCTAACGTAACAATAATGCAAAAACGAATTGTAATAGTATACTCGTATAACGTAACAATACAAATTAATCGACAATTAAACGATTAATCATAAAACAATATTGAAATTTTAATAAAGCCGATATAAAATTCAGATTTAAAATTTCTTTTATCTTTATTACCGTTATTTATTCAAAAGCAAACCGGCGCTTTCGGACAAATTAATTAACTCGGCCGTTCAATTTTATTAATTTTGGTATAAAAATGTTAATTAGTATTTAAGGTAATAATTAACGGTATACATAAAATAATGCGAAAACAATAACATTAAGATAATTATTACACCAGTTTTACAAGAACAAAATCGTTGAGGTAAGTATTTCATTTATAGCCAACTATTAATATTAATTAATAAATTACATGTTAACATTACACCACCCCGTTAAACAGAATATTCTACTTATTTTCCAATTAAAAGCGGTAAACGCAATTCATCAATATTAATAACATGTTATCGATCAGAACTATTTTACATAAACAAAATAAGTATTAATCACAATAAAAGTGTACCTAAAAAATTTTCAGTTAGACCACAATATTAAGAAAAACATTGAAGTACGAGATATCTATTATAATAAGAGATTTGTGTTTTAAGCACAGTTTGACAACTTCAACATTTTAAGCAACTTGTAGAGCTACATGTAAATTACATATGTAACTGATTAAACCCCATAACATAATTGTATAATCTTTTGTAACGCAATAGCAGTACATCAGTTATAATGTAATGTAAATTTTTGCTCTTATCGGAAAATTATACATTAACCTAAAAATTTTGTCGGCAATTTTTAGGCAGACCACAAAGAAACAAGTTTCACATTTTTACTATAAGAAAGATATGTCACACCAATGTCTTCATTAAATTTTTTTATACACAATAGAACTTCAATAATCCGACCCAACAATAATTTATGTTTATTTAATATTAAATTTACCTTAACTTAGGTATATTAACATACCTGAAGATGATAATAACTATTCTGTTGGGTAATATGTAATATTCTTATTAATTACAACCTACTTAGTATTTATTCCCCAGTATAAAGAAGAATTAAAAAAAATGTAATTCTATTTAAAAACCAATAACTTTAAAGATTTATCGGGGTTGCACTGTACTTACAAATAGCAAAATATATAACCAACATTTTATTTAAAAGAAATACGTACAATATTATAATACGTTACATAAATAAAATTCAAATTATTATAGCAATTAAAATCCGTTGGTGAGTTATTATCGAATACAAATTATTGGTTCAAAATTTAGATAAGTTTTCCCAATTGACAAAGAGTCGAGATCAAAAATTATGGAATGCAGAATAGAATAAATATTATGTACATAAATTTTAATAACAAAATTTACTACGTACTATATAATTATTGCCTTTTCTTAACTGTAAATTTTTATTTTCATAGCATAAAAATGCAATTTATTAAACCTGCAGAACTTTACCAGTTGCATTAGCAACACATTATTTTACAACATAAAATTAACGTACACATTTGTATGTAGTAATATAATGTTGTAAACTCAATTACGTCTACAAAGGGTTAATTAAAACATTATGTACAATTTTTCAAAATAATTTCTTCTTAGTCTTAAAATAATCCGAAAATTAGTGTTAGATCATGTTAGATTTATTTAGATACGTGAAATCTAAAAGTTGATAGTTAATTATCCATTTTCAGCTAGTTATGTGCATAGCTTTATCTAATTCTTCCAACAATGTGATCCAAAAATTCTAGATAGCATCATTGAGCACCTGATTTAGCATACCTAAAAACCAAAAATATTAAAAATAAAAAAAACAATTTTTATATTTAACAATACATACAAACATTGTCAATGTGTCAGTTTGCACACGATTTTTTAATAATAAAATGAATTAAATAAGGTAAAATATTTTATATTATTTAAACAGATCTAATTTCACATTATTTGTATTTATATAATTTCAACTTTGCCTTCAGGTAAGTAGAAATGTACAGTATTCAATAATAAATTCTGTTCATTGCACAAATCCTTCTAATAATCTGATATTGTGTATTCTAAATAACTACATGCCGATGCCCTAGGAAAAGCTTTGTCGATCATGTTTTCGAAAATAATAGGACTACATTACGAGTATATTACGAGTATAAACATTTCCCTAAAGTTCGAAAATCGATAGCAAATAAAAAAGCAAAATTAGTTTCAACTACAATTTGTTACAATTGTATGTATTATAAAAATTGAGTTTGATAAACTAATAAATAGAGAAGAAGCGTGTAGAAAACAATAAGAAATTAAATTAGTATAAATAACGAATACAAACAAGAATTTCTAATTATTAAAAACAGAAAATATTTCCGATTGCATAATAAACCCTACTGCAGAATTTTATAATCTTTTGACTAGGTTATTATCTGTAGAAATGAGAAATGGTAACTTCAGACGCGAATATCGGGCAACAATAAAGTTTAAGAATTTTGTTTGCAAAATACATTTGTATAATCCGATGGGAGATTTTTATAATCGCAGTGGTTCTTTTTGATTGGGCATTTTTTCTTCTAGCCATACTTGTTTTATCGTTTTAAATAATCTCTCGTGTAACATTTCACCTCCATACTTGAGTAATTCCGCATTTATACCATCTTTACCCGGAGACTTTCCATTTTTGAGTTTGTTTATTATTTCCTATACTTCTTCATAAGTTGGTTCATCTACTTGCTGGTCTTCTGCATCTATTCTTTCTCATTGTTCGCCTTCCTCTTCTCTAGTTAGCAGTCTCTGAAAATGTTCCATCCATATTTGTTGTACTTTCTCTATGTCATCTTCCAATTTTCCTTCACTGTTCCTCATTCCTCTCGTTTTTATTTTATGTCCTGTTTTTTGTTTCTTTAACCTTTCATAGAATTGACGATTGTTATTTTGTTTATTACTTCTTTCGATTTCTTCAATAATTTTCTTTATCCATAGGTTTTTTTTTTACTTTTATATGTTTTATTAGCTTCTTTTCTGCTTTTTCTGTAACTTTCCAAGTCTTCGTTTTTTCCCGTTGCTACCCATTTCCATTTTCAATGGAAAGAAAGCGTAATAGTGACCATAAGGAAGAAGGGAGATGTGGCGAAATGCGAAAATTATAGAGGAATCACTCTGCTGAACTCCGCGTATAATGTGTTATCAATGTTGGTAAACAAAAGATTAAAGGATTTTACAAAAGGAATAATTGGGGAGTATCAATGACAGAAGATCGACAGTGGACGCAATATACGTACTGAAACAAATAATAGAAAAGAGCTATGAATACAACATCAACACGTACATGATGTTCATTAATTTCAAACAGGCATTTGACAAGATAAAACGAAATAAATTGATAGAAACCATGCAAGAGTTTAATATCCCGAACAAACTAGTAAGAATGACACAAATAACCCTCTAGGAAACCACAGCCTGCATAAAAACTTTTAGCGGTGAAACCAATAACTTCACAGTAAACAGCGGGGTGAGGCAGGGAGATGCAATGTCGTCAACACTGTTTAATCTGATTCTCGAGAGGATCATCAGAGAACTCGAGACCAGAGGAACAATAATAAACAGAGAGGTGCAGGTAATAGCATATGCAGATGATGTAGTAGTTGTATCAAGAACTAAGAGGAAATTAATTGAAACCTGCAAAAAAATAGAAGAAGTTGCAAGACTTATGGGATTACTAATTAACAAAGATAAGACCAAATATATGAAGTGTCCGAGAGAAAATACAAAAAATGGATTACAAATAGACAACCACATGTATGAGGAGGTGAATGATTTTAACTACCTAGATACACAAGTGAATAACAAAAACGAAAGACAAAAGGAAATTAAAAGAAGAATACAGCTGGGTAACAAAGCATATTATGCTAACAAGCAATTGCTTGGTGACAAAAGCTTATCAAAGGGAACCAAGATCAAAATATATAAAACGTTAATAAGACCAACACTTACATATGCGGCAGAAACTCTATGTGTAGCTAGGAAGGAAAAAGAAGAACTATGAGTTTTCGAAAGAAAAGTATTTAGAAGGATATTGGGACCAAAGAAGATAAACGAACAGGAAAACAGACCCATGATGAATTTCGAGATTCTGCGAGAAATTGGAAATGAGGATATCGTGAGAATAATGAAATCTATGAGAATGAAATGGCTCGGACACGTAATGAGAAGCAACAAGGAGACAATTACGAAAAGGATCACAAAATGGAGGCCAATGGAGGACCGTACAAGAGGAAGACCTAAGGTTTGGTGGTGGGACCAAGTAATGGAAGACATAAGAAGGATGAGGGTCGAAGACTAGAGAGCAAAATTAACCGACAGAAAAACGTGGACAAGAATTACAAATGAAATGAAATCAGATGTTAGAATTTGAAACGAAATGTAAAGTGAATGGGGACTGAACCATCCCAATAAATGGTTTTGTAAAAATCTCCGCGGAGATAGCTAATATTCCGACAGGAATGATATGCTGTATTATTATTATTAGTGGTCCTTTTAGATTCCATCTCCGATAAAAACACGATAAAAATATTTGATTTAAAAACTTAATTTTCACAGATCTGCCATTTTGCTCTTTTTTCTTATAAGACGAATTGCATAACAATTTTTATAGTCTACTAACTTTCAGGTTTTATCAATAAAATAATCAAATAATCAATTAAATGCGCTGTCGATTTGAAAACAATCTGTTATGTACTTTTTTATAAGAAAATTCATAAAATACGACTTTATTAGTTAATAACCAAAATTAATTAAATAGCTATTTATAATTACACAATATATGTATGTATTTTATGTATATGCACGTGGCATCGCTATGACTTCATATTTGGTATTTGATAATAAATCGTATTTATTCTTTATTTTAAAACATTTTCTTTGCCGATTTATACTATTCCAAAAATAATTAAAAAATTTATCATTATTTTTATCCTAGTTTTATGCAACTTGTATTGTATTGTATTGTATTGTACTTAGGGGTCGATTGGCTACTGGAGCCGTACAGAACTGCGACCAGTATTAATCTTTTGATCAACTTAAAATCGAAAATGATCGAGATCTAAGCTTTATTAGAGTTAATATTGCATTATTATAGCTTTTTTTTAAGCAGAGCAATTTTAAAGCATGTTTAAAATTGTCAGTTTCAGCTCAAAATTTACTACTACTTTTTAGCCTTTTAAAATATTTTAATCTACTAAAATTCGTAGTATTACTACTATTTTTATTTGTAATAAAAAGAAAATATTGTTTTGAACGGCTAGATATTGCATTAATAAATTATTTATATTAAAACTACACAATTAATTATAAATTCAAATATGCCATGTTGTAGCTAAACTAACGGTCTTTAATAATCTGCGTTAAAAATTTAAAAATGATTAGTATTGTGAGTGTTGTAAATGACGTTCTGTTGCAAGATATCTTCATCAATTTCAAATTTCATGCCTGGTGCAGAAACTACGTCCTTTGTTTTGCGACAGCCAATGAAACTGAATTGTAAATTTAATTACGCCATCTACTCAGAAAACTTTTCGTCTAAATGATAAATCATGTCCTTAATTTTATTTTTGTATTTTTATATTATTTGTATTGTTAAGGTTTTGTTTAAATTTTGATCATGAAATTAATAAATTAAAACGGCTTTTATTACTCTACTTTTTTTATTGCTTTGTTTAAAAGTTTATTATTGCTGGCACCTCAGATGTTGAGTAAATCCGTCAACTAAAAAACTGTGATGTTTTGTTACACTGATTAGTTGTACACTCAATGACTTCTAACTACTCATTGTCGTGACTGCACGTCGCTGTATTTATTTCATTATTCTTAATGAACTTTTAATTCTTGCTTTTTAGGTTTAAACATGTCCTGAGCTAATTTTATTTTTTCATTTAATTATTGAACGTAGATTCTGACTTTTCTTAAATTTGTTATCATTGACTCTTGTAAGTTTTTCTTCTTATAAAATATTTTTAAAAGCTTTTAAAGTATAGTTAACTACTATCTTTTATCAGGATTGGGTAATGTTTTGGGCGACAGACAGCAAAAACTTTACTAGCAGGAATTTGGCTATACTACTACTAATTTACTGGTGTTTGAAGATAGTAGTGTCTGTTTATTCTATTCGGAGACGAAATTTCAACGAATTTCGTAAACTTTCTGTGATTATGCAAAAGCACTCGTATACTCAATAGTATAACAGGAACTAAATCATGTGTCAATATTTTAATTGGATATAGTATGAAACATTTGGCTACGAGAAGTTAAATATCTTTCATTACTGGTAATTTTAATATTTAGCAATTATTGAAAATCTTAACCCCTTTTCAAGATTTTTAAATTTATCTTTATTTTGATTTCTAATAAGAATAATAAAGAAAGGTACTTGGGTATAAAAGTTTTGTCTTTATCCCAATAGAAATTTTAAAAAATGAACAAATATTAATGTGAATAACAATATAATTTTTAAATATTTATTCAAATTATTCAAAAAAATATTCAAAATTAATTATATTTTAATTTCATTGAGTAAAAATTTAAAAAGTGGTGGCGTTATGGGTATAGGAATAATAACTACTATTACTACAAGTGAATAAAAGCGCTATAATAACGCGTATCTGTAAAATAAATCAAACTTTACTTGTAATATCTCAGATAATTAATAATGTCACAGCTAAGTAATCCGTCTGATAAAAATTACACTGGATAATTTTCTAATACCATTTAGATGTTTTCTTGAAATAACTTTGTTTAATGTGCGTTTTATAGGCTACGTTCTTTCTTATTAATTTACAACTCTGTTAACTTAGCAAATAAATAATATTCTCAATAATAATTGCAATAAATGGAAACAAACATTCCGCGACTTTATTTACTTCTTTAAACTAGTGTAGCGATAATGTTACTTGTCGTTATTTTATGTAAAATATGTAATTTATTCTCATTACAAGTACAGTAAATAAATAGTTTTACTATGATAAAATCTAACAATATTTCAAGTTTTTATTGTCTTTATACATAATATGATATGTAATATTATAATAACTAGAAATTGCTCCGTCATGAGTGACGGAGTTAATCAAGAGCACTAATAGATTACAGCTGAAAAGCTGCACTGTTTCTACGGTTTCTCGATTAGAGTCTCATCAGATATATCGGGGACCACACTGCTAGTTCTTTATAAGTTTATATTCATCAGATCAACTATTACGCTTTAATTTTGCTATTCAACAGTATTATAATATGTATACGAGTACATATTATAAAAAAACATCTTTTGTTTATATACTACAGATTATAGTCTTTCAAAAATTATAATGTAATTGTGAAATAGGGGCCTTAATATCGTATAACAAAGTTTTTATTTTATATTTTTATTATTTTTATCATTTTTATAACGTAAGTTTTTCAAAATTCATAGTCAGTATTTTATTTTTTTTTGTCAATGTGTATTTTTATTTATTTTTTTTGTTTATTCAAATATTCTAAATCCAAACTTGTTTTATTATTTTAATATTTATTATGTTTAGTTTGTTTATTTTAATTATAATGTAGTAGTTGAATTAATAAATAATTAAATGTTGTCTGTGCCCTACGCACACCCTGCGTAATAAATAATAATTTAAAATGTTATCTATTTTTTTTTAGACAAGAACTATTTTTAACATTTGCAGTAAAATGGTAACAGTTTAGGTTAATAGTTTTGTAAGTATGCATCTTTAGCATTAAACTACGCGGAAAAGGAAGCATGCTGTCAAATATAATAGACTGTCACAGTGTTAAAACGAGGTTAGTACAATAATCATATTAACGTATTTCATTCCAACAACAATGGACAATAAATAAAAGTACCGTTGTTTAAATTACCAACGTTTATATTCGACGACTGAAAGAAAGATGCCGACTAAAGCATTGCTATTATGTACGCTTTCGCTATATTTTTGACAAAAATATAAGCATACATTGAGATACATAGAAAATACTTCATTACATTTTGTAAATTTGTTCTGAAAGGCTTTACTTAGTGACAAAGAAACAATTAAGATTTGACCAACTTAAAGATTTCACAAATAAAAGAAAACTTAATTTTATACTAACTTAATATCAACAGTGAATAAGAAACAAAACAAAACAAAACAAATTTAGAAAACCTTTTTAGTAAGTAGGTAGTACTTATCTACTAAAAGGTAAATTTGTACGAATTATTCTAAATTAAATCATTCCTTTAAAATTTCGAAACATTAATTTACTAGTCATGTTAAAAATGATGTATCTCTGCGTAATTGGGTGATGAAGTATTGTAATAAAAATACAATAAAAAACTACAATAACAATTTTTGTAAACTTTCAAATTACCTTTACGATAGCTAGGTACTTAAAAGTACTAATTGAAAATAAAAACAATTTAAGATTTCTATTATTAAGCAAAAAATAAAAATGATTAATTTATAATCATTTGCTCCAATTTTGATAAATTCTTTATTTTCTAGTTCAAGTAAACATAAAATTGTCTAAACGCTACATACAAATCTTATTTATTATTTCAAGATTTCACGACATCGTGAATAAACCTGATAATATCAGCGATATCATACATATTATATATTATACTCTTATATTTTACTGTGACTGTTCTTCATCTGGTACACAGCAAGCTATGTAACTAGTGGAATTTTGCTTATTTCAATTAATTAAAATATTAACATTGCGTTTCAAAAATATACTATATATATATATACTATTATTGTATTAGATATTTAAATTTTACAAATATCTAAACTTGATAATTAGGTACCTGATTGATACACTTAATTATTTTGAAATTTATCAGACATATTAGAAAGTTGTTGAAACTAATCACACTTTGTTATAATATTAATTTAATAATAGTCCCCCGTGCTACCTCTGTCGCGCGAATTTATTTTTTAAATTAAAGTTTAGCTAAATTGATTATTATTGGCCTTGAAGAAAATAGTTTAAGAACATCGACCATGGCCTTTAGAATAAATTAATTCGCATTAGAAACTTCTGTTAAGTACAAGATCCTTCATATTCCATTAGCGAATCGCTTCTTCTTAAGAATAAATACCTAACTTATGTATTCCATATTAAATCTGCATGCCCCAATTAGTTTAAATAAGAACTTATTTAAAACGTTATAGACAGGTCATAAAGCTTAACTTGAAAGACATCAGTAATTAATTTGCGAACTACTTCACATACTGTTATATCTTCATGCATTTTGACCATATCGGTTTAATCAAAATTCAGTAAAGGTTTAACTTTAACTAGGTCATATAATGTAAAACTAAAAGTGCACAATTACATCAAGTTAACACGATTTTTTATTAAAAGTTTTATAATTACATAATTCATTTAAAACTATCGTGTTGACAATATTATAAAACTCGGTTATAAGAAAATTATTTTTTGTCATTGACTTAAATTTGATCGTTCCTAACCTAAGTGACAAGAGGAGGAATCCGAGTTGGTCAATTCGATTAACAGATGATATTTGACCTACTTGTCAATAAGTAGGCAAGAATAACAAATTCTAATAAAAGCAAACTTTGAGGTCTTGCACTCTCTTCACTCTTGATGATTGCTTCCAGGTATATGATTAATTTTTCAATTAGGTTCAGTATTACTAAATAAGTATACACGCTAAATATTGTAGATACTCGGCAGTGGTTATATATAATTATCACTATTTTTTGAAAAGAAGTCTCGTATTTTAAATTATTATAACAAATTTCCGTTACATTAGAATTTGTTTTACAAAAGCTGTGTACATTACTTTTTTTTTATTTGTTATTTTACTTAATTAAAATGCAAATTTAACTAGACACTGTTAGTATATAGTACGAAAATTACATATTATTACAATGTACTTAGTAGGTACTATGATACATATTTAGCAGATACTACAAAAATATATTTTGAGCACCTCCTTGTCCCTTGTTAAATTAACTAATAAGAAATGCGTTGTAAGTATTCATTACAAGTCAATAAAATCTCATTAAATTTATTTTTGTCTCTACCAGTATACAAGAGTGACTACTGTATTTGAAAATAAGTCAAGCACTGATAAAACTTGTGATCTTAATTAAATTTGAAAGGTTCAATTACGGCAATTTAAATTCACTTCTCTGAATATATACTACATAGTTTTCGATGCTTCACTAATTACTTTATTCGTGAAATAAAAATTGATTTAGAATTCGTAAAATTTTATTTTTATAATGTGGTGATAATTGTTAACAGCGGAAAGAAAAACACTACGTGATATTTTGACCTGGTATTATATATAAATAAGAAGAATATAAATGGGAGATACGATTTGTAACAACAATATTTTACAATTCTTATGTGAACTGTTATTATTAATTTTAAAAAACGACAATGAAAAAATTTTATTTATGAGAATACGCCTTCAATTAAAAACAAGTTAAGGAAAAATCGTGAGTTCAAGAAATCTTTTTTGGCGATTCTGTGGTTAGGAACAATAGAAACACAAATTTAAAGTAGTACTTAACGTTAAATTATTTTATAAAAAATATAGCAAAAAATTGCGTTTGGCATACTGGGCATTATTAAAATGATTTCAATTTAAGTAAATTAAATTATACAATACTAATGTAATGGAAATGTAGCAAACATTAATTTAATGCACGATTGTTATTAATTAAATAGAAAATTAAAACGTAAAGTATAGTTGATAGTTTATACAACACATTTCTTACTTATAAAATAATTTTATAAAACCTTCAATAATTGTTTGCGAAATACGATAATTTTAATTACTGTTTTCTTAATTATATTGTCCAATAAAAATTATGATTGTAAAATTATGAATGTAGAACTAGAAGGTATCATTATCTTCAATTTATATTAACCCATTAAGAGTACTGGTACTAGAACGAATTACAATAATTCTAGGAAACAAAATTGTATTACAATTTGTTTATCTTATAATTTTTATGAAAAATTGTGTTAATTAATCATCTTAAATTTTCTTCAAATAAAAAATAATATAAATATTTTTATATTTTTAATTCGCCCCCCACCCCTTCTTATTTACGACCATGAACCTGAACCAGATTGTTCACTTTAATAGTCTTTTTAGAGAATAAATTATTAGTGAAACGCGTATTTTAAGCATAAGATGTATATAGAAATTTTTTGAGTTACGAAAATTTCGTATGTTTGAAAGATTCCATCACGATTAAATTATCAGAAGCTGATAAAACTTATAACTACGAATCCAAGGGGTGATCTTTGGTGATATGTAAATTTAACTCCATTTCTTTTACTATTTTTTAAACTATGTTTAAACGCTAGCGTCTTTTATTTTAATAATCTCTGCTGTGAGAAATCTGCACTAATTTGAATTTAAAGAAACTATTAAAATATGTCAATAAAAATAGGGTTTTACAATTTTCACGAAATCGTAATAGATAAATTTAGTGGTTTATCTCAGGGACAATGATCTCTGATTGACAAGTGGTATTTTATTTTATGTTGTCATGTTGTTCGGTTTAGATGCTGAAATGTACAATTCTTTGTGTTTTTGAATCGGTGAATGACTATAACACCAAAAAAATTTAATTTGATTTGAAACTGGATACAGCACTTGAACCATGTACCAACAAGGTACATATAAGTAAAATTTAGATATTTAGAACAGTTCTAAAAATAAATAAATATTAAACATTTTTTTAAGTCAAATAATTATATCTTAGTATAATTACTTCTTCATTGAGTATATAGACAACTTTACACTATTATTGTTTATTTTTTAAACGCTATATTTAATGCGTTCATCATTAAATCCAAGATTTAGAAATTAAATTTAATTACTGCTAACAAAATAAAATGATTAATAACACATGTATATAACTTAATATTAGTTATATTTTGGATATTTACAAATTACAATGAAGAGACTTTTGCAGTTTTATAATATTATAAGTTTTAAGATGTCACTGTAGGTTTGAACGACATCCAGTTTTAGAACAATAACGTACTTAATAAATATAGTTTTCAAGTTTTTATTGCATATTCACAATCATACACACAATCAATGTTAAGCAATAAAATATCTAAGAAAATTTAGAATTATATTATATACTTCCTGTTAGTTTATGACTTCGTCCTGTTATTACCATTATTATGGCAAGTTTGATATCCATTTTGTTAGTTTAATAAGACAGTAAAATTTTTGATGATAGAAACATAAATCAGATAATCGTAAAACTTTTTAAGTCGAATTACTAGAAATGAAGTTGATAAATGGTTCTTATTGCATTTGAAAAGTTTTTATAATATTCACAGATTAACCATCACTACGTGGTTGTTTTATTACTGTTTAGTCTTTAGACCCACTTTCATTTCAGAGAAAATAAATATTGCTTTATTAGAAATTAAACTTAGAATTAAATAATTTCAACGTTCCACTCGGTTTCACTCAAATGTGACATATATATTTATTCTCAATATTGCAGCACCCAAATTTCAATTTTCATATTGCTAAAGCTAACGCCGAAAATGACTTACTTTTACTGAGTTAGGCAAGCACAACCGTTGCAAGTGATTTGCGATTAATTTTGTTTATTGCTATGAAATTAAAACCGTAGCAAGGAAAGAAATAAGTTTTTTTACCCAAAAGTATAATCTCCTTTTTGTGAATTTATTTAATGCATACCGAAGACCGAGTCAAGAAATTCTATCAAGTCCAAGATTCGACCCAAAATTGCCGCTTTATGACTCAAGCAGCGATCACATCAATCTACTGCTATGGTTAAAATGATCTTTTAAAAGTGAACTACGAAATATTTGACAAAATTTACGAAACACATAAGAAGAAAATAATTTATTATTAATTTTTTTGTTTATTGTCTTGTTATTTTCTACGCATAAAAAATTATTATACTTTGAAAAGAGTTGCACTGTGATTTTTAGAATAAAGTCAATTTCAAGATAATAATAACACTTTAGCTTAACAAACCTAAAATTATTTAATTAATCATAAAACAAGAGTAACATATGAAGAGATAAGCCTCGGGCTAGAGCTCTGTTTGCAAGATGAAATATGTAATGTTTGCAATAATTATTATAGTAATTAATCGAATTTAATCGAATTGAAATTCTGATATGCATTGCTATATTATAACATAAGTAAGGTATTCATTGAAGTATTCGTTTATTAAATTTCAAATGTTTAATTTTTGTAAAATATTAAGCAATATTTCCTTATTAAAATTAACATATTTTATGATAGAAAATAATTATTTGGCTACAGTTGGGAATCGAATCCGTCACTCTACTGTCTAAAACCCAAATTAATTAATCGATAAACCAGTAAATGTCGATGTTTGTAGAAATACTTAAAATTTCATCAAAGTGTACTAAATTTGAAATGCGAGCTGTACATATGAAAAAAATTGTCGAAAATGTAAATCGTGCAAAATAAAATCTCACTACACTTGACTATTGATTATTGAATTAAATTTATTAAACTTTTTCATAGGTAGTTATCAGAAACTATAAAATATAAAAAATAATATTACTCATTTATAACTAAACTGGATGGGGGAGATAATACACCTGTAAATAATTTATATAAATTATTCTCTTCAAGCTGATGTCCTCTCTTCTAAAATTACATCCTAACAACTTTCAGGAATGTACAATAGTTTCACAAATTATACGGTTATTGAAATGATTGATGGTAAGATTGATTTTTGAATCAATTAAATAAAACTATAATTTTTATAAATGCGGCAAAATAATAATCAAGAAGAAATTAATAAATTATTAACGAAGTGATAATTATATAAGCAACTTGTAATTTAAAAAAAAGCTGCAAAATGATTTACTTTAAGGACAATTTGCACAGGTTAATTTGTTTTTACAAAACTCTGGTTGAAAATTACTTGGGGCATGGTTTAGAGAAAAGTTGATTAAAAAATAAACGGCGATAATATGAAATCTAAATTCTTTATCGAGTCAAATTGCTACAAGTTAACCCCATTTTACGATAATAATATAAGCAATTAGGTAGGTAGTCCAATAAGTCTCGTAACAAAGATTACACATAATGACAAACTGATTTGATTATTAAATTGACTTTTTGACCAACGTATAATTCACATTTATTAAAGTCTATATAATTATTAACGGTTTTTGATATTTGATTAAACACCTTGGTATAAAAACTGTTGAATAATATGATATAATATTAAAAAAGTAATTTAAGAAACGGATTTACGAAATTGAATCAACATCATAAAATAAGCAAATAAAATTTAATGCGGCTCATATTGTATCGGCAAATTCACAGTAAAAACTTGATATAATCAATTTTAATGACTTATAAAATGCATTGCAAGTTTAAATGAAACGTGAAGTTACTAATATTCACCGATATTTTCATCAAGATTACTATATTCGATTTTATACTTTTGTTATAAAACTTTTCGTTTTTCTTTACCGCTGGTTATAACATTATTCAAATTTAGTAATGACTGTAATAACCATTTCTTTAACTTTCTTGCATCTAATATTTGTGGATGAATATATGTACGTATGTATTTATTCAGCAAAAAATCTCTAAGGAATTAGGTATATATTTCCGTTTTGAAAAGTAGGTAAAGTGCAGTTTCAGGTCATTGCAATAACCTCGTTCAAGGTCAATTATATCTTTTCTTGCAATCTTTGACGAGTCAGTATACATTTTCTATAAAATAGTCGACAGTTTAGTCTGTTTTAGAAATGGGTTTAACTTATCAAAATTACGACCTGACCTCTAATTTTTTTAATGCCGTAAATACCACCCATAGAGAGTTAATATGCTTTAATATGCAAAATTGAATATAAGTGCTAATTAATATATTAGTTTTCTTTGTGATAATTTATCATGTTCGTAAAATGTGTCGATTTTGACATAAGCATGTTAAGGTATTCCGATTGACCAACTTCAATTTCATTGTTAATGTGTACGTTAAAAATACATTAAAGTATTTTATTATTATATGATATTATGATATATAAATCACTAAAGTTCTTGAGGTGCTGTTTTTATATGCATATAATTAAAATTAATTAATATAATTAACATACGTTTTAAATATAATGGAAATTTCACATAGCTCTTTCAAGAAAATTTGAAATAATCAATTATAAATGCTAACGTAAAATATTAATTATTTTCCTTCCTTTTTTCGATTACAATTACTTTCCTATTTTCAATCAACATTTTTCCACTTTTCACTTATTATTAATCACAATTAATTTAATTCAAACAGAATTTAACCATCTTTATTATATAATTGTATACATAATATACATAATTAAAATACATAATAATTATGAACAATTTTGATTTTTGGTACAAAAGTTATTTATTAATCAAATATTACTTACTCAAAGAAAGTCCTAATATTTATTACATGAAATTATACGCAAACCTTGTTACCGGGGCGTATGCCAACCATTTCAAGATTTAGCGTATGAGAGTATCAACGATCAGTATTAACGAGCGCAAGTACAAAATCGTGGAATGTTTGCAAAGGATTTTAAAATTAATTAACTACAATGACTAATGATTCCAACTCCTATTGAAGCTCAAAGTAGATAACACATTAAACTATGGCAAAATTGAAAATTTTATATAAATTTTCATCAAAATCTGCACCAAAAAAGCTGATGGAAAATAATTACACTCAACATAATAAATATTGATTTAAAACCTAAAAAGTGTTTCGATGTTTTTAAAATGTTTTGCCAAACTTTAAGGTAGATATATTTTATACCTAATATTTATAATAATTATTATAATTTTATAATTTTAATTAATAACATTTTCGAAAAAAGTATGTATCCGGGAATGCTTCGTTTGGGAGCTGTTCTAATGTTCCTTAGACGGCTATTATAACACTATTATTTGTATAGAAGTTGTTAATTTTAAATAAAAACAATAAGCATTGCCTGCTAAGAGAAGACGGCCAAAAGAAAGTTTTTACTCCGTTCGGGATCGAACCGAGGTATCGGCTTAGCAGTCAACGCATATAAGTATCAGGTCGTGACCGACATCTAAACGGTATTGTAATATATATGATGTGGTGTTTCAAAGTGATTCGGACCCACCCTATGCATTTTTGTAAAATTATTGTATTAATTATTAAGTTGTAACATTTTTAATTTGCTAGCTGGGAACCGATCACTTTGATACGAAACCTTTTGCCAAAAAATGGTCGACGTTGATGGACGTATAATTTATTAATCCGAATAATTTTTGATAGGTTTTGTAGTTTTTAAAATAGAAGTGATTTATTTGATTGAATATTGTTTTATTAAGATTTATGGATGGATATATTGATTGTGAGGAAAGTTTAAACGGATTTTTGGAAGATAAAAATTAAACGGAAGAAAATTTCGTAATTAAAATTGGAAATGGATCAAGTTTAAGAATCGTAATTAGAAATTAAGTAAATGGTAAAAATTGTATAATTTTAAAATTAAAAATTTATTTAAGGAACTATAAAATTTGGTTGATAAGCCGGACTGCGATATGGGTACCATAAAATTTAACGTTACCATTTTAAGATTATATTCATAGCGAGTTTAAAATTTGAAAAATTATAAATTTAATTGGAAGAAACAATATAATACACCCCAGGGTGAATTACACATCAATTTTCGCATGCAACTTGAGGCTTCCAAAAAAAGCAACCTACTTTTTGACCCTGAGAAACCTGAGATAATAGAAATAATAAATTTGTAAAGAAAATAAAAACAAAACCAAACAAATGGAACAAGAAGCTAAAATCTTGGTCTCGGGCGAATAAATTCGTCACCAAACCATAGCAATATATAATACATATAATACAAAATATATATTGATTGTATATTTAGAACGAGCACATTAGCATTGTCATTAAATTGATGATAGTCAAGTGTCAAACTGAACAAGTCAGTAGATCAATGCATTGCTTAGTAACAGGCCCGGACTGAGACCTAAAACCGGCCCGGGCATTTTAGAGACTGTCGGCCCCCTACTTCCCACAAAAACGCTACATGTACTCTTAACATATTTATTTTTTATAAAACGTGTAATGTCCAAAATTCATGAAAAAAACATAGTTATTTTGTTTGGCTCTTGTTTTTGAGTTTTTTAGTTCTAATAGTGAAAGACATTCTGTATTAGTATTATTTTTTGACTTTGCCATTTTACAATACATCTAACAAAATGAAAAACAAATGCACCCACAAAAATACTGCTTTGAATTGCATGCAAAATGAAAAGAATTACATACTAACATGAAAAAAAATATTACAATGTCTTCACCACTTTGTATTTTGTTGACAATTGGACGACTTTATTATCATTATGTAGATATGCATTTCTTTCTTTTAAACACAGGTGTCTTTATTTTATATTTAATCACGAACAAGCAGTGGTGCAGCCAGGATATGAAATAGCTTAATTTTTTTCGCGATATAATCAGCCACTGGTTAGACGGCCCTTTGACTGCACCGGCTCATCGGGCATTTGCCCGATCTGCCCTATGGCAAGTCCGGGCCTGCTTAGTAATATAGAAAAATAATAAAAATTAACATTTTTTTAAAAAACGAAATTAATCATTTAAAAATATTAAATTATTTATAAAAGGAAGTGCTTTCTGTTTGTTATTTAAATAGAAAATAACCTATGAACTTGAAAAAGAGAAGGGTTTTATGCATCCTATCTATTTAATCCTATCCACGCTTAACGGAAACTGCGTTCTTTAAATATAAATGCGCAAAGTTAGTTAATTTCTGAGATCCTGTTCAGATCTAAGACTAGCTCCCACACATCCATAATCTAATTGCGAAGGTACAAATTGTAAGATTTTCGAATGATTTTTTTTTCAATTGAGAAGGAATTATATCAACTTTATTATTTTTCAAAAAAAAATTGCCCGAAAATGGTTATTTTTCGGCCATCATTTAATTCGGTTACCACGGGGTCACACATTCAAGTGCGTGCATCTATAGTAGGCTTGCTTGACTTCCGTGATCTGACAAAAACAGGTATTTGCATTGCGCTGCATCGCTGCTCCTGAAAATTGTATTGTATTTGCTTTGTAAATGTTAAAATTGTTTTGAAAAACAAAAATTTTAGAACTTTTTTAATATTTTACCATAATAATATATATCTAATTAGCTACTAGATATAAAAATTTACATAATTAAAGCCTTCGCAACAACATTTCTGCTATTTTTGGGAATAATTGATTAAAATTTATACTGCGATAAATACTTCAAAATTAAACACATTAATATCGCCAGATTTAAATATTGCCAATTTTGGATAAATCTGACTCATCGGTATCGCCTACACGTGCTGAGACTCTCAATAGGATTTAATAACTGCATTTTAAATTAATAATTTCTGGTATGTTTGTTCTAAATTAACAAATTGCACGAAGTAGTTTTCCTTTCATATCATTCTACTTTCATATCAGACTTAACGGATTCTTATTTCGCATTACGTTTTCTTTATTTTTATATTAACTTAATCGTTTTAATGTATGATATAATTAATGAAAATTATCTTAATTTATAAAGAATATTTTAACCACGCATGCAGCGTGCAAACTTTTTTTTTAAATAATAATTGAAACTCAACGAAGTTTTAAATTATAAAATAAATTTGTAAATAGTTTAATAATTTATTTCTTGTGCATAGGTCAATAATGAATTTGAAACCACAAAAACCCGTTAGGAATACATAATATTATGGATGCAGTCAATGCGTTTTTCAAAAACAAAATGAAAAAATATGCTATACACCATTGTAAGGAAATATCCGTTTAAGTCGAAAATGTCTTGCCTAAACACGAATTTTATAAAAAAATCTGTATTGTTATTATAATTTTTATCTCGAACCTTAAAACGAAACATTTTGTTAGAACATTTACATTTTTTATTGCACAGGTGACGTGTGATGTTCTGTATTGTTTGCACATCTTAAATATTTTATTTTCTCTTACATTTTATAATAATATATATTATACATAAATATAAAAAATTATTATTTTTATATGTAAATATAGTATTTTTTCTATAAGAATGTATGCATTTAGTAGTTTGTATTTATATATAATTGCTATTTTGGTGTGACCGATGTTTGTTGACTGGTTTGCTGCTTTCTGTATAAAACGAAACGGTAGTTTAATAAACAACAATTAAAATATCAGCAGATCCGTACTTGAGCTAAACGTGCAACTATAATGTCTTGGATAATATACTAAAATTAGTGGTAATATATTATTATTTAATAAATTTTAATGAAACTAATCGCATAAATTTTAAAATAAGAAAGAATGTAATATGAATAAATAAATATATGATAAAGCTAATCATAAATGCGATTTGATTATCAAATTTCTGCATTGTTGACGATATTATCAAGTCTGTTAATTGCGGTTCAAAGTATTTAATCTATCAATTAATTATTAATAGAAAATGAACTGTTGGAGTATCTCGATAAACTAAATATTATTGAAACCTACATAATAGCCATCGATTTAGAGTTAAAACAGTGGATGGATAATTTAGATTTGCATTTCACCTTGTAGATATATAACTCACTGGGGATGAACAATCGGCGATTCGCATAATTTTCACAGATAGTTAGTTGATGCATTACACGAGGCTTCGAGCTGTAACCCAAAGTAGAGTAATATGATCGATTACCAATTACTAGTTGTTACTTTATTTTTTATTTGTGCCGTAATTCAGATTCCACGTTAACTTGTAAGAAGAAATTACTGATTTGCAATTCAGTTTCTATCCTTATGCCCAAGAGAGCTCTACAACATTTTATCCCGAGTATATTCTCTTGAACAAATAAGATGATAGAACCAATCGGGAGCAAAAGTTTTAATAGAATATGTATCTACTTCTACGTCGTTTGAAAGTAATTTACTGACTTAATTTTAACACCAGTAAATAACGCACATTAAACATAAATATCAGATTAACATCTAACAAGATTACTAGTCTGTGGTGAAACAGTCATTTAAATCAAATTAAATTATAAAGAAATATCTAAATTTGTTTATTATTTAACCAATCATAGGTACAATATAACTTAAAAAGTAATGCATTTAAATTTAAAACTTGAAAACATTTCAGTTCTCAAAAATCTGTAAGTTTTTTTTAAAATTTGATAAAATATAGGTATCGTTAATATCGAGTTATACGCTATTTAAATCATATATCCATCGATAATTATAGTAAATTGTTGTCAAAATAGAATTTTTGAAGTAATACTTCATAATAGAGGGGCCACACAGTTTACTTTTAAAATTCTTTAATATTATGTTTGCAAATAATATTTAAACGATAAAATATTGTGGCACTTTTTAGAATTTCGCTCAAAAATTTTGAGATTTTTCAAATTTAATATGTTTTGTACCTGGTTTTAACTAATTATCTAAATTTTTAAATTATTAATTATTATGTGATCTTTGCTAACACATTATTTATTTTTTTAAAATCGTTTTAGAGAAAAACTTACCCCCCCATAATCACCAATCGAAAAGCAGTAAGAGATTTTTTGTTCGTTATATATTTAGGTATTATTCTCTTCAATATTAAATAATGATCTATGTACTCCTAGGTATAATTTCTTTTGTAGAAACACGAACTTAAACTCCCGCACGTGTGAAAAATATTACTATTAAAGAAAACTAATATAAGAAGAATAATTAATTAATAATAACTAATATTGTCATAAAATGCCATAACTTTGGTCTGGTAATTATCGCAATCAACTGTTAATATTATGGTACCTAGTTCAAATCCGAAAAGAAACTAACTTTAATGACTGTCTGCATTATTTTTTTTTGTTTTGTGGTTTTGTAAAACAAGTGTAAAAAAATTAACATTAATAACTCTAGGGTAAAGTAACTTTGGTACACTGAGATAAAAAAAATGCTTGTCTTTGATTCGGGTTTTAATTTGCGTCTCCAAGCATGGTTTATGAGCTGTTTGAATCATTCGATCATGATTGGAACGATTTCTAAATATATTTGTTTATCGGGTTTTTCTACCACTACTATGGATAAACGTACCTAACCTTCCGAAGAACAGATTAAATTTTGGTTTTGAAGCAATTATTTCTACCTTATTTTTTATTAATAAAAAAAAACAATCGAGGAGCGATTTTGCATTCTATTGTAACGGAATAGAACAAAATGATACAAATATATAAAAAAAATTTCCGATCAATATCCAATACTTAAATTTGTTGTATTCATTTATTATTAAAATTTACAAATTAACTAAGCAAATTTTAAAGATATATTAAGTTGATATGGAAAAACATTATCAATAAATTTAAATTAAATTGGCTTAATTTGATCTATTCAAGTATATAATTTATATACTATTTTTGCATATATAGTGCATTTTAAATATATTCGGCGTAGCAGTAAATTAAATTTAACTGCGGGTTGCGCACCTAAATTTTTTTTAACATAATATACAATATTAAAATGAAAGATAATTGAACCTAGTAATTGGAAAGTCATGTTTAGCTACATCAGATGTTTTTCTAGCCTAAACTTTTTTTTTAACGTTAAATTATTTTTAATTTCACTCTTGTTTTTTTCGTACTTTAGAATTTATTTTACACGTGTAATAAAAATTTTCGTAGGCCCTTAAAAGTTTGTAAGCCCAAGGCAGAGTACCGAGTTTAGCTAATGGATAAACCGGCTTTATGTGAATGTCCTGCAAATATTGTTTGTTATTTGTTTTGTATATTTTAGTTTTTTTTGTAATGATGTAAAGTTATAATGGATTATGCGGCATATTAAAATAATATCAAGTGTATCATTTTTTAAATATTTATTATTTAGCTGACATTTCCGATATTGTAACAATAATAAGAATCTTTTATAATAAGCACTTTTTAGTAGATTTATAATTTTGAAAAGCAAATAATTATTTAATCATCATGTTTTAATATCAAATTTTCACATTTTTTTGGTTATTGTCTGTAAAATAAATTTTTGTTTTTTCTAGAATGCTGTTGACAACTCAAAATTGATTATGTGCTTAAGGACCCACGTCAATATATAATTTTCTCTTTGTCTATGAACAAATGATAGTCGAGCAAATCTGTCAACGGGTAAGAGTAAAACGTTATTGATAAAATATAATATCGAAAAGACAAGAAATTTAATCTATCACCTTCTTGAAGGTTTCGGCACCCTAATCATAATTACTAAACTACTATTATTTATTTTTTATATAATAAATTATACAATTGGATTAGGTACTGTCAAAAATACTTTTTGATTTTATTTAGTCTTATTGTAAAATACTTTCTTAAGCTATTGTTGGTTACCACTGGTGTGGTGGTAGTTATATGTAGAAGAGGTGTCCCAATATAGGCCAGTTCGTGAAGACTGCTCAAAGACTGCATTTGAGTGGTATAGTGCTACAGAATTAACTGCTTGAAATCATGGACCGGCTTTTGTGTACTTGTGTGGCTTTAGCTGCTATAATTGCGGGTACGTCATTACAGTGCTAATTTTATTCAACAACTTTTTCATAATTATTTTAAATTCTAGATATTTTTACAAATTTAATTAACGTGTAAATGTGTGAGCAGTTAGATTAAATTTAAGAGCAAATATAAAAATATTTATATATAATTTTTTTCGATTTGTCAAGATAAACATAGTACGTTAATTTAAACTACGTGAACGTTACTACTTGTAAAGTGTATTATTTGAAATTTTTAAATTAGTATTATTAATGATGGTGATCAGGTTTAAATAACAACAACTGGCTGACAGCACATAAAGCTGTAATTTATTTATCTAATTATTTTTGATAAATTAAACTGTACGATATATCTATGTATGACTGCATGTCGTATAAAAACTCAGCTCGTTTTTATGACATTTTCAGTTAGTAAAATTTGCATTTAATTAAAAATTTATGAATGAGAAATGTTGCATCTCTGCGATGCCGATTGTAAAAATGTTAATAGGCAATATAATCATTTTCTTTTTTTATTAGATACTGATAACCTTGCTAGCCTAGATTTTTATATTAACCGTGATCTTATCAGTCAACTGGGCTAAGAATGTAATAAAAAGCAAACGGATCTGCACGGTGGGTTAAAATTTATAAATGAGACCACAAAAGTAGCAATTGGTTAGAAGTTATTTATTACAAAAACGGTGCTACTGTTTGTATATTAAAAGTCGTACTAAATTTTTTTAAAACAAAACTTTATACAGTTACGTTATAAATTAGATTAAATCTTCAATTCACGATTTTTCAAAAGGCAATCGTTTCCTCGAGGTTTAACTCAATGCTAAGAAACGCAGAAAAGCAAAATCTTTATTTTTTATGTTTTTGAACTTAAAAGGCTGAAATATGTTCGAACTTTCACTACCATTTAACAATATTTCAAATTATTGAATCGAACAATTTGATCAAAGATCTAAAATTAGAATTAAGGTCGTTAACTGCTTACGTTAAATATTAAATTTTAGTGGTATTAATAATTTATAAAATTGTTAGTAGTATTAAATAATTTCTTTCAAGTTATTCATAAATTATTTATAAAAAAAGAACAGTAAATTCGCTATAGATTATTTAAGTTTCCGCTTCAAGTATTCGTAAAAGATTTTTAAACCTGAATCCAATAATGGATTACCGAACTTCTTTAGTTTTCAAATCTCTGAAGTAACTTTGTGATTTTACTTTTTAGAAAATAAATCGTGTCTGTTAAAAAAATATGAATGAGATTTCACACTTACAATTAGCTGAAAGCAGAATGTGAACCTATTATGCGGCCTTTAGAACAGACCTGTTTTTATGGTATGAAATGTTATACAAATTAATATGAAAGTAATTTATTCAAAATAACGCAGACAATAAACCGCAAACTTAAAAGTGATGAGTTCAATTTGAGATCGTCAATATTAACATATTAGCACTATTCGGTGTAGTAAATTTGTTTATTAATATAATGATAATCATTGTAAAAAAAAAGAATAAAAACGATGTTCTCTAATATTCAGTCGTAAAGGTAATTAAACCCTAATAGTTATAATAATTATTGAAATTCAATTAAGTCGGCATTATTATTATTTGAAAAAAATTTTAATTTATCTGAATTATTTAAGTTAATAACTTATATCTACGTTTAAAATTTTTTTTCTTATTTTGCATAAGAATATGAGCAATTTATATTAGTGAAAACCCAAAACATTATATTTTATCTGCTGTATTTACCAAAAAGTGTTTGGATATATTTCAGTTCTTCCAAAATAAGTAACTTTTCATCAATTAACACTTTTATGATTAAAACAAGAATATTTCTACACCAAATTAATAATGAAAACCTGTGTTTTTAAATGTGCATATCCGAGAAATAACTTTTTCCGCTACGGATATGTAATTTTTTGAATTAATTATGCCAGCTAAGTGCTGCGTGACGTTTCAAGATTTTATCTTCTTATGAACTGACAGCCCATATTATATTACAAGGAATAAGTAACATTATAAGAAAGAACAGTAACAAGTGACATCATAAAGAACTGAATATGGAAGAAAGAATAGAATGAAGGTATGAAAAATACCGAAACAGAATACAATAGAAGAGAACTCGTAATACAATAAAAAAGCTTTTGGAAAAAAATTATCTACCCTTGTTACCAGCTACCCTATCTAACTAGAATAATAATATTTTACTTTTGTATATTTTCGCAGTTCCAGAAAGAAATATTTATTACCAAGCATAATATAACCAAAAATATAAATTATAAAATGTATATCATGCACTTTAAAAATAACGACTAAAAATCTGTTCCTATTTCTTTATATCATACATTTACGCAGTCAGACGTATCTAAAATAGTAAATATATAGTGCAGACGCGATGTTCTAGACCAGTTAAAATATTACATAATAATATAATAAATAAATAAATAAATTTTATTATAATAATAATTATAATAAAATTTTAAAAGCAAATAAAAATCTATTTCTGTGTGAAAGGCTAAACAATAACAAACAAAAAAATTATGTTATAGGTATAATTAACCAACCTAACAATATTAATTAAATGGAATTGGATACACAATTTTTTAAATAGAGCACTTTATTTCAATTGCTTGATTCGTGATTCGAGTTATGTTGTCTTATTATAAACATTATTTAAGTTAAATTATGTTTTGCAACTAATATTTTAAAGATGTTTTTCTATTATTATAAATTAAAATATAAAATATAAAATTAATAATTATTATTAAAAACAACAAAACAAATTTTTTGGTTTTTCAAAAAAATTTGATATGATTAAAATATAAAAATATTTATTTACATATTTATCTATATTAATTAATATAAATGTATTAAAATAATATAAATTATGAATCTTAAAGCTTATGTATTGATAATATTTAAAAACATTAAAAAATAAGTGAAAATAAAAATGTGCTTTGGCGAAGCAAGAACTTTATTCTGACCATGTTCTCTTGACAGATATTTGTAAACCACAAAAGCTTGTTTGAAATGAAGTTGATTACTTCATTTGTAATTACTGTTCTGAGGTCGCTGCTTTAAAAATATCCATAATTTTGTGGACATTTTCAACGATAAAATATTTTTATTCTGTAGGTTACACATTTTTTTATTTAAAGGTACAGATGTAATATAAAAAAGGTATTTAAATTATTTTTGCAAATACAAGATTTATTTTAATTTCGCGTTTTTGAAAAGACATTATTGTTATAATTTAATGAATATTTACTTTGATTAGTGCCTAGGTCATTTTTTAGTGTACATAATATTATGTTATAAAACGGTTACTAAAGTTCTTATATTATTTTATAATATAACGTAACCTATTTTAAATTTTTGATCTATTGGAAATAATTGACACGAAGTAAACAAATCACTTTGGCAAAGTTGTTTAGGGTTAGTATTAGATAGTATGGCAGAGTTTAATTCCAGATTGATGGATATAGGTACTTTTCAGTACATCTTCCTACTAAACAGTGGTGTGTAATTGAATATAACAAAAGTGTATTTATTTATTAAATTATTTCTAGATTAAATCATGCACATTCAGAAATATTTGCCAATAAATAAAAGAAGTTAATGAATACGTTTAACAATAATTAGTTACTGCCGCCAGCTAATATTTATAGTAAGATAAACGATACAGAAAGCAAGATACATAAAATGTTTTATGGATATCACATTTTATTTTATAATAATTCTACATATTAGATTATAATATACATTAAACGCACTGTTTATCTATGTATAATAAATTGCTTTGCTATTTCAATTTACATATACCCACTACTTATAGATAGGTTTGGCACGAATTCTAACCTTAAACGTAGTATAACAATAATATAACCTCAAAAATATTATTTTAAATCATAATTCATAATAATTGAACGGGAACAAAAACTGGTTAAGGTTTGTTTAAATCTATTAGAATGTGCAAAAAAGTTTCAAATTAAAAAACCAACAGTTTAATTGACAATAATTCCTATTGTGACAATTAGGTACTGTTTGATTTTACTGTTCACATGATGACTTTCTTTTTTAGTTATAATATATTCGGTATACAATTTTACCAAAACAAACGGTAACATCTGCTCCAGTGAGTTCAATCTAAAATTTACCATTTTCTTATTAATTAAATTTTTATATTAATTTTACTTTTATAAATGAAAACTTATCAATTAATCAAATCTGAGTTAATTTTTGCAAATAACTTTATCTTCTAAATCAACATAAATTGTATTAAGTTTCATGTTTATTATTACTTCTTAATGCATACAAAAACCTTTTATCATGACAAACTTCTATATTAAACGATAGCTATATATACCGCGAAATCAAAAAAACTCATGCTTTTCGTGAATAAAGTTTCTTATGACTTAACATAAAAAGCTGCTATAATATTTGTATAATATGATCCGCTGCTTGATAATATAATGCTTATGATTTGCAGTTAGAAAAACATTATAGATATTAAAATACCATCAAGAAATAGAATTACATTTTGACACGCCATATACAGTAGTAAATTAATACATTTTCGGTGTAAATAGCAGCTACTAGATTATGAAGATTGCTGTTTAATTGATATATTATTTGTGAAAGATTAATTGAATCAATCAAACGCAACTAATTTAATATTAGCTTAGAAAAAGATTATTACTAAATCTGATTTGATACGTAAATTAAATTTTTCTTTTAATATTCATTAATTTCAGTTTAAAGAGATTTATGCTGCTATTTTATTGATTTTTTTTATCTCGCTGACTGTGCTTCATTCAAGAGCTGTTTCTCTTCATCAGATTGCTTTTTGAATTTTGAACATTGAATACAGAAGTAGGTACCTATTATGATTACTTGATTGAATTATTAATTGATGAAGTATTCTTATTATATAGTAACAGTGGGGAATAATACTGGGATTACAGTGAGTTTGCCAAAGTTTATACTATAATTTGCGGTCAGGTTTTGGTAAGACAACATTAGTTCCATTTTATCGAACATGGTAAGCATTTTAATAAAACTTGAGAGTAGTATCCAATAAATAATTGCATAGCAAAATGAATCGGTTATAAAACTTCCATTACCAACACAAATAATGTTATAATGACCTGTGTCACCTCATCTAATTTGCTATTTCAAATTAAAAGCATGTTTTTAAAATTTACAATTATAATTCACAACAGTGTACTAATTTTATAATTATCGTAGACTATGATTGAACAAATTGGCGTTTCACCACTTTCGTGCTGTATTAAATAGCTTCATAAACATTAGTTACATAGTTCGCATCTAATGCTAAAGAATTACTTAAATTCAAAACATAAATTTTAGTATGCTGCTCTTAACAGAGACATTGAATCATTAAACGGCTGTTCAGCAATTTTAGAATTCAGAGGATGAGAGTAACCATTTAACTGGATAACAGTTTGCTATATGCACTTTGAATTTGTGACATGCATACAAATGATGATGTTAAGTTTGGTATTTCATAAAATACGTAGAATCTGTAACACATGAAAAGGAAAATACTGAAACACAATTTTTATGAGTATTTAGAAATTATGTAAAATTGTAAGCCTATGAATAGTTGCAATGAAAATAGTTAACAATGAAAAGATCAGGTACAATACAAAGTAAGTACTTCAGTCGTTTACATTTATGACTATTTTTTAATGATGCTAATTATTCATATGATACATAAGTGTGCATTATTTATTAGGAATAAAATTCTCGTTAATATTCTGAATACATAAACATCCTAACACAACGACAGTTCTGCTATATTTATCATGTCTTGAAATCTCATTGCTTTGTTCCGCAGCTTCGTTGCATTATTCTAAAGTTTTTATAGCAAACCTTTGTCATTCTTGTTGTAAGGAACTAATATTCACATATATTAAAAACAGGGAAAACTTGGCATTAGAATATTATTTTTGGATTATTTCCATTTAGCATCGAGTCTATAAATCTGTAATACACCTAGGAAACTAAAATAATTAGTAATAATATTTAAAACAGCATTTTTCTTCTATACACACAGCCTGAATATAGGTGTAGGTATAAATTTATTGCATTCCAAATTACTGAAGAGTACAGAAAATTATTGAAGCATAAATAAAGTAATAAATGTATAGGATTATATTTTTAAATATTTTATATAAAAACATATCAAGTTCTTTTTGATTTGATTTTTGAGGCCAGTGTTATTTACGGTGGGCATAGTTCTTAGCTTCATTTATTTTATAAAGTTTTTGCAATCAAGCCAATCTTCGAGCTTAATGAACCTTTTCAACGATCGCTAAATAATTCGGAATTAGATTATAAAACATTAGAATTTAACTTTCGTTTATATTCTGCAAGTTTTTAGCAAGTCAAATTAGCAATAAATTCTTCAATAGTTGAGCAATATAATTTAGAACATTTTAAATAAATTTGTGAATTAAATCGTTAAAATGGTGAATAGCGAAGGTTTATTTAAACAAATCTTTTTTTAATGACGATCAACATTAAATGCTGTTGTGTCGATTACTAAAAGGAACACGGAATTGCTTACTTTACTTCCTATTGTCGGAGACGCGGCGTCGACGACCCGGTCGTTGAATTTTGTAAGCTAACTGGAGAAGTAGGCCTCACGGTCATCTTCTTGCTTAATAAACCTTTCGTATTTGAATTTTCAATATATAGTAAACGAGCAGTACCAGTTTAACTGCTTGGGGATTTCTTTCTCGGCTACAAATCACCAGCTTCATGCCCAAATGTAAAACTACGTCTCCATAAATTTGTTTAGGTCAGTTCCGCAATTCAAAATTTTTTGTTCTTAATGAGTTAAATCAATTTTGTTTATATACATATTTTTTGTTAAATGTCAATATTTAGGTAATTACCAAAAAATAAATCATTTTCTGCTGTAGAATTAGATCTATATACAGTTAATTTGGTAATAATCTGGACTTGTAAAGAAATAGAAAAGGAAATGCTAGAATGGCTATTTTTAATGTCGGTCATTAAATTGAGTAAATGCTTTGTACAAGCTCATTAAATACTGTTAATCGTTTAAACAACTGTTTTAAAATATTTATATTTATAATCTTCTTTTGTTATCGAATTCTCTAAGTTCGAACTATACAAAAGTATATTCCAAATGATATTGCTTTTCCACAAACTATTTCAACTTTTATTTATCAGCAAAACCTTTGCTATACTTGATAAAGAGAAAAATATTTATATTTTATTGGCAATAAAGAATCGTTACTATTAATGTTTAGAACCCCTGATGCAAATCATACACTGTCAAGTTATTTTAATATATTAACTCTGTTTTCATCATTTCAAGATCTGGAAAAATACGAAACATACATAATTTATATATGTTGGTACATATCTTCTGGTAATCGTTGGTGTTCTTATAAGCCATTATCATCACTTACTTTTTAGTTTTTATACTGAAATAAGAAACGGAATGTTTAATTTGCTCATCTGGTTAATGTTAAAATTAATGTAAATATTATGAAATTTATTTCGTTAACTTTTTCCGTAAAGCACTGACAGTTTAATGTTTTATTTTACCATACTAATATATATTTTTATAATGTAATGTGTATTGAGATTATCCGATAAACTTGTAAACTACTTAAAGTTTAATTAGATTATTTCTGTTTAGAGCTTTTAAATGCAATGATTTTCATATACTATAAGTGAAATATAATTCAATTTATTCAATTTCAAAGTTTCAGTTGAACTAAATTATTTTATTTAATCAAATTTGTAGATGGATTTGTTGTTGCAAATAACCTGGTTTTAACTAAACTGTATGTATACTAAATTTTAACGTGTATATGTTATTGCGGAAACAATTTTATGTCACCTTGCACCTACTAACCGTGACATTTACACTATTACGTGATACTTGTATGCAACTTGTTCTTAACTCAAATTACAGGTGACATTATTTTCACAAAACTAACTGTTATGTAAAGATTATAATTTTCTATTTGTTATGTGAGCCTTAACAAAAGAGTTTCTATTAACAAGCGAGATTCAGTAGTTCAATGAAATTTTGATAAAGCACGTACGACTACATTGAATGTTATCTTAAATGTGTTGTTTATAATCAAAATTTTGTGTCACGCTAATGTTTACTAAATGTTTCCCAGCAATTGGTTTATTAAATTGACTTTAAAAAAATTTGAAAATACTTTAAATATTTTAAAATTTTGATCATGTTATGAACAGGGTAATTGTAATGGTAATAAACATGAAAGAAATTAAATTATTTTAGATTAAATAAAACGTTTAAAACGTAACTATTTTTTCTCAGATCAGTTTCAAGCAATTATATAAGGTTGGAGTTTATTATTACTGCTCTAGTGCTATTAAGTAGGTTTGAAAATTCAGATTTCTTTGAAAAATTTTGAAAACTTGAACCTGGAACAAAACCTGTTCTAGTCAGAACAGGTTCGGAGGTTCATGTGAGTCTTTAATTAAACATTGTAAACTTTATGAAAGAAAGTTTTATTTGATATTTACAGATCATTTTCAGAAAAGTACATAATATTTTATTAATTAAACAGATGAAAAAGCAAGATATTTGATCTTGTGGAATGTAGCACGAGTCGAGTGATGAAGGCTGTGTTTATGGTTATAACATAAACAAAAAGACATTATAATTAAATCACTTTACCATTGCTGACTCAGTAGATATTATTTCCATCTGGCATAAACATCTCAGGTTTTTGGCCAGCCATCATGTGCATCAAAATGGAGTTAAAGCAGATAGTTCAACACTGTCGAAACTGATGGCAAATTTCGCAATCGTACTATAAACCCCTCATACAATGTAACGATAAATTTGTAACTTACTAATGTGCACTTAACCAATCGATTTTTATTATTTTCCATAAGATCCATTACCTAGTTCTTTTACCACTAAATAAAATAAAACAAAAAGCATACAATGAAATAAAATATCTTTTCCATGACTGCTTTTAAAATATAATACCTCGTGAACGTAATAACGACAGACTACCATTTCAATCTAGTGGTGTAAGTTACAATTATCTCAAAACCAATGTTCATGTAGACTATCAAACTTCCACTTCGGAAAAAAAAATTAATTTACACTACATCTCAATCAAATATTATTGGTTCCAAGAATAAACACATAAAAAAACATCGCTTATGAGTTAACAGTCTTGCCTTTGAGGAAGGAGGGCAAAAATAGATTCCCGCGCACACTTGATATAAACTCAAAAATTTTGGCAGTTGAAGTGTCACTGATTTTAGCAATATTATTGGTCAGAATAACATGGTTATGGTATCTCTTTTTGATGCTAGAAAATAGACAATGACAAAGCACATGCTTCGCTATTTTGTCTACTTTGTTGTATTCATGAAACTTGTAATTTTCTACAAATCCTAGTGTGTTAAAATGTTAGTTCAATTTGCATCTCTAAATAATACTTATATTTTGAATATTTTAAAAGCGCTTTTATCGCTGCTCTTGCTTGTCTGCATTTAGTTTCTTTTACCTATCTACTGGCATGCAGTTATATTAGTGTTAGTATAAGAGAACCTTTAAATTTGTTATCTTTCAACATTCGAGTGCATTCCAGCATTCTATTCCAGTGACTTCTGGATTCCACAAGTGCCGCTTTGCTGTCGGTAGATATGTGAATATCATTGTCACGTATACATTTATCCTGGACTGTCTTCGTGCAGTGCAATATGCTCATAAATTCCGTTTGGAAAACTAATGTATACTTTCCCAGCAGTATATACTCTAGTTTAAATCAAGTTTGTCAGAAAAGATTCCAGCTCCTAAGCCAGTGGCGTAGCCAAGGGGTGGACCGTGGACCTGCCCCCCCCTCCCCCCGAAATTATTAATTCGTAATTTTACAATGACTTCAAACCATGTATAGATTTCTATATAAACGATTTTCAAAACACTAATGATACTATATTTGAAGACAAATGGCTGATTTTGCATCAGAAATTAAAAAGCCATGAAGGAGAACTTCCAAAATATACAATGAAAGCTTTTAATCAATTCAATATTGATGTTTTCGAATATATATATTATTTTAGAAACATTAGCGGTTACTACAACCTCTGTAGAAAGAACTTTTCTAGCTTAAAACAAATAAAGTCAAATTTGAGAAATAGTACGGGCAAGAATAAATTAAGCGGTTTAGCTTTACTAGCAGTTCACAGGAATGTGCCTATATTAATGTAGAAAAGGTTATAAATACTTTTGGAATAAAGAAAAAGCAATAATTTTACAATTATTAGAATAATAATAATTTCTATGACTTAATTTTTAATGTTTATTTATTAGTTGGAAACTATTATTATTGTCGTTAACGTTAAAATGTCTAACGAAACCCTTTGTTGGGAGAAATTTTTTTTTATTGTAATTTTTTAACTTTCTATTGAGCGCATGACCTTGAAAATTAAAAAAAAAATTGCCTGCGGCGCTATTAAAAAAGGCACGCTGCGCTCGCAGGCCCCCCCCCCCCCAAATCAAATTCCTAGCTATGCCACTGTCCTAAGCTAACATTGTTTTTAAAACATTGAAAGCATGCAACCCATACAACAATGTATGAGATATTGTATTTCCTATCGAATATAATGGATATTTCTGTCAGGTTTAAAATTCAATAGAAGTACTCTTTCTGAGTAATCTTCTAAGATTAAGACTTAAAGACTTAAAAAAAGTTACCAATGGTTTCTATAATACCTGTTTACTTTATGGTAATATTTAGTTGAATTTGATATCAGTAATAAAGGTGATATAAACTCTTCAATAAGTTAGTATTCATACGAAACATATAAAACGTTCATCTGGATAAACCAATTTATTATTGATATTTTTGTATTTATTGTATTTTTTAATGAAATATAAAATAATGTACCTTAAGAGATAGTACATGTTTCAGTTAAATTTACATTATCCTTGCGTGTTTTTTCTTATATTGTAGTTATTAACGGTAAAAAATTGAGCTACTTGGAGACCTTGCGCTGTAATACGCGGTATTAGAAGTGACCAGTGACGGTTTGTAATTTTCTAAACGGGCGATCACTGGAAATGTGGGGTCTAAGTGTAGTTTTACATATATTATAAATTCTAATTCAAAGTTAGCAATAATAATAAAGTATTTCAAATTAATATTCTATGAATAACATTTAATATTCAGCATGTAATATTGTTAGATGAATAGATAATAACTTCTTGTTTGGGAATGGGAATAAAGGGATTAGTACGATAACTGGGACTACAAAATAGAAAATTTGTAAAGAAATTATAGTAACTGAGAGTATAATTAACACATTGTATATATTATACTAGAGGGTATTTTTTAAGCACGTCCAGATTGTAACAATATTTATTTAGCTGAGAGAAACAGAGAATCTAAGTAAAAAAATGTAATGCAAATACTTTATTGGTTGTTTCGATATTCTTGGCTCCGCCCATCGACAAAAGTTACATAATTATAATATTATATAAATAAACAGATACACATAAGGGTCTTTTATCAAAATAATTTTCAATTTATAGCTTATCTCAGTTTTTGTTAGAATCATCAATATATCTAAATTGCAGTTTTTATTTTTTTAATATAAAATTCCGCTAAAATAACTAATTTAAGAAAGTGATGAATGCAAGCAGGCTATTTAGAAATTTTAACTATAAAGTGATATTTGACAAAATTTCATGGTTTTAGTATAAAAAAGGCGTTAACTCAAAAACACTCTTTCTTTGTTTTTGTTCTTTAAAACTATTTTTACATTTACTTACAATAAAAAACGCCTAAGGTGATTTTTAAGCGTTTTAGGATTAATTGTATTCTGAATAAATTTAAACTTAAGCAACCGCTTCAAGCCCCTGTTAAAAGTTTTTATTTTACTACCTATTTATTTCAAAACTTTAAGTTTTTGTTTTACTTTCTTTAGGCTCTTAATTATATTTTACTCTGCGATGCCAACCATTCATCATAGTAATATCTAATATACTAACATATTATGACTTTATGACACTGGTGGCAATACATAAATTAAGCGGTAGTAGGTACGAATTCCTTTAATCGATTATGCAAAATAACAATGCATGCTGAAAATAGCATTAATAATTTAGCACCTCGAGCATCATTTCGTTTTCTTCTAGTTACTACGTACATTTTGATGATTCAATATTTAATTACCCACAGCTGAATAATAAATAAATGCAGAAATTCATTGATTATCTACTTGTAGTGTTCAATTCTTTTAGTTAAAAAGTTAAAACGTAAATAGGTAATAATATTAGATATTACTCCTATTATTTTATTATTAAATAATCTTGGAATGAATTATTATTTCTTATTTAATGATATTTCACAAGTTAAAAAATTAATTTATTAAATATTATATTATTATTTTGAATTATACGAAAAATTTAAAATAATTTCTATCTTAATGTAGCTTTTATTATTATTAAAAAAGCACCTGGTTAAAACATAAAGCGTTATAAAGAAAGCACTAAAATGTTTCCTTGTGCAAAAAGGAAACTCAGTTTACCTTGAACCGAGATTCAGCAAATGTAGCAGATTAGAAAATTCACTAAATCTAGTCGAAGCTTAAAAATTCTAACTCACAATAAATAAAATATATCAAATTTATTTACAAAATAACTACAATTTTGAGAATTAAGCAACCCACAGTTAGTTTCAAACAGCTTCAATACGAAAAAACAATCGTCAAGCATGAAACGGTTCCAATTGATCAACTACAAAACAATGCAAATACAAAAGTAAATAAATTTTATTCGCGGTTTTTGAAAAATCTTTAAAAGAAAATCATAAAATATGAACGTTCTTAATAAAAAGTAAAAAGAAGCAATAAGTTCATTTTTAAAACTTGAATTTTTTCAGAAAGCTTATTATATTTTGTATTGCAAACTTTTTTTTATTACCTATAAAATCTTCTTTATGGATAAAAGTAAAATTCTTTCCAAGGTTAAAAATTGCTTAAAAATTTTTAGATTATGATTTATATAATATATATAAGATAAAATTATGCATAACACCGATAACTCATACGCCGTCCGTACAACCAATATCGAAAATTACAGTTGCGTTTATTAAATATAGATTTTATTTACAGCATTACATTCATAACTGAATATTGCTATCTCTTGCTGATATTCACAAATCCGTTTACTGGGGTGGATTAATCCCCATCTTACAAAAAACATATTGTTCCAAACAATTTTCCTTCATTCTTTCTTTTCACAGTTCTGCGTGTCTCTTGGCTGCTTTCACAATCTTCATCCATCCCCCCCTGTCGTCGATCTTTTCCCTCCATCGATTCACTTTCATGGTTCCAAGATCCCGCATCACTTGGTCCCACCATCTTACTCTCGGCCTACCTCTCGCTCTAGGTTCATTTGGCTTCCATAATGTTATTTTTCTTATCGCCTATGTATTGCTCTTCCTCATTATATGCTCCATCCAGCTAATTCTCTGGACCTTAATTATCTTGACTATATTTTCCCCATTCATAGTTTCCCTTATTTCACAATTCATTCGACGTCTTAGTTCCTTATTTGCCTCTCTCACGGGCCTCAATATCGCTCTCAACACTTTACGCTCGAAGATTCTTAGCCGTTCCTTCTCCGTTTCCGACATGCACAATGTTTCCGCGGCATACGTCACCACCGGCCTGATTAATGTCCTATAATATATTTTCAGTTTTGTGCCTCTCGTTAGTTATTTATTCGTTATTACCTTTTTGTTTGCATAAAATGCTCTGTTGCCTGCCTTGATTCTTCTCTCCAAATCTTCATTTCTCTTTCCTGTTCTATCTATCGTTACACCCAGGTAACAGAATGTCTCCACCTCTTCAAACTCATATCTGTCTACCGCCAAACTACTTCTCATATGCTCCTCGTTTCTATCACATTTCATATATTTTGTTTTGCTGGCATTCACATCTAACCCCATCTTATCAGCTTCACTTGCCATTTCTCTAAAAGTTTTACAGCCGTATTCATAAACGATGCCTTACTTATTCTTAAAAAACGACTTTTAAAATAGACCCTTATTGACCTAGTAAATAAGGTCGCAATAAAAACAAATTCGACCTTATTGGTCTTACTTAGCACTTAATACTTGTCTATGAATCTGGGCGTTAATCAGCTTCTTTCGTGATCTCGATACCAACACCACATCGTCAGCATACGCTACTATCTCTATTTCCTTATTTGTTATCGTTCCTTCGCCTAGATATCTGATTATCTTACTTATCACAAGATTAAATAGCGTCGCCGACAACGCATCCCCCTGCCTGACACCGCCATTTATTTGGAAAGGTGCTGTTCTACCCGTTGGTGTTCTAATGCTTACTCTGGAGCTATTCAGTGTCATCTTAATTAATCTCTGCAATTTCTTTGGTATCGTTTCTTTTAGTTTTTTTTAGTTTTAATATTCATTTATGATTTGTTTTTAATGTATTACCAAGAAGCACAACAGAATGATATCTTACATAAATCACAAAAGTATAATTTGTACGTCTTCTTAAATGAAATAAAAGGTACCAACTCAAAGTGAAACAAAACATCATCAAAAATATGAATGGATAAAATATTCATAAACGAAATTGACTAATAATTATAAAACATTATTTGTTAATAAAACTAATTTTTAATCGATCTTTTGCTTATATTATTCATTATTACATAAGTAAAGTCCAAATCAATTCTGCAATAATTGAAAACAATGCAAGGTTAACATTATATTTTATATAAATTTGTTTTCCATAAATATGCTAACTATTAAAGAAAATATATATATTTCCTATTGTTTATTATGAATTTCTTTAATTACCAAATAGCAATGCAATCCTTTAATTGCCTTTATAATTTAAAAAAAAGTTCAAACTATATACTAATTATAATAGTAATTAACGTTAAATTATGAATTTATATATTTTGTGTCACTACAACTGAAATTTTTACCAGTCACATATTGAAAAATGTACATAATTAAACTCGGAACATATTTTTTCTTGGTGATAGTATTTTGCCAGGTATGTTTAAGTTTTAGTAATTAATTAAATAATTATTTAACAAAATTAAGTTACCATTAAATGTGAGAAATTATAAATTACGACAAAAAAGAAATTATTTAATTATTTTAGGGAAAAAAAGATTTAAATTTTGTAAAAGTGAGTAATTGTCCGCACTCTCAAAACCTTACAATATTATGGCAAAAAATAATTCTGACAAGAAATAGTCAGGGAAAATCTACAGCCATGCAGTTAGATATATTGGTTAAAAAGATAGTGCTAGATGTTTGGGTGAGGATGATATTGCAACTCAAAATGAATTAAAATCTCTCTAAAGTAATATTAATATATTTTTAAATTATTAGTTATCGATTACGTTTTGGAAATGTGATAAATCAGGAAATCTCGATTCTTGTGAATATTTTATAAGAGATTACAAAGTACATAAACTATGCGATTTAGTTTCAAGAAAAGGCGAGTTATGGAGTGCTGCTATGGAAAATATGAATATTCCGAACAGGTGCCCTATTCCAGTGGTGAATATTTATTGTTTATTAATTTTTTTAAATACTATTATAACACCAAGCTTTTCTTGTTTTAAAAAATTTATATAGGTTTTTAAAGTAAAAATATTTTAATTGCACAAATTGATTAAATGCTAATAAAATGCCTTATTAGATGAGCTTCCAGTGATGGATATCGTTTTTGTGAGATACATCTATCTATATATATATAAAAAAAACAAATGAATTTCTGACGAAAGCTTCCTTCGCTGCAAGCTTAAGTAATATTAAATTTTATTAGCATTTAATAAACTTATTCAATTAAAAAAATGTATTTTATTATATTTCACAAGTTGTATTTTAATTAATTATTAATTATCTGTAAAATCATCATTGTGAAATTCTTGTAAGGTTTTTCAACAAAACATTATCAATTTTGTTTCAAGACTTCAAAAACAATTTCTATAATAAGGAATTTTAATTTTTGACACATTAAATAATAAATTTAATTTCATAGTATGATATAAGTTATTAATTTTAACTAAAGATCAAAACTTCGTTTTATAAATATCTCATGTTAATAATTATTTAAAAATACAAAAAAATTATCCTGTATGAAAACCATTACATGATCAGATGGCCTCAAGACAGTTAACTTATGTAAGGCATTTCATGGTCGATAAATCCTAAAGAATTAAGTTTCTCGCAAAATACATCTTGTTGAAGTGACTTGTCAAAATTAAACTAAAGCATACATTTAATGAAAGGGTAAGGATGAAAAATAAGCTGATGCTTAATTTAGTAAATGTAAATTAAAAGAAAAAACACTGAAAAGCTCATATTTTTTAAGAATGGTGATGTTATTTAACAATTAAACCATTCCGTCAAAGTAAAGTTTTCTAACCGGCTGCGTATAATCCGGGAAACATTTAATTTAGAGGGTGTAAACATTAAGGTTAGTACCTCAATATTATCCTGGGTTTAAATCTTGCTACGCGATTAAAATATTCCGATGAATTATAACAGAGGGGCCATAGTTAAAAGCTCATAGAACGAATGTACAAATGAAAACCAATCAATAGTTATGACATTAAATTTTTCATTTTTTTTAGTTTTTAATTATTTTTATTTCAACACCTTTTCAATTAATGTTTCTCTCTTTTTAAGGGAAAATACTATTTAAATAAAACTGAGATTGATGTCGATTCTAATTTTAAGTATTTGCCTATACCAAATGCTTATTGGAGAATAAATGTTAAAGGATATGATAAAGGATACAATAACTTGTATGTTTCATGTTTAGAAATGGAATTTGAAATATACCCTGCAAGAAGAAATGGATAGAACAACTTGAAATAACCGTCATGGAATATACTACCTTAAATACAGAATCAAAGTTAAACAAAAATTTTGTAACTTGTATTTGCTGAACACCTATAAAAATTAAATATTACTTAATAAATTTAAAATTTTTAAAATTTTAATTGTTTTCTATTTGTATCAAAAAATAATATTAATAATTCTTAATGGCAATGCATACCTAAATCATGTTTGAATGGAATTTACATGCTTACATAATTGCGTTAATAATTATATTTATTATTTGCTATAATTGTAATAGAATCGTTAGTACTTAGCAATGAGCTTATAAATTTCACGTCAAGCGGTAAACATAATTTATTAACTTAGCTAAAAAAATATCTTTCTTGGGTTGTGGTTATCTGTATGATAGGAACATTCTTGGAAAGTTCTTGTGGTCAAGTGCAAAATTTTATATTGCTACTTCATATTATTTAAATACTAATTTTATTGTATGTGATACTATTTTAAACTTACCGAAGTTGGTACCGTTGTTAAAAATAGCGTAAGTTTTAATTACGAGTATATACCGTGCAGCTAAATAATTAACAGATAATATATAACAGGAAAATAACATAATAAATGTTTTTTTAAGATTCCTGCTTTCCATTGTAACGGATAAGAATAAAAACGGTATCAATCAAAAAATATTCTTTTCCGTGTTTGAAAATACTAAACACTTTATATTTTCTCTTACATTAATACTAAAAATATATTAATAATATCACTTGATTTGGAAAAGTAATTACTTACAAACTAATTAAGAAAAAAACTATTAAAATAGTTTTCCATCCTCAAACAACAAATTTAGAATGACAGTAAATATATCAATCTGACGTTTAATAAAGCCAAGATCATGAAATATTTTGCCACTGTTGATGTTCATTATACTCGATAGCTTCTAAATGTATGGCTCAAATTCATCGAAACCAAAGTTATTATACCTGCATTTGATGCCTAATACTTGACAAATTTCAGATATACCAAAATTTTATACAATTCCTGTGATAATTTAGTTAATTAAATTTTTTAACTTGTAACTTTACTTTGAACGGATTAAAAAATGGTAACTGTTCGTTCAAATGTTCAGGACACATTTCTTAATTAATGTGAATTTTTTATAGCATTCTTACGAGCCATAAAAGTTACTGGTTTGTTTTGTCGTAATTAAGCTTGAACTAAAAATTATCTTCTTGCAGTTTTCAAATTTCAAAGTTTTAAAAATATGTAGCAAGTTAAATGGGAATGAAATGTTTACGGTTTAATGTCGAGTAAGTTTTTCATTCCTAACTTGCTGGTTTAGAAACTTTTGCTTTTGAACGATTTAGTTTAAGTCAAAAAACTTAAAAATTATTATGGTTATAATTATTGTTATAATCTAAAAGCAGAAACTTACGTTGATATGTACAATGGTACCTACAAGTTACAAAACATTTCCGATTCATTAATATAAATTTAACAACTTAATATTGTAATCGTGGCGGTGCACTTCGCTTTTTAAGTGTTCTGCTATTAGTTGGTTCATTAAAAAATATCAAGCAACTGACCGTTTTTAAATTTGTAAAACACTGTTGCTTAATATTACTTTTCTTTGGTAATTAGCGAGAGTTAATGGTTTATAATAAAAATAAAAGCTCACACGAAATCGCATTTAATTACTACTTTTGTTAAGTACTTATTTCTTGTTATAAAATTGAATTTTTGTTATCTTAATAACTTTATTTTGAATTTTGAAGAGTACGAAATTGATTAACAATAATGATAACGAATATCTCATCGTTGATAAAATTTTTTTAAGTTTTAAATTCAAGAAAACTTAAATGCGTTTTTAGTTATTAGTAGGAGTTATAGAAATGAAGTTACATTTTATTAATTAACTACTTATTTATATTGATATTATGTGTTATTTTTTATTTAGATTGATATAGCATTGTTGTAAATGTTGAAGAATTTGCAATTGACCAGAAATATCGAATAATAATTAACTAGCTTAAAGTGCAAGCATGGTCGTATTCAAGTGACTACAGTGGTTAATGCCGTAGTCGTTGGTTAGCTCCCAAAACAAGTACATTACAAAATTTACTTCACTGAACGTTTGAGTTACTTTTGTAAAGATTTTATATTTAAATTTAGTTCAAATTAAAGATAGCATAATTGTTGTTGCCGGAAGTTGTGCTAAAAGTTCCTAATTCATATTATGACGGTTTCCTCTAGAAAGGCGTGATAAACTTTATATAAGTTTACATTAGTGTAATGATTTGTTAAGTTGATAAAATTAAGTTTAATGAAAACATAATAATTGCATAAACTTAACCTGTTATTGTGCAGTAATATTTATTTGTTTAACTAAAATTATAAGGAGTAATACAAAGTTATGATTGAATAAATTTGAATGTCACAAAATAATTCTGATGTTTGAAAATTAAAATATATCTTCATTCGTTTGTGACTTTGATTACAGTAGCGATCTTTATTATTTTTGAGTAATTTTTTCTGAAAGCGATAAATTATAGTAGTACCTAAATATAGTAAAAATTATAAATTTGGTATCCTAATTATTCTAGAATCTATTCTAGAATCCTAAATGTGCTATTTTTAAAATTTTATTTTTCTCTATAGAGTGATAACTAATAACTCTCTAGTAATTAATTATAGATTGAAGAGGTATTCTCCAGGTAGATTAGATTTTAATCTAATGGAAATTTGAGATGGAAATCTAATGTGGAAATTTTCTTCTCTCTAGAGATTTTGATTTAATAAATTTTTCTACCTAACTCCTTTTAACGTTTGATTATAATTCAATTATCATAAAATGGTTTAACAATTACTTAATCGGCAGAACTCAAAGTGCTAAAATCAGTAACTCCTTTCTGATGTCATGGTAACGTCTGCGGGAGTTCTTTAAGATTGTTTCTCAAATTTATATATTATCTTTAAACGCTTAGATGTTAGGTTGCTTTTCGTACTTCATGTTTTTGGTATCGGATTTACATAAATTAACTTGAAGAAGCTCACGCAAGTTTTTCAAATACATATCTTACAACCGTGGGCTTTCAATTAAAAACTTTTTTGATGAAAGAAAGTATTTTAAAATAAGATGCATAATTCAATGTCTGATTACACTTGGTTTATTAGACTGATTCATAAACGTTAACTATTTTCTCGTTTTATTTAATCTTTAATATACAAATTTTTAACTTGTGATTTTATAGCTTTTATAGTTATTATACATATTAGTAATTTATTCTATTTATATTAGTCAATTCTACGATGCTTTTATTATTATTTTCTAGTAGTGTAAACATTTTTTTTTATAGAAACTAATATTGAATTCTGCAGGAAAAAAAGACTTCGAGTAATTTAATATAAACATCAAATACATATTCTATATTTTTTGTATTACAAAAATATTAAAGTTGTGTAGTTATGAAAGAAGTAAATATTGCAGATATTTCTTGAAATGTCAACTAGAGCAGTTCTACGTGCATCTTTATAAAATAAACGTTAGCATTAAAGATGAGAGTTTAAAATTCGCAAATGCTAAATAATTGAAAAGTTAAAGTTTAATATTGTACAAAATTTAACAATTTCTCGTATGAGAAAGATGGCCGAATAAATATACACATCAAGTTAGCAATACTAAGCTTTAACCGCCATAAGAATTTTACTGATTTTCGATTTCAATATCAAATTATTTTATTCAAAATTTTTCACTCGGCATTGATTTTTTCAGAACCAAATTAATGAAAATAAAATAAAAATTAAACTTATCATTTTTCTAAACGACATGAAGACTTGAACGACTTTAATGCCGTAATAGCTATATTTCTGCAACTAGTAATAAAAAATTACTTTTTCATGTGTTACACACAAGATTCTTTTTGTTAGTTTGTGAATTTCAAAAATAAGAAAAAATTTATTTCTTTTAATTGCATGATATTGAAATGTTGATTCTTTTTAAAATTAATTTTATTGTCATTTTTCTTTTTATTTTTTATACAGCACTGCATTTTTGTACAACAGTGAATCTTTTTGATGATTATAAAATACTGATATTGCGATAACCCAAATAACTTAAAAGCCAATTTATCATCTATTGTTAGACCAAAGCATTTAATTTCACTAAATAATACTTCAATATGAATACCATCAATCATAACATATATCAATATTTTTGTCATTTATATAATCACACATTTACATAGTTTTATTTATGTACATTTCCGCTTTTTCATATGGCACCAACCCTTACAGTTTGTCTAAATCTTCATATATTTTTCTTACACAATCTTTTTATTGCCTTTGTCAATGTCACCAAATTAGTCAATTTCAGCGTTTCACTTAATATCGGCGTAATATTTGCATATTAGAATTAATCGCACACCATGAATTGTTCCTTGAGGTACTCCGAATACAATTTACTGTAATATTTTTGTATCAACCGCTTCTTTCTTTTCATCAAAGCTATTTAAAGGTACAAAACAATCATTCTTACTAAATATGGAGTTAATGCGCAATTCACAATTACCTCTTTTTTGAAGACAAAGTGATATTCTGCAACTGATTATTATTAACTATACTGTCTACCATATTTGTCAGGTTTTCTTGAGGAATTTTTCGTCCTACTTACATTAGAGGCGTATTGACTACTTCATTTTTAAAAGAGATAGTCTACTACAAATTTTAACTAGATAATTTTTTATTATTGACATTAAATTTTTACCAATCAAATCAATTATATCTTTAAACATATTATAGTACTATTATTATAATTAGTTACATTAATTATGAAATGGAACTTTTAAATAAGGTTGTATCAAGAACTATCATTTGGATAGTCTTAAGTGTGTAATGAAGATGTTGAAGTCTTAGCGTGGGGAAAGTCTTGTTATGCAAGGAGCATCAAATTGGTGTAATCTGTTCGGAGGAAATTTATATCTATGGGGCAACATAAACCGCTTTAATTCTCCCCTTATCGTTTATGCGAAAGCACTAGGCCGTTTCGACACGAGGACCCTTGAGAATAAAATGATTCTGAATGATATGTTATTGCTCTACAAGTTTTGAACGTTGTCGTGTTTATTGCTTATTTTGACTTTGGAGTCTTTTTCAGAGTTACGAAATAGAATGAATTGTCTTACTTGAGTGTTGCCGATAATAATAGCTATGGGTCTTTCACAATTAGCAAATTTATAGAAACATACAATGCTAAACTATCTCGGGTTGGTCTATTAGTTTAAGAACCTATGCCCTCTTTGGTTAACAAGCTTTGCTTGCGATTGATAGATTCTGCTGGTTTTTGTACTTATTTTAATGTTCTTATTCGCAATGTAACGTGTGCTTATCTTATTGTGTAAATTTAATAGAAAATATACACGGTTGCGATGCAATTGCGCGATATAGCTGTACCTTGTAGGTATGTACATAATATATTTTATATAATCTCGTGTGCTGTAATTGGCTCACCTCACTATATCGCTCTATATAGGGTTGGGAGCAAAGTTATATGTTTGCTAGAAAATATTTATCATTTAAAACATATTATACATATAAATATATTAACAAAATTAATAGTGTGATATTAATAACTTCATTATACATTTATGAACTTCAAGCTTTAGCACAAAATTTTGTTATTGCCCCACTCGCTTTAACTGAAAATTTCCTAAAAGTTGGAGATGGTATTTGTAATAGCGGAACGGAAGTACTGGAGTAAAAACTTGAAAAGATTTCTCGAATTCTTATGAATAAAATCCTGTTTTCATATTAGCACGTGTTCTATTCCAATTTATTCTAATTAATTATGTGTCTGACAAATTATAAATTATTGTTACAGGTATTGCTGCTGTTCGAGATTCATCGTGCCCTAGAATTTGCACCGCTCAAGGTTATGGTGATCCCGTATGTGGAACCGACGGCGTTATTTATACAAACATATGTGAACTAAAGAAGAAGACCTGTGGCAAAGGTAAACTAATAATTACGTAATACATGCAATTGCATGTTTGTGACAAACACTGATGCATGCTATAATATTGTATTGAATTTTGCACTGAAATTAAAATTTACAAAATACGACTGCCGAAAAATGCCTGCTGGTCATACAACCAGTTTTTAAATCTCTTTCTGATTACATGGAGCTTTAAATCTTGGCATCTTATATTAGTTTGTTTTAATTTATTATTTTAAAGATTCATAGCCATGGGTAGATTTATTTTTTAAATGTAAAATAAAATAACGCGACTGAATAATTTTTATAGCAAATTTTCGAGTAAGTAGCGTTAAGATTTTATTTTACGCTTATTAACCTTTACAAAAGTTTGCGCCGAAGTTATATAAATAAGGTACGAGAAAATACAAATTTTTAAAACGTAAAAATATTCTAAGAAAAACAGAATATTTTCTCACTCGAATAAGTTTACATTAAATATAAACATCAAAGTAAAATTTTTAATTTTCAAAAAATGTTAAGCTAATTGTTATGTTCAATTAAATGTATTTGTGATATAATAATTATTATTCAACATGCCACTGGAAAGTTAACTTTTATAATTACATGAATTTACATACTATATGTATGAATGTGCTTAATCTTTTATATCAAAACAAATTAAATAAAACAGTTATTTTTGAGTTTTATTTAATTAAAAATCCTCTGAAGAATTTATCAAAAAATTTGCTCATCTAAGTTTGAACTGGATATTTTCATTTTTTTTTTCGAGCAATTTTATAATTTCTTTATTATAAAAAGCATCGTACACACATCATCATGTAATGAAAGCCGATATTTTATATTACAACAATCAATCATTTGTTCGATAATTTGTAATCATTAACTGTTTTACTCGAAATTGCGACAGCGTATACTGCTATGTCAATTTCGGTTGCTGATTTATTATTCTAATTAAAAATAACGTCAAAATACCTGCATTGATAGAAAAAATTTTAAATTGCTATGATAAATGTTACAGATTCTGGAATCGAAAATCAAATTAGTAAGTTTCAACAAAATATTATTATCGATTCCGTCATATAATATAATACTCAAATAAAAAAGTTTCATAAGGCAGGAATAAAATACAATAATAGGTAGAGATACATAATATTATTTTTATAAATTTTAAAGTTTTTTGTTAAAGTCAAAATCGAAATTCTATATAATACGAAATTGAACATTGGGTTTTGGAGAGTTGAGTTTAATTGTTGTAGTTTGTTTCAAATTAACTATTTTCGCATATTTTATCAAATATTACAAATATACTTTATTTTAAATACTCAGGATTGTTGTATAAATTTACTAGTTTGATAACAACTAGCAACGTTTTAAACTGTGTAGAAAATTGTTCAAAGCATGAAATAGCTCTAGAAAACGATAGTACATTGTTAGAGAATTCACAGATTAAAATAGATTAAGTTTGCTATACGTGCGCATTGTATACACAGTCGAGCATAAAAGTGAGAAAAATGGTTTATTTTTTATAAAAGGTGTCACGGTTTCTTTGTTATTTCCTGTAGTTATTTTCCATTCATTACATTAAAATAGATAGATTCGTTTTTGTATTTATTCCGCATTGTAAAGAAGTTCCAAATACAAAAATCAATCTATAGAATATGAAAACTTTTTTAAACCAGTTCTAATAACACACTGAATTTTACTTTTAATCGAATTGAGTAACTTTCACTTTCAAATATTTTTAATTTCACTTGACCGAAAACTAATATACCAATTATCTTTTTAGGTGTCAAGCTATCATCAGATCCAAAATTGTGTTTACGATCATCTGGTTCCAAATGTGATAATAGGTGCGGTAATGAAAAAGATCCGGTATGTGGTACGGATGGAAGGACCTACTTAAATAGATGTATGCTGCAAATTGAAATATGCAGGTATAAATTAAAATTTATTTTATGGAAATAAAATTAACTAAAATTATTATTATTCAGAATTGGAATAGCTATGTCGCATTTAGGTTCGTGTAACAATATCAGTGCTCATAGAGAAAATTGCCCTGTTGATTGTCAGCAAGCACCTCAAGATGGCCCAATTTGTGGTAGCGATGGAAATGTTTACAAAAACACTTGTCAAATGAAACTTTTTACATGCGGGTACATAATATCTTTGATAAAATTTTAAAATGTTATTTTATAAAAGTCGACATTTGCAGGCAAGGAGTGGTTAGAACAAATAAGAAATATTGTCAAACAACGCGGCATTGCAGAGAATCGTGTTGGAGAAATGCAAAACCAGTTTGTGCTTCAGATGGAAAAATTTACACCAACGTTTGTAAAATGAAATCGAAAAACTGCGGGTTAGTTTTTTACTTAAAATGTAATAATTAAAATTTAACAATGTGTTTGTAGAAAACACGTTTTTGAAGTTCCAATGGCTTATTGTTCAGGTCAAGAGAGGACTTCGCATAGCGTTGGCTGTCCAACCAATTGTGAAAACGAAATTGAAAAACCTACTTGTGGTTCTGATGGAAATATTTATAGGAGCGAATGCGAACTAAAAATGTTAACTTGCGGGTACGTTATTATAAAATTTAGCCATATCGTGGTTATAGGTAATTAAGTTTAAAATGTTAGAAGTTACAGAAAAGTTACCAGAGTGGACATTGATAAATGCAATTCTAAATTAGCTAAATGCTTAAAATCCAAGTGTTCTGCTGAATATGATCCTGTATGCGGTACAGACGCAAGGACATACAACAATCCATGTCAATTAGGCGTAGCTACTTGTTTGAAAGGGGTACAATTAGCACATATAGGAAACTGCACAACTTTAACTATAAAAGAAAGAGAGGCATGCGTTACCAGTTGTAATGATATAGGGGAAGAACCTGTTTGTGGATCAGATGGAAATGTTTACAAGTAAGTTTTTTTTAATCAACTTATGTTCTAGTATAATCAAAAAAATTGTCGCAAGTAATTTTAATAACATGAGATACAACACTACGTCAAACATTTGAAATTTCTTTGGTAATAATTGAATTATTACTGAAAATAATATAATTTTCTGCCTGATGTATTACAACAGTGTATAAGTTTTTCGAGAGAAAACAGGGGTAGACGAAGTTTCTCGTTTCCTACTATATAATAAGTGGATTATAAGATTTATAAAAAGAAATTTAATTAAATAAAGTGTTTTTTCGATTTTGAATTAACTATTACTAGCAATAGCATAAATTGTAAATATCAACTCGATCTATATTCTATCAAACGTTTGTTTGCAATCTAAAGCTATTCTATTAAAACTAACAATTTCGAATAGCGCCAATGCGAACACAGATGATGTTCGCATCATTAGAACGAATGGATTGCTATTTCCGGATATTGACAATAAAGAACAAAGTTTCACTAACATGTAGTATTACTTTTGTAATGAAGAATATTCAATTGCTCGAAATAATTTATCGTTCTCTTTATAGGTCTTTATGTGAAATGAAGAAGGAAACGTGCGGTCAATTAGTAATTGAAGTTCCTCTTCATCACTGTAAAACCACAGCATCGTGTAATATTAAATGTGATCAGGAGAAACAGTTTGTTTGCGGATCCGATAATAAATTTTATAAAAACGAATGTGAAATGAAGAGAAGAAATTGTGGGTAAGTAGCAAAATATCGAATCGCAATATATCTTTCTCAAACACAAATTATGTTGGAAAATAATGACGAAATTCAATTGAATATAATATTTTAAATTTCTTGCGGCTATGAGAACTTGATTTATTTAATTGTTATGTTGAGTTTGTTTGCATGATTAAGATCAATAATTTATTAAATAGTAAATAAAATTACTTTTTTAGGAAACACGTGTATGTGGTTCCAATGAAACGATGTCTAGCTGGATTTACATTTAAAGGATGTCAAAAAATATGCCCTACATATTATGAGCCGATATGTGGTACCGACAATATGACCTACAGTAATCCCTGCTTTTTAGATATAGAAAATTGTAGATCGAGGTCATTAGTAACGAAAAAATATTTAGGCACATGCACAGAACCATTACACGATATACCTAAAAATTATTTGTACTAATTTAGCTATAAGTAATTAGACTAAATGTTTTCCATAAATATACCTGTAATTTTCAATTCAAGAATCAAGTATTAGCATTTAGCAGTGATAGACATTTTTTGGTTAAGTAATGTAATTACGTTAAAATTAAAGTGTGCCAATTGCCAATTTTATATGTAGTTAACTAGATGCATAAATAATATTTATTTTTGTATTTGTATTAGTTTTAAGGTACGGTATTACCGAGCTGTGTATTAAATAATATTTATTGTAACTTATTAAGATTGTATGTACGAACGTTAACACTATTTTTAATATAATGTGAGTAATAAAATAGATGTGCCTGCTTTTCGTATCACCTAGATTATTTTTTAAAACCGTGAATTCACTAAAAAAAACCTTTCGTTGTCTCATTTTCACCAACGAGACCTGTACAAGTATTAGAACTACTCTTGACTCTGAACTTAAAATAATTATTATAAAGAGTAAACTCATTAATACTTTTCTAGTTATAAGTTCATGTTCACCTACATACTTTTAAGCTTTCATTATATTATACAGTTTTTATATAAAAATTATTTTTTATGCTTTCCTAGAACCTCTAAGAGTTAAAGTACAAAATACTATATACTATAGGTACTTACAATATTATCAAATGGTGAATTAATGTGCCTATTATACATAATTTAGATATTTTAATTAAAAATGCAAGAACAATAAAACCAAAAATTACAAAAAGTTTAAATTCAAACTGAAATTAATGCTTAAAAATTTAAATGATAAATTCCATTTAAATTAAATTTTTTTATTTTAAATTAAATTATATTTTCGTTTTGAAATGACAAAGAAAAAAAATTAATTCTAACAAGAGATGTAACATTTTTATTTTTACTTATACTTATACCATTCATTTTACTACATTAACGATAATCCTTTGAGTGGCAGCATGCGCCATCTTATTGAACAAAGCATTGAAAGTAAGAGATTGCAATAGAATTCCAAAAGTCAATCGCCTTATTTGTTTTTAAAGAAAAAATCGTAGCATTTGTTCATTTATAGGTAATGATGCTGTACACTCAGGTACAATAGAAAACAATATTTTTGAAAGTTTCAAGAGTTATATTAGATTTACCCATTGCTAAAATCATTAAGAAGAAATTTTCAACAACAAAATTGATAATAGACACTATCTCGCTACTTGAGCAACTTCTAAGTTTGGCACTGTGCTTGCAGCTACATGTAAGCAGAGATAAATCCTTTAATATTGTTAGTATTAATTTCAAATCGTTGAGCAGAAACTAATTATAAAAAAATAAAACTCTAGCAATGGCTTTCATATCAGGCACATAAATCGATTATTCGTCGTGTAGCTTCTTCATGAAATGTACGACCTTTTGATGTAGGTAACTACGAAATACCCAAGGGAACTAAAATTCTAGTAAAATAAATTCTCAATCTGGTACAAAATATCATTCCAATAATTTTCTGAATATAAGAATAAAAAGTAAAATTATTCATTCGGTAGCCACACGCAAAAAATTGTTTAAAACTATTTAATATTGATTTAAAATAAACATTTTATTATCCGAATTTTATGTTTAAGATACTCGGGAAAAACCACAAAAATTACTAGTAATAGGTAGTAACTAAGCGTTATAATTGGATAAATAGTTTAACGTGACTGTTTAACGTATTACTGTAGGTACTCCACGTAAGCAAAGATCTGAACTGTGTTGTTAATTACTGTTTTGGTAAGTGTTGTAGAGTGAAGTTACTATGTTTAAATAAAATTACTTTAAGTATTTGATCAAAAAAATTACAAATATACGATATGCAGATGTTACAGTAATACTTTCGACAGAAGAAGAGGAAATCATGGCACGGCTTACACAAGAGAGCAGAATATTTGCTCTGGAAATAAACAAAAATAATGGTCGTATATCGGAGTAGTCAATAGCTTCCAATATCTAGGATCAAGGATAGATAACACAGATGAATATAAACAAGAAATAAGAAGACAATTAGCGATAGCCAGAACATTTTTGGCGAAATTCAAAATAAATATGAATATATTAGACACTCTAACCAGATAAATCCTCTGGTGGTACTTGGTGTTTTGGCTACCAATCTAAAAGTATGTAATTTTGAAAAAGAAACTGAATATATTTAAACACCGTAACTTTATTTTCTATAAACACAAACAACAGAAACAGAAACTTAAATTAATCAAAATTAAACTATAATAATTATACCGTTAACGGAATTATGTACTTTTTTTGTCGCGCTATTTTCAATCTTTTTTTTATCTCCGCCGTTTCTTGCTCCGCCACAGTTATTTCTTCTTCTCTAATCTTCTTTCCAAATTTTATTTCTACAATACTTCAACAATTTCAAGAGTCTAATCCTTCTCGAAATCAATCGTCTTTTCCTTTTAAATTAAATTAAATTTTCTTGGTAATTTTGAGATACCAGCCCCTCTCAAAACCAATGTCAAACATCGTTTATTATAATTCATTCTTTCTCTTTTTTTTCTATTTATTTTATTTATTTAAAGCTTTACATTCTAATGAATAGAGCTATCCTGTTTTTAGGATTTACAGATCCGATTGAAGAAGTGGATCAGTCCTCACCATAACATTTTTTTGTATTTTCTCAGTTGTTTGTTCCTAATTTTTATTCACAGTTTTGCATGCGATGTAGCGGTCTGGACAATTTCTCTCCATCTCTGTCTTTTCTGTGCTTCCCTCCTCCATTCTTTTATTCCCATCGCTGTTAGGTCGCTTGTTACTTGATCCCACCACCTGAGCTTCGGCGTTCCTCTCTTTCTGCACTCTTCTGGTTTCCATAGTGTTATTTTTCTTACTATTTTGTTGTCGTCTTTCCTCGTAAGGTGTCCCAGCCATCGAATTCTCCGAGACTTCATATATTTCACAATATCCCCTCTGTTCATCTCTCTGACAATCTCATGATTCATCAAAGGTCTGGGTTCATCGTCATCATTTCTTTTTAGTCCTAGAATGGTGCATAGAATTTTCTGTTCGAGCGTTTTTAGTGCTTTGGCATCTCGTTGTGAAAAACAAATTGTCTCTGCCGCATAAGTAACCACTGGTCTGATCAAGGTCTTATATATCTTTATTTTGTTTTCTCTGCTTAATTTTCTATCTCTAAGCAATGTTTTATTCAGATAGTATGCTCTGTTCCCAGCCTGCAATCTTTTTTGCATTTCTTTCTATCTTTCGTCATTCCTGTCTATATAAATTCCTAGGTAGTTAAAGTTGTTTACTTCTTCGAAGGAGAGGTCATCTATGGTCATGACACCTTGTTGACGAGTGACGAGTTTGTTGCATCTCATGTATTTTGTCTTGTTTTCGTTGATTAGTAAACCCATATTTTTTGCGGCTGCTCTCATTTTTCTGAATATTTCTTTTATTTTCCCTCGCGTTCTTGCTAGTATGACAATGTCATCGGCATAAGCAACTATCTGGCTTTCCATTGTTGTTATTGATCCTTCGACATCTAATTCCTTTACAGCTTCTTCCAGCTGTTTATTCTTCGTCTTCCTTCTATATTGAAGAGTGTAGCCGACAGTGCGTTTCCCTGTCTCACTCCACTGTTTATTTCAAATCGCTCCGTTTTGCCGTCTTCTACTCTAACGCATGCCATTGTGTTTTTCATTGTCATCCTTATCAGCCCAATCAGTTTAGACGGAATTTTCATTTTTTCCATGGCTCTGTATAGTTTTCCCATCCTCACTTTGTCGAAAGCTTCTTCAAAGTCTATGAATAGCATTATGTAGTTCGATGTTACGTTCGTTCATGTTTTCGATGATTTGTTTTACAATGTGCATCGCGTCTACTGTAGATTTGTTCTCGGTGAACCCGCATTAGTATGCACCCACTGATTTTTTGGTATATTCTTTCAATCTCCTTTATATTAATGTAGAGAGTACTTTGTAAGCCGAGTTGAGGAGTGTTATGCCTCGGTAGTTTCTTCAGTTGTCATCAAAGCCTTTCTTTTTTAATGGAATTATTACACCTTCAGTTCATTTTTCGGGCATTCTCTCATCGTCCCACACCTGTAGCACCAGTTGACCTAATCTTGTACATACACTACCGTCGGAAAGTTTGGAAGCAGACCATTTTATCGATAAAACACTTATAATTTTAAAAGATTTAATTATTTTAATGCTAATATTAAGAAAATAGGTAAATAACTATTGATTTTATATCATATAACAATTAAATTATTGTTGAAAAACATTCATAAATTTATTTTATCAAAATATCTACCTTTCGCACATATTACTGCGTTACAATTTCGAGGCGTTTTTTGTATTAAATTAATTAAATAATCCGGTGAAATCTGTTTCCACACATCTTGCAGATATTTTCACATTATATTTTCATTTTGTGACAGGTGTTATTTAATTTTTCGGTACGATTCGTCCCACAAAAGCTAGATTGGTGAAAGATCGGGTGACTGGGACGGGCAAACCATTATTTGATGTACCCCAGTGGTTTGTTTGTCTGCCAAATGGCTTTTGCATAATCGGGAAGAATGTTTTGAATCATTAACCAGCTAAAACACAAAATTTTTTCCAATGATCCGCCGTTCAGAAGGAACTAAATTCTCATAAAAAATTTTTAAATATTGTTATTTCCGCTTTATTCCTTCTATTTTTACTAAATCGCCGACTCTATCACCGGCAAAACATCCCCAAACCATAGCACTGCACCCCCCTTTTCTTTCTGTGGGCACTAAACACTAAACTGGGTTTACATCAAACATGCACACGTCTTCTAAAACCAAATAATGCGAATTTCGATTAGTTCGTCCAAAGTACTTTTTTCCATTGTTTTATCGACTAATTCGAATGTTGACAAGTACAAAATTGTCTATTTTTTTGAAAAATGGTTTTAGAAATGGTTTTCTTACCGCTACACAATCCCTTAAATCCCCTGAAACCTGCCGCCAACAACCGCGTTTTAACAGTTGTAACAGAAATTGCTTTATCTCGAATTTTATTCACCCTGTGGGTTATTTCGGGTGAAGTAAGTAGTAGATTACGTTTACATGTTGTAGCAATACAATTTTTTTCGACACTGGTTGTCACACGGGGCCGTCCACTGCGTGTCCTAACACTTCGCTGTTCGGTTTCTCTTCTACGCGATGTGGTGTAATGCATCACTTTGCAAGATACATTTAATCTACTTGAAATTTTATGTTCTATTAAACTTTTATCATGTGTAATGCACAAATAGCATTTTTCAATTGATATTTGATTTTTTTTCATAATTTTTCAAAAATTTAACGATATTTATAAAAATTAAGTGCAAGTAAATTCACTACCCCAACAAGTAAGTTCTAAACTAAACAATACAAATAAATCACTTTTCAGGAGTTGTCGGTACCTAGTAGTAATAAAAAAAATACAATAAAACCACATCTCCCTAAAATTTATTTGTGTTTTACCGAAACTTAAAATGCAGGTAAGTAATACCGTAAAGTAATAAAATTCAATTTTGTGAAATGTGTTTAAATAAAACATTATTTTTAAGTTAAAATACTACCAAAAGTACTGGAACACTATGTATTTATAATGGCAATCAAAAATATTTAATTAAAAAAATTAATAATTAAATACTTCAATTAATTAATGCTTGCTTCCAAACTTTCCGACGGTACTGTACCTCGCCTCCTCCGTACTTTATGAATTCCATATTTATATCGTCTCTTCCAGGTGCTTTACCATTTTTTATTTTTTAAATTATTGATGATATTTTTTCAATTGAGGATAACGTCAATTCCTGGTTGTCGTTGGTTATTTTGATATGACATTGTTCTTTTTGTTCTTCATGGGTGTTTAGCAATTTTTGAAAATGTTTTCTCCATATGTTTTATCTTTTCTGAATCATGTTCTATTGTCCCTTCATCGTTTTTTATACCTCTTGATTTTACCTTGTGCTTCGTTTTTTGTCTTTTCATCAATTGATAGAATATTTTCGCGTTGTTAAACTTATTATTTTTTTCGATCTCGTCCATTTTTTCTGTAAACCAGGTGTTCTTTTTCTGTTTAAACATTTTATTGCACACTTTTATACTTTCCTTATAGTTGTCTAGGTCTCTCTGTTCGCCTGTTTTTAACCATTTTAATCCATTTTCTGCTTTTTTTGAACCTATTCTTTAGACTTTTTTTCTTTTTTGTATCCAACTACTTCTATTACGCTAGTGTGTATGCTCGAAATAATGTTGTGCAGTTCTTGATCTATATTTATGTCTTTCGTTTTTTGATTAAGGCGAATCAGGATGAGTAGTTAGTATGTTTCTGGAACGCTAGATGATTAATTAGCTGTTTACTTAAAAACTATTTGATAAATTTTAGATTTTACTGTTCAAATGTACGTAGAAATACAATAGAATTCACGCTAACAGAGTACATTTTCTTTTTTTATTTTTATTAAAAAAGTAAACGAATTATCGTTTTACAAAACAAAAATATCACCAAACTGGTAAAAAACAATTTTTTTTTAAATTTTAGTTCATCAAAACAGAAAAAATTTAATAAATTAATTTTTTAACTTGTGAAATATAATTAAATAATCTTTAAATAAACAAGTTAATTAAACGTATTGATAATAATGTTTTTATTGAGCTTTCGACGTTGGTAAACGTCTTCGTCAGAATATTTAATTATATTAAAATATATTATTATTTTTTCGACGTTTACCCACGTCGAAAGCTCAATAAAAACATTATTATCAATACGTTTAATTAACTTGTTTATTCAAAGATTATTTAATCAAAACAGAAAAATTAATTTTTCTTTGACCATTTGTAAGCCGCCAAGTTGGTTGGGTTTCAGTTAATTTATTAAATGCCCAATGCATAAAAAATGCATTACGTCATTTCCGACTAAGAAAATTTGCGATAAGGTAAACTTGACTTGAAGATATTAGAAATAACGCGGTTTGATTTGTATGATTGATGCTGTTGTAAGTGATATTATATAATAGAGCAAATACAAAAAGAAATAATATTTCTGATATTGTAACATCACATGAAATCGAAATAGTGGAAGATATCAGGTTTGTATGCATGCTAGCTAACTCATTAGTAGTTGGTGAATCAGAAGCATTAAAATATGCCCAAAAATGAGTAAAACCTTTAGTACGCAAAGCGCAGCAGTTAATAACTAATAGTACAAGCAATGATGTCTTTGGTTGCAAAATTTAGTAGAGGGAAGCAAGTCAATAGATGCAAGCGTGGTTTATTCTAATATTGCACCCAAGGTGCAGGCAAAAGTCCTTCTCTTATTGTGAAGCACCTTGCTCTAAAGAGAACAAAGAAACTTGCTGCTACTAAAAGATTTCTGTTGAAGCAACCTAATTCAAAAAAGAAAAGTACTGGTGGTATGAAGGGCTCAGAAGATTATGGCTTCTTATGTCAGGACATGGAGCCGGAAGACTTGGTAAGCAAAATGAAAAATTTTAAAAACAGTCTTCAAGTCACTGCAGCAGAAACAGATGCTTTAGAGCTCCGAACCAGGGGTCAAGCTGAAAATGAGTTGTGGTTTAAGGAACGAAAATATCAATTAACTGCTTCTAATTTCGGTCGTATAGCCAAAAGACGAGCGACTAGAAAGTGGTCTAAACTAGTCAATACGTTTTTGTACGGCAATAAACACTTTGAAACTTTAGCTACATTATTGGCGTGGTGTGAGACACTTCCAAGTCCTGAGTATTTACCAAATTTAAAATTGCAAATTAAAGCAAATTGTTGAGTAATCTAATATTAGCATTGCTATATACCGATTAATAATCGTTTTGCTGGTTGGGATATAGTCGTCAGTTACAATGTTGATGTGCGGAGTATGCAGAAGGACGACAACAAGATACGAGGACTGCATTCAGTGTAAGATGAAAGAATGTAAAGCGATTTACCACATAGAGTGCATAGGGATGCCCATAGATCACTTAAATGTCTTAAACAAAAGTGGAAAAATGGACAAATGGATTTGTCTTCAATGTGAGGGCACCGACATAACCTCAAACAGAATCACCTCACCGGTTACTACTACTATCGATCAACGGAAGGAAATGCCACAATTCCTAACACAACCATCAACGATCTCTGAGATAGGACAACAAACATCTGAACAAAACTACATTGCTCCTACCATGTTTACAGAGGAAAATGTTTAAATGCAAAAAGAAATCAAAGTAAGCATACAAAAACTGGCTGAAGAACTTGCTCAAGAAATTATTAATAAATACAAAGAAGAAAACGAATGGAAAACAGTTACCAATTCGCGCAAAAGTAAACGTAACTCCCCAGATCCACCCAGAAATGTTAGGCAAAGGACAATGAAGGAGTACGCAAAGGCAGTCAATCCAATAAACAAATTCCAAATACTAGAAACCCTAGACGAACCCGAGGATAAACTACAAGTGAATAAGATAAATATAAATACAAACACAAATGAACCTAAAACAATAAAACCACCCCCTATTTTTTTAGCAGAAATTAAAGATATAGAAGGACTGATCGAATTACTGCAATCAAAAGACGAAATTAAAGATAAATACAAGTTTAAAATGCTGCCACAAGGTGAAATCAAGGTGATGACCGACGATGAAGCCTCCTATAAGGCAACATTAGCAGCCCTAGTAGAAAAAGATGTTAAATACCACTCATACCTAATCAAAAATAAAAGAAATTTTAGAGTTGTCATCAAAGGACTCCACTACTCTACAAATGTTGTAAAACTAAGTAATGAAATAACTACTATTGGACATGAAGTCAAAAATATCTATAATATTAAAAGCAGAAAAGATCAGCAACCGTTACCCATTTTCTTTGTCGACTTGGAACCTAAAGCAAACAATCAAGATATATACAAAATACGAAATCTACAGCGTAGTAATGTAACTGTTGAACCTGTACGTCAAACTAGACAAATTCCTCAATGTGCCAAATGCCAGAGGCTGGGGCACACTAAAAACTACTGCGCGCGCCAACCAAGATGCGTAAAATGCAGTGGATTGCATGATACTAAAATATGCAGAGTGTCAGAACGTAAAGATCTGAAATGTGCACTATGTAGCGAAAACCATCCTGCTAACTACAAGGGTTGCAAAGTTTATAAAGAACTCCAACAAAAACAGTATCCAAAATTACGAACAAATATCTACCAACAACGAGACCTAAAATATTTAACTTCTACGAGGAGCGCCACTGAAAATGTGTCATATGCCACAGTAACCCAAGGGAGGGAAGCCAATGAAAATAATCCTAAAACCAACACCTCAAATTTACCAACCACTGTACCAGAAGATAGAATCTCTCGATTAGAAAAGTTAGTAGAAGATTTGGCTAAACGAATGGATACGATGATGAATATCGTATCAAAACTACTTGATAAACTAAATTAATGAATCCACAACTAAAAATAGCTGTGTGGAACGCAAATGGTCTAGTTAATCATGGACCAGAACTAAAATCTTTTTTGGGAGAACATGATATTGACATCATGCTAATCTCGGAATCACACTTTACAAACCGCAGCTATCTGAGGATTCATAACTACACCATTTATAATACAAAACACCCAAATAACGCCGGCTGGGGTGGAAGCGCCCTCATAATTAAAAACAAATTAAAACACCACGAAATGCCCGAATATCATACAGAACACATACAGGCAACAACCATATTAGTCGAAGACATGAAAGGACCATTAGCCATCTCAGCAATATACAGTCCCCCAAAACATGCTATCAAAGAGGAACAATATAAAGAATATTTTGCTACACTGGGTAATAGATTTCTAGCTGGTGGAGACTACAATGCTAAGCACTCAAGATGGGGTTCTCGTCTCACAACAACTAAGGGTCGAGAACTGGTAAAAGTGATGGATAAACAAAACCTAGAAGTTCTATCCACTGGAAAACCTACCTACTGGCCTAGCGATACAGAGAAAATTCCCGATGTTATAGACTTTTGCGTGACAAAAGGAATTCCATCAGATCACCTCCAGGCAGAACAAAGTTTCGACCTATCTTCGGATCACTCACCGATTCTGATATTACTGAGCTCTACGGTAATAAATAAACAAAAACCAGCGTCCCTCACTAACAAGTGGACAGACTGGGAGCTCTTTAAGTCAACGCTTCAAGAAAAGATTGACATAAACGTCAAGCTCAAAACCCCACAGGAAATTGATACTGCAGTGGAAGAATTAATAAAAACAATTCAACAAGCATCCTGGGTCGCCACTCCTGAAGTAAGCGCTAATGTAAAAATTCAGAACCAGTCAAATCTAGTCAAAGAAGCTATCCAAAACAAGAGAAGATTAAGAAGAATATGGATGACGACAAGAGCCCCCCAACATAAAGAGAAACTGAACAGGGCAGAGAAAAATCTTAAAAAACTCTTAAAAGACGAACAAAACAGGGTTTTCCAAGAATATCTCGAAGGTTTAACTCCAACCGAAGCAACGGAATATTCACTGTGGAAGGCAACGGCAAAATTAAATAAAGCCAAAACTAATATTCCACCAATTAAAAATTCTGATAGTTCATGGGCAAGAACAGATAAAGAAAAGGCTGCGGCGTTTGCCAAACATCTGGAAAATGTCTTTAGACCCTTCCCAGCTATGATTTCCCAAGAAGAAGACAACAAAATAATCGAGTTTTTGCAAGCACCTTACCAAATGGCACCCCCCATCCAAGCCATAAAACTCCAAGAAATCAAAACCTTAATTAAAAACATAAATTCAAAAAAGGCCCCAGGATATGACCTTATAACCGGCTCAGTCATCAAACAGTTACCGGACAAAGCATTAACTGCATTAAACCAAATCTATAACTCGATACTAAGAACCGGCCACTATCCATCTCAGTAGAAGGTGGGACAAATAATATTAATCCCAAAGGCAGGAAAACCCCCAGAGGAAGTGACATCATACAGGCCAATAAGCCTCCTGCCAATACTATCAAAACTATTTGAAAAACTGTTCTTGAAGAGGTTAAAACCAGAGGTCGACAAACTCAAGATCATTCCAGAACACCAGTTTGGATTTCGTGAACAGCACGCAACAATCAAACAAGTGCATAGAGTGGTAGAAGTTATAAACAATGCTTTTGAGCGCAAGAAGTATTGCTCGGCTGCATTTTTAGACGTTACCCAGGCATTCGATAAAGTATGGCACCAGGGGTTGCTGTATAAAATAAAAACAAAATTGCCTACACCCTATTATCAAGTACTGAAGTCGTACCTAACAGATAGATACTTCATGATAAAACACCAGAAAGAAACAACTGAACTTCATAAAATACAAGCAGGTGTACCTCAGGGGAGTGTCCTGGGGCCGTTTCTTTATCTAATCTATACTGCAGATATACCTACTACTCCTAATACAATAACAGCCACGTTCGCGGATGACACTGCTATTCTTGCTACTAGTGAGATACCGGCCTACGCCTCAGAAAAACTTCAAGAGGCACTCGACCAAATCCAGGAATGGTTCAAGAAATGGCGCATTAAAGCGAATGAAGCTAAATCCCAACACATCACTTTTTCACTTCGCAAAGAGACATGTCCTAGTGTCACTCTAAATGGAGAACAACTTCCACACGCGGACAATGCTAAATATCTTGGTATGCACCTGGACCGCAGACTCAACTGGAAAAAACACATTTTTACAAAGCGCAAACAACTTGGGTTGAAATTATCAAAACTCTATTGGTTGATTGGCAGAAAATCAAAACTTTCACTAGAAAGCAAGCTGACAGTGTACAAGGTTATTATTAAACCAGTATGGACATACGGAATACAACTGTGGGGCACCGCCAGTGCTTCTAATATGGAAATTCTTCAACGATTCCAATCCAAAACTCTACGCACAATTACAAACGCCCCATGGTTTGTAACCAATAAATCCCTACATCACGACCTAAATATTCCTTTAGTGCGCCAAGAAGCTAAGTGCGCGAGTGAGAGGTACCTATCTCGGCTTGTGCTACATCCCAACTCACTGGCAGGGGACCTACTAACTAATAAAGATAATGTGAAACGCCTGAAAAGACTAAATCCACTTAACATAAGTCACAGATAGCAACATGTTGTTTGTATTCCTTTGTATATGTTGGTTGCATTCATGATTGGCAACGAGATATATTAGATCTTTAATGTAAGATACTAATCACTGATGATATCTGTTAATGTAGTAACTTAAATGTATAAACCAACCGATTATTGCTCACGAGCAGATTTCGGGATAATGTATGAATTAAATAAAAAAAAAAAAAAAGCTACACGATATGGAAAAATACACGAGAAAGATATGCCATAGCTGCATTTACAAATAAAACCGGCGAAAAAGTTTCAGAATATGGTTTATTTGTAGACGTAGAGTTTGGTTATCTAAGCGCATCACCAGATAGTCTAACATCGGGTGGAGGGATTATTGAAGTTAAATGTCCCTACGTTGCGAGAAAATTGACTATCGAAGAAGCTGTTACAAAATTGAAGGGCTTTTGTTTAGATAAGAACGGAAAATTAAAATAAAATTACAACTATTACTATCAAGTTCAAGGCCAGCTCCATGTAGCAAATAAACCGCATTGTGACTTTGTTATCTGGACTGGAAAAGAAACATCAATTGAACGGATTGAAGCAGACGAGAGTTTTTGGGAAGAAAAAGTTTTGCCAAAACTTGCATTATTTTTTGAAAAGGCTTTACTTCTCAAAATTATCGATCCTAGAAAGTCGCATAGTATGTCCATACGAGAACCTGAAAAATAAATTCTTTCTTCATAAAATTTGATATTCTATTTTATTGATCCTTATCTACTATTTCTACTATTTAATTTTTAAATATGTTTACTTCCGAGATCAACGAAACATCACTTTCTGTGCAATTTATCGAGCCAAAAGTGATACTTGGCGGTATTGTTTTAGATAAATATGTAACCTGAACAATCATGAGCACGGGGCCGAAAGAATTATTTTGGAATCACCTTTATTTAGGTCATATTTAACTTTTTTTTATTTTGAGAAGGCGTTGTCTTGTAGTTTGCCAAAATAATTTTTCAATTTTCTCCCGTAATTAGCTATTGTTTTATACAGCACACTGACGACGCCATGCAAGTAACTATAGTGAAAGTAAAATTGCGTATCACGAGCGAAACTTTAAAAAACGTCAAAAGAGTTTTTTTCTGTTTACAGTGACTAAAATCCAGAAAAAAATAATAAACATAAAATTTATGGTTTAATTCAAAAATTAATTTTTTTGGTTGAAATTTGACTTTTTATTTTATTGATTCTTAACTACTTTTTAACCCAACTTTAAAACAGTTTAATCCTTAACTTACTGAAATATACTTTGTATTTATATTAGTAATTTTATACTTTTATCGAAAAATTTATCGCAAACTGATAAGTGTTCTTACATGTATTACATTACTACCACGTGACTAGGAACATAAGAAACGGCAAAGAAAAGTTTCTTTTTCTATTTAGAGTGCCAAAATCTGCATCATGTCCATCGACTAGTATATGTTTCGCAATGGCAGTAGAGTCCGGTTTATTACAGCGAACACTTGAGATATGACCACTCATTCTTTTGTGCAGCCATTGGTTCGTTTGTCCAATATATACTAGGTTACAATTCTTGCATTCAACTTTATAGATTAGATCAGATTTTTTCTCTGTAGGAACCGGATCTTTTAATTTCGTATACAGCTGTTTGATGTTATTGGTTGATTTAAATGTCAGTTTATTAACTTGTTTATTTCAAGATTATTTAATTATATTTCACAAGTTAAAAAATTAATTTATTATATAAAAAAATATTACTATACAAATCAATAATAACGCCAATATGAACCTATGGTATTCAACTATGGGGAACTGCAAGTACCTCCAACATTGAGATAATGCAGAGATTTCAAAACATGGTTCTGCAAATGATTGTCAACGCTCCATGGTACGTGCCTAATTATGTTATCCAACAAGATTTACAAGTATTATCAGTTCAGGAGCAGATCCAAAAATTTTACAAGAGATACGAACACAGATTAGAAGTACATCCCAATATACTAGCCAACAAACTAATGAATACTACCAACGAAGTACGAAGATTAAAAAGATTCAGACCTACTGATCTATCTACTCGATTCAACTGACTGACAACTAAGTAACACATAATAATGTTACTCAATATTCATTAAATTGTATATTATATTTTTGGAAAACATTTATTGTAAGGTTTTTCGCATGACTTGTATATTATTTTGATATACAATAATGTGGTGATATTATCACCACATTTGCTTATTGTTTTTTTTTTAAACAGATTGTAAATATTAATTGAAATAAAAGAAAAAAAATCTTAAATTTGATTTTCAAATTCACATTTCTAAAATCAGAATCAGTTATTTTGAAGTAAAGAACTTTAAACTAATAACTTAGATCTGGTTTTCAATCTCTCATCTATAAAATCAAAATTAGATATTTTCAAATAATGAACTTCAAACTATTGCGTTAGATTTGATTTTGAAATTCACATTTCTAAAATCAGAATTAGTTATTTTGAAGTAAACTACGTCAAACTATTAATTTTGATCTGGTTTTCGAATTGCCATCTATAAAATCAGAGGTGGATATTTTAAAGTAAAGAAATTCAAACTAATAACTTAGGTTTGATTTTCAAATTCACATTTCTAAAATCAGATTTGGTTATTTTGAAGTAAAGAACTTCAAGCTATTAACTTGGATCTGATTTTGTAATTCTCATCTCTAAAATCAGACGTAGATATTTTCAAGTATTGAACTTTAAACTATTAAGTTAGTATTGATTTTCAAATTAACATTACTAAAATCAGCATTAGTTATTTCGTAGTAAACAACTTCAAACTGTTGATTATCCAATTTTTTCTCATTTAGCATCCGTGGTCTTCTAGGTAATATTTTTTTCATAACTCTTTAATAATTCCATTTTTTTTTATTTGTTGTAGTTTTTCCCACACTTGTTTTTTGTACGCTTGGTGTACTGGATAGGTTTTGCATTTGAATAGTAAGTCGTCTGTTATAAAATTAACTTGTGAACGTAACCTTCAGCGATTCTTGGTTCTTTATTGACTAACTTGATATTGTCTTCCAATAATATTTTCAAAATGGTTAAGGTTATTAACATGTGATAATATTTTTTTAATAAAATTAATTTTTACATGTTACATAAAATTGAAAAATAATTTAATTAATAACTTACATAAAATTGTTCAAAAACTATTTAAATGAATGATATAGCTTGAAACACCCTATTATATAACCGATGTTTCGATTTTCGAAATCTCATCAGGCAAACTTGGAAAAATTATTGAACTGATTGTAAAGTTATGCTATTAAATTCAAAATTCAAACTTGATTAAAAAAAATTTTATAAATTCATTATCGTTCTTTATTTTCGGTTTTACCTTTATGTTTTTAATTTTGCTCTCCGCTTGGTCCTTCGTCACATTATTGATGTTTACCTTCGATTTGTGTTCATTTCTATCTATCTTATTTGTTCATCGGCCACTTTAATTGTTTTGTTTGGTCTTTCTTTTTTCCATTCTCTTTTCTAAATACATCTCAACATGTATTAGAAACATGTAGGTACAATTGAAGCTGCAGGCGAAAGAAGGATAGCCAATTTTTAATTGTGGTGCTAGAGAAGATTGCTCCGCATACCTTGGGCAGCGCGCCGCGCCAATGCATGTAATATAGAAAAGTTGGAGAACACAGCTAAGTTACCCTAAATAATAAACCAACAGTATTTGTCATATCTTGAACATATTGCGAGAAAGGCCGACGCCATGAAAAATATAATTGTGAAAAGCAAAATAAAAAGACGTCGACTAAGAGGTAGATTACCAACACGCTGAATCGACCGTACAAAGTCTCTATTAGAATATGGACTACATGAATCGATTACAACGGCACAGAACAGAAAAACTTGGCGATAAATAGTCAAGAAAACTCAAAAATGATACCACCACACACTGATGAAGGCTTATGGACTGAAGAGAAAGAAAGAGAAAGAGAAAGAGATTTGATCAGTATTTTACTTATTAATAAATGGTCATTATATTATAATATCTTGGTCAATACTTGTAGATTTTTAATCAGCACATTTTATTAATAGAATAATAACTTAAAAACTGAATTTTTTTAGTAGATAGTGTGGTATTTAGTAGTATTTTATTGTATTAAAAATGCAACCAGTGAAACGAAATTTGGTACTTATATGAATTTACTTTGATTAAAAATAGATCGCAAAACAATACAAAACGCATCTAAATTAATTTATACTTAAATATCTATACTTAATCGCAATCTTTATTAATTTATTATAATATAATAAATGTGAATAAATTATTTCATAATTACATTATTTATGTAAGTATCAATAAAAAACCCATACCAGAAGGTTTAGTCGAACTGTCAAATTTTTAGGGTTTTGACGAGTTTATAAATATATTCAGTAGAAAAGCAAGTGTCTTATTACTTTTTATAAAATATTACGGTATAGAATGAAAAATTGGTTAATTAACATAACTATCGATATCTCATAATAATTAGGTACCTAATATTATAATTTACTACATTAGTTCATTTTTGACAAATCGATATTAATGTATCTACTATTTTATTATAACAATTTATTTTTAATCTTTTATACCTATTTAGTAAAATAAAACTATTGTCGCCATCCCATCAGCAAGTTCAGTAACAATAGCTCATCAGGAAAGTCCCGATTTCCCTGAGGTCCTATGCGTCCGGCTTGGCTTGCCATTTATTTATAAAATACTATTACAAAAATATGATAAATTTATTGCATAATATAACAATTATATTACATTTAGTAATAATTTGCTATAAGCAAGAGTTGGTATTATTTAAAATCATTTTGCATCTGCTTTTTGCATTTTAAATACACATTTTTGATTTTGTATATTAAATAACTAATTTTTTATATTTTGAAAAATATGATATTAACGGATTCATCTTTTTTAAATTTTAAAATACTAATATTATTTCGAAGAGAAATTTTTAACTAATGAGAAATATAAAAATTCATTGCTTAAGATTTAATTAGATATAATTTGTATTTAAATATAGTAAATAGGTATTGTATTTTAAATATTGAATTTCTTATTTTGTATATTAGATATATATTTTCAATGTATTTGTTATTTTAAAATCACATTATCATCTATTTTAGCCACCAATAGCTAATAATACAATTATTACTACTAAATTATATAATACTAGGTACTATTAAATTACTACTACTAATAATATAAAAATTTATAAGATGAAACCATGATGAAACACGTAGTCTTAGCATTCTTACGAGAAGAGTCTTAGAAAAACTCTCATCAATAAAACAAGATGTCTTATAATTTTGTAAATATATTTTTGTAGGAAAAACGTTTCTTATCACCATGCAAGATTTTGATCGCTGGTAAAGAGTATGTATTTGGTCATAGCACTGCATTTTTAATTAAAATGATGTTTTAAAATTTATAGTTACGCCACTGTATTATGTCTACGGAATTTTGTCTAAAGCGGCAATTCGCGATTATGACAAATAGCTAACTTAACCACACTTAACCTTAAATTGTCATATTATAGTAAAAAAAAGCGTTTTAATTATGATACAATCACAGATTTTGAATGGAATAAAGCTGCTACGCTTAGTGGATACTAATAAAATTTCAAAATTTACTCGAAATGTTTCGGTGACAAACGTTCAGTTTAGGGAAGTTATCAATCGAAAGGAAATGTTGAAATCTATTCCTGCAATGGACGAAGGCACTTCTGGAGAAAAATCTATTGATATTGATTCACGCTTAGAGTACTAGATTAATTTATATTTTGAAACCTTTTTGTATTTTAAAATTGTAGGGGTTCCAACTTGTTTCCAGATTCAGACACACCGAATAAACTGTTTAATGGTATACCATTCAAAGAGTTACACGTATTTAATATAAGGGTATCACCCAACAACACTATTATTAATTTGACTGATCATAAAGGTATATACGTATTAATTTAAAATTTATTCAATTATTTTATATTTGTATTTTTAGGTAAACCTCAACTTATTCGTTCTTGTGGAATAGAAGGTTTTAAAAATGCAAGAAAAGGTACCAATATAGCTGCTCAAGCAACTGCAATATCTATTGGAACAGTAAGTTATAAACTCATATCAAATTTTTAGCATAAACCAAAAAATGCACAAAACACTTTTTCGAAAACTAAAATGTTTAAGTTATCACAATATATAAATACACTATGTATATTATCGCAAACGTTTTTGCGATATTTGTTTTGCGGTTTTTGCAACCATACTACGGCATCATCAGGCGATGAACTAGGCGATGAACCTAGTTCATCGCCTGATGATGCCATAGTATGGTGAAAACGTTTGCGATAATATACATAGTGTATTTATATATTGTGATAACTTAAACATTTTAGTTTTCGAAAAAGTGTTTTGTGCATTTTTTGGTTTATGCTAAAAATTTGATATGATTAATATCGAGTTACACTACTTAAACCACTTATCTATTGATTAAGTTATAAACTGTATGTAGATTCCTAAAATAAGTATATATATTTTTAGCAAGCTTTACAAAGAGGTATAAAAACTGTCCGAGTTAAAGTACAAGGGCTGGGACCTGGTCGAATGGTAATATATTTCAGGAAATTAAAATTTTTTTTTAAATTGTTGATTTTAGTCCTCTATCAAGGGCCTACAAATGGCTGGTGTAGAAATTATTTCTATTACTGACAACACCAAAGTGTCGTGGAATCCACCAAGACCTAGGAAAGCTAGAAAATTATAATTTGTTCTTAAACTAGTATAAAATAAAATTTTTGAGTTATTAATATTTTAAATCAAAATTTTGACTTACAATAAATTATAATTCAATTTGAAGTTAATTTTTCAAATTTTTATCATTGTATATTGGGTTGCCTAATAACAGGCGCTTAAATTTTCACGAATGTTATCTAAAAACTAACGGTGTTTACTGATTAACAAGGATAAAACATACAAACATTTTATAAGCACAACAAAGATGTCTAGTATTGTCACATTTAGTAGGTTAGGTAAAACTCAAATAGTATGGCGGCTCGACCGATTAAAGGAGGATTAAAAGGGTGTATTTTTGGATCTTGTTAGTGAAGTGAAATTTAAATTAATAGTTGACAAGTGCTTTTAATGAACACCGTAAATGTAAGTAACTTTTATGTAATTGTATTATAAAATTTAACCATTTTAATTGGAAGAACTACCACCAAAAATTATTGTTTCGTTTACTCTTTGTATACAATGATAACATGATACAGGTTGCAAATAAATATTAAAACCTAAATTAGGTGTGAATTAGGTTGTAAAACTTGTGTACCACGTTGTAATTTAAGGTTTTTTATTTTACTTTTTAGAATCTGTATTATAATTACAACATTAAAAATAATGTTATCTGTTTTATAAATTTAGAATATCGACAGAGTAATATTCTGAGATAGTATCTACCTATTATTGCGTACATAGATGAGGTAACAATCTTAAAAAACATTGTTTTGTATTATAAACACAGAACTGTTTAAAATGCCTTTCCAGTGGAGTACACGTAAGAGCAACAGTGGCGGCACGTTGATTGTACAAATTAATTTTTGTAAGTTTTCGGCGTCATCGCCGTCGTACTCATCCAATTAACGCTACGTAAATTAATTAAAAAAAAATTTAATTTCTTTAAAATCTCGTTTTCATCCATGTATTTATTTGTTTTATTAAATAATTTACGTTAAATACATCGTTGAAAACGAAACCGAGGTTTTAAAGAAGAAATGTTATTTGTTTTATTAATTGAGGTCTAATTTATGTAGCGCTAATTGGATGAGAATGGCACTTTATTGTTTATATTAGCTAAAGTAAGAATTAAATTCAATAAAGAATTTTCATCCATACTAAAATAGTATTTTTATATCAAATTAATTTTGTTTTTCCAAATCGCATTTTCTACTATTTTTGTTGTTGTGATAGATTCTTCAATTGTTTATATACAGGGTGTCCCCGTGACCGTGGAGAACTTTTGAGGTGGTGATAAAGGACACTTTTCTAAGACAAATTTTTAAATAAATTTTTTCTCTAAGTCCAAACTCTTGGGGCTTGGACCTTTAAAGCAATTTTTTGTATTTTGGATTTCAAACGGCCATAGCTCCGATATTATTGATTTTTTGGGCTTAATGGATTAGAACTTTTTTAAAGGTCATTTGCTTATCTACAAATTAGGTCATAAACCCCATATCGTCTATAAACAACGTATTTCGAGTTATAAATTAAATTAAGGGAAGATGTGTTAAATAATTTAGGTTTTATCTTTTTTACTTGCTAACCCCGTATCTCTTAAACAAACAGTCTAAGGGCCACTTGTACAGTGTGAGCTTAATTTCGAGTTAAACTAGTAAAATTAAACATAATTTATGTGGTTGGTATTAAAATAATTTGAAAAAACCTACATTTTTAAACATCGTTTATAAATTAAACCAAGTTTTACTAAACTCGAAATTAAACTCACACTGTACAAGTGACCCTTAGAAAAAAACTGACGGCTCAAACCGGATAGGTAATTTAACGGGCTACAACTTTGGTCAAATACATTTTTTTGGGAAATCAACCGTTTTTACAGAAATTCTGTAAATAACGAACAAGGTGTAGGTAAAAAAAACGAATTAACTATATTAACAATAATAAATAAACAATATAAATTAACAAAGTAATTAATGATAAACTAATGCGCTTTATAACAATGTTGCCCAAACGTCAAACGCTACAATACGTTTTGACATTAAAACAAATGCCATAAATCAAATTGAGACTTTTAGCAATTTTGTGAATTTATTTTTACCTAGACTTTGTTTATTATTTTCGGAATTTCTGTGAAAATGATTGATTTAAAAAAAAATATTTTCTCTTAATTTAATTTATAACTCGAAATCCGTCGATTCTAGCCGATAAGGGGTTATAAACTAATTTTTAGATAAGCGAATGATCTTTAAAAAAGTTCTAATCCATTAACCCTAAAAAATCAATAATATCGGAGCTATGGCCGTTTAAAATCAGAAATTGAAAAAATTGGTTTAAAGAGAGGTACCCCCAAGGGTTTGGAGTTTGACAAAAATTTTATTTGAAAATTTGTCTTAGAAAAGTGCTCTTGTAGCAAATTTTATGAAAAGGATATGTGTTGTACGAATCTTTGCCACGTGATTTATCTCGCGGGATTGATATTGGTAAATAAGGCTGAGATATGGTGAAATGTATGAGATATATGAGGGGATATATTCTTACAGCTGTATTCATAATGCCATGGACGTTACTAAAGCTCGCCTCACACGATGCTTGTTTTGCTGATGGTTTCCTTGCTTGTTTCTGTGCATGGTACCTGGCATGATGGCTCCATGGCTCCTGTGCATGGTTGGCTTCACACGGGTTTTGTGCATGATAGTTTGCAAGCATGGTTTCAAGCTTCAATGCGCACGCAGTAACAGTGACAGTCTTAAATTTGTAAAAATGAACGCCCTTTTAATAGAAATTTAACGTAGAATATTAGCTGTTAGCATATTTTTGTGCAAAATACACAAAACAATATAATTGCAATTATACACAAATCGAACTACCAATTTTAAATGATAATCTCTTTCAAATATGGTTAACCAAAAAACAACAATTTCGAAAAAATGATAAAATAAAGAAAATAACAAGAAGCAATAATAATAACCAATATAATAAAAATATTTTATTATTTTTAATATTAAAAGAAATTATGTTATTTAACCTAATAAACTTATTTGTTTACATTATCATTTCAATTCAAACTCGGCATTTCCCGGTAGTACTCGCACGATGCGGCTTTATCATTGGTTAGCGCTGAAAACATGCACGTAAACCATCACAGAAAATAGCACCGGTTCGATCAGAGAAATCGTGCACGAAAACATGCACGGCAACTGCGCACCCATCACGGCACCAAGCAAGGAAACATGCAGGGAAACAAGCATCGTGTGAGGCGAGCTTTAAACATTCCTGAGCGACACTTTAAGAAATTTTTATGAATACGGGTGTTAGACTACTATAGAAGGAATGAAAAGTTGGAATCGAAATAATTTCATTATTCCCCCCCCCCCTTAGGTCGAAACACTTTTTACAGCAAGCCTGTAGTGTCTCTTCAGCCTTTCAAAAATATGTTTCTTCTTGGTCAGTAGACCACCTTTCCACAGCGGAAAGGTTATTGGAAGAAAATTTGCCACCTTCCAAACTTATTTCAGTTTATGAAAGCGGTAATAATCCGAGGTAGCCAAGTTACGAAGTCAATTTATAGTAATGTGCAATTTATGTGTCCGCGCATTGTCTTACAAAACTAAAATTCTGTTGGGGATCATTCTGCATCTTTCTTATACTATTTGTCAATCAGTTTTCTTAATAATACTGAATAATTCTCTACTTATAGTTTTTTCTTTTTCAAGGTAATAATGAAAATAATGCCACTTTTTGTTTTCTTTAGCCTAAGGAACCTTTTGTAATCTATTGCCTGCTGTTTTGTCTCTGGATCGTAAAAATGCATCAAAGTTTCAAGCACAGAACATAAAGTTTGGATCTTTTTCAAATCGGGCACAGATTGATCGCGATATTTCCACTCATGCTCACTTCTAATCTACATTCAAACATTTGAGAATCCATTTTACATAAATTTTTTTCATGTCAGAATCTATATAAACAATGCGATAGCTCGTTCGTATGAAATCCTCAGGGTCTCAGCTATACTTTTTAGTCCAATTTTAAGGTCTGATAATATCAAGTCAAGAACTGCATTGATATATTCTGGGATTAACATTGAAATTAACTAATTATAGATTAGAAAACGTTGCTGCGACCTATTCAAAATTTAACAACTGATTAACTTTAACATGTGTTAAATAACACAGGTTAAAGTTAATGTTGCTGAAATTGGGCATAGGTCTCTCTTCATCTTTAATTAAACATTTTTCTTGTTTTAAGCTAAGCATATTTTTGACGGTGGCATATAAAGGACAGTCACCACAAAGAATATTGATCATGTCTTCGTAAATCTTCTTACCCAGTAACCCCTACAAATACAGATACTAAATAAAGACTCGATATTCCATTTGATTGCTTATCTCGCTTGGGACTGACATGCCTTTTTGTTAAATTTCTTGCTTATTTGTAATGCTTAAAATTTTTGGCCTGAAACTTTGCAATGTCACTTCTAAATAATAAATAATAATTTCTTGATATGAAAAGTCGATTTTGTTTTCTGGTTTCTTCTAAATAATTTACTCTTCGATTTTAGCATGATTTGTAATGTTTTTACATTTTAAATAAATTTATTTTAAATAAAAATAATATTTCGTGATTTTTAATTATTTTCAATTGTTTTTTTCTAAAATGTTTTCGTATGGTATTATAACGAAGTCGTATTTGTGATTTTAATAATATGTTTGACTTTTAAAAATTTGTTTTGTAATAAAGGTAGGCATTAAGGTTAGAGAGGGTCTTTTTGCCAATAATAATAATTGAACTAAGTTTTTGCGGGCTCTGAAGTTTTAAAGAAGTTATTAAATTTAAAAATCCAGTTAAACAAAACCAAAGTACGAAAATTATAGGCGAGCATAATACATATTTATGCATGTCAGAATTTATTGAATTAATCTAGGATCTCCATTTTAACAATAATTGTATTGGAAATAAAATTTTAGACATATGACGAAAACATAACAATATGTTTTACGAATAAAGGAAAATAAATAAATTTGTTTGCTTTTTAATAACAAAAAATATCAAATCAAAAAACAATCTACAATTACGAAAAAAACAATAACTGAAGTTCTCGTTCTGAAACTTCTGTTATATCATTATTTTTTGTTATCGTACATTTATACGTATACATAATATCAACTAATATGAAAATACCTACTTGTCTGAAATCACAATATTTTTGTTAATGAGGATTATCTCTTCACAGTCTGACAGTGTTCGTGCCAATTTTTAATTCAGTTCTTCCACGCTACATTGTTCAAGCAAAATTCAACTACAAAAACAACTTTGTTCTGACCATCATACCTCAGAAGGCAATGTCAAAACATCGAGGTATTCTATCTTCTTGGAAATAATATACCAAATTATTATTATATAATAAGTATATCGTGGGCATACAGGTAAAAGTGACCAAGTTAAAAAATAGAATTTCGAGATAAATCAAATTGAATGTTTCGCATTTTGCGAAAAATCAGCTTTATAATATTTTTAATTATTGTTTTCGAATAATGAAACATGTACAATACGTTATTAGAACATAGTTTTTTACAGACCTGTGTCTTACATTTTTAGGGTACTTAGTCATTATAACTCATTTCCAAAATTTTTTGACTTACAAGGAGAGGGTCTCTACTGTGGGTCACGGATTTTAAAACCCTTTTGGGGTAAAAAAGTACTTCGTATTAATAAACTCTAGGTCAAGCGGCAGCGCGCAACTCTCAAAAATAACAAAGTTGAAAATTAAAATTTTAAAGAATTTTATTCATCTACTTGCACGGTTGCATTAATTTGCAAGTAACAGCGATAGTTCTGAGGTTAACTGCACGACTATCAACCGGACGGGCCAGGTTCAATTCCTCCAAGAGTCGTTTTTTTTAAATGTTTAAAAAAAATTTTTTAATTTAATTTATAACCGAAGTGCACGCTTCTTTGTCAACCCTGTGATGTTTATTTTTAACCACAGGTAAAACTTTTAATAAAGCGCATACAAAATGCCCCTGCCTTATTAAAAGACCAATCAGAAATTGCATCGCGCGAAAATCGCAATAAAAATACAGTCCTTGGTTCACAATCAATTAACAATCCTGTATTTCACAATATCTTGAAATATGCCTGGATCGACGAAAAGATTGCTTTTTTGAATGTGAACAAAGTGTGCTTTCCTCGGTCGCTTTTGAAAAAACATTGCCAGTGCGACAACGTTGCATTCATAAAATGCGCATGATGTGAAGACAACCTATGTTTTTCATGCTTTTATGACAATTACTATCCGAATATATGTAAAGGCTGTACAGAAAACAATGATAACAATTTGTAAACTTAAATATCTGTAAAGGCACTTTTATATAGCTTTGCTGAAAATATTTGTAATAATAAATTTTGTAATAAATCAGTGTTATTTTTAATAATGAAAAATAATAGCGTAATAATTCAAACATTTTGTAAGTAAATTGACAAAATTGTTGATAGATTAACATGCGACGTTAACGGGTAGCAAAAAAAATTAAAAAAATTTTTTTTTTTAAATTAAAAAAAAAACGATTTGTGGATTCGAACCTGGCCCGACCGGTTGCTAATCGCGCAACTTACCTCGGAACTATCTCAGTTACTTGCAAAATTAATGCAACCGTGCAAGTAGATGAATAAAATTCTTTTAAATTTTAATTTTCAACTTTGTTATTTTTGAGAGTTGCGCGCTGCCGCTTGGCCTAGAGTTTGTTAATACGAAGTACTTTTTTACCCCAAAAGGGTTTTAAAATCCGTGACCCACAGTAGAGACCCTCTCCTTGTTAGTCACTTTTACCTGTATGCCCACGATATATTGCTATGACTTATCCTAACAAAGTATGGATACACTAACTTTTTTCCTCGATCAAGCACATTTGCTCTTTTGAACGTGACTCCCCCACAATGTGTTAGAAAAATCCTTGGTATTAAATGCTCAAATATTACTCAACCTTGGGCCTACAAATTGATTATAACGAATAAATGTGTTGGTTCACTGAGTTCTTGTTGTAGAGGAATTCTAGCGAAATATCTTTTTATGAAACTAACGTCGTATTTACCAAACACTTGATTCCTTAAAATTTTACTTAATCAAACTAAAATATCTAAACGGCTTGAAAATTTTGTCATTTGCAAGTGAATGCAAAGCAATCCCATCTTCTTCAGCGCGTTCTAAATCAATTGTTAGAATAAAATTAAAATAACAAACCACTTCCCTAAAAATATAACTCTTCGCCTCTGAAACCCTTCTAGGCTAAAATACACTTTAATAATATAATATACCTAGTTCACTTCTGAAAATAAAGTATATTTCTCTTCCTGTCGAGTTTTGCTTATAGTATGTCTGATTGGAACAAAACCGAACTTATTATTTATCCGAGTTCTTCTTCCGCAGTAGCTTTATTTAACAAACGACTGATTGTTTAATCAAAATTTCGCAAAGCGATAAGTCAAGTATAATTATAGCTTTTATTAATTTACACTAAAGTTAATTTTTTTACAATGCATTTTGGATTTTTATTAATTCATTTTAACGTTTCTTGGTGTATCACTTCATAGTTCTTTAAAAATCACACAGGAAATTGGAAGAAATTACGAATATCTTGTTGAATACCTAGCAGTGGTTGCAGTTTTTTATGCACAAGAGAGAACACTAACTCAACAATGTTTTTATCTAATTTGTTCCGTTATTCTTTGTTATAAAAATAATTAACAATTTCGATTTCAATATGAAGTTTACCATCGCATTTTTAAACTAGCGTTTTGTTATATTTTTAAGTGTAAATTATATTTCTGGTCAGTTATATTTAGACCATACAAAAAGATATAATTGATGAGGCGAATCAGATATTCTGTTATATGAATCATATTTCGTTGAATTTTTGCAATATTTATTTTCTATTTTACAGTGGCTACTCGTGAATTGCTATAATTTTAGGACTAAAAATTAAAACCGCTTGAAATCAATTGTTATAGGGTAAATCAAAAATTATTGTGGAAAACCTCGAAAATCTGCACTAGCAGGTTATATGACAATAAAATGGGATATCGATAAGAGGGTGGTCGGTACCAAATTTTAGAAAAACTAAACAGTCTTTAAAATAATAGCTTTTTAATATTTTGATATTTTCATTTAATAAATAGTGTCCCTAAAGAACCGGACCATTTTATATAATATACGAGTACTATGGTACAACTATGGCGAATTTTTTTTTCTCTAAAATCAATAAATACCTATACATAGGTAAAATAAAAAATAATTCCGAAATAAATGGATTTTTGTATATTTTAATATCAAGAATATTGATACCTCGTAAATATTATTAATATTTTAATGTTGAATTGTACACAATTTTTGCGTTGTGATTATAATTTGCTAAGTTGGCATAATAAGCAGTATTGTTATTAATTATTTCGTGTGTATGCAAAAACTAATTTTAATTTGTATAATATTAAGTGATTTAATAAATTTTGATTAATGTAATTTTGGTATGGTAACATCCCGCCGATTCGCCTATACGAGCCGTCACTGCTGTTACACTATATTGTAAGGTTATTAGCATTATGGTTTAATGTGCTTAAACCGTACTAAGATATTTTGCGGTATACACTCGTTAATCTTACTACAAGGAGCCACTTGAATTTTTGTGATATACGGTATCTTAATATTATCCAATATTTAGTGAGAAAAGGAATCCGAGAAGTGTCTAAATTATTATGTCTGACTATTACAGCAACATCAAATTATAATATAGTTCAGAGGAGTCGATGAAAACGTATTTGATAATTATGATGCATTAATTGGTCGTTCTGGGTGAAAGATAGTGATTATTCAAAATCAATATCATTATCGTGCTATTAATAATTAATTAAATAATTATTTAACCTAATAGTAAGATATAATAGAATTAATAACGACGTTATACATTTAACCAGTGCTTCTCAACTTTTTTACTGTAGTTTTCTTGTAAATTTAATATTCTTTGGTGGCCTGGCACTTCTCATGCTAAGAAGATTGGTTTATGCAGAGCGTTTGATATGTTTTCGTGACGGGGTCAAAAAATTTCGGTTTATGGAAGCCGTCATTATTTAGTGACAAATTTTAGTAGAAGCTTAAGTGGATTTCCATAGGATAGCTTTCCTTATTTTATGTACAAATAAATAATTAGTAAATAGTATTATACATAAAAAAAAATTAATTTATGTAGGGGAGAGTTGTATAGGTTGGGACGCCGTATAAGTTGGGACAGCTATATATCTGAATTGTTGGTATTGATGACACCTATGTTATGACTGTCGAAGTAAAGTCTATTTATAAGTTAACTTTTCATGTGGATTAGAATCAAACATTCGGGTTCATTATATCTATGCCGAACAAGACGTAAATTGTCGTATAAAAAAGATCTTTACAATAGTTTTTACGTGCTCATAATTTGCCAAATTTAAATCAATTGTTTCAAATAAGTATGTTCAATATGTCTTGTATTGAGTGCATTTTCATTGTGTGAAAAGATATTATTAAAATTTTGTGTTGTTCAAAGTAGTTTTTTAACTTTTTACAAAATGGCTGTTGTGTAAAGGTTGGGACACTCATGTTGTATAAGTTGGGACAGCACTTTTTTTAATCCAAGACCCTGCGATGTCATTTAAATGATATTTTTATGCTAAAAAGCATTTCTTTATCTGGTTAGAATTTTGCAATGTCACGCTACATACGACAAACCAATCAGGGAATTACCGATTTCAATGCATTGGTAGCTGCAATCGAGGAAATAAAATTGGTTAATAAAGGCTTTTGATGCACCGCAAAAGCTTATAGAATTCCAAAAAGGCCAGTACATCCAAAACATCATCAATATTGCCATACGAATTTTGCTTATCATCGATTTTGTCTTTGATCGGACCTTTGCAGGCATCAACATTAGCCAAAAAATCGAATCGTGGACGAAAGTCGATAAGCAAAATAAACGAATGGCTGCAACAGAAAAGGCCATACAAACTGCAAATCAGATTAAATAGAATAATTTTTTTTAATTAAATTATTTCTTTGAAATATGACGATTCAACAAATATTCTAATCATAATAATATCATGCAGTTTTATTTCATTTTTTGGCTTATCTTTTAGATTTTTGAAAGTGTCCCAACTTATACGGTAAATTTTTTTTCGACCAAAAAAGGTGTCTTCATTAAAATGATTATTATTTTTGACTTGCTCGCGATATCAAATAACTTTCTACAGAAAACTTGTAGCCAATGATCATATGCTTTTATTGGTTTATCTAAGTTAACATTATTCTCATCCGTTTCAAAATCACAGATCAAAAACGGAATCCGTCCCAACCTATACGACATTCCTCTACATATTATATTATTTTATATAGAATTAAATATTTATTTACAAATAAATAATGATATAAAACTTCTAGTCTAAGATCCCACGACAAGATTTCCAGGCTCATCTGTTATGCCGATGAAATATGTACAGTACAAAAATGTAAGATTAAGTAAATAATGGTAGAAGGAAAAAACAATAAAAAGTACATTTAACATTTTATTTATTTAAGATTAAGTATTACATAATAAATTTTGATCAGCTTGCCGCAAAGAATTCTAAATCATTTAAAAAGTCAAAAATAATCAAGAAAAAAAAGCACGTGGCATTGTTTAGATTAGTTATTTGCTTTTATCTGATAAGCCATATTTTTTAATCCATAGTATTATTAACATTTTCTTGATTATGTTTTCGTTTTTCTTACTTATGTGCGACCGAAGAATGAAAATAATCGTGAAATAGGGCCTTATATCGCATTACTAAATTATTAATTTTTGTTTTGCATATTTTTATAACGTGTAATTTTTTATTTCCAATATTCTTAGTCTATTTTTATTTTAAAATTTTTATATATTTTCATATATGTAGTAATTTTTATTTCTTTCATTTATCCAAACCTGTTAACGTAATAAATCAATGTCTTTTTATTGTTTTATATAATATTTTTTAAGCGTGTATTCTTTACTTGACGTTTAAAATTTATTATTTTAACTTTTCTGTATAGTTTGTTTAATTTTATATTTTAACAATGCATACTCTTACTAATTATCACAAAAATTCACTTAAAAATTTATTTATAAGTTTTTTCTTTTTCTATTTTCTAAAAAAATAATCATAAATCTGTATATTTGGAAAATATATTGCATATAACGCACCGTACTAAAAGGAAAATCTAATGAGATTTTTTTTACGCCATCATATTTATGCGTGGCTTTTTAAATTGTGGTTACACAATTGAATGAAACAAAGTAAAGTATTTTGAACGTTTTCAGTAAAAAAATATAAATCGCAAAGACAAATTATTTTGCTATGGTTCGTTTCTCATATTAAACTGGAGGGCTTGTGCACCAGCGCTCTCGTGATTTATATCATAGTTTACGTTTATGAGAGTTGGCCGGAACAATGTAGGTAATCGAATTTACTTACTGTAATTATATTAATAACTGCAACCAGGATTAATTAGGGTAATTAAGCACAAGCTGCAAGGAAATAATATAACCGAGAGTTTCTATTTGTTTCTTTTTCATACCTTCTGATGTTAAAGAAAAATATAACTTTTCGGGATATCCTCAAAATAAAACGAAAATTTAGTATTTCCACCTATTCTATGTTTAATGTTATAACTTTTTTATTTTTTTAAATTGTATTTTAAAACAAATTAAAAAGTCTAATTACTGTTACCCATATGGACTTGTCCTTTTCATTTTTTATTTATGCAAAAGTAAACAATCGTGCTACTTCCATTTACAACAGTAAGAGTTGGTCTTCATATTATGATAACATGGATCCTAATTCTAACGGCAAAGTCTGAATCAAACTGCTTTACATAATAGTACATGCGGAAGCAGAGAGTGAATAATATAATACATTTGGGTTATATTTTTTGTAAGCTTAGCAAATGATTTTTGATCTCATAATAAACTAAATAAAGGTTGATTTTAAATAAAAACTTAAGATGCCCCGAAAGATTACCTTTATTAATTTGGGGTTTTGAATTATATTTTATCTTGATCAATTTTTGCAATTCTGTAACCATTGGATTAACGTGAAAACATGTTATAATATATTACTGATATTACCATTTCCTTTTTATTTGTCAAAATAAATCGCCCAATAAATTAAAATTTTTATTGTAAAAACTGATGTTTGTTTTAAATTCATTAACATTTTTGTATGGTTGTTAATTATTAAGGTAGTGTTACAAAACTGACAGGAAAGCCATTTGGTACAATTGATATTAATGACTATCCGGCTTTTTAAAAGGGATTTTTTTATTTATATTTATAATTACAAACATGGTCATAATTTACGATTATTAGTATTACTCTTCTTCGGGGATTAAAATTAACGACATATCTTATACCAAAATTAGTTGTATTCGCATCACGTACTTACATAGCTTCACACGTTTATGCAGGAAGCAACTTATTTACAATTGACAATATACACCTGCAGGAAAGTAAGTGAACTTCCGATTACGTATTGTGTTGTTCGTTATCAAAATAAAGCTATTATAATATAATTTTGTTTTTGGTAAGTAATTAATTATTTTGAGTTGCTTGAAATTTTCGCGATGCTACGGAAATGCATTGCAGCGGAGAGAGCGCACTGCGCTGATTCCCGAAGGAGATAATATAATTCACCAACTAACGGATTTAAATTTAAACGTTTGGTCATGGGAAAATGTAGACATTAAAAAGAATAAACATTACAACAGTGTATTTAAACAATGAGAGGTTAGAACGCTAACGATTAAGGGTAACAATGGAAATCCGCATGCGTACGAGCTTACAGTTCGACGCCTACTTTGCGATTCCGTCCACGGTTATCATTGCACCACCGTATAGTGCGTATAGTTTCAGTAGCTGTATTAGTTTTTTCATAAAAGCTCCCCCACGTTGCCTTAAAAATAGTATGATTGGTAAATTTATTTTTAAATTTGTCAGAGTGTTGTATTTGGTACATACCATTTGGAAAGTGCCTAATTAATAAACAAATTGTTTTATGTTTAAGTTAAGTAAATAATAGGAATATAGTTTAACCGCATATTGAACATTTCTACCAATGGTGCTTTTTATATTATCTCAAGAACGATGATGGTTGAAAAAGTGGAAGGTTTTTTAATGTATCGGAAACCGGTGTATAGGATTTTTCAATATCTCGAGACGTAAGTTACTTCAATTTGTTTTTACTGTGTTTTTCTTATTTTATTTATGTCTATAACGAAGTTTCCATTTTTTGGGGTTGTTATATTATGTCGTGTGTTGAATTATTGATCAACTGACCATCTCACGCTTTTCAATTTGTTTTAGTCAGCGTCCTTTGATTTAAATTAATAAACTGTTGTATTCTTAATCTACGGTAATTTGTACGTAATTAACACAGATTCAAGCGCAAAATTGATTGGGGAAGTTAAATGAGTTAAATGACACACATCTCGATTGTTTTCGAAAATAAACACGAAAGATTTATTTCGGAAATAGCACAATAACTCCGTTGCTATTTCTTTTATGCTTCTCAACACAAAAGTGCTAAAAATTGTATCAATGTTATTTTTTTATTGTTGAAAAATTTTACAATATGACAAAGTGGGCAGGTAAAATCCCCATATAGGAAATTATTTTATCAGACTGGTATGGTTTCACTTTTCTTCAAAAATACCTACTTTAAACGCAATTAATACTTACAAATACTTTGACGATGAAATATTAAACGATAACATTCTAAAATATATTGTAACGATTGTTTATAAATATGTTGAGAATGTGCTAACTCATAATATAATATACAACAATATTTTCCTACATTTTGGATTGTATAATTACAATATAGGATAGGTGAAAGAGTTTCTTCAAATTTCATTCCGATGCAATTTTAAAATAACTGATTTTTGAAATCTTGCAGCTGTTGGTTTGCCACTTTAACATTTCTTAATTTATACTGGTGAATCGTTTCCACTACAGTGTAATAGAAATTACTGGCAAATTTTTGAGATGCATTAATGGACGCAAAACAATGTAAAACATTAATTTGTATGTTTCGAACATTTTTCTTAGGGGTTTGTGAAAATTGAAGAATTACCAATTAAAAACGAGTTTTAGTGTCATCATTTCCATCCACACGTAATAAATAATACGTACAAGCTTTTTGTGTGTCTACTATGTAAATAGGGGTCTTCCCATAGGGGTAACACAATTTTATATCTTAACGACTGTTTCTTGTTACACTTTTTGCCTTACGTTAATCAACAACTGGGTCATAAATTAATACAATATTTAACATTTAAAAAATAAACAATTTTAAGGTTTAATAAACTTAACACTACAAATGGCTGGGGTAACATTTTTAACCTAATTGCTGAAACCTATAGATAGATAAATATAAAATTTAAATAACCGCTGATTAGATTGGTATAATTACTGAACGCGAAATTACTAATTAATAACTGTTTTTGCAATAATGTTGGAAAGTGCTTACGTAACTTTTTTTGTATATTAATGAAGCGTGCTATTAACAGCTATTCGGTTTTAAAATTTTGTTGGAATCTAAATATTTAAATTGCATTCTAAATAATGAACTTCCATTGCAGTTAGTTATTGCATGCGGTAGACTGCTTTATTTGAGGCTCTGCAGAGCACTATCGATCAACCAACTAATGATTTTTTAAATTTGCATAAATTCTCCCAAGTGATAGAAGATTATAAACTACTTATTTTTTTGTCATGACTATATTATGGTCATTAGTTGTACAAGAAGTTCTGGCCATCGACATACCCGTATTTAATAATATTGCGAGAAATTTTATCACGAGTAGTATAGGAGTATATTATATATGTATATAACTAGTCTGCTTAGTTGGTTGAACTTTACTGTTTTTATATTAATATGACAGGAAATTGTAATAATTGAATAAATTACACGTTACAGCTAATTTTAACTATTTTTAGTGTTTGTGGAAATTAAACAGTACGTTTGAAAAATTGGATTTTTTTAACGTCTACAATACACAAAAAATATAAATTCTTTCTTTATTTGCTAATATTGTTTGATTAAATTAATTGTCGACATAAAAGACCGTATTACTCCATAATTGAGGGTAAATACATATTCGTGAAAAAATACATTTATTACGTCTATACAATCTATTATTATTTAATTTAATCATCGAATTAAATTATGTCCATGGTTTTTCAAACATAACGAACTGTGCGAAAAGGAAAAAAGTATAATAATTTGTTCAAATTAACGACGGCAAAAACAATCTTCTTCTCGGATCTCAGCAAATGTACCTACTAACGAGTTTTCAGTTTAAGTTGCAAATCTTTTGAGTTTGAAAATTTACCAAGTTAATGTAATATCGTAAGGATAGAACAGAAAGATTTTGTTTTAGTTTGCTTAGTTTATTTTATTATCGAGTTTATTATTAGTTTGACTTTATTTTGTATTTTCCAGTACAGTACTTATAATTATGGTATTATGGCAATTATTTTAATTTTCGGAGTTTCACTTCGTATATATTTATCTTGTAATTTTGAAAAATATTAAATTGCATTTTAATGTAACGTAAAATTTCGAAAGAAAAAAGTACATCACAATAGACTTTCATTTAAGTTTGTGCAGTGTACAGAAAATTACCTTTAACATTATATACATAGCAATGAAGAGTCTGACCTGTCTCATTAGCTTTTAGACGAACACGTATAAGTTGGTACTTTTATTTTTGCATATACAAGGAAATTATATTTTATTTATGCATGCGAAACGTGATTTGATTTGCATTTTGAATCGATTATTTAATATTGACGACATCGTGTACACTGTAAACAAAATATTTTATCTGCATTTTCTTATTGTCGAGGATGTCTCAAGTGCATGAACGAAATTCGTAATGAAATTACGTTTACGAGATTTTTAACTATTTTAAAATTTTGTCTAAGCATAGTTTTAACATTCATTGGCAACTTATAAAATTGGCAAGCATAAGATCGGATTCTTCACGAAATGATATTCACAAACAGGGAAAAAGCATACTTTGACCAAGATTTCAAGATCCTTGATATCAAAAAACTTGATATCAAAAATTGCTATCAAGTAGCAATTCTGTCATTGTATGCTTAGCTTGTTCATTTTTTAATTTTCCATGTTAACAAACCAATCATTTATATTACACGTATTATGGTAAAATCGATTGCTACAGGAAGTTTTGAACAGTTTACAAGGTAATTTAAATTTATTTTTATGGGTGCATGTGAAGGTATTCTTAAAAGTTAAAGTATTTAAAATTATTCTTTTTTTTGTTGTCCTAATTAATAGAACATTGAAAGGTCGATGTTTGCATAATTTCGGTTAAATTGCAGCAATACGAAGATGAACTCAATGATACAATTAAAAATGTCTAGATTAATGCGTTCATAACTCAAAAACATGAAACCGGGCGGTTGCGTTGTCGACTTCCTAAATTCCTCAATCTTATCTAATCAAAATCTTTCAACAGTTTTCCATCAGTTGGCTTTTATGCAAATATCTTTTGACTATTTTGCATGTGACCGTTAATGGGGTTGCGAGATCGCTATATTTTTTATTAATTTTGAACTTATGCTTGGTTATATGAACTCCAATGTACATATCGGAAATCTACTAGTTGTGGGGTAGTTTTCTGGTTTTGCGCTGTTGTATTTGAAATAGTCCTTTTATGAGTCACTAGTTCATTAACCACGGATAGTTATCTTTAGTTTACACTACAAATACATCCGTTTCGAGAGTTTAGAAGCAGGATATAGAAGTTGATTATTTGTTATATTTTATCTTCCTTCTTCATACATAGCTAACTCTGAGCTTGATAACATTTTGCAGATACTGGTATACTAAATATCTGTTAGTGGTATAACGTACTACCCGTGTCGAAGGTGAATTACTGGATTCTGTTAATATGTAACCCTATAATAATCCATCCTGTATTATTTAGTTATATAGGGTTAGAAACCCTCCAGTTAGCGAAGGTGATTCATGTAGAGTTTTTAATCTTTTTTTATTATTTACCCCATGTGGTCTGACAGTAGGTCGCTTTCTTGTATTCCTAGGGGTGCGAGTACCGACATATTCCCAATATGTGATTCGTTACTTTACAATATACAGTGACTATTTAGTTACACTTCTCTATGTAATATATTTTTTGTCGATTATTATTTTTTTATACCTGTAATTTTTAATGATCAATGACACATAAAAATGATTGCTATTTTAAAATTGGTATTGTATAGGATTTTCTGTAAATTAATTGTTATCTCGACACAACCATTTACACCATTCCTTCAACAGTAATAAATCTATTTTATGTCAATGTTATTTATCTATGTACATTTTTTATCGCAATTTTTTAGAAACATTTAGCTAATCAGTATTGTAAATATTTAGTTGACAAAAGTCATTGGAATCTATGATTAAACTGTAGTTTTTCATTGACGCTTTTGAAATATTGCATGATATTTATGTATGTCCCCAACCTAGACACTGATATTGATTTCTTTCAGGGCGTGGTGTACATCTTTCTCTGTTTTTCACATAAAATGCATTTAGTTATTGCAGCTAGCTTCGTTTCAGCTTCTGTATTGCTGATTCATATCAGGTCGTCGCATCTAAACATCTTACTAGTTTAGTGTGTCAAACACAGATAAGAAACACTAAAATATACCTATAAAAACATGTAAGATATTATTTACTATAGAAATACTATAATTAATAGTATATTGCATATCAAGGGAGTAAAATAGAAGTCTAGTGACAAATTACCCACACGAATGATTTATAACCAGTTTACTCCTGAGTTATACTATTTTATACGCTCTAGAAAAATTGATCAAGTTAAACGAGTTTTTACAAAGAAACAGGAATTGCTTTGACCAAGAAGGGGTGCGATAATAGGTTAGAAGCAGGCACAGGCATCCTATTTAATTAATTTGAATGTATTTTTATATTATTTTTAATATAAAATTTATTAAATAGAAAATTGAATTAAGTCATGTTTATTATCTCTCACTAAGAGTATGAGCCTTGAAAACTTTTGGGTTCTGTTGAAAATATTAATATGTAATTAAAAAGTTTATATAAAAATATTGTTGTAGAATATCATACTTAATGATACACAACGAAAACATTCATCGATAGCATTCAATTTTTAATTACTATATAAAAATTAACATACGCAATAACGCAACGTGACGTCGTCCAGTAAAGAACCTTTACCTTTTAATTCCTATAAATAATAACAAAAAATATATTTGTTGTTAACATATTAAATTTGAATTTATTATGAAATTATAATTAGTGAAGTAATATAATATAGAATACAAAGAAATTTGATCATACCAAACTAATTGAAGCAACGGAGACAACACAACACAAACAGCAAAAAGTAACATCATAGCAGCTCCCCGACTAAAATTATTTTTTCATACATGATGGCGCATAGATATTTTATTTTATCGGTACATTTTGAAGTGAATTTAAAATTTCACGCGACATTAATTTTACTGTCGCCTTTTTAACGGAAATTAAAGTAGCCATATAAACGCCACTTAGTATTGTGGCGTTGAAGTTGATGAGTTGTCATCTGCACGTCTGGTACTATCAACCAACCTCACCTTCTTCCAAGTGCAATTTGTATGTAAAGCATGACTAAGAAACTAAATTAATGCAATCATCGTACTCATCTTTATTGGTATAAATGCTTTTTTATATGATTTCTTTTGTTATATTATAATAAATTATGTGTTGTATAAAAATAATTATTCCATATGTTTGCACGGTATGAAAGAGTCGTTAAGTTGGTGTGTTTATTTATATAGTATAAAAAATGCTATTTGATGTTTTGATCATTTTAAAAGTTTGTTATTAATGCTTCACCACCCAGTTAACACACATAATTCGTATCTTTCATATGAAAGCAGAATGAAATAGTAGTTAAAAATACCCTGAATAGTATTTCTTCACACTTCATTATACTACCTGCTAATATACTACTTACGATATACCCTACTATACTAACACCAGAATTAATAGTATTTACTACTGATATAATGTGTAGAGCAATTCATAAAAGTTGAATGATACTATTAACAAAGGCGCAGTCGGACGCAATGTACCTATGTTCCAGATCAAAGATGTTAATAATGATTTTAAGCTTTAAGTGATTCTGAGAGTTTTTCTAAGTAGGTGCTTATTCATAATTTTTATAATCACAATTGAATATTCTTTAAAACGTTTCCGAACGTATACTTATTAGTTGAAAGAACGAATTTCGTTACAATACCGCATTCTGTAGTATGCAACACATTCTACTCTTTTTCTCTTTATATTTAGGCAATTGTTATTATTTTTGTCTGGCATTACATCATAACATTTTGTGTAAAAATGCGTTAGAAATAAAATTCATGACAACATTATGATTAAGTAAGCCAAAATCAACATCCACACATTTTTGCCATGCTAGTTTGTTTATATTGATGGTTTGTGTTAAAGTAGTAATATTCACCGAATATGATTTTCAAAGACAAGAAGCTGTCGAAAAAAGTTTTGAAAATGTCTTGCTGTTTTTGCCAATGTTTCAGGTTTTTCAGGGGGTAAGTTTTTTGTTTTAATCAGTCATTATGTTATATTTACTATTATATTAATTTATTGTTCAATTACAAACCTTTAAGTGCGCAATTTTAAATTAGTTATATCCATAATTTTCTCTTATCATTGTAGTAATAGACTGGTTACTGATATACAAAATAATATATTTACTTACATAATTGTTATGTACCTATAGGTAGTTCACAGTGATGCATTACTCACAGAAAAGTAAATTAAAAAAGTATAATGGGAAATCACGGTTTAATTTTAATATTTCATCTTTTCAATTAAGAGATAGTTGTTCCAATTAATATTGTATTAATTACCAACAGTTCGTGTTGCTTGCAATTTAAAGTAACAACCTTCGATAGCTCAGTTGGTAGAGCGGTGGACTGTAGAAAGTTACTTGTTCGGATATCCATAGGTCGCTGGTTCAAATCCGGCTCGAAGGAATTTTTTTTTAAAACAAAGTTTATTTTTATCTACACGCTTTCTGAGATGCTCATATTATTTGAAAATTGAACTCCGTGCGTAATAGTAGCAGAAACTCTTTCGTCTGTGGGTTGAAAACGATTTTTATTTCTTAAGTTCTGTTTGGTGTAGGATCAACTTGACACTTTCAAAGATACCCGAAAGACATTTTAAACTTTTGGTTAGACGAAAATAAAACGTTTTCCATGTTAGGAAACGTTTTTCATGTTCGCCCTTAATTTGATTTCCGTTGTTGGTACCGAAGTGAGCGTTGAATATATAAATATGCAAATTGAACAATATTGTCACCATTGTCTAGATTGCGGATGCTTTGATTGATGGTAAGCTGCTCATAAAGTCATAAAATAACTCTAAATCCATTATTTTATTAAAAATTTATTTTCAATAAATTTCCGACAGAGCAGTGGAGTAAAAACTAATTGGAAATTACTGATCGTGAAGTTCGACACAAAATTGATGAAACTTAATTATATTTGCTCTTTCTGAGCTTTTATTACATTTTCTTCGACTTCCAACTTATAAATGTATTACATTTTTTTTTCTATTGATTTCTCTGAATAAACCGCGTGAGCGCGTGAGGATTTCAACGGCAAACAGTTTTTGAAATTTGGTGTACGAAATCGTAATTGTTAGTTGTCAATAAAAGTGTGCTACAAATTTGTACTTTATTCATTCAAGGTTATTCAAATTAATAAATAAATTTATAATTTGTTCGATTATGTGTGACGTGATAAAGATAGCATTCTAAAAATATTTTACAAAGTGTGTACGCCGCTGCACTATCTTAAATTTTGTTCAATCGTCCTCAGACAGTCCCACCAAGCGCTCGTAGTGGAAAAAGCTCACGAATATACTGCTTACTACTTTTATACAAATACAAGATTATGATTTGAAATTTCACTTTCGTTCGTACAGTGTGTGGAAGGTATGTGCGATTGTAATACGTGAGCCTCTCCCCTCATGATGTTACGTCTATTTAATTGTTGAAAGTGAAGTGACAGGACCAACAGAATTTTATTTAAATTAGTGAAGTGTCAATGGGTTAAATATTGTGGTCAGCTATTTATTAGTTTTTGAATTCTCCAAGAATGGCTAGAAACAGTTTTATTTGCAAATGCCTCTGAATTCTGCATTATAGCAGTTTTCTAAATTTATCTGAATATTTTGGAAAATATTACCATTTCATCAGTTTCTGTATTTCATTGATAAATTGTGTAATTCTATAGATGCGAAGTTTATCAAAATTAAATTATTATGACACAAACTTTATTTATGTTTACAATTTGTTTTCCATTTATCATCCTGTGAAGGAATTTGCACATGAAAACAATTGTTCGTATTTATAACAACAAATATAAAAGTAAACATAATTTCTATTGAATTGTTATAGATTGTTCGTCATACGCAATTTGTTATTGGTTTAGTCCTTGTTAATTAGAGGAAAACTTCTGCTTTCATGTATTATTAATGACTACTGGTATTAGTTTGTCGAAGTGATATTATTCTGGAATTTGGAAAGACTTAATAACCAATTCAATGGTACGCCCATACCAATGTTTTGTTTTGATTAATCAACTATTTAAACTTTAGAATCACTGTTAATTAATTACGATTTATAGCTATTACACAATATTTAAATAGTTAAATCTCAAATATGGAAGCTTGCAGAAATATTTTTCTTGTCTTAATCCAAAAATCGCCGAATAATAGAGCAGGAAACAAGTTTTGTACTACTTACGTCACTAATAATGGGTCCTGCATTCTCCAATACTTTATTGTTCATAAATTGATTAAATATTTAATCATTCCAATTTAGCATTTAGTAAATTTACTTTAAAGTACATATCAGCATACTCAATTTTACGATTGCGTGCTAAGTTTTCATTCATATAATTTATTCAGGCACCTACATAAATATCTAGTGACGCATTTTTTATTTTCACCTTGCAAAATTGTTCAATAGTTGTTTTTTTTTTGGTTTCCTTGTACCCCAAGCTATAGTCGAAATTATAATAGAAGTTGTACGATATTCTCGACAAATTCTGCTATACTATATACATTGGAATATATCTTTGGAGTGTGTCTTGTGTGGGAATACAGATTTATTATTTATTAAAATGGTTTCCATATTATTGGCTACTTTTCTAGTTGCAGGTTCTTGAATACCAATATCATATTGCAAACTCGCGATAAATATATTTTTCTGAATGCCATCATATAAATTTATTGTACGTCCCTAGAGGTCAGAATATTTTTAAAGCTACATATACAATTAGTAGCGTTTTGGAATAAACAATTCAAGTTCAACAATTAAGATAAAATCTCGAAACACGGTAGTCTTCATAGTTTTCGCCTGCTTTATTAAGTACATTTAATTAGAGATGTACAATTATTTGTACTAATCAGCTCACATAACCAGCAAAAGTTTCATTCTACTAATTGTTCATTAAAATTCTCGTTAAAATCTTTGGAAAGCCGAATAGTGTCACGACTCTAATTTGTCGATAATAATTTGAATAGGTACCAAGAATTTGACAATATATGATATTATTAATCGAAAGGGCATTTCCGTTTTGTGTGCGGTGTGAATAAATTTGAAAGTCCTATTGTCACCGTTATTTGCTTTACTTTTAACTACATATCCATTAACTGTAGGTTGCCGACACTGAGAAGTCATTTGCAAATCAAATTTTTATTGTGTACAAATATGTCGTGGTATTTAAAATATTTAAAAACATTTTATTGACGGGTACGCGTTGGCGATCTAAATGTTTGCATATTAATTTATTAAAATGTATCATAGAAGCAATTTTCTAATAAAACTGGAGATTCTAGCCACTCCTCTCTTTGCAAAACTTGTATGTTTAACTTCTTCGTATAGTAGGTATCAAGTTCTGTAATGGAAAAATCTTGATAATATTGAAGATTTTCATAATACTAAGTGTGTATCAACAAATGTGGTTAGCAGTATGTTGGAGTTGGTTATAAGGACCGGTATGTTGGGAAATAATTCAACATACGGTGACCAATTGATAAATTTACGAAAACGACAAAAACATAATCGACCGCGAAGTTTATTTTGTGCTCTCAATTCTGATGAAACTTATGGCAGAAGCAGTCATAACCACAGCAATACATGGAAATTTCATAGACTGAGACCGAAATCAAGCAGGTAATTTTATTAGTCCAAATTGTATGCTAATGTTCGTTTTCTAAAGTTTTTGGAAACTATTTGCTACCCAATATATTTTTAGATGATATACGATCACACTCGAGACTTATTTTTTAGTTAGAAAATGTTAGGAATCAAAACAATTTTGTTATTTTATTAATTCAAAGATCATTGAACTATTTTAAAATAAGCAATTTTTTATCAAACAGTTTGAAATGAGTTGGGAAGACTTTTAAATTAAAATTATTAAAATTTTGTTTTATAAATTAACTCGATTTTCGAGGATGTCAAAATAAATTAAAATATTAAATTTTAATTTTATACTTTGTGATGTTCATTAAAATTTTTTCTTCTATGCAGATAAAAGTCAGCGTTGATAGACATTCATAATTTTATTTAATATTTATTAGAAGTGGAGGAATCTCGAGAGATGTAATAATATTATATGAAGAACATCACTAAAGTAGTATGTAGTTGGCAAAATAAAAAATTACAAAATGTGCCATACTTTACCTAAAAAAATGTTACTTGGAAAATTTAATATAAACTATGCAAAGATTCTTTTCAAATCGATTTGTAAAAAACCGTCAGTTCAACGCCAAGCGTTTTGTTTCTTCTGATGTTTTAAAAGTAGAACTGAACTCTTTTTAACTTGTTTTTCAAAGTAGAAAATGTAAATTAATTAAATCTTCGTTGACACATTTACTGTTGAACATTTTTTAATAAAGTATGGAATATTGAAAACGATTTGAATTCGCTTTTGTATTAAAAAAAACAATTTTTGTTAAAAATTATAAACCTAATGAAGTTTTTCTTTTTATTGAATTTTATGGTAATGCCCCTTTCACGTGATTGATCAGTTGCGTCAAAGATGCAAACTTTTTGTATGATCTTTTTAGTTTTCAAAAAAGTGGCGACATTCGTAAGAGAGAAAAACCATACCACCACAAACTAAACTCGAATCTTTTAAAGAGGAAGTACAATATGTGTATCTCATAACATAATTTACACGTTTGCTTTAAAAGAAGCTGTAGCTTAAAGAGTATGATTTTTTCCTTCATAATATTTAGTATGTCAAATTTTTATTTCTGCTAACATGAATATTTAAATATTATTATTAATCTTTCTTGAAGTATCAAATTATTAATTTCTCTAATGTCTAAAATATTCATTAGAATAACTAAATTTTCTCCACTTCAGACTTGACTTGCTAATAGGAAATTAAATTGTATGCCACTGCCACTCCATTGTTTGCCTATCTGCAGCTATCGTTTCCCTTCATTTCTCAAACTAATGTAACTTTTTAACTTGATGAAAATGTTTATAAAACGCGAATGCCTATACAGCAACAAGTGAAATTAACAATAAAATTAATTTCAAAACTGTTATCGTGTATTGGTAGTAGTAATATAAAATTACGAGATTATCTGGTGGTCTGCCGGCTTGCGATTGAAGTGGCTGTCTGGTCTTCGGTGGCACTTGGGGGGCTTATATTATATTTAATTACGTTTATTTTATTTATTATTTCTAGTTTATTTAATTCACTCCATAATCTTGGGATCAATAGATATCCCAATTTTTTTCTTGCTGTTCTTATTTTTATTCAAACATATATTGCTATTTATCCTTTTTCTCTTAATATTCTACACCTGGGATAAAAAGTTTTATATTGTTATGAATGACTTATCCATTAAATTAGATGTTGCTCTTAATTTCATAAAATTTCCAACATTCTAAATTAATTTAAATTTATTTTTAATGAATCTGTTTAAACTTGTTAAACAAAATAGGACGGACTCTTAAATTCATATCACATTGCAAATCAAAGATTTTGTTGATGATAATTTTTCTTATTCGATCAATTAATTTTAATTTCGTTACTCTTTCGCTTGGCATTTTTCTATGCTAATAAATTAAAAGTTTATTAACTTGTCTCCTTATTTCAGCTTCTGTTTAAAAAATCTTACAGTCTTGTCCTAATGTTATATTTCCCTTTTTCAATCCAGACCAGATGACCTGTATCAAATTTGTTTTCGAAAATGATTAATCGTTAAGTGACAACAAATTTTATTTCTAGAGCCTTAATGAAAACTAATGGTGATATTGACACAATGATTTTCTTTAAAATGTTGAAAAGTTCCAACATTTCAAATAACTGTAAGGGGTTAAAGTTTTATCGTTGAAAATGTCTTTAAAAAGTAAGCAACCACCTTTTCTGAACTCCCGGAAGTCAGTCGTAAGAATTAAGTCGAGCGACTTATGAGCAATGGGCAAGGCTACTACTTTGAATTATTAGTGTTTTATGCAATGTTATTTCTACTCTAAATTGTAATTTTTAATTGATTGAATAATATTATCTATATATACATGTACTGCTTGTAAGTTGCTCGACGTAATTAATTTATAATGCAAATGCGATGCCCTAATGAGACCTAACACGCTAACCGCTCGGCCATTCACTCACCTGTCAAGAATTTAGAATGTCAACTACATAAATTTACTCAAGTTGCAACTTTTAGTGTTAAACTAACCATCCTGATCAGTTTATAGATGATATATCATTTGATGTGAAATATCATCATTAGTGAAATGCCCAAGTGTTTATAGGTGTAATTCTCACACTTCTCAAGTTGTATTCAATGAACTCTTACATTCACCAACTTAAATGAACATTCCATGCCGTGGTAGTGACTTAATTATCCACGATTTAGCTATCATAAAAAATGTATTTATTTATTGTACATACACAAGTTGTTTGTATTGATTGCAAAGTTTACATTCTTTTAAATGAAGGATAGGTACTTATAAATATCAATAAACTTATTTACGTAATTAGTTACAAAAAAAATTTTTTGCAATAATTTTAACAAAGAAATTTCAACTATCGAAATATTACTAATTCTATTTTTAATGGTTCAGTCTCAAAGTTTTATAAACAAAGCGATACTTAATAAATAATGAAGTATTGAATTCAATATTGGAGTACAAAATAAAAAAAAATAAAATATTTGGCCTTTGCCAGGTGTTTCTATTTGAAATAATGTAAAGTGCAAATACCTCAATAATATAAACAAATAATACAAATTAATCTACGATGTAATAATGCATTAAATTATTGCAATGTTTTATTTTAAATTATCTATAAATTATATAATAGTAAATACATTTATCTAAGTGAAAGTTATGTAATATCTTGGAATGTTTGAAATCTCTTGTTGATAGTCATTGAAAAAAATTATCTATACTTAAATTAATTTTACTTTTAAAAATTATTGAGTTCGTGTACCTTAGCTTAAATATATCGAAATTATAAAGTAGTAGTTATTTTAAATATATAAAGGCTATAAATATACTACTTTATAATGAAAATAAAAGCTCACATGATACTCCAGTAAGCTTTTGAACTAATCTTTGTTGATTGAGTTAAGATGAATCTCAAGTAGGTTCGAACAAGTTCTCAATTTTACTGCCTTAATTTATTTTAAGTTTTTATTCTTTATTTTTGTTAAACAACCTTCGTTATTTTTGTAATTTAGTTGGCCACTTCTCTTCTTTATTTCAATTTTAAACGTTTTCGTTATTAATAGTTATCTCATTTGATTAAAATAACCACTGTGTCCTCCGTTGTAGTAGAAATTATTTTTAAATTGCTTCCTCGCTTTTCTACTCAAACCGTGAAATTTTAATTAATAGTTTTAAGTTGTTAAGCTCTGCTTTTATGTAATAATAGAAAGTTCTCTGTTGTTTTGAACAGATGAGTAAATAAACACTACAGGAAAATTTTTAAGACAAAGATGTAAAGGGGAGGGGATACAGTTGTGCTGCTAACTTCAGTCTCTTATTTTATTATTTTTCAAGTTTTTATGCGAAATAATTATATATCGTTTTTCTTCTGTCTGTACTTGTCGAATTAAATAGGTTTTGCAATAAAATGTCGTTTGTTCTATTGTGCCCCACGATTAGCTATAAACTGACACTATTCGGTACCAAAGGAAATCGAAAAAAATATATTATCTTATAAGTAAACCAAAAAACTTTTTTTATCGTAGAAATGTAGCAAAAAAATAATTTAAGTAAAATATAGAAAATTTTGTTGAAATATGTAAAACCATAAAAACTGAATAATATAATTGAAAAAAGTCGAGGATGGAAATTTTAATTGTCTACATCTACCTCGTTTTTCCCTACTTTAGTTCAAATTAATTTACTTAATAAATCCGTTCGTAACTTGATTTATTAACTGCACGAGGGGCACTTGGGCAATGTTTTTGCTCTAAAATAATTAATCATACTTTATGTACGCGTACTGTTCAATACGCAATTATCCAGAAACACTAGAAGGGAATTAATTAGCTTGATTACATTGAATTCGGCAAATGCCTTGAAGGAAATATATAACTTTTTTTTTATTTGTATCGCACAAAAGATTAATTCTTTTTAATAAGACGGTAGTTCTATGGTATTAGTATTGCAAGCATAAACAACTTTGGCACGGTTATTGCCCGATTAGATATCGATTCATAAATAAGATCTGAGAATTTATCAAAAATAAAGTAAATATTTTTTGAATACTGCAAGTTCTTTTTTTCAAATTACAGTTACCAGCGTAATTTGGTTTAAATTATCAAAATTAATAGTAATTCAAATTCTGCTATTATTACTCAAGGTCCTGTAGGTTAAATAATCCAAGCAAAGTACATATTTATTTACTTTTACTAATACACCATAATATACGTTATAACTTGTCGTTTTTAACGTGGTTCTTAAGACGAATAATTAGTTGTAGGCATATTTTAAAGTATTTGTGGATGAATTACTTTACATTTAGAGTTAAACTCGGGAAACGCATTTCAAAGCAGTAGTTTTTATTTGCTAACTATGTACGCGACTTACAGCTTAACGTGGAACCTGAACCATGGCACAAATAATTCGACACGATTACACTTGAAATTTCTCGGTTTTAGACAAGACTGTCTGTAACATTGTTATAAAAAAAAGAAGTTATTCACAACAGTAAGCTTTTTAAACAATAGCATTTTCATCTGAATTCATTTTTCATTGTGTTAATGTTTAGGTACTGTAATATATTTACCTGTATTTTTCTATGTGAAAACATCGTGATTGTGTATTTTTAAATGATGTCATAACTCCTACTACACTCCTATCTTTTTTTATTTATTTGCAATATATTAAGCAGCGTACTATTATTTTATTAATGTAATGGGTTCCGCATGCTTGTAATAATTATTGATGACATGATTTGCTATTGAAATATATTAATTCCGAATATTTTAAACACTAAATTAAAATGCTTCCATATAGGGCAACTTAATTATTTGTTTAAGGTTAGTTTAATATTTTTGCATACGTTTCGTTAGCTGAAATTCTTCCATTTAGTTTCGCATTTTGTGTTATGGTTTTGCATTATTCTAATTAACAAAATGAAATGACGAGACCCATGGCTAAATTAATAATAATTTCATGATTCACGTTTAATTAGAAAATGTGTAATATTAGTATAACGCGGTTGTAGTTTATCGTAGACTTGTTTTTCACTTTTTATCAACTTTACACACGAGGACATTTTTTGGAATATTTAGTATCCACATGGCACGGCATCTTCCAGTTAATAATTGTTTAAAATTTAACTATTACAGTACAGAGACAGAGTAAGAACCAATTTGTTTGAAATCTGAGTTTCAATATTGTTAAACAGTTCATCTGAATTTGTAGTTTTCTCTAATGTATGTACATATCAAGAAATCTTTACATGCCAATTACTCACTAATTATGATTAAGTAGAAAAGAATAGACGATATTGCAAATTAGTACTTACAGTGTACTATTATAACGAGAAAAAGCCAAGCTAATTGATTATGCTACCAAAATTTCCTGTTTCCAAATTCAAAACTGGGTCGACTGCTTCGGAGGTTTGCAGTCTTATTTCACGTCCGATCCGTCCGCTTTAAGCATACACACGTTTATTGTATAATCATGGACATAAGTAATAAAATTTAAAATTATACAAATTTTGTAAAAATCACACTTAGGTAATTATTTGACCTTAAGCAATAATTGCATCAAATAAAGAATTTAGTATACCTAGTGTTTTAGTCATTCTTGCCAATGAGCTAATTGGTCAATTATTTGTTGTTCTCGTCTGGGAAAGATATGTAGGTAATATTATATTGTCGATAAAGACGATTCTCAATCAAAATCGATTCGAGGAAAAATTTCTAATATTTAATATGCATTACTATAATATGTATTTAAGTTGTTATTATTATTATTATTATTCTATTTTAATTAACACTTCTATTCTAATAATAATTTGTTATGTATGTGAATTTCCATTTCGCAACTCCCTCGGTTAGTTTTCTATGTATAAGTATATTTGGTTCCCATCGTACACGAAAAATTTAAAAATAATAGCATAACTTTCAATCATTAATTGTATCGGCCGTATTGAATTTTTTACATCTGAAAATAATAATATAACTTTTGTATTGTTGATGTCATAAGTAGGACATCAGTAGGATGTTGTTGCATTTTGGAAAGTAAAAGTAGGCGTTTTTGCAAGCAGGTTGTAATTATATCAAATAAAATTGTTTAGAAATTTTATTAAACAATTTTTGAAATGATAAAATCTTAAAAATTTGTTTGTTTACCTAATTATTAATTTCTATTCCAGTGATGTATCGCCAGCAGCCCCCGTGAGTGTAGGCTCACCCGTGCGTTGTGCACAATCAAGGAACATGGAAAGTCCTAAAAAATCCCCGCAAGGCAGTCCAGCATCCGCCGATAAGGCTACATTGAAGGTAAAGTTTTTTGTTAAAATGTTAACATAATTTATATTTTAATATCTCCATCGTGGCATATCGGTTTATTAATTTACATAAAAAGTGACCACCTGGTTTCTGTGTCCAAAAAAACTTCCGAACCTGTTTTATAATTATGACCTTATATTAGTCTTCTATTATTATTTATTTTAAGTATGATCAAAGAAAACATTGTGCGTTTCAATTTTCTTATCCAAATCAGATATTAGAGAAAAACTAGTTAAATGTGTTAGTAGTCCCGTCCTTGCAGTAGATAATTATCGTTAAATGTAGAAAGTGAGGCCCTAGTGAATTGTTAATGAATGGAGTTTAAGGTAACTAAAAGGGATGCAATATTCTCTCTATTTACTCCATATTATGTGCGATAACAAAGCGGAAATCGTAACCGAAATTAAATTTTGATATCACTTTAACCAGATCCATTAACTTTTTATTGTCATTAATCATCCCTCATTGCGTATTTATTTTGTAGGTTCATCTTCCTAATGGAGGATTCAATGTGGTCAAATATGGGGATGCTATTGATGTTAAAGGTATTATATCTCTAGTCACAGAACGTTTGTCTACAGGAGAGAGATATTACAATAATTTATATGCTATGCGGCTGCATCATTTAAATACTCGAGAGGTATGTGACAGTTTCGTATTTATGATGAAAGATTTTTATTACTTCATATAAAATAACCATAAAAATGTTAGCTTTAGTTATAAAGCGTATTATAACTCTTTTGATATTTTTTGGAATGCATTTTTAAGCAAAGTTTATGTCCTAGATTCATTGGTTGCATCAGGATACTACCATGTTTCAAGTTCAAGATAAATATTTTAAAAAACATCCTGAAACAGAATGGAGATATGAATTAAGGATACGTTACTTGCCTGAAGATTTACACGAAATGTACGACAAGGACAAAGTTACATTCTTTTTTTACTACGACCAGGTTAGTCTCCAGTATATCTCCTATATATTTTTCAAATTTACAAAACCTGTACTTTTAGGTGCGAAATGACTACCTCAATTCATCTCACATTAACATCGATCAGGATGCTGCAGTACAACTATGTTGCTTAGAAATTAGATACTTTTTTAAAGATATGCCGCAAGTGGCGTTGGATAAAAAGTCAAATTTTGAATATCTCGAGAGAGAAGTTGGCATGCACAAATTTTTACCTCGTTCAATCCTAGATACAGCAAAACCAAAAACGCTAAGAAAAAGTATTCAATCACATTTTAAAAAATTCAGTCAACTTAGCGAAGTAGAATGTATGTTTAAGTTTTTTGATATATTGAAAATGTATTATAAATTTGATCAAGAAAGATTTCGAGTGGATCTAGGTAGCAGCTGGGCTGTTTCTTTAGAATTAGTTATTGGACCGGATATAGGTATATCGCATACAAATCAAGAATCAAAGACTTCAAAAATTGCTGACTTTGATCAAATTCAGGCTATCCATACACTAGTCAGTGATTGCGATGAACATAATAAAGCGACATTGCAATTGCGCGTAGCAGGTGCACAAGAAATTTTATTTATTATTTGTCCAAATTTGGACGTTGCCGAAAGTTTAGCTGATTTGGTAGATGGCTATTGTAGATTGCATTCCAAGAGACAAAATTCGATTTGGAACAAGAAAGGTTAGTTATATTTATGTAAATTTTATCTTTAAGTTTATATATTCTTTCACCATTCTTCATTTTCCCTATGTTTTTAATTAACTCATACTTAGATTGAATTTTATATTACAAGCTACTATTTGGAAACAATTTCCTTGTCCATGTAAAGGTTAGTATTTCATACATATATAGGTATAATATTGACTGTACATATTTGGTAGTTTAATTTACAAATTAAACCGTTTTTTAAATTTTTAGATACTCACCCTGTGAAAAATAAATTAGTTAGGAAAGATAATTTAGATAATATTCATGGAACTATACTTTCAGAAGACTATGCTGAAATTGTGGACGAGGAAGGAGATTATTCTACTCCTACAAGTAATATTGAATTGAAAAACTTTAGTTTTGATATCTAATGGCTGTTTTTATAGCAAAAAATTACGAATTAGTGAGAAAACAAATAGAACTAGGTGATATATTAGGAGAAGGACAGTTTGGTGACGTTCACAAGGGGCTTTTTAAATCTAAGGATAGTACTCTCCTACCTGTGGCTGTGAAGACTTGTAAAGGAGATGCTGATTTACCCACAACCGAGAAATTTCTAGAAGAAGCTTGTAAGTCTTTAACTCTTACCTCGATATTCTTTTATTTCGTACATTTTCAGATATAATGCAAAAGTTTGATCATCAGCATATAATAAAATTAATAGGCATTTGTTCGGATTCGCCGGTATGGATTGTTATGGAATTAGCAAAATTGGGAGAATTGAGGGCGTATCTACAAAATAATAAGAAACACTTGGATCTTTCTTCTCTTATACTTTATACATTCCAATTGTCTACAGCTTTAAGTTATTTAGAATGTAAGAAATTTGTACATAGAGATATAGCAGCTAGAAACGTATTAGTAAGTTCACATACCTGTGTGAAATTGGCCGATTTTGGTCTCTCGAGGTGGATGGGAGAAGACCAAAGTTATTATAAAGCTTCAAAAGGAAAATTGCCCATTAAATGGATGAGTCCTGAGAGCATTAATTTTAGAAGATTTACCACTGCCAGCGATGTCTGGATGTTTGGCGTGTGTATGTGGGAAATCTTGATGTTAGGTGTTAAACCATTCCAAGGAATTAAAAATAATGACGTTATTGGAAAAATTGAAAATGGTGAACGTTTAGCTTTGCCTGCTGGTTGTCCTCCGAGATTATATTCTTTGATGTCACAGTGTTGGTCTTACGAACCCAGCAAGCGGCCGAGTTTTAAAGAAATAAAAGAAATTCTAAAGTACGATCTTTATTTATTGCATTGCAATTCATATTAATTTGTATTTTTTCTGTTTTATAGCGAAATTTTATTAGAAGAACGATCGGCAATTCAAGAAACAATGAGAAGAGAGAACAGAAGGGTGGCAGCTATGTCGTGGGGTTCTAGTGACGATTTACCACCACCACCAAAACCTTCGAGGTATCCCATGCAAGGTAATTTTTGTAACTACACTATCGGTTTGGTTTTAAGAATGGGTTTGTTTTAGGTGTGGATTCCGTATCATTGGCGTCTCTAAATAGTATCACTCCACCTATATCAGTACCTCAAACATATATTGTGGCTCAAAATGCTGAAGTTTTGGCACATTTGATGAAGGAAAACGAATCAAGGGCTGTATGTCCTTCTGCCTACACTACTCCAGCATCGGTATTTAACACTATATCTGTTCAGTTTGATCAAATTGGAGAAGCTCCCGTCCTAAAAACCTGTCCGATGGTCGTACAAAGTTTTCAAAAACTTGATCCTCAAGCCTCCGATTCAGCTTCCAATTCCAAATCTGATCCAAAACAAAAACAAAATTCTTTTGAACGCAATATTTCCAAAAGTAGTGGCACTAACACTCCCCAAACCGGTTCATTAGAGAGAAATATGCATATTGACCAAATGAGTAATTATTCTTCACGAATGAATTCCCTAGAAAGAAGTAGTCATAAAATTAGTAGTTCTCGAAATAGTTTAGATAAATCGGGAACATTCAGTCCAAAAATTGGTTCCCTCGAAAGAAAGTCTCACAGTAATTCCCCAAAAATGGATTCATTAGAGAGATCCATCTATTTTTCTAATCAGTGTGGCCCGGTGTCTCCAAAGTTAGATTCTTTGGAGCGCAATTCACACCTTTCCTTTTCTAATAATCAAATAGCACCAAGTACTACTTATGATTATAATAACCTGCCAAATTATCATCCTAATCCAACAGTTTATCACATTTCCTCTAACCAAGTGACAAAGGAGATGCAACAAAGCGAAGAGAATATATATGATTTTGGTGGGGTGGACGTAAAAAGTTGTGCTTACAAGCAACCGTATTATATTCATAAGTTAGCAGCAACTTCAACCGATAAATCACATGATAGTAAAATGCAGGTTCGATTTCAGGCATGACTTGAGTCGATTATGTGCACGCTGACTTATTTTGGCATTTAAATTTTATTAATTTTATTTAGCATGACATGGTGTAATTATTTAGCATGATATTTTTTGCATCTCAATTGTACATTATATTTTCAGTTAATCAATTGCACATATTATTTTATTTATTAAATTTATGGCTTTAGTTTTATTATTAGGGTTTTACGTGTTCTATTTCTTCAAGTTCCTTAGAATAGTAATTTTAATTTTTGTCACTAAGATTTAAAGTTTTAGTAACTTTAAAACTGAACCAATCTTTCAAAAATCTGATTTAAAATGAACACAATTTTGATTTTTTAATTTTAGATATTATGCACAAAAATTACTGTTGGAAATGAGTATGTTGATATAATTTTAAATTAATTGTTTCCCCCATTAACCCTTAACTATGATTTTAGAGAATGAAAAGTTTTCATTTCCATATTTTCATTTGCTTTATATTATTACGCACCAGCTAAAAAAATTAAAATGATTAAACTAATAACTTGATGGAAATGAAACTTCATTGATAGGTACCGGTCTTAACGATAGAACTAAATTTTGTCCTCAAACTTGACTAATAATAAAATTAAAAACTAATAGAAATGTGCTCAGCTTATTTTTAAAAAATAATACAATTTTTCTTTAGCCTGCCTCATCGCAACAATCTCTGTACGGTGACCAGTTACTACAAAATTCTGTTGTTCCAAATGACGTCACGTCTGAATTTAATAGACAAATTCTTGAACAAAAATTGAAGCAGCAACAAATAGAATCGGAAGAAGATTCAAAGTGGCTTGTTGAATCTGAAACCAATTTGGTTAGTTCTTGTTTTAAATAATTTTAGTGCAGTATACTGAAGATTTGTTTTAGAAAAAACGGCTGAGTATAATGAGTTCTTCAGAAGTGGATGGTTTAAAAGACTATTCACAATCTCTGTCTTCCCTTCCTTCTAGTCCAATTTCTTCGACCTATTCAAATTCTGTACCTTATCAGTTATCTTCGAGTATGGCCAGTATGTCTCTCAGTGCTAATGGATTGCAGAGTACCACAGAATCACAGTGCAGTAGCAAAAGTCACTCGCCGGCCGGTTCAGTTACCAGCACGCTTACACTGACAGGATTGATTGAAAATTCGGGAACTCCGAATAGTGGTTCCGAGTGTGGAGATGCTCAAGATAGGAGCAAAGACACTGCTACAGTACTTATAGTGTAATAGTGTAGTTTTCAAAATTTAAACAGTTTGTTTTAGAAGGTAGAGCCCACACCAACCGCAGATCTCGATAGAACAAATGATAAAGTTTATGATTGCACAACTCAAGTTGTTCGTGCTGTTATGACGCTATCTCAAGGTGTTCAATTATCTCATGCTGATCAATACTTGGATTTAGTTAAAAATGTTGGGTTAGAACTTCGATCATTATTAGCAAGTGTAGATGCTATTGTTCCTATGTTTCCTAGTTCAGCACATCGCGAAGTTGAAATGGCACATAAAGTTTTGTCAAAAGACATGAGCGAACTTGTAAATACAATGAAATTAGCACAACAATACAGTAACACAACTTTAGATGCAGAGTATAGAAAGTAAGTTTCAATCAAGATTTCTGTTTGGAAGTTTATTTTGGTTTTTACAGAGGTATGTTAGGAGCAGCTCACGTGCTAGCAATGGATTCAAAGAATCTATTGGACGTAGTGGATAGTATTCGTATTCGTTTTTTAAACGATCATAGTCAACTTATGGTAACTAAACAAGCAGCTGAACCACCAAATATTATTTTACCGGCACCTGTTTCTTGTACAATAGTGCAAACGCCCGCTTTTCCACAAAAAATTCTTGTCAGCTCAAATACGAGTGCATCAAATGTAACTACTACACAAATTGTAGACAGTTAGTTTCTGAATTTATAAATATTGAGTAAAACAATTATTTAAAATTTCGTTGTGATTTAAAATTTTCCATATCATGCTTCCATATTGAACTTGCGTGGTACAAATAAATAATAAAATTCAGTTAAAAACTATTACCTACTTATTATGAAGATTTTCATATTCTGCATTTATATATTTGGTTTCATAAACTATTTGTTTTTATTTGATATTTAGGTCCCCCTTTTATATTTATATATTGTTTTCTTTTAAAAGACTGTTTTATAAGTAAGTGCTTATGTAGAGATTATGTTTTTAAAAATGTGCTTAGGAAATAAATGATATTTATAAATTGTTAATACTTATAATATTTAGCAATTTGTAATGCGTGATCAGCATTGAGAAATGTTTTAAAAAATAGCATATCTGAATATTTATAGGGTTAAACTTGTGATTGGGTTTAACTGTTATAAAACGTAAAGTGGCAGCCATTTTAAGTTTGCATTTTTTACATGCAATGTATTATAAAATATGTATATGTCGTATTAGTGTTTGCTATTTACATGTTATGCTTTTTACCAATAAATTGTTTTTTTGAATATATATTCTATTTTTTCACAAACCAAGAAACTTTTTTCAAGAAACCTATTTTAAACTATGCAAATATTGTAGTATCTACAGACAGGGGCCCTACAGTTTTACGTGAGTTTTGAATTGTAAGGTGTACACATTTCAGTTGTAGTTTTTTTGAAGTCGGTTTTATTTTATTTTTTTAATTAATTTTTAAGTATTATAAGATCCTGCTTATAGGTAATCTAACTGTAAAATAAAGGAGTTTAGTTTAAAATAGATTATAAGGATTTAATTTGGTAAAAAATATAGTGTACTTTGGTTGGAGATCAAACCCATGACTGCAGCTTACGACCAAGGTCCAAAATTTTTTAAAAGCTTGACCGGCACCGACTCCAAAAATTACAATAATTATCCGCCTGTGCCAACTAGTTGAAGTAACTAAATAACGTAATTATTTTTTACTTTTTAGGGAATTTTTTTCACATTAGTTTTTTTTAAATCGATTTTATTTTATTTTTTTAATTTTTTATTTCTTGCATTTTAGTGAATATTGCATTCCATAACTATTTATCAAAAGCGAATACGGGTAAACCTACTAAACATATTACCCATATGAAACAGCGCCGTTAAAATGAGACGAGCAAAGAAAGGGAGGAACGCCTATCTCAAAGCAGGAAATCTAGATCCAGGGCTATTTCAAAAGACAGTAGTGAAATGCGTAAACAGAGGCTTTTGCAAATGCGGATAACAATAAAATAGTATTGAATAATGAAAACATCAAAAGACGTGGCCAACGTCTCAGTTCAATCCGCGATTACCTTTCCAATGAAACGAAAGGGCAACATGCTCACCGTTTTTCACCGGAAACTTCTCAAAATCTGCAGATTAATCCGCTTTTGAGAGTTGAGGTAGAGTTTGAGGGTTTTCCCGGTGTATCTTTAAAGTTCAAGATCCAATACGAATGAAATTATAATGGGATTAACTTGAAACTATACTTGATTCAACGCAAAAATTAAAAGACTCCAGGAAGGATCTTGTTCTAAAATCCCTGAAATTTAAGTATGGAAAAAAGATATTGGCACCGAGGTAAAAAGAAAGATTTTTTTATTTTCTCTTTTCAATTGGCTATAGCATCGAGATTATTTACTGTCAATCTATTAGTGCTTGAACCATAATAATCTATTTGTCATACATTTTTATATTTTCAAAAATTTATTTACAAATTCTTTTTTTATCAGCCTCTTCAGTCCACTGCTGGACTATCAGCCTCTTTCTCTATCGAGAAAGGTTACAGCATTTAGACCCCACGGTTGCTTAGGTCGGATTGGAGAATGCCTGTAACCCTGTTTTTTAATAATTGATGGTGGCAATCATCAACTCCGGGGGACCGCCGGCTTTACGTGCCCTCTGAAGCACGGAGACGATCATAAGAAAGTTTAAACACTTCTCGGATTTGAACCGGGTACCTTAATGTCAGCAGTTATTCAGCTAACAAACTAAGCTAATGACCGTCTCATTATTTAATTATTTAATTAATTAATTTATTATTTTTTAAATAAGTTAATTTTTAATAATTTAATTATTTTATTAAAAATTTAATTAAAAATAAAATAAGTTAATAATTATTTAAATAAGTGAAATTCTATTAATTTAAAAATTGGTAAAAATTTGTACCTGGCTATTTTTTTTTATAAGTTTTTGGTTAGTAAGTTATTATTTCTCCTACTTTAATTTTTATTAAAAAATTTAGAATTATAGAATTTAAACAAATTGAATTCTAAATTACAAAATTTGCTTTAAAAAATTATGGCTTGGTAATCCTTAATTTATCATAAATATGATTTAAAATTTTTTTTGAAAGTTATCTTATAAACAAACATTTTATAAATAAATTTACGGCCTTTTCTGTTTAGTAAATTAAACAGAATATAACTTTGCCATAGTTAACAATTTTGAAAAATTAACTAATTTCATTTATGAAAACCTAAGGGCTCTTTCACACTGAGCGAATGGGGACGTGGATCCGCAGGAAGTTTTAACCATTGCTTCTTATGTAACTTTTCATACTAAACGGTTACCCGCACGAACGGATGCGAACCCGCAAAGCATCTGTCAATGTAGAATAATCAGCAAAAATATTAATATAGTACACACAAATGCGGACCCACAAAAACTTTAAACATCGACTACCGTTGTGAGGGCATCCGTCCATGTGGGCGACCGCTTCATCTGGAAATCTATATTAAAGCAAGTTAAAAGTTAGTGAAAATCCTCATCCGTCCATGTGGGAGCCCCCTTATTTATAGTTAATGTAAATTTTCTAGTAATAAGTACCTAACTTATCTATCAGGGCCGTATTTAGACTAGATTTTCGGGAGAGGTTTTAAAAAAATTAAAAAATAAATAACTAATTTATTAAAATACAAAGGAAACTAAAATTCAGAACAAAAAATAAAAGTATAAAGTAAAACATATTTAAAAAATAAAAAAAACTACTATAAAAAACAAACAAAATACAAAAATAAAAATAGAAGGAACTCGATAAATAACTAAATAAAAAAATTTAAGTCGCAATTAAACCGTTAGTCATGCTAAAATTGGCAAAATAAAACCAATTAAAAAGAAATTAAAGTATTAACTAAAATCGTCTTGCATTATGTGAAAATTTATCTTAAAATCTGGTCATTGGGGATTGGAATAGTTGCATGAGTAGATATAAGAGCTAGTCCTTTCTTGTCCAGTAGAATTTTTAAATAGCTTTTCACTCTTTTGAGAGAAAAGGAACTTCTTTTCGGGGTGGCTGTTGTTACTGGCAGGGTACACAGTATTTGTAGAAGCTTATATAATGCCGTGTTACGAAAGAATTTGACCGCCCTAAGTGTAATTTTTGAATTGATTTGAAACTTTTAGTGATTTTTTTAAATTTAAATTTTGTTATATTAATTTTTGAAATGTAAGGTTGGTAAAAAAGTGAGCTAGAGGGAGGCTTATTTGCCTAGATGGCGGAAACGGGGGAAGCCTAGATTTGCTCCGCTGATTGTTTGAGTATAATTTTGTACAAGTATTTTTGCAATTAAGATTTTATTTTTGAGTTTTGTTATTGGAGAATTGTGTTTGAAAGTATTTTGGTCGAAAGTGATCGCAAAAAATTTGAAATTTTGTGAGTAGAAGATTGTTTTTATTTAATTAAAGTGATTATAATTTTGGGCGATTTTTTTTTATTTGAGTTCGATATTCAGAGAAAATTTGGATTTTTGTGAAGTTTATTTAATCTTTGAAAATAATTTGTCGAGGGAGCAAGAAATTTTGATTAGAGGTTGACATCTGCGGGGCGTTATCGACGATAAAATGTTGGTGCCATTTTAAAAGTTTTGTTTACTGCAATACTTTTACTTACGAATAATTTTAGTTTTGCATCCGAAATGGTTTAATTAGACATGGGAAAATTTAAATTGCATTTTAAATGAGAGCCATCGTGTGGCTTGACTGATTTAGCGAACGAATGCTAATTTGAAATCATAGGTTCTATCCTCGAAATATTTATAATTAAATAATAATTGAAAATAATTTGAAAAATTTAACAAGCTATTGTCTCTGGTCTCTATCAGCACAATATATTTGAAAATAAAATGTTGTTGCATTCATCTAAAGTCTCTATTGCATTTTTCAGAAATTAATTTTCTGGAGACCATTTAGATTTTCAAATTTTTAGTTTACATAAACTAGCGCCAACGTCAACAAAACTGCTGTATATATAATTAATTATATAGGGCTTTTTTTATATTTTTTATCGTTAGTTTTTATATTTCTCCATTTAGTAGTAGGTGTATTCAATCCAGTGTTGCCAATCGCCGGATATTAATACGAATTTCCGATTTTTTAATTTGGGATTTAATTAGAAGTATTTTTAGTTTTAATTTTTATAATATTAATTTTTTATTTTAATTTTTATTTTATTATACACTTCCAGTTTAATGTTTTTGTTTTAGTTTTAAAGATTGTTTTTGGTTTTTTTGATTTTTTTTACGACTGCAGTCGGACTTTCTGTATTTTATTAATTCATAAGTAATTTTGGGGAGGTTCTAACCCCCCTTGTTATCTATCATATCCGTATCCATTGAATATCTGTGTAGTAAAACACTGTAACACCACAGCCTAAATAATCTACTGATCTTAGATAAACTTTTTTAAATTTTAATGCCAAATAATTCTCACATAATTCTCAAACAAGTCAACAAAATTGTGAAATATTTAAAAATAATAATTATAACATCGCTTTTAAAACGGAGAATAAACTTAAGAAATTTATTAATAACGCAAAATCAAAATCAGACATGTTAACTAAATCAGGGATTTATGAGCTCAGTGATGCTCTCAAAAATACATTGGTCATACCGGTAGAAAATCGACTTTTGCTAAACACCTACTAGACACAAACCATAAACAGGGGGAATACAAAATTTTACACATTGAACAAAAAAGTAAAAAACTGGAATTTTTGGAAGCTATGGAAATTAATGAATTAAAATATTTATCTTCATTACTAAATAGTCAATCTGATTTAAGTAACTCACCCCTACTAAAAATTTTTAATAAATAATACCTCTTCCCCCCCTTCTAGCTTACCCTACAACCATTTACATTATTTCTCTTTTATATTAAATATATCCCTACCCTCTAGTAAATTCACACAAAAAATATACAATTTTTGTAAAAATTTAAATAAGTTTTAAAAAGTGTTTATGCATTTTTTGGTGTATTTTAAAAATTTGATATGATTAATATCGAGTTATACTACCTAAACCACGTATCTATTGATTATAAAATATTTTGGTTAACAATAATTAATGATGAAAATTTAATGTAAATACCGATTTATGTGCCTATTTATTTAAATTATTACTGTTTGCTTTTCTTGGTATAAAATTTTCTAAAATTATATTTTTCGTTATTAAATTCTTTCAACATTTTTCTTTCTTTTATAATTAATTTTTAATCAGATTGTGAGTCTTAGATTTGATATTTTGATTGAGATTTTGAATAAATGAATAAACGACAAATTTAAATGCTTGAATTTTTCACTTCATTTGCTAAGGAAAATTTTGTTTTATTAAAATAAACATTTATTTAATTCATCCGTTACATTTTTTCTTCAAATAAAAGAAGAGCTTTCACTTAAAAATTCTTTAATATAGGCAATCAATATCAAACTATTATTCATCGTCGGTTATTTAATTTAATTTTTTTAAATTAATGTAATTAACTTTCATATCGTACAGGTAGTAGTATATTATTAGTTGGAAGGTACGATTTTTACATTAACGGTTTGATGCCTATAAGCATCTAAAACGCAGTTGAAAATCAGTAAATTTTGGTTGCTATAATTCCAGTACTTAATATGTAAAGTTGCATTATTACGAGTAGTTAAAATTTATGATTTTTACTTCACTGTTTAGATAAAGTTTAACATAATATTTTTCCGTAACAGATTTAAGAAGTACGTATAACATTGTAAAATATGTATATAATACTTTAATTTTTTAAGTTAAACTTTATAAATATTAATATTAAGCTTTATAAATATTTATTTATAATATCAACATTATAAATAAATATATTGAAACTTTTTGTTTTGTTGGTTTTCGCTTACAAATAAAAATTTGTTTTTTTATAGAAACCCGCTTTTTATTTGTCACGGGGCCCAGCTAAATAGGATACAAAATATTTTTATACCTATATTCCGTTAAAATAATATAATCAAATTATTTATGTATTTTGTAAAAATGGAAAAGTTCTGGTAAAGACTATCATAATCAGGAACTACCGAAAATTTATCTGATATATTATATTGAAATTTTATTAACCAAAATATGTTTGAACATTTTAGCTATTAAAATATTACTATTGATAAGTTTTCCATTAATTTAAAATTAGTTTTTCAATTAATAATTATTACTAATAATGCATTCATAAAATAAATAAATAAAAATAATAAAATAAATAAATAAATACCAAGTCTGGGCATAAATTTTTATGAAGAACCGTCAGGTTTTATAGCTTAAGATTACAGAGTGTGGTAAACAAGTACTACATAATTATTTAGAAAGCTCTTTCTTTTGGCAACTTATACCAGGTGACTGGCCAAAGAACTGAACATAACATAACATGAGATATTGATTTTTCTAAATTCCTGCTTCCCATTATAACGGATAAAAATGAAAAATGTATCAAATTAAACAGATTTTTATTCCGCGTCTAAAGATACTCAACACTTAAAAACTTAAAAATATTAGCAGGCTTGGTCGCCGTATTGCTATTGTTTTTGTTTGAAAGCTAAATATTTAACAAGTTACACTTTGACAGATTATAATTAAATTGGTTAACAAACACAACTCACTCTGTTGAAGAAAAAGTTTTTATGTCCGACTGTATTATAATAACATGATTTCAATATCACTTAGCGACCATAAGAGAACATTTTATGGAACTAGTCCATTTTACTTTATTAATAAAGTAAAACGGCCGCCTGTCAATGTCAATGAAATAAACGTCAAAATTAATATTTTATTTAATTTAATTTATAAACGATTACATTAATTATTATTACTTTGATTATAATAGTTGTTAATATTGAAAACACAATTCACATTATTACTAATTGAAACCGGTAATGCTGGTGCTTTATTTATTTGCTGAATTTCTTCGTTTTCGACTCTAGAAATACCTTCTTGCCCTAAAATTTTTGTAGCAACATTAATTTTTTTGCTTTCGGATTCTTCTACGTATCCTTCGGCAACACTAGCGGAGCGCCATCCTCCATGGCGCATGATTTCGCTCATACTTCCCCCAGAATTTGCCAAAAGGCTTGCAGACGTTCTCCGAAAACAATGGCCCGTGTAGGAGCTGGAGTTCGGTAAATTTAAAAATTTGGCTACAATGCTAGGTACACTACCAATTTTGTGGATTCCTACAGGCTGGACAGTACATTTTTCTTTAACATAATTTACGAAGAATCTGCTATGTACAATTATTTTTGGTCTAAGGTTAATATATTTTCTAATTACATCCAATAAATTCAAATTTTCACTCGGTAGTATGATAAAGGACCTATCTTTTTTGGTTTTTGTGTCGATCAACTTGACCAATATATGTTTTTGATAATCTTCAACCCTTCTCTCTTTCTTTTCAGAAAAGGGATAATACTAGGAAACTTGCTTATATCGATTGCTTCATTTAAATTAATTGTAGTCCGCAGCATGGAATATTTGGTCCATAAGGTAGATATTTTATAAGACGCGAGATTAGTATTAAAATATGCCAATATACTATCCTCTGTAGTTTTCATAACTTGTTTTTCTAAACACCATTTTTTGTATGTGCCGTAAGTTTCTTCGTATAATTGCTTTGACTTTGTCGGAAGTAGCGATTCTTTAGCTTTTAGGGCTATTTCAACAATTTCTTCCATTATTTAACTTATTAAATAATTTCACACAATTTTAAATCAACTATTTAAAACAAATTAATAAACAACTTATTGTAACCAGGAGCAATAAAAAAAGCACTCTTCGAAATTATGCAATTTTCACTACCTAAATGTCAAAGTAGAAAAAAAAGAAAAGAAAATCCTCTACGGTGCAGTCGAACATAAAGCTATGTATGTCATTTGCACATAATTAGGCTTTTTGGACTCAGCCTATTTATTGGCCTCGCTCGCAAGCTCGCTCTGCCATAAACTTCGGCTTCGTCCGATAAAGACCTATATTATGTACTCATGACATAAATAGCTATTGTTTAGGGTATAGCTACTGCTTTTTTTACTTCATGTTTTCATATCGTAGTTATTTGTAGTTATTACAGTACAAATAGAAAAACACAATTTGTCTAAGTTGTCTAACAAGTTGTCTAATATTAAAAGTTTTATTTAGTCCACAAAACTCGAGAATAAAAATATATCAATTGGATATTAAAAAGTGAAAAAAAAAAACAATAACAATGCGGTAACTAAGAAGTAATGCGACGACTAAGTCTGCTAATACTTTTTTAAAAGTTGTATTTCTTAATTTTACTTTGATTTTAATGTTTAGTTTTTAACAATAATTAAAGAATAATATATCAAGTGTTGGGTATCTTTAATTTAATACCGTTCTCATTTTTCAAAAATCAATATTTATGTTTACCTTTCCCAAGTTGTACACAACTTCTCTTTTGTGAAAGAGGCGTTAGAATATCGTCACCAAGAGATGTTAAAAAAAGTGGTTAAATCTCTTAACGTTCTCTCTTATAAGGAAACCATTGGCTATTTCAACCGGACTCCGCACCAGCACATAAAGTTGCTGAAATAACTCAAAGGTGGCTAGTAAAAAGTTTGAATGAATTTAATGCAGCAGAACAATGGCATTCTGGAAGTCCTACTCTGAGTTCTTTGGATTATAAATTGTAGCTAGTTCTTGCAAATATGGCTTGTAGTAAGGGAGGCCCTAAAGTGGGAACTAGTAATTTTGTTAACCCTAATCCTACTCCATGTACATGTTTTTGGGGCCATAAATTGAGTACTAGTATCTATTTCTTTAGAATTATGTAATTTATTTAGGATTATGTTAAAAGTCGTGAATATCACTGCGTCGAGTGTACATCGAGATCTACCTCTTCCTAGTAGCACACTTTGCCGAGTTGGACCGGTCAAGCAGAATGATTTTAGTCAGTAAAACGTCCGGAGCGTCCGGAACGGAAGAAACCGGAGCGAAGATGCCGAAGATTGGTTTTGGCAATCGCAACGACAGGAAATCTCGGATCTAACCTAAAATCTAGTCATCTAATCGTGGTAAGGATTGACTGACAGTTCCCGTGTAATTAATTATCATTTTTACCAGAATAATCTTTTTATAGCTTAATACCTTTCTTAGCGCCGAATTTCAATAATTCGCTTATATTATAATCCCCTCGTCAGTGTTCATTTTAAAGGTAGTATTAAAACAAGCAGAGGGATTAGTGACCAATTTATGCACGCCTTATTATAGTAAGCCTTAGAAAAATATCAAGCAAACGGGATTTAGTGGAAGCAGTAGAATCGATACCTCTGAAAGTGAGTGCCGCAATAATAGACGATTGGCTGCGGCGTTCAAAGGCTGTGTAAAGGCTAAAGAAGGGCATTTTAAATTAATATATTAAAACCGTATTCTAGAAAAAAAAAAAAACTAAAAAATGAATTTTTGGATTGTGTGGCAGTTAATAGTATGTAATGTTAAAATAAACAAACTAAACAAAATATTAAAATAATGAATTTTAACTGGTAAGTAAGGAATACATACTTACATAGAAAAATAATTATTTAAAAAATAATAAAAACTACAATAATTTACATTTAACGGGTTTGGAATATTTGAATAAACAAGAAAAATAAAAATGACAAAAATTGTCAGTATTGTCAAAACTTAGTCAGTATTTAAAGATTTTTGTAATTTTTATTTCCAGTCCAAACCTGTTAAATGTAAATTATTGTCGTTTTTATTGTTAATAATAGTTATTTATGTGTTAAGGGCATCATGAAAATGTTTATGTCGAGGGCAACCAGTCTAAAAGAACGAGGGCTGCTAAGCCCAAGAGTTTTTATGTTGCTCGAGAGTAATGCCCCTGATGCATACAACGGTTTATATTTTACTGCATTTTAATTTGTAAACATTTAAAATTTTGAATTTGATTTTGCTAAATTTTCCAGTTTGCAGTGCTTGTATCTATGAGTCTATGACGATTTGTTTATTTTATTAATGAGAGTATAATAAGCGGGCATTATGATTTATACGCTCTAGGGCATTATAGGTTACTTAATATATCTCGTTGTCAAGGTATAAAGAACAAAAATAATGATTCAGTGCATTATATAGCTATTATTACAACTAGGGAAATATGTTTAGACAACCAAGGGAAATGTATTCATATTTCCCGTGTTGTAATCAATAGTTTTCTAATCAATAGATAAGTGGTTTAAGTAGTGTAACTCGATATTAATCATATCAAATTTTTAGCATAAACCAAAAAAATGCAAACTAAAATGTTTAAGTTATCACAATAACAATTGTGATAACTTAAACATTTTAGTTTCGAAAGTGTTTTGTGCATTTTTTGGTTTATGCTAAAAATTTGATAATATGATCAATAGTTTTCTTCTGATTGAAAAATATATTATTAAATATATCAATATTTTATCAATAATAAAATTTGAGATTTTGAATTTGCAATAACTCGAAAACGGCGCTAGATATCGAAAATCTGAACAAAAAATTTACCCCCCTTTGCTCGTTCTTAACCTCCTTAGCAATTTGTCGAAGGAAGCCTTATGCAAAATTCTAGATCAATAGCGCGCAAAATAATTCAGAAAAAGTTAGGTTGGTTTTTAAAATATAAAAATAAGTAGGCACATTTTTTATTTTAAACGTCACTTAAATGTAACTTTTTAACAGGGATGGCTTTAGTATTTTTTTTGCGTGTTTGATTACCGTGTTTGATCCCATCACCGTGCGCAAAGTATACTTTAATATTGTCCCTAGGGACAATATGATATGACGTTTCATATTTCCCTTGGGAAATATTAGTGTGTTATGACATATTGTAACTAAGGTGATATTGTTCTATATTGTTTGAATCAGAAGAAAAAATATTATTTTTTTTATGAAAGTATGTATTCTTTACTTGAGAGTTAAAATTCATTATTTTAATATTTTTTTTAGTTTGTTTGTTTTAAAACTATTCGTTATTCGTTATATAATATGTATTATATTAAGTAATGAAAACAGAATATAATATAATTGAATTTATTGTTTTAAAATAGTAGAAATTTATATTTTAATACTGTGTGTTGCGACGATTTCCCTTTCAGTATTCGATGCATTTATTTATTTATTAGTCTTTTAACTGACAAATCCTACACATATTTGTTACTTTACTTTTATACAGTCCACTTATTGTTTGTAGTTTAAAAATAAATTATTGTTTTACAAATGGTTTATCTACAACACAACCAACACAACACTGTGAAACAGAATTTAGTATGTCTCAACTAGGTACATATACATATATTACTTTGATTTATAAATTATCGATGTTGTATGGGCACTTAAATTTTAGGTACCGAAACCATACTGTAAATTTAAAACTATCCCGTTTATGAAAAATTAATATCTGTACATAAATAATTCATCAATAATGACAACAATGGCAAATCAATACTTTGGAGAATGCTATTTATTTTAAATCTACTTAAACAATTTTTTTTTGTTTTTATTTGTTTTAGAACAGTCTTGGTTGGTTTTACTGTTTTCATGTTTATAATTAAAATAAAAAACTCAAAATAAAATACCAGCAAAAATAAGAATTTTTACGTAAAGAAAATTTTAATTTATCGATTTTAATATCTAATAATCTAATTAATAAATAAAATTCTTATAAATCTCTATATCTGGTAAATACTTAATTTCGCTGGAAAATGTGTTAATGATAAATTATTATAGTGATAAAATAAAAGTGATAAATTTTTTTTTTGAAATATAACTTAATTTATTTATAAATTTATGGTTTCTTATTTAAAATATTTATTTGTGACAAATTTATTTCATGTTTACAAAGTTTAATTCCGAGTTAGTACTTAAATTTATTGATGTAGTAATACCTTTTCGTGTTTTTCCTTTTTTTTAAATTTTTGGTTTTCTTATATCTATCGTACCCGGTTTTGCTCCTTCTGCAAGGAACAATACACTACTTGTCATATAATTGGATGTGTTATGATTTGCAAATTCTTGTTTTCTAGATACCTTTTGGAACCAGGATAGTCATTATAGGTTTCTCTTATAAATAAAATATAAAATCACTACACTGTTTAGCATTCCATAAATTTGGTAATGTTTCAATCTACATAGTTTTTAATAACTTATAAAAATTGTTAAGATTAATGAATTAAATTATTGCAATGAATACTTTGTGTGTTAAAATTTAATTTAGTATTTTGTTATCAAAAATCTTTTACATGCGATCTCAATTATTTATTTAAAAAAATTCCAATTAACCTTGAAAAGCATATTTTTGTAAGTAGATGCTTTCTTTAATTTTTAAAAATATAAAATTGTCTACCAGAAGTGCAGAAAAAATATTGCTAAAGGTTAGGTTTATAATATTGAAACTTCAAAGAATTTATCGTATAAGTAAAATCTAAAAAATATTTGGAGCGCCACTTATTCGTTAAATTCAATTTGATTATTTGCGGTTAAACAACTGCAAACCTAAGAAAGAGAAAATCAGTCAAGTTTGAACTGTTAGAATAAATACGTAAAGAAGTCAAAAGAAATATTAACAATGAAGTTTGCTTATAAAAATTTACAAATAATGAAATGATGTAAGGTGAAGTTGCCTAAGTGAATTTTGGAGGCAAGTACCTACTACAAGCTTTTTAGTAAGTGATATTATTTTTTATTTTTTGTTTTCAATAAAAGTTTTACACACATAAATGTTCAAGAACGGTGATTTTTTATTATATTCAAAAAGATTGTGAGATATTTAAGCAATATAACTAATTTCTGGTTGATGTTTTGGCGTTTCTGACGGCTTCTTTAAGGCTTATGATTTATAATAAGTGCATTATTGGGAAAAACGTGACACATAGTCATCGTTAACTCAATACAGTGTTAAAAAATGTTATAACAAGTAAAAATCAAAATCAAAATCAAAATTAGTGTTTAATGATATATAAAATGGCAATAATAAAATCTAAAATGTCGAACATTAATAAAAATTCCAATTAAAACTGCAAGCCAAAAACAATGCAAACCAAATATAACACTTCTATCACATATAGGCCCAGTTTTTCAGTCGTTTTTTAAACCAAATAAAAATAGTTAACTACAAAATTTCTTAGTTAGCGGTTTTTCAGTCTTGGGTTAGCAGTTTTCTCTAACCAATTACTTAAACCAGCACATGTAGTGGTTTAACTAAATTATTTTAGTTAACTATGCTAAGCAACTAAAAGTGACGTTGACCTGCATAACCTCGCAATTTGTCATAAATACCAGAAATACGCACACGTTGTTTGTCAATTTGTGAAATTTTACTGCGTTCCGATACCAACTTAGCAAATATTTTGGTTAGCTAACTAAAATATAGTCTAATCACTGAAAAACTCATATTCGGCTAAAACAGTTTAAAATTTTAGTTACATTTTAAACCAAATTAGCTAACCTAAAAGTTAACTCACGACTGAAAAACTGGCTCATAATGTTATTAATTTTTTAGTTAGTGATTTGTATGGCCTTGTTGACTTACCTGAGTGCAGGTATTTCTTAAAACAAATTAGATGTATTATGCGAAGTATGGGAGATATCAACAATCTGCACTAAAATTGGATTTATAGTAAATATTTTCTTCGCTGTCACGATGAACCTGAATTTCAAGTATTTCAGATTTTTTAATTTTTCTGTCATTTTCAGACCTCTTTTTTTTAAATAATTGTGTGAATTTTGGCTGTCAATCTGTGGCTTTAAATTTTTAAAATCTGAAGTTTCCATGCCTATGATTTTGAAAGAAATATTTTTAGTGATTGTTCCCAATTCTACAGAGTCATTAATTGGAATTGCTTAATTTTTCTTTTTGATCGTTTAATTATTGAATAATCACTAGGTACCTACTTCTAGATAATAGATAGTAGAATAGAAAATAGAAATAGATAATAAATCATAAATTTATTGTACTTGATACTTTTAAAAAAGTTTTAAAACCGCTATTGTGCAACTTAACTCGCTGAAAATTTCAGCACTAATAGATGAGGAAGTATTAAGGGGTAAAACCATAGTAAATTTTTCAGAAAATCAAATTTTTTTTATTGGCTTAAAAGATACGTTGAACCTTCTGGAAGGTTCTGAAAAAAATTTGTTTAGTAAAATTTCTAGCTTGTACTCCAAGCGTGTCGGATTGCTGCGTAAGAACTACCTGCTACAAATTAATCCCTACTGGAAAGTAACCCCAATGGGTTACTTTTTGTTTTTTTTTTTTGGTGTAGTGTCAGTATATATGTGCAAGAAGAATATAATTTTTATGTTTTAAACCTACATTTACACTTTATTAAACGAATTTTTGATTTCGTCGCAAATATACAATTTTTTTAATTTGAAATCACGGAATTTGTGTGTAGTGCTGATTTTTAACAGTGGATTTGTAATTTCAAAGTGTTTTTAAGTTACAATGAGTGACTCAAAGGTATACCGGGGCAAGAAAAGAAAGAAATCATACAGTTTGTGTCTAGAAGCCGATGCTGAGCTGAACAAACCCGCCAAGCAGTCTTTGACAGATGCGACAAAACATGCACGTTCTAACATAAAAACTTCGATAAAAAAGAACGAAGAAGAATATTTTAATGTGGAAGAGTACCTTTATGGTCCTGGGATACCAGATTAAAGGTAAATAATTTCAAACAGTAAAATTTTTAATTTTTTTTATGTCTATAACACATTTCAATATTAAACACGATTTTTCTCGAAACACGATTTTTCAAAACGGCACGCAGCATAACTCCAACAATTTTTGTTCTTTTCGTTCGAATTTTTGATAATATCTTTATAATAATATTTTGAAGAGAAATACGTACGGGATTTTCAATAAGTTGATTTATACATTATTTATTAACAAATGATTACCGATTTTTGTGTCGAAAATTGAAAGTTTTCATTCAAATACCCGTCAATCACACAAAAATCAATATTTTTAAAATCCCCTACGTATTTCTCTAGCTATGAACATGTAGATTAAGTGAATTTTTTTGTTTTATTTTAGATTCAAATTTGGACAAGCTACACTGCGTGCCGCAGAGCGCCTCAAATTCAATAACCCTTACGAGAATGGCTCCAGTGTCGCCATTTCTTAATATTTCTTGATGATAATTTTTTGTTTAATACTTAAATATATACTGAATACCTACCTCAAATATTATTATTCTACTACTTTTCCTTCTATGCAAAAAAAATTGTCAAAAAAAACGCTATTTTTACAGCTGTTACAGTGGTTTTACCCCTTAAGCAATGTGGTACTATAGTAATATCTCACTTTTGCAAAAAATTGAGTTCGTACATGTTATCTCTAAGGTACAGAACTGTACAATATTATGCTATAATCAATTATGCAGAGAATGTAAAACTGTTTTTTCAGTTAAAGATGGGTATAAAATTAACACGTTGGAAATGTGTTATAATTATTAAATTATTCATCGTACATTCGAAACACTATGTTTGAGCAATGTGTAGTGACAGAATGTAATCAATTCAATTAAAAAATATTATGTAGTAATTCTTTTGATTTTAATAAAGTATTAAGTAATAGAAAAAAAACCTAAAAACTGAATTTTATGTATGTATTTATGTAGTATGTATTTAATGTTATCTTAATGTTATTATTATAACATTAAGTTATAAAATTTATTACTTTAATATTAAACATTAAAATTCCTTATATTAATATATGCATATAATTATAATTTATAACACATGAGGTTATAAATTCATCAAATTAAAGTTATAATATCATATCTATAGTTATATCAGTTGTATATTAAATTTATCAATATTTAATTAAAACTAAATGAAATAACATTGTAATGCTTATTCGCTAATAAAGTCGTAAAATTAAATTTATATTCACTCTGTATATATTATTAACGAACTGATATAACTCGATTACCGTACCTTATTACTGTTACAGAAATACATAAAGCAATCTAACATGAATTATTTTATGCATCGCAAAATGATTTATGCTATTGAAATGAAAATTATTATTTCAATTGCAATGTAATGACGATAATGGAAATTGACTTTGTGATACTATTGTTACCGTTATATAAATACTCTGAAGATCGAAAAGCTTTCAGCCTGATAAGAACTTTGTAATAGATGTAAAAGCTAATTTAAGTAGCAATTTACAAATGTTATTAGCCTATTTACATTGTATTTTCTTTGATTCAGGTAGAGTATGGAGAATATTAAAAACAGAGTAAGTTTTTATTTGCAGAGCACTACTTTACACGGATTACGTTATGTAGCCGATAAAAACCGGCATCCGATAGTGAGGTATGTACAAATAAAAAAATTATGTATTTTATAAAAAGGTTAATTTAAAAATTATTAATTTTAGAGCAATTTGGGTAGCAGTTTTCATTATTTCAACATTTTTTATGTTTCAAAATTTTTATAGTTCTTATCAGGCCTACAAACACAATTCTATTAGTTTTGTAACTGAAACTACTTATTTGGAATGGGATACAAATTTTCCAGCAGTAACGGTGTGTGAAACCAGCAGTTCGGAAATATTTTGGACTCCGTATGATTAATTGTTGTAACTGGATATTTTTTTACGTTTCCATTTTTTAGTGAACCTGGAGAAGATTATTCGCCTGTGCAACAATTTATATCTGACATAATATTTTTTATAGGAAGTTGTTATTCTTGCAGTGTACCTTGCGAAGAATGCGAACAGTTAGATTTTCTAGAAATTACTAAAAGAGTAAGTTTAGTTTTCATTTTATGCACGTTCAGAAAACTTCATCATTCAAATTTGAACGCAATATCGTACTAATCTATATCTCGAAATATATTTTATATTCATAAAGTTACCAATATCTTACAAAGCTTTTATTGAAAGATATGTCCATTATAATAAGAATTTAAATGTAGGATAGTGTAGTAGTATCAAGTCATCTAGTTTCATCGAATGAAAACCAGCACTATCCTAGGAAAATAAATCAAATAAGGATGAACACTTTATGTTACAACATAGATGGAATCGATGATTCGACTTGTACTAAATTTATTGAGTGGTTTCAATATTATCTATTAAAACTTGAATCTTTTAACTATATCATTTTTAATGTTTCTTCCCGTTCATCATAGTGTGAAATCAAAAAATTTTTCCTGTAAGCAAATGAACACAATTTTATTAAATAAAAAAATTTAATTGAAACTTAAAATTGATGACATAATCTTGGTATGCTAGCAGTTTTCTTGAAACGTGGCTATCTGATCTTAAAACGTGGTTGTCGAGAATCGTCAAGAGCATTGTTATTGCAGAATAGCATCTGAAACTTACTTTAGTTAAACTTATATTAAGTTTTCAAAAACTTGTAAGCTTAATAATAACTTTCGAATTATTGTCTAAGACTAAGGTCTTAAAATAATTTTGTTTTTGCTAATTGCAAAAATTAAGATTTTCATTTAAAATATATTCGAACTAACGTGTATTGCGAATGATTTACTAGATGTAATCACGATAAACTGCGAACAAAATGTAATGTATTGCACTATTCTTAGATTTAAAAAACTGTCAGTTTATTTGATAAATTTATTTTGTGAACGTTTTTTTTATATTTAAACCGTTGTCGTATCTCAAGTATAACCCAGTGAAAAACTCATGTTTCTAAAAGTTTTCAAGCTTTTTGTTTGTAGAACATGTCTTATCAATTTCACAGCGATAGTTTGTACAAATATATTGCTAAAACGTCTTGTTTGTCAAGGTATCAAATATTCTTGTATTTATTAGTTTTGCCTACTTTAGTTTTACATTAAATTAAAATTAACTCTTCGACAGTTCGTTGTTTTTTTTTAAATATTTTTAATTACCAAAATTTATGCGACAAACTTTAAAAAAAGGCTTAGGTTGTTAATTTAAAAATTTGAATATAAAATTAGTTTTTACAAGCTATTAATTGAATAATATTACATTTCAGTTCAGAAAACGTTGTAATGCAATGTTGAAAACGTGTAAATGGAATAATATTACATTTAACTGTTGTGATAAATTTTTACCTCTTAATACCGAATACGGCGTATGCTTCTCCATAAACTCTCTTCATACTAAGTAAGAATACAAAGTTTGAAATGTAATTTAAACAACATTTTACATAATATTTACTTTTAGGAAAGTTCCAGGATCCGAGATTAACATGTTTTCTAATAGAAAAACAGGACCTGGAGTTTTAATTATTGAAGCTATAGACGACCTTAGGGTATTATTATTTATTTCGAATAGTAAAAGTATTGAAAAATACTTTAAAAAAATGTTGTAGATGTATTATCATGCAACGGAAGATGTTCCATTTATAAATTCAAATTCAGATCAAAGGAGAGATGTTGCTATAGGGGAAATTTATAGTGCTGCTATTAATGTACGTTAATGTTACGTTATAATTTACAAAAGTATAAATTTGACTGTGTTGATCCTGTAAGTTAAACCACAACTACTATTGTGTAGAAATTCATGCAAATAAGGGAAATTAAAAAGAAAAAAATTTTATACATTAATTTCACCTTTTGTTAACAAATTTTGTTTTTCGTAAATGGAGTTTAGTCCTCGTTTGGCAGTTGAAGTGTAATTTGAAAGCACCACCACCATTTAAATGCAAATTTTAATTAATAAATCTCTTGTTGGTCTCATTACATGGAAAATGTTGTACAAAGAAAAGAAATTTCAATATTCTTAAAGAAATAACCTAAATAAATATCAATTCGATACAATTTTTAAACCCCTGATTACTAATTATTATTATTGATTAAATCACGCAGTATGTTTGTCAATACTACCAAGAGATGCAAATAATTACCACCATTGTTGCTAGGTTTTACCTATTAATACATTATTGTAATCAATTCTCTGTAGGGCGTTTGATGTAGTAGCTGTGAGGTACCTAAGTATGTGCTGTATTATTTACCAGTGAAATATATCGTACTATTCAGTCGTGGTAGCCACCAGCAAAACAAATTGCATTAATGAATTGATAACTTTTCAGGGAGCAAATGTTTAGAAAAGTTGTTCAATATTGTTTTTACTAAAGCAAAAGTATTAGCACAAGCACAAAAAATCACGACTGCTTTACTTTCTTTAAAATTTAATTTTGTTTACAGGTTTGTCCCCAGTCTTACCAAATATTTGCTTTTATTTTGCTAGTCTAAAAACACCTTGCCAAATAAATATGACCGACTAAATTATTTATTTTATATTTATAGTTGTATATCCTAAACTTAAGACTTACGTAATCTCGTAATTCTATTAACGATATTAAAACTGATCAATGTAAAAAACTACACAAATCTCTAACAACAGCACAATGTTTTTAAATCAAATAATATAGATAAATTCATTGCAAAATCTAAATTATTAATAAGCCAACTCTTAATTATTTCCAAAAGATAGTTAGTTTAACATTGATGATGCAACTATGTACATCCCATTAATTTAATAAGTTCTTCTACACAAGAACTTATAAAAGTTAATAATTTTAAGTTTACGTTAATATATTGATATATTATACTTATATAAAATGGCAAACTTTTTAATACTGATTCATTAGAAGAAACGTATGAAAAAAAAACAATTTTTTTCAATAATAAACCAAATTATTAAAACAAATGCTTTTTGTTTGCAGACAATAGTAATTATGTTTAACGTAACTACAAACTAATTCATAGCTCAAATATTTCAACCCAAATTAAAAAATTCTTTTTCAAACTTGGAAAGCTTTGAAAGTCTTAAATATAATAGGTAATTATGTAGTATCTACTTTTCAAACATATTATATACATATTTAAATTACTACCGGATGAAACAAACAATAAATTGTTTCAATATTAGTTGAGTGATTTTTTATCTTTGTTAGACAAATTTGTATTAAACAAAATTAATTTCCATCCCATCAAAAACCATCTTTACTGTTTAGAGATTTGTACTATGTTTGTATAATAAATATATTAATTTTTAACTTGTGATAATTATATCAAGTAAATTTAAAAGTAAACAAGTTAATTAAACGTTAAATATAATTTTATTTATTTATATTTTATAAGCTTTCGATGAGTTGTGTCATCTTCGTCAGAATAATAACAAGCAAAAACATGGAAACCGCAAAATAACGTATTGTCATCTGAACGATCTGTGAACTAAAAATCTTGAAGCCAAGGAGTATATGATCGTGGGTTAAGGAACAACCTAAATTGAGTTTCCGTCAAAGTAGGAAAAACTTAACCCCAATACGTGAACGAAATTAGACAAGTAGATGGCTGTAGATATTGCTCAAGCCATCTATATCGGTTTTCCTATTCATGGAGTTCTTTTCTTTCTTGATGCATATCATTTCGTGCAGAAGTCTATCTTGATAGTTGCTAACTGATTTTAAAATTTTAGCATTTTTGAAGTCTGCATTATGTCCGTCGACGAGTATATGCTTAGCTATAGCAGTAGATTCGGGTTTGTTACAACGGATACTAGAGATATGTCCACTCATTCTCTTCTGAAGCCATTGGTTGGTTTGCCCAATATATACCAATTTACAAGTTGTGCATTCGACTTTATATATTAAATCTGACTTTTTTTCTGTAGGGACGGGATCTTTTAATTTAGTGTAAAGTTGTCCGATGTTATTAGTGGATCTAAAGGTCATATTAATATTATGTGGTTTTAATATTCGTTGTAGTTTCTCGCTTAGTCCTCTGACGTAAGGCATGACTGTGAAGTTAGATGTTTCTTTCTTTAGACTGCTACCATTGTAGAGTTTGTTCACACGGTCTTTAACGATTTTCAGCACAAGTTTTTTAGGAAATCCATTTTTAAATAGTGTCTCTTTAGCTATATTTAGTGTTTCTTTCCGGTATTCGCCGTGTGTTAATTTTAGAGATCTATCGACAAGGCCTATGGCGGTGCTAATTAATTGGCTTTTGTGATGGTAGGAGTTAAAGTTAAGGTATCTTCCTGACCAAGTTTTCTTTTGGGTCCACTTATACTTTAGACGGTTTTTTTCGTGAATTAATTGTATGTCCAAGAAAGTTATTTTATTGTCTTCTTCTTGCTCTATTGTGAATTGTAGACGGGGGTGAAATCCATTGAAATGCTCGAGTATGAAATCTTCGTTGTCTTGAGGGATAGCGGTAATTATGTCGTCCACATAACGTTTATAAAATGGTAGTTTATAAGGAAGGGTTGATATGCGGTCTTCTTCTAGAATCTCCATGACAAGATTGGCAATCGTCGCGGATATAGGGCTTCCCATGGCAGTACCGAATATTTGTTTGTATATTGTGCCATTGTATTGAAAATACGTTGTTTCTAAGCAGAACTTGAGAGCATCCAAAAATTTCGTTTTAGGAATACTTGTATAGTTTTTTATTTCGTCCCATTTTTCTTTAACTGCATTAGTGGCCAAATCAATAGGAATGTTGGTGAATAGAGATTTAACGTCCAGTGATACCAATTTATAGTCATTTGGTATATTTACTTGTTTGACTTCTACAAATGTCCATGAGTCCTTTGTGTAGTATTTTGACTTACCTAAAATGTTAGAGATTATTCTAGATAGAAATTTAGATAGATTGTAAGTCGGTGATTTTAAGCTTGCGACAATGGGCCTTAGTGGATATTATTATTATATTATAATTTGTATAATATTAAAAGTTGTAAATAAAATATAAATATTATTCTATCGCTTCGCTCAAACAATCCCAGTGTTTAGTTGTTATAGATTGTGTGTAATCCCAAATTATAGATACCTACCTACATTGGTATATTTACAAACTTTCCAGATTTGTAATGAAAATTATGTAAGTAATAACAAATTTAAATTTAAAATTGTAAATTTGTTTCACATGAAACAAATAAATTCCTTTGTTGTTTTATATTACTGTTAATAGACAGGATAATTATTATTTTTCAATTATTCTACTCAAATATTGTACCTAATTTAGTGACAGATGGTAAACTAACTGATTTATGTTGGTATTTATTACTCTTCGGTTAAATCATACATCACTGCTGCGATTTCATTTTTATGTGTACACATGTCTCCTCCGTTTACGAAAATCAGTTAACTATGAAATATTTAAAAAAAAAGCAGATTCGGTATTTTTTTATTAATGTATTGATTTAAGAAAGATATTTCTGTTCTTTGAAGTTCTGAACAAAAAATTTGAATAATGTAGGTTCAACACTTCACCAATATTGAAATTTATATAGAAAAAATATCAAAAGTGTAATGTTTTATTTAAAAAATTTTAATTTATAATATTTATTTATGCTCATCAATAATTCATATAAAATTTTATTCAAATATTTTATAATATAGATCATCGAAATAGCAAACGATGAGAGGATTAAAGATGTATCGGTTGAGAAGAGAGGATGCCGTTTTCCGTGGGAAAATACGGATAATATAGTGGTTCATAAATATTACAGCTATTCTACCTGTGTTGTACAATGTCATGCCGATGCTCATTTTGAATTATGCAATTGCACACATCATTTAATGCCCGTTTTAAGTAAATAATTTGCAATAAATTTTGTTCATAACTACTAATAATAATTTAAATTATAGATAAGAAAGGCTTTTGTGACCTAGAAGGACTTCAATGTTTAACTGATAATTTCGGTAAACTTAAATAAATAATGTGGGCTTAACTTAGTTTTAATTTTCACTTTTAGAAACATTAAATCGTCTACATGCTGCAGGATTTTCTAAACCAGGATTAGTTTGTAACTGCGTTCCCTCTTGTGTCGAAGCAGAGTACAGCATCGTAACTGAACATAGAGGGTAAGGAATATGTAGAATAACACATTGTTCATATAAATAATTAAATATTCCAATTTAGTTTAAAGTCTGGACCCAGTGAAATTATACTTAAAATGCATGCTTTACCAACATTTCGGTTTAAAAGAAATCTTGTACGTTCTACTATGGATTTAGTTGGTAATTAATGTATATGTGTATATTTTATGCAATTTTAAAACTCGGATCAATTGTTTCAGTGTCAATTGGAGGAACGGCAGGCTTATTCATAGGTGCATCACTTCTGAATATAATAGAATGGCCATATTTGATGTTCTTAAGGAGATAAAAGTGTAGTTCAGTTTAATTTTCGGCAATATAGGTATAAAAATATTAAATAGCCACTGTAAAAATATTAATGTGACAATAAAGTTATATTTGTGCTGAACACAATCTCATGTGGTTTATTACAAAGTAGGTACTTGAAAAAGTTTTCACACATCACCGACTGTCGCCAAATGTAGAATATTCATTATCGTTTGACTACTTCTTCATCCTATATTGAAATCGAACAAATGACTTACCATATTTTATCCAGAATTGAAACATTTTGTATTTATACAGTATGTCGCAGAATAATGGGATGACCTAATCCATAGTTTCAAACTTTCGACGCTAACTCATTTGCTTTATATAACAGGTAATCATTTTTCACATCAAATAGCAGTAGATTTTCAGGTTCTCATTTTAAATATTTCCTAGCAGATATGAAAATGAATTTTAATTATAACTTATTTTATTTAGTATCTACGTTAAAAGAAAACGTAAATCAAAAACAATAAATTTTCTAATTTGCGTGTAGGAAAATTATTTTATAGTCTTTAATAGGTAAATTAAAACTTATTTTACAATATACAAATTATTTTAATATCAATTAAAATTTAAGACAACTGTTAAACAAGATCAATAAATATTAACATTAAATGTTCAGGAGTAATTCTCTTCTTAGAATTTCTTCCATAGCTTCTACATTATCTATAGGAACCTACAAAAAATGTATTAATACTTTTGAATACAAAATAACAAGAAATCATACACTATGGCCTGCCCGCAAAACCGTGTAAAAGACTAAATTTCCCACTTGCTTAACGTAACCTTCTGTCACCATATCGATCTCCAGGGGTTGTTTTTCTGTTTTGTGCCATTCCGAGCTGTGTTCCCATTTTAAGTTATCTAACCACATTACTGTACCTAATTTAATTTAACTTTAAATATCATGTATAATAACAACATGTGGAAGTGAAAACGTTAAATATTATGAAAATTAATTGAAATCTTGCAAAACATTTACTTCGATAATAAAATTTTCACATTTAATGTTAAAATAAACGCGCATGAGTTTAAGCTGATTGATAATTAAATAATATTAGACCTAGGAAAGGGATTATATTTGTAAATGCTGAAATAACTTCTTTTTTCAGTATATAGCTACAAAAGAGTATAATATAATAGATAATTCTCGTATATATGTACGAGAGTTGTTTAAAAAATTATTTATGTTAGGCGTAAACATTAAAATTTTTATTAAGAGATAAAAGAAACCGAATTGCCTTGTTAGCTATTATTTAAGCAATAGCTCCAATGCGTTCTGGATTTTAAAAAAATTACTAAATCTCAAATTTGCTCCGTGACTTCTTCTGGAAGATTATTATTTGCCACAACTCATTGTGAGCTTTATATAAACATTCAAACCCTGTTGATGACAGGTATTCCTGTCTGATCGGTCGGTTGATTATTAGTCTGCGAGTGACTGCGAGCGGAGTAACAAATATGTAGATCTGTAGAAGAATGAAATTTGTCCGTGGGAAACCCCGACAAACACAAAGCAAATAATCCGTGAAGTAATCAAATGCTCGAAAAATGCTGATAGCTACTAGAAATATATTAGTTATTAGTTTTAACAACAATTGGGTACCAAAAGCGTCACTTTATAAAAGCTACGTGCTATGTTATTTCATAAATATGCTATATTATGTTCATTCCACTGCTTTATTTCTCTTATATAATTTTATTAATTTTATGTTTTTCACAGAACATTATATTAGATAAATTATAAGTACCATTTCAACAGTTTCTTAAGAAAATAATAAACAGTTTTTGTCAACTTTTTTGAAAGTCATTGTAACTCATTTTTAAAAACAAGAAAATTATTTGTTATTAAAATTCGATGATAAAATTTAGGGGTTGATATCATTATGCGTTACAATTTCCTGAGAGCAATATGAAGAGAAGTTTCTACAAGTGAATTAAATAGGAGTTTTGTTAACATTAACTGACGTATTTTATTAAGAACAAAATAAATAATGGTTAATTTAATTAAATAAAAAATCTATGACTCTATGTAAACTAAGATGCCAAAAAAAAACGCCAAAAAATTTTTTGTTTGTCTTTAAATCTTTAAATATTTTTGAGTACTTTGTATTTTAACTAATTTTTCTAATCCCAACAAAAAATACAATCAAATTTATATCTTTTCTGCCGAAATTTATTTTTTTTTATTTTCCGAAATTCTCGAGAGATTTTCTCGAAATTCCTGGATTGATTTAAGATTACAAAAAATAAAATAGGAAAAGTAAAAAATAAAGAAGCATCCATCTATGGTATTTCTAAGATTTCTTAATTTTTTGAACATTTCTCAAATTTTTTGAGAATTTATTTATTACCTTAAATTTATTAAAATTTCTCTTTATTGTACATCAGATTTCCTCAGAGATTCTCTCTCGGTATTGTCTTATTTATTTATAAATTTTTGATTAGGTTTTAAGAGCAAATCTTTTTTCTTAATATAAACCAAAAGAAGTTTATTGAGTTCACAATATAAGTTTATTTTTATTAATAGTATTTTAGATAACAAGGGTGTATGTCCGGTATCGATATATTCTAGTAGCGAATTGTCCGGTAGCGAAACGTCCGGGAGTAAAATGCCTTTACATCTAAAGTGTTACCTTACTACAGCTGGTACGGGGAACAGCAGGGTGGGGGGCAGCGATAAAACACTGCCTTCCCTTAACACAGTTTGACACAGCTTGACACTTAAAACTAAATTTTTATAACAAGAGCAATAAATAGAAAAGTCACAATTTTACGCCTAACATAATATACTGTGGTGTTCCAAAATAATTCGGACCCACCCTATGCATTTTTGTAAAATTATTGTATTAATTATTAAGTTGCAACATTGTGGAATTTGCTAGATGGGGACCGATCACTTTGATACGAGGCCTTTTGCCAAAAATGGTCGACAATGATGGACGTGTAAATTTTATGTCCGAATTATTTTTGATAAGTTTATAATTTTTAGAATACAATTAAAAGTTTTTGAAGATAAAATGTTTTATTGAAGTTATTATATTGGATTGAATTGATTTTGAAGAAAGATTTTAGTGGTTTTGAAAATAAAATTTAAACGGAAGAAATTAAAGATAAAAGGATAAAAGGTGGAATTAGATTAGATCAACAATTACAATTGAAATAATTAAGAAAGTTTTATATTTAATATTAAAAATTTATTCAAGGAACTACAAAATTTGGATGATAAGCCGGACCGCCATATGGGTATCGTATAAAATTTGCGTTGCCATTTTTAAAATTACTTATATTGAAAACGAAATTGAAATTTCAGCAAATATTTTAATTAGAGATTTTTTTGAAAATTGATTTAATTAAATAATTAAATTATTGAATTGAATTACATATCAATACATTGACCAATAATTTCTTGACCTAACCCTGTATGAAATGCAAATTAAAAAATTTTAATGCAAAAAGTTCTTCGAAAATAATTTTAATGTTTATTTATAACGAGGTGACGAATAAACGCTTGCAAAAAAGATGCATACCAATGGCTCAGATAATTAATTGATAACTTTCATTTTCAGCTAAATCATATCTACTACGTATCAAAATAAAAATGAAATTCAAGTTTTGATTACCAATTTCATCATCGTATATTTTAAAATTACTTTATTAGTAGAAAAATTGTTAAAAAATTCAATAATTCGAAAAAAATTGATTTAAAATTTAATTATAATTTCTTTGAAAAATTTAATGAAATTGGTAAATTACTAAACTAAATTAAATTTGAATCGAATCTTACATTAAATCTTAAAAAACGTGAGTAAAATATAACAAGAAAATTTTGGAAAACCAATGTTGTTTTCCAATGGCTGTTAATGTTTGTCAACATAACAAGTAGTTATACTAAATAGGTACATTAAAAAAACAAACTTTGTTAAGGTTAATGTATGCGTGACACAAATAGTTGAATATTAAAGTAATTGAAAGATCGGTTTCTCAATGACAACATACACAATATTATAAATTAATACTAAATGTCTCATTCTAAGGGCCGATTTCATACAAAAATTTAAGGTAGCATAAAAGTTTTACAACATAATTAAGTTAAAATTAAAAGTTCCTATTGATAAATTTTACCTTAATTCTCTGCTTAAATTTTAATGTTAGCTTAAATTCCATTGAGACATTGGTTCTAATTTATTCAAAATCTAGGAAAATATAATTATTTAGTAGCTTACCTGCAGTATTTACTATAAAATCAAAAACTCCGTTATATACAATCACTTTGATATCTGTTTCATTTAGTAAAGTTTCGACTAAAACAACAGTTCTAAATCAACGTAAACAATACAAAAGTTGAAGATCAATCTTTATTACCAACTGAGGTTACCGGTCGCATTAAATCGTCTTGTAAGGCAGCATATACATCATTACTTAGGAAATTCCAGTTAATATCTTTCGAAATATTCAGTGATTCTCTTATCTCCGTGTTCATCAACTGATTACAACCATCCTGATAACTAAGAAATCCTTAAAGCATAATAAAGGTAATGTTTGACTTTTATCAGTTTTGCTGCTATAAAAATTCACATATAGCTTTTATCAATCTCCGAAGTTTGGTTAAGTTGCAGATACATTAGAGCTAGGATAGGTAATACCTAAGTACAGATGCTATATAATTTTATTTTCAAAATAAAATTACGTCATAACTTCCAAGCATAAAAATCATCTCAGAAATTAGTAATAAATTTTTCGCAAATAAGCTATACCAAAATAGAATCATTTCCATTTTAGATTTTATGAAAGAAATTTTGTGCTAACTTTGCTTTACTTTATTAATTCAAAGATATTATTTCTGTTTCGCATCAATTTCTTGTATTTTTTCTATAAATTAAGCTTCTGTCTTCATATTTATGAATACAATTTAAAATATGTATAACAAAATCCGATTACAATTTGCAAGAAGTTTAAACAGTTATGGTTATGAATGCATTAAGTATTTAGGAATTTACATCTCAGTTTATACAAATGCGAACGAGCATATTGGTAAATATTTTAGTTCATTAGTCCGTACCTTAATTTGTTTAAGGTTTAAACGGATGCTGTAGAATGTGGGTATTTTACAATGAAAACGTTAAATGTTAGCTCAATTCAATAGGAAAAGTATAAGAGTACAATATCAAAGCAACAACTGGAACTTACGTGGTAATGCAGATACATTTGATTTGAATACGATATTATAAACATCAATGCCTTGAGTTCTTTCAATAACCGTATCCGTAATTTTTGATTCAAAATCTGATGCAGTTTCATAATCATCATTATTAATTGCCTCTTCAACTTGTCTAACTAATTCGTTTATATCATCGAATCCCCTTTTGTCTACTAAGCCCTAGAGTAAATAATTCCAAAATTACATAAAAATATATTTTATCCAAGCAGAACTTACAAGATTTAGTGCAAATGAGGCATAATTAAGTATGTAGTGAAATGGAGAAATATATGAGTCGCCTAACCCGACTCCTTTAATTTGGGCCTTGATTGTTCCCTTCCGAATTTCCTAAAAATTGATGATGGCTATTTAAAAAAGTTAGACACAGTAAGCTTACCTGAGATAATTGATGAGCAAATTCGACAGCCATTTTTCCACCGTAAGATTCTCCAAAAATATAAATGGGCATGTCTTGAAATTTACTAAATCTATTTAAAAATTGTTTCAGAAAACTGATCAAATCTCTCCCAATTTCTTCATTATTTTCAGCCATTGCTGTGCAGTTATTTGAAAAATAACTGAAACCTACCCCTACGGGATTATCAATGAATAAGACGTTGAAATGTTTTACCCAAGTATGATTCCTTTCAGTAAGATTCATAGTCAATGGTCCTATTTCAAGAAAGTTTCCGTAGCCACTCGAAGGCATTCCCGGACCACCTAAAATTGACATTTTGTGATTCTGTTGATTTAGTGGTATGGATTAGTTGCACATTAAGTCGTAACACGGATATCTCTGACAAATTTAGACGGATTAAGAACTCTCGGCTCAAGTTTTATCCTATTACCACAGATGCGCTTCTAAAAGTTCGAAAACTGATTCTTTAAAAGTTTTTATATGTATAATGCAAGACTTAAATTATTATTAAAATTTTAATTTCAATAATTTCTGTTAGCATTATTTATAGTTTTATATTCAATTTATCTTATGCATTTAATATTATTTTCTCCATTTTCAATAAAAGGATAAATGCGTTATTTTAATGAAATATAAAGTTTTAATTAAAATTGTATTTTAAGTACCCTCAATATTTAAATAGTGGATACTGACGGGTTTTAAATATTGATATTTTGCATATTGCATAAGTTCGGTGAAATTAAAGTGGTGTATACATAAATATAACAAAATAAGAGTACTTTTTGTGTATTTTAATGTGATATTAAAAATGCTGGGATATAATAGGGGTTGTAATAATAAATGATTTCAACTAAATTACAGGACGTGTTATTATGTAATTTTAAACACGTTTAATAATTTTACTACTAAAACCTACAAATAAACAAAACAATTACCTTGTAACCATATTATTAATGGTCGTTCTGTGAATTCTGACACATTTGCGGTTGTGTAGTAGAGCCACCAAAACATATGAGCTTCGGGCCGTACAGTAATATGACCCCATTCTTGTTTTGCTACCCCAATATCTTTGAAACCTAAAATTAGTTTACATTAAAATAAACGTAAACGTTTCGGATACAAAATTGATTAGTTGGGATTAAAAGTTTAAATGTGTCTCTATTAATCCCTTCACTGTATATACGCTTTATAAATTCATCTACAAAATATACAATTTATGTAGGTACAATGAATTCATACTTATGAGGTCATTATATAAAAAAAATGGTATTTTATATTTTGTTAAATCTTGTTTTGGAATCAAATGTATACTTCCTGGCTGCATTAACGGCCAAGTAATTTATTTCACAATGCAACGAAGGTTGAACATAATTAGTTTTTCAGCCCTCGTGTACGCGATTTGGTTAAATCTTTTAAATGTATGAAAATACACAAATAAAAATGTCAGGTTCAGATTGAAGAAGTATTTTTTGTTATTTTTCTTGTAAAAATTCTATCAACTTGTGTAAGCTTTGAACTTTTGAGTTTATACCAAGTTGTTAGATTGCTTTATAAGTTTCCATTATTGATTGTTAGGTACCAAAAAATGCTTACAAAGAAGTAATATTAGTTTCTTACCTTCAATGGAAACGACAGTATTACAACAAAAATAAACATAAAAAAGATAATATAAAACCACCAATGTAATTCTCTTCAACATCGTACTTTAGCTCAAGATTTGTTTAAAATAACAGATGCCATTTTGACACTTGAATGGGATTAAGAGACCAAATTTAGTTGTGTTTGCGTCACTAACTGAAAAATTACGAAGATTACTGAATATAATTGTAATTGATCATAATAGTATTGTTAGCAATAACCTTGACCGCACATCCTATTTATATTCAAATTTATAAAAGCAGTTAAGTAATTACTATGTAGATTTTGTGTTATTGGTACTGAAAGTGTAATTATAAAATCCTGATGATTAGTTTTTTAAAAGCTTCAATTACCAAACGAATTATTTTATATCATTAAAGCACAATTTGAATAATTTTTATCGTATCTACCTACTACACATTATTATTATTATACTGCTACATAATTTACAACGAAGCTGTCCAGATTTATTTCAAAAAATTTGGACAGCATTAAATTATTCTTTGTTTGCATTATTTTCAAACTTAAATGTTTTTAGTTTTCTTAGTTTTAAAACATGCAGGGTTGACAATATGGCCATTTTTGTTTTTATTAAAACGTGGATGGTGCAGAAGAAAATTATTAAAGGTTTCGATGTTTTTTTGGATTGTCTCTGTTTCACCACGAACAGATTGAATTCTGATCCTCGTGCTTCTAACATTCTGTTGTCGCGGAACAGTATTGTTAATAGAACAGGTAAGTGCTTGTTCACAATGTACGTAAGACGTAAGATAAAGATAACACATACATAAGACATAAAGCTGAACTAGTAGTAAATCAACGTAAGTGTTCACAGTGTGCCTACGAAATTTTTATGTTTATGTTGATCTTATGTTCGTACATAAGATTGAAATTATGTTACATTTAGTGAAATTTGTGGTTTGAAGTTGGTAGTGGTTGGTCATAAGTTGAAATAAATTGACGAAATTGACATAAACATAACCAGTCATAACCTTTGTTATAAAGTTTGAAAGTTTATTCATTTATTTTTTGTTATACGCATGCGCAGTTTCATATATTTCTTATGTTCATTGTGAACACTTTTGCGGCTTATGTCAAAATTATGTTTTATGCTTATGTTATGCTTATGCACGTCTTATGTTTATGTACATTGTGAACAAGCACTAACAGTTAAACATTAAGAATGTTTACGGTTAATTGATTTATAAGAATCTTTGTGTTATTTCTGTTGATTTTGGATGCTTGATCCAGCTGGAGACAATGTTGTCGAAGAAATAGTAAATGATTATTTTTTACTGTTATGGTGGGGAATTAATTATTTAATTTCATTAGGAATGCATCGGTGTTGACTTTTAATAGTTTGAATTTGTTAAAGTTCATTAATTAAGCCGTAATCAATTTGTGATTTTGGAGCAGTTTATGTCACAAATTTATTCTAGTTTTTTTTTATTAGAGTTTACGATATCTGACAGTCTAATGTCGTTTTTATAAATTTTTTCAAATTTTTGAGAGCAACTAAAGGGATTAGCGTAATGGCACATACTAGTTATAAACTTCTCAACAAACCACTCTATACTTATGAAACCACAGATAGACAAACAAGCGCGTCAAACTTATACAACCTTTCCTTAGGAAGGATATTTAGAAAGATATTTTATTTTTCCTATACACATTATAACTTAGTGCGTGTTTATTAGTATTTAGACATTCTTATATGTACATTTTACCGACACGTTTTCATAAATAAATTTTTTTTATCTTTTACTAGATATTATATCAGTACCTTCCGTATATGTGTAGTCAAAAGTCGATTTAGTCGTCAATGGTTAATGCCACATTTGAATTTTTGCACTTTACCATGAGCACAGAATTTAAAAAATTTTAATGGGTTCAATGTATCTATTAGGATAATTATCGGAATCAAAGAAAGCTTTATGAGCAATTTATTATTGATACGATCTTAGTATTACGCCGTAGGCAATATTTTTAATTTGTTCAAGGTCAAACCGGTTAAAATAGCGCTTAGAATTTTTAGCTACAAATAGAGTACATTTGCAAATTGTTTTGTAACGTCATTTTGTTACCAGAATGTATTTCATATAAGAATTATTTTTAGAAATATATACAAGTTAGTATAAAGCACATTAAAAAAAAATTTTTTTTATTAATTTGAAAATACAATATAAAATTTATTTAGTATAAGTTTGATATACCAATCCAGTACTATTATAGCAGGCTATATTGGCTATACCAATATAGCAGCCCTGGGGTTTAAATGCTGACACTTTTCTCTAGAGAAAGAAACCAAGTGTTAATCCTACAGTGGACAAATGAGACCGAATAAGAAGAGAAAGTGTTATATGTAAGTGTGTACTATTATAAGTGTTTATTTAATACACAAGTTAATATGGAGATTATTTTATACTTACGTAATTTTCTTAAAAAACTTTAACTTAACTTTAAAATTTATTTATTAGCATGTTTATTTAGGTTTATTAATTAAATTCAATAAAATTCGTAAATTTTATAGATATTTTTAATTTGTACTCTGCACCTACCTATTAGACAAATTCAATATTATAGGTGTAAGTAAAATTATTGTTACAGAATTTATTAATTAATATAAATATAGATTAATTTAAGATAATATAATCGATTTTTAAGTTTCGATTTTTCACATAAAAGTTGGCCAATAGATCATTGTGTTGACGGTATATGTGCTTGACTTAAATTGATGCCTCAGTAAATTTTAGTGGGCGGAGCCAGCCGCAGTTTACTTCTAGCTGTGATGCTGTTATCATAATTTAATAAACCTATATTAAATTGAATTTCTATAATTATAGCCAAATCTAAGTTAAAAACAAATATCTGGGTCTTTCTAGATTCGTAATTTTAAAGTTTGAACAGCATCAAGGATTTTTAAATTTTTTGAGTTACTCAGAGATCTGCGGCTTTCTAAGTGCTCAAAAATACTTGTATAAGAAGAAAGCACTGTAAAGACGGGGCTAACCTTATAGAAACAGCCAATACAGTAACCGCTTATAATTTTTTTATAGATTTAGGACTATTTTTTGATGATCCATACATTTTAATGTATATTGTCGCATTTCAAATTGAAGGTTAGAATAGTAACATATAAGAACGGATTTAAAAAAAAAGATAATTTAGAAAATGTATGCATGTATGTATGCATGTATGTAGATACGAATAAAATTTAATAATATTCAATAATAATCTGATGCCACATATTTCTAATTAAACAGTAGAGGATTGTTCTGTGTGATTTTTTTTAAACGACGCCAAGGAGTGCTCTTTTATAAGGAAATTTTAATCTTGATTTATGTATAAAAAAAATTGTTTTAATTTTAAGATTGTATCATATTTGTTTAAATTAAATAAAAAGGTGCGCAAGTTCCATAAAGTCAACAAATTCATGGCTCTGACTACGACTATTGTGGAGACTGATCAAGCGTTATATCCCATCGACGCATTTTGTGATTTTTTGATTATTGTGACGACCATCATTGAGACTGGTCAAGCGTTTCACGCCATCGACACTTTTTATGATTTTTATTATTGTCTAGAGGCTCTAGACCAACCATTAAAGAAGTTGATTAAAGTTGAAGCTTGGCATTCAAGCCGTGGCCACGCGTGGAGAAAAAGTGACAGTATTACAAGGTATAAAAAGTTTATTTAAAAATTTAACGCTATTATATCTGGAGTCTGTCGATTACATGGAAACATGTACTACGCTGCACATTTGGAGATCCGCACAAGGTCGAAAGCTCTTCAATTTAAATTTTTATTTACGACTAATTGAGGGTCAGGATTATAAACTTTAAATAACTAATTTACTTGTGAGATTGTCAAATAAGTAAATTTACTTGCTGGATTTGGGTATTATAAAGCACGAATAGTTTACTCTTGAACTAAATCTAGCAACTAATTTAACCCCTTGATTTTGCTCAACTAAATATTTACTTGTGAAGTAAATTAACAGGTCAAATCATTTGTGAGGTTATTCGTTTTAAATAAAAGGTATCCCATGAAAAGTGCAAGTGCGCCCAACCAGTGGGCGCTAGTTGTGAACTTTCACATAGCCTATAACCGTTGATTCGTTGATACCATTCTTCAATCAACGCTATAACCACAAAATTTAGAAATTAGTTCTAACGTATCATAAAATCTCATGCACCATGACTAATGCCCTGTTTCTGAAGCTCGAGTTATACTAAGGTTAAGCTTAACCTTAATATAACCACAGATTTTGGGTTTCTATAGCGAAAGACAACCTGAGATCTCTGGTCTGGTATCAAAAGGTATCAGACATCTGTTATCAAAACGTCTAAACATAATAGGAAAGTAAATATTAAGTTAGTTATTTACTTGGTTACTTTCCTTTATAGTATCTATTCAAATTTTATTTCGTAAACTTTAGTAGTCAAGTAAATTTACTTCGAAACTAACTAACTAGTGATTTATTTATGCTTTATAATACCGGCCCTGAATAAAGTTAATTTATAAAGGAAAAACAATTTAGCAAAAAATATCAGTGGCGCATTCAGGATTAATTTAATTTCTAATTTAGGGTATATTATTATTTTTATGAATTTGACTTTTTCTTTTTTTTGTAGATAGCAAAATTAGTTTTATTTTAAATTTGTTAAATATTATTTTGTTGTCTGCAAATAAAAGCAATTTTTGATGACAAAATTATTGTTATATAATTTTCGTTTTATATTACCTATATAAATCTGTGGCGAATATATTTTTTTAAATTATATCAGTATACGAGTTTCAAGCTTTCTTTTTGAATTACATTTTTATTTAACATTGAAGTCCAAATTGAAGAGGAGGAGAATAAATAGTAATTGTCGACCGAGCTAGGAGCTTGTATTTCATGACAATATATTTGTAATTTATGCTCTAAACGCTCTAAACTATCATATTATTTTTATTGGAAAACCTTCATTTCTGTTAAAGCTGGTTCACACTATGTGATTTCTCATGTTACTTGTCATATGACTTCTCGAAATTTTTTACGTTCAGATTATGTGATTTTTGATATTATTGAAGCCATAACTAAATAATAAGCCAAAGCAAAATAATAAGTGATTTTCAAAAGAGGATGGTGTCTATTTTGCTATGACTTTTCATATGATTTTGTTGAATAAACCACTTTTTTTTAAGTTTTTTTACGCAAAGTAAAAAAACTAGTTTGTATAAATATTAGATAAGTAATTAATTAATTATTATTAAATAAATTAATTACTTGAATTAATTTTAATTAATTATTTCTTATTATTAATTTTTAATTTAATTAAATCGAATTAATTCTTTATTGCGTAAAAATTATTGCGTAATATTAACACTATCAACAATCCACATAAAGAGCACTAACCACAATTAGAGCTACCACACTCGACCCTACAATTACAGGACCTATAGTAAAGTCTTTCGGGAACTGTCAGAATTTCCTCATCACGAATTTCAAAATTTTAACTGCGCTATAGGAAAGAGGACACCTTTCTAAGTATATTAGAAAAAAAAATTTCAAGGAATGCAAAAGTTTTCAAAAAAAATTAATTTTAAAAATGTAAAATTTACATGTATTTTAGATACACCTTTTAACACCGCTGCATGATTAGCCGATTTTGTGTAAGGCAAAACAATTTAAAAATATCCCTGAAGAATGACAGAACTCGCCAAGGGTAGAACTCGAAGCCATAGAACTCGTCCGGGTGTCGACCGCAACTGACAACAACATTAAGAGTATATCAAAGCACACGTACCGTCAACAAAATGAAGAGCAGGGAAATCAACGTGAGACCGATCGTCACGCATCGGGGTATATCATATTACATCTCCGTGCTTTTCGTAATTTTAAAATGCCGTTTTCTCGAAATGTAATGGACGGTCCAGGAATTTTTCTTTTTTAAAACGCTTAGAAAATTGTCCTTTTTCCTATAGTGTAGTAGAAATTTTGAAATTCGTGATGAGGAAATTCTGACAGTAACCAGTCTTTCTTTAATACATTTTTAAAAGATTAATTCGTCACTCATATTAATTTATATTCGATATCACAATTCAAAATCAACCACACGGTACTCTTATAAACTTAGGTTAATTAGAATATTTTTGACATCGCAGCGGTTTTGACGTTTTAAATCATAAGAAAAGTCATAAGCAATCTTGCGTAGTGTGAACATGTGATTTGAACGTTTAGCTATGATTTAGCTATGACTTTTCGTATGAGCTAGTCACGTGAGAAATCACATAGTGTAAACCAGATTTTACTACACACTATGGGCTATTATTCTATGTGACAATTATTGTGTACTTACAACATTTACGTTGGCGATTGAAAATGACGTCAAAGTTTAAGTATCAACGAGTTCAACTTAGAAATATTAAGCTTAAGTTATAAGTATGATAACAGTCAATTCAATAAAGTTAAAAGATCGTCATTAAAATTAAAAGAGTAATCTTGATAATTCTCAATATAATATTAAAGTTTGAAAATTCAAACAAATATTTAAAGATGACCGTGTTTAATAAATCAAAATAAACTTAAAACATTGGATTTACTATCGTGTGATCTATTATTGAAAATATATACTCTTTCCAACTTCGGGCTAATGTGTGCCTGATGATGTAGCACAGTAAAGATTTCATAGTCCATGTGATTAGTTCGCCATGTGTATAATATAATGTTTCCGAGGGGAAGAAACTGCTTTTGCAGTAGCTTCGTGTCACTTTTTGGGTGTGTATTGTGGAAGAAGTATCTATATTTAATGATATATCACACAATCGTACATCTACTAATCTACTTAATTTTGATTTATTTCAATTAATTTCAGGCGTCAGCAATACTTTTATGTATACTATATGTTAATATTTGTAAAAAGAAATGAAAATAAAAATAACACATGTAGTTATTTTTAGACACAAGCCAAATTACTTAAATTTTTTTTTTTGGAGATTAAGTATCAGAAGATATGTATTAGGTCATACAAACCGACGTATACAAAAATAATAATAAATCTACTAAAAGTCAAGTACCTCTGCACCTCTTCCAAAATGCAAAATTTGTGGAGATGTATAATAAATCAATGAATTTGTAATATACATTTTTACCTAAATAAAATCGTAAAAGGTCAAATTTTGACCTTACATCGTAATAATTTGATTCTTCATAATAAAATATTAGGTTGTTTCGTTTTATTACAAAATTCAAGTATTGCAGCAGAGCGGGGTTAAATTCTTACTTATCATTTTAAAAGATTTTTATTATTATAGTAAAATTTTTATAAAATGGGAAAGAATTTGTTAAATAAAAGTAGTTTTACAATTTTATGTTATCTTCCAACGGTGATATTTTATGATGACCTCCATACTTTGAGAGGTAAATCTCAGGATTAACATTTGGTGTTGAGTACAATAAGATACTATTTCTTTGTAAAAAATTGACTTAGAGAATCTCTTTTAAAAAACCTTTGCGTAAATATGCAACTTTATGAGCAACTATACTAGTCATATCAAATTTTTTAGAAAAACCAAAAAATGCGCAAACACATTTTAGAACTAAAATGTTAACTAAAAGTTAACAATATAAATACACCGTATGTATATATAACTATAAAATGGTAAAGGTTATTAACATGTGATAATATTTTTTGATAAAATTAATTTTTACATGTTAGTTGAAATTGAAAAATAATTAAATTCATAACTCCAGGTTTGCCTGATGAGATTCAGAAAATCGAAACATCAAGTTATAACAGGGTGTCGCAGACTATATCACTCATTTAAATAGTTTTTGCACAATTTTATGTAAGTTATGAATTTAATTATTTTTCAATTTCAACTAACATGTAAAAATTAATTTTATCAAAAAATGTATATATAACTATACTAGTTTTTTTAGTCAAAAAGATTTTAGTTTTATTTTGATAAGATAAATGAAAGGCTGCTTTTCAGTGTATATAAACCTATATAAACCTTTTAATTTGCAGAAACCAAGTTAATAATAATAAGCCTCTATTTTTGATCTAAATTTAAAAATAGGCAGACTGAAATTATGCAACGAAAAGCAACTATAAAGTGACAATTAATTATTTTATCTTAAATTGACGATATTTTGGATACTTCTGGATCAAAATACATATACATCAAAATGATAGCTAAATCTTAACTAGGCTATAGAGGTAGATTTGGGGGACGGGCAGCTTGTCTTTTGGTGTATTTTGTATTGTAATAGGGTTTTCTAGGTATGTAACAAATTTCACGTAGGTAATCAGAACTGTAAAAAATAACAGAATAGATAATAATGAAAAATTAACCAATGAAGAAAAGAAGCTGGATACGGAAATATAATATGAAACCGTTGAACCCAAAACGAAATGTTTTTACTTTCACCATACGTATTGTAATTTACAGTATTATTGAGGAAAGAGTATGTGATTGTGTGCATACATACAATAATTATTCGGATAGTTGTAATAATTTATTGACAGAATTTTAAAATTTATACAAACAACTTATCTTAAAATGGCTTTTTACCCATTTAACACGATACCAAGATAGTTCTAACCTATGAAGTACTTGGCTTTATCTTGTGCACTTCTAATGGATTAAGTTTCAGATTTCAGTGTTATGATGAAAGAGAATGGATGTACTTCAAACGTTGCTTACTGTTCAAATATTCCAATAAAGGTATATCATATAAAATAACAATTACATTAAGAATAATGTACTTAACTAAAATAATATTATAAGTAGGTAGAAGTAAAACAAATTTTCTACAATACATTTTATGTTGAAGCAGAAATTTAAAACTACCGCGCTACGCAATAAGCACTACTATTGTTAAATATTACCTTTTTGCATTATATATAATTAAAAACGCTCTGCGGCTTTATAGCTAAAAATTAGTATTTAAAATAACAGAAACTAAATTTATAAAATGTAAAGTAAGTCAATATCAAAACGAGTAATTTTGTTTTAATTGTGGTTAGGTACTTCTTAAAATTATTAAAATAAGAGAATTGTTAGGTAACTTATATGTCACTAGCAATGTGGTTTTGTGACATATCCACAAACTAAAAGCACTTTAACTTCATATGCGGAGGAAATGTATGAAAGTTTTCGTCATATTATGTTAAGTTGTAAACTGCAACATGAAATTAAATAGAATGTTTAAATTTTGTAGTTATTATAAATCAGTTGAACTGCATAAATAACTATCTTATGTTTAAACATAATAAATTGTGTATAACTAAATTCGACTCTTCAGAAATATTATATTTTTCTATTTCATTCATCCATAATTTTACCTATTTTTACTTTAAATTTCTTGCAGAATTAAAATTTATAGCTAACCAAGCAACGATAGGTTGTAATATTACATAGTATTATTAATAAAGTTTCAATTCGTAAAAAGTCGCACATATTAAATTTTTTTAAATGGTGGGTAAGTGTCTGTGCATTTGAGGTGAAATAAAAGCTTTTAAAAAACGATTTAACATAAAGCACAAATTTCGCTTACACTCTTCACATGGAATTGAAAGCTCAGCAAGCGCATGCTGTCCTGGACCAGGAAAAGCTTAAAATTTTCTCGCGTTTGCAGCGCCAGTGCTCACCCAGCATCGTTTCAGGCCGTTTCATGCTCGAGCTTCCTTTTAAAATCGCGTGCACTAATTCTATTTAAGACATTAACACGTGCAATTATTGAAAACTATACTAATATGTAATATGTGTAAAACCTTACACATCCAAGGAAAATAATTATATATTAAAAAAAAATTTGTACGACACATCTAAAAATTCTATGCAAACTATTTCTTAGTGTTTTTGTTACTAAAAAGTAAAAGTAAAATTAAAACTTTGTGTAACTAAATAATATCGAACTTTAAATACTTGCATTGACTATAAATGTATTTTAAAATTATTATAAATGCATTTGTGTTTTTGAAACATTAATTAAAATCTTATTCTTTCTTGTTTATGCTTTTCAACAATTAAAAATCTTAATCTTCGAAACTTGCGCTAAACTTTCTTAAGAAACTAATTAATATTTCGTTGTTGTTTAAATTTGCGAAATTCTTACGATATTTTATTAAGTTTATTATCTTGTCTGCATTTACAAAATATACTTAATTACTTCAGTGATATAAACGTGGCCGGTTTTTTTAATTACTAAATCATGTCTTCTGTGTGAACTTCTACATTCGATTTAAATGCAAAATAATTTGGAAAGTTTCAATTTGTGATTTATAAAATCACATTGTGCAATCCAATGCTGAAATTTTTGAACGCATACAAAATTTTGGCATTTGAATATATCAACTGTGTTTTTCAAAAGTATTTTTAATCAACTTAATGCAGTCTGTTGAATTTGTTGATTTTTTAAACTTTTTTGTATAAACATTTCAGTTTTATTAATTAAAGTGAAAACAAATATTGGTCAAGTTATATTGCTTCGCCACATAAATCATTGAACCATGAAAAATTATTTGATGGTAGTGATTTGGATTCTTCAAGCTCACATTTTAGGTAAGTTTTCTTTATCTTTTATAACCGTTTCAGAAATGTAAATTCTAACATAATTTTTGAAAATATAACAAATTTTATTTATAATTATTTGCGTTTAACTGATACGTCAGAAGCAATCTGAAACGAGAAAACTTTTCTCATTGATATTCCATGAACAAAAATTAACATTAATATAAACTTGACTAAAGAGTTTTCATTTATATAAATATAATTGTGTATTCAGCTACTTAATTAAAGTTACTGAAAATACTTATGTAACAAAATATTTACTAGAAATGCTGTTTGCTAAACTTTTAATTAAATGTTATTGTCAAGTATTTATTTTGATTATCTGTTTGAGAAATAAAAAGATACACGCCTGTGTAAATATTATGTAAATTAATTTAATTCACATGTAATAATTAATAATTTATCTTTTGCAATATCTTTTACAATACTATTATATTATAGGAAAGTTGACGACATTATTTTTTAATAATATATCATTTTAACTATTCACGATAAAATGATAATAATGCAGGTAGTATTATAAAAATATTAAGTTGCTAATTAATTTGATTAATTTGCTATATTATGGTGTTTGATTTAAAACTATTCTAGTTTGCAGACCTTGCTTAATATTATGCTTTTTAAAGAAAAATTCATAATTTTATGATAATCAAGTAATATCATCACTAGGCCTTCTCTATAGGTACAGTAGAAAATTAATTGACTTAATAAATTACTTACGCTGTTAAAATAATAATATAAATATGTAATATACACACCACAAGAAGGTTATAATACGTAAGTTACTTGGTATTTTATTATTATTTCAGGATAATGTTATTATTTTATTAATAGTGAACAATGACTATTTGCTAAGGTACTTTGTAGATGGAGTTATATAATTTAAACTTGCTTGTTATCATCACAAAAATCTTTAGCTTAAAATTAATATAAAGCAGCCTTTCTTTCTTTATAATTTTTGAATAAAGCTCTTCCGAAATCTTATTGCGCTTTTAATGTTTTGCAGCTAATTTGAAAATAATTTTGTAATTTGAAATTTGTTACATTTTTGCTAAAATAAATTTTTGTGCTTCGGTTTCTTTAATGTGTAAATAATTTTATTTTCTCTCATTATTAAGGCCACCAGAGAAATTTCTTCTACAACCGTCTAACGGCTCAATTTTCAATTTTCTCCGATTTAATTATGACTCTTAGTATCGAGAGGATCCAAACTTGAAGTTAAATTAAATTATAGTTAAATTATAAACTAATTGTAAACGGTTTCTCTTATCGTGCTTTGGTTTACAATTTGTTGCTGGCATTAATTTACCATATCAAAAAGTCCTATCTCTTTAGAATCAAAGTTAAAAAAGGAAAAGCTTTTAATTTTGTAATGCAAGAAATAACTTAAAAGTTTTTGTAATTGAAATTTTGTGAATACTCGGAAAATTACAGCTTATATTATAAGCATCATATTTACATAAATTCTAGTTATATGTTAGTAGAACTTTCTACATAGTGAAACTAATTACAAGTTTGGTGAATTAGTTTATTTCCAGTTTAAATTTTCAGTATGATTTTTATTACTTCTTACTTAAAACAATTTTATCTTAAAAGTATTAAAAATTATTTAAAGCGCGTGTGTTGTTAACCTTAGGACTAAATTTTGGTTTATACTATACTCTGTATTACGATCAAATTTATCAGGTTTATTGTAAAATAATTTTAATAAGGACACATTGACAATCATTTGAACTTAGAAGCCACCGGAAATTAAATCATTCTACCTTGATTTATGTTAAAATATTAACTTAGTTAACATTAATAATGTTCATGTAACTTTTAAAAAATAATCAAAATAGAAGATTTTAACTACGGTTAAAATTATTCTGCAAAATTTCACAATCAGTCACTTGGAAAAAATTTAAAATTTTATCGAAAAATAATAAAATTTTTTATAAAAATAATTAAAATATAGCGATATGGTAAAGCATTTTTAATTTATTAAATTACAAACTAGTTTTTAGTTTATTGATTAGGATATTTTCGGATGAAATTAGAGGCTCATATGACTTCCTCGAGTTTTTACTTAGAATTTCATAGTCTTTTTAAATTTTTAAATGTGAAGAGATCCAATGAGTTTCAATTTTTAGATAAAGGTTAGAGCGGGCTTAGAATGTTGGTCAGCCGTAAATTGGTCGAAGTGTAGAGAAAATTTGATTTACCTAAATAAAATATTTTATAAAGTAGATTTATTTCATTACTCTTAGAAGAATTATTTAAATTATTAAGGCTAATTTTATTGTATTTTACAAGAACGATAATTTATTTCTGATAAGAATGCATTGTCGACGATAAGGGTATCAAATTTGAATACAAGTTACTTTTATTTTAAAAATGTTTAAGTTAAAGAGTGGTAATTTTGTTAATTACAAGAAGTGTTCTTATAAATTTATAGAAATATAAAGTATCTAATTATATCTAAATAAAGGGCAAAAGTATTAAATTGTTTTAACAATAAAACTTTAAATTAAAGAAGAAATCATATCATGTACTATATAATTATTATATAAACTACATAATATAATAAATTGATGTACAGCAAAACTTTTTGTGGTAAATTTTTAGTTTGGATAGTTAGTTATAGGCAAATCAATGAAAACATGATATTTCTTTTTTAAATCTCTAGAATTAGATAAATCTAGGTTCGCACACTGCGTTTATAATAGATAAGTAGATAAGCCTTAAAAATAAAATTGTATCTTTTATTTAAATAATTTTAATTAATATTATTTATGTATGTCTTTTGTCAAAAGGACATAATTCAATAAAAATATTGAAAATTTAATTATATAACGATTAATTGTTAAAATGAAAACCTAAATACATTTAAATAAGACATTTCAAATTATAATCAAATCCTCAAAAATTGTTTGAAATAAGTTTATTCATGGCAAAGCTTGAATAAATATATAAGTACACAAAAAAATTAAGGACCAGAAAATAATATTAGCAAGCACAAATGCGTGCTGACTGATCGAAATATATCTATACTCGTTAATAACTGCGAGGGCATTTTTCTGAACAAAAAACACCAATATATTTTTAATTTTACCTTTGATTAATACACAGATTAATTTTAAAATTAATTTCATTTCCAGGTTAATAATCTGTTTTAATCTTTGTTTCTTATAAATTTTTGTAATAAAGAATTTGTGTTTTGAGATAGCTTATCCACTCGTTTTTGTAAAATATGAGCATTAACGTATGCTTTTCAGCCATCATTCTTTTCTTATATTGCCTTATAAAAGCTAAACTCAAATTTGAAAACTTACTTTATATACATCATAGTTTTTAAGAGGCATTCTATTAACTTGCCTAACATATAAATAAAAATCTATTATAATTTGACATCGACATGATTTATTATACCCAGTACACATTTTTATATTTTCTAAAATAATAAAATTACATTATAAAATCCTTCAGGTTTTCTAATATTACTACTAGAAGCTACATACAATGCATACATAGATAAATTCTAAAATATGTTGTGGTATAAAATATTAATAGGTAAAGGCTTTTTCACACGGTATGGATGCGGACACAGGACCGCATCACTAGTAACCAAACATAATTAATACTAAAAGCTAGTAGTCTATCATAATTACCTGCGGACCTGTGTCCGCATCCGCTCCGTGGGAAAAAGCCCTTAAGTATACTACATTATTATTATACAGGTACATTAATATTAGTTATCTTTCGATTTAAAAAGTATATTTAGTTGCCTAAAAACTTTGTTAACAAATGGAAAAAAATTGCTAGCCGCAGATTTAGAAGCAAAATTTTTAAAATCTGAGAGAAAAAATTGGTCACTACAGTAAAAATTTATAAACAACAATTAATTATTTTAGTAACAAATACCAATTAGAAGTCATTACAAGTAATTACAATTACAAGTAATTGTTATTTGTTGAATATAACCTTGTTATATCAACCAATATTATGAATTGCAATAACAGAAGCGAATTGTTACTGTAACATAAAAAATTGTTGACAATTGAAATAAAATTTATTGCGTAAAACAATATACTTGTTCTGAATGTAAATAGTTTTGTTCACAATGTAACAAAAGTTTGTTTTTTTTTAAATCTATTTGTTGAGATGAAAGGTACGACTTTCCATAGAAAATATATTTGTTCGTATTGTAACTTAATTTGTTACATTAAATAACTTGACTTTTATATCTAGAACTATGCATACTTAAAAATAATAATATAACAATTTCAATAAAACATTTTTGTTGGTTATGAAATTCCAAATCTAAGATTTTTATTGGTCCACTTTTGATAGATGACAGGCAAAGTTGAATAGTAACATTAATCGTATGATCTAAAATATTCAAATACTAAAAATATTCAAAAATAAATGTTAAAATAATGAATTTTAACTGTTCAGTAAAATATATACGTATACTATTTTTTATACATTATATAATACTAAAATTCCACAATAAATACTTAAAAAATTCGTTTTTTAGGTTATTTTTCTATTTAAAAATATTCAATTCATTTTATTAAACTAAAAAATAATTATCATATTAATCAAGTACCAAATATTCGCCCTATGAAATCTTTGTATAAGTAACAAATTTTGACAACCTAGTAATTGATTCTTCAAAATTTCTGTTTTAAAAAAGTATGTGATTTGTGGTTTGAAACAATAGAACTTATGAAAATCAAATATATGCATAATAACATTTAACCGACTTTCATTGATTCAAACCCTAAACCACATATATTTTCAAGATACAAATTTTTAAGTATCTAATATACAAGGGGGCTACAATATAAATTCAATACAAAAATTAAATATAAATTTTTGAAAATTTGTATTTTGAAAACGAATATAGTTCATAAGTTAAAACAATAGGAACCTTGTAAATTAGGTAAATGTGTAGTAGCATTTAAGGAGTTAGAGTAAAAATAATTAGAAAAAAAATAATTTTAGGCAAATGTTTCTTTGGGAGCAATACATTTAATTTCAAAATTATAAATAATTTCACCACCTGGTTTCTGGGAAAAAGCATCTTTAAAATACATAATCTTCTCATTTGAGTAAGTTTACTATTTCTTTTAAATACCAACAATCTTTGTAAACCTTGGTAACAATCATATATTGATGAATCAGAAATATGTAAAATAGTGATATAACCATCAGGTAACTTAAAGGAGTCTATAAACATCACAATATATTGCTATGGTTTGGTGAGACTCGGTTTCGCCCGAGACCAAGATTTTAGCTTCTTGTTCCATTTGTTCGGTTTTGTTTTTATTTTCTTTACAAATTTTATTATTTTTAATATCTCAGGTTTCTCAGGGTCAAAAAGTAGGTTGCTTTTTTTTGAAGCCACACGTTGCATGCGACAATCGATGTGTAATTCACCCTGGGGTGTATTAAATTATTTATTATATTGTTTCTTCCAATTAAATTTATAATTTTTCAAATTTTAAACTCGTTTTCAATATAATTTTAAAATGGTAACGTTAAATTTTATGAAACCCTATCGCAGTCCGGCTTATCAACCAAATTTTGTAGTTCCTTGAATAAATTTTTAATATTTTAAAATTATACAATTTTTACCATTTACTTAATTTCCAATTACGATTCTTAAACTTTATCCATTTCCAATTTTAATTACGTGATCTTCTTCCGCTTACATTTTTATCTTCCAAAAATCCGTTTAAACTTTCCTCACAATCAATATATCCATCCATAAATCTTAATAAAACAATATTCAATTAAATAAATCACTAATATTTTAAAAACTACAAAACTGATCAAAAATTATTCGGATTAATAAATTATACGTCCATCAACGTCGACTATTTTTTGGCAAAAGGCTTCGTATCAAAGTGATCGGTCCCCACCTAGCAAATTCCACAATGTTACAACTTAATAATTAATACAATAATTTTACAAAAATGCATAGGGTAGGTCCGAATCACTTTGAAACACGACAATATATTGACCCCAGACAGCACACATACGTACAATAAACATCCATTGAACGTCCGTTACTGGACCAATAGAAAGTTCAATGGATGTCCACATTACGACGATGGGTAATCCAATGGACGACCATTAAACGTCCATTATGGTGATCATTACGCGTCCATTATGGATATTCATTTTAATTAAAAAATATTTTTAATTAAATAAATATATAAAAAATATTCAATAACAATTTAAAAAAATGTAATATCTGGAATTATTTAGAAATTCGATGTTTAAATCGTAGACTTACGCCAATAGTTTTTTTTATATTTATTCAGATACCATTATAGGCATTTATTTAAATTTGTACTATAAATTTTAATTATTTAATCATAATTTACGATGTTGCTTCAGTCATTGGACCCTGTGGTTGATTGGTTTAACATCTGAAATTTAACATTAATCACTAAATAATATTTACTTTTTACTTTTTTTTCCAAACGGCGGCGGCAAGATTCGAACGCGTGCAGATTCGAACCCGTACCTTTCCATCCGTACCTTTTCATCCGAAAGTACACAACTTAACCGTCACACCTACCTAGAGTGCGCAGAGGATTTAAATTTGCTGATGGTCAATTTCAGTTTTTCAATAATAACTATATTTTAATTCAGTTTAAAAATATCAAGCTTTAATTACTTTAATTAGAATTTTATTTAAAATAATTTAAAACCAGGTGTAATATTTTTTAAATTAAGACAAGTAAATAACTGCTTTTAATTTATTTAAAATAAATTTATATATATTTAACTAACAACAACTTTAGTAAATTAATTATTTTGTCAAACACGAAAAACAAAACAAAAATTCAAATTTTTTTCAAAAACATACATAATTAATTACAACAAAATTTATACGGATTTTCATTGGACAAAATTTGCAGCATTGCAATATTAAATGTTTATGTGGATTTTGACTAGACATAAATTGAACGTTCAGCGGCTATTGATTTATGGACATACATAGAATGTCGAAAATTAGATGTTCGTCGGACATTCGTATAAAGTCGATAAAATAATTTGGATAATTAAAATTACAACAAAATTTATATGGATTTTCATTGGACAAAATTTGCACCATTGCAATATTAAATGTTTATGTGGATTTTGACTGGACATAAATTGAACGTCCGGCGGCTATTAATTTATGGACATACATAGAATGTCGAAAATTGGACGTTCATTGGACATTCGTACAAAGTCGATAAAATAATTCGCGTAACTAAAATTACAAAAAATGTATACAGATTTTCATTGTTCAAAATTTGCACCATTAAATTATTAAAAGTTCACTTAGATTTTGATTGGACATAAATTGAACGTCCAGCGGCTATTTATTTATGGACATACATAGAATGTCAAAAATTGGACGTTCATGGGATGTCCATGCAAAGTCCATGGACGTATGGACATTTCGTGCACTTTACATGGACGTCCATTGTTCGCCGTGTGCTGTCTGGGACGTGTTTCGAAATGATTTTATTGCCTCTGTAGTTGTATTGTTAAATTTCTTTAAAATTTTATTAATATTTAGTATTTTAAATTTGTATGACTTTGTATGTATGTATATTAAAAATAATTTGAAGGTTAGAAATAGGCTTTTTGCCAAAAATGGCCGACATAATAGTGGATGTTTAATTTGTAAGTCGAACAAATATAACTTGATAAGTTTATAATTTTTTGAAATATAAGTGATTTTTTTGAATGAAAAGTATTTTATTGGGATATATGATTTGGAATTATTGATTTAAAAAAAAAGTTTGATTAATTTTGAAAATTGAAATTAAACAGAAGCAGCAGTTGCGTATTTCAAGATAGAAGAATAATAAAAATTGGATTTGTGTTTAATAAATTAATTAAATGGTAAAATTTTATGAAATGATTAATTTAATTCATTGATGGAACTATAAATTTTTGATGATTTTTATATTTTAATTAAAAGATTTAGAACAGTGGGGGTCGATATAGACCACTTTGGGAACCACTGATTTAGAGGAATAATTTGAGTTAGAAACTTTTCATCTCAATATGTATATAAAAACTATTCAAAAAACGAAATTAAAACTAATCTTAATTAATCAAAAAGCGTCGCCCGTGTGAATTGAGAGCGGTAGGTAGCCTTTGGCGTCAACGCCTTTACGTCATTGTCGCTAAAATTTAAAAAAATTAACCGAATTTTATATCATGATCATATAAATCAAGTAATATTGTAAGTCTGTAGCGTGTTTAAGAAAAGGATGGAGTAAGGCTGTCAGTGGCTACTCCATGTGGAAACTAAAGTGTTGTGTAATTGTGATTTAAATAAATATCTACAAGTATTTCAAAAATTTGTTAATACTTCACTTTTATCATATTTTCACTTTTTTAGGACTCTTACTGTACTACTGCTTGTATTGGCAGTAAGGCGAGTATCTTTTACCAGTGCTAGGCGGTTTTTAAAAATTACCGAACTTGCCTCACCTCACCATAATAACCTTATAATTAGTAAATTATAATTAGAGGATGTAGGTATTTATCTATAAATACATAGATTTTACAACATGGAATCCAAAACACTATTTGACGTGCAGGGAGGCATAAGAATCATCATTGAATAAAATTTATAAATTTCAAACTGAAATGGTTTTGATTCCATTCACGATTTTACTATGGAATTAATCTTAGATATTATCTTATATAATTTCATAATAATATTTGGGTTTATTTATCATAATATAGTATTTTTTATCAACAAGTTTGTCTTGACTGATGCTAGAAAAAAAGCATATACAGAAATTTAATTATTTAATAGGGAATTTTCTTCTAACAAATTCCTTATGTTTTCTTTAAACTCCCTTTCAATATTCGAAGATAATTTTTTCTTAAACTTATTACACATACTAATTCCCTAATAAAACAGAATTCTGTGAACTGGATCATCAGAATCAAGTAAACAATTTTTCACAATTTCAGGAGTAAAGTGGTCACTTTAGTCCTCTTTTTGCGGGAGTAAAGTATCACTTTTTCTCCCGCAAATGAAAGGCGGGAGTAAAGTAAATATAAAAGAATCGTTACCATTCAATCGTTTTTATTGGAAACAAAATTAACATTAACGTTTACATTAGCACAACTTACAATATTAAATAGACGATCCATCGATCTGGTGGAAGAAGAGGTTAAATTTAAAGTTTTATCTATCTGATTTGCATCACCGACAGACCGATCAGTTCTACAAATTTCACCTCCAAAAATTTTAGTCGCAATCTCTTCTTTATTTTTGATCGAATTTTCCACGTACCCCTCAGCTACAGTCAAAGACTTCCATCCACCATGGCGCTTCAACACATCTATATGTACTCCCGTATCAGCGAGCAAAGACGCAGATGTACGTCGAAAACAGTGGCCTGTATACGATGATGGTTCAGGAAGCTTTAAATATGCAGCTATTTTTTGTGGCAGCTGCCCAAACGCGTTCTTTCCTACAGGTTGCGAAGTACATTTGTTACTTCTGAATTGCACAAAAAAACGCGAATGATTCGTATCCTCCTTCCGTAAATTCATATATTTTTTAAGTAATTTTAAAAAATCCACCGACTGGCCTTCAGAATTGTTGATCACAAATTTTCTATCGCTACCATTTTTTGTATTGCGGATGGTACACAACATTGTCAAAGAATCTATTTCTTTGAGATCGCCAACATGCAAGTGAACCAATTCATCTCTGCATGCCCCTGCTACGCCCAAGATAAGTGCAGCCTAAAATATAAAGTTGTATTAGTATTATAATAAAATGTTTATACAAGAATTACTTACTTTAGCCATCAAAAATGTTTCGTCTGGCGCTTCGCTCAAAAATTGTTCCACTTGCTTTGTAGTTAAAATGTTTGATTTTTTGGCCTTGTAACCCACATTCTTCCTCTTAAAGAATGCGGTTAACTTATAAAATTTTCCAATATCTATATCTTTTTCAAAATTCAACATACACTTCAGCATGGAATACTGCGACCAAAGAGTAGAAGCTTTTAGCTCTTTCGCCTTTTCAAAGAAGTAAGCCAGCATAACATCTTCGGTGTAATGCTTAACATTATTTTGCGTACACCAGGTTATGAATTTATCATACTGTTTTTATAAATTGTTTTTGATTTCGCAGGCAGCAATTCAACTTTTGCCATCGTCGCTGCCGCTTCAACATCCGAATTTTCCTCACTTTGTCTCATTTTCACGTAGGAACAAATTATAAACGATCACTTACATTAATTTGATTAAGTATTTTATATATCAAACTTATTTATGAAATATAGGCACCAATAAAGAATAATTATGTTAAACACAGCGCAAGGTGTAATAATATGTCAAAAGGTAAATTGAAACAACAGAACATAAGAAACGATTCATAGGTATCGCTTCAAAAAAAAAACAACAATTCCAAAAAGCAACCTCATATTTTACTAAATAATTTTGCGCGCAATACTGCGTGCGATTGGTCTGACATTTTGCATATAAATTTTTACAAAAAATCGTTGCAGGGGGTTAGTATAACTAAGGGGGGGATAATTTTTTGGTCAGTTTTTCGATATCTAACGCCGTTTTCGAGTTATTGCAAATTCAAAATTAGTAGATTGACTTATGCAATTTATCATTTGCAGACAAATTGTGAAAAATAGTATATATACCTTGGGACTAAGGTGGCTTTTCATCCCGAGTGCGATTTTTGCACTCGGCTAAAGCCTCGTGCAAAAACCTTCACACGCGGGATGAAAAGCGGCACCTTAGTCCCATGATGTATAATATACTATTTAATATTCTCAATTAAGTTGTATATTTTTATCTCCCTAAAAATTAATAACTTTTTGAAGGAGTTAATGCTTGATTTGTTCTATGAGAAAATTCAAATTATTTTTTGTGCCAAATATTTTTGGTTATTCTGTGTCATAAAAAAGTAAGATATCTGAAAAATTCTATTCTCAGAAAAGTAGCTTACCTTATTGAATTTGGCAAGAACTCTAAATTTTAAATTTTATTTGAATATGATATAGGGTCGATTTAATCTCTGAAAATTCGGCAGGTATAAAAGAACTAAAGTGTAAACTCTGCTCTGAACAAAAATGTGGACAGTGATCTCATATGTAAACTCCACATATATTGGAATTGTATGAGTGGAGTTTACATGCGAAGAACAAGGGGAGTTTTTTAAGAAGGGATTAATAAGTAAACAAAAATTTAATAACAAAATTTTAATAACTATAAGTATCGTTGTGTAACAGTAACCTATTGATAGATCCTTGCTTTTAAAAAAATCTCACTTTTTTAGACCGAGCTAAATTTTAAATAGACAATATAAATTATTGAATAGCTTAAATCAGAAATTTTATTTGTAAAATGTAGACAAAAATTTACCAGGAAAATCCATGGAGTCCTTTAGGGGTTATTTAAAAGGAGATAAATAATGTTTATTAACAGACGAGGTACCGTAGAAGAAGACCGCTTTTACGAAATCTAACTGCAAAATTTCTTTGTTGTGGTACTCGAGTAATTGTTTGTTAATAATGTTGTTTGGTTTTAGAAAAACTGTTTTGTAAGGGTGGCTTTGCTTAAAGCAACGTAAACTTTGTTTTTTCTTGTGTAAGAGAATGTAGAAATTGTATACAATTATCCCATATATTTGGGACGAAGAGAATTAAAGTTGAGTTTGAAAACGGCATGGAATAATTCACATTCGTTGCTTGTGATATCAAATCCGCATATGGCTTAGCCTATATTCTGGGAGGAAAAACACAGTTTGTTTCCCCATATAAGAAGTAAGTGAACAATTAATTGAAAATTAATGGGTTTGATTTGAATTAAATCATTATAGGTTTCTAAAACGTTTTCTGCTTTCAAAAATTTTAACCGATACAGTAACAAAATCATTTACCTACTTCAGAATCTATAAATGTATAATTTGAAGCCAATCCGTTCCTTTGGAGAACACGGTGCCACGCTTGATTAAGGTAAAATATACAATCTTCCACGGATGCTTCTGGTCATTGCTTTGTACATGAATTTCTCATCGCAATTTCGAAATTTGTAATTATTTTATATATTTGTAGTAGTTTGAATGTTTCGAAAAAACTGCTATCAATCACAGAGCTGCCACAAAGGGTGTATATTTCTTTGAAACAGGTTTCAAAGGTTGTTTGTTTTTATCTGACAACAAAAAGAAAACGAGTGCTATATAATTGCCATTAAAAAGTCTATGAATGGTAAAAAATTGTGTGAAATATTTGATACAATAGTCAAATATACCATCCATGTAACTAGCTTTTGCTATCGTCAAATCACTTAAATTTGTAACACACAATAATATTACAAGATGAGAATTGGAATTACTTACAAGTAGAAAATTTTCATCTCGATCAGTTTAATTTTCTATAACTGTAAGCTTTTCGTGTACTTCTTCAATGATTTTTGGAATAGTACCGATACTTTTACGTATTTTGTTGTAAGTATTCCGTTTGGCATAATATAAATTTTTTTTTCATAAATACCTAGAGAGAAAAGGTCGTTCGTCTAAACACTTTTTTACTCTGTAATGTTACATAAAATCTCTGTAATGGTTTTTCTAATATTTTTTTCTTCATTGGAAATTAATTGCTATCTTTGCAAAAGCTTCTATTTGTATGAATGTATGGCTATTTGTTTGTATTATATCAGTATTTATTTGATAATTATAATATTTAATATATTAATTTTTAACTTGCGATATATAATTAAATTCAGTAATCTTTGATTGAACAATATTAAATATTCTGATGAAAACGTTAACCTACATTGAAAGTTTAATAATAAATAACATTATTAAATATTGTTTAGTTAACTTATTCAATCAAAGATTATTAAATTTAATTTGATAATCATAATACTAACACCTGTTTATTTACACATAATAGAAATAATACACAATTTAAAATTTTTAATAATCTAATATAATAATTTATTAATAATTGCTATTATTGTTTTGAATTTTGGTAATTCTGTAGCTCTACAACACTATATACAAGTCATCCTTGGTCTACCTAAACATTTAGGTACTCTTTTAATTTTTATTAAAAAATAAATAGAATAGTTCTATACATAATTCGTTGCTCTATACTAATAATGTTAGTTCCTCTAACGTGTCTTTAATAGGTGAATATGTGCTATATTGTAGTACTAATTCTCATACACTTATTTTGATTGATTGAAAATATTTTATCTGCTGTTTACTAAATGAAAATAATATCGTCAAACAATGGTTCATATGAGGGACAATAATTACTACCCAGAATAAACATTTTTTTGACTGCGAATAATTCTTAAAGTTTAATTCTTTATCAATTATCACCTCAAAATATTTCATTCTCTTCTGTTTCCCGAATGAAGAACACTAAGTCATTCAGTAGCGCATCGTGGCTTTTTTGTAATAATATATTACGAATTGTTTTAGGTTTGCATTTTCTTAATGTTAAAAAATAATGTTACCAACTATTATGATTGACGGTTTTATTTGTATTAGCAGGTGCTCTAATTTTTGTTTTCTTATTTACACATTGTATATTTCTCACTAGAATATAATTTAATTTATTCTATATTATTCAATAAAATATGCTTTTCAAAATTTATAATAAAAACAATTTTTTTTACGAAATTAATACTTTCCATGTATGCACATATAATTAATTGGTAGTTTAATATAAATACCCTGTATGCATTAATCCAAGTTTGCGCTTTCTAGAAATGTTGAGAATTAAACACTTGCTGATCATAGAATTTCTTCTATTTGTTCAATAATTCAAGTTTAGCATGAGATGGCTAATTTTATATATTTGCTGACGATTGAATATGCTTGAGCTTAATAAAATTTGTCTAATGAAACTAAATTGCAATCAAGCAACGTTTTTGTATTAACGATCTTATATTAAACATAATTAAAATAATGAAGTTATAAATCAAAAGAGTGTGAAACTATAACATAAATTAATTTAATTCTAAATTCTAGCTAAAAATGGCTTAAACGTAATTAAAACTAATAATTTTTCAGAGATAAATGAAAAGACTCTCCTTTATTTAGGTTGGTGTCATAAGTCCTTACAAACGTCCACGCCTCTAAAAAGCTCAGATAACCTTAGTTGATAAGGGTACTTGGTTTAAAAGCGGTCTGAAATTGACCCTAAGAGGGTTGACTCGTCTAAAAACAAGAGAACGTTTACAATAACGAAGGCTAGTCGTATATGCAAAAAATTTAATTATCCTTTGATTGGCATTTTGTGGGGTCACTTTTAAGCATATAAAATGGTAATTCAAAATAAAAGCTCTTTTCAAACATCAACTTTGTATGATTTATGGATTTATAAGAACATTTTATGCCCTGTTGGCAAAAACTTAATTAGTGTTACAACGTAGGTAATTAAAAATATAATTTTTTGTGGTCTGTTTACAACGTAAATATGAAATTATGAAATTCTATTTTATCGTGCAAAAAACGGATTCTTATTTAAAATAAAATATAAAATCATAAGGCCATCTGCTTTCACAGCCGCTTTGTTAATATTCTTAATTATTACAAAACTGATAAAACCATCATTTGAAATCATCTTTAAGTGACTCTCGAAACGTGTTTGTTATATTTTCCACGTTAAAATTCTTTTTTTAGCAATAGTTGGCAATCATAAAAAAGTCATAAACAGTTTTAATTACGGAAAGCTCTATTGTGTCACATCCTTCGTTGCGTTGGTTATAGAAATCTGAAAAGATATTCTTGATCTGTAGTTTATCTCGGTGCTCTGAAAGCGTTGAAGGTTGAAGTTTGAAATAAAACATTGAAATTCATATTTTCTCGCTATTGTTTACTAAAGCAAATTTGTTGTTTGTAATTCAAATTTAAATTTTATTTTTTATATTTACGCAACACATTTGAAAATGTTTTTTTACATATAGTTACCTATATGTATATATTTATTATATACAACAATATTAAGCCTTTGTTAAATGTTGTGTATTTTGTACTTAGGACGTAAACATGGTGAAAAGCACTTATTGACGCGATCAAAGAGAACGAATTAGATAAACATAAATTTTATTGTACTACCTGAATACTAATAAATATTTGTTCGTTACTAAAATGTAATTACAAAATATTATAAATTAATTATGTTTATTTATCAGCTAGTATCAGATATTTTTAACTCTCGATAAGTCAGATAAGTGTTTTAAGTTTGATGCGTGTTTGTTAGTTTGTCTGTCTGTACCTTCATAACTATATTCAACAGAAGATCAAATTTTGATGTGTTTTGTTTTTAAATGATAGAACAGTTTATTGAGAAGGTTCTAATTACGTATCGTCACACTAACCCTTCTGCTTATCGTCAAAATATATAAAATAAAAATAAAACCTATAAAACAATGATATTACATGATATTATATTCGAATAGCTAAGATAACCATAACAAATATACGATAAAATTCATAGCAGCAGTGTTTCAAGAAATTAAATTTTCTATAAAAATTAGTTTACATGCAGGAGAAATGCAAAGTTGTCCATTATGATTCTTTAGTAGTTATTATTAACTCAGAAATTTGTTAATCTGCGATTTTAAATTCTAAAAGTGCTTAATACAAATTTATCTAAAAATTTACAACTTAAAATAGTAAATTTTAAAAAGCTCTTAATGTAAAAAATTAATAATAAATATAAAATAAAAAATTTTTAAATAGCTGCAATAGAATCCATGTACCTACTACTAGAGCGCGTATCAAGTTGAAATAGAACCGTCAATCATCATAGGTCTTGCTTACATTTAAAAATAATTTTACCAGCTATTATGATTGACAGTTCTATTTCTATTTGGCAAGTACTCTAGTATTTGTATTGTATCTATTGAATACAGAATTGAGGTTCAGAATATAGAAAACTATTTAGTGGAATTATTTTTTTTCATTTTTAAAGAGTTTATTTTTATTATTGTTTTATAGATCGGGGGTTTTTCTACATTTTTAAAATTTGTAACAGATAGTTTAATTTTTGAATCCCCACCAAGATAGTAACAGAATGAAATCTATTTTGTTTTAATTTTATTCTGGACCGTGTTTACTTGGTTATAATAAAAAAATACGAAAGGCAAAATCAATTTTTCTAACAGAACTATTGTGTTATGAGGTCGTTTTCGTTTTATACTTTACAAATCGAAATAGGCGACCGGACTTCCAAAATAAATGTTGACAGTTTATTCTTTAGAAGATAAAATCACTTTCTTTTTCAATGACAACTTCGTTTAGCTATTCAAATAAATCAATAATTCCTTTCTAAACATTTTAACATATAAAGAAATATTTGCTGACTGTTGCACAACTACATAACATAAAAATAAAAAACCAATATTTAATTGAACTTTGAAATATTTTTAAGAAGTTTATATGCATGCACACATACATGAATATTTCATCTTCTTAAACAATGGCATTGCTAAATCAGCACATATCGTTTACAAATAAAAGATGACTGTATTTTGCAAACATTAAAACCAATCAATTTTCTATCTAGAATTGACGAGGTAACTTTATTTATTTACAATAATGTATAAAAATAGCAACAACCAACACGAACTATTGAAAATTACAACACATTTTTCGAGTTGTTTGATTTTTATAGATTTTGTTATTGAATTTATATACTTAAAATATAAACCTTTGTGTTTTCTGTACTGTTCTGTTGCAAAAATTTATACTAAAAAAATATTTCTAAATTTCATTAAGAAATAATACACTGTGAGTATAAATTTTATTATTTTTCTGCCTATAAAATAATATTTATCTAAACTTAATGAATTTTTTCAATTAAAATAAAACTTCTTCCAACTTATTTTTTGCCAACTTGTGTTAATTTAAAAATTTGCATTTTTCTAACTGTAATGAAAAATGTATTGTATAAGCATAACCTTTAACTGTATTGGTTTTTCTAGAGATAGCCAAATTCTTTTCTCTGTGTTTATATTGCTATGGTGTTAACGAAAAGCAATGGTTATTTATTTTTGTGCTAAACAAAAAATAACTTATGTAATTCTTAGAACTGTGCAGAATTGTGATTTAAATTGATAATTACAATTGAAAAAATAGTTTTATTGATTATCCTATAGATAATATGTTTGGAAAGTTATCTTAGCGAAATTAAGGAGCGATTAACATTTACATTAATTTTCTATTTGAATTTCAATATAGTAATATTTGTGCATAGAAATAACTCTGAATTGAAATTATTTTCATTAAACCCTTTATCAGAAGAACAGCTTTAAGTTTTCTACAACAAATATAAACCGAAACAAAGACAAATTTTCCAAGAAAAGTTTTAAAATTCACAAAATTACCCGTTTCTTGTATATTCTAATACCCAAATAGGTTATATTAAAATTAAAGTAAATAAAATTGTATATAAAAACTCAAAAAATTGCAAAATAAACAAACGATTTTCAAAGTTCAACTATGCAGCTCCTCCCAGGGTAGCGATTTTTGATGATTTTGACATTTTGAATTTAAAATTAGATTGTTTGGTGTTGTGTATACTATGCTGATATAGGTATTAAGTATGTATAATACATCAATAGAGGGTACTTTAAAAATAGCCAAGTTAATACTATTGTATAATAATGTTATGTTTTACGTTTTATTCCAAACAATAAAAAATTACTTAGGTACTCATTTTAAAGAAAGTTTAACTACTCGTGGAAGGAATCGACTTAATCTAACAGTAAGAAGTTAAGAAACAAAGTTGAACAAAAAATAATGTGAAGATAAAGAACGTATTTTAAAAATTTTCAAATTTTATAAGCTGTATCTAAAAAAATTATCAGAATAAAATCTGGAATTTTCTTCGTGTTCTGTTGTACAAAAAGTTCGAAATTTTTACCATGTTTACATTCTAATTAATACATAAAATTGAATAATCTTAGATTGAAAAAGTTAATGAAACTATTTTTAATAATGTTTTTATTAATGAATCTAATTAATACAAACATAGCCCTGTATTCAAAATCAAAAATATTAATCTTTAAAAAGTGCTTAAATAAATGTTAAATATAGAGAACATATAGAAATTAACAACGCAGATACTACTTCATAAATTTCTTTATTATGTTATTAGATAAATTTGTAATCCTTACTATGAAGGTGACTGTAATATGATCAAAAAGTATTCTAGATTGACCTTATAATATTAGAGCACAAAGTCTGTTACTTTATCAAAGTTACAAAGTCTGTTACTTATCTAGAAATATTAATAATAATAATAATAATAATAATATTGTTTATTTCTAACAGGCAGGGCCGCGCCGACCCCCGGCAGCGCCTGTGTGCAAAACCTATGAAGCGCTTCATTTTTTGTCGTCGTGTTTCGAGATGAACATAAACAATATAAAAAAAATTTATTTATTGAATGATTCAAATTGTATATTAATCTCGCTGCTTATTCCGCCTGTTGCGGCCCCATCTTTGCATCATAGCACCGCACGGCCATGTGTTCACCTTGCACCCTCACTCTCGATAAAATGTTTATTCAATTGTTTTGGTTCTCTCGCTTGCGTTGCTTACATAAACTCACCCACGACTTTTGTTATAAAATAGTCGGCTTTTGATTTTGATTTTAACACAGAGCTCGTAATTAATGTAAACCCGAAACGTAAACATTGAGTGAATTTAAATAGTGTCAAAATAATTTTAATGAGTGGTTCTGAAATTTCATTCGGCGCCCCTATTGCATTGGCGCCTATGTGAGCCGCACATTTTGCACATATGGGCGGCGCGGCCCTGCTAATAGGAGAACCCCAATTACAGAAAATTTTAAAGAGTAATAGTAATGCAATAATAATACATACTACAATACAATAATACAGTAACATATTTACATATTTACATATATTTACAAAACATTTACAATTTATAGAAGTAAATTTACAAACAGACAAAAAATGAAAGAAAAGTTTTTTTTTATTTTAAAATCAATTACACTGATGCTAGATATTCATAGGTAGCATCTTGTAGTTTCTTTAGACTAATGTTACGAATATCCTGAGTGAGCAACACCTTGTTGGTAATGGAACTATTACACCGATGTTCAAATCGGGGGCGGGGTAAAAGCTGATTCACACTATGTGATTTCTCACGTGACTTGTCACATGACTTCTCACGTGAAAAATTTGTTTACGTTCAGACTATGTGATTTTTCACATTATTGAAGTCATAGCTAAATAATAAGCCAAGTCATAGCAAAATAATAAGTGATTTTCAGAATAGGATGGCGTCTATTTTGCTATGACTTTTCATATGATTTTTTTAAATAAACCGCTTTTTTAAAAAAGTTTTTTTACGCAAAGTACAAAAAAATAGTTTGCATTAATATTTATAAATAAATATTAGATATTTAATTAATTATTTTTAAATAAATTATTTGAATTAATTTTAATTAATTACTTTTTATTATTAATTATTAATTTAATTAATTTAATTATTGCGTTATTTAATGAAAATTAAGGTCTCCAAACGATTCGGCTACAAGAACTGGGTAGAAAATTTAGCCTATCTGTACACAATCCACGAAAAGAGCAGTAACCACAATTAGTTTTTCTTTTAGAAAATTAATTTTTTACATTTAAAATTTAATTCATAACTTACATATTAGTACAAAAACTATTTAATTAACTAAAATTAGAGCTACTACTCAGCCCTACAATTAAAGGACCTAGTAAGTAATTCTTTAATAAATTTTTTTAAAATTAATTCGTCACTGATAATAATTTATATTCGATATCAAAATTCAAAATCAACCACATGGTACTCCTATAAACTTAGGGTTATTAGAATATTTTTAACATGACAGCGGTTTTGACATTTTAAATCATAAGAAAAATCATAAGCAATCTTGCGTAGTGTGAACATAAAAACTATTGGTCATGTAATTTGAGCGTTTAGCTATGATTTAGCTATCACTTTTCGTATGACCTAGTCACGTGAGAAATCACAGTGTGAACCAGCTTTAAGAGAAGTATTTCCTTCCTATGAATTCCTGATTTTAAAATTTATTTTTGAATTCAAGTCAAAATAGTTTTTATCAATTTTTAAAAACTTAGGTTTAAATATTAATCTTCAATTACTTATAAATAATACAAAATTTTAATAATTGTTTATCATATTGAAATAACTAAAGACAACCATGACTAAAGAAGTATTAATAGTTGAAATAAATTTAAAATATAGAAAAACTGATGTACTCTTATATAACTATGTATTTCAGTACATAGTCTGAACAAATTTAGTAAGAAACTAGGAATGGTAGCAAAATGTCCTAACAAAATATCGTCGTACAATTCAACATTTGCTTTAATAGACCTAGACTAAACTATAAATTTTTTCAAGTATGTTAATATATTATAACTATCTGTAAATTCTATTTATCTGTAAGTTCGACCTGTAAGAAAGATTTTTTGGAAAACATTCACCAGCTGTTCGAATGTGTCATTTGGCAGATTAGGTTAGGCGAAAACATGATGATTTTAATATTTTTGACGGGAATATGGCTAATTTTAAATGATCAATAGATAAGAGCTATTAAGAGCTTAAATGATCAATAGATAAGTGGTTTAGGTAGTGTAACTCGATATTAATGATGTCAAATTTTTATAATAAACCAAAAAATGCACAAACACTTTTTAGAACTAAAATGTTTAAGTTAAAAGACTTGCAGATAGATAATCAACTTTCGCGAAACACCTACTATACACAAACCATAAACAGGGGGGTACGAAATTTTACACATTGAACAAAAAAGTAAAAAACTGAAATTTTTGGAAGCTATGGAAATTAATGAATTAAAATATTCATCTTCATTACTAAATAGTCAATCTGATTTGGAAACAATTTTAATAAATAATACCACCCCCTTCTAAATCACCCTACATCCACTTATATCATTTCTCGTTTATATTAATTAAATCCCTACCCTCTATACCCTCTAGTAAATTCACACAAAACTATAATTCTTTTTAAAATACTCCCCTCCTACCCTCTCTTTTTCTCTTGCAATTTTGACGATAATACGGAAATTTTCTTGTTCCTCTTTCTAGTTCATCGCCTGATGATGCCCATTCATATTGTGTTAACTTAAACATTTTAGTTCCAAAAAGTGTTTGTGCATTTTGCGGTTTATTCTAAAAATTTGCTATGATTAATTTTAAATGGTTGTTGCTGCTACATTTTGGCGTGTAAAAGTTGCATAAAAGAATTAAGTTATTCTTAGTATTAAACTGCTAACTGATTCTTGCACGCTGGTACAAATTCAGAATGTTCGAGGAGTATGGAATACTCTTCAGTTCAGTGCACTCCCTGTTTCAAAATCTTGATTGGTAATTATCGCTAAAATTACTTCTGGAGTACTTAAAAATTGAGGATGTTGAAGGTTTGATAACCACCTTAATCAGCAACTGCAAGATCAAGGAGATTGAAGGTTGTTTAGTGATCAATTGATTCTAGTAATCACGTAAAACAGAAAGTTTGCGTGTTTATTTGTTATACTTTTGTAGACTACAGTGTATAAGTCTATTTTAAGGGGTTGCGCTCAGGAGTCGGGAACCCGATGATGAGGTATAGAAATATCATAAAATCGCACCCGAGCAGAATTGGACACTTCATTCACTCCATTCACACTACATTTGTAATAATAGAGCATCTGTTACACCAGACACCTGAACCGCGAAGTATAATATATAATAATGTATCTAGTATTACTCAATAATACAAAGGTTTAATTGTGTAAATTTTGTAGGTGAAGTTTATGTAATATTTAATTGTAACATTTGTCTATATACTAAATAACAAAACCAAAATCAGTAGATGGCAACAGATATATTGTGGCTTATTTATATTCACTATACTCTACCCTGTCTATTCTGTAAAAATAAAAGAACAAATAAAGCATAATTAATAAAAACCATTGTTCTTCGGATTGTTCTTCGATATATTAAAATATTCCTAACATTTAATAGAAAACAAACTTAAGGCGGTTACCTACTGGGACAGATACATTTTTTAGATATTTTTTTACATATTTTTATAGGTTGGGGTCTTAAAAATGTGTTTAAGAAATATTAAACGAAAATTCGTTAAATTACCCAAGTTTTAACGGTTTTCCTGCAATTGTGTTAATTATTGATACTTTTTAAATCACAAAGATTATCGTGCGTCTTACGATTCGAAAGAGATTACTTACTTACTTATTTACTTTACTATAATAAGATTATTTACTTACTATAATAAGTAAATAATATTTTCGGTATTATTTTATAGAAGACACTGAGGTGCAAAATTGAAAATTTGAATCTTCATTGTTGTGAAGCTAAAGTAAGCAGCAGTTTTTTACTGTGTACTAGCTAGTCAAAGTCATAGATTGTTATGAATATAGTAATTATACAAGTATCGTAAGAACATGTAAATGGTGCTTTATTATAAGTATTAGAAGAGATATTGAAATAATTTTTCTTAAGTTTGGTTATGAATATTTGGCATTACAGTTATCCAAACTTTAGAAACTTCAGAAATCAAATGTAGAACGGAACATCTAAATATTTAAGGCTAGCATCTGTCTTGTATGGGGCTTCAGATTTTGAAACATTCCGGAACTCTTAAGCTGATTTAGATTTTGTAAAAGCAAAATGTTGTAAGCTCTACAAACAGTCGTTCAAGATGATAGAGCCTTCCTAACCGCAGTTAAAGGAAATGTAGTGACTGTTGCACTTCAAACTGACACGAGATAATATATAACAATACTAAATGTTTGTAATTAGAACAACACCATTCCATTACATAATATAATTACTTTTGAAAATGTACTAGGCTTATTATTCTAAAGTTATAATGATGTTGTGGTTTAAACTTGTTACCTTTACATTATGATATACCTCATTGTTTGATACATTTTACATGGTAATTTGTGGCTGCGAGGACAAAGTAAAAATGTATAGGCGAAATCTAATTATTATTAGGTTACTTTAAATGTCAAACAATTAAATTTAACGAGGAAAAAAGATATCATGTTAGATGATCTATAACAAAATTAAAAACTACCTATTAAAGTAAAATTGTATAATTGCAGATAATTATTTCAAAACTTTGAAATAAAAGTTTATCAAACAAGCAATTATAAAAACCGTTTGATGAGCATTTGTTTTGACGTTTCTTGAAGGTTGGAAAATATCATTCCAAGCGTAGTTGTATAGGTTTTCATCTTACGGATCTTTGACAAAGGAAAATAACTTATTTATATTCAAGTTTTGATCACCTACTTGAAATAAGGAGCTCGCTTTCATTTTATCTGAAAAAGGCTAAAATTCAATATATCATTATTTAAGGTTGCTTTTAGGAAGATCTTTGTTGCAAATTGGTAGGTAATTGAACCATTTAGTAAAAATTTAAACAAACAAAAAATCGGATGTATTACTTTATATAAAAGTGTATTTTATCATTGAGATACATTGATAATTTATTTCAACTGAGTGACATAAATTGCAATACAAATTAAATAGAAATGTCGGCATATCAATACACCCAGTTTTAAAATGCGATAGCTGCTGCGTTCGAATGCATTCACAAAATTAATGAAAATTGTTATCTGATATTAAATTGCAATTTCTCTCATTTTCAAGTTAGAGTGTAATTAGGTGTGCAACATTAATTACCACGTTAAAGATGAAACTATCAGCACCGATTTTTAGTGTTTGAAAAATTTTATTATTTATAACGTATTACATAGTTGTAAAAAAATGTTCTTATTGGGTACTTAAGACTGTAATATGTAATATTATATTTTTGTTTATATTCAAATGAAAAATAAAAAATTTAAATTACATTCAACTTAAAGAATTTGAAGTCATTGCTGGGAGTAATTAAGTTTTTTTTAAAGTTGATTATTTAATAAATTTTTTTTCAAAAATAAGCTTAATATCTGATTTAAAAATAAAAGTAAAATTTTCGATCAGCAGTAAAAGAATTTTCTTCTAATGATTATAAATCTGCCCTAATAACCTTATAAACGTTTTTAAAATGTCCTGTGTGGTAGATATGATAACATTTCTTTAATTTTGTGTTTAGTGCAAACCGTACTTTAAAAGCAGCTTAAGTTATCGAGAAATTTGATTAGCGTACATTATTGAGGTTGCACTGGACGTGGTAGTTTGAGTTTAACTTAAAACTACTCTACTGGCTTTCAATTTTATGATTTTATTATTTTTCGCTTCGCTAAGCAATTTTTTCAGCTCATCATAACATGTAAAAATAATCTAGTTTGGTATACTTTGCTTCGCAATGGTAATCAATTTAACTTTGTTTTGGTTTAACGGGGTATAACCAAATTTTATTTATCGACTGTACACCCCATTTCATTACTGAAAATTATTTATTAGTTGCTAACTTAGATTTTTAAATAAATTAAATGTTGCTCTTAAAAAACAATGATTATCAATCCAAATTCTAATAGTTAAATTATTACCACTAATTTACATAAATTTTACATGCCGATATGGATTTATAATCCCCAACGTGCAGTATTTAATTAAATAATCACTCAAAATACCATTTATGAGTTAAGCGATGTGAAGTGCACCTATTTGAGGTAATTCGGCTATTCAAAAGTATGTGATATGCAAAATATGTTAAAAGCATAAGCTAATGGCTTCTTAAACGAACACATCTGCTCTCCCAGATTTACATAAAAACAAAATATTCGACTTGAAGTGGGTTAATTAGTGATTATTTCAACTCATGTGAATTCAAATTAAATCACGTAGATCATAGGTATTTATTAGTTAATATTAGATATTTAAAAGTAATTTAAAAGTTTTCTTTAAAATGATATAATAACATAAGTATTCATTAATTCTAAGTTTTAAAAAATAAGCAAGGTAAGGCAATCTGGTCTTCATAATTATCAATTATTTTTTAGTTTAAACCATTGATTTTGTAACAAGATTTTTATGGCAGATTACTTTTATCAGTTGATGAAAATGCTCAAAATAAGATTTCCATTTCACCTGGTCACGGCCTGATGGTTATGTGTTTCGCTTGCTTTAACTTAAAATAAAAAGATCCGTGTCTTTGCAAATCAATAATTTTCGAGATTTTGAGTATCTCAGTTAATTATTTGAATTTTGTTATTTTAATTATTTTGATGTACTAGAGATCTGTGTTTCTCTTTTTACAATCTATTATAATTATAAACGATGTTTTACAATTATTAATTTGAATTATTGCCACTGCTTTCTCATCTGTCAGATTTTAGATTGACATGATGTTACATTTTAGGTTATAATGCACTTTCTGATTGGCAAAATAATAAACCAAAAAATACTTTTATTTGGATGATTTACTTAATTCAAGATGTAGTATAATAATAATGTAGTATAAGTAGTAATAACTACCTACTAATGAAATTTATAATTTTTAAAATATCTACAGTTCTTAACTTCCCCGCTCATACATGGGCATAAAAGGCTGTCGATGTTACACAATCAACCATTCAGTTTTTCACTGTGTAGCGTAACAAACTAATAAAAAAATTATTATAAAAAAGAATAATAATTATTATGTTATATTTTTATTATTAAAGAAACTTAAGCCACGTTCTCATTTAATTAACGTTACGTAAATTATACGTAAATTGATAACAAAAATTACATTACTTCTTTAAGACCTCGTTTTCATCTATTTATTTAACTGTGAGTTGTATTTAAAAACAAAGTTTTAAAAAAGAAATGTAATTTTTTTAATTAATTGACGTCTAATTAATGTAGCGTTAATTGGATGAGAATGACACTTTAATCTTTGTAACACAAAAAATTTGTGTTTAATTTGCTACAAGATTACTTTTATGTATTTTATAAAACTTTTTTGAACAAAATCCTTCCACATTAACATAAACTTCATAATACTATTTTGATATGCTATTCTGATTCTACATTTATATTGCTGTTTCTGTATATAATAAATTTTAAAGCACCAAACAGGAAAACGTAAAGAAGTTTTTCCTCTTAAATTCTCTTATTAATTAAGAACAACTAAAATAATTATATTATAACCTATGTACTTCTCTAAACATATTATAACAATTATTGCAATAAGATGATCAGAATTGTATCATAACATATTGGGACATTAAACCCCATTCGTTTTGAACTTGGTTGGTTACTACTGCTAATACCATACTCTAATATCCAAAGGGCCTTGGTAATTGCATCAGCCATTATTCTTTTGCTAATGAAGATAAGGTAGCAATTCCCTCGGAACATATTTTTAATTTTAAAATTATTTGTATATTTGTTAGGTACAATGATATTTTATAGTAACCAAGAAAGTGACCAGAACTAAAATGCATATAGTTTTCACAAATAAAACGCACTGTAAGTATAAATTTAAATACGATTTCACAATACCATAATGTCATCATGAGATATTGAATAAGACTGAAAATGTACTAAACATTCGTGTAAATATTCTATACAAATGAAGGAGTGGTTATTCTGAAATTTAGAAAATTTTTAATCATTAGGAACATTAAACTGACATTTTTATGTATTTTTATAGTGGATTATTTTAGTAAATAAAGACAGAATTTATTATTTATTAAAAACGTTGTTTACTCTTTCAGACATCAAAAGTTGGTAATGAAGTTAGAAGCTAGAGAGTGATATTTTCTCAAAAAAAGAAAACACGAGAAATTCAATCAAAATATAAAAAAATGTTCCACGAGAAACATAAACAATTATAATAAATTAATTTGGATAAAAACTCTATCGTTAATTCGTTAATTTCCACAGATATAAAAAAATCCACCGTTTTCTTAACTACTTTGTAAATAAAATATTGTACGTTCAAAAAGTATCAGTTTACAACAGATGTAAGAAATCCACCTCTCCGTAAAATAGAAAAACAAATTCTTTTCCCTAACTACAGATACCATCAAATCTAAACTACTACTCTAAATTTGAAATATAAAAAAAGTTTTAAAACTGCAAATCTATTGATTAAAATATATTTGGAAACTTGTTGATTATCTTTAGTAATGTATAAATGCTTAAAAGTAACTTGGAATAACTATCACCATTACAAGAATTACTCAGTAGTAATTAAATAAAGTTTCTTGCAGTTGTATAATTAACGATGTTTTATTTAAATGTATCTTTATTTTATATAGTACATATACAAAATAAACTAACTTCTCTAGTTATGAAACAACTAAACAACGGAAAAGCTCTATACAATTCGAGTAAATTATTACTAACATAAACTTGGTTAGATTCACGTATTTGTTAAACAAAGTTTAGGTTTATCAAGTAAAAAGATTTTAATTATTAATTTTGCTTGACATTATTTTCATCTTTTACAGAAAAAAAAAAGATTTATGATAGCAATGTTTGTTATTGTTGAAGAAATAGGTAGAATAGGTTATTAATTTTACTTTATTAAGAATGTGTTTCTAACTTTTATTTTTATATATCATTAATTTTCTTACAAACGTTTCTAATTTACGTGATAATAAATTAAGTAGATCAAACTGCAGATAGTTTTTACCGAATAGAAATTTTGATAAAGACACTTTGTTTTTATTATAGTAATGCCTTCTAATCGGATGTCAGGTAAACGGGCTTTTACTGTATTTCGTGTCGTTTTTTAATTGGTTGTTTTTATAATTCAATTTTATTTGAGGAAAATGCAGTTGTATTTTTTATAAATTACAATTAAGTAGCAAAAAAAATAATGAAATCTAATTGCCGGCAAGTTTTTCACAATTTTCGATGTTATGACATTTTCTAGTCGTATTTTTGGAGAATAAGGCAGTTTCGTTGTTGGCTACACCATTAGGTTTAAATCTATTACATATTTAATTTTAGTTATTACACTTAAAAAAACTGACCATTGTATGTTTAGATGTTTGCTTTGCTTTATCTGTTCAAAATATAACAAAATTACAAAAGAAAAATTAAAATTCAATTACTACTCGTATCTTGCATGACAGTCAATGGTATTTGTTTTTTTACTGCTTCCTTGTTATTGTTTTCAAACAAGCTATAACCACACCAGTAGATTTCATTCTAGCAAATATAAAAAAATCATACTGTAGTATCTACTTAATATAAAAGCCAACTCGCATTATTTGTCAATTACTACAACTGACATCTCGAAATATGAATAAAAATTCATCCACCGTTTTACATCAAAACTGTTTTGTGTTTAAGAGTTTATCGAACTTAAATAATATATTTTTATCAAAACTATTACAATTTCAAACAATTTTATTCGTAGACAACTATTATTGCAAATAAAAAAAATATTTAAAAAAAAGTAAAACAAATTACTTTTATTGTTATCAGCCACAAGTATCAATATCAATTTTTATGATATTTATATATTTAAAGACGTTCGTATAAGTGAAAATAAAGTGAGGATATTGCTAAGCAAACAATACGATCTCATTCATAAACAACACATAAAAAGACGTAAAGATTTTTAATTTACACAATAATTTCATTGCTTATGTTCTTAACTGTTGATTATCTTTTGGTGTATTCTTTTTATATGATCGTTATCCTATAACAATACCGAATCAGATAGTATATTTTACCACAAGTTTTCCAATCAATGATAAACTGTAATAATATGTGTTTAAAATGTAATTTAATTTTAAATATTTCTACTTCATTAAAAAAAAAACCATATTTTCATGTTTCCATATATTACTGCAATTAAGATTGATATATGTAGTTAATCATTAAGGGCAGAATAATACAGATAAAGATAGTTAATTCTTTAGGCGAAACCGGACACAAATTGTAGACAAGTGTGCAAGAGAGACAAATATATCGGAAAAGTAATTAGCTATTTAAACCACTTTACAAACAAAAATTTTTAATTTGAAAAAGGCTATAGTACTTAAAACTATATTAGAATTCACGCTAATGGAGTACTTTTCTAATTTTGACTTTCATTTTAAAATTTTTGAAAGAAACATCTTTTTAGAAGAAAAAATTTAAAAAAGTGTTAGCCAGTCGCCAAAGAGACATATTTTCTGAATACAATACATTTTTTATTTTATTTTTTTTATTTTTGGCACTCTAAATAGAAAAATAAACTTTTCTTTGACGTTTCTTATGTTCCGCTCGGTGAACTAGTCACGTGATAGTAATGTAATACATGTAAGAATACTTATCAGTTTGCGATAGATATTTCAATAAAAGTATAAAATTACTAATATAAATACAAAGTAGATTTCCGTAAGTTTAGGATTAAACTGTTTCAAAGTTGGGTTAAAAAGTATATAAGAATCAATAAAAAAAAGTCAAATTTTAACCAAAAAAATTAATTTTTGAATAAAACCATAAATTTTATGTTTATTATTTTTTTCTGGATTTTAGTCACTGTAAACAGAAAAAACCTCTTTTGACGTTTTTCATGTTTCGCTCGTGATACGCAATTTTACTTTCACTATAGTTACTTGCATGGCGTCGTCAGTGTGCTGTATAAAACAATAGCTAATTACGGGAGAAGATTGAAGAATTAATTCGGCAAACTACAAGACAACGCAACGCCTTCCCAAAATAAAAAAAGTTAAATATAACCTAAATAAAGCTAATTCAAAAATAATTCTTTCGGCCCTGTACCCATGATTGTTCGGGTTACAAATTTATCTAAAACGATACCACCAAGTATCATTTTTGGTTTGATAAATTACACAGAAAGTGATACTTTCGTTGATCTTGGAGGTCTTGGGATCTCAATATTTAAAAATTAAATCGTAGAAATAATAGATAAGGATCAATAAAATAAAATATCAAATTTTATGAAGAAAGAATTTTTCAGGTACTCGTATGGGCATACTACGCGACTTTCTAGGATCGATAATTTAGGAAAGTAAAGCCTTTTCAAAAAATAATGCAAGTTTTGGCAAAACTTTTTCTTCCTAAAAACTCTCGTCTGCTTCAATCCGTTCAATTGATGTTTCTTTTCCTGTCCAGGTAACAAAATCACAATGTGGTTTATTTGCGACATGGAGCTGGCCTTGAACTTGATAGTAATAGTTGTGATTTCGTTTTAATTTTCCGTTCTTATCTAAACAAAAGTCCTTTAATTTTGATATCACACCCAAGGCGCAGGCAAAAGTCCTTCTCTTATTGTGAAGCACCTTGCTCTAAAGAAAACAAAAAAACTTGCTGCTACTAGAAGATTCCTGTTGAAGCAACCTAATTCAAAAAAGAAAAGTGTGGGTGATATAAAGAATCAGAAGAAAATGGCCCTTTATGTCAGGACATAGAGCCGGAAAGCTTGGCAAGTAAAATGAAAAATTTTAAAAACAGTCTTTAAGTCACTGCAGCAGGAGCAGATGCTTTAGAGCTCCGCACTAGGGGTCAAGCTGAAAATGAGTTGTGGTTTAAGGAAAGAAAATATTGATTAACTGCTTCCAATTTCAGCCGCATAGCCAAAAGACGAGCGACTAGTAAGTGGTTTAAACTAGTCGATACGTTTCTGTACGTCAATAAACACTTTGAAACTTCAGCTACACGATATGGAAAAATGCACGAGAAAGATACCATAGCTGCATTTACAAGTAAAACCGGGAAAAAATTTTCAGAATATGGTTTATTTGTAGACGTGGAGTTTGGTTATCTAGGTGCATCACCAGATGGTCTAACATCGACTGGAGGGATTATTGAAGATAAATGTCCCTAAGTTGCGAGAGAATTGATTATCGAAGAAACTGTTACAGTATGAACCAAGCTTGCATCTATTGAATTGCTTCCCTCCACTAAATTTTGCAAACAAAGACATGAAGTTCTTGGCATAATTGCTTGTACTATTAGTTATTAACTTCTGCGCTTTGCGAAGCATATTTTAATGCTTCTGATTCGCCAACTACTAATGAGTTAGTTAGCATGCAAACAAACCTGATATCTTCCACTATTTCTATTTCATGTGATGTTACAATATCGGAAATATTATTTCTTTTTGTATTTGCTCAATTATATAATATCAGTACAACAGCGTCAATACTACAAATTGAACCGCGTTCTTTCTAATATCTCCAAGTCAAGTTTCATCATCATTATTATCAGCCTTTTCAGTCCACTGCTGGACTAGCCTCTTTCTCTATCGAGAAAGGGTTTTAGCATTTAGACCCCACGGTTGCTTAGGCCGGATAGAGGAATGCCAGTAACCCTGTTTTTTTTAGTAGTTGACGGTGGCAATTATCAACTCAGGGGGACCGCCGGCTTTACGTGCTCTCCGAAGCACGGAGACGATCATAAGAAAGTTTAGACACTTCCCGGATTTGAACCGGGTATCTTAATGTCAGCAGTTATTCAGCTAACAAACTAGGCTAATGACCGTTTCTTTTAGTCAAGTCAAGTTTACCTTATCGTAAATTTTCTTATGCTGAAATGACGTAATGCATTTTTTATGCATTAGGCATTTAATAAATTAACTGAAACCCGACCAACTTGGCGGCTTTCAAATGGTCAAAGAAAAATTAATTTTTCTGTTTTGATGGACTAAAATTAAAAAAAAAAATTGTTATTAATTTTCAAGGTTTTTTCAAGGAGACCCCATCCGTTGCTGGCTGTCAGTTTCTTGATATTTTTGTTTCTTAAAAAGATAATTTGTTTATTTTTTTAATAAAAATAAAAAAAGAAAATGTATTCCGTTAGCGTGAATTCTATTGTATTTCTACGTACATTTGAACATTAAAATCTAAAAATCATCAAATTAATAGTTTTTAAGTAAACAGCTAATTAATTTCAGAGTCTTCTAGCGTGCCAGAAACACACTAACTACTCATCCTGATTCACCTTAAGAGTGATTCTTATCCAATTAATGCCATCTAATTTAGTAAAACAATATAATTAAGAAAAGTTAAAGTACATGGAAACTTATAGGTGTGTTCAGAATGTTAATTAAAAACTTAATTAAAAAAAAAAATTTTGGTATTTTTTCTTCTTCGTACTACGGAGGGCACGTAAAGTTGTGACGGTCTTCCTGCGTTGACGATTGCCACCATACTAACTATTAAAAAACAGGATTACAGAAATTCCTCATTCTGCTTTCAGCAGTCGTGGGATCTAAATGCTGAAATATTTCTCTATAAAATGGAAAAAGAGACCTATGTTTAAAGTTAAACAATCCTGTCTAACAATGCATATAAGGAGGCTATGTAGAGAGAACAGTTCATATCTAGTATTACTAGCAATAATTCTGAAATTAGGAGATTTACATAATTATTTACATTTATACTTGTTGGATTAGGGAAAATTATAATATGACCTAGAAGATCAATATAATTATATCTTTCGTTATCACTTTTGTGAATTTTATAATTTTCGTACTGCTGGTTTTTCTTTTTAACATTTTTTATTAAAAAAGTCTATCACAACAAGTAATTTAAGAAACTTTCGGATCTCTTTCCAGCACATCTAGTATCAGGAAAGTGCCAGAGAAGTTCACAAATCTATCAATAATATCCGACCTAACTGATCCGCAGATCTGTTTTTAAGCAAAATTCCACTGTAATTAACAAAATACAATTTAAAACAAAATTATTGCACAATGATGCTGGGTTCACCGCAATTGTAACGATGCAACATGTACGATTTAAATTTTTACGATTACACATATACTGAGATGACCCGAGCTATGCAAATCTTATAAATTTGCTTAATCCATAAATTTTAATCTAGAGCTGGGCATTCATTTTTTTTTGTGTAGCAAGAGACTCTTCAAATTGTTTAAAATTTTGTAAATTAAAATTTAAAAATGCTTACTTTTGTTACTTTGATGTTGTATTGGAGCGCACATGGCATCCCAGTTGGCCTAACAAATTTGTTGCGTTGCAATCTTGCACATTAACTTAATTATCACAATTTTTCCAATTTCTAATCTTGGCACTTCACTTTAATTATTAAATTAAAAAAAACAATTCAAATTATCTTATTTTATTTTTAATCAATTTTAATTTCAATTAGAATTGCGGGTATGGTGTTTCATCCGCTTGACTATTCGACGCCAAGGCCGTGGCCCAAGTCTTACAACCTACTTGCATCGACCTACTGGTCCCACTCCTACTCTCCCCTCTTTCTTTCTTATAGCAAAACTTAACAAACTTTATACAACATGTTATAAATAAATAATGATGAAACAAACTCAAACTTTTAAATAATTTACAAAATAATAAAATTGTGATCTTTAGTGTTTCGAAACACGACAATACATACTGTCAACAGAATGAATGTGTTTGCTGTTGAATCCCGCCTACTTTGATCAATAATTTAAATATCGATTATTTCAAAAACTAATTGATTTTGTAAGGTTATTCATAGTTTAACAGTCTTACTTTAATGATATCTAACATATTTAAAAAAATATATTTAGCCCATATTTTATCCTCAGATGTTCTTGTACCCTGTTTTATTGTTGTTAGTGAAATTTGTAAATAATACAGAGGGCCCGACAACTTTAAGTGCTCTCCGAAGCACGAAACCGGTCATAACAAAATTATTCTTTCTATAGATTCGAACCAACCACCTTAACGTTAGCAGTTGATTGCACTAGCTATTAGGCTAATGGCCGCTTCCTTTAACGGTTAATGACTCTTAAATGATCTAGCTTCTTTAATGAGAAAAACATTCTTTAAGGTATAATAGTAACTGTCTTTTTATACATTTGCGATATAAGTATTATGTAATTATTGTTCTTATATATATTTTCTATAGCAGACCTCAAGATATGTGTTTAACGGCACGAAACATATCGTGTAAATAAAATCAAAGCAGTTTTACTGACAAACTTTAAATTACGAAGAAGTACATAACTTTATTTCTTTCAATTGGTGTTTTCGTTTTAAATTTAGTAGTAACATTATTAGAAATTATTTTGATTTATAAACTTACTTAAACCAATTTTGTGCATTGCAATATTGTAGTCTCCGTAAAAATTTTAAAACTATTACAGAAACTTATTTACATAAAATTGTTGTATTTAAAGAAGTATCGCATTTGAATGTAAATGTCTCCTTTGACAGTAACTTCGTTAATTCAGAATTGTGACCGAGAGAGACAAGATAATTGCAAATACCATCTGTAAAGCTTTTACACAGGAAGATATATTTTAAAAGTTAACAATTTGAAGAAAAAGTTAGAAAGACACGTTGTGAAGCAAATAAATAGTAAAAGTCTTAAAATTAATAATAGTGTTTTTAATAATTTATTGTATTTGTATATTACTTATTTATATCCTACATTAATCTGAGGTACCAATTTGTTGCGAATCTGAAATTAAATTTTCCCTATTGACAAATGAACAAAAATTTTATTGTGGAAATAATTAGGCGTAAGCTGCAGTAAATTGTATTACGTTTATTTTTTGACTTATAAAATGATCAAACTTAACAAAATTAAAATAAAATTAAATTAAAAAATAAAAAAATAAAAATTTTATTTATAAACAATAGATTACAAATGTAGTATATTACAATATTATATTTTTACCTTATTAATATAAAATATGACTAATTTTTAGAAATTGAAGTATGGCCTTCAGACTGCACAACTTTGACAATCTGGATATATAGTATAAAATGTTCAGAATATTTTTCTTTCTTGATGCATTTCTCCATAGTATCTGTAAGCTCTTTTGATTAAGGGGTTCATTTATTATAATCTAAAAAAAGGGTTTGTGACTATAATTGGATATCAAATTGACATCAAACAAAATGACTGGCCAGTGATGAAACGCCATTAATTAATTTAGTACAACGGCGGAAAAGCATTAATAATTCAGTGTCGGAAAAGCATAATAATTCAAATGCGGACTTTAGGCGGCACAGCTAACATAGGAAATTTGATATTAAAATAGCCTTCCAAATAACAGTAATAAAGATATGCATTTTACATTATCTCTATTTCTATCAATTAAAATAATTTATAGTTGGTAATTTCACTCTGCCTTTTGCAAAAGTTAGCAGACGGTGTATTACAAATACAATCCAAATATGTATAATATACTATTTGAAAATAAGTAAATTAAATTTTCAACATGCTCGTATTTATATGTATTTTTGTCGAATTTTCACAAACTGTTGGTTACGTGACCACGCGAGTAATAGTAATTTTTATACAACACAGAATAATTTCAGAAAATTGAGTGTAATTTAATTTGCCTTTTTATTAAAATAAAAAGCCACTTAAATAAAATCTTAATTAATTAATTTTAACTGCAAGTTTAAATGCATACAAGAGTCATTAGGCAAAACAAAAATTAGCAACATGCAAGAAAATGGAAATTGAAGCTGTAGCAACGGAAATTATGAATTAAAAACTCGCCGTCGGCGGTTAACTTTAATGAAAATTTAAGATAGCGATAACTTGCAACATATTTCGATCTTATTAAAATCTCATCGGGAAGTATAATCAATAAAAATTATAGAACATTTAAAATTAAGACAGCTTTTGAGGCGTGAAAGTAAAAGAAGTAATCGGAAAAGGTAAATAGAAAAAATACCTTAAAAGTGTATTTTTTAAGAGGATAGTGTGGTAGTTAGTAGTACATATTATGTAATAAAAGTTAAAATTCTTGCATTAAGCATAAAAGTTTTAAAAACTAAACAACCAACACAATTAAGGTAAGAACGGTAGACACATTGCCTGATTTTTCGACCGTCTAGCCATCACACGATGTGTTTCTGACTCATTAGTCTTCATCAGTACCGTTTACTTGGTGTTATCACTTAATTGTGTGCACTAAACCAGCTACTGGTTCACAAATTTATGTGGACTGCTATATGCGACGTCACTACACAAAAATAGGAACCGCGCCAACGTGCGTTCTCGAGTGATACTCTAATCTAATAATAAAAGTTAAAATTCTTGCATTAAGCATAAAAGTTTTAAAAACTAAACAACCAACACAATTAAGGTAAGAACGGTAGACACATTGCCTGATTTTTCGACCGTCTAGCCATCACACGATGTGTTTCTGACTCATTAGTCTTCATCAGTACCGTTTACTTGGTGTTATCACTTAATTGTGTGCACTAAACCAGCTACTGGTTCACAAATTTATGTGGACTGCTATATGCGACGTCACTACACAAAAATAGGAACCGCGCCAACGTGCGTTCTCGAGTGATACTCTAATCTAATAATAAAAGTTAAAATTCTTGCATTAAGCATAAAAGTTTTAAAAACTAAACAACCAACACAATTAAGGTAAGAACGGTAGACACATTGCCTGATTTTTCGACCGTCTAGCCATCACACGATGTGTTTCTGACTCATTAGTCTTCATCAGTACCGTTTACTTGGTGTTATCACTTAATTGTGTGCACTAAACCAGCTACTGGTTCACAAATTTATGTGGACTGCTATATGCGACGTCACTACACAAAAATAGGAACCGCGCCAACGTGCGTTCTCGAGTGATACTCTAATCTAATAATAAAAGTTAAAATTCTTGCATTAAGCATAAAAGTTTTAAAAACTAAACAACCAACACAATTAAGGTAAGAACGGTAGACACATTGCCTGATTTTTCGACCGTCTAGCCATCACACGATGTGTTTCTGACTCATTAGTGAACCAGCTACTGGTTCACAAATTTATGTGGACTGCTATATGCGACGTCACTACACAAAAATAGGAACTGTACTGATGAAGACTAATGAGTCAGAAACACATCGTGTGATGGCTAGACGGTCGAAAAATCAGGCAATGTGTCTACCGTTCTTACCTTAATTGTGTTGGTTGTTTAGTTTTTAAAACTTTTATGCTTAATGCAAGAATTTTAACTTTTATTATTAGATTAGAGTATCACTCGAGAACGCACGTTGGCGCGGTTCCTATTTTTGTGTAGTGACGTCGCATATAGCAGTCCACATAAATTTGTGAACCAGTAGCTGGTTTAGTGCACACAATTAAGTGATAACACCAAGTAAACGGTACTGATGAAGACTAATGAGTCAGAAACACATCGTGTGATGGCTAGACGGTCGAAAAATCAGGCAATGTGTCTACCGTTCTTACCTTAATTGTGTTGGTTGTTTTTATATTATGTAATGTTAAAACATAATTAATATTATGTTCATGCAAAGAAATGACTTACAAGTCAAACACGTGGATTGTATAAAGCTTTAATTTGCTACTAATTTCAAAATTACTACAAAAAGATTTACCATCTCTATTTATAAGAAAAATTTAAACCAATCAAAATTTATTAAAAAATTACAGATTAGTAGAATTGTAACAAAGCAATAAATTATAAAATTCTTATAGCTCCAAATTTCTGATATAACTTTATTGATAATCAAGCAATGAGAAAAAGAAACACAAAGCTAATTAAAAAATAACTTTGTCAAATAATAAGGAACCTAATTAATCATTGTTGTATAATATTATACACAGTTACTCGTATAAGCTCGCGGATAGTTCTTGTGTTATCAATATTAAGAAAAAGAAGAAAGAAAAGTATTGCTGAAAAAGTGATCTTATATGACAAGAAAGTCTTTGAAATGTACAATAATTTACATATTGTAGTGGAGTTCTTCTAAAAAATATAGGAAGAAGCCTTTACTATCCTTTTTTAGTTTACCTCGGCCAGCTTTTCAATGGTCGGCAGCATTGAGCTCTACTCAAGAGTCGGTTTCTATGGCAGTTACGGCGACAATTAAAGTTTTCCTGTTTACAGAAAAGTCCCTGCGTCGTTGCGTTCAAAAAATTTTTTTATTTCTTTTGAAATAAAATAGTTATTGTCCAAAAAAATAATACTTTCAAAAATTATAAATAATCCAAAATCCAATGTAAAATAAATGTAAAATTTTATTACTTCTTAAAAAGGATCGAAGTTTCAATTTACTACTATCAATTCGTCGGCTTATCAATTTTGCACATTCGTTCCTACGAATGTAATTTTTAATTTTCCAATTTTGAATACAATCAAAATCGACTTTTAACTATTGCTTTTTTAAATCAATCAAACCAAATCGATACACTACCGCTTGGTAGCAACTTATTAAAAATATCCAATTTAATTCAAATATCAAAAATAACTATCCGAAAACAACGCAATAATGCATACGCATAAAAATCACTTTATTAAATAATTCCAAAATACTACTCACAACTTCAAATCAAAAAAAATTTAAAAATATTTCAGAGCCAAAAATCCGCACACAGGCTCGTGCGGCCATTTTTGGCAAAAGGTCTCGTATTTCCTGTGATCGGCCCCCACCTAATAAATTTTTCAATCTTACAAATTAAATAAAATAAATTTTTACCAAAATGTATAGGGTGGGTCCGAATCACTTTTGAAACACGACAATATATAGCTAACATTAGAGTGTCTGAGAACTTCTGCAAGTAACTGTACGTCTGTAGTAAATTAAGTAACGTAATGGATTTTACACTCGGTCACTACCCCAAATACAAGATTATTTACAAGCCATCTGTGCAGTCCACAATCGCCCCATGCAAATTTAACATATAACTTTTATTTAATGATTAAAATATTACATAAAATAAAAATAGGGTTCGGGATTCTCAAGCTCTAATTATAATTTCACATAGCATTTTTCCGAGTAAATCCAACTTTTCATTATAATGAACTATTTTAGAAAATGTTTAAATATTTATACTGTGTTTGTGTATTGTATGCTGTGTATACAGTACAGTACAATGTTTTTTCCGTACTATGGCATCAAGTGATGAATTAGTATTGTCAAAAAAAAATCTTTCTAAAACAGTTATGTTAAACAGTTAAACAGTAAATAGCTAAACAGTTATAACAGTTAGTTATAAATGCTAAAAATCAATTGCGTATGGCACAGTAAATAGTAAAGACAATGAAAACAGGTTGAACCACAAGGTAATTTTCTTATGTTGTGGTAAGCGATACCACCGTTATTTCCACCAACTTTTGTAATGCAATACCAACAACCAAACTAAAATATGTAAATTAGTAGTATAAATAAAGTGAATTTAGAATGAAAGCTTAAATAGAACTTAATAGGATTAAAATCAATTTCAATATATTTTGAACCAATTAAATCGTAAGGTTACATATGTTTTTAAATCACTAAATTTAAAGGTGTATGAAATATTAAAAATCAGACATTTAGAAACAAAGAAAATTATTATATGGTGAGTTAAACCAAATTAAAATTAAATGAAATTAATAAATTAAATTGAAATAAATTCAACTTAACCAAAAACAAGTAACAAAGATAAATCATTTAAATAATTTTTTTATCAATTAATTTTTCTTTTTATTAATCTATTTATTTAAACAAAGCTATACATTAATTTTCAACTATAATTTACTACATAGGTACATTATATCTTTCAATTCTAGATCTTCTACACTACTTAAAAATTAAAATTAGTATTATAATTTATAACAGTATAGCTGCTCTATACCTGCGTAGTTGCTTTATTGCACTGTTATTTTAGAAACAATTTGTAATATTATATTAATAAAGTGGAAGCCTTGCAAAGCTCCCATTTTTCTTAGCTTCGTTTTAAAATTGCTAACGCCGACAGCGAAAAGGTTCCCCCCCTTCTCTACTAAGCTAAATATTCACAATTGCGGTAAGTGTTATTCGATAAAAAAAACAAAGATCAGTCGTAATTACATTTTTCATTTGAACCTTTTCAAACTGAAATAATATTATTTTGAATTTTTATTATGAAAAAGTGATTGATTAAGAATTGAAAACGGATCTCCGATAACTTTGATCAAAATTTTTGTTTCAAATAACCAAAGGGAAAAGAAAACATTTTGATTTAATTTACTTTTCAGTAAACAATATTCTTTATCAGAAAAAAAGGTGTTGCTTATTATTAGAAACGTTATAATAATTTGCGGGGTTCATATTATTCGGATAATATAAGAATTGCATAAGTCTTTGTGGATATACTATTATTGTTAACCGCAATTGAGCAAGATTGTGTTGAAAAACCATTAAATTATAAAACTAATTTTCAAATTCTCCTTTCCTGTGGTCTCTATGGAATTCAAATCACGCGCCAATAAATCAACACACAAAACACTGTAGGACGCTTTCGAATAAGAAAGTGCGTTAGAAAATTTATTTCATGGCTTGGCAAGCAACCCCAGTATAATAAGATAATGTCATATATGTCCTAAGTTTCTAACAAATAGCATCCTTGCAAACAATCGATCCAATCTGTTGAGGAAGCAGTGTCCGGCACTTAATATTATCTACTGATAAAAAAATAATGTATGAATTTTTGCAATAACATAACATAATTTAGCTATTACGAATTAGACAACGTCATCATAAAAAATAAACCAAAGTTGTTTAGATCTACTAGTCACAAAACTTTTACTTTAGTGAAGCTTTAAAGGTGGTAGTAAATCGCGTTATCTTATTGGCAATGCAAGACTCTTGTCTTATCTTTACGTGAAAAGTTTCCAAATTATCTTTTCTCATTGTTAATACACTTTCAAAGTAAAAAGCGTTACTTTTTTCTAAATAAACCGAGCTTTTTCGATTTTTTACTGGGTATTTATAAAATGTAAAAGCCTTTGATTTTTTTTTATAATTTCTAAATTATACAAAGCGGATATACAATATTTCAACTAAGCAGCTCGTAGTTTCTTTTTAACTATAAATTATGCAACACTGAACAAACATAGAAGTTTGTCGTTCAAAATCACTAAATAAGCACTTCATTTCTGTTAGTAGCCAATTTTGGTTGGTGTAATTAAGAGCTTTAATTTATACGTACCTGTGGAATTTTAAAGATTATTAATCTAAATATATAACAATTTTTACTAAAATTTGTTTTTACCTTTCTACGGTAGACAAATTACCATTATATTTTAAAGTTATATTCTTAAAGCGAATATTAAATAACACCCACTTACGTTAAAAAATTCTGTAAAAAGTTATCCTACAAAAATAACTGATTAGTATGCGAATCAGTTACTGCACTTGATAGATTTTATAGTACTTACAGCAAACTCTACTTTGAAACTTTTATAATAGATAGCCTAACGTGTATAAGAATGTTCAAAAATAATGAATAAAAATGCAAAATTGTAGACACGCTAAATTAATTTTTTAAGCTGTTAATTAAAACCTCATTACGTTTTTGTCGTTAAAGAAAATAAATATTTCATTTGTTAAAAAATATTCCTTACTTTTAATTTAACTTATAAAGTAAATAATTTTATTTACAAAAAGAACAAAATTTAACTAATTATAATTCAAAATTTTGTGCCAAATAATACATTTTAAAATTTTATTCTCGTCGGAAAAAGTAAATTAATAGTCCGATAAATTATTATTATAATATTTCTCGTATTGGTCTGACGTTCTTTATGAAGACAAATTATAAAACTTGGAAAAAAGTAGGAAAGATATTGTAGGACTATTCTAACTTATTTAAATTTATTGTTATGCGAGGAAACGTTTTTTGTTTCGGAACTTCGTCTTCAACTTAAGAGCTGCTTTGTTTCAGGATGCTTTGAAGGTTCCGCTCTTTAAAATTTACAATATTTTCAATCCTAAAAGCAACATATCAAATAAAAGGACTACATTTATTTTATCATTCAAGTTAAGAATAATAAATTATTCTTTAATGGTATCAAATTTATTTATTATTCCAATCAATAAAATTTCATGTTATTAAAATTATATTACAATAATTGGGGTTCGGTACACATTTCAAATCGGAATTATATTAGAAAATTTTGATGGAAGAATTTAAGTTTTTTCATTGTGAAAAATATAGTTAATATTTGCTTATTCCCGTTATCGGTATATCACCATTAAATAAAAGTTATGATGGATGACAAATAAAATATAACAAAATATGAAATTTTGGTTTATATGAGAACAGAAACTTGGCATTCTGGATTTTTTTAAATCTGTGAGTTGTGTTGAAATGTAAAACTGTCACTGTAATGAAAGCAGAAATTAGCAGACACAAACGTATAAAGCAATATCTTCGGAATAAGAACTCAGCAGAGTAGACTTCATCAAAGTAAATAGCCGCTGTTGAGAAGAATTGCCGAACAGAATTGGAAACGCTTGATTGGACGAATAATTGACTGCGCAGCACATGACTTTTCAAGTAGAACATCTCCGTTCTTATTTCGTTCTAACTTGTTCATAAATCAACGCGTAAGAGAAGGAAGAGATATTGCATGATAGTTGGGAAAATTACAACGTAGTTGTAAATGTCATACGTGTAACGAAAATCGTTTGGCAGTCGTAGCGAAATTCATAAAACAAAGAGGTCTATTTCTACAACAGCACACGATTGCTGCCTTCAGGGTTTAAGTTGATTATTTGCCAGTATGATGCTAATTAAATTTGTTGTAACAGATTTTCTAGCCAGTCCTTTGTTAATAACAAACGCTATAAGCAAATTATGACTTGTAATTTTAGTAACTAATTATTCCGAAGCTTACATAATAAAATTATTCACTGAACAATACTTTTAATAATTCGTATGTCAGATAATTCTAATTGCATTTATTAAAATTAGTTGCACTGTTTATTAAATCTTAGTTCGTAAACACAGTTGTGAGGATTTGAAAATACGTACCATTTTATTTAAGCGATTAACAGTGATTATGTACTATTAAATAGCTTTTTATCAGAATGTCAAATACCTATCCATATATTTTAATTTGCGAGTGTGAATATTTTCCTAGAATATCAAAATTCTTATATTTCATTTTGTCACCTACATTTAGTGTAAAAATGTCAAACCAAAACTAACTCACCTCTTCTCTTTATATGAGATATAGATACTTCTAAGTAAAAAACTGATACTTTGTCACTTCTGCACGAAATAAAACGTCAAGTTATGTTGCAAAATATCTTTCGTATTCTAACAGCGAGACGTGCAATTTCTTACAAATAAGTTGCAAGATAAATTTAAAACTGAATGATTTAATTCCAACTTAACGGAAATTAATAAGAAGCTGTCGTTCGTATTTTTATTCCATTACTTTTAGCTTGGTATTATAATATGTATATCCAACATGTTTTAACCTAATAATCGGTTGATTTGTAGTTTAAGAATTAAAACTTAATAGTAAATCATATTCAAAGTTATTCTTATAAAATACTGAACTGCAAATATTTGCATATGATTTTGTTACACTAAATATGACATTCTTAGAAAACTAATTAGTTAATTAATTAAAATTTAATTAGTCGCTTCATGATGTCATACTTTGTAACACTATAATGTGACAATGTATTTTATATCATTCCGACATAAAATTTTGTTCATTAAGTTATAAAGCATTCAATTTAGTTATCCTAAATTAATACCATACAACAAAAAACTTACTCTTACGACCAAGGACTTAGGTACAACACAGTGGCACAAATGAAACAAGGTAGATGGCTAGGTACTTTTGAACTATAATACTATGTACCGGTCTAGGACGTTTTGGCGCAGCCGTTTTGGCGCGACCGTTTTGGCGCAGCCGGTTTGGCGCAAAGACGGTTTGGCGCGAGCCGGTTTGGCGCAAGCCCGTTTTGGCGTAAGCCTGTTTTGGCGCGAGGACGTTTTGGCGCAAGCCGGTTTGGCGCGAAGACGGTTTGGCGCCAACCAGTCTGGCGCGAGCCGGTTTGGCGCGAGCCCGTTTTGGCGCGAAGACGTTTTGGCGCGAAAATTATAAAATACTTCTTATAAAACGAAATCGTTATAGAAGTAGCTTAGTTTTATTAATTATGGTTAATTAATTATTAATTAATCAATGAACTTAATTAATAAAATAAATTTTCACAAAAAATAAAAATTTTCTGAATTTAATTTTTTGTTTTGTAGCTGCCTTGTTTATTATTTTCTGATTTTCTGTGAAATGTATTGGTGTTTCAAAAATTTTTACTAGAAAAAAGTTGTAGTCCGTTAAAGTCTCCTATCCGGAATAGAGAGTTAAGCCTGTTTGACAGGACGTTAAATTTTACATAAAATTTACATGTAAATTTTTATAAAATATTTAACACCGTTGCATACAGAAAATTTATCAGCAAATGCAAGCGCAAAATTAAAATTTTACTTCAGGGGCGTCAGTAAAGTATAATCCATACATTATATAAAATAGTATTTGTTAAAACCAATTATAAGTAGGTAAATCTGAGCCGTTCGTCGGATTTGGATTTCTGACCAGATGTTTGGGCTTTTTTTAATTTTGAAAGAGCTTAATTAAATACTTCTTTTGAATCTTTTGAATTTTGAATTTAGAAATTTCAAATTTTTACTAACGACGGCATTATTTAAGTTGTACAGGTAAATGTTTTAAATAAATTACTAAAAGCACGCATTTGTATTACAAAAATTTCACAATTTCTACAAAATTCACAAAAACTACAAAATTTGAGCCCGTGTTCAAAGTTCGTCGTGGGGACGTTAAATTACGTCGTTAAATTACGACACTTTTTATCCATCTGAGCAATTATTAGTTATTATTAAAAACGTTCACTTTAAATTTTTGTTCATTACTTTTAATTTGAAAATGATTCTTTATCTCATCAAAAAATAATTTTTGTCTTCTCATTCTTTTTTCTGAAAAATCTGCTTTTATTTGCCACCGGTTACCCAAATTATTGCTTTAGTTGAAAAGAATTTTTGATTCCAGCACAATTAAAAGGTTACAAAGGTTTCTAAATAATTTTTTAATGATTTTGCTTTACTGATTTCATTTTTATCCAACGATGTTAATAATAAATTAGTTAACATTTTTATTACATCTAAGTAAACTATGAAAAATTCTTAAAATATATGCACAAAGGAATTTTAAAATTTGGAAAACTTCAGGTAGCTAATCTCAAAGGGATAAGCGTTGCCTAAGTTAGGTAATATCGGATACAGGGTACTTTCATTGTTGCATTCTATCGACAAATTTAATAATCTATTTAACAATTATGTCATATTGTATTATTTCATTGAAAATCATCTGTTATAATCATTTACGTTTCTACAAAAAATTATTAATATAATTATAATATAATTGCTAATAAATAAATACATAATAAGCCAGTATAGTATCAACGTAGCGATTCCTAAAGTGTACCTTACCAAAATTCAAGTTAGATTTTTAAAAATTAAATGTTTGTAATTATTATTTGCGCCAAAACGGCCTCGCGCCAAACCGGCTCGCGCCAAAACGGTCTCGCGCCAAACCGGCTTTGCGCCAAACCGGCCTCGCGCCAAACCGGCTTCGCGCCAAACCGCCTCGCGCCAAAACGGTCTTGCGCCAAACCGGCCTCGCGCCAAACCGGCATCGCGCCAAACCGGCCCGCGTCAAACCGGCTGCGCCAAACCGGCTGCGCCAAAACGGTCGCGCCAAACTATGCCCGACTATGTACGTATATACATAAATATTGCTATGATTTAATCGAATTTATTTTTCATTAACTTATAAAGAGGCTTCCACTACCTCACAAATATCGAAAGCATATAATAATTCGGGGGGGTTCGTTCTGGTAATTTCTTCGGTAATAAATAAAATGCAATACTTATATTGAAATAAAATTTTTAATTTATGATAATTTAGCATATAAAAAGATTGTAGTCGTTCGACAAATTTCAGATTTTTAAGGCTTAAAAATAAAAGGGTTTCCTTATCCAAAGACGAATTTTATTTATGACATCAAATAAACTTTTATAGAAATAATTCGCATTTATTTCTGAGCAAATATGTAAAACGCGTTCCTAATGTTTTATAAAAATGTGGTGTATAGTTTTATCAAGATAATTCAATTTGTAAAGAAAATTAGTCATTTACGAAGTGGCAAGCAAATTCACAGTACCTTTCGTCGTCTTTATCCCTAGATATGCCGTTGGTATCAACTTCAAACAATCTGTAAATCTTCCCGCTTAAAAATACTGATGTGCACCGGCCGCAATTACTCTTTTCAATTCATTGCGGAATCGACTACTGGAGACAAACGCAAATAATTATATTGACTATGCAAAATGTAGCTTTACCAGGCAAAAATATCACTAAATTTTTACCTTACAGGTCAAGGGCTCAAAATATTTTGTCTACCCGGCTTAGATAATCAAAAGTGTAATGAGAATATTTTTTATCGTTAATAAATTCCTCCCTACTCCTGGAATAGATCTTTTTCAGTAATAATTGTGATGGAACCTAGATAGAAAACTAGCTCTATTAAATTCGGAGGCCCAGAGCACAAATCCTGTAAAGAAAGAATTTGCTTCCACTTTCAGAAAATAAAAAACACCGGTAATTGAGAAACGTATAATGAGAATATAAGTTAAATACAATCTGCTATTGTAAAACGTTATCGCAACAATTTCCGATACACAAAATATGAATCGGCAGCTATAATCTGGCCTACGGCCACGTCGAACAGCAATTCGGAAGCAATAGCGTTCCCAATGAAACCAAACACAGAATGGAATTAGCAATGTTAAGATGGACTTACCCAAGTGCTCGGGTACGTTTACAAGATCTATTATGACAGCGGTTACACCACCAAAACCCTCTGTGCTTCCAAATCTGAAGACAATAATGCCGACGTGTCGTTTTTCCACGCTGCTTTGAAAAACCAGTAGCTTGCTGAACTGCACGGTTGAAAGATGATGAAATCGAAGAGCCGAACAGGAATCACTTCGTTTACCAATCTCGAAGCACTTAGCACTATCACAAACATAGTAGGTCGTAGATGTGGAATCAAAAGAAATAAGATAACCCAACACGACCTTATTGTCATTCTCAAAAGTTGAACACACGTTCATCAAATTTACACCTAATGTTGACGTAGTTTGGCTGACCACTTTTACTTTACGCCTCAGGATAAAAATCCCCAATACTGGACCCTTGCACTATTCGCAATTATCGACATTATTACAATCTTCACTGACTTCCAAACGGTACTCAAAATGCCACCTTCTTACTTGAAGTTTTAAAATGAAGTCCCCCTGGCCTCGGTGTGACGTTAGTAACTCAGGCAAGGTTGCGCTGTCCTATATGCGCGAACCATATTATGGGCGTACGGCGCAACCGACAATTTGAGATTGCGGAAACATTATTATAATTAAATGTTACAAAGCACAAGCAGGTTGTAAAGTATTTACTTCAGTTTCAAAAATCAGGAACTCCGCTGATCAAAACACCAATTTTGACCGTTTAGGTGAATCGCACCAAACACATTTAGTCGGTTTGAAGGCTCATCTTAAACTTTCAATTCCAAAATTTAAAATTTTTACAGCTGTCAACTTTGGCATGTTCATCACTCAAATATCTAAGTATCGCACCTCGAGATTTAACAATTTATTATTTAACGATAATTCAAATTTAGTTCTGGAGTGCTGAAAGTTGCAATTTCTCTTTAGTAAGCTTCTCTTGTGCAAATTAAATTAAATTAATTAAATGTTTTGAAGCTCAAATTTTCACAATTGTGTGCTTTCTACTTCTACAAGAAATCGACCGAATACCTAAGAATTTCAAAATGTTGTTCCATCAATTAATAAAATATAAAAAGAAATTAAAACAACTTTAAAATAAACACATGGATATTTTCAAATCTGTTGTTTTGAACGCAGTTTCTTTTGAAAGCTCAACAAAAATAATTACTGAAGATCGTGTTCATTTTAATTGCAACCGGAACATTAAACTTCAAGCAAAACTGATCAGTCATACTTTTTTAAATAATTTTTATAAATCTTAACTGATAAAAGACAATTATAATAATTTATTTTATATTAAAATTATAATATTTATTTTATATTATTAACACAACAGAACTAATTACGGGTGACCAAACTACCATTTATATTTTGAGTTAAATTATAATTTTAAGAGTTTTTGTTATAAAGGGCTTCTCAACAAGAACTTTGATTTTAAATTTTAAATAAACCGTACATAATTGGATATAAGTTCCGTATTTTTTTATATTGATGTATTATGTACGAAGTCCACCATTTATAAATGAAAATTAATATCGGACAAATGTCCAGCAAGACCAAGCATTGAGACGTCGATTCTTTGGTCAAATTTTTTTATTTCATATTTGCATAATTGCGGCTTCGGGTGTCGGATGTTGGTTTTCAAGGTTTTATTGGATTGTTGATTAGTTGCATAAACTTGATTTTTCTCATAACTCCACAACAAATAGAAAATAACTTAAAAAATTATAGAATTTCTTAAGTATTTTTGTGGTATTTAGTAGTATGTGATGTTAAACTAATCAACTTTTTGGTATACTTGCTCTCACTTCTTGTTATTTTTACTGTTATACATGACTGATGAGCGAAAATAAACGTAAAATAAGGGCCTTTATATTATGTTTCTTTGTAGTATGTAATATTTACTTAACAGTTAAAAATTTTTTTATATTGTTTTTTTTACATTTTGTTAAGTTTGATTATTTCCACAACAAATAATCTAACGGCGCTAGTTCACACGACCAGGCGGGCGGCCAATGGACTGCCGAATTATGGTAAATTATTAGATTAGAAAATTTTGTTCGCAATAAATTAATTGTTTCAGTAGCTGTGTGGTATGTGGCGTCGTCTTGTTAAAAGCATTATATTAACAGTCACGTTCATATCATTAATAAGAGCCTACAAAAATTGTTAGCGTGTCCCGATATCCGGGCCCGTAGCCAGACCGAAAGTGAAAGTAGGGTAACGGATGGTAAGATTGGACAACTTTTCGGGTTTAAGAAATGTTATAAAATTTACTTACCTACTACTATAGTGTAATAAACTACTCAAATCTTAGCAAATTTGCTGCAGCCAATTTCAGTTTGGCAGAATAATGCCCGGTTTTACCAACCTTAGTCAAGGCATTTGATTAACTTTAACGGTTTGACGCTATTGAAGTCATAAAAATCTGTTTCACTAATGCATAATAGTTAATGTTGGTTAAATATCCGATCAAATTTTACGACTGAATATTCCACTGTAAATATGCAACGGCTCGTTTATTTACTATTGACTTAAAAATTGACATTTAATCTTCTTCTTCTTCGTCACTTCAAGGATTAGGTCCTATGACTTGTTCCGGTGGCTATCGTTTTCTGGGCTTCTAGAGCAACTAGATGTTTGCTCTATTTTAATCTATTTTCTTTTATTGATTACTTCTTTGATTTCTAGCTCTTGTCGTATATCTTCGTTTCTTTTTCTGTCTACCAATTTATATCCAGCTGTGATTGTCAAAAATTTTATTTCCGCGCTTCGTATCTTGTTAGACAATTTGTTCTTCATTACCCATGTCTCGCTTGCGTATGTCATCGTTGGTATGGCAATCGTTTTGTAATCGTTTTTTTCTCGTATAGCGGTGTTTTTCAGATTGCGATGTATGGTGCCGCAGACTGTTCTAAATTTCGCTAGTTTTCGTTTATCTCTCGATTTTTTTCGTATGTTATATTATTTGTTCTGAGGTATTTGAAGCAATATTTACCTGTTTTAAACTTTTGTTATCTATGACTATTTTACTTCTAATTGTGTAATTTCTTTTGAATGCCATAATTTTTATATTTATATTTATATTTTTATTTTAAAGGATCGGGCGTTGCTTAACCTTGCCACCCCATGACTACGGGCCTACCGATATAGCAATTTATTGATAGTAACAGCGTTTACAGTTTCATTTTCAATAAAACACGGTTCAATTACTCCTCCAAACCAAAAAAAACTTACTAAACAGTTACACGAGTAGGATATAAAGAGTTTTAAACAATCACTCTTAGATTTGCTGAATTCAAATTTAAAAATTTTATTTATTAACTTCTTCTTCTTCTTCTACTTCACGGTATAGGCCTCCGGCCTGTTCCGATTCCTAATCAGCCCATCGCTTTCTTGGGCGTCCTACATCTCTTCTTCCACTTGGATCATAGCTCGATCATTTATTAACTTAATCATTCAAATGAAAATGAGCATATGAAACGACGATTATTACGGAAAAACCATCACCTTGTTCAATGATAAAATTTATCAAAGCTCTTGCACTAATTGAACTTTATAAGGTTTTAGAGTCAAATCTTTACGAAAAATTCGCCATGTGGTAGACGCGAATACTAGGTCCAATTGCTGAAAACGTCGTGGAATTGATAAATTTGGATTTTCCTCAAAACTTTTATCTATTTTTGTTGATATGTCATGATTGTACAGAACCACTAAACTCAAATGTAACCAGCAAATTTTTAGTAGCGTGCTCAGGACAATAATTATGGCGTTTGAAAATATCTAAAATTTTGCGATGTTGTGTAGTTTTTACAGATCCACCACTTTTGTAGTGGATATTAATTAAATTTGTACGATTTTCGATTGAAATTGTAGCTTGTATACCTACTACTAGACATAAAAATTTATGTGTGTGAAAAAAATAAGTAACAAAACTGTCACTAGATCAAAAATTATCCCAACTAAGAAATAAAGTCCTTAATAAAGAGTCCTTCAGTTTTCAGTTCTTTTTTATTACATTTACGTATTATGTGTAACTATGTTTTAGTTTCTTTGATCTTTCCAGCAAACAAGGACTTATGTGTTTTTCTTTTAGATCTATCTTTAGTTCGATGCCGGTGCAATTAAGAAATCTATATAACATAAAATATTTTGTGCGTTTGTAGGGTTTTTTTTTTTTAATATTTTTTTTTAAATGTTTGTAATAGTCTGAAGATAGTTTATAAACAAAGAAAACTTAGAAAATTTGAAGAAGTTGCCCGGAAAATTCGGAATTAAAATTCGTATGCAAACGATTTCGGTGGCCCGCAGATGGCGCTATTTTGACAGGTGGAAATGGCGTATCTGTGTAGCGTATTATAAGTCAGAAAAACGTTTGCCGTGCCAACAGATAGCGATAATTTGACAGATGACGTATTATGAGGATTATGAGGCAGGACTACAGGGTAAGACAACGTCTACCGGGCCAGCTAGTATTTTAATAAAACAAAGCATTGTCATGCATAAAAAACCGTTTAGTACTCATTAAAAAAAATTTTATAATTGATTTGTCCTCAACAAAATATAATTTTACAAATAAATTTACAATGTAATTTTTTACAGTGCAAACTTATTAAGAATATTATAAATTAATATTGGAATTATAATTAATTTAATTTTTTTTTTACTTTTAATTTTATTTTATATAATCGGTGACTAGTTTATTAAAATAAATAATACAAACAAAACCTTACAACTTTTATATTAATTTATAATTTATATAAATTTGTAAAAATTGATAATCATACAAAAAAAAATTATTATGAAAAAAAGCAATTGTTGAAGGTTTTCTTTACGAGTTAGTTTTTCGACTTAAAATTTCTGATGGGATAATATTTTTATGTAATTTTATTTAAATTGTTCGATTAAAAAACAAATGTTTATTGTTTTAATTTATATGTCGAAATTCTAAATTTCTCGTTAAGTCTTTTGATTATGTTTGATTGATAGATTTCTATCTAATAAGATTAACATAATTGACGTAAGCTATATTACTTTTTAATATTTAAGCTTACACCTTTCCGAAATTCTAAATATTTCATTTGTTCAATTTCGTTTTCAATTTTTTTTAAATACTTTTTATAACTTTGTAGTCTACTTAAATTTTCATTTTACATTTTTGTTGAATTTAAGGAATAATTTTTAATTTAATCAATAAAGCCTAAATTTTTGAAAACATTTAGAAATATATCTTGCGTTATTATATGCAAAACAATTATAGGGTGATATCTAAGTTATGGAAGAAGAAACGGCAGTTCTGTATCAACTTTTCGCTAAGCTGTACTGAAAATAACTAAATATTATCACATGTTAATAACCTTAATCGTTTTAAAAAAAACTAATGTAAGAAGCATACAAAGAAGAAGAAATTAAATACAACAAATTTGTTTTATCGATGAATTTTTAATAAAATTTTTGTGCAGTAGGTATATATCACCTCTTAAGCAATGACCACACATAGTTGATAAAATATAAATTCTTTCTGCAACTATTAAAACAAAATTCCAACATTATATTTATTAAATTATGATATTATATGGAATATTGAAATTATTAGGGAATTGAAATTATTTAGTACGTTTATAGATGTTATAAAAAAAGTAGAAATGTAAATATTTTAAAGTTAATATTGTAAACGTCTGAATATATATCAAAATTCAAATAAATTACGACTACCATGGGTAATGCATCAACATTGTATTGAATTTAAAATACTTTTTTAAACGTAGCGTAAAACCACTTTTACTAAATTTTACAAAAATTAGCATATTATAGCAACGTCAAGATGTCAGTAAATTTTCTAATGCAATTTTCTTTAAGTTATTTTGATATTTGACGTAAGCTTGTTGCTGGTTTTAGAGAAGCATTAACAATTTATATTGTGAATAATACATCATAGACTGTCACTTATAAAGGTTCTCGTCTCTACTAGACCGGATGTTTGACGTATATTAACAGACATCATCTTAGGCGTCAAACTAGAATATATTAAACTTAAAATAATAATTATTGCCTTATAAGAGCATTATTTTCAAATTAACATTTTATTGTAATCAGAATATATACTTGAAACAGTTTTAAATGTTTCTTTCTAATAATTATGTACTATGTAATTTTTCCGGAATACATCATAGAGCAGTTTACAGAATTTCAAACGTGAGTATTTCCAACCATACCTAAAAGAACCGGCATACAACATAGGTACTTACTATGTGTATGTATTACAATATATTATGATATCGTATATTTAATTTTTTGAATAAAACTTGAATAGAGTTTAGTTGACAAAAGTGAAATCTGACTACGTTATTCTCTTACCTCCTTCTGACGTTGAAGAAAAATGACATTAAGTATGACATTATATACATTATATACTTAATGACATTAAGTATATGAAAAACAACATATACAAAAGAGAAAAGTATGGGAATAGAAAGAAGAGGAGAAGAAAGATAAAAAAGAAAATAAAATCAAATCAAATCAAAACAAAAATCATGATCGAAAAGAGGTCATCAATGTACTCTGATCGTACAGATACTTGATACTTTCGTATCAGATTGCTAGCACCATTTGAAAAATCGGCGGTAAAGCCACCCAGGGAACCCGAGTGTTAAAAATATTTAAATATTAAAACATTTTTCGGTAGGTGAGCAAAATAGTATTATGTCAAATTATGTCCAAAACACCTTACCTAAGTTTACAAACACACTTCTCTGATAAAAAATTGAAAGACGATTTTCTCATAAACCTTCTCTTTTCTTCTTCTAAAATTAAATTTGAGAGAATATCTATTCTACATGACTTCCAAAATTCAGTATTGATTATTTATTATTTTCGGAGATATGAATGTTTTAAATTATTGTAAAGCTTCGTAGCTGTATTTTAACGATGTTAAATTCCATATTATAAAGCCTACGAAAAGTGAATTAGAATGAAATTACCTCAGAGTTATTCGTTTTTCAAGGAGATCATATCTTCTCACAATATTAATTTTTTTTGGAAAAAAAAACTGAATTTTGAGAATATCGAGTTTCGTTTTTTCATAAAAATAGAAATATTTCCGTTATGTTTAGAAATATCTTGAATAGTTATATTTTTAAAAATCAAGTACGATGTTCTAAGTAAAAGAATAAACAATCTTTCTGAAAGATTTAAATTACCGAATTGCTATTGATTTTCCTTATATTATACACAGAAGTTTTAAGAATGACATTATTTACATCAAAATCTTAAAATTGTGCTATTTTGCTATAAAAAAGCACTCATTATATTATATTATAGATTTTAGCCAGCTAAATAATTATAAAATTTTGAAAATTAAACTAATAATAAATCTATATTAAAATTTGGACGATATAATACAGAGTTAGTAACCCCCAAAACAAATTAAATTTTTTGAAAAAAGTGGGTATTTTTAGTTAAACGATTTTAAACTTTTTCATAAAATTGCAATATTTTCAGTTTAAGTGAAAATTAAGTGAAAAGAAAAGAGATTTACTACACACCGAATTTTTTAGAATAACATTATCCATTTCAAAATCTTAAAATTTCGCTATCCAGCATTAGAACCTTTTTGAAGTGATCAAAAAATACGCGTCTCTTCATTTCTACAAACAACAAAATATTTCAGCAAAAATTAACTATGAAACATAAGATCCACCACCCAGTTGTGTATGATTTGAAATAGATTCCGTCTTATATTATTTTTATCAGATTAGTACCTATTAGTAGTGTTAATACTCTTTGTCTTGCATTTCTTGTTCTTGTCTTTAATTTATAGTTTAAAATAAACAATACCAGGAATAAAAATAAATATAATTTTGTAATACCCATAATATTGGATAATATTAATATGAAATATAATATTTAAATAATAAATATTTAAATTCTTTAATGATTTATCTTTTTAGCGAGTGCATGATTTATTGTTACTACTTTGGTGTTAGTTCTATTGTCGTATCGAATTTCAATTTTTTTGATAATTTCTAAAGTGAATTTAAAAAAATTTACTCCAAACTGTAATCTAGAGCTCTTTCCCATATTGTTAAAATTATTTAATTATTTATTGAATTTTCATTAAGTAAATATACACTAGCAAGAGAAGTTTTTTTTATTTATATTATTCTGTAACTTCTATAATTTTTCGTTGTTATAATGAATCAAAGCATTTATATATGATTCACATTCATTACTATCAATAAGTTTAATTGCATTTGGCAGAAGTTGTAAGAAAATAATGTGATTTCATACTGTTATACATTACCTATGGATATTGTTATATAGAATAAGTCGGTACGTAAATTTCAGGAAAAAATTTAAATTTTAGGTAGTTTTTTTAAGGACAAATAGATATTTTTAATATTCTAAAAACAATATGAATTTGTAAATTTGACAATATTTTAGACGTTCGAGTGTTATTTTGATTTACTTGTTTACTAATTATATACAAAACGAGACTTTCTAAAGTTTTGCGAAACGTCTTGCCTGAGGCATTACTAACTATAAGTTACATGTTCAAATTTTTATTTTATTTCAACAATACATATAACTTGAATGTTCAAAAACTAATAAATTTTGTACATGAATTTTTTTTAAATTTCAAGATTAATAGTAAAAAATTATTTTATTGATTTGCAGATTAAATTACCTTACCAATGCTTACGTGTTCATGCAAATATTTCAACTTCTCTCCTGAAAAACTTGAAATATTGACATCTACTCTTTTGCACGCGCATCAGAGATTTATTAATTAGAAACTTGAAATTTCAGACTTCTCTTAAGTAAAGTTTTCAAATTCAGGTAGTAATTAATAGATTTACTGAAAATTTGGATTGAACTTAATTTGTGGTTTGACTAGCACTAATAACGTTTTAAACTTTTAGTTACCGATTTTAATTATTTTTTTGTCAAAGAATTTAAATAAACTCAACCAGGGTTTACTATTTCTTCGCCATATTGGATCGCATGAATATTGATGGCTTCATAAAAATGCATTTATAAATTTTATCGTGAAAGGTAACGATTGATGTGGTTTGAATCTCGCTTTAGAAACTTTCAGAGGAAATGGTACTGAAAGTATAATATTGTACACATTAATTAAAAAATAAATTAGAATCAAGAACCTTGTGGATCAATATTACCTTAAAACGTTTATTAATTTCTTTGTAATGTTATACGTAATAACTGTATGAAAAATATAAAATGTAAATAACAGAACTGTCGTTAACATGAAATTTAATAGCAGATGTAGTTAGTGAAGCAAATTTTTCAATTAATATTTCTAATCAAAGTGAGTTTTATTTACACTTATTTTGTAAAAACAAATTGATCGGGAATGTTAGTGACATAATAATGAATTTATATTATAAAATAATAGATGTGTACTTGCTTATTAATATATTTCATGCGTAGCATTAATAATTCTCTCATAGCATCCATTATCATATCTAAAGTATTCTCTATACGCGTAACCAATTAATTTTTTAGAGTTTTATTTTTTTGCTCAGATATTTCAAACATAGTACTGAAACTTTCCAATTGTTAAAATATCAAGTGGAAATTCAGAAGTTTGATTTTATCTCGAAAATTATATCAAATACAAGGTATATTGTATAAATTGTGTTTTAATAACATATTTAATCTGTTTTAATAAATACCCAATGTTTTTTTATATTATAAAAATAAAGGGAAATAATAAACAAAAAGTAGACGTAAAAAAATGATTTTCAAGTTTGCGGATTGAAACCACAAATATACGGATACATTTTTTATAAAAATAAATACCATATTGTCAGCTAAGCTATGACTATTTGTAACAAAGAACCCAACATAAAATCAAAAATAACAGTTGGTTTACTCCGAAGTTAAATCTTACAAAAATTAAGTTCAAGCATTTGAAGACTCAATTAGGAAATATACATTACAGTTGTAGAAATATAAAAATAGCAAAGAAGTACTTAAACTAAAATTATGATAGTGCTTCTTTTGATATTTGTCATATTTTTTGCAATAATTAAGTAAGTAAGTAAGTAAATAATTATTACAAATTTGTCAATTCAACAAGATCGTCTTTAAGTGGATATCCGATTAGTATGATCTTTAAAATTTTTATTGATTTTTAGGTTGAATAGATGTGAGGATGTTTAATGAGTAGTCAAGTTCAAGCTTTGTAAATGTTTACGTTGAGTCTATATTTTATAATATTTTTAATATCTACTAGAACTGCCAACTATAAACCAAGGAATTGTAGATAAGAAGTTTTGATGAATACTATGCCCACATAAAAAGTTAACGTGATTAAGAATATATGTAGGCTTCTGAAATATAAATAAGAATTATAACACGAAATGTAAGTATAACATCAAGTTTTTCTGAAAGTTACCTAAGAAGTTTTATATTTACAAAGATCTTGTTTACTAAACTTTTTACACTTTGATGTGTCTACTTACAAAGTTTAATGAACAGTTTTATGTCTTTGTTAATTTATTATTTGTATAACTTTAGTGTATAATACTTGAAAGGAGACCTACACAATTTGTTGTCAATGCCGCGGTAATATTAAAATAGCCTTAAAATATTTTGTGTATTAAAAAGAGTATATTGTGTACAGAATAAAATATTTTGTTATTTAATGAAAAGATAAGGCAGTAAATATAAATAAAAGGTAGACAACTTGGAGAGAAATTCATCAATGTATAAGTTTACACCACATGAAAAAGTGGTTCATAGCGTTTCTTCAGTAAATACCACAAAAAGAAGACGAATTTATTTAAAGCGTTGTTTGCTTTGTATAATTTTCATTTAATTTAATTTATTTTTTAGATTTTTATTAAAAACTCTTAATGGATGTTTCCTTTTATGTCACATAAAAGTAGCCATGAATCAGTCAAGTTCCGTAGCATTAAGCATTTGATTGGTTAATTGAATTTTATGTTTCTCTGAACTTACCTGGATATTGAAGAATGGGTTAACGTTAACTTAAATTAATTATTTAGCATTACTGATTTAACACGGAAACCGGGAAATAAATAAAAACTTATAACGGGTAGGTTTTCATTTAATACAAATTCATCAAGAATGACAACGAATGGTTGACGATTTCACCAAATGCTGCATTTTTATTTTTGTGTAATTAACTATATTTATTTTTATATCTTTTAAAACAAATGGTTTTTTAAATAATAAAAATTCTAGGCATGCATTTATTCTAAAGCAATTTCCATAATCTCTTCCACCGCATTCGTTGCTAATCTTCTCTATCGAATACATTTGACTATCTAAGCCATAAATCAAATCATATAACGGACATTGAGTATAAACAGAAAAATATTCATCCAGTTTGTCATTAGTTATTTATTAATGTAATAGACAAGCAAATAGCCCAAACCATTGCACCAGTCAGTATACGAAAATTATTAACAAAAGGTTTTCCAAATTTATTAGGGGAGAAATTAGTGTACGCTATAAAAAGTATTTTAAAAAATTACATTTATGTCAACATTGAATATACTACTAATAATATAGGTATTACGTATTAAAAAAATTAGGGAAAATAGCCTGAAGTTCTATAAAAATTTTCTATTGGTAAATATTATTTTGTAATAAAAGTTGATGATGTCCACTTGAATTTTCTTTTAAAAAAACTTTCGACAAGTTTATTTTTATTATTACTGTTATATCTCCATATTACAATTTATATCAAAAAGTTCATATCTTAGTAAATGAAACATATTTCTCTTCAGAATTCCGATAAAGACCTCTTCGATCCATAATTTCAATGTTTATGACACACATTTGCACTGTTTTTATGTTGTCTCTATCTCGTATTCTGCTTGAACTTTCTTATTTTTTATTTGCCGCTTTATTTTTTACTTCTCTTAAGATCCAACTTGCCTTTTTGGGGTAAGTAGCTAAAGGACGATACGTTATGTGTTCTGTGAAATTCTCGTTTCCTGTCCTTTGCACCTACTGTAATAAAATTTTATGTCGCTCATGTTGGAGCTGCTTTCTTTTGTTCTGTAAAGTGATTTTTGTTGTCAAGAAATAATAAGTGACAAAGTAAGCGACATAATATTGCAAATATCCTCGATCTTTTGTTTTACAAGTTATCTATAGATATAACTGCATTTCTTTTCCAATTTTGCTCCAAGTTGTTTGTCAAAACAATTTTATTGGCTTACAAATCAATTTGCTGCTGTAAAAATCACATTATTTAAATTTTTTGCTTTTATAAATGCAAATTCTGAAAAAATATTATCGAACAATGAACGAAAACAAATTAAGTTTTACAGTTAAATTAACATTTCAGTAAAGTATAATAAAAGCTCTTGATGATAATTATTTACCACTTTTAACAATATTTTACATAAGTTTCATAGTAATTGAAATTTAAATGTGTATCATTCAATGATGTGATATTGGAAAAGAAACTTTTGAAATATTGTTAAGAATACGAAACTCGTAAAATAAACGGCCCGTTTAACTAGGTAATCGATAGGCCTTCCATTACAAAAGCGCTATAAATTCTATACTATATTACTACCTATTCAAGTATGTTATTACATAATATTATATACCTACTCACAATAATTGAATTTTACATTGTTCTGTATTTTTATATAATAGGTGTAAGTTAGTAGTTCTAGTCCACATCTATTCATCTTATGAACTTACTCGGTATATTATCTGTTATATGTATCATATTATATAAACCTTCACTAACCTATATAATACAGGGTGTCACAAAAATAATTCAAAAATCGTCTTCTTTATCTGCAAGAAATTTTTTTTAAAGTATTAGTGAAACTTTACATCACTAAGTTTGGATAAAGATGAAATATTATCTTTAAAAATTTCTACGTTAAAATTTGTATGTGTGCAAGTATCCAAAATATTATTTTTAATCTAAAATGGTTTAAATTTCAAATATTAAGACAATCTATGCATCTTAAAATTTTTTGAAGCAGCACAAGAATATGTTAAATTCAAACTCATTACGATTTTGATCGATCTTTTTAATTAAAAATTAATTAATTAATAAATTACTGTTCAGCAGCAAATGTATGCGTTGTTTATGAAACACGTGTAGTGTAAAATAAAATATTTTCCGTAATACCTTTTTATAAGACAGACAGCTGTAGCTTTTGGTACAGACAAACTGAAATAATAACTATGCCCAGGAACTAACGAAACGTGTTTTTTAAATATTTTATTAATATTATTTAATATTAATATTTAATTAAATAATAATTAGTTTTTCGTTTGAAGTAACAATAACATGATTTATTTGGAGCAAAAGAATTTTTTGTGGTTGGTTTATAATAATTGTCAGATACAGACTTTCTAGAAAAAAATCAAAGTCCTACTTTGCTTATTATAAAAATTCATTAGCATTTAATTACTGTTTTATACTAGCTAGTGGTATTCTACTTTCATATTTATTATTTTTTAAAATAGTAAAAAAACGCTTTTATAAAAACTACTAAGTAAATAATAACAACGCGTTTCACTGTAAGATTATGAATTAGAGTTTCATTTATAATGTAAGTAGATACATAATATTATTCTAAATATTACAAAAAGTAAGTAAAACTTATTACCACTAAATTACAAATATGAAAAAGTACTCTGTGATATTTTTAAATGAAAATAATATTATGTAGGCAATAATAGCAAAATGCAATAGTGTACGCAACAATCATTTAATTTTGTATTAAGTATTATGATTGTATAATTACACAATATATTAGATAATTTTACATTAGTTAATTATTTGAATGGATAAATAATGTAAAATTAAATTGAAATGTAATAAATAAATTTAAAATTACAGCTTTCAGTGAATTATATTTAAAAATTTGATCGACATCAAAGGTTTCAGTAAAAATCATATTATTTGCACGAATTAAGCTCAAAAGCTAAAAATAAAATTTGTAAATTTGAAAGTGAACCTAAAAGTTGCTCTTTAAAATATTATTATTACTGTCAGGCAAAATTAAATACTTATTCGAAATTTTAATGAAATCTCTTAAGTAAAAATTGTTTTAGTTAAACTATATTAGTCAAGTCAAATTCAATTTTTACATATTAAAATTGTTTTAATGATATTCAGATTTGTTCAGTTATTAAAACCGCTCATAGGATATTATTGAACAATATGTATTGATTTCCGATTTTAATGAAGGTTGTAATGACTGCCACATAGTTAGATTTTATTTTAAAATTAATAAATTAGCATATAAAATGTATTCATTATCCCTGACATCATTAAAAATGTATAAAAACTAAAAATTTATTACAAGAAAATATCTCGGAAATCATCTCGGAAAACTAAATCTAAAACATTTTCTAAAACTAATCACCACATTCACTTTTATAAAGATACAACTCTGTATTTTACGGTTTAAAGCTTTATTGTTTCATAAAAAGTATGCTTAAAATTGCTTCAAATTGTAATTTAGTTAAGAATCCTTAAAGAAATCAGTACTGTAAAATAAAATTAAAAAGTACCATAAATTAAAATCTTTTTAAAATTATGTTTTCTTTAAATTTTTTCTCAGAATGCTGTATTTTGTGTAAAGACGACAAAGTAGTAGAAATCGGGAAGGAGTTGACAGGCAACCAAGAGTGAAAAAAGCTTGGCAGTTACCTGATGAAGTAATGGTGTATCAGTTAAAACTTTCGCGATAATGATAATTATCATACTTTCAGTATATTTCATTTGTGGAAACATTGTAAATTTTAGTTCCTAAGAGGGTGATTGTATTTTTTGAATACATAGTTTAAACATGAAACTATTATTTATGTTTTTCTTATTGTAGTAATGTTAATCTTAGAATTTTTATAATTTACGAGATGCAGTGTAAGTATATTTTGTAATTTCTTATTATAATTGAAATTTTTATCGATTATAATATTATGTTTATAATATGTACAATTAATATTTTCTCTACATTGACAATAAAACTTGTTTAGCTTTCACAATTCACAAAACAGCCATTTATCAAATTATTAAAATTTTAATATTATGATTTATTTTTATAGTATTTATAAAAAGGATTCAGAATAAATCATTATTCATATCTATTTCTAAAAATTCCTTAAGCCAACTTCGTTCCTATTGTCATTCATAAATTAATCTCTTCTTTATAAAATCTCATTTCATTTTAAATAATTTAATTTAAAAATTTGTATGAATTCAAGGCTTTTACAATTTTATTTAATTTTCTGTGGCTTTAAAGTACTGTCTTATCACACTTCTAAAGTTATAATTAACGAATACTAATCAATTTAACTTTTCTTTCAGCATAAAATAAGAATTTTTCTAATTTTTTTAGAAACAGAAATTTTTTAAATTAATATAGAAAGTTTTTATTATTTTTTAAAATTAGGATTATTGTTAAATTTTATATAATTATAGAATACTTATCCGAAGATATAGTAGTTGTTTAAAGAAAAGTTTCTTTTGAATGGGTATCTGATGATTTCCTACTTTCCTAAACGTTCATATTTGTACATCAAAGGCAATTCATCATGCAGGTTAACCATCTTCATGAAAGTTATAGAAACAATAATATCTTGATAATCGCAGAATAATTATAAAATTAAATTAAACTTCAAGCAAGCCTTTGTAACCTTTTGGTTAAACCTGCTAGTTAATTCTTTGTTCAAGTGAAATTGAACAAACCAGTATTTTTAACTACAGTATTTAAATACCCTATTTTATACAAATAAATTATCAATGTGTTGCTTTTATTTCTTAATTTCAGAAATAATATCAACCCCATGTATGAATATAGATAACAAATGTATGCCAGTGCAAGGTAGATTAGAAGCTATTTAATAATATTGGAAACAACTGATTCCATAGTTATGCCATTATGGTTAAAACGTTTCCAAAATTATGCAGAGCAAATTTTACTTCAAATATGCAAGTATTTCGTGTATTCTAGGTTATTCTAAAATACTGATGTAATTAAATATAGATATCATGTTCCTATTTCTCGCTGTAACCATCCACCTAACGTTATCAAACAATAAGTATTAACATTTTCTATAGAAAATAGCTTTGTTGTTCCTACTCTTTTAATAGGAATGCTGGCATCATAATAAGTATAATGTAGTGCATTCCATGCCAAACTATGACTATGATCTTTACATAATTTAGTTTTTTTTTAGTATGATATTGATTATTGTATTGTACTAATTGACAATGTATAATTGATACTGTAAGCAGTTATCGATTTTGTTCAAATTTACACATTAAACTCCACAATAAAAATTAATTTTGGTTGTTTTTTTCTTAGTTTTATTTTACCACTAATATTAATCTTTTTAACCGTCAATATAATTCATGCATGCATTATTTTTTCGTAAGTAATACAAGAGCTTGAATTATCCGGATAATTTTTAATTTTAACGAATACGTAATAAGCAATTTAACAAGAGAAAAACTTGGTCGGCCAACAGCTTTCTCGAGCAAAATTTTAAAATTACGTATGAATCTTGACCAAATATCTCTTCAAAATTTATTTGAATACCTGGATATAATTGTTGAAAATCTTCCTCGATCTAAAGCAAAATTTTATATTTCAGTAACAGTACAAACACATAAAGATAATAAAACTTACACACCACGAATGATCGGGAAATCTTGGAAATTCTTTTAATACGTTAAATTCCAACGATTTTCCATTAATTTCTAACACTATAAAAAAATATTTGAACTGAAACACTTGAACAATATTAACTTGCTCACTGCACTCGGTTGAATGTAATTTTATATTAACACGGAGGTAATCTTCAATAGCAAGTGGTCTACGTTTTTATTTATCCGGGATTCACCGGCAACAAACTTTGATAAAATGTGCCATATTTGCGTTTTTATCATCGGTAATTATAGTAATGTCACCTAACGCCTACTAGATTCGATCTATCAAGGTTGAGATTCATTCTACATTGCGCTTATTTTAGCGTCTAGTTAGAATTAATCATTTTAGTGTAATTTTAGTACGAAATATAAAGTAGAGAGAAATTATACACTAAATTATTTACCAACTACACTAGATGTTTTACACGACAAAATTTTTTACTGTTGATTTGCTTTGGCTGTCATAGCAATAGTAAACAAAAAAATATCCGCAAAATGTATCCACTTGCAAATTTGTTTCTTCATAAGTACAATTTTTAGCCGCTAGCAAACTGTCAATTTTGACATTTCTTATGTATTGTTTTATGTATGTGTGGTAATTCGATATTTAAATTGAAAAAAACAACATTTTTTATCATTGTAAAATTTAAAAAAAATTATTTTGAAAATAATATTAGAATAATAATAATTAATTATTAAATTATAAATGTCAGCAAATACGAGTACATTATTCCGTTTTTATCTTACTCTGAACTTTGCGTAAAAGCTTGCTACTGTTTTTTCGCAAAGAAACAGACGATAATATTATATAATAATATTTTTGATAAAATGGTAAAGTTATTAACATGTGATAATATTTTTTAATAAAATTAATTTTTACATGTTAGATGAAATTGAAAAATAATTAAATTCATAACTTACATAAAATTGTTCAAAAACTATTTAAATGAATGATATAGTTTGCGACGCCCTGTTATAACCGATGTTTCGATTTTCTGAATCTCATCAGGCAAACCTGGAAAAATGATTGAAATTATTGAAAAGTTATGCTTTTAAATTAAAAATTCAAACTTGATTTAAAGTCAAATTTATTTGACTTTTGTAAACAAAAATTATACCTACTTGAAGCCAAAATGAATAAATAAACATATTTTGAAAAATTCTAAACCGGAAAACTAAACTAACCCCCAAAAAAACCTAAATTGAAACGATAGTTGTAATTTAAAATTACAAAAGTTGCAGATTGCCCCAGTTATGCTTTTTAATTTAAAAGCATAACTTTTCAATAATTTCAATAATTTTTCCAGGTTTGCCTGATGAGATTCAGAAAATCGAAACATCGGTTATAACAGGGTGTCGCAAACTATATCATTCATTTAAATAGTTTTTGAACAATTTTATGTAAGTTATGAATTTAATTATTTTTCAATTTCATCTAACATGTAAAAATTAATTTTATTAAAAAACAATATTTTTGTTATCATTTTTTTTAAACCAAATTTATTTATACCGTACCTGTCTAAAACTACTAATTCCCATAGCTGGTAATCTAAGTAGAAAATCTCGTTTGATATACTACGCTTTTATAATATGTTATAATATATAAATTATTAACCTGTGAAATATTTTAAATTAAAAACTTTTTAAAGTTAATTAAACTGTCATAATATTGAATATTTTTTATTAAGCTTTTAGCGAAGGTTATCGCTTTCATCAGAATTTGTTTATATAATGTTTATATGGAAATAAATCGTAAATAAATTCTGATGAAAGCGATAACCTAGTTTAACATTAAATTGCATAGATTTTACTTTGTTGTATCTGTATGTATTAAATGTGGTAAAATCTACAAAAATCAATTTTTATACTTACCATAAAAAGAGCAGTATGGTGTAAGGCTTAAATCGACATGCTGTGACGTGGTAGACCGCGGTTCGATGCTTGGTTGTGCCGACTACACACTATTGTAGTCTAAAACCACACTTTGATCTATAGTTATGCCAAGTGTAGAAACTTGGTATATTAATGGTAAAAACAGAACTAAAGTTCTAAAAATAAATGAAAGAAGGAGAAGCAGCCATAAAACTATCAATTTGTTATTCCGTAAAAACATACGGTATTTTTTCAAATTAAAAATTACGGAATTAAGAAAAATTAAAAAATATCAATTAAGATAAAAATTAAAATCAGAGAAATTAACGAAGCAATAAAATAAAATTGTATAATATCGACGGTAATATGACAAAAAGTCTTAAGGCTTAAAAGTTTTTGCCTTTACACCATCGATATTAGTATGCAGTTTAATATTTAGCAATAATTTAAAACAAATTAGTAAGAAAGAAATTATAAATTTAATTTGTAAAACAACATGTAAGAGAATTTAAAACAACCACTTGACAGCGACGGAGCAGCCATAAGATAGTATGTTGTGTATATTCCTTTACAATAAAATTTTATAATAAAAATTACATTAATTGTAAAATTTATACATAAGAATAAGTAATAGAAAATGATTAAAATTTAAAATAAATCCCAAGTTAAATTAACTGAAAAACTAAATATTTTCTCAAACAAAAACAATTTATTGCATCGAAATTCAGGTGGATGAATCATAGCAACATGTATGCACAAATAAACAATGTTGACTAGAAACAAATCTGAACATATCCTCAAAAATGATTTTGCCTTTCTAATAAAAACATGAAATATTTCCATCAATAATGAAACTCATAATAAAATATATTATAGTCCAAAACAAAACTGGTGGTTTCATCTAATTATTATTCTTGTTTGTACTAGTAATAACAAAATTTTTGTTATATCAGCAAAAAGTTCCATTGATGGTTATCTAACACGTTTGTTGTTATATCTAAATCTTTGTCATAGCAACAAATCATTTTTCTGACGAGTGAATGTTTTGTGCAGAGTCCGTTGTTGCTTTCAGCGGTAAACATTAATTTATCTTTAAGATAAAGATAAATTATAGTTTTTTAACCGCTGTCTGATTACGTTTTATCTTAATTATCAAATGTAAAACTGAATTATTAAATGTAGTAACAAAAACGCTTTGCCCAGAAACAAAATCTTTCAAACGGGGTTTGAGCTAGTTGTGTCACTAAAATACTTTTAAACGTGGGTTTTCGTGTATTAAATAAGAATTTCTATTTAAGATGGTCTTTGTACAATGTTCTATTAATTTAAAAAAAAGTTATATCACAGTTAATCTTGATGATGCTGAAGGCCTTTCAGATTATCTCAAGTTTGTCACGTAACCTGTTATTAATTTCCTGCAGCAGTTTTAGTGGCTTACGCGTCGAGTACTTTATGTCGACCATATTCTAAGTTCTTACTACTTTATGCACTTAAACAACTAGGGGTAACTATTATACTTTCTTGAAGCACCCAAATTGTTTTCCTTGTAAGCATTTAACAAATCAAAAAGATAAACTTAACGTAACAAATTGTAATGTGAAGTTTCAGCATTCGTAGAAGTACATATAAGAAGCTTGATAAAAGCTTCTTAGCTGATGAAATAATGAGGCATTTTAAATGCTTTATATACTGTAACAATAAAATGCTCTTGTCCTGACAAATTGCCATTTATTTTATCATTTCAGGAACGTATGCACTAAAATGAGCATTATACAACATTTTGCCGACATTATTTACGTCCACCGACACCACACGCGTGTTAGCACTTGATTTATTCTTTATGCTTACCGCGTAGCGCTTCAGGTGTCCTTTGGTGGTTCCTGCTGTTATAACTCATGTGACTTTAAATATACTATACCCCTTATATACTCTCTCTTATTAATTCATATTCTAAATATTCATATAAAAAAGGACAAACAGTAGTAGCGAGAAACCATCCATAGTGGAAAACTAATAAAGGCAAAATTACACACCATTTGGGACATTATTTTAATGTATTTCCCCAGGGAATTACTAATTTTGAAAGTTTTATTGAAAAATTTGTATCCTTCATGTACAATCTAAATTGCCAAAAATAATCTAGTCAAATTGGTTTTTGTCATCAATTTACAATTTGTAACATAAATAACTTTGCAAATTGTTATTACCGTCAATTATTATCTATTAGGCACAAGGAAAATGTATTATAATATTTAACTATTCTACGGTAGTATTATCGATCCTTTCTAGGCTGAAGAGAATATTAATTATAATTATTGTACTTATTAATTGTCCTGAACCGAAACTATAAATAGAAGAACATCTAAACTTTTTTCATTTCTTAAGTTAATTAAATAATTATAAAACTATTAATAATATAATAATTAACTATTTTCAATAAAGTAAACAATAATTTTGTATTGCCGCACATAAATCAATAAAACAGTTAAGCACGAAACTTGACTAACTTTAATTAAACTATTATAAATTTTAATCTTTATTATATATTTCAATGTTTTTATTATTTACTTACCTCGTAACAAACAGTGAATAAAGAAAATTTCCTTTTGTTTGTTTCTAAATCTAAATTTATTATTTCCTTAAAATTAAATCAAATTACATATTAAAATAGTTTCAAATTAAATTTTGACTTAATTTAAAAATGTTGACAGTGTTCATATATACGGAGAATACGAATATATATAGCTTTGCAATTCAAATTAATTTTTTAGGAAGATAATAATCAATGCGTTAGAGCAAAAATCTGCATAAACAAGAAAAGGAATCATGAATTTATAAGTCACCCTCATATTTTTATAAGAGACCCTTTCTATAATAACAACACCGAGAATCCCCAAAAATTTTACAAATATATTCAAATCTGCTATACAAACACAAGAATAGGAAGGAACCGGAACATAGTAGAGACGTATACGGCACAGGAGCAAGAACAATAAGTGATGTGAATTCTTCGGTGCCAGTTTTGAACGAAGATTAGTGAGAGAAACGCTATAAAGCTTATAAATTCCTGTTAATTGTATTTTAGTAACTACAATAGCAATTCTAGAGAAACTTTAAACAAAGAAGTTTAACTCACAACAATTAACAGCGATTTTCTTAGATGTAAATACGATAAATTTAATGTTCAAATAAGATTTTCGGCGTATCTGTGTATTATTAAACGCATTAAAAATAATACTCGCTTTAATGAACAGAATTTTGATCTATTGAGGTACATTTAAATAATTATTATTAAAGAAGAGTTGAAGAGGTTACCGACAATAAATTTGTTTAGAATAATAAACTTATAGAAATAATGTTAGAAACATTATGTTTAAGATTTTTAACTTATTAAAAAATGGAAATTAATACTTTAATACAATTTTCATTGATTCAAAATCACCTACCAATTAAATCTTTAGTATATAATCCATAAAGTTTGATTGTTAATTTAAACTAAATTATAAATAAATCTGAAGTATGTTACGTATTTCTATCGAGTACCTATAACAATTTTCATTTATTTAATTAAAATTTATAACAAACCAATCAGAATATTTTAAAAGTGCAAGTTTTAATTTTCAACTAATCCATTTTTCAATTTTATTTTAATACTACCATAACCACAGTTTTAACGTTTAGTTAAAATTATACGATTAAATATCAAAAGTAGAATAAAATTAAGAGCCATCTAACTTTTATTCAAGAAAAATAAGATAAACCAAATTTTTTTGTTTATCAAATTACTTAGAAAAACTTTTATTACCAATATAAGTTTTAAAACTATTCTCATACTACCTAAGATTACACAAAGCTCAAGCAAAAAAGATTGTTCACATCCTGTCAGTCAACCAATGGTTCAATGCTGATCGAGACATCAAGGGCTTTTAGGGAAGCACGTTTTCTTTTTATTAAGTATTGAATACCAAATAAAAATGGAAACACCGTAGCTCAACCACTTATTTTGCAGGCAAGATATTATTATGTAAAGTAGTATCGAACTCAAATAATAATATACTATGTACGTATATAATAATTGTCGAATAACATGCAAAATATAAACTTAATAACATTTAAATATTATAAAATTAAAACTACATCAAGCTCATCGAAAGCCAGCCGCAAGAATTAAGAAGCAACAAATGCACGATTTTCGATTGCACGTTTGCTTTGCTTAACTCAGCATTAAAATTGAAAGTCAACATAGTTTTATATGCTTAATTTGAATACTGCGAGAATTCTAATACCACGTCCAAATTATAAGTACCTATAATTTTCTGCGACGGTTACAATATAATGCTGTATAATGCGTATTCTAAAGTTAATGATGATTAACTTAGAATTACGAAAAGAATTAATCAAGGAGTAAACTGCAATATCTATTATTTGTAGCACCGAATTGCTAATAGAGTTATGTTTCAAGCAAAAGTAAGTTTTGAAGAGGTAGATACTGAGGCAAATGAAAGACATATCCACCACGAATTTTATAATTTTTACATTCAAATTTGTAACGTATAAAAAATAGTACCTACAATTTCGAAACCTTTACTAAAATTTCTATTTTAACTTAATTTCTATTTACGGAATAGAAACCTTGTAAAATATATTAATACCTATATTATTATAGTATGTAAGCGGTAATTAATTTTTTATTTGTAGACATTCAGGTGAGACAGTTTATGCTGTAAACTTTATAATAGTGCTAATTAAGTGGCAATAGAATTTAATTAATGTTATTTACCTATAGTGCAAATTAATCAGAATATTACTAACATTACTATACTATAACTTAAATAAAACAAATAAGATGACTACAGCAGTTATCAGTCAAGCATCTCATTATTTATGCATTTAATCTAAGTACGAAGAGTAGGTATATTATCAGTGTGATGAATACATATGGTGACACATTACTGATGTAATGCTGCAAATTATTTAGGAATTTATGGAAAGCAGACTACCAAAGATGTTACAAACACAGACAAAATGCAGATCAAATAAATTAACAAGATGTGGTAAAAAGCAGGATAAAATCTTTCACATTTTATATTGAAGGAAAAATTAACCTTTTTATCGTTCTAAATTGAACGAACGGGTTTTCATTTAGAAAATTTGTTTGGAATTGCTTTGACAACAAAAAGAATTGTGAAAATCTAAAAGTATGTACATATCAAAATAAACAATTTCAAGGAATAGAGAATTTCAAACAACAAACCAATTGTAATTTCACAATTACTATCGAATTGCGATTATATTTTATATTATACATATATCTTTTTGGTTAACCTCAATAAAACTACATATCGGTGATTATACCATGCGTTCTGTTTCCAGCAAGCTTGGAAATTTATTACATAGTATGTATATGTTGACGTCAATGCTTACATCTATTAATTTTTAAATTACGGTCTACCAAATACGTATTTGAAGTGGTCTATCAAACGTCATTCAAAATTTTTAAAAAATTTGTCACCTTAATTTAGTTTGAATAAAAAAGCAAATATCTGGATCACGCAAATATCTGGATCACATCATCAATGGATATAAATTTACAAGGTTAATTACCAAAAATATATAAAAAAAAGTAACTAAACGAATTAAAAAAATAACGATATGGCTAACTTACAATATAATTTTGTATTAAGATTTATAGTTAGTTATTCTTATTACTAATTAAAAGTGTAATGTATTTTAAAATTCGAAACAATAATTATATTGCTTTTAACAGTATAATCTTTAATAACTATGATAATTATTGATCATGGCGCTTTCAAGTTTTCTGCTGAATTATTAAGTAAACAACAAATCTAATAATTTAATTATGGTCTTTTGATGAGCTCTCAGAATATATTAATTATTCTTTCTAAGTACCTAAAATTACATTAAAACTAACTACTGAGATAAACCATAAGTTTAGCTTTTAATACACGACATTAATTGCAGTAAATTTAACCCAACTGTGGCATAAATTTACCAATTTGGCAAATAATATTCAATTCTTAGAATATTACTTAAGATATCTCAATAAATGAAAAAAGCATGAATATTAATACACTGTACTAGGTACCTAATTATTGAGAATAATTATGGACTTAATAATAATTTTGAAAATTATAGTTATATGTTTTTATGGAAATTTAAGAAAACTTATTACACGCGATGAATCCTTGTTAGCACGTCGTATGTACACAAGAACAGGTGTTATGCCTACATTATAAAAATTTTATTTTATTACTTTTAAAAAATAAAATATTACCTTTAAACACATGAATAAACAACTCACAAAAATATAAAAGTACTTAATTGTGCAGCTATGACCATTATTTTAGTTTCAATTTATAATGGTCGTAAACAAGTTCAGGGAAAATAAACTTAAATTTCATATGGAAAAATATTTTCTTATTTCTTTTTATTGTCTTTGATGTCGTAAAAAAAATTACGCTTCATAGATTTGCATGATATAAATAGCGCGATAACTAACTTAGAAGTATGGAAAAATAAATAAAAAGGGTACTTTTTACTGCTTTATAGCAAATTATGGTTTGAGTGGATATCAAAAGTTTTTTTTTATTTTAGAACTAAGTATTCATAAAATAGTTACAAACAACGTATTTATTAGTTTGTAAAGTGCATTAACAACTAGCAAGAATGTAACAACTACTTTAAAACATTTAAACTCATGATTCAGTAGACGAACCAGTAAGTAACAACTTGTATCTATATTGCTGAATTTAGAATAAACAGAATACTGAAATTTTAGGAAAATTTAAAGTTTTTTATAGGTAACGTAGATTTATAGCATAACATGTATATTAACATATATAGAGAAAAGCCTATTATCCTACATAATCCTCGAGATCTTTATAAGCCGCCTTCATTAAACTCGCAATTCAGAAATTCAATCAATTACTGAAATGGATACGACAATTATCAATTTAAATTACAAGAATATAAAATAACTAATAAAACTACAGGAGATAATTACAATTATCTAGTGAATTGATAATTTCTAATGAGCATATTAAACATTCTTTCAAAATTTAAGATAACGTAACGAAAACGTTTTAATTCACGAAAACACTATACAATATTCAACATAATACCAATACATGATGGATATAAAATTAATTTTATCAACGATTCATTAAAATTTAAAAAAATTTAAATTTCCACATTAACGAAAAAATCTATTTAGGTCTAGAAAACCATAAATAAAATAGCTTTAACATACAAAAATTGCAAATTACCGTAAAAAAATACAACTATAACTTTTTGACTAATAGTTAATTTAATTCTAAACCCAGCAAACAATGATTTAAATTTTTACAATTTAAACAAAAAATTTTGAAAAAATTAAGTCGAACATTTTTAGTACGTTTTAAATACGATCCTGATTGACTCAACTTGTCCGCTGATTTAATTTCTAGCTTACCCGTCCAAAGAAGAAATTTTATAGAAAACTTCAAGGATAAAATAACTGTAGTTGAAATAAACGTAAAATGTAAGAAATTTTTATTTAAATAAATTGTATCTAAATGTGTTAGAATATAGTACAATGTTTGAATTTTGTAGACTTTTACTTCACCCATGTATTTACAATTTAATTTGCGATTCTAATACGAAATCAGGTGGTGTCACTAGTTTCTTAATGAAATCGGCTAGAAAATAAATTATTGAAAGTTGTCACTATTTTCCTATTTCACAAATGAAATTTTAAATACATTATATTCTCGTAAAATTAATTTAACCACTCAATAAAAAAAAAATTCTAAAATAACTGAGACTTCTAAATTCATCGAGTTTTTAATTTTTATGCACAGAGAAGTTTAAAATGTAATTGAAAATTGACACATTGAGGACATACAACGTTAATAGTTAAATAGTTTCGTAGCACAGGGGCGAACGAGTTGGACTAGGAACCAGTGGGTCCATGGTTCTATTCCCACCTTCGCTAGTTTTTTTTTCTCTCTAGTGCTTATTCACGCCATTTAATTAATTTAAAATTGATTAAATTTATGCTTGTAGACTAAAATGTGTCAACATTTAATTTATGTAATAGTAATACATAATATTTATTTATAATTTATCATCTGATTTAATTTATTTATTTTACGATTGGTAGATATAGCAAACATGATGTAGCTAATAAAGCCATTCAACTGACTAGATTTTAATAAAAAATAAAAAGTTAATAAACCAACATATCCTAAAACTACATATTTTTATCCTAAAATACATTTTCAACAGTTTAGTTTTTATCTAGCGTAGTTACTGAAAAGTTATCATGTCTAATATTTATCCGTTAATTTGCCTGGCCCCTCGACGAGGGCTGAAGATACCGTCGAAGATAGTCTGTGCAGTGAAATCGCTAAATTACGCATGAAAGATGCTCTTGTAGATTACGAGCATTTACTTAAGGAAAATAATAGGCACTAGAGAAAAAAAAATTAAAAAAAAAACTAGCGAAGGTGGGAATAGAACCGTGGTCCCACCGGTTCCTAGTCTAACTCGCTCGCCCCTGTGCTACGAAACTATTTGTTAATTATTTCACATCTTGTCTTCAAACTCCTTCGGCAATATTTCAAAGTCAATTTTCTCGAAAATTTCTGGCCATCTGGCCCTACTGCTTTGAGGAGTTCTTATTGAAGGGCTAAACTTTCAGTAGAATAAGTGGCAAAAATTACAAAAATGCGGAGGTCATATAATTCCCTTGTCAGTTTGATATCCAATGCTCTTATTTTTTTTGGTAACAAATAGCCCGTTATAAATGGCATATCCAAATAGATCTGACGTGTCCAAGTAGCCCTTGTTTACCTTAACTGGAGTTGATGATCTATCATAACATAAAACAACAATAAAAAACAAGAAAAAATCATTTCTTAAAGGGAATCCAAAAACATAAACAATAATTAATAATATTAATTATAATTATTTTACTGCTAGTGAAGAGCGTCACTAATGTAATACTTTAGCAGCTAAGTACTAATTGCGCTAAAGTAGCATTAATAGCGTTTCCTGTCACCAGCTTTGCTTAAAGTAACATTACCTTTAATAAGGTAATAAAATAATATTTCTTATTTTAATATTGTGTTTAGTTTGTTTATTTTAATATATATTAGTTTACTAATAGAATAAAATAAATTTTAGGACTAAAAATTTCTAAATTTTTCACTATTTATAATATTATGTATAAATGAATTATATGAAAAATTGACATACGTGGCTATCATTTATGTCTTTTTTATTTTCAAGCGTAATTTTATTTTCAATTAAATTTAAAATTCAAACAGCATGAAATTATATCCTTAAATAATAATAATTGTAAGTTTAATTTAACTAATCAGTTATTTGAGATTTTGTTGTTTATGTATAACCGATTTGAACTATGCAGACATTTTCGTGGGACTTCATTATTATAATATACTACCTAATGTAAATATTTATTAATTATTATTTACTCACTAACTTTATATATGTAGGTACTCAAAATATTTAATTATGCTTTGTAGACAATGTTCAACTAAGTAATAATTAAGTATTTACTTATTTGCGCATTTAGTAATCTGTGCATTAGAGTTTGTTTACTTCATTCAATAAATTCAATTCTTATTCTCAATTAATAATTTTTAAATAACGATTCTGTTATTATGAATATTTAATTTATTATTTAAAAGCACTAGTAATATCAATAGTTGCTTTTATTATATTATATAATTAAATTATTTTTTGACAGTTTTTATTTTACAACAAATTAAACATGCTTTACACTTTCAATAGTAATTTTAGAAAAAATAAATTACTTTATCTATGTACACTTGCTGTTAGAATGCTACTTGATCCACTCTTGCGTTAAAATGTCATTATTCTATTATTTTCAGTCAAATAAACCCTACTTTAATATATTGTAATGCCCCGATCTTTACAATACTTATAAAAATTTGCTTTTGCTAATTAATTCAATCCAATAACTGCTGGGCATTCATTTTTATAGCAAGAGACTCTTTAAGTTTTAAATTTTTTAAAATTGTAAATTTTATGCTCACTTTTGTCTTTTGTTGTATTGCACCTGGTATTGGAACGCGTATGTTATACCAGCTGGCTTAAGTACGCCTGGTTAATTAAATTTGTTGCGACGTATTTTCGCACATTAACCAAAATTATCATCAATTCTTCACTTTTTATTTTTGTTTTGTGGCACTTCACTTTATTTAAAATAAAAACAAACATCAACTCAAATTAACTTATTTATATATTTTTTTTAAAACCAATTTTAATTATATCGGGGATGGCGTTTCATCCGTTTGACCTTTCAACGCCACGGTCGTAGCCTGTCTGTCCTTGCATCGACCCGCTGATCGTACTCCCACTCTTTTACTTCCCCTACCTTTATTTACATCAAATTTACAAACTAAGTTAATACAATGTACAATGTTTTATATGAGTAATAACAAAATTGAATTTGAAAAATTATTTACAAAATTAATCAATTAATGGTTTTTTATGCATTTTGAAACACGACATTTAACCCCCTTAATTTTTGTGAGTAAACCAAGGTGTTTACGATTAAAAATTATTAAGTTGTCGTGCTTCGACAAATAAAAATTTTTAATACTTTCTAAAATAAACAATAATTACATAAATAAAATCAAATTTTCGTATAATACAATAGTTAATCAATAAATCAAAAATAAAATTCCCTTCGTCGTTAATTAAATGTTTTCAAACTTAAATCAAAATTAAACCTTTTCAATTAAATCAAATAATTTTTCAAATAATCTCTTACAAATAAAATTCATCAACTCAAAATTTTCATTAAATAAAATAATCATCAAATATTTTACAAATCAAATTCATGTTAAATAAATTTTCAAAATTAAATCGTTCAGGTATTCAAATCATTATCATCAAATCAAAAGAAAGTCATAATTAATTTTCAAATTAAATTTTCATGTTAAATAATTAAATGCAATAAATTTTTACAAATAATAAATCATTACAATTTTTATACCCAATTTTTCCGAATTTTTGTTGTTCTTATTTTGTTCTCCAGTATTTCCATAGCATAAATTTTTTTTTTGGAATCAACATGTCCGGCTTCAGCTTCAACCACCCCCTACTTTTCCACATCTTCAAACTCCTGTCCGATCCATTTTTGTTTGTTCTCTTCGTCCTTGTTGAAATTTTCCCCTTGTTTAGTTCTTCAATTGTCACTGAATTTCGTCCAATTTCATTGTTTTTGTTTTTTTGTTCAAGTTTGGTTTTTTTTGTTGTAACCGCTAATTTTTCATTTGTTTCTATCCAAATCTTCCCTTTTATTTTCTTGATTTCGTTTCCGTTGTCAATGCAGCGTTTTAAATTTTTCTTCATTTTCAATAAATTTTGTGGAGCAAACATTCTAATAATTTTAAATTTTTCTTCCTTAATTATTACCTTATTCATCATTTTATCAATTTTCACTTTTTTAACCCTATTCATCTTTTTCAAAACTTTTTTATCATTTGTGTTGTCTCCATTTTCCATTACTAACTCTGAATTTATTTTATCACCATCCACATTAACCTCCGGTTCCACTTTTTCATCCTTTTTGTTCATATCAGTTATAGTTTTTTTTATTTCATTTCTCCATTTGATAATTTCTTGCTTTATTTTATTATAACTTTCGTCTAATTTATTGTTCATGTGTTGTAAAAATTGCATTAATCTATCCTCCACTTTTTGTTTTTGTTTATAATTTTCTTTACAAATTTTATTAGTTTTTATTTTCTCAGGGTCAAATTGCGGGTTCATTAATTCGAGCTCCACGTTGTCAGCGCAATTTAATGTAATGCCCCGATCTTTATAATACTTATAAAAATTTGCTTTTGCTAATTAATTCAATCCAATAACTGCTGGGCATTCATTTTTATAGCAAGAGACTCTTTAAGTTTTAAATTTTTTAAAATTGTAAATTTTATGCTCACTTTTGTCTTTTGTTGTATTGCACCTGGTATTAGAACGCGTATGTTATACCAGCTGGCTTAAGTACGCCTGGTTAATTAAATTTGTTGCGACGTATTTTCGCACATTAACCAAAATTATCATCAATTCTTCACTTTTTATTTTTGTTTTGTGGCACTTCACTTTATTTTAAAAAAAAGACAAACATCAACTCAAATTAACTTATTTATATTGTCGTGTATTTTCCTACAATTCGTTTTTATTATGTAATAGTTATTGTTTGATGATTTTTGTTTTAATTAACTGAAAAGGAAATGTAAATTTTTGTTTTAGAAAGGTTGGCAGTAAGAGCCAAGATGGCGAGTGTGAAGGATTTTTGAATTTTGAATTTTGAGTTTTGAGTGATATTTGAAGAAGTTGTTGTTTTTTTTTAAAAGTAAAATGAAATGAATTCGGTGTTTAATTCAAGTGAATAAGGTGAAAAAATTTGGTAATAAGAAAGTAAACAATTGAATTACGAGTCTCATGATATTGTATGTAAGGGTGGTGAAATTTTGAATGATAATAGAGAAATAAAAAATTAAGAGAAAACCACATACATTACAATATATTTTTTTTAAAACCAATTTTAATTATATCGGGGATGGCGTTTCATCCGTTTGACCTTTCAACGCCACGGCCGTAGCCTGTCTGTCCTTGCATCGACCCGCTGATCGTACTCCCACTCTTTTACTTCCCCTACCTTTATTTACATCAAATTTACAAACTAAGTTAATACAATGTACAATGTTTTATATGAGTAATAACAAAATTGAATTTGAAAAATTATTTACAAAATTAATCAATTAATGGTTTTTTATGCATTTCGAAACACGACAATATGTTGTAGGTAACGGTTTGATTTTTAAGAGCTTTGACTTCCAAGCGGAGATCTTTAGTTTGAGCCTAAATGAAGCAAAAACTTTATTTTAACCGTCTTCTCTCGACGGGCAATGGCAAACCACCGAAGTAATCGGCATTGAAAAACATGTCATAAAATGAAGTGGTTAACCAAACCTCACTCTGGATTGTAGCGCTATTATATATATAGAAAACAATTTACTATTTTATTAAAATAATATAAATTATTATTTAAAAAGGTAATTTATAATAAATTGCAAGATTTATTAGTTATCTACTTCAATATTTATATTGGAAATGTTACGATTATATTTCAATATTTTGGCGAACAAAACACTTAAGAATACCTAAAACATATTTTATACAAACTTATTATAATAGAAAATATGTATGCATCCACGCTATCGATATTGTTAAATAAATTTACACTAAACGTACAATGTAATACTACAATCCATTATTTATTTTTGAAATTTTAGAATTTTAATATTCTGGGAAATATACCACTATATAACTCTCTGAAATTATCAATTATCGGTTTTACAAACTTAAAACACATTGAAGAATATTTAAATAATGTATTATATTTTTTATCTGATTAATGCAACAACTGTTGAACAAAAGTCGAAGAAGTTCAGTTGGTTGTTTGTTAATACAACTAAAATGATATTTTTTGATACCGCCATCATAACAAATACGACTTATAATTTGGTCGTACCAATATTAGATTAAGAACTCAGCTATTGATGTACTATTTTCTAAACGCTTTTTATTAGAGCACTTTTAGAAATAATAAATTCTTTATTAAATAAGAAAATCGTATTTTTAATTTTATGTATAATATCATATATATAAATCATCTTACAAAACTCAGACAAGAATGCAATCTACTGTATGTCTGTATGTATTCTATTTAATATGTATATATAAGTCGTATTAAGCAAATAAAAAGCACTGTGTAGGCGGAGTCTGCTCTAGGGTGATGGGTATGGAACTCAATTTTATATTATTATGATATTTTTTTATATTAGAGGTTATACAAATACTCTATTAAATTGAATCAATTAAATTTAAATATTTTTACTACTTAGATTATTGTTTACTTTCTGATCTTGTTTTTCTAATTTACTTTTAATATAACTTTATCTGCTTTTACAAAATACAACAAACTAAACAAAATTGTTATAATAATGAATTTTAACCGTAAAATTTTTTTTTTTTATTTAAATCAATAATAATATAAAATCTATCCTGTTGGATAATGAGTAATTAGTTTGACATTATAAAGTAAAGACTACTATTTGAAAAACATTAAAAAAGACATTTAACAGGTTTGCAATTAAAATATTTGAACAAACGAAATGAAATAAAAAATGTGATAAAATATAAAATAAAAACTTAGTAATACGATATAAGGACTTATTTCACGATTATTTCCAAGCTTCAGTCGTATCTGCTTTTTATTGTTAACTCTTTCTTCTTTCGATGAAAACATTTCACTTTGAAATAATTTAATTTTTTTTGTATTTCAACCTTAGGTTACCTGCTTGAAAATTAACCTCATAAGTTACATACATATGTACAGCTAATGCGTTATTTGTAAAATTGTATTTTTGGGATATTATAGAAAATTTAAATTTATGAGAAAGTACAAAAGTATTTCCAAACAAACCAAAAGAAGGATGGCTGGACATTTTGCAACTAGGACATTTCCCTACCAATTCTGAATTGTTACTAAAATTATACATTTTAAAATTTTTACATTATTTATATTTTTTATGCAATTAGTATCCCTGAATAAATGTTCTGACGGTTGTTAACTATTGTCTTTAAATTGTTTTTGTAATAAACCAAAAGCAGGTAGCAAAATATTTTAGTAGCGAAATGTTCAAGAGCAAAATAAAACCCAAAAATAGTTGGATAAATTATAGCGAAATCCATTCTGTTATAAAGTTAAGGTTTGAACCCTGAATGCAGACATTACGACATCTAACAAGCATTAAATTGAATTACTAGTCGAAAATTACTAGAGTATCTAAATAACAAAACGTGCCAAATAAATAAGCATAAATAATAATGCAAATAAAAGTTTAGAATAAAAAAGTATGGTCCATAATAAAAAAAATTGCTTAAATGGCACTCTTCAGAGAGACAAATATATTAGACCCCGAAGATAAAAAATCTCGCAGTGAAAATAAATTGTATTAAGGATAAGATATACGCAGCTAACTTTGATTCACGAACGCGAGGGGGCTTATAAGCTCGTTGTATTTTATAATTCGCGGGTAGACAACACGTTTAACAAATTTTTAAGTCATCTAACTTATTATTGTTTTACCGATACGCGTCGCTATTTCTAACATACGATCGATAAGCTCCTCCTTTTAAAATACGAAAATTACCCTCTCTGTTATGTAGTTTAAAAATTTTATCAATTGTAAGAGCGGGGAGAATTTTCAAAGGTTTACTTAGTATTTTTATACTCGTACATATTTTATGATGGTAATTTTATACAAATTTTTAGTTTCCTAGAACTAAACGTATACAAAGCTGTTGGTGATTTAAATGATTTTAAAAATAACACTATTTTTATATGAAATTATAAAATGTTTAAGATAAATTTAAGATCACATAAGATAAAAAATTATTAACACTAAAATAAGTATAAATGCATATAAATTTGATATATTAATATTATAATTTCGCACTTGTTCGACTATATAACATTAATAATATTTTTCGTAATCGTATAAAACTAAGCCCAATGCAACTGGAATTTAACCTTGCAAGGAGAGATATGCATAAAACTCGATCTCACTTTACTTTTGCAGTTATCCGACAATAATTACTATGTCTTGAGATCACTGTTCAAAATGATTTGGATTATATTGTTACAAAATGTTATATTTAAAAATGCAAAAATTAAAATTTTACTATAATTACAAAAATTTAAATGCATTGTTATACAGAACACATAATATTATTTGATAACTCTTATAATACTGAATGGCATTTGAAATCATTGGGCAATCAACCATAAGTGTCTAAATATCCGACAGTTTTGTGGATAAATTAAAAATATTTATTTAAATCTGATGAAGGAATTGCACATTCGTCTTTTATCACTATTGCTGCAAAAACTAATAAGCCAAAGTAAAAACTGAATTTTCTATTAAAAAAATCGACGAAAGCATTATTTATTCTAAGATGAATATTAAATTTTCACAACCGATTTAATTCTTCTATTACCATTATATGAATTTGATTTTACTATGATTATTTTTTATAAAAAAAGTACCCAAAGACGGAACCAAGGGGCGGAAGGATTTCCCAGATGCTCCCTAGCAGAACTAAAAGATTTTCTAAATTATATTATAGTTTAATTCACTACCGTAAAATGGGGTGACTTTGTTCAATTTAATTTGTATTTCGCATATAGTATTAGATTTGATTAATTTTAACTTTAAAGTTAAAAAATACCAAACGATTGGTGATGGCATGCAGAGACGACTTTATGCTAAAGAGAAATTAATTTTTTGTAATACGCGCAGTAAAAAAATAAAAACTTGCTGATCAACTTTACACCTCGAGTAGGGCCACTTTGAACTCGCCCCCTCTGAAAATACGTTTAAACTGCAGAGAACCTGTCTAGAGTGATTACTTTCGCTTCATGTTAAAATCGGTGTTGTAGTTTTTGAGTTATAACAGATATTGTTTTGGGGGCGACTTTGATCGAAGTCTTTTTATTGTATTAGGTGTTTATTTTCATAAAAAATACATATTCTTGTATAAAAAAAATAAATAAGTGTTTGTACGTTTATACCTAAATATAATTTTGCAGTATTTATTAAAAACTTAAATGAAATTCTCTGAATAGCTTCATCCAGTTAGCCTTGTGAGTAATGCTTATAATCCTTAGTTCCGGATTTCCTCTTATAGACTCGGACCATCTGAAGTCAAAAATTGCCAAAATTTGCTCAAAATAACCAAAAAACTATTAAATATAAGAATCAAAGTCGCCTCTTAGTTTATGATCAAAGTGACCCCACGACGGTTTAACAAGATTTTTAACCACATGATAGTTTTTTTTGTAAAGTTTATTTGAGATTATATGTTCTCAAGACATGCCTGATTAAAAAATACTATAAAATATTACCAACCTTTGCACATTTGAAGCTATAACGACTAAAAAAATCTTCTTAGGCCGATGACCGGCGTTTTTGATCAATTTATTGCACGTTACTTAATAAAAAAAACTATTTTTACAATGATTTTAAGATCTGTAGGCGTGGACGTAATTAATGCAATTAGCGGTAATTTTAAAATGTACCAGTGCGGCTGCAGTTTGCAGAGAAGGCAGTTATCAAAGCCGCACCGTAATATCAAAGTCGCCCCACTTTACGGTACAAACAAAAAGAGGATCTACAAAACTTACTTCAAAAAATGTAAAGTATTTGTGGTATAATAATAGAATTTATTTATCTAATTAATGCGTTTTGCGATTATACAGTAGTACTTCGATAATCCGGACGTCGATAATCCTGATCCTCAATTCAATTCAATTCCAGCGCAAATAAAATTATTATTTCTATAGAACAGAAAGAAACCTCAACATTAAATTTGAAAAAACTTTTAACAACTTTTGCCGCAAAAAAAACTAGAAAAGTTAAAATTTGATTTTTTTTAGTTTTATTTTTGTTAGAAAAGGTTTTTTTTAATAAAAATATGTAAATCAGTATTTTTTTAAATATCGCGAATTTTTGTTTCTCAGCTCAGCACTGCTATATAAATGGGGGGGGGGCACTGATAAAATTTTGCCTAGAGCGTCAAATATTCCAGCGCCGGTCCTACTTGTGCTATTATAATCTAAACACCACGCGGAAATAATGAATGTTTTTTGATTTTCTTCAATTAGTCTTTTGCAATTCAAAGAGAAAACATTTTTTTGTGGCAATATTGATATGAAAACTATTTTATTTGTATAATTAAAGAAAGCATTAAATAATTAAACACGAAACAAAGTACTCTTGAAAAATGGAAACCTAGAAAAAGATACAAAGATGAAAATGTATAAAACGATAACAAGACCGATTCATTACGGAAGAAATAAAAAATAAACATTTGAATCACTTATTTTCTTTCGATTGCACAAGAAAATTATTATAAAAAATATTTATTTTTGCATTTACACTTTATTGTATGTTTTTTAAATAGAATTGAAATTATTTCTACCGCCATTAAAATTATGCGAATTATAATTTTTATGAAATGTTTTGTAAGCATCCAAAAAGTAAACATCCCCCACCTAAAAATAATTGTAGATGATATGCACGCAAGAATTTATACGATTGCACAAAACAGAAAACTGTGCGCTCAAAAGTGCATACAATATAATAACCATCTGTGGGCTATTGACTGAACTATAATGTTCCATTTTATCTAAAATTATTTGAATTCATCAATTATTTTCAATTTCATTTTTAATACGTTATAGGTAACATAAATTGTTGAAAATTTTTTTACGAATTCATTTATAGATGTACATTCTTTAAATAAATAAAATTTTATTAATTGATAATTATTTTCATGTTTTACAACAAATATTATTGTTATAAATACAATTTTTGAGTTCAAAAACCCCGCTAAGCAATCCTTATAATGTCACAAATATTATCTCAAAATTTTGAACCAATCCGTCCAGTCGTTTTTTAAATAGAGTTGTAGATGTGATTTAATTTTGCACCTGGTCAATTTTTTTTTTTTTTTTATTAATAATTCTTCGTTAGTAATCATTTCCTCTACTTTAATTTTTGTTAAATAAATTACAATTATAGTATTTAAAGAATTTGAATTCTAAATTTCAAAATTTGCCAAAAAAAATTATGGCTAAGCAATCCTTAATTCATCGTAAATATAATTCCCAAATTTGAAAAATATCTATTCAGCCGTTTTTGAATTGTTCTTGTAGATGTAAGAGCGCGCCGCAAAATCCTAGCCTTAATTGTGTGCTACTACAGAAGAACACAAAATAAAAATAATTAATTTTGTGACTAATGAAAATACCACGGTATAAATCGAATAATGTGATATTTTGATAGAATGCTCAATCATAAAGTAACATTTGCGAAACAAAATTTTATTTCTTAATGAAAATATTCTTCAAATTGACAGTTTTTTTTATAAAATTAAGAATGTCATTAGACTGGGAAACAATTTGCTTAAATACACGCAACTGTAAAACTAAAATAACGATGTGCTATTGAAATCATATTTCAAAACGTCGTTCTTGTAAAATATATGGAATTTATTCATTTGGCAAAGATAATATATTTACGAGATATGCTCTCGAATATATTACGTTACACAGAAATGAGATTCCACTCTTAAATTTTATAAAGAATTGATTTAATATTCAGAATTTTTCTTTACCCGTCCCGTTGTCTTTAGATAATAACATTAAATATTGTGCATCTATTACGTGCTACAAAAATATTTATGCTAGCATTATTTCGTTTTTATTTATTATTTTCAATTTATTTCGGTCTAAAATTACCATCAAGAATTCATAATTTAAGGTGGAATGTATAAATTAAAGATAAATATTAATTTACAATAACGCTACTTTGAGTAATATACTAATTTCCTACCGTTCAAGAAAGGGCTACAAAATCTGGTTATACCAATTTCTAGTCCACTTACTGTCTACCAAATTATGCAAACTACTTGAAATTTAGATCGTTAAATGCAAGTTGTTGGACGAGTATTTCGTTGATGTAAGCAATTCGTTTTAAAAATGTAAAATTGTTGAAACGTTGTACTTTCTTCAAAATTTTGAATTAATATTTATATTGCAAAAACGTATAAGCCAGTAGATAATAAAGACGTAATATTATAATATATTCGGTTAATAAAACTTTTGACTAACAGACAGACTAAATCAAGTGGTGTGTCACTTTCGAAGTATCACATATTGCTCTTAATTGCTATAAAAGATAGGTGTAACGCAACCTTCGTTAAACTATCATTTGTCAGCTATTTACACTGTTCAGTTCTTTAGGTACCGAATTATCTGTTCTATCTTCTTTTGGTTTACGTGTATAAGCGTAATTAAACAGAGCGCGTAATTAAACCATATTGAAAACAAGGCCGATGTTGCGGCCAGCAGGTGGCTTTAATCAGGGTATAAAGGATTTCAAATCCGAAGGTTGGGAATTTGCACACCCTAACCTTATCTAAAGTAGATCAGAGTCGTTTTCAGTACCACTCACGCTGCTAGGGTCATCTAAGCATTGTAATTTCTCTGCAACTTACTGATAAATGGTTTTTTAAATCAAGTCCTACATTTTAAACATATGCGAAACAGATCAACGTGGAATTTAATTTCAATTAATTAGTAATTGCAATGAACATGTAACGAAATCTGAAATACTATCTGTATAACTAACGAGTTTATACCTATGTACCTATGTTATACCTATATTAAATTTTAATACAAGTACTTCGCTTTTACTACAGTAAATAATATATAATATCTTTATTTATTTAGATATATACGAATAATCCAATTTACATAAATTCAAGGGATTATAATAAGAAATTAAAAATAACAGAACATAGAGTTGCAAGATCACCACAAAACATAACATCCATATTCTATATAATATTGGTCTTGAATCCACGAAATGACGAATGAAAGAGATCGAACTTTTCAACACTTGCAATATGTTGACAAGGCGGACCATTCTAAAAATAAGACTATTTTGGCCATAATTAGTCTTACGTTGACTGGACTGGAATGACTAGAAACTGAAAAATTCAAAAGGTGCCAGTCAATTCTAGTTATTTACTAGACGGTATGTAAGACAGAAGTTAGTGCCTATGCCTCGCAATATCAAAGATAATAGAAATATTATCAAAAGTATGACCAAATTAAAAATTGAGGTACTTGGAAAATTTGACTTTATCAATTCCAATCCTCCAATATAAATATGTTAAAAAGAAGACCATACACAAGATGCGTAGTTCAATTGTGATCTTATAAGAGAAAAATAAAATACCTTAATTGTGCTTAACTATGAATAAAATCAAGAGTGTCCATGCAAACACCCAAATTATCAATCTTGGAAATACAACTAAGAACTTTTTCATTCATACAGTAACCGACAGTGTATAGAAACTGTTTTTAGATCAAGAAATCACAGAGTATTTGTTATATATTAAATTTAAATTATTGTTCTGGTAAATTTTAGCAGTCAAATTTGTCTCTAACGACAAATAAAATTGTATTTTCCTATTATAAAATTTTTCTTGCAGTAAAATGTTAATTTATAAATTATAAGTCGAGCACACTTTAGTAATATCTGCAGGGCCTGTGATAACCGGCGTGAGATTAAGATTTGATTTCGAGGAAGCAAAGTAAAAAGATCGACAAATAGAGGGCAATTTTAATTTCCAATTAAAAAAGTAGAAGTATCTATTTTTGTTTTACAGGATTATCTTCGATAATTTTTTTAAATTTATTTTGGCTTTTATGAAGATTGGTTAATTTAAGGGCAACAGTTAACCCCGTCATTTTAAATAATCCTAAGAATTAAAATTACGTTGAATTATTTTAGATTGTACTTACTAAATATATGCTAATATGTGATGATTCCGAATATGAACAGTTTTTTAATCTTTTTAATTCAGTTAGTTGAAATAGGTAAAAGTCTTCATTTGAGAAAAATATTTAAGTGGATCTACTGGATATAATATTTAAGAGGATTATAGTTTCACTTTTCAAACTCTTTGGAGTCAGTTGTATCGGACGTATTATGTAGACCGCACTACCGATAGTCAGTACTTAATGTTTTAACTTAAAAGCTTACCTAAGAGATACTATTGGGATATAAATAGATAATAAATACAAAGAATAAAATTGAAAGTGGTTTATAAAATTTTACGTTGAGACTGTTAGATTTATATATTGGTCAGACCAAGCTTAAGGATAGTTTAAGGAAGTTCAAGGATACACTGTATAAACATAGAAATAACTGTAAAATCTTAGTCAATTTAATATCAATATAAAACAGTATACCACATATTTTTATTTTGAGAAAGCTGAGATATTGGATATTTAAGATAATTATCTCAATAAAACAATAGCAAAATATTTTTATAGAAACGATAAAAAACAGTGTTAATTTCAAAGAAGACACAGAAATTCAGCGTTATCTGGCGTCCTACTAAAAACGTAATGAAAAAATTGTACTTTACTATATAATATTTTTTAATGTGTGGTGCTTTTATTTTTAGTTTTTAAGTGTTCTTGACAAGAAATTTTATTTCACTACCATCATCATTTCGGCATTTTATTTATATAAAATTATTTTATTCCGTTATTTTACATATTTGTCACTTGGTTATTGATATTTACAACTTGCAAGAATAAATTCTATTTGTTGAAGTGTAAATAGGTGGGATAATGTATTCTTTTAACTGCTTTGATCAATAAATCGTTTCTAGTCCCGAAGAAACCTACAACAAGGTTAGGCGAAACTTTGTATTATATACAGTAGTTTCGTTAAAATACCTTTTACAAAAACAAAGTATAAATAAAATATTTTTCTAAAATATAACAATTAACAACAAAAGATAATTTATAAACAAAAAGAAAGTCCAACTGATTAAAATTAAACATAGTCCAAAGATTATGCAAACTTATATCTATTCTGGAATCTCTATATAATGTAAAAGATCTTAGGCTTAATGCCAATAAATTTCAACTAATGGATAGCAAAAAATAATATAATAATAAATTTATCCTTAAAATATTTTTATATGAAACTAATTGATTTATAATTAAATTTGGAGTAAATCTCCTTAGTATTTTATTTCTAATTTTTTTGTTTAAGATAGTCGACAAAAACATTCTCTTGGTACACTTTGCGCGAAATTTATATTCACAAAATCATAATGGTCAAACGTACGCGCACAATAATAAAGCAGCTATTACTAAGAAGGTTGTGCGTAAGTCCTATATCGTTTTTGAATAAATAATTGATTTTTAGGGAAGGAAACGTTGCTATTGCGAAGAGATTTGATGTAACATAAAATTAAAATTGCTTGAAAACTCACAACTAGATAAATAATTATAGTACTTAGCACAGAATAAATCGTGAATATGTACTTTCAAGCCATACATCAAAGGAAGCCACGATAAACTAATTACTAAATTATATTCTTCTTCTTCTTCTTTAATTAGATCTGCGACCTGTTTTTACTTAACTGCAACCTCGGTGATGTTCCGAAGTTACTATTAGTGCTATGAGCATATTTATTGTTTTACATCTAAGGTAGCTTGCTAGGCTTATCTCAGATGTGCCAGTAACTCTGGTTTTTGTTGTTGATGAAGGCAAGTCATCAAACGCAGAGGAACCACCGGCTTTAGATTTTCGGTCTGCTGAGCTTTTAGTTTTTTTTAGCGTTTACTTATAAAATTGTGAATTTTTTAATATTATTAAAGAGAAAATTTTTTGAAAGTATTTTTAGTCGAACGTAGTTTATAAAACATGTTATATTATATTTTAGTAGAATGTTTACGGTACCATTTACTATAGTATATCGCTATCCTTCTCTATTGAATGAACAAATACTCACACTTTCTTTTGACAACCCTCATTCAGGCCAGATTTTTTGCAGACAACCTTATATCATCGTGTTTGCAATGAAACAGCGCTTATTTTGATATAAAATTTATTTGTTTAACAAATGGGTGAAGTCACTAGTTGACTTACCTGTTTATACCTGCCAACCCAGTAGTTCTGCCAAGAAAGAAATAGACAATATAAGCATATTCTATAGGCTTCATACTTTCGGTTTCTATTAAATTTATTCGTTTAACGCATATGTGCACTGTTTAATAAAAAATCAATTTTCAATTTTTAATTAATAATAGTTTGGCCAGGAATTTTTTAGCCAATCCACTCGCGATATATTTTATATCATACTAAATTTGATATAAAATACTTTTCATGCAATCGACAGATGGGTGAATGTCGTTTCTAGTTTGAATTTTCTACTATAAATAGAAATCGTAGGTTCGATCCACGATTAAGTATAAAAATTTTAAAATAGTAAAAATACTAACAAATAGTTAAAATAAAAGTTTTAAATAATTAGATCGAATATTTTTTACAATAGAATTTTGATTTCCATTTGCTGAGAAGGCAAACAACGGATTTTTGAATTCACACCGCACATCAGTGCAACGTCGAGCCAGCTAATGTGTTTGGTATTGTTTATTTTTGCTAAACAATTATCAGCACAATATTAACCTAAGTAATAAATTATAACTACGAGTAGGTACGTTAAATTTTAATTTCATTTATTATTTATTTTAATTTAGCTAATGTGTGATAGAACTAGCAGATTTAGGATAGTCCACCTTATCATGCTGAAGCTTGATTTCTAATTTCAAAACTGAGTGGTTACATTTTTTTGTTCGGGCGACATTCTACTCCTTCATTTCTTTGTGAAATATTGCACTTTAGTGACCTATGATTCAATATTAAGTTGACATCGCTAAATGACAACATCGGTAAATTTATCATTTTCTATACGAGTCTCAACGTTAACATAATTTTGATTCAAAGTTAAATGCAAGTCGTGATTTCAAAGTTCAATGTTTCGAAAGCATAGCAATATTACCAATATTTTTCATATACATGCTATTCCAGTTATAATACTAAAAGAAAATACAAATTGTTCAAGAGATAGATTAGTCATGTTTTCTTATTTTGTAATAAAAAAGGCTATGTTTTTTGTACTATCAAAAAACTTTTTTGTCACTGAAACCAGTGTCACGCAAAACATACACTAATCGGCTAAGTTGGTAACTAACATTCGTTGAGCGGATATCTCAGTACAAAAATTTTAAATTTTAACTTCGATTATACTTTTTTGAAAAAATAGTTAAAAGGCAAGAAACTGTTAAACAAAATAACTATAACATTTATTCTACTGTTGTATTATTAAATATTGCTAAAAAGGTTGTTAAATATTAGTTTTAATTACATAATACAATGAAAAGTACAAATTCTCGTGTATGATGAACTACTAAATAATACAAAAGTTTTAATTTTCATGAAATATGATTAATTAATTTCTTCAAAGAATTTTTGAAGCGCTGGTACTGACATGGTTATCGTATAACAATGCTTGTAAAAATAATAAAATGCATGTAGTAGTCACGTAGTTATTCGCCAATAGAAATTACCTATGCACAATCAAAAAGCAGAACTAGAAACAATGAGAAAATTAATTTATCTAACAGAAACATTCTAGTTGGAATATACAAATATGGTAAATTATAATTTAATCAGTTTAATTAAAAAATATTACAAAGCTAAATAATAATAGTATATTAAAATGATATAAACTTTGAGTTTTTGTTATATCTTTTTAAAGTTACAGAACTCTTGCGACTATGAGGGTATTAAGACAGGAAATATATTATCTTAGGTTTTATTTATTGTACCTATGTATTTATAGACAAATGTGTTAGAAAAACGTATACTGATGGATCGAATGTCACACAGAAAATATGATTTTAATTTCCTAACCATGTCAAAAAGAGCTATCACCCATGTTGGTGGATTTAACTTGATGGATGCAATTCAAAATATATTTCAACAGGTACGAATTTATATTATGTATGTATATAAAAAACATGCAGAACTGTAATAGTGCTTCAAATGTATAAAAATATATACAAAATATATTAGAATGGCCTAGATAATGTTATAAAATTTAGAAATAATCGTACACGGAGAGAAATGAAATGTAACAATATGAGAAAAAATAATAGAAAATGCATGAAATTTTATTATGCTAGTCGACCAAAGTTAAAACAGGCCAATAGTCTCATTCTTTATGTTATTTTAATTTATACTTATTATACTTAGCATAATAACATTTCATTTTTTCTTCCTATGATAATTTGTTTCGCTTGAGAATAAATTTCGTATCGAGCATAATAAAAATCAAGAAGTCACTTTTACTTATAGTATCCAGCATAACAAAAATTGTATAAATAGTTCAAAAATATGCTGATGCAGAATTACAAAAATTAATAGTAGCATTACAATTTTTGCGAGACATTTCTTTACTTTATAAATTTAAAGTAAACATTATTATTAAACGTTTTATTTCAAGATTATTTAATTAAATAAATATTATACAATATATTATAAATTATATATAAATATTTAAATATATTTAATAGCAATAAAAAATCATATGTGTACAATATTCTTATAGTTTTACATATATTATATCGTGGGCATACAGGTAAAAGTGACCAAGTCAAAAAATAGAATTTCGAGATAAATCAAATTGAATGTTTCGTATTTTGCGAAAAATCAGCTCTATAATTTTTTTAATTATTGTTTCCGAATAATGAAACATGTACAATACGTTATTAGAACATAGACGTTTTGTTCAGACCTGTGTCTTACATTTTTACGGTACTTAGTCATTATAACTCATTTCCAAAATTTTTTGACTTAGTCACTTTTACCTGTATGCCCACGATATATTGTCGTGTTCCAAAATAATTCGGACCCACACTAGGCATTTTGTAAAATTATTGTATTAATTATTAAGTTGCAACATTGTGGAATTTGCTAGGTGGGGACCGATCACTTGGATACGAGGCCTTTTGCCAAAAGATGGCCGACGCGATGGACGTTTGATTTGTTAGTCTGAAAAGTTTAATTGAATAAGTTTATGAATTGAAAATTATAAGAAGTTTGTGATGAAAAATGTTTTATTGATATTTATAATTGAAATAAATTAATTTTGAAGAAGGTTTGAATAGCCTTTTGCAAAAAATGGTCGACAATGATGGACGTGAAATTAATTAGTCCGAAAAATATAGTTTATAGTTTGAAAATATAAGAAGTTTTTTTTGATGAAAGTGTTTTATTTGATATCTATAATTGGATGTATCGATTTTGGAAAATTTTTAAGTAGTTTTGAAAATAAAATTTAAACAGAAGAAATTAAAGATAAAAAGTGGAATTGGATGGAATGGGATCAACAATTACAATTGAAATAATTAAGAAAGTTTTATATTTTATATTATAAATTTGTTCAAGGAACTATAAAATTTGGTTGATAAGCCGGACCGCGATATGGGTATCGTATATAAGATTTGCGTTGCCATTTTTAAAATTACTTATATTGAAAACGAAATTGAAATTTCAGCAAATATTTTAATTAGAGATTTTTGAAAATTGATTTAATTAATTTAATTAAATTACACCAAGGGTGAATTACATATCAATTGGCGCCCAACGTGGGGCTAATTGATATGAAATTATCAATTAATTAATTTTATATGTATTTTCTAAAATGATCGAATCTTGTTCACAATTTTCTAAGTTTAATTTTGTTCGGATATCACATAAATTTTTAAATTAGCAAATTTTATACGATACCGGCTCGCAGCTGCCTTCCTATCACCAATATTTCGTTTCCTCGACAAACTCGTCAAATCATCAAATTTCGAATTTTAATTAAACTTTTCAATAAAACAAATTTTTTATTTTAACAATCTCACTTTTTAATAATCATCAAACTCAAAATTAACGGAAGCGGACAAATCTCAGTTCGTTTTTGTCGGCCATATTACCCTTGCCTACCAACATTTAAAAAATAAAAATTATTCTCTACAACTTCAAATTAAAATTCCAAATTCAACAGATATAAAACAAAAAGATCTTTACAACTATTTTGGAACACGACAATATACTATATTTATTACGGTAGTAATGCGATTTTTATAAAGAGTTTAAATTATTTTTAGTTAATAAATAATTATAAATGAATAATAAAATGCTAATAAACAAGAATTAAAAACTGATAAAATTACATGAACAATTAAATCAACCTTTTCAATATAAATGTATTCGTATTCATCCCATGCACGTAATTTATGCGTTGATACGGAATTTTTTAGTTCATCCCAAGACTTTATAATAATAACAATACTTATACTTTATAACAATAAATGCCTACACATACGTTCATCCAAAAATAATCGATAGCATTTTGGATAACTAGAATTTTATTTTTAGAATACAATATGGTTAATAAAGTAAAATAGTGGGTTATCTTCTCTTAGGTCTATTATAGAATTTTTAGCCATTATTTAACGGATTATTGGAATCTGCGAATAAAAAGTTAAAATAAAAATTTTAAACAATAGAGGACATTAATGTCCAAAATAAATTTAAAAATTTTATATTACTGATATCTTTAATGTTTAAACTTTTTCAGAAGTACTTATCAATATCATTAGAGAGTTCTTATACTTAAGTTGTAATCGGCAGTTTGTCTATTAGAAATACTCAAATTTTCTGTTGTATTATTTTCTACAGTAGGAAATGAAGATTGCTTGTAAAAGCAAGTCATGTAAGGTGGTAGTATATTTTTGAAAGTATTTACATGGTATGCTATTTGATTTACTGGTAGTCCTGAAAAACACATTCGAAATAAATTTATTAATCACAACAGTCATTTATTTATTATCGAGAAAAAATGAAAGGAAACATAAAAAGGACGCTTAGAAGAAAATTAATGTTGATAAACTCTAATGTATTGAATTTTTCTTTTTTTACTTTCAATTAAAAAAAATTATATAATTTTCTGTTGGCATAAAAATTAAAAATTTTTTAAGTGCAAAATGCAGCTTCCGCACTCCTTCAAAGTGATAAAAAATGTTATTATAATTTCAACAAAGTTCATAAAACTCTATGAAAAATATTTCTTCATACTTCAATCAGTAATTTAAAACAAATGAGAAAAAAATTTCAATTACTTTAAATCATATTGATTTAAAGTAACTTAAAGTTAAGTAACACTTTGATATACAAAAAATAAGATTTAATAAAAAAAAATTGTTTTTTAATTTAATGAAAGTTGTTTAATTTTTCAAATGGTCGCAAAATAATTATATTAGTAATAAATGATACTTTAAACAATTGTTATCACTGACTTTTTAAGTTACTTTGTTTCATCTAAGCGTTCCAATTTTACCCTCGCCTTCCTAATATAATAATTATTATTAAAGTAAATGTGTACTAATACTGATGTTTTATCAACAATAAAACAGTGAGGAAGAAATATGTAGTATCTGTTGATGATTTGATGTAGGATTGGTAATACCATCGAAGAAAAGGCTTTGCTCAAACAAGCTATTATTACTGGTGTCTAAAATAAAATATTGTTTAGTAGTATTTTCTTCATGAGTATTTCATTGTATATAATTAATTGCCAGAAAATAACAATCTTTCTGTAAATGAATAGAGTACCTGCGATTTCAATTTTTTTTTGTGTATGAATCCATTTTTGTAATTGACAAATCTAACTGATCCGAATTGTTAATAACCTGACTGGATAGTTCTGGGTTTTGTACGAAGTGGAAAGGAGTGAACATATTATGCTCAATTTCGATCCCTCTTATGGGGAAATCGGTAACCATTGGAAATATCGAAAAATGGATGGCGCATCCTCGATCTCTTCTTTTGAGAAAAGCCCAATGGACAAAACCGGAGTTGGCTATCTTTTTTTGTTTTCGAGTTATATCCAAAAATCCGATTATTGAACTTTTTGGTAAATGTCGATATCTCGGTTGTTTTTGAAGTTTCCAAAAAAGTGTTAACACTTTCTTCGGGCACTTTTTTAAGGGCAACAAAATGGGCTAGAGAGATTTTAAATATCTAAGTTAGTTTCCGAGTTATAATATAAAGTTGTATTTTTTTAAATAGAAACCATACTTAAATATGATATTTTTGAATAATATTTTTTATCCTCTTTTCAATGATGTATAACATATGAGGTCTATTATTACGGTTTTATCCCATTTTCTTAAAAAATGTAATAAAAATAAAAAATATCAAAAAATTAAATATGATAATAACATTTTTAATAAAAAAATCAATAAAAAATTAAATGCAGACATTAATGGCAGTTACCGATTTTCCCATAAGAGGGATCGAAATTGAGCCACCCTGTACATAGATCCTATAAATTGAATAATATATGAATTATTTTTATATAATAATAAATAAGAATGACAGTCTTAATAATTTGTATTAAACGTTTGATACACATTCTCTTTGATACATATTGATTTAATAAATTGATGTTCCATAATACTTTTACTGACACTCAGTAAACCACGCTTATCAATGGACCAAACTTCTAAATAAAATTATTAAAAATGAAAAAAAATTAACAGTTTCTTAACATGAAAAATTTATATTTTTTAATAAAAAAAAAATTTATAAACTACTACATATACATACGCCAGTTTCAATATAAAAATAAAAAATTAAGCTATACTTACTTTCAAAGTTTAATGTCAATAAGATCTGCCACATAATTACACCAAAAATAATGCAGTTTATTAACTTGATTACACCAAATAAGTAAATCACTGAGAAAATGTAGAATCACACTGCCTTTTACTGCATAACATCAGCACAATGACCAAATAAAAAGACTCATACATAATATCTGTGTAGACGCGCGCGAAAAAATGTGCGAGTCAGTAGTTTTTATAAAAAAATTTAATTTTATTATTTTATTAATTATTTTTATGAAATCGAAATAAAAACTTTTAAAACGTTGATATAATTTAAAAGTCTTTACTTAACTTTTAATATTTATATATTTATCAACATAATTTATATTTTTCGATTATCAAAATTTAAAGACTCAAAAAATTACAATGTTGTACTATAATATTTCATATGAATTTATTACCTTTTCAATGAGCTTTAATAAAAATAATATTTATTTATCATTTTTTAATGAGCATTTACAAAAATTCATATAATGATAATATTTTTTCATTTATTTTTGCCAAGGTTTTTCTCCGTGCATATCGTTCTTTTTAAAACAAGTATCCCGTTTTGTAGAGGGTTTGTACGTTAGATGAACAAGCGGGATGCCACGAGCTACACACAAACCACAAAAAGTTACTTTTCTCCAACTATACAGGATTATTTTTTTTCCAACTTCAAACGAGGAAAAAATATCTTTCATAATTCCGGCAGTAAGAATTAAAAAGCACAAAACGGTCAAACTTATCATTAAAGACTTTTTAAAATTTTTAAGTTTTAAAATTAATGGGAGATGTCAACCTTAACGGTTATTGCAATTTTTTAACAATTTTACATATTGTTGTGTTCACATAAGGCATAAAAGGTGGGTTGCGCATTTGAGCAATTAAAGGATTGACGATGCAACCTGATAAAAATATATAAAGCAGGATTTCTTTTATTTATATACCTCGTATGTTAACCCGTTACGCGCTACTAATATTGTGTTTCGTTATGTTAAGATTTTGTTAGTTTAATTTGTTTAATTGTTATCATTTGTATTTAATTTAAGTTTTTGTGTATTTTTATTATGTTATTTATTTGAATTTGGGCACACACGCAATTAAAACCAGCAGGTCACATTTGATCTAAATTTTTAGCAGAAAGAACCTTGATTAAAATTAAAAAAAACAAGAACCAATGAAAAGATTACAAGTAATAAGGAATTAGGTGATGAAGAATATAAACAACGGTGAATAGACAATTTTTTTTAAGAGCATTTGAGAACAGTCGTGTTCGAGTATTATTTGGAGAGCAATCCAAAACGGTCGTGCGGATTAAAATAATTCAGAGCGTGTCAATAGTTAGTGAAGATTGTTTGATTTGTTTGGGAAGTTTACCCAAGGGGCTTTGAGGCCATAGTTTTTCCGTGTGTGGAAATTAATATCGGCACGCGGCTGAATAAGAGTTCGACTGCATTGTATTTGATACAAAGAATAAGAAGGAGGTGTACGAGCAAGTGAAAATAATTCCTAGTTGAAGTAGGTGCTAAATAAAGAAGAAAAAGAAGAATTAAGTTGTGAAGAAAAGTTGTTTATGTTCGACGGTATTAACTGGTCGACAAATCGTGTGAGTCCTGCTTTTGTATTATTGTTATTAATTATCAGGTTGCAAATAAACGTTAATAATTATATCGGCAATTGTTTGATTGCCTTAATTGTAACCATTATTCGAAGAACCTGCAGATCCGTGAGATTTCATAAATAAGAGTCACGTATCATCACAATATATATCCGGACTAGAATATTTAACATAGCAAGATTTCTCTAAAGTGACGATTTAATTACCATTCTGAACTGATATTCTAATTCTCCATAAGAATCTAAAATGTTTACGATAAAATATTTTATATCTGCATATTTCATGCAATCTATATCAAACATCGAGAATATATCAGTTTAATAATATCAGTTCGTCCAGTCGTAACAGGTATCCATGAGTTACGTATTCTTTTATTAAACATTTAATAAATTGTAAAATTATAAACTACTTATTAATTGCTCTATGCTAATAAGCAACTTTACGGCATAGTCAAATTCGTGTCATAAATTGCGTCAAGTTTCATTTTAATTTTATTTCTTCCCACAATAAATATTAAAAAACTCTTATAAAGTAATGATAAAAGCAATGCATTAATTTGTAAAGAAAATTTAATACCAATAAATTTTAATCTGAAAAGCGGTATTATAACTTTAAATTACATTTTTCAAATGTTTTCCGCGTTTCTTGATATCACACCTTGCTACAAAACGTCAAGTTGTTAATGTAACATATATGTATGTACCAAATGTAATTGAATTTTTATTTTATATAGAAACCATTGGTTAAAATAGTTTCTCATATTGTGTTAAATCTCATAATTTTTTCTATTAAATTATAAAAAGTGTATCAACCGCGTATTATATTTGTGAAGGAGTATAATAAGCTTATAACACCCCCAATAACAACAGGTCATCACACCAAATTACATATAAGAATTTTTTGGAGTCAAGTCCTTACTGTGATAAGCGGTTGTGTAACCAGCAAACCTTTTTGCGAATTTTCTATGAAGGGCTTGTAGGAAATGTGCCACATCCTGGCTAAGAGCCAGCTTGGACTAATTTATTTATGAGTCAGAGTAAGACGACACTCACAGAATACTTCACGTGAAGTCTTCAATTATTTAAATTACACCGCAAAGCGTTGCGTATTTCAGTATTTCTCGGTTATTTTAAATTTATTTAAAAATATAGCTTTCGTAATTAATTTACTGCATTTATTATAATCCAAAGTGATAAAGAATGAAAATTTATAATTAGCCGTATGTTGGTTTTGGAATTTGTAAACTTAGAAGTTATTGTGGCTATAATGTTTGCATTTCAAAAGCAAATGAAAAAATATCTCAGTTTTTGTAAAGTTAGCAGCATATATTTAAGGGTTCGTACAGTTATAAAACATTTTGTTTCCTACACATCATTAGCATTCCACTGGCTTCCGTTTTCAGTCCTTTGTATTCAAAGGCTACAATGCTTCGAGTCCACGGGCCAGTTCAGTAATCCTATATAGAGTTTCGGTTCCATTTTCATTACAATACTCTTTGCTTTTTATTTGAAAGGATTCTAATAGTAATTGGGAAAGAATAACTGGTGAATAATTTTACATAAACAATAGTTGTTATAGTACAACAATGAGCAATATAAATTTCTCATACAATAATAATTTACCCGCACTTACAGAAGTAGTCAAGTAGTATAATAAAAGAGTATATTATTGCCCAAGTTATTTTAATTGTTGAGTTCACGAAAACAAAATGATTTATTTTTCGTCGATTGAATTAAAAACTTTCACTTCCGCAAAAGTAAACTACCAATTTTAGTTGAAAAACTGGAGTGGCGTGAAATTTCTGACAGAATAATTTAATTATCAGAAAAAATGGAAGACGAAGTGTTATAAAAGCAATTCATATTGATTTTATAATGAAGTCTTTTACATTCTGCTGAAGTTTTTCAACGAGTTTTTGCGCTCATAATTTTTTTAAATTTAATTATAATTATTATCACTCTAAATAAAATTAATTTAATTAAAAGTTTATGCTTAATGACAATAATAATTAAATATAGGTTATAATAGACAATTTTCTTTGACACATTTTTGAGGTTAGTGTACGATATTGTAATATTAATAATGAGGAGTTAATTATAATTCATAAGTAACTGTATAATACACAATTCGGATATTAACAAAAAGTAGATCATTTTTAAACGTTAATAAGATCGTATTATAATAAATTACTTTAAATGATATAAAAACTAAATAATTAAAATAATAAATCTACTCATTATTTATGAAATAATCAACCATATAAAGGAATACCACAATAAGTGTCTTCAGAGATACTTAGAACAAGAGGTGCACATAACCCAAGTAAATTAGGAATATGTCAGACATTCAGAAGCAGATGGTAAGCTTGTTTTTTTTTATAAAAAATATTTAGTTTATCGCTGTTTATCGATATTATTTTGATCCAGTCAAAGTATTAAGATTATCACATAATATAATTATAATGTCGTATATTTTTCTATTCTAAAGGAGGAAGGGTTCGTAATTTTATTTAATATTATAAAAATTTGTACTTCGTGCGGGCTTGTGAACATAGCGAAGATTAAACTGGTTACATAAAATGGTGAGACCTTGAAGGTCCAATTTTGTGAGCCGCTCCAGTAACTTTGTGTTATGAAATAAAGCAGGCATGGGCCAAGATAGTAATAAAGAAAATTATAAAAGAAAATCAAAGATAACTGGTGCGCAAATATAAAGTTGACCAATCAAGAATTAACAAAATTATAATAAGAATTTTAATATTATTGTGAAATAACAATTTAACATTTACATTTACATTCAGTAATAAGAAATACAACTGATACAAGAATTAACCACTCTTCTAATAAACTATAAAAATGTAATATTTATATGTTATATGCCCAAGAGTCAGATATTTATACGGAGCTGGCAATCGATGCATAACTATTGCAGTCTAATCTGTGCCTGATGATAAAACTCACTTTGGAGTCATTCGGAGTAATCTCGAAACTGTTGGTAGTATTGTAAACCTAGTAACTTGTAGTTCACGTATTAGCTGCATTCTTTTGATATGTATTGGAATTATGTGTGATATGTATATGTATTTGATATGTAATATACTTTTATTCACAATCAGTTAGTAATCGACACATCCCTGACTTTTAAAAAGTTGGGAAGCTGTTTATTATTTACTTTCACTTGACAACCAATGAGAAAGCTATTTTGTTTTACTTCCCAACCTTAGGGTGACCTGCAATGTCGCATTGTCGGTAGGCAAGAAATGGAACTAACAAAAAATGTGCGTTAATAAAATGAAATTTAATGAACTTTAATTATTTACAAACTGATTGTGAATAAAATTGTATACATACCTCGGTGTCAAGCTTCATTCCAGCCTCGCGCTTAGAGTAGACTTCGGCGCTTCGCGCCTCAGTCAACTAACTTAGCGCTCGGCTGTAATGAAGCATTTTCCACCTCGGCACGTAATATACTATTAACCAAAGCTAAAAGTATATTTCTAAATGGACACTTCAGATCTTTTGAACAAAATTAATGTGAATTAGCTAGTGAAAACTCAAAAATGTCAATAAAAAATCAAAAAGTATCAAAAGGGTTACTTAAAAACCTAGCTTAGGTTTAAACTAGGCTAAGTTATGGTTGTGTTCTTTTTCTCTCACTCCCACTTTCTTTAATCGTATGCTTATTTTATTTTATTATTTTAACGTTTCTGTTTAGAGTATGTTAAATTTTATATTTTTGAATAAAAATTTTGTATTATATAATATTCAATATTCATGTAAAATAAATAAAATTTGTTAATGACATTGTTTGCTTAATTTATAATTACTTTCCACAATATTTATCAATAGTATTAAATTTAGAAGAGAACGGTTACGGTTTGATGCTTAGTGCCTCGATTACCAAGCGAAGATCTTTGGTTTGAGCCCGAGTGGAGCAACAACTTTATTACCCTCGGCGGGTATTGGCAAACCACCAAGCCTTGATAAATGACATTCATAAATTGAAGTAGTTAGGCTTCCAATACAAGAATTATGCTATTTTTGAATTCTTGAACTTTATTGACGTCATATGCACAGACCGCTTTAATTTAGTATGGTAAATAATAATAATTTTAGTAGATAAATCAAATACTTACCTCATTTTTGATATAATATGTTCATATTGCAACGGCAGATTACAATTTTCAACCTTCTAAGAAAGTTTTATATTATTTATATCTTTCTGCAACGATGAAATAGATGAAACTTGAATAGGTTGATTTTTTAATAAAACATATATTCGTTTTCTTCGGAGCTAATGTACTTTTTGTGTCTGTAAAATTAAATAGCAGCCACGGAAAGTTATAGATAGTATTATAGTATCTCTTACAAATATTAGAAACACAAAATTAAATTCTAAGTTAAAGAAACGCATATTTCGAGAAGAAATATAGTTTTCTAAGTTAGGGATACGATTTGTAGATAGCAGATAAAAATTACACTGCGCTACGTTGCGTTATGTTATCAGCAAGTTTAGAATCCCACTGTTGACTGCTTTAATGGTATGAGTGTTAGAAATTACATAATAATAAAGAGAAAATTTGTACAAAGGCATTTCTTTTCAAATTTTTATATGTAATGCGACACGAATATTCGAGTTAAAACCTCATACTTTTATTAATAAAATAATAAAGTTGGTACTTACGTATATAATCATAATCTAATATTATTGTAGTTGAATAGATATTGTATAATATGTACATACTTACAGCAATTCAAAGCATAATACGTAAATAATACAATATTAAGATCCAAGAAGGTCCAACCACGTAATATTATTTTACACATTAGTTACAGGTGTTACCAACCGCTTGGTCATATTGTTTGGCCTCCAACATCACAGTAATGTTCACTCTAACAAGATCATTTAATATAATATTCATGTAACTTACAAATTACCCCTTTAAAGCATTACATATCATTAAATAGACTAATTACAAATGTCACTATTAAATTATCTGCTCGCATCGTAATACTACATTTATATCTAACTAATATAATTCTAAGCAAATAATAACTTTAAATTTTTTTAGAGTTATATTAAATTTTTAATTAAGTAAATTTTAAGTATTTATTATTAAGTTAATCAGGATGTTATAGCACAACAGATTTGTTAGTAATTTATTATAAATTTTTTTTAATATAAACTGACGAAATGAATTTGTGAAAATGACAATCCGCAAATTAATTATATATAGGTATATAAAATTATCAACAAAGAGTAAATTTTAAATTAACAAAAATGTAATAAAAAAGTAATGAAATAAAATTAATTATGTTTATTATATTACATAATATAAAGTATTGGCTGTGACAAAATAAATTTTTATAACGTTTTGGTGTTAATTTTCTTATATGAAAACATATCACATAAATTATTTAAGAACTCTATTTTAAAGAAAAATGAAATATATTTTAATATATGTGCGTTATAATAATTTTTTGAGGTTATTTTAAATTACCAATTTTCTTTGAAAGTCTATGAATCCCAAAGATAGCAAAAGTAATAACTTGAACGGTTACGAGGTTTTTTGTATTATGTCTCATACGCTCCCTTAAGGATCTTTAAGAGACCTTCTATATATATTTTATGTCTTCGAAAAATGTAAGAAGTAATAACAAAGAAGAATGTGTAAATAGTTATATTTGATTATTACGTTGTCTGATTTTTTTGAATATGTTCTAAAATTTTTGAGATTGGATTACTGCAAAGTTTATAAAAATTGGCAGCGCATTATCATGGTCGAAAATTGTTTTTTGAAAAATTGGAAGAAAATCGATAAAAGTGAGCTCGTTTGGAACAAATGACAAGTTTTGAACAAATTCGATAAAAAATTTTAATAAGAATTTTTTCGGAAAATCCTTGAACACATCAACTTTAATTTCACTGTTTTCTGCATTGACATTTTTTCATTGTGTTTTGTTTTTCGAGCTATGACGTCATCGTAAATTTTTTTAAATAGCAATTGTTATATTTTTACGTATTTGAATACAGAACAATTTTCTGAGTATGAAAATGTAAGAACACCAGTACCTTAAAGCGAAAAATAATTTGTTCTATATACAATTACTTTTCATGATCTGTGCCAAACTTGGCTGTTACCAAAATTGTGCAATATAATATTGCTAATCTGATTTACAGAAGTCATCATCTTGTTTGTACTAATTTACAGTTGCATAGGCACCTAGGTTGTTCATAAGACTATATTTTAAGTTTTCACCAATAAGACAATTTCGTGTACTGTATAACAGCCAATGATATCGTATTAAGATTTTTTAATGTAATTTCAAGAGATGTGTGCAAATGTTGTTAAATTTTTTAAGATTAATTTACCAAAAATTAATGATTAGATAACTACATACAATAGTAAAATTGCTGATCTCATTTTGTCAGTAAATTATTAGTTTTATTTAATCAGGAAATTTTAAAGTCCTTTCAAAGTTTATGCACTCCAATATCTGTAGCTGCAGGACAATTACAAATTATTGAATAATGTATTATGTATCTACGACTTCTTTAAATGTTCAATTCAATATTATACGTCTCCTAATTGTAATGTTTAATTAAAAAATTGCTAGAATACTAGCTATAAACACTATGTACATATAGAAAATTACAAATATAAAATCAATAGTCTTAGCAGCGCAGTTGGTTAGCGCTTGTATTTCGGATCAAGAACACCCAGCTATGAATCTATATTAAGGACTATATTTTTCAGCGTACAATGTCACCGAATTGATGACTTCGATTAGAAATTAACTCATCTTTATTCTAAAAATGTACTTGTAGAAAAAGATCTAGCGGATCCAATATGCTTCTTCCAATCTAAAATGCCCCAGCAATATAGGATCAAGTTTTGTTTCATTTCTTCAACATCGAGATTAACCCGGCTATTCATATCTTTCAACCCGGTATGTTTGCTATAGATTGGAATAATACAGCAGTTCTCGAATTAGTGACACATAAATGGCAATTCACACAATTTCAATCAATTGCCTTGGCTTCCTAATAGGTTAACATTTAGATTTAAGATTAATACACTCAAATTTAAGTCCAAATCTACAAAAGTTAGATAGAAAACAGTGTAATTACTTGATAAAATAATTATTAACCTAATTAAAATTATATTGCTGTCTGCTATGTGCTTTACACTAAAAATATAGTGTAATATTTAACCGTTAATTTGGTTAGTTAGAATATTTGTTTTGTTAAATTAAGTTTATGTTCACTACACTACACTATATTAGGATCTTAAATCATGTGGTAAATATTCTTCGGTGTTTGCAATACCGCCTTGGTTCAGCGGTTTTATATGACTATGCTCGATGTTTCATCACAATGCACATCTAAGCTGCAAAATTTATATGTTTGTTTGAAATTTACACGTAGATTACAAAAATACTGTGATAAATTTTACTATTGCTAAAAGTTTAAATTTTAAAATATTCAATATTATAAAACGAGCTTAAATTTTGATTCTCTCAAAAATTGCTAAAGGGCAAACCACGAATGTGAAATAATAAATTAATTAGCGTTTGAATGTTTAAATGCAGTCGTTTATAATCTCTATAAAGGAAATAGGATTACTCGTCGTTTCTATAATATTGTAAGCATCGTTTATTAGTTTAAGTGCTAGCAAATTAACAACATTGAATACGGCTTTAATATTAGTTTCCAAAAAGAGTAAAAGAGGCAAAAAAAAACGTATCGTTACGTCATTAGTCTCTGTACTTAAAATTTGTACAAATTATTAAATCATATCAAAAAATAATAAAATATTCTTTAGCATCAAATAAATGATACACATCTATATAATTTATCGGATGCATAAAGTTTGAGTCCGATACCCCGATAGTTCGAACCCATATTCTGCTTTACTTTATAATATTGTCATAATCAGTTGATTTAAAAAGTGTAGCATCCAAAAAGAATAGTATTTAACAACGAAATAACAACAGATCTAACAATTAAATCGGATGACTTTGCAACCTTTGCAAGTATTTGCTTACATTGTAAATCATTTTGGCATTAAAATTTATTGGCGCCGAAAAATTCTGGAGTGCTATTCTTAAAACATACATACATGTTCAATTGTGACTACGTAAGCAATTTATTCTAAAGATAAATATTAATAACTAATGTTTAATGAGATTTACTACAAATTTACATATTCCTCATAGTAATACGTTATTTCAATGCTTGATAACATTTTTTTTTAACATCACATGGCTTTTTTAACCATGTGATATACCAAATTTACAGTTGGTAATCACGGTTCTTTAAGCACTTGTCGTGTTTCAAAAGGATTCGCACCCACCCTGTGCATTTTAAAGAAAATTTTGTTTTAGTAAATTTGAGTTGTAGTATTGTAAATTTGAGAGGTGGGGGCGAATTGATCGAGATACAAAGCTTTGCCACGAGTGGCCGCAAGAGTAGGCGGTGCGACTTTTGGATCGTTAATTTTTGGCTCCAGTGAGTTATTTTTAAGATTTGTTGTATTTTAAAAGTTGTGAGTTATTATTTTTTGATTAAATAAAGTGATTTTTATGCGATTGCATTAAGGCGCAATTATTTTTGAAATTTGAAATTATTTTGGATATTTTTTGATAAGTTGCTGCCGAGCAGTAGTTGATTGATTTGGAAAAAAAAATATTTTGAGTAAGAAATTCGAGTTATATTTAAAATTGGAAAATTTAAATTACATTTGTAAGAGCCAACGTGTGGCGTTGTTGATATCACGTCGAATTGGATAAGGATAAGAATCGAAACTTCGTGCCTTTTAAATAAAATTAAAATTTTATTTAACATTTACATTATATTGAATTTTAAATTATATGCGATTGAAAACTTAAATGGTGAATGAATTGGATATTAATTTTTTGGAAAACAATTATATTTGTGAAACACTGGTAATTATATTTGGAAGTTATTATTTACCATAGCAATATAATCTAGTAGAATGCTAACCTTGCTAGATGCATAGCCTATTGGTAGAACTTAGGCTTTAAATCACTATAGTGTAGCCGGCGCGACCAAGCATCGAACCAAGATTGTTAATCTTGAGGAGTTATGCCTTATCACGTGCCTCAACCAATTCTATAATAATATAGAAATATTTTATACAGAATTGCCCAGATATTCCGATATTTTCGTAAGCATATTCTATTTTCATCGAAATAAACATTCAGGCTATTCTAGATAAAACTTGGCTAAACATCAAACTTGAAAAAAAGTTATAATGTATAAACTCTCAGGAGAAACTTATTGCAGGTATAGATCATACTAGCAATAAATGTGGTGCATAAATCATTAATTTAAATTTGTATTAAAAATAAATTTTGTTAAAATCAAAGACTTTACCTAATCATTAAACAATCCCTCACAGAAAGAAGTTCTACACAACAAATCATCTGACCTGCCAATTTATTATAAAATCAGGAACCATGTTAAAATTTCAAATTAAATTTCAACATGATTTTTTAACAGAAAAATTTAGTATGTCTGACAACTAGTCATACATTTTAATACTTTTGGTTGGGAATAAAATTATATTGTTAAACTCTTTATAAAACCCATAATAGCAACGTTTTAACATTTTTGCGTCATTTCAATTAGTAAAGGTAATTAGGAATTGAGGCGAATTCGCCAATTCGCTTCTGCAAAATATTGCAAACGTGGTTTTTAAAAAAATACTTCGTGTTATGTTAAATCTTTATTTTAACAAAAATTTAAATATTAAAGTAGCGGTTAAATATTATTTTACTTAAGGCAGTATTCTAGTCTAGAAAGTTGAAAAAATCGAAAATTTTTGTTTTCACATTTCGATAGTTTAGATATTCAAGAATATCTTCTTAAAAGAATTTTTTGAAATTCGAATTATTTTAAAAATTATTGTCATTTTAGTGTCGTAGCAACTCGACCGGTTTAGATAGAACGAATCTAAGAAAAGTATTAAAAAATACTCTTTATTGTTTTTCTGTGTTTTTTAAAATTTACTTATTTAAATATTCAATTTGAGGTAGAAGAAGGCCCGATATATGGAACCGGAATCGTTGATTGAAGAAATGTAAATAATATGTATTGTTCTATCAGTTAGACTGCCTGAAACTGAACTTAAATTTTTAAACGTGTTTTTTTCGAAACTACTTTTTTTGAAACGGTTGACATAAAATCTCAAGTTCTAATTGACCAATTTTCTTGAAATTTTGTATGAATTTCCTTTATATATTTCCCTATGGTTGAAACCAACAAAAATCATAATTTTCAATTTTTATTATTTTTTAAAAATTCTGAAAGTTGAAAAATAACTGAAAAAATCAACTTCTTTATCTGAGTAGCCGCTATATCGCGAGAAAAATTTTTTTTTTCAATTTTCCTGGTTCCTACCATAATGACATTTGTACTGATCAAGAATCTTTTTTTTTGTTTTTTTCAGATGACCAGAAGGGTTGGAATCGTGTCAACCAGAACACGCTCTGTTTTTTTTCCTCTCTACTTCAATAAAGTGTAACTTTGTAAAATTTATTTAGTTTCTTTTGAAAATTTTTTTGTGAATTCCTAAAATATATATAAATCAATGACAAAAAAATGTATAGTTAAAATATTAATTGCTTTTCTTTTATCGACCGTCAAGAAATGTCCGAAATTCAGGATTCTAGACTAGAATACTGCCTTAAACGTTTAATTTTAATATTAAGCTTCTTTTTGTCGAATTATATGTATCTGCCAACCGTGGTAATTTTTTTTCTTTTTTATTTTATTACCATATTTTATTTATTTGGTGTATTCAATTTATTTTTTAAATTTTATTATATTGCTGAATATTTTTTGTTTTTGCCTTTTAAGGATAATTTTAGTTTAGGTTTTTTAAGTAAAGTAAAAAATTTAAGTATAAAAATAGTTTTTCAAGAGCTGATAAAATAGTATTTATATTATTAGAGCGTGAGCTACTTATTAGTGGCTCGTATGGAATAATAAGCAATTTGTAAATTTTGTATTATTTTTAATACGGCAATTTTGTATAATAGGTATGTACTTTTACATTGGCTACTGTCTGAGCTCTAATTAATTTATCAGTTGTATGTTTATTTACAATTTATATTTTACTTAAAATAGTTATTTTATCATTAGGCTGGAAACTAAATTTTTCCGAGTACGAGTTTTTTTACAGGCTGAGGCGGATTAGCCAAGGCCTGTATTTACGAGTACTCGGAAAATAGTTTGCTGCCGCATGATAAACGTAATTTTTTACGTCGACTTCTATAATTAGTTATATAAAATTTAATTATTTTTTGAAATATTTGGTATTAGGGATTTTTTGTTGTTGTTGGTAGTAAAATATTTTAATTTTAAATTTGACGTTTAAATTTAACTAACCTGAAAAATATAGATATTTGTTACATTCATTTTTTACAAAATTTTATAATAAAAATATAGTATACTTACATATAATTATAAAATAATAAGTTAGCTGTATTATAATTGTATTAAAACGTGTATTTTATGCCGAAAATTTGTAATACCTATTTAATTTAATTTAATTTGACGTACAAAATATAACCAAGAATACCAACATCTTACAAAATAATCACTGTTTTTTTCAAACGCTAGGCGAGAAAACCAGCTTTTCATGCCGCATTTGAAATATACAATTGAACACTTGTCTGATAGAGACGTAAAAAATTAAATAAATGAAAAGAATCTGAATAACAGGAAAAAATTAAAGAATAAAAAATTCTTTTAAATAAACAATACATTTGTTAAAAGTACTTGCTGTTACCACCAGATTTGTTATTGATAACAATCTAAACACCCTATAAATCGTATTGCAAATACAGATATCGAATGTATTTAATTGCGTGATTAAATTAACATGGTAAGAAGTAAGTTGTCAATTTTGAAAACGGTAAGTATACAGAAGTAAAATATGTACTTACCTAGTCAGAAACAAATGAAAACCATTTGTAAGTAGTCTTCCAAGGTGCAATCGATAAATTTCATCAAACTTTTTTTTTCATTTCGCTCTTGTCATTTTAATGAGTTCTAAGTGTTAATATTAAATTTAGAAACCAATTTCATTGATTAATAATCACCCATTTGAAGGCATTGATAAACACCTGTAAATCATTCCCACGATATTATTAAAATTTCAGGTTGCACATAAAGTATTTTTAAGCAAAATTATTCTAAAAATTCATAATTTATTAAAGCAAATTATTTTTAAAACAAAAATTTAAATTCTAAGAACAACACATAAATTTTTGCACTACAAATGAAATCATGGGTGATTTTTTGGCATTTTCATGAAACTTAATAATGTATTTATGTCGTTCAAATTTTTTAAAAATATTATTTTTCTATAAGAAGAAAATACCAAAACACTAGTTTTATTTGAGTGTTCCGGCAGGTAACAAATTTCCTGAAAACCTAAAAAATTTTATTGTAAAATTTGAAAAATTTTTGATAATTGAGAAAAATTTAGACGCATTTTTTGTAATATAAAATATTGATATAGTATATTTTTCAGGCAAATTAGATCATTCAGCTACTTGTTAAATATTATCGATCTTTATATACATATTAGATGACGATTATTAATTCGTTATAGTGGTTTGACTTTGCCTCTAAGCAGAAACGATCACAATAAGGTTTTCACTTTACCGGAACCTGAACTAAGTACAGTGGTATTAGTAGCCACTGCACTAGCTGTTAAGCTGTAACCATCTTTACATGAAACTATATTTTATGAAAATGAAATCTACAATGTAAATGTAATACGTAGGAACGCTGAGGGGTAATAAGCGTAAGCATTCATATAAAATAAAATTACTAGTGTACATAAAACTATCAGATGTAGACTAAAAATTACATGGTTGTGATTACAACTGAATAACACATAAAATCTACATGTAATGGCATTTTGCAGCAGCCTGTACGTTCATAAAGTAGCTGTTAATTTCAGGAGTGCCGCATTTGTAAAGACAATTTGCAATTCTACGTCTCGCTTTAAAATTATGGAAACATCGTGGAATCGTAGAGATGCTATACTGTGTTACTTCATATCTCCTACTGTTTTTTTAATTAGTTACGTCTATCATCCCATTTATATTAATAGTAATTCATTATTAACTTCTACATCGCTCTCTTTTAATCATTTTTTTAAAGAAACCGCTAGGGAATTATATACATCGTGCATACAAAAGAATAATACTTCTTCGATAAAGTTGAAAAAGTTTAAAAATATTCCAGCTATATTGCTTTGACGTATCAAAAGAATGTTTATTTTCTTCGAATGTAAAATGTTTGATGTAAAGCTCAACACCGGAGTTTGTTAAAAAGTGTTTTTGTTTGATGTTTAAAGTTTGTTTTTAAATTTTTATTTATTATTATTACTGCATTATAGCAAAAAAAATTTTAAAAGGTGCTTGTATTTTCATGAATTATGCATTTTAATTACGCGTTTTTTTTCTGTATTATATAATAATGTGATTCAATTAATTAGTATGTTTCTCTTTCAGATGTTCTTGCACTTCGAGATATGCATATTCGGGTACCTGAAGCAGTGCGTGTTGGTGATTCAGTAACATTAGCATGTGACTACGATTTAGAGCAAGTAGCTTTGTACACTATTAAGTGGTATAGAAACGATGTGGAGTTTTATAGATATGTTCCAAAAGAATCTCCACCGTCTAAGGAATTCATCGTAGAACATTTGGATGTAGATGTAAGTAGTAATTAATATTTAAGTAGTAAAATTGCTCATATAACATTTAGAATTAATTATTTTCAACTTTTAATATTTTAATCTTAAACTGTTAGCTATGAAAAACAACGTACTGTAAAAACGTAAAAGGTGCACCTTAGTTTATTTTGTAAAAAAGATAGGCCAACAAATCTTTTACACAAGATAAATGTACTTTGAACCAAAATCTAGATTATTTAGAAGAGAAAGAAGATTGTAAGTTTACCCTTAAATAACTACACAGACTTTTGGTAAATGTTTTATTCAAACTTAGCAATTTTGGTATCTTTCATGATTTATAATTTATTAACCGCGATTATATCAATTTAATTAGCATTAGTAAACTTGTTATCAAAACATCATCTGGATGTTTGACTTCATTAAAAGTATAAGCAAGAATAATTTTTTTGCTTACGTAAATACGAAATAAACGTGTAATTTTCCGTCGTTAATAGAACTTCTCTATTTATTTCTCAACAGCAAACCATTAATGAATACAATAGGTAAAAACTTTTACCTTTGAATAAACTACAAATTGCTTTGTGATCTTGTTTCTTGATGAAATATATTTTGTAAACAAAATAAATCAGACATTTACAGAACGTAATTTAATTATTCATAATTTTCTAATTTAATTGTTCTTTAATATTGCTTGATGTATTACTATTTATATAATACGTAAATGTAAATTGAAATCAACTCATCGCAAAATTAAAATATTCAAGTTACGAACATCCATTATGTATATTATAATAAAATTTTAATAAATAAAATTTAGTCAGCTACTTTGCAAAAAAAATTATTTATATAAACGCAAACTTGAGAATCATAATCACAAAAAAGATTTTTCCATGCGTTATCTAAAAGCAATTTTATTATTCGTTGGTATTAAAGACCGTATAAATTTATGACATTGAATTGACCTGAAATGACGATAACGATTTTAAGAATCCTTACCTTATCATGAATAGCTGGAAACGAGCAACTTTTAGTATATGGCTTAGGAAATTTAACCCCGAATTGAACTTAAGGTAAGATTGACTTTTATAAAACGCTCTCTAGAAATTTTATCTCCAAAAATCTTTTTCTAGGTTTATATTTACAACTTGATTTAAATTTGACAAACTACAAACTACACGTCTTATATTTATTATCTAAATAATATATGAAACTATTTATTATTCATAAACATGGTTTGTCCTATTTGATAATTTTGTTCTTGATCTAGTGGAAGCGTAGTTTCTAGATTTAAAATGTTTAAAATACCGAGGAGGACATCTTAGAAAATTCTTAAAATGTAGTTTATAATAGGAAGTAATTCCATTTCTAGATAATGTGCAATATGGTTCAAAGCATATGAAACCAATAAAGATGGTCTTCAGACAAAATGTTTTCTCAAAGCTCGTTGTTAAGGAAACCAATTACAGAATAACAAAGAAAATTCTACTTGTTTATTACAGCCATATATTCCACCAAAGTCCTATAACTTGGTACTCGCATGTTAAATTGAATTCTTAAGCAATTGCTACCAGATTTTATTGTCAATTGAAGATGCTGTTTTACTTAATCCCACTCACTAAAATTATAAATTTTTAGGATTTAAATTAATAAGAGAAACGAATAAGACAATTTAATTTAAATTACACTTACAGCTAAATTTGATTGAAAGAGCATCAGATTTAATTTAAATATCTTTTAATTGATTTTTAATCAGTTGCCTTTAGCGTTAAAATTTTAACCAAAGCTTTTACAGATTTCCAAGTATATCTTATAATTTAAGAGGAAGAATTTGTGCTACATAATGAACTAAAAGCACATTCGACATCAAAGACGTTTCTCCTGACAGGAGTATCCGTAGAATATTTATTTATAATTTTCTGCGGAATCTAAATTTATTTACCGGCATTTAAAGTATAAATTGTTGTCAGATGTAATTAGCAAATTAATTAAAGCGCAAGCATTGCAGAGATCTTAAGATTTTATTTATTTACATTAAATAAAAAATGCTTGCTTGGGTGAAATTAATTACCTGCCTTTTTCTTTTCGGTGAATTCAAGTTTGCGATATAAAATGAAGTTTTTTAATAATATTAAATTATGAAATTCAGAAAAGTTTGGTGTCGACCATGGGAGAACCATTTAAGAAATAAATGATGAATGGTACAATGTAAACCGACAGCGCTTGTGATCCTGCTGAAGCGCACAAGGAGCTAACATTAGTTTAGAGGGGTTTTCCCGTCAGCTGTCAAAGATATTATTGATGGTACGAGATAGCAGATAACAAATACAAAGTCAGAAAATACAATAACAAAAAGATTGCGTTTGTATGGATGTATATTATTGTACCTTTTTTCTATATTTATTTTCAGAAAGATAATAAATTATATTATATATAATATCTTGAAATTCAATTATTTAAACATTTAAATTAAATGATGGAAATTAAGTGACATTGCTTATTTATTTAAACTACCGCAATTAAATATTTTTATAGATATTTATTATTTAAGATATTTTTAAATACTCAACATCATCTTTGATAAAGTATACATATAAGGTACACGTAACTTACTATGGTTATCGATAACAATATAAGTTGTTAAGAAGATACATAATTTGGTGCAATTCTGATTTGACATTAGTATATTAATTAAAATAATTAAATAAAATTTACTTATTAATATTACCTTCATCGCCATACTAAAAACAAAATTAAATCGTTAATTGAAGTATAAACTATTCATTCGTCTAGTATTGATCGTTTACTGACGACTAAAAGCAGAAAATAATAATGAAAAATTTTAATAAACTGAATAGCTCTGGAGATTCATAATATATGCTATACTAAAATTTTGTTATTAAGCTCAAGATATTTTGGGAAATGAGAAAATATTTGTAAATCTTTCTCGAGTAACACTATTAACACATCGAAAACTTGTTTTGTTTTGGGATCAAATCTGATTTGTTTTGTAGTTATGTGATTTACATAATTTGCATGTGTTTTATTTAATATCACGTACAAACCTTAAGTACCAGATGCGAACTGCGATTTAAGTTTTGGATGCATCAAGTAATAGTATTTTCAAGAATTTCGCTATAACTTGGCTCATTTCTAATGCAAAATTAAAATTCTATGAATATTTTACAACGGTTGCCTGAAGAAATTTACAACTTGGAAAATTTTCACTATGAATTCTGTTACAATAGCACAAGTTGGTTATCGTTAGGTATTTATACTTTTCTATACAATGCAATAGGAATTACAGAATATACATAATATGTATAGTAAATAATAATTTGTAAACATTTCAGCAAAACGTAAAGTAAATATCAATAATCGATTTTAAATTTCAATGTTGGAAAACGAAGGAAAATAAATGTAGACTGTTGTTATTGAAGGGTGTATGTTACAGCTGATTAATTTTCCTTTCTTACAGTCATCCCGTTTTGAGCGCTTAACTAATTTCCGCTAAATATTAAAATAAGTGGTTTAGATTAAATTTATATTCTACTGATTTTGAGTTTGTTAACCGTTATTAATTAGGACTTTTAAAATTTATTAAATTGGTGAGACTGTTTACATTCGGTTAGTTACTAAAATTAAAACCGTGCAAATGTATAAATATGTTTTCCTGTCAGTAACAATTTTCCTTTTACTAGTACTTCTATTGTTGGCAGTAGTTTTACGCTATTAGATACTGCAGCAGAAATAATAAAGCATTCTTTACTTCCGCAGAAAGAAACGAGATTGCGGATCGAGTTGGCAGCAGTGACTAAATATAGCGTAGTATTGGCACCAATTCGGATATAGCAATATATCTCGATAATCTGTTGTGATAAGTTATGTAGTATATTAAAATGCCTTAAAATTATTACTACTTACTATTCAAATGTAAGCTCCGACGCTTTGTGAATGCAATAAAATCATAACAAATAAAATATTGAAAGTTTAATAGATTGCTATAGGTTTTAACACTAACCTAAGCACTGGTTAGACAATTTTTGATAAATGATCTGAAGCTTGATATGAACACTAGCAAGGAAACATGTCGCTATGACGAATGAGTTGTATTACAAGTTTCTATAATTTATAGTATCAACAACAGTTGTTCTCGCTGCCTACTGTCAGTGACGGAACACTTAGCACTTCACATCCTAAGCTTTCTCTTAGTTATAATTTAAGATACATTTCTTGCTGAATTCTACAAGAGATAATCTTAAGATTTCACAACACACAACATTTGTATAATAAAATTTCATATCAAATCTTGTTATTCACAAATTATGCTATATTACAACACCGAAATGGAATATTGTTCGACGATACAAACTTTAGAAACAAGTTTGATTTCAAATTTAGTTTCAACAATTTGAATAATAATAATTTTCATTAAACTCAATTATTGAAAATTAATTTATATCCAGATTAGTATTACAGCCTTGCGTTACAATTTTATTGTTCAAGTTTTCAGGAATGCCGCACTATAAGTATCGGGGTGTTGATTGATGTCGTAGATAAAACAAATACCTATTGAAAACTATTTAACTTTATTTTTAAAATGCAAACTAAATTGAAACACTAATTCTAAATGCATACCCATAAGCGGAGATAAAAATAGTAAGGACAAAATATTACCGCAACAATATTATCAAGTTAAGGATAGCTAACATCTCATACTAGACCTATCTATAATAATAATTTTCATTATCGTCGCTTATTGAAGATTAATAATATGCCCAGATAAGTGCACAGCTTTGAATTACTATTTTATTATTAAAGTTTCTAAATATTTCTATCTATAAAACAAGCTAAGAATTTAGGGATTAAGTTATTTATGTATCGGGGGCAGTTAAGTTCAATTTTGTGAAAAATATAAAAATAATTATTATTATTATTTTATTTAATTATTTATTACTTTTTGCATTGTAGTTCCTCTATTGTTGATTATTTCTTCGATGATGCTATCCCATATGTTTCCTGTAGCCTACCTCTCTTTCTTTTACGTCCTTCTTTAGCTTTTCATATTTTACTAGTCGGGCGGTCTTCATTAATTCTTTGCGTAATAATAAATAAGTAAATAATTTTTTTTTTGTTTTATAGTAGTGGAGTGCCGTAAGGCATAAAAATTGTAAAATCTCGGAATCCAGGGCCAGTCAATGAATCTTCATAAAAACTGTTGGACTGCATTGCTAAAAGCTCAAATAAAAAAGTTAAAAAAAAAAAATTGTGCGTTCTTGATTACAACAATTTATAACAACAATTTATTGAAAAATGGGAGGGGCAAAGGAAAAAAATGTTTATAGCAAAGATATCAATTTTATACTTAATAAATAATATTTGCATAGAACTTTAATGTTAATTTATTAATATTTCGCAAAAAAATAACAAGTTACAACAAAAAAATTATTATATAAACTATTATAATACATTATAACATTATTGTTCATTACTGTCGTCGTCATCGATTTCATTGATGTGGATTGTAAGTGAAGGATTAGTACAGCTGTCACCATTGCATTTCAAGCAAGCTACAGTGCAATTTAATCCACTTTTCCTGCAACCACAAGATGCTCCGCATCCTGTTTTGCTTGTGCAAAAAATCATTTATAATAAGGATTCTAGAGCTGGTTCCTGGTCGCTGCGTCATTGTTTACGGTATCAGTATTCTGCATTCATATTTCCAAACCCATTCTTCTGGTAATATTTCTCTTCCGAATCAGGTTTGAATTTGAAGATATACTCTTTTGAAGTGTCCAAAAGCGGCATCTGCAGTAGGTGGCAAAGACGACAGTTTAACGCAGGCATTTTTCGCAGTTGCTTTAAAAAAAGAGTTATATCTTAATATATTTAGATCTTTTATTTTTTTATAAGCAGCGTATAAAGCAAGCGTGAATGTAAAACCAGCGTTAAAAATGTTATTAGTATCTTTGCATTCATTTTTAAAAACTGTCGCAGGCAAGTCTAGCCGTTTCTCGAAATATTTTGCAAACACGTTTTTGCAACGCTGGAAAAAATCTGACGGCGTGTCACAGTCGGCACAGCACATAAAAATAGATTATGCTGTTTACACTTTGGTAATAACTTTTTCTAAGCTCTTAGATGAGTATTTTACCTTTGGATGATTTTTAAAAATAAATTTCTCGGTCTGTTGGTGAGAGACACTATAACAATATTTTTGGACTGCAAATTAATAGTGGCTTCAATTATTAATCTGTCGGCATCAGCTTCTGCTTGGCAAGAAAATATTTTATTTTCCGCAAGTGTTTCTCGTAGTATATCTATGAGCCTACTCTTATTTGTGGCATTTGCTAAAAACTTCTCCTGTCCTATTTTGAGAGGCGTGGTGTTATTGAATATTACGTCATTACATGAATTTCTTTTACAGCGACGCATTCTTACAATCGGTTTTGTGAAGTTCTTGTTATAACCATCAAATACGACATAAATATTGTATCCATAATTGTTATGTAGATATCTGACATAATGGTGACAAAGAGTCCCGAAATTTTCATCTAGTTGCCACTTGCAACGGCGTAGTAACATCCATAACGTGGGAAACTTTTTGTACATCTTCCACAGACACTTCTGGGAATCGGTAATAAAATGTAGATTTTGTTGTTTTTCGTATTTCACCATTTTCAAAAAGCGCAAGAGGATAAGGAGCTAATTCGGAAGTCACGTAGTTTTTAAGTTTTTCATCTGATTTTTTTATCACGCAAATACGCTGAAATAACAGTAGTGGATCAATTGGAATAATATCATCATCTACTTTGATTTTGCTAGTGGAAGCCAATAAAGAAGTGATTTTATCTTTTCTTGATAACTTGACTTCCTTAAAATGTTTGCTATTTATTTTCTTCATTACTTTTAACCCTTTCTCAAAAGCTGCGTAGCAACTCACGTTTTCTTGCCTAGTTATTCCAGTTGCGATAGACATAATGACAGCAACATCAGAGATGGAGAATGTTGGATAAAATATTTTTCCAATTTTTTTATGTCAATGTCGTCTCTTTTGATTCGTGCATTGGTTGAATCAGCATGTTGATGACTTTTTTTTCTTCTACACCTATTATATTTTTTGAAAAAATAACACATTTTATCTATTTATAAACAATACTTTCCGTTACACTACGTTTAAAAGATCCTACTTTAACACTCATAGATTTCATTAGAGTTTGTTCAATGGTTTGATCCGAGGAAATTCCAGAAAAGAAAACATTGGAACGTTGAAATATCTTTCTGTAAATTTTTGACACTTTGTAGGATCCATTTGGGTAGATAATTCCTGCATGTCTTACAAGTACAGTTGCGCTGACTTTGCATATGGAGAGTGTCCTGATGCATGAAAGTATGGAATCATTCTTTCAATGGTTTGTAAATGCAGATTCCAATCACCCATACGCTCAGCTGCAACAAAATCTGTCAACACTGATACCATTCGAATCTGTTAGGGACAGCGTTAACAGCTGCTGTTGTCCCTTCTATAATTCTCTCCTCCCCTCACCTGCAGTCTCTTGAGGTTCAAGAACAAGTTTGTAATAGTTTTCCTTTTCAAAATATAACTTTAAACTAATAAAAATAAAAGAAAACTCTGAAAAATGAATAATTATTTATTTAAATAATTAAAAAATTAAGATCGCATAAAAACTTTTTTTTAACATTTTTTTATATATTGTTAAAAACACATTTCGAAAGTTTATATAAAAATTCATTGACTGGCCCTGGATTCCGAGGTATAAATCTTACGGCGCTCCACTATAGCTGCATTGTTCATTATTTTTTAATTTTCTGTAAAAAAGATTGGTTTTTCAAAAATTTTTACTAAACAGAAGTTGTAGTCCGTTAAATTTCCTATCCAGGATGGGGCGTCAGAGTTTTTGTAAAATGTTTCGTTTAAAAGATACAGAGTTTTGAAAAAACCCTACATAATTTTTTTACTTACTTTGATTTATAACTCGAAAGCCGTTAATTTTAGACATTAAAAGGTTTAAATCTAGTTTCTAGATTATTTCATGCTCTTTAAAAAAGCATAATTCATTTTACTCAAAAATTAATATTTTCTGGGTTATGGCCACGTGAAGAAAAAAATTTAAAAAAAGTGCGTTAAAGAGACTTATAACTATCGAAGGCTTAAATTTATAAAAAAAATTTTGTTAAAAATGTTTCTTAGAAAAGTGTCATTTATCACCACCTATAATAAATAATGTTGGCCAATGTAAAATATAAAATTAAAAGTTCATAATAAAATAAATAATTTTATTTTAATCATGGTAAAATTGTTAGTGTAAAATAACTAGATGTCAAAAAGTTCACAAAAGTTTACTTGGTCAAATTTGATCTTTTGAGATTTTGTTTAGTATCAAACAAAATTTTGATCTATACTGCTATGTATGAAAATTTTCTTTTCTTTTCACCAAAATTTGTAGTTTCCTCAATAAATTAAATCAATTATTTTATAAAATTTTGCCATTTAATTAATTTATTAATCACAATTCTAAATTTTATTCACCATTGCAATCTTTTCATCTTGAAATATGCAACTACAGCTTTCGTTTTATTTTTATTTTCAAAATCATTAACCTTTTTTTAAATCAATAAATTCAACTATAAAAAATATCAATCAAACACACTTCATAAAAAAAATTACTTTTATTTCAAAAATCATAAACTTATCAAATCAAATTCAACGGACGCACAAATCAAACGTTCACTACGTCTACGCCGACTAATTTTGGCAAAAGCCTCCACTCTACCACCTTTCTTGCCAACCTCTTATATTTTACAATTTTAAATTTACATTTTTAAAACCAAACAAAATAATATAAAAACCTTATATAAACTCATTTCCGAAACAGATCATATTCTTATTATATTTCTGAAAACTATTGTTATTTGGATGAAGATATGTAATGCAGGTTTGACTTTTAGAACTGCAGTATTCGAAATGCACAGTAAAGTACCCTCGTCACGTAAATTTCTACTACCAAGGGTATTAAACTTTGTCCAGTTGAAAGAAAATATATTATAAGCATATTGGACGATTTCAGTAAGATGAAAGACGTCCAAACACAAATTTTAAATACGCACAAAGACAATGCATAAATAAACAATGAACTTTATATTTAAATGTTTAGTAGAAAAATTTATTAAATAAATAATCTTTACCTAAACTATTGTTTTGATTAGTATAACCAACTTTTTCGAGAGTTATGAGAGGTAAAACTGTTAAGTTTTAATTTTATTATAGCAAGATATGTTTTGTGTGACGTAATACACATCTTCAGGTGCAATAATTATTATTATGCAAATTTTGAAAATAAATTATAAAACTAATTATTAGATATTATATTAGTTAAAACTCAGGAGTTTAATATTATAAATAATCAAACTAAACAAATGTTAAAATAATGAATTTTAACTGTTCAGTAAAGAATACATACTTACATAATTTTTATAAAAATATTTAACACCGTTGCATACAGAAAATTTATTAGCAAATTTTGTGTTAAATTTTTATGAAAAAAATTTAGAACATGTTCTAAATTTGGTGGCAAAAGTGCGTGTAAATGTGCGCAGCAGACATTTTCACGACTAGAGACCGCCCAGTTTGATTTTTAAAGTTTACGAACATTTTACCGAAATTTCATAAAAATCAAATGAAACTAAATATCTGAAAAATTTCCCTAAACTGTTTGTTAATACGCAAGCGCGCGTGTTAAATTTCTTATCAAATTTGACATCGTTGCAAACAGAAAATTAATTTTACCTACATAGAATTGTGTCAAAAATATGTGCAAATTTACATAAAAATTTACATGTAAATTTTATATAAAATTTAACGTCGTCGTGTCAAACAGGCTTTAGGTGCAAAAACGTGATAAAATTTGAAAAATTATTTTCAAATTTAGTTTTCGAAGTGACTAGATGGCGCAGTGCGTCTCCACTTCAGATCCTATAGTATAGGTTAAAGATTCATTTTCATTTATTTAACCTAAAAGCTTCAGCCAGACACGTGACATGTTTAGTTTTTGCTTATTTGGTGGGCACATAAATTCATTTTAGAGTCGGTCTTTTCACCTACAAGTAAAGATTAAGTAAGTTTTAATCTACAAGTAAGTTACTTTTCGGTCTTTTCAACTACTAGTAAAATTTAGTAGCCTACACTGTAAAAACAGATTGGGTAATTTTAGCCTAACTATTGGAGGCAACTGAGTTACCTCTATTAATTGCAGTAATTTTTACCTTTTAATGGAATTTACTTGGATTTTACTTTAGTAGAATTACTTTCTTGGAAAAAATTGAAATCCCCCACGAAGTGTAATTTTCCTTTCGAATGTAAAATTACTTTTTTAGGATTTTTTAGATTCCCTACCAAAAGGTAAATTTGTTCTGCAATGTAAAATTACTTTTTTAGGATATTCTAGGATTCTCGCCTACGTGTAATTTTTCCCCTTTAGTAGTTAAATTTACCTTTCTAGGACATTCTGAGATACTCACTTACGTGTAATTTTCCCCCTTTAGTAGTTAAATTCACTTTTTTGGTTTACAGATTTTACAAATTTTTTACAGACAAAAAAATAATAAAACAATATAGACATAAATAAAAAAGTATAATTTTAAAGTAAAACACTATAATATATAAGTACATAATTAAAAAATAAAATGTAAAAATTAAAAATAAAGATATTAAATTATCCTAAACATTAAATATAAAAAAAATGTAAGTACATAATGTAAAAATTATACATAAAACATAAAGATAAAAATTAAATAAATACAAATTTACATAAAATTATTGTAGTTTGTTGATTAATGACAACAGTTTCATTTTCGAATTTTTTAAAAACATGCGTTTTTACATAACCATGCAAGTTATATTACTTCGCTTTTCTAATGAATAAAAAAATAAATAACAACAAATTACTTACCTTTTGTAGTAGTTCTAAACCAAATTACTTCCAACAACATTTTAATAAAAAATTATTTTACTAGGAACTTCCACCTTCGAGAAAACTTTAGTTGCAAATGTACACTACCGCTCATGTAACACTTTTATAACATCTAAGTAAACTATGGAAAAACCCAAAAAAATATGCCCAAAGAATTTTAAAATTTGCAAAATTTCAGGTAATTTCAAAGGGATAAGCGGTACCTACATTGTTGCATTCTATTGACAAATTTGATAATTTATTTAACAATTCTGTCATATTGTATTCTTGTATTGAAAACTACTGTTTATAATCTTTTACGTTTCCACGAAAAAAATTATATCCAAGAAATGTGTTTTATTTACTTTTTTGTCAAATTTATCTTTTTTGACGTGAGTCCTTGGTGGCCTTCTTTTGCCGCAGCAAATATTTCAAATTGTCGAAATCTATCGAACATTTTATCTATAATAAAAACATCCTTTTTTAGGTACCGTGTAATCCTCTATCGGCGCTATCCTCGATTTCATTCTCTCTTATCTATGATAATATCTACCTGACAAAAACTGTTAATTCAAAGCTTCATCTTCTTCAAAAAGCTCGAACTATTTCCGAACTCGAAAATTCAAAATCTGCATACCAGGTGTGTAAGTATGAAACCGGAATTTGCCTATAGGTGGTGCTAGATGTCGATGCAGTTACCGACACATCACGTCAGCGGTGTCTTGTTATTGTTTTGATATCCGACAAAGATTTCCAACTCACAATAACACGAGTTTCATTCAGTAGCATTAGTTTATTAGAGATAAACATGTCGAGTTTTGTGCCAACAAATTACGATTTGCGGACAGCACTACTTTTCTGTTTTCATCTGAAGAAAACCGCAGCCGAATCGCATCGAATGCTTGTGGAGGCGTTCGCTGAGCATGCTCTCGGTAAAACACAGTGTTTCGAGTGGTTCAAAAGTGGCGATTTTGACGTGAGGAACGAAGAACGTGGAAGACCACCGAAAAAGTTTGAAGACACTGACCTGCAAGCCTTGTTGGACGAAGACGACGCTCAAACACAACAACAACTGGCGGATCAGTTAAAGGTGACCCGAGAAGCCATCTCCCTTCGGTTGAAAGCCATGGGAAAGATACAAAAGGTGGGGAAATGAGTTCCACATGAACTCAACGAAAGACAGCAGGAAAACCGCCAAACATCATGCGAAATGCTGCTCGCCAGGTTCAAAAGAAAGTCATTTTTACATCGAATTGTGACTGGCGATGAAAAGTGGATATATTTCGAAAATCCTGAGCGCAAAAAGTCATGGGTTACTCCGGGTGAACCATCAACATCGACGACAAGACCAAACCGCTACGGACAAAAGACAATGCTGTGTGTTTGGTGGGATCAGAAGAACGTAATCTACTACGAGCTGCTGAAACCTGGGGAAACTGTCAATACTCAACGCTACCGACAACAAATGACCGATTTGGATCGAGTTTTGCGTGAAAAACGACCAGAATACCAACAAAGACAACACAAGGTGATTTTGCTGCATGACTATGCACCAGCACACAAAGCAAAACAGGTCCAGGAAACGATAGAGTCGTTCCGTTGGGAGATTCTTCAGCACGCGCCCTACTCACCGGACCTTGCCCCATCCGATTACTACTTGTTAGCATCGATTGGACACGCACTTGCTGAGCAGCGCTTTACTTCTTACGAAGATGTACAAAAATGGCTCGATGACTGGTTTGCCTCAAAAAAGCAACAGTTCTTTGGGCGCGGAATCCACAAATTGCCAGAAAGATGGGAAAAATGTATAGATAGCGACGGACAATACTTTGAATAAGTTACTTTGTATCATATCATTACAATAAACGTGTATTTTCTGTACAAAAATTCCGGTTTCATACTTACGCACCTGGTAAGTACACGAGTTAATTCGTTTTGTTAATAAATTAACTTTTTTCAAATTCAGTTATTGATATGTTAACTTCACAAATATCCTCGTGTTTTTGTAGAGATAAATTTGGTTTAAAACTTTTTGTTTGTTTTTTACAGTTTTTAATTTCAAAATGTAATAATTATTATAAGTTCAATTTTAATTATGAATCTACAAAAACATAACATATCAATATGAATTTTAAATTAGTAGAAACCCATATTATTACAAAAACTCAAAATAATAATATCGGGTAATTTTAAACTTCAAAGGTAAACAAAATATATGCAAGGCAATTTTACTTGAAATATTGTAAATTACACACAGAAATGTAATAGTTTGCATTGCCACAAGTAAAATTACCTATACAAATACAGTAAAATTACACTATAAGGTAGAAATAGCAAACAGCAAGTAAATTTACACGCATTAAAAGAGTACTTTTGAGATTACCCGAAAAACAAAGTAAAAATGCTCTTTTTTTAAAGGTAATTTTTACATCTAGATGGTGTAATTTTACGCTTTCTTTTTACAGTGTAGTAAATTAGCTTACTGGCTAGTAAAGTTATGAGCATCTCCGATAGGCTTGTTAATATTTATTAGCATGATAAAATTGGAAAACAAAAAAAAAATAGAATTACTATGATTCTGTTTTCTGAAGTTTCAAATAAAATATCGTTAGTATTTTAAAAACATTTTTTTAAAGTAAAATAAATTTCTTGATTTCTTAATTTTTAATTTTTTCAATTTTGTTTGGTATATTTTCTCTTGTTTCTCATTATTTTTACGTTTTTCTTATGTTAAATATACGACCGATGATCAATAATAATTGTGCAATAAGGGCCTTTATATCGTATTACAAACTTTTTATTTTAAATTTTTATCATTTCTATAGTAAAACGTAATTTTTCAGAATTCTATTTATTGTATATTCAAATATTCTAAGTTCTAACCTGTTAAATGTAAATTATTGTCATTTTTTAGTGTTTTTTAAATATTATGTTTTTATGAAAGTATGTATTCTTTACTGAACAGTTAAAATTCATTATTTTAACATTTGTTTAGTTTGATTATTTATACATTGCATACTACTAAAATATACCACAATAAATACTTAAAAATTTCATTTTTTAAGTTATTTTTCTCTTTAATATTATAATTTAATTTTACAAATATGCTGTAATCAGCGTGACAACTTAACTATTACTTTGCAATTTCTGAGTTATCAAAAGTTTTTTCTAATTTTTAGGAAAGTTTATTAGCATATTTGGTCTTTTGGTCTTTTGCGACTCTTCAGCTTAGTTCCGAGAGAGCAATTAGAGTAGGTAGTTACCAGGTAGGTACCAGGGATAAATACCCGGATAAAAAAGGAATAAAAACCTAAAAAAAAAAAAAAAAAAATAGGCGCCACACACTTTTACTGCAAAAAAATATAAGTTCCTGAAAGTGTGAAAGCTAGATAAATAAAACCAGTTAGCACAATATATAAATAAATATATAAATAAATAGTTGGAAGTAAAAACTAATCACACAGAACGATGCAGGTCAGACGCAGCTGAAATAAATCCGACATCAGATCTGATATCGTTTCAAAATAAAATTACAAATAAGGTTCTACAAATAAAGCTTTACCTTATTTACTGCAAACAAAATTTTAGTTATGATTTTAATAATACACTTCGCTCTTTTCATTAACATACACACACGAACGTTATACGTTCATGATAACCCGAAATAAGCAATTTTCAATAAAAAAATTACAGTTGCTCACCAATACATTTTCGGGAGATAATCGCTACTGATTTGTGGAGAAACACCCTCTTTCGTTGAATCCCAGAATAAATAAAATCGAACAAGATAATGTAGATGCGATATAGAAGCTGGACGATTGCTCTTTCATGATAAATTGTAAAAATATAATATTGTTATCAAAGTTTAAAAATCGATAACTTAAATCTCAAGTTAACAAAAATTGTGCAATAAACAATTTCTTTTCAAAATAATCTTCGTTGGTAATGGTGAGGTAATTAATACCCACAAATAGTAATTTTAGAAGTTGTGGCTAAATAAAACCCAATAATATTTTCGTACTTAAATTAATCAAGACTGATAAATCCCGTTCAACGGTTGTAATAAAAACAAACAATATAATATTATAGTATTGATTAAATTACTAATACTAGAAAATTTAAAAACTATTTTTGACTTGCTAAAATTTGTCCTAATTGAAGCCAACACCTAAATCAAATTTGTCGTAAAGATACATGATTGTAAGGTTTCGTAGATTTTTACATTTAAGTAAGTTATTGAATATCTAGTTGATACCCAAAACCGAAAAGATTATAGATTAACTGCTTCTGGCCGAAATATAAAAAGAATTTTTTTTCTCCAATTGGCAAAAAAATTGTTTAATTAAGTATTTTTTTGGTTTTAAATTTAAAGTATAACATAATAATTATATTTTTTAATAAAATTAAGTTTTACATATTAGATGAAATTGAAAAATAATTAAATTCAAAACTTACATAAAATTGTTCAAAAACTATTTAAATTAATGATATAGTTTGCGACACCCTGTTATAGCTGATGTTTCGATTTTCAGAATCTCATCAGGCAAACCTGGAAAAATTATTGAAATGATTATAATAATAATCATAATAATTATATTTACAAATATTTTTATAATTTTATGGTATTATTTTTGATTTGTCAGAAATTCTCAGGAATATGTACTGTTGTGTATTTTATATCGCAGTTTAATTTAAAGGTCAATGTAAAGACTGTATGCGAAACTTTCCTGTTCACACCATTATTGCTAAACCTAGTTTACTTGTATGTTTTAATGTTAGTAGTGCTAAAAACACAAGTTTTCTGAAGTCTGTCGAGCACTTAATCAATGTTATTAAATGCCGAATACAATCGTGTAATTTTTTTTTTAACAAGGATAATTAAACTTGCATATCTGACATCGATGGTTTTATTATTCCATTTTTTAGTTATAAATTGATGTGTATTTTGGTTAGAGGTAGCTCTCACGTATGTTAATAAACCAAAATATTATCTTTGAAAATAGTTTTTATTTTAATATCGGTTTTCTTTTGTAATAATATTAATATCTAAGTCGATTTTTACGCGGTTTACAAATATTAATTTGTCGTGTACGCAATTAGTGCTTCATCTTAATTTTACGATGGCACTTTAAATTATTTTTGCACTGTTAATTTGCTAGGTCTCTAGTCAAAACTTGAAAAGCATTTCGGTGAAAAATGTTTCGATTGGAATCTTGATATATTCAGATCTAAACCATTTCTGTTCCTTCCTTTTAATGTTGATTCTATACAAAAATTATTATCGATATTTTTAATAAAATAAGTTAATATTTCATCAAATTTTCCAAGCTTTTAAATTCCACCATCATCATCTCATCAACAAAACTAATGAAGCTACAACAAAAAGAAAATTTTTTATGGCTTGTTTATAAAAACTACATTATTTTTAATTTAAAGAAAAAAATATTAGTAATGGCATAAAAATCAAGCACTATAACGTAGTATCAAGTACACTCCACAAATTAATCTTTTGTTATACGAAGAAATACACCATTTATCGCCTAGAAAATGCAGATCTAAGGATAAGTTTTGACGAAATGTTATAAATAATAATAATTTTAGTTATTATAATTTTTTCTCTAATATCAAACAATAAGTATAATAAAATTGAGAATAAATGTATTTAAGAATTTTAAAACTAAGATTAAAAATTAAGATATTTTTATGTAATCACATATTTAATCGAATGTTTTTCTCAATAGTCCTAATCTCTTATATACGTAAAACATACAACCTCAAACATAAATTTAAATGTCATGTCAAATGTCTTATTTGTTCGATTCCATGTATTTCTGACCTATGTCTATTAACTCCTGGGCTCTCACGGATCTGTCATTCCAATTTCCGAATCTCTTGTCGTTTCCGAAAACTTGTTGATTTATACTTTATATTTCCGACGGTTCAAGCACAATCCTGTTTGTATATTTATTTTACTTATTGTTCTTTGCTTATTTAATAAATGACCTAAATAAAATTAATCACCAAATACTAATGTTAGTTTCCGTTTTAATTACTTTCAACCTACATCCTATAGTTTAATCAAAACGAGAGAATTATTGCTTACTTTGTTAACTTCCACTAACCAGAATACTTTTGACAAATTTTTAACAAATTAATTTTATTCATAAAAACATTACGTTTTACAATAAAAAAAACCGTAAATACATCTTGGTGTGGTGATTAATTACTGATATTAGAAATTATGTTATTTATTCATACAATAACAACAAACAACTTCTATTGTTAGGGTTAATTTTTATTCAAGATATTCCAGAGCTCCATTTTCGACAAACAATCAATTACGTACAAGATTTTATATTAATAAATACATAAGTGCACTTACACTGTGGTAGCATAATAATAATTTCCTCTAATGAAATTTATAAGAAATAGTACTCTTAGCAAAATACAATTTAATTGTTTAATTTTGTGGGAATCTCATAATTACTTACTATTAATTTTTAAGTAAACAACAAGGAATTTAGTTCATAATTTAATAAGTACAAATAATGTTACATCAAACAGCTAAAGTACACAAATAACATGCATTTAATTATTTTACAATAAAAGGTTCGTTAGAGATTTATTTATTGCAAAGAAGCATTTGGTTAATTCAGCGGCACCTTCACAAAGATCCTCTTTATCAAAGTTAGCACATTTTGCAATAAATTTTTCCACAATTGTTTCAGTCATAAGTTTAGTGTTCTTTTTAATGTTCGTACTTTCAATTTGACTATTGTTATTAATTGCTCCCGAGTTTAAAATTAAACATTTGAGAAAGCATTTAAGATTTCTATTATCTGCTATTTCACCAGTAGATTGAAATTCAGATAAAACATTTTTGCTTACACTTTCCTCGGCAGCACATTTGCTTACTAAATCTTGATTTGATTTAAAATACAGTTTTATTGCGTTGGCAGTTATCTGAAATATATTTTATATATCAAAAATTTATATTTGAATTTTAGAAAACAATCAAGTTTAGCAACTTAAACCAATATAAAATAATAATAAAAACAGCATTGACAAATGTTAAATTAAATTTTACATACCTCATCTTGATGACTAACTGTCACAAATGTAACAAAAACAACAAGCGCTTTAATAAAATGCATATTGTTGGAATCTTTCGAATACTACTTTTATTAAATTTTAAGATTGTAAACGCTTGCGTTTATTATATTATATAGGAATCCTTCACGAATGTTTTTAAGGACTTGTGGGAAAAAGCACCAATAAAAATTCAGAATTTTTGGTAAATATGTTAATCGGTTTTTAACATTTTTTAATTTGCGGTCAACAGTTGAAATCAATTAAAAAATTTTGAGATTTTGTATCTTAGTGGAAACTGGAATAAAATAGCAATATTAATTTTACCTTGAGAGAAATTTCAACAATGGTTTATACAAAAGCATTTTGTAATAATTACTTCTGCAATTGAAATAGTGAACTATAGATTTTAAATTTTGATAACAATTAATTATTCAAAATTACACCAAAGAGGTAGTCTAAAGGTATTAAACTTCAATTTTATTAGAAAATTTAAACCTGGGTAGTATAGGTTAATATAAATTTAAAGCTGATAAGTTGAAAATTAATATTATTAGAGTACATGAATATTAAGATATTACATTTAATTATGGTATATAATTATTTGAAAATTATGAATATGAAAAAAATGATAATATTGTATATTAGTTTGTGCTCATTCCCACCTTTACTTTATTAAATCATAAGTAATTATTTAATAGTGTATAGTTGTTAAATAATATTATCTTTTTAAATATTAATATCAAATTAAAATTGTGCATTGTTAAGAGGACGGTTACGGTTTGATGCTTAAGTGCTTCGACTACCAAGCGGAGATCCTTGGTTAGAGCCCGAGTAGAGCAAAAACTTTATTCTAATCGTGTTCCCTGGGCGGACAATGGCAAACCACCCAGGTAATCTGTCTTGAAAAACCCTTCATAAAATAAAGTGGCTAGCCAAAACTCATTGTGGGTTGTAGAACTACTGTATATATTGAGATGAATTTAAAAATCAAACCAGATAAATTCCTAAATCCAAATTACAAAACAAAATTTCTTTGTATACTTTTTACCTCAAAATTAAAAATATTTCGGTTTAAATAAACTGGATGAGTGTATTAACGACCGTAGCTTTGAACCGTACAAGTCTGTAAACTCAAGAAGGTTCCATTTGTAAATTTTTTATTTTGTAGTTCATAGTTTTATTTTAGTTTATTGTACATTACTTTTAAAAGATTAAAAGAATAGTGCGCAATGTTAATTTAAAAAAATAATCAAGGAGGAGAAAAAAAAGAGTAGTGAAGGAACGATAATGAAAGGTTTTTTCACATTGATTTTGAGAGAAATTGATCTCTTGAAATTGCCAATTTAATTAAATAAAAAAGAAAAAGACGGATTTCGAGAAGGATTGGGCTCTCGAAACTACAAAGTTGTGGAAATAGAATTATAACAGAAATAAAATTTGGAAAGAAGATTAGAGAAGAAGAAATAGCTGTGGCGGAGCAAAAAACGGCGGCGATAATAAAAAAGGAAAGAAAAATGTAAAAAAAGGTATTGCGTTAATGGTCGATTTAAAGTTCAATTTTATTAATTTAAGTTTCTGTTTCTGTTTATGTTTATGTTGTTTTGTGTTCATAGAGAATAAAGTTACGGTGTTTAAAAACATTCAGTTATTCTTTTTCAAAATTACAAATTTTTAGATTGGTGACCAAACCACCAAGTACCACCAGAGGATTTATCTGGTTGGAGTGTAAAAAAAACACAATATACTAGGGATATATTGCTAAATAAGTTTCTTTTAGAGTTTCAAGTAAATCATTGTTACTTCATTATTACAGCTAGGTACATATATTTTTTATTACGCTTATGCAACAAGAAGAATTTAAAACTCAATCTCAAATTTACACGTGTTTACGTATCTAAATAATTGGTTTTACTACTTAGTAATCAATTTTAATACTAGGAGCGTTGAAAATAGCTTTAGTACTAATTACAGTAATAGAGACTAAAGAAAAAAAGCACCTTTAGAGGATTGTCATGCTTACCAACTCAATAATAACTTCAAGTTGTGATAGCTTCCTCCATTTAACCTGATGCAGGTTTTACCTTCTCTGTTCTTATCTTGTCTCACTTTTTGCCTGCTTTTTTTTAATAGCTCATGCGTATCTAAGCGATGCGTGTCTGTATAATAGAATTCATGGAGTTTAGAATTATCTAATAATCTTTATGTTGATGTCTGCTTTCAAAAGTTATTTTCTTATTAATAATTATTAATATAGTGCTTTTTTTAGAGGATATTGTGGCTTCCAACTACGTTGACTTTGTAGGAACACGCATTCTTTATAAACAAACACGGTATATTCTGCGGTATTGGTTTCATCACTCTAAAAGCAACTTATTGTTACTATATTAAGAAATATTATGTGTAAAAGCATCAGTAGCCGCATAGAGCTAGTGTCTATCAGAACTTTATCTCTCTGAACTTAGCTTATATAACCCTTATGGCGATATTCTGGATTACGGTGTAAAAGTAACTGTATCTATCAATACCAATTCCAATCTATTATACCTATCTAAACCTTTCTTTTTCTATTTTTGTAGGCACAATGGAGAAAATCTATTAAAGAAACCATCAGTCTCAATTCAGACAATTTTTTTTTTTATTGATAGACTTTGATCTGGCGCCTCAAGCTCAATCTAATATTCTACTCCATAATTTAACTAAATATTTCGTTTAGGAAATAAATATACAGAAAAAATAAAGTTTTCTTTGTAAATCGATTTCTAGTGAGTAAGTGGGAATTCCTGTCTTTATTCCAAAATAATAAGAACTGTCTTTTAGAGTTTTTATTAAAAGTGTCAGTTTGCCTCTCGTATTAGTTTTAGACATGAAATTATCTACTTTCTGGGTATTTAGTTTAACTATTTGGTATTGTATTGCTAGAGGACTGAATATGATTTTTGATTATTTTTTACACATAGACATATTAGTTATAAGTTCATTACAAAGAGTAATTTTTATTATATGGTTGACATAATTTATTGCTAATATATAATTATTAATTTGACAGTAATATGATTGTATTTGCAATTAATTTACTTTAAAGCTCTTGCTTCACATGATGGCCTGCAGCAAAATTAACTTTATTAGATTAACTCGCTAAAATCGTCTGGAATATATTGCTTTCTTAAACTTAACAAGTTTAATTTCCTTCACTTTGCAAATATATTATTATTATTAAGAGTATATTAATTTATCACAGATTACGTAAATGTTATTATCAGGATTGTTGATAGCCATAATATTTAATATAACTAACGGATTTTATCTAATACTGTCATTCTCAATTTTTTAATTGAATTATTCACTATAATTAATATATAAAACTTATTGTAGCATTTCGTATATTATATTATAGAGTAATAAAGTTGCAAGTTTGGCAAATAAATTGACCAATGAGGACCTTGTAAGTTTAACGTAATTCTCCGCTTAAATTTAATGCTACCTTAAAAATGTTTTTATACGAAATCGGTCGTTCAAGAGTATGTTATTAAATATTACATGAATGTGCTGCACTTTAATTGATTTAAACGACACAATTTGTCTCCAGGCATTGCGTATTGAAAATAAATGGTTAAAAGATTTGTTTGCCAGTAAACATTTCATTGTTTGGATAAATACTTAAATAAAATAAACTTGCAGTTTACAATAAATTATAAATTTATAAAAATATTGACGTTATAAATAAAAACGTTAATACCTATTTATATTAGTTTTTCAAAACAAATTCGGGCTAATATAAATTTTGAAATTTATTTTTTTAAGTTTAAAATTAAACACTGTTGGTAAATATACTATTTTAGCATTTTCCAAATAGAAATATAACTGTGAATTAAATATAATAGGTAGTTGGTAACATTAATTTTTAAAGGCAAGAAAAGGCAAAACTAAAATAATTTGTAACAGCCATGGTGCGCTACTGAATGACTTATTACTGTTCTTAACTGCTTAGAGATATCCTGGATCTATAATGATTGACGGTTCTATTTCTACTTGGCAGGTGCTTTTTTAGCAAGTTTACAGGATTGACGGACAAGAATAGCGTAGCGGAGCGAGTCTAATATTTATAACATTAGCTCCGAATAAAACATATTTATTGCAAAAAAAAAATTGTTAGTACATGTAATTAATATTACTTTAACTAAACACATGGCCAAAACATATCCTTGCGAAAAGAAATCAGAATTAAAGCAAGTATAATAGATAGTTGTAAGAGAGTCCCAACGATCAACAGAAAATTACTACAAATTTGTTACACATTTTTCTAAAAAAAAGTACTATTATACAAAGTCATATGCTTAAGTCAATCTGGAACTATGGCATCAAGTCGAGAATTTTACACCAAATTCAAACTTAGAAATGCTTGAAAGGTTCCAAGAAAAAGTGTCACCTACAATATTGTAGACACACTGAGGTACCCAATACCGTCATTCAAAAAGACATACCACTACCATATATTACAGAAGAGATCTACGATTGTAGCACGAAATATCATGAAAGACTTCTTAATCATCCAAATGCGTTAGCAACGGACCAGTTCAATAATGTAGACAAGGAGTTGCGTAGATTCATAGATTCGCGTCTGAAGATTTGACATATAACACAAAAAGTTAAAAATTACATTATACAGTCATATTATATAAAAATATGTAAATTATAGAGATTGCTTGCTAAATTAGTATTCTGAATGTTATCTGCATGTGTCCATTATAATAAGCTTATTGGTTATAAATAAATTTCTACTTATATTCTTAGAGTTAATAAAAATAAATTTTTACTTTAGCGCCTAAGTACTGAAATACCTTACATGCTGCTTTGACAATCTGACTTCGACAATTGATTGACATAAGCAAACTTTTTTCACTTATTAACATTTTTTATTATTTTTTTTCTTTTATAATATTACTTTTCACTTATTTTCACTTATAAGTGAAAATTTTTGTCAATATCTACTTTAAAAAGTAGGAAAGGAAGTTTGATAAAAAAAATAATACATATGGTGTGATTTAGTTTTCGAAGCTTGATAAGTTTAAGTTCTAATGCGCTGTTTATTGGTTACAAAATTGTATAGTTTATTTTTTCAATATTTTTAAATTCAAAATATTAACTAGCGAGATATAATATTTTCAAGTTTTAGTTTAAAATAATTAAATAGATAAACAATTCAATAGGTTAAAGTTATAAATTTTATACTTGTTAGAAAGGTTTAAAACTAAAATTTTAAAATCCTACTCCTAAAAAATAAAAAAAAGCTTTTTATTTTGGAAGGTTTATATTTTTACTACTCAAGTTGTGTTTGTCTAAAATTTGAACAATTATAATGTATTATAAAAAAAACGCAACCGCCCGATTGTTAAACGCGACTTAAAATATTGATTAATTGATTTTGTAGGTAATTTTTAATAAATTTCTTGCAAGTTGATTTTATTTTATATTTTATACATAAATATTATTTAAAAATATTAATAACACTTTTAAAATGGAAAATGACTTTTTCTTATAAAAAAAAAAGAATGACTAAGATGTAATCAGTTTAGAAAACCTTCTTAAACGAAGTGTATTACATATCCGTGGTTTACAGTCTATGTTAAGCAATAGGTTCTCTATGTGCATGGTAGCATTTTGAATGCATACCACATACTACATATGTACATAGAAACACAAAACAGAAGGATCTAATATTCGGTTACAGATAGATATGAGAAGATGAAAAAGGTTCACTACTAAAAAAAATTAGAAGCTGTTCAGCTTTCTATGAATCTACGTATTCTCGACGTAATGCGACATTGAGGCATTAGGTCAACTCGTAAAAAAACTTTATACACATATTTTAAATAAAACAATTTAAAACTTTTTTTAAAATATTTAATGCACGAAGTAGCAGAATATTTAATTAATTGATTCAAAAAGAACCTTTAATTCCGTGTGGTATATAGGTTTAATTTAGAATTTTCGTAGTAACTTAGAACTTATTTAAAAGTTATTAAATTAATAGATAATTCACCTAGAAAATAGAAGGTTCTTTGTGAAAGTTAATAAGGCAAAGTTCCTAGCTCTAGCGGTAACAGATAACAATATTAATATAATTATCAAGTTGTGAAACTAATCTACAAATTAAAATAAAAAAATTAATAAGTTATGTGTTATGTATACAATAAAGCTATACAATATGTATACAATAAATGAGAAAAACTTAACTTATATTGTGAATGTACTTTGCTAATTTTTATTTCGACTAAAATAATAGTTAATATCCGGCTAATTGAAGAATATTCAAATTCAGTATAAAGCAAAATAATTTATATTAATAACTTTTTAATATTATACAAGCATGTGTAATGTTAACTAATATTGAAAATTATTGATTTGTCTATTTTTAAACAAATTACAAATCATTTTAAAAGATTTCAGTATTATGTCCCTAGATGTCACATCGGGACAAAAGCGCAACTAGCGAAATCTCGTCTTGTAATATGGTTTTCAATTTTCTGAAAGCATACTAACTCTGCTTAGATCTAATTTTCTATACTTTGATGATAGTTTGAAGCTAAGATAAATTAATTAATACTTTCAAAATGGTTACTCTTTTTAACAAAAGTATTAACTAAGTTACATAGTAATTTAATCGAAAACTAAAAGGAATTATTATAAAATTTTATAATTTGTAAATTATGTACTTCTTTGTTTGAATTTTAACTAAGAAATATATAATTTATATAATTATTAAGAATTAACTTTGTCCAACAGAACAATTTAATCATTTTTGTAATAGTTCTCAAGGCTAATCTATTAAATTTTAAAATAAAAATTAAGCAAACAGCATTTTCTGTTTAATTGTCGGCTTTGTAAATATAATATCATTGCTAAACTGATAACTAAACAAAGTATATAATAATTTAATATTTCTAACTGGTAATTTTACTTGCAAGAGGTGTATTTGTTTTAAAGATTAAAATTATTTTAATAAAATTTAAAAATAGTTTTAATTACCTACTGATTCTAAATGTAATTATAAATACTAATATATTATTTGTCAAATAAAAAAAAGACTCATTCGTAAAACCGAAATCTCTCAATACATTCTCTGTACTTACATTACAACTTCTTATATATACTGATAACAATATAAAAAATAATTTTATGAAAATTACTTTAAACATAAATATGTAAGTACAAAATTGCTGTAATAGGTTTATTTGTATAATAAACAAATTAAAAATATAACGGTTCGTTAAAAAATATAATTAAGGGATATTTTAAAAGCAGTTGAATATAATAATATTATAGTAATTTAATATTATAATTAATTTTAATCTCGATAGACATTCGTATATGTTTGTATAATGATGTAAACAAGTCTCAATATGCACAGTTTATATATCACAATGCATCCCGCTAATTTCATAGTTATCCTTTTGATAGTAGCGCTCACATTATTAAATAATCAGGTAAAAGATACATTTTTCAATAAAACAAAATATTAAGCACTTATTTTAAATTTTGTAAATTTTACAATTACGGAATTACTCATTTATGTTTACTTTTAATATTATCAAACTTAACTTGTTTTTCTAATAATATATCAACATAATCTATTGCTTTTCACCCCATCCTACTCATTATTGTTATTTCGTGTTATACAAGTATAATACTAGTAACCATAATTTGTATATATTAAGATCAACTTAAGTTAAAATTTATTTTTAATAATAATTATACAAATTTGTATGTATAAATATTTATTAAGTATTTTTTACCGGTTATGCTTTGTAGTATCATCAGGTCTGCAATATATAAGATACTTGTCTAATATTGTTTAAACATTTTTATATTTTTACTGCAGGTTAATTTGTACAACCATTAAGAGACCATTAAAATTCACATATAATAATATCTACCGCAGTACATAAATTTTTTTTTTAATATTTTAACATTTTAACTTCAAAAAACAAACTCAAAAATTAATAGTACGCTTTATTAATAAGAATATAATGATAATCTAGATTAAAAAATTAACATGTCAATATTAATATTTTAATTGTTATTAACATTATTAATTCATAACAAACGGTATTTAAAAATTAATCGCTTTAAAATACAAATGTAAAATAGTTAAACAAGCTTACAAAAATTATATTAAGGAATTAGAAAATTAAAATTATAAACGCAAATCTAATAAAAATTAATAACTAACAAATACGTATCTCCTACTAAGTACCTATACATTTGTGTATTTTCGTTTCAGATAAAAATTAAAAATTATCTTACAAATTTAACAGATAAAATTATGTTATTATTTTAATTATTTTATTTTATGTTATAGTTGTCGTCGCAAATTATTACAAAGTTCATGAAGTTTCACGAAGAATACAAAGAGGCATGTTTAAAGGAAATTAATTTTAGTAAGAATGCTGAAATACTGGCGAAGTTTATAACAGTAAAAATCTAAATTGTTTTTTGTATAAATTTCAAATCAAGAGTATTGACTGAAGATGAAGAAATATGATATAAAAAATTTAAATAATGTAGATGTATCACAATTGAGTAAACATGTTAATTGAAACTTATTCAAACTTTACTAAAGCTGATTAGTGGTTATTAATACAAAAATTGTTTTGTTTGTGTAATCAGCCCGACGTTGTTCTTGATAGTTCAAAATTACCAGTGCTGAAATTTCATTCAACATTGATTATTTTGTAGTGGCTATTGTTATGGTATAAAGTGCAGAATTTTGTTTTATCAATATAAATCTAAAATCAATTTCATATAGTAAAATGTAAGCCTTAATTCTTAATTTTCTTTTAAATTTTTTTTTCAATGGTTGCCAAAAACTATCAGGTTTCTGTGATGCGTTATAAAGCTAACAATATTGTCACGATACGAAAATTAAAATTAAAATATAATCTAAGTAATGATTTTTTGGACTAATTGCCAACATTATATTGCACGAAAATATCAAATATTTTTAACGTTAAAAGTTAAACGTTAAGATTGTTTTTAAACCAGGTTAGACAAACTGAAATGGAAGACAATAATTTTTTGATAACAAATACTAATTTTTTCTAAGCTATAAGCTATTAATAATTCCAAATAAAAACCAAAAATTTTAGTAGTTTAAATGTAATTAACTGTAGTAATTAATGACAAAATTGACAATGATGTTTCTTTTTCTAATATCTTATTAATACACAACAATATTCAAGTTAGTACCAAGACTGAAAGACCCTTTCCAAAATTAATAATTAAAATATGTGGCTATGTTAAACAAATATTTCAACAAACCTAACTAATTAAAAAAAATTAAAAATGAGTTTTTTAATTAGATTTCTACGTACGTACATATGTATTCTTTACTTTACGGTTAAAATTTATTATTTTAACGTTTTTGTTTAGTTTGTATATTTTTAAACCTAAATAATTTTAATAGGATTACTTTAAAGTAGTAAATTCAACAAAAACTGAACTGAATTAATTGCATGACTCAATAAGGGGTACATCTTTGCTGCAAAGTTAGACAGAATAGATAAAAAAAAGTTATCAGTTTATTTTGTTTATTTTTTATAAAATTAATTTTATAAAAAATATTATCAAATTTTAATAACCTTAACCATATTATTCTTTGTTTAGATGGTTATCTCAAAAATATTAAAGATAGTTATCTCACTATCTTTACATTATAATAGTAGGATATAAACAATCTTAATAAAAAGAGCACAATTCAGTTTGTCGGTAAAAGATTCCCCGAATTATTAGGTTAATAATGCGACGCCTATTTCATTAAATATAAAATTTTTGTTCACACTGACTTGGTTGAAGCTAAAAAACTTGTCCAAGCTTCGTAGGTTTTAAAATATTTGCTTCAACTTTGTTCCAAAAAAGGATATAATTACTGCTCCACGTTGCGGTGACAATTGTAAATCAAATAGTTGCAATTCAAATTTTCAAAATTTTTTTTCAATTCCAAAATATTCCAATAAATTCCAATTTTAAATTTCGTTGTAATAAAATATAAAATGGTAACGTTAAATTTTTACCATACCAGCAAGGCAGTTGTCTTCATCGTCAAAATTTTTAGTTTATTCAAGAATTAAATTAATTATTTTATCAAATTTACCATCTAATTAATTTGTTAATCACAATTCCAATTCCAATTTTATCCAATTCTATAATAATTCTTTTATCTTGAAAAATGTATATACATCAGCTTCTGTCTCATTTTTATTTTCAAAATTAATCATCCAACCGTTTTTCAAATCACTAAATCCTATTATAAATTACAAACAAACTACATTTATCAAAGAAAATCACTTTTAATGCCAAATATATAAATTTATTAAAATTTCAGCGGACTCACAAAATTACACGTCTGCTGCGTTTACCATTTTTGGCAAGTCAATGAATCAAACTCGTTAAAAAATTACTTTTAATTTTTCACAAATTATAAAATTATTCAATTACGTTACTCACAAATTACACGTCCGCTGCATCGACTATTTTTGACAAAAAGCCCCTACTCTGCAATCGCTATTTCCAACCTTATTTCAACAAATTAATATTTATAGTTCAAATTCAAGTTTTAAAATTAAACAATTTCAAAATTATAAAAATTTTCTTTGACTCATTTTTGAAACACGACAAAATTATATTCGTATAATATACAATAAATACAATGTAACACAAAAAGAAAGCAATAATTAAGATATAAATAGAACAAATTAATATAAAATATAAAAAGACATAAAATAACAAAACTAACGATGTACTATTTTATTTTCTTACAATAATAAGGTTGTCAAGAAATTAAATAAATATTTTACCTGCAGACGCCGCAACAGGGTAATTTACAAAACAATCAATCAAATAACCCCTTAACGACCAAACAAATTTTAACAAAGAGTATGTTAAAAATTAACATCACGTTAATCAATTTTTAATCACAAAATTGTTTTTTTTAAAATTTATTATAGATCTTCAAGAAAAATTCAACGTGATTTAAAAATAAAGCATAAAATAAAAGCAGAACAAAAATTAACATTTCGGCAAACTGTTATAGTTTTTTTTAATTAACTTTGATTATTCTATCAATTAAACTGAAGGTATGGCAATATAAGCATAAAAATAGTTTTTTCGCATTTTGACTGATAATGTGCTGTTTTATTAAATTCAAAATCATTTAATAAAGTGGTACTTTAGCACATAGATAAATGTCACTGTCAATAAAAAACTATTGGCTTAACAATCTCACTTCTATAATTAATATTATGTAACTTACACAAAATTCGAATCAAAAAATAAAAATTAACTGCTGTTATGTAAATAAATAAAGCCGTGTCTGGTTACTAGATTACGAAAATTTTACACAAATATCTATTTAGAAACTTTTTGAATTAGCAATAACTCAAGAACGGCGCTAGATATCGAAAAACTCAGTAAAAAATTAGCCCCCTCGCCTCGTACCCAACCCCCGTGAATTATCGGTAGGAAGGCATACGAAAAAATTTAGACCGATCCAAAAAAAATTTACTCATAAAAGTCTAAATTCATATTTTAGATTAGATTTTCACGAAATACGAAAAAATTGTATAAACAAACCTCGCAAGAAAAGTAGTTTTACTAAACTCATATAGCTTTTAAGTTACTCGCTCACTGTGCTCGCTCAGACTTAAAAGCTGTATTCGTTTAGTAAAACTTTACTTTTCTAAACTTGTTGTTTAATATACTATTAAATTTACATAATATAATAAAGGTAAAATAATGTGCAAGATTAAACAAAAAATGTTTAATGAGTTTAAAAAAAAATTATAAAAATTTACAAACGTCGGATGCTGACATTTCGCACATCAATTTATTAGCGCCAATCTTCTACTTCAATTCTATGCTTTAGCTTTGTTCAGAAGTATAAATGTTATAAAAATTTAAAATGTAAATTATTATAGTAAAATGTATTCCTTAATATTTACCTTTATATCCACACATATTTTTCGTTACAAAATAAAAGTAATTTTTAAATTATTTGAAGATATGTCAAATATATTTTCAGTCTGAATATAAAGTTTCTTTTATTTTGCAACCACCTTTTTGATTTCTTTCAGATTACAGTTTATACTGTCAGCAGCTTGGTTCCATTTATATAGTTTTGTTTTACTCTGAAAGAATATTTTAGACACTTTTTTGCGTAAAGTCGTCACTAACTATTTTTCTTATCTCCTAATGTTTTAACATGAACTTTTCCTGCTGCAATAAATGCTACCAATTTTGTAATAATGCGGTTAGAAAACAATTCAAGTCTTTATCCTCAGTTACTTTGTCAGTTTTGTCTAAAAGTATTGAGTTTTATTGCATTGAGCTGCTTTAAATCACTTGATTCTTTAAATATTATAATAATGTATGTGCTGTGTGTAGAGTGGAAAACTTTAATTTCAGCACCTAATACTCTAAAGAAAACAAAGTTATAAAATTTAAAGTTTGTCAATAAAATGCATGTGCTTTTCAAAAATTAAATTGAGATTGAGAGAATAATTGATAAAAAATTTTATCTACAAGAGTAATTAATAGTTCATAATTCAATTACTACAGATTCAAAAAATTACATAATATTTGTATAATGCGTTAAAAGCAATTTGGTCATGACCACGCACGAATACGAAATAAAATTTAAGCTAGGTAACTTTTCTAACAAAATAATATTTAGTTTCATTACATTTAGAATTTAAAACATTATCATCTAAATGTCTAGAATCCATTCTTTTCTTTTTGATATTACCGTTTATTTCCTACTTCATTACTTTTTTCAAGAGCAAACCCTCCCATAAAATATAACATAAAAGTAAACCGTCTTTGTTTAACTGAAAGTAAAAAACAATTTAAAAAAAACTACAAATATATTTTATTTGATCATTTTTCTGAAAGCTTTTTGTATGTATAACTCTAATAGTAGTTACTACATACCTTTTTAGCAACTAAAATTTCAATTTAGTAAATATCGGTTCGGCAAAAATATTTTACAATTTTTATATTCTTATTTCAGTTTCCTAAAAAAGTAAATCTTTCTTTGAATTCTAAAATTCGATACCACACACGGGATTATCTTTTATATGTTTTATATGAGTTTGAGAACCAAAATGTGCTGTTTTATTTTTTCAGTTTTTAAGTATTTGTTATAATGGTAGATACCCATTGTAAACCTGTTAAAATAATTAGTGGCAGAAAACACATTCTGTTGACAAAATTCTATTTCACCTTTCTTTGAAGTTAAATTTATTTTCAAGCGTTGTTTGATAACTAAAGCAATTTAATTTAAACTGCACAAACGTCCAAAGTTGTTTTTCTATTTCAGATAGTTTTGGGTACGGTTTGTTTTAAAAACGCATCTATTTATGTATATCTGAAAGAATTTACATAACAATTAAGTTTCATAGAATTAATAATATTAAAATTTTATTATTTTAAAAATTAATTTTAGAAATTATTTTTGGTTTTACTTTAACAGTATCTTCGTATACGACTGCATTTTTATTAAAAAAATATATCATAAGTTTAGACTTTAGATTGATACTTATCGAATCTTGAAAAATCTAAAGCTTCTATTCTGAATACATTCCCCACACTTCAAAATGGTTTTTATACGACTGCAAGAGTAGAAAATTGGCGTAATTATTTTAGTAACTTCTGAGAAGAATTTTTATTATGTAAAATTTTATTCTAAGTTGACAACGGTAATCGCGAATTTTGCCTGAAACTAATTACTAACAGGTGTGTACATATTCCAATAATTAGAAAAATTATACATTCACCAATATATTATTGACATTATAGGTGCCTGTACAATTAAATTTAATATAATAACAGGAAGGTACAAAAGTTATCGAAAAAAGTGCAAGCTTTAGGGTGTGTCATTCGATAAAGCTATTCCATAAAACATAAAACTTTGTATTATGTTATCAGAGCTTAAAGTAAAATTGAAATACTACCAACTATAAATATTATCAGTTTAGTTTTACTTAAATGTAAATAAAAAATATAAAAGGCTATGTTTAAATAGAAATCAAATTACTTCTCTCAGTATACAATTAGTTCAGGCACGGTTAAAAGTTCAACTAAATAAACGGCATTTCTGACAAGAAATATAATAAAGAAACAAATGTCATTTAAGAAAAAACACCGTATTATACTACAACAAAAATTTTCTTACAGTATTTTGTATTTCGGAACCATGGAAAATAAAGACATGTTCGGAAAAATAACAATTTATTTTCGGCACGTCTCTGCTTTTGTGTCCCTTTTTTATTATCGACAACAATTAAATTGCAAGCTTTCCGATTGACATAAAATAGTTTTATGTGGTGCAAATTTAGTTGGCAGTCCGAGACAGTTTTCACAAATCCGTTTACTTGCCTTTGTTCCGATTTTAGTCTGTACCAGACGAGGGTTCCACTAAAATATAAAATACGAATCTTTGTTTTCCAACTTTAATAAAATGTTCCACTATATTTTATTTTAATTAATTTAGCTGCCCTTGTAGCAATAAAGTCTAATCTAACAATGTCAACCAAGTTGGTTTAATATTTATTATGTTTGAATTATTAATTATTTAATGGTTTATTAAAAAATTAGACGCTTTAATATACTGTGCAATATAAAATGGATATTGCGGTGATAAAATTTCTATTCAAACGGTAGTCATAATATATGACAAAAGTTTCAAGCACATAAACTGAGTGCAAACAGTTAGAAAAGTAGAAATATAAAGAATATTGACCATTGTAGTATTTATCTTTGGTTACTAAAGCTTAACGCTAGCTATAGCAGTATGTAGCTTGAGCTTTGCTAATCCTTCGAGCGGGAGCTTTAGCAGCCAGGCTCAGTTTTATGTCATTGTAAAAGCAGCAATATGCTGTCACATATATTGAATAACTTTTGTCAAGCTTGCTCTAGTAAGCATTTTAACTATTTTAGTTAACTTTATCTGAAGCTCTGCATTAGTTTTGTTATAGCTACTTAAATTTTCATGTAAATGTTCTCATTCTAAAATTAACTTTTAAATCTCATTATTAGTTTATTGATTAAACTACATCAGCAATTTTTGCATTCAATTCAGAAAGTTTGCTAATGTTATAGTTTTCGAAGAAACGTGAATTAATTTAAGGAATACTTCTTTTAAAATTGACCCAGGCTTATCTGAAGTAAGGTAAGTGTCTTTAATTTTAGGTTAAAAAATTTATAAATTTTAATATGAAAATTAAGCATTAAAGTCCTCTTAAATAAGCTTCTAAACTTTTAAAAGCATTTTATTAACATTACGGTAAAGTGCAAATTATTCGCAAAATATGAGAAAACCTAATTAAATGGATGGAGCATTTCTAAACCTTGCCCAAAAACATGTTTGTATGAAAATGTGTTGCTGTGTTTGATAGTCGGTTAACTAATGGCAAACAATAAAGAAAATTAATTCTGCAGACGTGGTGTGTGCGGTGTTCGCACGTGTCAACTTCTACAAATAATTAAGAGGTAACAATACGACACACTATAAAGGTGAAAGCAAAACCAAGATATAACTTGATAAAATTGCTGGGCTTTTGTGGTTTGACTTTATTTTAGAAGGTGAGGCTCAAGGGAATAGCTAAAATTGCCTCGTTACGGGTCATTTCAGTAGATACGGTTCTTGTTAAAATCGTCGGTATACGACTTTTGAAATTGTATTAATTGCGATAACATTTTTATCAATATTTCAAGAAAATGTACTTTATAAGACCAATTTTACTAAAAGCAAAAGTAATAATAGTAGAAAAACTACAGAAAAACTGCGTTCACATTTAGACACATCTTAAATTATCCTATTAAATTATACTTACTTAAAATGTTTGCAAACATCAAATTTCTAATAAAACTACCAACTAAGTATTTTGAATTTTATTTATAATAGTATATTATGGTATATACTGCATGATATATTATTTTATTTAAAACATTATTAATATTCAAAGCAAATTTTTTTGCTTTGTAATGTAATGTAAAAGAACTTTGGTCAAAGTAAATAAGTTCATTCTAATAATTATTTGAAAAGATAAACAAATGTAGATATCAAACCACCGTAAAGCCATCTTTTGTTAAAAACTCTTAACGACCTTGAAAAATACCATCAGATAGGCTCATTAAATTTGCAAATATGCGTATAAAAATTAAAATTTTAAAATTTTGTAGCAAACTTACTACACAGTCAAGTTTTACTTTTTAACAGTTTAGGTAAATTTTACATATTGTAGTGAAACAAAATATTTCGACCCACCCTGTGCTAAATTGTGAAATTTTGTTAATTTTGTTTTTTCAAAGTTTGAATTGGTAAAAGTTGCAGAGTGGGGAAAAAAAATAGAGATAAGAGCTTTTTTAGCCAACTATGGCCGACAGCGGGTGCGAAATTTTGTATGCCCGCTGAGTTTTGAGATTTTTTGAGAATTGTGAGTAATATTTTAATTTGCTTTGATTTAAATAAATAATTTTGATGCGAATGCATTATTGCGCTATTTTGAAAGCATTATTTTTGAGATTTGAAGTTAATTTGGATTATTTTGACAATAGTGTGTTGATTTAGATAATTCATTTTTGGAAAAGGTATATTTGTGAGTAATAAATTAGTTAGTAATAAAATTAAAATTTTATTTAACATTTACATGACATTGAATTTAAATTGCATTTTAAATTGGAATTACATTTATTTTTGGAAACATTTTTTGGATTACTATTTAATTTTAAAACAAGAAGAAATTTTTTATTTAATTATTTTTTTTGAAAACGTAAGAACTCTCGACCTCTTGAAAATTCCCAATTGCTTCCGCACACCAAGGTTACCTGAGCAAGAATAAGTGTGTGGAAATTTTCTACAAAAATACCATTACAATATACACGAACGATGGAGTGTCAAAGACTCTCAAAAAATAAGTTTTATTTTGTTAATTAAATTTTATTTAAAAATAAATTAAATATAAATAAATTATTATATAAATAAATAAATAATAAATTAAATTTTTACTAAAGCTTTCCGATTTTACAACAAAAATCAATGCTTCTTGTAGATTTATAATTTTGAGCATTTATGATCAAAAATGTTTCCTTCTTGCACAAATGTCGTTCCAAAGCATATGTATATTTCACAAAAAGTACATAAAAAAGAAACAATTTAAATTTATTATTATTTAAAAATGATAGTTTTGCTAAAGTTTATGTGAAGATATTTTAATGAAGTGCTGCAGCAGAGTTAAGTTCCATAAAACACGACATATAAGGTCAATAATAATAGTGACCAATAACAATTTTATGTTTTCTTTATGTTTAAACATATTTTTTATCTTCTGATAAAGGAACTTGATAATGAAGTGGTTTATCTCTCCGAACCTAACAAAATTGGAAAGTTATAACGGGTTAGTGCGACATAATTTTTAAGAACAGAACGGCAACGTGGCGATATTCAAGTACGATAAATTATTAATTAATTTTATAATTCGTCTTCTCTTATATTCAGAACTTTACTAACGTTACTATCAGTAGTGTACCAAGTTTGCATTTAAATAATATATCCTAGTAGAATGTTAACCTTGCTAGTTTACAAAACCTATATTAAATTCAGCTTTGACTTTTGATCACAGTCAATTTAAACTTTACACAACACAGCAAAGTTTTTTAAATTTAAAAAAAATTTTAAAGTGTGCATTTTTAATTTTGAATAAAGAATAATTATATTTAAATACATTATAATGACTATAACTAGGCATAACTATATAACTCATGTTTAAATAAAAAAATTGGAAATTTCAATTGTCATAATTGTTTCCAGGATAAATTTATTCAATTGTAAAAAAATAAAGCAAAAAACATTTTTGTTTAATCGTCGACTTTGTAAATATCGTTGTTAAACTGAAAGTAAATATTTAAAATTTAATATTTCAATTGGGTAATTTTACTTGTAAATGTTATAAGAAACTTTTCATCTTGTTTTAGCATTTTATATTACTTTAATAAATTATAGTATAAATAACCAATATTGCCTTTAAGTAATTATAAATTATAATTATATATAATTATATTATATATTATAGATTACATATCTATAATAATAAAAATTGTAATATAATAATTAATAAACGTTTAAAATATTATAACACTTTTTCATAAAAAAAAAAATTCCGAGATGTAGTAAAATCGTAAAAATCACATTTTTGTAATCTTCTAGAACCCTGACGTTCATATTTTGGAGTGTTAAGGCTTACTTTTATGCTTTTTTGCTACATTATATTATGTAATGACAAACTTGCTCTATAAACTGATAAAAGCACGAGAAATGAACAACAAACTATTTAGTGACATTAAAAATAAAAATTAACTATTAATTATTAATAAATATCTGTCGGGTATAATAAAATTAGAACAAAATTAACTATAATAGAAAATACAAAATTGCTATAATAGAATTATTTGTTTAATAAACAATGCAAAAACTAACATGTAAAATATTTTATAAATTACAATATTGTGATTTTAGATTTCACAATTTTAAATGATTAGTATTGAAAGCGACTATATTTTGTATTTAGGAAGGTTATGTATTTATCTACCTATATATTATGTATATAATTTGTAATAACGTAAACAAGTCTTAATATGCACATTTGAAATTTTTAAAATGTATTTTGCATTAGATTTCGTTGTTTTCATTTCATTAGTAGCAATTCCACATCAAAACCAGGTAAGCGGCAAAGCCTTTAATAAAACAAACATAAAATTTTGCTTTTGCTTTTTAAATTATGAAAATTTATAAATATTACTGGAATTAAAAAAACAACTTTCTAATTTAATAACATAGCATTACTGATAATTTTAATTTAGACCACAGCAGCGTATTAATTCAAGACGCAAATTCTTGAATGTTATTTAAAATTTTAGTTATTTAATTTATCAGATAGTATATTACGCAGTTACAACAAATTAAAGCTTTTTACGTTAATGTACGGTATTTTAAATTACTGTAAGTATATAATATTAAAAATTTTTTAGGGGTGCAGTTATAGCTTATAATTTCATCTTCCATGGCACTCGAATTTGTTGGATTTATATTTTTAAAGTCATAAAATTAGAATTCAAAAATATATTATTATTAACAGTACAATTGACTATTATTTATACAAAATTTACCATTTCAAAGTACAACATGTACGCTGACTTTCTCTGGGAAATAATAATTATAATCCCATTAAAAATATTTTATATTGCACTGCATCTTTATTAGTTTTTTATATCTTGACAACAAGATAATATATTAAGTAGCCTATAATATCCTAGGGCGTATAAATAATAATTCCCGCTTATTATGCCCTTTCATTAATAAAACAAATAAATCGTGATAAATATAAGCCACCGCAAACTAAGAAATTTAGCAAAATCAAATTCAAGATTTATAAAAAGTTTAAATGTTCACAAATTCAAATGCAGTGAAATATGAAATGTTGTATGCATCATGAGCATTACTCGATTTATTCTCTCGAGCAACTTAAAAACTCTCGGGCCTGGCGGCCCTCGTTCTTTTAAACTGTTTGCCTTCGACATAAACATCTTTATAATGCCCTTGATATATAAATAACTATAATTTGATGTACATATAAATAATAATACATAAAATCATAGTTACCATAAATAATGTCACCATCTTATGTTGAAAAACCACAGACCATAATACATAACATGTCTACTAAAAAATAAATAACTGTTGAAAAAGAAAAACGATGACTTTAACTTAAAATCTAAATAATAAAACTCTCATCTATTTTTATAGACAAATCTGAACTACTATTACAAATAAGTTTTTCCCACTTTACTTACATTATTTGTCAATACTTGTAAGCCGTAGAGTAATTTTTATTATAGTCGGTAAATAGTTTGTGATGTATTAGACATCTAATACATATTATTACACATCTTTAAAGTAATATAAAAATTATTTAGCAAATTTAATTTAATATTATATTATTTTATTTTAGTTTACTTTATTATTTTATATTTTACATGTTTACGTCGCAGTTTGTCACAAATTACTTTAAGTTTCATGATGAACACAAACAGGCATGTTTAAAAGAAATTAATTTCAGTAGCAATGCTGAAATTGCGTTTAAGAATAGAGGACAAGTTTATAACAGTAAAACCTAAATTGTTTTTTAAAATGTATTAATTTCAAATGATGCTGGAGAAATTGCAACAGAAAATGTTATATAAACAATTATAGTCAAATTAAGCATTTATATTTTGCCTATCTTTAAAAGAATTGTTTTTAAAACAAATGAAAAACAATATTATTCTTGTCACTTCGTATAAAACGCTAACCACAAAATAATTTACAACAAAATAGGTAAGTGGAAGTTATTCGAGTAAATCTTCTACTTCGATTGCTATATAGTATATTGCATTTCATCAGCAGGATTAATGATATAAATTTTCAAAATGTAAATTATTATAGCAATATATATCTTGAATACTTACTAACGTTTGTATATCGTCTTGCTTTGCAAAATAAAAGTAAATTTTAGATTATATTTGAAGTTATTTGAAATATATCAATATTAAAGATATATAGGGGAGAAGCTTGTAAGTTGACCACCTTTAACATTTTTGCTAATAACTCATCTTCAAAGTGATAGTTTTGGATGTATGACACCATTAGAAAGAGAACGTCATTAGCTAAAATTTTACTGAAGATATTTATTAGATTACTCGAAAGGCAAAGAAGTTATCACGATTTTCCCGAAGAGGCTAAAATTGTTTTTTTTCATTTATGGCATGTAAGTTGACCACCCTCTAAAAAGTTGCTGAAAAGTGAAAAAACTTAACTGAAATGGATTGATATACAAAATTAATATCTTTTATCGAGTTTTAATGGAAAAAATAAAGAAAAAAAAATAAAAAAACATCAACGGCTATCAACATCATCGGGTGATGATGATGATGCCTTCTTCTTCCGTTTTACATGTGTGGCAGCCTTTTCTGACGCTTTTTCAGGCTTTTCAGCCTCCTTGCGCATAGCAACGGCTTGCTTGCCCTAGCAACATCTTTCTTGCGTTTAGCAGCGAAAATTTTCAAATGTAGTCATCTTACATTCCCGACGCTTTTGAAACACAAACAAACACAAATACACAAACACAATATTTTTGGAATTGACTTTCTATTAATAAAATTCAATAGAATAGGTAGTTCAGCATGATATATTGCTTTGCCCCTACTTTACAAATTCATGTATTTTCACTCTTTTATGAAAAAAGTTGAGATTACACAGATTTTTACTTAGCAAGAGACTCTTAAGTAATATCAAATTGTAAATTAAAATGCTCTTTCTTTTACCTTACATATGGTATTCGACCCCTGGCTTCACGTACGCGCTTTTTGCATATGGTGCGATGTATTTCCTTGAATTTTAACACAAATTCTTTCAATTTTTAATTTATTTATTTTATTATTTTATTTTTTATAAAATAAAATTTTTTTTTATTTTATTAGTATTTTACAATTTTCACTTTACCACAATTAAAACAAAACGTCAACTCAACTTAATTTATTTTATTCTTACTTTTCAAAAACAATTAACAATTTAATTTTCATTGCGGGAATGATGTTTGTCCGCTCGTCTATTCGACGTCAAGGCATGAGCCCAAGTCTTGTACAACAACCTTCAAGCGCCACTCTTTTTAGTTTTATTTTCTCCCCACCTTATTTACAGCTAAAACCTTATCTATATTGCATTTTTAGAATAAATAATTTAATAATTTATAATAACATAATTAAAACTTCAAAACAATTTTACAAAATAATAAAATCATGAGTTTTATGGTTTCGAAACACGACAATATATGTATTTACCTTGCAATATCAACGAAAATTGTTCACTTTATGGTCACACGGAAAAATCAATATTTTTAAAAAATTATTTTTTTTTCACACTATTATTTTCGGAGCCAGTGCTCCGACAATTCACTACTAAACCACATAAAAATTGAAGGCTAAGTCAAAGAATACTATGACAGTTGAAATAGCGGTGTTGCTATTAACAGTTTTTTCTAAAGTAGAAGGTGGTCATCATACATGCATGGTCAACTTACAAGTATCTCCCCTATATATTTAAAATTTGATATTTTATTTCATTTTGTTTAAAATATAGCTTTTAAATCTTGCAGAGCAATACTGTGAAGAACATAAACGTTTACAATATAGTAAGTTTATAATAATTGTTAAAATCGTTTTTAAATAATTTTTTTTAGAATTATTTTAATTTATTGATGTATTCTGAAATTTTTGAATTTTTACCGTTCAAAATTGGTGCTCTAGAAATTAAAAACAATCAACAAATTGATTAAGTAATCTAAGCTATAATTATTGTGTAATTTAATTAAAATAATTTGTTGATTAAACTGCGACTTAGATCTCTATTAATATATTTCAAAATTTATTAAAAAATAGGCTAATAAAATTTACAAAATTAACAAAATTTACTAAACTTTTGTTCAAAGTTTAACTAATAATATTGTAAACAAAAGGCGAGTAAACCTCTTAAACAAATTATAACTGTTCTTAATTAGTTTTATTTTAAATTTGTATAAAATATATTTCTTTAAACAAAATTTACTTCAAAATTTAAATTATCCAGTATGTAATCTCTTTTAAATCCCATTAGACTCTCCAGCTTAAAAAGCTTTTAAAGTGCACTTTCGATCTATACAACCTGTTTATATTAGAGTTTATTTAAAAACTTAATTTGTTATAGCTATTCTAAAAAATTATGGTAGGTCTGTATACTTAATTGTATTCTCCTATTTTTATTTTCATTAAAATGTTAAAATTAAATTTTAAGATTAATAAGTAAGCAAATATAACAATATTAAGTTATTAAATTAAAATAGATGAAAACATGAAAATATATCTAATATACGTATAGGCAAAGCTATAATGTGATTATTGTAGTTTTAAAAGATGGAACTCTAAACATTTTTAAATAAATTAGAGTTTGATCTAAAGTTAAATGTTATTTTTATATTGACAACATGAGTAGTATAATTTAAAAAGAAACTTGCTGCTTTCTTATTATTTCAGCAAACCCAGTTTTCTAATATATAAAATTAAAAAAAATATTTTGTTGCTTAAAATTTAAATTTGAAATAATTAATCAAAAATTAAATTGTGTGATCACGACGGTACAGTAAAATATTAGATTTAAAGTAGCTCTCGAGCTGTCGATAAGTAAATCTTCCTATTTAATGTTACTAAAAATTAAAACATAATTTACATTTAAAAAACCAATTTTAAGATTATTTTAATTGATAAATATATACCTACCCCAAAATGAAATAGTACATACCATAGCAATATGTATAAAACTGAAAGCTTTTACCACTCATATCAGACTAGTATTTGATTACAGCTTTTAGATTGTAGATTGTTGACATAAAACTAATATCGCTGATGTATCAAAACTTATACTAAACTGTTTGATATGAAAAAACTGACCCAGTTCAGATAAACTAAATAAAACCAGACAATTTGTTATAATAGTGGTCGGGGCCTTTAAACCTAACTGTCTAAAAGAAAACTCTTATCCCTATTACTAAAACTTTTACCCGACTACCCACGCCTTTCAAAACTTTCTTTTTTTCTATTCCTAGTCAAGCCAATCATAAATTGCATTCTTTGCAAATAAGCAATACATAAAACTTGCACTTACCCAGAATAATTATTATGTATTATACAATAAATAAAATTATTAAACATACTATGCATTAAGAAACATATTTTCCATTTTTTTTAAAGTTTAAACAAATATAAATATGTCTTGCAAAAGTATTTCGGTATCTCGTTACAAAACTTTATAATGAGAATTTTAAAATTAAAAACAAATAAATGAAATTTTTTTGAGTTGAACTTTCTATTCAATTTTTAACAATAATAAGTAGTCATGATTTCAGTGCTTTATTACCAAGAATGTTACTACAATATTTACATAATATTTCCATTAAATTAAATTTGAGTATTATAGCATTCTCAAGCTATGAAGTCTACAAAATTACGCTAAATTATTACAGTTAACAGCCTGGCACCCTTGTATTTACAGCTACCAAGCTTCACGCCATAAACGCAACAACAATTGAATGTCAACTGGGGTTTCTATCCTAAGGGTTGGATTACAACGAATAGGACCTATATTTGCATAACAAGTGCCCACGATAGAACCTCTTTAGAGAAAAGTTGCGTATTTAATAAAATAAAGTTTGAATAAAACTTTTGAAAGTTAATTCCAATTGTTATTTTCTATTAAATTTGAACTGGAAAACAAAATAAATTTAAAAATGTCTTTTTATTAATCATGTTTACAATAAACTTGTTAAAATAAATTGCTTTGTTGTAAAATTTTCTTGATAATTAATTTTTAAATGGTATATAGGATGTTCTTAAATATGCTTAAACATTTTCAATAATTCACTCTTGAGATAATTAGTATGTACCTAGGTATTATAATTAATGGCATTATTTACCATTTCTTTATTTTTTTATTAAAGAGAAGCAACTGTCCAAATTACTGGAAAATATAACTTTCACTGTTTGCCGTGGGTTCATATTCATCGAAATGAGCATTTATAATTTTATTGACGCATTTTATATATCTATTTAATATTATTACAAAAATTCAATAATAATTACCAAAAACTGAAAAGATTGAAATTTTAACAATTTTAAATAAGCGTTTAAAATTTTAAATTATACGACATAATATAGTCTTTTAGTTTATTAGTCTTTTTAAGTTGTTAGTCGTTTTTTTATATCGCCTATGTAATAAATCTTCGAAAAGATAAAATTTTTTTTAATGTTTATTATGGTAGTTTTGTCACAAAAGTGATACATTTATCTACTATTGAAAACATGCAATTGGGTTGACACGAAATAGTTTAAAATTACTAAGATTAAATGTAGTTACTTACAGCTAATAATTCTTTTTTGCTTGAATGCATTGGATACTTTATTGCATAATAACATATTTTAATTTTGCTTTATATTTAATTAAACGAAGCGTTTACTGCAGCTAGAATAAAGGTATAATTAGAAGCAGTAAAATCATACGCCCGGTTTTTCAATCGTTGGTTAACTTTTTAGTTTGGTTACCTTCACTTGCAATTTAACCTATAGTTAGAATTTACTTGCGTTTTTCAATTTATATTTAGGTGTTGGTAAGGTAACTTCTAGTTTACAGTACATCTGAACTATTAAACATGATTATAACCCTAAATATTTGAGTGTAGTTGGCAGTAGGTTGACAGGTGTCGTTGTATGATTGTATTTATTGGTGTTCATAATAATAAATTATTGTTTTTCATTTTTATTAAAATCTGTTACAAAACGATAAGCAATGATAATTTTAGATTTTTATTAATAGTTATATTGAAATATTTGATATAAACAAATACCTATAAAATAAATAATTATAATGCTATCTTATATAGGTATTATTCTTCTGATATGGAAGCAAATAGAAAATAGCGTGTTTTAAATTATACTCAAGAGGAAGAAGAACTTTTGGTTACTATTGTAGAGCAACATAAAAATGTTTTAGAATCCGAAAAGACTGGTGCTTTTACTTGGAAAGAGAAAGATGCGATTTAGACCTGAGTTGAGAATGCATTTAACAATATTAATAAAAGAAATTTGTTTTGTTAATATTCAATTACGAAAAATTTCAGTATAATCACATTCAGGTGAATGTATTTTCACATGTGTGCAATTCAATGCACCTACGCGTTTGGGAAATTTGACGATACTATAAAAATCTTTTCGAATTTTAAGCACTTCTTCATTTTGAGGCATTTTTATATATTGAGGTCGCAAACCTGTAAGAACTAAACTGACTCGTAATACAGTTTTACTTGCAGTAGATTTGCTAACCTTAGAAAAATCTCCAGTAGTTCTTAAAAACAAACCACTTGCATAAAAATTCAACGTTACCAATAGTTGGTCTCGAGCAGAAACGCAATGATTTCTAGAGTAAAAATATGTTTATTAATATAACGTCTATTATTATTGACTAGGATAAGAAATTAATCTTTCATCTCCTCTAGTATATTTTCTAATGTTCTTGGCGTAAGTCGAAATCTATTAAAAAAGTCAGTACTATTGTATTCTTCAAAAAACTTAGGCCTGTAAAGAATTTTTTTTGGCCTCCTTATTTCTTCATCAATGCAATACCTATTAATATCGCAATCGTAATAATTCATAGATAACAAAATTAATAATTTCAAAAAATTAATTAACTTATTGAATTTTTCTGAATGAAAACCATGAAAACTGTCACAATTTACTGTTATAAAATGTTAGTAATTCGCCAACCTATAGTTAACCCACACCCCAAGTGTTGGTAAACATAATCACGACGTAACCAACACTTTACGTTAACCTGCAATTGAAAAACGTAATTTTTAACCTAACTAATAGTTAACTATGAACTAATAGTTAACCAACGATTGAAAAACCGGGCGTTAGAAGGGGAAGCGTAAAGACATCGACTTCGTTTAACTAAATTATGCTCATTACAGAGTTTAAGTTAATTTTAATCTACATGTTGCAAACACCTAAGCTATAAAGCCGACTAATGTTAAAAAATAAAAGTTTTGATTAAAACTTAAGTTTTGGCAATATAATTATTCAAGTTTACTATGTTTATTATCCTTAAATTATATATTAGACAAGGGGAGTTAACTAAACATCAAACTCTTAAATTCATCAAAATTTAATATGAAGAAAGACACTTTTTTATTTTTATTTTACTTATTTCTACTTGCAAGATTTTTATTCGTTCTTTTTAAAATGATAATGTTAACAGAATAATATCTTCTAATTTATTGATCGTAGCTTCATAAATCTGTAGATATGAATGTATGGCTCTACGGTCGAATTTTGAAAAGAAACCAAAATTTAAATTTTTGATTTTCAATAAATTAAAATAACACTAACTTACATAATAATTTACATAGATATCTTTAAAAGCTTGCTAAATATTATTAAATTTAAATAACAAATAGTAAAAGAGAATTTAATTTTTTGCATAATCCATGCATTAATAATAAAAAATTGCTTGTTGTTTATCCAAAAATAATAAAATTGCTACGCTTTTTTACAAGCAGAAGATTAGACTAAGAATTAATTTTAATTAATTTAAAGAGGAACAAATATTAAAACTTGGTTTTAAATATTTTTAAAACTATTATTTACTACTTGTATACTGAAATAATGTGATTAACTTCAAATAGTAAGGTTAATAGTGTTATAACTTTAATTGTAGAACCATTAAATCTGGAAATGAAAACTGGGGTGATTGAAGTGGCAATTTGGATTATTGGGCACATTCCCGAAGAGTAGAGAGTTACCAACAAAGTTTAAATACATAAAAAGAGTGACATAGTACGTTGACTGTTCCAACTATAGAAGATAACCAGATAACTAGAGAATAACCCATAAAATAATCACAATTTTTTGTTAAAAGCGCAAAATGAATGCCGTAGAAACAGGTTCCGCAATGACTGTATATTTACTATTTAAGAGATAATTAAAAAACGTAGAGAGTTTAATTTACCACAAACGGTGCTTTCATCTACTATGAAACAGCGTTTGATAGGTGAACAGGCAAAAGCTATAATCATCAATAGATAATTTTCCCGATCTTATTAGGAATGCTTAAATGTTTTAATTACATAGACACTAAGATAATTATTAAAAATGGACCATTCCAAAGATAAAAAATCTTAGAAATTAATCAAGGAGCTAGACAACGGTGTCAAATGTCACAAGCAATGTTTATGACACACATCGACGTTGCCATTCATCAATTGTAAAGAATTGATAAAACATTTTGAGGTTGTAGATATAACTTTGGATACCATATTGTTTGCCAATAATCCTACACTCTTTGCCAAAATAGACACTAAGTAATTTTGCTAAAAACTATAATCTAATTATATTAGAAAGAAAATCAAAGGTTGTCACATTTACAGATTGCAAACACCAAAATTATATTAAACGACAAAGCCTTAGAGCATGCAAAGAACTTTGACTATCTGGCATTCAAGCTATCAATAAGGACAACATTACAGATATTGAAACAAACTTAAGCAAATTACAATACATATGCGGCACCATTAGAAGGACCCTAAAAGGTACTCTGCTACGATTCTGTTAAGTTATATAGCTTATCTTCTTGCAAGAGCTGGATTATAACTCAAAAGTAGATAAAATAGCTATAAACTGCTGAAGGCTGTTCATCTATAAAATGAACAATAGTTTCATACTCGAAGGAATACTATACTACACTTCTGTAAGCAAGAAAGAAGTGGGATGACTAAAAAGGAGATGGAGAGATCAAACAATATAAAGTATGAAATTGAAACAAGCCACCCATGGCCTAACTCTTGATGAGGACGACGATGATTAAATCTCACTATATATTAAATAATCAAATTATACAATAGATTATAATATGTACATAAATATTATTAATATAATAAATAAAATATCCATTAAAACAAATATCCTCTTGGTTGTCCGTTACCGGTACAATCACTTTCAAGTAAATAATACACGTATATAATAACTTTTCAAACAATTATTTAAAAAATGTTGTTCTTTTCAATTAAGTTCAATTATTAAGTTATCAAAATTAATTCAAAAGCAAAATTATTTAGAGACACTTAACTAAGTTGTTTACAATATATTTACTGAAAGTGTTTTTCCGTAAACGTTCGCGTTTCTTTACTATCTACAGCCTTTGTTCTTTCAAGCATTTGACACGTACTGCATCACAACCCAATTCTATTACTAACTAAATGGGTTTATATAAAATTACTTCTTTTAGTACTAAAATAGAATCTATTATTGCAATTTAATTAATACACTAATTAAACAGCACTTCTATTATAACCAAGTAAATACAATTTGTGGAATTACAAACTTCAATAATTAAACAGAATAACTTCACAATATACATATCTACTATACTACAATACGAAAAAATTAAGCTCAACGCGATAAATTTTCACTTTGCCATGTCACCAGTCTAAAAATTAGATTGAAGATTTAGGGAAGATTCACTCAAATATTATTCAATAAGAAAATACTCTGTAGTCTGTACATTGTAAAAGTGTTCTATCTGTTATAAAAAAGCAACTCAATATTTAAAATTCTTTGAATTTTAAATTATCAACTTTTTCTTTCTTATTAAATAATAATTTGAACGAATTTTCTCGCAATTTTGAGTTGCCTCGCTTGACTCTTTTAAACACAGATAGTTTTAAAATATGAAAAAATAATTTCCGATGCAATTTCCAAGACCGTTACTGTATATTAAACAAGTTGAAGAGATCTGAAGTGATCAAAGTAAAATAGTGAATATTTTAATTTTTTTGATCACTTTTGATATCTTTCATCTATTTGAGGATGCCATAGAAAATTTTGGTTGAATTCTACAACTCAGAATTTTGTGGTTTCTATATTATTTTTTAAATTTCCTATTTTAACCATAATCAATAGAAAGTTTTGGTTAAATGGATATTCTGAATAAATAATATGGAAAGAAGCGCAAGTGTAAACGTTAGCGCAAATATTCCGACGCGCATTAGAAACCGGGATAATGAGCAAGTGTTCGAAGGTTCTACATTGCTACTAACACTAGAACCTTTAATAGAAAGAACAACGAATCAGATTGAACCAAATGAAATCATTACAAACAGCTTGTCTTCTGGATCAATGATCCACAATGAGAGGACCGCTGCGGGAAGGATTCGACGACGCATTAAATGGACTAAAGCAATGAACATTGAAGTAATGCGAACGTTCTTTGAAACAAATACATGTAACGAAAGCCCATTGCCAGGATGGAAAAAAAAATTTCATATGGCAATGATAGAAAAATTTCCAAATTTAGATCTATCAGAACAAAATGTCGTGGATAGAAGAAGCGTGATAATAAAAAAACAATATTTGAGTAAAAACGAGATGGATGAAATTTGCAGAAGGGTTGGAAATACAATCTACCAAAGTGAACACTTTGAAGACGAACTAGAAATACAAATTGAAAGTGAAAATGAAATAGTTCCAATTGAAAATTTGGACAAAACTGAAATAAGTCATTCAGATGAAATTTATAAAAATATAGAGGCAGATTTTTTATCAAAAATTGAACTATTTGATGGCACAAACCCTTTAACTAGACCCAAAATTTCCAATCTACAATTTTCGAGTTACTATAAAATTAAAGGTATTTTCGATATTTTAGACAAAATAATTAGTGTGCTTTTAGAAAACCATACGTCAATTTATTATATTCATTTGGCATTGTACTGTGCTGCAGCAGTAATCACGGAAAAAAATGGTCAGACATTAATAACTGACATTCCTATAAATAAAAAAGTTAAGGAACCTATTTGGAAAACTCGCCTTATCAAAAAAGTGAATAATTTAAGAAAAGACATTGGAATTCTCACAGCATTTAAAAATAGTTTTAACAATGTCGCACCTAGAAAACTCAACCAAATGTTCAGTAAATATAAATTAAACAGGCAAGATACAAGATTTGAAACTCAATTAAATGACAATTTAGATCATTTAAAACAAAAATTAAAAGTTACTGCGCATAGGCTAAAGCGATATACTAGCGATATACCCACAGGAAATTTGAGAATAAAATTTACTTAGAAAATTCAAATAAATTTTTTAGATATTTAGAACCTAACCCTAAAACTCAAAATTTCCCGCAGCAAAATAATATGCTACACTGTTGAACAAATCTTTGGAACCAAAAAAGTAAATATAATAAACAAGCATCTTGGATAAAAAAACTGAAGGATGATTCAACCCCGTTAGAATGGTGTGAAAATGAGCTTATAACATTAGAAGAAATCACTAATGCTATAAATTTTTTTTCTAATTGGAAATCGCCGGGATTGGACGGAATTCAAAATTTTTGGTTAAAAAGATTTAAATCAGTTCAATTACATTTACTCTTTTGGTATAACGAAGCATTGAATGATTTCAGTTATTCCGGATTTCTTATGTACGGGTATTACATATATGCTATACAAAAATGGAAACCCTTTAGAACCACAAAATTATAGACCCATTACCTGCTTACCAACTATTTACAAAATTTTTACATCTATTTTGGCCTCCAAAATTGAAAATCACTGCAAGACAAATGACGTTATGTGTATGGAACAAAAAGGGTGTGTTAAAGGTTCACAAGGATGTCGAGAATTGCTAATCGTTGACACAGTAATCACAAAGCTAGCAAAGGACAACAAAAGAAATTTGCACATGTGTTATATTGATTACAAAAAGGCTTATGACTCTGTTCCTCACGAGTGGCTTATCGATATACTAATAATTTACAAAATTAATCCTAAAATTTTAAGATTATTATCTTCGATGATGTCGAGGTGGAATACCAATATCATGAATAACGGAAAAATACTGGAATCAATTAAAATCAACCGTAAAATTTTTCAAGGAGATTCCCTGAGTGCACTTTGGTTTTGTTTAGCTATAAATCCACTTTCGACATTATTGAATGATTCTACATCAGGATTTAGGCTTAACTTTCGAAAAAATTGTACCATAACGCATTTGCTTTACATGGACGACTTAAAATTATACTTCAGGACAGAAGATCAACTTCAAAATTTAATAGAAAGTACAAAATTATTTAGTCGTGATATCGGCCTGGAATTTGGTTTAGACAAATGTGCAAAAATCAACATAATATCGGGTATTCCTATCGCAAATACAGATATTCTGAACAAAATTCCTCAATTGCTACCGAATAAATTTTATAAATATTTAGGAATGCAGCAAAATTTTGTTCTAAATCAAACATTTCTAAAAAACGAATTTAAACTAAAATATATAAAAAAACTAAAAATTTTACTCAAGTCAAAATTAAACTCTCGAAATATGATATCAGCTATAAACTCGTGGGCGGCTCCAGTCATCATATTCTTTTGGAGTTTTATAATGGTCGAATACCGATCTTAATGCCGTGGATACTTTAACTAGAAAAATGTTATATAAATATAGATATTTACATCCAAGATCAGCAGTTGAAAGACTGTACATCAAAAGAAAGAATGGAGGACAAGGTCTTATAAATTTATTTAATTTGTGTAAATCTATAACTAAATTATTACGTGACTATTTCTACTCGTTGAACACTTCCTTAAGTTATGAAATCATTAACACTGATAATCATTTTAGCGGTCTAAATTTAAAAAATAGATATCTTAACTGTGAACAAAAAAAAGATTTAGATATAAATTGGAAAAATAAAGTGCTTCATGGTAAGCATCCGACAATCTTAGATTCCAAAGGAATTGATAAGGATTTGTCAGTAGAATGGCTTAAGAGAGGATTATTACATCTAGAAACCGAAGAATTGATGTGTGCTATTCAAGACGGAGTTATATCAACCAATAATTATAAAAAGCACATAATGAACCTGGAGGTTGAAGATCATTGTCGGAAATGTAACGTCTTCAACGAAACAATAGAACACGTGATAGCTGGTTGCTCGTACTTGGCTCCTACTGACTACCTCCGAAGACATAACCAAGTATGTAAAATATTGCACCAACAACTTGCAAAAAAAGTTGTAACAAATTTTATTAATTGCTCGTACTTGGCTCCTACTGACTACCTCCGAAGACATAATCAAGTATGCAAAATATTGCACCAACAACTTGCAAAAAAAGTTGTAACAAATTTTATTAATTTGTTTTTTTTTCTTTGCGCACGTCACTGCGTTCAAGCTTAGCGCGACGCATATGATTTTTCAAAACTGCGAGTTTTGATAACGCTTTTGCTAGGTTTTTTTTGATAACAGGTTTGACACGGTTAAGGTGATATCTCGTCTGTAATTAGGAAGCACCTTTCTTTTTTGTTATGAATTTGGATACACCAATTATTCCAATAATAATTGGATAAGAACGAAAATTGCAAGAATTGAAATATTCTTAATCACAACTGCTTATCATTATAATTTGGTTTGTGCCATTTTTTGGATTAATTACGGACGGAAAATTTCAACGCAATTGAAGATTCTTCATTTTTCCTTACTTTACATCACGTCTCGAAGTTGTGACTCCCAGAGTTCCTCCTTTTTGGTTCAAGTGCAGGGGTACCGCAGACTTCCAAGCGTTAACGGCTCAACGTCATTTTTTTCGAAGTTCGAGAGCTGGACAACGATTGCGATTACTTGCATCACTTCATAAGCTGTTGGTTTCCGTTAGGTGGAAAATTTTGTATTGATAAACTTTGTAATTACCCGGGTAAGTGTTTTTTCTTTTCTAACCCAACGAGCCACTTTTGCGAGCAGCTTTGATTTCTCATTCGACACTATAATATTTTTTGAGTGTCATCATAGTTTTTGACAATGGTTTGTCAGTGCACCCGAACATTCGTTTGAGGACGATTTTTTGTCATAACTTTTTGCCAACTACGCCGATAATTGTAAACGATTGGCAACCTTTTATACTTTTTTTGATCTCTTGTATTTAGAGTTAATAAATACGCTTTGTTTTAATTTGTGTTTCTTTTCGGGGAAGCCGTACTGCAGTATTCAATTGAATTCACACTCTCGCTCACCGCCCTAAATCGGTTAGCTTTAACATCGTGGGCCTCTTCACTATTTTTTTAAAAATCTGGATTTTTCCAGAGTGTGAAGAAAATACTGTCTTCCTGCAAAAGCAGGTAGAATTTTTATTTACAAAGTTGGTTTGTTAGACAATTTTAAACCCTATTATGACTATATTTCTGAACCTGTTCTTGAAGATGAATCTTTCCTTTTATACTGGGACAGGTTAATACTAACAGACAGGGAAGTTAGTCATAATAGACCTGACATTGTTTTAATCAATCAACGAGACCGAAATGCGATCATCATTGACGTTTCTGTGCCTTTGTCAAAAAATGTGTTAAATACAGAAAAAGAAAAAATTCGCAGATACGAGAAATTAGCGATGGAAATAATGAGTGTAAGGGGTCTAACTAAAATTTTTATAATACCAATAGTAATATCGGCTACTGGTATAGTATCTTCAAAATTTAAAACCCATCTGTCCCATTTAGATCTCTCTTCAAAAGTATTCCCGGAAATGCAAAAGGCAGTAATTTTAGAAATATGCCACATTGTTAGAAAATTTTTAAATGCTGTAACGTAACAACTAAACAAATTTTAAAATATTTAATTTTTTCTCTAAATTATATAAATGTATCTAATAATAGTTAAAAAATATGCAACACATAATATAAAATATAGAATGGTTGGAACTAAATCCCCCACTCTATATTCACTTCACAGTGTATGAATGTGAGCTTTAAAATAAATAATAATAATAATAGTTTTATTTCCAACAGGCAAAGTTCAATAAACAAACAAATTACAGTACAACAAAAATGAACAAAATAAATGTTTAGTTATTATACAAGATTTTTCAAAAAGAACTTTACTAAAGATAATTTATGATCTTGTGACAATTTTATCATAAGTTTTTCTCACAAGTAATTTAAGTCTAGTGGTTCAGTTTAGAACAATACGTGTTCGTCTCGGTCGTTCAGCTAACAATATTCCTGCTGTAAGTGACAATGTTGAACAAGATCCAAATTTATCAATTTAACGACGTTTTCAGCAATTGGACGTATCAACGACCACCTGGTGAATTTAGCATACAGATTTTGATTTAAAACCTTATGAGGTTCAGTTAGTGCAAGAATACAGCCAGCCGACCATGCTATTTGTTAACAACGCCACACAGCGACTGTAACAATTAATTTATTTTTGATTTTTCTGAAATTCTTTGATTGAATAATTTCGCGTAATTCTACTTAGATCGCGTGATCTAACGCTGTGAGATTATTTTGTGTAAAGCTATGAGAAAAATCGAGGCTATGCAGATAATTCACAATCTATTGAAGTCTTGAAAATCAATATGCGGTGCGTAATTGGTGCTATAGAGTCGCAATTATGCAAAAATAAAATAGAAAATATAATAGAAATTTTTCATATAGTTTAATTTAAATTTTTAATTTTTAAGATCGAAATCTGTATGTCTTAAATACAGACATTTGTCCGATATTTGGTTTTCAAAATTGTAAACTTTGTACAACATAATCATATACCAATAAAAAATACAGAACTTTCATCTAATATGAGTTTTATTTGAAACCTTGTTAAAGTCCTTGTTGAAAAACCCTATATTAAAATTTTTATATTAAAAGAGATTATAATATAAAGCTTTTATGTTATTTTTTTTATTTTTTTTATAACATTTTTTCAAAATTACATTGAAAGACTATGTAAAGTGTATTTATAATAAAAATTCATTATTTTTTTATAGAGAGTAAAACTTTTCCATTATTTGTAGGATATTTATGTACCTAATAAAAATGTTCTGGAAGTCTTTAATCTTTTTATATAAATTTGATTTGGTATACAACATAAAAATATTCATCAGAAATTTTTTGCTTGATAAAATATAATTTTGAAGTAGCTTCAAAAATAACTGTAGACGGTATCCTAATTGGAATATCAAAAAAACGTAATTATAAAAGTATGATAATATTTATCAAAAAATTGTTAATCGCTGTTACATATTTATTAATTTGTTTAATATAACGAAATATTTGCGTTGGTGTTATTATACTTTGGTAATTTCTAAAAGTAGTTAACTACTACTATAACAACAGAAAAAAAAACAAATAATAAAAATGAGGTAAAGAAAAACCATATTATTTACAAAGTTTCTTGTAATCAATTAATTACATCTGAAAGCGTCGAAAGTCTGATTAAACATTTCACTATAGTTAGGTACTTAGAACTTTAATTCTTATCTTATAGAAAAGCTATTGTATTATTAAGATGATGTAAAGTAAATTCGTTATGCCTAATAGTCGAGATTCTTCATAATGATATAGTAGTTAATTAAATGTAATTTAAATTTGTTTTTGTGACACAGCTTTGACTAAACTAAATTTTCTATAGACCTTTATATTAATAACATTGAATTATTCACAAAATCAAAAGTTGAAAAGTTGATGTAATATTCAAAAAGTTTTTGTCGTTTTCTTAATCGTGAGCATTTATTAACAACGTTAATAAATGCTAAATTAATAAATAATGTTAATAACAATGTTAATAAATAATAAATATTAAAGAAAATCAATTTATTTTTGTAATTAAATTAAATAATAGTACATACAAGGGATATGTAAAGGTAAATTTAATTTATTGACGTAGTAAGGGTTTTCTTTGGCATTATCTGCTTCACAAGCTTGTTAGTGCACTATAGAGGGAAGAGCTTTAATTAGGTAAGCTAAACTCTGTTGACATAAGCCTAGCATAGTAAAGCTAAAGTGCTTCACTTTTGAGATCATTAAAGCAACCGTCGGCATTTTCGAAACACAAAAGTAATAATTTGATAGTAAACAAATCTACAAAGCATTACGTTTGGCTTCCTACTATACAATAATGATTCTGATACTACAGAAGTAAATACCACAACATATGTACATTTACTTTTGCAATAAAGTTATGGTTAGCTATAAAGCTAGGTACCTATCACAAAGTTACTGACGTTTACTAGTTTTGTCGTGTCTTTTTTTTTACTTACTCATTAGAACAACTTTTATCCTTTTAAGCAGTACGCTTATGCTTTTGTTCTTGACATATAAAAATAATATAAAAAAATAAATGAAAGAATATTACATCCATTTGCACAGCGGGAATACCGGAAATTTATTTTCCGTTATTATTACTTGAGTACTGCACACTCAATGTTATCCAAATACACTTTATTATAATTTAATTTAATATGATATATTATGCCAACCAATAAAAATTACTTTCTTCTATTTCATTATTGCTCAGTCGGTACTTTCAATCAATTCCTAGCCTTGATTAAATTTTTGTAATTGCTACAAGATTTATATTTTCTTATAAAATATCAATGTATAAAATTCAACCCATGTATAAAGCAACTTGATTGCAACCTTCTATATCAGGGTACGGAAACTAACATTTCTATCCGGAAATTGAAAGTTTGGACAGTACAAGTTAAATATCTAGAGAAACTAACTGAATAATACGCAATATAATTGTAAAGCAGGATGTCGGCAATCTTCATTCAATTAACTTGAAGTTCAAAATTTGAAATTATTTCAACATAAACAAATTGCTGATCGATATATTTTATAATATATATTATTTCACTTAATTAAATATCTATAGGCAATACAATGTTTTAATTGAAATAAATTTGTAATAATTGATTAGTTAAAATAGTACATATAGAAATATATCGATAGAATAAGAAAAAGCACACAATTAGATAATTAGAAATTATAGTATATCTCCACGCTAGTATTTTTGATTTTCAACAACGATTTGTTTTCTTAGTCCTAAATGATGTTTCTAATTTATTATCAGATGTTGGTGTATTATATCAATCACAAAGTTGAATGAAATATAGTGGGTAATATCTTGTGCATACATACTATTTGGCTTTATCTGCACTACGAGCTTTAATACAGACACGAATAAGCTAAGCGAATAAAAATATTAAAAGTTCAAAATACACATAAATCTAATTTGAAATAAAAAGAATTTTATTTGTATGTTCAAAACTATCCATAATGGCTATATTTTGCTGAAGTGAGCTTAATTTTTAAAACTAAACGAATTAATCACGAAAGCGAATAAGTGAGCCATATACTAATGGCATAAATTACTAGTTATAGCTGTTGGATGACAGTATGACTGTAATGCAGAGTAGAAAAGAGCTGGGCGAGTATGTTGCTATTTGTAAAGTAGCACAATTACAACCAACGGGCGCCAAATCAACAACATTTATCAAAACTGTATTAAAAATTTTGGTTTTAATATTTATAGTCAATGTCGTCACTTTTTAACTAATAAAATAATATAATTACGTAAAATTAAATTATTAACATTCAATTAAAAATGTCGATAATGTACTTAGCGTGATTAGTGTTTTCTGGATTATTGAAGCGGCAGATCGTGTAAATGGCAGAGGTAGTAAGAAGCTAGAAGTGGCGATGACTGAAGAAAATTAATTATCTTTCAGATGTATTTTCTTAAGTATATTAAACCTTACGCAAAAAATTGTCTCCGTTAAATGCTCAGGAGTAGCAAATTAATTTGTTACATTTAAAAAAGCGAGCGATATTAAAACACTCGATTCTATCTGCTTGAAACTTTCAGGTAATTACTTTATATTTTTATTTATCACTTTTGTTTATTAAAAACAATATCGTTATTAATTGGAAAGCATATAATTAATTCCCTTAAGATACTGCTTACTTAGAAAATTACTAAAATGAACTTCTAATGTATGCCCGTCAGAGATTCTTCCTTGACGCTGGTTAGGTGTTCATAATAAAAGTAAAATAAAAAATAAAAGCTTTTATTTAGTAATATTTTTTTAATTAAACAAAAAATAAGGTTTTGATAATATCAAAATATAACGTTAAGAGCAACAGACTAATGCTCGTCCTTACAACGAAGCTGGTTTTATTTATTCAACTAGCTTTTTATCATATTATGTATCTCCGTAATGTAGGTAGATTGAGCTTTTTATTCAAACTCCACAATAAATAAATTGTTGAATTTATATCCAGCTTAAGAACTACTATATAAATTTTATACTGCATTATGTTTGTTCTGTAAGTATCTGTCATGTATCATGAAATAGATATGACTTACTATTTTAATAAAAAAATAGGTCGCTTGTTAAGTCAGCTGCTTTTGATGTAAGGTATTTGCAAGTTAGAATATACAAGTGAAGTTAATTTGCATGCAATCAACTGCCGGCATTGCTTGTGTTGAATACATTTGAAAACGTTTCCTTTGATGAAATGTTACATACAAATTTAACAATTGATTTAATTCTTACTTTTACATTGGAAGGTGTTATTAATTTTTTTATTTAAAAATAATTAAATATCTCACAATAATAATTTCAAGTACTTAGTTTAATGTTCTAAAAAAAGTAAATATCCGTTTACCGTCATTAAATTATATTAACATCTTATATTATACTAGTTAAACTGTAGCTGGATACGTGCTGTTCCCTAAAAGTACTATAAAGAAAACAATATAGTAGACGAAGAAGATTTCCAAAGTAATTATATATTTTATTGTTTCAGGTGTCTCGTTCAAATTCAAGAGAAGTTACTCTGACGAATGTTGAAAGAGAAACTTCGGGAGAGTTTAAGTGTGAAGTCTCTGCGGATGCTCCTCTTTTTCACACTGAAATACGTGCAGCGCATTTACTTGTTGCAGGTATTTACTACTTGAAAATTCTTGAAGATTTTTGTTTTGCTTTTTCATTATGAATAAGTAGGTAAAAGTCAAACAAACGCTAAATATAGTAAGAAAAAGTTAAAGCTGTTAATTAAACTTACCTACTTTACGAAGTTGAACCACAATATTAAATTTCATTTAAATATTCTATAATTTACTATAGATATCTGGGGTAGTGCTTTTATTTAAAAGGAATATTTAATATAATAATAAACATATTTTAAATAAAAGTAAAAAAAAATAAAACATAAAACATCAAAACTTTTTGTTAAACTTTTTGTGTAGTAAGTAATTAAGCAAGCAATCAAACTTAACCTAACCTAACTTATAGTTACGTAGTATCTAACTATTAATTCTAATTCACGAATAAACACTAATACTGACTGGTGTCCACTCACATAATTTAATACATCATTTGTATTGTTTGTACAAGGTCTATAGTTGACACCTAAACACATCAAGTCACGTAGTATTTGCATGCATTAAATTTTTGTAACACTTCTAAAGCACAGGTTGACAACCCCTAACAGAAAAAAATGCCGGCCCGTTAGCGGAAGGTCGTGGATGATTTTAAGATTTTGTCCTAACGAAAGTCACAATAGGTACATTTCTTGGGCAACACCATAAGATGTCAAGTGCGGATCTTTAATCTGGGTTCTTGTGGAAACCACAGTGCACATCAAATAATTAACTTTACCTATATCAATTGAATATTCAAAGTTGCGCTCTTCGGTACAATTGGTGGCTTGCCAACGCTTACAAGATAAAATTAACACAAATTCAACTAAGCTACAAAATACAAATTCATCACATTTGAACACATTTATAACAATTACCAACAATAACCAAATCGGTAATAATCAAACTATATAACCTAAGATATGACAATTGTGGTTCGACACTTAGTTTAAATTTAGTTTCGCAAATATTAGCACAAAATATACAATGGTTTAATATTCATTTTGTCACATTAACAAGACTGTTTGTTGAATCTAATAATTCTATATCATTTCCGTACAAAAACATGTACATATTATTGTTGCATTTGCGATCGTCTTAAGATGCAACCACATCATTGAAAATAAAATTTTAATTTTCTCAAAACGGTGTAATATAGAGAAAGTAAATTTATTCACAATACGATCTGAGCATAGTACGAAATCCATAACGCATTGTAGGTTTTAAATTCATATTGCTATGCCCCCAACTTTAAAAATTTATCAATTTTCACCTTCCTGTGAAATTTGTTGGGTTACACAGATTATTTTATTAGGATGAAACTCTTAAGTAATTTTAATTAATTTCAATAAAATTCAATAATATTTATTCAATATTTAATACTTAAAAACACAAATCATAAATTTTCAATATTATAAAATTTTATCACAATTCAATATTTTTGTATTCAAATGTAGTTGATATTTTTAGACCTTTTCTTGCATAAGATCAGTTAATGGGTTACAAATGTGCCGTTAGTTTTAATTTTCTAATATTGAAATCGTAATTATTTCAACGTGCTCTAGAAAGTTATCACTGAATGACATAAAGATTTTAAAATTTTAACTTTACGGTGTTCGTTGTTAAAGTTTTAATGACGTACGTACACTTAGTTTTCTCACCATGTGTTGTTAATTATTGGTTGTGGTTTACTGGTTACTAGCATTTAGTCTTCCTTGCGAATCATCTCTGCTACTGTTCGTAATTGATCTGGACCATCTTTTGACTCACTGTCCATTTCATGTAAATCATATTCACCATTATTGATTGCGGCCTGTTTTATTTATTATTTCAAAATTTTAAATTTTGTTATCACAATGTCCAATTGTCCCTTCCTAGAGACGATTTCGTAGCGTGAAGTACAAATGTTAAACCACTCTAATGTAGTTTGCCGCACTTTCTGTTTTATTATGATTTTCAAACACTTTAGAAATTTTCAAACTTGTAATCCCTAATTGATTTATCATTTTCAGCCTTTGCTAGTCATTAACTTTTATTGTCCTCTCATTTGAGGATTCTATAGTCTAAAAATATCTTTCTTTTTAATCACACGTAGTTATTTCAACGAATTTCCAGGCAAGTAAAACTTTTATTTTGAAATAAATTTTGTGACTAAAATCTGTTTAGTTTTAGAATTAATCAACATATCATTCAATTATTAACTAAAATTTTTGGTTCTCATCCCTGTAGAAATAAATCTTTCAATCTGAAGACTTTTTGTATTAAAATAAAATAATTCTGTGAATTGTTAAATAAAAATTCATGACAATATAATGGCTGTAATTGTTAATTGAGTACAACAGATATTTGTTAAAAACCTAAAATTTTGATGTGGATTTCAACCATTCAGCAACTGATCACACTAGAATTCTATTATTGTAAATAAAACCGTTTAAATTTAAAAAAATTCTTGAAAAATAAACTTTGTAACTTTTTATAAACGTTTAATATAATATTATGTAGCTACAAATAAAACGTTATAGTAGCAAACAGCTTAGAATTATGAAATGGTGAAAAGTAAACGGAGTTGTAATAAATTATTATATATTGCACGTAAAATTTATAACGGTCAGATGATTCCAATTGTTTGTATATTTAGATTTTGTTTGGACTAAGCTAACTTAATCTCTATTTATCATACTATGGTCACTAGTGACCATAAATGTAAAATAATTTTGATAACCTTATTAGTCAATAGGAAAATTAAAAAACTGGTGGAATTTTTAGTAGGATATTTTAAATATAAATATTTAAGATACGAATTAAGTACTTTTTATAAGAGGTATAAGAGACAATAGTATGCTAACTTTATTACAAAGTATTTTCTATGCAAGTAGAATAATATTGATAATATTGCTTCACAAAGTTTATTTTGATTTTATAAACATTTTTCATAAATATCAAAATTGATTTAGTTGAGAAGTAGGTAACTTTTTAAAATGTTACGGTAATTAAATTTATTGAAAACTAGCACGATCATAGGCTGGCAGTTACAATATTGACTTGCTATGCTGTATTCGTGGGAACGATTTCCGATCTAGTATACCGCACTTTTGCAAAGTGCCTCTCTCGCAAGGTACTGACAACATCTTTGAGGTATTATATTATGCTAATAACCTTATTATGTGTAATTACAGTGCATGTAATGTAAACTGTAAGTTTTCTGTGTGTATACATATTGCAGCACGCTCTCTACGATCATAGGATAGAAAGACCAGACAATGGCGAAAAAATTCCAATATACCAACATAATTGATAGCAAAGTTATTTTGATAAAGTAGTTTGTGTGGAAATTATTGTATATACAAATCATATCAAAAAGCTTATGTAAAACTCTGCTTAGAATTTTTAGTTCTCATCATCCCAATTGTAGCCATCGATATCAACGAACAAAAGACTACACATGTCATAGTCGCTGACGAGTAACAGGCGTGATCTTCATAAAAATGGCTAAACACTTTTTGTTATTAACTGAATTATCAATAATTATATTTATGCAATAAGAACCCACATATTTTGAAATTCATTTACTACTTAGTTTTTTCAATGAAAGATCCCAAAAAGCGTTAATTTTTGTTATCAAAACTAATTTACAGTAATATAATAATAATAATAATAATAATGTCGTTACTTTCTATGGAGTCAAATTATATACAAAGTGCACAATAATAAGTTACATATCATACAATTCAAAAAGAAAAAAAGTACATAATTACACACCAGTGACACAAAAATGACTTCATGAGAAAATGGCGGAGTTCAGAAATGACCTCCATATAGGGAGCCGCCTGCTCTACCACTCTTTGTCCCTTCATGCAACACTGCCCAAGTAATCCGTGTAATTAAACTTTATTGCTTCATTACTTATTAATTTATAAATAATTAAATTCTGTTATATTTGCTGCGATAATTTAGTTAACAAATTTATCTAGCCTACATAATTACATGTATGTATGTATTGTAATGATACGTGACTCTTATTTATGAAATCTCACGGATCTGAAGGTTCTTCGAATAATGGTTACAATTAAGGCAATCAAACAATTGACGATATAAATATTAACGTTTATTTGCAACCTGATAATAAATAACAATAATACAAAAACAGGACTCACACGATTTGTCAACCAGCTAATACCGTCGAACATAAACAACTCTTCTTCACAACTTAATTCTTCTTCTTCTTTATTTAGCACCTACTTCAACTAGGAACTATTTTCACTTGCTCGTACACCTCCTTCTTATTCTTTGTATCCAATACAATGCAGTCGAACTCTTATTCAGCCGCGTGCCGATATTAATTTCCACACACGGAAAAACTATGGCCTCAAAGCTCTTGGGTAAACTTCCCAAACAAATCAATCAATCTTACCAACTATCGACACGCTCTGAATTATTTTAATCCGCACGACCGTTTTGGATTGCTCTCCAAAAATTACTAGAACACGACTGTTCTCAAATGCTCTTCAAAAATCACTCGAACACAACTGCTCTCAAACGCTCTTCAAATACGACTGTCTATTGACTGTTGTTTATTATCCTTCATCATCTAGTTTTTTTGATTTTAATCAAGGTTCTTTCTGCTGAATATTTAGATCAAATGTGACCTGTTGGTTTTAACTTGCGTGTGTGCCCAAAATTCAAATAAATAACATAATAAAAATACAAAAACTTAAATTAAATACAAATGATAACAATTAAACAAATTAAACTAACAAAATCTTAACATAAAGAAATACAATATTAGTGGCGCTTCACGGGTTAACATACGAGGTATATAAATAAAATAAATCCTGCTTTATATATTTTTATCAGATTGCATCGTCAATCCTTTAATTGCTCAAGTGCGCAACCGACCTCTTAATGCCTTTATGTGGACACAACAGTATGTACATTGTCACCATACTATTCGCTATGAGAATGTCTTGTAGCGCCATCGGAATGAACTAAATCCGGAAATATTTTCATTGCATAAAACAATAATATACAAATTTTGAGATATAAACGGGATACTCGATTTTATATCAATCGCTATGAGATGAGAATGTCTAGTAACGCCACCTGTTGGTTCGATGGAGTAAACTAAATCTGGAAATATTTTCATTGTTATTGTCGTGTTTTAAAATTTTTATAAAAAACTGTTTTGTAAATTGTTTAGCGTTGTTTGTTTTGGTTTAAAATTTTGTATCATTTTATGTTTCTTTGCTACTGTTATCAAGTCTTGTACGTATATCTGGAAATTCTTTGCCAGCTAAAATTGTGTCACCATATTCAAGCATGTTATTCAATTGTGATCTGAGAATCACTTTTCCTTCCTCCAGCAACTTTTGATTTAACTTGATTAACTTTTGAATTCCGTACAATCAATTATTATGACTCTTGTATTATTGTGGTCAAGATAAAAACATTCTGGCACATATCCTTGGGCTGTATCCTTGTCTGGTACAAAAGTACCGATATTGAAATACTACCTAGTAATCTCAGTGGATGTAGAAAAATTATTTTCTAATAAATTATAAAAATATATTGATTGATAGAAGAAGGTACAACCTTACTACTGAAAAATAGTATTTATTTAAATTTGATGTTGCATATTTGCATGCATATTTCGACAATTTTAAGTTGCATATAATCCGGTCTCTAAATATAACCATAAAAATATAACCGTTCGAGTTTGACGTTTTGTGACAGCTGTCTCGTCGTTTCCAGATTTCGTTCACAAAGCTGTCACCATGGGCGCTACGACCCGTATTCGTATCCCTTCCTTTTCGACTCACGTAGCGAATAGACTAGCAGTATAGCGTAAATCCTACAGCGACCGATTGGGAAGTGAGAAACCACGTTTCAAATCTACGTCGTGTCGGATGCACTGCTGCGATCTAAAGTCTAATATAGATCTATAGACTATGGAGTAAAATACTGGCCCTCCTGGTTAGGAGTTCTTTGTCAGATCAAAAAATGTAAAATGCTAAAAAACGGATTAACGCACAGAACCGAGTTACCTGGTGTGCAATCCGGAAATCCGCGTATGCGGTATAAACCGGATATATATATATATATATATTGTGGTGTTTCGAAATGGTTTGGACCCACCCTGTACAATTTAGTCAAATTTTGAGTATTGATAATTAAGTTGCAACTTTGTAAAATTGACTGGGTGGGGACGAACCACCGGAAAAACCGAGCCTTTTGTCAAAGAAGTGGTCGACGTGATGGACGTGTAAATTTTTGTGCCCGAGAAATTAATTAAATGAATTTGTGGTTTAAAAATATAAAAACTATTTTTTTCACGAGGTGTTTTTATTGATAATTATTAGTTGGATTAAATTAAATTTTGAAGAAAGTTTGAACGATTTTTGGAAAAAAATAAAAATTAAATGGAAGCAAGTTGGATAATTAGAGATGAAAGAATTACAAAAAAATTGGAAGAATTTGAATTTATTAATTAAAAAATTGTTTGGATGGGTAAAATTTTATAAAATTAAAATTATTGAAGGTACTATAAATTTTAGATAAGAGCCCAGCTGCGATACCGGTAGTTATCTATAAATTTAATTTTTTCATTTTATAATTTTATTGAAATTGAAAATTGAAGTAATACTTTTTAATTGGATGATTTTTAATATTTTATTAATAAGAAAATTTACCCGGGGGTAGAATTACACTTCAATATAGTATAGTTACATATATTGCAATGTTTTGAACTTTATCCTAGTTATTTATTCAGTAAATTTTGAAATAAGTTTAAGGCAGTTTGGAATTTTAAAAATTTAATAAATACACCCTTTTAGGTCTCAGTGGGCTTTCTTCAGGTTACCATAATTTAGTGTTTCTCGAGCTGTTCTTATTTATCTAAGAACAGGTTATGTAAATTTAAAAATTATTACATTGATTTTCTCATAATTTTGAAAGAAAAGGGTAGTTAGAGTTTAAAATAAGAGTATATATTTTTAAAACTTAAGACTTAAATCTAAGCCTACAAAACTAAATAGCAAAATCATTTCTGTGGATATTTCCAATTTCATAGCTTTACAAATACGCATTGTTTCGTTCAACGCAAAAACAAATAAAAGTATAAATTGCTTAAATCGAAAACCATTTCTTTGATCTCTTGAATTTCGTGCTAAACGATTTCCACTCAAAGTTTCTTTTAAAATTAGTTGTGGTAATACTACTGTCTATTTTTAAATTAATTTTATTTAGTTCTATTTTTTAAAAAGGTGTGTAGGACTAGTTTGATGAAACAAAATCAATTTATTATTATCGGAATTTATTTAATAGTGGGTATACATACATTGTAATAATAATGTTGTTTTAAGATGCGTTTTTTAGTCTAATTTTGTTAAAGCAATTAATTTTAAATTAATAATCATTCCGTTTGTTATGTAAGTAAGTTAAGTTGTTACTTACTACTTTTAAGAAAACTTATTGCCGGCGTTGCTGTCGTTGATAAAAAATTAACAAAAAGAATTTCGGGGAGGGGGGTTGTAAACCTCTTATTGTTTTGGAAATTGCTCAAGGAAAAAAACACAATAAAATTAAAGTTTATAATAGGCAAATTAAAATTCATTATGTAAAAAAATCCAAGTCTTTGTTTCAATAACCTAATAATATTACACACAAAAAAGCATAAATAGGTAGTAAACATCTATTGTACCTGTTGACCCAAGTAGAAACTACCACAATAATGCAGGTTGGACTAATAAGATTGACACCCGTACGTTTATGAATGGCACAAAGATAATATTTTGTTTTTTTGTAACCACCCCGGATCGGTATTAAATTGGATGACACAAAATTGTTTTTAGTCACTTTATATGAAGATAATTATTTACACAAATAATAAATAATACATACTACGAAGAAAACATAACATAATATTTATTATGTTTTATAAATTTATTATGCCATAGTGGTGAAAATGTTTGAAAAATTTATACTATTAATAAGCTAATTTATTGATGAAAACGTTGTGTAGTGATTCTACATAAAACATCTATGAGATTAAATTTGTTACGAATTTTATCAACTTTAATTTAGTATTTTATCAACTTTAAAATTTAGTATAGCGCTAATTTGACGATAGAACAAAGATAAAACTCAATATTTTGCACATTTTCTGCGTCCTGGTGGTAAGTACATAATTTGAAAAAGAATAAAAAATAAATATTTTTATTGATAATCACATTCAAATAAAGTTTTTAAAAAAGTAAAATCTCTCGCAACTTTTTTTTAACTAGTAGATATTTTAACGCCCAACCATGTCAAGTAGTTTAGTATGAATATTAATAAAACTGTTAGCAACGTTTGAACGTATTTTCTAGTATAAACAACATTGAGTTTTGTATTCTCAGTGTACTATTGACATGCTGAAAGATTTTACAATTTATCATTGTTCAACTGCTTTTCCTTAATTTTTCTTTTATTCTTTTGTTTTCATTTTTCTTCATTTTTGCTTTATTGGTTCCAATTTGTTTTAGTGGTAACTATTTTCATATATTCTTAAATTTATTTTCAGTTCATTACTATGGTAGTTTTTATTTCTACATATTCGTTTTGATTTTCTTCTATATTTTTTATACCTTTTCTTATTTCCTTTCGTAATTTACCCTAAACTTTCTTCTCTTGATTAGTTTCTCTTTAACTCAACTTTTCCACATTCTTTGTCAAGCCAATTGTCAAAGAGATTCTAATTTCTCATTTCAATTTGTGTCATGAGATAATATGGTCATGGGTGTGGTATCAAAGTCAACCTTTTAAAATTAAAATTGTTACCATAAATTTAAATTAAAATAATGTTATTAAAATAAAAAATATTTGCATAAATACCAATCCTTATAAATTTATTTAGTAAGTTTGCATAAAATGAAATAAATTTATATGAAAATATTAATTTACGCAAATATGTGTCCATTCAAAATACATTGTTTAAAATTTACGTAAAATAAATAAATTTGAAATGTAAATGTAAATTTACGCTATATTATATGAATTAATTTTACATGAAAATTTTAAATTTACATAATAAATGTAATGTGACATAGATCGACTGAATTTATAACATTACATAGATTTGCCATGTAAATTTGTCTTATAAAATTCAGAAAAATACACTGAAATCTTCAAGATTTTCAGCCGTAGCCAAAAATTTATGTTTGTTTTGCGCTACTCTGTATATCAATTTTTACTGATTCTTAATTATTTAATCAATTATTTTAATATGTAGCATAAAACCGCAATTTTTAGATAATTAATTTCTTCTTAGAACAATATACGATATTATACTATTATTATCAATGAAATATTTTGATCTTTTTAACGTCTGCGTTATATTCTCATTCACATTTTGTTTTAGCGAAGTCAATTTAAGCATAAGATTCACATAAGAGATGTAAGAATTTGTTTTGTAAATTTTATTGGGATTCATTTGAAGTAGATTGCATTCAATTGATTTTTCATGTCTTAATTTTTATTAGTAAGCCTATGTTAAAATTGAGGACGGTTACGGTTTGATGCTTAAGTGCTTCGACTACCAATCGGAGATCTTTGATTCGAGCCCGAGTGAAGCAAGAACTTTAATTTCTAGCCGTCCTCCCTCAGGGGGCAATGGCAAACCACCGAGGTAATATGCCTTGAAAAACCTTTCATAAATTGAAGTGGTTAGCCAAAACTCACTATGGGCTGTAGCGCTATTTATGTGTGTATGTTAAAATTACTTTTTTTATATCGTCAATAGTAAAAGTTGATATGAAACATAACTTGGGGTTCTTGCTAAAAACACTTGCTAAAATAAATTTTTATAAGTTTTAAAGATGTGCTTGAGATAAAATTTGTTTTGACAAGTCTACTTGAGTTTTATTAACTTTCGGTTTTGGCTACGAAGGATTATTTATAACAGAAATAAAATTAATATAACATATTTCATGTTACTGTTAACTGATCGAACTGATAAGTTATCCAATGAAAAACGATCATTTTTTAAATTTTATTCAATAATAATAATCTATTAATATCTGAGAAATCTACTCATCAATATATATTTTTATGTAGTGTACTGTCAAAGGAGGTAAAATTGATCAGATTCTGAAGTATTTAAATATTTTTATATGGACATAATTAATTAATTAAAAAATATTTAAAAACCCTATTCGTGAAAAAATCCGTTCTTAGATTTACAAGTATTTAAAACGTAAAAAGTTGTACTAAATAAAAAATTCTATAAATAATTTTTTTTTAATTTACACAAAAGTGAAACTTTTTTAGTAAAAATAGAAAAAGAGAGAAGATGAAAAAAAAGCGAGACCTGTCTGTGTACACTGACGTAATATATAAAATAGTTTATGCTTCAGCCCTTGAAAAGATAACAATGTTAATTATTCCTTTGTTAATACTGCAAAATATGAACAAAGATTAACTTGAACTTTACAATATCACAAATGCATATATAAATACCTAACACACTTAATTCGAGTTTCATATTTCATAAAAACAACAAAGAATTGAATTTATAACATAGCATTTCACTTATTAAATTACAATTATTCTACCAATAAGTTAACTTTGGACAGTTTGTTTCTAATTTATTAAAACATCGTGTTTTCAAATATAAAAAAAATACAAATTCTAGATTTCATGTTCTTCTAAAATTTCTGAGTTACCTGATCACTGTGCTTTAAATTTTGTGATTGATTTAAACAAATTTTTGTTTCTTTAAATAAATTTTTTTATTTATTTGAACTCAGTTTTTAATTTAACAAAGTAACTTAAACATAATTAAAACAATTAAAAATTTAAATTTTAAGAGAGAATATAATAAAACATTTAATACGAGCAACTTTTTTAACTGAATGATAAGTACTGCACAACCTAAACAGTAGGTACAAGATTACATCTAAACAATAAAGCTTGAAAAATTTAGATTTTGTATGCCAATTGTCTACATCATAAACCTTAATAATGATAGCAATTATTGATTTTTTAAGTTAAAGGAGAAGAATGTACTAGAAAATAACTTTTAGGATTTTGTCACTGCACTTTAAACGTCAAGTGATGATTGTCTTCAGTGTGAAATTCATGATGTCGGTTAAAAGTTAAAATATTATGTGAATAAAGTAGCAAGATGTATCTAACTTTTAAAAGTTAAATGTGCTAGTTACAATTTTCTCAGCTTTTCTCTTAGGTACCTAATAATTATCATGTACTTAAATACTTTTATTGAGTGTATTAAAATTCAAATAAAAACTTTGTATTTAAATTTAGATATTCCACTTGACGGTCCAATATTGACAACACAGTCTCAAAAAGTAGCACCGGGAGCAAAAATTAGATCCAATTGTACTTCGCCTCCAGCTCATCCTGCAGCGAATATTACGTGGTTTGTCAACGATATTGAGGTATGTTTTATAGCTCTTAAGGTTATAACTTTTGTATTTAGGCTAAATATTTGCATAACATAAGAACTTCATTATTAATTTAATAGAGTTATTCAATTTGATTTACAAAGTAAAGACTAGAGTGACACAAATGATATTAAACCTCTGCTGTTGTGAGATAAGACTTGTTAGCTCTAGTACAATTTTGACAAGATTGTCAAATGTTAAGTTTAAGTCAAACTCTTGATGTCGCCGTGTAGTTGAACTTTGGCATATTCGGTGTTTACAAGTTTTCAAAGCAAAATCGATATTCCTCCCGTTTCCTAACAATAGAATTTATCGCTATAATTTTTTCTTCTTATAAGGCCTAAATAAATTTATGATAATTTAATTTATGAAAGTAGGTACTATAAAATATTACTTTTTAAATTTTTATTATTTTCTTTTTTAACCTGGTGCCAAATTAATACTAAATATTTTTTTATTTTTCTTGTCTACCTAAACATTATTTAAAAATATGTTACGTTTATACTTGATGTAGATTGTGAGGTTCTTTGAATGCAACTTTTGCTTTGTGAATTTATAACTTTAAATATTGTAATAGCTGTAAAATATCAGTTAGTTTAGGATCTCTAATAAAGGATCAAAGAGGAACTTGACTATCAATTTAATTGTATAACTTACTAATTACTGGAGCTCTCTGATAGACAGTTTGACTGGTACGAGCCATTGTAACGCTTGTTATAGGTAATATATAATTAAACTATAAAATATAATATGAAACGTAATATTACCTTTATCTTAAATTATATTATATAATAATTTATTATTTAATTTATTTACAATTAATTAGTAACTTAAATTGATTAGCAAAAAGCTTTTCCGAATTTTGATTTAATCGAATAAATTTTTCAACAAATGCTCTCTAATTTGAACAATTAACATTATACGTGACATGACAATTACAATATACTGCACAGTATATCTACATTCCTAGAATGAGTTATTTCTGTAATTAGCAATTGTATGTATTGTCTTAACATGGCGTAATATCGCATTATTGGGTTCGCGACATTCGTATCTTACCATTCACTACCCACTTGTTATGCAAATCATTTACATACATGGATAAGATGTGTAAACTGTAATTTAGCTTTAGTTTGTATAGAGAATTAAAGTTACATAAACTTAATTATAATTAATAGTATGTATGTACGTATAGAATACATAAGCAAAGTGATGGAGTTAAATTAGTTCTTCTATTCATCACATACAGTATAACTCAAAAAATTATAGACCAGATTAAAGATAAAAGATGTAGACGCAACATAAATCACAGTACCTATAAAAAATAATTATAGTAGCCCCAACTGTTTTTAAAATTAACTGTTTGAAGCACTAACAAGCAGGAGAGCAACATATAAGAATACAAACATACCAATAGTAGATCACTGTCTCTGTAAGCCTAATTTTGTGGAAAATCAAGTAGATTATCTTTGAATCAGTCATCCATTTGAACGCATTTCATGATAACTCAGACCCAAACAAAAAATATTTTATAATTTTGCAATTCTTTCGGTGATAAAGATAATGACAGGAATACTGTGATGCTCATTTGTTCATAAGTAGACGCTGTATTAATACCGAGTGATTTTTATAAATTCAAATTTTTTTAAGTTACAATAAATAACTTCAACTACTATTTCTAGATTGAAACATTCTTGATTAAAACTTAATAATTGTAATAAAACTACAATTTTTAATCATGGAATATTTTCATCTAGAAATCGATTTTATTTATTGTAACTGAAAGGTTTTGAATTTATAAAAAAATATTTCAGTGACTATGCGTTACACCTTTTCAATTTTGTTATTATTTATAATTGACGCTATACATTGAAGATGGTTTAATAAAATTGAAACCGGTAGGCAAATAGTAATTTTAATTAATGCAAGAATATTGCGTATAGTTCTCTAAAATATATATTTTGAACTTGCACGAGAATAGCATTTAATATTAAAAACTACTGTAAATTCAATTTGAATTATATGGCTAGAGCTCCATAGAGCTGTATGAATAGTTTATTAAATTACTGAAATTAAGACATCGAATAACTTTAATTGAAAATTATTTAATACTTATATAATAACTTTTATATAAAAGTTTTAAACAAATTTAAATATTTTTATAAGAAATAATTCTATAATAATAAGTAAGTCGTCTTTATCTGTTTATTAAAATATCAATTTCCTTATTTTTTATATTGTTGAATTTCGTTTCCAAACTTATAATTTTTTAAATTATTATTATATAATTTTTGACATAAGAATTAATTTAAAAATAAATACTACCAAATAAGCATAGTACAGCATTTTTGTTATTGTTTTACTCGCAGATATACTAATAAAATTATTATAATAATTGGTACACAGCCACAGTTCTATATGAACGAATTTTAATAGAAAGGTTTAAAAAATTACAGCTCAGGTTATATGAGCCCTAACTAGTACGGTGCACAATATTGACTAAGAAAACTGAAACTGTTCGTCGACTGCAAATTCTAGATCTGAAGCATAGATAGAACAAGAACTCAGTTATAGTCATTCTTCTTCTGCAATAATGGCAAACAACCAAGGCAATTTGCCATGAAAACTATTCATAACATAAAATTTAGACCTCTGAATTTCAATATTAACAAAAAGAGTTTGTCGTATATAACATATTTTCTTATAATTTCTTCTTTAAATGAGATACGGTTTCAAATGCCGAATTTTTGCACAAAAAACGCAATAACGTTTATTTAAATTCAATTTTTATTTTTTATTTTGTTAAAAGTTCTGAATAAAATAAAAATAAAATGGAATATTGTATGGAATAAAGCTGAATGCAATTAAATAATTATCAGCAATAGGCACATAAAATACATTTAAAAATACAAGTAGGTAACAATAGAAAAATAGAGCGATGAAATAAATGATGTTACATTTTTAAAGTACATTAAGCACTTGTATGCAGTAAACTATTAACGATTATAAAATTGATAGTACTGAAAAAATAACTCAGATGAAGAATAATCAATAGAATCATATCGGAAAAAGAACAAAAAAATAGAATATACATTATTTTCAATTACATTAAAAAGTATAGTAAAAAGTATAGTAAAAGTATAGTATAACAAACACAAAGTTATTAGATATTGGGGACTGATTAATGAAAATACGAATACATAGTTTTTAAAGAACACGGTAAAATTCTTTCTAGTTTATAAAACTTATAACATGTAGTGCAACATAATAACCAATAATTATAATAAGAAAAAAGTAATAAACATTAATAATGCCTACTAAGTTTTCTGCAGAGACAGTAATACACATTTTTCATTGGAGAACCGGTGGGAACATTGGTATCAAAATTAATGTATAGTAAAAATCAACTTTTAAGATAGCATAATTATAATAAACACAAAGAAAGTAAAATTGGTACATAAACAGAGAAAAGACTATAAATTGAACCTCTAAGGCTCAGTTGTATAACAGAAGATCAACCTCGGATCAGAGTTAACCCACGGAATTCCCAGGATTTGGTTACTCTGATTGGATCAACCGTAAGTTGATCCTGGGTTAACTCTGATACGAGGTTAATCTTCTGTTATACTACAACTGGGCGTTAAAAGCGTTTGATATTAATATTTAATATTGGATTTAATTTTATATTAATTAGTGTAGAGTTGCTGTTTTAACGGACGTATGTGTAAGCAATTAATTTAGCAGCTCTGAAATTCACGAAACCGGATTACCCTTCAAATACATTATTTTAATTAAAAGAATGTCTATTTATATTTTATTTTAAAATTAATCTTTATTGTAATGTTATTGAATTTGCTAATACTAAACGACAGTATTAAAATTTTGAATAATTGTTTAAAAATAAACAAACAAAACTAAATAAAAAATTGCACATTAGCACATTTAGAAATAACTAAATCTTTTAATAACTAAATGTTCATTATGTTATTCAAGTAAGATTCTAAAGATATTAAATTTGATTAAATGTAAAAACGAAAAAACAAGTATAATATCGATATAGTATACCAACCCCTGAACCTGAATTGGATTTCAGGAAAGTTACTCGTAATTTACACTTCAAGATGGTGTTAGGGTAAAATTTAAAAACGTTGCTTCTAATTTAGTGGTTTTACTTAACGCTTGATTTAACGAGTTTTGATATTGTAAATTAAAAATATTAAAAGAAGGCGGTACGCATTGTTCATTTACATATTTATTACAACTTTGTATATATAATTTCAGGTTGAATCAAAATATGGAATCAGCATTCAAAAGTCAATAATACAATACCACACAACAATACCGCATCTCGAAACAGTTCAATCAATTATTACAATAACAGCTGCTTCAGATATTTTCAAGAGTGGAAAACTTAAGTTGCGATGCCTAGCAACTATGTTCACGTTATATAGAAGAACCGAGGAATTAGAAATACAGGAAGATGCTCCTTTATTAGCATTAATCATGATACCTACAACTCAGAGTAGTCAAGGTTAGTACAAAAAATTTATAAGAATCTGTACTATTCTTTTTTCATATAAAAATAGAAGAAACTGTTACTTATTTAAAAAAAATATAATAAAACTTTTAATACATTTTTCAAATCACTTTATATTCTTAAAATGTTACATTTACGATTCAGAAAAAGGTTTTAAGATTTAATTAAATTTGCGACATTTTGAATATAAATTATTTTGTAAACTTTAAGAAGTTTGTGATGCCGCTACCATGTTAATTAAATTTTTTAAATGAGCGCTAATAAGTGGTACGTAATTTTCAGACAAACAGCATAGCATGTACCTAGTTATTATAGAATTAGACTACAAAATATTTAAGATAATCGCTTGAAAATTTAATATAAAATTTATTAATAAATATTCAAACATTTTAGCATTTATTATATTAAAACAAAAAGTGAGTTATTATTTTTAATAATGCCACAATATTTTATATTTAATAATATTATACTACAATAATACTTATGTCCAGATTTTTAACATTTTAAATATCGATCGATATATTATAATAAGATGCAAATACATGTTAATTTTAAGATAAAATTTCCATTTTGTACATTATTAATATTTGCAGGTACATGCAATGGAATTCATACAGCTTCTCAATATTTAATATATACGGTAGCCGTAATAATGCTATTGAAAACTATGAATTTGGTGAGATCGTGATGTTATTAAAATAAACTTGCCACGACAAGCGTAAACTTTTAGAAACCTAGTGAAAAATGTGATGTAATAAATTGTGAATTAAAACAAATCATTTAAAAAATTGTTAAAAGAATTAATGTGATTACCCTTAAAGCCAAATTAAAAATCAATAAATAATACCTAATTGTGGTGTTAGCAGTGTTTTTAACAAAATTGTAATTAATAGACAAAATAATACGTTTTATGTGTTAAATAAGTACGTGATAGAACTTGACATTTTTGTCATTTATATTAATTCTATAATATTTACATAAAGCTTACATAAAGAGTAGAAACAAAGATTACTTTAGCTTAAATTTATTGTTGATAGACCTTGTTCACCAAAATGTGATTATGTCAATGCTAGGTTTAATTTAACAAAGCTTATTTTACCAGGTTTAAAACTCGACTGAAATGATAATTTTAAAATTTATTTAACCTGGTGTGTTTTGTGAAACGAAATAGACCGAGTCAAACTAAGTACATAAGTGTAAAGTATAAGTAATTTATTAGAAAATATTTGCTAAAAATTATTTATGGATATTATTTCACTCATAACTTACACAATGTTCGTTGTTTTGTTTTCTTTCAAAATATCGATAAACTTTAAAATAGCAATAAAACTGTAGATAATAATTTTACGATCATTTTAATCTTAGCGTTACAATTTTTATTAACAATCTGTCAAAATTCAATATTATAATTATTATTATTGTAGAAAATAATATATTTGTGATTACGATTTAGTACGATTTACTCCTAAAAATTACGTCCAATTAAAATTAAAATTTTATAGCTAAACTATAAACTAAAATTTTCAACTAAAAATACAGTTTAGCGTTTGATAGAAAACTTGAACAGAGCGGATTTTGACAGATCTAATCTTGAAAATGGAAAAAGTTGTTTGTAAATATGTATAATCGTGAACGATTTAAAATAACTATGCATGTACAAGAATGTACAATTTTACCACTCACGATATTTTGAAAAGAACTGGTACAACCAATTATATCAAAAAGGCAGATTTTAAATTTCTGATTATTCTTAACTATTACAAGAATCTATGAAATTAAATCTTTGATTAAGGATAACTATTGAAAAAACTATTGAAGAAAACCAAAGAAAAAAATTGAAAAAGTGGACCAAAATTTATATCTGTTCAAGTTTTTCTCAAACAGTCTTCCGCTTGTACTGGACTAATATTTTATTTAGTTTAAAAAATGTGATATAAATTATAATTTTAAATTACTCACGAAATTTGAGGATACAGGTCTGCTTGCTTATATTTTTATTATGTTTTAATTTATTATAATATTATGAAGAAATTATGTACCTTGGTGTTATTTGTCAGTTCACTTAAATTTTACAATTGATAAAAGTTGAAAGTTACTAATTTAATAATTTATTTCTATAACAAAATTTTACTTTGTTTAGCATTTAGTGAACATTTTTAGGTAAACTTTTTAAGGGCGTTTGAATCATTTAAAAGTGAAGTTTTGTTTACTTATTTTCAGTCTGGTTTGTAAATTAAATTACTATATTGCAGACATATGTACGTACACGGCAAACAATATTATACTGGTCAGAGGAAAGAGCGTTCCTATTTCTTAAGAAAGCTTTTGATTCTATGTTTTAATAATTAATTAGTAATAAATTCTTTCCAATATACTTAAATGTATATAAATTATTAGCTTATTAATAATTCCAGCAAAACATTCGTATTCTCTTTTCTTAAAAACTCATGATTTAAATTTTATTGTTTGCTTTGCCGATGAATTTTTAAAGTTTACTTTAACCCACAGTTTTTACATTATTTGTTGGACATACTAATAATAAAAATTAGAAAGTTTTTACATTTAAAATTTATTTATATAATAAATAAATTCTGTTGATAATGATAACGTTCGCAGAAAGCTTAATAAAAATATTAAATATTAAATGTTTAATTAATGTTGTCAATTTAAAAACTTTTTAATTTAAAATATTTCACAAGTTAATAATTTATATATTAAATTAAAGTATTTATAATATAATATAAAAAAATCAATAATTTTCACAATCTAATAATTTATATATTTTAATAATATTTCATTTGTTATTGTACTAATAATTAATAAAGTTTTGTTTTAAAGTTAAACATTATTGTTTGAACAGAAATCTCAAAGTTTAAGATAGATAATAATATGTCAAATGTGTTATTATAAGTTCAAATAATATGTAGATTTAAATTTACAGTTAATATTAAATTTATTTCAGTCATCAATAATAATTTAAATCAGGGTTATAAATTGAGAGTATACATAATAATATTATATTATGTGTTATGCGGCTTATCGGTTATAATTTAATAATATTTTCTAGCTTATTATTTTTACGTTTAATTTATTGCTTAATTACTTCTAGAGTACGCGCTGTAATGAAATATATCTACTTGTTTTAAATTTACTTTATATTTTTTTCAAATTTGATATTCTTTATTGTTAACATACATATTTTAATGCCTATTTTCTTACCAATTAAAACAATACTAACAATGCAATTTCAGCAGTTCTTATTTACAATACTTTACCAAGAGTTGTACATAATGACGAGAAAATATCATGACAGTATTAACGGGCTTATACACATGGTAAGTACGCTTTACACAAAAATTTATTTGTTTAGAAAATGAATATCAATTTGAAATATATGATTTTAGTTTTTTTATTCTTTCATCTGTTTCATTGCCCAACTTTAGGCTAAAATTTAATATCGTTAGGTAATTAACACAAATCTGAACAGGTCTTGCCGGAACGTAACGGATGTGGAACCAATAAAAAATTTTTATTATTTCAATAAATAATTTTCCTGATTAATTTTAGATTTTCATTAAAATTTAAAATTGTATTAAGAAATATATGAAAGAATATACCCTTTTCTATTTTAGATAGAGTATATTTTTTTAATTCATACATCAGATAATGGGTAATATCAAGGAACTATCAATTAGTATGTAAGATAATCTTTTATTTTAATAAATTATTTTTAATGCAATGTCAAAACTCAACCTCTAATATACTCTTCACTAAGTGAGATATTTTACGGAACAGCATCAGTAAAAATTATTATTTTTAATTGTATTTTAGCATGGAGTGTCGCTATGCTAGATGCTTTTAAATCATTAAATAGTTTTTAATTGGTATTTTTAAAGTAGGCATAATTACATCTCAAAAGCGGTTTTTAACGTTTACGTTTCACGTTCACGCCACCGAAATTAAAATATTTAAGTTGAGAACAAAATTTAACGCACGATATTACGTTTTTGTTTCAAGCAAAAACCAACAAAAAGCTTTTCCTTTTATATCCCTGATTTGAATACCTCATTTGCGCATCAAATTCAGTATGCCGAGTAATGTTTTTACTTTATCTATAATTGATATGTTAAAATATAAAATTTTATAAAAAAAAATTAATTTTTGTTGTATTTATTCATACAGTTAAATGTATTTATAGGCATGTTAGATAATGTTTAAAACAGATATGATAAAAGCTCACAGTTTTATATAAAATGTTTATTTGATTACTTTTATCTTAGTTTACAATTCAATATAAATAATAAAACTTATCAAAAACATTTCTGTAACTGTGTGGTTAAAAATGATTTAAAATTTTTTATTTCCAATAAAAACGGCGTTTTATAAAACTTATATGTTTAATCACAGATATAATACATCGAATATTCTTCGTAATATTTTTGTACATTTGAAATAAAAAGTCTAGCATATACTATGTTGCACAGATTAGTCAAATAAAGTTTTTAATTTGAGATATTTTCATATGCTAGACTTTTTATTTATTTATTATTGAATTAATCAAAAGATATTGTAAAATATTTATGTGAAAGCAAGTGTAACTCTAATTGTTAATAAATGGATTACCAAAAATATATATTATGATATATTTTATTCTTAAGCTGGAAAACAATCAGAATTTAGTAAGCAACGTGGATTATAGAACACTATGTTTATTACCTATTGATACTTGAAATGAATGGAATGGTACTTATTCTGCCGAGCATTGTCTTCTCCACTAGTATAGCTCTGATCGAAACTAAATTGTCTTCTTATTGAGTCGTTACAAATAATGTATTTTAGTATACAACTTAACTTGGACTAAATTGAACTTCATTGTTTTGCCTTGTATATATGTATGTATATTTCACATAAACTATATACACTTCGAATGTATACATTATTAAACGAATTTATTTTATAACTTTTACAAGATTTTGTTAACATTTCATATTTTAAAATCTATACAAAACATTAGTTTTATACTTACTATTGTCAATTTAGTGAACGTGTTTGTAAACTTTTATTTTTACAGTAATTATTTATTTTCTTCAATAAAGTATTTGATTTTGAACACTACATATTTAATTCCGGAAAGAGAAACCCTTAAAACTTACCCATCGCTATTGTTTAGAGCTAATGAATTATCTGGAAACCTTTAACCAGTTTTAGCACCAGTAATTTAATTTCTTGGTTAAGTGGTGAAAAGCATTGCTCACAATGCAGTAACTCTTTTTTTTTAATTTACTACTAGAACATTAATAAGTATTAAAAATCAATCTTGAATATTTTAACATAAAAGAACAAATTTGGGGTTTAATCAGTTCTTCTTTAGTAAAATTTAAACTTGGCAAATAAATTGCTTATTCTCAGTAATAACATTCTAAGCTAATGAAATACTTAAAACCCTGAGTTGATTTAATAATCAAAATTGAAAGAAGTGTTTCGAAATGCGCCATCTGCTGTTAAATAACTCGCAAGAACTATAAACTTAAAGCTAAATGTTCCCAAGAGCTTTAAGACTAAAAGCATTGCATGGATGCGCTGACAAGAACAGATATTTACGCGTCATTAAGAAACAATTTTTCTATTTGTAGTAGTATATTTTGCACACATTAAAAATTATATAATCAAGTTAATTATTTAATTATCTACATTAAATATTAATATAAAAAGTGAGGTATTTAAAAGTATACATTTTGTCAGATGCCTAAATCTTACGAATAAATTAAGAAAGGGCCCATCGTTGATTACATTAAATCTGTTCTGACACTGTTAACTTAGTGACAAGTAGCCTATCTAAAAAGAGGTTATTAAGAAAGTTGCAAAACTTTGAAAATTTATTTTTTAGAGCTTTTGTAATTGAAAAAAGAGGGAATCTCAAGAAAAGCTTCATTGGACAGTTTAACAAAAGTTAAATACAAACTCATGCTCAGTTTGAATTGTAATAGAAAATTGCAATACTTTAGTTATTTCGTATACGATTTTCCTTATCTTTAAGGTTATTTCTTACTTGATAAAATAATTTTTTAATATTATTAGATTAAGTATTCGAACATCCGTTCATTTATCATCAGCGATTTGAAAATTAAGTTGCTTCCTTCAAGATTAATTTTAATACGCCTGGCCTGTATTTTATGTTAAGCACGCTATGTATTTTAGATATTCGTCTTGGAACTGCTGCATTCTTCTTCGTAAGAAATCTTTTAGATAGTTCGGTCGGTTGTAACCTTTCTTCGACGTTCAAATTTTTATTTAAGCACAAAATACAAAATTAATACATTAAAAATTCTTTATATGCGTTGTTATTTATTTTTAATAGTTTATTTTAATTTCCAATATAAATTTTGATTTATTAGGCATTTATTAATAAATTGTAAGGTAAGTAGGTACTTTAAAGCTCATATTCAATAATATTTGTTCGTTGATATTATTACAGACAAAGGATATCGAAACATACCGACAAGTTAACCCTGTTCCCTCGACTTTCAGAGGGATTAGCCAGGATCTACTACTTACACTCCTGAGGATTGTCACTGCCGCGAACTCTCGACAGAGTTGGTAAACCCTACGGACGTGCACTGAATACATCCATCACTTAGCGAATTAGGTTAGTACTTCAGCAAAGGGAAGTGACAAATAAAACTACGTAGAAGAAACCAACTGACAAGAATTTCTATGAAGCTTCTAATTTGGAGATGTGAATTTTTTGTTACAGACAAATAATTAGAAATTTTAAATTTAATTATTTTTTGTTTCAGAGTGGCGTGACTCAACCGTAAGTTATTGAATAGAATATTATTGATTTAACCACATAACGTACATAGTACATTCTCTCTAAAATATTTCTACAACACGTTTTATGCTTTACCTGTAAGGGATTTTAAATTACCACTGTTTCTCTTGGATGCTATTTTTAGAACAAAGAAAAGTTTTACGTCAGTTGCAACATAACATTTGATGTATCTAAAAAAGTAATAAAAAGGCATTTAAAGTTAGAATTTTGGGCAAAATCTCAAAGTTTGTAACGTTTGTTCGTTTGAGCGACTTTGGATGTTGAAGTGCACAATGTTTTAGAAAAACTTTGTACGGAAAACTTCGAAAAAGTTCAATTTCTGATTCGAATACGTCTTATAAAATATAAAACAATTTAATTGTAGATAATATAAATTAATTAAAAAATTACTGTTCATAGTTCAGCATAAGTATCGAAATTATAAAACTTAAATCTTAATACATTGTAAACAATAATTATATTCTAATATTGTTCAGGTTTGTTTACTTTTAATTATATTTATTTAGCAGAAGACGTACCCGTCAAGAATGGTAGTTTATCTAAACCATGTGCTTATCCAGAACTTGAAAAGTTTATTCGAAACAGGTAAAAATTTTGCTAACGTTGTGGCACGTCATTTCTTATGATTAATAGTGATTTTTACAAACAAAATCTAGCAAAATTCTAACAGTTCTCATACAGTAATTTCAGGAAATGCAGTAAACCTGGTCAGCCTAATTTAATAAAATGAAAAAATTTATTAATATTTTCTCGACTTTAATTTTGTGTTAATGTTTTAAAAATAATTTTATAAAATTTTATAATTTTTATAATATTGAGATGTAAAATACCAATTTAACGCTTCAATATTGCACCAAGATTATGGGATTACCTAGAATAGAAGTAATATTTAATTTAAATATTTTCTGAATGTACTACTGTAGTATCTTCCACCTACTATATTTGCCACCATCGTTGAAGATATTTTAAATATGCAATGTCTTTGTTAATTTTCCGTTACAGCCAAATCTTTTGAAACAATTTTCTGTTGCAGATTTTATCACCTAACTTTAATTTACCTTCTCTTCTGAAGTACATGAACTTTCCCTTCTAATCCTCAAAGATTTGGTAAAAATTTTTTAGTTCAAATGTAATGTTGAATTCGTTCTGTTTAAATTGTTTGACGTTTAAATTACCAGGTATTAACTCAATAATTACTTTCTAAAACAATCTGTTTATAATTTTACATGGATGGTTTATTCAAATGAGGTTATTGTGTGAGTGATGTTCCGTGGCTTAATATTAATTAACAAATAGAAAATATTCAAATAAAATTTGTTTATGAACCTTATGATTTTGTATCTTGGTATGCAAATTAGTCTCGATGATGTCTCACTACAGAGAAACTACGTTCGGCCGTCGCACTTGAGTAAGATTTTTTCCTTAAGGCAGTATTCTAGTCTAGAAGCCTGAATTTCGGACATTTTTTGACGGTCGATAAAAGAAAAACAATTAATATTTTAACTATACATTTTTTTGTCATTGATTTATATATATTTTAGGAATTTACAAAAAAATTTTCAAAAGAAAATAAATAAATTTCACAAAGTTACACGTTGAAGTAGAGAGAAAAAAAACAGAGCGTGTTCTGGTTGACACGATTCCAACCTTTCTGGTCATCTGAAAAAAACAAAAAAAAAGATTCTTTATCAGTACAAATGTCATTATGGTAGGAACCAGGAAAAATGAAAAAAAGATTTTTCTCGCGAAATAGCGGCTACTCAGAAAAAAAAGTTGATTTTTTCAGTTAATTTTTAACTTTCCGAATTTTTAAAAAATAGTAAAAATTGAAAATTATAATTTTTTGTTGGTTCCAACCATAGGGAGATATATAAAGAAAATTCATACAAAATTTCAAGAAAATCGGTCAATTAGAACTTGAGATTTTATGTCAATCGTTTCGAAAACAGTAGTTTCGATAAAAACGCGATTAAAAATTTAAGTTAAGTTTCAGGCAGTCTTACTGATAGAACAATACATATTACTTACATTTCTTCAATCAACGATTCCAGCTCCATATATCGGGCCTTCATCTACCTCAAATTGAATATTTAAATATGTAAATTTTAAAAAACACAGAAAAACAATAAAGAGTATTTTTTAATACTTTTCTTAGATTTGTTCCATGTAAACCTGTCGAGTTCCCACGACACTAAAATGGCAATAATTTTTAAAATAATTCGAATTTCAAAAAATTCTTTTAAGATATTCTTCTTATTATTCTTATTCTTGACTATCTAAACTATAGAAATATGAAAACAAAAATTTTCGATTTTTTCAACTTTCTAGACTAGAATACTGCCTTAAGATGATCTAGTGTTGAAACTATTTTGAAAACCAAACTTAATTTCAAGAAACAAAGTATGTACTTGCCAATAATATAATACAATCCTAATTTTAATTTATTCATTTGAAGGCATGTACATATCATCCGTTACCAACCGTTCTTGGTGAACTAAAAATGGTAAATATCAAAAAATTGCACTGTATTCATATTGACAATTTAAAACAATACTTTCAGAATAACGAGAATAAAATTTCAATGTTTAGATATGATTGCAATAAAAATGCAATGTTTCTTAAACTAAATTTGCATGAACTAGAAAACAAATTTAGTCATTGTAGTAAAGAATACTGCATAAAACCTATTTAAATTTACGTAATCAAACATCGATAAGAAATATTAAATCGTTGGTTTAAATTAACTGCTATATATGAGAAAATTTATGATGGTGATTCATTACATAATAATTATATTGTTACAAAAAAATAAAAATATTTTGTAAATATAGACGTTGTAATATACATAGTTAAACCATTGAATATACCAATTTAGTGCACTCGAATTACATACAAAAGCTTAAAAACTCAACAAAAATCATATACCAATGGTTAGAAATAAACATACGAATATTTTAAATTATTATAAAATTGCACTCATGGCTACATATAATCTTTAACCTCAATAGAAAATTTCACAATATATTTGAAAAGAAAAATAAAAATATTTTATATTTAACAATAAATTCTAATGGTATGGCAAGTCTATCATCGGGACAACCTACATACTGGCCAAGCGATCAAACTAAAATACCTGACACAATCGACTTCTACGTGACAAAGGGTATAAATATCAAACAGCTCAAAGTGGAACCAACATTGGATCTCAGTTCCGATCATACACCCGTCATATTAACAATTCACTCCCAAATCGTCTACAAGCAAAAGCAACCAACATTATTTAGTAGAAAAACTAATTGGGAAATATTTAAAAGCAAATTGGACGAGCAAATTAATCTAAATGTCCCTCTGAAAACAGAGGAGGAGCTTGACATTGCAGTGGAAAACTTAACTATCGCAATTCAAAATGCAGCATGGCAAAGTACACCCGATCAAAATATATCCCATATTGAAAATTCGTGCCCCGCTTCAGTTAAACAAAAAATTTCCGAAAAACGAAAACTTCGAAATCAATGGCAAACCTCAAGAACACCTGAGAGCAAAGCAAAATTAAACAAAGCTGGTAAACAACTGAAAATCCTCCTGTCACAACTTAAAAACCAGGCTATTCAAGACTATCTTAGCAATCTAACAGCCACTAGAGCAACTGACTACTCGCTCTGGAAAGCTACAAGAAGACTCAAGCACCCACAAGAGACAATACCACCAGTCAGAGATGATACGGGTAAGTGGACTAGAAGCGATAAGGAAAAGGCTCACGCATTCGCCAGGCACCTTTCTAATGTTTTCAAACCTTTCCCATCAACATCAACATTACAAGATCGTGACATCTATAAATATCTTGATGCACCCTTTCAGATGGATTTGCCAATAAAAAATTTTAAATTACAAGAAGTTAAACAAACAATCCTACGCGAAATCAATCCTAAAAAAGCACCCGGCTTTGACCTGATTACGGGTAAAGTTTTACAAGAAGTAACTCCAAAGTGCCTTAGACTGCTTACGTACATCTACAATGCGATACTGAGATTAAAACACTTTCCGAACTCATGGAAAGTTGCACAAATCATCCTAATACAGAAGCCAGGAAAGAAACCAGAAGAAATAACTTCTTACAGACCGATAAGTCTGCTTCCGGTGTTAGGTAAGATTTTCGAAAAACTACTTCTCAAACGCTTAAAACCAATATTGGGGAAAGATTCCCTCATTCCTAGCCATCAATTCGGATTTAGAAGCCATCACGGTACTGTCGAGCAGGTCCACAGAATTATAAAGCGAATCGGCAACGATCTGGAACATAAGAGATACTGCTCTGCGGCATTTCTAGACATAAGCCAGGCGTTCGACAAGGTGTGGCACGAGGGTTTATTCTACAAATTGAAGAAGAGCTTGCCACACAATTATTATCAGGTATTAAAATCCTACTTGACTAACAGACACTTTCTGGTTAAATATGGTGAAGAATACTCCGAAATGTACCCAATCGAGTCAGGTGTGCCGCAGGGTAGTGTCCTGGGTCCAGTTTTGTACTTGATGTACACTGCAGATCTTCCAACAACTAAATCAACAATGGTAGCAACTTTCGCTGACGACACCGCTGTGCTTGCGTCACATACTGATCCGAGGGTCGCCTCAACTAACTTACAGAAAAACTTAGATAAAATCCAAGGATGGCTCAAAGTGTGGAGGATAAAATCCAATGAGACAAAATCTTCGCAGGTCACGTTTACCATGAGAAGAGATAATTGCCCACCTGTAACTTTGAATGGCTGTGTTCTACCCCAAGCTGAAGATGCAAAATATCTGGGCCTACACATTGATAGAAGACTTACATGGCGGAAACATATATTTAATAAAAGGAAGCAGCTTGGAATCAAGTCTAGACAAATGAATTGGTTGATGGGTAAAAAATCACAAGTAAGTTTAGAGAGCAAATTAATAATCTATAAAGCAATACTAAAACCGATTTGGACATATGGAATCGAACTTTGGGGAACTGCGAGCTCTTCAAATGTCGAAATACTCCAAAGATTTCAAAATAAGACACTTAGAACAATTGTACAAGCTCCGTGGTATGTGCCAAATGATATAATCCATCGAGACTTAAAAATACCTTCCATACACAGCGAAATCAAGAATTACTCCGTCAAATATAAAAATCGTTTAAAAATGCATCCAAACGAACTGGCAGTGAACCTGCTTGATGATTCATGTGAGATTCGAAGATTGAAACGCTTCAAGCCCTCAGACCTGGCTTCTCGATTTAACTAACTGCTGATGTGGAATTGCCGACTGGCTACATGTGTATAATGTAGATTACTCTTGTGCCTTGCATATTATGTTAACAAGTTAGATAACTTAAAATGAGTACATTTACTGGAATGTTCTCAACGTGTCAATAATTAATGCCAAATAATTTACTTATTGTTTGTATATAGACAGATTGTAAATATTAATTGAAATAAAAAAAAAAAAAAAAAAAAAAATATTTAACAATGTTAGCGAACACACCAGAATAATTTTGTAATTTAGCAAAAAATTAACGTATTATTTTAATCGTATTAATGTTAGTATAAATTAGTATAATATTATGGAACTAAGCGTACAAAATTACAAAAATGTGAAAAGCAAATAGAACTAATTCCAAAATATCTATTAATTAATTTTAAGTTAGGTAACACAATCACATCCCTACAATTAATTATTTTATTTTAATTTCGTTGGGATATCTAAAATATAGCTACCGATATCATAGAAGTAGGTTAAATTTTTTTGATATCTTAAAAATATTATTAACTGTGTAAATTTGCAAAAAATCGATAAGATTTTTGATCGTCACTATTAGACAAAAGAAACTCAAAACTAAATGCGTAACATTTTTTTAAATATTACACTAAATTTTACCAGTAAATTAATTACTGTTAAAATTTCAACTAGTTTGATTATTTTGAAGAAATTAATGGTTCTATTAAAGTTAAATTAATCTGCATCAGTAATTAAATAGTGCGATATCAGTTTTTAAGAAATTTTACACAATTAGTTCATTCTAGCAAGTTGTAGACGTTCGAAATAAAAACAACTAACAAAGAAAAAGCAATCATTTTAAGGAGCGAAATTGTAGTGAGTTTCGATTTCCTACTTCCTATAGTCAATTGAAGCGAAGGAAATTACTCGCCCTCACACCATTTCTATTATAAAGGATCTAGTTTAAATGTTCTATTATAAATATACTCAAAATATAAAATTTCAATAATTTGGTTTCCTTGATCCTTTTTTAAACTTTCTTATTACATCGCTTTTTGAAATAGGAAATATTATAAAAATTTAAAGTAAAACCATAAAGTAAATAACTGTATTTTGAGAAATCAATTTTGACTTCTACTTCATTGAATTTTCACAATTCGTTGGTTTGTTTCAAATATAAATGCATAAAATTTGAACATTTTAAATTTTTTGCACTTATTATATTCGAAAAAAATTCAGCCACACGTTAATTATTATGTACAAGATTTTGTTCGTTCACTTCACTTTGAATATCTATGAACAGGTAAACTAAAATATGTATAACAATATTGAAAAACAAAACCATTAAGATCCCGAAAATAAGCTCCTGGTGTATTATGCTAACTAAATTATAAATAAAAATTAATGTTGACCCAAGGGAAGACGTTTACTTAGCGAACCAGATAATTTATAGTTATAAAATTTCGCAATAGAAATGAAAAAATTGCTTATTACAATTAATTTTAAAAGACGATAATATCCATTTAAATAATTTATTTCGGGGAAGTACTTTACTGATATCTCCACTTTAAATTAATGTATATTCTAGTAAGTTATAGATAGAAATAAATTATGTGCAAAAAGTATAAATAAATTTCAAAATGAATTTGTTATTTTCAATATACGAACAAGTTTTGTTATTCTATTATTCTTTACTTAATCGGCAAATTTGGTTCTGCTAAATAACGGTAATTTATATTTCAATTTAATTAATTACATCTACCATCAGAAAAGCTAGAACAAGGTTTTATTAATTATTTCCACAATATATCTAATTGTTAATCAAGACACGTCAACGTCTCTTTAGAAGAACACATTCTAAAATGCTGAAAGATTTTCAGGATTCAGTAATTTCCAATTTAGACCATTAAGCTTTCCGCACCAGTTACTTTGCTAGGCGTTCCCATGCAATGAGTATCTGTAAAATGTTACTTAATGCTTTTACTACTGTGCAAATTAATAAAAAAATATATCAATTTTTCAAGATAAGTGATAATAAATTACGTGCGCAAAAGAATTATCAGCAAATAATTCAATTGGTGTCGGTAAATTAATTTATTCTGCTTACGGTTCTGATTAGAATTTTAGTATTAATTTTACAGTCTTGTTGAAGCGACTTGGAAAGTTATTTTAAATAGGTAATAGTTACGAAAAGTAATTACAAGTTAATAATGCTGAGATAACTGAAGATTTAGTGAAATTTGTGAAAAGTTAGTATTGCAGACGACAGCTTATAATACAGCCCCTTTTTGCATTTAGTAAATGAGTCGTGACAGTCAATAGTTCCATCTAAAATTGATTCATTTACATTTAGAGAGGCGATAGCGACGCATTTATATCTTCTGAATGAAGAGAAAATGGAACACTTAATCAACACCGAGCTCCTCAATCAAGGAGCTGAAGATTTTCAATTGCCGTACAAAGCAAATTGATTCTTATCTGTCGCCTTCAAATTTATGAGGTTTACAATATTTTTCCTGCTGTTTATATAATTTTTTTGTTTTTATTAAGCATTGATCACTATTTTTTATGCGAATAATATAATTATCGTAGACATAAAATTTTAAGAACGAACTTAGATTTTATAAAAAATATCAAAGATATATTTGCTTTAGAAATGCATAGAACTTCGATCAAATTCAATCTTTACGGAACATTTAAAGCTATCCAAATATTGTGAATAGAGTGATATTATTATATGTGTAAAATTTTCTATAGGGTATATAGTTATTCCTATGTGAAGTTGATTTTAAAACGGGAATACTTATATTTAGTATCATAATACTGGCTGTTCGATCTTTCATATGCCAAGAAGTATAGCCTAAGGGAAAAGTAACGTATTTAACGCCAGAGCTTCGATAATGGTTTTTCAATCCATCATTTCAATTTTTATGGCAGCTAAAATTCACATTCTCGCTCTTTTATGCGGTTAGATGTCATGTTATTTTTCCAACAGTAATAACGTCCTTTAAAATGCTTTTTTATAGGTATTGTCTGATAACAATTCAAACTGTCGCAAGAAAATTGTATATTTTGTATGTTTTTAAAGTTTGAAATATTTTAGTTGGATGTTACAATTTCCGTAAATTTTTTTTCCTTTTTTATCATCGTAATGTGATATTTGAATCGTTTAACAAATATTTATAAGGTTATGATAGTGTAAAATTTAAATCAACAATCAACAAAATTTGGCAATCAAAATTAATTATATTTATATACAATATTGTAAATAGTATTGTTTTTCTTACGACCAGCTGTGTATATTTCAGGTACGGAGAGCTTAAGTTATCCATAGCAGGAGAAAGATTCTTGCAGTCCTTTAAATTTTGACAGGCAGATTGCTATACTTTCTAAAAATTCTATTTCATTCGTATTCATTTTAATATTAATTTTATGAATATAACTATTTTCGATATTTTATTTCCTAGAACATTAAACAATTAAAATTATGTTTGATAAACTCTTTGATAATAATCTTTAAGGATTCCTGGCACCTCGTTTTGAAATTTATTTTACTTTACTCTTTTTTCTCTATTGTTTATGATTCTTGACATATTTTCTTTAATTGTTCAGTAATAACTAAATTATTACTGCCATGACACTTTTATTTGTCATTGTACTGTAATTAAAAACTAAATCGACGAGAAATGTACTGTATTTGTGTTTTTGACTAAAAAATACTAGTGCTCTTTTTTTAATATAAAATCATTTTGATTTTCCACTTCTTTGAAGTACAAATCACCCCTAGCGCTGCAACGGAGCCGCCAACTTACATATTTGTACGCGGGAAGTGTGCGTTGCGGTAGATTTACCCGTAACGATATCTTACTTGATCGAGACTTTCGTATGTCTGGTTCTCATTGTAGAATTTTTATAAAAAATGTTTACTCACAAATAAAATAATTGTGAATTTAGCAAAATTCTACTTTATTTTCCCATCTTACCTCTGCTATAAGTATACATAGGTATGATTGCGAGTTTATGTAAGCATAAAGTACTTAATAATTTGTAGTAGTTAAATGTTATTCAATATGTACATTTAATGGACTGTTTTGTCAAATAAGTAAGTACATTACAGTCAACTTACCATTAATTTGATTAGAATTCGTAATATTTCAAAGTAGTTTATCTAATCATTTTTAATCATTTTTGTCTAGTTTAATATTATGTAAAGAGCGACGTAAAATATTAAGGTTTATGTAATTCTTTGGAAAACATGTTGATAAATTGCATTTAAAATGTTTTTACCGATTTATTTTTACTATTATTTACATTGATAACAATTATTCAACTGACTGCATTCGTTACCCAACGACAACTGATTATAATGCCGAATTTACACGCGTGCAGTAGCTTAAGCAAGCTGCTAAACTATGTCACTAAATTTAGTAACTTGCATGGTCTAGACATGGTCACTTGATTTAGCCGCTTGCTTTAGCAGCTTGCTCAAACTACTGTACACGTGTAAATTGGGTTTAACAAATACATATTGGTTTTATGTAAGCTTACCCAAGCAACAAAGCAGGGCAGTTGGACTAAATCAAAGTTAGATTGCCTAATTTAAGCAAAAAATAACCAATTTTCGAGATAAAAAATGTCTTAAAAGTCAGTTAGCGTTTGAAGTCTTGTGTACAGGTCAAACATTACGTAGTTTAAACCTAGGAAATGCCTTCAAAGTTTAGTGACTTAAAGGTTATATATTAAGCTATAAATGACCAAATTTTGATCAAAGATATGCCTTCAAAGTCAATTCTACTTATAGGTCAAATTAGGGTCTCATTTGAAGGAAATGTGACCTATTTGTATTACCTAATTTCAACCTCGTAGCCGATATGACTTAATTGGTCAGAATTACGTATTTTTACTATATATAAGTTCTGTGCGGTTAACTTAAATAATAGGAAATATTTAAGGAGCAAAATAAACCTTTATGGTCGTCCAGAGCTAACCATAAAGTTGAAATTACCACAGAAAATTACCTATAAGGAAAATCGGTCCGAGGTTAGGTCGAAATTCCCACCAAAATTGCCTTGAAAGTTAGTTATTTGTCTTAGACTCTTAGAAATTTTTTGTTGACGGTTACTTTAACCTATAAAATACTGGAGGAAAGTGTTTTATTATTACTTACACATTGCCTCAGGGGGACTTGATTGATAAAAATAAGAAGATAATAAGATGCCAAGGCAAATAAAATATAAACCATATCGTTTAACGACTAATTATTATTGACATTTTGGGTGTTGAGCCCTTTACGGTCACCGGCGCCCCAAAAACATACTATTTTTTTGTTTAAATGTTTTGTTTTTTTATTTCATATAATACAAAGAAGGTTAAGGGAGAGGGGTCAAATCTTATTTAAAATTAAATCATTAAATTATTTTATTTTTCTGATCGTGACAGAGCCGGGAGTCCATTTAATGTCCGGGCCCTTATTGTTCCATCAAATACATTAAAGACTGACAGTTTAAAGCCACTGGATGAAAACTATAGCTTCTCCTGGAGAATGCAAAAATTTGCAAAATTTAACCGCAACTGGAGGGCGTGTGAAAATTGCTTGATACCGCTGTTTAATGTAAATACCAAATTTAAAATAAAATATTCTTTGTTTATAAAATTATCATTGTCCATTCCATACATCCTTAAAAGTGTTACTTATTTTAACAATAAAACTGGTGGTCATTTCTAAATAAGACAAAATATATACCGTACGCCACTGGACATTGTTTACTAACACGCTATGTTTACCTACAGTACTGCTTAAATTTTGAAAAATAACACATCTGTGTATTATTAGCATAGCAATGCTCCATCTAGGTATATTTCAATAGCTCGGGATCCAGCAATCTCGATTTAAAAATTTTATTTTTAACTTTTTTAATTTTTAAACTTTAAAGTCAAACTAACTTATAAATAGGAAAATTGGGCTTATTAGTCAGAATGCCTTATCGGTCGACAAGACGACTTCAAAGTCAACGACTTTGAAGTACAAATGCCTTGATTAGGGAAATCTGTTTTCAAAGTTAGGCATTTCTCCTTCGCATTAAGGAAATTCGACCTATTGGTCGAAAATAGGAAATCAGTCAACTTTGTGAGAACTAATATGTCCGCCATGATACATTTTTACGCTTGTAAAAATTAGGCGTTATAAAATAAATTATACCAAATCTTTCGGCATGACTAAGAATCAAAAAACAGTCTATTATACGATAATTTTCATCTAGGTGTGAGATTAATATATTTTTAGCGTACTAAATGTAAAAAATATTATTGCTAATTAATTAAAAATTAATTATTAATTATTTAAATTATATATTATTGAAAGCGCATTAATTTTAGTGATGTAAAATGAAAATCTGTACAAAAAATTTTCTTTCGCACTTATATTTCTGTCATGTCACACGATATTCAGTATCACAGTGAAAAAATATGTTGTTATATTTTATTCCGAGTTTTATTCTCTGGTTGCCATGTTATTGCTGTAGGATAAACACCGCCTTCTAGATAGAGTTAAGGATTGTATATATATTTTCATAATGTACAACGCTGCCGTTCAAACGTTTCGAAAGCAAAGGCTGCGTTGTCAGAAGAACAGGGCACAAATTGGTCAGAATTAAGTCAAAATTACCAAGATATTACCAATATTCGACCTAATGTTAAGTCTATTTGACCAAATGAGACTATGACTTATAGGGCGAAATGCCTTGCATTACTTAATTTCGACGGTCAAATTACTTCAATTTAATTCCCCACTTACCTTCTCTCGACGTCTATTTGAAGTAAATTGGGCTTGGTCATATACACTTTATAACCTATCAGAAGGTCGAATAAACGTAATTTCGACCTATTTTGTTGCTTGGGTAGCTTTTAACTAAATAAAGTTATGTTTATTTGCTCTTAATTTTGTTTATAAAATATTACATGTAACATGTTTTATCTTATAAAAAAGTATTATCACATGTTAATAATCTTAACTATTATATTTTCTGTTAATACTAATCTTATTATTTATTATTATTTTATAGTTTGTAGGTTATAATAGAATCTAAACATTAAAACTACGTACAAAACTCTGTCTATTTCTCTCTATAACCGAGCTCTGATTTTATTTATTAACTCTTGTTAAAAGCAATGAAATTTCAAAATAAAATACTATATTTGTGAAATAGTAATATAATGTCGCGAAATATTCTGGTGAATTATAGTTCTAATGACCGCTATAAGTTTCTAGACTTCTCTATTATTACTGATTGCTACTTCCATTTTTTTAAAGCATCATAAAAAAAGTCTTAGCATAGAATGAAAATTTGTCTTCAGAAATTTTGTCAATCGGAAGGATACTATTTGTTGTGGTTAAACAAGAAAAAATGCAACAAGTTACAGTTAAACATAATTAATTTTAAAAAGAATACAATAATATATTGAATTTATAAAAGTCAAAACATTTCAAAATTAAAGACATAGTAAGCAAAGAAGAAAACTTTGGGGAAAATTTAAACAACCTTGGAAACAGAATTTTCGATAAAAGGCCGCAGTTGGATAAGCTTTGGATAATATTCTTTTCATCGATTTCACTGATTTTTTTCTTAGATGTGCCTTTGTAAATGACATTACATTTCTGTAAATGTTATAGTCTAATTTATTATTCAATACAAATATTTCAAAATAAAAAAAAATTCAAGAATTGTCGTTGCAAATTAAGTGATATTAAAATATATCGAAGTGCTAAGTTTTGGTAATCTTAACTATCCAAATTATGGGTTAGAAACGGAAAAAAATATTTTAAAACTAAAAAAAAAATATATATTTTCCCAGCTTGGTATTAATTCATTTTTGTCAAATACTTCTAATCTATACCTACATAAGATAATATGGTTATTATTATTATATTAGGTTGAAAATTATATAATAAGTTAAACAATGACAATATGTTAGATATTACATGTTAGATGTATGTATGTATAAATAGAGGTTTTAATTAAAAACCTAGAAAATTAGAGAATTCAATTAGAGGATTTAGAGACGGTCATCGGTTAAAACGGTTAAGTGTATTGCTGCTAATGCTGAATGCTTGGTTCAGTAAAACTTTATTCTGACCGTTTCCCCTCAGAACGCAATAGCAACCCACCGAGGTGTAATCTGCCTGGTACATCCTCTCTGGAGATGAAATGTATGCACTTCCCAGGGTTCGGAGCCCGCGTTAAGCAGTAGGTTCCCTATATGTGTGATAATACTTCAAACGCACAACAAAAATATAGAAGAGAGGTTGCCAACGTCCGGAGAACCGAATATATGGCGCATGAAGAAGAAGACGATTAGAGGATTTAGTGTAATGTTGCTTAACATTGTTAATAAACCTTAACACCTTTACTAACCATTTTATGTTTATTACAAAAACTTGCTCTTTACGTAAAGCATTATAACTTCGAGTACACGATATCCATCGAGACTATACAAATCGAACTTATTTTTATGACTAAAAAACTCTTTCCTAGTTAGTTTTGCTTCTTTGTAGACTTCTTTTATAAGTGGTTTCCCTTTGAGCTTTCCTTTTGAAATCTGTAAACGTAAAAAAATATTACAAGCAAACCCTAATTTATATTTTGTTTGGCTTATAGAAATTACTTAAAAATCTCAATATGTATCCCAATTCGTGTATTATTTTTCAGTGGCTGTAACTCTATATTGTTTCTTCCATAAGTATTTTAATTTCGGCAAATAATATTTTGATGTGCCTTTTTTTATTTAAATACGTTGTATAAATATAATTTATAAATTATAAAATTTGTGTATATAAGAGTTATTTTGTTAGTACTACATAGTTCAAATTTATGTATCATTTTCATTAATTCTATTGTTAAATTAAGTCAATTAGGGGTATCCTTCCAGTTTTGTCACAACATTTCATCTAATATAAATGTATTCTATTTAGCACTTGAATGAAACGTTTTAATATTAATTTTTATTTCGTTACAGTAAATTATTATTTAGCAATTAACAAAAATGCGATGTTTTATCGCGGAGTGTAATTTAAATTAGGAAGGAATATTTCATATTTCAGCGATCATTTGGTTTGCGTTATAGTTATTTAATTAAATGAGTACATTGAGGTATCTTTGTGCATATTTTGCGAATACAGTAATAAGTGAGGGAAAATTAGCGTAAAAACACATTTCCGTTCATTCACTGTAATTTTACTGCTTCTAATAGGAATTCGTGCAGGATTTTCGGAAGTATTAATTAAACTAAAAAATTATTTTGATTTTATTTTATTGTTTAAGTTATTTGAAATTGGTTTAATCGTTGCCTATAATAAAAACAACAAGATCTATATATAAATAATAAAAATGTTATTTGAATAAAACATGAACTGTTTATTAGCTGTGAAAACTCAGTTTATTATGAAAAACTCAAATTGCAATTCATTTGAGACAAAACTTTAGTTGCTCGGGTTAATTCATCAAGATTCGTCGAATAGGAAATGGAAAATGTCATGTAAAGACAAAAGCTATTGTTTATTCAGAAAGACATTAAGAGCATTGTTAGTGAAAATACAATACTGACCAAGAATTATAGAAATTTGTTACATTGGCTTTGTATAACCCTTGAGAAACACAATATTATGAAAGCTTAGCGTGAAGTAAATAAAAATCAGGTATTTTAATTTGTTTAATTTACTACGAGTAAATGCTATCATTCAAAATAAATTTAATTAAGTTAAACTTTTGACTTTATTTTAAACTTAAGCGAAAATCAAAGAAAAGTATTTATACTGCATTTATTGACTTCTTGCTAATTGGAAAATTTGTAAAATAAAATCCATTTTATTTTGTACAGCATACTTATTAGTCTAATACCAACTAATAGGGGCTTGATATCATTTTAATTTTATTATTATAATCAATAGATAAGTGGTTTAGGTAGTGTAACTCGATATTAATCATATCAAATTTTTGAATAAACCAAAAAATGCACAAACACTTTTTAGAACTAAAATGTTTAAGTTAACACAATATAAATACACCGTATGTATTGTAATGGTATTTTCGTAGAAAACTTCCACACACTTATACTTGCTCAGTTAACCCTGGTGTGCGGGAGGAGTTGGTAATTTTCAAGGGTCAAAAGGTTCCAAAATTAATTCTTCAAAATATAAAAATAAAAAAAATTTTTTCTTATCCAAAAACAAAATAATTGTCCAAAAATTATTAATAATCAAAATTCAAATTAAATGCAATGTTTTAAATATTTCGTCAAGGGATCGTAGTTTTGATTCTCGCTTATCCAAATCGACGAGTTATCAATATCTCGCACATTCGCTCGTACAAATATAATTTAATTCTCCACTTTCATGTGCAAAACGAATTTATTATTCGAAATATTCTCTTTCCAAATCACTTTAAATCAATCAAATGACTACTGCTCGCGCTCGGCAGCGACTGATCAAAAATATCCAAATTATCAAAATATCAAAACAATCATCTAAAAACAACGCAATAATGCATACGCATAAAATCCACTTTATTTAAATCAAATCAAAATAAAATATTACTCACTAATTCTCAAAAATATTAAAACTCAGCGGGCATACAAAATCTCGTACCCGCTGTCGGCCATAGTTGGCCATAGTCAGAATAAAGTTTATACTTTATCCTGGTTCAATTCACTAATTAACTGTAAAGCAAGCTGTCAAGCAAAAAAGCAAAGAACGTTTGTTTGTTTTGTTATTAATTAACATAATTCAATCATGAAAACAATGGCTTTAAACGATCATTAAAATATTAGATTATTTTTACGTTGCAATAAAACATTTATTTGTATTCTTCAAAATTATTAAATTTTAAAGTATTCTTTCTACTAAACATTTTTTTGTATTACCTACAATATTTATATTATAATAACAGTTTTTATTGAAAATTTTGACGTCAAACTTTTAAAACTAAAATATATGAGTATTATTATTTAATCGATTGCTAAAATATTGAAATTATTGTAAAATATTTTTTTACTATTTTAGTTAAAAGCTTGTAGAAGACTATTCTAGACTAGAGTCGTGCTTATCTTATTAATAATATTACTACTTAAATTAAACATTTCTATATTCACTTTATCAGAGCTACATCGTAAAAATTATTGTAGTATAGTAGGTTCTCGATATTAAAATATACCTTTATCCTATGACGATTAAATCTATGGTAATGAACAAATTTGACCGATCTACAAAGTTATATTATTTTCATGTCTTTTATACCTTTTAGTAATATATTGTAATGATATTTTTTTGAATGCGTGGCAAACTGCAAATAATTAGCAATCTCTACGGCTTTACAAGTCGGAGAGCTAAGACTTCTCAGGGGCGAATTCCTTTGACGATATTGTCTTCGTTTTTAAAATAAAATAAAAATTCTTCTAACGCAAGTAAATAATAAATTCTTCAAAAACAAATTTTTGAATCGTAAATAAATTCAAATTTAATAATTCAATGTAAAATTTTATTGGCCTCGTACTTTTGATTTTATTCTTATCCAACTCGACTGATTATCAATATCGACATTCGTTCCTACGAATGTAAATTTAATTTTCCAATTTTAAGTACACAAACTTAATTTATCACTCAAAACATTCTTTCTCCAAGTCAATCAACCAAATCAATAACACTACCGTTCGGTAGCAACTCATAAAATAATCAAAATTCCAAAATTTCAAAAAAATAATTACGCAAAGATGTAAACGCATCCAAATCACTTTATTCAAATCAAATCAAAAATATTACTCACAAATTCAAACTTATATCAAAAATCAAATAATCGCCTCGAGCCAAAATCGCACAACAGGCTCGGGCGGTCGCTATCGGCGAAAGGCTCCGCATTTCACGTGATCGGCCCCCACCTAACCAATTTTTCAATCTTACCAATTAAATAAATTTAAACATAAATTAAATAGAAAATAAATTTTTACTAAAATGTATAGGGTGGATCTGAAGAGCAAGAATATTTTTAGATATTGTAGATCTAAAAATATTCTTGCTCTTCTTTTTTCAACTTTTTTATTGTTAAATTTAGTATTAAACTATAACGTCTTATTTATATCTTTAGTATAAACTTCAAATTCAATTTTATATTTGTACGAGTTTATGCTACTAAGTTTCTTTCTTAAGTTATATTATGTTTAATTTTGGAAGATAATTAACTGAACTTTATTCAATACAATGCAAAATTGCACACTACTTGTATGAATATAGTATAATGTAGCGTCTCAATGCATTTTTTATTTAAAATTTGTTCGGCGAATCTTAAAACATTTAGAAAAAGCTGTTAAATGTGTTTATAACGTCAGACTACCTATATTACATCTTGGTTTTTTACACTTTGTTTACACTTGCCTACTTTACCCCCTTATTATAATACTATACTATTATAAATTAAATATTTAATCATTTTCATCATATCATGTTCGTAAAAGTTCTCGAATAAGCAACGTGGTTCTAAATTATAAACTTTAATTTTACTTACTCTTTGCATTCGACAGCATGCAAAGTTCAAAGATGTTGCGATAAAATAAATTCCTTCAAGTCGGCTGTTCGAAATTAGTATTTTTGTTCTATGACTCAACCAGTAATCACACCAAACCACTGCAGCTGTAATCTGACAAAAAATGGAAAACGTGCTTTGGTTTTTTAACATTAGCAGTTAAGCATTAAATTTGTTTAACTAAAGAATCGGTTAACTGCTTTAGGGTTAAGCTAAATAATAAGTAAACACTATATATTTTTAAACGCATATTCTATTTTCTAAATTTGATTAACATTTTATTTTTGCAAGTTAAACTAAGGTAAATAAAGAAAATCGTAAATATTATTGATTTCCTCAAATGCGTTTCACTTGTTCTTTTACGCTAACGAATTCGGTGATTTGCTAAGAAATGAAGCTGACAGATTGCCGACATTCGGTTAGTGGTTTATGAGCAGACTCAGAAGCACTTTTAGTAATTTGACCCACACACAAGACAACTTTGCCATAAAAAGCAGACATTTTGATGATTGATATAAGTTTTAGACGACAAAAAGTCGAGTGAAGACTTCAACTTTTAATCTAATATCTCTTACAAACTACAATAGTGCTTTAGTGTTAATAAATAACAAATATTTGTTTTTCCAAACAACCTTACATTATTATTATTATTAAAAAGTTTTATAACACAAACAACATTTTTTAGTGTTTCTTACCTAAGTGTTAATACTAAATAAAATTTAGGATCTATTAGAAAAAATAATTAACCAAACCTAAAGTTTTGAAAATAATTATTAATGTGTAAAATACCTGAACACATTTTCACTGTCTACTTTATAAAGGTACAAATAAAGCATTTATATTTAATAAAAAATTACCAGAAATCTGCGGCACCTACATAATTACATTTTTGTTGTGTTTGTAAAGACAGAACTTTAGTTGAACAAATAATAAAAACAGAGTAAAAATTGTATCACAATTTAAAAAATGAGAAAATTTAATTTAGCAACATTCTAAAAAAAGAAGGTACAAAGTATAATGTATTTCAACTATGTGAGTTGAATAATTTTTCTCATTTAAAAATTAAATGACATTACTGCAAATTCTTTATAAAAAATTTTTAACATATTATTATACTTTTTTTGAATAAAAAAAAACCTTTTATCAACTGAAACATTTTATAACATTGTCTACATAAAATTCATTAATTTATATTGTTTTACGTAGTAAAAAAGATTTTATCACACTTAGCTATTATTTTTTTGTGTACTTAGGAATAAAAATATTTAATTAAATAATAATAAATTATTTGGTATACAAATTTAGGTACAATAAATCAAATAATCTCTATAAGAATCTAAGCTGAAATTTACCATTAAGTTACGTCTATGCTGACATGGAGAATCTTTCGATTTTGTAGACGCTGCTGTGCTATTAATTAACCGCCAAAACTCGAAAAGTTAATAAATTTATCTAACTAAAATTTCTTTGTAGGATAATGAAAATGGCGCCATAGAAACACTACTTTTATGAATTTTGAAATTCTATTGGTATAATACTGAATATATGTACATAAGTAATTCTGCATAGCCTTGATCGAACGTTATTTTGTTTGACCGCTGAATTCACGACAGCATCAGCACCGGCAATGAAAAATAATATTATGTGTTGGAAACTGAAATGTTAATATTGCAATACAACAAAGAGTAAACTTGAACTCCTTAAAAGAATCAAGGTTATTATTAAGATGATAATAAAAGAAATCCATTAATGTTTAATTTTTATACACTGTACAACAGCAATTAATTAGTAACTGAAACTAAAGTACATACAAGGAAAATCCAATTGGGCAACTATTATAAGCAAGTTGTAACTAAGCAAGCTTTATTTACCTTTCTACATAAATCCAATTAAAATTCATCTTTAATAGAAACCGAACAAACTAAGTTTATTAATATTGAGTCACTTTGCGCTAGGTTAAACCTGAATAAGCTTTTGAAGGCTTAACCTAAAAAGCAACATAAAATAAGAAGAAATAGCCTCGGAAAATTTCAAAAAACGTCTTTCTTATTGTGGTCAAACGCAAAGCATCCTACTATGTAGTTCATCATTTACTATTATTTTTCGTACTATTCACAGATACGGGATGGCTACAATGTATGTAACTTCCTTATTACTTTTTTTTGCTGACCAAAACATACAATAATAAGTACCTACATGTTACATACTTAGAATTAAAAGTATAAAAATAAGTGTAAATTATCGTCGATAATTTATTATACAATGTACACCAACATTAGCCATAATAGATAATAATAATTACCCCATTACTAAGTAGAGGAAACTATAATATATAGTATAATTTTAATCTGCATAATCAATATTATCTGCTAGTATTGGCTGGAAATTGTTAATCAATATTATGCCAATCCTGTACTAATATTTGGCCAATATTAGGCCACAACAATGTTATAATCAGATATTAACAATATCAAAATTTTAGAAAAACTAAAAACTGTACAGACAGTTTTCAATACTGTCGAATAAAGATGCAGAATATCTTGGCTGCGAAATCTGAGAGAATGGTTGTTTTGAACGGCGGTATGCAAAGTTCAAATAGTCATGATAATTGCCAACCTTCGTAGTAGAGACGGCACTTGAAGAAGAAAAACATTTTAGTTCTAAAAACTGAATGCAAATTTTTTTGTTTTTCTAAAATTTTGATATGCACAACAATATTACATCAATATTGTAGCAATTCTTCACACTATGACTTATTGGTTAAAACCTGTAATATTGTAAATTTGAATTTGAATATAATGGGCGCGAAATTTTAAATTTAGTTCATGTTGGTTACTTTAAAATACAACGATTTGGCAACAGCGGATTTTAAACGCAGGAAGTCGAGTTTCGGTGAGATTTTACCGTTAGAGATCGAACAAAGGCCTTTACATTTTGGACGTCGTGGGAGTCGGTTGTAGTTTTGTGCGTCTGAGTTCTAAGAAAAGAATATTCAATAATTGAAATTAAAATTATTTCAAAATATTTAGTTATCAACAGATTTAAAAATACATAAGTTTAAATATTTGATTTATTTTTCTAAAATAATTTAATACAGGATTACGTTAAAATTTTAAGTAATAATTTTACAGCCACGCGGTTAGATAATTTTTACATACGAGTTTGAATCTAAGTTTTTATTTACTTCATCTTCAGTTTTAAGATTTAATTACTGTTCGAGATTGTGATTTAATACTATTATCATTTAAAACGGGAGTGGGATTATGTAATGGAAGAGATTGATTATTCATATAATGTGTTAACAATGGCGTACCACTGCGGTGATTTGTTTAATTAAGACGTAAGAGGAGTTGTTGAAGATAATTTAAATGAAGGCGGGTGATTGAAGTGGAAAATATATTTATCGGGGGATAATTTAATTTAGATGAATTGCGCAACAAGTTGAACGGACGCTTAAAATCATAAGATTGCCGCGTCAATATGTCCCAGTAATGGCTGATTACTGAAAAGGTGAACTTTTATAGAACCGGAAGTGACAAAGCAAATGCTGTGATGTTTCTCTTTTTCTTTTTTCAAATATCTAAATGATGTACTACAAAATTATGATATTTCAGGACAGTTATTGATAAATTTAACAATGTTCCTTATAATTATTTGCGTTCACATATAATGGATAATAACAATTGAATACATATAAGATGTACACTGGCCACATATAAGGTAAAACCAATTAAAATACAATATTAAAGAACTGTTTAAACAAAGTTCTTCATGATTATTTGCGGCTATGATTAGTTTAGTTTTGCTAGTTTAAGTATGGGGGAAATGACCAATTAGCAATAAGAGGGACGAACTAGATTAAGTTGACATATTAAATAAGTGACAATCTTAGTTTTAAGCTGACGACATATTAAAAAGGTGACCATCTTAGCTTAAGTGACGAGGTATTAGTTATATAAGAGCGGATAATTTAGCATAATATAAGGGTTATTATTTAAGATCTTACATAATAAAATAAAACCAATTGAGTTGAACGTCGAAATACATACATGAGCTTCTTACAAATTACTATAAAGGTTGTGGTTGGCCATTAAATATGAATAATCGATTAGAAAACATTACGATCAGAGGGATTAACTATCGAACAGTTATTAAATCAAATTGCAAACTAAAGTATTCTGAATTACATGATATCAAGGAGATTAACTTTGCTGGTAAATTGGTTGTCGGACTACCTTTTCTTTTCGGTTAAAATATATATTCATCGTTAAACCGAATCCTGTGTTTTATTTAAATTGTGTGTACTAATTATTCCTTCAGGTGTCCTAGCAGTGGTTACGCCACTGGACAGATGTAAGTTTGAGGTTAGTAAGCAAGGTAACGACGCTAGCATTCAAAGAGCCATCCGCAGATTTAAAAGAACTTGTAAGTGTTATTGCGAGGGGAGATCACATCGTGCGAGGTTTGTTTGACGATCACAGCTTTAGTTTGGTTTGTAACTTTGATTTGAGAAGGCGGTAATTCAAATTGAAAAACCAACTATTACAAACCTGACAATATTACACTACTTGGCAGTTAATACATCTTTTGCTTACACATTACATTATTACACTCTCTTTCCTGAATGGAGTTATTCAGTATTGTATTAATACCAAATATTGCACTTCTATTGAATACGAATATTCGCACTATAGTATACCTAACAATATTTGAGTTTATTTATTCTTAACTTGGAGTTTCGAAAATGATTCCATATTTTTGAAAACATTATAAATATTGTAACGAAAATTAAAACATTTATTTAATTCTCAAGGGCTACAACAAATTATGCAGATAAGGTTAACAACAATAAAACAATTACTATACTAAGATCATAACTAACACTAAATTACACTACAATTTATGTACCACTAAGTCTGGATTTATTTAAACACTCGGTATATCTCAAGTTATCACTTCACTATTTATTTACACTTTATTTATGTTCACACTTGCAAGTTCAAACTGGAATTTATTCATTGTCGGAGCACACTCTGCATTTATACCTAAATGCAGCCTCCAGCAACTTCCATAGAATTCCAATACATTTCTATAACTTTCTAGAGTACAAGCTAAACAATATTTAAATAACAGCGATGTGTGACTCATCGCATATGATTCATCATACATGACTAATTATATGTGACGTCATATATTAGTCATCAAATATAATTAAATATTGTTTCATAACACTGCCTCTCTCCTTACATTTGTTCTGTCTCAGAACAGCCGATACATGAATAAATTTTGCGGTGAAATACCATATAAATAATATTCTGTTTTGACATCCGGATAAAAACACTTTTTGAAAACTGGAATAATAGTGTCTAATATGAAATGTTTTCCTGGTTAACAAAATGATATCTGAGATCTGTAAATGAATGCAGTTTCTACATTCTACATACATTCTACATACTACCGCATAGTAACTATCTGGTAAAGACTGCTGTCAGGTTTTTCTAAAAAAATATCTTATGAGATCTTGAGACTTTTGATGAAAATAGAATTAATAGGCAATTTATAATATCGATAATCTTTTCAAATTAATAAAAATCAAAAAGAGAGATAAAAGAAATATCGATTTTTTAAAAATTACGGTTTCTTGAAGCATATTATGATATCAGCTATATTACTACTAAATCTAACGTTGATCTGATTTTTTTTACTAAGTTGTGCGACTTTTGGTATATAGAATTGTGTACTTCTTAATTTCTATTTCTAGTTAATATTCAGTGTTTTAAAGATTAAATAACTAAATAGTTATTTCTTTAGTTCCGTTATTTTTTTTCAAAACTACGTTTTCAAAGTCGGTGATCACGATATTTCAAAAACTGGTACATATACTGCTATGCTCTCAGCATTTTTATTTTTAATTAATTTTTAAAATTAAACTTTCTTCCTTAAATATTTCTTTAAATTTAATTTGTATTTGAATAAAATTTTAAAAATGGGCACGTTAAAAACTATTCGATACCGGTATCGCAGTCCGGCTTATCAATTCAAATTTTATAGTTCCTATAAGAAATTTCAATACAAAACAGAAACTTTTCTAACAAATCTTTAATTATAAGCCTTAAATTTTGATCTCCATTACCATCTTTAATTAATCGGCCAATGCTTCTGTTTTATTTTCACTTTCAAAATTATCAAAAAAAATCTGTCAAAATCAACAAATCCAATTATAATAAATCTTCAATAAAACACTTTTTCAAAAAAAATCCTTATATTCAAAAAATTTCACAAACTTATCAAAATTATTCAGACACAAAATTTACACGTCCATCACCTAGACCATTTTTGATAAAAAGCCTCAATAAAACTCCACTTCTACCAACTTTAATTTTCAAAGTTTTACCCCCAAAATTCAAATTCAAATATTTTATAAAATGAAAAATCAAAACTCATAGCAAATTAACAGGGTAGGTAAAACTTTGGTTCGGAACATGACAATACTTATCTGTTACAAATTTTGTGTACCTCTTTTATAAATCAAAATCTTCTCTTTAATAAATAAATTTTTATAAATAAATATCGATTTCTTTATATGAAAATCTATATTCAACTTTCAACAACTGCCATTTTGTCAAAATTAAATTTATCGGAAAACGACTTTTTTAAAGACTAGATACATAAACTAATATATTTCATTAAATCTTTATAAATGAATTATTTCAGATAATGGAATACCCTATGACACTGATCAGCGCAAAGGGCTTTTTAAAAATAGGATTGTCAACCATCAGCTGTAGCTTCATTCTTTTTTATTGTTTTTGAACAAAAATTTACAAAGTATTTTTTTAAATAAATCTGTTCTGAGTATAAAAATTGGTATGCAAAAATATTTAGACATTTTCCCCCCAAAAAAATAACAAGTCCGCATACCTCTTGAGCAAAAATAGAATAAGTTCTGTAGTTTTGTAAAAATAGAATTCTTCTGTAGTCACTTCTAGAATTTTGAATTACATTAAATTTTGGATAATTATATTAACCCTATAATTTAAAATAAATTTTTAAAACTATTTACTAATTCTTGATTTCTATGCATTCTATCTATATTCTACTTATACATTCAAACGTAAAGCTCTTGATCGAGAAATTCAAAAATTGGTATTCAGTAAGCTTCGATATCGATACGATAGCTTTCTATTGATGGTCAACTGGTCGATACAATCGAGCTTTATTCGTGAAGGTGCAAGTTAACGAAACGCTTCCACCAGTTATAGTATATCTATTAAATATTAGCTCTGAGCCTGTAAGTCGGAAGTCCCGTATTCTATAATGTTTTAAATAAGCGTTAAAGATATTAAAAATAAAACGGTTGACTAAAATTCATGAAAAGAATGTAATAATCTCCAAACTCTTCGGACAGGGCTATTGTCGGAGTAATTATTATTACTACCAACATATTGAACGTATAAATTGTGAATATAGTCAATTACTATTTATTTACTATTTATGCTTACCTGAAAATGATCTTTATAACTAAGTGAAAATATGCCATAATCAATGATTTCTTTTCTTATTCTCGTTTGTTTCTATTTTTGATTTGTAAAAATTTTTAATAAGCATTGTGAAAATATTTCAGTTATAATATGAATATGTATCTAAGACACAAAATAAAAAATGTAATAAGATGAAAAGATATTTAGGAGATCATAATTAAAATACCACACATAATTTTTAAACGCATTACGTAAACATATTTTCTTTAAAACCCAAACGATGCTATGTATATTAATTAAAAATTCTTTTCAAGTTTCCAACTTTGTTAAATGTAATAACCATACCAATTTATTAAAGATCTCTTATTAATATGCGTCAACGTCATGCTTTAAATTCCAAGTCAATATTAAATGTTAAACTATTAAATAAATCAAATAACTTCTTAATGACAAAACTTATTGAAAACAAGAAAAATTTTAATATAATTTTGTATCAATTTATAAGTAAAATTCAAATAGCTTCCAGAATTATTCTTGTCAATTTTGTGGAACCGAAGAAGATAGATAGACTAGTAGAAGACGACCTGATGCATATTAGAAACACATTGTTTGCTTATATTAAATGCCCTATATACATACTTTACTGCTATCTGTATTAATTGTGCGTGTGTTTGCTTGTCGTACACAGTATCTTTTGACTAAATAAAACTCGGTTCATACTTATTGTACTGTAGCCATGTAAATTCGACAAGTTTCAAAATAAATTGTACGTATTCTCAAAAGATTCAAAACATAATATTTTTTCTGTAACGGAAACTTTTAATAACTTTTTAATTAATTATAGAATAGTTCGACACGTTTCTAGTAGGATAAGTGTAATTTTGTATCACATCAAAATTGAATCTAATAATCAGCCACATTGTACACTCGCGCAGTTTAACTTGCTAACTTGATAATTTTTAGTTTTAATTGAAAATAAGTTTTTCTATTGAAGCACGTGAGAATGAAAGTTAACGTTTTAGACCCCTGAAAGAAATCGCGAGTTAACTTGATTAATTTGTGAATAATTGAATCACGTGACTACTGAATTTGTATTATGAGAGAAGAAATATCTTCTAGACAAAAAAACTAATTAGTGTAAAAATTCAATAAAGTGTCCACTTCGGCAGGGGAAGTTTAACTTACCCCTTATCGCTACCCGTCCTTGCTCAGGTGTTAATTTAGTGATATAGTGTTAATGTTCTTACCACAAATTAAATTAATGAAATATCTCGTAATTAAATTAACGTGATTTAAAATCGCCAGTACTCTTCAACAAGGAACATTATTTTATAAAATAAAATTTAATTGGGTTGTTTGTAATCCTCAAATAAGTTATTCGTTTTAAATGATTAATAAAATATGAAAATACTATGTATTAAAAAAATAATTTACAGTTTATATCGTAGAATTAATAGATTGTCTTTTCAGCAAAGTATTATGTCAGATTTTTAATCACCTCTACTGTAAGAAATTTAAAGCATTAGGTACTTTGCTATTAAGACCAAAAGGTTACGATGGTAGCCGCACAAGATTACATTTAAGGACACATAAAGTGCAGTCAACAACATTAATTCATTTATTTTGTAAATTATTTTAAAGTTTAATTTTGTTTTATTATTTATTTATTTATCATATTGTGTATAAAAATGTTTGTTAAATTATTTGCCATGTAAATAAGGTGGGGAGAACGAAAACGATAAAGTTAAGAGAGTGGGGCTTGAAGGTTGTACAAGAGACGTGGGCTGAGGCCTTCGCGTCGAATAGACGAACGGATGTTCGTTACTCCCGCAATTGATGATAATTAAAGTGAATTTAATTTAATAAAAGTTGGGTTAATAATTTTTTTGTTTTATTAATAAAGTAAAGTGCAAATTGTTAAAAATAAATTATATAAAAGTTGAAGAATTTAGTGAAAATTTAGTCGATGCATTAAAAATTACGTTGCAACAAATTTGTTAGACCAGCTGCAATATCACATGCGGAGCCTGCACGTGCGCTTACAAGGCCATATAAAAGGTAAGAAACTAGAGCATTTTTAATCTACAATTTAACTTCACCTACAAGAGCTCATAGCTAAAATAATGGATGTACACCGAGCAAGCAGTAAAATTTTGGAATTAGACAAATTTTTATAGATTTGCATAGCTCGGGTCATTGCAGTATATAAAGGAGGAATACCATCGGCCACTGCGAGTTCTTATCTATACTGCCTCTTGACAGATACTAGCTCAAACTACTGCTACTTTTTGGAATTTAATAATAAATTTGGCATCCTGTACATATACAATGTACACTTTAGAACCATCGGGTTTTAATTTTTGAAGACAAATAGAGCAAATAGAAATATTAGTTTAATTAAAAGGAAATTTTTATAGCAGCTATACGATATTGAGACAACCAAGTAAAATTTGTAATTATTGTAGATTTACGCTAAATAAATCCATGTTGAATTGGGGTAATTACTAGGGTAAATCATTTGGGTTTTGTAGATGAGGGTACATCTCTTATAAATAATCGTTTTCATTATTTCAGCAAAGTTGTATAAAATTTGTACACGCCCGGTAGATTGTAACTAATGAAGATTCTCTTTTTTTGATTTGTGAAAGTTTTCTAGAAGTATATAGCATTAAGCAGAGATATTTTTAAAACCGCGACGAAGAATATTTAAAAAATTATTACAATCATTGTAGTAAAAGCAAACTGCAATCTATGTATATTGGATAAAGTAAGATTAAGTTGTCGTTATTTAGTAAAAAATGGAAAAGGCGAAGTACAGTATACAGTACAAACTATTCTTATATCAAGAATCTGAAACCACAGGGTAGAAATCTACTCGCAGAAAAGTAAATCTAAAGCAGATTAAACGTAGGAGTAGAGTATGCGAATTAAAAGAAAATAGAGGCTATAAATGAACCACGGTAAGTAGAACTATAAAAGTACAGAAAAAAACAATAAAGAGTATACGAGAGTCTGCATAGTTGATTGTTGGTGACTTTTTTTTACAGGAAACTAGAAATCGGCAAACTATAAACTGGGCAACTCAAAATTTATCAGTTTGGAGAATATCTAGCAAAACGGAATTTTAAATTGTCCTAATTTTTCGAGCATGTGCAATGTACCTGATTTATATTTGAACGTAATCGATATTAACAATCTCATCGCCGTCACCATCGGTGAGAAATATAAGACCGATAGTATCGGCCGATAGAGACAACGTTCAACTTAGAGCTTTCGCAGACTGCAGACTTTCTATCGGCCGATAATATTTACCGATAGTTCGCCGATAGTTCAGTTTGAAAGCAATCGTATAGCCCATCAAACTTTTTTATCGGCCGATACCAAATCGTTATAATTTGCGCACTTGCATATATCTTCATACTGATTAAGAAATCGATCATACTATCAGCCGATAGAATGTCTGCAGTCTGCGAGGTCTCTTAAAGATATGATACACGGAGCGATTTATGTCGTCCCGACATGTAATTGATCTGCGAGTCGGCGCATGGGTTAGTTATGATAACACACCAGGTGGTTCTTGTGATCTCGACGATACTTTGTTTATTAGTTAATTTTTTTATATCTATTTTGACAACTATTTTGTCAAAAATTTATTAAAACTAAATTACCAACTGCTGTGAATCAACAGATACTATATTCGAAGTTAATTAGTTCAGATAATATTAATACCTTCGATCCTAACGGCTTATTAGCGATATTGTATTGCTCAAATTTGCTTACAATCTAGTGTGTTTGAATTCTCGACTATAACAAATCAGTACATTTTATTTACTTGTTAACGGACAGTTTTTAATGGTGTTTTCAAATAAAGGTCATTCTCGCTATATCTCAAGTCAATTATAATTGCCTCAACAATAAAAGTATATATTCAAAGTTCATAAAAGGCATTAATTCTGAGAATAAAAAATATTGTGTTTTGAGTTACTTTAACAACTTTCTCATATAACACAGTCTGCTGTTGGTTGAAAGACAAGGGCAACTTCTGCTTCAACTAATAAAATTTCAATTAGAGCGATTAGAATGTTATTATTTAAACTTTCTTTATATTATACGAGTATACTTCTACATAATAATTATATCAAAATAATATAAATAGTAGTTTACGATACACGTCGAGAAAAGAAAGATTAACTAAACGAGAAATTTTATTACCCCACAATTTCCATCAAAATTGTGTTGTAATAATAGGTACTCTGTAAATAGTTACTTTTGGTATCATTTTTAACATCGTTATAATCATTTTCGTTACAATATTGATTAAAAGTAGTATTATAAAATTCGTAATCATAATTCGAAAACCGTTATTTTTGTGAGTAAACAATAAATTAATGTAGATAAATTACAAATGAACACTTATTCTTGCAAATATAATTGTATATTCAGAATAATACATATATATTTTTGCACATTTGTAAAACGAAAATGGTAGGCAATAAAAGAAATTTATTTAAAATTTACATTCATCAATATATTAAAATAAAAATTATTATAGTTATCAACGTTATTTTACCTTGCCACAAGAATACATTATTTTGTTCCGGTAGATATTTGTCTAAAATTTTTATAAAAAATTTATACCTATTTGTAAAACAAATACTATTACTGATACCTTATTTAAAAAAGGCTGATTAAAGACGTGACGGAATATATTTATGGAACATTGAATTATCTCGTTATATAAAATGGAATAAAAAGACGTAACACTGAAAGACAAATAGCATACATTAGAAAGCGCGCCCGTATAAAATGCTGTCTGAAAATTGGCTGTCAAGAGAACCTACATAATGCTTGCCGTTTATAAAAGACGATTCTCCAAAAAGAACGCAGAATTGGTTTCTAATCAATTTGGTGAAGATTGTGTGCTGATTTTGTTTACATCATTATACATAGACTTGATAAAATATTCAATTTTTTGAGTTTGCAACATCAAAAGAAATTTTCTAAAAAATAAATTACTAAGTTTTAATTAAAATTATAAAGTCAAATCTCTTTGGAGCAAAAACAAATTTATAATTTTTGTTTTGGTAGGTAAATCTTCTTACAAGTAGATAATATTTAAAGTTTTTGAGATCATAAGTTAGTAATACTATAAATTTAATTCCATTGCAATTGTAATAGCAAAATTACAAGAATGCTATCTAAATATAGTAGTATCAAAATTAAATGTTTTTTTAGAATGTCAAACAATGTAAACGAAAAAATATAACGATGCCATTTATCAGTAGAATGTTGTAAATTAAGGCTGGAAGCAATAAAAGTTATACCGTATTTCTAACTCGATACAATGTTCCTAAAATAAATCAACAGATTACTAAATTTACTACTGTTAAATTCATTTAAAAACAATTAAGGTTAACTGCTCTAATTTGTTATCAATAATTATAAGCTGCAATTATCAAAATACCTGAAGGAATAATTTACTGGGGGGATGTTATTTACATTAATTCGAAATATTTCTTTTAGGTTTTTAGATTTGTGACAATTTTGTGAGAATAAATAAAATAAAACAAAATAAAATATTCAAACCTGCTATAGTAATCCTTAATTAATTATTAGCGGTAATTTATGTATACGTCTGCATAATATTTGCCTCTACTCAAATGTCTAAATGATAATGTTCTGCAAGTATTTTCAACTACGTTATCACATTTATATTAATATTATGATTAATTAAATTAATAATGTATGTAGTGGAAAAGAACGCAAGTTCATGTGTACATGGTACTGATGACAACTAATGACAACTCAGAATTACGTGTCTGCCGAGAAAAATGAAACAAAAAAATGTAAAATTAAATACTTTGAAATTTGTAATTGTCTGTCTTTATGTCTGTAATCGGTAAGATGTTGGTGATAATAAATTTTCACAACATTTATGGTACTGAGAATAAATTATAAATTTTTTATTTAATTTTTAAACAGAATATGATCCAAATTTATTGAAAACTGACTAAAGCTATATTTAATTTAAAAAAAGTTGATCTATTTAAAGAGACTCTCTTACTATAGAATTAGGATCCCATAGAATTGCGTGACAATTTTTAATTTTTAATTTGCGTGACAAATTAGTCTAAATAAAATTTAATGTTATTATTTATAATAATAATAATAATAATAATGTCTGATTTTAGACTACAGTCCAGTTTAGATCAAAGAATTTAGATTAACCAATGAAATATCTGTTGAAAAGCTTTTTTTATTAAATATCGTTGGTTTTGTTATATTTATAATATGTAATAAATTTTTTGGTTTAACCTGGAACTGGGCCGCAGGCTGCAGACATAAAATGTAATAAGTATTTTATAGCTTTATTTATTTATGTTTTTTATTTAATTGCTAATTTATCATAATCTGCTGTATATGTTTGAATAATTAAAGTTTTCAGTTAAAATAAAAGAAACTCCTTTTTAAAATCAAAATATTATTAACATAACTTAAGAATTGTCAATTCTTTAAAGGCAGTATCTCTATCACCTTTAGCAAAATCAACAGGCAACGAGTAACCAGCGATATACTTTTATTGTTAAGCCAATATATTTACAAATATTCACAAATGACAGTAATAATTGAGATATAATAGATCTATTAAAACAATTTTTTCGCATTTTGACTTATAATGTGCTGTTTTATTAAACTCAAAATCATTTAATAAAGTGGCACTTTAGCACATAGATATGTCACTTTACTACATAGTAATGTCACTGTCAATAAAAAACTATTGAATAGAAGATTGTTTATTTAAATATTGGAATCATTGTTATACATTTATGTATATTGAAATTACAAAATTATTATTCAAACTAGAAAACTTAACAATCTCACTTTTATAATTAATATTATGTAACTTACACAAAATTCGTATCAAAAAATAAAAATTAACTGTTGTTATGTAAATAAATAAAGCCGTGTCTGGTTACTAGATTACGAAAATTTTACACAAATATCTATTTAGAAACTTTTTGAATTAGCAATAACTCAAGAACGGCGCTAGATATCGAAAAACTGAGTAAAAAATTGGCCCCCCTCGCCTCGTACTCACCCCCCGTGAATTATCGGTAGGAAGGCATACGAAAAAATTTAGACCGATCGCGCGCAAAAAAAATTTACTCATAAACGTCTAAATTCATATTTTAGATTAGATTTTCACAAAATACGAAAAAATTGTATAAACAAACCTCGTAAGAAAAGTAGTTTTACTAAACTCATATAGCTTTTAAGTTACTCGCTCGCTGTGCTCGCTCATACTTAAAAGCTATATTCGTTTAGTAAAACTTTACTTTTCTAAACTTGTTGTTTAATATACTATTAAATTGTCTAACGTATCGAACCTCAATATTTTAATTATTTTTATTCACATTATTATTAAAAAGGACAACATTATAAATTACTTATATTAATAAATAATATATTTATTTTTTTTACAATAATTACAAGAGTAATTACCTAGTATTTATTAAGGTAGTAAAATATTACACATAAATAAGCAAAATATACTTAACAGATCAAATCATATACAGTATATAACAATTTGTTAACAAATAAATTTTCAGAACATAACGAAAACTATATTTGAAAGTTTTACAATAAAACCTGAAAGAAATGTAAAATTTATACCTAGTGCCTTTGTAATGTATCTCATTCATTTCAGCAAAGGTTTTATTGTTGACCAACCTCCCGTTTGGAACATGGGCGGGTTACCTTTAAAATATATAAATTGCAAGCTGCACTTTGTTTCTACAAATTTTCTATTTTATGTATTAAAATAAACACATTCATAATATTATTCTGTAATACAATTTTGCAAAAATTCTTGCTCTGTAAATTGTACTAATTATTCCTTATGTAAATAAAAATTTTCCTATTCGCTAAGTTCATAAAGAAGAGTAAATTATCATCAGTCATCATTAATAATTGCTAAATGTGTTTGAAAAAAAGATAAAACAGAAATGATATTTTACAAAGACTAAAGTGAATATCAAACTTTCAAACGTTGTTTTAAAGTTACCAATCCAATCAGTTTTTCAATATTATCTGTCAACAGTTGAAAATGTCGCAATATTGCTACCTTTGATATGAAACGCGTTTTCAATCAGCTTATATTGCTTTTCTTGAAGATTTTGAATTGCAGTCTTAAATTACGTTTCTCCGTGATTTGATATGTACAGACATTGAGAACTAATATGCATTCTATTATTTCACCATGAATGTAAATGCGGTTTTATAATTATTCTATAAACCGTAGAACGGAAAGTTATTTCAATAATGCAGAAATTTATAATGAGAAATATGCATAGCTATTATTATTTACTTCTATTATTCTTATTATTATAATTACCAATAACATCTTAACGAATGCTTACCTACAGCAAGGTAGAATACCTGATTAGAATAACGCTAAGGTGGTATTAATATTCTAAAAGAGAGACACCCGAAAACTTCAAAACTACCGACTAATAAAACTGCTACCACACATGTAGAAATCATTATTAACAAAAATAATTACAAACCGCTTAATCAATAAACTAGACGAAAATACTCAATGGTATTTAGAAAAGAATTCTCGATAATAGATCATCTACTAACAATAAAACTTCTGATCTAAAAATGTAGCGAATATAACATTCCTATATGTATTGGATTCATTGACTACGAAAAGGATTTTGATACAATCGAGAGGGGGATTATATAACAAGCTCTAAACAATCGCAGAATAGACAGTAGATATAGTCAACTGTTGCAACAAATAGCAGACCAAGCAACAGCAACATATCAGCTTCACGATCAAACCAAATAGGTGCCTTTAGAGAGAGAGGTGAGGCAAGAAGAGCTTATCACCCAAACTGTTTACTTTCACCTTAGAAAATGTCTTGAAGAATATCCACTGATCGGAATATGGTATTAAAGTAAATAGAAAATACCTAAAGTCATTTACGATACGCTAACGATGTAGCGCTAATAGTAAATAACAAGACATTATACCGGATTTAAACAAAGCCTGAAAGAAATTCGGATTACAAATGAATCTAAGTAAAACCAAAGTAAAGACTAGTGATGACATTAGTAATGTACAAACAGAAAACCAATTAAGTAATAGAAAAAGTCACGAAATACATTTATCTCGAACAGAATATCATATTAGGAAGGGAAAATCAAACAAAGGACATAAAAAGAATACATTTGCAATCATGGGCAATTTCTTAGAAATTGAAATATATAATTTTACTTTTAAAAAAGAGAGTTTGGTACATGTGTATACTGCCCGTAATAAGCTATGGAACAGAAAACCAAAACATGACATAGAAAATCATTAATATTCTTAAAGTATCACAGAGCGCTATGGAGTGCGCAATGTGGGGATATAAAATTGGAAATAAATAAATAAGAATAATAAATAATATATCAGAAATAATTAAACAAATACTAAGCTCAAAGATAGTGTTTCTTTTCCAAATTATAATATCCTCAAAGAAAATAATCTAGAGGCATCAAATCACACGATCTTGGAGGCAAATTTACAGGACCATTATCTGAAATAACGTTGTCACCAAATTGTCCTTTCAATAAATTGATGATTTTTTTAGCTGTGTGGCACTAGCGTCATCCTGTTGGAACCATAAATTGTCGATGTTTAACTTTTGTATTTTTGGGAACAAAAACGTGTTGAGCATGTGACGATATCTCACAGCATTTACCGTAACGGAAGCTCCTACCTCATTTCGAAAGAAATATGAACTGATGATGCCGTTGGCGTGTATTCCTCACCAAACAATCAATTTTAAGAGATGCAATGAAGTCTTAAGTTGATGTCCCGGATTGGTCTCAGTCTATATACGGCAATATATTCCTTTCTGAACCTAATCAGAAGGTAGATTATGTCAACAATAAAATTGGCAAAGTGCTCTATATCTTTTTTGCAAACTGAACTCTGATTTTGAAAATAAATTTCCACAATTAGGAAGCGTTCTTCAAGAGTTAATTTTTTTCATGACTAAATGGTAAACCTTTCCAAACACAAATAACAATAAATTGTCACTATGACAAACTTCGTTCAATTGTTATTGCTATTGAAAGATCTCGTGCAACTAAAAAAAACACCCTATACATAATATGTAGACGTTTTCAGCGTTTATATTAATTTTTATCTAGAAAATTCCTACCGTAGCATAGTTTTAAAACCACTAATATAACTAGCTCAGCTTGGCTGGTGAATGAGCTTTCAATTTTTTCTTGATTTCAGCCATCGGTTGTAAAATCGTTCCTTGTGAAACCGTCTTTAGAAAATGTAATCGAAAGGGCTGATAGTGCAATTTTCTTTTTCTTGCGACACTCACTGTGCTATTGTAACACAATAAATGAAATAATACGGAAAGAAAATATACTTTATTTGAACAAACGTTGAATTATTGAAATACCTACAACTTTTAAATTTTTATAAACTTGAAACGACTGTTGTTATTTATTACTGTAGATACGATACGCCTTCCCCGTGTATTTTAGAGACGCCAAATTCTAATCACGAAATGATTTACCAATTACAAATAAATTGGTAAATTGTTTTCTTGTAAAAAATTTAAAGTTCTACACAAATTATTAATGAATTTCTTCGCTTAGAGCAAGGGTTGTCGAAAAAACTTAATAATGTCTAATATAGGATTTTTGACCGTCATTTTTTTAAGTGCTAGACTATATAGTTAAAGGAAGCAGGTGGACCTTACTAAAGATTCAAAGTTTAAAATATGAAGACTTTGTAAGAAATTTGATGTGTTCACATTGTGATTTGTGATTTGGCTATACAAGTTTTTCTCTATTGTAAAATGGATCATTCGTAAATAAAAATTCCCATAGTATTGGAATTATATAATATTAAATTTTTATTAGTAAAAATTTTATCCAGGTTTCTTATGGGTAAAAAATTAAATTAATAAAGTAAAGATAAAATTTATATCACCACAATAGCTATAAAGTTTAAATTGGTGGAAAGGTACGTTAATTTGAATGTACCGAAACACGTCTGCTCGTCTTTTCTTTAGATTTAAACCTTCTGCAGTTTCTTTTAAGAGTTCTCTCATTAACTTTCTAGAAACGTGAAAAGTTACTTTAATAAAATCTGAAACTTTTAGCTAAGTCTGAAATATGAATGTGTTAAGAAATGTCCTTCGAGAGACTTTAGCAACTGTAATAGAAAGCAATGAATACATTGTGCTTAAATTGCTACGGTAAGTACCATTGTTAAAAATTCTGTTAACTTACAGAACTAATTATTTGTTAACAATTTGCAATAAAATAGAAATGGAAATATTAAACATTTATTAAAAGACTCATAAAAGAGTTTTGAAATATTTCAAGCTTTACCATTTTAATAACATTTAATTAAAGAAATGATAAACATTATATCATACTATAGCTGATTGTAAAAGAAAAGTAATCTGTTTTCATAGGATGCCTTTTGTAAGCCCTACAACAAATCGGCTACCCTTCGACATATAGATAGGCAATAACTTTGGTAAGCGTTTTCAATCGTATTTCTGTCACACACCAACATCAAACGCTATAGTGCTACTTACACATCTATTTGTACTTTTGTTGCAAAAGTATTCGTACGAACAAAAGTAAACTGGAAAAAAATAATAAAGTGCTCAAACATTTCTAAAATTATTTTAATTCTTTATTAATGACATTAAAAATATTCTAATTCGTAATAAAATATTATAGTTATTAAAATGCAATGATAATTCTCTAATAAATAAATTAAGTAATATTTTTAGAGAATGATTATTTTAAAAATAAAAATTACGTTTTTATGTATATTTCAGAAAAAGTTTTAAATATATAAAATCAATAAAAAACCATCAATCAGTGTTAAAGACTTTTAGACAGCTGTCTAGGGGTTGTCACATTATATTATGAGGAAAATTACTAATTTATTGAATATAAAAACAACTTTCAATAACTGCTAACTAAAAATGTTTTAATTTTAAAATTCTTTTATAAAATACTTAGGTATACATAATACAATTTAGTAAATCATCTTACAGTGAGTTTTTTTATTATACAATATAATTTTAAAATAGCTTTTTTTACTCCTTCAAGTATTTGGCGTTAATAGGGTAGTTTTGTTGAAAATTTTAAAAAGTTTTTCAATCCTTTCAAATTCATTTTTTTAAGGTCTGCTAAGCAATTGTGTAACCAAGCTTTTACCTATAGCGACTCTGTATAGAAACTTGACTCAATTCAATTACCTTAATTTATTTTATTGAATCATACCACAGATTTAATATTCTTATTCAAAAAGTACCTATATAATGCTGATCTTTTCATCTTGCGTTATCTCTAGGATACAAATTTATTAGACAAATAAATTAAGTAACCAATCAGACAACAGTAATTTAAATTTACAGTAAAAAATTAAAAATTTGATTGAGTACTTTATTTATTTAATCAATAGATAAGTGGTTTAAGTAGTGTAACTCGATATTAATTATATCAAAATTTTTAGCATAAACCAAAAAATACACAAAACACTTTGTGCATTTTTTGGTTTATGTTAAAAATTTTGATATACTTTATTTATTTTCAAATATATTGATATTCTAAAGATATCTCGACATGAAAATCGGAAAATCAGACATTAGACTTACTCTAATAGAACTATTATTAGAATAAATTATAAAAATTAAATATTTATTTTAAACCTTTACTACTCCGTCAAGGCAATTTGAAAATATTTCGGAACTTATTAAACAATTAAACAGAAGTGTATAATAAAGGTTAATAATAATTATTAAGGTTAATACTAATCTGCTGAATAAGTAAGGTAAGGGATAAATAAAGTGTCACTCAGTTATATTATAACCCTCATCATTAACACGTCATAGTTAATTCGAACAATAATTATTGCCTGTATCAGATACCCTTGAGCTTTTACAACTTGCTTAGTATTAGTTTCACTTTACACCTGGTTGAAATAGCTAATAATAATTATGTTAAGGCCACCGTGTAATAAATTTAACAATAGTAAAGCTTCAAACTATTTCAAACTTAATTTAATAAGAAATTACTATATCAAAACACTCCGCTTTCTATTAAATTAAACGCGAATTTACGAAATATGTATATGTTTATTAATTATATTGCGTTCTGGTTCATACATAATAAAGCAAAATAATTTATTATGATTATATTTTGACATTTTTGAAAATAGACCAAAATACTTAAGGATTATTATACTATGCCAAATTTATTAACAAGATTATTTTTGTAGTATTATACCCAAGGACAGGATTTCCAAGTTTACATTCAAGTATAATTGTCCTAATAGTAAATTCCCTACGCTTTCAAATTTAAACTTAATTCAATTTAGAGAACATTTTATTTTATGGTGCTTAAGGTAGCTTTTGCATTTAAACTGCTGTTAGCCCAAATCAAATCGGATTTAATTTTGTTGTTAAAGAGCTTAAGTACCAGCAGTGGGCATTATATTTTATATTAATTAATATATTTTTATTTTATTTTTTACATTATTTATATTTTATGATACAGGGTATTTCATAAATCGCCATTAATAGTTACATTATTTGTCAAATCGTATTACATTAGAAGTGAAACAAATGTCCTTCTGCTATTCGCACATGCTGATAGGATGTTTCAAATTGAATTGCACACGCACGCAAGTCGTCAATCTGAATCATTTCTATGTTATGATTCCTGCAAATATTACCAATAGTTTTTAGCCGTCTAGAAATACACAAATTTTGTTTTGCACAAATAATAATAAATTATTTTATTAAAGTTTCAAATAGCTGTTTTTGGTTAATTTATTAGTTTTAATTATGTTTAATGCAACTATGTCACATTGACGTTGAAAATTAATTTAACTATGAAGATATATTGAATTATTAGTATTCAATACACTTTAAGATATTCAATTATATAATTTAATTCAGTATATTATACACTCGATCACAAACAGTGGCCCTTTGCCTTCAATTTTGAACGTGTTTCTGCAAGTTGCCAAGAACAGGCAACTTGAATGATGAATATAATAACCATTTGAGGATCAGAAAACGCCGGAAATTTAGTTTCTTTTATTGCCTTAAAAGGACTTTTTCTTTTAAAATTAAATCTAGTTGACCTTATAAAATGTTTCATTTAATATTGTTCTGGATCTTTTGCCATATCTTTTATACAGCAGAAACTTAATTAAAACATTTACTTAAGTGTAATATTAATTTTCAATTGCAAATTTGTTTTTAATATTTAATTTGGGTAACTTAAACTTTACTTCTAACCCATAAAACAACGTGTAAGTGAATTTCTTGGCTTACGTTATGATAGAAATCCCTAGGTTGCCATAAAACATATACTACATTGTTAGCACTTTTTCGCAGATAAATAAATAAAACCTTTTATATTGGAAACACAATTTTTAAATTACTGGATTTTCTTAATAAATCCTGTATTAGACTAAAAAAGGTTATACTTCAATATTTATAAGTAGTAATATTTTTTTATATTTAATAATTTTTATATTAATGTCGTAGAAATTTATTTATTAATAATAAAATAATGCAAATCGACAACTTCATTGGTTACTATAATTATATTAATATATCTAATTAGAATTGCTAAACTAAAAAAAAAATTAAATTTTAAACCTACAGATGCGAAAAGCCATTCATTATCCTTTACTGCCTCATAGGTAGTTTAGACTTTTTAACATTAAGTAAAGCTGTGATTGCACGGGCCGTGTAATGACACCAAGATAATATGCTGCACAGATGTATTAAAATACTTAGTGTAAGTAAATGTCAAGATAAAATTAATATAATGTAATTAAGTAAAGTCCGTCAGTACATATTTCCATATTTTTCAAAATAAAAATTCAATTATTCAAAATTGAAGATAAGAATGGAGTACTAAAATCTATGTCATATAACAATTTTTTCTTCATATAAATCAGCCGAATATTCCACTACATCAAACAAACGAGTCGTAAAATTTTCGTTAGTATCAACTGCAAAATCGATTCGTCGAAAATTTTCTTTGTTAACCTTTCGAGAACAACTTGTTTGAACTTTATAAGGAACCTTTCATATCAAATGCTTTTCTCATAAAAAATTTAGAAGTTTGTCAAACACAGAACTCGGACATTAAAGTAATTGTTTACAATAATTTTTCAATTTTTACAGGTTCCGTTATATATTCCGGGAAGTTTAACGTTGGATTTAAAAAAATCAGAATTAATAATTAAAGACCAATAGCAATTAGAACCAAATTATTCTAACTGTATCTTATAGAGCATTTAGAATTAAATAAAATGTTCAAAAGTCTCCGACCGTTATACGAAACATCGTAAAATAAATCGGATAACGGTAAAACAATATGTTCAGTTACATATTAATATTAATTTAATGAAAACTTATATTATAAAATTTTAACAAACAATAGTTTAAAAGTTAAACCAAAATAAGAGTGCGTAACGGTCAAATGACCGCTGCCGTCTTTCTAGTATTAACAACAAAATTATATACGGAATATAAATTTAGACTTTAAACTATTTTGGTTTAATTATGCAAATTTGCTTTTTACAACAAAATTCAAAATTATTGTGACCATAACTTGAACTTGCAACTGTAAATGTAAAATTTTTACAATGCGGGTAACCCAACATCATCAATCACCACGTTTTTCTTTATTGTGTTTAGAAAAGAAAACTTGAAAACGACCTATTTATTGTAAAGCAGTGCAATAAAAATGAATAAAAAATATCATTTTTTGTATTGCATAAAAATCTTGAGTTTTACGGATAACATTTTAGAAAGGAAGCAATTTTAATAACAATAAGTTTTGTTTTAAATGCTTTTTGTGTATTACTCTAAAAAATAATAAATGTTCACTCAAGTATAAAAATAAAACCCTATATATGCAGATGAAGATGATATAAACAACCATTTTGAGTGAACAACAGGCTAAATCTGTTTTTTCTATTTTACTTTACTTATTTTTGGTTCTTTTGTAAATAAATCCTATTGTTCGTTATCTTTTAAAAACTTTTCTTAAAAGAATTCATTTAAATGCATATCTCTTCCACCAACGGCTTTTTATCAAATTAAAAGTAGAATTACTAAAACTTAATCAACACGATACGAATTTTTGTATAATTAATTATACTTTTGAACATGTATTTTAAGGTAATAGTAGAAATTTTATTTTATGAAAATTAGAAATACCATTGAATTAAAATAAATATTAAAGATTTAAAAACCTTAATTTTTCTTAATACCTAAAAGTAAATTAAACTTATTACTTTTTTGAAACACTAAATTACTAAAATACTTTCTTCGTAATTCATAACCAAAGCTCAACGTAAAGTTTTGCTACAGGCAATTTTTTCCACATATGAACTGCCATCTTATCAGATGTCAATTTGACACTCTTTTCTACTTTTTCAAACCCTATTATTACAGTTAAAGAACGACAGCGTCATGTTAGCAAACTAACAGAATGCAGATAATCCAGTTTCTGCAGGGAGTCCTAGTACGGCAGTCGTATGTTTTCATACACCTTGGAGGTATGAAAAAATGTATTACAAAAAATCTTACGTTTACTAATAAACAACATTACAATATATAGTAAAACTCATTTTTGTGTGACCAAAATGATGGGTGATACCCAGTAAATGAATGTGTAAATGAAGTACTTCGTTATAAGAGTAGAATACTTTTATTTTGGATGTGATATTCAAGATAAATCATATTTTTCTAATTCTTGTAAATAATAAACATCAAATCTCTTTTGAACCTAATAAAATAGCCAAGTGCTCTGCACTTGTGTGTGCAAATTAAAATTCATTTATAAAACCTTCAAAATTTTGAATCTTCATGAAAGAATAACTCAGATCATGTAATAACTGCATAAGAAAATTATTCGAACTGCATTAATAAAAACAAAACAGAAAGAAAATTCGATGCAAGAGTAATTTTAAATCAGAATCAAAACAGGGGGATAATATTTTAAATAAAGAGATCTATCACGTAACCTATCACACGATTTTAACTTTTCCTTACTGATTATTGGTAAAAGAAAACTTTTCTAAGCATACTAAAAAAAAAAATTTTGTTTGATTATAAATTAGTTCTGGCAAAAATCGAATTTTAAAAATGTAAAATTTACATGTATTTTAGATACACATTTTAACACGGCTGCATGTTAGGTCGTTGTTGAGTAAGGCAAAAAAATAAATAATTTTTTACCTTACATGTAACAATTTAAAAATATCCCTGAAGAATTACAGAACTCGCCAAGGATGGAACTCGAAGTCATAGGGCTCGTACGAGTGTCGACCGCGACCATAGAGGTATATATTAGAACTACTGGAGGCACCACTTGCATATAATCCCTATGAAAAGAAAACGGTCCGATTTTATATAGCGTTCCCCCACTCCTTAAAGGTATAAACTCGATTTAACATTGTATAATAACGTGGTAAATATGATTTATATAGACGAGAACTCCTCAAAATTAAATACAACACAGACTTATGTTGATAATATTATAATAATATAATATAATGTTGATAAACATTAAAAAAATAATGTTATAACTCAAAAAATGCCGATTTGGAGTTATATGTGCCATGTTATAGAAAATAAATGATTTTATAGCATGGAATAAAAAAATATTTGTTTAATAAAAATTAAGTACCTATCTTAAGTTTCGTAAGTAAAAATTATGAAGAATTATTTCATGTTTTTTCATGTTTATTTCATTTCATATTATATGTTACATGAAATTGAAGAATAATTTAATTCATAACTTACGTAAAATTGTTCAAAAACTATTTAAATGAATAATTTGTATGTTTCGATTTTCGGAATTTCATCAGGCAAACCTGGAAAAATTATTGAAATGATTGAAAAGTTATGCTATTAAATTCAAAATTCATACTTGATTAAAAGTCAAATTTATTTGACTTCAGTAAAAAAAATAAATTATACCTACTTGAAGCCAAAATGAATAAATAAACTTATTTTGAAAAATTCTAAACCGGAAAACTAAACAAACCCAAATAAAAAACCTAAAATGAAAAGTTAGTTGTAATTAAAAATTACAAAAGTTGTAGATTGTCCCAATTTCAAGATTTCATGTGTATGAACTTAGTGAAATATACAGGATATTAATTTTTTGAAAATAATTATATATATTTTTTAAATTAAAATGTGAATTTTTAATTAAAAATCACATTATAATATGTCTACAATTATTTTAATTATTTATCACATCCTAATTTCTTATAATTCATTTAGTTAAACGTTTAAACATCATTTATCCTATGATTTTGCATTACAAAATTTGAACCAAATCCTTTAAGGAGTGGGGGAAGCGTAAACTTACGTCGGACCGTTTTGTTGCACCTAGTGGTTCCTCCAGTAGTTTTAATATACCAGGTGTGTAATTATGAAACCGGAATTTGCCTATAGGTGGTGCTAGATGTCGATGCAGTTACCGACACATTACGTCAGCGGTGTCTTGTTATTGTTTTGATATCTGCTCTTTTTAAGAGCTTGTCTGCTTCGGATCTCTTCAATATTCTTATTTTCCATTGATTCTTTCTTTCTTATTTCGCGCTGATTTCAAATTTTGTTTTTTACATAATAATTATGTACTACATGCTCCTTAATTTTTCATATCTCCGAAACTTTTTCTTCAATTAGTTTTGGTCGCGGAACCCTTGGGCGATGTAAAAAATTTGGCGGAACCCCAAGCCGATTTGTTTACTGCATACAAGGTTGTGTACGCACACTACCCCCCCCCCCCCCCTAGTGACCAAGTAAATACAAATATAACAATTATTTATTATAGAATTACAAATTATTACAATTATTATTAGTGAGAAGTATGACATTTTGTTTTCTTCTAATAAATTCTTTTAATATTTGGTTTGATTTCTGGGTTACTGCCAGAAATCCTCACCCACGATTTCAACTTTTTTCTATTGACCATTGGAAAGAGGACAATTTTCTGAGTATACATAAAAATTTTTTAGGATTATGCAATAGTTGTCGAAATAACGGCATTTTAAAATTACGAAAAGCAGGGATATGTAACATGATACATGACGGTAACTAGCACGTTCGAGTCTCTGCTCTTCATTTTGTTGACGGTACGTGTGCTTTGATATACTCTTAATGTTGTTGTATTATTGGCGAGTTCTGTCATTTTTCAGGGATATTTTTAAATTTTTTTGCCTTATTCAACAACGGCTAATCATGCAGCCGTGTTTAAAGATGTATCTAAAATACATGTAAAATTTACATTTTTAATTCGATTTTTTTTTGAAAACTTTTGCATTATCCTACAAAATTTTTGTTCTAGTATGCTTAGAAAAGTGCCCTTTTACCTATTTTCAATAGGAAAAATTTAAAATCGTGGGTGAGAATTTCTGACAGATCCCGATTTCTGAAAGCTGTATTCTCATGTCAGGAACTGCATCAAGTCGATTTCGATACTTTGTTTTTGTTCCTGAATATAATGAGAATCCAGTCTCACACTTGTATGTGCTCGCAAATGGTAGCAAAATAAGGTTTGCACGTTTGGACAACTCCGGATATTCTTTGCGCAATTTATTCCAAGATACGCCAAGCGGAACCTCTTTAAATTTACTTTCCAATTGGAAATCGCACATAATTTCAATTGAATTTTCGAAATCTACAGCAGAAAATTCGACTGGACGTTAGCATTTCATGAATGGATTGCCATTGAATGGAATAGAAAAAAGTTCAAAAAATATATTATTTTGAGCGGAAAAATTTATTTTTACGCCATTTTGAAATTCTTTTTGACGGAACCCTTGGAATTTTTTGCGGAACCCCAAGGGTTCCGCGGAACCCCATTTGGGAACCGCTGGTTTAAATATATAATCAGCCAAAATTGAACTTATAGTAGATAAAATCTCTGCTTTTTAAGAGCTTGTCTGCTTCGGATCTCTTCAATATTCTTATTTTCCATTGATTCTTTCTTTCTTATTTCGCGCTGATTTCAAATTTTGTTTTTTACATAATAATTATGTACATGCTCCTTAATTTTTCATATCTCCGAAACTTTTTCTTCTGTTCACAGAATGATGTTTGTCATTTCATTTAATTAATATCTAAAATGTATCAAGATAATTTTACGTTCTTAGTGGTATTCTTACTTCAATAGATCTGACATAGCGCTGGTACATTAAAATGTATCTTTGAATTTTAGCCTATTTATTTATAGATATTTCGCTTTATCTATCTTTTCTGGGTAATTCTTTTAACTTTTTATTATTTAATACTTTGTGTCTAACTTTCATCGTAATATAAAATTTAGATATAGCATATTCGGTCGCACTAAGTTACTAATAAAGAAATGAATCAATGAGAATGGTTTATAAAAAAATAGCAAAGCTACATTATAACTTTCTTGGCGTAACACAATTGTTATGTTTTTACAAGTTTATAAGATTATAATTTTGTATTTGTAATTTCAATTTGATTATTTGGCAGAAAATATTTTCTCTTGTAGCGACTTGAGTCTTTTATACTTTACTAATACTTATTACCTGTTCAAACATTACAAAAATTGAATAAAATCTAAAATTGCAATAATAGTTTAAGCGTTAAATTGAATATTAAATATTAAATCGTCAATACACTAGATAAATAAGGATTATTTATTTATCCCTCAAGATATCAACCACACGGAAAAGAGAAAAAATGTTCATATGCGCAACTAGGTCTAATATGGGGGGCTCCAACTAAACACTTTATTTTTGTTTCTTACGTCTTGTTTTTTTATGTCTTTCACGGTACAAACCAAATGCCACCATCACTGGATTAACTCAAAGTCACTTATTGTGATTTTAAGGGAGCTAACATCCTTCCTTTCTCGCTAGTTTCGCATACAAAATTGTTTTCGTTAAATTCCAACTAAGGTAATTATCTACATAAGCAACTTAAATAATATAATCTCAAAAAATAACTGAAGTTAATAAAAGCTAATAAAATTAATAAAATACAATAGAAAGAAGGAAAAGATAACAATAGAGCTAGCACTTACACGAAAGAAGTCCTGATAATTTAGGAAATTAAAAAGTAATTGTTAAGAAGTAGAAATATGTAAAGCTTGGTTACGATAAGATAAAAAACTAAATTTAGAAAATAAATAAAAAATCAAATAAAAGAAGCGGATAAAAATAAGAAAGTTGAAAAGGAAATATCAAAAATAAGAAATACTAAAAGAAATCCTAAGTTTGAAAATGAATAGTTTCAATAGCAAAATTTTTAATTCTGATTAATGAGATTTGTATAATATTATTTTCAAAGCTTACTGGTATATTACAGCTATTAGATTTTAATAACTAAACTTATGCAATATTTTGGTAATTTCAAAATATGTAATTATGCATATTATTATAGCCCGAAGCGATTACTACTTGAAAGTCCACTGACCAGCCTCTGAACCTAAAGTAATTGAACACTAATTTGGTATATTACAATTTCCCGTTTAGCATACAAATTGATATATCTAGTCGATGCAAATATTAATACAGTAATGGAGTCAGTGGTTAGCAAGTATCTCAAACGTAAACTATCTACTGGCGATATTAATTTCCGGTAATTTTAATAAATCGCAATTTTAAGTTCGATTAAACATCGGATGAAACCAATAAAATTTTTACTAGTTCCGATTCTCGATTATATTGAAAAATGTACCTTACTTAATTTGAACATGAACAAATCATTAATCCTTATTTGAACCAACATAAATCAATAAAAAATTTCAGAGTTGTGTATTGGAGTAACCCTTAAATCAAGAACTTTTAATAAGGCAACGACAGATATTATTTTTAATAAAATTAACACTTTTTCGGAAATAAATGAATTTAGTTGTCCACGGTATTCATGCATAATTTGTTTACTGCTTGACGGTTTAATTAGTCAGTAATGCAACTTAATTATCAGCTGATTGCACTAACCATTGTTATACATAACATCCGATCAACAGCCGTCAAAGCGTTTTGAAACAAAGTGGTTACAAATACGCAATCAATTATTTATGTTAATTAACAATAATAGTGTTTATAGCTGTTAAGCTTAACTAGCATTTAAATCTAATACAGTCTGGCAATGTTTAAACTAAGAACAAAAGTTGTACAATAGTAGTTGATAATGAAAACGTAATGCGGTAATCCTGTGAGACCCGCAAAGAATTAGAAACCGAATATAATGATCCGCCCGATAAAAAGGTTGTGCGGTGATTTAATAATTCATAATATTATATAAGTAGATTAACTTAAAAAAATTATTTTTCGTATCTTTGAAGAGTTCATTTTTTGATGCAATAATTAAATTCATACGGGCACATTATGTTAATTTTATTTTCGTGCGCATAATAAAGATTATCGAAAATGAAATTAAATAAACCAAAAATTCATTTAAGAGTAGAGAAAATAAATGTAAAAGTGATTGGGTATTTAAACGTGACAAATACTAAAATTTATCTAAATTTTTCAATGAATTTCAATGCAGTGATATCAGACATCTTAAACGTAAAAATAATTATTCAACTGGTATATCATGAATACCAATTTATAGGCGTTGTAATGCGTTGTCGGGTATTGAAAATCTATCCTGATTGATAGTTTCAATGTAGACTTTACGGATCAGAATGATGTAAAACGACATCAGAGACTTCTGCCGACGAAAGATAAAGTGACAAGTTGACAACTTAGGGCTTAAAGGTATGTCATGTAACGTAGGCTTGCAACTATCTATAAAATTCATTATATTCAACAAATTGCATGAATTATTTCAAATCTGATATTTTATCGTTTCTAATTAAATATTTTCGTCTTATAAATATTTATTTGATACAGCAGAAAAATATGTTTGAAATATTGTATACTTACTTCAAAATCAATATTCATAAAATCTTTTATGTGACGGTTTAATGCTTTATACTCGTGCATTCTGCCCGCTTCTCGACAGCGAAAAGTGCAAAATCCTATATCAATAGCAAGGATTTAGCACCCGAGTAACTTAACCAAAGTTGGATTGTTGTAAGTGAAACAATGCATTACGTTATAAAGTAGTTATATTAATTTGCTTTATATTCTGTAATAAGATAACTATCTGTAATGTATTCTACAAATTTGTAATATTTACTCATCCTTAAAAAATAGTTAATAAAGTTTAATTTTGGAGCGCCGAAGATTTAATGACTTAAGCAAAAATATACACCGACGAAAAGAGTTTAGGAAATTTAACTCGATTTTAATAATATTTTCTATAATTTCAGCTTAAAATTTTAATAATGTAAAAGTAAATTGCAAAGCGGTAGAAATGTATAAGAAGTTGAAAAAGAAACCAAGAAAATAAATATTCAAAGACTGTAATTTCAGTTTTGTAGCGAATCATAAGCTTTCAGATCCTAGCTTTCGCGGAAGGATTACTAAAATCAATTTCATTCTCACTTTCTGATCCGGACCCTTGAAATCCTAAATCCACAATCTTATTTGCTTTACACTGTATCCTTATATCATTTACCGCTGTATTATTTAAATGAAAAAAACGCCATCGACTGTCTAAAAATTCAATTTTTGTAAGGCCATATGGCAATCGTGTCTTTTTAATATGAGACCGCGTATCAAAATATTATTATGTTGAAAGAAAATTGCAAACTTTTATGTAGACATTCGGTTAGATATGATAAAAGATAAATAAAGGTTTTCTCAAAATAATAAAACTTAAAAATGTTAAATGTAACATCTACATCGCTTTGATCAATTAAGCTGATATATTTGTTTTAAGTTTGTAGATCAATTGTAACCAAATAATGGGCCATCGTTAAGAAGATCGAATAACGAACATTTGCAATGCGGGACAATCCGCTACTTCGATATCATCAATGAGAAACGATCAAAGGATAACGCTATGACGATTAACTTAATTGTGGAATTCTCATTTAACATTTTGTGAATGTATTGCTCAATTTGAACAAAACTTTTAAAACTAATCTATATGTGAAATATTAACCAAAATTAATTTTCAAGTTTAGGCTAAAACTTTTTTCTTGGGTAAGTTTTAAATTATCTGGAAACGAGTTTCTGTACAGTTTTAAAAGTTTACGTTATGAGTCTTGCACCACAGCTCAAAATAATCAGATACCATATCTGTCATGAACTCAAGGGTGCATTAAGCGGGAAATTTAGCAGAAATGTCTTGAAATTGTCCCTTGTCGCCAGTGGGTACTTGGGATAGTCGGAAATAGGATTAAGTTTGCGCTGAATACTATTAATTAGGTTTATTTCGTGCTAACTGATTTGGGAACGGATTATATCATCCACTAATAGTGATTTACTTTATTCTATAAGCGTAAATTTAAATGTACTTAATTTTCAATTTATATAAAAGTATTAAGTGAACTTATCATTTTTAAGACAATGTAGGTAAGAATCGAAATAAATTTTTATCAAAAACTTAATAAAGTGTCGTTTTCGTTCACGAGCAAAAAAGATTTACATAAAACATTTAGTAATAAAAGTTATGAAAAGATCTATAATGCATTGTGATGGTCCATAAAACTCGAGAACACAGTCGTTCTTACAATAAGCAAAAATCAAGTGCAATGTTTTACTGCCATTCAATTTAGTGTTTGAAACTAGAAATTTTAAAAAAGGAACTATTTGAATAGATCATAGCTATAACTCACGGAATACAAAAAATAATTTAGGAAGGTAATCAGATTTTAAATGCACCAACATTTTTGTTATTTATTGAACAATTTAAATTACTACTACAAACTTTCTGTTTTATATTTATTGGTATTTGTTAAATTTCTTCAAGTTAATTATATATTTCATTTACCTACTAGGTATTTAATTAAACTTCTAAATAACGAAGAGCAATATTGACACACTTAAGAAGTTTTAAGTTTATTTCGTAAAAGCAGTTATTCACCAATTAGCTAAATGTCAGCATTAATTCAACAACGTGAGCGTAAATGAGAAAACATAAACAAGCATTTACGAATTGTTAAACAATTTTTGATATTGACTGCTGAAGTTGATGTCAAAATTAACGACATAAAATATAATTAAAACAAAAAACGGTAATTGAAACTATATTATCTAAAAGTGATCACTACAGGGTGTTCTCAAAAGGCTTAAATACAATTTTAACCTAATTTAAAATAAGGCCCAACGCAGACTGATCAACCGAAAACGTTGTTAGATAAAATGCTTTTATTTGAATATGTCCGAATGTGTTTTTCAAATGATTTAAATAAGATCAAACACGGACAAACAAAATTTTGGTTTATGCTTGATCAGTGTGGGTATTGACAAGCAACATTATGTTTTTGAAAATAAAATTTTTTTTTTATATTTTCGATAGTTTAAAAAGTAAATATTGTGCTGAATTACTATTGGTATGTGCAATATTCTGTGCTGTAAACTATACAAAGTTTTTATTTCCTCATTATCTTCGCTTGCGCTTCGCTCTAGCGATCCCCAGTGCACTACTCCCTAATGGTTATAGAAACAGCAATCCAAAACATACATAACAAAATCAGAGCTGATACCAAATTAAAACCAGAATTATAACTAATTGTAAACCTTAAAATAAATAACTAACTTATAGGAAAAAAATGGAAAAAACCAAAATCTACCTTGTCAATATTATAGGCATAGAATTGATTGCGATTGTATTTTTATAAAATATTTTATAACAATTTTGGATTCTTTTAAATAACTTGCAAGAGGCTCAAAAACGATTTTCTAATTAGATAGACTTGATTTTCGACTACTATTATTTGTTTTGCTGATGGATCCGAGCAATGTTAAACAATGTTTCCAGTAGACAACAAATTAAGTCGTTGCTCTAGAAACTACTCAAAAAAAATTTAAAATTCAAACTCAAACTAGAAACTATGTACGTCAAATATCTAGGCATGAAGGGTAAATTTAATTTATTATGAAGTTGGTAATAAATGAGATTTATTCGGGGAGAGTCATTAATTAGAGTGTGGAATTATATGTAAATGCATATTTTTTTGCTTGTTCCTAGAGTCGTAAAAAATTCTATCTATGCTTTTCTATAACTTCAGAGTTTACAACCAAAATTTGAGAGTGCATATTGTTTCATGTTTTTATTTTTATTGCATATTTCATATGTTTTTATTTTTAAGACATATAAGTGCATATTTTCATAATTTTAAGAAAATAAAATTTAAAAAAGATAAACTTTGTAAAAATATTTTTGAAAAAAACAGCTTCCCAGACACGGCTTGAAAACAAATTTGTTTATTTAGTGTTGCATCCGCAATAAACATCATACATCAATATTGCCGTTTATTATTGTGCCGTCATAATAGAAATGCAGCTTATGGTTATTTTATAAGTCATAATTAGAGCACGGAATTTAATGAATTTGCATATTTCTTAAAATTGATATGTCACCAAAATCCATATGGATAAATCTGAATTAGGCAAATCAGAATTCAATAAAATACTTTTTAAAATACATATTTTGCATACTTTTAACACTAGGTGGATACTTTCGTAGATGCATTTTTGTACTTTTTTTATTCAACGGTTCCATTTTCAATATTTCAAAGGCGATTTTCTCAAAAATTTCTTACTATCTATCCCAACAGCTTTGGCGAATTGTTATTCGAGGACTGACCTTCCAGCACAATAAGTGACAAAAATTACAAAAATGCGGCTGGCGTATAATCTCATTGTTAATTGTAATTAAATCTTTCAATAAAATTAATTAAAAAAATTAAAGGTGTTTTTAGTACATTTTTAGTACATAATCTTTTACTTTTAAAGCATATACGTGCATATTTCAGGCATTTATTGCTGCATATGTATGTGCATATATTGGGTACTTTTTAGTGCATAAATTCCACACTCTAGTCATTATGTATGTCTAGTATTTTTTGATCAGTATTACTTGTAGAAATTAAACCGGTTAGGATTATTTGTGGTTGGGATCATTTACGCCGGAGTCATTTGATTGGGAATCATTATTTGTTATAGAAGTCATTTGCTGTAGGAATTATTTTCTTGGAGATCATACGTCGTAGAACTTAAATTATAAGTACAGATCTTCGTGCACGGGGACTTTTATATTACGTGGAATGCAATTTCTGAGCAAACGGACCTAAAATGGAAAGCAGTTCTAAGAGCTCCAAAGAAAGCATTCTAATTATGCGGCACAATTTCTCTGCATGAAAGATTATTTATTAGGTCGCAATGTTTCGGCGTTAAATTGTTTAAGCCTCTAAATATCCCTGCGTAGAAACCGGTTCAACAAATTCATATTATTTCCATAAAATAATAATGTTATTAAATCGCGGATTAAGTATCATAGGATTTTTAAATTTATTGCTGTGATATCCTTCTGATGATAAAGTTAACGAAGTAAAATTTGTTTACGCAATCAGGGCATAGAATTTTAATTTTTATTAAAAAAATAGTAACAAAGTTAGCTAATCTTAAAATTTTACATTTTATTATACCTTATTATGCACTATCAGCTCTGCGAGGTCCTATGTGAATTTATCGGACAGCGGTAGTAAACCATTTGCAGGAGTTCTGACAAAGAACTAACAAACTACGGCATATCATTTGTTTCAACTACTGTGGTTATGAAAAAACTGAAATCTTGAAATTGAAAAGTTTTTGCAAGAGTAATAGATGTAATTTACTTCCTAAAAACGGAATTTAGAAATTACGTCATATAGCTTTGTAGAGAAGGTCGGTCTTCTGAAGAGTTCTCAGCATGAAGCCAACAAAGTTTCCTGAAGAATGAATGATATAAAACCAACTATTTAACTAAAATTCATTTGGTTACAACTTTGTTGTGAGTTCACAATAATACAGTATCTATTACAAATGCTGTATTTCTATTTGTTTCCAATTTTTAAAGTTAATTATGATTTTTAACTAATGTGATTGTAATCACTTTTGTTGTAATAGAAAATGTATTCAATTTTACTTTGTAAATGCAACGAACTGTAAATTTAATTATTTAAATTTTCATAAAATTAATGTTTCACTAGAATATTTTAATAAATTATTATCTCATGAAAAAGAAAGGGTACAGTAAACAATATGGGTTTATTTAGATTTTAAGTAGAATTACTTTACATTGTTTTTTTATTGTTAATTGTAATAATTATTTTATTGTTAACTTAATTGATGGAGTAATTTAAATTTACAACTAAATGCAACTACATATAGTAAATAATTTGGTAAAATGAAGTTAATATCAACATAAGTATAGTACAATAAATTCAAATTCATTAATAGAACAATAGTTAACAATATTATTTAAAACATAACATTTTTATAATTCCGATGTATAATTTTTTGTACAAACAACATTTCTAAAATTTTCAATACCCTTCAACTTATTTTTGAATCTGCGAATAAGAACACAATTATTTCTTAAATCCCTCCCTCACAAAGTTTTACATGAATTATTTTACGATATTGATCGGGATCACTCTATTTTTTTATCACTAAATATTATTTTGAGAAGTATAGTGAATAACCGCAAAATTGGAATTAATTCAAAAATATTTTTGTTTTTTTGTTTTTACTTAAAAAAAGTAAGTACTCACTGGCAGTCTTTGACTTTGAGATAATCGATTAAAATTTTTGACTACAATCATACATCGTAAATTATTCGCATCCTAGTTCAGATAATCATAAAAATATTCGGACACTCCTGTTTGGAATGTCAAGTGTACCTAACAAAACTTTATTATCATAAAAATTGCTTTTATAGAAATACTTATCAGACATTTTTTGTGGAAAATTTCATTTCTTTAATTTTAAAATTAAAAAAAATTTTGTTAAATTTTAAATTACTTATTGTTATTGTTTAAGTAAGTATTTATATCTTATACTACTGCCTTGTCGTTCCTTTTATCCCTTCTTTATAGTAAGCATTCTAAAGTAATTTATGCATTTATGGATTATGAATCTTTTCTAGATTCCGATGCATCATCGTTACACAAGAAAAACAAAAATCATTTGAGACAAGTCTCAATTTGTGAAAATCCTTTGATGTAAATTTGATCCAACCTGTCTATTCAAGATGTGTGTGAAATATGCAAGTTTTTTATAGAAAAATAAAGATTCAGTGTTAATTTATGTTTTATTTATATGCTTCCGAAGCTGATTAAAGTTGATTTTTATTAATTTTTAAGTGAGCGATGTATGATTTTTGTGTGTTGTGGTTAATTTGTTGTTCGAATGATCATCTTTAAGAAGTAACACACAAGTTTAACTATTCATATTAATTTACAATTGTTAGTATTTTGAAAAGTGTGTGTAAATTTGATTCGTATCGTTACGTGCATGGCTTTCTTAAACTCGAATCGTTCTTTATTTGTTAATTGTTGCATTTGCTGCTGTCTTGCATGGCAATACATACAGTGTATTTATATATTGTGATAACTTAAACACTTTAGTTTTCGAAAAAGTGTTTTGTGCATTTTTTGGTTTATGCTAAAAATTTGATATGATTAATATCGAGTTACACTACTTAAACCACTTATCTATTGATTAAAAACTCACAATTTTTCCATTCAAAATTATTATTACTTATTATTATATTAGTTTTTGCACATTTACTGTGCTTAATTTGCATCAAACATAAAATGTCTACTTCTGTGATAATAAAGTGTAATGGACAAAAAACTGGTGAAATAAGAAGTTTTAAATATTAAATCAAATTACTACTGCATATTTCATCCAATAACTAGTTTGAGTAACTTCAGTTTCGGTAACATAAATGTTTCATGTCAACGGGTAGTATACTATGCATAAATCTATCCTATTTCTAAATTTAGTAACTTTATACCTACCATAATTATTATTTCAAATAACAGTGCAATCTCGATTAACCAAATACACCTTAATCAGAATTTCTACTGATTCCAGGTTCTCAAGAATGGTTTGAATATGCAAGTCTTAACCTATTTTATAATTTAGTAAGTCTAGTCCCTAGCCAATAAATTGTCAAAACCGTAAAAACCAAAAACGTAAAAAGACAGCTTTCTGAATTTATTTTCTATTATTATTTGTGTTTTAAATTAAAGCCATCATTACATTTAAAATTCAGTATTCCACAATTGAAATAAAATACACTGTTTTTTATTAATTAGTTTTAATTATCAAAACTACACTGGGTGCTGTGTAGTTGATAATAATAGCTGCTGTGATAATAATTAAAAAAATTTAAATACCATACCTGTGAGGTCAGTATATATAAATAAATTTGCGAAAGAAAACTGAAGAATGTTGTTTTATTAATTTTGGTCATAACTTACCCCGAGAGAATAATGAACAAACTTCTGCAAAATTAATTAACACTGCAGAAAACAGATTCGCAATATATTTCAAAAATGAGTGATTGAATAATAATTGCTTATAAATTATATTTCAAAATAAAATTCATTTTACCAACAAATATCGCGGTTATTAGATTTGGCGTGCGTATTCTTTTGATGCAAGGCAATCGTAGATATTTACATTATTAAACCGATGTATATTTCTTTTGTTACGCTCGACTACAACATAAGAAAGATAAACGGCTTATAAAGCGCATTATGCTATAAAATTGATATTTCTGAACAAAACACATGTTCACCGAGACTGAAGCAAATTTATGAACTAAAGGTAACGTAAAAGTTCGTTTTATATTGCTTTCAGCATTCAATCAAACATTCAAAACATTTTGCAACAATCTTATTAATTTAATATTATTTTTAAATCATCCAATACAATTTTTAGATAATCAGAGCAACAATAAATTAAAATTCGACAAATCTGTTTTTTTCTTTTTTTGTATTTTGAGTTTTTTTTTAGAAATCTTTACGGTTTATTTGCACTTACTGATGAGAAATAATAGTTTGAAATAAATATGCTAAGTTGATATATTACCTACCTACATTCTAAACACGTTTCTCTCGATGATGTTTATTACAAACTCAAAAGTGAGTTAATAATTATTATACAGCAGTTCCTATTGAAATTGTAAAAACTAAAGTTATAATTAGTTCGTTAAACAAACAGAAAATTAATTAAACTGTTTTAAGTAACTTTCAAATAAAAATTGTAATTAGAAAGTCACGTTTTTCATTTATTGACTACTGTTCTAGCTTCTTTATATTACTGAATCATACAAAAGAAACATCTTCTAATTCTAAAACACTTGTGTTCAGGAATTATTTAAATACTGACATAACACCTCGATATACGGTAGGTATATAAACAACTTTCCTATACAAAATATTTCTGAAAGTGAGAAAATTATTTGTTTCTTTTTAGTAGGTACATTTTTTATTTGGTTTCTTTTATAAAAGCTTGTTCATAAAAAAATTGTTTTTCTTTCTAATTTTCGTCTGATGACATAGTATGGTGAAAAGGTTTGCGATAATTACACTTACAGCGTATTTTATCCGCGAGAAAATCAACATTTCAGTTCTAGAAATTTTGTGCATTTTTTTGGTTTTTTAAAATATTCGTATTTTATCACAACTGGCGTTAATATCGCCGATCGTGAATGGATTAATGAGATTCCAATCAGAAAGTGTTTAAAAAACGGGCTAAAAACGTTAATTACTTATTACAGAGTTAAATTGTCCAAACAAAGTTGCCTTGCAAGTGTAAAAATTGCTTGTTGCAATTATATTAAAACTTATTTTAAAAATATAAAGAAATATAACATCTCAATGTGATATTGACACCGTCGGTATAATGCGTAGGAAGCATTATAATAACTCCTATTACAAGAAAAGAAGATGTTTCATTATAAATAATTACTTGCTTTTTATTGTATCCAATAAATTATCACATTAATTAATACGAAAATATTTATAAGTATCATTAAGGGATGTTAAAAAGCAAAGCCATTAAAATTCAAATCACTACTGGTATAAAATGAAAATTGATTTTATGTTACAATCTAATAATTGAATAATATTGAGTAAATTCCTTATTGACATAGGCAAAATTAATTTGATTATGTTGTTAAATTGAGATAATATTAATTTGATATATTTAGTTGTATAAAGTAGAGATTTCCCATAAAAGCTAAAACTCTATATTATCAAAATATGATATTAGTATAATCAAAAAATGCACGACTTTAGTTCAAATACATACTTTTAACTGCTCAGCTTGTAGTAAAGATAAGACGAGAATTACATTTACTTAATTCTTTAAGAAACAACCCACAATTTGGAAATATTACAAACCGGAATATAAAATGAATACAAACGATGAACTTAATCTTTGGATCAATAGATTCTCATCACAAAATAAAGAGAATTCATACTTTACCTGGTGTTTGACAATATTTTACAATGTGATTTCCGTATTTTCAAAAGGTCAGAATTTTGTATGATCGTCTCAACAAACGAAACTCGTAAAGGAATTGTAAACTTTTTAGTATTATAGCGATCTACTTATACTTATCGCAACAGTCGGTCTGTTTTAGATCCACTACATTAATTCAAAAGTTTTTTCTTAAGAAACAATATAATCCGTCTTGTGGTAGTTTTTTTTGTGGAGGATTCGTCGGTTTTTGTTTTCCGGACGCCAAAGTGTAACTGTTTGAAACCGCCACGGGTCACGCCTCTGTCATCCTCTACTATTGTGTTTTTGCTTCAGAGGCTACCCATTTCATAGACGAATTTATATTATGTTACTCTAATTCTTTTTTATTTATTAATGAATCTTTCGTGTTAAATTGTTTAAATATGTACAGACAACATTGATTATATCATGTAAAAAAAACCTAATATAGTTGTGGCAATTTATTGATATTACATTTTTAATATCATAATTTATCAATACATTAATTCGTATTTATATAATAATTTAATATTTCCTAGGGAAACTCGAAACAACAACTACTTCAGTTAAATTAAATTAAATTCATAAAAGTTACTTTACGTCTTTTGCACAAAATGTTGAGAAAAACCTCAGAGAATTAGATTAACAAATATTACAGAAATTTTGTAGGTTCATTTTTAAAATAAATTGCAATTAGATTTTTACCTTAATTTCTATGTATACTTAATACAAAATTAATTTAGAAATAGTTTGATAAATTGATTGTTAAGACTTTTCGGACAGTTTGGGCGTCATATTAAGCTACTACGCCACAAGGTGTCTTAGCCAGATGGATCTTCAAGTAAGTGACTGAGAATAACACTGTTGACTCATTTATCAAAAGGTGACATAGCTTACTTTTACAAGGGTGTGTTTCTGAAGTTACTATAGTACAAGCTAGTGTATTTTAAATTATTTAATGAGAAATGTAGATAGATCTAATTTTTTTCTTCTTTTCAATTAATTACAATTTAATTTGTGTAGACCCATCACACTACTGGAAAAACGTTAAATTATTATCTACGTACAAGTACAATAAAAATAACTTTTATTCTGAATGTCTTTTTCATTAGAGCTGAAGATGAGCACCTTAAGCTAAATAATAATGAATTTCTTATTTCGTAAGATATATCTTATTTTTATTATTTTTACTATGTACTCTTTCTATCCCACCGTAATCATCCCAGCTCGTCACCGTAAAAAAAAATTTTTTATGTAATTTTATTTTTATATTGATTATTCAAATTGAATGTACAGTTGTAATTATAGGAGATAAAGGCACAGAACCGACATGCAACTGATAAATTAATTTTAAGACAAATTTTAGCATTCTGATTTTAAAACTATTTGTTTTAAAAGTTTTCTATTTTTTCTTCTTAAAAAATTTAAGGAAATATTTTTATGAGACTTATTGTTTAGTTTTGAACAAAAATGCACATATATTATTTTATTACCCTAATTGTCTAGTAGCATCAACAATAGTGATATTTATAGTAAACTAGTTTATTATTATGTTGATTGCTTACTTTCGCAGTTTGCGAATATAACGACATCGTATATTCACTTTGAATTTCTTTTATACTTATTCATATTTCAAGATATTACATAAAAATGAGTACTTAATTTTTTTACGTAAACGTTTTGCTTTTAAATTCAATTTTTAACTTTTTTAAGAAAACATTTTTTGATCAAAATTTAGATACATCTAAAATTATGTGATTAAAAAATATTTCGTTAATTTAAATTATTCCTAGTAAATTGAAGGTAGCATTACAATTTTATTAAAGGAATGATAGCGTCAAATAAACCAATAAAAACTTTAACTTTTAATTTAATTATCCGCTTAAATTTTACCGCAAGATTAACTTTTGTTTTAAGATTAGATTAACTAAATATTGTTGGAAGGGTAGAAGGTAAAAATTTAAATGTTTGTCTATAATAGTACTACCATAACAATGGTATTATACTCCAAATGGAAGTTTTGATTTGAATAACGGCAAATATATAGGCAAACCAGAGAGGTAAACCGCGACTAAGAATTGTGTACACCTATACATATTTCCATTTTGGTGTATATTTTCATATCATTCCATGTACTTTCAAACTGCAGTTTCATTTATATTCAAGTTTAATGGAACTTAATTATGATTAACTTGATGAAATTATTTGTAAGAATGTGTTTTAAGTTCAAGTTAGCACCTCTATAGATATTCATTTATGTTGTGTATATATTGTTTTTTATACTGTTATTTAGTGTTCATAAAAAAATTTTTAATAAAAACCTAAATAGTGCATTAAACTATTTTATTGTCTTGTGTAATTATTGTCTTTTAATACTGTCATACGCTTGTTTAAAGTCTATAAATATGTGTGGGCAGTTCCAATCTATAATTTTTGCCTGAATCGGCTTGAGCGTAAGTACCTGGACAACCACCGATCTGTCTCCTCTGAAACCACTCCGATATTTCCCAATTATTATTTCGATGTACCGCTTTAATCGGTCTTTGATCCATATTGCGAGAATTTTATATATCACATTTTTATCCTCTATAATTTGCACACCCTTTCTTATCCCCTGTTTTATACTGCTATGTAATTTAATAACAAATTTTTACATTTTAAAATTTTATTTGTAAAGCATTTTATTTCTGTGGTTTCTATATAACAGACGTGCGCGTCGCGTTCGGCTTAGCTGTATAATTTTACGCGCTGCTATCATTTAATAGCTAAAATAGTAGTAGTAAGTTATAATAGTTAAAAGTTTTAGATTTTGTATTTTTTAATTTATAATCTCAAAATTACTTCAAATTTTTAAATTATAATTAAAAATTTATTATTTTGCTGAAATTATTTTCTGCTTTTTACTTGTATCACTGCTTTTTTCGTACATTTCTTCTTTTTTTCACTATTTAACTTTTATATAAATTGTTTCTCTTTCAAACTGTTTCCACTTAATTATTACAATACTTTTTAAGCAAAATTACTTTTTACTTAAATATTTTCACAATTAATTTAATAAAGCGGCTTACATATTTGCTTGACCGCACGGCTAGCCAATTCAAAACTAAGTGTTTGTATTATTTTGACGCGTAAATACTAATTATTATTAATTTCAACTCTTCTCGAGTCAGGCATATTAAAAATCATAACAATATATTAGGCTTTCACTCCTCAATTTAAGCATTCTCTCTTGATTCTGCAATTTTTCCTCCTAATATTATATTCTGTTCCCTGCTGGTATGTTGTCTTCTCCAGCGCTTCTCTTATTCTTTGGTTTTTTTTATTATTGTCTGTATTTACTATGACGTTGAAGCCCTTACCTGCAGTTTTCGAAATCTTCTTCATAGTCATTTCTGTTTTGTTTTTGTTATTTCTAGAGAAACCTCTGAACTCCCGCACTTCTAACGGAACATGATAATTTCGGCAAGCACCACAAAAGATTGGGAAAATCCCCGAATAGGCTATGTCCTGAATACAAACACTAGACAGAGCGGTGCATAGGTTAATGGAGTGCGATTTGTATAAAAATGAGCATGTAGCGATCGATACCATTCATAGTCAAGATCCTCCTGCTATCTCAGATGAACTGTGTAGAAAAACACCATCAAACTTGCTTTACCCATTCCTAGTAAAACAAGAATGCAAAGCTGTAGCAAGTCAGCATCCAAACCAAAAATTAACGGCCGGGTTAACGTGCTACCTCCGCTTTGTTTGGAATCTGAGATGAACACACTAAGTTTTCTTCTTCTCTTGGCGACGGAAAAAATTTAATTTTTTAAATATCTCATTGATCGTTAAATACACGAAACAGTTTCCGAGTTATTTCCGCAAGAACTCTACGATCGAGAGATAAATTGCGTATGGATATAAAATGTATAAAGAAGTGAACATACATATTTGGAAATATAGTAGATTTTAAGTTATAAATTAAAATTTTATCCGAACTTTAAATTTACACTTAAATATTTCTAGTATTTTTATATTTCAGAAATATTTCCACACGGGTAATCCTTTCTATAAGCGATCTTGGCATCTAACCAGCCTTTGCAGCAGTGGTTGTGAACATCAAAACTGCAGATCAGACACTGACCCACAAAGATTTTTTAAATTACCGACACGTTGATTTTTATAAACTTATGTTTTATATCATAAAAGAGAGAATAGTAGTATTTAAAAAAATAACGAAAAAAATTAAAGTCATTTCTCAAAAAAGTTTGCCGTAGCTAGAAAATAACTTAAAAAATGAATTTTTAAATAATTTGTATGTTGTAAGTAGTATGTTATGTTAAAATAATCAAACTTAAAAAATGTTAAAATAATAAATTTTAACTGTTAACTAAAAACGAAAGAATACATACTACACAGAAACATAATATTTAAAAAACACTAAAATGACAAATGAAAATAAAATGACAATTCATATTTAACAGGGTTGAACTTAGAATATTTGAATAAACAAGAAATTGAAATATTCTAAGTTCAAACCCTGTTAAATATGAATTATTGTCATTTTAGTGTTTTTTAAATATTATGTTTCTGTGAAGTATGTATTCTTTACTTAACAGTTAAAATTTATTATTTTAACATTTGTTAGGTTTGATTATTTTGCCATAACTGCTCTAGACTCTAGAGGATAGTTTCAAAACATGTCAATTAAGCATTTGGGAAATTTGCCATAACATAGATAAGTGAATAGCAAATCTAAACAGTCTGCTTTGTGATCTTCAGACAGTCTCATTTTCACTTATACGTACGTAACAAACAACGACACACAATACAAAGTGTATCTGGCAGCTCTTCAAATTCCGATTATATACTACTTACGTAAGTAAAAATTTTAGAGAAAAGTCGTACGAAGACAACAGATTGAATCCTTTAAATAATGGTCATTTTGAACTACCAACATATTAGACTATAACTGCAACAAAAAATTTAAATCTTTTAAAATGATACGAAAACTAGATTAAACCACTTAATTAAGAATAATACCTTATCATTTTCTTATATAAATAGCAATGATAATTTATTATTAAAATTTATCAGAAAAATCTAAAATTTGTAGAAATACCTATAGGTAAGAGAATTTTTAAATTATTTCGCCGTACTACATCACTTTACTATATTTGATAAGTTTGACAAATAAAATTATATTAAAATTTTCTACACAGTAAAAACTGAAATTTTTTCTATAAAACCATATATAGATCTTTTTTATAGATAAAAAAAATTAACTATAGTCTGTTTCTTTTAAAAAAAATATTGGAATGTGTACTAAAGTGACAACCTTGAAATGTAAACCAATGAAATTTCTTTGAAGTTAGACGCTTTTACAATAACGAAATTTTTACGATTGAAGTGCTATGCGTGTTGCCTAAATTGAACAGGGTAAACTCATAAATAAGATAGATTTGAACAGAGTTAAATGTAATATCGAATAGACATAGTTATTTGGTTATAACATTTCGCTTTTTTGTGGTGAATGTTTAATATTATTACAAGATTAAGTACTATTTAAATTATCTGAAGTTTCCCGATGTAAATTAGACTTTGCAAACGACGCGCCACCTGTATTATTCATATCTTAGATCGACTATAGAACTCATTGTAAGAATAAGTTAACTATTTCCCGGTTTTTTATTTCAGTCAAAAATTAACTATTTGCTAATACTTTTAAAATTAATGCGTAATATTATTTGTTACTTTCAGATTAACTTGAATAAAATTAAAAATTAATTAAAAGCATTTGGGTTAGAAAATTTTCTGGTCTAACCCTAACTTAATGTACCACCTACCTACTTAATTAATTTCCACTTGTTGCACGCATTCACAAATTGCTATCAAGTAAATTTTAATAGCACAATACCTAAATATATACTTTTATAATAATCAGTAATACCTAGTAACCACTTAAAAATTTTGTATTCGTTAAAGTTTATAAAAGATTAATTTTGGAATATACAATTAAATATAATGAAGATACCTTGCAAAATAGCTATTACATATAAAGCACAACACCAAAGACAACAAACCAAGACTTGAAATTCTAAGTTCTAGTAATTTACAAAGAATTGCACAAAATTCTCGACCAAGTATACATATTTTTATGTGATATTTACCGTACGCAATAAACATTCAGAAACGCATTTATAGAAACTGTGAAAATTTAGCAAAAAATTTCAAAATGTAAAGAAATGCTTAACAGGTTTTTTTTTATGAGCATGATATGAATTATCCTTTTTTAGGATTGTCTGTATATAAATCGTGCCAACAGAGAAAGTTCATTTTAAGTTGTTACAAAATTATCTGTGCAAAATTGCAAAACATGTTTGAAATTATCATTGGTTTAAAATAAGAAAAATCACAAACCATGTTCATTTCATAACTTCTATGTATATGTAGGCTATCATGAATATAATCATCATATTATAAGTATTTAATTAACTTACTTTTTAGTAAAATATGACCGGAATTGTTAAAAAAATTTGCACTCAAAAATAGATAACGTTTTAATCTAGAAATGGATAAAAAATGTGCTAAGTATTTTAATCAAAATTGTGTAATATAAGAAAACACCACGCTGTGAGAGATTTCTTGCCAAGATTTTATTTATTTCACTTATAATAAATTATTTTTTTATGTTTACATTAATAACTTTGATTAAATCCTAAGTTGCTAAAATCCAAGGTTTTAAATTTAAAATTTGGAAGCTATAAGTTTAAATGTAATTTAAATAACATTTAATGTTAAAATTTGTTTTAATTTATTTTTCATTCTACATTCTACTTTATCCATATAAATTAATCGCATTTTAATAAAAAAGAACTTAAAAAATGATTTTTTTAGGTGGATTTTGACTTTAAATGATAGGCTTGTTTGTAAATTTATAATATAAATGTACCTTGCAATTTAACAAGGCTAGTTTTCAAAACTAGCAGTTAAAAAAAACTACTGCTAAAGGCCACTTGTACAGTGTGAGTTTAATTTCGACTTGGGTAAAATTTGGTTTAATTTATCAACGACGTTTAAAAACGTAGGTGTTTTTAAATTATTTTAATACCGACCATACAAATGACTGTTTAATTTTACTAGTTTAGCAGTAATTTGTATGGTTGGTATTAAAACAATTTTAAAACACCTACGTTTTTAAACGTCGTTTATAAATTAAACCAGCGATTCTCAACCTGGAGATCGCGAATCTATTTTAGAGGGTTGCAGTAAATTTAGCGATTTCTTTCCAAAATTAGTTTTGAATTTGAATTGGAAATTAGTAACCTGAGTTCTTAAATTAAACCTAAATTAACCTAAATTCTTAAATTAAACAAACACTGAAAAAATAATTGATGCAATTTTTTAAATGCAAACTTTAAGTCTAGACAACTCATTGAACGGTGCCGCTGCTATGACGGGAAGACACAACAGACTTGTGAGCCGTATAAAAAAAATCGCCAGTGAAAACATAATTACAACACATTGTTTCATCCATCGACAACAACTTGCTGCTAAAGATATGGGCGTGAAATTGATAGAATTTTTAGATCAGTGTGTAAAAATCATCAACTGTATTTCTGCAAGTGCTCTTCACACTCACTCGACTCTTTTCTGTTTTTTGTAGTGAGATGGGTGCCGCTCATACTCATTTCTTTGTTGCATTCAAATATAAGTTGACTTTATCAATAAAAAGTGCTTTCCAGATTATTTGAGCTAAAAATTGAAATTGAAACGGAAACCCAACAAGATATAATGTGTTGCGTAGTGAGAAAACATTTAGGGCAACTAAAAACTCGGATCAAACTTTACAACTTTTGTTTGAGAAAAGGAGTTTGAATTATTTTTGGATATACTTAGTAGGAGAACATCCTGATCTTGCTAATACAGCATTAAAATTGTTGTTTTCATTTTCTACGACCTATTTATGTAATGCAGGATTTTCAGCTTTACGGGTATCTTTTTTTAATATAAATTTTAAACAAAGTAATTGATGATTATTTTTGATTACTGACATTATTATTAACATTATTATTGTTGGGGTCGCAGAAAATAAACAAAAAATTTGGAGGTCGCGTCGTAAAAAGGTTGAGAACCGCTGAATTAAACCAAGTTTTACTAAACTCGAAAATAAACTTACACTGTACAAGTAATCCTAAATTTCATGATATCTTAACCCATTTTTCACAATGACTATGGTTATCGAAAATAAGAGTATACCTATATACCCATAATTTTTCTTTTTAGATATAATGAGATTTCTATATAATAATAATAATAATACTTATTTATTAAGAAACCAAATATACAATTTCTTAATTGGATGGCTTCTAACAAAGTTAGTTTTTCAAGCCACCCGTTTCAGCTCAATAACAAACAATCAACAAATATTAACAAAAAAATTATGTACACATTTCTGCATAAATAGCAGCATCCAAATTACGGCGGAAGGACCTTACACTGGTAGAGTCGTCAAAGAGGCTACGATGTCTCTTTACAAATCTGGGCGCCAAACACGCAAAACATCGCTCGAAACCTGCCATGGAATAGGAGAGCACATCGAAATTTCCCAAATCCCGCAGAACACGTGCATGACAAGCTGAACGGGGCCTAATCATTTGTCGAAGATAACTCGGCTCTCCGCTCTTCACAATTTTGAAGATCATAACTCCAAATAGTACCGAAAAACGATGTTCTATCTTGGGCATGCTATGTTCCCGATAGAAAGGAGTGACGTGGTCGTATCTACGCAGATAAAAGCAAAAACGCAGACACGAATTCTGCATGAGCTGGAGCCTGCGCCTATATTCCTGCGTGAGAAAACCGTAATATACCGCTGCACAGTATTCTATGTTAGATAAGATCGTAGTACCACAGATTAAATATACTACAGATAGCTCGCGCTTATGGGAGAACGGGTGTTCGTTATTCATGTATTTGGAAGCCAATTTCTTAGTATGGAAGCCATTCACTATATATCGTAGAGGCGCTGGCTATTCGTGTTTGTTCGTGGTTAGTAGGTTTCATTTCTCTTCTAGCCACGGTTGAGGTATAATCGTGCTGCCAGCCATTCATTATCACAGACATTTTCTTTAAGGCGGCTCAGAGAAAGAGCGTGGGGTGATCGGGTACTTACGGAGTTGTCCTTCTAGTACCCCAACCAACAATATATTATAAGGATAGGCAGCCCTCTAGAAATGAATAAAATACATTACGCGAGCTATCTGTAGTATATTTAATCTGTGGTAGTACTAACAATTGACCACTTCACATGAGAAGGTAATATGGTTTTAAACTGGTACAGCGATCTAAGCTTGTAATAGCACATCTTAAGCTTACGGTCCACATGTAGACGAAAATTGAGCTCACTGTCCAAGACCAGACTCAGACTCCGAGCACAATCCACATCCCTGACGGTTTCACCATCAATCGCAACAGACGATGTTGCAACGTTTAAAGCCCTACGCACCAGCCCAGGACTACCCAGGAACAGAAGCTCCGACTTCGCAGGGTTCAGAGTCAGACCATTCAATAACGACCGAACCAGGGCCGTAGTTAGACATTTGCCATGGGGGGGGGGGGGTTAAAAATTAAAAGAAAAGGTTGGCATATGCTTGTATTTTAAATTAAGTTTGGAATCTGGAAATACCAAGCAAAAATTGCAAATAAAATAATATTAATAATAAGTACCTACATAATAAAAAAATAAAATATAAATAATACATTAAAAAAGGAAATAATTTAAAATTACAAAACCATTTTTCTATTTTTAACCGACTTCAAAAAAGGAGGTTATCAATTCGGTTGTATTTTTTTTAGGTTTGTTAATTTTTTTACTTTGTACTTGCACCTTTCCAGTTTACAGTTAAGGGATGAATTACGTATTGTAAAGTTTTGTTGGGCTTCTAACTTTACTTAAGAAACTATATTACTACAAATGTTAAAGTTTAAAAAAAGTGCATGTGAAAGTTATAAAACCATGGGGGGGTTAACCTTTAAACACCCTTTGCAGTTGGTTACAAAAATGACCTGCCGCTTTTATCACTTTCTTTGTACATTTTTTTCAGTTGAAAGTTTAGAGATGAATTTATCTGTCGTATTAATTACTGTTTATTTATTTTGCTTTCACGTGCACATTGGTAACATTTCTTAAATGTAGTAATTATTTAGAATTATTAAACCCATGGGAGGGGTTTGAATCCCCAACCCCCCCCCCCCCCTTATATACGGCCCTGGACCAAACACGTATCGATTTGATATTACGATTCAACATATCTATCGCAGTATCAATGTTCGAAGGCTGACATGATACATGTATTCGAGAATCATCGGCATAAAGATCGAGAGAGCAATCCGAATCAACTACTCTCTCCAAATCGGTCGTGTATAATATAAACAACAGTGGGGCAAGAATACTTCCTTGCGGGACACCACGAGAAACCACTAATGGCTGAGATATATTCCCAGAAAAATCAACCACCTGAGACCTATCAAGCAGGTAACTCGCGAACCAGTTGCACAGTGACTCATTGCATCCATAGTAACGAAGCTTAGCCAAAAGGCGCTGGTGCAAAACGGAATCGAAAGCCTTGGAATAATCGAGAAGAACCAATAAAGTTACCTCGGAACGATCGGTTGCTGATGCAACATCCGATGTGAGCTTCAACAAGGAGGTCACAGTACTGTGGTGATCAATTTGAAATTTGGCAGTCATATTTTTAGTTATTTAAAAACGCACTTGGTAATTTTTAAAAATGGCCTTTTTAAATTATAAGGTAAATTAATTATAAAAAAAAAGAAAAACAGGAAGAGCTCCTTCGATCACAGTCATCGTCGCATTTTATTTTAACATGTATACGGTATCTCTAATTTATTTGTAAATAATATTAATAACTAGGTTTATTAATAATAATCTTTTACATTAATTTACAAAATCTATTAATTGCTTTGCTAGGATATACGTATAGGTAGGCCGAATAACTGAATTAAAAAAATAAACTGTTTGTTCTTCGCTGCAATTCAATGCTTCCATCATCCTTGGAACGTAACCGAGACAAACTAATTTAATTTATAGTGACTCAGCTTTTACAAAAGTTTCATCAAGATAACGCACTTTAATTGAATTACTAATTACTAAATTATTGAATTTATTAAAATATGCAATTGTTCAAATAAAATTATTCTTGAAATGGAAGAAGTATTATGTGTAGTTTAAACTGTTTTCTTTAAGAAAAAATACAAGAAGGTGAATATAACAAAAATAACAAAATAAAATTTTGTTGTAATTCTATGTGGTAAATTCCAACTATTTAGAGTCACTGATAAGAAAATTGTCTAGAGACGTTGTTGAGTATTACTCAAGAGATTAGAAAGGATCACAGAAGTTCTAGCAGATTAGGGATTTGTTATTGTTCTCTGCTTAAAATCATTTCACCATTGATTTTGTTATTTTATATACGTACTTAGTTATAACAGTATTGTAAAATCTTAATACTTTAAAAATTAACTTCATGATTTATTATATTTAATTAATAAAATAAATATAAATTATTAACTTATGAAATATTTTAAATTAAAACGTTTTAAATTGAACAAGTTAATTAAACACGAATTAAATTTAATATTTTTTATCGGACCTTCAGCGAAGATTATTTCATATTTAATTATTATTATTTTACGCAAAAAAACTGCGTTGATAATAGAGTAAAAGCTATATCATCCGGCAGCTTCGGGACTATAAAATATGTATCGGATAAAAGAACGTACAGTCTACAACTTGTGTTTCAACTATATAATATTTATTATAAAGTTAAATATTTTTTATTTTAGAATTGAACAATAATTTGAAACCTACCGGACTATTTAGCATGATAATGCCGGATAAAATATAATACATTTAAAAATAAACAGAACTCGATTATGATTACTTTTAAGAATTAAGACGCTGAATAAAAACTGATTGTTTTGTCCTACTTGTCGCTAGAAATATTCGAGTAAGCACAATGAACGTATGTAAATAAAATTAAAAAATTAAGAAGTGGGATTGTAAAATTTTAAAAAATTTGTAGAAAAATTACAAAAGTTATTTGGTTTGCCTCACTTAGTATATCGTTTCACGTTTTCAAGCAACGAAATTCACATTTTTTAAATTTTGTTTATTTTTCGAAAAATTCGATTTATATAGCTTTTTGCTGTACGTGTATATAGAAGCTGTGCATTAGTATTTGCTGTAAACAAAAAATAACGACATTAATTTACTAATTTAAATTTAATTTTATTGTAACAAATTTTTGTAATTTGCATTAATTTAGCCCACGGCACTGTCCTCAGTGCATTTAAGAAAATATTTAAGTTTGATTTAAGCTTTACGTCTATGGCAGATTGTATCAATGTGTGACGCTTGGGAAAAGAGATTAGATAGAGCATTAGCGTGAACAAGGAGTGCTCTTTGAGAACATCTCTACTAATAATTGTTACCTATATAACCACGTTAGATATTATTTGTTTTTTATTGATCTCTGATATTAGAGTAAATAAATATCTGTTCTTTTTACGTATGTTTCTTTTCCGAGAAGCTGGACTGCCGGGAGTTTTTTTTTTAAACATCGCTCTCGCTTCCGCGAAAATTCAGTGAGTTTAACATCGATAAGGACTCTGCACAAAAGAAACGCTAGGTTTTTGTCCAGGGTATAATAGGAAAAATTGTCTTTCCTCGCAAGAGGAAAATAAGGTTTTCATCTCACAATAACGATGAAAATTTTAATAAAATCTAAAGAGATCTTTAGTAATAAATAAAATTTCTAACAATACTCTGAAAAGTACTACTTTGCCGTACGATTGGGAAGGGTTGCAATTATTGCACTCGTGCAGCAAAATTATTCCCGTTCGTATTATATAGCAGGGGGCTGGACGATTTAAAAATTCCAGCGCGAAGCTGGAATGAAGCTTGACACCGAGGTATCTATACAATTTTATTCACAATCAGTTTGTAACTAATTAAATATCATCAAATTTCATTTTATTAACGCACATTTCTTGTTAGTTCCATTTCTTGCCTATCGACATTGCGACATTGCAGGTCGGGAAGTGATCACTTTCTACCCTAAGGTTGGGAAATAAAACAAAATAGCTTTCTGATTGATTGTCAAGTGAAAGTAAATAATAAACTGCTTCCCAACTTTTTAAAAGTCAGAGATGTGTCGATTACTAACTGATTGTGAATAATAGTATATTACGTGCCGAGGTGTAAAATGCTTTATTACAGCCGAGCGCTAAGTTAGTTGACTGAGGCGCGAAGCGCCGAAGTCAACTGTAAGCGCGAGGCTGGAATGAAGTTTGACACCGAGGTACGTATACAATTTTATTCACAATCAGTTTTTAAATAATTAAAGATCATTAAATTATATTTTATTAAGGCACATTTTTTGTTAGTTCCATTTTTTGCCTACCGACAATGCGACATTGCAGGTCGGGAAGTGACCACTTCCCACCCTAAGGTTGGGAAGTAAAACAAAATAGCTTTCTGATTGGTTGTCAAGTGAAAGCAAATAATAAACTGCTTCCCAACTTTTTAAAAGTCAGGGATGTGTCGATTACTAACTGATTGTGAATAAAAAATAATTACTTATTAACAATAACATTTTTTAACAAACAATAACAATAACATTTTTTAGTTTTAGTTATAAATAAAAAATAAAAAAAAATTATAAATTTTGAGACGATACTTGGTAATGTTCCCAACCAGGCTGTGATTGGTCAATTTCTTTTTATCAACCTAAAAAATGATGGCAGCCAAGCGAGTTATCCGCACTCACTAGGTCAGACAGCCTACCAGCCTAGTATCACAATATTTCTATTGGGTACGCAATTTTCAATATTTGCTATGGAGATCTTGAATTTTTCTGTGATGAAGTGTTTGACTATATCTAAAAATATCTCGTGTGCCAATTTTTCACGTTGTTAGTATTTACGATAAATCCCTAGGAACTACAACTTAATGTGAAATTTGTACCATTACTCAGATAACCTTTTCTGAGACTACTGAAATTCAAACATGGCCCTCTTAAGGGGTATATACAGTTGACACGGTCGAAATGCAACACTTTTTCCAATATTTTTTTGACAGCATAATAAATAATTATTTAAAAATTGTTAATTACATCAATGTACACATGTTTTGTGTTCAATTTTTTCATAGAAAAATATTTGGAAATAGCAAAACTACAGCTGTATTCCTAGAGCCTTTTTTTGGGTATCACTTTGCGGTGGTCACGATAACTTGAGAGCGATTCATCTAAAACCAGAATTTCAAAAAAATTTCGTTAATATATTGTATTGTCTAGTAGATAATCAAAGAGTTTGTCAAAATTTAAATTTACAAAAAAATGGCGACAGTTTTAATAAAAAGTTTATGTTTGAAAGTGTTAAATTTTCGATTTTTTTGCTTTAAAAATTTGAACTGTTGAATATAAATAATATATTGATGTGTAATTCTCTTAATTAATTTAATATGTATTTTCTAAAATGATCGAATCTTGTTCACAATTTTCTACGTTTAATTTTGTTCGGATATCATATAAATTTTTAAATCAATTAAATTTTGTAGTTCCTTGAATAAATTTTTAATATTAAATATAAAACTTTCTTAATTATTTCAATTGTAATTGTTGATCTAATCCAATTCCACCTTTTATCCTTTTATCTTTAATTTCTTCCGTTTAAATTTTATTTTCAAAACCACTAAAATCTTTCTTCAAAATCAATTCAATCCAATATAATAACTTCAATAAAACATTTTATCTTCAAAAATTTTTAATTGTATTCCAAAAATTATAAACTTATCAAAAATAATTCGGACATAAAATTTACACGTCCATCACGTCGACCATTTTTGGCAAAAGGCCTCTTCAAACCTTCTTCAATATTAATTTATTCCAATTATAAATATCAATAAAACATTTTTCATCACAAACTTCTTATAATTTTCAATTCATAAACTTATTCAATTAAACTTTTCAGACTAACAAATCAAACGTCCAGCGCGTCGGCCATTTTTTGGCAAAAGGCCTCGTATCAAAGTGATCGGTCCCCACCTAGCAAATTCCACAATGTTGCAACTTAATAATTAATACAATAATTTTACAAAAATGCATAGGGTGGGTCCGAATTATTTTGGAACACAATATATTTATTATGCTGTCAAAAAAAAATCGGAGTCTTTCATTTCGCCCGATACAACTATACATAACCCCTTAAATACAAAACCTTTTAGATCAAAGTATCTGTACTATTACAGCCGATAATGAATTTTTTAGATAAATTAAAAATAAAACCAAATTTTATATAAACATTTATTTCAACTTTAAATAAAATTAAACAATTAAAGGCTAATTACGTCTAATTAACTTGTATTAAACAAAACAAAATTAAATCAACTATCGTAACATTGATTGTTTTGAAATAAAACAAAATACAATGTTGTGCAATTAACAAATTATACAAAAATTACTATACTTCTTATTCTACATAATATAATAAGTATAATTATCACAATTTAAAAATACATACGTATTGGTGATTTTTCATGTAAAAAAATAAACAGTTCTTTTGATCATTTTTCGAGTTCTTTATTCATACAACCATGTTGATATGAATTATTATTATTACAACTACAAAGAAATAGGTCAGAGAAATAGGTAAAATTCGTAGTTGAGCTGAACAGTAATAAACTATTATTGGGGTTAAAATAATAAACATTGTATTATTTACTCTTTAATAATTCTGTTATCAAAATAATAAAATGCTGAGGTATGTTTATGAGGTCGGTACTAAATCAGAATTTTATAAAAAGAAAAACTTTAGCAACAGAAATATCTGTACTTATGTACTACTTGTGCAAGATTTCATAATATTTTATTAATTAAATATTTAAGAGATGAACGTGTTCTTGTAAATACAACAATTATTGAAATCAACTGGTTTCGGTGGTTACAGTACATTAACAGGACATATTAGATAATTGAAAAACTGAGAGTATACATAAACATAAGAAAACATGAAATTAAATTGAACTTTTTAAAATTTTTATGACCATTTCACTCAGCTATCATTAGACCAATGGAATTAAAAACTGACATAAAGATTTATAAATATCTATTTACATAAATATAATAAACTCTCGTGGTGAATCCAGATCACTAGTCGATTCCAATAATTGTTTATTTTCAAAAATATACCAATCTCCGAAATATTTAATTAGTAAAATTGATGCTATTTTTAATAAAAGTGAATTTAAATTTAATTTAAAAATAGGTCAATTAAATTACCTATAAATAAATCTAGATTAATTTAATTATTATTTTTATAAAAAAATATCACAGAATAGTTAAACAAATCTTATTAATACGAAAAATTATTGAGAAAAAATGATACTGCTTGTCCTACAAAACTTAAATAAAATTTATAGAACCAATATCTAAATACTTAGAAATAATAATCAGTCTCGTGTGTATAATATTACGCATGCCTGCCAAGAAGTAATATTTATGATTACCAATTCCAATTATCAGCTCTAGATTTTCTTAAAGCTTTTAAGGCTGAATCGGCTTTTTGTTGAGCTTCATAGTCCAATTTTATGCTATTTTCATTTTTGTAACCACTTTGTACTATTACATCATGTTCTAATGCTGTTTGGACACTCTTTTTAGAAAACAATTTTTCCAAAATATACAAATCTTGAGTTTCGCTGTTATTTGAGTCACGAGTGGTCTCTTTCTTCTTTTTTTCAATTTTAATTAAACCTTCAATTATTTCTCCATCAATTTTCCCAGAAGTATCAACCTTAACACTATTTTGTTGAACATCTTCTATAGTGCTCTTTGTACTTGAAGGAATTTTAGCAGAATTAACATTTTTCATTTTTTTTCCTTTACTACTGTGATATAGCTTTGAAGTATTTTCTGATAGTTCCAGAGCCTCTGTAAAGCAGATATTTGTTTGATTATCGTCCATTTTATTGCTAGTCGCTCCTGTAACATTCAGTTTTGTTCGATTTAAATTTCTTAGTTCAATTGAACTTAATGCTTTAAGACTTTCTCTTCCTTGCAATTTTTTAGCTCTTTCTTTTTCTAATTCTTTCTGCTTAGAATTGTCAGAATTTGTTTTGTCTGTAATACTTTTTGATAGTTGTTGAGCTAAAGATTTCATTGCTTCAATTTTTTCATTAGAAAATTGAACTATTGGCAGCTCTGTTTCTTTAAGTTGTTTTTTCTTATCAATCTTTTCTTGCAGATTAACCTACATATAAAAATTTATATATATATTTGTAATAGATTATATTTAAGTTATCATACTCTAGAATTACGAAAAATATTTGCAGTTTCTGGATTAGATCCATTTGACGATTCTTGCAATGAAAACAGATCATATAAATCAGATGTTTTAAAAAATCTTTGAGTTTTAGGGTCCAATAATACTTTGTTACTTAATAGCTGTTTCCACACTTGTCGTTGGTACATCTAAAATAAAATTATCTATTACAACTGTTCAAATTTCCTATTTACAATATTAAAAAACCTTTTCTTCAATAGTTCCTGCAGAGATCAATCTGTAAACTGTTACATCCTTCTGTTGACCAATTCTCCAGGCGCGTTCCCTAGCTTGAGTGTCTGTAGCAGGATTCCAATCAGGATCAAATATTATGACACGATTGGCTCCTGTGAGATTTACTCCAAGTCCTCCAACTCTCGTAGTTAACAGAAAAACGTCGTAAGAAGTATCCTGATATAAGTTGTTCAGATTAGCAATTTAACTAATTTTAAGCAAAAATGCTTTAATCAAATTTGTAAACAAGTTTAGATAATAACATAGAAAGCTTTAAATATAAATGCTACACATTCTAACACATACCAGCTTTGATTGAAGTATGAGAATTATTCAGCCTCAAAAACTCAAAAGAGTGGTCAAAAATTAAACTAAATTAGCAGTCGCAATGTTTAATGCCCAAAATTGAATTTAAGTAATAAAATAATAATAAATTATTTTTCGAATAAAACCCAATTTATTAAAATTATTATGTTTTATTTAAATTCAAAATTCAGAGGTGCTTAAAAAAACACCTAGTTATTATAGATATTTAGCAAATACCAAAATAAATCTTTGTTTGGCTGATATTAAAAGCTAATATTTTAATCAAGATGAGATACAAGGGGGGTAATACTAACCACTCCAAATGACTTCAAAAACCTATAAAGCAAAGGTAAAATACATTAATTCTTAAAATTTTAAAATTATGCCTTAAGTTTTAATTTAAAATATTTAATTACCCGCCGCCATGAATTCAAATTTGATTTTAATTTAAACTTTATATTTTAAACTGTTCAAAGTAAAAGTTATTAATAGTTTGTGCTCAAATAAATAGTTTCTTTGTTTTAATTCTTAAAACCAAGCTAATTTCTATCTATTGAATTTTATTTCAATTAATTAATTAGTCAAGTGTTGCCAATCCAGAAAATCATTATTCCATCGGATGTATGTCAATGGCTTTTGTGTTTAAATATACTCCAGTTCCAGTGGCATCTTGTGATATTGAAAGATCATTTTCGGCATACAGACAAATTTTAACATACAATAGGCGTCAATTAACATCCGAATATGTGAACAAATTATTGTTTATAATAACATTTTAGCATTTTAAAGAATAAAAACTGAAATAAAATATTTTACGAATATTATATTCTTTTTCTGTATTCAAAACTAATTATTTACTAAAATTAGCACTAAAACTAAAATTCAACCAAAAAAATGGTTAATTTATTATTTGAACAAATTGCCATCCAACATTTTATTGATATTGCCGGTTTTAATACTTGTTTTTAAGTTTTTGGAGCATATTTCAAGTTTTTTGGTGTCTAAAAATTCGATTCCTATAGATAAAGTATAATAATATAACATAAAATACACAGGATACACAGTAAGATCTATCATTTAATTGACTCGGAATTGATTCTAAATTTAACATTCAGGTTTTTATTTGCATTTTCTTTGGAAGCACAGACACACATTACACATTACATACTGAAAATGGCTACAATCTTTAAAAAGAAAAGACTTACTCTATTAAATTTATCAATCAGTGGTTGTCGGCTACCAATACTAGTAGTGCCATCCATTTTCAAATACTTGTAGTCTTGCTGCTTAAAAAATTCTTCAAAAATGTCTAAAACCCCCCTGGATTGGGTAAACAACAGCACCCTGTGTTTTTGTTTCTTCCAGATTTTTAAAAGTGCTGAAACCACTACCATTTTTCCAGAACGCTTATAATATCCAAACTTGTCTTCTATACTAGTTTCAGCTTCATCCTTTTTGCAATAAAAAACGTTAGATTCATCTACTAACACCCAAAATAATACTCACATGATTACTGTCTGGTTCGCCTAAATATATATCTGGATGATTACAAATTTTTCTTAAAGCAGTTATAGCAACAAGGACATTCGAACGCATATAATTTTGAGAAAACCAGTTTTTAACACCTCTGCCCAATATCATATTGACTTGTTCACTCTAAAAAATTATTACATTATTGTTTGAAAATTATTTACACTTCCAGCCCAACCATGAGATAATCTTTATATAAGTCACGTTGTTCGTCTGTTAAGGAGCAAAAGAGCACTTGCTCACTTTTGTTAGGTAAAGAAATATGATTTTTAACTTCATTTTTAGATCTTCTCAAAAGATGAGGTGAAATTAATGCTTTCAATGCTGAGGCTACAGAACGTGCAGTAGTTTCCTAAAAGTACAAAAACTAATATATCTACTCACCATGATAAAATCAAAATTATACCTGCATGGCTGAGGCATTAGTATAACCTCCTTGCATTATTGGATTTGCAAAATGTTCCATAAATATTTGCAAGGTTCCTAACATACCAGGCACAATAAAATCAAACAAACTCCACAGCTCTTGCAAATTGTTTTGCATTGGAGAACCAGTTAACATAATACGATATAAGTTTTGCAATTTTTTTACTGCAATACTGACCTATATTGAACATTTATTTAGGTTTGCAAAGAACATTTCAGATTAAAAAGTACCTTAGCTCCAGGATTCCGTATCTTGTGACCTTCATCCAAAATAGTAAAATGCCATTGCAATTCACACAAATTCCCGGCATATTTCAAAATCCCAGAGTAGGTAGTGATTAGTATTCCCTTACATTTATTGATCTCACGTATTAGTTTAAACTTATTTCCTAGAAAATTTACAATTAAATACATTAGTAAGTAAGTAAAGCTTTTATACATTACCATTAAAACTACCAGATTGATGTAAAACTGCAACCCTAAACTCGGGAGCCCATTCTTGAAAATGCTGAACCCACTGGTGAATTACAGTGGCAGGAGCAACAATCAGTGTGGGTCCTAAACCAGTGTAGCTAAAATAATTTAATTAATAGATAAGTTTGTAAATTCTTTAATTTAATTCCTTACTAGCCATGCCTGGAAACTATTTTGCTATGTTCAATAGCTGCCAAGAAAGCTATTATTTGTACGGTTTTTCCCAAACCCATTTCATCTCCCAACAAGCCTCCCACTTGTTCTTGATGAAGATTCCACAACCATTTTAATCCTTTTTGCTGGTAACTGTATAACCGAAAATCAATTTTGTTACAAGATATCCAAAAATCTCCTTACCTGTATAAATTGTCCCACAATTTTTGAGGTACTTTTAAACCACCTTTCAATTCAACATCTTCAAGAAGTAACTCCTCGGGATTAACTTCTATTTTGCTATAATATTCCTTTAATCTGGAATTATACAACTCCAAACAACCATCATCTCGAACTTTTTCAATATTATGCTCGATACTTTGTTTACTTCTTTTTCTCACTTTGATCTCTTCACACTCATAATCTACAACATAAACTTTTAATAAATGACTTAAACTTAACTATAAAATTAACATACCTGAATCATCGGATGGAATATATTCGCTACCAGAAGATCCATCTTTATTGTTAAGCTCAACCTTAGCTATTTTTTTCTGTTTATGTTTTATAGTTGTCTCACTCTGTAATTTTCTTTTTAATAAATTTTTAGTAATCACATCGTTATTTTTTTTAGACACTTTATCGATGACTTTAGATTTCAAAATATTTGTTTGCAAAGAACGTTTATAATCTTGCCTTTTCTTAAACTCTTCTTGCCGTTTAATGTAGCTATTTATATCTAATGTGGTGCTCGATGCTGCTTGTGAAGATTCCTCCTGATTATCGAATATTTCACCGTCTTCTAACGTTTCGACATTTTGACAAGTGCTGTTTTCTTTTGCAAATATTTGTAATTCTTCTAATGCTTGTTTTTCTAAAACTTCTTGATGTTCCCCCCAAACGTTAAGTTTATGTAATTCGTTTAATTCATTTACATCTTGCGTTGTATTTTCGAGCTTCAAAAGAGATCATATTGAGGTTATGTGATTAAAATGAATTCAAAACTCACCTTTTCATCTGATTCAAATATATTTTCGTACATATCCACTTCTTCTGTAACTTCCATTTCTATTATGCTGGTTAAGTTAATTTAAAATCTTATACAAAAACAGTTATTTTCTGATCACATGTAAAACTGACGTTTACTCGTACAACAAAAGACAGCAAAACTAATTTATACCAGTGGCGGTTCGTTAAACACGAAAGTATTTTTTCAAAAAAATATAAAATCCAGTAAGTAGATGCTGAACTCTATATTTTTTTACATGCTAAGTCGAACTCAGTTTTTGAAATGGCTTCAGAATAAATGGTGTTAAAAAATCATAATCATCAAATTAAAAAAATAGTATAATATACTATTTTGTATATTTGGGCATTAATGTATAATATTATTATTACACATTAGAGATCAAGCGAAGTCAAGTGACACTTTTATCACTATGCTTTCTTTTACACTCAGTCATTAGTATTTTTTTCCTGCAAAAATCTTGAGATTTTGGTGAATTTAGACGATTTTGGTACGCAAAGATTAAAAAGTCATAATTTCCAAAAAATGTCTGAATTTTAATGACCTTTTAAAAATACTATTTTAAGTTTAAAATAAATTAAACTGATTATTAATAATAAATAATAATTCTTAAAATAAATGATTAAAGTGGATAAATAAAATAATAAAGATAAATAATTTTTCTCTTCCTTTAGATAAGGAAAGACGAATAACCTCTTTCCTTCCCTTCTTTGAGTTTTAAGCCACAAAGTGAAACTTTACATCCCCAAAACAGAAACTATAAACTACGAAAATGTACTTTTAGTCATAACGTTGTGTAAAACATAACTTTTTGCATTATGTAATATAATTATACTGCTATGCCCTTAGCTGCACAAATTGTGAAAATCTCACCTACCACAGGAAAACGTCTCGCCGGAGTGCACACATTATTATAGCACGAGACTCTTCGTAAAATTTTATTTTTTTGCTTAAATAATAATATGCTCACAAGTTTTAAATTTAAATTTTAATCTAATAATTTTTAATTTCCAATGTTTCGTTTCTATTTATTAAAATGTGGTCTTATAACCGTATGTAGTTTCGTCAATGTTCCTGCGTATTACGTTGCGTAGCTCTCTGAGACTATAATGTTATAATAGCTGATAAGCTATTATTATCTATTATCAGTCTGGCTATTATCAGACTAATACGTAGTAAAATAATTTCCAACTTTACTAAAAAATCTTCACAAATCTTCAAAACACTTTACAATTACTTATTTTAAAAATCATTAAAAATTTCAAATTGATCTCAACGGACAAAGCATAGGTCCGTTGACTTTCACGCACCTCAGGTACCTCGTAACCAAAATAAATAATTTATAAATTTTTACATGTAGTACAGGACGTACCCAAATTTCAACTCAAAACAAAATAAACCTTAAAATTTAAAATATGTAAACAAAACATAATTTTTATGGTTTTAAAACACGACAATACATAATTATAATATTGCTGTGATATTTTAGGTAAAATCGGATTTTAGTTTAATTTTAAATTAATTTGGGAATAATACGCAGGATCAAGTATTGAATTTTATAAAGCACAAATTAAAAAATTATATCAAATGTTTTAGAAAAACCAAAAAAATCATAAACACTTTTTAGAACTAAAATGTTTTAATTTAACACAATATAAATACACTATATGTATTGCTATGTCTCCAGCTATACAAATTTATAAAATTTTCTTAATCCAGAAACATCTTGGCTAGAGGTACATTAATTATTAATTTTCCTTATCATTATCTTATTCTTCTTTTTCAAAACCTTTTTATTACTTACGTTCTCTCCACTGTCCATCATTGAATTTAACTTTAAATTTTTTTTACTAGCCGCATTAAGCTCCTGTTCTACTTCTCCTCTTATTATCCTTTTTGTATTATCACATTTATTTTTTTATTTAATTTTTCATGGTTTTGATCGATTTTTTGTTCTATTCAAGTCATGTTTTTGTTTATATCACTGGTGTTTTTATCCATTCTTTCTATTAATAATTGCAGCATTTTATTCGTGATTGATATTTTAGTTTCTTCCATTTTTTTACGGTTTCGTTTCCAAATTTTTTCTTAACAATTTTTCGTCGTAGGATCTAAATATGCGTTCATAATTTTGAGTCTTACAATCGGGATGCCAATATTAAGGCCATGCCCCCAACCTTATAAATTTACCAAAATTTTCTCCCTCTTGTTACTTCAGTTGAGATGCACACATTATTTAGAGATGGGACTCTTTTAAAAGTTTTTAAGTTTGTTTTCAAAATACAATTTTTGTACCGTTTTAATCTTGTTTCAATTTTTAATTTTCAAATGTTTTAGCATAAAACTTTTCTATTACCTTATGGTATCAGGTTTGCACGTGTGACCCACATCTGCTAGAGCCGGTCTAACAAACTTTATATTGAAACAATTTTAACAAATAACCAAATCTTCCAAAAAAACTCCAAACTTTCAATCTCTATACATTTTACCAATCAATTAAAACCATTTTGTTTATTTAAAATTAAGTTCACTTTTTATTTTAAAGAATCATTAAAAATCAAAATTACACTCTTAATCTGCAGCGGACACACTCATTCCATCGGCTTGCTAGCGCAAGGCCGTCTCGACTTAAGTAAGTTCATTCAAGTCACTCTCTCGCTTCATTACCTTCAGCACGGTTACCAACACAGCTTTATTTACAATTAAATCTTTATGTACAGTGTACTTACAAATAAATAATTACAATCAAAAACAAAACAAACTTCAAATTAATTTACAAGATAAATAAAATATGATTCTTACGTTTCGAAACACGACAGTATATTATTGTAAACGTTTTCATCATACTATGACATCAACTATTGCACAAACTAAAAAGTTATTGTGCATATTTTGTTTTTCTAAAAAATCTGATACGATTAATATCGAGTTACACTACCTAAACCACTTATCTATTAATCTAATTAAAAAATATTTTAAAATTAAAAATTTTACAAAGATAAAATATTGAAGATAGTCCTTGAGTATTGAATATTTTATAGAAAATTGGTTATGAATTGATTTAAATAATTTGAATGATTTTTGTAATTTGAATAAACTCTGGAAATTATTTATTAAGTAATATAGCATAACTTTAAAACGACAATGACATTATGGAATTAAGCAATGATTGCCTATTGCTTTTTGAAAAACTAATCCATTTCACAGAAAATCTGAAAATTTTATTTTTATTGAAAAATTATTTTTTTAATAATTAAGGCGTTCATTTAAGCAAATCTTCAAAATGACTACCTTCATTGATTGAGTTGATTGATTCATTGAGTTGTGTAGTCCGGTAAATTTTCTATTCGGAATGGAGCATCAGAATTTTTGTAATATAAAATGTTTTTTTTAAAAGATACAGTTTAGAAAAAAACCAAAATAAAAAATCTCGAATTTTTCAAAATTTTTTTGCATACTTTAACTTAATATAACTTGAAAGCCGTTAATTTTAAACAATAAAAGGTTTAAATCTAGTTTGTAGATTATTTCACGCAAAATAAAAGCACTAATCTATTTTTACCCAAAAATCAATATTTTTTGAGTTATGGCCGCATGAAGGTGGAAATTAAAAAAAAAGGCTTCAAAGAGATCTAACTCTCAAAGGCTTGAATTTAGAAAAAGAATTTTGTTAAAAATTTCTCTTAGAAAAGTGGCCTAAAAGCACCTAAGTTTGTAAAGTGTACCGGGGACACTCTGTATAAACAGAAACTAACTTTAGAGTAAACAAAAAACAAAAGTAATTTATATATTATTTATTTTCCTAGCCTTTTCTTTAACAAGTTGATTAATATAATATCACTCGTATTTAAGTTGTTAAATACGTTATTCTCTATATTATATAAAATACTAACATCATTTAATTTTCTCTGTGTCAAAGAAGATCGTAAATAATTTTTCACAATTTCAGGAGTAAAGTGGTCACTTTAGTCCTCTTTTTGCGGGAGTAAAGTATCACTTTTTCTCCCGCAAATGAAAGGCGGGAGTAAAGTAAATATAAAAGAATTGTTACCATCCAATCGTTTTTATTGAAAACAAAATTAACATTAACGTTTACATTAGCACAACTTACAATATTAAATAGACGATCCATCGATCTGGTGGAAGAAGAGGTTAAATTTAAAGTTTTATCTATCTGATTTGCATCACCGACAGTCCGATCAGTTCTACAAATTTCACCTCCAAAAATTTTAGTCGCAATCTCTTCTTTATTTTTGATCGAATTTTCCACGTACCCCTCAGCTACAGTCGAAGACTTCCATCCACCATGGTGCTTCAACACATCTATATATACTCCCGTATCAGCGAGCAAAGACGCAGATGTACGTCGAAAACAGTGGCGTGTATACGATGCGATGATGGTTCAGGAAGCTTTAAATATGCAGCTATTTTTTGTGGCAGCTGCCCATACGCGTTCTTTCTTACAGGTTGCGAAGTACATTTGTTATTTCTGAATTGCACAAAAAAACGCGAATGATTCGTATCCTCCTTCCGTAAATTCATATATTTTTTAAGTAATTTTAAAAAATCCACCGACTGGCCTTCAGAAATGTTGATCACAAATTTTCTATCGCTACCATTTTTTGTATTGCGGATGGTACACAACATTGTCAAATAATCTATTTCTTTGAGATCGCCAACATGCAAGTGAACCAATTTCTCCTCTGCATGCCCCTGCTACGCCCAAGATAAGTGCAGCCTAAAATATAAAGTTGTATTAGTATTATAATAAAATGTTTATGCAAGAATTACTTACTTTGGCCATCAAAAATGTTTCGTCTGGCTCTTCACTCAAAAATTGTTCCACTTGCTTTGTAGTTAAAATGTTTGATTTTTTGGCCTTGTAACCCACATTTTTTCTCTTAAGGAATGCGGTTAACTTATAAAATTTTCCAATGTCTACATTTTTTCAAAATTCAACATACACTTCAGCATGGAATACTGCGACCAAAGAGTAGAAACCTTTAGCTCTTTCGCATTTTCAAAAAAGTAAGCCAGCATAACATCTTCGGTGTAATGCTTAACATTATTTTGCGCACTCCAAGTTATAAATTTATCATACTGTTTTTTATAAATTGTTTTTGATTTCGCAGGCAGCAATTCAACTTTCACCATCGTCGCTGCCGCTTCAACATCCGGATTTTTCTCACTTTGTCTCATTTTCACGTACGAACAAATTATAAACGATCACTTACATTAATTTGATTGAGTATTTTATATATTAAACTTATTTATGAAATATAGGCACCAATAAAGAATAATTATGTTAAACACAGCGTACGGTGTAATAATATGTCAAAAGGTAAATTGAAACAACGGAACATAAGAAACGATTCATAGGTATCGCTTCAAAAAAAAACAATTCCAAAAAGCAACCTCATATTTTACTAAATAATTTTGCGCGCAATACTGCGTGCGATTGGTCTGAAATTTTGCATATAAATTTTTACAAAAAATCTCTGCAGGAGGTTAGTATAACTGGGGGGGGGGGGATAATTTTTTAGTCAGTTTTTCGATATCTAGCGTCGTTTTCGAGTTATTGAAAATTCAAAATTTCAAATTTAGTAGTTATTGACATATGCAATTTATCATTTGCAGACAAATTGTGAAAAATAGTATATATACCTTGGGACTAAGGTGGCTTTTCATCCCGTGTGCGATTTTTGCACTCGGCTAAAGCCTCGTGCAAAAACCTTCACATGATGTATAATATACTATTTTATCCTTTTTAGGCCTAAAAAAGGTCAAAATAAAAATTGCAGCCCCCAAAAAGCTTGCGCCCCGAGGCTATAGTACATTTAGCCTTGTAGTAAGGGTGGTCCTGTTAGGCAAAAAAGTGTGCTCTTCTTATCTATTACTTTTTCTAACGCTGTTAAATAACTAAAAAAGAAAATAATCAAACACGTTTTGACTATTTAAAAACTGCTTTTAAAATTTTGCTTAATTTAAAAATTCCCGAAATTATGATAATCCAAAAGCACTTAGCAAGTACGACTGAGATTATAATAAATTATTAGATACAGAAGAACTACTATGTACATTGAGAAGCAAAGAAGTTTAACATGACATCGTTCATTAATCAGTGTATCAATCGTACACTTACCTCTAATTAAATAAAATTTGCGAACATTAAAATTTATAGGTTTGAATAAATTCTTTTGATAAATCGTAAAATTGCTGTTAACTATTCAGGGGTTATTAAGGATTTTCTGCAAAGACATACTTATATAACGTTACTTATTCGATATGATGTAATTATGTATGTAGGTGTTACAAATTTTCAATTTCGTTGACATAACTTTAAATTTGCACTTAAACCAAAGTCAGTAGTAATGAACTCCACTCGACCGTCAAGAGTAATATGTAATTTCTGTAAGTTTGGCTTAGATTTTATCAAACATCGATTATTGTAGTCATTATTAGGGGTTTCCATAACTTACATTATGCAATTTTTAGCGCTTATTTTCCCCACTTCCCATTACATAATATGTATATTCTTGCAGCTTCCTCTTCTAAACAAAAGTGTGTAAAATTTAAGAAGATAAACTAGTTTGAATTTCTTAAATGATACTACTAAACAATATTCGAGAAGTAATCCGCAAAGAAATTTTGGTGTATAAGATTTAGAAAGGATCTAGAAAAAAAAATTAATTGGAAAGAAATTGCAAAGAAATAAAAGTACTACTTGGAAATAAAAAGGAGAAGTAGTGTACGACATGTTGAGCTACGGTTTGCTCATCAAAAAAATCTATTAAAAAATAGAGTATAAAGTAACCTTCATTTCTTATAAAATTACATAATATTTATGTAATATGTCTCTGTAAAAAAATACAGAAGTATTGATTTCGATTCAATTGTAGTAATTAATTACGACTAAACTATAATAATTAAATTACCAATTATTACCGAATGATTGCCGAACGTTTCATGTAGAAAATAATTTAAAAATATGCCTGATACAATTTTTTTTCTTTATCATCAGTTTAGCATCTAACGTTGATCATATACCTCTTTCTAATAGATGAGAATTTTTAGTATTTAGATCTTTTGGCTGCCAATCATCAACTCAAACAACGAAAGCATGGAGACAGTGATAAGAAAATTAGTATCTCTTTAGGTTCGAACCGAGTATCTTAATGTCAACAGTTGATCACTCTAACTACTTTAATTAACCAACGCTATGACATCTAATAAAAGTATTGGTAATATTTGTAGGAAATTATTTAAAGTTAGTGAATTGAAATAAAGTAATTTGCAAAGCATAATATTTTTGATGGAAATTATTGTTTTGCAATATTATTTATAGGTATAAATGAAAAGAAATAGATTTAACTTAAGTTACACAAATAGAAATTGCGAATTAAAATGTATTAATCATAATTTCAATCTAAAGATTTAATGTAAATAAAATGTAACAGTCAACTTAACATTATTAATTGAATTTTAAATATGTTTACTTGATGTGCTTCTCTACAAATACTGGAATGATTTTAATTAATTGAAGCTGTTCAAATAATTTATAATTATTAAAGCCAATATATTTTTCATCGTTTATACCGCCCAGGTTGTTCAGAAAATTCATCAGTGTTTATCTTTAATTATTTCGACAAATAATCAATTGAAGCGTTAACTTTCAAGCTATATAAATAGCAGAAGCATGTATGCATGTAGGTATATGTGTTTCTGAACAGACTGACAAACTTAGTAAAAAATTTATAAATAAGTACGAAATAATACCTCGATAGATTTTTCAGGATTAAATTCGCTTTTAATCATAAAAAAATATTGATGTGATATTTTATTTTATTTTAAAACAACAGTAAGCACAATATGAGAATCAACACTTAAGAGTTTAGGTCCTTGAATTTGAGCTGTCATCAGATAGTCTTTAACTTAAACTGTAAAGACAAGTTGAGACTCAGCGATAAAAAAATACCGGAAAATCTGTTAAAACAGGTGCGTATTTTAAAGAATTTGCAATTTATTCTTAAAGAAACAACAAAAAAAGTAGAACAGTAATCAATACAGCACAGTACCAATCTTTGAACTAGGTTCCACCCGATACGATGTGAGAAGGAAGAAGGAACTTGTAACTGAATGTATAACGGTTTAACCGACACTTTAAATTTTATGGGCATACTAATCTTCGAAATTTAAGTCAGAGTTCTTTTAGATTTTAGTCTTTCACTGTAGTCAATCACATTGTTATTAAATAGAACATTATTACAAAACAAAAAAATCGTCAAAAACGGTGAGTGTTATCCATGCAAAGGCACAAAATTTTGCCGAGATTAAATATTAAGTCATTTGTGGTATTATTTATATCATCTACATATCAAATACATATCAAATTTCTTCTAAGCACACGAATTTCTCCGCGAAGAGAGGATGGAAACTATTTGTAAAGTTTTCGATTTGGTGCAGAATTGACAAAAAACCACTTCAATAAGTCAGGATCTGAGCTTTTCAAGTTCATTTTACTTTTAAATCTAATATGTAAAAAATGTTTAGACATTCGGGTTGCAAACGTGACCATGATGTTAATGAAAATATTTATTGTAGTACGTATTTATGAAAGTTCTATAAAATAAATTCGACCAATGAACTTTGGTTCAGTGTACTTGTCATTAATATAACATATACATATTATTAAATCAATTAATAATTTAGTAAATAAAATATTAGTTTACATAACATGTTGAATGCTAATTTTTTTCATAATCGTTTATTTATGTCTGTTTTTAAGTTTTTCCAAATACATACGTCGGATATTCATTCATTTATTGCTAATTCTGAAAACGATTTAAACTCTTCGTTTTCTTAGGATATAAAATTTATGTTTATTTATAGTGAATATTATATGTTGAAACATTTTATTTATCTTATAGATTTAAATAAATAGTACAATATAGTAAAGAACTTTAAGATACAAAATCATTCAAAAGTAAGAAAATAAAAAATGTAAACATTTATCTAGTCTAGTAGAAACGTTTTAAGATCTTTGGAAATGAGGAAATGTAAAATTCCCAAGAGGTAATAAAATGATAGAAAAAACTTGAAAAGGAGAAGTAAAGCGTTAAAATTTCTCCTACGAGTGGAAAAATCTGTTTCAGGGTTTGTCCGAGGTATTATTGTTTTAAAATTATATTATTTATTATAGAGAAAATAAGTTTTATAATAATAATTATAATATGTATGTTTACGGATAGCCCACTTTACATAATAATACTTGACACAAGTTTATGATGATAAATACTTACGAATAAATTTTATATCTACTATAATAGCAGAATTATTTAGAAATTTCTAGAAAGTATAAATTCATATGTTTAAAAATTTAAAATGAGTACCGAAAACTGTACTGATGTAACTTATTAAAGTGCGAAATACGCCTTTACCTATACTTAATTCTGTCAACGTAATTTATCACTTTTTGTAAAAGTAATTTTTCAAAATAGTGGATCTCATTTTAAATTTTGCTAACAAGCTACTTTGTCAAGTTTTAATAAGTTCTTTTATAACACTGAATCACGCGCTTCTTAATTTATACTATAGGTATTATGTAGTAAAGGATAATCAATCAGATAATATCTATCTTCCATGCTGTGTAAGTTCAGTATAAAAGATATTGTAAAATAGAACGTCAAGATACGTACTATAAAATATTAAATGCATAAAAGACATTTTCATAGCTTTCAACACAATAACTTATAAGCCTGCACAGAGTAATTTTAAGAAATAAATTAAAAAAGTATATTAACAACCATGACAAAGTTTTTTAAATTTCGGCAAAGAAGATCATTTCTTTTATTATATCCTCGCTGTATTTTTTGAATATCTTGATTAATTTAAGATCTACGTACAAACATATAATACATATTATATATTTTTAAATGTTGACCCAATTCTTAGTTAATGCAATCGTTAATAGAACGAATGTGAGAGTTTTCTCTCATATGCTATCAATTCTATTTTTTATATTATTACATAGATAATTATATAGTTACAGCACATGTACAAGTTGGAACAATTAATAGTTCACTATTTGGTAAAGATTGAGATATATCTTAACTGAATATAACTCTACAATATGATAAAATATTATAAATATTAATAAAATAAATGTTGACAAAAGTTTTATAAGTTTTACATTTTTTGTTATAATTGCTTTTATATAAATATTACTAGATTGTAATCTCATAATAATATTATAATGACTTCAATATTATAATGATGCAACATTAAGTACGCGGGCTTTAATATGTTTTTAAATTACTAAAAAGAGTAATTTACTGTACAAAAATGAGATTTACCTGATAACTAATCCAAATCTATAATGTTTTTATTACAACCTTGGAATACGGTGATCTGATTCAATAATGAAACAAACATCCGTGTAATTCAGACGGTATTATTCGTACTTAATATATAAATGTAGGGTACATGTAGTAATAATATTAGTTTGTGTCTAATCGTCAACTGACGAAAATTGTAATTCAGGTAAATAAAAATTTATGTATAATTGATGGTTTTAGTGCTGATGTAGTGGAAGTGAAACTCAAACTTGGAAATTTATTTCCAAGTTCGAGTTTTTCATTCTAAAAATTTATGTGCTTATTTCTATTTAAATTTTGTTTAATCAAAGTATTAAATTTAATTTAACCATTCAGTTGGGTAGATCTTTAATATTTTTCATATTCAACGAGCATAAACTGTAGGAGTTCTGTCAGTTTAACTGCTTTTGGAGATGTAATGTTGAGTCTTGCACGTGTAATGTAACCAACCTTAAACTGTGTATGTTTGAAGTGAATGTGACATTTATGAAAGGAGGTTTTCGAAAATTTAAGCTTATAGTACTAACTTATTCTGCCGAATGTAAGGCCCAGTTCTTAGTGCTACTTAACCTTTCGAAATTGTAAGACTATATCATATTATTTATTACTAGTTTATTTTTTCGTAAAAAATAAAATAATTTATTTATATTTAATTTGAAGCAATAAAGCATATAAGAATAATTTCTTTAAGTTAGATTCTTTATCGTAAAACTACTGCCTTTTGTGTATTTAGTAGATTTTTATTATTGTTGTTTTGATTATAAATTTTTAATACCATCTGAAGCTTGTAATTTGATAAAGTATAAAATTCTAATAACATTTTCTATTCAACATTTTATATACAGTGGAAAGTTTTCCAAACAGCAAGTTCAAGTTAAATATTTATGGTTTTTAATAATTAACACCAAAATTAACCAAAAGTTAGTGAAAAAAGTCAAAACTGCTATTTTGAAAACTTTCTACTGTACTTAAAAATTAGAAAGATTTTATATTGTTTTAAACCCTAAATTTTTTTTAAGTTAAATAATTAATTATGAAAAATCTTACGTTTCTTCATAATGCGAACGTTTAATGTTATATGTTACTTAAACCATTTCATAATTTGAATATTTTATTCGATCGATGAGTTTAATACAACAAAACATTATTATTATGCTATGAAATATAATCGAATATTTTAAATTAATATTATTTTTATTTATTTTATAATTTTATTATTAAAATATTATTTTAACTTAATATTGTAACTTATCAAAGTTTTTAAAGTTTAATAATTGAATTTCTTTGCTTTCGCGTGAAAATAACGCGGAAATTACATTTTTTGCTTAAATCCTTTAGTTTGCAATCAGAAATCATTGCTTAAATTTATGAAATAATGAATTAAGAGTGTCCTACATTTTATGTTTAAAACAGGTATAAGCAAAATTTAAATTTTACGTAAAACTAAAAAATATACTTTATCATACATAGTTTTCAAGATACAATCTAAAAATTAAATGTTTTTTTTTTAATTTACTCAAAATAACAAAATTTTCAGTTTTTGATGTTAACGTTTTTCTTATTTACCTAGCGCAAAAGTTGTTCAAATATCAGTGAAAGTAAACTTAAAGCCCTATAAATTTCCCATAAAATAACCTTCCAATTCTGATAAGGCCTTAGCTGTCCGCTATCAAACTTGATCATATTATTTGACTTTTTTTGCTACTATTTATATTCTTGAAAATAACTCAATTTCAGTATATTGAACGTGGAAAATTAAAGTAATCTAAAGTATAAAAAACAAAACTATAAAGAAAAATATAAAAATAAAGATATTAAGTAGAACATCAATATTTATTACGATATATAGTGTTTTAGAAATCCCAATAATTATTATTTAATATTTAAAAAGAATGTAAATTGCTATTTTTTGTAAATAATTTTTTTTATAAAAATTCTACGAATAATAATACTAAATAAAAGTTGTGGAGAATTTAATTCTGCGCAATTTATGAATACCATTTGCAATTAAAAAAAAATTTTTTAACTTAAAGCTCAGTTTTTGAATCTAATATATTTCAAAGAGGATCATAAATGATCGATTTCGAAAACTTGTAGATTTATTAACATTTATTAACTTTATTAAGATTTAGGTATTAGAATATTTTTACTCTTTTCCTTCCTGATAAGAATAATTGTTTGTCAATGTACGTGTACGTTTTTAATGGTTTTCACTTATTCATTAAAATAATATATATGAAATTTTAGTAAGAAAGTTTAAACTAAGACTATTTTAATAACTTCAATTTAGAACAAGAAGACGTAAACATTCGTCAAAAGAAAATATTGAATTATAAAATAGATACCTACAGCTTTTGTAGAACTTAAAAATTGACATATTCCCAACCTATACACTTAAAACAGTTGTCGTTGTAAAATGGTTATAAATTTATAAGTATGTCAATAAACTAATTCTAATTTTGTCTTAAAAGTAATTCGTAAAAGTAATCTTATATATAATATGTGCATTTTATAAGTTATTTTGTAAGTTTAAATGTTTAGAAGTATTATTGGTACAAACAATTTTCTTACACTAAAACTAAATTTATTTTACTCCTTTAGCTTTTATTTTATTTTTGTTGTTCATTTTTCATTAGAGGCTTTTAGTTTCAATTAATCCAATTTTAAGGTTAACTGCTATCGTTTCAGAGTTCAGTAAAATCATGTTTTTGTTTTATTACTCCGAAACCACCCTATTGACGCCTTAATGTTCTATATAATTGTGTTATATTTCTAAAATTTTATTAGAAAATGGTAAAGCAGTAATTTATTATTTTGCAGGAGGCACAAAAATAGCTGAAAATGTGGAAGTTGAACCTTCTTGTAATTTCAAGCTTTCTGCTAGGTCATGTGATAACAGTACGTTAATTCTCTTACTCTCATTTAATTGAACAGATAAAATAAAAATTATTTTAGCAACAAAATGAGTACGTTCTTGAATTTCAAAGTATTGAAATACTTAAGGCGAACGAAGAATATATAGATGGAATGAAAATTGAGTTATTTAAATTTAATGAAACAAGTCAAGCAGTAAACACAAGTGGAACTCTAAAAAAAGATTTAGATAGAAATATAAAGGTAAACAGCATTACGTTAAATGCAAATTTATTTATAATTTTGAAATCGAATGAATTTTTTAATATTTTGTAAAATAACAAAATTGGTAATTAACTTTCAGGTTAGCCTGAGAGCATCCAAACAACAAGAAAATAATGAATATAAGGAAATGACAAAACTGGATGACATCAATATGTGTGAGATACTGGACAAAAACCAATTTGGATTAAAAGATTTATTAGCCTATGGTAATTTTACAACTTGTCCATGGAAAGCCGTAAGTTAAATTTATCCAACCAAAACTTTTAAAATTTATTTGCTTTAATATTTAGGGATTTTATGTTATCAACAATGTGATGATTGACTCTTCCAAACTTCCACCCGCAGCTCCTACTGGAAAATATATTATGGAAATACATCATTATGTTGGAGATGCTGAACTATTGCACACCCGCTATACTGGCTCAGTGTTACCTAGAAGTTGAAATTGATTTTTAAATAAAAGCAAATTATTATTTCCTTTATGACAATGGTCTTATTATAATTATTATGTAGTATTTGTTGATGGTGTGGGGAAATGTAAATAAATGATAAATCAAAATGAGTTGTCTACTTGATAGTATTTTGAACTGATTTTTCCTATAAATAAACTTACAAACATTTTTATAACTTTCTACAGAGAAAATCGAAGCAATTTTATAAGCAAAATTATTTGTAAAACTACCAAGCAAGTAATCGTGGAGTTTAGACTTCTGACTTTCAAAGCTGTCGATTTAGCTTTGAATTACAATGCAGTCAGAAAATAACAACATAAAAAGTCTGCAAAGTAAACGTCTAGATTTATTTATTTGTAAAAATATAAAACAAATTTTATAATATAACTTATTAACCAAAAATACGAGTTAAGCAAAAATGTTTCATTAATAACTCGTTAAACTTGAAAACTTTCATCCGAATATCCAAGTTCGCTAAAGAAAACTGTACGGGATAGGAAATATTTAAATTTTCATTAATAATTTATCATGTTTAATAAGATGATTTTATAACCATGATTGATTTGCTGCAAATTTGAATTGTCATGAAATAAATTTGCTAGAAGGAAAATTATAAGGAAGACCACTTTAAACAACTAAAGTTAGATTTTACAATGAGCTTGAAGAATTGTAGTTCAACAAATTTTTAACACGAATTTAGTAGTTTTTAAATCAACAAATCAAAATAAAACAGTTTTCACGGATCTTAAGCTAACTAAACTTTCAGTTTTTATCATATAAAATAATTATATTTCTGGGTAAATAGTTAAATAGTTAAAAAATAGGTTGTAAAATTTACAAAATGATCCAAAAAATTATTTTTATAAAAATAATTTATATAAGAATTGCATCTATAGAAATAATCCTTGGGTTAAGGATAACTAGAAAATGATGAATTGAATTTAAATGATTAGAAAAAATTAAAACTAATTTCATTGAATACATGCTTACTAAAAAGTTAATATTCAAATTAAAGGTTATAGCCGGGTAAACATAAACACTTCTGAAACAAATCAGCCAAATCGATGTAGAGGTCATTTTTTTATAGTTACCCCGACTATAGTCTTTTTCATTTTTCCAGACTCCTTCGAAATTTTAATCATAACTTTGACCGCCAATGTCTGCAATTATTATAGTAATGATGTAAGTAAATATAATAATCACAGTACAGAGATTTATGTCTGTCCTGTGAAATTTACAAATTTGTTAAACTCAAGCAAGTTTTAATTTTCAGAATTTTTAAAATTTGAAATATACTGGGTAAACTACTTAGTATGATTTCTAATTTTTATTTTACAGCATAATAAATAAAAAAAGTGATATAAAAGTGAAAAGTGAATTTTTTTTATATGACCAACTATCACGATGATTTTTAAACATATTTCGGTGTTCTTTATGTCATGATTTATTTTAAAATTATTTATTATCCTTTTTCAAATAGTTTTTCAATATTCAACTTTTCTTGCTAGAAAAGTTACAATTAAAAATCTGATTAAAATAATCCACAAATTTAGCAAACCAAGATTTTAATTAAGAGTAAACAGAGTATTTTGTTGAATTAAATATAATTTAAGATAAGTTTATGTAAGTATAAGTTATGAACAAACTATCACAACTTCTCATAGTCCCCCCAGATAAAGCACCCCCCATTTTTACCTGTGAGGTATGTGTTGCAACCTTTGCCTCTAGTTTGGAAGTCATGCCTTTTCTTTTTGTTTTTGCAGTCATGAGGATGGTTTAATTAATAAACCGAAACGTCGACCAACAGATTATTTGTTTTTATTGGCGTTCTAATATCCCGTTAATCCTTTATCTTCATACATAGCTTTGGACGAGATTATTTTTCTATTACTTAAAAAATTATTAATTAAAATAAAAATATTTATTTTAATGATTAACATAGGTAAATTTTTGTAAACAGCATTTATGTTCTAGTTAGTGATTCTAATGAACCAATGAGTTTATCTTCTAAAATTTACTAATAATAGTTCTAAAAACATTGTAAAATTAAAAAGAAAATCTATCAATAGTTTTGTCAATTATCAAAAAGTGAAAATAAAGTAGCATTCTCATCCAGTTAACGCTGCGTAAATTTCAGGCAAATTAAATTTTAAAAATGAGTAAAAGAGACATGATACCTCTTAATCAATGTATTTGACGTAAATTAATTAATAAAATAAATAAAAATTTATTTAAAATTTGATATTTCAATGAAATCGAGGTTTAAAAAAATAAATATAATTTTTTTATTAATTTACCTACCGTTATTACATGAAATGATTTAGAAATAATTCTAAAAAATTAAAACTGTAACACAATTTTTTTTATTTTATAAATTGAAAGTTTGCTTTGAAACAAAACATACAACAGTATTGATGTTTCAGCGTGATGTTTCTTCTTTTGATACTCAGAAATAATTTTATCCTTTTGCTTCTTCAGTATTTTAGAAATTGTATTAAATACCTACTTTCGATGTTGCTAAAGATTAAAATTACAATTTTTAAATACACATTAAATGAGTATAGCATAATAAACTCTTAGTGATAATAACATACCAGCTCTGGAAGCATACCAGCTTTAGAAGATTGTACGAGGGGATATTATCATTATTTTCAAGTTTGAATTTTATTATTTTTCTACATACTAGGTAAAATTATTACATTTTGACTCTATGTTTCTAGCGCTATTCTTTATTTAGAATTTAAGATGTGTGCGCCGATTGATTGTTTAAATTAAATAATAAAGTCAAACTAATAACTATTTTGCATTTCTGCTTTGTTTTTATTTAGCTTTTATTTTAAAAAGAGATATAACTTTTGCAATGCAGAAGATAGACTCTATTTTATAGATCAGAACAAAACACCAAATTGAAACAAATATTATGCATACTATTCTGTGTTAAAATATGTAATTTTTTACACTAAAAAGTTAAATAAATTACATAATAATATGAAAAACAGTTCTAGTTTATAAAACAATTTTTTTGATAATATACAGTAGATATAATGTATAATATACGTAATTCAGATTATAATATATTTTAACAATCGCTATAACATTTAAATTTTTTAATAATAATAATAATAATATTTAAGTAATATTTTGGAAATACTTAGAAATTAAAATATTTTTAAGAATAGCTCAGGCAACGAAGGTCTATTTTCGGCATTAGAAGAAAATTAATAGAAAAGTTTTGAAAGATATGAACGTTTATTTGAGTTTTCTGTTGAACCTGCAAATATAGTCCTAGAAAAGTTAAAGATGGGATACTCCGCCATCTTGGAAAAAAGCTGCACTTGAATGATTTTTTTGAATATCACTCGTTATTGACTTTATGGAAAAAATAGAGGTTAAAAATATAAAAATTAAAGAGCATTAAATTCCCAACAAAGAAGGTGAAATTTCAGATTTCAGAAAAAAACAGATTTTTTCTATAACATTTTTTTTTATATAACATCTTATATATATATATCTATTTTCTATAACATTTGGTATAGAAAAGAAATGAATTTTAAATACACAACGTTAAAATTTATTAATGAATTATGAAAATAAAATTCACTCAAGCAATAAAGTGAATTAATTATTTTTTAAATAAGATTTAATTTTATTGTCTTATATAAAAAAAATTTCCATGGTAAGTTTTTATTTATTTACTTTTCTTTTTTCATTAAATTAGTTAAGCAGTTCATCAATAACGCCAATATACATGTAGTTTTGATAATTAATTTAAAATTCATAGTACGTATATCATAATTTCAAATTTTTAATTATTTGTATACTAAGTAGTTTTTTATTTTTTATAGAATTTAGCAATCTTCAATTTCTCAATTCTTTGTATAAAATAGAAATAAATGGTGTCATACTGCATTGGTGTTTTATTTAAATATATTTCGTCGTATTTCAATAAATTGTCTTTTTTTTTTTGATTATTCTTTTGCTTGAAAATACTGACATTCCAAATATTAGTCGGCAAGAGAAACCTTTAAAGTAAATTGGATACTTTTTATTCACCCTTGTTGCGAAAAAGATGGGTTAATTAAAACAAAATGTTTTAATAAAATTAAAATTTCAACGGTAATGCAGTTTCAGAAAGAACATTTAATTTACTTAAGTATGTTTTTAACAGTGAAAGCTTTTTAACTAAGACATTAATTTAAGACATTAAGAATTAATTCAGCGATAGTTTATTTTTTGCGTAAGTAATTAATTCTGCGCAGTTATTTCATTATTATTTGTGTATTTTAAAAATATGCAAAAACTTCTTGAATATAGGGTAGTGTATAACTGCTATCGGTGCGATATGAAGTAATAAATGCAAGACTACGGAAGGACCTAATATACTAGATTTTAAATTTATTTGTTTTAATAAAATTAGCAATTTAAATCAACCGCACTCCGCTACACTGTTGCTGACATGGAATTAGGACTTGAAATTCTAATTCGATAATTTAAATCGAGAACGTATACCACTGCGCAATTTCAATTGGTAAGTTTTCAACAGAAATAATTACTGAAATGGTTACAGGTAAATTAATTTTTGATTCCGTTTGATGTACGTATAAGACATTTACATAATTTAAGATAACGTTCGTTCTTTAAATTTATTTATATAAAATAATAAATTTAAAGAAAAGATGGAATATTTACCCAACAGAAATAATTCTAACTAAAACAGATGTAATTATTTTTCCTACGGTTTTAGAAGTAGAAAATTTTTAAAGAACTACAAAAATAGTATTTTGAAGGGTCTGTATATTATATTTTTTAGACTTGTGCCCTTAAATTGGAACTAAATGTTCTTATGTTAGATGAAATGATTCTCAAGTGATTAATGTGTTTGCAGACCTTGTCACAACCAGACGAGTAATCAATGGTTTGCAAGATTTAAGCTACGATGCTATTTTTAGGAAACTGTAAAAAAATTATCTCGAAATGTCCAACACATTCACATATAAATAATTAGGATTTAAATTAGTTTTTTTAATGTTTTTGCTGCAAACTTTTTTTCTTCAAATGTAACAACAATATTACAAAGCTATTGAAAGTTAATGTTGTTAAAGTAATTGAAAAGAGTTCAACCATAAAATTCTACAGAATTGGAAAAAGATAAAATTGCCATGTTACTAGTAGATGCGTGATTTTAAAAGAAATTTAAAATAATTAAAATATGCATATTAGTTTTTTTACATAATATATTACACTACTTACATAAGTAGATTTTACCGTACTCTGACATTATCAGGAAACGAAGTAGACAGAAAAAAATTGCGATTAATACCATTCAACAAGAAGCTAGGGTAGAAGTTAAATTAAATATAAAGAGGAAGTTTAATTATTTAGACATTGCATATACTACTAAAATTTACCACAATAAATTTAATTTTTAAAGTTATTTTTCTAGGAAGTTAATACTTACTTTTTTTTTTTTCAAGTTATGAAATACAAAATTTGATTATAATAGACAGATATAACATTATAATTGTCTTAAAACTTGAATAAGTTCAATAAACACATTTAATGTAAAATTTAATCGTAAGAAAATACTTAGTTTTCAAGTTATTTTAGAAATTTTATAAATTAAGAAAAGTTGGTTTTGTTATAAAATTAACTTTATGATCTTTAAGTTAAAAGAGTTGTAGTAGGTTAAAATGTTGCCATGTCTTTAATTTAAGTTTAACTTCAACTTTTTAATAATAAAAGGGTACATCAAATATTAACGAGTCCCCACTCTATAATAATACAAAAAATTTAAAACCTATTTATTTTCCAAGGTTTTTGGTGATGTTGAACAAATGATGTTTTTAAATATTAAAAACAACTGATTTGAATCGGTATAATGAAACGATCATATACAATAACTTAAAAAATAATAATTCGTTCTAATTACTATTTAATGAGTCTTATTGAAGATCAAGAGCCTAATTTAATTTCTTTAATATAATTATTACAGAAGTAGTTTTAATAGAATACTAAACAATAATCCTCTATAATCTATTTTATAATAATAATAACTTGTGATTTTAACATTGTAACATAATAATATCCTCGAGATAAAATCTGTCCATGACTTTCATGGTACCATTAAGCGGAATATTATCTATCTGTATCAAAGCAATACGTGTACCAATGAAAACGTACACTTTTACAATGCTTCCAGTACCCTTAATGGAAAATAGCTCCCATAATATAAGCTCCAAAAATTTTAACTGGTTGTCAGTAAAAATTGAAACTCGTGCTACTCCATTGAAAAGGTAAACCCAGCATAAAATTTTATTAATATATTAGAAGGTTAGTGTTATAAATAATGTAATATCCGTCAGATGGACATAATTTCGTGCATTTCAAATATTGTTTTATTTCTACTTCTGATAAAATTAAAATCAGGATTCACAATTCGTTTAAATTTTGAAATTTGTATTTTATCGTTTCAACTTAAGTTAAAATCAATATTAAACATTCCGTCTGCAAATATTATGTTATCCTAAAGTGTTAATTATATATTCGTCAGGTATGTGGGCAAATAAATTATTACATTTGATAATATTTGTTTCTCAAAAGTTTTTTTAATCAAATTTTATAAAATAGCTTTAATTAATTGCTTTAAATAAATTCGTGAAATTAGTAATATCATTTTTTAAATTTTATTTATGGTTATTGTAGGATTATACATCTGTAATGAAGTTCTTATTAACAAAATGTTTGTTCGCGTTTTGGACGACTTTTGCACTTGCTGTGAGTATTACATTTTTTAAGTAAATATATTCTTAAAAAATTCAAAATTGAACTTTTTCAAATTTTATTTTGATATAAATGACGACTTTTGCATTTGCTGTGAGTATTACATTTTTTAAGTAAACATATTCTTAAAAAATTCAAAATTAAACTTTTTCAAATTTTATTTTGATATAAATGAAATAAATTAAAAATATTAAGAAAGTTCAAAATTAAAAAAATATAAATAAATAGATATTAAAATTAGCGGATATGACATTAAATTTTTATTATTTATTACAAGTAGGTATAATAATTCTAAAATTTAAACCAAAGAATTCGCTTCTATGCTTTTCACATATTATAAAATTCAAACTAAAATTTCCCAGGAGATTGGTGTTGAATTTACAATTTGAATTGCAATCTAAATCGAGTATAAGAAAATTCAGTGAAACCAAGATTTATGCTCCAGAAATTACCTTCATATACCATTTAACTGTTATGACATTAAACTACTTACTGATTACATTTTTTAAACAAAATAGATTTTTAAAATAGAAGTTGAAAGCTTGCTTTTCTTTACATGTAAAATTAAATTACTGCAAGTAAAGTTAAAAGTTCTTTGAGTATTTTTTAAGTAATACTTACACTTAAAACATGGTTAGTTAAAGAATAATTATAATTCAAAGCTTAGTAATTTAAATTGCAATTTCTTGTGGAAATTCAAGTTTAAAATTCCGGTCCTCAGCTTCTATAACAGAATTTCATAAATTATTTTACATCAAAGAACTAGGTCATGATCAAACCAATTCTCTTTCTATTGTCTCTTGTACCTTAATATTCAACAATATTAAAAAAATTTGAAAACGTAAACTGAGTTAAAAATAATTATTAAGATTGGGATTTAGCATTGTCAATTCAAGGATGCAATGTATTTAATACGTACATAATACACAATATCTACAGATTATAAATTTAGTTTGGGCACAGATTTTGTTAAAAATCCTGGTAACAATGAAAGAAAATATTGATTATACATAACCTGAGCACATAATACCAAAGAAAGTCTGAACCATATTTCCATAATGTTTTTTTTTATCAAAGACGTTCAACATGTTAAATTTTTTTGTTATGAGTTAAACCCTTAAAATGTATTCTATACTTGCAAAGTATATAAATTTACTTATCTTCTCAAAGTTTTTCTTTCATCTTTTAAAACGTTTTAAATGTAATTGAATGTAACTAAGTAGGGTCCTATGATTGAAAGTTAGTTAAATAAAAATTAGAATTAACAGTACTCTAAAACATCACCAAAATAAATTGTGCAAAAAATTAATGTTTAAATTGAAATATTTTAATTACAGCAAGACTTTAAAGTCACTGTTTTGAAAGTCGACTTGATTTATTTTAATCCTGAATTTATCAAAGACCCAGTTGTGCAGCTATTTCAATACAATGATACATACCAGGCAATGAACATTTCAGGACATCTTTTACAAGACTTGGGCATGGAACTGAAAGTATGTATTTTATTTTGTTGTAAAAGTTTATTATGTAATTGATTATTTTCTTATTAGGATGATATTGAAGTATACGCAGTAGAAAGCGACGGTGAACACTTGTTAACCACAGCAAAAGATGTCAACGTATGCGATATTTTGACCAGTGGTTTTGCTGAACTAGAAGAGTTGTTTAAAATTGGAAACTTCTCCAAATGTCCAATGCAAAAAGTAAATATAAACTTTTACATTAAAATTAACTTATTTCTAATAATACTGTTTTTCAATGTTTAGGGATTTTATACCATGCCCAATGCTCTAATTGATTTACGCAATGTTCCTCCAAGTATTCCTAGAGGAAAGTTTTTAATTGACATAAAATCTTACAATGCCACTACATTGTTGTGTCATAGCAAATCTTACTCTTTGGTAGAAGATGTTCCTGAATAATATGATACAGACCAATAATAGCGGTTATATTTACTATCTATATCAAGTTTCAATTAATATGATAAACTGATTGATAGATAATTATTATTGATGTTATGTAAATTAAATATATTTAAATAAAATTGATTAATTCAGTTAAATTTCATTCGATTATTTTGTTATATATGACATGAAATAATATGTGAGAATGCTTAAAGATTTTGATGTGGTATAAATATTAATATTTTTGAATTATCGAGGTGATTTTAGTATTGCCGAAGTAAAATTAAATTAAATTTTCTGATTTTAATACAAAAATTATACTCAGTAGATAATGTTAAAGACAATAATACCTAAATATTGTGCTTATAAGCAGGTTGGTTATCTATATCCTATATTACAATATGACACCTATTCTAAAACTTCGCCTTTGTCTAAATATAATGTTACTTAGTGTTTAAATGTGAAGACATATTGGATTATAACTAAATATATTAAAACTTCCTACCTCATTTAAATATTGTGATTATTATGTAAATTTAGAAACTTAATCAATTTTATAAAAGGTCATTTTCTTAAACCATCAATTTATTTATATGTGGCTTGAGGATCTTGCTAAGAAAATCAAAATAAAATCAATACACTAAGTATGTTGACAAAATGTTAGCGGTTTTAATTAATGATTACGGAAAAGAAAGATTTATCCCAAGTAAAAGAATTTTTAACCTAAATAAGTAATTGGCAATTAAATTCATGAACATAGTTTATTTGTTTTAACTTTTTTGTTTAACTAAAGAATAAACAATTAATTATATATTACTTTAATAAATTTTTTATTATAATTAAACAATTTAAAAGTATTTCGAACCATTTAATTACTAATTTGTTATAAAAGTTATTATATGATATTCAAATTTTTGAATAAAAAAATGGAATTATAATAAGCTCACTAAGCTTAAACTTCGTATGATGAAGTCAAGTGTTAAAGTTAATTAACGATAAAAAATTGTTCACTAGTCAATTTTACATTTTCGGTTCTAAAAATATTATATTATACAAAAAAATGTTAGAGCACCGATCAAGAACGAGTCTTTTTTTTTATTTTGTAGTAATTTAACAAAATTATATAAAAAGAAATAATTTTAAAATTTACTTAAAAATAATCGCTTTTGCGTTGATCAATCTTCCTAAAGATTTCCGTAAACTTCTTGGGTATGTATACAGAACATATTTCTTTTTCGATGACATTGAATAAAGAAAAAGTGCTTCTTGCTATAACGACGCTTTTCTCGAAAACATGATAAACTAATGGATCTTTTTTGATATTCCAAGGATGCAGTAAAATATACGGTTAAAATAATATTCAATCATGTAGTTCGGTGCAACTTTTAGAAAAAAATTAAGTTTTTACAATTTTGTCACGTAGGTTAACTTCATACGCCTGACGTTACCATAGTAGCAACATCCTTTCTAATCAAAGAGTCTACACTCTAATTAAAGTTTAAAACTCGTTTATGATATTTAATTGCAACTAACTTTGTTAATTAAGCGAAACGAATATTACACAATAAAAAGAACAACGATATATGTATTGAATAAAATTTCTGTTTGTTTTAATGGTTACAATTCGGCTTGTTCAATATTTATATTTAGAAAACTTCTTGTTAGGTTTCATAAAATTTAATTTGATTTTAAAAGTGCAGATACCTTTTGAGAAACTTCTGTAGCAAAAACGTATTTGAATTGCTCTGTAAGGTAAAATTTTATTTATTTTCGCTTAAAATTTGACTTCAGAAGAAAGCTGTTTTTGCTTTATACCAAAGCAATAAAAATATACGCAATATCCACTGAAAAATAAAAATAATCTTAATATTGGTTAGTCTCCTTTTTGTCATAAATAAAATTAAATAACATTAATTATTAGGTTGCTTAAGGTACACCGTAATAAGTTAGCGATCGAAATTGAGCGATTTGCAGGTAACAACTTTTAGAAACTTGCATATTATATAAATTCGTGTACATAGTTCTGAATGTAATACAAATCTTATCTTATAAAATTTATCTTATATTGAAGATGCAATGTCCCAAGACATCTGTATAGAAATATTACTCAAACAGTTTTCATTCAAATGCCACCTTAGGCAGTCACGCTTTAAAGTAGTTGGAGTAAAAGAAAAAACGTGGTTATATAAAACACACATTTGTGTGTGTAACTATGTAATTTGTACTTTTCAGTAAAAAAAAAATTTTTGAAAAAAGAACTAAATATAGATTTAGCATCTTAATCTAGGTTATTGTTTGTAGTTGATCAAGGAACCGCTTCTGTAATATAAAATTTGTTAAACTTAAGATCATCTGAAACATCTTTCAAATTTACAAAATTCTATAATAATTATAATTATGATAAAATGGTTGTTTAAAGCTGCAACAGCATTCCGGTTGTCTAGCTTTATCAGTAGCTGCAGGTAGTGCGAAGACCACTTGTAAATGCTATTTTCTTAAGAAAGAAATGACTAATTAAACTGATATACTCGTATACTATACATATGTATAAGGTACTCCATATGTAAATTACGTAGCAGCACTCGTTTTTAACCTCAAATAATTATAGAACTGCTTTAGAAAAAAATTTTTAAATAACTTTTATTCACATGTGTACATATTAAGATATTTATATTAAAATTGATTTTTACATGTTAGATGAAATTGAAAATAATTAAAATCCATAACTTACATAAAATTGTGCAAAAACTATTTAAATGAATTAGTCTGCGACACCCTGTTATAACTTGGTGTTTCGATTTTCGGAATCTCATCAGGCAAACCTGGAAAAATCTAGAAATGATCGAAAAGTTATGCTTTTAAATTAAAATTCAAATCTGATTAAGTGTCAAATTTATTTGACATTTATAAAAATAAAAATTATACCTACTTGAAGCCAAAATGAATAAAAAAATAATAATAAACTTTTATAATAACTCAAATATTATATTATAATAGTAGTAAGTCATTATTCAGCTGAGTTATGCAATCACGTAGTATATCATATAAATTTTTATCTTCTGCTACATTGTTTTGATGTTTCACGTCTTCAATTAAAAAATAATTAAAATACAGAGTTTCAGTACTGGTGTTAAAAACAAATCATTTTCCACTCTAGTGGATGAAAGTGGTTCATTACGTAACTCAATTCACCGTAGAAAGTGAACTGTTACGTAACGGCGCAGTAGATAACACATAGTACTTTGTGTTTACCTATACATTCAGAATCAAGTATGCATATTTTGTATAAGTTGGTTTTTAAAAATTTTCTTCTTCCTATTGTTTAATTGCGGTTAGTACCTTACACTATTAATAAAATGAATAAAATAAAAGTTCTTTTGTAATTCAAACTTTTGTACTCGAGCAACGTAAATAATAAATGTTAATTGATTTCATTTGACAAGCGTAATAAACAGAAGACTATTTGTTTAGGTGTTAAGCACATTTTTAAATTGCAATTTACTGAATGCCTTGGCAATTAGTTCAGCAATTGGTTCAGTAAACATTGCGTTGCAATTGGAGTCCGAACCACTAATGTATAACTACGTACATCATTTACTGACATGCCATCTACAATGAGTTAAAAACTTTCAAAAATTAGAATGTAATTTAATTTTTCTGTCAAGCAATGTGATTATGAAAACCACTTTTTTTGAATATTTGTTATATCTTAAAGGTCGTAAACCTATAGAGTATTTTTTTATCGATGTCTTATTTGTTCAAAGATCTGTAATCAAAGTGAAAATTACCGATAATGTCGTTCATCTCCGTTTGGTTACTAAGTACTAGTAGATTTTGTCATTACATCTACTAGGTTATGGATTAAGGGAACAGTCATGAGGGATTTGATTTAATTAAATTCTTTCTGATTTGATTTTTAATGATTATGCGCAATCATAAAACATGATGAAAAATAGTACTATTCGTGTTTTTTACTGTTCCATTTTATATTCAGTGCATAAATAAATTATCCTATTGTTAGTAGTGTAGAACATTAAACAAGATAAAAAAATAATTAGTATTAATACCTACCTATATAATAGTATAATATTTTTCTTTCAAATTAACATTATACTTAACATAAGCTTAACGACTTAACGACATACTTAACGACAATGAACATAAGAAATATATGAAAATGCGCATGCGTATAACAAAAAAATAAACTAAATAAACGAATAAACTTTCAAACACGTTTTAAACTTTATATCAAAGGTTATGTTTATGTCAATTTCGTCAATTTATTTCAACTTATGACCAAACACTACCAACTTCAAACCACAAATTTCACTAAATTTAACATAATTTCAATTTTATGTACAAACGTAAGCCAAACATAAGATTAACATAAACATAAGGATTTCGTAGGCACACTGTGAACTCTTACGTTGATTTACTACTAGTTCAACTTTACGTCTGACGTACCTATTGTGTTATGTTTATCTTATGTCTTACGTACAATGTACTTACGTACTTTGAAATTGAATAGTATAAATTTTAGAAACAATTTTGAATTTTGCATAGTGTAATATTAATTTACAAAAAATAAGAATACGATATGAACCAGTATAAATAATAAAGATTTACAATTTGCAACTTTTTAAAATACAAAACTAAAAAATAATTAAAACGATCATTATTAACTCACAAACATTCAATGCTGTCGAAAATGTGGTTACCAAAATCAAACGTCAGAGTGTTATGTTATAAACGATGTTTAAATTTTGCACTTTAGAGCGTCATCAAAAAGTAGCGATTTATTTATTCAATGGACCTACCTCAAATTTGATTTCCAGGTTGGTTAATAGATTAAATTCGCTTTAAAACTTTGTAAGATATAAATTTTTAAAATGTGCATTTACCCTTGGCTGTACTAAACACTTCCCTAGTAAAGTACACTTGTGAATAGTTGTTATTTTACTGCGTTAATTCTATTTTATTGTTCATGAAAATACGTTTTTATAAAACTTTTAGTCTAGCGGAAAATTAACTTTTGTAACTATTAAAGATTAAAAATGAACTTACAAATAAATTTGAAGTAGATTGTGTGGTATTTATTATGTATTATAAAATATAAAATTTAATAGAAACTAGGCAGAACGTTAAACTTCTTAGTATAGGGCTTTTAAACAAGAACTTTGTTTTTAAATTTTAAATAAAACACACATTTTGGATGAAAGTTTTGTATTTCTTTATTAACATATTATTATACAAAGTTTATCATTTATTAAAGAAAAATAATATCGGACAATGTCAATCCTTTTTGTGAAAGTATTTGCATAATTGCGGCTCTATATCACCAATTACGCGTCAGATATTTGTTTTCAAGACTTCAATGGATTGTAGATTATCTTTATAGACTCAATTTTTTACATAGCTCTACAAGAAATAGTCTAACGGCATTAGATCATCCGATTTAAACGATCAACGAACTGCAAATTTATAAATTGATTCTTACGATTAATCCTGATCGAACAAAATTATTCGATCAAGAAATTTTGTTTACAATAAATTAATTGTTTCAGTGGCTGTGTGGCATTATTTGCAAACAGCGTGGTCGGCTGGCTTTCATTCGTGCACTAACTGAACCTCATAAGATTTTAGACCAAAATCTTTATACAAAAATCGTCGTGGGGTGGTTATGGATAGGCCTAATTAGGTCAAATAACGGTCTAAGAAAATCGATTTTTGATTGAAATTGAATTCAATAAATGGTAGACTTACTACTTGACAAATGTGGAAAAAACAAGTGACAAAAAATTATTCTTATTAAAGTTGAAAAGTTTTGTACTTACCAACCTGTCAAATGAAGTAAATTAATGTTTTTCATTGTGTTTTTAAATAAGTAATAAATAATTTTCTACGTATGTGTTTTTTACTTTACGGGTAAAATTCTATAAGTTTATCGTTCTGTTTAATTGTTTTTGTTAAATTTTATATTAATTTATATTTCAAAGAAATTAATTTTTTTTATATGAGTAAATACTTTAGAACTATAAAAAAATGTGATTTTTATTTTAGATAGCTTGAATGGTGAGAAATAAATTAAAAAATAAATGCATGGGATTTAATTGTTACATTACCATAATAAAAAAAACTGTTTTTTTAAGTATTTATGTGCTGAAAATGACGACTGCAATATAAACCGATATATTAATTAAATTATAAAATAAACAAACTAAACAAAATGTTAAAATAATAAATTTTAACTGTTAAGTAAAGAATACATACTGAATAATATTTAAAAAACAATAAAAAATACAATAATTTACATTTAACAATATTAGACTTAATATTTAAATAAACAAGAAAAATAAATAAAAAATGACAAGAAATCTTTAAATACTGACTAAGAACTTCTGAAAAAATTACGTTATAAAAATATGATATTTTATGTGCTTAAAAATATTATAATAATTTTTTTGTCGTATGGCTCATACTGAATGCGACATAGTACAAAGATATTTTGTAGTTTAATTTTTAATTTTTTGGTTTTCAGATACTTTATAGTACTTATTTGATTTGCTTATATGACTTTGAATAGAATTCGTAGTAGCGTTCAAAAAATGGGCAGCAGAGTTAAAAGAAAAACTTCAGTTTTTCAGAAAAATAAAGTCAACTTATATATTATTCATATTTTATAAATGAAGAAATAAACCTTAAACATTATGCGAAACTAATCGAAACGGATTTTTAAAGTAAATTAGCTTTTATTCATATAATATTTTACCACATTTCCCCAATATTCGTGAAATAGATCTTTATTAATTTTATTGCCGTATTAAAACCACTATATGTTATATGTGCGTATAATAGATACTATTTTACAATATATCATATATAGGATTCACGTGAGTGAGTATATCTCTTAAGAGTTGTAATAAATCGTTGTAATAAAACAACTACGTGTAAAATGCTTGAAAAGTTTTCTTCAGTGTTAGTTCAAGAATCATTTCAAGTGAGAACTTAACTATATTTTTAAAGATTTTACTAGTAGTCTAAAGTGCTAAAGTGTGGTTAAGTGGTAGACTTCGTATCGATTTTGCATAGTTTCAATTTAAAGTTTGGTTTTTATTTTTCTGTTCCCTAACAAATTTTATTTTTGATTCAGTCTGTCCACAATTAAAAACTTTAAAATTTTTACAGTTACAAACTTTTCTGTTTACAATAATAATTGTAATTTTTTTATAGGGATTGGTTAGGTAAGTTTTCACAAAAAAAGCACGTACGATTAATTTATATTTTCAAAAATAAATTTTTGGTTAAAATTTTGTATGCAAATTTTGGTACTTACTATGTCAGACTTTTCTTGGTAAAATAAGAATTTAATTATGCAATTTTTAAAGGATCATTGATTTGTTTAATGCAAATCAGTAAATTTGAATTCAACTACAGAAATAAACCAGCAATAAATTTCAAATTTTTAATAGAAAGACTTGCGGAAAATTTACCTTTAAAGCTAGTTATCACGTTATTTTATATTGTACGAACGAGTACGATCATTTACGATCAAAGAATTTTCCGTTCGTACAGTTTTCTAACCAGTAGAGTAGTCGCAAGCTCTGCGAAACAATGCCGGGCAAGTAGTGCATTTTCTTTTATCACCTGTTACTTCGCTCATTCAACATGCAAACAAATGTGCATATCGATACGAAAAACTTAAGAAACGATTCACCCGATCCTCGAATTACAGGAACTGGGCTATCTAAACGGAGTATTAAGGTATGTTTTATTAAAAAAGTTTTTGTTTTTAAAAAGGTAATTTTGAATGAAAAAATATTTACGTAAAGTATTTACGAAACTACAGGAATTTAAACAAAAAAAAGGAAAAAGTTATTCTGGTACAGACAATAAAATATTAAGAAAATCTAAATCAAATTATTTTGATAGTTTTATTTAAAATATTGATTTGATTGTATGTATTTTAAATACAAAACCTCCCCATATCCTTTCATATCAAATTATATTATTTCATTTAAAATCTTATTTATATATTTCTTTATACCAATATATTTTTATTATAAATGTGATTTGTTTCTAATCAAATTTGATATTCTTGAAAAATTATTAAAATTTTGATGTATTCTTTGAAAAATTTTGTTTATTCAAATGAAAAATATATCTTTAGCACCACGTAAAATTTTATTGTAGGTTTGGATGACGCCAAATATGTTAGTACAATAAAACCAATTTTTATAAAAAGTTGTCTAGGTTTTATTTGGTTACTATATTTTATTTTTTTTTTTTTTTTTTTTATTTAGGTTTGATGAAGGTGCATCAACTGCCGTGGTTATTAGCACCTGTATAATATGTACATTTTTATATTTACATTAAATTTCTATTTTTATTTCTTGTAAGAATTTGATTGTGTGTTGGATGGTGTTTCTTTCAGGATTTAGTGCTTCTTCCAATGTTTTTGGTAATTTGGTTTTGTTTCTTTGAATTGTGAATAGTGGACAATCAATTAGTATGTGCTGTACTGATAATGTTTGGTTGCAGGTAGTGCATGTTGGTGGTGGTTCTCTATCAAGTAAAAATGAGTGGGTTGTTTTTGTGTGGCCCAATCTCATTCTGGTCAGGATCGTTTCTGTGGTTCTATTTTGTTTTATTAGTAGTTTCCAAGGATTGATAAATTTTTTTACTTTTCCCAATTTTTGGTTAGTGGTAGTCCATTGTTCTTGCCATAGCTTGTAGGAGTATTTTTTTATGAAATTTAGTGCATCGGAGTGTAGGATCTTCGTTTTTATTTTTGCGTTCTTGTTAGTAGTAGCTTCCTTTGCGAGTTTATCTACTGTCTCATTTCCTGGTATTCCCATATGTGATGGTACCCACAGAAACGACACTTCTATGTTTTTTCTTTTTAATTGAAGATGAATGTGTTTAATTTTATTTACGATAGGATTGTTGCGATTTTCGTTCCTGAGGGATTCTAGTGAAGCGATTGAGTCGGTGATGATTAGATAAAGCTTCTTGTGGTCGTCTTGTATTTGAATGAATTTTATTGATTGTTTTATAGCTAAAATTTCGCCTGTAGGCACTGATGTTCCTTTTGGTAACCTGTATTGTCTGGATATGTCTCCTTGTAAGAATGCACATCCCACCGTTTCGCCTATTTCAGAGGCATCTGTATAGATTTTTTCGTGGTTGTTGTATTTTTCCAGGATGGTTTTATATTCGGTGAGATATGTACTTTGTGCTGTGTCTTGTTTCTTGTGTTTAGTTAAGTCTAGGTTAATAGTTATTTCATGTGTGTTCCAGGGTTCTATATTAGTTTCTTTGAACAGTATAATATTTGGTAGTTGGTAGTTTATGGAATTTAAGATGTTTTGGAGTCTTATGTGAAAAGGTTTGGGGTATTGGGGGTTTATACTGTATCTGAGGACGTTTCTTCGTGATAGCACGTTGCTGAATGATGTGTGTTTTGGATTTGTGATTATTTTCATAGCGTACCTTGTTGTTAAAATCTCTCTGCGTATTTTTAGCGATGGCGTTGCTGCTTCGCAGCGTAGGCTTTCTACTGGTGTTGTTCGGAATGCACCTAATATCATTCGTAGTGATGCGTTTTGGATTGGTTCTAATTTATTTAGTAGATGTTTTTTGGCTGAAGAGTATATAATGCATCCATAGTCTAGTTTAGAACGAATCATTGACTGGTAGATCTTGAGTAGTGTGTCCCGGTTAGCTCCCCATTTGTTGTTTGAGATTGTTTTTAGGATGTTAAGTGTTTGGATTGTTTTTGCTTTTATGTGATTTATGTGATCTTTCCAAGTTAATTTGTTGTCTAAGAGAACTCCGAGGTATTTAATGACCCTAGTGTATTTGACGTTGTTACCGTCTATTTCAATTTTAGGTAGTTCGGTGTCATACTTTTTGAGACGTGTAAAATGTACGGCTTTTGTTTTTTCTACAGATATGTTATATCCTGTTGTTTTGGACCAATTTTTTAATGAGGAAATGGTTTGTTGCAGATTTCTTTTTATAACTTGGAGATCTTTGTTTCTAGAATATATTGTTATGTCGTCAGCAAATATGGAGAGTTTGACTGGATGATTAATGTGGTTTTCTATGTTGTTTATAGCTATTAAGAACAATGTCACACTAATGGGCGAACCTTGAGGAATACCATTTTCCATGCTTGCTATATTCGAGTACACGTTGTTAACCCTAACTCTAAACGTTCTGTTTTTGAGAATATTTTGAATGAATGTTAGTATATTACCGTATAATTTCCAGTTTGTCATTTGTTGTATTATAAGGTGTCTCCAGGTTTTGTCAAACGCTTTTTCTAGATCGAGAAATATTGCTATTAGGTGTTCTTTGTTAATATAGGCTTCGTGGATTTCAGATTCGATGTTGAGAATTTGATCTGTTGTAGAATGTAATTTTCTAAAGCCTGATTGATTTTTTGTTATTAGGTTGTTTTTTTCTAATGTCCATATTAGTCTATTATTAATTATTTTTTCCAATAGTTTGGCTAGACATGATGATAATGCTATCGGTCTGTAGCTAAGCGGATTGGTTGGGTCTTTATTTGGTTTAAGGATTGGTATTATTGTAACCTCTTTCCATGATTCTGGATACACGTTTTCTTTCCAAATATAATTATAAATATTTAAAAGCGATTGTTTAGCTGACGTAGATAGGTTTTTAATAAATGCGTATGGAATATTATCTGGACCTGGACTGGTGTTTTTGGTTTTGTTTATGTTTTGTTCGAGTTCTTTTAAGGTAATTGCATGATTTATTACGTCTTCCTGAGCTTTGCCATGATTAATTACAAATGATTCTTCGGTTCTTTTTTTATGTTCTAAAAAGTGGTTGTTATATGATTCGTTTGCATATGTATTTTCTAGATTTTTTGCTATGATGTTTGTAATATCTTGTTTGTTAGTTATAATTTCGTTGTTTTCTTTTATGGCAGATATTGTGAAATTGTTATTTGTACCTTTGATTGCTTTTATCTTGTTCCACATTTGTTGACTCGTTGTATCTGTACCTATTGATTGTATGAAGTGTTGCCATGATTCTGATTTGCTTGTTTTTATTGTTTTTCTGGCTATTGCTCTCCTCTTTTTAAATTCTATTAGGTCATTATTTGAATTTGATTTTTTATATCTGTTGAATGCTTGATGGCATAGTTTTAGTGTTTCTTTGCATTTTTCGTTCCACCAGGGGACAGTTTTCCTTCTTTTGCAATGTTTGAATTTTTCTATTGATTCGCTGGCTGCATGATTTATAATTGAAGTAAGTTTTTTGATTGAGTTATTGATGTTTTGTTCTTCGTAAGGGTCAATAGGTAGCTGTAGTACTGTAAGTTCTGTATATTTATTCCAGTTTGCTGTTTTGATTTTCCAATTTGTCGGTGTTGTTGTGAGATCGTTTTCTGTTTTTTGTAAGATATCGATTTTTATTGGAAAGTGATCGCTGTCATAAAGCTGGTCCATCGGTTGCCATGTGATGTTTGGGACTAATTGTGTTGATGCAAATGTAAGGTCGATGTTACTGAACGTGTTGTTTGAAGAATTAAAGTGCGTAGGGGTGTTTCTATTCATTATTACTAATGAGTTGTTTTGTAGTAATAGATTTTCTATAATATTTCCTCGTTGATTTATGTATCTTGATCCCCAGATCACGTTGTGGGCATTAAAGTCTCCAATTAACAAGTAAGGCTTTGATAATTGGTTTATCAAATTTTGCATGTCGGTTAATTTTATTGAGTAGTTTGGGGGTATGTATATGTTACATATGTGTATTTTTGTTGGTAGATAAGTTGTAACGGCAATAGCTTCCAATTCTGTATCAAGTTCTATTATTTCTGAGTGTAAGTTGTTAGATGTGAATATTGCGACTCCCCCGCTAGCGTGTTGTCGATTAGTTCTGTGTTTGAAAAATTGGTTGTATCCCTTTATTTTGAATTTCTGTTTTTCTTTAATATGAGTTTCTTGAAGACAGAGTATTTGTGGATTTATGTTGTTTAGTAGAATTTGTAGTTGGGTTAGTCTAGTATAGAATCCATTCAAGTTCCATTGTATTATTGTCGTTTTAGTCGTTTTAGTGTGATTAATTGTTGTGTTTTTGATGTTTTGTGTTTGAAGTTTATTTTTGTGTTTAGTGGGATTTTTATTCATGAGATTCTTGACTTGATGTTGAGAAATAAGCTTCTGAGCTCTTACTCTGTGCTTTAGTGATATTGGAAATTATGCGTGTGAATCTATACTTCATTTTGTTGTTTTGAAGCAGTACTCTTAAATCTTTTAGGGTAGTTATTGTGTTTTCGATGTTTTGGTTAAATTTTTGTGCAGCTTCGAGCGGATTTCTTGCTTTGTAAATTTCTTTGTAAAAGTTTTCAAATTTTTCGTATGTGAAGTCATAGTGTGAGGGATTTTTTGTTATTTCTTCTTTGATTGGATTTAACAGCTCGTCTAAGGTGAGGTTTATTTCTTCTATGTCATTTTTAACTTTTTTTGTAGTTATTTTGTTGTATTTTTCATTTTTCTGTGTGTTTGGGGTTAAATTTTTTGGTGGTGAGTTTTGTTGGATTTGAGGGCGTTTAAATGGGTCGTCCTGAGTGTTTTGTGTAATTTCTGGTGTGGTGTCCTCGTGACTTGATGTCAAGGGTCGTTTATTGTTTGAAGATTCAATGTCTAGTGTTTTTTCTTTATTTTGGGTTGATCCTATTTCAATGTCTAATTCTTGTTGTGTATTTGGAATTATTTTTACTGAAGACGCTTCCAATGTTGTAGTTTTCTCTGTTAAAGGTGTGTTACAGTAGGCTGTTGTGTGACCAGTTTGGTTGCACCTAGGGCATTTTTGTTCTTCGTGAAACATGTAGATTCGATGGTTTTCACTTTCATATTTGATTATGATTGATGTTGGTATGTTTGTTTCTTCCTCTTTATTTTCGACGTATACGTATCTTTTGAAACTTATTATGTGAGCGTATTCTGGATCAGCTAAATATCTGATGTATTGGATAGGTGATGCTTGTTTTAACTTTAGTTCATTTTTTATGTATTCTTCCAGTATTATATTTGGTATGGTAGGTGAGACATTTGATAGAATAATTTTATGTGTTTGTGAGATAAGCCGTCTTATTTCTATTTTTTGGTCGTCGATGATTATGTGTTTTATTTGCAAAAGTTGATTCACATGTTCCTTGGATTTTAGGTAAATACATATGCGTTCGTTTGATATCCGCGAAGCCGCGATAACGTTTGATGGTTTGGCAAGTTTGCCTATAGCAAATACATAATCTTTGATTTTTAGTCCCTCGATTGCATTTAATGTTATTGCTTGATCTTTTTTGGGATATGTGAATGTAGTTTGATTTGTTTTTAGGATGTTTGAGTATGTGGATATACTATTGTTTTGTGTTGGATTCATGTTTGGTTATGTTTGTTTGTTAATCTTTTATTATGTTTTACCCCTGTGGCTGGGGGTATGCTGATTGCTGAATAGTTGTGTATAAACTCTCTTTGCAGAGCAGTCTTCTATTTAGTCTTCCTTATGTATAATTACAATGTTTAGTGTTTTGTACTGACCTTGTTACAATGCGTTTCAATAAACTCGTCTGTTCACTTGCACATTTGTACGCGGACTGATTTTATTTTTGAACAGACGCATGTTGAATTCTAACGAATTTCTCGAATAAACTTAAATTTTGCAGTTAATATTTGTATTAAGCAATTTAATATAACGATAACATATGGGTTGCAGTTTAGGAAAGCTATTTTCAAAATATAAATAAGTATATATTTTTATATTGTGTAAGGTTTTCACCATATATGCATTTGAGCTTTTATCTTTCAGTAGGTACTCCCAAAATGGTGTTTTGGTATTTAAATAACGTACATTATCATTTACGATAAAAAATTTGTTTAAAACTAAAAATTCAAACAATTAAGAATAAAACTATTTTATAAAATTTAAGTCTAATATTAAAGCGAAAGCTCTTGGTATAATAAATATATTAATAGCAATTATTATTATTTGGTTTTCTGATTCTAACAAACAATATCATTTCCATTAGTAATATAGTAATATAATTATGGTTATATATATTGTGGGAAGTACAAATTTTAGTAATAAAGTAAATGCAGTGTGAATAAACATCCACTAAACTTCACCAGTCTGCTTTTTCTTATCATACATTATGGGGTAGGCGTAGGCACTAATTTAGTTTGTGCTTTATTGTGAAACCTAATTTGTAAAACTAAGCGAAACCTGTAATGAAATTTTAATCAAAATTTGAATTTAGTTCCCTAATTATATCATTAATAAAGTAAAATGTGATATTTAACACCAAAATAAAATTATTATCATTAGATATAGGTACAACATTTAAAAAAAATTTAAAATATAATTATTTTTACTTTTAAGTCAAATTCGGTTTAGTTAAATTTTTGTTGCGTTTTAATTAATATTAGTAGCGTGTCGGCATGGTAGATTGTGAATTCATTCTCTTTGATAAAAGCTGCAGTTTACATATTTTAAATAACAAATTGCTTTCATGCCGCGGCTTGGATATATCACACAAATAAATTTCCCTAAATCTGATTTTTTTTGACATTTATAATCAATGTATGTTTTGGTTTATTTAGTCTTTTTATATTAATTTAATGTTCGTATAGTAGTTCCAAAAATGTAAGTGTAATAACAATCAAAATGTTATCAATCTAAAATGTATATGGATAATATTAATTTCAGTTATCTTAGAAAACAAATAATATTTTAAAAATCAATTAGATATAGATTGATAAATCAAGAATCTATCAGTAACTAAATTTTAACAAAAAATTTTTATAATCACAAAATTAGTAATTTCATAAACAGTAAATTTTTTTAACATAAAATCTTTAAGAAAACAACATACTACTACATCTTAAAAAATGACAATCTGTTATTAACAGTTGTAACTTACTTGAGCTGGTTCTTTTCCAACTTTTTTAACTGGATAAAGCAACAAAAAGATGATGTGAAAAAGAAAGACCTTTGTAAATATAAATGATTACTTATCTGTCATAAAACAAAAAATTCTATTATTTAAAAATCGCAAAATTTTATGCTCAGTGGTAAATAAATCATATTTATTATCTGGCTTGAATTTCACTTAACGACTTTCAATTTTAATACGCGTTGAAAAATTCTTACACGCCCTAGCATATTAATGGAGCAAAATTTCTAAAGTTTTAATTTTCACACAATTATTAACATTTTTTAAACCATTGCTCTTCAAGAGTATTAGAAATATAAATTAGTATAAAAAACCACTTTATTAAAAATTCTCATTAGTTAATATAAAAGTACAAGTCAGAAAGTATCATTATAATTTTATAGGCAGGTATTATAAAAATCGGTGCTTATTTTCACTTGCGTGATTAAAAATTATATTTAATAACAAAAACAAAATTTTCTTGAAATGTTTCTGCTAAAGTAATTTCAGAGGTTGATATTTATTTGGACTCATAGCCTTTAGTAATTCTTTTACTAATGAAAAAGCTCTATTACAAAAACCTGCAAAACTTTATATCGAATTCTAGAAAATTGTTAATTTAAATTCATTACGTTGTTTTTATGTAAATGTCTAGAACAAGTAATTTTAATTTATCTATTAAAATGCGGTTATATAAAACAAAATTAAAATATTTTTTCTTTGGTCAAAAATGTAACTTAGTTAATTATGTTGGCATTAATTTAACAACTTTTATTAAATTTGACAATTTAACAAAAAAATTTTGTTTACCAATGTTTAAATCAAATTATTTGCCGTAAAAACATATAGAAAAAAGTTGCGGAAAAGGTGGCAGACAGTAATTTTGACGAATTTCGAATCAAAGAGCAAATGCTCTGGAGTAGAATTATTTTCAAAAAGCAGAGACAAGACAGGTGAAAGATAAAGTAACATTAGAAGCGTTATGACATTACAAAAACAGCAATTTTATATACTATACTATACGGTTTTCTTGCTGCTGACACGTAATATTCCAAGTCGAAAACATCTGATAAACAGATGAATTCACTTGATGTACTAAGCGTCAACACTTAGATTATATAATAAAAAAGTTTGAAGAACTAAATAATGTTTATACCAACTAATAATTGTTTTCACTGTAACTATTTAATATTTTCATATTGTATACTACATATTATTATAATACATAATTTTAATATTAAATACTTTACATATTGCTGTATAATGCTCATTCAATTAAATGGTTCATAATATGCTTACCTACAGATTATGTAAATTTAATGGATGTGTCGTTTGCCCTATCATAGAGTTGTAAATAATACAATCTAGTATCTAACATAGTAGACATAGTACTTACGATTAGTAAATATTATATTCTATGATTTATTAGTGTCAGTTTCAGTTGTTAGTTTCTGAATGCTACACAATTGATTGTTTTAAAATAACTTAAAACGTTAAATCTTCAAATTATTATTTAGAAATCATAATTTGAAGAATTACAAAACAATGAAAATAATTTTTGAAATAATTTTATAATTTTCCTTCTTTTCAAAAGGAAACTTTCACATGATGGAAAATATTACTTATAATTTATTCCGATTACGCTCTACCTGATGAAATTTAATAATACTTAATTTTTAATTTTCAATATTCACCTTCAACGCGTTTTCATCATATTTCAACACATATTCAGTTCTATTTCCACTTACAGCAATTTTCTTTTAAAATTTCAATTAAGTATTTTTACAAAAATGAATTTTAATAAAATACGCAGAACTAATTTTTGCTATTAACTACTAAAATTCCTAATAATTGATTTTTGCGTATATATTAGATTGAAAAATAAAAAATAAAGTTTAAAAATGACTTACCATTGAAAACCAAATATCAAATCGAAGCGATGCGATGCCACGTGAAGCACGTGGCGTCGCTTCGGTTTGATATCAGATTGAACTTTATTTTATCTACCAATAAATAGATGTTTTTAAAAATCTTAAAAGTGTAAAATAAAAATTTTAAATTTAATAAATTAATTAAACAATAATATGTTCTTAATAAATTAATTTTTTAACTTGTAAAATATAATTAAATAATCTTTGAATAAGCAAGTTAATTAAACGTTTTGATAATAATGTTTTTATTTTTATTTAACAATAAAAACATTATTATCAAAACGTTTAATTAACTTGTTTATTCAAAGATTATTTTTTTAATAATATGTTTTTAGTGATTATTATTGAGTCTAAGCTGATTTTTTAAAATTATAATTAAAAAGTGTTTTAATAACATTTTGCAAATAATGAAAATTTGCACATTTTGTATACGAAAATGTTTAAATTAATATTTTAAAGAGAAAAATAACTTTTTTTGCATTAAATTCATAGCAATAGTAAAAAATAACAAATCAACTACTACTCATATTTAGAGAACGTACTATTTCAAAAATTTTTAAGTATTCCATACCAAAATAAAAAGTGTTTCAAAATTTTAAACTGTCCAAATATTAAAAATTCCAATAAATAGATTCGAAAACTAATATTTGTAAGTGTAAACATGGATGTTTACTTCATCCATTTTTTGGTGAGCACCATTATGTTATTTTCATTTCGCTGTAGTATTCCGTGATTGAATTAAAATTAGGAAGGTTTTTGCGTGACGTTTCTTGCATATTGATAATTTAACAAAGCACATCATATCAATCTTGTTTTTAATATTTTTATATCTAATTGATGGAAAATTACATAGCGTGTAAGACTTTGACAAGATTTAATTTATACCTTTGAACATTTTAATCTCTATTGTTAGATCGCAACAACAACGTATTTACTTTGAGAATTTCTCAAATCACGAGATCGATATTTCATTTTATATTAAAAAGCAATGCATGTATCTCATTTTTTGTCAAGATTAGTAAGTAATCTGTTTATGGTTTCACAACGCAAAACCAACTATAATCTAACAAGCCCCCCCATCATAAAAATAAAGCGTTTCGTTCACAAACTTTATAGCAGCGTTGAATATGATTTATTTAATCATATTTCTTTACTTTAAAAAACATGTTGATATAATTTTGATTTTATTTTCCGGTTTTGTTATTAGTTTTTGCAAACTGTAAAGTTCACAAAAGTAGATTTTTCCCCAGACGCATTACACATGAATATTTTTCTAATGATGCATACATTTTTTTTAGTCAAATAATTTTTTAAAGTTTGTCAATTATACCTATTATTTACCTAGATACTTTAATTCTAGAAAAATCATTTATACACTACTTACCAATATTATTATTTTTAGTATTTATTTCAAATTTACTTAACTCTGTCGAAAGTGGTAAATTAACGCGCTTTTTAGGTAATTTTTAAATAATAACTTTTTACTTTAAAGTTTTGTTAAATATTAAAAGTAATACATTTACAATTAATGCAGACTTTTCTAAACTTTGAATTCCAGACAATAGAAACATGGTTTAGTATTTTGCTAACCAATTAACAAACTATTTTAAATGCTACTTGAACTGAAGTAATTAGTGAAGTAAACTTAAGCAAAAGAGGTTTGGTGTTTTAGCTTACGAGTTTTAAAATTTTTTACACAATTTGATAGCTTAATGAAATTCGAATAGAGAAAATGAAATATAAAAAGTATATTTTGTACAATACGATAAAATTCTATTTTATTAAGGGTGTATTCGCTAATCGATAAATTTTATCGTTATTATTTTCTATAGCAGATGTCAAATAAAAGAATTGAAGAAAAAAGTATAAGAAAACCTTAAAAATTAAATTATTATTTCACAATATTTATTTTTTTAACAAATCAAACAAAGTTTGCAAAGTTTATTTATGTTTGTTTAAAAATTTTTTTTTTATTTTCTCGGTGGAGAGCTTATGAAAACACGTGAATTGCGTCAGCGGTTAGTGTAGAGGTAGCTTAAGTAAAGTATAGATGTAATCTGGGAAGTATGCTTAATATTAATTAAAAATATTTAATAAAAATTCTAATTTACAAAATTATTTAGCAAATAAAAAAAATCGGTTATAATCGAACCAATCGGTACTAATTTTTTTTAAATGTTATTACATCTGCATAGCTAAATGATTAATTTAAATGATTTTTTCTTTTGTTTAAATTTATTACTGCATTTTTAAGTACATTAATACTATCAATTTGCAACTGTAATTTGTATATCTATTACAATGTCAGTAAATTTGTAAAAGTGATATGCAGTAAAACTAAAATTTTTACTGTAATTGTGGAAAGATTCACTTGGTTGTGCAGTTTGAAACATATTCAATGTACTTGATATCGAAATTGTAGTTGTAAATATGGTTTAGATAGAACTTTTAGCAATACACGTCATAAGCATTAATGACGTCATATTCAAACAGCGTTGTAAAAATATTTTTCAAGCTCTATAATTTAAAATAAAGATGCGAGTACATTACAACATTGTAAATTGGAGTTGACATCAAATCAAGAATGTCTTATCAACTTATGAAACTACAGAAAAATACACACAAGATACGCCCAAGAGGCATAAAAAACGAATATGGAAAAAAACATAATATTAAGCTAGAAATTCCTAGACAATCGTATTTCGCATAATAGTGAACATTTTAAATTTAATTTTTATGTTGTGGTAATATGTCGTTTATCGACTCGAGTATTATGTTAACCTCTATGGTTGACACTAATCTTCTGGTGTATGTCAGAATGTTTAGACACTTTTTGGATCTGCGGCATAACCGATATTATATTATCTTCGGCAAATATTTTTGAGTCTTCTTTAAATACAGTAACCCAAATGTCTATTTCCACCAATTCTCAATAGCGGAATTAGAATCTTAATATTCGGTTGTGTTGTAAGACCCAATTAATTGTTTAAATTTTCGGTACCAAATTGATATTAGATTGGTTTGAATTGTTGTTTATTTTGCAGCATCTCTGGAATTACCTAATTTACCCTTCTAATAAAAATTTTTCAATATTTTCTTTTACTTTTTTTTTAAAAATTTTCATTTTTTTAAATTTTTTCAAATCTTTTCAATTTTTTAAATTTTTTATATAATTATTATTTTTCTTCTTTATTCCCTCATTTTATTTTGTCATTGTTAATTTTCCTTAGCTTTTCTTTTATATATTTTTTTTTGTATAATTCTTCTCTTTAATTTTAACGTTATCTGTATTTTAATTTTATTTTGTTTTTGTATATTATAGCCTTGAAAATGGGACACTAAAGATCCCGAAACGTCGGACAATCGAAATTGTTTTATTTGACCGCATTTCTCAACTATTTTTCTTAAACATTTTAGTTCTAAAATGTGTTTGTGCATTTTTTGGTTTATTCTAAAAATTTGATATGAATAAATCTTACGCTTAAAATTTTAATAATAATTAATGAAATTTGTGCAACAATGAAATGTACGCTAAACTTTTATAGATATTATAAACATATTATATTTGTATGCCACTCAAAGTACTTCAAGTCGATTAAAACTATAGAATTTAATATAGTAAGTAATAATCCAGTCACAAAACTATTTTATAAATAGATTGTTATTCGAGTTCTATTTAATTAAATAGAGAACTTCATCTCTACTACTGCAATAGTAATATAATAACTAAACATTGATAGACAATAAATAACGGGTTACTAACACCAAACTAACTTTTGGTAATGCTCTCCGAATGGTTTTATTCTAAAATTTTCTGTGTAGTTTTGATTTAAATATCATGCATTAATTTTTAACAACCAATAACTAATGGTATTAACTATATCCATTAAAGATAATATGGACGTGGAAATGGTCCGCATAGTAAGCAAAATTCATTTAAAATAATAAATTAATACTAAAAATAAACAAAAATTATGCAATTAATATTAATATTACAAAATACACACATTCTACATATTAGAGAGACTAAACCAATTCCAGTTCACATTTCTTTGCAAACTTGGATTTGATTAATTAAAATTTTAATTTATTTCACGTAAATATTTGATTCGCTGATATTTTAAACAATATATTCTTATTTTTATTTAATTAATTCGCATAATTTTTAATGATACGTAATAAAAACAATAGTTTTGAAAATATGTGCTACCAAATTTTTTCCTGGATAATATGTATCATGTAAAAGAAAACAATGTATACGTATAGTTGCTTGAAAAATTCTTTTTTGAGGTGCTTAAGAATTATTACGTTTTTATTGTTTTCATTGTACCTATAAACAGCAGCAAAATCTCTGACGATGATAATAAAAAATATATTATTATGTTAAACCTTGCAATAGTATTATTTTATATAAAATAAAATGGAATAATATATTATTTTATTTTCCTTCTCCTTTAAAACTTATATAAAATATGTAAACTAATATTATAAAATAATTATAAGTAATAAACTATTTAGTTAAAATGATAATAGCTTATAGTTCTTATTTCGTGTTTTTTTTTAATGTAGTTTGAGTTAAAAATTAAAAGTAATTATTAAAAGCAAAAACATAAAGAGCTACAAAATTGTTTGATATTATTTTATGTAAAAATCAATTTCTAATAATTATTTTAAAAGTTATGAACAAGTACCAAAATTTAGAAAAAACTTGTCTCCACTGCCATACAAACTCTAGTCAAAATTTATAAAAAATCAAGATCATCTCAACTTGACCATTCAGCTACGGCAACGTGCAATAAGTTAATATTGAAAGATTGGGGAACTGTCAGAATTTCCTCATCACGAATTTCAAAATTTTAACTGCGCTATAGGAAAGAGAACACTTTTCTAAGCATATTAGAACAAAAATTTTTAAGAATTATGCAAAAGTTTTCGAAAAAAATCGATTTTAAGAATGTAAAATTTACATGTATTTTAGATACACCTTTCAACATGGCTGCATGATTAGCCGATTTTGCAAAACAATTTAAAAATATCCCTGAAAAATGACAGAACTCGCCAAGGGTGGAACTCGAAGCCATAGACCTCGTCCGAGTGTCGACCGCGACTGACAACATTAAGAGTATATCAAAGCACACGTACCGCCAACAAAATGAAGTGTAGGAACGGAGCGTGCAAGTTGACCGTGGCTCGACTCGTTGCAACGGGGTGTATCGGGTTACAACTACCTGCTTTAAATAACTTTAACATGCCGCTTTTTCGGAAACTAATGCATAAACCTTGGAAATTTTTGTTGCATTATACTCAAAAAATTGTCCTCTTTCCTATAAGGCAGTTGAAATTTTGAAACTCGTGATGAGGAAATTCTGACAGTAACCAAAGATTGTACTACGCGATTTGTACTTTTAAGTTAAAATTTCTTGAAACGTTGAAACGCTGACTTCCTTACTAGTTCTTTTAAATTTATATTGTATAAATAGTTTTACTATAATAATTAGACTTTTAAAATTAACATTATTATTTATTTAATATTTAAAGATATGTATTATTATAGTAGTGAAAGAAGTACGAATTGGTAATATTTCAGTTTGTAGTTTGTTTTTTGTAGTTTCAGTTCGTCAATATGTTGTGCATTTAACATGCTGTTATTCTTGAGGTCAGACATATCTTCAGGCAATTTCCATGAACTATCGCTAGTAAATTTTACGATGGAAAGTATGTATGGTATCGATATTCGATAGCAGACTAGAAAACTATAACAACTATGTAATAATAATAATAATCTTTATTTATGAAATACCTAACTCCTCTTAACTAATAAAATATAGTTATAACCACCGTAGATACCCGGTCATACCGGGGCTGATTATTGTACTATAATTTTATCTGTCAAGTCCAATCGTTGAGCTTTTCAAGTGCTTCACCTTAAAAAAATTTGTTTAAGTTTTTCATCCTTTATAGAGTGAGAAATTTTTGTTTGAATTATTCTCATCCTAATATTTATCGAAATCGTACATAATATAAATTCAAAATTAATTTTTTAGCAGAAAATACTTCTGATAAAAAGAATGTAGATACCAAAATAATTTTCTCAATAAGAATTCCCATTGCAATAAAGGTAGCACGAGGTAGCATTTAATACATAATATTTAATATTAGAAATTTCAAGAAAAATATTTATGATTTTATTTCGTATTATGTTTAGATTGGTAGCTTTGAAATTAAATCGTTACGGCACAATGAAATTCTAAAATAAATTGCAACATTTACATTGAAATGTCTTTATGTATTTATTTTGATCCCGTACTTAACTTTCATCTAGCATCGAAGGTAAACAGTATGAATTTCATATATTGATTTCTCTGCCCTTCAAATATTAACTGTTTGATTAAACAATTCTAATAATTCATAAACGGTTTTATTTAGCAGAAACTACCATTAAAATTTAAAAATATATTAATTACTTTTTATTTAAAATCGAATTAAAGTTTTTATATTTTTAATAACTACAAAAAATCGATATACTGCTAAAATATACGTTTATATACATAGATATATAGTAATGCTCAGTTTTGTGTAGTTATTAAATTTTTCATTATGTTCTGATATTTGTACACATTTGGGTTTCTCACATCCTTTAGGTTTGCTATAACGATGTCGTTTTGAACTTAACTGTCGGTAAAGAAATAATCTAAGAGACTTTTATTCTTTCTCCTATTCATAAACGTGTGCTTTTAAATTGAGTAAATGAAAAATATATTTTTCTAGCCTTTTTTTAAATTGTATTAAAATATAAAAAGAATTTACTAAAATAAACAATTATGTGACCTGAATGTGAAAAAAAAAGACACATGACACAAATTAAATAATTATTGTGAATTATTTATTTCAAAAAGTATTTTAAATAGCTGATTGTAAACAGATTAATTGATAATTATAGAATTATATAGTGATAGTTGGAGAATAGATATCGGTTTAATTTTACAAAGTATATTATTTGTGTTTCTCACGCAGAATATATACCAAAAAACATCGATGTCTTTAGATTCAATTTTGCAATTAGTAATGTTTAATTTGTTATATAAACAAAACAAATCAAAAATTAATAATTATAGTAAATTATTACTGATATTGAAATTATATCTCAAAAAATGTTATGATTTAAAAATAAAAAATTATTGTTAAGTAAATATAATAGTTAAGGTTATTAACATGTAATAATATTTAAAAAATAAAATTTAAAAAATTACTACAATAAATTTCAAATTATTAGTATATTTTTAAAATAACCAAAAGAGCGGTCAAAATCACCTAAAAAACTATAAATCAATCCGTATTCCGTATTAGGTACGACGAGCGAGTGTTATTGAGTATAGTCTTTTTGCTACATGTTAGTTTCTTCCACTTTACGTAGCAAGTGTTTCTGTTTAAAATAAATGCATTTTGATAAAACTTTGAACTAAATTAAATACTATTATAATTTACTAGTTCTACCAGTAGTTACACTAATAAAGCCTGGCTGTACTAGTTGTAGTAGCCATAGAGCAAATAAAATTGACCGTATGGTTTAATAGCAAATGATTTTTACTATTTGCTACCATAACATTATCTGAATTTTAAAAAACTTTACACTAATAAAAAATATAAATCTACAGCGTTCGAAAAAACGAAATCGGCTTATTGCATTTACGCGCTATACTTTTAACATAATAAAACATTTATTTTTATGCAAAATTAATTGGTTGATATTTTTCATAAACTTGTTGACAGGAAAACTCAAAATAGTGCGCACTACAGAAGTTCAGGATACAGTATTTGCAATAATTTAACAGAAAGAGAATAAAAGTTAAGGCAAGGTTTCATTGTTATCAAAACTTGAAGTTTAGAATCCCATAGTGCTAAACACATAATATTTCATTATATAAAACACATTTGCAATCGATGACGTACTAATTGGTATTAATTGATTTAAGGCCATTAATTAGTCATGAGGATGTTATTACTAAGTGTTCACAAATATACTTATAATACTGTACATTATTTTGAATGAAATGTGCATTTAAGTTCTGAAAGTGATTTATGCTTTTTCTCGTTATCCTACAATTTATAACATGAATTAATTAATACTTTACTAAATAAATTTTACCAAATAAAGACCAAATTTAATTTTAAATAAACATATTTGCCATTTGTCTAACAATTATTTTCAATGGAAATGATTTATTTTGTAGTGCCATTAAATTAAACTAATTAAATTATGATTAATCTAAAAGTATTATAAACATAACGAAATATGAAAATATTTCGAGATGTTGTTGCGAGGTGGCCTGGTTCAGCACATGACACCACCATTTTTAACAATTCGTTTTTGAAAGCACGGTTTGACAATGGAATGGGAAATTGTTTAATTTTGGGTGATAGTGGGTACCCTAATCTTCATTATTTAATAACGCCACTCTTAAACCCACAAATCCCTGCAGAAAATTTATTTAATCAATCTCAAATAAGGAGTCGTAATCCAATTGAGAGAGCATTTGGTGTATTGAAACGAAGATTTCCTGTTCTTGCATATGGATTGCGAGTCAAAGTTGAAACAGTTCAGGAAATCATAATAGCTACCGCTATTTTACATAATATATGTATAAGTAGAGAAGATGATGTACCACCAATCGATGAAAATATTGAAAATTTGATAAACGAAGCCGTTCCAAGTAATGAAAACAACACCAATTATACCAACAACGTTCGCAATGATTTAATTTATAATTATTTTAATATGCTTTTATAAAAAAAAAAATGAAATAAAAGATTTATTTTATTATAAACTAAATAATTTTATATACAAAAAAAATTCATTTTGGAGCAGGATTTCTCAATTTTTTTCTTGGTCTAACTTGTTGTTGAAGTAGTTTAAATTGAGCCCTTTTAATCGCCACATCAAGTTTTGCTGATTGTAAAACATATTTTTTGATGTCCACATCAAGTTGGGTTGATTGACACTGCAGCATTAATAATTGTTTCTTTGTATCGCACACTTCGTTAATGTTGTCGATAGCTTCCTTTTTTGACTTGATATATTTTTTTGTTGTAACACGATTTCGTGGCCGAAGAGCATCGTGTAATGGTTCTTTCAGTTGGACTGGGTTTAATTTTGCCCAAACTTTGGAAACCGGTATTGGAACTACTGCTGATTCCGATGGTAGCACATTGTCGTTACCTAATGGCATCTCAATATTGCACTCCTCATGTGAAATTATAATATTTTCAGCATTGTACTCAAAGTTGTCACTTTGTATAATTGCGTTTGGAGAACAATTAAATGATGACGATGGTTGATTGCTTGGTAATAAATTATTATCGGCATCACCTGATCGTGGTGCAAGCCTACCCACAGTCGTCGACAGTAGCTCCAATAATATTTCTTCACTCTCTGTATATTGTACGGGTACGTGGCTACCACCACCGGTTCTGAACAGAGATTGTTTTTCATGTGCTTTTTTTTTCCGAAGCTCCTTCTTTATACCATCAAATTTGATTTTCAATGATTTTGCGTTGCGAGGACAACTACCGCTAACAGAATTAAATTCGTTAGCGATAACCTCCCATTGTTCCTCCTTTTCCTTCCAAGTTTTCGCATCTATTTTTTTGTTTTCTACTATATTAGCGTATTTTAAAACTAAATTTGTAAGTAATTTGTTTTCGCTAGGCGAAAAATTCACCCCTCTTTCTCGCTTTTTTTTATTATCGGCCATAATTTTAATATTTCTTAATTTTCACACAGAATCACTACATAAGAACTACAGTATAAACAAATAACCACTTTTACAAATGAACTAATAGTTTATATACACTACAATAATGATACCAACCTTAGATACTACAATATTATGTGTTAGGTAGATAATCACGAGATTAAAATTATTGTTCAACCCGTTTTACTTACCACAAGGTTTATTTGAAAAGTAACGTTATTTGTTGGGTAACTAACTAACACTTTTACTTAGACTTTGATAAACTGGCCCTTAATAATAAAGTTACTTTGTATTTGAATACAAGAGAAAGCAGCAGGTATTGCTACCTGTTGATCCTTCATTTTAACTAAATATTGTATTACATTTTCATTAAAATATAAAATTTAAAATGATCATCTGGTTTTTACAGCCGAAAATATTATTTGATAATGACATAAGTAAAATAGTTTTTCTATGAGCTAATGTTTTGAAGTTTTCTTCAAAAAATTAATTTATTAGCAAAATTATACATCAAAATAGTTCTTCAACTATCATTTTGCATTATTCAGAGAAAAGTAACTTTTTCTGAAACAAATTAATTATGATAACTATACTATACGATACGATAATAACTAAGTTTCGCGTTTTAACCTTTGACCTAAAAGAGGAGTGCTATTTATGAAAGTTGTTAGATACTGTTAAAGTATTGAATGGTTAGAGCACGATTTAAACAAAAGCCACAGAATAGGATAGACAATACTAAAATAAAGCGATTAAGCTGACGAACTTCATTGGATGCGATACGATCAGCAATTAATTTAAGAAATAATCGATGTTAAAACTTCTATTTTTAATGCAAGAAACATCTACTTGTTTGAAGTCGGCTGAACTTAACTCCTTCTGTTGATTGATAGTCCATGCAATTTACACAACTACTTTAATACTATTTTTTTTTAATCTTACAAGTGAATGCTGCTATTTGAAGTTAACTAATGCAATCTTTAGATTTTGTTAATTATAGCCGAATTATACTTAAAAACAAAGACTCCTGCTCTACTAAACCCGTGCTTTTGAGATATCAGTCGCACATAGAAAAGTTTTTTTTTATAGTAGACTCGTTTCCGAGTTTTACTTAAAAACCGAGATTCCTGCCCTTCTAGACCTATACCTTTAGGCATCTATCGTATAAAAAGGAAGTTTTCAACAGGTCAATTGGATCCTTTCTATTTACATAAACTTTTGTGATTTATCTGTTCTTTAGGGTGAATATTTTTACTTAAAATAATATTTAAAAACCTTTATTTAAATAATTTTTTAGACTTAACAACTATCGTAATAGCGTACAGACTAGGAACTTCTCTCTTTGCATTTTGCCAAGTACCGCTCTTAAATCTGCTATATTCTTTATCTGTAAGAAAGGTGCCCCAACTAGGTTTATGGGAATCTCCAATGAAACGGGGACAGCTACTGTAAGATACAATCTGCAGTAGTGCTCTTGTCTTCTTCGATGGACACTTACGGGAAGATCTCTTGCGTGACCAAGTTACGCACCTTTGTTCCATTGATTTTAATCGTTATTTTTTGCCAACACACCGGTAGCCCAAAAGAATCATCTACGGTTGTTGATCTTTTCATTGCTAATGTCCACATTTCAATCTAATTCGAACGGCAGGACCTGCGGAAAGAATACCCCTACAAAGATTCAAATCTCGATATCTGAAATTTTTTGTTTTAAAATAAAATAATTATTTTGCTTAAAATCGGCGACAGAAACATTCTTTCGCTAAACTTTAAATTTTAATATATTAAGCATTATATTATATAAGTAGTCAAATTAAATCTTTTTTTCGTTGTAATTTTTGGGGGTTACTTTTTGTAAACTATAATGCAAGCTGGCACTAGGTGAAAGAGATGTCAGGTTGTTGATTTGTACAGTATTGAGATGCCCATGTCATTAATTCAATTTAAAAAGTCCAGAGAGATAAAGTTTGAATACCTTTAAGTTTGAAACAAGAAAAATTTGTTAGTTGTTAAAAGGGCAGGATAGTCGTTCAAATTTATAACAATTATTATGTTTGTTTTTAAATACTTTGAAGTTGTTTTTATTTAAAGCATAAGTTGTATCGTAAAATCTGTAACAGTTAGTTTTTTAGTTTATAGTTTCAAGTTACAGGAAAATCTACTGATTTAGTTTATGTTTCTAAATTTTATTAGAAATTTGTGATTTTGGTTGTTACCTGGGCAAGTAGATAAATGCAAGAAGATATTAGTTGTACATTTTTTTGTTTAAAATTGACTTTGTGAAAAAACAAAAATGTGCTGTACGCGTATTAAAATGAATAAAAAAATTAACAGCAGCAATTTATTATTAATGAAAAACGAGAAATTTTTACTAAATACCAATTTCAAGTATTTCAAGTAAATATTAAAGTATTTTTAAAATGTTAATTTTTTTTTTAATTATCTGGATTTCGTAAGACAATACTGACAATAAATATTAGACAGTGTGCAAATGGAAATTTTATTCAGATAAAGTAAGTTTAAAATGTTATTAAAATCATAGATTTACTTGGAAATAGAAACAAAAAATTTAATAACGTAAACAGTGTAACAAAAAAACACTCAACTGACACACAAGTAAGTACAATATGTCTTAGTGTTGCCAATAAAACACACCGCTATGAGCTCTGCGTATACATATATTTGAAGTAGAGCATTAATTTTGAATAAGTATCAGTTCTCCCATGGTCTCAACCTTCCCAAGTTTCCTCAACTATAAATTCTCTGACATTTTATGTATTTTTTAAATATTATTTATTATACATGAACATTTTTTATTGTGAAGTTTATGTATAGAATCACTCTTCTTCATTAACATCGGTTCTACTTCTTATTTTTTAAATAGTAATTTGTATTAATTTTAGAAATAACAACCAATTCCTATTATAATCAATATTTCTATCACGTTGTGCCAACAGTACAACAATTTGACAATATTTATTTATAGAAATGGAATGGATCATGCATACATTTTTTTGTAATATAGGTATAATCTAGTATAATACTCTATAATATTTACTATTAAATAATAAATAATGAAAGGTAAGTAGTAGGGTTTATTTATTTACCAAATATTGATTGATTACCTTAAAAAATCAATTTACATCTCGTGTTTTTTTAAATATGTACCTGCAGATATACCTATAGATATATTTAATAACATTCACGTGACGTTAATAACCTATTCGACGTGTAGACGTCCTTTCCGTTAAACGGCCGGGTAGCAAAGTCATTCTCGTCTTCTCCATTAACTGCTTATCTTTCATGTGTGAGTTTAATACCTTATTTCCGTACCACAGCATAAACAAATTCAAATTTTACAACATCCAAACATACTCACAAAATTCAAAATATTTGTCTTGTTTTATGTGTTTGCAGTGACAATTATTACATAAATTTTGAAGGACAACGAATTTAGCTCTAATGAAACATAAATTTTCATTAATTTAACTAAACTTTTCTGACCTATCCCAGAACCATTTTACCCATTTTTAAATGACAAAAAAGTTATACTGTCTAGAGTAATATACAACAGAACATGACAATATGTTATTTAAGATTTATAACTTGAATAAAATGTTATGTAGTTATTTCTAGTTTAAATCAAAAGTTTTACAGTTCTAAAAATTATTATAATTATTATAAGAATTAATTGAAAAACTATGAATTAGTAATAATTATAAAAAATTAATTGCTTATATTTATTTTATAAACGAGTTTAAAAATTAATTAACATTTTGTTTTTAATAATTAACTTCTATAAATTTACTTTTAATATATTTAAATATATTAAAGCGCTTTAAGTTTTGTTAAGTACAAAATCAATTTTTTACAAGTTATGCAAGTTAATAGTAAATTATAAAATTTAATATAAAACTTTATAGATTTTGAATTTAAAATAAAATAAATTTAAATCTTTGTTGCTTTTTAATAAGGGCAAAATAATGAACATATTATGTTATATTTAATTAATTTTTGTGATGATTTGTAAGAAACCACAAGCAATTTATTCTATAAAATTTTTTTATAAAAATTATAATATTAATTATAATGCTTATGATATTAGTTGTAGGTATATTAATTTTAGGTAGTAGCTAGATATGTAACGTTATATTTTTGTAACATGCAGTATTTTTATTTTGTATTGCATAATAATGAATAAAATAAAACAATAAACCCAAAAATATCTTATATCTAAAACATAAGATACAACGTAAATAAACAGTCACGGAAAGTTACTTTTTAATTAGTCTGTAAAGGGATTGCGGTGTCGATGGGGTGTAAAAGGCAGACCTTGATAGTGCTTCTAATAATACTAATTGCAAATATTATCTCCGAAAATATTAAAATTTGTGCACTTTATGACGTAAACCACAAATCGTATAGTAACTTGTTTATTTTGATAACAAAAGTTGAAAACTTTTGTTAATTTATTTTGAATTTGCCTAATAAAGTTTAGGTACACCAAGAGGTTTTTATGTAAACTTATTACTATGCATTCACCACAACACATTATTTTCTTGTATTAAATCAAGTGCTATACAATGTGGTTGATTAGAATTAGAGCCAAAAATTCACCCGATAATTCAGTATGGAGCATATTGTGTCAGCAGTGTCCAAGCCATTGATTGAATGTTAAGAACTCTTTATAATAAGAGTATAGTTGATTAGTATGATTCCCCAAAGAGAAAATCTATGTTCGAATCTCAAACTTGACAAAATTGCTTAATTTGCTTTTCCGGTGGCATCATTACGTTGTTAATTTAAGAATTGGTTCTATATTTACATAAGCCTGGCCGATATTACTATTTTAATATAATATATTATTAGGTAGGTACTTAAGTCATGTAAACTCGACAACAATATTATTTTAGTAAAACTGCAAATCTATTAAATGAAAAAAATAGTCAAAAAACGGTTATTTATGAAAAAATATTGCTACTAAATATAATTATTGGTAATTTCAGTTTTGTAGTAGGATCTAAAAGGAATAATTTATTAGAGTAAAAATTTTAAAAAAAGGATTGCTTCAAAGTCATATCCCATACCCCATAGCTTTTTAACCAAGATTTTTCTGGTTCCCGAAGCAAACTTTTAGGTAATTTATTGTAATGCAGGGGTCAGAGTAAAACACCAAAACAGAAATTTAGACAAGAAACATAACTGATTTTAGTAAGTCATTGTATACCTTATTTTGGAAGAATTATTTTGGAGATTAAGTATCAAAACAACAGCTAACGTAATTTGTTTTAGTATCTCATAATTTGAGTTTGATATTTAGAAGATTATGGGACTTTGATTTGTTAAACATTTTTTAAGCGTAATTTACTGTATTAGAAAGTTAATGAAACTGCTACGCTTTGTAAATGCCGATCAATTCTTTCAACTAACCCCAAAATAGCATCTCAAATTGACGTAAAAGATTGTTTGTTATAAAGTAACTTAATTATTGTTTAAAATTATTGAAAGTGAACTTCCTATTTTGTTGTCTTGTAAATATAACTCGATAACAAATAGAGAAACCATTCTCGATATTTTATTTTCTGTCTGTTAGAGATAGCAGTGCATAAAGCCAAATTCGCCGAAAAATCTCTTTTGGTCTGCATGTCAAGTCGAGCAACCTAGTGAGCAAACTATCAATATGAAACTAAAAATATTATTTTTAAAGAAAAAGAAATATCTTCAGATAAATATAGTCCAAAAGAATGAAATTTCTCCCCAAACTCTTACACCTTTATTTAAAAAGGTTGCATCTTTACGGAAAAGTGTTTCATGAAGGAAAAGAGTGAATCTTTATTAGAAAGAAGCACTTAGGTGCCTTTATCAACGCTGAAATACGTTTCAATTCTATAATATGAAATTCTCAGAAGTCAAAATTCTATTTTGTTATGCTTTGTGGTTCTACCACTTTATACCATTTCCAAAATTATATATTTTTGTAAAAACTTATAAATCTTATACATAGAACAAAAAACCTTTAATTCCACTAAGTAATATAAGTAGGACCAAATTTCCATAAAGCGTGCTTGGATATACGCTTATAATGCGTCATGAAAATTTAAATAAAGCGTTCCTCTGGATGTCATTCTGAAAACGTTGTGATGGCCAAACAAGTTTACAAGATGTTTTCTACCATAAACTTATTCATATCAAATTTATAATAAAAATGTTAATCACAAAGTTTAAACTTACATCACAAGTAAGTTTCGAGAGAGCTTTTATACTTGTACGTATAAATTTGCAATCAATAAATTGCATTTCGTTTCAGTAAATCTGAACGAACTTCGCAAGATAACAATAATATCATAAACAAATTACAAAGCTGATTTGCTATAGAGCATGCTCTATAACTTCACTAGCTATAAATCAAACTAAATTAGTAGTTGCGATGTAAATAACACGAAATAAAATATTTTCAACTAAATATATTACGCATTTTGCATAATTCATATAACAAATTATTTTATTCTGTGTAAATTATGTATACCTCCAACTGACTGTATTGTACACATGTGTATGTTATGTTTGCAATAAACGCTTGGTGTAGGGCCGTTTATTAAATTAAATGGAGTATTACTGGAGTATTATTACATAATAATAAGGTAATTTTTGTAATTAAATTTATAATCTAGTACACCCTCGATTTTATTCAATTTTAGACAATCGCTTATTAGTATGAGTATCAAACTGTTTCAATATTAATTATAATATTATTATAACATATTACATAAACGTATTACATTCATAAATTTAGAATAAACTAAAATTTTAATTAAAACTCTAAAATGCAAAGTTTGTTGTTTATATTCAATACAACATAAACTTAGAACATGTCCACCATTTCCATGTCTGGCTATAATTAATGGAATTCTGACTTTAATATCTAATCGATGTCACCAAACTGCTTTAGTGTAATAAAACAATAAAATGCTTTTTAAGAGATTTATGTACTATCATCAGGTTTTAATTAAAATTTAAAGATGCAATTTATAGATAACATCATATTTTACCATATTTTAATACATCCTAAACACAATAAAAAATAAATGTTTAAGTACCTGGCGTTTGTTCTACTTTTTTCCTTGATGTCTTTCTAATTGAACAGGCTTTATATGTTTACCTATGTACAAAATCAATTATTTGATGACCAAATATTACGATTAACCACGGAGTTCTATTAAGAAATATTACTAAGCTGATATTGAGATTTTTCGAGATTGAGATTGAGATATTAAGAAATAAGACTACATCTGAACTGTAAAAGGCTTAATGGATATTCTAAAAGTGTTATTCATTAGAATAATTTTTCGCTCAGTTGCAAATTTTAATTTTTTTGAATTTTACATGAATTGCGTGATTAGAGACAACAATGTATTATGTGTTGGTTTACTTTTTATTGCGACGTTTTAATTTTTCATCGTTTAAATAATATATAACTTAATTTAATCTACTACTTGTTTTATTATTGTATTATATTATTGATCGGTTTAAGAATTTTATTTATTGATTCCGGCATCAATTAGCTACTTAATTTTAATAATTTTATACATATGGATATAGTATATGCCTTAAGTATACTTAAGTAGGTACTTATGATTTTATTTTTACAACAGTCTAAATAATTTGACTTTTCAAATAAAATAAAATTAAATTGAATAACTTTCCAATCTGTTACATAATATTTCTAGGTTTGTCTAACGAGAATCCGAAATTCAAAACACGATGTTAACACTGTGTAACAAACTATAAGCATTTGATTAAATAGTTTTTCTCTTTTTAAAGTAAGTTAAATTATAAAGTAAGTTATAAGTAAGTTATTTTTAATTTAACCTGAAAGCAATTTTATTTTATCTTAAAGTATGATTATTCACGAATTTATTAATGAATTGTTAACAATTTTACTAAAATGATAGTTTAATAAATATATTTTTGTTACTATTTAAATTATTACTGACAAATTGACCATACCGTCAATAGTTATGTTGTTTTCCTTTGACACCTTGGCTTGTTTCCTTTGTCAATACATTCGTTTTATACATTGTCTTACATAAATGTGAGTAAGTTTTAATAAGCTCTATATATATATATATATTCAGAGTTTGTTTTATAGAATTAAGTTATATTTTTGTTTTCTGTAATCGTAGTATCTACAGATAAAGAGGATTTACTGACCTATACACCTATACTTTATATTTAATATTTTAAGAATGCTGTCAAAACCTCGTCAGAGAGAAATTGTCAAGAAAAAAACTGTATAACGTTCTAACCGATAGCCTACGATTCTTTCTAAGCTAGTCTGGCTAAGGATAATTTTTAATTAGAGCCATATTTTAATTTAAAATTTTTTCCTGTACATTTTTTTTATATTTGTATTATGTAGGTGTTAATGTATTTTTTTGAAAGTTCATGTAACTTGGATTAACTTTGGATTAAACTAATTTAGTCAAAATGCGTAAATCTGGAAGTTTGACAATTAAATGACATGAGCTCAAGTTTCTTTAATACTTGGGAAAAAATTACTTATTATAACTTTATTAGTAGGTACAAATTATAAAGTAAAGCAATATAATTTTCGTTTTATTTTTATTCATCTTGTTTTAAAATTAAGATAAGATTGGAATTTAATTGGTTGGAAATGATTATGATGCAAATGTTCTTCTCTCGTCAAAATAAATTCAATCAAATGAGGTATAAAATTATTCGTCGCAGCTCCGACGCATATGCTATAGCTTTGCTATCATAGAATTGCACAAATTTGCGGCTTTTATATTTCTTTAGGCTTATTAGAGTAACATAAAAGTAGGCATAGTGCTCAATGTTATCAGTTACAGTAAATGTTTCCGTTTTCTTTGTTTGCTAAATTACAGGTTTTGCTGCTGTTCTTTTATTGTCTCGAACTTTCTTTTTATCCCATAAAATCGAGATTGTGGTAGTGCCACTGTAAGAACGAATTGAGATATTATAAAAATACTACTATTAATGTGTGCAGTTAAATTTGAAATATAAATTAATTAATTTGCTCATTTTGACATTATATTAAGTTTTAACAACAAATCGAAATTTTTTCAAGATTCTTTGCTGTAGGTAATGTTTACTTATTTCTATTATACTAACTGAATACTATTGAAACTTTCTATAGCGTAATAATAATTGTTTGAATTTTAAAATAATCATAAATATGTTTTGCAGTAAATTTAAATTGATGATTTTAAACTCAACAACAATTTTACGCTTTATAATTTAAAAAGTGTTTATGGTAGGACGAGATAAGTTATATGAAACTTTGTCTGTATATTTAATTATAAGCATAAAATATTTTTAAAGCTGAATTAAAACTGGCATAATCATTTAAATTTTAATAACAAAAATTTGTTCTACATACTTAAAAGTTTTCATAAAATTATATTACATTCGATTAAAATTGATCACGATCACTCAAATTTACCAAAATTTATAACACGAACATAAATTACAACTAAAATTAAAATCACATTTAGATATATAATTATGGAATAATTATAAATGTACAAGGTAAACTATCTGAGTCAACTACTTACTTCAAGGGTCGGCATGTAGTTTGATCGTACTTGTGGAAAATTAGTCAACTCTGTGTGTAACTATAACATAACTTTATAATATATAGTTAACAATCTTGTTCACAGTATATTGCTACGTGATTTACAATTTAAATAAAATCTAATTTACTGTGTGATACAACAATCTTCTCCGAGAGTTGCCGTGCTTCAGCCTGCAGCTTCACACTTAGCAAATAATGAGTTATTTGCTTTGAAAATTCACACATCACAACCTGCAACCTACAATTTTGCTTTGTCAAAATAACCGAACACATTCGTTATTAATGATAACAAATTTATTTTCAAAACAAAATTAATTGAATATTCATGCATTATACTGTTAGAACAACCCTAATGAATGCAGACAGATGATTGAATTATATCGGTTAAATTATTTCAATATTCGGCAAACATTAGTCAACAATGAAAGAAAAATTAATTTTGACAATTAGTAAATTTCTGATGAACATTTAACATTTATTGAAAGCTTTAAAATTTTTAAAGTAGATTTTGGAATTATTATAGAATATTTTAAGGTAATGGATATTATGTTCTAATTAAATTTTTTAAATTAAAAAATAATTAATAAAGCTTATAATACTTCAAGGTGAGCCGAACTAAATTATAACATCACTCGGTAACAATAAGCACCTCTATTCTAAAGAGTAGTAAGCTAAAACCCGCATCCACTTGTTGGCTAACAAATGGGAGTTGAAAATGAAATATTAATTAGATTCTTAGTTTGTACTAAGTATAATTGCTCGGGCGTAGAAGCCTAATGCGTTAAAATTAGATATTATAAACAATAGTAATACCTCTTAGACCTGCAGGAACGTTTAAATAATTTTACAGGTCCAATAATCTCTCTTAATTGAAAACTGCATATTCTATAATGTATTCTAATAAATATAAATTTATATTTTTAAAAATGCGGACGATTATTTTTTGAAATTTTCAAAATGAAATTCTTTTTTCTTTCGTTTAAGTTATTACCAAATCTGTTGTTTTGTTTGGCTGCTTTAGACTCGTGCGATGTTTCTCAACAATGTGTAAGATATTGACTTTCAACTGCTTGTGTAATACAAGTGATGTACTTAACAACTAAAGAATTGTTAAAAATGTTATGTGGTACCTATACTACATTTTAGTAACGTTTCAAAGTTAATACCTGGTTCATTTAGTATGCCTACTTCAGATTATGCAAAACTATGTACAACCTATAATAATTAATTAATGCTTTTTCTTACAAATAATAATCTATGCTATGAATTTGGAAAATTCATTATTATTTATTTAAATTTACGGATATTGAGCTAGCAATGAAATATGTACATTTCAGTGAAAGACGTATTTCATTGTAGTACACTTTCGATACCGGTCGCTTTATCATAATTTAATCTCAGGAATATTAAGTAACTAATATGATTTTTAATTTTTAATAATAATTACTTGATTCGTAGAAACAACACAAAATAGATCAATACAACTTGCGGTTTGCATTTAAATAGATGACCGCTTCAAGAATACCTTTAGCGTTAGTTACCTTTTTCTTTACTTTTTCTTCTTTTAAATTGAGAGTTTTGACGTCAGGTTAGTTATTTGTCACAAAGAAAATACGTTTACTGCAAAGACTTCTTAGGTAACGGAAGACGAAACGTTATTAACCAATCTATGTATGTATAGACACATTTTTTATTCGGTAGTGAAAATTATTAATAACCGTAATTATTTTCTATATTTAAAATCATCAAAAAATGTACAAAATTTAAAAATATCAAAATTGTCTCTTGTGGTAGTTCGCAATCCTCAATTCTTATTAAAAAATTTATTGGTCAAGCCTGCGAATGTAAATTTGTAGCATTGAAGTTCTTTAGTGCCTCTTAAAATCTTTTTGCTTTAAAGCAATAATTATTGCGTTCATACAACGCTGTAAGTTGTATGTTTGACAATTTCAAGTTTGACAATTTGTAGCGTGAATTTTTTATATTATTTTCAATTCACAATTTGACAATAATAATTTTTTAAATAGCTTTTTGTATATTTTATCAAAAAAGTTATTAAATCGACTACATTATCATTTATTATAATAATATGCACTAAAGATTAATTAGCTAAGGTAGTTTTTTGGTTAGATTTTGTAATTTGTAAGGTTTGATTGGTACAGCAGTTTATCAATGCTCGCAGGAGCACCGAGCTAAGAAATTTCTTGAAGTCCGTTATACAAACTCGGAATCTCCGCTCTGTAATTCAATCAGCAGGCACATGAAGACATTGCTGTCTGTGGCTTGTTTATTCGAAAAATAGTTTTCATGAAATTAAAAAAAAATTTCCATTTTTCTTTACAATAATATGTTTATATACCTGTCTACTAGTAAGCAAACATTTTAGAAATTAAATATATTTACGAAAAACTTTTTGTAATTCATGATCTAGTCTCCTAGATTCAAATACTTCCACAAGTTCGACGTATTACTTTTGCCATAGTCGGTAAAGTATTTTCGAAGCTTTTATGATGTAACTACCAACTACTACATGGAAATTTTAATTTAATTATAATTAAAATTATAATGAATGATTGGAAAAAACTGCGCGATTTTCAATTTTCCAAAAGTAAAAATAACATATTTTTAATTGAATATACGTTCACTCATTATATTTTCAATCAAACCTTCGTTCCCAAGCAGAAATTAACAAAAAATGGCAAAATACGTAAGTATACATTTTATTTCTAATAATATTGTTGCATTGGGTCTTCAAATGAACGATATTATTAATAAACATCTTAAAGCGTTTAAGAAATATTAAAAATTAAAAGAACTTTTTGTAAAAGCTTGAATTATTAAAATATACATAACATAGGTTTAAGAGAGAATAATTGCTGTAATTAAAACAATGTAGAATCGACTACTCTCGGCATATTAAGAATTATACACTTCGGTTCCTATAAATTGTAAATAAATCCAAATTTTTATATAGAATAATAATATTTAATAACAGTAGAACTGATAGCGCTGCAGAATAGCATTAAAATAATTAAATATTTACGATGACATTTTAAGAAAGTTTTGAATTAAAACTCTCGATTTAATTTTTTAAGTTATAAGCGATGCAAAAAAGATTAAAACATAAATATGAAAATTAACGGAAATTAAAGCATAAACTGGAACTAAGAACAGTGGTAATCCTGAGTTTTTAATCATGGTTTTTACATTTTTATTACCTGGCTTACTTGTTAACAACTTTATTGGAATTTTAGTCTTAAAAATTAAAAATCCTGTTTAGTTTACGAATTAAATAAGATTTAGTAACAGGGTAAAACAAAAAGTCATAAAAATCTAACAATACTTTATGTACAATATAGTAAGCAGCTATTTATATAACTTGGGATAAAATTTGCCACTCAAAGTAAACCGAAATGAACAACATGCCATATCATGAAATAGATTATTTTTCATATTTTAATTTTTGAGTGATATTCAAAATCAACTTGGCACGGCTGAGTGAATCTATACTCTCACTGTACGATTAACCCTACATCGGGCCTAACAAATTCGAGTGAACATTTAAATGGATATTAAAAAAAGAATGTTTTAAATAAACTTCAGCATATCATTAGTAGCTGCCTAAAATATGATAACATACTGACATGTGTTCAGAAAGCTGTAAAAAGTTGAATGGATTGCCAATAGAAGGGCCTCGTGTTTCGCTAATTTGACATATTCATATTATATTGTAATGGTAATCGGCTTCAAATTGAATTATAAGCGTTGTAAAATATTGTTTTCAGCTGTTATTAACAACTGATGTATAGTTACATTTCAAAATAACTCGAGTAACTAATAAGACAGTAAGGATCGGATTTTTAGACATTTGCATATTTTTATTGTGTAAAGGCACGTAAAAAAATTTGGGAAAAAAGAGAAACACGTTTTACGCCTTTCTGAGTTATTTTATATACATATTAGTTTTATTTTGCCTATAAAGGCATATTTTTAGTTTAAATGCATATTTTGTGGTTTATTGCCTATAAATGCTTATATTTGCTTATGTTGGCATATATTTCGCATATTTAGAAAATTAAATAATAAAATTTTTGGTTTTAGCAACGGTTTTGAATTTTCATTTGAATTATGTGAAGCGATATTAGCTGCTAATATGTCATGGAACAAATTTCAATGCACAAAATTTTGTGAATTTTTCGAAAAATACTACAAACAGACTATTCTGGATAAATCGACGTTCAGAAAAAACTATTTGCCAAGGTGTTACGATTTAAAACTTCAATTTATTCGCGATGATTTCAATGAGCGTTCAGCAGCAAATACGATCGTTGGAATATTATCGTCGGACAAACCTGGAATCGGACATTTAATTGCGTGTGAAAAGCTAGAAAAAAACAACCCATGCAACTCGATCCCGTCTTGTAAACGATTCATTAAGATTACTTTGGCCAGATGATGGAAAAGATGAAAAATTTCGTATACTCCATAAATTAAGGCTGGGAATAATTTTGTTAAAAATTTGAAATATAAAATTTCTACTTCTGCCCTAGTGAGTGAACTTAACTACTTTTTAGACTAGTTTCAAATTTAAGAATCTACTACATAAATATCTTCAAAGTGCTATAAAACATGCATAATACCGATAATACAATAAATATTAATAATAAATAATATGTATACCCGCCTTCAATCTTCCAAGCACGCAATGGTTTATTTTAAGGAAGGAAATCAAACAAAGTCAAAAAACGTGGAAAATTGATTGAAAGGCATTGTTGAACGTTCTGGTAAGTATCGTTGTTATTACAATAATTTTTCTAAAACCTATTGAAGCTTTTTCATGTTGACACTTTATCCTATGCAGCCATATAAATTTCAACAGTTCTACATACTATAAGGTATTATGGCGACAAACTTGAATGGTATAAATTCTTAAATTAACCTAAAATAAAAGTTTTTTAAACAAATTAAAGTTTTTCAATAATGAAATTTGAGTTTTTAATCAAATAAAAATTAGATTACATCAAAGAAAACTCGAGAGTTTTTTCCTGCATTGTTGGGTTCTACATATGCTATATTTCGCTTGAATTATCATAATCAAGTGTTAAAATATTTTTCGACCAGTGTATAATGTTAATTAAATACATATAATCTACTGGGTTATTACAACAATAAAATTCAGCTGGAACAAAAATACGTAATTAAAATTAAATCAAAATTGTTTTATAAAATACATAGATGTGGATAGAAACAAAGAGTTAAGTTAGAGGTTAGCAACAAAGAAATTAACGTATGGCTATTTAACCGGCACTTCTTAGGCTAAAGCGTGATTAAAGTAATGTTGAAAAAGTTAATAAAATATCTGTTAATTTATAAATCTAAAACAAAATGTAAACATCTAAACAGAAGAAAAGAGACACCAAATATAAACACAAAAATGGGAAATCAATAGATGATAATATTAAAACAAAAAATCTGTTCGAAAACTAAGAAAAAATAATAAAGTGGGTGAGTACAGAGCTAAATAAAAAGGAACAGGTCATTAATTATAATTATTATGTAGCGCATCAGTTCTAGAAAGTTAAAAAGTACTAAAGAAATGAAAAAAACTGAATAAACTATAGGGTGGCTCGATTTCGATCCCTTTTATGGGGAAATCGGTAACCATTGGAAATATCGAAAAATGAATGACGCATTCTCGATCTCTTTTTTTGAGAAAAGCCTAATGGACAAAACCGGAGTTGGCTATCTTTTTTTGTTTTCGAGTTATAGCTAAAAATCCGACTATTGGACTTTTTGATAAATGTCGATATCTCGGTTGTTTTTAAAGTTTTCAAAAAAGTGTTAACACTTTCTTCAGGCACTTTTTTAAAGGCAACAAAATGGGCTAGAGAGATTTTAAATATCTAAGTTAGTTTTCGAGTTATAATATAAAGTTGTGTTTTTTTAAATAGAAACCATAGTTGAATGTAATATTTTTGAATAGAATTTTTTATCCTCTTTTCAATGATGTATAACATGTGGGGTCTATTATTACGGTTTCATCCCATTTTCTTAAAAAATGTAATAAAAATAAAAAATATCAAAAAATTAAATATTTGATAATAACTTTTTTAATAAAAAAATCACTAAAAAAATTGAAGCACGTAACAAAAATTAAAGTAAGTATTCAAATTGAAGTCCATTGTTTTCAATACATAAATTACATCTCTTCCTCACACTCTTAATTGCATTGTGTATGTAGACATTTGATACTGAATTAACACATTCTGTAAACTTTTGTTTTAGTTCGTCGATGTTATTACTTTTATTCTTATATAAATTGTCTTTAAGATAACCCCAAAAAAAATCTAATGGTGTCAAATCAGGAAAACGTGGTGGCCACCTCACCGGACCGTTAGTTCCTATCCAGTTGTTTCAAAAATTGCTATTTAGTAATTCTTTAACAATTCTGGAATTATGGGGTGGTGCACCATCTTGTTGGTAATACAAATATCTTTTTTCCAGCAAGGGTAGATTATCCAAATATTCTTTAACAATATGTTCGTTTAAGAGTTCATAATATCGTTGGCCATTTAGATTTTCTCTATACGTATTGTATACTAAAACACGATTGCCAACTAGAGCACACCACACACTAAAGCCGAACTGTCCTTGCATTTGGACATCAACAGTACGGTGAGGATTAACATCAGACCAATAGTGTTCGTTATGACTGTTAAATATACCAGCACTACTAATGTAAGCTTCATCTATCCAAATCACATGTTTAAAGAAATTTTCATCTTGTTGACATTTTAGCCCATACCAATAATTACAAAATTACAACCGTCTCTGAGCATCTCTTGGTTGTAGATAATGTTGTTTTTGTATTACATAAGGCCTGAATTTCTGTTTTTTTAGTATCCGCAAAGCTTTACATCTTGAAATTCCTGATTCAGTTTCAATTTGACGACTCGAAACTGAAGGATTTTCAACTACACCTGCAATTACATTAATGGCAGTTTCTAGAGCATCTTGAATATTATAATTTCCTGATCTAGGCTTGTTAAAATTTCCATAATTAATAAGATTTCCTTTCAATCTATTAAAAATACTGATCTTTGGTTGTCTTCTTTCGGGATAACTATTGAAATATGCTGCACTTGCAAGTGCATAAGCCATAAGCCATTTTATATTTACGTAAAATGACCAGTAAATAATAATATATTATTATAATTAATAATAATATATTATTATAATTAATAATAATTATTATTATACGTAGTTAATAATAATTATTTAATATAATAATGAAACAATGACAGCAATTCGCCAACAATTAAACAAACATTAACCTACTATAAAACATGTGGTGAAAATATTTTAGATGCCAATTTGGTAGTGTTTTGTTTTAAAAAGTTATGTGAAAACAAACGATCTTTAGTTTGAATACTTTACTTTTTGTTACGTGCTTCAATTTTTTTAGTGATTTTTTTTATTAAAAATGTTATTATCATATTTAATTTTACTTTTTTTTTTAAGTCCAATAATCGGATTTTTGGCTATAACTCGAAAACAAGAAAAGATAGCCAACTCCAGTTTTGCCCATTGGGCTTTTCTCAAAAAAAGAGATCGAGGATTCGCCATCCATTTTTCGATATTTCCAATGGTTACCGATTTCCCCATAAGAGAGATCGAAATTTTTTGTACAAAAATTTTAAAAGTAAGAACATGAAAATGGATTTTATTTTATCACGTACCTAGCTATAGTGTATTTATTTTACTAAACTCTTAAGAATAAAAAATCAATAGATACATTTAATGTAAAAGGTTGAGCCTAGTAAATAAAAAAGTCATATGTTGTCGTATTGGATTTTAATTATTGTTGAGTAGATCACAAATTAGATTATAGTTTGGATAAAAGTACTAACCGTAACCAAGAAAAATAAAAGCAATGAAATTGTAATAAATCTTAGGAATCGAAATCACATTTTTGTTTAATCTACAGAAACATAACTTTCGAATAACCAACATCTAAGCATACAACACAATTATAAATAATTGTGATTAAATTTTTTTCTTAAAAATTACATAAAATATCAATTTATAGTCGATTGCTGTAAGATATTATGAAAAATGTTGACGGCGCATTGATGGTGTAAAATATATAATGATAAGAACAAATCCTGCATTCACATTACGTAAATATTGGAATGTAATTAAAAATTAATTAATCATCGAGAAAGCGAAATAAGTTAAAACTAAATTAAATTTAAATGAATAAGTACTGAACTGCTTTTCTTGATTTGCGCTAGTAAAATCCGTTTAACTTTTAAGCAAATATCTCAAGTATGACTGACCTATTTTTCTATTCATGTTGTATGAATCAGGTGCCTTATTGCACCCATTAATTGTCACACATTAACTACAAACTTTGCAATATTTTCTACTATTATAAATTTCAAGCAGATTGCGTAGTATTTCAGTTACTTCAGTCACTTACAACTAGGAGAAAAACAAAAAATAATAAAAAACAAGAAATTATATTCAAAGCAATTGAAAAACTAAAAATTACATTTAAAAAAATTATTATGAATTGAACAATAAATTTATTGTTTAAATAAGATCAAACGCAACCGTCATTTTCAATTTATTACTAAATTGATGGTAATTTTAAATAATCGGAAAAAATTCGGCACAAATTAATTTGGTTAGCATCGGCATTGCCTCATTTACTGCAACTACATTATTAGTTTTATTATAAAAAAAATCATAAATTGATAATATAAATTTCAAACAAATTAAATAAATTACATTAATAAACAAATTTTAAATTAATTTTGTAAATTTGTAAATTTTATAGAATCATTATTATTATATTAGCGTAGTACGCATTTTACAAATCAAAGGAAACGGTTAACATAAATTGAAAGTTTTAATAGTAGTAGAAGTAAGCTAGGAAATGTGCAACGCATGTTATAGGTTCCATTCTATATTATCCCTTTCGAGAAAATCTAATTTAAAGTAACGATCACTCTGCTACTACTAAGGCAATACAAATTAACCTTTGGGTGGGTACGTGGGGTCTTTTGAGACCCCAAACTATGAATTAAAATAAGAATCTCCATTTAACTGCTAGGACAACTCTATTAAATCCTTACAAAATATAAATATTTTGGCAATTTAAATACTTAAATTTCTTAGAAGTGGTAAAAAAATTTACAATAACGAAATAAATGTTCAGAACAAATAAAATAGACTTAAACTGAATTAGATATTGTAAATAATTTAAGAAACAGCTACGTTACTTATGGGAAAACTTTAGTAGAAACGTATCATTAGTTTTAATAATTAAATAATGTAAATAAATAATTGTACGTATTTGTGATTCTCTTAAGCATACTAAAAAATATAATTTAAAATTGATTATTTAAGTACAAATTTTGAAACATGCGTTAATATAAAATTGTCTTATGTAGTTTTTAATAATACAAGTCAAATTCATATAGAAATTATTTTCAACTTAGGTATGAAGAAACTAAAACTTATTAAATTATTATAATTTAAAGTTTCTTAGCTTAATACTTAAACTCAATAAAAAATTTATTTTAGCAAAATTTGTATTAACATTAAAATAGAATTTAAAATTAATAAATCACTCTCCAATTTATTTTACATCAAAAAATCTTTTAAAGTAAAATTGGATGCAATCATTGTGCAATAATTATATTGTAAAAGAACGGAAGAATGTTAAACATTAAATAATGTTAAATGCCAATTCGATTGAGAGGTTAAAATAAAATGCAGTATTTCAATATAACTTAATTATTTTAAATTGTTCGATTTTTCTAAAAACGTACTATCGTTAACTACAAAACCTTTAACTATTAAGAAGAATAAGATTAAGAAAGCAGCTCTATAAATAGCAGTTAAAATTATAAATTGAATTAAATTGAATTTACTAAATACAAAACTCCAAATAAAATTAAAACTACTCTACAGAGGTGTATTTAGCGCGACCGCAGGTTCCTGCTCTATAGTCTGCACGTGTGTACTGCTACACAGTATACTGCTCGGAAATAATTTAACTTTTTAATATTTAATAAATAAATTTTTTAACTTGCGAAATAAAAAATTAAAAAATAACAACAATTTTAACATTCTTAAAAATCGTTTAATTAACTTGTTCATTCTAAGATTATTTAATTAAATAACTTTTTAATAGTTATAAAGGTTTATAAAAGAATCCGCAGACTTATGTCTTTCGTCATAATTATTATGCACAACCGTTACAAACTATTTGCGGAAGTTTAAATAAAAAAAGCATAAAAAGTAAATGTCCAGTAATAAAAAAAAAATAAACAATAAAATTAAAATAAGCTTTTTAAAAACGAAAAAATAATTCCACTAACAAGTTTTCTATAATCTAAATCTTAATTTTGTTTTTACTTTATACAATACAAATATTATTAAACAAAGGAGCTACAACTTTCCTACTTACTTAGTATATAAATACTATTGCAGCTCCCCGACTAGTAGTATTTGTATTGTATAAAGTAAACTGAACTCAACTGAATTGATTTGAGATTTGGAATATAAGTAGAATACCACTTATTTTTTTCTTCTTAAAGAACTTATTTTTCTAATCGTTTATTTTTTAACTATTTATATTTTAGCGATAAAATTATAACTAAATGCTAGTTCACAATGTACTTAAACATAAAACGTGCGTAAGCATAACATAAGCATAAAACATAATTTTGACATAAGCCGCAAAAGTGTTCACAATGAACATAAGAAATATATGACATATATATAAACTACATAAACGAATAAACTTTCAAACAACTTTCAAACTTTATAACACAGGTTATGTTTATGTCAATTTTGTCAATTTATTTCAACTTATGATCAAACACTACTAACTTCAAACCACAAATTTCACTAAATATAACAAAATTTCAATCTTACGTACGAACGTAAGCCAAACATAAGATCAACATAAACATAAGAATTTCGTAGGTACACTGTGAACACTTACGTTGATTTACTACTAGTTCAACTTTATGTCTTATGTATGTGTTATGTTTATAACGCATTTTTATTTGCTTTTAGTAAATAAACAAGTGCAGAAAATGTTAATTTCGAGCCATATTTGTTGATATTACCATTTTCTGTTCATTTTTATTCAGATTACATTTTATTTTTTTATTTTGGAAAGGTCCTGCCTTGGACGTAAAGCCGCATCGACAATTCTTAAGGTAATTAAGCTAATTACGTTAGTTACGCTACGTAATTAAGGTAACGTCAGCTACCAAAACTCATCGCTTGTGACTTTTTCTGTTATAAATAATATGTTTTTATTATATAAAGCATATGTTTAGATTTCTCTTCCGTAAATAGCTATGAAACATAACTAATTTCATCGTTATTAGATATATCTTAAGATTGATGTTAGTTATCGCCAAAAATATGCATAAAAAAAATTAATCTTAAATTGACAATTAACACCAACCTGAAAACAAAATAAAAATAGAACTACACTTGTTTTTTAAAATCTTTTAATAAAAATCTTTTTGTACGAAGAAATACTACAAAAATTGTTTGAGTTGAATGTTCTTTAGGTCGGAGGTTTCTTAAAATTTTTAATTTTGTTTAATTTTGTGAACTTTTAAATAAACATACAAATTTGTATAATTTGTAAGAATTCTGGTCGCAGGTTAACTAATTTTCTACGACTAAACTATTAAGATATAATAATAGGGACATAACTATAGAAAATTAAATTTTTTATTAAATTATTTAAGATACAACATTATTCTTATGAATTTCATAGTATTTGTTATAGCTTTTTCAGCATTTTCTTTTTTCTCAACCTTCCCGACAAATGGTTCTATTATGTATGTGTTGAAGTGTTGTGAAGTCACAGAAGAACAAACAGACAAACATACTTATAACTTCAAACTTATAAATTTCTCTTTTAGGTCGGGGGTAAAAATAGAATAAAAATCATTAAATAGAAAATAACTTAAAAAAGTTTTTAGAATTTTTTAAGTATTTATGTGGTATTTAGTAGTATGTGATGTATAAATAATAAAACCTAACAAAATGTTTAAAATAATAAATTTTAACTGTTAAGTAAATAATTACATATTACAAAGATACATAATATTTAAAGAAACCAAAATGACAATAATTCACATTGAACAGGGTTGAACTTAGAAATATTTGAATAAACAAGAAATTAGAAATCTGAAAAAAATTATGCTATAGAAATGAAAAAAATTACTAAAAATTAGAAAAACCTGTAACATAATATAAAAGCTTTACCCTGTTCAATGTGAATTATTGTCATTTTGGTTTCTTTAAATATTATGTTTCTTTGTAGTATGTAATTATTTACAGTTAAAAAAACAGTTAAAACAGTTAACAGTTAAAATTTATTATTTTAACATTTTGTTAGGTTTTATTATTTAAAAATTATTAATTTAAAAAGATGATTTGGGTTTTTTTTTTCAATTTAAAAAAATAAATGGAATTTTGTTATATAAATGTTGGTATAGTGTAAAATTAATAATCATTATAAAAATTACAGGTTTTGTTTTCGTGTGGCGTCACGACATTTCCACCTAAAAATAATCCTAAGAGGAGAAATTTCACTCTAAGTCTCTAAAACTTATTTTGATTAAAAATTTTTTTAAATTTTTACAGGAACCTTTAAAAAATCGCATAAAAAAATTAACTATTTTTCTTCCTGGAAAACTTCGCTGTAAAAATGCGAAAAATATTTAGGTTTTGAAATTTCTAAAGATTTGAGAGTGAAATTTCATCTTTTAGGATTGTATTTAGGTGCAAATTTCGTCGGATCAATCGTGTAATTTGTTTCTTTTTAAACAAATTTCTTTTAGCCTCATGTTGATAGAATAAATAAAGAGTAAGATATTTTAGTTGTCACAAACCCTTAAAATTGTGAGAACTTTGTCAAGTATAATTTATTGTCATCACGCGAAAACGAAAAACATTACAATTTTAATAATAGTGCTTTTGAACTACTTACATAATTATTAGGTTAATTACACAAAAAATCAATTTTTTTATAACGGTTAAACAAACAAACCAACCGAAATGTATGACCATGAATTTTTGCAAAGAGTGCCATTATTTTCACAATATTATTTTGTGTAAAAAAAATTTGTTTTTCTTTAGAAAAACACTTAAAATGATTTTATTAAAACAGCGGCTATTTTGGATCACAATACAGCCCAAATGTGGTACTGTCTTTAAAAATATTTGAGGTTCAAACAGCTGCTCGCCCACAATACCCCATTTTGTTAGTTTTTGACACACTTTGGCAAACTTCGGTTAAACTTCTTCAAAGTTCAAAATTCAAAATTTTAACTCCCCTTGTTTAAGTATATCTTCCACTCAGATCGACGCGGCCAAATTCGCGTCAGCGTATATTTTGATCCAAGATCTCCAACGCCCGTTACTCACTCACCAGATGAAGAAGATTAAAGCGCCTACGGCGCTAAATGCTTCGCATTGCCATTCCGCTACGCTACGCTGTCTTTAAAAATGGTTACAAACAACGTACTAAGTGGCAGCATTATGTATTTTACAAATAACTGTTTTGTAACGATTTTTCCTATTTTCCAGTTTTACAAGAACAATTTTATTTATAGATGCTATCTAACTGATTATTTTTAATAAATTACTCTTTTTCATTTTATTACCATGTGAAAAATTGTTTATATTGATATTAAAATGGATAAAATATTAAATTATTTAAATCTAAATAATAGAGTAGTTTTTAAATTATAACTTAAATAATATTCGTTACAATACATAAAATGTTGATAATACTTAGCAGCACTCTCTATATCCTAGCTTTAGAAGCTAATGTAAAAATGTAAATTTTCCAGCTGTAGCTTAGATACAAACCTGTTCAAATATCGGAAAATGGGAAACTGTTACTGTATTACAGAAACCCTCATTGTAAAAAGGAATTTTAGAAAAATTATTTTAAATAAGTTTCCTCGCAAATAAAATTTTCTATTTATTGTTAGCCAAATGTAGTTTTAATATAGTAATATTAAACATTATATTAATATTAATAACTTGCTATCGTCGTAATGTACAATATACATTAATTTAATGTCTGATATTAGCTTACTTAAATAATTTTAATGAACTTTCAAGTTACAAAATTATGTATCATTTGTGTACTTGAATTATTATTTAGTTAACAATGTTTTAAATCATTTTCAGAATACGTACAAAGTTGATAAAAATTTATTTTTCGTACTAAAACTGCTGAAAACTTCGACTCGGTTTCTTACATTTAATTAATATTTTCTTAAAGATTAAATTTACTGAAAGAAGACTAAACGATTGCAATAAAAACCTAATTAAATTATTAAATTAGTTAGTCTCATCGTAAATAAAAATCAATATATAACGGTTTAGTTCAGCAGAAAAACGACAGAGGCGCGCTAGACGAAAGTGAAAATGTCGACTTCCCGATCATGAAAATGAAAACATCGACTGTTGAAAACATTTGCTTCTGAGCTTTCATTCAGTCACATGTTAACTAGACATGTCCTTCTGTTAAACGAGCGGCTTAAAACTTTTGTGTTACATTTAAATTTTAAATTAGCTCAAATATTAGTTTTATTTAAACGAATAATAATAAATTTAAATTTTATAAATAAAAAATGAATATAAATTATTCGGCCGTTTCGTCAATTCTAATAAAATGTCAACATGCTTTTTGTGCACATGCAACTAGTTTCTGTAATTATAATTATTAATGACTTAATGCTGGACATATAAAGTATAAGTATAAACTGCACAATTAAAATAAGTGTAATTAGTTTTATTCATATTAGTACATATCAGAGCAACCGTAAAGGATACAATTTACAAAAAAATTAGTATTTTTGATACTATTCATGTTTAATGTTGATAGAATTGTGATTCATATATTTACTAATAGTGTTATCAGTAATTATTATTGTTGAATGTTAACTACTTATACATATATAAAGTAGATTTTACATAAATGTGCTCAATTAATGTAATTTTGATAGTATTTGGGTCCACTTATATTATTTAATAAAGACCAAATTGTAATCGATGTGCCAACAATTTATAAAGTACTCGAGAATTATTGAAAGTATAAAAGAATCAAACATAAAATCTAATTTAAAGTTTTGATAGAATTTTTGTCTCAAATTTTCTTTGAAACTAGTCAACGAAAAACCAATATAACTTTTTATTATAACCGCTTTCTTGGAGTAAATAAAATAGAAATTTGAACAGATCTTTGATGTTAATAATAAAACCTAAATCTTTCGAATGGTCGTATCTGTCAATGTCTAAAAATTAGTAAGCTACCAATTTTATAATAATATATTTTAAATACTACACTTCTTTAACAAAATAAAATATTATGGCAACCGACGTTCCAAAACCTGTGATTGCAACTGTGAGCGGTGCTCAAGGAGCACTACCTGAAGGAGAGATGGATGCACTTTTGTTGGGTCGCACGAGGGTGAGTAATTGATGTGTTAAATATTAATGTATTGTAGTAAGAATAACTAGGGTATAAACTAATATGCTATAGATTTTTCATTGAAATAACAGAATTTTCAGAACTTTATTACAAGTTTATTACAAGTACACACTATATAATTATTTTTGTATACCGCCTGACACATGTTTCACTTTTATTTAAGCTCATCTGATGGATGGCACATTTAACTAATAGTACAATTCAAATAGTAAAATATAAAATTAAGCTTTTGCTGTTCAAAAATTTTTTTCATTCATAATACTAATAATACATCAAAAGCGTTATCTGAAATTTTGTGATAGGATTTTTAAAATAAGGAAGTTAATAAGTAAGCCAACTCATAGGTCAAGAATAAAATTATCTATTATATTATAAATTATTACGTTGTATAGTTAGTGCGTATCTTATTGTGCGATGTTAATTATTTTATGCGGACAAATTTTCAAGCCCTTTCGGAAGTTTGCATTCTAGGATATTCTAAAAGCATAATTTTATAACCATTTAATTAAGTTTCAGAAACGGATATATACTTCAGTCAAATTCCCTGTAGTGTGAATAAATTTTGGTGTTAACTTTACCTCTGGATCAAACGTAACTAAGCCAATAAATCCAGCAAATCTCAGAAATTTCAATACCTAGGTAACAACATTATGAGCTATAAGGCAAAATGACATGTTTCAAGTTTGTATCAAATTTTTTTGTCTTTCTCAAGTGTGAATTTAAAATATTCAACCGACATATTTATTTTATTACTTAAATAGATAATATTATAAACCTTAAATCGATAATTTATTAACGCTATGTGTACTAGTTAAAATTTTTGTTTGTGCAAAGCATTAACTGCTTTTGAACAAATCGATTTTATTCATTTGCGCTATTATGTATCATACGTGCAAAATAAAGTTCTAAAATTTGTTTCGTCACACATAATATAATGAAAATTTGATACCCACTCAATAAACCCATAAAGTCGAGAGAAAATCTAAGAGACGTATATTTCAGATTGAAGTGTCTAGAGAGATTATGAGCGACACTTCAGAACCTTCTCAGTCAAGCGTGCAATGTGGAATTTCGTATTTCTTAAAGTAAAGCTACTAACAAATCGCGTTAGTGGGGTATAATTTATTTAATATTCAACCACCGCATTCCAAATAGGTAAATCAGACCTTGAGACTGTTTACTGACATTTTGCATTACTTTAGAATAAATTTAATAAAAGTTGATGTTTATATATACAAAATTTGCTCGCATCATAATTCTTTTATTCTATTTGAAGAAAAATATATTAAATTATTACATAAATAACGTCGTCATATTATGAAAAACAATATTTTTTTTACAGTAGTGTGTCTTTGTAATTTTTATATAAATATATAGTATTTTAAAATCTCCTGGGTAAAGATTGACTATTTGCCAAATACATCAGATGTGTGTTGTATGTGTCAGATGGTTTTCTGATGTTTTTCTTTTGTGAATAGTACTGCAAAACTTACAAAAACAAAACTATATTCTAATTATATTATCAGATTAAGATTTGCTATACCCGGATTTTACAAAATTATATTTATTTATTTAAAACATTTTTAACAAGCGTTTATAAATATTCTTATAAATAAGAAGTCATAAATTGGAATTCAATCATAACCATGAATTTTGCAAATTCTTAGCAAACTTAAAATGTATAAGTGTTAAATTAAAAAAAAAAAAAATGAAGAAATTTTAGTTTCCATCATAATAGAAAAATCTTAAATCAAAAACTTTAGAAAAGATATCTGAATGGCTGTAGATGCTTGAACAACCTCACAATGCTGGGTGTGGGAGTATTTCCATCAGGCATATACAAAATTAAATTAAGTAAGTTTTAATGGGCTTTGTACTTGCAATGAAGTGCTCGACTAGCTGGCCTATGTCTAAGAGCACCGTTACCATATCACCGAAAGCATTCTATAAACTTCGACCTATCTACGATACATTTCAGACACATTCTACATACAAAAAATATTTTATTTGAATTAATCCTAAAGATTAATTGGTACAATAAAATTGATTGATTAGTTAAATTTTATTATTTTAAAATGACATTTGCATATTAAATTGAGAATTGAAGTGGTGTACATTAAGGGCTATTGAATGTAATCCAATAACATAAGTTATCAACTGGATGGGTTGCACAGACATTAAATATTCGTATGTTAGCTATAATTCAAGTCAACTAATTTATTTTGTGTGCATTCTAGTTGCACCAAGTTTTATTAACTCTAACCTAGGCTAACTAATAATTACAACAAAGCAGCTTATGTAGATATTAAATTTTATAATTCATTTATTTTTATAAACGTACTTATAAAAAATTTAATCTTAAAACTTAAAGTACTTATCATATACAGTCTCTGGAATACAAAGTTTCTTTTAACAAAGAGTTTCTTTATCATAAAAAGGATTTTAATGTAATCTTTCTGTAATAATAAAATTTGCAAATATGTAATCCGAATAATTATTTAATGTTTACTTCAATATCAAGTTCTATCTTTTTTCTAATGTAGCAATACTAGGCAACCTGATAAGTCCCTGAAAAATGGAACACGGAAACAATTTTTTTGGCTAAATTCGGTTTTATTTTTCAACATACTCTCCTTTTAGATTCATAAAAGTCCAACTTTTTTTTACTGTTCAAGTAGTAGTCGATTGAAAGTTTCTTAAAAATATAGGCTTTATCTTCAGCTATGAGCTCCTCATTTGAGTAAAAACGCTTACGAATGAGTCATCTTTTCAGGTTTAGAAACAGATAAAAGTATAGCTGGGTGCCAGCTCTGGCGAATACGGTGGTTGAGGAATCAATTCAAATGAGATTTTGTGGAATTTTGCTTGTTCAACTAACGATGAATGAGCAGGCGCATTGTCGTTGATGATAAAAGATTCTTTTCCCTTTAAATGCAGGCGTTTTTTGGTGATTTTAATTTTTAAACAATTCAATAATGATTAATAATACGCACCAGTTGGCTTTACCTTTTTCAAGTTAGTCAATAATTATTATTCCATGCGCATTCCAAAATACGGGGGCTATAACCGTTCCAGCTCATTGTTGCGTTTTCTTACGCTTTGAAATACTTTCACCCGGAGAAATCTGTTATTTTGACTTTGCTATATAGTAATTGATTTATATTTTATCTATGGTTAAAAATCGGTGCAGAAAGTCTCTCGGATTACGCATAAACATTGTAAAGCGAAGTTGTTCTTGGTCGGCTGTGAGCAAACGCGGGATCTAACGCGCGCAGAGTTTTTTTGTGCCCAAAAATACATGTACGATATTGCCTACACGTTTCATTAGCATGCCTAAAACCTCAGCTAGCTACCTTAATTTTACTTTGAGTCATTCAAGATCATATTATGGATTTTTTTGATGTTTTCTGGTGTAGTGACCTCATACGGGCGTTCAGAACGTTCAGCACCATCGGTGCTCATACGCCACAACGAAAATCAGTAAACCGCTTATGAATCGTTCCAATCGATGGTGCAGAGTCAGGGTAATACTTATCCAGCTTGGCTTTGATTTCGGTTATTGTTTACTTGAGTAAATAGTAGTGTTTAATCAAAACTCAAAACTCACTTTTTGCCATATTCAAAAATACTCGTTGGTTGGTAGCTTCTCAGTGCTGTAACTTGTAAATATGTAATGATAAATTGCTGTAATTTTGAGATGTCCTTTAAAGGATGAAGTTTGTCAAAAATAGTTCACATTAGTGCATACTAACGCTATTTCTTAGAATTTTCAGAGAGTTATCAGGCTGCCAGTGTACTATTCATTGCGGATATTTTTGTAACGTGTTGTATAAAATATTTTACATCAAGTAAATTTAAAAGTAAACAAGTTAATTGAACGTTAAATATAATTTTATTTATTTATATTTTATAAGCTTTCGATGAGTTGTGTCATCTAAAGGTCATATTAATATTATGTGGTTTTAATATTCGTTGTAGTTTCTCGCTTAGTCCTCTGACGTAAGGCATGACTGTGAAGTTAGATGTTTCTTTCTTTAGAGTGCTACCATTGTAGAGTTTGTTCACACGGTCTTTAACGATTTTCAGCACAAGTTTTTTAGGAAATCCATTTTTAAATAGTGTCTCTTTAGCTATATTTAGTGTTTCTTTCCGGTATTCGCCGTGTGTTAATTTTAGAGATCTATCGACAAGGCCTATGGCGGTGCTAATTAATTGGCTTTTGTGATGGTAGGAGTTGGTCAGGAAGATATCTTAACTTTAACTCCTACCATCACAAAAGCCAATTAATTAGCACCGCCATAGGCCTTGTCGATAGATCTCTAAAATTAACACACGGCGAATACCGGAAAGAAACACTAAATATAGCTAAAGAGACACTATTTAAAAATGGATTTCCTAAAAAACTTGTGCTGAAAATCGTTAAAGACCGTGTGAACAAACTCTACAATGGTAGCACTCTAAAGAAAGAAACATCTAACTTCACAGTCATGCCTTACGTCAGAGGACTAAGCGAGAAACTACAACGAATATTAAAACCACATAATATTAATATGACCTTTAGATCCACTAATAACATCGGACAACTTTACACTAAATTAAAAGATCCCGTCCCTACAGAAAAAAAGTCAGACCTAATATATAAAGTCGAATGCACAACTTGTAAATTGGTATATATTGGGCAAACCAACCAATGGCTTCAGAAGAGAATGAGTGGACATATCTCTAGTATCCGTTGTAACAAACCCGAATCTACTGCTATAGCTAAGCATATACTCGTCGACGGACATAATGCAGACTTCAAAAATGCTAAAATTTTAAAATCAGTTAGCAACTATCAAGATAGACTTCTGCACGAAATGATATGCATCAAGAAAGAAAAGAACTCCATGAATAGGAAAACCGATATAGATGGCTTGAGCAATATCTACAGCCATCTACTTGTCTAATTTCGTTCACGTATTGGGGTTAAGTTTTTCCTACTTTGACGGAAACTCAATTTAGGTTGTTCCTTAACCCACGATCATATACTCCTTGGCTTCAAGATTTTTAGATCACAGATCGTTCAGATGACAATACGTTATTTTGCGGTTTCCATGTTTTTGCTTGTTATTATTCTGACGAAGATGACACAACTCATCGAAAGCTTATAAAATATAAATAAATAAAATTATATTTAACGTTCAATTAACTTGTTTACTTTTAAATTTACTTGATATAATTATCACAAGTTAAAAATTAATATATTTAAAATATTTTACTTTTTAAGATACTTAATGCTTGTATAATTATAAGTATCTAGTAAACAAAATTAGTTTTGTTAAAATGTGCTGTATAATAGATTTGAGTGTATGTCCACTATAAATAATATCTTATATACTTCCAATTTTTTTATATTTTTAAAAATATTATATACTTCACTGCATGAAGCTTGTAAATCAATTTTGTCGAACTGTAGCGATTTTGATTTGTTACTGCAATTTTATAAACTACTTCCGAACTATATAAAATTGTGACAGGTTTATATTATACAAGTTTTTATTACATATGTATACGTATATTTTCTTGTTGTAAACTAAAAATATGGACTTCTGCAGCAAATAAAAAATTATTGTAGTAAATTAAATATCATAAAAAAAAACGGAAGAGAAGTTATTCATTTATTATAACTGTCAAATTAGCACTTTAATAAAAATTATTTTCAGAGATAAAAAGGAGATTAAAAATACAGATTACTAAACGAGTAGACAAATTTAAGCACGAGAATATTAACAATGTCATCATTAGAGCATTCAAAAATATATAATATCCATTACACAACAATTTGTATGAAAATCGTTGCGTAATAGAAACTGCTCTAATAGTGAACAAGTTGGCAATAAATAACGTTTTTCTAACAAAATTAGATAGTTCTTTATTTACCTGAGAATAAAACTATTTTAAAAAATTGAAAATTTTCCGCTTACATAAATTCTCCCAAAGCAATATACTACATGAAATAAAGTTACTTTGCCTTGTTTAAATTACCAATTGTTTTATAATTGCTTTCTAATTAATTTACTAGCTAGTATTTAATTAAACATTAATTATTATTTATTTTTATATTGTCTTATAAATTTTATAATATTCCTCGAACAAGTGTACGATTAACACTAGTGCATTTTGAAATGTTTTATAAAATTTATTTATGACTCGATAAATTACATACCTTGTGTTTTATTTACCATTAATAACGGTTTTAGGTATCTACATTTACGTTGTTAAAGTTATTTCCATCTACTAGCAGTGCAATATAATTTATAGCTGAACATAGAGGGAAAATAATATAGTATGTATAATAATTGTGCCTATAATATAAAGCTTGCAATCATAAATTAAAGAAAAACATATTGATAATATTGATTTATTAAGAAAAAATGTTAAGCATTTTGTGTTTCTATGATTGACGAACAAGCGTCAAACGATTTGCAGACAAACTACAAAAATTACATTTGTTCCGAATAAAACATCTTATTTCTTTTTCGAAGTTAAAAAAATAACATCTTTTAAATTTAAATAATATTACTTTTGTTGGCGTTAGAATCAAAATATCATTATTTAATATTAATAGGTTATTAAAATAAATTAAATATTAACCAACCTAAAAAAACTCATTATAATACATGTATTTCATGGTGTTAATATTCTCGACACTTAAGCGATAGCAATTTTAAAAAAAATGAAAACTTTTTCAAGTTAAAAAGTAAACGGTTTCAAAAAAACAGTTTTTAAATTAAACATTTTTTAGTAAATCTTTTAACAAGTTTTTACTAAAATTTACTTCAAATTTATGCGAATACATATCTTATAACATCTCTTTATGTAAATACGAAAAATAAATTGATTTACTAATAAAATGAAAACTTAAATTCAAATATAATTTTCAATTTACGTGATATTCAAATAAGTAAATCAATTTATATTTTTGTGTTTGGAAATATTATCTTGTACTAAGATTGTACTAGTATCAATTTTAAGTAAATATCTTATAATATTTATACTTCAGCTATTGAGAAAAGTATTTATTCAAAAACAATTTTTCTATGGGTACTTTTCTATGAGTCGAACCTAGCAATTTTGCCTCTGCAGGCGATCGATTCAAGAAATTTATTTATGTCTTAGTACTATAGGTAGTTATATTTCAGTAATACAAGTGCCATTTTAGTAACCAAAAAAAAAAATTTTAAAACTCTGTTTTAATAATAATTGAATTATGTAAAATTACAGAGTAGTCTCTCAGTTCTGAATATACGTATTTCACAATAGTATTTTACAGTACAAGTTAAAAACAGGTAGATTACTTAATGTGTAAATAGATTTAAGCACGAAAGGCTAAGCAAGTGCACAGACCCTTTAAGTTTAATAACTATTTATTACAAGTGATATTCATTTGATTCAAACTTTGCGTGAATATATGTAATTACTTATTATTAATAGTTTATTATAATGTACATTAATAATTAGCAGCTTGAATAACTATTCTCTTTTTAGCTGCAATTGAATGTTAATTTGGCTTAAAAGATATAGAAATATAGCAAATAAAAGGTATTTACATTATCTTTATCATTAATAATAAATAATATGGTTAAGGTTAATAATAACATGTGATATTATTTTTTTTTATAAAATTAATTTTAATTAATTAATTTATTAATAATAAATATTAATAAAATAATATTAAATTATTTTCTTACAATATAAAAAATTGGAAACCTGCAAATAATAACAAATTCGACAAGAAGGTCACTCAAAGCTAAACGTATCCTTAATTTTGTCATAGAAAATTGAGTATACCAGTTTAAAAAGTTGCTAAGTCTAGTTTTTAAAAAACATTAAATAAATTGATAACAATATTGTCCTCTATTAGAATACACCATAATTGTCTTTTAAGACTGCTTTAAACCATTAGAATTGATAACTGAATAAATTCAATAAGATAACATAATGCAAGAACTGACAGTTTTTTTGCGATTATCACAGTTCGACTTTTGATGTAGATGGCCACTTTTGTAACTGAACTACTCAAATTTGACACGGGATAGGAAATGCAATAAAATGTACAGACAGTTTACATTTACGATATAAAAAATTTAAAACCTATTCAAAATAACTGTAGGTTTTTAACTGTCAGTTTTTTTGAACCAATTATAATGCATAATTACAATGTGCACTTAATTTTGACACCAACAGTAGATCCCATTAGTTGCTTCGTTAAAGCAGAAATAAATGATGACATTTCTATAGATGACATATTTTAGAACATTATATTATAATACGTATAAAGTCTATCAAAAAATTATAATTACTTACATAATATAATTTTTTAGTCAGCAATGCATTTTAGATTTATTAGATCTATTGTTATGAATAGATTTTCAAATCAATAGTTTTTAAGTTTTTAACTATTGAATTTAAAATATTTCACAAGTTAATAATAAATTTATATATTATATTAAATAGATTTTCGTGCTTGCTTTTGACTCTCATCGTCAGTAACTGCACTTGTTCATTATAAAAATCTAATATTAATCTTTAGGCTTTCTATTTAGGTTATTAGCATCCTACTAAAATACATTATTAGTGTTCAAAGTAACAATATTGCCAAGAATAGATATTCTGACTTATTTTGAAATGTCAGGACCAAGTCATCAAATAAATGCAATAAAATATGTGATTATTAAGAGGTTTCGTATAGATAATTAAAAAAATTACCAAACTCGGTTTGCGGCCTGTCTTTCGTGGATAATATCTTCTCTCTGTAGTTCAGTATGTGTAAGGAGAATTACTTAATACAATTTTAAATAATAATAATAATATCTGTATTTGGTAACATTTGCCATTATGTGAATTACAAATATAATTCCAAATAATAATCAAATACAAAAATAAAAATTGTTTTTCTTCTTTCATAAAATACATAAATAAATTCAAAAGTAACACATTCTTTAACCTTTCAAAATTTAACAAATTTGTTTCAAACATAAGAGACACATTTATTCCAAATAATATTAGAAAACCAGTATTGTTTGAAATTTATTAAAATTATACAAAAGTAAATAATATTTCTGTGTACACGTAATGTGATGATGCCAAGGTGATTTTGGGTTGGGTTAATATTGTTAATGAATTTGCTAATTATTTTAGTACATTGCATAATAATGACAGAACATTGAAACGAACAGACATTGAAGCTGTTGATAATTACGTAAACATTGGTAGGGTTGTATTTGGTGATGTTTGTGTTGAACCGTGTCGAGAGTATTAGAAAATCGGCATTGTAAGACGTTTAAAATGATGAGTAGCACGTTAAATGTTTTTACAATTTAAAAAATCTTCTAATACAATTATGGTAGAAAAAGTTGTATAAATTGTCGTGTTTTGAAACCATAAAAATCATAATTTTATTATTTTGTAAATTATTTTAAAGTTTAATTTTGTGTTATTATTTATTTATTTATAATATTATATATAAAATTGTTAGTTAAAAATGTTTGCTATGTAAATAAGGTGAGGAGAACAAAAAAGATAAAGTGAAGAGAGTGGGGCTTAAATAGACAGACTTAAGCTGATGCCTTCGCGTCGAGTGGATAAACTGATGTTCGTTATTCCCAAAATGATAAGTTTAATTTTGATTATTAATTATCAAAAGTGATTAAATTTGGATTGGTGATTGTTTTATTCCATAATTAATTAATGCAAGTGAATAAAATTAAAAAGTGGAAGAATTTGGGATAATATTTGGTTATTTGTTGAAATACGTCGCAGCAAATTTGTTAGACCAGCTGAAATACCACATGCGGAGCGAGCGCGCACGTGAAGCCAAAGTCCAATACCACATAAAAGGTAACAAATTTGAGCATTTTAATTTACGATTTAAAAAACAATTTGAAGATCTCATAGTATAAATAAAAATTCTACCTGCCCTTGCAGGAAGACACAACTTTCACACTCTGGAAAAATCCAGATTTTTAAAAAAATAGTGAAGAGGCCCACGATGTTAAAGCTAAATGATTTAGGGCGGTGAGCGAGAGTGTGAATTCAATTGAATACTGCAGTACGGCTTCTCCGAAAAGAAACACAAATTAAAACAAAGCGTATTTATTAACTTCAAATACAAGAGATCAAAAAAAGTATAAAAGGTTGTCAATCGTTTACAATTATCGGCGTAGTTGGCAAAAAGTTATGACCAAAAAAATCGTCCTCAAACGAATGTTCGGGTGCACTGACAAACCATTGTCGAAAACTATGATGACACTCAAAAAATATAGTGTCGAATGAGAAATCAAAGCTGCTCGCAAAAGTGGCTCGTTGGGTTAGAAAAGAAAAACACTTACCCGGGTAATTACAAAGTTTATCAATACAAAATTTTCCACCTAACGAAAACCAACAGCTTATGAAGTGATGCAAGTAATCGCAATCGTTGTCCAGCTCTCGAACTTTGAAAAAAATGACGTTGAGCCGTTAACGCTTGGAAGTCTGCAGTACTCCTGCACTTGAACCAAAAAGGAGGAACTCTGGGAGTCACAACTTCGAGACGTGATGTAAGGTAAGGAGAAATGAAGAATCTTCAACTGCGTTGAAAATTTCCGTCCGTAATTAATCAAAAAATGGCACAAACCAAATTATAATGATAAGCAGTTGTGATTAAAAATATTTCAATTCTTGCAATTTTCGTTCTTATTCAATTATTATCGGAATAGTTGGTGTATCCAAATTTATAACAAAAAAGAAAGAAAGATAAGGTAAGGTGCTTCTTAAAATCATTAAATGATAAAATAAACCGATGTAAAATTTAAAATACTTTACCTAATTACAGACGAGATATCACCTTAACCGTGTCAAACCTGTTATCAAAACGACCTAGCAAAAGCGTTATCAAAACTCGCAGTTTTGAAAAATCATAGGCGTCGCGCTAAGCTTGAACGCAGTGACGTGCGCAAAGTAAAAAAACAAATTAAATAAAATTTGTTACAATAGCTAAATAAAATAATCTGTGTTACCCCAGCAAATTTCGCAAGAGGGTGAAAATATATAAATTTGTAAAAGTTGGAGGCAATCTAAATTAAATTTTAAGAGTCGTTCAAAAGTCCGCGTGAAAGATTCAAAACGCTTTGACAAGCGTTATACTAATAATTAAAAATATCCCTCTAGACCGGTACTACTCGGAAGAGATACAGATCTTTGTTTTTAAGTTAAATTCGGCTAAAATTAACGAATTCCTATTTTAAATAAATTTATAACAAGATATTAAGAATATAGCAATATAATGTATGAAATATAATGCAATTTTTAACGACTCTTACGTGCAAAATCGATATTTCAAAATCGATTAATTCAAAATTTTAAAGATAAATATATATCGATTCACTGATTATTTGCTTCGTATTAATGTCTTCTTTCAAATTCTGCATGAATTTTTATTGTATCTATAAAAGCTTGTGGGCCCATTTAACGTGCTATACCCTAAAAATCATATTGATATAATGAGGTCTCGCTTCACAAAAAGTGCCACTATTAGTACGAAGATAACGCTTATTTTTTGCTGTTTCCGAAATAATTAAAACCAACAAAAAGCATCAAATATTGCTACATCTACGGTCGGTTTGCAATAAGACAATTTCAAGATCGCTATTATCTATATAAAATAGTGAAATTGCTGAACCTTGCGAAGGCACTTCAAAATGTAATAATAAGAACTAGTAAATTATGTTTAGACTAACTATATCAATGTTAGCAATCTAAAGAGCACACAAAAACTACCATTAAAATGAAATGGGAATATAATAAATAAATATTAAATTTTTATACAGATATTCTGGATTTTATTCGATTTATAATGAATTGAATTTATATCAATACGATGATAAATAAATCTAAACTAATGACAAAAATAGGAATAATACCGATGTACCATGCACACGACGCACAGTTGCTCGGAATTCATTGCATAAAGCCAGGTTTGTCGCCCTGACGTATAACACTTTTAAAATAAGTTTAGGATGAACTACTTCTATCAGGTAACGATGATGAAGTTGAAAGAAAACCACTTGCTAGAAGAGATGCTCCCGATATTTCAAATTTAGTAGTTTTCAGGTAGTTAGGTGACCCTTGAAAATGTATTGGGGATAATTCTATTAATATCTTTAGTTGTATTGCATTATTATTTGATCTGACTATACTTTCTTTGTCAAAGAAGATCAAGCAGCTAGCCGGTGTAATATTAAAACCGCTTTGCATTTAGAATACTGCTGTGACCAGGTAGTTCCAGTAAGTCACAAGAAATCATTCAAAGAAAACCATTTCTTATGGTGACGATTAAACATTATTGAATCGTTAAAAACACGAGCAATGTTGATAAAATTTCAATAATTTTATTTACGGTCCTTTCTTTCTGTGTTACAAATTTAAGTGAGGTATATGCAAGACCAGAAAATTTTAGTTAACATAAGAGAATTTTAATCCTGAAATGATAACTTAGTAGGTAATTCGCCTTTAACCCCTTACTGCATGATTTTTTTTGTTTTTGTCAGAAGAAATCAGAGATATAGAATAAGTTGTGAGGAGTACCAGAAAATTATTTAAAAAAATAAAAAACGTTAGAAATTCTGTTTATTATACATCTATACTTAGTACTATGTCAATTATGTCTATATATGCAGTTACGAAAATTAACCAGTTGGAAGCTATTAAAAATGTCGATTTTTGCTATGTGCCATATATGACCCGGTATGCGGTAAGGGGTTAAACTCGACAATAAACCGTTCAACACTGGTCGCGCTATTATTACCTTACCCGCTTCCGGCATAATCAATTCCCTATCTCAAAAAATAAAAATCAAATGCTTTGGTATGTTAGGAAGTTTAAAGCTGCATGAGCTCGACTTGATTCGCATACAAAAATTCGTTACTTTCGCTTACAAATGAAGTATTCGCATTCTCTGATTGGTTAAAGCATAATGATTCGTATGCAAATCAAGTCGGGTGTGCTCAAGAATAAGACTTCAAGATGCACGTTAGCTAATCTCAGTAATGTATTACTCGTTATCGAAATATGTCAAGATTAAAAGTGATTTATGTTAAATTTACTCGAGCAATTAAGAAATAATTTTAAACTCGAGTAAAGGTTTATATAATAATTAAATCAAAAATAAATTTAAATAGTTTAATCAAAAATTTTGTCGAAAACAAAAATTCATTTCATGATTATATTTACATAAATTGTAACTCGAAGTAAACTTAATCTTATAAAAAATACAACATAATATGTACTTTTAAAGAAGAAATTTTACTTTCTAGTAGTAGCTTTTGAGTAATTTTGTTAAATTTTTGAATATGTTTTCGGTTAGATAAAATACCATACATACCTTGCTGGAAAGTATTGTACCAGATTCGCAAGCTGACATATCTCGCCTTTTGTTCTGTAAGTTTACCTACTCTACTTGTAATAAGAAACTTTTCGCATTTTATACAGATATAGTATGTATATTATTTTGTATAAACCAAACATACTACATTTAGGATTTAAGCAAATAATTACATTGTGTTACCATCTTAACAAATCTTTAATATAAACTTTTATTTTTGTATATGTATTTTTGCTGTAAAGTCATGCAAATTTTCCACACTGGTCTCCAGTGAACTCATGAAATTAATTCCAGATCAAAGTTACTTGATATAGAAAATTACGTGCTAAAATTTTATTGATTAAAAGTGTTGAATTAATTTGAACTTAATTTTGCGTATGTCACCTAAAGAAGTTTTGATCTTTCTCGTGCTTCAATAGCCAAGTACCCACTTTTAACTGCCACAAGAATTTCCACAAACTTTAATACATAATATTATATTATACATCTACTATCAAATCATACCCAATGCGAAGATCTATCGTTTCGATAAACATAATTTTACAATTTTATTTACTGTACTGAAGTTGACAATATCATAAAGAATAAAATTTATATTAGACAATAACATTTTGCGATAGAAAATTTAAAAAATTTTTTTAATCATACAAGCGATTTACTACTGTCTAAGAATTCAAACAGAGGCACAAAGCAATAAAAAGCTAAAGTAAGACTGAATTGTTTGCTATCAACAAATAAAAGCAGCAAACGTGGTATCCATTTTAAGATATTTCCTTATTGCCTAATGATATTCTTCCATTTCAAACAAAGAAACCGTAGTATCTAAAAAGTTAATAAGTTTCACTTAATTTTAAATATGCCATGTCAATTTAAAAGTTATATTCATCGTTAATAATTACTTTGAATAATATTTGAATTATTTGTAAATTATACAAAAGTTGTTCAAAATTTTAAATGTAATGAAACCTATTCATAATAATACAATTGACACTTGTTGATAGATGGAAAATTGTCATAATTTAATTATACCTATATCTACCTTTATAGTCAATTTAATTATTCGTAATTTTATTCAAAATGAAGCAGCTAAATTTTGCATGTAATTTTCTGAAAATCAATTTACATTAGTTAATTGAATTTAATTAATTGGTAGTTTATTGTTTTAATTACCCCTTAAGTTGTTTTCCCAGTAATAATTTTCATCATTTTCCGACACATGCAATATCTCGTCTATTAAGTTTCTGTATTAAATATAATAATTGTATAAATTAATCATTCCTAACTAAAATATTATTCTAGTAAACATGAAATAACCCTTTTATTTTATACATAATTTCATTCTATTAATTTATTTTTATTAAAAATATATTTTCTTTATTTATAAAATATTACTATATAAAGTTCTCCTCTTTAAAATCCTACCCATTCGTAATATTTTACTGAAATTTAGTTAATATTAAAACTTAATACATACAATTCATTTGCAAGTAAATTTTATAGCTACATTTAAGGCGCATCTTACAGAATTACTATGGTAATGCTCGGATGGAATAATCAATAAAATTATTAATTCTCATATTTAACTTTGCCATGGCACGTAGTATACAATGTTTATTAATCCTTGCGAATTTCTTAGTAATACATGAATATAAATTATTCGATTGTCAAAAAATTACAAAAAGTAACACTGAAACGTTAAAGCTTAAATACATGCAAATTTAGGCAAAAATACAAATTAAAGATATTCCAGGACGTGAAAAATTAAAATCAAATTTAGTATAATACAAATTTAAATTTTAAAGAAGAGAGAATATTAGAAAATAATGAACAGATTATTTTTCTACGGTTATTTTTGTCTTATTACATTCTCATCTTCAGGCAAATATAATTAAGAGACTTCATAAATGAAACGTATTATATTTAGGAAATTAAAAATCTTCAAAATATGCAAAAAAGAAATTTTAAATCATATAGTTAAATATAAATTAGATTCTTTTAATATTTTAATTGATGAAAATGTATTAAAATTTTCTAATGATCTTAAAAACAATAATCAATGAATAAGTGCGGTTAAGGTAGTGTTACTCGATATTAATGCCATACAATTTTTTTAGAAAAATTAAAAGATACACAAACACTTTTCAGAATAAAATGTTAATACAATATATGTAAATACACAGTATGTATATTATAGCAAACGTTTTTACCATACTATGGCATCATTAAGCGATGAACTAGAGTTTCTCGTTTTCTTCTCTCTATAAGATGAATTTATAATGCCATAGTATGGTAAAAACGTCTGTGATAATTAGAGTACGGATTTCTAGCAAATTTGCTATACATAAATATTGATAGTAGAATGTTTTTTGTGCTTATATGCTTATTTTGATACTTTAATGCTTAGATTTATTTTTAAGCTTTTTTACTGCTTATTTTAACACATTTTCAATAAATTAGAAAAAATTGAAATAAATATATATATAAATACCCATATTTATTTATTATATTTCGGTTTTTTTGAATTTAATATTTAGTGGACTTTGTTTATGGCTTTTTTGGCTTGGTTTGTATAGACGAATAATAAATTAAAGACTACAACTACTCTGAAAACTTAATGATATTTTATATACTTAATAGGAGGTATAACGAAAACATTGGTATTCTTGAAAATGCTTATCATCACTTTTTCTTTTATATAAACGAAATATTGATAATTTTAACACATTTATAGTTTAAAATTTGATAGTTGGTTAACGCCGAGTATCCGACGTTTATCGTTAAAAAGTGTTGATTATCTTTAATTAATTTATAATGCCAAAAGTTAAGCCCACAGTTAAGAGTAGATAAGAGATCATCCAGAATTAAAATATGAAAACAATTGATTGGTTTACAAGCATGCTTATACTCGTAGATGATAAGTTGTCATCTTTATATCTTGAAAATTTTCTAGATAAACAGTAAAAATATAAAATTTCTTCTTCTAATTACTAATTTCCTTATTGTTTTATAGTAATTTACGATTTTATTCAGGATTCTCATATTTTTAATAATTATTGCTTATTTAGCAGTAAAGTATACTATATTTTTTTGAATATTTACGTACATATACTTTTCTAATTTACACAATAATAAATAATAATAATAATTGAAAGTTATGAAAACTATGAAAATTAAACATTTTGTCAACTTTCTTTTTGTTTGGAAATTCTGGACAGTTTTATTTTAAAATGGTTAAGGTTATTAACATGTGATTTGTTTTTTAAATTAATTTGTACATGTTATATGAAATTGAAATAAAATTTAATTCATAACTTACGTAATATTGTTCAAAAACTATTTACTATTTAATAATTTTTCCAGGTTTGCCTGACGAGATTCCAAAAATCGAAACATAAAATTATAATATTATGTAGCAAGCTATATCACTCATTTAAATAGTTTTTGAACAATATTACGTAAGTTATGAATTAAATTTTATTTCATGTAACATGTAAAAATTAATTTTTAAAAAAACATTTTCACTTTATTGCGTTATACTTTACAAATAAATTTTTTTTAATGATTATTAATTATTATATTTAAGTTTAATGCATATTTTTATGCATATCATGGCAATTTTTTGTGCTATTTTAAGCGCTATTTTCTCGATTTTTTATGCTTAAAAGTCCGTACTCTAGTGATAATATACATTTTGTTTATTTATATTGCGTTAACTTAAAAACATTTATTCTAAAAAGTATTTGTGCATTTTTTGGTTGTTCTACAAAATTTTAATATATAAAAACAATAACTTAGCGATAAGATGAAAACTAAAATATGCAATGACAGTAATTCACAAAGTAAGATTTTCAAACATGTTTTTAAATTTCTGTTTTTAAATCTTGTAATAAGGAATCATTCTTGAGAAAATTAATTTATGATGAATTTAGCAATTTCCGACAATATTTTAACAAGTTGTACAGGTGAAAATTAATGATGCTTTGTAAGAAACTGTCAATTAAAACTTTATAATATTTATTAATTTAAATAAAAAAAATTTAAATCTATCATACAATATATAGTTAGTAACTACCAAATACATTATATTATAATCTTTTAAGTTCGATCTAGAAATTAATATTTATTAAATCTTGAACTTTACAATTTTGTAAACAAAATACAAACAAATGTATTTAACAATATAATTAAATACTAATTACCACAAAAATCTACTTGAAATTAATTTTTCAGTTTATTTCTATTTTATAATTTTGAATCGGCGTTTTCTTAGTCATTCATTATTTCCTACCTTTCGAACTTGTGAAAATATTGTCGAAAACTTTTGTCTAAAAATATTAATTATTTTAAGGTTCAGAAGAAGTTAAGTTGAAAGAATGTGAGAAAGATCCGCATATTTTAATAAAACCATTATTTTAAATGATTAAACAAATCATGAAATAGAAATAAGTTTAACTTCTAAATATCTTAATTTATCAATTTCAATTACTAAATTAAGTCAATTATTAAATCGGTCAATTAATAAATTATAGTCAGATCGAGGCTTAATTCGATGTCGATGCTTGGTCACGCCGACTGCACTACACTGTTGTAATCTGAAGCACTCCAACATAGTGTATGACACTCAAACAAAAAGTCAGGTAAATTTTTAGTTTGAGACTCAAACATCTTTAGTATTCCAAATATATTTTAATTTAATGAACCTGAATCCAGTATTCGGCAAGAGAAATCTATTGAAACTGCTCAGTATTCAATCTACTAATCTATTAACGATTATACGTATTTTATACATTATTTACTCTAATATTCAGCAAAAATAAAAAATTTCATTATTTGAAATTAATCTTATTATAATTAAAAATCATGAGTATTTCAATTCCACTGTGTCTGAGTCTGTGATAGGTCATCATCAGGCTAGATAATCATCTAATTTATATCATGAACTGAAAGAGTAAATTAGTAACTTATGACGTTCAATATTATTTAAAATTGTCTATATAATAAAAATATAAATGGATTGAAAATTTAATAACAATTTAATATTCTGTTTATGAGAAGGTACTTCCTGTACCAGACGTTACTGCTCACTTATGAAATTGTTATTAACACTTTGCCTTGTAACTTCATAAAATCTCATAAGTCAGTTTATTATGTGCCTAATTTATTTTAACAACTTTGTATTAAAATATCTTATAATATCCCCAATCTACTTAATTAAACTACTACTGCAACTTGATTAAAAAGTTTTTCTCGTCTTCTGTAAAACTATGTGTTTTAACTTGCGATATTTTAACTTTTATCGTCATCATCATCCACACTTACTTGAAGAATAGTTGACAGTTACGTCACTCAACATGATTCTTCTATTAGTTTCTAGCGAAGATAATACATTTTCTTCCTCTACAGGCTTATAATCATCCATTAGAATATATTCTGTATTCTTTTACTTTTTTATTTAGATTGTAAATGTTGAGTTTATTTCTAATTTTTACATATTATCTTTTTCTGTCAGTTCGCCGCGTAAGCGAAATTACAATGTCTAGAAAGAAATAGCAAAAAAACCGACATTACTGCTTCTCAAGATGAATTGAGTTGAATAAATTCCAATTATCAGTTTGCAAAGTATAAACTACGGATAATATTAGTAACTTTGCAATATTTAAGTACTACCACTTACCATTTGCATTTCATACGCTTTAACCCGTTCTAAACGGTTAAACCGTTTAGTTTCCTTCGAGCCTTGCAAACAAAGTTTATAGACTCATTTGTAAACTCTTGCCGGTGTTTTATCGAACAACTTTCGCATATCAAGTTAATTTAATAACAAAACAAATACCTTTTAAGCTTCATTAAATATTTCTATTACAAACTAGATTAAAAACAAACTTTTGAATCATCCTTTTTGATTTATAATTGAATTTATTGTTGTACATAGATAACTCTGACAAGAGGTTCAGCGTAATTTACAGTAAAGCTAATTTTTACTGTATAAAAATTCGAAAATTATAAAAAGAAATTATAAAATTTTTCTGGTAAACTAAAATTTTATTAAAGTAACGAATAATTTTATAGAATTTATAATACTGAAAATAGCGAATAAACTTACGATATCAAAACTATTTTACTGAAATGGACGTTTATTCACTGACCACTATTCCTGATGGAATATAACTACTTCTTTGAAGTCTTGACAATCTATTTCTTGAGGTAGATTACACGTTCATTAAAACAACTGTTTCCCTTTGGCTCTTAGCTTACAGCAGTAATATAACTGGCACCATCAGATACGCTTAGCCGGCCTGACGATGGTAGATTTAATACCACACTGTTGTATACATTTATTGATAAATTATTATTACAGTATATTTTCCTTTATTAAATCAAACTTTAACAATTAACTGCTTAATTAAACAATGGTTAATGAAACTAGTTATTTCCATAAGTTTTCAGAAATTAAATTTTAATTTAATATTAATTTCACTGGTTAAACTTCCTATTTCAAATATTTTCCTTGAGTAGAAACTTTGTAGGTTTCAATTCGCGTAGAGAAGTATTTTTCTCTCATTACTGATAAACTTCTGCATAACAATAATCAATAACTTATTAATTTTATTTTGATACGTTAAAACATCCAATGTTGACTTGCAAAATTTTTTTTATTAAAACCTGAGGATATCTTAAAATTGCATTAAAAAGTCTAATAGAAAAGATCTAGGTCACAGCGAATGTAGTATTGAATGAATATTAAAATATTAGGTACGTTACCTACAAAAAAAATTTTATAGAAAAATTTAATATAAGACGTAGTAAAAAGTAAATACGTACATTGAATAGTTAATTGTACAATTATTGCAAAAGTGTCTGAAGGTTACTTTTACATCTTTTCAAAATTAAGTTGAATCTACGTGAAGTTTGATCCCAACGTCTAACATTAATTAATTCGGGAATCAATGGCATGATAAAACTGTATAATATTACGTTTCTATAATTTTTCATTTTAAAAACATTAATTAAAAAATTAGTCAACCTTAGTGTATTCTTTAAAAGTTAAACAAAAAATAAATATTTTTCTGTTGATAAATTAGAATTTCTGAAAAAAGAAGCAACCATTTCTAAAAGTTTACATACGAATAATATTTAACTTTTATTGTTTATTCAATTTTGTGATTTTAAAATTTTATTTTTATTACGGTATGTTTTTTTATTAAAACTTAGTTTTATAAACTAATATTTACAATTTTGATTTCTCCTGTCACTGGAGTTTTTAATTTATAACATTATTCTAGTTTTTAAACGTATTAGATTGTAACTAATTTATTCCTAGATTCATTAATTATTATTAGGATAAATATTTTCAAAGCTTTTCAATTATCATTTTGTTATTACTATTTCATCAGCACACTGGAGACGTAAACGACTACGAATAATTTGTTATGAACTCAAATTCCCCATTTGCCTGTTTGGCGAACATAACTTTTTAATTAAAAAACTATTTTATTCTTATTTTGTAATATACCTACTACATATTGATGAAGGACTAGAATTATTATCTATTTAAATAATATACACAAATTAGAATTTAAATTTGATAACGTTTTCGTTAATCATTTATACATTTTAAAATACAAGTTACAAGTTTCAAATCTTCTTTTCATTAAACTATAGAATTTTTTCTCTATAAGTAACTTATACTTACAATAAACAAACTAAACATAATACTAAAATATTAAAATTTTAACTATTAAGCAAATAATACATTACTACATACTACTAAATACCACATTACCCACTTAAAAAAAAATTCATTTTTTAGGTTAATTTTCTAAGTTATATTTAGTTAAAAGTTATAATAATTTTAAAAAAATTATTATAATTATTGGTTTTTTGTTATATTACTATTGGTGCAATGTTAAGTATTAATTAAGTTCTAGTATTACGAAGTTATTAGTTTAAGTATTATTAGTAAAATGGTGTTCTCTTATATCAAAATCCAATTTATATATCATATGGCTGGTGATCTCATACTCTACGTGGTTGTTGATAATAAAAATCAAGATATATCTACTATACAAATGTAGACTAGCACTGTACATAAAAATATTACACATTAAAACAGAATAATGCTGATGTAGTTGCAACAATGCTACAAATAACGAGAAAATGTGATAGATTGAAAGAACAACCAAGATGGGTTTACAACGGTCAGTAATCACAGCAGAAAATCAAACAACAATCAGAGCGGTAATAAGTTGGCTTCTGATAGAGTCTTGCCGTCTGCTGGCCGTGGTAGGATTTCATTGATTATTGGCTATTGATCTCGGAGTGATAAAGCCGTGAATGTGGTTCTACTGCATGCTGCCGACAAGCTTCAATGAATTTATGTTAGAAGACTTTTTCTTGCGGCAACCCTGTCGCTTTATTAAGTTACGCGAATGAGTTGTTATAAATTGATAATGTCAAATGCGAAGGACTAGGTTCCTCTCAAGATACATGCTCGTTCAAGTTAGACGTCCGTGAGAGCGTCTAGAAGAACTTGTTGAATCCTTTGCTATGGCTACAAAGAATTGTAATCCGTGAATTTCTTCCCAGAAAGTTTTCAAGATAATTCAAGATAACAATCTCCGGATTAATACTAATAAATGTGATAATGTTTCTATTTACTATCAAAATGTCAGACAGAGATCTACGTACCAAAGCAAAGACATTTTATGAAGTTGTCTTAGCTGTCTCTCGTATAGATGTGATTAAGCTAAGATTTATCAGAATGCTGTGTTTTAAAAAACAAATTAATTACCATTCTTTAAATTATGGTCACTTCTAGGATGACTTTGATACAAAGTCATTGTCTGGAAAAGATCTACCTCTGATTTAATGCTTCTTTTTCTTCTTCTTCTTCTTTGTTTTATGGATTAGGCTATGTTGCCTGTTCCTAAATTAATGCTAATATTTAAAATACTGTAAGCTCGGATTTGTTGCATCTATTCGGGATAATAGCTCTTGTGGAAAATTGCGGGATAAATCCATTTTCATAGATAAATTTCGTAGGTTTGCTTTTGGTCAACATTCTGTAGTAATCAGAATGTGCCGCTTAATAAATTTAGTCAACCAAGAACGCGATAATTGAAACTTATTCCAGAACAATATCTTGAAATTTAATTGTCAAGGCTGTATTTGCCGTTTATGAAGTTATTATTATAAGTAAGCTTACGTAGGTATATTTAATTGTAGGAGTTGAAACAAATTTTAATTTTTTAAGTTCCGGAAGAAAAAGATAGCATTGTGTATTAGAAACAAGCAATAATATTTAGTTCTTCACATCTAAATCTTAATATATTATGTAAAATTAATATTAAAATAGATTTTTACATGTTAGATGAAATTGAAAAATAATTAAATTCATAACTTACATAAAATTGTGCAAAAACTATTTAAATGAATTAGTTTTAATATAAATATTATCACATGTTAATAACTTTTACCATTTTACCATTTTGTAAAATTAATATACCACGCATTATTGAGATGGATTACATATTTAAAATGTTAGAAAATCCTATCTATTTCTTACAGTAAATCTCTTTGACAGACAGATCAATAATAAATATTATATTATAATATAATAAAAATACATAAGTTTACCGTTATATAAATTATAATAAGCAACACTTAAAAAATCACGTATGTAGCTACTTTCGTTGCTTGTAGAAAGAAATAAAATGCCAGAAAGATCAGAACTTACGGACGCACATATATGGCATCACTAATGAAGGTTGCATCAAGTCAAGATTTGCGTTTTGATTTGGATAAATTGTGCGGAAACAAACGTCGTCAAAATTTCCAAAAGAAAGATTTTAAACTGTAAACGATGTTTGTTTATTACGTTTGCTGCTGCTGGCATTTTATTTATAAAAGATATTTACCTAATTTTTCTTTTCAAGTATCTATGTATTTTGAATAATGTAATATGAATCTAATATAAAATGTCATGTTGCATACATAAACAATAGCGGTAAGAAATATTCTTATGGTATCATTTTAGTTTACTTTTAAAACTAGAATAATGAAAATATAATAGTTGCGATAGGGGTCGTCTTTAATCGATTAAGTAGATAAATTTATAATTAAACGACATTATATTAGATATCTGTACTCAGAGTCGCCATTAAAATAGGTGACTAATGAAAAAATTTAAAAAAAATATTAAATTCAGAAATTCAGATTCGTATTGGTCATTGAAAAAATAAAATTAAACTAATCAAACTAAACAAATGTTAAAATAATGAATTTTAACTGTTCAGTAAAGAATACATACTTACATATAGCCGTATTCACCAAGCTCTGTTAAGTTGCTAACAAAAAGTCAAGCCAATAACAGTTTGTTAATATGCCATTTTTGTATTCACCAATGACTGTTAGCAGTTAACAGCCTGTCAAGTCGTCTAATAAGTTAACAGAGCAATATCGGTCTGTTAACCTTAGTAACAGATTGATAAATATTATTTAGTATAATTTATGTCAAAGTTTCAATTGTAATTAATAATTATTATTTATTCAATATTTTGATAAAAAGTGGGTATAAGCATTTGATTGTGATCCAACTAAAATTAATGTATTAATTAATGGCCGCATATCAGACAATTTTTCAATGGTACATTTATTCATAAGAAATCGTTTTCTAAAATCTAGATCATCCAAATCTTTAAATAAATTATTTCGTTCTTTTGCTATTTTTGAACGTCTTATTGGATCGTCACATCGTCGGAAGATGAATTTAACAAATTGTTCAAGTCTACTCTGTCTATCTCACTATGATTTTTAAATAACAAAGTAATGTTTTTAAGTGTTTATTAGCCGTATTCACCAAGCTCTGTTAAGTTGCTAACAGAGAGTCAAGTCAATAACAGTTTGTTTATATGACATTTTTGTATTCACCAATGACTGTTAGCAGTTAACAGCCTGTCAAGTCGACTAATAAGTTAACAGAGCAATATTGTTCTGTTAACCTCAGTAACAGACTGATAAATATTATTTGGTATATAATATGTCAAAGTTTGAATTGTAATTAATAATTATTATTTATATTTTGATAAAAGGTGGGTATAAGCATTTGATTGTGATCCAACTAAAATTAATGTATTAATTAATGCAGCATATTAGACAATTTTTCAATAATTAGACAATTTTCATAAGAAATCGTTTTCTAAAATCTAGATCATTCAAATCTTCAAATAAATTATTTCGTTCTTTCGCTATTTTTGAACGTCTGATTGGATCATCACATCGTCGAAAGATGAATTTAACAAATCGTTCAAGTCCACTCTGTCCATTTCACTATGATTTTTAAATAATAGAGTAATGTTTTTAAGTGTTAATAAGTAATAATTATTATAACCAACAATTTTGACACATAAAATATTAACATGAAATGTCATACAACTACATTTCTAAGGTTGATTTATACGAATTTATATCAGTGAAATTAGCTGGAACTAGTTTTAAAAACAAAAACTTTAGTAACATTTTAATAACAGCTAGTTTACTATTTTAACTTTACAATGTGATGGTGAATACAAATTCATTTTAACAGACTGTCAAATATTAACAGTTTGTTACTTATCAGACTGTTAAGTTGAAAATGGTGAATACGGCTGTATAAGTAATAATTATTATAACCAACAATTTTGACACATAAAATAATAACATGAAATGTCATACAACTACATTTCTAAGGTTGATATATACGAATTTATACCAGTGAAATTAGCTGGAATTAGTTTTAAAAACAAAAACTCTAGTAACATTTTAATAACAGCTAGTTTACTATTTTAACTTTACAATGTGATGGTGAATACGAATTCATTTTAACAGACTGTCAAATATTAATAGTTTGTTTGTTAAAGTAAAATAAACTTCTTGATTTTTTAATTTTAATTTTTTCAATTTTGTTTGGTATATCTTCTCTTGCTTCTCATTATTTTTATGTTTTTCGTATATTAAATACGACTGATGCTCAATAATAAATTGTTAAGGATGTATGAGCGAGGGCGTGGGGGAATAGCGAATTTTGATGAGTGGGGATAGGCTAGTATCGTTGCGGGGTGAGGTGACAAAAATAACCACGTGACGTGTAATTTACATTTGGCAACACAGTTTTTTTGATTAATTTCCTGTCGGTGACATCTGACATTTGAACGTTTTATGCATGCTATTTTTTTAATTTTCATTTATTGAAATACGGTTTATTTAATATAAAAATTCTCAAGTCTGCTGCTTTCACTATAATATAATATTAGCTGTATTCTTTTTACCTATTTTATTTCCATCTCAGTTGCACAACTGAGATAAAGTGAGCTGAGACGAACTGAGATTAACTGAGTCAAAGTGAGAAAAAGATAAGGTAAAAAGAACAACAAAAATTTACTACTAAGTGAATTTTAAATTTAATTATTTTGAAGTTTGGTAGTACTAACCAAATTGTTTTTTTTATTATTGTATAATGTCAACATAAACTTCAAAAAGACGAATTAAAAATTTAAGGTGCAGTAAATATTAAAAAGATTGCAATAAGTGACAAGTTTAATTCAAATCAACCAATCCGGGCAATTTCCCAATTTGTCTCAGTTGTAACACTCCAAAACAGCAAGATCAGTTTGGGTATGGAAGGGGATAATTTTGTCACGTAAAACTCAGTTCGGCACGGCACAGTACTTATGTCAAAACGGTAATAAAAACATCTTTTCAACTGAGTAACTGAGTATCTCAGTACATTCTCAATTAAAATAGGTAAAAAGAATACAGCTATAATAAATCTGTTTTTAAATACACAAATGAGGTTATATTTACATCTATATTTACTATTACTACCGCTAGTTTGTTGTGGCGCTCGTGATAGCAGTGTGAACTACAGTGAAACGTTGCCAAGTGTCATATTACGGCGAGAAAAAATTGGTAAAATAAACAAATTTGAATTTAATTTCAATTTTTTTTTTTTGGAATGAACCGATGCATAGTATTTTTAATATACTGACGAATTACTGCAAGTATCATCTTTCTTATTTATAGTTTTTTTTTAAACTGAAGATATTTTAACATACTGATATTTGTTGATTTATCATTACAACTACCCATTTCTCCATAAGAGCAATGTATTTTATGTCGATTTTCAAAAATTTTTTTCTTTAAAATATGAACGGTTACCTATGCTGAAATTTTTACAGTAAATTCATTGAGTAAAAATCTATATGTAAAAAAATTTTGAGGTCTTAAATTGAAAATTGTTGTCATGCTCATACATCCTTAAATAAGATAGCCTTTATATCGTATTACAAAGTTTTTATTTTAAATTTTTATCATTTCTATAGTAACGTAATTTTTCAGAATTCTATTTCTTGTTAAATGTTAAATGTGTATTATTGTAATTTTTAGTGTTTTTTAAATATTATGTTTCTATGTAAGTATGTATTCTTTACTGAACTGTTAAAATTCATTATTTTTCATACATTTGTTTTGTTTGATTATTTATATTTTACATACTACTAAAATACCACAATAAATACTTAAAAAATTCAGTTTTTAGGTTATTTTTCTATTTAAAATTAAGCTTACCACTATGTGAAACGACCATATGAAACTGTCAACGTGCAACTGTTGAATGTTTACCATGATATAATTAGAAGTTTTCATAAACGTCTTCTGTAGGATATCTGGGATCTGCCAAAATACCTCACCCATAATTTTAACTTTTCCTATAGACAATTATAGACTATAGCTAATCATTTCGTGAAGAATTCGTTCTTTATAATTAGTAACAGATTTAATAATTTTTGCGTTTTTAAAATCTGCATTATGTATGTTGCTGTATATGTTTTGCAAAACATATACTAGTCGATGAACATGATGCAGATTTTAAAACACATCGACATTGACATGAAAGAAAGAATTCTTCACGAAATAATCAGCATCAAAAGAGAAAACAATTCAATGAACAGAAAAACTGATATAGATGGTTTGAGCAATATATACAGCCATCTACTCGTCTAATTACCATCACGTATTGGTGTTAAGTTTTTCCTACCTTGAAGGAAACTCACTGCAGGTTGTTTCTTATCACACAATCACATATTTTAGATCATAGATTGTTCAAATTACAATACGTTATCATTCGGTTTCCATATAAACTTGTAAACATTATATTAAAATATTCTGATGAAGACGTTTGCCAACGTCGAAAGCTTAATAAAAACATTATTATAAAACGTTTAATTAACTTGTTTATTCCAAGATTATTTAATTAAATAGTGTTAGTGTAGTAATCGTTTTATTGTTATAAAACGTATCTGTATATAATTTGTTGTAGCCGTTTAGAATTAAATAAACGTTTTAATTTTCGTTACAATATACTTATTGGTATGAATTTATATTTAATTACTGTAACCAAAGATTAAAACCTTATTCTTAATTTTAATATTTTTTCTTGTTTACTACTTGAAAATAATTCAGTAATAAACTAATAATTATAATATTCTTTATTATATCTAATCTTGACATTAATTGTTCTAAATTATAATAGCCTAATTTACGCCTTTGTTATCTAATAATTTTTTTATTCTGCATCCATTTAAGATTCAAAACTGTTATGTTTTGCTGTTGATGACTATTAACAGAAAAATATCGATCACTTTGTCAACCTCTCTATATATTCTTAATATTTAAGAATACCTATCCTAGTTTAAATAATGTTTTCTGTATTATAACAAACTTTCATCTCAACTTTGATTTGTAAAAATGACCGTTTAAAAAACTATAAATTCTAAAATCTAAATCTAAAAATTTTAAACTTTATATAATAATATATCAAAGTTTCTTGTACTTTTTTCATTCCGAGGAGCCAGTGGAAGACATATCATAAACACAACCAAATTGCCGCAACCAGCAATGATTAAACTGATAATAATTTCCACAAAGTAGTTCAATGTTAAAGAGCAAAAACAAAAAACTGTTTAGACTGCAAAACAGTTTTATAACGTTTTATAACTGCAAAGTGCAAAGTGCACTTTAATGAAAGTGATCCACGAATGACAACGACAACGACAACTGCAAGACTTAAATTTAAGGCACTTGTACATACTTGATAACAGGCCCGTAGCCAGAGGGGGGAGCACGTGGCCCCCCTCCGAAATGTTTAAATGAAAAAATTCTTTTTAAGTAAAAAATTTGAATTTCGAAAATAAAATAGGTATATTTTACAGAGAAGGTATACCCAGCAAATCTTGAAGAAGAATTCGGTTTCAGGAAACAAAAGTGGTTAAATGTGAACGATTTATGAAAGAATTCATTTCAAAATATCTCTGTAGAATGATAGAACTAGTCAACGGTGAAACTTGAAACCATAGAACTCGTTTAGGTGTCGACCGCAACTGACTTCAAACATTAAGAGTAAATCAAAGCATACGTACCGTCAACAGAAATGAGAGCTTAACGTGCGAGTTACCGTCGAACGACTCGTGGCATTGGGGTGTATTGTATCACATCTCTCTGCATTTTGAAATTTTAAAATTTCGTTATTTTGACAACTAATGCATAATTCTAAAAAATTTTTGTTCTAATATGATCATAAAATTGTCCTCTTTCTAATAATGTATAGGAAAAAGTTAAAATTGTGGGTGAGGATTTCTGACAGTAACCGGATATCTGACTAAAAAGTTTATATACCTGCTCAACTTAAAAAAAGTTGTAAGAAAAATGTTTGAATTTAAAGAAATTAAAATATTTATTTAGTTGACCTCTACATCTAGAATAACTTTAATTTACTAAGTAGATAAATTTCTAATTAAAGAACATCGCAATAAGACACCGGTAGTCAAGACCGTCTTTATAATCATGTAAAGTTTTATTTTAATTGAATAATTTTTTTTCGTTTAGTTTCTCATTTGTTGCTGATTCTAAAGATGGCCCTGACTACTGGTGTCTTATTGCAATGTTGTTTAATTAGAAATGTATCTACTTAGTAGATTAAAAACAATCTCTATCTCAACTATTATATTTTTATTACATTTACAACTTCAGAGTATTTAGTGTACTTAAGTGTGCCCTAGGCAATATAGTTATTAATATAATGCATCTTATTTGTGGAAACTACGTTTTATTAACACTTTAAAATTGTATAAAGTATTTAGTACATTTGATACCAGTTTAGAATACCAATTTGATTGTTAATAATTTTTCGGTCGGTGTTGATTATTCAAATAGCAAAAACTCAGAACTTTTAAAATTGTAATTAGAACCACTTCGTACTAAAATACACTTATGTCTAGAATAATAATCCTTTTATACGAACCATTAGAGTAATAATTAGGTAACTAAATTTAATATTACGAACTTCGTAGCTATGAGATAACTTTTATTACAACATTATGAACCTTTACTCTGAGCTATATAAGCAAGCCACTCCGATTTTTAAAAAAATTGCTCAACCATTATATATTATGAAAGATTTATTAATTTAGTTAGTAGGGGAAACTGGAGTTTGGAATTTTGCTGCCATGTAATCTCTAAACGCATGCGAAACTGCTGCATATAGTAAACGGGCTTAACACCGTATTATACAATGTATAATTAAATATTGTATTTGATTTGCTAATTAGCAATAATTAAAGTAATTTATTGTTATTAACAAGTTTTTTTAATAATCTGATTACATTTTGCTGTATTACCTACTTAATTTCAAGCTATTAGTAAAAAGATCCCTATAACACGGCGTGGACTTGGTTAGAGCATATTTAAAAAAATTGACTTCATTATTTAATTATTTTTGAAATATTAGTTTTTATGAAACAAAATAAGTTCACCTTACTGCCAGAAACAATTGGCACTATAGCACTTATTAGCTTCCTAACTGGAGCTCAAGTATATGGTTAGAAAAATGAGAAAATATATCATGTTTCTATAAAAATAAAAATTAACAAAATAAGAAATAGAAATCTAATAAATAATTATAAAGAATAAAATAAAACATAAATAAGCATTAGGTTAACCGACTCCTGCATATATAGATTAAGTACGCTCATTGCAGAATAAAAAATTGCTTCTTTCCGTAGCGGAAAATGAAAGTTCAACTTGACAATTATATTTAGCAACTAAAAAAAAATTAAAAAGTGCTTGACTTAACTGCAATCTTCTCTTGTACAACACGGTTAATTTTATCTTAATAGTTAAAATTAAATTAGTTGCGGAATAATCAAGTAAGATGACAAAGTCACAACTCCGGCGCGGCCACAAATAGGAAAATGAATTAGAAACTGTTATTTAAAATGGATTTAAATCGTAGTTTACTATCTTGATAAAAGAAATTGATGGATATTAAAAGTTTTCAACACTCACACTAGTGATAGCAAACCTTTTCTAAAAGATAAAACGATTTAATTCTTTTCGGGATACTTCTACAGTTTAGTTTACACATTTCCTTTTCTCCCCTTTTGTCTGCTCGGCTTTATTTAAGTGTGGATTCGTGTGCAAACTATTGCTAGATATATTTTATTATGTACATATGTATATGTATCAGTTTTCATACCTTTCACTACGCCTACAAAAGTAAACATGTGAGGGTGCGAGAAATTAAATTTTTTATTATGTTTCAAGTAGAAAGATTTACATGGGTTTGTTGTATATAAATTTTTTGTAAAAAATACTTCCTACATTTTAAATGTAAAGCTCCGTGTTATTTTTGTTTATGTTTTTAGGACTAATTTCATACCATACCCTGAGTAATTTTAAAAAGTGTATTCTTTTAAGGCATTACTCAGATAACACATACTGCATAATTTGAATCTATAACACGCAGAGTTTTCACAAATAAAATAAAGTAAAAATGCAGCAAATTTTTTTTAACTTTCGGTGATATTTTATTTGTGGAAACCTTGTGTATTTTAGTTTTAAAAATTGTGTAGTGCATGTTATTCTAAAATACTGATAAGCTTAATATATTTAAATATTTAATATCATAATATGAACATACACTAAAAAATTAAATAATTTGGTCTATATTAGACTTTAAAATACAAAAAATGAGATTAATACTTTGATATTACTTTTCTCTACAGATAGAAAAATATACTATTTACAATTTTCTAAATAAATTTTGAATCCCAAGCAATTTTTCAGATTTCGTTTATAATAATATGTTGAAGGGTTTCAATGTTTAAAAAGTTTTATGTTTAGTATAATAATAAAGCAATTTTTAATGTTTACAAGCTTGTGGCCAGTTTGCTTGAAGTTTCGTTAATATGAAAATTGTTGTCGTATTCGGGATTTTGGTGATGTTCATAGTGTTTATAACTATGTTCCTAAACCATGTATTTACTTTTCAGATTCAAAATGCACATAGTTTAACCAATAAAATGTTTAATAAGTTTATTCAATAATGCAAAAAATAAACTTTATTTCTTTCTTTAAACATTAATCATAACACAGTTATTTTAAAACTTACAAAAATAATAAGAATTTGATTATATTATTAAAACTTAATAATTTTTGAGTTCTTGAAGTTGAAAACTGCTAAGAAACTTAAAACTTAATCCGATTTTAATTAAACCAACGAAATTAATCTGTTAAATATATTATTATTATTATTAATATTAAGTTATAATTCATATAATTAGGTAGAAACTACCTAGGAAATTTTATAAATTAGATAAAAAATTGAAAAAAAAAGTTAATGTTGATAATAAAAAATAATTGCGTATTTTAAGATTTAATAAAAGTAACATCTTTCTCTCGCCTGAAAAGCAGCCAGGATAATATTTTAACTAAGCTTTATTAGTTCCATAATTATAATTACTTAATTTTAAACTGTATTTTTGAGTTTAAAATAGGTCTACATTTTAGAGTTATTTTGAAATTCAAATAAATAATATTTTGTTTACCCTCAAGTAAATATAAGTTTAAAAAGTAGAAAATTTTTTTATGAAATAAGAAGGTAAATGTAGATGCGGGTTGTGGCGATTTATATTGATCAGAAGGAAAAATTTTGACTATGAAAAGTATTTTAGTAGTTCAACTAAAGTGAAACATATTACGTATATTGTATTCAAAAAAATTTTATTCATAGTTTTATTTTTTGGTTATATTCATTATACTATTAATGATCATTTAATACGTAGTGTAAAGAACTATTAATAAATTATCACTAGTCAACAAATCTAAACTTTTTGTTTATAACATTAGCAAATTTAACTATTTTTATATAAACAATGCCTATTGTTCAAGAAAATGTCGTTAAAAAGTTTGTAGCACCCTCAGATTTTTTGTTATTCGACTTGCATGAATTTACAAAAATCGTTGTTACCTATAGCATGGAGATCATTTAAAAAATAATAATTACAACTGCATTAATGAAAATTAATTTTTATTCTGCAAAATATATTCTCTGAAAGGTTGACAACATATAAATCATAAAAAAAAATATTAAAATAAAAAAATAATTTTTTTCTTTTATGAACGCTATTATCTTCCCTCTGCAGGAACCAGCAAAATTCTCCCATCATTGTGGAATCCCACCTTCCTTGTTAACAATGTTCCATTATATTTATGTCTTGGTGAAACCTTTCTCCTTGCTCATCACTTACTGTACCCAAATTTTTAGGGAAGAAATTTAGATGAGAATGTAGAAAATGAACTTTAAGCGACATACGGCATCCTAACTCCTTATAGTTATGTAACAGTTCTGCTATTATATTTTGGTAGTGCACATGTTTTGAAGATTTTTTGTTTCCATTATGTAACAATACTGTCTTTAAACTTGACTTAGACGAATCAATAAATAATCGCCATTCTGATGGTTCATGTTCAAGTGCTAGGCCATCTACATCAGTACATACACACACTGAAATTTTGGTATTTCATCCAAGCAATTCTGATTTTTGTTTAGATAAGTTTAAATCTCGCACTAAATCATTGAGTTCAGTTTGAGTTATTAAATGTGGTTCGACATTGCTTTGAAAGTCGTAATCCGAATCGGAAGAAATCGATGGACCTGCTATACCTTCTTCTATAATTTTATCTGATGAATTTAGATATTGTTACCAATCAGAAGGTGGTTTAGGAATTGGAATGTCGATGCTAAGTAACATCGATTTTATAGCAGAAGGAATGTCAGGATATTTAATTTTATTTTTGTTTTTTCTTGAAAATCCAGAAATTTTTGTCGTACAAAAGTAACAGTAGGTAGACTGATTTTTTCACTATTTGCATTAAGTTTAAACTAATACTGAAGAACTACAAGGTCACAAGTAAAACAAAGAGACTATACAAAATACTCCCCTACCTTAAACCTTAAAACTATCCCTTCTCTTCCAGGCATGAGCGCCAATAATTCAAATAATTACGAAAAAATTTGTTTCATGAATAACTAAAAATTGTGATGTGATAGAAATTTTTTGTTTTCATATTTGGAAACAGGGCACCAAAGTAAACTAAAAACATTGTTTTCGTATATGTTAGAAAAACCTTGTTGACTAGTGATTATTGTAATTAAGTAAAATCCTTGGTAAAATCTGTTATCTTTAATCATAATTTATTATTACACAGAAAAAAAAATTGATCACCACAGCACAAATTTATTAGCAGCACTCTCTTTTTCTTCTAAATTATTAATAATAATTTGTTAACCAGAATTGTAGGATTGCAACCAATGATCGTAACAGACCCCTTACACATGTAATCGTGAGCTTTACGTCAACACGATACTCTGAGGTCTCTCAGAGATAAAACTTATGCGTAATGACGCAGCAAAAATTTTTAAAATTGTTACATTTTTCTTAGTTTATAAATTTGTTTACTTTATACGTCAGATTAAACATGTATCACAAGCAATAATAAAATTAATTATTTTGAAACAACAAAATAGCATTATTTCACACGATTTTACATTACTTTTCAATACGAACTTCAAAAACGACAAGTTAAAACAACTAGGTACATATTGGTTACTGTAATTAATTTCTATTGCAAATTAAATTTAGTTTTAATTAGCAAGTCATTTTTCTCAGTGTAATATTCAGCAAACTTTATTCTATACGTTCATTAAGATAAATTCAGTTTTGACGCTAACGTATAAGAATCTTGCTCTTCCATTTTACATCTCCGACATCTGTGCAGTATAAAAGGAAATAAATATGAAGGTTTCCGTCAGGTATTATGTTAATACCTTACATTGCGTTGTAAATATTACGTTGAAATAAGAAAATTATTATGTTTTATGAAAACTTCAAGTTTGAGTAGGTGATATTTCATAAATTATTAAATATTTTATACCTAGATGAAAACAATATGCATTTTATTAATAGACCAACATTTTTTAAACTACCTACTTTTTTATTTAAAGTATTTTATATTATATATTATGAAAAAAACAATAATTTTTTCTCTTCATAAACTTGGCACTTACAGTATTCAAAACTTCCTAAGTATTTTACCTAGAGAGTCATTCTTTAGAGAAAGTTTCGCTCGTAAATCAATTTTGCGATTGTGATAATATGCGGTTCTACCAAAAACATTTTATTAGCATTTTAGATAATTTTTATACAAGTTTATACACAAGTACTAATTCGTTGGTTTTCATTCATTTAAATTGATGTAACAGCTGCTTCAACTAATTTTCGTACTTGACAGTTACATTATGTTTAATTAGTAATATTTTTACTAAAATTTTAAGTCTGTTTTAGACTTGTCGATACTGTAAATAACTTATTACAAGTTTTGTTTATGTATTTTTAATATAAATATCATTTATAAATACAATTTCTGTAAAAATAAAGCAAAATTATTTTTTATTTTTTTTTATTTTTTTATTCAATCCGGTTAACTTAGCATTTTAGAATAGGTATTATTAATCTAAAACTAAAAAAGTCAAATGAGTATAAATGGAATTGACTACTTTTTTAATTCAATAGTTTTTATACTCAATAATTTAATTAAACAATAATATTTATTACTACTTTTATTAAGTTTCAGTTCAATAACTATCGAATTAAAAATATTTCACAAGTTAATAATTTCTATATTAAGAGGGTTATACACCTAACTTTTAACGAATATTCATTTAGCTTCTTTACTAATGCATAGAATTTAATGCGGTTTAAAGTAAATGATTCGAAAAAAAATCTAGTTTCATGGAAAGTCATTAACAAATTTTTAAAGAAAAATTTTCATTTTTATTTTTTTAATTTAACATTCTAATAACCTGCAAATGATTTTCCATGAATACTATACAAACTATTAAAATTAAATTTTTTTTTAAATATCTCTATATATTAAGAAATAAACTTTATATATTTGCACAATAAGAAAGCGCATTAAAATCTTTATACCGTAATGCCCTCTCGCACCATGAACGCCATTTGATAAAGATGCATATTTATTGTATTATTCAATTAGTTTCCACTGATTGCGCAGACTGAAATAGTGACAATCGGTAAAATTTATTCTAGTGAATTGTACATAATATGTACAATTCATTGTACATAATATGTACAATTCACTAGAATAAATAATACTTACTAAGACAGCTGTCTTAATAATAAGACAGCTGTATATTATACAGCTGTCTTAATGGAAATGACTACTGTGTTTTGTTATTCGATAAATTGTTTATATAAATTTTTATTCGACATTTTTTATATATTTTTAAGCCCGACAAGATTTATAAAATTAAACATGAACAAAATAGTTAAAATAATAAACTGTAATCCTGAAATAAAGAATACAAACATAGAAGATTATTATTTAAAAAACAATAAAATTACATTAATTAACTATATATTTAACAAGTTAAGACTAAGAATCTATAGCAAAAAAAAACTAAATTGTTTTGGCATTAAAATATTTTATATCAATTTTGTATTATCCGTTTCAAATTAAATTAACCAACAGAAAACTAGCAATATCAGACAAACATACCAAATAAATAAAATACGAATTTGAATAATGTAAAAAAAATATATATGGCTTATTACCGTATTGTTCATCCTACATAAATATTTGTAAAACTGAAATTCCAAAATATAACTTTTTCTTTATGGTTCAAATTAAATATTATGTCTTTATATGTATATTAACAGAATTTATCAAATTATAACTTATTATGCAATTGTTTTAATAGGTATGTACGTATAAAGATTATGTTGAACAAAAAACTGCTCCAACTAATCAAAGATCGCTTAATAGCACTGCAATTATTTAAATAGAAAATAACTTAAAAAAGTTTTAGAATTGTTTAAGTATTTTTGTGGTATTTAGTAGTACGTGATGTTATAATAATTAAACCTAACTAAATGTTAAAAAAATAAAATTTTTAACTGTTAAGTAGTACAGAATACATACTACAAAGAAAACATAATATTTAAAAAACGCTAAAATGACTATAATTTACATTTAACAGGGTAGAACTTAGAATATTAAAATAAACAAGAAAATAGAATTCTGAAAAAATTACGCTATAAAATAAAAAACTCTGTAACATAATATAAAGGCCCCTATTTCACGATTATTATCGATCCTCAGTCATGTATAACAGTAAAAATAACAAGTGAGAGCAAATATACCAAACAAAATTGAAAAAATTTAAAATTTTAAAAAATCAAGAAATTAATCAAACTTTTAAATAAATGTTGTGCTTACCAAATAACCAAACTAAAAAAGTTCACGTGTCTAAATAAAATTTTAGGTTAAGTAAATGAATATGAATCTTTTACCTACACTGTAGGAATATGAAGTAGAGACATACAATGACATTCTTTGAAGTATGTATGTATTCTGTACTAAACAGTCAAAAATTTTATTTTTTTAACATTTTGTCAGGTGTAATTATTACTGCAATTATTTGCATAGTAAGCAAAGATAAATGCACTTGATCTACAACATTTATGTAAAATTAATTGCGCACATGTTTGTACATCTTTTAAACTCTATGCAAACAAATTATATTAGGTTCTTTTAAGTAGCTATCATTTTCCTGATAATTCGGGTAGCTTTAATTACAAAATTAAGTTCAAATAAGCACAAAAGTTTATTAGGGTCAACAAAACCTTAAATACTGATTTTCGTCAGACGCTTTATGCATGTGTATTTTCTAAACATACATAATTTTTCTTATGCCTTTATTTTATACCTAATTTTTACATATTTAGATGTTTTATAATACTAGAAAAATCAATTATATGCTTATTACAAATACAATAGCTGTATTCTTTTTACCTATTTTATTTATCTCAGTTGCACAACTGAGATAAAGTGAGCTGAGACGAACTGAGATTAACTGAGTCAAAATGAGAAAAAGATAAGGTAAAAAGAACAACAAAAATTTACTACTAGTGATTTTTGAATTTAATTATTTTGAAGTTTGGTAGTACTAATTAAGTCGTTTTTTGTATTATTGTATAATGTCAACATAAACTTCAAAAAGACGAATTAAAAATTTAAGGTGCAGTAGATATTAAGGCTGGGGACGAATGTACAAAATATACGCTATATTGACCCTTCGGAGTTCATGGTTTTCTCCCAAACTAAATCATATATAACATTTATACTTTTAACAACTTGTAGAAGAAACTGTTAGCTATGTTTTTGTAGGTTCATAATTTAAATTAAACTTTTAATTAGATTATGAAATTAAAAACTGTAAAAAAGAAAAAAAAATTTTATACCGAATTTTTCTCTACAATAACACGCGGATATATCCGAAGTTTACATATCAATAAATGAAATTGAAAAAAGTTAATTAATAACAACAAAATGAATGAACTCGTGTACTTATCATTTTATGCAGATTTTGAACTTTCGAGTTCAAAAATAGTTCAAGCTTTTTAAAGAAGATAGAGCCTTGAATTAACGGCTTTTGCCAGGTAGATATTAGATGAGAGAATGAAATCGAGGATTAGGGATTAAAATTAAAGGGATTATAGTATCCCAAAAAGGTTAGTTTTTATTACAGATAAAAATGTTCTATCGATTTCGACAATTTGTAATAATTCTAATTTTAAAATTAAAAATTTTGTAGATGAGGTGACATCTATTGGATTTTAGCACAATCACGTGAAGTGTGTAACTTTGCTAAATTTTAAATATTTATATATATTTTTGCGCAAGTAGCGATGCATACGGATATTTATAAAAGTTTGTCAATCCTCGACCTTAAAAAGATTGCAATATGTGACAAGTTTAATTTAAATTAACCAATCCGGGCCATTTCTCAATTTGTCTCAGTTGTAACACTTCAAAACAGCAAGATCAGTTTGGGTATGGAAGGGGATAATTTTGTCACGTAAAACTCAGTTTGGCACGGCACAGTACTTATGTCAAAACGATAAAAAAAACAACCTTTCAACTGAGTAACTGAGTATCTTAATACAATCTCACTTAAAATAGGTAAAAAGAATACAGCTATTGACAATAATGCCTACTTACAATTTTACGGTTGAATACAATAATATCTCTATTATAATTTTAGTATTATTTTTAATATTATGCGTAAGCGTAGAATAATACACATGCGAAAAGCGTCTGGCAGAACTGATCTTAAATAATATTATGGTTACAAATATTGTTTTTGAAAGAAAATTACTCCCGTGCCAAGTGGCAAATATTAAAACAATTTTTTAAATATTCGTAAATTCTTATTTGTATATTTCTAAAAGACATGGAAACCAGAGCATGATATGTTTTTCAAGCATGTAGACATGCAAATTTTTTTTTAGAAACAGGAAGTTTTCAAAGAAATTTAAATTTAAATATAAATAATGTTCTTTAGTAGCCAATCACAAAAATTGTTGTGTGAAAAGTTATATTGTAAAATTTCACAGACAAAATTTAAATAACTTTTCTCTGCCTCTTTTTGGATTGCACTTTCTCCTCACTGATCAAAATGATCAAGAAAACCCCATTTGAATATTTTTATTTTAAAATTTTGATAATTTATAGCTTTTTTGTATTTATAATGATATATGTATGTTAATTTTTAACTTAATAAAAATATGCTTTCTCTGCAGATTATTATTTATAATAATTATTAACTAAGTGTTAATTTTCTAGTATAAAACTGTCCGTGTTTCTATTTAAAAATGAAATATAAATTACTTACTATTAAATTATCTTAATTGAAATATTTGGTTACTATAAATTATCTGTTAAAATTAAATTATTGTGAAACCAATTTGAACAATTTATATTGTAATTACTACTATACGTACATCAGCAGCAATGTTCTCATTACCTTTCATATCGATACCAAAATTGTCATCATACCTATATTATTTAATATTTGCATTCCTGTTTGTAGAAATTTTCTGATCATTCATAAATATTGAGTAGTATCATATTATTATCTACCTCTTATTCGTAATGTTACTTTACAGTCACACAAGATAATGAAATCATAATAACCACAAAGAAGTATATTATGTCGCATCTGTTCAGTGTAATTGGCAACTTCATTGAAAATCTGATCTCCAAATGGTGCAAATGCTGCAATAAAAAGAAACTAGGAAAACAAAAATTTTAGTACATTCTATTGTTAGTACAGATTTTAATGAAAAAGTGCAAACGGACTGATAGATTTTCAATCGCTTTTCGATAAACAATATAAATGGAACTTAAATTATTAACAATATTATACTAATAAGTGCATAGCGTTGTGACACTAATAATTGGAAAAAGATAAACGTGACTATTATACTTAGTTATATTACTCTAATAATATAGAACTGGAAAGTGATACATTGGCTATGAAAAACATTAAATTAATAAAATTTTATTGACATCAAGAAATACATTTATATGCAAAGCATTTGAAACATAGAGAGAAATAATTGAAGAATTATTATTTACAACAGAACATAAAACGTCAAATGTTTTTAAAAAAGCACTTGTAAAACTTTACATAGTACATACAACTCTAAAGCACGGAGTTCTTTGTTCCAAACGGATAGTTCAGTCTGGTCATGGTTATCGATTATTGGTGTGTATCTGTTGATCAAAATTCTCTTCAGGTAACTTCTAAACCGGTATACGGTCAGATTATGCAATCCATATTTTTGACTACTATTTGCATTGTATATCTTATGCAAAACGCTACATTTGCCGTAGCTACGTGTTGAACTTCAGATATTATGTATTGTGAAAGAAGTATCTATCTTTGATAGATCATGAGTGCGTTCGAGTAGAAACTCGATCAAGCATGCAGTGCAGCGACCGAGCTTTGATGTCACACATTGAGAGTTTCAAGCACTGCAGAAGATCAACGTTCGATCGTAACAAAAACCTGAGCAAATCGAACGTTATGAGAAAGTTTTGAGCTTCTATTTGAGATTACCTTATGCCATCAAAAGTCTATTTTGAACACGAATTCACCCAAAATAATCTCAATTCAAATAATATATTAATGTTTTTATAAATGTTATAAAAATTGAATAATTATAGTACCTACATATAAAATTTAATATCAGAAATATAAGAAATAGTTAATCTTATATTATTTTTACCTTTAATTAATCATTTAGGTAAAAACTGTTTATAAGTTTTTGTTTCAAATAAATATTTTGTCTTTAAATTGGATTAATTGTATTTTCTCTTTTTGACGTAAGCAAGAACAATAATTATTAATTTGTCTTGAAAATTCTGAAAGGTAATAATGCTTAAAAATAGATCTTTGGGCACGGTCGCAGCTAATCGCTAATAAATCTTATGCTGAATTGTTATTTCACCCCAGTGATATCTTTAAACGAATAATGAAACCTAAATTTTAAGTAGGAAATGTTTTTGTTTTACCTGCGTCATTTCTTGTTTGAGAATAAATACAGCATTTACTTCGGATACGTTTAATATGATAATTTCAGACATACCCTTACTCATCCGTGATGTAAATCAACATTTAGCTATAAACATGAGAATCTTCAATAGCATATAATATTCCGACATTTAACTTGGGATAAAGTTATAAAATAGAGTTACTTTTACTTTATAATCGTATATATAGCTTAACGTGGAATCCTAACCATGATACCTTTACGTATAGGGAATGCTGTGTATTTAATTTAAATGTTAATCAGTTCATTTTTAGTGTTTTATATCAAAATATATTTTTTGAAAAATTTTTTTGCTAGCTAACTAAAACTTATTACAAACCACAGCCGGAAGCATAAAAAATAAATATATTTTGAACGTATTTTTTATACCATATTAATATTTTAGAAAAACTAAGTAAGTAATGCACTCACTTTAGTAGTGTATTTTGTACAATATACTATAGGTTCAGTACAATATTGTACTTTTTTTCCATTATTCCTGCGTAATCACATGATATTTGGCAAATAGCAATACCTTTTTTCTACAATATTACAATTTTAAACTAAATCGGAAATTGTAATTTAGGTGGAAATTGTATGTCGGAAATGAGATTGAAAATTGCACAGTGACGCTAAAAGGCTAAAGTAAAACCTTTTCTAAAGTTTATACAAACTCTAAGTAGCAAAGCTTTAAAATTGTATTTGAATTTAACAACATAAAACAGACAGGTTAAGTTTCCATATCTTTTCCGATAATTTTATTAAATAATATTAAATATAATTTAATAATTATAATATATTAAATTAAAAAGTTTTAAATTGAACAAGTTAATTAAACATTAATAACATTTAATATTTTTTGTTGAGATTTTAGCAAAGTTTTAGCACTGTTTTATTAACTAGTTCAATTTAAAGATTTTTAATTTAAAATATTTCACAAGTTAATAATTTATACATTAAAATAATAATTATATACTCGTATAATAATAATTTAAAAATATAATTGACAATATTATTATTTAATTTTATTTTATATGATATTATATTATTAAATATATATAATTAATAAACTATGTGTATCTTTCTATCCGTAACGCACCCCTGATTAGTAATTTTTTTACCAACCTAGAAATGGATAAAAATTAAATATATTAATAATATAAATTTAAATTAATGAATTATTTCATTTAATTTTGTTTTATTTTAAATATAATAATAACCTAGTATGTGTGTTCAAACACCAAAACGATGCATCTTTTTGTCAAGCTGCACTTATCATTACTGATCAAAGAAGGACTCTTATCAAGTAAGGATTTAATGCATTGAACGGATTTTTCGTGGCATTATGAGAGGCGAACAACCATTTGGAGGTAAAGTGATTGTTACTCGTAGAGATTTTGAACAAACTTTACCAATTGTTTCAAGCCACACGCGTGCTGAAGTTATGAAATGCTGCATTGTGGTTGCAACTAACTGAAAAGTGAAGAATTTGACAAAAATTGAATGCCTATTTCCAGAGTTTCTTTGGATAATATTCAAATTCCGCAACAAATGATATCTGATCAGAATAGCAAAAGGAATAATTGAATCAACTAAACGAGACGACTAAAACTCTTCAACATTTAAATTTGTACAATTTGAACAAATTTTCTTTTCATTTCTGACTGGACGAGAACGAGAGCCTTGGGATGTGCATGGAAGATTTTAAAACCAATAGTTCGGGAAAAATCTATCAGTGTGGATTTTGGTTGATCATTTTTCTTCAATTATTTATATACAATTGACTGATTTGAATTTAGATACTTTGTATAACATGTATGATGTAAACTTCCGCTATTCTAGTAAAATAACTTTTTTTTGTAACTTATTATTGCTTAAAAAGGTTATGTCTGTATTTGTGTTTTAATTTGTACACCTACTTTGTTGGTGTTTCATATTCATCAATTTTTATCATTGAATATCATTAAATTAATTATTGCTCGAAAAGATAGAGTTTCTAGTTATAACATCAGGACATACTACTTGATACTTTATAAATTTAAGCTTAGGCAACTTGAATGTGTAAAAGTTTGTTTTCTCGCATACATGAAAAGCCGAATTTTACTTGACATTTCTTTTATTTAAAGAATATTTATTTTCTATTAAATGGAAGTAAGTTTGATCGAGTCTGAAATTAGTTACAATTTAGAGCTAAAAGATGTATAACTGATTGGCCTACTAATATAGAAAACTTCAAGAAAATTGAAAAGGGTAAAGTCGAAAATGTTACATCAATTGGTTGATTTGACATAATCTGTAATTAATGTAATCAGAACATGTAATAATGTATCTTCAATTTATTTTTTTGCAATGCTCAAATTTTTCTAGAAGAATATTTGGTTTTATCCGTCAAGGTGAAAATTATTTCTTAAACGCACATATATAACTGTCAGTTGTCTGTTAAAAAATCTTATTTGCCGTTTATTTCTTTGTAAATTCTATAAAAAAAGCAAAACCTAAAATTGATGTTAGGTACCATTTAAAGTTTTCTTTTTGAGAAAATCATTGTAAATATTATAGCATATTATTGAAATTCTTTCTATGATGACAGTTTTGTCAACTGCTTTGTGCTCATTTGAATAATCGTTGAATAGTCATTTAAAAATATTTAATGATAGATTTTATATAGCATTTTAATAATTCATTTTATAAAATTAATTATTACCTAAAGAGTTGATATGTAATTTAAGTGTAATTAATAGTAGGTACTTATTATTTTTTTTATATTAATTTCATTTGAAACTTTAATCTATTTTTGCAACGTCCTTAATATTTCATCAATTATATGGTCAAGGGCGTAAGAAAATTTGAAGAACGTTACGTGTACGTCCAATTACTAGCAAAAAATGTTATTTATTGGTTGATATAAAAATGCAGACAAATTAATTTGCGATATTGCGAAGTTAAATAAAAACATTACTCTAACTTTTCAATCAATTTTAATCTATTTTCAGTTAATTGTCAGTTCCACACTGTAATGTAAATTTACCAAAAGAAAATTATTTAACGAACTCGTTTAACTGACATAATTTTAATTAATAGTATTTTAATTTAAGGAATATGTGTTATAATTTCTTTGTAACTAAATTTGAAACATTTTATAAATTTGATCAAACTTCTTTAACAGTTTTTGTAATGTATAAGTGACAGTTCAATTTATTAAGAAATCTTCCAATAACGAAGATTTCATTTATTGCAGCAGAAAAACGAAATCCTTTTTAAAAATCATCCGTAAAATTAACCCTCGCCGAAGAAAACTACCATGTTTAATTTCCTGTAAAAGTAAATGTTTCCTATCGGTGATTACTGCTTCCTGTTTCATTTTGAAGTGGAAGCCAAGAACTAGAGGGCGTCGCGACGGAGCAACGCTTTTAAAAGATGGGCGTAGTATCCAAGTTCTAGAGCGGTTGTTAGGATTTCGTAGCCATAGCAACTTGATAAACTTTAATGTCTTCTGCGCATGCAACTAGCTAGTACATCAACAGGCTCGTAAAACCACTATCACGAATCCAATTCATACAAATATTAACATATTTTCTATGTTTGTATAATTTAATTTTGAGATAGGTAATTTAAATGTTTTTAGTTTGAACGTTTCTGCAAAGCAAACCTAATAAATTAATATAATACTACAAGGTATATGTACATAGTTCTCCAGAATTAAACAGAGCAACGCTAATAATCGTGTAACTTATTACATGAAGATGTTATAAAGCACACTAAAGTCAATTAAGTTGCTCTATAAATTATTTAAACTTTGAAATAGTTTTGCTGTAAATTTAGTAACAAATTATGTTACAGTAGATTTTGAAAGTTGAAGGAATTAAATTAGCTAAGTTTAGTAATTGAATAGCACACGAATAATCCTTTAATATTTTTAACATTTTTTTCACAAAACTGTTAAATCTGATTTTATGCAGTAATAGGATGCTTACCGTTATATAAATGGTAATCAGTGGCATAATATTACCATAGCACTATTGAAATTGGATTCCGTACAATGAGAATCAATTCTGAAGCTCTTGATTCGAGCAGTATTCACAATGTACCATTCTATATTAAAATTAAGCTATACTATATAATATTACCGATATGACTATGCGTTCATTTAATTTCAAAGAATTTATTTTTATCTTAATGATAAAAGAGGTTTTTCACTTAGCTCAATGTTTTACGAATAATATTCTTTAATCGTTTAGAGGAATAATTATAATTACTTTCAGGCTGTTTTTAGTTTAATCCAATCAAACTTGAAATTTGCAATTATTTTTCTATACTTTGAATGCCGAACAAGCCATACTATTTAACTAAATTATTTCAATTGAATGAAAATTGTGTAATCTAAAAGAGAACGAACATTTTCAGTTTTAGTTGATTCAAGCTCCGAAACTCTTTTATACGTTAAAAGTAAAATTTGAATTTTAAATTTTTGTTTAAATTCAAGAAATCAAAACATTATGACAAAAAGATTTATTTAATTAACTATTAAATTGAAATAGCAAAATTTATTTATTTTTCGAGATTAATGAATTACAGTGTCCTGGCCGTTTTTCAATCAAAATATATGTTTTATAAGCTTGGTTGTATTTTATAAAGCTGTTTTACTAGAATTATGAAATCAATCAAATCATGTCATAATTTTATCAGCAAATTACTTACTCTGCTTTTAATTGTAAGATAATTGATGAAATTATAAATATTTTTGCCTATTGTGCTCCTGTGCAAAGAATACCAGTATATGCTTGCACAAAGATTAGATGTAATGCTTTATAAACTTCGTTGAAAGCTTAATAAAAATATTAATAAATATTATTGTTTAGTTAAATGTTCAGTTAAAAACTATTAAATTTAAAAATATAATAGCCAATACTTCATATAAATAATATTTACTAAATTATGTTCATTTTTTTTAAATTTTTACAATAGTTATTTATATAGTAGAAACTAATTATTATTACTATGACAGTTTTCTATTATCAAAACTGATTTTAAAACACATTTGATGTTCGTTTCAAAAGTGAAAATCTAAACGTGAGCACTATATTTATTGTCACATTATTTTAAAAATTACTCTTTTACATTGTCAAAAAAAGCTGTGTAAGGACTTTACACGAATACATGTTGAAATAAACGTTCGATCTGATAAAATTGTGCCGAATCGCGCTAAATAAAAGGATTTATTTAAATTTATACAAATTACTGGAATCTCGTTTATAAATTAAAAATGGACTACGTTTAAAAAATATTTTGTAAAATATTATAAGAAAATATTATTATATCGGTCGATACAGCTTGTTAATGTCATTGTGTTAGAATTGAATTGAACTATTAAACAGTACATAATTATTATGTTCAGAACTTTTCTCTACAAGCTTTGTTAAGCACATATTGTTAGCTTGACCGAATGGGTTAATTAACACTGCAGGAAATAGACATCACGAAAAGGTAAACCAATGACAAACAAAATTTCTGTATTAAAACTTTTAGACGACAAGAAAAGAATTTCGGAACAAGGAAATGGAATACATAATCAAGAAATATTTGTGCTACAATGGAGGTTATATTATACCACTAGACGATCCTAAATAAAATGATTTACAAGCGAATAAAGAGGTTTTATGCTATTTCAAACTTTTCTGAAAAAGTAAGCTACAAATCCATTCCTATTGAAGGAAAAATTTTAATAATAATTAATTTTACGTAAAAATTCCTTTTTGTGGTGCACTGTATATATTTTATCAACGAAAGTCACCCTTTGGCAAATTACAATAATTATTTAAATCAAGGTGATTGCTCAGTCTTCAACATTTAAAATTTAAATTTTCACGCTTGAAATTATTATTATTGGAAAAATCTAGTTCAAGTAATTACCTATTACGAATAAAGCAAAAGGACTTCGTACTCCAGAAATTTTTATTTAAGTTCAAATTGCGACTCTCGTCAATCTTATAGCTAAAAAGTTTTATTTTCAAATGAACTTACAGATCACAAAATGTTTTTTACATAGTCAGGTGGAAGACGTACAATGCTAAACCCAGTTAATCTGGAGTATTAAGATGACAACTAAGACAAGCCTAACTAGAATGTTTAGTCAAGCCTTGCAAAAAGAATATATCAAGTCATGAAAATAGCAAATCGTTTTTAAAAAAACACGTGATCACAAAAAACATTGGATGAATAAAATAACATCTTGGAAATCCTCATAGCCATTATAATGACGTGTGCAAAAATTTGTGATTGAACAATATATTTTCATGTCGTGTAAAAAATTTTTTTTCAGTTACTTTAGCTTTTTTACACAAAATAAATAGATTTAAACGCGTTCTTTCATTTGAAGTTAATTTAATAAAATGAAACTCTTACTAGTCCAAAGGAATAATTCTCTAGTTACAGTATATTATGACTGCAAACCACACTTTTAAACCAAATAGCTGTGTATTCAAGTTCTAACATTCTCCTGTAATTGAATGCAGCATAACAAGGTGTAAAGTGAAACAATTTTAACAAATTTTTAAATGCAGTAGTTACAGTAGTAACAGCAGTTACAAAATCTAAGTTCAATACGATATTCTCACAGAGTAGCTATACAATAATAAGATTAATTATTATTAATTAATTTATCTTATTTCTCTTAAATTAATTTGGCTAAATAACTAAGACTTCAAAGTCAATGATGTTTTAATATTGGAAAATTTAAATACCCCAAATTTATTAAATCTCGTAGGAATGTCAATAATACTCCATCAATATTTTGAATTAATAAACAAGCATTTATATTTTAATTTTTACGATGTTAATATAAATAATACAATATAATTATAAATTATTCATTAAAAGCATTAATTGAACGCTAATTGGTAAAATTTTGTAAAGATTTTTAAAATAGTAAATGTTTTATAATTAACGAAAATAATTAATAGGAATGTAATCCAGTATAATATTGTAATATTGCAAATACTAAAATGTTTTATAGACAAAGAGATATATAACCGGGTACTTTTACAAAAGAAATAATATACGAAATGTATAAAAATCATGATAATTATCTCAAGATGATCCAAATTTGTGAAATGTATGTTTAATTCTTTATAAATTTATCGTCAATACTTTTAAATTATTTTGGCAAATTTAAGTTGTATTGGCCAGTGTGCTACTCTCAAGACAGAGTTGTACAGCATCATAAGAAATTTAATTCTTTTACTATTTATGTTCTCGTAACTTATATGACTGACTTTATATTAATACAGATATTAATAAATCATTGCTGGTGAAGCCGATGGGCTAAAATCCCTTACAAAGCCAAGACATCAAATTATCTTATAGAATGTAAAGTTAAGCATTTAACTTAATTGTTCTGATTGATAATATGTACAATAATAAATAAAAGAAAATTTTTTTTGAATTTTGATAAATGGTTTACTTTAATTTTAGTATTGTCATTTCTCGTTTAAGAAGTAAATTTGTTACTCCTACACATAATTACACAAGTTTCAATATAAAAGACAATATTGTATTTAAAAGTGTGAATTAAAGTTTGGTGCGTCCGCAAGATAAGAAAACGATCGGCAAAACACGCGCCTAGAGATTAGAGAAAAAGGAGGGGAGAAAAGCGCTTTATATGAATAATTTAACCTGAGATTGAAGTGTCGAGTTCGATTGATTCGGAGTTTGATGAACTGCCGGATTTAGTTGCCAGCGTGATTTTTGGTTGGTGGCGAACATTATTTTAAATTTGTTCGATTCCGTTAACCAAGTTGAAAAGACAAGGAAAAAGACGGTCATATTAGAAATTGGTTTTTGGTTTGAAATGAGATTTATTTGTTTGGAGCGAGAAATTTGATATTCGATCGGAAAAATTCCGATCACAGGATCGGAATTTTTCTCTGGATTGGTTGGAGGCAGCGCGGGAAGGAAAAAGAACCGATACGTTTTGCACGTGCGACACGGTGCCTGTTTTAAGTAAAATTGGTAAGAAAATTGTCTATTTGGTCGTTGGGCCGCGTTTGAACAAAACACATAGGTGTACAAAAGAATTTTTATTTATTAATTTTAATAATAATTAGTTTTTGTATAACATTGAAATTACAATAGAGCTACACATTACACTATCCAATTATTGCAAAAGCAAGAGCAAGTTTCAAAAATGTTCTATTATGTGCGCTTTAACAAGAATCATGAGTTTAAAAAAAGGTTTGACAATTTGTTTCTTTTGTTAATAAATTTGAGATTTTTGTTCAAATTGAATTAATTTTTCTTGCAAAATTACAGTACTGAGCGTTAATTTAATAATTCAGAACTGACACCCTGGATAAGACATCTCAGCTTCTAAAAAAGTAAAGCTAGACCGAGAAAGTAAAGGGCAGGAATTTATTATTTTTGAAATTTCACTGCAATATATTAAAACAATTTAAATAGTTTTTTTATAAAAACTTAAATTTATTATATTTATTTCGGTAGTTCTTATATTAGATCTTATAATAATTATGTAAGTTATAAAATTAATCTAATACTTTTTTTAATGTAAAATTTGAAACTTATAAATTAAATAGAAATATTAAATAAATTTTATATCAATTATATCTGCTTATTATTAAATTTTGTCGTTCCTGCAATAATTTTTATTTTGTTGTAATTTTCTTAAAATTATTAAATTACATTTAAAATTATTTAATTTTCTTTCAAATTTTAAATTAAACGGTTGTTTTTCTCAATACATTATACTTTAATTTAATAAATTATTCAACATTTTAATTAAAATTAAGAGATTAGTTAAAATCGGACCTCTGGCCCTCACCTTATTATATTAATACCAATATAACAAAATTTTTTTTCAAAAGTTGGTAAAAATGAAATTTTTTCTAATAAACATGAAATTTTGAAATTATGGCTTTATAAGAGATTGAGTGGACATATCTCTAGTATTCGCTGTAACCAACCTGACTCTACTGCTATAGCTAAACATATACTCATCGATGGGCACAATGCAGACTTCACAAATGCCAAATCCAAATCTTAAAATCAGTTAGCAACTACCAAGATAGGCTTCTTCACGAAATGATATGCATCAAGAAAGAAAAGAACTCCACGAATGGAAAAACCGAGCAATATCTACAGCCATCTACTTGTCTAATTACCCTCACGTATTGAGGTTAAGTTTTTCCTACTTTGACGGAAATTCTCACGATCATAATATATTATGATATTATGATATATATTGTTTTCAAGATTTTTTAGATCATAGATCGTTCAGATGACAATACGTTGTATCGCGGTTTCCATGTATATTTCTTATTATTGTTATTCCGACAAAGGCGATACATTTCGCCGAAAGCTCAAACTATAAATAATTCATAATTTAACGTTTATTTAACTTGTTCTTTTTAAACTTATTTAATATAATTTTTCACAAGTTAATAATTAATATATTTAATATTGTCGTGTTTTTTTTTTTCACTTCAACCAGATAAATTTCCTGGTGGTGCTTGGAGTTTTGGTCACCAATCTAAACGTTTTTAATTTTGGAAATAAAACTGGATGTGGTTAATCACCGTACCTTTATTTTCTATAAACATAAAACAATGAACATAAACAGAAACAGAAACTTAAACTAATGAAATCAAACTTTAAATATACCGTTAACGGAATACCTTTTTTTTTTTTTTTTAACTATTTTCCCTCCTTTTGTACTTTCGCCGTCGTTCTCTGCTCCGCCACAGTTATCTCCTCTCTAGCAATCTTCTTTCCAAACTTTACCTCTTCACCACTTCAACAATTCTATTTTTATGCTTTTGAGAGCCTCTTCTCGAACTTAATCGTCCTTTTCTTTTTTTATTTTATTAAATTTCGAGAGATTCATTTCTCTTCAAAATTCAGCCGGCACCCGGTTTATTATATATTTTTTTTACTCTCTTCTTTTTTTTACGTTTCCCCTTGATTATTATTTTTTTACGCCCTTTTTAAATACATCTCAATATATTACAAGTATATTAAATTTTAAATTTAAATTTTTTTTTTTTATGAATTTATGTATTTTTTTATGTATAACAAAACATACAACAATAATATTAATAATACACATACAAATTATTTACTATAAATAAAAAATTTCGTCGAATTCAGCCGGATTACCAAACGTTCCTAAAATGCTCGCCGCATTACCTCTTTGAATTTCCAGACTAATACGTTGAATGAAAAAAGACTTGGCACGACGATCACCGGATTTTTCAATTAAAATTAAATTAAATTAATTAAATTTGAATTAGAAAAATATTATAAATTGATAAGATGTGAAATACGAAATACTATACAGGTGCTGTTTAATCTAATATGATAGCAAAATACATTGCTGAAAGCTTATATGAAAAAAATGTGTAGTATTGTTTATTTAAATTTTATGTTTGAAACCAAAAATTTTAAATTATAATAAAAAATCAGACATTATAAACGTATGAAAATTAATATTAAATTAAAATTGATTACAAAATTAACCACCTTAAACAAACACAATCAATTATTTCCTAAATAATAATTTATACACATGATTGCATTATTTATACTGTTACATAAATTTAAATTATTTCTGTGTTATTATCATATAATAATTATTTTTAATTTTAAGCAATGAATAATTAATATTTTCACTTATGTTTAATTTACAGTAAATACATAGAAATGGTTACACAAATTTATAAGGTATTGTCATTTACGAAGAGCTAGATAAAAAATATGAACGATTTTGAATACAAAAGTATTAACCTCTACAGTTGAGCTAAATCAGCATATTTGATATTGTTTGCAGATTACCATCAAGTACTATAATGATTACGATAAATCTTATGCATTTTCTAAAAAATAATATTAATTGTATCATAAATTATTGTCAATGTAAGTTGTTATCTTCAGTACGTATTATTTCTATTGATGTAATAATACTTTATCATTCTATGAAAAAATTGATCAGTGTAAAGTTTGACGGATTTTAATATATTGCAATGACCCGAGCTATACAAATCTTATTAAAATTTGCTCAATTCATAAATCAATCTTATAACTGGGCATCCATTTTTTGTAGCAAGAGACTCTTCATTATTTCAAAAATTGTTTGTAAATTGTAAATTAAAACTTCAATAGCTCATCTTTGTTACTTTTGATATTGTCTTGCATGTGGTATTGGAGCGCGTATGTTATACCAGCCGGCCTCAGTATTTGCTGCTATGCACCTTTTGCATCGACCAACATTTCACTTTCTTCCAATTTTCAACTTTTTCTGCACTACACTTTACTTAAAATAATCAAAACAAAAGCAATTCAAACCAACTTAATTTATTTATCAAAAACATCTATAATTTCAACTATTGCGGGATGGTGCTTCCATCTGGCACCACGGCCAAACCCCGTCTCTCTTCATCGACCTACTCGCCGTTCTCTCTCTAGTCTTCTCCCACCTTTTATTTACACAGCAATTTTACAAACTGTTTTATACAGTGTGTTTACAAATAAACAAAATTGAATTTTAAAAATTATTTACAAAACAAATCAATTAATGGTTTTTTTGTGTTTCGAAACACGACAATATAGATGATTAATATTGATCCAACTCTGGCTTTTCTCTTCGAATGGTTAAACATTTAACTTAATCGATAGACACGATCATCTGTAATTATACATTTTAAAATAAGTAAATAATAACTAAAAAGACGTAGATAAAATTTATGCTTTTAAATGTAAAATTATTTGTTACGTATCCGAGAACAAAAGACTCACTTTTTGCCATTAAGACACAATGTACTATTCTAGAAAAGTATAGATGTTTAATGTAACGTGTCAACTCCAAAATTCTCTATACATAAGACATTAATGATGCGATTCTCTAAAAATTATTTTACAGACTATTACACTGTTATAATGCTACCATAACAGTAGACATAATATCATGGCTTGTATTAATAGCATTGTTTTAACAACTTTTATAATTTTTAGAAAATTACAACATAAATATTAAATATTGTAGCTGAAAAATTAGAAAAATCGGATATAATTAACTAAGGCATATTATCAGCCAAACAAAATATCTTTAAAATTTAATCTTGATTTTAATAAACGCAACCACGAAATACCTTAAACAACTTTTTTGTTAAGGTATTCGAGTTAAGTGTTTCTTATTTTGGTTGAAACTCAAATTACATAATTCTATCTTCAAGCTTCAATGTTAATATCCAACGTTAATATTATTCAAGATCGCTTTTATCTCAACAGTTTCAAATGATATAGGTTGTATTGAATATATTGACTATGTATAAAATATTAATATTTGTAAATATTTAAATGTAAATATGTAATTGTAAATAATTATATTTATTTACAAATGAAAAATATCAAAAGAAGGCAATTACCGATTGCTGAAAAAGCTTGCATGTTTGCTGTAACTTGGTTAATTCTTAATGTAATATTAAAATTTATTAGAAAAAAGCAATAATATGCCAACTCTACGTAGAAAATCCATTTTACATAAAAAGAATTGATAATGTCAAAGTTGCCAACATTATAATTTAAGTGATTGCAAAACATTGATTTAAAATTTAATTAGTTGATAGATTTCCTACAGCTTTTTATACCTATTTTTTCTGTTATACGGATTTTATGCACTTTTATGTTTATTTTTATATTGTTAATGTGTTCTTTATAATACAATTATTTGTAATAAAACAGTTTTGAAAAACTCTCTATAGAGTCAATAAATCAATTCCTTTTATATAAGAAAACTACACTATTACTTAGGCTTTTCAATTAGTCTAATAGCTGTATAAATCGTTCTGGAGTTAGATATTTTACGAGTTATTTTAATTAGTTTTACGGTTCTAAATTAAAATTGCAAAATTGTTGCTTCAAATAAAAATTGGGGTAGTTGCATTAAAAAGCATGTCAAATGTTTAATTTACTTAAGTTTTGAGATCACTAAAATTTATTCGAATTACTTCCAGATTTTGTATGCTCAAGATTTTCTGTTTCTGTGCCGCGTCTTTTACTTCAAGATATATTTTCTTATTTAAATCAATACTCCTTACTTATTTAACAAGAAGAAATTAAGCTGCTTTTATTTTTATTTTATGGCTTTGTACAGCTTCATTTGCTGTGAAATTTTAAATTAAAACAATAAAATGAAAAAAAGAAACGATAGCGTACTAATTTTACATTCATCAGCAAATTGCGAAATTAATTTTTCTGGCACATTTTTGTTAGGTAAATTTTTGAAAATTGTAGTTTTAAAGCTTTAATTTAAAATTTATTTTGCTATAAGATTTAATGAAACCTAGTATTCAAAACATTTGCTAAGTAGATTTACATTTATCACCACAACGTAATTAATATAGCTTCACTTAATTAATGCTTTATAACCACTTACAAATATTGTCAAAACATTTTGCTATGTTTTAATTAAAATACAATTTAGCTATTTAGCCTCAGTTAACTTTTGAACTTGAGATCACTTTCATGGTTAAGTTAAGGTATTTTCTTTTAGAATATGTTATAGTAAAATTTCTAAAACTATAGAGAATTTTGTTTCAACTACTTGTCAACATGTTAAGTTAAAATTTAATCTATACTACTTTTTTAAAAAACATACCAATTTTTCTTTTGCAAAATATGAGAACCAATTAAATTTGTATTATTAAGCAACGCAAGGGAAAAATTCACACAGTGATCGTGCTCGAGTGATCCCGGGTTAAAAATTAATTTTATATAATGAACAGCTGCATAAACTTGACTTTGTGTTAATAATTTATGAAACTATATATGTAGTCATATAGTATATCGGAGACGATTATAATAATTTTGTTACAAACAAAAACTAAAAAAGATTTATCTTGCGGAGATAACGTAACGTAAGAAGTAAATTTATTCTTTAAGAAAATTTTACAAGACCAGAATTTATGTATAATTTTATCCGTTACTGAAATTTTCTCAATTTAGCAATATCATTCTATGAAAAAGACGTAAATTTTAAAAACTTAATTATATATTAAAATATTTTGTAAGTTTTGAACGTAGCTACTAATAAAGAAAAATTTCTTTAATATTGATCAATCACGTAATCTTAGGTGGATTTTCCACTTTAGTCTCGAATGTAATGACAACATAATGCGGTTTCTACATCAGACGTTCATATAATAATCCATTTTCCTTTATTTTTAAAATGTGTAATGCTGGTTTGCATTTTAATAAACCTTCATTTCAGCGTTGTAATAGTTACAAAAATATTTTATACTCTTGTAGAACAAAATTTGCAAACAATATACATTAAGCTATTGATTTGACTATAGCAGAAAAAATATCAATATCCGATCAAACACGCTAATCGATGTAGCAAGTGTGGAAGAAGACATAATTATGAAATATTTATCTTGTTCTCTTACCCCGAACTATTGAAACTTTACGACATTTGAATCTCTGGAGTACATTAAATTAAAGCTCAAACAAAGTTTGTTCCCGCATTAACGTAAAAAAAACAAAGAATGATACAAACATGAAATTTTCAGTTTTTTTAATGCAACCTTAACCAACGTTGCTCTGCTGATTTTAACAACAAAACAGGTGTCTACGACTAAGTATATATACCCATTCTTTGTCCTATGCACATAATGCACATAATATGTATACATTTTAAAACTTCACGTAAACTTCCGTTTAATATTTCTTCTGATTTATCATACATATATTGAGATTACAACTTTTAATACAAAACCACTTTAACTTTAAAACAAATTAGCCAGTTTTATTTTTTTTGCTAAAAAATGAAGCATTTCCCTGTCCTTTTAATAATATTAGAAACCAAAAGTTTAAGATGCTATGTCATTTTATAAAGTTGAAAATATCGATTATGGTAGGTGGTATAAAAATTCAACAATTATATATTCTAATCTCCTGCTCACTAAATTATTAAACCCACTTGTTCTCCTTAATATATATCTTTTGGCTCTCTTAATAACAAGACGCAAACTTTCTACGCGAACACCCGCTATATTATATATGCTCTTGTGCAAATACATCTTCACAAGTAGTAAAAGCAACGTTGAAACTTGCCAAAACGGAACTAGTTACGAAAAGTTTCACAGAATAGCAAATATTTCCCTAGGTAATGCGCAATAGTTAATCACTTTAGTAATTAATACTGCAATTGTACTAATAAATAGAAAAAGAGTTTTGTACGTATTTGTATATGTCTACCAAAACATTCGATTAGATTTTCTATTAGCGTGAATTTTAATGAAATTCTTTTGATTCACGTTATTAATGTTTTGAACAACATAAAAGTTTGTAGATGCATAACGTTATGGAAACCTTTGCAGTAATTTTCCTGCTTCAAGAATAATAGCTGGAAATTAATGAAAATATTTCATAAAACTGAATTGAATACACAAATTATCAATTTTAAAAACATGCATTTGCTGTGTTTTATTTTAGTGTTAATTTTTAATATGTACGTTTAATAGTAATTAATGATCATTATATATTTACATATTTCGCTCATAACTAATGGAAAGAAACAAAATAATTACCTTCTATTACGTTTTTAATTATAAAAGTTTTGATTTCAAAGTATAAATTTTATTTTAAATTTCATAATATTCAATTTATGTCATTTATTGATAAATATACATAATCATACTGTTTTTATTTGTTCATGCTTTGTATTTAAAGTTAATATTAATTATCATATTATGTAATATATAGATTCAAAATTGAATAGAATAATAATTGTACTGACATACAAATTGAATTTTATGTTCAAATGTATAAAAATAATTATAAAATGTGAACTACAGGAAATTGTGATTGGGTTTTAAATTTACTTTGGCTATATCAAATAACGTACTTCTCATTTACGTTAATTATACGTGTTCTGGTTGAAGTAATGTTACTTTCCGACGCGTTCTATTTTCTCTTCTAAATTAACTGTAATTGGCGAAATTGATTTTATTTTCAATTTTGAAAACGTTTACGTACTTTTGACGTTCGGTTTACTAGCTTAAAGGTTATCAATTAATTTAAAATAAATAATTGAATTTATATAAATTTAAACTTTCATACAAAGGCTTATATATTTACAATATAAAATTAAATTTTATGTTTAAAGTCCTTTGTAAATATTCGAAATTCTATTGAAAAAGTATCATATTTATTAAGATTATGTACCGTTTTAAAACACCGTACAACATAAAATTAATTTAAAGTAACTTGTCGTTTATAATAATTAAATTAACGTCTAAAACAAAATATGAAAACCTTTTAACAATATTAAAAAACTTAACCATAATAAAATAATTATATTAATGCCATCATTTAACATTGTTTAGCACATTTTATAGTCTTATTTATAAATTTGTGTAATTAATTTACAAATTACGTTTTAAATACTGAATTAATGTTCTTGCTTGTAAAGTAATTATCAAATTAAACACCGAGGTAGGCATTAGAATTGTGTTGAATTTTTTCGTTTCGTGCTTCTTTGTGTTTTTGCAGACATCCACTGCATATTTCAAGATGCTTACTTGGATTCTTTAAATTATTACTTACACAAAATTGGATAGAACAGGTAATAAATACTATGAAAATTATTTTTCTAGGGATGTTATAAGTGTTGTTCTCTAAAATCGTAGCTTATATAATGCCGCAACCGCATTGTAGGCAAAAGCTCACCACGCCTTTAGTAGTGACCGCAGTGTCAGTTGCACCATCGGCCAAGCTTGTCGAGTACGCAACGCGCTCGCTAAAGCCGCGCACTGCATGAGCTTTCGTAAGAACTCAATAGCTTTTACAATTTAACCCGGGATTTACGCTAGTAACATCTAAACTTAAATTTAAGTGAAGGGTGCTGATGAGTGTAAAATGTGTATATTGCAGTTTATAAAATGATATTATATAAATATAAAGTTACTTAGCTAAAAACTTTTGATAAGTATTAAAAAATTATTTCTTTAACTTTTGCAAACACTTTTCTTTAATTTTATTTAACCCGCGGAACCATAGAAATAATTTTTAATTGGATTTTTGTTTAAAAAAATAAATATCTGTCGCAATACATAAAAATAAAATAAATTGAAAGAAAAAATCTCAATAACATTTTACTATTTGATGTTTCTTATGCTGCAGTTACTTTTGAACGTTGTCAACATTTTATTAAGGCTTTCTGAATAACCTGAAAATTTCGTAATTGCCATCGTAAAAATTTTAAGACCAATTTATTTATATTAAACAAATGTTTACTGTAATTGCCAAAGTTTAGCTAAGTAAAGTTAGAATACCTTCTCTGGAAATTCAGCAAACAATTTATTAGGTGATCAGATGTCATCATAATTTGAATATGAATATCTAAAACAACAAACTTTTGCAATTATTACATTTTTAGTATCTCAATTAATTTTAGGCGTTTTATAAGTTTACCGCAGGAAACTCTGCCATATTCGTTATATTCTTAACAATCTGTTTTATAGCTTTTCTAAACTTTTGTGATTTAAAATCATGTTGCATTTTTTCTGATTCATAAACCCCAAAAACACTTGAGTGTTGTAACTATTTTATTTTATTCTACATTAATTAATGTTTTCAATTATATTTCATTCCATAATTTATTTCAATTTTTCTTCGACAGCATTATATTTCAGAAGCAATGAAATATTATCTTTTACAGCAGATGCTACAATCTATTTTGTGAAGTGTGTTACCACCTTCTATTAACTTTTTATGTCCTTTCACAATAAATTCAGGGTACTCTCTAGTATTGAAATTTAGAATTAATACATTAAAATTAGTTTTTAAATTGGTTCGTTAACATTTTGATGTCTTAAGGCAACTGCTGATACTTATAATTGGAACTTGTCCCAAAAGTATTGTGCAATAAAATAAGCTACATTTAGATTAAGTAGAAGCCTAATTTATTTATTGAAACTAATTTTGTGTCAAAGGTAAAATTATTACAACTTATTAAAAATAAGTTTCTCTCACAGAAAAATCTAATGAATGATTTAATCTCTATAGGTACCTACGCAATAATTATTATTCACAATACATTTCAGAAACATTTAAACAATTTTAAACATTTGGAGTTATATCCATTGAAATAATGTTTAAAAATGTAATTTAAATAATATATAGTACAAGTTTTGTCTGACATGAATGAAAAATTGAAAACATTTTAAATTTCCTAAATACTTTCCAACTCACGTGTTTGTATTTGCTAATGAAAATTCAAGCTTAAAAATAGTTGTTTAATAAACAATCAGAATATTTCGATTTAATGCTATAAATATTAATCGTTGCAGTTAAGCTTCATAATTAATGCACAATTTATCTTAGCTTTATTTAGTTCCTTAGGTTATTTTAAAATCTATAAAATGTTCAGAATATTTAAAGTTTACCAATTTAATTAAATATTTTCTTAAAGAAAAACAAAATTGGTTAAAAATTTAATTGCAAAACTTGAAAGGAATATTTAAAATACCTTTAAAGCTAATTAAATTTGCTTCAGATACACAGCTAGAAATATCAATAACTTGATCATATTTTAACAAGCGACGAGAATGTTTATATTTAGTATGCAAGAAATGAAAAATAAATTCCGCAATATTTTTATGATAAACGACGAATGAGTTTTTGAATTCAATTATTTTGAAAAATTTTGTTAAATGGTTATTTTATAACCATCTAAAAACACTTAAATATTTATAGCATGAGTTGTAAACTATCAATTGGTAAATTTCTCCTGAGAGTAGATCCATTAAGTTTCTTATGTGATTATTGGAGACATAATTTATGTTAGTTTGTAGCTAGCAAAACCAATATATAACTTCATTAAATTTAAACAGGTACATTCACTTTTCTCAGAAAAGAATAAAACGATAATTTAATAATAAATTAGCACCTGATTAATTGCAGTGCTACTTATTTTCATACAAAATTAACAATTTATTTTGTTAAAAATGAATGTCGAAAGATTTTGGTTGTACATCACAGCAACTTGTCGTCATTAAATGTGGATTTCATAACAAATTATTACAGACATTTTACATTAAATATATAAATTTTTTTTATTTTAGTATACAATAATCTTTTCTACTACTGTAAGTATGAAATAAGAGAGAATATTCTACATTTTAAAAATACTATTTAAAAATCTCATTTCAATTTAAATGTAAATTTGCACTAAAAATGCATACAGCAATTTACTTCCCACTTCTTAATCATAAACTTACTTTGTTAGGTATTCTTATTCAAAATTTTAAATGCACTACTATAAATTTTATCTTATCTATTCAAAAATATTTATATCTTTATAGGTAACTCTCGGCCATTACAAAATTTTCAAACGTATTCTTTTATTATTGAAATAAGCGAAGATCAGTTTGAATAGGTTTTTTACAATAGAATGCTCTTCTACAATAATTTGCATTTGCTATAACGAGTAGTTCATGTCAAACATTTAACATGTAAAATTTTAAAGTAGGTCGAGGAGCATAATACGTAATTGTTAATCATAAACTACAATTTTATGTGCTGAAGAGAATTCGAGTGCATATACCTGGGTCAATAAATTTAATTATTCTAGACAAATTTAGAAATTATTGCTTTTAAAAAAATCTAAAATTATTTTATTTTTGGTAGCATAATCATCTATCAACACTAGAAAAAGTGATCAAAATAGCACGCTCTACCATGTGTAAAGTTATTGTTTCGTATTTTTTGTCTATTTGCCACAATAAAATAAGAAAAACTAAAAAAAAACGCAATTTTATTGTTTCTTAAATCTGACTACAATTATGTTATATTATTATTTTAATAATAAATTATTTATTATTGTTTGATTCTTATTGATAACTATGTGTTTATATAAATAATATGAACTTTTATAGCCAACTGAATTATATTAATAAATTAGTTTTTCATATTATTTTTTTTACATCGTTACAATTTATTTTAAAAAACAACAGTTAAAAGTTTAAATTAAAAACATCAAAAAGGCGATATAGTATATTGCTGAAAGTTTATGTAAAAATGTAATGATATTGTCTATTTTATTACAAATTTAAAATTTTTTTCAATGCATACTCCAAATCAGTTTAAGTACCTGTGTGGTCTAAATGCTGAAATCTTTCTTTAATACTACACAAATCTTCCAATTTCGTTAAAACGCGACAAATTAATCTAAATACTTCAATGACATTGTTAAAAACATAGGTATGTGTTTACAAGCAGAAAATTTACTAATATTATCGTACATTCCAATAAATGCAGCATTTCCATTGAAAAATATCATTGTATCAAAATATTTGCTGATAATATTTATCAATAAAGACCAATGAAAGAGATCACATAGCAGACCACTCTCTATAGAAGCGGCAAAATAAAACTTTAATAAAATTGCATGTAAATGTATGCCATCAAAGTTTCTATGTTATCGTACTAATTTTCATTGTAAATGTCTATTGAAATAATTTTCAAAGTTGTTAGTGCTATCATGACTCTCAATTTCGTTGGATGTTACCTCATGATGAAATTTTAGTAAATTGGAATAATAAACCGTAAAATTTTGAATATATCTTTTTATGAGCACTAAATATTCAGGATAAAATAATATCTGTAATATAGGCCATTTACATAATACATCAACCTGTGAAAACTACAATAACAAAAATTTTAATATCATAATATTGTTTTAAATTTTTTCTGTGACAATATATTCACAAAATATACATCAATATTATTTTTGCATTTAAATTGCGATTTTTAATTGTTGTGTGCTATTTTCTCAAAATTTTAAATTTAAATTTGAAAATTTTAACCAATTAAGTACAAATTGTATAAAATGAAACCACTTATTCAGTGTTATTGTAATATACTAACAAAAAAAACAGTGGTAATAAAATTTATCGTAAGTATTAGGGCTCAGTTGTTGCGCAAATCCAAGCAAAGCTTTGTTACATACAAATGGTTTTAACTTTTTGAAACATGTGAAGCGTCAATTCGCAAATATTATTCATAAAAATTTCCCAATCTGCAAGAATTATCTGAGGATAACAGCGACACGAAGCTAGAATTTTGTGAAATAATCACGCAAGTATCAGAAAAGACTAAACTTTTTAAAGAAGATAGTATTTTTCTATTTAAATTGTCATTATAAAATATTGTAAAATTAAATAATTGGTATTTTCTAAAGATAAATGTAAACAACACAAATCACGATATTGTGGTATTCCAGTATTCTTCTTCGAATTATAGCGCATCCTATTAGAGGAAATATTAAATTCATAAGGACTATGGCAAATGTATAAGTTTTCACATATATTTTAGATGCTTCTAACCTACAGCTTAATATGAATAAGAGACTCCCTTTCCAAACTTCAGCACTTTACTATTAGGAATACCCTTAGCTACCTTTTTCAGTACTGTAAACTTTTAAATAGAAAGTTAACAAAAACGATTTTTAAAGTTGAACTATTCGTCAATGTATATCATTAGTCAAATATCTAAATAGATGACAACATAAAGGTTTTTGAAATACAAGGAAATATTTATATTTGTCTTGTAATGTAATAAATCGTGACATGGCTTTGCCATTTGAATACATAATAATAACTACTACTAAATGGTATTACAAGATATATTTTCTATTTTTATAAGATACATTTAATAATAGTACTACTAATACAAAAAATGTGTGTCTCTTTAAATTTAGAATATTAGTATTATATCACCTTGCAGAAAAATGAACCTAATAATGATATTTATACTAAGTAAAATATTTTATTTAATAATTAATAAAGTAATTTATTAGTAAATTTCAGTAATTATTATTAATTCAGTAATTATCAAGGACAACACCTTGCTAAAATTTACCAATTACTTGTTTTAAACTTTTTATGCGGTTATTAAATATTTTTACCACGTTTTTGTAGTATTATAGTAAATAATGGTATGAATTGGTTCAAGTGGTATATCATTCATAGTATATTACACATTTTTGTTATTTGTATTTCTTTGCGAATACAAAAAAACCCATTTTAAAAAACGATATTTTCTTATGTTTACAAAAACTTTAAATAAATTACATTACATTACTATGTGACAGTGTGTTAGATTTATAATTTTACTATAAATTATACCAGAACATATTACGTAGTTATGACATGGTGTAGCTACTGATACAATTATACGTTTTTTTAATAAATGTATTAAAAACTTTTTTGTTAAACTTTTTACTGCTTTAGGATGATAACAAACGAATAGCTATAATATCTCAAAATAATATTACAAAAAATATTTATACACAAATTGACTATTTTTTGTAATTTTCGGATATTACTGTAGTATATTTTGTTCATAATATACATTATTTTTTCCTGAATAGTAGACTATGACAAAAGAATATTAATAATAGAAAATTGCATTAACAAATGGTAATACCATTTTAGATAAGCCTTGAAAATTGATTGAGGAAGGTATTGCGCCTAGTTTGACAACCGGATATTCTCTAATATAATGATAAATAGTTCGACTTATCGTTATCGACCTTCTTTCGGAGTAGAATTTCTATTGTATTATTTTTAAGTGAATTGTACATATCCTGATAAATTTAATTATATTGCAATATATATTTATTTTTCAACAATACATTTAACTTCTTTTATAGCTTTATACTAAAGAACGAAACAATTTCTGAAAGTCGAGCTGCTATAGATACATACATCACTTGTTTAGTTATGGCAACTACAAAGCTTTTTAACTTTTCTGAAACACTTTTTATTTCAAATGGCTTACAAAAGCTATTTCTACATTTGTGAATAAAATACAGATACCTACCTATATACATGGCACAACTTATAACTTTTCTTTTATCCTTTCATTCCTCTTGGATAAAAATAAAAAGAAATTTAATTGATTATACTAAATCTGTAAGGAATATGCGAAACTTTATAAAGAATGGAACGAGTAAGATCTCCAAAAAAACCAAAGTTGAAGTGAAACTAAACATATTATTCGAATGACTTTTTCTTTCTCTTAGCCATAAACTTTTTGACACAGACTTGAAAATAAAAACATCTTAACACAAGCATGCATGGCCACTACTTCGGTATGAAGTAGACATTCTGAAAAAATAAGAAAAGTTGATTTTCATGAAATTTCTTATTCATGCTAAATAAATTATTAAACAATGTAATTTGCAAATTGTTTCGGTGAATTACAAATTTTTATTTACAAATTGAATTATATTTTGTTCTATATTAAGTTACTACTCAATTTTGCAGCATTGCGTTATGTACGAGAATCTGCATAATTAAATTTATGTTTTGAAGTTTAAATTATAAATTAAAATAAACTTACAACAAATTTCATTTTAAAAATAAAGTTTAAACAACTTTTGTTTTTAAATTGAATTTAAAGTTGTGATTTTAAAAATGTACCTACAATACAGGTGTAATTAATTGTGTTAGGAGATGTTAATATTTCATAATCATGCATTTCACTCAAAGAGTGTGGCATGAAAAACTGACGGTTTAATTCTGTGTAAATAAATATAGACATATTGTGTTAATGTGTTTAGTGAAATATGAACACTGTACAAAGTACTGGTGGAGGAGGAGGACATACAGTTAATAAGAAAGCTCAACAAGCGGAGGTAATATAATTAATATAATCTATTTATTTAATTTTAAATTTTTGTTTTATTTATGTATGTACTTAGTATTTTAGTTAAAAAGTTTTATAATAATAGATAGATCTATTATGTAGAACTAGACTATAAATATAAATACTAGTTATAACGAAAATTTATAGTCAATTAGTTATAAATATGTACATAAGTAGTTACTATTTAAAAAATATGTATACCAACAAAAGAATTATTTGCTATTATAGTTGAGATTGTCTTTCTGTAATACATAAATTTCTATTCCTATTTTCCATTTTTTACTTTAATAATATTTGTTTGGCAAAAATAAAACTAACACTCCCAAAATGTATAGCTCACAAATGTAAGCAAATGCGGAATTTATTCAAAATCAATCACATTTAAGCCTCCATGCGGTAGATATTTTCTTTTGTCGAATAGCAATGTAGGAATATAGTAAAAGGTGCAAAATCTGAAAACTTTAAGTTTTCCTCGTATTTCAAGTTATATACTACTATCCAAAGCAAAATAAAAAATTTTAATATACTGCATTCAAATATTTTGAGATAAATATTTATTTTTAATTAAACTTTCTAGTTTTTGTGCCTTACATTGAAGGCAATGACTTTAAGTTTAGATATTATTAATTATCGATGAAACGAGATTTATAGTAAATATTTTTAGATTTCCAATGTTCACTGATAACACGATTCTTTGTACCTTACATAAATTATTCGTTTTTATTGACTAATTGAAAATCACATCTGGATGCTAATTGTAAAAACATATTGTAAAAACATTTTATTCAGTTTTATTCGTTTAAGAAGAATTTGTCACCTGCAGACTATTAGTGTGCGAGCAAAGTCAATATTATATAATTAAAACAGCTGCAGCAAGTTAGTTTTCCTGAAATAAGTTTTTGGTTTAGGTACTTAACAAATAATTAACAAATTATACCAGAAAGTCCGATTATTAGAAACCGGATTAAAAGGGAATTTCTATAAGCGCTTTTTTGTTCAAAATAACGCCGTCTATGTGGAATTGTCAATTATTATTACTGAAACCTTACAGTACTCACGCCATCCTATCCTGTCAAGTTTAAAATTTAAAAATCAATTATGAATTACTACTAAAATCGCAAATATAATAAAATAAATCTCTTATACCGTTTTTGTAGATATATAGTCATGACGTTTTTTTGTGTCTATTGTATATTTTTCCTCATCTAAGAGTTTTTGTTGAAAACATCTTAGTGCCAAATTTAAAAAATTTGTGCAATGGTAGGAGAAATACATCAGACGAGCAGAGTAGTGATTTTATATAAATGTTGTCGCTTTATTTTTGAAATAAAAAGAAATTTCTACTTTTTAATTATTTTTTTAAATATTTTTGTTGTTAATTTATATTGTTAATTATTCCTGAGAAGCTGTGCTATTGTTTCTGCCCTATTATTCTTGCACTGTTATTGTACATAATATTATTTACAGTTGAACTATAATTCAACGAATATTAGTTCACAAACAAACTATGTGTTATTTCTAATACTATATCAGTAGGCGGTAGAACTTAAACGCTATCAAAAGCTAACTCAACCTAAATAATTATTACTTAATCAGAAATAACTTGTGGCAATTGTGCTTTATTGGTTATGAAATAAAAAAGATGTGTCTCTTGGACTTGAACTTGGAGCTTGAACAATTTGCTAATAAAAATAAAAATGTGAGAAACTAGATATTAGTTTGAAATTTAAAAATTTTAGCATCAGCACTAATGGATATTATAAATTTATAAATTTCTAGACAACAGTAGCGATTCTTTTTCCCGAACAAAATCATTTCCACGATTTACAAGGCTTGAAAAATTTTATTTTTTGTTAAACGACAATGCTTTTCTCTGTTTCGATTTTTGGCTAACTAATTCATTTCTAGTTTTCTTTCCACTTTTCTAATGAAAAGAACTGCAAAAGTACTACCTGAGACAAACACTATTTTAAATTATTCGTTTTCATTGGCTAATTAGAAATAAATAATAAAAACCTCAGAACAACCAGATTTTTTCGATAAATATCTTTAATAGAGAAATTAGTTGTTCAGTTACATATTACGACAAAATTCAGTTTTTACAATAAAAATATTTCAATTTAATTAAGCAATTGTTTTTCGGTGAAAGGTTACGTAGGCGTGTCTACTAGTAAAAGATAAGCAAAATCATGATTAATTTTTTGGTTAAACCTTAACCCAGATTAGTTTTATTGAATTCAATGGGTTTTTAAAGAAGTAGTACTGAATAAGAAAACAAAATAGCTATCAGACTGTTTTAAAAGCGTAAATTTTTAGAAATTTTAAAAAAAGAACCAAATTTGTAAAAATTAAATTTTTACGAAATTTTAATTAAACCACTCCTCTATTTTGTTGTAGAATACTAGCGAATTCTTTTAACTGTCCTACTCTTTAATTTTTTAAACAAAAAGCCTCATGCTCTCAAATTAGCATAACTTACGAAGCATCATTTCATGTCAAAAACTAAACTTTTAAATGCTTTCAGGTAAATTACAAAATAAATTTAATTATGAATGCTAGAGCAGTTCTAAATTTATTAAAGGATAATTTTAAGTTAAACGAAATTAGGATTGTCACATTATTAAAGCATTTAAATTTTATATTCGTGAAATATGAAAACTACTGAAAAATAAATGAAAAACTAAACTAATATAAAAATTTACATAAATTCTTATATAAGTTTTATCTGTATAAATCTTAAACAAATTTTACAATTATTTAGTTTAATTTGAATGAAGAGGGATAACTAGGATAACATCATGTCCGTATTTGGCTGTAATTTCCTATAACTAATAACTTGTGCGTGAAAGATCCTACTTAGATTTAATTCTAATTTGAAGATCGTCACGAACAGCAAACTTGCAATCACATAATGGCAATTTATTGGTGACATAAAATCAACCCATTTCATGAAAAGTTAATAAGTTCTTGTACAGAATATCAAATTTTCATGAAAACTTGTACAAATTATTGGTAATGCGTTTTATGTAACAGATGTTTCTACATTTTTACTTTAAAATAACTTTAAATTACTTCAAGAAGTTACCCTCAAATACAACATAAATTTTCTGAAAACGATATAAAAACTTCATTTTATGTTTCTCAATTGTCAAACTTAAAATTTCTGTTTGTAAACATAATTGTTTTAATTTTGTATCAGCAAAAACTGTTCATTAAATCGATAACATTTTCATAATATTATATTTTAAACGGAATATCGGGCTGATTGGATACAAATCAAACAAATATTACTTATTAAGTCTTACTCCATCTATTTACTCTATTTACTTTATCTTCAGAATAAACAAATAAAAATAATAAAACGTTTAATTACAAATTGAGCGAACATTGAATCACAGTGATTGCATTTTTGGTTAGACTCAACTAGGTCAACTACATAACATGATTGTAATATTTGTTAGATTTGTATCCAATCAGCCCGATATTCCTTTGAATATACAATTAATAATTTTTGATAAAAAATTGGTCTTTCATATTTTCATAATTATATAATAATAATTAATAAGATCATATCTTTTTATTTCTGGCCTTCTCTTTCCATCCCGTTGATGGGATTAAAGTCTTCTTGTACTTCCTTATTCCATCTTGTCCTTGATCTACCTCTCTTTTCTTTTCACATCTCTCATGTCCATTCTCAATATTGCTTTAGAAATTCTGTCATCGTCCATTCTCTCTAAGTAACTAACCTAACCATCTGATTCTGTGTGACTTAATAACCACACCAATAATTGACGCTTCCTCATACATTTTATACAACTCTTGATTAATACGCTTCAACCATATTCCGCCAATATGCCTTTCACCCAATATCTTTGTTATATATCATTGTTCTGTACACTCCGAGTTTCGTCGCTCTTGAAACCATTCCGCCAGTCAATATTGCATTTAGTGCAAATGCGCTTTTGTTCCCGGCCGCAATTTTATAAAATTGCTTAAATTTTTTCGAAACTTACAGGTTCTCTCGTCACCAGTATTCCCAGGTATGTAAAAATTTCTACCTCTTCGAATCTGACTGCTATGTTTTGTTTCAGCTTTACTTGCAAAATGCCACTTTTGTTTGTTGTTCCATGTTAAATATTTTGTTTTTATTCCATTAACATAAAGTCCCATTTTTTGCGCAGCATTTAAAACACTTTCAGAAATTTTCTTTAAATCATATTTTGTTCTTGTGATGAATGTCATGTTGTCCGCCAATGGTAGGCATTGGTGGTTATTTTGAAGTATTTTTGTTTATTTCTATTTTTTATCGACTCTCTGTGGTGCAAGACTTTTTCCAGTGCAAAATGCTGATAGTAGATCGCTTTGTGTTAGTACATTTTCAATCTCAAACATTTTTGACATTTTACCATTTATTTTCACCTTATTTATGGTTTCGTTTAGCGTCATTTGAACTAAACTTATTAGTTTGTTTGGTATTTAAAATTTTTTTAATACTAAATAAAATAGTAGGTGGGATTAGAATTTGTGTCATAACTTTTGTTTGTTTTTTCTTAAGAACATAGATTTGGTTTGTTACTGATCTTCTTTTCCTGAATCCACTTTGGTACTCTCCTATTATTTTTTCTGTATATTGAACCAATATACAGAAAAAATGAACGTGGCTAAGATTTTATATGTGACATTTAACAGTCCTCTATAGTTTTTACAATTCGTTTTATCGCCTTTCTTGTGTATTGGGCATATTACTGCTTCTCTCTACTTTTCTGGCATTTTCTCCTTGTTCCATATTTCTTCAATTAGTTCATGAACTATTTTCTCTATTATTTTTCCTCCTTATTTTATCATTTTTGCCTGTATCTTATCTTCAGCAGCGCTTCTATTGTTTTTCAAATTATAGATTATCTTTTGTATGTCTTCCAATATTGGTTATTCTACACTGGCTTCGTTTATGTTACTATCGTACGGTTCTTGATTTTTGTTATCGTTAGTTGGTTTGTTTAGCATGTTATCGATATATTTGACCCATCTTTCGATCGTTTAATCGTTTTTACTCACCGAATTTCCTTGTTTGTGTTTACATATTATTGATGTTTTTGTTTGATAATTTTTTCACCCTCTTGATACCTTGATAGAAATTTCTTATTTCCCTCGATTTCTCGATTTTCATAATATTCACAATAACTTTGTTGTACATAATAAATTTGCTTATAGCCGTATTCACCAAGCTCTGTTAAGTTGCTAACAGAGAGTCAAGTCAATAACAGTTTGTTAATATGACATTTTTGTATTCACCAATGACTGTTAGCAGTTAACAGCCTGTCAAGTCGACTAATAAGTTAACAGAGCAATATCGTTCTGTTAACCTCAGTAACAGACTGATAAATATTATTTGGTATATAATATGTCAAAGTTTCAATTATAATTAATAATTATTATTTATATTTTGATATAAAGTGGGTATAAGCATTTGATTGTGATCCAACTAAAATTAATGTATTAATTAATGCAGCATATTAGACAATTTTTCAATAATTAGACAATTTTCATAAGAAATCGTTTTCTAAAATCTAGATCATTCAAATCTTCAAATAAATTATTTCGTTCTTTCGCTATTTTTGAACGTCTGATTGGATCATCACATCGTCGGAAGATGAATTTAACAAATCGTTCAAGTCCACTCTGTCCATTTCACTATGATTTTTAAATAATAGAGTAATGTTTTTAAGTGTTAATAAGTAATAATTATTATAACCAACAATTTTGACACATAAAATAATAACATGAAATGTCATACAACTACATTTCTAAAAGCGGTTGTACACCATTATATTTATACATGTAAAAATATATGATAAAATACATGTAAATTTACATGTACGCTGTACTGTAGTACACTGTCATATTTACATCTTAAAAATGATATAGTTTTTAAAATAGTAATGTTGGCTATAGTTGGAAAAATAAAATATCACTAAAAGAACTGTCACCAATTTCTTATTTTAGTTGCGTTTCCATTTTATTTTAAGTGCAACAAGTGAAACGCCAACTCCTAAGTGTAAAATCCCCAATAGTCACTAGAAATACACGTGTATGACCTTCAAAAATAGGACCTGTTCTATTCCGTCAATTTTTGCATGTAGAAATACATGTATAAATACAAGTGCAATTTTAGTGTAGTATACGCTACATTCAACATCTACATGTACATTTACATGTAAAATATGATGGTGTACTACGACCATAAGGTTGATTTATACGAATTTATACCAGTGAAATTAGCTGGAACTAGTTTTAAAAACAAAAACTCTAGTAACATTTTAATAACAACTGTAGTTTACTATTTTAACTTTACAATGTGATGGTGAATACGAATTCATTTTAACAGACTGTCAAATATTAACAGTTTGTTACTTATCAGACTGTTAAGTTGAAAATGGTGAATACTGCTACAAAAATTAAAGCAAAACCTTTATGTTATTATCTAGAAAACAATATTCAAGTGTTTAAAAATTATTTTTGTAAATTTCTAATTATTTATTCTAAGTACTGGTGTCGATATCCCACTGCTTATATTAAAATAAATATGGTTTATTATAGAAATCTTTACGTTAATAAAATATAAAGTTACGTTTCATGTTTAAAAGTTATTTGAAACAATAATAATAAATTTACCAGCAAACTTTTAATTTAAAATTACGAAATTAAATAAAAATTAAGAAAACCTGAAACTATTTTTTTAAGGCTGCGCATGCCCATCTCTATTTTAATGCTAATTTTTATATAAATTTTTAGACAAGTTAAGCTCCCACTTAGTAAAATAATTATTATAAACTTAAATTTGTATGTTTAATAATAATTATTTGGTAAAGCAATATCAATTAATTATTAAAATTAATTAAAAATTTTAATTAAATAAGTAGATTATTTTCTACTGCCAAAAACTACGACTTACCTTCATGTTAAGCACGGTCAAAAGAAGTGCGTTAAAAGGAATTGTATTTTTCCCTCTTTATTTTAAGCAGATTTTCAGTAAAAACATTACTTTAATGTTAAACAATTTAGTGCTTTTCTTTTTTTTTAAATAACAAGTTCTCTCAGAACAATATAATCGCCCCCGCCTTTAAGAGATTAAATTAAATATTATTGGATTGGAAAACCTTGTTTACATTTCACAATACTCATATTTCTACTGGTAATATTGCCAATGTTTTATTTTAATCACATTTCCGACATTTGGCAAGCTAAAACTCCGTGAGTTTTGTTTGAATTAAAGAAATTTTTATTGTAAATAATAAAACAAATAATTACCTAGCCCTGTACTTCGTTACAATTTTTATTATATATAATTTTTATTATAAATTTATAAGAAAGCAAGAAACTATTTACTAAAAGCTCACTTTCTTAAAAAAATTTAAATACTTACAAATATTACGTTCATCTACCACAAAATCTAATATTGTTCTCTTCCACAGATTGTTTATTCTTGGATGATTCTTATCAGACCCACTAAATAATCCTGTTACCGATACATATCTATCTTTTAAGAAAACCAGTGGTTTTTCTTGTTGCAGAGAGTAACCTTAACCTTAACTCTATAAAAAAGATTTTTATTTAAATTCTGCAAAATTTAAAAATAGTTTAATATATAGTTTAATATAATAATTTAATGTAATTTAATATTTTAGAGAAGCAAATTGAGAATGGTTAAACGCAAAATTAAAGTTAATTATTATATCGACCAATAATACATCAAGCGGTATTAATAACTGTAATAAATATTACTAGATTTACAAATTTTATTTGTTGGTTGATTTATTTAAAATTTTTTGTACACTTTAAACCTATGAAATAATAGATGATAATGTAGGTATTCCAAATAAGGATAATGTATTGTATCTCATAGATTGTTAAAAAGTGATTTGACATAACCAAAATTCTGAATTGAAATCACGTGTCTGTATTGCCGTATTTTGAGATCGTTATAAGGAACTGTTTGTAACTTGTTTTAAAATTTGCTTTGTTTTGGTCTAAAAATTAGTATCAACTTATATATTTGAAAATTTTATATTGTTGTTTTGGTTAAGATGTTGGTAACGAGGAAAGAAAAAGCATTCGGTGAAAAATGGCCGATGGAACGGATCTACATTTTGTTCGTTCTAGATTTATTGTGAAAATTTCAGTTTAAATTTTATTAAAGTGAATTTGATTTGAAAAAAAAGTTGTTTCATTTAAATGAAGTGTGTCGAAAAAGTAGAATTTTAAAGATTTAGAAGATTTTGGGTTGTTTTTTGGTGAAATTATTTCACGACAAATTTTATGTGAAATTTAAGAAAACAGCTGCGAACGGTATCGTATGAAATTTTAACATTACTATTTTATAATTTTGTTGAAATTCAAATTCAAATTAAGAAGAATTATTTTAAATTATAAGATTTTGGAATTCAATTTTTATTTAAACAAATTAGATTACAGTATATAGGGTTACAAACTAATATAATACATGGTGTTAAATTTTAGGGGTAAATACAACTCATTAAAAAACCATCAAGTCTATTACATAGTACGTAATAGTTTGTTCACTTTGTTTATAATAATTACCAAATTTCCTGTTTTCTGAAAATAAATTGTTATCACATTTTATAACTTGAAAGCTGAATAATACTATGATACTCTTGACATAATCTTTAATTAAACGTAAATAATCAAAAATAAATAAGTTTTGTTTATTTATATTGTTGTTATTTTGTTTTATTTACTTAACTGTTAGACAGGTTGATTCCAAAAATAAGCGTGTTCGCGAAAATATTTTGTTTTTACAGAATTTGATCAGGTAACAAATATAATAAAACAATTGTTTGTTTCAACGCAAGCCAGCCGTAAGAATTACTTCGTAGCAACTTAAGTGCAGTGTTCAGTACTATATAGTGAAATGAAATTTTGCAGTTTAGATGAGTGGGCAAAGAATTACAGAAATACATAAAATGCAAATAAATTAATTTAGCTCAGGTAATTATTTTTTTCGCATTTTGACTAATAATGTGGTGTTTTATTAAATTCAAAATCATTTAATAAAGTGGCACTTTATAGCACATAGATATGTCACTTTATTGTATAGTAATGTCACTGTCAATAAAAAACTATTGGATAGAAGATTGTTTATTTAAATATTGGAATCATTGTTATACATTTATGTATATTAAAAGTACAAAATTATTATTCAAACTAGAAACCTTAACAATCTCACTTTTATAATCAATATTATGTAACTTACACAAAATTCGAATCAAAAAATAAAAATTAACTGTTGTTATGTAAATAAATAAAGCCGTGTCTGGTTACTAGATTACGAAAATTTTACACAAATATTTATTTAGAAACTTTTTGAATTAGCAATAACTCAAGAACGGTGCTAGATATCGAAAAACGGAGTAAAAAATTCGCCCCCCTCGTCTAGTACTTACCCCCCGTGAATTATCGGTAGGAAGGCATACGAAAAAATTTAGACCGATCACGCGCAAAAAAAATTTACTCACAAACGTCTAAATTCATATTTTAAATTAGATTTTCACAAAATACGAAAAAATTGTATAAACAAACCTCGTAAGAAAAGTAGTTTTACTAAACTCATATAGCTTTTAAGTATGAGCGAGCACAGCGAGCGAGTAACTATTCGTTTAGTAAAACTTTACTTTTCTAAACTTGTTGTTTAATATACTATTAAGTAGTTTGACTAATTCCTGCTTTTATTATTTCACTATAAAATAAGCGAAATTTTTAAATCAATCGGTATATAGTAGATATAAGAACAGCAGATTTTCGTATCAATAAACTTCTTTTAGTATTCACGACTAGTCGTGAATAAGCTTCTACCTAGTTGAAATTCTATGATAGCATAGACTGCAGTCTATACGTAATAGTCTAATGCAATAATTTTTACCAATTCATTCCGGCCTCGTGGATATTTATATTTTATATTGAGAACTCTTTATAAAAGAATCGTATCAAATTTTTAATTAAATTTGTTAATATATTTATTGACAAAACATTCCACATGAACAACTTAAATATAACTGTATAGGCATTTTTATTTTTTATTCTGGTTTTCTTATAAGTAATTGGTTGGAAGCAAATTTTTTCTATGCAATTATGCATAATTTTGTAAAAATTAAAATAAAAATAGTAATGCTGGAAATAATAATAATTGTACCTAATAATATATCTACATAATTATATTGTTATGTACAAAAATTACTGAAAATCTAAATCAATTGTCGTTTTAACTTCACTTTTACTTTTAATAAATGTATTTTGAGCATTCAAAAGTATCTTTGTATCAAGAAAGATACTTTAAAAAGTTGTGTTCTTCCATAGAAAGTATAACACATTTCAAAATTGGTTTTATAATCCTATAAAGAATCAATGTTATCGAAAAATCTGAATTGTCCCAACTTTCTTGCCAAGTTCATAGCATTAATATTCGTATTTTATACACTGTCCGCTTTACGCGTAACCTGAACAGGATTTAGCATATTATAATAATCTTTGTTTTTGATTTAGAAAGGATTCCTAGAGTATTAAATATTAAGCACGTAATATTCATCTGATTTTGATTTGACCTTTTATTAAAAAAACGTATGTTTTCTTTAGTTTTTTAAAAAGATCGTATCATTTTGCAATTTGTTATTTCTCTTGATATACATTCGTTGAAACTATAAATCTAAAAAATATTATCTACATGGTTGACCACATTTTCTAACTACACGTAAACTTACGATAAAGAAAATAAAATTATTCTAATCTGATTTTAACCAATTTATGTACCAGTAAGATAAACTCTTCACTTTCGTTGTTTTACCTGATTTATAAATAATTTACAGAAATCGATATCTTTTCTACCTAGTCTTGTTGATTCTATTGCAAAACAAGAAAATGATTGTGGGAATACACAATAGCCAACCGAGAAAGCCAAAATATTGTTACTCATTAAATATTTGAGTTTTTTATACTAATATAATTGAGTTACGTGCATATCAAATTTCTTGACATAATAACTTTCCAAAAATTAATATTATAAGCAGTAGGCTGAAAAAAATTGAATAATACATTTATTGTTATAGTCGAATTTTTTTTAACGCGCGTATGACTCATCAAAAAAGTTGTATGAATCAAAATTTACAAAACGTATGTCTTAGGGTTCTTTATATCAAACAAGATATCAAATGTCATAATCTTTGACGAGATTATATGTCAAAAATCAAACGAGTTGACAGTTAAAATAGTTAAAATCGACGTACGTTTAATTCATTTTCATTACAAAGTTACGGCGACGTATTTTTTTTTCTGTCTCTTTTCTAATAGTTACTTTTTTCTAAATATGACAAAGATAACCAAATGTTATACGTCAAATCTCACTGCACTTGGAGATTAGTCATACGCGAGTTAAAAAAAATCCGACTATAATCTATGTATACAGGCGAATTTACCTTACTAATAAAAAAATACAATTTATTGTCATGATTTTTAATGAGCCTGACTTGGATGTTGTTTCAATTGTTTTAATTTGAATTTGTAAAAAATACCGTGTATAGCATAAGAAATATTTATCTAAGTAATAGCTTTTGAGTGGATATATTTCCCTTACATGAAACATTAAAATTATAACAGTTCAATTTTTATATACGTATAACAATTTTTCTGAAAAAATTGAACGTTGTTTTCCTAAAAAACGACATTTTTTTCTCTAAAAATTTAATATCATTTGAGGGTATGTTTTCCCTATATACCTTCTAAATTAAAATATCAATTTATTATTACTTTCGGAGATATTCAGTTTTGAAATTTTATAATTATGTAGCTGTATTTTCACTGTAAACTAAATTCCGTGTAAAACTGATGAACAATTATAAAATGTAGTTTGTGTATTTTTTTATATTAATTTGAAATAGGTTACTTATAAGTTATACGGAATTATTAGTTTTCATAACAAAAACTATTTAAAACAAAGTACGATCAACAAATCAATGACCAACAGTGTGGTGTAAAGCTTAAATCGGTGGGCTACAAAACAAGAAACCACGGTTGTTCAATGCTTAGTCGTGCCGGATTATACTGCTGTGATCTAAATAGCCAAGTTTGATCTAAGCTAAGGGCTATGCATGTAACAAGATTAGCACCCTACTAAAATATCATTTAAATGCTCACGGAACATCAAAATTCATATGTCAGGCAGATCTGGACAAAGTTAACGAAAAAGAAAAAAAACTATAAACACTTTTTAATAAAAATTAAAACAAATTTGGTTTACTTGTGATAAAGATGTTGTTTGTCGGATTTAAATGAAACAGAAATTTACATATTTTGAATAAGTTGTGATTTACAAATACATTTATGTTAAAACTTAGTTTTACAAATACGTCCAGTGAAAAAAGAAGCCAAAAGAAAAACCAAGTTAAAATGCACAATATGGATAGATAATATGAATTTTTTGCATAGAAAGATGTTATAATTGTAAACATCAAAGTAAGGTGGAGTAATAATTGATATTCTTCAATAATTGGCGCGAATAATTAATCGTTTAATTAACAATTGCCGAAAGCTGGAAACAAAAATTTAAGTTACTTTATGACTGTGTGTGAATAACAATTTTGAGAACAGAATCAATCAAAAACACTATAAAGCAACCTGAGAATCAAAACTGCGTTTTCAGAGATTTTGATAGACATTATTTCATGAGTAACAAACCTTCATGTTAATCACCTTTGTAACAATTTTAAAATTGCATTTAATTTCGAATTTTTTTTCAAGATAACAATTTGTTTTATGAAACTTTCTCATTAAAATCAAATTTGATCTTGTTTTATAACCTTTTTAAAATTTGTCATTTATTATTAAAATCGACTTATTAAAAATACTTCAGTATATGATAATTTATTACAAGTTTCTCTCATAGAAGATAATTTTCTCCGAGCTTTCGGCGCCTGCCATAAATATTAAAATAATAAAACTTTAAGTTCTTTACGTAGGTACTTGTAAATTTAAATTCTTATCATTTTAGCTATAAGCAGCAATTCATAAAATAAATAAATTTTGTAATTGAATTAATATTTGCCATGTTTTCTTATTTTTGAAAAATAAACAAGAAAATGCGATTTATTTTAATAAGATTTTTAATAAAATGTCTAAAACAGTTTTATACTTTAAACACCGTAGCAGCTACAGCGTAGATACATATATCTAAATCAAGATGACTTATAGAGAAGGTACTATTTATTATTACAGATATACTAGGTAATTAATTAATGATTTCTTAGTAACTGGTAATGCATGTAGATCGTTCTATATCAATCGTAACAAAATTTAAAAACATTTTGACCACGATATCTCCTATTTTGTTATAATTTTTTTAAATACTCTGTGCGGAAACTAACCATATAATTTTATTTTCTTTGAAGTTATAAGGAGTTAAAATTTTGTAAAATAAACCGAAAAACAGATGCAAAAATGAAATTGAATCTCGGGTTCTATTATTCTAGAGATTTTATTAAAAACAAAATTTTGAAGCTATTATAAGAGGCTTTCATTGCATGTTCATTAAATTTAATTCTATAGGGCTTTTCAACAAGGACTTTGTTTTTAAATTTTTAGTGAAACATACATGAAAGTTTTATATTTCTTGATTGATATACTGCTGTGTTTCAAACTGATTCGGACCCACCCTATACATTTTTGTAAAATTATTTTATTAATTGTTAAGTTGTAACATGGTGGAATTTAGCAAGGTGGGGACCGATCACTTTGATACAATGCCTTTTGTCAAAAAATGGTCGACATGATGGACGTGTAAAATTCATGTCCGAATAAAATTTGATAAGTTTGTAGTTTTTTTGAAATATAAGTGATTTTTTGAATGAAGAGTATTTTTATTGGGATTTATAGAAAGATTTGTAGTTGGATATATTCAAATCCAGAGGAAAGTTTAAACGGATTTTTTTGAAGATAAAAATTAATTACGTAATTAAAACTGGTAATGGATAAAGTTTAAAAATCGAAATTGGAAGTGGAGTACATGGTGAAGAAATTGTAAATTTTATAATATTAAAAATTTGTTCAAGGAACAAATTGTTGATGATAAGCCGGACAGCGATACCGGTATCGTATAAAATTTGTATTTCCAGTTTTGAATATTGTATTAAGGCGAAATACGAATTATCTTGAATTGGATAATTGTCGATTCGAAAAATTTAAAATAAAAATAATTTGGATGATTGTTGTGTTCACCCACAGTGATTTGCCGACCCGGTTGCAATATTTTAGAGAGCTAAAATCATGGTCTCGGGCGAGTAAATTCGTCACCAGAACATAGCAATACATATGTACATACATATTATGTACCAAGTCTTTCATTTATTAAAGTAAAATAATATCGGACAATTGTCCATCGAGACCACACATACAGACAGTGATCCTTTTGTCAAATTTTCTACTTTTTGGATATTTGCGGCTATATATCACCAATTACATTTTTTCCAATGTTGATTTTCAAAACTTCAATAGATTGTGGATTATCTGCATAGATTCGATTATCCACATAGTCTTACAAGAAATACTTTATTAAATAAATAGTTTTAAATGAATTAAAAAATTACGTAAAATTATTCGATCACGATATTTTGTTTTCAATAAATTAATTGCTTCAGTGACTGTGTGGCATTGTCGACAAACAGCATGGTCGGCTGGTTTTAATTCTTGCGCTAACTAAACTTTAGAAGGTTTTAAACCAAAATATTTACGCAAAATTTGCCATGTGGAGGTCGTAGATAGTTCTAATTACTGAGAATGTCGTGGAATTGATAAACTTGAATCTTTTTCAACATTTTCACTTACAGCAGGAAAATGTGGTAACTGAACGACCCGGACGAACCACGTATTGTTGTTGTCAAGGCAAGTATCAAACCACCAGTCTCAATTTTCAAATTTAACCTCCAAATTTTTAGTAGCGTTCTTAGAAGAACGATTAAAACGATCGAAAATATTCAAAATTTTTTGATATGTAATTATTTACAAATCCACTATTTTCGTAGAGTATTTTAATTAAATTGAAGTCATTAAATTAAAATCAATTGAAAATTGAAGACATAATAAATGGTAGACCTTACTACAATGTGAAACAAACAAATTAATGATCAAACACTAGATCAAAAATTATCTCTATTAAAAATCAAAGCTAAAAAGCTATTTACTTTTTTATAAATAATTTTATTATTTAAGGGTGATTTTGGGGATAAACTTACCTTTGAAAACTTAAAAAAAAAAATTTACTTTACTTTTCGCTTAATTCCTTATAACATAGTAAAATTTGAAATACTTGTTACAAAGAAACACCATCATAGCAAAACAATTTATTTTATACTTAAAATTATTTTATATAAAATTATAAATTCAAGAGACTTTTGTGCATCTAAACACATGAATACGGGATTTATCCACCCCTAAGGTGAGGATCTGTAAAATATTGGAATAAACTGAGATGAATTGTTTTATGTTTTTATAGTTCTGATCTTATGAGCTGAGTAATACCTGAAAAGAAAATCTACGTTACGATTAAATAAAATATAGAAAATATTTGCATACAAGAACGATTGGCACTAAGTAACTTGACGAAAACGCATCATATACATATTTAAAACAGAATTTCTAAATTCGAAAAACAAATTTTCAAAGTTTTGTGAACCAAGACCAAAGCAATCCATACTATCTGAAACTAGCAGAATTCATTCTATTTGCGTTAGTGCAATTTACTAAAATGTAAAGTTGTTACATATAGTGCAAAAATAACACAACTGGCCTACATTAAATCCAATAAATAATAATTATTAGGATTGTTTGAGCCTACCGGCCTATAATTGTTATTGCAGCAATGTATGAGTTGCCCGGAATCAAACGATTTGCCGTGAGGTTTTTTCAGCTAAAAGCGCTGGTCACATAATATGCATTTATTGCTCAGCAACAGTTTTCTTATTTTGTTTGAAAAGGAAGCAATTGCAACCAGAAAAATGCTTAGTAGTATTCGATTTTGCAGAAAATTAAGCATTTGTAATTCAATATTAGATTCATTAGATACATTGGAATAATACATATCAAGTAACATTACATCCTATCGATACCTACTGCAATAAATACAACAATTAAGCACAAAAATTATATAACAATTTCAAATTGCCTAAAATATGTTTCTATCGCCGTTAATCTATTTTAAAGACATTTTTGAACTATTTTAAATGTTAAATACAAGGTGTAAGTAAACTGATATACAAAAGTACATAGTTCTCCGATGCTATCGGCGCACAATAGAAAAATAAAAATAAATAACAAAGAGAAATTTGAAGTTGGTCAGAGTGGCACCTCGCACAGAAAGAGCGTTGTGATGTCATAGGAGGAGTCATCAAAAGACTAGTGACCAAAAGCAGTTTGCAACCAATGCAAGTAACAATAAAAACGTCACAAATTTTTTATTAGTGAATTCGAAATAATAAGAACATGTAAAATATAAACTTTGAATATTTCAGTAATGACGATTATAACCAAAAGGTTAATATAATAAATATAATAAATATACATAAATATAATAAATATAAGGCGTCTCTTCTAAAGCATTTGCTGGTTTGATATACTGTCCATCAAATTTAGTCTTAAAATATTACAGTATTAAAGAGAATTAATTAATATATAAATTATAGAGACGAATAAGTTCATATTTTTGCAAAACTTTTCAAGAGAAAGTTTATCTCGAAAATTACCCTTAAATAATAAAATGGTTTATAACATTTATTTTGTTATTTTTAAATTTAATTAGTATGCAACAAAAGCATAATAGTTTTAAAATAATTTTTATTTAAACCTGTGGAATAGAACCTGAGATACGTTTTATTGAAGTGGAAGCATATTATCGATTTTTGGTTTATTTTCCTAAACTTCAACTTCTTGTAACTTCCAAAAGAAAAAAAAATTATGTAGTTAGTATATTTGTCACATAGAATATGTAAAACGCTTACATACAAAAATATGTAAAATTTTTGAAAATTCTGATCCGCTGAAGATGGAATGACCCACATGAATTTTAGGAAGAACTACTAATTAATATTTATAAAATTAGATTTTTAAATTTTTAAACTCTTTATGGTATTGCTTGTAAGTTATATAGTATAATATAAAGTTTACTCTGGTAAGTATTCCTGTAAGCTTTAATAACTCTAATAAATTGGATTTGTGGCTAGAACCAAGGCAAAAAATAAACCACAGATTACTTGTAAATGGAGCATTCTACATCTGGTAATTTATAAAAAAAAGACTTTTAAATCTCGAGATTAGCACTTTGTACTATTTTAATTAACTTTTTTCCCAAGATGTCTTTAGATCTTGTTAGTTAGTATTTGTAACTAATTAAAATTAAGAGGTTTCTTTCATGTTTAAATGATTTCAAATATTATTGTCTAATAATTTTTATTTATTCAATTTATATGTAAGGGAGGTATCTACCGTCGATTTGTTCATAAAAAGTTGGGAGCAATGTAATATTTTCACACTTTAATACTTAAAACGAAAAACGATATATTACTTCTCTCCGTTTCGGTGAATGTGATATATTACAACACTTAAAAAGTCAACAATTCAATTATAAATGAATTCATAAATTTCTTTTGCTATCTACAATTTCCACAAGGACTTAAAACAAAATATGAATATTACAAAAACTTTCATTTATTATTTTTAATTAAATCTGTGTATAAATTTGGCAAATCCGTTATCGCTGTTTATTTTGCTAAATTTCTTTAAGAAATTTAAAGATGTTTGTATTCCGAGATAATAAAATTTTGCATTAATTGTTTCATAAAATGAATAATGTATGTCGAATACATTCCTATTCTGATCAAAATATTCTGCGAGCAGTTCAAGTATACTTCAGATAAATTCTACTAGATGGCACCAATGAAACCATTTAACATCTTTTTCAGCATTAAGTTATATTTTATCTAGCTTATTAGTTTACTAATAATTAAAACATGGATTATTTTATATTTTATTAATGCTTAAATTTATTAAGATTTTATACACCAAAAGAAAAAAATTGGTTAAAACGGAAGAAATGTTGTATTAAATTTTATTCTAAATTTTAATCTATAACAATCAATCGTTGTTGAATTAGGATAACAATTTCCGTATAGATCTGTAAAGTACTAATTTAACAAAGTTAATTGAAATATTAAGAAAAATTTATACATAGCAATTTAAAAGTAGGTACCAAGCATAACTTCCTAAACTAACTATAAATTTACAAGTATACCTGAAAATAATAGCTATTATAATAATTTATTTTCGTTGACCGCAAAATTTCAAATCAGGATATTTATTAGTCAATCTTTTTAAGATCACAGGTGATTTAAATAGTCACATCAATAGTATGATCTAAAATATTAAAATACAGTAGTATACATACTACATTAAACCAAAAATTAATTATCACAACGTAATCAACTATATTAAATCTATTATTGCATTTCTAAACTTTAAATTTAAAATTTTTTAGATGTAAAAAAGTTATTTAATTTAAAAAAAAATCAGAAAAATGTGGTATCTACGTCAATAATAATACCAATTCCAGCGATAATTTATCTTCAGTACTAAAATAACATTTGTTTATTTAACAGTAAAATGCATACATTCTTTTAAAATTTATTTAGTAGAAATTTTTAAAAAAATATTTTAATTTCTAGATTTGTTTACTTTAGAATATGCCACATTGAACATGTATCACAACCGATCCTAAAAATAATTATTAAATTGAAAAATCCTTACTCTTCTAACAAATTTGAAACATACATCTTGACTACTGCTCAATTTCTAACATAATGCTATGTGATGAGGACCGTTAAAATAGAAAATTGTTTTCTTGTTGAATTTTTATTTCACATAACAAAGACATTTGTTGAAATTGAAATGTATTTGCATGTAAAACAAATGTTATTGATTTGTTTATAAAATACTTTCACAATATTCATAGAACATTAATTTTTACCAAGTAATAAATAACTGAAAAAAATTATTAAACTAATTTAAAGCAGAAATCGACATAATATAGTAAATATATAAAGAAAATTATATTATACTAATATCTGATGTACCTACGGATACTCAATAATAACATAACATTATAAGTAAGTATAATAGAAAGTTATATACCGCGTGTTGATGTCAATTGTATACGATCCATACAGTTTTATGTTTTTTTTAACAAAGTTTATAAATAATGTAAAATTCTATTTAATGAATTAATTCTGCGCGTTTTTATTTGATGAAAATTCGTGCACGTGAAAAATCTGAGCAAAGAATCTCTAAGAAGAGACATTAATATTAATAATTCTAACTTTTATGCAAATATCAGATTAAATGGCACTTGTGCACCAAAGCAACTCAATTTTGTGGAATCACACGCTGAATTTCGATCTATCAAGTTGAATGACATTTTTGACAAATTTATATGCGACAACTATACATACATCAGTCTTGATGATCATCTACAGCTGTTGTAATTGTCTCGTAATTCACTGTTCGATTGATTTCAATCAGCCATGTTTGAAAGCCATTGATGTTGACTGTTCAGTTTAATGTCTATTGCCGAGGTCAAAATGTTTTTAACAAAAATGTAAACAGCAGTCTCTTAATATACAGCTTACATCTTTCTTTGAGTCTATGTGTTGTTAGGGGAACATAAATGCGTGATATCCTAAAGATGTTTCAAATTATTTATCATCAAAGTTTCAACAGATTTCTTTTCTAAATTTTTATTGAATAATTACTTTTTGAATGGCACAAAAATGTTTTCTATTTAAAGTTGGTAACATGTAAAGTTTGAAAGAAGCAAAATCCTGGTTAGATCCTATAAATGGCAAGCGACAGAGATTCGGTTACACGACAAAAATTGTTCACCATTCCAAGCACTTTCCACGTTGAAATTTTAAGTTTCTTCGAGTATAATCTATTTATTTTCTATGCTGGGGCAAAACGGTTTTAACATTGTTAAGGCACTTTTTACGTAAATTTTTAATCTAAATTTAGATTAATGATAGATGACTCCCTCTTCAAGATATTCAAGCTTTGTTATTTTATCTGGGCGTAGTAGTCGTTCGCATCAGTCGATAAGGGTTCTTATTTGCTTTTCAATAATACAAAGTTTAGTAAGTATATTTTTGCAACTAATAGAAAGGTAGATAAAACGCACCATCGTGTCAGGGTTATCTGTTATTATTATCTATCATCATTTACTTAATTTTAATTTACGATAAAATAATTAATGAAATAAATTGTACTTAAGAAATTGTTTGATTTGTTTATGGAATTTATAATAACCTAAAGTAAATTAACACGTTAAAATTTAATCGTGCCTTATCAATTTTACAATTTTTCATAAGTTGTAAGATCGCAAGTTACTTTAAAGTTGTTTGGGTTACACGTTCTTTTAATAACCCATCTTAAATTGTTACATTTATATTAAGTATAAACATGCAATTTGGTAGCACGCAATAATATCCTGTTGAGCAGTTGAAGTCAATTTTAACCGTTAAGAATTTTGAAGCTTTTTGCAGTGGGAAATATAATTTTCTAGTGTAAGTGGGGATTCTATTGGCTTTCCGTGAAAGCTTTACATTAAACCCAACAGTTTCAAACGATCAGCGTCTCGCACCGCTTTTACCGATAAAGTATTTTATTTTTGCTAAATTAATAGTAACATAAATTTAATTTCACTCTTGATTACAATTTCAGTGACTAAAATTTTAATTAACGTCCTGTCGTTATTGAAACTACTGTGATTTAAAGTAAAACGCTGCACTTTTGGCATTGTCGTTAAAAATTTTTGAAAATACATAGCTCAAATTTGTTGTTATTCAATAGAAGTTGTTTCTAGTGAATGTTAATTGTTGTTTGTACCTATAAACATAATATTATATTTAATCAATGTGAAATCTACGTTCGGTGTTAGTTAGCTGTATTGAAAACTACGTGTTAACAATAATATTATAATATACCAACTATTTTATAAACAAAATGCTTTTACAACATATTTATTAATAGGCAAACGTGTTTAAATGTCTGTGTTAATAGTTAATAATATTCTATAAATAAATGGAACATTGATAAGCAATACAAATAAATATAAAACTAATATTTTTTATACAGTACTTATTCATAAATCTTGAAACGATCTATGAAATTATAAAATAGCGCACAAAATTTTTAAAAAGAAATTGTCTTACAAGTGACAATAAATAAACAAATTTAATATTCTGTAAACCTAAATTAAATTTTGTATTAAATAAAAATGGCTGTCGAAACACAACAAAAAGTTAAAACTGAAATTAATAATGTTAAAAACAGTACTACTAAAGGCACTATAAATCGAGTTAAAATAGCTGCACCTTTTGCTGAGGTAATCTCTATTTTTTATTACTATATTTTATATGTATACATTTTTAAATCTATAAATATGAACAAATCTCTAGTACATAAACCCAAGTTAGGTATTTGTAAGATCGAGTTAAGCTCCGCGATTATTTAGGCCTTTAATGTACCACTTTGGATCATCAATCCTTTTACGACCACGTAATTCTACCATATCAAATTATTCGATAGATTTACTCAAAATGTCTACTTTTAAAAAATTTATTGTATTGCCCAGGGCTTATTCCGGAAGAAAATTTTAGGCGTATTTAAATGATATGTTATCATATCACATGAAATATGTATTCAACTTTGTATAAAATTTGTGTTTCAATAAAAATATTTGATATTTTCAAATTTTTTTATGTAAAACGAGTAAACAGTTGTAAATTTATTTCTAACATTTACGATATAAATATAATAAGTTTATGTTTAACGTCGTAGTAAGTTGGTTGATTCCTGTTCAAAATCGTTTGTACCTCTAACGATTGAATTTAAATAAATTATAATTGTACCTATACGCCATCAGATACATCAGATTTTACTCAAAAAACTAGATTAAATTTCATTTTCGTTTTCTGGTTTAGTACATCACGGTTAGATTTATTAAACATTTCATCAATTTTGTACTAATTATTTATCGAAGGTCTAGAAAATTAGCCTTTTATCCTATTAAAATATTGAACCTCCTTCCTAGATATTAATTTTATATTATCACGAACATAAATGAAGATTGATTTAACAATTTTAACCTTGGCAGGAGAAGTTATAATTAATTCATAATAATAATGAAAATTTAATGCTGGGTTTTTTGAATTAGGTACATATTACATTGTATTATAAAATATTACACACCTTATAAATTATTCAGTAGTACATAAAAATAGATACGAAGACTCTCCAATTTAGTCTACCTAGGTTAAATACAGAGTTATTTCAATTTTCGAGAGTTTCTCTGTCACTTTGTTTTTTATTATTTAAGTTAGTTGAATTCATACAATTCTGTAAATTATGTTTACAGAATTACATTGAAACATGTGTCATAAAAGAACCACTAAGAAATATTGATAACTAATGTTATGTATAATATTCTATGTAATTTTACGTTATATATTATGTATAATTACATAATACACATGAACTTTTTACATTAGTTACTCTTACTGATAACTATAATGTAAAATTCTGTGATAAGATATCTAAATTAGAAGTTAACCTCTTTTGTGCCACTATGTTGATATCCGGAAACACCAAAAAAATACAAGATGTTGAAAATATATAATTTAAAATATTTAAATTTATACGAAAATATCAGACACCTCTTGTTTTACGTACGGCACTAAACTCATTTATTACTTTTTATTTGAAACAATCTTTGATTATTGGGAATTATTGGAGATGGAAGACTATTTCATTGTATCAGGACATGCAACTGTCCCCCAATTTACTTTGCAATAATTTTCTCTAAACTATTACGATTACAAATAAATACAGCTGACGTCATAAAGGTATTAAAAATATAATTTTTTGTATCAATATTTGGGTAACATTGAAATGTATCCTTTTTACATAATCTTCTCTAATGGCTTTTTAAACGCCCGACTGAAGAGAGTGTGGTGATGCATTTTCAATACAAATTCTTTTTATGAATTGGTAACATATTCTATATATTTATGAAACTATCGACTTTTTTTTCATATAATATATGATATTGCTCATGATAAATGAGGTTTGCAGAGTATAGTTAATCATCCTCGTTAATTTGTAATATTAATAATGCTTACAGCAAGATTACAACGGATTATTAAATTTATATTCCATTAGTACTAACAATTAATGACTTATGTACTTCCTAATTTGATTTTTAATAAAATAGTAAGTGGTGTTATTTGTAAAGGAATGGTTTACAATATAACATCTTAGGTTTAATAGGATTAAACTTGGTGCTATTAAAGCAAGTTGTATTTAGGTTAGTTCAAACTTAACGAAGCAGAATTAAACCTGATACCAAATATTAAAATTACAAGATAATATTATAACTACAAATTCACTCTATTAATTCTGTATTGATTGAGAAAAAGTGCTTAAGTGATATTTTAAGTCCAAAATTCAAAGTTTTTGTATTTTAAAATACTTATAATAGTTTAGAATTTTACTTATTTCAATAGAGTTAAACTTGCTCTTCTTCTAATGTGTAATTCTCTAAATCAAATATAGTACTACATTTAGATATACTACATTCATGTCAAAAGTAACTAACTTATTTTTGTAAAATATGCTGTTGTTATTTTTGCTTCTGTTTCTTATTTTTTTATAAATGTAATACTTCTAAATTCTATATATCAGTATAATGCTAATTTTAGCTGATGTTATTCTGTAAATTTGTTTTCGCACTTAAGCACTTTTCTGCAATCAAAACAGAATTATTAAAAAATTTCATTTAAATATCTTCACACCTTAAATTTTAAAAATTATAAAAATTATTGTCGTCATATTATTAGGAATTTTTCATTGGTTTAATGTTACATTTAAAGTCATAAAATTTTTGTTTTTATAAAAGATAAATAATTTCTTTATTATAATTATTAAAGATTCTGTTTAAAAAAGATACCGTTAGCGTATCACAAAGTTGAAGAAAATACATTCGTAACGATTTATTCAAACGGTTTTTCAGATCGCTCTTAAACATTCTTAAATGAACGTACACAAAGTTGCAAAAATTAAATCGTGCCACGTTATTCATACAACGTTAAATCATTACTCATTTTTTTATACAAAATAGCATGTTTTATTCGGAATCAACGTACTTTTTGTGACTCGTCTGCATCTATCGGGACTCGCTTCACACGTTTGTCAACCCTACAAACTCGCCGCAAAAAGTGTTCTGTTGTTCGTAAGAAAACAATACGTTCTGTTTTTACAAAAATTCTTTGGTTTTAGAATAATTTTTGTTTTATTATTATAATATAAGATATTATATAACATGAATATAGAATATAGAACGTGACATTGCTTGTTTACACACTTTTGTTAATATTATATTGTTTTATAACAATTCTTTTCTTTTGCAAATTATGCAGAATTTTCTTGTATCCCTTCTGAAGTATGTAATACAAGATCTATCTTTAATTTTAAAATAAAGTTAACGTTCTACATTTGAAATAGAATTGTTTGTAATACTGTCATGATTTACTCAGCTTGAAAATTTCCCTCATAATATTTTAATTTAAGCACTAAGCTCATAATCAACACTAAAAAAGCAAACAATATAATTTTATAAAAATTTTTAAACTTACAATAAATTAGTAGGTGTTTGGTTTATGTATCTTAAATCAAAATAAACCATTTATTTTAAGCCATAATTCATCACTTAATTAATAATTCTGTCATCAAATTTTGTGTATCATTTTTCTTTATTAATTATTATTCTATTATTAATAAAATTAGCATACAATTAGTTTTCATCGTACAAAACTGATAATCTTATAGTAATTTCAATTATCTATATTATTGTCCTATGTTTGAGGTTAATAGTATTACATTTAAACGATGTTAAATAATTATTTTATTATTTATTATATATAGAAAAAATTTATAAAATACATAGGCAAAAAGTTTTCAGTCATTTAGTTACAATTTTTGGACATGAGCTTTCTTCTAGTAGGTTTTCTTGTTCTGGTGATCTTAAATCGCTTACCTTACGGTTATCCATTCAAGTGAGAATCACTGGCTACCTTTTTTCATTCTGTAATCTAACCAGAATGGATAATTAATTGCATTGCGCTATGTTGCTGTTGTTTACATTGTGATACAAATTTTAAATTTTTACAAAATACTTGGCGAAGAAAATCATATTTTTATAAAAAGACAAAATTTCCACAAAATATTAACGGTTACAACAACCCAATATATATTTATAAATTTCACCGACATGTCATGTGGTCAGACGGCTCTAAAGTTTAATATTTTAATAATACTTGATAATCCTTAATTCATTAAAGTTTTTAACAAAGCTTTAAACCAGTAAAAAACCGTTAAGTGCAAAATTGGGTTTTATAAAGGTTTTGTTAGCACTAATCTGTCGTTAAATTTTAACACTCCACATTTCTCTCATTAAGTGGTTGACAGAACAGAAGATTTTTAACCATAAATAAAATTTTCTAAAATGACAACAGAACATGACACTTTTTGAAGGTAAAACGACAAATCTTGCAAGAAACCTGCAATTTTATATCAAATTTCACATAAGATATTTTTAAAGTCCATTTGGTCAAAAGCCAACTGTCACATTTAATTAGATTTTACTAGTAGCAGCATTATGAGGGTTTCTTTAGTACTTCATTTTTCGAGATACAGTATAATACTTTAGATGTTAGAAGAATGCTTAATTCAAGTATAAGAAGTGCTTCATTTCATGTTTTCAAGACCTTTCTGTTCGTTAAAAACTATATGACTGACTTTAATGTTTTTTATATAAATATTCTTTTAGTGCAAAATTGAAGTAGGTATACCATACCTACACTTGTACTTAAATATTACAAAATAAAAATTACGTGCAAAATGTTTAAAAAAATTTGTTACAAAAAATAAAAATGAATAAATTGGTTTTTTCAAAGCAAACTAAAATTAATTAAAGGCGAAAAAGCGGATATATCCTCTTGGAAAGTATTCAAATGACAATTTCATTTATGGCGTTACGTGGTGTTTAAACCACGGTGTTAATTTTGAGATTGTTGAACCTCTTGTAGTTTAGTTAAATAATAAGTCAATTTTAAATAACAATATAAAAATTAAATAAGATTACTATGTACACCTTCAGACAATTTCCATTAACTTACATTTCCTTTTAGAACTTTCTTATTCTAATTTGAGTTTAATAAAATTATTAATTCTTCAAATTCTTCACCAATGAGCTTCAAAATTAGGGCAATTATATAAGGAATAATTATCATTCTTAACATTGGGTTACCTAAATTTAAGAATTTTTCGTAGTAAACTGTCACGTTTTTTAAATTTGAAAATATAAATTCACTAGTGTAATTAACTACCAATGAAATAATTAGTAGAAAATAGTCACACTTACCTAGTCTTTGATTTAATTTAAAACATCAGAATTTAGAAACAAATATTTAAAATTAATTGTGGCAAAGTAAATAAGGGCGTTCAACACGAATCAATTTAAATCTATTTACCGGCATCTCACTTTAGCTGTTCAATGCGAGGGGTTGATATTATAAGTATTAAAAATTTAGTGTACACAAGAATTCTTAAAATGAAAGAATTCATTATGAATTGTTAAAAATATGTAAAGAATTTCTGAAAATTCTTGTTGTACTGTACAAAAAATTCCTTATCGATTAACCACTCAATTTAATATGCCCGATCAAATTTAGATTGATTTAGATTTATAAGTATCAATTTCTTATATGTTTTACTAATAGTTGAAATTACGCTTGATACAACAACAAATCGATTTTGATCGATCTAAATAAATTCTATTATTGTGTTAACGAATCGATTGTTCGTATTGAACATTTCCTTATAATCATACTGATTGAATCGTTCTTGGAATTGTCTTAATAAAAATATCGCGCTAACTAAAGTTTTAAAGAAAAGTTTAACTATATACCAAACAATTTACACAGCTGCTTAGTATGTAACAAAATTGGTAGGAAATTTAGACACTGAAAAATTTGAGTAAATGAAAGTCTTACAAGAGGAAGTTTATATTTAATCTACAATTAACAATGCTGAATATGTGTTTACTATTGACAATTGCTTGAATTTATTACATTTTTATATTGTATTAAGATTACTGTCAGAAAAGCGGACCCACGATTTTAAAAATTTCATCTACACTATAGGAAAGAGGACAATTTTCTGAGTATATTAACACAAAATTTTTTTAGGATTATGCAATAGTTTTCGAAATAACGACATTTTAAAATTAAAAAAAGCAGGGAGATGTAATATGATACACCCCGATGTGTGACGGTAAGTTGCAAGTTGATTTCCCTGCTCTTCATTTGTTGACGGTACGAGTGCTTTGATATACTCTTAATGTTGTTGTCAGTCGCGGTCGATACCCGGACGAGTTCTATGGCTTCGAGTTCTACCATTGGCGAGTTCTGTCATTCTTCAGGGATATCTTTAAATTGTTATGAGTAAGGTGAAAAAATGAAACAGGCCCGGAGAGCGCCGAAGGCTTCCGGAGGGTCTGTTTTATTTTTTTTCCTTACTCAACACGGCTATAATCATGCAGCCGTGTTAAAAGGTGTATCTAAAATACATGTAAATTTTACATTTTTAAAATCGATTTTTTTCGAAAACTTTTGCATTATCCTACAAAATTTTTGTTCTAGTATGCTTAGAAAAGTGTCCTCTTTCTTAGTGTGTAGATGAAATTTTGAAAATCGTGGGTCTGATATATAAATAATAATTATATTATTAAAGACGACATGAAAACATTTTCCACAAATGAACCAACCTGTATCTAAAGTACATTTTAATGTAAAATAAAAGTTCATTTTTATCATTTATGTAAAATATGCAAAAATTAGTATAATTATTAATAGTATGTGCAGTTCAATATTTAGAAATTATACTTATTCCATCAAATTAATCAGTAGATAAGTGGTTTAGGTTTAATAGAAAAACCAAAAAAATGCACAAACACTTTTTAGAACTAATCATCATCGCCCGATGATGCCAGAGTATGGTAAAAACGTTTGTGATAATATACATACGGCGAATTTAAATTGTGTTAACTTAAAACATTTTAGTTCTAAAAAGTGTTAGTGCATTTTTTTTTGTTTTTCTAAAAAATTTGATATGATATACTTATTCCGACTACAACTTGTACATAATAAAATCCTTTTTTAATGTACATATTATGCAATGCTTTTGTTGTTTACAAAAATGTATCCGACTTTCCATCAAAATAAAATAATCAATTACCCATCATATGAATTATAAATTGTTATGACAATCCTGCCGTTTAATACAGTTGGCGATATAGCTGATATATTTATTTACAAAAGAAGTAAACTTAAATATGTAAAAATAGGTTTACGACATAAATATCCTAAATTTAATTTTTACGGTCATTAAACAATTATGTTTACAACAATAACGAAGAGGTTTTCTGAAGCAATCAATACTAGAATAATAAAATAATGCATCGTAACCTAATTGCGTTACACCATGTAATTGCAGTCAATAAACCGTTTAAAATTACTATCGACGGCATTAAAAAATATTTTGAATAGCTAACAAAGTATTTTAATTAAAAATCAAACAATTCTAAGATTTCAAGTAAAATTAAAACTTCCGATAATCGATAATTCTTATTATAGACGCATTACAGTCCGTTTTTAATTTAATGTGCGAAAACACTGGAAGGTTAAACCTTATTAAAATTTAATGCCGAAATCTGCGAAAGTGGTTGTGAAACCGATAAAAACAAAAGCTTATGAATAGATGATGAAGATTATAAATATTAAAAATTTTAAATCTTTTTTTTTTAATATTATAGGTATTACAATAGTTTATTATTACATATTATATATTGTGAATTTTCTGAACTAGGATACTTGAGTCAAAAGTTGAAAAAATAACTGAAAACAATTTGAATTCTTCCCGTCACAAACAACTCTTGTATCTTTAACAAAAATTGTGTCTCATTTATCATGCAATGTTTTCTTAAGAATAATATACGTATAATATATCTGAATTTTAAAATATTCCATTTTACAATAACTCTGCGTAGCATTAATCTTTTTTAAATTAATGTCTTATGTAAATTTATTGTTGTAAAATTTAAGTATATTTACATTATTAAAAAAATATTTTTATTACTTGTTAGAACTTTTGATTCTTATGAGAACGAATAAAGCAGTTATCTTTAAATTATTTCAATATTTAATAATTGAGGTTTTACAAAATTAGAGGAAAAATGTATATTGAGTCAATCTCCAATGCTTAATTTTATTGTAGCGTATAAATTTAATGAAAAAAATATACCATTTTAATTCATCAACCTTAATTTTGCAATAAATAATTGGTTTTGGAATTACTATAGTGGTTATTAATTTTAATTATTTAAATATCTATAATATTAAATCGAAAAGGTTTATTATAACTGTATTATACGAAAATATATATAACTCTCTCAAGTCTAAACTTTTTACTTAGATTCCAAAGTAACCGCGTTCAAATAATATCTAAAATAAAGAGAAAAATCATGAAATTTATTCTGTCATGTTAAACGTATTGATAACTTTCTACATGTTTTTTTTTGTTACAGGAACTTGCTGTTAGTTCTCCTAGTGAAAGAAATTGGCGTGGTATTTTTATAGCTCTGCTAGTGATAGTCGCTGTATTAGGACTCATTGTATTTAGTATTGTTTTGGTTTCACCTCCAGAGGAAGGACCGCGATTAAAAGGTCGAAAACCTACACTTGAAGAAGTTCTCATCAAATTACCTCCACCTGCAAAATTTAATGGAACTTGGATATCAGGTAATATAATATTATTTCAACTTGAAAAAATCCTATATTAAATAACATAAGAAATATTAAAATCTTCTCTTATGGAGCCAATAAGTTTTACAAACGATTCCACTTGAAAAATAATACCCATCAGAAAAGTCTTCGTTCTACCGTTAGAAATCGATAATGTTGTCTTGGTAACTGCAAGCTGTGTACTCTATGAACAAACTGTGCTCTTTAATATTTATTTTAATAACATTAAGAGAAAAATTATTATGTAATATAAAGGTTTATAAACTTTTGCAAAATTATGTCAACTTTAAATAAAAGTCTGCGTGTTTTATACTGCAAACAAATGTTTATTATATTTTAATTATGATTTTGTGACCCTAACTTTAAGGTGTAGAAGTTTTAGAATATATTAGTTATCAAATTAAATTTACACCGATTTCACAAAACAACTTTTCCAATCATCTGAATACGTAATGGAGGAATTGAATTAAATTAAATTATTGAACTCGTTTAAATTCTGATTTCAGCCAATTAAATTTTAATTTTTACTGATACACAATTTTTTTAATTTAATTATATTTAAAAGTACAATGGATTATAAAATAAATGTACTTTATATTATTTGATTACGTCATGACAACAAAATGCAAGCAGGGGTGAATGTATTGCTGGTTCTTGAATAAATCGTAATCATAGATTTGAACAGTTGTCAACGTGACTTCTATCAAGTTAAAAATGGCCGACTAAAACTATTTCTAAAATAATTATATTACTTTGTTGTCCAAAGTTTGATTTTAAATATGTATATAAATTGTAAGGAATCCAGAAACTCAGTTACGACAGCTTAGAAATAATTTAAGAAAACCAATGGAAAATTTTCTCAATCTTTTAGTGTATCAGTAATTGACAGTATCAATTCTAATTATTACATTTTGTTAATAGAGATTATCCATAATTAAAGGAGATTTTGTATAACTTTAAATAGTTTGGCAAATTCATAAAATTTTTCAATTACGTAAATTTTCAGGATTGGCTGATCTTTGAATATATTACCTTTTTGGTGACAATCTTTATAATTAGTTATTACACCAAAGAACATATTCATAACAGAAAAATATCTCAATCAATTTAAGGAGAAGTAAGTCACTCCTAGTAGTGACGGACACTAAAATTCAATAATTCCAAAAATTCTACAGTAGCTTACATATACCTTTCAATTCCAGGTTTTTTAAATTCTCACTAACCTATACGTGATTATTTGGAGTGGATAATGTAATTATTAAAGGTTACTCAAATTTTGGTTTAATTAGTTTACATAATTAAAAAAAGGATTATATTTGCTGACGTGCTATCAGATTACTAAAGTTATTTTCTGATCTGAATAATCTCTATTACAATACAAAGCTAATTATACTTCAATTAAAAAGTATTTGAAATTTATTTGTTTATTGTTATTATACCAAGTATATTTTAAGAATGTCACTACCATTGCAAACATTAACAAATATTTAAATTTATTTTAAACTAAATACTATTGATTAAAGTACCGCTGAGGTGTCTATCCCTATATTTTTTTATATAACCAATAACTTGGATGTTTTGGTCAACAATAATATATTATGTTGCCTTCTGACAATCGTAAAGATATGCATCAGTAAAGTACCAAACCCGTAAATATTACATAGTAAGACTAAAAAAAATTATTGTTTTTTTTTTTATAATAATTCGTATTCCCTTACACGTTGGTGGGCAGATCGCCAAATTAAAACCACAGTTTTCGATCAACTTTGCCACACAAACATAACTAAATCAATATTTTTCAAAACTTTTTAGTTGTTTTTCAAAGTATTCTTTGCTTTCTAGAATATTAATAACGACTTTTTTGTTGAGAAATATACAGAAGCATATCTTTATAAAAAGGTAGACTATCAACATCGCTGTCGGATAAAATGCAATTACTTAATTTCCATTTATTTCGCATTTTCCAATAAGTAACTGTCTCATATTTCTTAAATGTGTCATTGAGCTTTTATCAAACCGATCTCCATCGCAGTTTATTGCGGTTTCTAGTACTTCAAAATACATTTTCCGATAGAAAGTATTTGAAGTGAAGAACACATGCTTGTCACTTCCATCGTGAAATCTTGTAGGATTTTTTGTAAGTCTGAGAATCTCTGGTTTATCTACTATATATCATCTAAGTTTCTACAGAATTTTCAACTTTCGTTTCAAAATGATTAAATTTTTTTTCTATTAAAAACAATTTATAAATATTAACTTTGATTGCTCTTTGACTTTTTGTAAATGCATTAAGATTTTTTGTAGCAAGCGTTTGAAGTTTCAATGAGATCAAAAACATCTATGACCAACTTTGCCAAAACAAATTTATCTAAATAATACCAAGTCTTAAAAAATTCTTTAGCTGTAGGTTTAACTTATGTTTACTTAAGGATTATATTAATTAGTAAAATATAATAAGAAAGTTTTAAATAAATATTTACGATAATAATATCCTGTTTTTTTGGGTAGAAAGAACTGGGAACAAGATATACGGAAAATTACAGATTTTGCATTGTTTTACAAAGACGCGAGCGATCAAATTCTAAAATTCAAAACTTTCTGATAAGTTCTTAATAAACTCTTGATTAATTTAACTATCTAAACTAATTTAACTAATTTTTTTATGGGTCTAAACTGCTTTCGTTCTTAGTTATAATAAAATGTTTAATTTATTATAAAGAATAAGCTTATATAAACTATAAGCTATATTATATTGTACTGAACCTATTTGGCTATGTTTCAAAATCGTAATACGAAGAAGATATGTAGTGTACTTATAGTAAAACTAGTCATACAGAGAGTTAAAAAAAACTAGCTTAATTAATTACATGTTTGGCCTTTTCACCATTATCAGACCCAAGAAGTTTGCATATAAAGCTATTTTTTATGTATTACAAATTATTGTAAAAACAAGCCATCGCATTTAATAATGCACATATTTTCCGCAAAGTAAACATTTCATTAGTAGAATCTTTTTTTTTTTAGTACAACAATTTTGTTTTTCCGTTTGTTTCTGTGTGTAATTAAAAGTAAATATAGTTTTACGGTAACTTGTTTACTTTTTATTTATCAAAGACTTCAAGCGAATAAATTTAGATTGCCATATATATTTTGATATGAAATTGTTAACTTAAAATCTCTGTAAATGTAAAGACAATTTACGGGACTGATTGTATATTATTTAACCTCTTTGATTTTTAATTTAACAGGATAGGTAATTATCACTTCAGACTCATTTAATTGCTATCGATCGTTTACTTGATAATATCGAAAAACATTGTTTTTATTTTGTATTGTTTTTATAATTATTATTTAATTTCGTTAGTCGTTACCGCACAGCTAATTTGAGATTCAAATCTACGACTACATGTTTTTAGCCGTTAACATCTGTTACTTGACACTCTACCACTCGCTGCGTTATTTGTTTTACTAAAAACAATAAATAAGGTAAATAATAAAGTTACTGTATGCTAGCTACAAGATGTGCAGACGTTTAATAGAGAAGCTTAATTAAATTAATCTACCATCTTATCAGATGTTGCTTTCCAAAGAAAATTGCCAACTTGACTGCTGACATTGTTATATAAATTAATTACTCAATTCGTTTATTAATTTTACAAACAGACAGAGCTGATAAAAATTTATGATGTATAAGAAGACTGAAAATTCTTAACAGAAAAATAACACTAGAACATTTTAATGAGAGCAATATAAGGGCGAAAGTAATATAAAATACAAAATGTTATTAACATTCACATAGACTAATAAGATTATTACAGATCGTTACTTTTATATTTTAATTTTAACTTACTATGTTACACAAATATAAACATTAACAAAGTTAACTTCAATAAAGTAGTTTATTAACTTTGTATGTTTGTTCTAGATTCAGAATTTGTATACAGAGACTCTCATGGCGGAATTACCCTTTACAATGCGGACAATCTAACGACAAAGGTTTTAATGACTAACTCAACATTTGTAAGTACTAAAACGCTAATTATAAAAAAGTCATTAAAAGGAGAACTACGTGATTGAATTTACAAGTACTTTAATTTTTAGAGGCAGTACGACGCATCCGATTTTAAAATTTCCAGTGATTTGAAATACGTGCTTTTAATAACCGACGTCGTATACAATTACGAATATACAAAATTTGCAAAATATTACACATATGAAAGAGCTTCGAGGTAAGTTTTATGAATGCGGATTATGTAGTACATTACTTAAAAATACATTTTTAGACATAAAAAATGTTTATCTCACATTGAGTTGGATGAAAATGCACCCTTTCTTCAATATGTTGTTTGGTCTCCAGATGGATCCAGCGTTGCTTTTATACACGAAAACGATATTTATTATAAACCTAAAATAAATAAAGATCTGGTGTGTAGAATAACAAAATCTGGTCAATTTAATGTTATGTTTAATGGTGTTCCCGACTGGTTGTACGAAGTTGAGATATTAAAAACCGATCACACAATGTGGTTTTCTCCCGATGGCCAATACCTACTATATTTATCTTTTAACGATTCTAACGTAGGCGAATATAACTATCCTTGGTACGATAGTAAAAATACAAAATTGAAATACCCAACAATACGATCTCTGAGGTATCCAAAAGTAAGTTATTTCTTTTAATTAATTACAATTTTATTATTGGTATTTCTTTCAGGTAGGTCTTCCGAATCCAGAAGTAAAAGTTTGGATCGTAAATTTAAATACTCCAAAGTATTTATTTCCTATTGAAATAAAACCAACTTCTATTATTTCATCAGATAGTTACATAACCAGTGCATCGTTTTTTGGTAAACATCATATAGCAATAGTTTGGTTAAATAGACGACAAAATGTGTCTGTGATTGTAACTTGTCGAGCACCAAACTTCAATTGCACAAATGTATGTAGTATTTTTATTTAAATTACATATTACATCTTCATGATTTTTATTCCAGTTCCATATTGAAAAAGAACATTCGGGATGGACTGAACCAATTCTTCATCCAGTGTTTTCTTCCAACGGTGTACAAGCTTTAGTTCGATTACCTGTTAACGACGGTGATAACGGAAATTATATGCACGTTTGTCAAATACATTCTAATTATGTGATTCCTTTAACTCACGGTGCATTCGAACTTACCAAAATATTAGCATGGGATGAGGAAAACCATTTAATGTAAGTCAACATCGCAAGTTGTAAATTTATGTGTAATGCGGCAGTTGTAATATCTAAAATTTAATTTCTACGGGAATAATTTGAACATTAATTTGAGAATGAAATGGCGTTTTGATGTTCCTTATTAAACGTCATTATTATAAGTGGCATCATTATCGTTAAAACTTGCTATATTATGATAATAATACCAAATCTACACGAAACGTTGGTCACTTCTACTACGTGAAAATAACTAATTTAATTGTTTTAGATACGCCATTGCAACCAACGAAAATAGTCCTGGGGTCCGTCATTTATTTAAAATCGGCGATACAAATTCTTCACAGCCATGGACTTGCCTAACGTGTCGCCCAATCATAGATCATAATACTACATACTATGATACCGAATATTTTAACGAAACAATTTTTAACAATACAATGCTAGTAGACTATGTTTGTGAATATAATAATGTGATATTCAGCAATGCAAATAGATTTTATATTCAGGAGTGTATGGGACCAGATATTCCTGTAGTATTTTTAGTTGAAACTGCCACAAATTCTAGATTAGCTGTATTAGATTCAGGTCATACATTAAGAAATAAAATTCAAGTATTATCAACACCACAAATAAGAAAATTCCAAGTTGAAATTGAAGCCGGTTATAAAGCTCAAGTTAGACTTCATTTTCCACCAGTTCTAAGAGAATACGAAGATGTAGCGTTTCCAATGATTGTTATTATGTGAGTATTTATCTACTTTTAGATATACTTCTATTCAACAAGAATACCAATAAAAATGTCTGCCGGTGTGTATTTTTGTATACAGTACATATTTAAGTATATTTTGTGTATGATTAATTCAGGCGTTAAAATCAATAGTAGCCTAAGCCGTAAATTGAATTTTCTGAGAGAACAGAGATTTAATGTTAACCCATTATTAACAGACCGTAATCTGAGAAATCAAGTGAATAATGTCACCTGGTATGTTCATCGTGTATTCCGGAATAACTTATTTTAACACTATAAATTAATATTAAATCTAGGTTTTGATCTGTGGCGTTCGCTTCCATTGCTCTTAACATTGTTATTGTAGTAAAAATATTTTTGTTCTGATTTACAATATTATTATTTTAGAAATGGCAAACCAGGTTCTCAAACGGTTTCGGAAAAATGGGAACTTTCTTGGCCATGGTATTTAGCAACCACTAAAAATTATGTAGTAGCTCAAATCGATGGAAGAGGTTCGGGCTTCCAAGGAGAGAGAATGCTTAAAGAAATTTACCACAAGTAATGAACAAAATTAAAAATATATTAACAAACTTAATGTTCAAATCTTGCAGATTTGGAACCGTAGAAGTTGAAGATCAATTAGCTGTGTTAACTTACTTGGAAGACACTTTCAAGTTTATCGATAAAGCTAGAGTTTGTTTAGTTGGAAAGGGCTACGGAGGTTTTGTTTCTGCAATGCTGATGATGCAAGATTTTCATTACAACATTAATTGCTCTGTTAGTGTTTCACCCATCACTACGTGGCAATATTACAGTACGATTTTTATTTGCTTATTTTAATAACAAAAGAAATAATTTAATATTTTTAGATTCATACTTCACGGAAAGATACTTAGGTTATCCTTCGGAAAATTTAATAAATTATGAAAACGCCGACCTGACTAAACGAGCTGGAAATTTACGAGATAGAAATTTCTTGTTGGTTCATGGTACTGCAGATACCACCGTCAAACCACAGCAGTCAATTTTATTTGCTCGGGCTTTAATAGATCAAGAAGTTTTATTTCGACACTTGGTAAGGAATATAAAAAATAAACTCGCCTATCATAATAAAAATATTATTTAAGGTTTATCCGGATGAGAAGCACGATTTCAGTATAAAGTCTCAAATTCATTTGTATAAAGAAATTGATCAATTTTTCAACGATTCGTTTGGACCGAATTTAGACGATTGGGACGATGGGACTGGATTTTTTATACAATAGCTAATAAATAAATTTTAAATTGTTATACAGTGGATTAAAAATACTATATAAAAGTAATCTAAATTTGTAGATACATGACTGAAAATATTTTATTAATTGTAATAAAACAGAAACGGTTCGTTAATTAAACAGTAAAAAATATATAAAAAAAATAGTATAAGTACATAGTTCAAGAGATGTGTTGAATCAATTGAAGTTTTTCATAGTGTATATTTTTAAATAAAAATTATTTTTCATAAACAAACTCGAAAAATGTTTTAATAAAATATTTTATTGACTAATGATTAATAAAACCACATTTTTGTAAATCATTCCATTAAATCCTAAATTAAGCTATTAATTGTAAATTCTAGTCTATTTATTTATACAATTTATTTGTAGATTTATTATTAAATAATAAATCACCCGTGGAAAAACTTAACTACATAAAAAATATTGAAATTCTGGACATTGAGGTATAAGTGCTTTAAAAGCTTATTAAAAATACGTCCATCTCCCTTACGTGTTGTTTGAAGTGTAGGCTACATTATTATGATCAGTAAAAATATTGCATTTGTTTTATATTGTATTGTTAAAAAGTTTTACATTGTATATACCTATAATATTAGTATTAGTACTCGAAAAGCCAACACTTCAACTTATTTAAATGTATATATGTGCCTAAATTAATAAACTTTTATGGTTAAATGTTATAAAAATAATACCTATTAATTATTGTAGTAGTAAAAAATACCTATATATTACCTTTTTGTGTTGCAAAAAGTATATTATATGAATGCCATATTTATTGTTAAAATGTTATATTTGTATAATAAGTACTGATTTGTAAATGTGACACCAAGCCAAATAAATGTTATGTAAAAATTCTTAACAATGCTAATTTATCTTTGTTTTTAAAAATTTTATTTCAATTTAAATACTGTTCTGTGTTATTCTATATTTAAGTGTCTTACTTTTTATACATATATTTTGTAATTTTAAATAGTGGTAGATATTAACTTTACATTTGTTTGCTGACTTAAAGTATGTTTTATACAATTTGTGTCTGTATTATTTTATACTTTTTAATATAATATTTAATAAACTATTAGATTTTTTAAATTATTTAAACCATAACAAATCTATACAAACTTTTTATATAAAACAATGAAGAAGATTATCATTTTTGCACCGATAAACAAATTCATACTAATGCTAAACTAGTGTTTAATAATTTTTTTAATTTTATTGAAAATAATGAATAATTATATTCGTCAAAAATATTCAAGAAGTTTTACCATCTGAATAACTATAATACATAACTATATGACGAATGTTATCGTTTTTAACGTTTTTTCTAAGCGTAATAGTATAATTTAAAATATAAACACAAATTCAAATTGCTTAATTGGAGTAAATAATTTAGTTAACTTAATTTTTACTGATTTATCTTTTAAATAAAGCAACAATAAGGCATATATTTACAAATCTCATTGAGATCCTAAATTTTCTTTAGTAGTTAGTACTTTAATTTGTTTGGATAAAATATATACCTACATGTAAACATACAGTGACTTGAGTAATAATTCGGACAGTTATTACAGTAATTTCATTGTAACTTGATTATTTAAACAAAAAAACAGCGGTGCCAACCTATCATTTGATAAAGTACTCTTTAATATAGTCATCAAAAATACAAAAAAAAATTTTAAATTAACAAATTACAATAAGAATTACTAACGTTTAAGCAATTAACTAATAGAAATAAAAGACAAAAAATAACTCGGACAGAAAAACTTTGTTAGCCATGGATTCTTAGAATACCCGTTATAACAATATAATGCTAAATTGCAATTTGCTAAAGCTTCAACTAACATTTTAATCAGTTGCAATTGTTACATTAAACTGTTAGCAAAATGCAGCGTACGAATTGTAAAGATATTAGTTTTTATCTTAGGCAGTTAGTTATTTACCACAAAGCTCAAGGGAAGTCGGTGCGAGAAGTTGCCAAATTACTAAATCCTAATAAAGGTACAGTTGGTGACACCCTTAAACGTTTCAAAAAAGGTCGAACTAATTTCATAGCAAAATCCGAATATTCATACATATTAACTACTCGAAATGAGAATTATATTATTCATAAAATTAAGAAAAACTCTCGAATTAAGTTAAAAACTGAAGTGCTAAATGATCTATCGGAAGATGTGTAGTACATCCTCACACTGGTTATTCGAAACATTTTGAAAAGCTAGCGTCTGAACTATTAAATATAAAAAATAATAAAAACTAAGAAAATTAGGAAAACGCTTAATTAAATCCTAATCATCAGATTTTTGCTATAAAAACAAAATAAATTACTCTATCGCTTTTTTGGTAGTTCTGCGATGAATGGACATTTTTTAACACTTAAAATTTTAAGCTGATTGGTCCATTAGTTGTAGAGACATTGTGAGTATCATTAAAAACAATTTTATTTTGAGAAAATCAAATTTCAAGTTTAAAGGGATAATTATGCTGTACCAAGATCATACTGTAGTTCTTTATTCTCTTTATAAAATCTTTTTTGCACCATTTTCTCGTTTTTACGTTATGCGCAAGTGAAATACAAAATTTTTTTATTTTGACAGTCTACTTTCAAACACCTTTAACAACTCTTCCGATTGCAAAGTTTTAAAATTTTTGCTGCTTTTGAATGACCCAAACCCACATTACATAGGTTGTAATTAGGCAAATTTATCAATTTGGACTTGAAAATTGGTAGATTCTCGTAAAAAATTATTTTTGCTTTATACATAGTAACCCAAAATAAACTTAAAAATCAATAAATTTTAATTTAATTTAACAGATTATAATTATTGTACGGCATACAAAATATCGTCTAAAACGAGATAAAAAGACTTACAAGGGAATTATATGACCTCCGCATTTTTGTAATTTTTGCCACTGAAAGTTTGGCTATATTGGATATTTCTGTTGTTGGACGCTGTTCGGCAATCTTTGAAAACGCGTAATTGGTGGTTCTCGCGTTGTAATTCCAAAAACAGCCCCATTCTGACGGAAAATTTTAGAAAATAACTTTCTCTAGAAAATTTTTTTTAACTTCCCTAGGCTTCGCCGTCGAAAGAATTCTTGAATTCCTCGTGGTTCTTTTATTGAAAAATGATTGATATTTAGCATATAAGTTTGTCACCAACTTCAAAATAATTTAATAAAATTATTTAATAAAAGGTACACTATATTGTACTCTGGGTCTGAATGGGTTAACAGTTAAAATTTATTATTTTAATATTATTGTTTAGTTTGTTTATTTTAACATTACATACTACTTACTACCACACTATCCACCTAAAAAATCCATTTTTAGGTTAATTTTCTATTAAATTGTACTATATTGCTTTATTAAGATTAAATGTTTGACTATTGTGGCAAAATACAGCAGTGCAGAGAGATTTCAGTAAAAAAAAATAAATTTTTGCTATTGGTTTATTGTTCATATTTAAATAATACTTTTCTACGTATTTATTCCTCACTTACTGAATAATATAGTATTATTTTAAAGTTTTTTTTGTTTTATTAAATATTATATATATAAATATTATATATTAATATAATATAAACTCGTAGAGATTTTATAATCACTTATTTTAGACTCGGGTTTGCTCTGGATTGCGGACACTTCAGAAGATTTTAGAGCGAGGGTTCTAGCGTTTTCAAAATCAAAAAAAAATAAAAACTTCTTATCTAAAAATAAATAAATCGTATTTCCAAAAATAATTATTGAATCACACGTGATTACATTCAATGTCAAGTTTTTTCAAAACTTTCTTCAAAATGTACAGGGTGGATGCGAATCCTTTTGAAATACGACAATATATAAATATTATATATGTTATATAACTACTACACAATGTATTTGTACTCTAGTCTAAGATAGTAATCCATAATTGCTATTAAATAATTAGTGATAATACAAATCGAATAAAATAAGAATTAAATGCATACACACAGAGAAAGTTGTCCTATCGTTTCATATTTTCTTATATTATTTGCAATTGAAAAAAACGTTAAGTAATAATGGCATTAAATAAAAACGACTTTAAGGTTTTTTGTAATAATTGGATTTCAATTGTTCTGCATTTTGTCCACACCTAAATTTAGCGTAACTCAGTGTATGATTTACTTGGCCCAACAAGATTTCAGTTTTATATTTATAATTTCAAAGTCGCTTTCATTACATTTACAATATAATTTGTACCGCACACGGTGCGGCTGAACCAACTTTAATTAAATTTAATTTATTTTCTTCAGTAAACCCCACAAGGCTGACAATCTTCGAAGTTTGAAGCGACTTTCGTTTACAACGAATCACTTATACGTGCGTCCCAAAATGTTAATATTATGTTCAAGCGTTGGTAATTATAAAATCTCTGTTGATTACAAAAAGGTACTTCATTTTATATTTGTCAAACTGATATAATGGTAAATACAAATTTACAAGGTAAAACGGGTTCCGGGCATTTTTGTTCTTTAATTCGCTTAAAAGTAACATTATACTGGTATAGAAAGATACTATTTCCTAGAATTAAGAAATAATACACACTAATAATAATACAATACACTAATACAGTAATACATAAATAATGATTGTATAAAAAATTTACTTAAAGAGAATTAGCCATATTGGATTTATGCTGTCGCACAGAGATTACCATTCACAAATTTAAACAAAACACCTGATAAGGTATTTCAACTAGTCATTTAATTTCATCATTCAAAATCTTACGACGTACGTTATATTCTGCTTGGACTAATAGTCAACTTTTATTAAAAACAGTTTGCTGATTTAATTCAACACTGCGCCATCCTATAAATATTTCATTTAAATAAAATGACAATTGAAGTTTTATATCTTCAATAAAAGTGTAGTAGTAAAAGTAGTTGATCGTAATAAATGCTACTACTTTTAAATATTTTATACTATACTACCTCAGTATTGCTTTGCCTCTGTAAAATACTTTTCAATGGAATTCCCAAATATAACCAAATTGTATTTTTTTTTAATTATGTCAGCACCAAATAGTAGAAGACAAACAAAATTTAACACTAAGGTATTTACATATTAGTACCAACATAATTTATTGCTTTAAAATTTTCTTTTTCATTTACAAGATTTTCCAAAACTTTCTGGAATTTCTTCTGATTTCTTGAGATTTTTTTAATTTACTTACACTTGTTGGGATTGTCATTTACCAAAAACCTTAATTTTAAATCTTTAATTACTTTAATAGAAAAAAATTTTAATTAAAAATTTGAATAATTTTTTGAACCATTAAAATATAAGAATGCCATCCACCAAACTCCCTTACCTTTACAACTTTTTTATCTCATATTAATTAGAAAAATAAATTTTTGATCGTTCTATTTTTCTCACCAGTTGATCCAAGTTTGTTTGTTTGATCTAAAATAATCAAAGAAATTCACGAACAATAGTCAATTGCAAGATCGTCGATATAAATTAATTTATGTGAATTATTATATTAATCTACTTGCATGTGTATCTTTTTTGCCATTCTATAAATTTGTTTATAAATTTTAAAATTAATTAGAATAAAAATAAAAGTAAAAACCGACTACCGATGTGTACATTTAAAAGATTTTACATTAGCTAATAATCTAATTTCCCACGACTGGATTTCTACACCCATCTATCATCCATAAATATCAATGAAATGCAGTTAAAATGTAGGACTATTTTTGACCTACAGCTAAATTTATTAATATATTAAATTTTAGTTGCTTAAATAAAAATTGTTGCAAATAATAGTTGCCGGTGTTTTAAAAATCTACTCCAAACTCATCTACTCCGTGCATATTATGTAGGTATTTTTTATACAGAAAAATTAACTTCAACTTGCCATTATTGCCTTTAAATCTAAACAACATCAATAAGTTTTACAGTGAAATAGTAAATTCTATTATTGAATTATCAAATATAACTGTTAGTAGTTTTATATTGATAATTTACTTCAATCTTCAATCTAAAATGCATAAAATTAGCATCCTTAGCTTAGAAGAACATTAATCAAATTAAAGCAAAGAAAAACTAAAGCTATCCCAATAAATAAATTGCAAGAAAAATTAGCCGATCGCCGAGGACGATAATTAATTTTATAAAATTAGAATTTTTTTATGGCAATAACCGCTCAAAAACATAGAAAATCATAGATTAAAAGATAAAGCATTTAAAATTTTTTTGAATATATGGCTGCTTCAAAAACAGCATTTGCGAAGTGAAAAAAAACTAGACCTTAGTATCAGTAATCTTCAAATCCAACTTATCTTAAAAGATTCATATTGATTTAAATGCCTTCCATTTTTAAGAAAAATTTTTTTAACAAAACGTTAAGCGGTACAGCGATCATAATTATGAAAAAATGCTTCATGGGAAGAATAGTAGAATATTTCAACCTTTTTCGAGAATTGGGTTTTGGCTTGTATGGTATATCAAGATAGAAAATATATGTAATTTAATACAATAGTTGAAAATACGTTAAAGAGTTAAACAAGAAAAAGTTGGGAAAAAGATACATCTGAAAAGTTGCAAAAATTAGTTATGAAGATCAGAAAAAAGATAATTGCATTGTTAAACAGGAATTCAAGCAGCATTTAGTATTTACTTAGCTTTAAATTTCAGAAATAATAAAATTCATAAGATTTAGCAAAACAACTCTTGTTTCTACTAATTTTTACTTATGACTTATAGTTCAGTCATTAAGTAGTGAAAAGGAGTAAAATGGTCTCAGAAAATACCTTAAGTTTTCTACTACAGATTCAAGTCGGAACAAGAACACATTTGTCTATAAAGGTTTCAAAAGTTATAAAATCTTAAATTGGCCGGTTTTGCACATCCTATAGCAGAAATAGGCCATATCAAATTTAAAGTCGATAAAACTTTGGGTGAAAATATAAAAAAAACTGTTGTTTTAGTTTATCTAGTTTTCGAGCTATAGGTAGCACTTTATATGTAGAGTTTTTCCTGTTTATTTAACGCAAAAGTGCTCTACAGTTAAGCAAAACTAGAGTCAATTATCTGTCAATTTATGCTTAAAATAACTTTGTAGCTATAATAGGACCTTAGCTGTAAACTTTCAAACTTGATCCTTTTTAACCCTTTTTATCATTTATTAAATTTATGTTCTTACCTCAATTTCAGTGCATCTCAGATGCAATTTTAACATTCTCTCAAGTATAGAAAACAAAAATTTCATATTCAAAAAAAAATAAAAAATAAAATAGAGTTTAACATTTATTGAAATGCAGCTTTCAAACTATCTTAATTTTTGATGAAAATCGTAAAATTTATTTGTTTTAAATGTTTTTTTTGTCAAAAATTGTGTTTTTTGTTCTTTAACATAATGTTATAATTGCGCTTGAGATGCACTGCAAATGCGTTATTTGTAAAAATTTAATAAATAGTAAAAAAAAGTCAACAGATATTAAGTTAGATAGCTTACAGCTAAGACCCTAATACAGCTACAAAATTGTTCTAAGTATATATAGATTTACAGAAAATTGAGTCTAGCTTTAGTTATTGGTAGACCACTTTTGGGTAAGATGAACAGGAAAAACTCGACATCGAAGACTGAAAACGTTGTTTTATTAGATAAAAAATCGATAAAAATCGGGGTTCTGTAAAAAGTTAATCTCGGAAACTTCTTCTTCTTCTTCTCTTTATCTAGGACTATTTTCCTATTATTAACCAACATTTATAATTGATTTTTACTTTATAAGCTCTCTCGCCATCTTTTCTTGGGACGCCCTATTCTTCTTCTTCCTCTTGGACGGTTGTCTCTTGCCTTCTTTACCAATCGGGTTTCATGCATTCTTGTTATATGCTCATTCCATAGCATTCGTCTGTCGGTTATCCAATTCGAGATATTTGTGACATTGCAGGTTTCTCGTATATTTGTGTATATTATCTCGGAAACTAAATGAACAATAATTTTTGATCCTTTTTTATCTACTTTAATTTGATATTATCTCTTTAGGTATAAAATAGTAATTTAAGATTATGCGATTTTTTGGGTCCCTTCTTGACAAATTTGCTTTTGATCTGGTTTGAATTTGTTGTAGAAACTTAAATCCTTATTTCTGTTTAAGAAGTTTCCATGCGGTCCACAATAAGCCATAAATAAATTATACCCTGATAAAATTAGGTTTTCTGTTCCTTTAATGTTACCCTAATTATGTACTAGTTAAAACATTGGTTGGAAAAGTGTCAGGAGCCAATTAAGAGTTAATTAATAAAAAAATTGAGATTTATTTTATCGTTTAATTTCATTATATAGGCTCGTAGCATTCGACCCCCGCCCCATTGCTTCTCGCTGCCCGCCACCAGACTAGTGGTTTATTAAGAAAGGGGTTACAAGTTAGATATATTCAGTAGATATATTAGACAAATAAAAGTTATAAAATGAGGTAGGCTCATTCATCGCTAGCTCTTAAAGTACATATTTCGTTAATAAGTATACGAATATGTAAGAAATCGTTATTATTGTCAGTTTAATGCCACTTATTGCAGTGTCATTACGCGCTATTCATATCACGCAAGTTATTACCACAATTTCCGCTTATGCAGTATATTATTGTCGATTGTATCTTATTTCTCCTATATAACCAATGATTTGTACAGTATTGCCGTCAGTGAAAAATCTCTCGAATTATAACACAAAAAACATTACATTTCTTCTTTAAAACCTGGTTTTTATCGATGTATTTGACGTAAATAAATTAATAAAATAAATAAAAGCTCACTTAAAGTCAAATACATAAAGAAATGTTAATTTTTTAAAATTAATTTACGTTTAAGTTATTTAACCTTAATTGGATGAGAACGAGAGATAAATGTCATTCTCATCTCAATAATAGTATATTACGTGCCGAGGTGCAAGATGCTTCATTACAACCGAGCGCTGAGGTGCGAGGCGCCGAAGTCAACTGTAAGCACGAGGCTGGAATAAAAGAAATGAAGCTTGACACCGAGGTACGTATAATTTATTATATTTCTTCTTTAAAATTTCGTTCCCATCGATGTATTTGACGTAAATTAATTAATAAAATAAACAAAATTTACTTAAAGTCATAAACATCTATGAAAACAAGAATAAAGAGGAAATGTTTTTTTAATAATTTACGTAGCGTTAATTGGGTGAGAACAACGCTTTAAAACATTATTTTTTACTTTTTTTATTATTTAATATACAAAAATGTCATTTTACGTTCATTTATTTTATTAATTAATTTACGAAAGATACATCAATGAAAACGAGATTTTAAAAAAGAAATATAATTTTTTTATTAAGTAACATCTAATTTACGTAACGTTAATTGGATGAGAACGAGGTTTAACTGTGACAAATAAAAAATGTACTTGTTATGTAAATTTATGCGTGTTTTCAGTTTAATGAATATCATTGTGTGTATCCTTATTTTGAATTATTTTTGAGAATACTGTTTCTGCAGGTTTAAAAACACATTTTCAAAAAAGACACAAAAAAATTCGATTTTTATTATAACGACCAGATTTTTATACTACATAGGGTTATACTAATATTAAACGTTGGCTACGAAAAACGTAGCGGTTTGAAAATACTTTGAGATCGTTCTTTGTATGGAGTAATACTTTAAATTTAAACAAGTCACAACTGCATGTAGTTGCTCTTTTTTGCAAAATATTTAGTTAAACTTTGGTTTATTTTATGTATTAATTTTTTTTTTTTGCGGAATCCAGTATATTATTTAGTTGCAAACACTCAAGATTTACCTACTGAGACGCTTTACCACAAGAATGAGAACATTGGAAAATACAGCATAAGTTTTGATTTTGAATAAATTTAAGTGTCACATAAGTTAGTAATAGTTAACAAATTAAAATATTAATTATTAGGGACCCACATATATTGTTATGATATTTTTGGTTTGTATGGGGGGAAAGCGACGAGAGAGTTTTTATTCAATGGGGAAGAAAAGATTATAATAGAAGTATATTTTTTAATGAAACTTGCATATTTTGTTGTAAAGATGATTGGTTAAAAGTTTTTTTTTATTATTATTCGAGAGAAACCTAGATATTATCCGTTATTAGATAGAATTGTATCTAAACGAAAAACAAATCAGATCACGATGAAAGTAGTCAAATTTACTGTAGTAAATTTAAAAGTTTTGCGGGTGTGTTAAAAATTTAAAAATGTTGGTAAGAAAGGAAGATAACGTGACAGCTTGAAAAGAGATTACGCAGACAATGAAGGTGAAAATTTGCAGAAGATGTTAGAAAGTTTCTGTAAAGCAATTAGTTTTTGAAAATTATTTTAAGAAGTAGTATTTCAAATGAAGCTGGATTGAGAAGTATTTTTGAGAAGATTTATGGAATTCTGTAGTAATAGATTTAGATAGAAATACTTGACATAATTATTTGGAAATCAAAAGGAGTCACAATTTTGAAGGTGGATGATTGTCAGCCAAAAGATAGTGGAAACGAGCAGAAGTAAAAATTGATAATTTGATCGACTATAAATCGAGTAGAGTATGGATAATAAAAACTTGTAAGTTGGACGTGCGTGATAGTGCGAAGATAGCACAAGTAAGAAAAATTTTTGATAACTATTGTGAACACAATTATTTTAAACAACTTCAATAATTATGGTATGACGGCGTCGCTTATAATGGGTATGCGTCTGAAAAAATTGACAATTAATATTTTCAAACCCATTATAAGCGACTAAATCATTGTGATTTATTTTTGTAAAGCTGCGTTTTTTGCAGATTTGTTTTTAATATCTGGGTCGACATAATTTGTTTGATTTTGTATGAAACAATAAAAATATGCAAAAGCACTAAGGTGGGATTTATTGCGATTGAAGGAGAGTGTTTTGATGGGATTAAGAGTTTCATGTTCTTGAGTATAGTCGGAGAGATTCAAATTTAATTAAAGTAATTTTAAAAATAAAAAATCAAAGAGTAATTATTAAAAAATTAACATAGCAATCTTTGATAATCGTGGGTAGTAAAAATTTGAGAAATTTACATCTCAATATGTAAGTTTAAGGAGATTCCACTCGTACTATTTTTGTAATAAGCCAAGTATTTCTTAGCTTCAGAAATTGTTGGAGTCTTTAAATTCACCAAAAAAGTTAACACTTTAAATTGAATTCAAGTGTAAGCTTTGATTTTAACTTGGTCAGGTCAGTATTCGATCAGGACGATCATTTGGCACTTTACAAAGTTCTGTCGCCGTCGCAGTCTGGTTTTAGGCCCCCCCACAGTACTGTGACTTCGTTTTTGAAGCTCACATCGGATGTTGCATCAGCAACCGATCGTTCCGAGGTAACTTTATTGGTTCTTCTCGATTATTCCAAGGCTTTCGATTCCGTTTTGCACCAACGCCTTTTGGTAAGGCTTCGTTACTATGGATGCAATGAGTCACTGTGCAACTGGTTCGCGAGTTGCCTGCGTGATGGGTCTCAGGTGGTTGATTTTTCTGGGAATGTATCTCAGCCATTAGTGGTTTCTCGGAGTGTTCCACAAGGAAGTATTCTTGCCCCGCTATTGTTTATAGTATACACATCTGATCTGGAGAAAGCAGTGGATCCAGACTGCTCTTTGGATCTGTATGCGGACGATTCCCGAATACGTATATCTTGTCCTCCCTCGGACTTGGATGCTGCAATAACTCGGTTAAATCGTAACCTTGAATCACTGCGTGTGTGGTCTTTGGTAAATGGTCTGACATTGAATCCGGCGAAGTCGGAACTAATCATTTTGGGTAGTCCCCTGCTGGTACGTAGAGCGCTCGATGGCTCAACTCTTCGAGTGAGGATCGGTGATGGGATTGTGAGGATGGCCGACTCTGCACGTAGCCTGGGTTTTGTTCTGGATGGAGAACTTAATTTTCGTCTACGTGTTAACCACAAGATGATGGGATGTTACTATAAGCTGAGATCCCTGTACCAATTCAAGACCATATTGCCTGCTCATGTGAAGTGGTCGATTGTCAGCAGTACAGTTTTGTCCAACATCGAATATGGTTCAGCGGTCTATTACGATTTCCTAACTCAGGAGTACAAACGCAAGCTGCAGCTTCTGCAGAATTCATGCCTAAGTTATTCATTCAACATATGCAGGTATGATCACATTACACCATATTATCGTGATCTGCATGTCCTGAAAATTGACCAGCGCTTTCTGTTACTTGCTGGAATTCTTCTTTTTAAAATATTCAGAAGTGGTGAACCGACACATCTTCGAGATATGATTAGGCCCCGCTCTATTTGTCATTCCCGGGCTCTGCGTGATCTGGGAAATTTTGACGTTCCTTCTCATTCTACAGCCAAGTTTGAGCACTGCTTTGCATGTTGGGCACCGAGACTTGTAGAAAGGCATCGACGGCTATTTTTGGAATCTCCGAGTTTGACAGCTTTCCGCCGTGGTTTAACCGACGCACTGCAATTCGCGAGTAAAATTAAGGATGCGACGTCTGGTGGCAGAATTGAGAACAATTCGATGCGAGTAGTAAACGTGGTTTATGCTTTAGTTGCATGTTAACGTGTTGAAATTATTTAAGTAATTAAAGCTTTTAAATAAATTTTGAAATGTCAACCGTTGTTGAGAAACGTAGCAAAGAGTTTTGTTGTGTGTATGGATGCAATTCAACACGATGTTAACACTAAATTTCAAATAATCATGATATTTATTTAATAGAACAATTTTTAACAAGTTTAGACTATTGTCACTCCCTCTACTTATAAATATTTTTGGTTCTTTCAACAAAATTAAATATTGACCAAGTCTGACCAATTGGCAACAATATTTCAACTCAAAATCAGCAGTTCTAATTTTTTAAATAAACTTATAAACTACAAATTTCATGCAAAAGATTACAAAAATATTTTTGTTTAATGTTCGCCAACATTTCACTAACAAAAGTTTCGTCTAATTCTATGGTATTTACGAACATTGTACAATCTTTACTGTAGTATATTATAAAATCACACACTGACATTTAGAATTGCCATCCCCAGGTTAATTTGTCCATAATATGGATGTTTTCACTTAATGCCGAAGTGCCAAATCACTTAATGCCAAAGTATTTTTACAAATAGACCCAATTATTAAATGAGGAGCCGATAATAATGCGGAAGTCTGTAGTACGAGGGCATAAATCGCATAAACAAACTTAACACAAGGTGTTACTCCACAAAGAATAACATGCTTGGCATTTAGCCCTTCCTCACCTTCACAAAAATTTCTCGACGTTGTGCTGCTATTAGTGTACTTAAATAAAGATTTTAGAAGAATTTGTTTCGTCATTTTACTTTTTTCGTTAATAATTCGAACACACAAAAAGATTTACAAGGTTCACTCGATCACTGTAAATACAACTATAAACTCGATCACTCGCATCTGACAGCCATTTTGAAAATTTAGCAGCGCCCCCATCGTTAATTTTATTCGCGAATTGGAGCAGTAGGTATCATGCGATTTGAATTTTGTGACATTTGTTATGCGTTATATATCGTTGTAAATAATACATTGTTAAAAGGGGTGATTTGAAAATCTAACTTGTTAGAAACCATCCTTTTAAGAGACCTTTTTTTTGTAAAGTAGCTTTCTGAATAAATGCCTATTATTATTATTATTATTAGTATTCATGTTTAGCCTACCGTGCGGCCCGTCGCCGCAATAATAAAGTTCACGTGAAAGTTTGAAATGACCTGTGGTAGTTTTAAAAGTACCGGCTAAAATAAAAAATGACTGTAAAAATAATGTTATAAAAATATTAGATAATTAAAAACTTGTTTAATTGAAAATGCATTTAACCCTGCGAAGTAAACAACATTGAGTACCTAATTATTCGGTGAGATTTTAATAAATTTAAAATTAACATGAGAATAAATTATAATTTTTTGTGTGCGATAATTTTTTCTAAATAAAATTTAAATGTTGTGAATGAAATGCCGAACTGGTTTTTCCTAATTGATAATTTGAAATATGAATGGCCCTCGTTTTCCCACCACCATGTAGATACGATAGCACAATACGCACACTCCATTCACCACCGATAAATATTCAATATGGCTCTGTGACAGTGACGTTTGTGTTTACATAATTCAGTGTATTCTTATATTTAACAAAAAAACGACAATACGAAAAAACGAAATTACTATTTAAGTCTAATCGAAATCGATCTAATATTAAATTAACAAAGTAATAAAGGTGTACAAATGTTATCAGTCGATAAAAATGAAAATTTATCAACACACGTGATACATATTGTGAAAATGATATGCGTTGGATAAGCGCAAGTTTTTTTATTCTTACAAAATTTGCATTATTTATGAAGATTGTCTTATTTTACACTGTGTTCTGGTGATAACTGCTCATCATAATACGTTAGTGTAAGTACCTACATATTATTATTTGCACAAATCGGGAATTAAAAAACTGACAGCTGACATATAAGTAGAAAGCTCGCCGTTCAGATCCGTTTTTGCGACCCAAATTCCAGTGAAACAGATAACGTTCCTTTTAATCTCGTTCTTTAGTTTAGTTCGTTCGCAAATTATGTTTTCAATTACACACAGGCAAGTAGTTGTCCATAATTTAAAATTAACCTATAAGGGGGCCAACTTGAAATTTTTAAATTTAAAAAAAAATTCTTTAAAACTGCACCATGTCGACGTAGTTGAAATTTTTTAATAAATAATTTACAATTATCCGTTGGGTTGCACTTTCTACAATGTGAATGTGGAATTAATTATTACAGTTCAATGTAATCGCTTGATGTAATTGTTCAAAAATCAACTTTGATTGTGGAATTTCAAAAATTTTTGTTTTGTAACAATGCCATTGTTAGTTTTACCTTTAAAGGTTGCGAATAAATCATTATGTGTATGTATTAGTATTGCTAATAATTATAAATATCCATTTGATAATTTGGTGTACCTACTCGATAATTTGTTTCTTACGAGAATTAAATTTTTAGTATAGATTCCTGCTTACCATTCCAAGAATTTGCTAACCCTTTCAATGTACGTAGATGTAATACATTTCTTATCGTATTTGCGTTTCATGAAGTGCTTTCACAAAAGCTTTGTAATAATCTTTAAATTTAAACTTTTCAATGTACATACCTACCGTAGTAATTTCTCGATTAACTTTCTTGTACTTTTCTTATTAACATTTTCACCAAATATAAGTTAAAAGAAACTTGTTAGGTATATAATTGGTAAACAATAAGATAAATTTGACCTTGAACTTTATTTGTAATCCATTTACTCTTACAATACCTTACTCGATTATACTTTTTCACTTAACCCGGTTAAAATTTTCCCCTACGATATTCTTCCTTACATTATTCTTTGTTGGCAAATCGAATTAGGCTATGATTCGATATCACCTGGGAACATTCTTTTGTTTTTTAAAAATATGATTATCGAAAACTTATTTTATAAGGAAGATTAAGCTAAACTATCACATTTTTGAAATACCATTCGTAATTGCTTTCCATATGGAAGTTTACCTATTACTGAAGTGGAAGTCGGATGGAACAAATTCAAAATAAGTTTATTTATATGAACTTGAGCAATACATCTACTACTTAAGTTGAAAGTTTTGTTTGGAACACATAATATTACGCATTCCTGTTCATGAGTGATTGTTAGCAATTCACAATAATTGTCTTATTTTTGTTATAAACTTTCGTTACATTTTATTTTTTCTTAAATTATTTAGCTACAGAAATATAAGTTGTCAATTTCTTCATTGATGTTAGTTTTAATTTTTTTCAATGTTAAGTGTTAAAAATGCTAGTTGTCTCAATGCGATGTTGTCAGTTGTTGTGCATCGGTGCAATCTTGTGACAAAGTGGAGACGACTAGACCTACAAGAGTCATAGTCTAGTTTTTTATTATACAGTATAGTCGGAAACCTCATAAATAAAAGGATTGGTACAACCAAGTACTAACGAAAGAAGTTTATATAATTTTGAACTTTTATAGTATCTACTTACAGATTTGGATATTATAGTATCAAATAGGCAAACCTATTCAGTTTTGTAAGCACCTGATTTAGTTCGAAAGATTATCAACAGATGACGCTATCAAATTAGATTTCCTTAAAGATTATGCAGAATTACTAGAGATATTTTAGGATTATAATATTATTGAATTACTGAAAGCTATTTCTGTGGCTTGCAGGTAAAAGGGAATAAGTTTTTGATTTATAAAAATTTAGAAAATTTTGTATGCTATCTTTATTTTAGTTACAGAAAGAGAACATTCGTAATATTTTTATCATAAAATGACTGTAAGAATTCTTAATTGATTAACCCCCTTGGATACACCGGAAAATAGTTTGTGCCTCTTGTAAACTTGAGATTTTGAACTTATTTCTTTTTACCTATAAACCACATATTTGAGATTAGTAATAAATTATCAATAGCTTGTAGACATAATTATCACAATATTACAGTAATTATATAATATCGAGGATTATTTGGTTTACTAACGAAGATTGCAACTACTGTGGAAAATTATTTAAAGGCAGGATCTCATCAACAAAGATAGATATAATAATTCAATGCAATAGAGAGAGACCGAAGTACGTTACAATTTCTCGATATTAACAAAAAGTATTGAGTGGTCATGTATTCTAAATTCATATATATTTGAAAATGTATCAGGTAAGTATCATTGTAAATGTATCAAGGGATCAGGTTGACGACTACATCACAGAAAGTAAGAAAAAAATGAAAATACATTGCTGTTTGTAAAATTCTTCTCTTTTATTAAGATCCTAAACTGCGCGAAAGTTGGAACTAAACGGAAAAATTTAAAGATTTGATTTATAGAAAAACACCTTGAAATAGTTTGAAATATTTAAGACTTTCTATCAAAACCTAATAAAAGGAAACGTAAGTCCAATTTACGTATTGAAAGAAGTTTACGTTATGATGACATCATAAAAATCTGCTTTAAACTGTAAAAACAAGTTGATTTCATAATAATTAAAACAAAAACTTTTAAAAATAGTATATTCTGATATAAGTACATAAATCAAATGCTTATTTACAAATTTGAAAATTGTAGGGCAAACTGAAAGCAGCAATAAATAAACAATTTTAAAAATCTCATATTTTGTTGAATGACATAATATATTATGTATTTTCCTGCGAACTGCCCGAATGACTATTTCACTAGGTATAGGTTTTATGATGATGTTATATTCTGAAATATAAGATTTAATAAGTTAGGTACATTAGATGATATTAAAAATATAAAGTTATATTACATAATCGTAAACCTTGGGTTTAAGTGTAGGTAATGGTCTGCTGCGAATATTTTATCAACGGGCTTACAATTTAGTCTTCTTTTTAAAATTACCTAAATTTAGTAAATAAATTGTGTTTTAATCTAATTATGTTTAATATGGTACAAGTATTGCATAAAATTATCAAATAATTCTCAAAAATTATTATTAAAAAATAAATTTACCTATTAATGAATACACAAAATTCGTAAAATCAGCAATAAATATGAATAGCTATTTTATAGTAGTTCAGACTTTTATAGCTTACAAATTGTTAAAATTTATTATTCTAGTTATTAAATTTTTCAAATTATTATTTAGTACATTACTGGGCTTAGATAATATTATGTAGGTCAGGTTATTAGGTTTGCGGATATTTTCTATCATGCTTGCAGGTAAAATCGGGTATTTAACCTACTTATAAAATCTTATATTTTTAATAACTGACGATTGTTAATAAGCTAATAGCGACGTATTGCATTATCGAAAATGTGTTTTAATTTATTTAATCGTTTTTCTCGAAACTTCATGATTTTCACCTATTTGTGCTATTATTTTCAAATATTTCTAACTACTTTATCAGTTATCATCAAGTAGTAAATTAATGTATTTAAAGTGTTTTTGTGATTAATATTTCTACGAATGTAATAACTTCCTATTAAAATTCGAATATTTTACGCTTGAATAAGTATTTATTGTTTTATCAATGCGGATATTTTTTCGGGTAATTGCAATGGAATAACGGATAAGACGGGTAACAGCGAGTATTTTATTTCATTTGTGCGGAGATTGACGGATATTCAGCGCGGCAACACGTTAGGTTATCTTTATAGTAGGTTAGGTTTAGGTAGGTGTTTGAAATTAATTGATTATTTTATGCTATATGTTTCATTATTCTATATACACATATTATAAGTATCCAATATCATCGGGATTTTGTTTTGGTCAACATTTCAATTTTTGGGCTTTCGGAATAGATCCAATATTATATGTGTGCGATTAGTTCAATGATAGAGTGTTTCACTGCTGAAATGAAGGTATCAATAGCGAAATTGAAAACTAATACTTCAACCAACCTCACTCAATTTTTCTCACAGAAAAAGAAACATTTTTCTAACATATTAGTCGTTTTTTGTACGGAACCGAAGTTGTAACTATTAATTTCTCTATACTTAGGTCTGTGATTACTTGTTAACAATTTTACTATGAAAACTTGTTCTGTATCATACAGGTCTTTAGCTTTCTTTCCTTTTATTGTGGAAATGGAATCACATAATGGGTTGGATTAATTTTAAGCTATTAAGCTTTGTCTTAAGCTATTAAGTGGTTATTAATAATGGAAAATTAGTTATATCTCTACATACTCATCAAATTATAATTAAATCTTAATTTTTTCTATTGTTTAGAAATAATCGGGATTTGTTTGAAGTTGAACTGGAAACATGCTACTTTTGCTCTTCGAACTACGTTACATTTTTGTAGCATTTCAAATGTAATGTCTCTCTTGCCGTATCTATTTTTTGTGTTAAACAAATTTTGATCGTTCTAAACTAAGATTAAATTTATTTTAAAAAATTGAATCTATATGATTGAAACAAATTAGAGAGAATGAAAATAAAATGAAACCTTAACAAGACTTGAATCCAGGACGAATGGATTTTGGAAATGGATTAATTTTTATATCTATAAAATTTAAATCGGTACCTGTGTTGTATTTAAACAATTGAAACGAAGAATTTGGAACAATTATTCCAAAAGTTTGTTATCACTGCCGCTATCAATGCTTTACTATCATGAATAGCTTGTAATATTTTATCATTGTGAAAACCGTTATCAATTCACTTTAGAAACGGATTACCTTAGATTCTTGAACACAATTGGTTGAGGTTACTAGCTGTCATTAAAATTACATGTCTTGGTGCTCTAATCTGAACAGTGGGTTGCTATATCATCGCACGGCGTTCTCTCTTTTAAATTTTTTGACGAATATTTTTTCAGTTTTATATATATTTCAACACAACTTTTCATAGTTGAATTGGTTACTTACTATTTTACTTCTTCTAGATGATGCTGCCCTCACTGGTATCGCCATGGGAACACCAGGCGATAAGACAAATCTTGGAGAGGTAATAAGCAGTAGTTCAACGGAAGAAGAAGAGGAATCACAGCAAATAGAAGAAGTAAGTAAAGAACCGACTACATATTCCATAGAACCAACAATAAAAGAGGAAGAATCCACTGCCGACATGACTGTATTAACATCGCTACCTCAATTCAGTACTTTTAGCGATTATAGCGTTAGCCATTCATTGCCAACAACCATTAAGATAGAAGCACCGTCATCGCCTCCAGGAAGCGTCGTTAATTTAGAACAAGCTCACATAGAAGATTATTTTAGTCAATCAAAATTTTATCCGGTCACGACTACAGATGTAATTTTGCAACATTCGGTATCAACTCTGCCATCTCCTAAACTGCCAAAACCAACAAAAACATTCCCGAGTTTATCCGAACCAGGACCGTCAGGATTACAAAACATCAAAACCACAAAACTACAAACTAAGCGAACACCGAAAACAACGCAAACGTCACAGTCGACTAGTAGCAAAAAATCATACATCTGTCCAGTCTGTGAGAAGAGCTTTCTTAATGGAACCAAGTTGGCAAAACATCAACTGAGTCACAACGGAAATTCGCCATTTAAATGTGACAAATGTAAAAAAGCGTTTAGTTCTAAATTTAAATTGGTTCGACATTTACTGATACATTCGGATCAAAAACCTTTCAGTTGTTCAGTTTGCGAGCGTACATTTCATAGAAAGGATCATCTAAAAAATCACATAAAAGTTCACAGTCCAAGCAAAAAGCATTACATATGTGAGAAGCCAAATTGTAATAAGGAGTACACGTCGTTATTAAGTTTTAAGAAGCACACTGCTTTACATGCAGCTGAAGATGGTAGTTTGGTGTGCCAAATTTGTTCCAAAATATTTCAAACTAAAGAAGATATATTGTATCATTTAAAAATACACGCGGGTAGTCGGACTGTAAAAAATCCAAACGAAAAAAAATTTGACTGTGAATTTTGTGACCGTAAATTTTTTACACGGAAAGATGTGCGTCGTCATTTGGTCGTCCACACGGGTATGAGAGACTTTTTATGTCAGTTTTGTCCGCAAAGGTTTGGTAGAAAGGATCACTTAGTTAGACATATTAAAAAATCACATTCTAAAAATTTTCCAATAGAATCTTCGATAAAGAGCGAAGTCGCCGAAACAAGTATTAAATCGGAATTATCAGAATCTAGTATATCTAATCCCGAGCACTTTGATCCTGCTTTGGTTGAATTTCCTATTCAAAAAATTGAGGAAAAACTAGACATTGCCGACATCGAAGTAGGTAGCTTATTTTTTCAACCTGCCTTTGCCGAAATCAATCCAATTTTATCTAGAACTTCTCAGGAATTACAATTTTTACCCAGTACATCTTCGCAATCGGAACTGAAAGATTTAGGTAGTGAAGTTTTAGAAGAAATTGGAGACAGCTCCACTCAAAGTGGCTTAGTTAGAAGTAGCGTCGAAACCTCGACTGGGTTAAGTCCACCTAGATTATTAGAAGAACCTGTTTTATCCGACACAGAGATTATGAGACTATTACAAACTACGGAAGATAAGAATTTACCATTGCCTGGTTTTAGTCAAACTTTTCAATCACCACCGCCGCCACCACCACCACAGTAATATTTATTTATTTTATTGTTTTTAAGTGTTATAGTATTTTTCTTAATTTTGTTGCTTATAATAAATTTTATATCGATAGGTATGCGTGTTTATAAATACTAAATTTATTTATAAGATAGAATTTCAGTTGTGTTCCCAAAGAGTATTTATAAATATGTAAACCTAAAAGAATAATTGGTGCTATATAAATTATATCTTAGATAAATTATAACTATTATCTACTACCTATTATATTACCTATTATTATGATTACTACTAAAAGCCTCGATGTTGATATACTGAAATATATTTTAGACACATTTTAATATCAAGCCAAAGTATCCCATTTTTGTATTTTTATAAAAATTTGATATATTTAAAATACAATCTAAGATTATTAATGAAAATGGGCATTTCAATTATTAATAAATTTAGAAAAGAAAACATCTGGGCTAATTTATTGCTGTATTTTTAAGAGAACGTAGATTGTATATCCCTCTGTTTTTTCTAATCCGTTACATGATGAGTTACTAAATTAGGTCACTTACACCTACTTAGTACAAAAACTTGATTAGTATTTTGAATTAAAACAACAAAAACTAATAAAATTCATTCCCTTTATTAAAAATAATTTTATATTGTTCCAATATGTTATAACTAATTATGTTGACTTCGAATCTACCTCATTGCAACAATCTTTTGCTGTACAATCAGCTAGTCATAGATGTAAGTGAATTACATTTTAATTCATATGTTTATAAATATATTTTATTCGTTGGTTATGTAAAGTAAGTGTATGATAATCTAAAAGAAAAATTGTACAGGTAATATATTTTTATACAAACATAGTATTATTTATATATGTGGATTTGTTATTTAAAATAATGCCCTACTAATGTAACTTGTTGACAAATTATTTATTTTTATAACAACTATTACAAATTGATAAATTTGTACTAGTTTACGTCAATAACATCGTTTTTTCTTTATTGTTATGTAAATTATTTCCAAAGCTTTTTAAAGATTCATCTTTGTTTATTTTTATTAAAATGATTAGATTTATCTGTTGAAAATGTATATTTTTTATCGTAATAAAAGAAAATTTTTTTAAAGTTGATAAAATGCAATTTTATTGTATCTTTGCATTTACAGTGAAACATCACTCTACATTCGTTCAAAAATTTATGGATGACAGTATTAATACTATTTTTAAAAAATTAATATATTCCATGATTTAAGATAAATGTATGCATATTAAAGTGTATTTTGTACATTTATGAAGGCTATTTGATGAATTATTTACATTGAATATAAAATTGCATAACTAGTACATACAACCGTTAGATAATTATTGTTATTTATAAGAGGTCAGGTGCAAAATTATATTTATTTACATTATACCTGATATGAAATAATGAAATTAAGTCGAAAAAGTAAAATAGGACAATGTCCATTTACCATTCAATTTAAATTAATTTAGTAACAAAAGGAATTGATATTGAAAATTTGTTTTTTGATATTGATATCGACCTTAGGTTTAACAGAAACATACTGATTTGTATTCCATTATTTGAGAGTCCTATCTATATACTTGTCGCAGCCAGTGCGTTTATGTAAAAGCTAGAAGAGGACATTCTAGCCACAGGCAACTGAAATTCTGTGATCTGAATATTATTTCTTTGCGATATTTTACACAAAATATACCAAAACAAACGTATTTATTTGAAAACTATTATATTTTATATTGGATAAGTGTTAGATATCTTTCGGATTTAAAGTTTGATTTTCAAATGTTTACTATATGCTTAGGTTAGCCCGCTTTTTGAACGCATACCAATTGGAATCTCGTTATTCCATTGTTTTTAGTTTTCAATGTATGATAAATTCTTTTGGTGGTTGTGGTTTAGGACTACTTTGGGACTACTGATTTAGTAGATGCACATGCGTATGCGTTTGAAATGTTTCTATCCATAGTCGTTCGTGCGTTATGAAACAAATAATTTTGACATTTCCATCTCATAATCATATAGGTTTAGGTTATGTTCACCAGCCAAGCCTTTATCAACTTTAAGTAGTGTAGTAATCTGTGGATTTATCAATTAACTTATTAAAAGTAATTAAGCTTACACATTGATTTAGGAGAGTGGAATTAAAATATTTGTTTTAGTTAAAAAAAATGGGTTTGTTGACAGATCCTAGTGCAGGGCAGAGTAAATTGACTAAAGCTCTGGTGAAGCATCACATGAAACTATGTATAATCCTTTATTTAGGTGGAATAGTCTGGTTTTGTCTTTTAGCTTATAACCCATTAAACGCAGCCACGTACTTTTCAGAAAATGCTCTTTTACCTGGTCTTGTTAAATCCAGGTTCCGTGATGATGCATTAGCTAAACAACTACATAATGAGTTATTAGATGAAATGAAAAAATATGATGATTCTATACCATACTCGTGGTTATTGGCTAAATTTCAACAAATGGGTTTAGACACTTACACTCACAATTTTACATTAAATTATCCATTCGGAAAGCCACACGTAAGTTATATTTTCAAATAGTATGATTTTGTAAGACCGAATTTTTTAGAAATACACTGGTAAAAATGTATATGCTATTTTACGTGCTGCTAGAGCTGCAAGCACTGAGGCATTGGTTATGAGCGTACCTTATAGACCTCCAAAAAATATACATCCAACTACGTCTCCATCAATTGCAATTATGCTTGCTTTTGCCAAATTTGCCAACAGTAAGTTCAATTCCATCAAGTTTTTCACATCTACCTTTAGTTGCAAAATATATATTTAAAAATTTTTCTAGAAGAGAATTATTGGTCAAAGGATATAATATTTATTATTACCGAGCATGAACAATTAGGCATGCAAGCTTGGTTAGAAGCTTATCACAATGTAGAATGTGGACAAGTTCGTATTTTAGATCATGGTGATTTGCGTGGACGTGGTGGTGCAATTCAAGCAGCCATAAATTTAGAATTTCACGATGTGAACATAGGTGACAAAAAATATTTAAATTTTACACTTTGCTTAACTATAAATTTTAGAAAAAATTGATATTAAACTTGAAGGACTTAATGGACAATTACCAAATTTAGACTTATTTAATCTTGCTTCAAGATTATCTGCCAAAGAAGGTCTCGTGAACACTTTCAAAAATAAAGAAAGTAGAAGTTTTAGAGATCCCATGAAAGAATGGAATCGTTCTTTTAAAACTCTTATGTCGATGGTTTTCTCTCAATCAACAGGTGTACCTAACGGTAATCACGGATTATTTCATCGATTTGGTATTCAAGCTTTAACTATGGAAGGTTTTCCACCCAGGAAAAATCAAGCTAATCAATCTAATTTTTTAACTACAGGACGTATTCTTGAAGGTATATTTAGAAGTTTGAATAATTTGTTGGAGCGTTTTCATCAGAGTTACTTCTTCTATCTGTTACCTTCGTCTGAAAGATTTATTTCTATAGGTATTAATTATTGTCAATTCTTAAAATTTAAATGTATTTGATGAATTTTTTTTATAGGTTTGTATATGCCTGCAATTTGCCTTATCGCCGGTGCTTTATTTATTAAGTCATGCGGAAGGTGGTGTCAATTGCAGCAAACTTCACCAACAGATTCTAAAGGTATTTTGTAAACGATTGTTTTATATATATCTTGTTGTGCCATAAATTCTGTTACATTTAAATACCTGCTTAATTTATTTTTGGAAAGGTGCTGTTTAGCTAGTACTTTGGGTAGTATAGTTGAAATTTAAAAGATAATTAGTAGATATAAATTCGGAAGTCAAAAGAAAATTGGATTACATAAGTGTTGTAAAACAGCAAGTGAAATTTTTAGTTTATCAAAATCATTAAAATTTTTACAAATATTTGTGTATCGTACATAATCTGGTGCAAAAACAAAAAGTTATTTCCAGAGAGCTGAAAATTTCAAAACTAAGCACGTCATGGGGTTAAAGAAGCTTACCACAGTATAACGGAACAATGTCTTATTGTGACTTTAAAAATAATTAGGATAAAAAGATTAGAACTGCTTTTGTAGCTAAGGATGGTTACAAAATATTTTATTTAGATAAAAAGTTTTTTTACTACCATTTTTAAACGGAAGGCATTGAGTTTTACAACAGCACACAGCTAAACAACAAAACAGTGATTAAGAAGAAATTTATCTGCTTTTATTGTAGTGCAAGATAAGCCCTTTGAAAGTCCAGATTAAATTCTTTCGATTAAATTGTGGTCAGTACTAGAATAAATGTACAAATGTTGTACATTTAAAATGGGATTTTGTTATTCTTATTATAATATTATACTCTATTTAAAAAATTTTAAATTTATTATTTTAATTTACTGAAATACCTATACAAACTTATAATAGATCTTTTGGCATGACTAGATAACTTAAACTTGAAACTGTTTTAGGTGATGAAACTAAAGATGGTCTTCGCATAAATTCCAAACCAAAGATTGAACCAAATATTAATATTTTTCAAATTGGAGCAATATTTTTGGTTACTCATACAATTGGTGTAACCATCATGAATTCTCCTAGTATTTTAACGAATATTGGATTATTGTATGGTTACAATACGGAATTATCAATTTTTGGAGGTTTTGTAGTAATTTCAATTGCATTGTTAATTACTCCAGCCTTTGTTACAATGAGGTCTTGTTATAAAAGCATGATAGTTCTGAATATACTATTACTTCTTGAATTTGGTACTGTTTTGATATGTATCTCTATGCACAATTTTTCTTTGGGTTTACTTGCTGGTGCATTTTATGTGCCATTGATATTATACATCAATCCCAGTAGATGCAGGTAAGTTATCCTGTTTGTTTAAACAACTTTTATTATTATTTTATTTTAAGGATTTATGTGTTCACTCAAAGGCTTTTATGGCTATTTGCACATCCACTGGTTGTTCTGACAGCAATAGTTTTAATTAATGCTTTCTATACATTTACTGGAGAACATTTTAAAGAAAATATTGGTCGAGGAATTGTTGCCACGCAACAGGCTATTGTATTCAGTATTATAGACTCCATGGTCTACAGCAATTGGTTATATAATGTAATAACTTGCATCATGACACCGATTTGGTTATGTTTTTGGTGTGTTTTGTTTTCACCTTTAAAACCAAAAGAAGATGATGCTACTCTGTGCTCATTAAAAAAAAATGATTAGTTTTGTAAATTAGGATTTTCTTAATATTTTGTATATTATTGTTAATAAAATGTTGAATAATATTAAGTCTTGTATTAGGTATATCTAACAAAAGCAATTGACTTCTCGTAATTGTTATCGTATTTAAGTCTGCATATTTCAAATTCTTACTCTTAAACCAGTAATAATTTTGAAGCTTTCTCCGTTATGTTAAATTTTTGCTTTACCAATCATAAAGAGATTTATTTAAAATGAAATTATAATATACTCAAAGAGTACGTATAAAAATCAAACTTAAATTATAATTAATTAATTATAACTTTATATTCATTTATAATATATTTAAATTAAATTAAAAAAGACATTTTAAATAAAATTTCTAGGACTGCATAAAAGCAGTTTGAGACTTACCAAATTGCACATGATTCATCTTTTGTAGTGATTAAATGGCATCTCCAGATAATCAAATTAAAAATATAATGGATTAAGCTGCTCAAATGAGTTTATTTAAAATTTTAAATAGTTATTAAAAGGTTTGTCAAACTTTCAGCTATCTTGACCTATGCAGTGTTTTCCAATCTTTTGGTGACCGCTGATCTTTAGACAAAAATTTTAATTTGTTAGTTTTCCTACAAACCAAAATTTATGAAAACAAAATTATAAAATTTAATTAAGTATTCATTCCAATTATGAATTTCTTCTATATATTTTACTAAAATCTGCAATTATAAATTTCATCGTTAATTCTAAGATTTGTGGTTCATTTCGCGGTCTCCTCTTTAGTTTTTCGCGGACCCCAGGTTAGAGAATATTGCTCTAGTACTTTTTCTTTTTTGCAGCGAGTACGTATATTTCACTTTAGTATAATATAATAAAATTATATTAGTACTAACCTACAATAATTATATTGAATTATTTGACTTGTGTTTTTAATCCGAAATTCTTAATATAATACCTTCTTTATTTGGAATTTTTTTTATTGTCCTCTAGGCCTAGTGCGAATAGACCTCCATATCGGTTTACCTTCACATCTCCAAAAACTATAGGTAAAGTTATAATGGTCCTGCATATTATGTAGGAGTAATATAATATGCGTTTTATTGGAATTAAATATAGTTTTTGAAAACTGGTTTGTAATTAACTGGAGGTATATTATTTTATGTAGGTATATAATTTTGTTGTTATATTACTTATCTACACTATATAATTTATTATAGTAACATTTAACATAATAAATATAATAATAAATTTTTTGAAATTGGATGTAAGTCGGTGCGAATATTAATTTTTTGTAAGAGAAATTAGTTTGCATACTGATACTACGAAGTTATTAACTTTAATAGATTTGTGTTTATTTGCTAGTTGAAATCAAACAAGCCAATGAAAATCATTAGTTTTAACTGTTTTGACTTTTACGGATTTGCAGCCTGTTAATGTAGTTTTCTTCATTTATTGAATTTTTTTCACATCGCGAATAATAAGATTTCATATGCGGAAGCAAAGCAAAAATGTCTGTCTCTAAACCCTTGTTTATGTTTACAAAATTAAAAAAATAATAATATTATTCTGGTATTATATTTTAAATACTAGAGTAAATTTGATTATTAATCAGACTTTAATAAAATACTAAATACCTAAAACCTAAATATAAATAATTGATTTTCAGATTAAGTAGTGATGCTCGATATATAAACGAATATAAATTTATTGTTTGATGATGCCATAGTCCCATAGTATGTATAATGAAAATGCTTGCAAAAATTATATTTACACTGTATTTTACTTGTGAAAATTTGGTCCATATTAGATCTAAAATTATTTTTAACAATTTCCTTATCATTATCTTCTACATACCTACATCTTATGAAAGGTCTAATCTGAGATTTCTGCAAATATAAGAATTAAAATAATTTTTTGTAATATTAATAACTTAAGAACAGTTTGGTTCTACGTTCTACTTTCACTAAACTGTAATTTAAAAAAAATATATAATAAGTATTAAGCAACTACAATTTCCGATGCATATTTTTCAATAACGTTGCAGGTCTTGTTTCAATTGATCGACTTGTTATTGAATGACCCTTCTTCAATTTTCTTAGGCCGTTTAATGTGAAAATCAATAGACGTGGATGTGATGTGTCTAAAAGGAAAGAAAATGAAAACCTTTTTTGAAACTAACGATCTTTTACCGATGCCTTACTAAAAAATGTATGTGTGATTCTTTTAGTTTAAAAGTAGAATTGATATCAAGATTTAAAATATGGGTGTATATTGAACAGATATTACACATAATGTAACATGAAAGTTCATTTTATAAAAATCAAATTTATTTTTTATTTTGATGTAGTTTTAATGAAAATAGACGTGATTATAATCAATGTTCTATTCACATCACGAATAGCGGTGTCTTTGATTGGCTTTCATTATACCCGGAAACGATTTGAACCGGAAGCGTCAATACACCACGTGACTAGATTTTCAAAATGCTAACAAAAATACAAGTTTTGTTTGATATTACGGAAATAAAAAAATTAGTGAGCTTTTTCGAAACTCGCGGAAATACTATTCTCACGAATTGAAGAAAACTGTTACTTTTAATATTTTAATAAACAACGTAAAGAATATTATAAGTAGTATACAAGATAATCATATTAGGGTTGAAAACATTTTCTTGTAATTAATGTTAAGTGTGAATAAAGCAACAAGATAATATTATGTTTTATTGTTCCAGGATATTTTTAAACATACACTTGATTCAAATTTACTAAACATTAAAAAATGCAATTTACTATTTTATACCGTGAGTTTTGATTATTTATTAATAATTAATTTACAATTTAATTTTATAACTTTATCGAACTAATTCACTCGGTAAATACTACATAATTATTTACTCAGCAATTTGTGTAAAGGATCTACGTCAGCTAATTTATGGTGTTATACCAATACTTCTAATACAAGTTACAATCAAGCATTGAATTGAAATCAGGATCACTTTTGCTTTCGGCTATTGAACTACTCGTCTAATAAATGTTATAAAAATAACAGCTCAATAAGTAATATACTATTATCAGGGCCGCCCCGACCACGGGCAGCGCTTGTGTGCAAAACTTATTAAGCGCTTCTTTTTTTGTCGTCGTGTTTCGACATGAATATTTTTTTTATTTTTTAAATTTTGACTGAAATATGTTCTGCAGGTTTATATAGCATTTTCCTAAATAGGTAAAAGCGGTTCGCTTCCGCTTCCGCTTGGTAATTGCTGCAAAAAATAAAACTCAAATTAAACTTTTACATACTTTATTTGAGATATTAATTGTATAGATGAAATACGTGAAATACGTATTGTATACGTGGTGTATAAGTGAAAATTTCAGTGTGCACTACTCGAAAGCAAACTTTTGTGTAAAACAAAATTTATGCTCAAAATAAATCCATAAATTATAATAAAATGTCCAGATGTTTATCTTTTCCAGTTAAATTGGTTTTTCCAAAAAAAGATATATTTCTACGGGCCGACACAATAAGAAATAAGCAGATTTAAGGGTAGCTTTATTAGTTAGAAAAATTTTAATTATTGAATGATTCAAATTGTATTTTAATCTCGCTGCTTATGCCGCCTGATGCGGCCGCATCTTTGCATCATGGCGCCGCACCCGCACGACCATCTGTGCACCTTACACCCGCACTCTCGATAAAACATTTGTTCAATTGTTTTGGTTCTTTTGCTTGCGTTGCGTTTATAAACTCACCCATGGCTTTTGATTTAGATTTTAACGCAAAGCTCATAATTAATGTAAACTAAAACCCGAAAGGTAAACATTGGGTCAATTCAAATAGTGTAAAAATAATTTCAATGATTGGCACTGGTATTTCATCCGGAGCCCCTATTATTGTCAACGTGATGGTATTACTGTGCTGTCCTGCTTGTACATGCACTATGAACTGCGAGTAGACGAGTATTGAGTATGTCAATATTAATATAAGTATATAATCCCTTATGATATGGAGAAATAAGCTGATTATTGTTCTGCGAATTGCAGGCTTATGTATATAGTAGTTTATGTGATCAGTGTAGAAGGTAATTCATTATCGATACTTTCAAAAAGAGGTATTGGTAAAGTTTTATAATCACGCAAGTACGATAATGAGACGTTCCTACACATGTATCATATAAAATTTAACTTCCACCGCATTTTCTCTTAAAAATCGAAGATTTTTGTTTGAATTGACTTTTTTAACCGACTTCAAAAAAAGGAGAAGGTTATCAATTCGGTTGTATTTTGTTTTCTTCTTTTTATGATTGTTACCTCAGAACTCCGTCATTTATGAACAGATTTTCAAAATTGTTGAATCAAGTATAGTTCCAAGTTGGTCCCATTATAATTTCATTCGTATTGGACCTTGAACTTCGAAGATAAACCGGAAAAATCCTCAAACTTCTCCTCAACTCTTCTTAATCGGCTTAATAACGCATTAAGTACTAAGTACCTGTACCTGTAAATACATACATTTATATCAACTATGATCGGATTTTTAAAATTCTTTTTGCGTTTAGTAGGTCTACTCATACTCGCTTTCGATAAATAGTTACGGAACGCAACATGCACTAAAATGCATGAAAAAAAAATTAAAAAATAAAAAAATAAAACCGACTTCAAAACAAAAACTACTGTGAAAAAAATGCACTAAAAAGTAAAAAATAATTATGTTATTTAGTTACTTCAACTAGCTGGCATAGGCGGTCAATTATTGTAATCTTCGCAGTCGATGCCAGCCAAGCTTTTAACAAATTTTTTGAAGTTTATATAGGAACATCTAAGTGAAAAACTCAAAACAGATAAATGGGCTGTGCTCTCTATAGGGCAAATCCCAGTTATTAGTTTATTTTACCTTATATCTCGGGCTATGTCGTTCGAAGTTTACAAAAGAAGTTAAGAGCGCGCTGCATACAGGAGAGAGGGAAGCTTTTCGTATAGTACAGATTATTACCATTTCTTAGTTACAGGAAAATACTTAGGTGGCGCTGGAGGTACTTATAATCGTTTCCAACAGTTTATTTATCACGTGATAAGCTGTACGCTTTCGATTACCGACAACCACATGCTGTGTTTTATACATTTATACATTTTGCGTAAGTACCTGGAAAAAGGACCGGGCTAGTTATGTATACTCATAAAATTCCTTATGGATAGATAACAACTTCCATTAATATAATTATAGTAGTGCATCGCATATTCAATATTCTTCAATGACCATTATACATAATACAATGAATTCGTTGTATCATGGAATTCAGGGCCGGCATCTTTTAAATTTGCGTTGTGGTTCTCACATAACGCAATATACATAAAATTTACTACGATAAAATTTCTTTGATATTTTCAAAAAAATTAGGTGAGGCTATTCCTATTTCCTTCACTGTATACCAACCTGTAACTTAATACTTTCAAAATAAATCCAAATTATAATATGATGTCAAAATGCATTTGTTCAAATGCACGTCCAGAGAGTTTTAAACAATTTACCAATTCGGTAACACGCGGTGGTTTAATTTACTCCTCTAATATGGTTTACAAAATAATTCATTTTACGGAAAGAAAATTTCGTTGTTTAGCAGATAGTGAACACTTATTGAGAAATAATACCAATATCAAAAATGTATTAAAAAATGCAGGGATTAATCATTTTTCAAGTTTGTTAAATTATTTTCAACCAATACATCCCATTTCTGAAGAGTTTATGTGTGAAGAATTACATGAACTACAATTAATTAGAAATGTTATTGACATTTATTTAAAATGCCGTTTGCATCACCATGCAAAATTATTAAATTTGAAACTGCATGGAAAAGCAGCTTCTGTAAGGCAAAAACTTTCCAAGATAATATTATTTAAAAATTGTTGATAGCTGTGTATTATAATATAAATTAGTTAGTAGGTTCTTACATTTTAATGTTTTAAGATAGATTTTATTTAATTTTTTTTTATAACACATTATGTATCATTGTATGTTCCTTATAAATAATAATACAATTCCATTTTGGTGTGTAGTTTGTCTTATTTAAATTTAAAAATTAAATTCATGTTTTTTACATTACTATTTATAACATATAATATAAAATATTATTATAATATTAATATGCAATAAAAAAACCACAGTTCTATAGAAAAATTAATTGATTTTATTATATTTCTGCAACAGTTGCCATTATAATGTATACGATAGAAAAAGATACTGATACTACATCTTGTGTGGTTGCCTAACCAATGCAGTTGGCCTCAGTCATTCTTACAGTGAGCCCTTTCCAGATACGTTAGTATACATTTCAATGGGTCAAAGGATCAACGGATCTGCTCAACAGATCGAAACTATATAAACTATATTTTTTAAATTTTTCTATATTATATTTTTAATAAATAATAAATTACAATGTGATAAAGCGATTTAAATTAATAAATTTATAAGCAAACTTTTAATATGCAAGGGGCCCCCGGATACACTTTACATAACCTTAGGTGGTGAGGTGATAGAAAAACTTTTCTTAAAAAAATATTTAACAAAATTGTTTTCTAAATTTAAACCTTTGAGAGTTGCCTCTTTAAAGATTTTTTTAAATTTCCACTTTTACATGGCCATAGTCGCAAAAATATCGACTTTTCAGTAAAAATAGTTTAGTGCTTTTTTAAAAAGCGTGAAATAATCTGCAAACTAGATTTAAACCGTTTATTGTCTAAAATCAACGGCTTTCGAGTTATGATTAATTCAAGTAAAAAAATTATGAAAAATTTGAACTTTTTATTTTTCAGCGACACCTTGCATATTTAATAATTAGATTATTACCGTAACAATTTGTCAACTAATAATCAATGAATAAGTGGTTAAGGTAGCGTAACTTCATATTAATCATATCAAATTTTTTTAGAAAAACCAAAAAATGCACAAACACTTCTTTTTAGAATTAAAATGTTTTAAGTTAACACAATATAAATACATAGTATGTATTGTCGTGAAACAAAATATTTCGACCCACTCTGTGCTAAATTGTAAAAATTTGTTAATTTCATTTTTAAACGTTTGAATTGGAAAAGTGCAGAGTGGGGAGAAAAAGATAGAGATAAGGGCTTTTTTGGCCAACTATGGCCGACAGCGGGTGCGAGATTTTGTATGCCCGCTGAGTTTTGATATTTTTGAGAATTGTGAGTAATATTTTATTTAGATTTGATTTAAATAAATAATTTTGATGCAAATGCATTATTGCGCTATTTTGGAGGTGTTATATTTGGATTTTTGGATAATTTTATATTGAGTGGCTACTGAGCGGTAGATTGGATTTGTTCATAAATTAGAAGAGAACTTGAAATTAAAAATTGGATCTGAATTATTTAAAATTGGAAAGTTTAAAATTTGCATTGGTAGGAACGAGTTGTGCTATTGATAAGAGGGCGATTTGGATAAGGTTGGAATCAAAACCAAGATCCCGTGCTTTAAAGAATACTACTTTTGAATTGGAATTACATCTATTTTTGGAAACATTATTTTTGGATTACTATTTAATTTTTTTAAACAAGAAAAAAATTTTTTATTTAATTATTTTTTTTTAAACGTAAGAACTTGATTCTTGAAAATTCCCAACTGCTCACGCACACCAGGGTTACCTGAGCAAGTATAAGTGTGTGGATGTTTTTTATGAAAATACCATTACAGTATATTATTGCAAACGTTTGCACCATACTATGGGCATCGTCAGGCGATAAACTAGAAAGAAAAACTCGGAAATGTACAGTTCAAAATACAAGAGACAGAAAGAGGATAGGGAGGAAATATTTTGAAAAAGTGGTATATTTTTGGGTGAATCTACTAGAGTAGAGCTATAATTAATATAAAAAAAGTAATGCAGGTGGAGGTCTAGTAAGTTAAGTTAAAGAGGGGAGAAGAGTAATTTTTGTTAATACTGAAAAATAGAGAAAAAAGAAATTATTTATTAAAAATATTTGTAGGGGTGAGTTATCTAAGTCAGATTGACTGTTCACTAGTGAAGATGAATATTTTAATTTAATAATTTCCATAGCTTCTAAAAATTTTCTCTTTTTACTTTTTTGTTCTATGTGTAAAATTTCGTACATCCCCTGTTTGTGGTTTGTGTCTAGCAGGTGTTTCGCGAATATCGATTTTTCGTCTGTAAGTTTGTGAGATCGTGTGTGTTCATCAAATCGTGTATTGAAAGATCTACCGGTATGGCCAATGTATTTTTAAGAGCATTTACAAGTGAGCTCATAAACCCCCTGATTTAGTTAAAATGTCTGGTTTTGATTTCGCGTTATTTATAAATTGGTTAAGTTTATTGCCCGTTTTAAAAGCAATGTTGTAATTTTTATATTTTAAATATTTAACAATTTTGTTTGACTTGTTTCCGAGAAAAGTCATGACATTAAAGTTTGTGTTAGTTTTTTTAAACGGTCAACTGCCAAAACTATCAACATTTTATTTCACAAGTATGTCAACAAACGTTAGTTTCTTGAATTTAGAAATGATAAAAGCGGAACGAATTTACTTTCAGCGCTATATCCATTAGCTTGCTTTAGCCTAAAAATCTAAAATTTAATCCACAAAGATAATATTCATTTTCTCACCTAGTTGCATAAATAGCTGTTATTATTTATACTAAATTTATAATTGATAATATTCTATTAAATTTCTTTTCCAAGCTTCACTTAGATATTCTTTACAAATGTGCGAGCGCGTTATAGAAAAAATTTAACAAACACTGTTGTTATAATGTGCTAAAATAGGAGGATGTCATGAAAAAGGTATCACCTTGTCTGCAGACGGTAACACTTTATTTATCTTTGTAGTTTTGTATCAGATAAATTATTAATATTTTCGTTATATTCATCTCTTTATCAAGTATTCCGTTTCAAATATAGAAGTAAATATTAAATATTATTATTCGGAATTAAAATGTACTACTTGGATGTCTGGTCTTGGCATTTAAACAAAGCAAGCATGATAAATCAATAGCTCTTTAAAAATATTAAGAGTAAACGACATTAAAATATTATAATGACAACTTTGTGCAAGTAAAATTATTAAAACTAGTATTTAAATTATAAGTAGTATATTATATAAATCGTTTAAAATATTTTGTTAAATTTTGCTGTTATAATATAATATCTTATCTGTTTAAATAAATACTACCTAAATTAATAGCGTGGTATCTACTTAGGAATAAAAACAGTTAAATTTTAAATAATGAAGGTAACCCAAAGAAAGAACCAGATTTAAATTTGGTGTTTTTGAATAGATTTAGAAAATTTTAATCTCTTGATGACAGTGTATTTTTTTATTATTATTTAATATTATTAAAATTTTTTTTAGATATTTTTCTTTTATCTCCCAAAATTGTTAGGTTTAGAATTCTATTCAACAAATGGTGAAGCTATTTCAAATAGTCTACTAGGTGTCCGAAATTACATCACTATAATATTAAAATAACCTCGCAGTTTAGCGAAATTTTAGTACGTTACAAAATTTGTAATATAGTTAATAAATGTTATTTAGTTTACTTTTACAACCGCAACACCCAAGTTCGTATTTTCGCAAATATCACACCAACATTTTTTTGTAAAACTACCTCTATTAAATTTAGTATAACAACTACTATAAAGTGGCAGCAGATATGGTAGCAAAATATATCAGTAAAGAAATAGTCCCCTACCAAAATATTACAGGGAAAAATTCCCACTGGGAACAAAGTAACTAATAGCGACTTGTCCAGACACCCTGGAGATGACTTTAATTATCAATCAAAAGATTTAATTATAGGGAGAAAAGCGTATGTTGCACTCGTATTTTCGGAATAAATCAAGGTTTATTATCAATTTTGCCTGAAAAAATTTTTTGCTTGCCTTACGCTACAGAGTTTCACAAAACAATAATTTAAATATTAAAAACTTTTAAAAGAATTTATAAAAAAATTCTGGTATTTTTATACAAATGGGATGCTAAATATTACAGAATGCGGTTTCTTTGTAGAATCGAGATCTTAGATAAAAGAATACTTTTTGATATTATATTCACAAGTTTTTAATTTACATATTTCTGATATTGGTATCCACATTAGACAATTCAGCAATAATAATTTAACTGAATATTGTGAAGATGTCGTCAAGTATGCATTCCTTAAAACGTAGAAATAAATTCATAATTGCGCTAATTACTTTTTGTACAATGACCACCATAATCGTGTTTTTTATTATATCTGATTATTCATAATGATAATATGCTCGTTAAGTTATTTTACAAATTCTATGCTTAAAATTGTATAACTTAAATAGAACGCTAATAATTAAATTAAGTAGGTTCGATTAAATAAATTCCACTACATTTCCAGTATTTTGTGAAAAATAAATTTTAATATAATTTCATAAATTGTGCAGTAAGCTACAACTAAAGCTTTTATTATTTTTCTATTATTTTGAACATAACAATCCAGTCATATTGATTAAATTCTCTTCTTCGATTGAATATTCTTTAAATTTTTTAAAATTAAATTAATAAAAAGATGCAAACCTGAAATTTATATTAAAATAAAATATTATAAACTTCTTGTTGATACAGCCAGTTCAAACATTGACGCAATATCTATTAATAACCTAAGCGATTGCACACAGATTGTTGTTTGTTTGCAAATTTTTTGTATTCATATTTTGAGACAATTAAAATCATAATGTCTTTCACGATAAGACAATAAAGTCTTTCAAGCGACTAATATCTTCCTTGTTTCAGTATTATAATAAATATTGATTACCGTTGTTTCTCATATAATTTATTATACAAGGAGGTGACCGCAACTTTCCGTCATAGAATTTTAAATCTAAAATACTAAATATGTAATAAAATTAATTTTGTATTAAAGTGATACTTATATTGTGGATATACTTTGCTATGTATAATAATTACAGATGGCTTTATAAAGAACGCTTGCAAATCTTTTAGTGGCATACCGCTAATAGGCATAAGGTGCTGAAATTCTAAAATCACAAATTATGTTATCACAAGTTAGTGTTTAGATGAAGATAGGAAATCTCTTTGAGCAATTTTGAAATCGGTCATGTGCCAAGACTATGCAATCCGTATTTCTTTTATTTGTTTGGATTTCTATGCTGAAGGCGCTGCTTCTATGATAGGTTTACATTAAACTTTGTAGTTTGTTATTTATTGAGAGATAAGTATTTATCTTTGATAGATCCTACAACTGGATTCACTCTATGTACTATTTTTTTTAAATTACTTTAACATTAATTTAAGGCTGAAAACTTTCAAACAGAAGTTTTAGAACATTTTATTCTAAATCTAAGTGAATAAATAAAATTAATTTTGTATTCTTTGCCACGCAGATATTAGATATATTATCTTAAATGGCTTATATAGAAATAGAATTGAAACTAATAAATGAATAATAATAAATAGCACAATACAATATGAGTGCTATTTGCGTACAATGTTTATACGTACGAACATTAACAAGTATGGCTTATATGGTTTACTGTTTTGCCAAACTAGCATATTTTCTAAATAATTATATTTCTTCTATTCCAAGGATAACACTACAAGTGATAGTTTTTAAGAATCTATTTGACAATTGAAATTTAAATTTTAAAGAATTATAATAATATGTTTGATTTGGAGGTGGTTCAAATTCGAATGTTCTTCTGGGGAATTCGGTAACTATAAGAGATATGGAAAAATAGATGGCGCATCTTCGATCTCTTTTTTTGAGAAAAGTTTAATGGTGAAAACCGAAATTCAATATTTTTTTTTCGTTTTTGAGTTATGACCAAAAGTTTGCTTTTTTGACTTTTTGTTAAATACCGATATCTCGGTTGTTTGTAAAGTTATAGAAAAAATATTTACACCTTCTTTGGACACATTTTTAAACAGAATAAATTGAGCTAAAGGAATTTTAAATATCTTTATTTGTTTCCGAGTTATAATATTGTAACGAAAATTATAAACTTTTATTTATTTCTAAAGGGCTAATACAAATATTTACAGATACGATTAATAACAATTACTAAACTAAGATTAACACTAACACTAATTACACTACAATTTATTTACACTATAATTTATATTTAACACTAGGTCTATATTTATTTAAACACTCTGTATACTGTTTATCACTTCACTATTTATTTATGTTCACTGTTCATTTATGTTCACTGGATTTATGTTAACTGTCGCGCGTTCAAACTGGAATTTATTCGTGACAGGAAATCACGAATGACTCATTTGAATGACTAATGCTGTTATCATGTATGACTCATCATACATGACGTCATACATTAGTCATCAAATATAATTAGACATTCTTTCGTAACAATATAAAGTTGTGTTTTTTTAAATAGAAACCATAGTTGGCTATGACATATTTAAATAGAGTTTTTATCCTCTTTTCAATTATATATAAAAAAATATATATTAAAAAATGTTAAATAAAAATATAAGATAGAAAAATTAAACTTTGGCTTTGTCAATCACGGATCTTTTAACAAACCTAAACGGAAAATTATAATATAACAAGAAGCTGGAAAAACTACTATTAATGTATTAGGACTGTCGCTGCAAATCCTTCCATTTCAACCCGTGAAATTGAAGCGGAATCGGGAATTTCAAGATTTAAAGCTATGAGTATATTTAAAAAACATAAATTAAGACTTTATGTAATTCGAAAAATGTATTATCTACAACCAGTAGATGCTCAAAGACGATTAGAATTTTGCAATCGGTATTGTCTACAACTCCAAGGAGATCCATCGTTTTCAAACATGTGTTTTGGACTGATGAAGCTTATATTAATAGTAGTGCCGGAATTTTTAATAGACATAATGAACACCATTGGTCCGATGTGAATTCTCACCGTACCGTCACCGTTCCAATGCAAGTACGATTTATGGTTTTAGTGTTTGGTGTGCCTTACTTGGCAATCGTCTTTTATGTTATTCTTATGTATGAAAGAAATCTAAATGGTCCAAGATATCATGAAATAGTAAATCAAAATATTGTTGACGATTATTTAGATAATTTATTCTTATTTGAAAGAAGACATATATATTCTTCTAAAGATGGTGCACCAACTCAATAATGCACCAACTGGATAGGAACTAACGGTCCAATAAAGTGGCCACTACGTTCTCCAGATTTAACATCACTGGATTTTTTTTTTGGAATTATAATAAAGACAATTTGGGAACTGTCAGACAACGATCATCACGAATTTCACAATTTCAACTGCACTATAGGAAAGAGGACACTTTTCTAAGCATATTAAAACAAAAATTTCGCAGGTTTTTGCATCGAATTTAAACATGTAAAATTTACATGTATTTTAGATACACCTTTTAACACTGCTGTATGATTAGCCGTTGTTGTGTAAGGCAAAAAAATAAAACAGACCCTCTGGACTTTAAAAATATCACTGAAGAATGACAGAGCTCGCCAAAGGTGGAACTCGAAGCCATAGAACTCGTGCGGGTGTCGACCGCGACTAACAACAACATTAAGAGGCGTTTTCGAAAATTGATCCGGTAGATGACTGGTAGATACCGCATTCACCGCTTGCGTTCGAAAATTCAATCGGTAAATTTTAACCGCGTTCGAAAATTCTACTAAATCCACCAGGTGCATGTACCAGATTAACCAAGGCTAACCGTTTGTGGATCGACATTTCGAGACGGTAAATTATTAACCGGAGGTTACCTAACCTATTTTATTTAGTCAATTCATTCAGTCGTGGTATTCAGTACGCAGCGTTATACATATTTATATTATATACAGCATACATATTTATATTATATACAGCATATATATTTCACTATTAAGTATATAAAAATTATACATAAACTTTGAGGTTATGTGAACAATTTGTTCTAATAATCTACCGGTGGGTATAATAAACGTTTGAAAATTAATCTACCTTATCCATGCACCGCACATGCACCAGAAAATCAGCTGTTTACCGAGAGGTAAACGGTAGATATCTACCGGATCAATTTTCGAAAACGTCTAAGAGTATATCAAAGCACTCGTACCGTCAACAAAATGAAGAGCAGGGGCTCGACGTGCTAGTTTACCGCGACGCGACTCGTTGCAACAAGGTGTATCGGGTTACAACTACCTGATTTTAATAATTTTAAAATACCGTTTGTCCGAAAACGAATGCATGGACCTCCGAAATTTTTGTTGCATTATACTCAGAAAATTGTCCTCTTTCTTATAGTGCAGTTGAAATTTTGATATTCGAGATCATCGTTGTCTAACAGTAACCGACAATTTATATAAAAAAAAAAGTTACAACATTAACTAACTCGGGTAAAATTTTACAGAATGTGCTAATTCAGTATCGAATGTTCACATACACAATGCAACTCAGAGTGTTAGGAAGAGGTGCAATTTATGCATTGCAAAAAATAAACATCAGTTTGAATATACTTAGTTTAATTTATGTTATTGTTCAATATTTATTAGTATATTGAATTGTTTTAGGTGTTAATAATGTTCTAAAATTCTGTATAGCGCTTTGTTTTGACCAAGCCAACGTTTAATTTTCCGATCTCTTATTTTTATTTGGCAATTTTTAATACAACGGGTTGAAACTGAAATAATAGACCCCACATGTTATATATAATTGAAAAGAAGATAAAAAACTATTTAAATATGTCATAGCCAACTATGGTTTCTATTTAAAAAACACAACTTTATATTATAACTCAGAAACAAATGAAGATATTTAAAATTCTTTTAGCTTAATTTATTCTACTCAAAAAAGTATTTCAAGAAGGTGTAAGTATTTTTTTTATAACTTTACATACAAAGAATTGAGATATCGGTATTTAATGAAAAGACGAAAAAGCGAACTTTTGGTTATAACTCGAAAACGAAAAAAAATATCGGATTCCGGTTTTCACCATAGCTTTTCTCAAAAAAATAAATCGTAAATGTGCCATCTATTTTTCCATATCTCTTATAGATATCGAATTCCCTATAAGAACATTCGAATTTGAACTACCCTGTACTACTACAATTTATTATGAACTGGATTTAAAGGTGTGGGTGAGCTTGTAAAGTTTAAAACAAATTTTATAAAATTTTTTGGATGAATCTTCTCAGAAAATTCTCAGACACATAATCTTATTTTTTTTAATGACTTTCTTGTCATTAAAATTTTTTTTATACTGTTTTGTTTTTGAGTTGTGACGTCATTGTAAAATTTTTTAATTTTTTTGCGGGTTTGGATAGAATATACTTTTTTGAATAAAAAAACTTAAAACTTTATGACTTGATGCACAAAAAATTTAAATTAATCAGTATCAAAATTATAAATTTTTGAATCTTTAGAGTAGTGTTTCAAAAACTTTACGGTAACGTCACAACTCAAAAACAAAACACAATAAAAGAAGTAACATTTAAAAAAATAATGTAGATGGGTTCGAGGATTTTCTGAAAGAACTAATTCCGAAAAAAATAATATAAAAATTATGCAAAGAGCCTGAATATGTATTTACATAGGGCTTAACGTATTATTTTATTAACACAATTTAGGAGTAGTAACAAAATGTTCGGAAATGAAGTGTTCAGTATTAAAATCTCATCATTATTTTTATATCAATATCAGCACACGTTAATATACAAATTCTGTAGCTAACTCAGAATTTAAAAATGTTACTTACCTTTATACTCTTTTGATGTCAACGCTTTCAATTTTTCGTCTAATAATTTTAATTTTATTGTATTTAAATTTAAGGAACTATTAGGAACTAATAAGAATTACTATTATAATATAGGGCAGTGCGATATTACTAAAAAGTAAGGAAAAATAATAGCAGGTTGTGGGGACGGTACGAATCAAACAAAAGTTCGTTGTGCCAATGTTTCGAAAGATTTATTCTTTTATTCTCAGGGCAAACCAATACAGGTGTTATGTGTTTGACTATATTGTCGTGTTTTGAAACGTAAGAATCATATTTTATTTATTTTGTAAATTATTTTGAAAATTGTTTTGTTTTTATTGTAATTATTTATTTGTAAATACACTGTACATAGAGTTAAGTTTGGGAATTTAAAGGTTGGCAGTAGAAATAGGTGGTAGTGTGTTCAAAGCTAGCAGACGCCGTGTGCGTTAGCGAGACCATAGGAGTGTTTTTCCTCGCTAAGTAATAGTTTTGATTTTTAAATTATTTCATAAAATAAAAAGTGATTTAATTGGAATTGATGGTTGTTTTTGTTTATTGAAGTGAAGTGTTCATTTAAAAAAAAAATTAAAAAGATTTAGAAAGATTTGGTCATTCATGAAGGTACGCCGCAACAAATTTGTTAGACTGGCGAGCATATGTAGGTCGCACGTGTAAGCCCAATCCCATAAGGTAACAAAATTAAAACGAAACGAAAATTTACAATTTGATTATAAATTAAACAATTGCAAGAGGCTCATGTTAATAAATAATGAATGTACCTCTAGCAAAGAATATTTTTAAATAAAAGGAAATTTACAAATTGTACAGCTGGGCACATAGCAATACATTGCTATGATTTCGAGCTCTACGCTTGGGCGCCAATTAATGCTTGCCCCCAGCATTTTTATTTTTAATTAATTTTTAAAATTCTTCCAATTCTAAACGTAATTCTTCAAATTTCAATATAAAATAAAATGGTAATGTTAAATTTTACCGATACCCGTATCGCAGGCGTAGCTTATTACTATAAATTTATACTTCCTCGAATAAATTTTTAATATAAAAATAGAAAATTTTTACCATTTACTCCAACTACAAATCTTTATCTTATCATCAATCTTATCTTATCTTATTTATCAATCAATATTTCTTCTGTTAGAAAAATTTAACTAAAACATAAATTAGTTCTATATCTGACTTGCAGATTATTTTTATACAACTCACTCTTAATTTATTTAACTAATTAAGAGATTTCCGGATAAAGTCAGTGGCGCCTTACATAAATAATTAGGCAATTATCTAATAATTAGATTGCCTAATTATTTACATAATTATATATTCTTAAAAAGCATTTCTGTAAAATTTTAAGTCAGTTGAGTTTTGAGTCAGTCAGTTTTGAAGTGAGGTAAACGGACAATCTGACAAACAATTTGAATAATTAAGTTGGATGTATTCTTTTTATTTATTTAAAATCAAGTTTGATGCAAACATTTTCTTAGGCAGCAAGGTTAAGCATTTTCTGAGATTCTCATATACCTGTAGGAATTATGTGGTATTTATTTCTGGATGCTAAGTAATTAACTAACAATTCTCAACAAGCTAATATCTTTTTCTTGCTAACTATGAATTAAATTATTAACCATGAAAATTCAGAGAGAAGGAAGAACGGGAAAAATTGAATAATAAAAGCAAAATAAAATAAATGAAACACAAAATTTAACAATAAAGCGTATTTTACATTTAGAGAACAAAAATCTAGATTATTCTTGAAATGAAAATTTAAAGAGGGCATAACTTAACTTCGGACGTGTAAAAAAGTTTATTTTATAAAAAAATATTGAATCAGATAATATAACATCTAAATATAATTAGTAATATAAAAACAAAATGTTGTATTTTGTGATTGAAAAATATTGTATTATTTTTCAGTTAATTGTAATCGATCAATTGTTTTAGATAACACTTCAAACATCCTATTGAATTATTCTGATTAAGGTTCAAAAACATATTGGAATACATTTTTTTTTGTAATTTAAATAAGAACTTGATTTTTATTCAATAATAGCTTTTACTATTAAAATCACATTTAACATTATAATTTTTCAAATAAATATAATTATTAATAAATTAAAGCTAACACTTTAAGTAGTTGATATCTTGTTCTGAAAGTTTTGAATTATGTCAATTGTTGGCAAATATAAATTCTCATATAAATTTTTTCCATACATAGAGTTTAAATGATTATAACCAAATTCTGTAATTCCGTATCTGAATTCTGGTCGAATTTTATTGTATACACGTAAATTTTCCTGCAAATACAATTTTATTTTATAAAATTCAATCAATTTAAGAAGAAATTAATTAAATTAAAGAATTAAAATAATATATAAGTATTATATCGACGGCAAATACTGAAATCCATGAATGTGAGAATGCCTAGCTAGTATAGGGATTTCCGGAAAAGTAGAAACCTCCAAACTTGTCCAGTGTTTAACTAACAGTTTCGGCTAATGGAAATAATTGCATACCTATTTTAGACAAACATTAAAACTTACCGAGCGCATTTATTCGATTATTAGAAGTTCATTATTATAAAAAATAAATATTTAATAATGTATAATAGTAGTTTATTACAATAATACCAAACGTTGTATTGGTAATGTAATGATAGATTGCTTAAATAAAATATTAACGTAATCGAGGTTCACTTGACAAGTTCTAGTGTTTGCTTAAAATAGATTAGCTATTACCGGAAATAGTTGAAAGTGTTAGTCAAATATTCAAAAACTGAACAAGTTCGATGATTTAACTGTTTGTCGACAATCTTTGGAATAGCTAGGCGTTCCTGGGATTTACGGATTTTAGTCTTTGCCACCGATATAATATGTACTTACTGCTACTGGTGCTAACATGTCCCTTGTACCGTAGAATATATACATTGGAGTTGCAATATTTTCTAAAGGGTATTCTGGAGGAGACTGTGAATTGTAATAATATTTGTTATTTTTTCCATAATCAAACAATTGAAAGCGACCAGAATTATAAATTTGGGCAAAATGTTGTGTCGCTTTCGCGGAGAACATATAGCCGTTATGTATAAACATTGCAGGGTATAATTGCTGAAAAATACATCAACTACAGTTCTATTAATTTTCAGCTAGATACTTACCGGAGAGGCGTTTTCTGGATCTAAACCAAATACTGCATCAGATATAGCATTACATGTTTTTGGTATTCTTGGAAATTCGAAACATATGGTATACGCGAGTAAAAGGAGGTTATTGTAAGCAAAAGAATTTGTTAATTTATAGTAATTAATTACATTCTGAAAAATACATTAATAATATATTAGAGGTTTCTTAAATTTAACTGTTTAAAACTCGCAAAATTTAACTTTTATGATGCGGCTGCTGCTATATGATGGACGCGACCACAAATTTTACAATAAAAATGCGTTTATACAGAAATCGTATTGGATTGTCTGATTTCCTTAAAAAAATGTTTATTATATTACATTTGCAACAGCCGTAAGCCACAGCCACATCATCAGAGGAAATAGACATCATAGAAATAGGAAATAATTCACTTACCGTAATTATTTCTGCAAATGGAGTTAAAATGGCGAAAAGGCTTTTTTGTACATTTAAAAGCACTGCAGGTGTCCATGAAATAAATATATGGATATGTTCTTTGGCATGTTTTGGTAACATAGATGCATATATAAAAGCCAATGTTGTTCCTAAAGAATGACCAATATAATAAATTTTGTTAGAAGAACCCGTCACGTTCCTAATTAATTCAAGCTGTATTGGTAGATCATATATGCCCATTTCATGAAAACTAGAAATATTGTATTTATTACAAAATTATTCAGAAATTAAATTGTGTTCAATACCTGAAATTAAAATATTCATTAGGTTGATGGGTTCTCGACAATGTTACGTGCTTTTGAGAATAAAGAGTTCCTCGAAAATTTCCCAACCACACATCATATCCTGCTTCTACTAGTAGAAACGCTTTTGTAACAAAATTAAGTTAACGAATTAAAACATTACAAGTTAATAATTATTTTAACAAATTAAAAATGTAATAATCGTATTTAATAATTTTAATTACCTATTGATTGGTTTCCTTTATCTATCCAAACCATCATATTACATGTTGCACAGTGAGATAGAAATACAAGACCTTTAGATTTATTTCTTTTTGGTGGTAATCTATAAACATTTAAAATGTAACCATCCGGTGTAATTGCTTGATAAATTTCGTATTTGTACTTGTATCTATTTAATATGCTGCTCTGAAATTCAATGCAACAAAAACAATGATTATTAAATTATATGCTTACACTCGTATTCATAAAAATTTCTTAAAGGGTCTTTCAATCATGTTTTAGTTAAAACACTGTTTTAGGTTAAACAGTACTTTAAATATTGTTGTATTCATAAACGCATTATAACCATATTTTAGCTATAACAGCGTGCTGTAAGTAAACTTTTAGCGCTTTAATATGCACTTAAAGTTTGTCGAAAAAGAACCTAAATAAAGAATGTTTTAAGTAGATAGTGTGGTAGTTAGTAGTGTGTAAGGTTAAAATAAACAAACTAAACAAAATATTAAAATAATGAATTTTAACTGTTAAGTAAAGAATACATACTTACATAGAAAAATAATGTTTAAAAAACACATTAAAAAGACAATAATTTACATTTAACAGGTTTGGACTTAGAATATTTGAATAAACAAGAAAAATAAAAATGAAAAATTACAAAAATCTTTAAATACTGATAGTCCGGTCAATCTAGACATTCGAAGGTACAATAATTCCCAAAAAGCTGAAAATTGGTAAAATTGTTCAAAACATAATTTTAATTATAAATGAAATTTAAAAAGTCCTCATCGATCCGGTACGTGGAAAAAAATTTATTCGAGGTTAAAGGTAAAAGAAATTGGTTATTCGCGATTTTCAACAAAACGGTAAGTTTTATCATAAAATTATCTCAGACAAAAATTGTAGATCATGTAATTATCAGATCATGTAATGTATCTCACAAAATTAAACAAGCCAACAGTCGCACCGTGTGCGACTCCTGGCAAAAAGCCCTGAATTTCTTGTGATCCGTCCCCACCTAACAAATTTTACAATCTTACAACTTAATTATAAAAATGAAATTTTCTCCAAAATGTATAGGATGAGTCCGAATCTCTTTGAAACACGACAATAATTGTCGTGTTTTGAAACCATAAAAACATTATTTTATTTACTTTATAAATTATTTTGAAGTTTCGTTAGTAATTGTTGATTATTTATTTGTAAGTAAGCTGTACATAGAGTTAAGTTTGGAAATTGTGTGTTGGTAACCGTGCTGAAAAAATGAATAGAAAGAGTGGCTTGAATACACTCTCTTAGGTCAAGACTGGTTTACGCCAGCTCGGCGGGCGGATAATCGTTATTCCCGCAATGATAAATTATGGTTTTTTTTTTGATTGTTAAAAAATAAATAGTAAATTAATTTGAAGTGAGGATTGTTTTATTTTAATTAGTGCAAGGGATGATTGTTTAAAAATTAGAAGATTTTGTGATAATTTTGGCCATTCATAAAGGTACGCCGCAACAAATTTGTTAGATCGGCGCTGGCAGATGTGGAAAGGTGAAAAATTATAACTTAGCAACCAATTTGTTCAGCGCATTAGAAATAAAATAACAAAACAATACGAAAATTTACATTTCAATTTTATTAAAAAGTATAAAACAATTGAAGAGTCTCATGAAAATAAATAATGAATGTACACTCAAGCAAAATATTTTTCGATTAAGGAAAATTTTAGAATTTGTACAGCTGGGGTCATCTCAATATATATTTTATTAATTTAATATCACAAAGCGTGAATGGATTGAATCTCGATTTATAAATTTTTCTGCGACGCGAAGGCGCACTACCAATCATATTAATAACATTAATAGCAATAATAGCCAGTATGTCATCCATATCGCTTAAATAATTTGTACTACCGGTAATTTATATACCGGGTGTACATTTTAAAACTTCCAGCAATTAATATCTCAAAGACCAAAAGTCAGATGAAAAAATGTTTCGGACAAAAGTTGTATGATAGCGAGATAGAAAGAATATGGCATACTTGTTTTTTTAATTTATTGACCTTTTTAAGGTAATTTGAAGGTCAACTTTGGTTTTTTAAATAGCATCTTATATTTTTTTTAGCAGATTTATATTTATCATGGATAATAAACAATTTTTGTTTAAAAAATTTTTTTATTAGACTTAGACTTTTCGAGTAAAATGCATTGAACCAAAATAAAAACTTAATGGCATTGTTAATCAAAATTTAATATTTACAAGTTTTAGAAGGCTATTTATTAGTATAAACAGTAGAAAACATGTTTGTAAACGAGTGTTTTTATAACAAATTTTCAAAATGTTCCCCATTTACAGCTAAACAATGATACAGATTTTGTTGAAACTCGCTTCTAACTTTTTAAAAAGTTTCTTTCGTAATATTTTTGCAAGCTACTGTAATTCGTAATTATAACTCTTCGATATTAGCTGGTATTGTATCATAAATAACAGAAAAAGAAATCAAGAGGAGTTAAGTCATAGGACCTAGCTGACCATTCTTAGGTTCTCTTCTGGCGATCCACTGCACAGGAAATGTACCATCTAACCAGTTTCGAACAGGTATAGTATAGTGAGGAGGTGTTCCATCTTGTTGAAAATGCAAAACATTTTCATCGAGCTCTATGTGTTCTTCTTCGTCGCTTTGATTCCCTAACGCATCAACTATTAAAGGATGGATTGCATCTTCAAGCATTTCGAGATATTTTTGGCCTGTTAAATTTCCATCAATAAATAATGGTCCAATAATTGTATCACCAAGTATACCGGCCCACACATTTACCTTCTGCGACTACTGTGTATGTCTATCAATAAACACATGAGGATTTTCATCGCACCAATATAAACAGTTGTGTTTATTGACAAATCCATTTAAAAAAAAAGTTGACTCATCGGAAAAACAAGTGGATTTCAATAAACGTGGATGTGTGGTTAATAATTCAAGCATTTTTTCACTAAACTCTACTTGTCTATCTGGATCACCGTCGGTCAAAGTTGAATGAATCTGCATTTTATATGGGTGAAATGTATGCAATTTTAGCGCCTTATGACAGTACCCACTGATAGACCACTGATACCAGAAACTTCACGTACCGAACTTTTAGGATTTGAAGCATAATGACCTATAACTTCAATTTGAGCTAAGTCATCCAATATTCTAGAATTCTTGCGTGTTTTATTTTTGACGGATCCTGTTTCCCAAAATTTTGAAACAAGGTCTATAACATACCTATGAGAGGCATTTCGACCAGGCTGTCTCGCGTTATAAGATTCTGCAGTTCTTGCAGCATTTTCATTTTGAGCTCAGTACAAGAAAATTAATTCTATTCTTTCTTCTACAATATAAACCATTGTAATAATCCGATTTCAAACTTTCGTCATATCTAAAGTTAACGGGGAAAATAAAAATTCACTGAAAATCACAAAACTAACAATACTTGAAGAAACTAATGTCAATTTAATTATTTTATGTGACAGTGTTTTGTTTTGATCGTTCTAAAATTAATAAGTTGAATAATAACAAAAGCAATAACAGCCTTCTAATTTTTTTTAAATTAAATTTTGATTATAATCAGCTGTAGTTTACTTAAATGTTTTTATTTTGTTTCAATGCATTTTACTCGAAAAGTCTACGTCTAATAAAAACATTTTTTTAAGAAATGTTGTTTATTTGTTCATGCTAAATATGAATCTGTTAAAAAAAATATAAGGTGCCATTTAAAAATCCAAAGTTGACCTTCAAATGGCCTTGAAAAGGTCAATAAATTAAAAAAACAATTATGTCATATTTTTTTCTTTTGCTATCATACAACTTTTGTCCGAAACATTTTTTCATCTGACTTTTGGTCTTTGAGATATTAATTGCTGGAAGTTTTAAAATGAACACCCGGTATTATTACGAAGGAATACTTCAAACAAAAAGTTAGGTTAACTTTATAATACCCTTAAATACACGCTTATAGTAGGTATGTCACTACTATAAAAACGAACCGCTTATATCAGTCTTATAACAGTGTTTTAGCACTATTGAACGTTTATGAATGATGTTTTTTGACACTTTGCTTATAATAGTTTATAAACCTGTTGTAACTTTTTATGAATACAGCTGTTACTATATTATTATAAATTATTATAATTTATTACAAATAAAACTTACTACATCAGAAAATACATCGGGATCATACCAACAACGAGGATTTGTTTCTTTTGTGTAATAATCACGAAATGTTGGACACACATTATTTTTATTGCATTTAATAGACACAATTAAAAATAAACCGACAACTAATCGAAATAAAAAATTTGACATACTAGTAGTAATCAAATCTGCACCTCAACTAATGTTATTTAATAACAATATAATAATGAGACATAAATATTTGTACCTATTGGTTTTAATTACCTGTTTATAAATTTTGTATATAGAAAAAAAAAAACTCACACTATGTACCGTAATTAATATAATATTTAACAGTATATAATTAAAAATCACCTTATATTATCAAATGAAGTTTTCCTTCGAAATAACAACAGCGTTATTTAAGTTGTGTATTATTAATTTTAATATTATTTATTATTTTTTTTTTTATTCAACATTTATTGTAACAAATTAAAAAACGTACCTATATGAGTATTATACCTGAAAATTTAATAGATTTGTGTGTACTTGAATTAAAACCTATTCACTATGTTCAATAAATTTGATCGGATTTCACAAACAAAATTTAAAACTTAATTGTACGATTGTGATAATTATTATCAAATAATATAACAACAATGCATTTTAATTACTGTTAACTATGATTATAATTTTAATCGTAACTTAAAATTACTTGACTATATGCAAATGATAAATTAAAGAGCAAATATTAAAAAGAAACGATCAGCATCTGAATAAGTAATCAAGTATTAATTTTTTTTTCATATCCGTTGTGTAAAAGTAAATGTATTTAAAAAGGGTTAATTTTATACATTAGTTAATAAGATAAATTGTAAGTCTATTCACAAATTAGTCGAGTCATTCAACGTCAAGTTCAAATTAAATTCACGTTCTACAACCCATACGTCATACTGGCATCGGTTAGTGGCCGCTAACTTCCACACAATTCAAAATTTACATTAAAATTAAAGCCTTTGCGGTTTGCAAAAAATAATAAAATAAGATCTCAAGCATGTTTTTATAAATATTTTTAAATTAAATTAAATAATAAAAGAACATCTCAAGCATACTTTTATAAATATTTTTAAATTAAATAATAAAATAAAAATTGCTGCACACTTAATTCTTACCTGACAGCTTAGAAGGCCCACTTTCAATACGGAAGTAGAAAAAATAAATTTTACACTTCATAAATCGATTACGGATTATATACTACAAAGGAACATTATTCTACAAAGAAATTTGGTTCTTTACTAAATTAGATAAGTTGGTCAAAAATGACACAAATTTCAAATACTTCAAAAGAATCTTTGATATTTTTTATAAAGGACAAATAAGAAATTTAAATTGTATACATAATTTTTTTGTTTTTAGTTATAAATGTTAAAGTTAAAGAGATAAATTAAATAATAAAAAATGTAAGTTAAAATCAAAATACAGATATAATATTTAATTTATCTACGCACATTTGAGAGTTATTATTGTATAGGATGCACAATTTGAAATCAGGCCATCTTAAATTTATCGTAAACTACACAAAATATCAGAAAAATAAAAAAGAAACTTTTCTGGATACGAAAAGGGAGGCTAGACTGCTTGCTCTTCGTTGCGCTAGATCTCACTTTCACCTGTTCTAATTTAGCATAATGAAATTCATCTCAAATTAAAAGTTAAAAATTACAATTGTAAAAATAATAAATTATAAAAGCAAATAAAATATTGCTTTTTAACACAAAGAAAGTTAAATCGATAGATTTCCTTTCAAAAAATTGCTAAGAAACAATATTATTTGGACAACCAGAGAAAGCACCAAGTAGATTAGCGTTTTACAAAATAAGGTGATAAATGACATTACTTTTCAAAAATGTATTCATTTTTCTACGATTTGTTAGTAAGTTTAGTTTATCGATATTAATAAACTCATGATTTTCCCTAAAAATAAAAGTGTAAAGAGAGTTGATGAACAAGATTTTGTTTACGCAGTTTTGAGTTTATTAATGTGCAATTTTTTTACCTGCCTCATTAAGAAAACAATTTGATTACGTATTTATGTATTAGTAGATATGTAGATAGATATATTGTGGTGTTACAAAATGGTTCGCACCCACTCTGTACAATTTTGTGGAAAATTTCATTTTTGTAAGTTGTAATTTTGATTAAATTATTAGACAAGTGGGGGCGAATCGACGGAAATACAAGGCTTTTTGCCGATAGCAACCGCCCGAGCCTGTTGTGCGATTTTGGCTCGAGGCAAATTTTGAGATTTTTTTTATTTAAAGTTTGAATTTATGCGAATGCATTATTGCGTCTTTTTTGAAATTGTGAGTAATAATTTGATATTAAATAAAGTGAGTTTTATGCGATTGCGTTACTGCGTATTTGTGAAATTTGGAATTATATTGGATTATTTTTGATAGTTGCTACCGAATGATAGTATTGATTGGCTTGGTTGATTTGAAGAAAGAATAAATTGAAATTGTTAAATTAGATTTGTATGGTGTGATAGATAAGCCGACGTTTTCGATAAAGTTAAATTAAAGAGTGTCATGCACGGAGAAATTTAACAATTTAAATTTCATAATTTTTGGAAAAGAATTAGTGATATTTTTTTTTATCAATTATATCATTACAATATATTGACATGACCCAAGCTATGCAAATCTTAACAAAATTTTCTCATTACATAAATCAATCTTAACTAACTGGTCATCCATTTTTTGTAGCAAGAGACTCTTCATTATTCTAAAAATTATCTTTCAAAATAAAATAACACTTCTAAATAAATTGTTTTCAAAGTAAATAGTAAAAATTTTTGGTCCAAAAAATTAATAGTTCTCCAATAATAATTGTTCTTCAAAAATTAACTCGCATGAATTTTAATTCCAATATAAAATTAAAGGAATCAAAGTTTCGATTTTATATCCTTATCCAATTCGACCGCTTATCAATATCGACCATTCGTTCCTTCAAATGTAATTTTACTATTATTTTTGGAATATTCTTTTCCAAAAATTAATCATCGAAATCAACTTACTACCGCTCAGTAGCCACTTACAAATAATATCCAAATTAATTCCAAATATCAAAATTTTAAAATCACGCAATAATGCAATCGTATCAAATCATTTATTTACTCAAAAATAATTACTCACAACTTCAAAAAAACACCAAAAACTCAGCGTAACAAAATCAAATTTCAGCGGGCATGCAAAACTCGCACCCGCTGTCCACCATGGTCGGCACAAAAAGCCACGATAAAACTTCACTTCTACCAACATTAATTTCCAAAGTTTTACCTCCCAAAATTCAAATTCAAATATTTCTTAAACTTAATATCAAATTTAATGGCAAATTAACAGGGTAGGTAAAACTTTGGTTCGGAACATGACAATATATATATATATATATATTGCGGTGAAATACGAGGTAAAAACCCGAGTACAAAGGGACCAGGGACTTTCACGACCCTGCAAAAATGTGCAGAAGTCTTGGAAGTCAAGGAACAACTTGCAAGGAAATTAAATAAGATAAACAACCCTTGTGTAAATAATTTTAAGTCTTTACATTTTCCTAGTTTTAAGTTTTACGATCACGATTGGACATTTTAAAATTATTAAACATTTTTACGAACTTCGGTCGGAATCTTTAAAGTTTTACCACAGAGGCCACAAGCTTTCTGCACAATTGAAGTCACACCAGACAACAGTATTCATGAAGCATGGCGGAGCCGAATTGGCGTTTTTAGTAATAATCAATAGATAAGTGATTTAAGTAGTGTAACTCGATATTAATCATATCAAATTTTTAGCATAAACTAAAAAAAAAAAAAGTTCATCGCCTGATGATGCCATAGTATGGTGAAAACGTTTGCGATAATACAGTGTATTTATATATTGTGATAACTTAAACATTTTAGTTTTCGAAAAAGTGTTTTGTGCATTTTTTAGTTTATGCTAAAAATTTTATATGATTTTTAGTAATAAGTTTAAAAACTGACTGCAGCATTAGGGCTTTTGCTATACCGGCTAAAGGAAGAAATCGATGTTTCGAAAATTCACCGAAAATTCAACCGTAACGATCGACAAATTTAGATCTAAAGCAAAAGGAAATCTAAGATCTTCATATTTTTCGATCAAGTCGTAATTATTTAAGTAGCACAATTTTTATTTAAAAAATTTAAAAAGACGGATAGCGTTAGGACGAGGGTTCCTAAGGAACAGGAAAAATAGGAGGAGAATAAGAAGGGTCCTAAAAGGGAGTCTGGCAGAATTTTTGGACCAAGCCGGTCGACAATAAAAGTTGGTCCGTAGAACATTTTGTTCCAGCGGTTCTAGTGTTCGATAAGTTCGAGGATGCTTCAAGGTGAACACGAAACCACACAAGAGGGTTCATTGGGTGAAATTCCAACCCTTGCTGGTACTGTGCTCCGAGTTTTTGTGCTACTAAGTTAGAGTTCAGGCAAAATTTTCACCATACGAAGAAGATCCGACCGAAGCAACACGAATTAAGGTCGTAACCATTTAACATTTATCGAGTTTATTTTCATTGTTTATATTTTAATTTATTGTTATCACGTTATATTTTGTGTAGTTAGTTTAATAATTAAGCAAACGCACTTACACGCTGGACACCACAAAACACCTTAATTGCAGTTGCAAGTTGTTCGTTTTGTTATCGTTATCCAAATAATTTATTAAACCGTTTACAAAAACACCATTTTTTTTATTTTTAATTTCATTTTTAATTAAATTTTTACAATAGAAATTATCACTTCGATTGTTGGCGCCCAATATCCACGGTAAGAGGAAAGGTCTCTAAGTCGAGGATAACAGAGATCCTCGGGACGTGGCAATATATATATATTGCTGCGACCTTATGCGCGCCTCTTATCTCGTTAATGGGATTACGTAGGTTCTCGAATGTAGAAAATTGTTACAAGTAAACAATAAAATAACGGCTTTTATAATTTTTATTTGCAAATTTAAAATATAAAAAAAAAATAGGAACAAATGTTAAACAATAGCAAAAAACTCACGCAAATAGCCGACCCCAGCTTTTCTATAAACAAAACACTGTTATCTTCCTTCTTTTTGTTCTTCACCGACCGCTCTGCTAAATATCTGACTAATTGTCTTCAAACTTTCGTCGACCAACTGCTTTACAAATCTTCTTCTGACTAATTGCCTTCAACCTTCGTCGACTGACCGCTTTACAAATCTTCTTCTGACTAATTGCCTTCAACCTTCGTCTACTGACCGCTTTACAAATCTTCTTCTGACTAATTGCCTTCAACCTTCGTCGACTGACCGCTTTCAAATCTTTTATTTGACTAATTGCCTTCAACCTTCGTCGACTGACCGCTTTCAAATCTTTATGTGACTCACTTTATTATCAAATTGATTAATTAATAATCGCCTTGGATATCCATTTTTTTTTACTGTCTTCTTTTTTTTTACATCTCGATTTTTTAGTATTTAAAATATTGCTGTTGTCGGCATTTACGTGAGTCATAATACAAACATAAATAAAAATCAAATTCGAAACAAAAAAACTTACTAACTAGACAAACATAAAATATTAAACAAACACTGAAATCAAAATTAAGAATATATAAAAATAAAACACACACTAGTAATAAAATGTTAAAATAGAGTTTTGCTTTGTGGTTCCTCTAGTTGCAAATACCGTCATTTTATTGCTAAATCAAAGTATTACTCCCAATTTCAAAATGACAAAATCTCGTATCAAAAATCAAATTCAGCGGGCATACCAAATTTCGCACCCGCTGTCGGTCATAGTTGGCCAAAAAAGTTCTTATCTCCATCTTTTCTCCCCACTCTGTACTTTTCCAATTTAAAGATTCAAAAATGAAATTAACTAATTTTTACAATTTAGAACAGGGTGGGTTAGAATATTTTGTTTCACGACAATATATACTATAAATATACCACAATAAATACTTAAAAATTTCATTTTCTAAGTTATTTTTTTATTATGTAGATTTGATTATCGATATTGTAAAATTATAAGAAAAAACTATAATAGCATTGTAAATCATAATTATTACCTGAAAATAGAGCGCTTCAGATTCCGACAAAAAGTTTTCTGTGCAGTAGCAATGCACCTGACAGGATAAGGGTGAAAGTGATGGAGAAAAGCTAATTGTGATAGACCAAAATAAACATAGTAGTTTTTAGCATTTTCTTTTGTTTCTGAGAAACAAATAAATAGTTAGATAGATAGATCTTTGCCAGAATCAAAAGTCTCTCTCAAGCAAAGTGATATTTGAATACCATAATAGAAAATTGCAAAAAATGACATTTGATAGAGAAGGCTTTCTATATTGTACAGACTATATTTGAACACGAACACTTCTTATACAAAATTCACTTTTAATAATTTTCAAAATTATTAACTTTTCAATTAAAATCAGTAAACTTTTTTGGTAAAATATTCCTTCTCTTAACTTATTACCAACCTTATTATTTTAAAACAAATATTTTTAAGTTAAATTTTAGTTAAATTAAAAACGTTGTCTAGAATTAGACTATAGTAAAAGTTGATCAAAAACTCAAATTAGTTAACAGAATAGTAATATTTATTATTCTATTACTTTTTTGCAGGCATAGATAGTACATAGCTTATTTAAGATAATGCTTGCGCTTATGAAGACCACTTACATTATTAGAGTAGCTAACAATTAAATTTATCCATACTAATTAGTCCTTCGAAATAATTTAATAACATTAAAAAAATGTTGTTATTTTGAATTATAGCATAATTTATTCTGTTGGCTGTATTTATAATTAACATAGTAATTAATATAATAAACAACATAATTTTTTATATTTACGAAGTTTAATAATTATTAGTTACCTTCATTAAATTAATTTCATCAGCTACATAAGCGAAATAGATTTTAGTTCTTAAGGGCTCATATAAGAATATGTAATTACAATAATAAAATATATTCTTGTGATTTAATCGTTTTAAAATTTTACTAACTTGATAAGGCTTTGATTAGCTCAAAAATGTCGGAAGCATAAGATCGTTCCAGAAGGTGAGTTCTGTTCATATCGAAAATTCAAAACTAAAAAGGCAATTGTGTTGAAATAAAAAATTATTTAATACTAATCATGCACAAGAAAATGATTTATCTGTCTGATAAATTTCGAATTTTTAGGGCTTTAAGTGTTAAAAGTGTTCTCTTGTCCAAAGGCGAATTTTTAATATTATTACATTAAACAAATTTTCAAACGTAATGCATTTGTTTCCGGGCAAATATATACAAAATGTGTTCCTAATTTCACAAAATTTAAATTTTCACTTTTTTTCACAAAGATTTTTACAAATCTTTACCTTTCCCGTGAATCGCACCAAACAATTCCGTTTGACTTGGACGTTGGCAACCGACTTTTTTAAAATCACAAAATTTTAAAAGTTCACGCTTGTGACGCCTGTCCACTTGGGTATGGTTCCCCCACTCAAAAATTTATAATTTTTGGTTTGGCATTTGACTATTGAAGCTCACAACCTATACATTTCCAAGTGAGAATTAAAATTGTTTTATGTTTAAAGTTGCATTTCCTTTTAAATCTTTCTTGTGCTAATTAAATCAAACCTCATCTCATGATTTTACATTTAAATAAAATGTAGTAAAATAAAATAAAATCTTCATCCTTGTTCATTCGGTAACACGATAATATGTTATTTGGGGAGGTGGGTGTTTAGCGTTTCCTTTTAATCGCCACTTATCAACTGATTAAATTAGGTAAATGTAACGGATGTTGGGTGTGCAGGGTAGTGAATCAAACACTTATTACTTCAAAGCCAACGTTTCGAGCTATTTATTAGTTCATCCCCAGCGCTATAATATATAATGGAGATGCTACAATTTTTAAACGGTGGCCTAAAGGGTGTAAAAATACCTTACAGTTAGAGATGGTAAACGATTAAATTAATGAAGTCATGATATATGCAAGAAGAAAATAATTATTTTGAGAGATTAAAATTACCACATCCAATATTATTTAATAATTTATTCGTGTTTCGTTTTCCAAAGAATTTTATATTTTTAGAAATATCTATTTTATTTTTAATTTGTAAGAAGCAAATTAAAGAGCAAAATATTAAATTAAGAAACCAAGCAGTAATTACTTAGTAAGTAAATTGCGCAATTTTAACGTTCAATGCTGATAACAGAAAAAGTTAATTGTGAAGGTTAATCTATTTTTATTACGCAATAAACATTACTATTTTAATATAGAAGAACATTAATTTTTTGTTTCATTTAAAAAAAGCCTGTTTTATTCCATTAGAATAAAAATTTGACAATATTTAGTGGTCAATGATGAATATCCAGTCTATTAACAATCCTGGTACCTACTATATCTGATGTACTCGAGATAAACCATTGATGATATCAAGTAAACAGGTAAAATTTTCCGATGGAAAAATTACAATGCAATTATTATTATTTCTTGTATTCATGAAATAAAACTATATTGTAATTAAATAATTTTTAATAAAATAATGGGTATTTCTTACGTACTTCAATTAATTATCTTTTATCGGAATGATGAAGAATATGGAGTTTTTCTAGTCTAGAGGAGATATTATTGTTATACATAGTTATTCCGATTAACTCGAATTTTAGCAAAATTTTAAGAAATGTTATCATCAATTTTACTTATGATTTTAAATTATTTATTGTAATTGCGGTAGTGACAGTCATTTTAAATAATATTGTGTGATTTAAAATAATATTAAAATAGAACCTTATTTTAAAATATAGGAATGAACAAAACAATTTAAGCTGCTTTGCTTTGCTGATACTGAAAAGCAATGCAGGGAACAATATTATGTCCATGCACACCTGGATTTATCCTTCTACATTCTCACAAATTATATCGCACAATTATTATTTGAACATTTCAATGTTATAATAAATAATCTATTATTTATTTAAGTTTACACTATTATACCAATTGATAAAATGGTTAAGGTTATTAACATGCGATAATATTCTTTTTTAAAAAAATTAATTTTAACATGTTACATGAAATTGAAATAAAATTTAATTCATAACTTACATAATATTGTTCAAAAACTATAACATAACTATAACTATAACATGTAACATGTTAAAATTAATTTTTTAAAAGAGAATATTATACCAATTATAACATTTTCAAATTTCTCAAATTAAAATAACTAATTAAAATAACTAATAATTTTTAAAAACGTACAGGTTTTTTACATACCTAATGCATAATTTTGCAAGAACTAAAATGAATAAGACATTATCGGAAAATTATATTTTAACAATATTGATTTTATAAAATCAAATCGGAAATTAAGCAAACTTATATAAAAAATATTCACCAAACTCATTGCGATGCAATGTTGGACAATAAATAGAAAATATTAACAGATATTAATACAAAAGTCTTGCCAAATTTTTGGAACTTGTTAAACAACACTTTTACCTGAATTAATTATTAAGCAACAAATATTCTGACCGTTTAGGTAAGGGTTTATTGTAATATATACCCTTGTTGGCTATCGGTTTTATTTTAGACTAAATTAAATTTCAGAGATGTTACATTAATTTCATAGAATTTTTGTATGTTTTACATGCTGTTAGTTATGTATAATTATGTTTTGCATCCTAAAGATTTAAAGCACAAATTGTACCTAAATTTGAACCTGAACTAAAAAAATAACTCTAAATTTTAACTTATTTAGCAGAACAAAACAAAACAAAAGTTTTGAAGTTTAGAAGAAGAAGAAGTTCATTGTGTTAACTTAAACATTTTAGTTCTGAAAAGTATTTGTGTATTTTTTGGTTTATTCTAAAAATTTGATATGATTAAAACAGATCGAGCTAAAAGAGTAAAATCTTTAGGTATTGAAAAAGAAAAAAATAGCGTTACAAAAATGAATTCCGCTAAAAAGTAAAAGATATATAACGTTCTGACCAACAATCGAGCTATCTCGTCAAATGTTGAAAAAAGATGTCTTTGCACAAAAATAAAAGAATAACAAGGAATCGTAGTATGGGTAAAGTTTGATGCTCCACCACATTGTAACTAAGAGCAAAACAACAATGACGACAACAAGAAGATAGACCATAGACATCGAAACCACCAACAAAAATAGCAACAAAACATTTAAAGAAATCTAAAGAAAAACATCGCTAGCAAGAGTAAAAAACAACAGTCTTTTGATATTGAAACCGTTAGCAAAGACAACAAACGTTCAAGAGAATGCAGAAAAAACATCGCCAGAAGAACAACAGGGCCATTCAATGTTTGGAACGAAGTTTTAAAAAAAAATGTAACGTGTAATTCTGTTTAGTTCGAATTGACGTGAAAAAGGGATTTGGCCTGAAGGCAGAGTTCCCCTAGTACATTTTTAAAATCGTAAAATGTGTAGAAGGTATTGGCGCTCTTATTCTGCATTTTCTTGTTTGTTTCTTGTGTCTTGTTAAGCAAAACAAGACAAAGATTTTGCATTTGCAAGACAAGACAAGAAAAGAAATGTACAAGAACAAACAACAATAATACTAATATAATATTGTATAACATACCTTTTTAATTTTTTTAATTTATAGTATTACTACATACTAGTTTAACAAAGTTATGCATAGTATTGTTAATAAAGAATAACAAGTAACTCAAAATGATTCGGTAAAGTCTTGATTCTTGATACAACAATATTAATAATATTTATAAATATTTATGTATAACACTGGAACATGTGTTTGCATTTTCATGAAACTTAATAGTGGATTTCTTCATTCATTTATTAATAGTCGGGCAGTTAAGCTTATAATGTAAAGATGAATTTATTATAAACCATGGAGCATTAACCGCTATCCCGAGAATCTTGTTTTGGAATATTTGCAGTTATTTTATATTAGTATTGTTTACATCACTCCAAATGGAACAAGCATACATTAATGATGATTTGATGAATGATTTATAGAGAAGAATACAACATTACTGCCTCATAGATGAGTTTTATTAATAAGTGAACTAAATTATTCTGAATGTGAATGTTCCAATTAAGTTTTGAATCCAATTGCACTCTTAGACATTTTACAGAGCTATTGATAGGGATCCAAAAGATGAGTTCACCATTCAGTAACAGTTTTGTGGGTTCCTCAATGTTTTCTATTGTGAATATTTTAGCTACACTTTTCGACTTAAGGTTCCATTTATTAAACCAATTTAATAAAGAATTTGTGGCTACTTGTAGGTATTCTATGCTACTTTCGATATTAGTACTGGTTGTCAAAATGTGTCATCTGCAAAACATACCAATTTCGCCTATTAGTGATGTAACATCATGGGTGTATAATATGTTGTCGTGTTTTAAAATGGTTGCGACCTACCCTGTACATTTTTATGAAAATCTTGTTTTTAAATAATTTAAGTTGTAGGACTGTAAAAGTTGGACAGGTGGGGGGCGAACCGACGAGAAGATATTAGCTGGTTGCCGACAGGTCGTCGCGCGAGTGACAGCGCCGACTTTTGGCTCGTTAAATTTTGACTCGAGTGAGTTATTGTGGCAATTTTTGAATTTTGATATGAGTTTAAATTGTGAATAGTTGTGAGTAATATTTTTAATTTTGATTGAATAAATGATTTTGATGCGAATGCATTAATTGCGTAATTTTTGATATTTGGATAATTAATTTCGATAGATTTGAAATTTGGATATTTTTTGCTGAGTTGCTACTGAACCGTAGTTGATTTAATTGGTTTGATTGAATTAGTAGTTTGGATTGATTTGGTTGATTTGGTAAAATTTGGAAAGAATAATTAAAATAAAATTTAAAATTGGTGTATAATTCGAAGAATTAAAATTTGCATTTGTTCGAGCGAGTGGCAGATGCTGATAACAAGACATTTAGAACGCACATAAGTTTGAACAGGCGAGCCCATTTAGAATTTGACTTTAAATTAAATTTAAAATTATTATTGAAGAAATTATTTGTTTGGATTGAAAGAATTTTTATTTTATTTTGAAAACGAAGACAGCAAAGGAAATAGGAACCGACTACTGAGCGTCTCATTTTGTTCTCCGCTGGAAAGGCTAGCTGGGTAAAACAAAGATTGTACCGGGCAGGTATAAATTATATCAAACCTCACAACAATGTATAAAACTGGCCTCAATAATACTACCCTGAGGCACACCATCTTTGATATATTTGATCTCTAATTTTGATTAGTGAATTTTGACTTGATGTGATCAATCAGTAAGGAATAATAAAAGAATTGCTTTGAGTCTTTAGAATTTCAAATTTTAAATAAACAATACTATGAATTAAAGTAATATCACTATAATACCAAAAATATTGTAAAATATTAAGGATTTAAATTCTTTAAATCTTTATCTTATTAACAAGTATCTGATTTATGGTATTGTAACTTTTGTGTTCATCACAACAATTACAACAAATAATTAAACAAACAAACATTATAATAACAAAAATATTTAAAAAAAAATAAGATAAAGGTGAGGGGTTAATTAAATATAACGTCATTGTAGAATAGACAACCTTGCAAGAATCGAGCAAGATAAGACTTTTTGATTCAAAAATTTGATTTTTTTTTGTAGATAAAACTCAAATCAATAATAATTGTAAATATTATCAGTGTTAGTTTTCAGATTGTTAAGCTTAAAATGGTGAGTATTAATGTACGTGCGTAAAAAATAAAATTATAGTGAAAGAGGTTTGCAGTTCAGGGTTCAGTAGCGTCTCAAAATACTTTACAAAAGAGTAGTTTTCCAATAACTTTTTTAAACTCTAATATTTTCTACTATATGTATTTTCTAAATATATTCTTTCTTTACTTTGCAATCATAAGAAATATAAGATTCCATAACATTACATAAGAAATGCAATAAGAAATAAAGATTGAAAACGTTTAATATTTTACTACAATCGCAATCGCAGCAGGTCGCTAGGTAAAGCTTAAATTAACGGGCTGCAAAGCAAGTAACCGCGGTTCAATGCTTAGTCGCACCAAATACACTGCTGTGATCTAATGCACGAGTTCGATCTAAAGGGTTAAATAAAGGTGCAGAAGAAAGAGAGGAATCCTTATTCATATCCTGTTCAAAAAAACAGCAACAGATAAGAACAACTGTTTATCATGTCAGTAATGATACTTCTGCCAAGAAGCAAACGACAAAGAAGAAGATTTGTTAAATAAATAGCTTAATAAAACACACTCTTCTACAGACACATGATGATATATGCTTGAGTACACGAAACCAGTTGATTGAATAATAAATAAAACAAAAAAATGTGTTTTATTAATGTGCTTAATACTTTGTTGCATACCTTTTTGCAGCAATAACCGCTTTGCACCTTGATGGCATAAAAGCTTCAATGCCGATATCAATGCCGAAATCTCTATCAATATTTTGCTCCATTCCTTTTGCAAGCTTTCCCACAATTACTTCGTATTTTGATATATTGCATTTATTATGCAACTCTCTAGCTTTCCTGACGAATTGTTATCCTGTTTTTAAATATGTTTTCATACATGTATCGATCTATAACGCCACCTTTTGTCTAAAGGTTCAATGCCATTACATGAGAAGTAGTCTCACACCGTAGTATTACCACAACTTTGTGTTATAGTGAGAACTGGATATTATATGTCATGATTTTTGTTTGCAGGACATCGAACATACCGTATACCGTCCGGAGAAATCAAATTAAACTTACTCTCATCGCTTTAAAGAATTTTAGACCTTTCAAAAGAAAGAAAAGAAACAGAAATTGAGATAAAAATCTCAGTTTTAAAATTTACGCAAAATTAATAGATTTCAGCTAAGAATTTCTTTCTGCAATAACAATCAATTTAACTTTTCTTTCGGTAGTTTACCATGGTCGTCCAGGTCGTTTTGTAGGTTATTCTCTGTTCTAGTATATCAATTTTTTTTTATGCTACCAAAGACGTATTGTTTGATGTTATCTCAGACTAGTATTCAGCTTTCGCTATTAGTATTTCCTTTATTCAAAATGTTACAAACCTTGTTTATAAGCTTGATGAATATTTTTTTCTTCTTGGCATGTTTCCAAATTATTGTGATAAATATATTTTAATAAAATTACTTTTATTTACAATTATTAATATTTTTACAAATACAGTAGAGTCTTGATAATCTGAATAAATTTCGACCAGAGCCTATCCAGATTATAAAAAGTCCGGATTATCGAAAAGAACAAAAAAAAACCGTTTGACGCCTTAAACATAATGGAAACTTGCTAAAACCGTTAATAATTCACTTTAGTGGTTAAATAATTAGATCAGATAAATAATAAAGGTCGTATGTGGTATTTTAAAGGTATTTTAAGGGTATTTTAAAGGTCGTCCAAATTATCGAAGCTCTACTGTAGACAATTTGCTTTCACGTAATAGAAAATAGAAAATAAATATTAAAAATTTTGAATACCATAATTTGTAGTAATAAGCTACATAGTTTAAAGAAATATGGAAGCAAAGCCAATAGGTTTAGGTAATATCTAGTATTTTTTGTAAACAAGCTCCTTTATAATTTTTTTTCGTCGCTATTGTATATTAATTTTAATAAATCAGAAATAGTAAAAAATTTGTACAAAACTACATGATTCAGAAATCTTGTAATATTGTAAATTTGAATTTAAATATAATGGGCGCGAAATTTTAAATTTAGTTCATTTTGGGTACTTTAAAATACAATGATTTGACAACAGAGATTGCTGACTCAGTCTCCATGCTGACTCAGCAGGCTATGTGAACAAGTTGCTTGTTTTTCTTCTTTTTTTTTCAAATATATCTCAATGAGATAATACCAATTATAATAAAATAGAAAATAACTTAAAAAAGTTTTTAGAATTTTTTAAGTATTTATGTGGTATTTAGTAGTAGTAGTGGTATTTCAACCCTGTTCAATGTGAATTTTTGTTATTTTGGTTTCTTTAAATATTATGTTTCTTTGTGGTATGTAATTATTTACTTAACAGTTAAAATTTATTATTTTAACATTTTGTTAGGTTTTATTATTTTTTTTACCAATTATGATATTTAAGAACTGTTATTAACAAATATTAACAAAATTCCTTATGATTATTTGCGACCACATATAAGATAATACCAATTATGATATTTAAGAACTGTTATTAACAAATATTAACAAAGTTTTTTATGATTATTTGCGGCTACATAATAATTTAAGATGATGACGCTAGTTTTAAGTATGGGCGATTTATTTAGTTTTAAGTATGGACGATTTATTTAGATTTTAAGAAATGACCAATTAAAAATTTAAGGGGGACAAACTTAGATTAAGCACTGACGACATATTAATTAAGTGGTGACAATCTTAATTTTAAGTAGTTAAGAGAGGATAATTTAACATATAAGAGTTTATTATTTAAAAAATCTTACATAATATAAAATAATTTAGTTGATCATCGAAATACATATAGGCGCTTCTTTACAAAGTATTATAAAGATTGTGGTTGGTCATTACATATGAATAGACAATTAAAAGGTTACAGTCAGGGGGATGAATTATCAAACAGTTATTAAATCAAATTTCAAACTAAAGTATTCTAAATTAAATGATATCAAGAAGATTAACTTTGCTGGTAAATTGGTTGTTGGACTACCTTTTTCTTTTTGGCTAAATAAATATTCATCGTTAAACCGAATTCTGTGTTTTACTTAATTTGTGTGTAGAAATTATTCCTTCAGGTGTCCTGTCAGTGGTTACGCCACTGGCACATATAAGTTTAGGTTTGAGGTTAGAAACAAGGTAACGACGTTAACATTCAAAGAGCCATCCGCAGATTTAAAAGGACTTGTAAGTGTTACTACAAGGGGGATCACAACGTGCGAGGTTTGTTTGACGATCACAGCTTTGGTTTGGTTTGGAACTTTGATTTGAGAAGACGGTAATTCAAATTGAAGAACCAAATATTACAATCTATAAAATAGTTTTCTGAAACAAATATTTTTAATAAAAGTAAATGTTTTCTGAAGTTGTCACTAAGTACCCATAAATAGTATGTAAAATAAGCCGTAATTGGTAGTAAATTTAATTTTTTTGTACCATTGTGTGTTATGCAATCCACATAGTAGAAACGTGTACAACATAAACAAAATAAACAATGTGTTTCTCCATCTATCTTAAAAGCCGTTCGTTTTAGTACCATTACCTAAAATTAAACTTGACATTGTTGTTACCTACTAATATTATAAAACAAAAATGAGCACAACACATTTGATGCTGGCTCTTAAAAAGTTTTTTCTACAAGAAACGTGGGCGAAAAGGTAACATTTCATTTATCATATTACTGTGAACATGTTGTTTAAATTTTTGGTTTAATTGAAGCCAAGAAAGGTATTTGGCCAACATAATTTGTCTGCACTATTATATGATTTCAATTAAAATAACAAAAGTATGCTTTTCATCATAAGGTTTATAGGAAACTATTAAGCGAATGACACAAACAAAAATGAATTACAGCCCACGTGATAAGTGTATTAATTGATATATCAAAATAAAAACTCTCTATAATTATCGATATACCTATAATTATAGGTTGATTGATTAGTATCGGTAACTATTATCGACTAATGTTTTGTCTATTCTATCTATAGTGAATTGTTAATATAAACATGAGTTATTAGGTAAAACCCATCAATTGAAGATAATTTATTTTATGCTAATTTAATTTAATTTAAATAATAACTATTATTAATTATTAGTACTGAAAACATGTCGCCAAAGGGGCAGTTCTTCTTTTTAATGAATGTTTGCCATTAGAGGTGAAAATCGTTTAGGTACATTAATATAATAAATTTATTCTGCAAAAATTGTTAAAAAGTATTTATTTTATTTAAAGAACATGTGTTATTAATTATGACTGAAAACATGTATGTAAAGTAAACTATTTTTAAATAAGGAATACAGAAAAAAATTCATATATATTTCTTATAATATTTATTACATTTGTACATATATTAGACAATTACAATTTTAAGTATTTAAATATTATATATTATTTACTTATTCAATTAGTATTAGTTTTAGTAGTAGGTACATTTAAAACATAACTAAAATGTGTGCACAATAGCAAACAGTTATTTGTAAATTTTGTTACAGTTAAAACTTTGACGTGTATTAAACAGACGAAAAATTAAGTTAAATTTTAATATCAAGTTTACATCAACGAATTTCTGCTTAAGTACATGCATTTGCAATTTTATATCGATTTTTAGTAATTTTTAAGGTTTAACCTATGTTGGCAGAATTTAATAATACAATTTCTATTTTATTTTATTTTTAAAATTCTCAACGTTAAGTATAAATATTATTTTATTTATAATAATAAATTATTTAACTACGTATAATAATAAATATAACAACATCACTGTACCAATTAAAATTTCAATTAGGAAAGTATCTATAAGATTAATTTAACAGTATTTACTATGTAAAGGGATATGTCTATAAAGCACTAACGAAAACAAAAAATTTATTTTCTAAAACAATTAATCTCCGTTTCGTATAAAAGACATCTAACAATACGTTAATAGAATAAGAAGGATTTCTTTACATCTAGCTCTTTTGTAAAATTAAATTATGACATTTAATTTTAATAACCGCTTTAAAGAAAACAATTGAAAACTAGTTCCTTTCTTCTATTCATTAAAAACTGATAAATTTCGTTGTTTTAATTATTTTTCAAGCATTTAAAACTACGGAAACGCTTTGTAAAATATCTTTCTAGATATAGCTTACGCTGCTAGAAAACATAAGTTATTGGTCCTTTGACATATAAATAGACTAACATTATATTATTTATCTGTACATTCAAAAAATATGTGCAATCTTATTAAAATGCATTGAAGCTGTAAATTTACAATAATTATACAACAACAACTGATTGTATTGTAGTAAGATTTCAGTATTAGGTATTACAATCCTTTTATGAACAGCCCGATGAATTATGCGCCAGTTGAAGTGTAGTAATGTTGAAAAACACTCCTAATGCATTCTCGTTGCCTAAGAGTAAAAAGTTGTTTCTCAATAAAAAAACGTCACTATTATAAAAGTTTTGGAAGTAGTTACCTTATAGTTTACAATTATATTTTCTTTCAATATTAATCTGTTAAGCAACATTTATCAGTCTCGACAAGATATTTTTTGTAATTATGCAAAAATAATAACTATAGCTACTATCCAAAATAAAAACAACGAAACAAAACAATGTTAAAGAAACTCCTCATAAAACTTTCAGGTGAATAAAAAATTGTGCATTATAAGTTATTTACTTAAAACTTCTGAAGAACTATCATGTTTTAGATAAATAAATAAACAAAAAGTGCATGAAATTTATATGAAGTTACTTTTCAGAAGTTGTTTCAATTTACATCTCCAATACAATTTTCACATCTAATAAGTAAATGTTTTACTATGCTTAAAATTTGTGCAGTTGTTTTATTATTTTATACTTTTAAATGAATTGATGTGTTACATTGTTTTTTAAATTAAATTAAGATTAACGGCCCCTGATAAGTAATCTTCTCTTAATAATGGAACTAATGTAGTGGAACGTCTGCAACATAAAAAATATTCGATATGAAAATGACAAAATACTCGAGAAAATACTGCATAATTAATTATACGGTTTTAAAACAAACACTCACATTTCTTTCATTAAAATGTTATTTAATGTATCTTAATATGCATTTCATTACAATGCATTTAAATTTTCTAAATATTCCACAACTACAAGGAAGTACACTCAGAAATAACGCTTACTTGGAAATCGTATATTATAATGCATTAGCAAATGAACGAAACATGCACTGGTTGTGGAGACACAATAAAAATAATAAAGAAAAAGCCAAGACTCCGTTTATATTTTGTTTAACATTGAGGTACAATCAATAATTAATTATATTTTAAAATAAATCAAACCGAGAGTATTTCTGACTAACCTCGTTAGCAAGGTTGGTCACGAGACAAACTCAAATCTTTCTAAAATAGAGACACTGCTTGTTCTGGCTATGATTTTTCGTGGAGAGCTTGGTTTTTCAAATGAATTGCTGTCTATAGGAAGTGCGTCACTAACACAAAACCTAAAAAATAAAAAGTCAAATATGGAAAATGCTAATTTAAAATCAATTTCAGTTATATTCAAATTATCAGGTATTGAAGCGAAATTTCTGAGGATATATTTTTATATGTTACAAGTAAAACTATGCAGAAAAAGTTTTCCAAATTTACATTAATATTTTTATTTTGACATTTTAAATAATTTTTTTACTAACTGAATGTTTCAATTAACTCAATGTAATATTATTTTTGTGATTCTATATAGTATTGTAGAAGGTAAACTTACTCTGCGGCTCCTCTTTGAAATGTAGCGGGCATTTGCTTTGCTTGAGCAGCTCTAGCGCGGGCTAAAAGACTCATTACCGTTCGTTTTGTCGGAGTCATAGACGTTCTAGGACCTCCTGTAAGCAACGGCCGCTTACGACCCGCTGGTACTCCTAAATTGGATGCGGTAACTACTCCATTAGTAGGAGAAATTTGGATTGAATTTCCAGAAATATCGGATGTTGCTTCTGGCGGCGTCGAAATTGATTCTGTAAATGATACAATAAATAGTATACAATTATAAGATTTATTTACTTCAAGAATAGCAAATAAAAAATTTTGTTTTCTACGTCAAGTTAGCTTTGCTATTTTGATTAACGTTTCTTAAATTTAGTTTCGCAAGATCAAGACAACATTCTAATTAACATGAAGCGAACAACATTAAAAGATTTTCGTAAACTGCGTGTTTATACGTATTAGCTGTAGGTATCTATATAAAGTTCAAACTTCCAAAATGAATTTATCCTAATGGTTAAGATGGTATCTTATAAAGACAACCCGGAAAACTTCAATAAGTAACTTTAGGCTTACGCAAGAGGAATGCATTTATCTAAACATTCTAATCAATTATGCATCTACAAAATTGAATGTACGTAATTAAAGTTAAATTGCATTTATCTAGGTTTAATGATTAAATTAAAAAAAAACTTGTTAGTACTTCGTATCTTTAAAGTAAATAATAACTTGTTAATGAACATTGTACGTATAAAAATAATCAACATGAGTAAAACTAGAAAATGTATTTATAATTGTTTTAATGAATTTAATTTATTTAGATAAGGATGCGGAAATGCGCACTCGGTAAATATTAATTAACTTTAATCAAAATTATATTTTTTAGTATCTAAGTAAAATCATATTATTTCTTAATTTCTATGTTAACTGTATAATATTATCTAATAAAATTACATTATTTTTGTGTATAAAATATATTAATACAGTTTTGGAAAACTGAGAAGAGAGCTGAAAGGGTCCCCTTTTATCTAGAATATTATAAAAGAAGTTGACAGACTGCAGAATGTTAGTTATTATGTTCACGATATAAAAGAAATTGCCTTTTACAGTAACACTTTAGTAAAATAGTTTAATGGAATTTTTTTCTTATGTGTCTTTTCACATATTTGCGTGTATTTTTTATGTTCTGTAAGTCGAAAATAAACCGGATTATTAAATGACACCCATAGTCAAACACGTATGATATTCTATATTTAACAATTTTATCGCCAAATACATTAGCTAAGCAAATTTTGGAATTGCTCCGAGTGGTTACATTTTCATCAGTCAATTTAGGTTTCATTTAGAGGTTGATCTTGCGAGAGACAAATATGAGAAACGCTGCAATAATTAATAACGCTGAGTGAGTCACTGTTAATTACTGCATGCTGGTATGGTGGTTATGTAATATTTGATTTTGTTAACATTTACAATTTTTTAAATACATAAATTAAATTTCTGCAGTAATAATTGTCATCCACCAATTAAAGTAAGATTGCGATGATCGTTAAAACCTGTTAATCAGGCATTTGTATTATTCACGTTGTTATATTATAATGTTGTAATGTTGGCTAGGATTGATAATAATAACGGTAGCTAACCAGTAACGTAATCTCCTACTTTGAAGATATACTAATGTTGCATATCAGGTCCCAGGTAGCACGAAGCCCACATTATTAACTCGATTTGTGATGATAGTAAGCCATTGACGTTGATTACCTGCATATGACGTTAAAAAGACGTGGTATTTATACTCATATTATGACGAACTGCAGTCACGGAAATTTGACATCTTTTTTTCGTGTAGTTATAATCTACGCCCGTAGTGACATATTTGTCAAATGTATGATTTTACCACTTAAAATTTCCATTCACTAGACGTAAATTATAGTATAGTGTATAAAAATCTATAAATTATCTAGATTTTGAAAATAATAAATGATTCAACAGTTTATTAACATTTTGATTTTAGTGCAGGATTGAAATATTAGGCCAAGAGATATTCAAATTTAATTTTAAATTTACTATTTACAAATTTAATTTTACATCGTTTGCTATATCTCAAACTTGATTAATTTTATGGTATATTTTGATTTGTTAAGTTCCTTTGTTGGTTTCTTGAAAATGATTCCTTTCAACAACACAGTTTGTTTGTAGGGAACATAGGATTGAAAGTTTATGGAACATTGTGGGAATAATTCAATTTCTAATACGAGTTGAATTATTTGTCAGTAAATTTGTGTTGCAAATTTTGTTTTCAGATAATTGTTGCTTAATCTAAAATCTCTTTGCCAATAAATTTTCAACGTGAATTTTTCTTTGTCCAATCTTTCAATATTATTGTTTGATTTAATTTATTATAGAAAATTATTTCAATTGTTTATTTAATGTGGAGTAACACTTTCAGTTTTAACCATTAATTTAATTTATATCTGTGTTTTTGTCAAATTTTTGTTTCATATTCTGGAATTTAAAATATGTGCAGCAGACTCTTTATTTTTAATTATTATTGTTTTTAGTATTTTTTTATAGTAGGTTGTATGACGAATACTTGAAAAAGAAAAAGAAAACTGTCTAAAAGCTGGTCGCCAGTTAGTTTAAAAAGACTCTAATGCAGTTGTATGTATTCATGGGTAGTGTACAAGCTATAAAATTAAATACTCCGTTATCAACACTAATCGTAATAATATTGTATAGTTAGCTGTAGTTAAAACTTTCCGTCTTTAGAAATAAAATAAAGTTTTAAAGTGAATGTTCGGCATATACGTCAACTATTTAGAAAGTCACTATAAATGCAAATTTATAGTTTCTGTGTCGTTGAAGTCAAAGTGCATTTTAACAATCACCGCATTTCAAAAACTCCACTTCAAGTTACACATAAAATTTGAGCATTAAATACTAAAATTAATTAAAAAGTTATTCATAAAGTTGGCGGAGTAAATACTTAAATTCAAGTACGTAATTGTTAATTGAACCAAGAATTAATATTATTAAGTAGGAAATTTTATTTAAAGTATAGAAATAAAGAGCAAAATTTTATAGTTTAAATTATTTTTTCCTGATAAATTGAAAACAATTTAATTCATAATATTACATTATTAATAAAAGTATGGTAAATATTTTATGGAGAATTTTATATGCCTAATATACTATAAGTAGGTACTTCTATATAATTTAGAAGCATTTAACTGACCGTTAACTAGAAGCTCTCTTTATTATTTATTAAATGTTTTCATGAAAACAGCTAATTAAAGTGTTTAATAATATGGTACTTAATCATCTGAAATTTCATATCAAGATAATTTTCACGCAACAACGATGAAGCACAAAAAATTACGATAAATATTTTTTTGTAGTATCTCTACTTCAACATCACTTGTAAAATGTCGTTGCTTTTTAACTTTTAGTTTATTAAAATAATAATTATAAAATATTTCAGTAAATATTTATATATTTCAAATTACTTAGAAAATTTACTGAAATGGTTATAATTTATTATTTAAATAGAATAATGATAATATTAATTAATACCGGTTGTTATCAGATTTTTACTGATTTACAAATACTAGATAAAAGTAAGGTTGCATGCCATTCGCACTTAAAGGATTGACTGTATGATGATCCTCTCTCAATCAGTACTGGCTAGCGTTGTAGGCTATGATTAAAAACATATCCTGAAAAAGGCTTATGCTCAGTAAGAAACTGTTCGATGTGAATGGCCCTAACTTACTAAAGCTATTATCGCGGTATTTTGACAAATAAACTAATTTACATTTGGAGTTCAACTGACATCAACGATAATGCAGAGAAATTGTTTTTATTGATCGATTATAGGTACACATTTTTGAATTTATAGCTCAATATAAATTTTGAAACATGACACAAAAGTAATATTGCTAGTATTAATTCTGAAGTATCGTTTACATCCACTTAAAGAAACATTAAAACTAAATGCACAGAAATTAGAAATTGTAATGCCCAATGCTCAGTACAATTTTTACTAGCATACTTTTTGTACTTACTGACGTATTATTATTTAAAATATAACTTTAAGAATCAAGAATAAAGAACTGGATGTGTTTAACACATGAAATTTCTTAAAATTTAAGAAGTTAAAAGATTGATCGTATAGTTTTAATTCAACAAATTTAATTTTGCAATAAAGTTTAATATTACGTTAAGTGGATGTCAACAATAACCGGAGTAGCCGAAAGTTAAAATGTATTGTACATATTTCAAACAATTATAATTTTAAAATAACATGAAATTACAATTTTTTGGAAATTATTGTTTAAGCATATTATTTAATCCGTGTATGTTTTGATTTTTAATTTAAAACTTGTTATTGTCAGTTGGTTATTTTTAATTTGATTGCTTTTTTAACAGTCTTTTTTAATCCAACATTTTTTCAAGACTTTTTAATTTTATATTTTTGTTGTTGAATTATTCACATATTGACGAATTATTGATAAATTCAATAAAACAATGTTATTAAATTTGTTTTAATTGTTTTACAACTGTGCTTTTTCTTTTACTGTCCAGGTACATAAGAAAGAAATTTCACTCACCGGTTTCAATTCCTCTAAGAGCTGGATGATCATCCCCCGAGTATTCAGGAACACCTTCCATACTTTCCGCACCGTGACTATCTTCGTTAGAACAATCTGTACTAGAATTTGGACCATTTAAATCTTCGCTCTTTCCGTTGTTTCTTTGACTTAATACTTGCATTTCCCACATTTGTTCTTGTCGAATATCGTCATTATAATCCTGAAACAAGGAATGCGCTCATTAAAAACCTTTTCTAATATTTCACGTAAACAATCGAAAAACTTATTTGGGTTTACTAATGTAGTAGATGTAATGCAATACGGTGAAAATAGATTGATGTATAAACCTACAAAAACAAATTTATTTAAAATTCCAGAGAAATTTCTAAACTGATTCTTTTAAAGCGATGACAAACAATGTATCGGAATTTTTGTGACAAAAAAAGCAGGGAAAAAGTGATACTGATAAATCTACAGGAAGAAAATTATGTATACTCTAGTAAATACATTCATTTCAAGTAAGACATTTCAGGAGTTCTTAAACTTTGTGAGTATGTATAGTTATAACAAAAACCTAACAAATAGCTTCCACTTAAAATTGAAACTTAAACTTAACATTTTTTAAAGCAGTCGGGACCTTAAATTTATTACTAAAAGTAAATTGTTAATTGCAAGTTTGTATTGTAAATCAATCAATATTTGCAGAAAATTGTTATATTAAAATACAGGCAAATGTCACAAATCATCTACAGTACCGACAATAATCATATTAATATTTGTTGATTCATCAATTACATTTGTTATTGGTATCAAATGTCAACTGCTAATTATAAATCATTTTAATAAGAATGGAGTACAAAAGTAATAAACTATGAAATGCCAATAAAACAAATTTGCGTAAATACTCGAAATTTTGTAATAAACATTTTGCGATAATTAGGTTTTATGGCACCGATCAATCGATATTTATGGTAGTGTTACATTAACTGGTTTAAAATATTTACTTCGGTGTGTACTGAAATTCTATAAAAAAAATTTATTAAAAAGTTAAAGTTTAATATTGTAGTGTTCACTTTAATGTGACCCTTAATAGCTATAACAATGCAGAAAAGCTAATAATATGCATTAACTCTCTTCCTATTAAGTGGTATACCAGGCATCCTGGACGTTGTCAAATCATATTGGCTTAATAGCTGGGATAACTGCACAGAGAAGATAAGTAATGGTATGGTTGTCCTTTAAACTTCCCATAAGTCCATTACAGTAAACCTTGCTTTTGACGGGCTTAAGGCGTTATTCATGAAGTGATTAATTTTAGATCGTTAAGGTGAAAATGTCAAACAAATTTGATCAAAATAATGTTTTATATTTGCTTGGTTGCATTAGTATTCATGTCCTCCACTGAATTGCGTAGTATTGTGAAACATCATCTGCATATAAATGGTGAGCGACCTTATTGTCTAATATGATAAACAACTAATTAGAGTCTCAGGAACCTTCCAGGAATTGTCACGTAGAATTTGGTAAAGTCTTAGTTACCTATAATTGAATTTAATTTATGTTCACCTATTTCGAAGAAAATTACAAGAATTTTTACACATATTTTTAATTTTGATATACTGGCTCGTATTTATCATATCGAAAATTTATTCCTGTGTGTTTTTTACTCTATCAAAACGTTTAGGAAAACATTCCGAATTTTTTTTATAGAAAGGAAAAAGTATCTAAAAGAAAATAATAAATGTTAATGCACAATAGGATTCAACACCCACTTTATCATTCGTGTGTAAAAAGTATAATATATAACCAAAGTTTATGTTTAATTCAAGAAGAAAAGTAAAAGTTAATAACCTTTCTACGAAAAAAGTTTGTAAAAAAATTATGTACATGTGTTGCCTGCTCAAGTTTGTACAATAAATCATTGCGGTGATAGTTGCGGCTTATAAAATTTTTCTGCTTTTACCCAAAAGTAATACAATTTTAATGCGAATAGAGCGCACCTTGTGTTATACAATTGTGAAATACTTATACTATTTAATATTTAATATCAATGATATAATAGTACGAGAAGATGTTGCGTGGAATTCAAAATTTTTCAGGTTCTTTAAAACTTTTTATGTTATAATAATTAATGAAAGAAGTTGAAATATAGACAACCATTAGCAAATACATGCATAAAAAATTTTTATGCTCGAAAGGAAAGAAAGAGAATTTTATTGAAATAGCAACTAGGATAATACGAAAACTTAATATTCATATTGGAAAGTAATTGAAAGGTAATATTAAAATAAGATGTAAATTTTATATATTATGTTAAATAACACATGAGATCACATTCGACATCTATCACTCCAGCATTAACGAGGCGTCCATTTTACCTCTGCAAACCAAATTTTGAATTGCGTCAAGAAAAGCGTAAGATTATTGACAAAACTGACATAAATTTACAGTAGGGAAAACTTATATTATTATTGGTTTGCAGATAAATTTTGAAGTCATCCCTTAGTATACTGTTTTCATACTTAATCAATCATAATCCCGATCATAATTACATTGTTTTTCTTTCAATTAAAAATACCTTCCTAAATAATCTACACGTTTTATTGAGATAAATATTTTCTTGTTATTTTGATACAAACCAACACCCGAATTAAAATAAAATTTATTACTGTAGTATTATTTACATCCTTCTCTGTTTAATCAATTTGTACTTCATATTTGCGGAAACTGAAACGACGGCGACGTACAGAAAAAGGCAACTGAATAGGTGTAATTTAGCAGCTCAGTGAGATTCTTCAGAAGTTAAGATATTAAAATAATTTATTTGTCCCCACGAAACTTTTCTACCGTTCTATTTTTCTTCTTTTGCGGTTCACAGAAATCACTTTAATTTATACTTTGCGGTAGAACACTTTTTGAAAAATATTATTACTCGTCACGAATTCATTAGTTTGCTTTATTTTTTATACCAACATGTCGTTGTTAATATGGAAGAGAGTTATAATTAAGTTTCATTGTAAAGGTTTACTATTTGCTCCTATCAAACGATGCTATATTGTTTTGCTCGACATTTTGACACGTATTTGATACCTATATCAATTTCTTGTCAATGTTCAGCAGTTGTAGATTTATGTGATGCGCATACAGACCTACAATAGATTTCGTTTAAATAATATAACACCCGACAAAAACTGAATATCCTGCAAGTTTTTTCTGAAATCAAACTAATTTTCTACATCACTATATTAATTTTACATTTCTTCATATATCTTGACATTTCTCTTACTATTGTTTTAATATTAGTAAAAATTTTAATATTTTGAATCGGAGAGAAAGACAAACTTTAAGGGGAAAACTTGGAGCGAACGATTTTAAATCGTCCAATTTGACGTGAGATTGATTTGGTGTAAATCGTTCAGATTCGAAAGCAGTTTCGCTCTGATAGGCACCTCCCGCCAATTTGGAAAGACTGTTCGGTGTAAGACGTCCAACTATTTAAATAAATGAGAGCTAACGTACAATTTAGTAACTGACTGAAATAAGAACTCTGTAGTTATCTAAGTGACCCGAAGAATTTACCCTATACATTAAATCATTTTTCATCCAGCCAGTAATCTTTTACCAGTTGACATAAAATTTTATATAATGGCAAGATTATTTGTAAAAATCTTTAAAAATTTGCGAGCCAAAACAAGAAATTGCCAAGTCAAATTTATAAAAGCTTTTTAGTCGGTGGGTATTAAATCATTAATAAAATAATCTTTATTATTTGAAATTACGAACATTTTTCATGCTGAAATGGCTCACAAAAATTGAGTCAGCGCTAAGCTCATACGGTCGTTAGTTGTTTCATTATATTTTCTTAGATTTAAGTACGTACTTTTAATGTTCCACGTTTTGAATTCTTGTAATACAAAAAATATTCAACAATAATTTAATTTTAAAAATCCTGTTATAACAAAAAAAATACGAATAATTGAGATTAATAAAACTATTTAATGATTGTTTTAAAATAATTCATTAGAATTACCGAAATTATAACAGCATTACTCAACACAAAGTTAGTCAAAGATTGTCTTGAAAATGGGATACGAAAGTGTGCTGGAACATACAAGTTACAAAGGGGTGAAACTTTATATTAACAAACTACAAATTTAACCTCAAAGAGAAAATCAGCTACTACGCCATAAAACTGTGGATAACAAAGATACGTTAAACGGATGTTGTTACTTAAATAAAATAAAATGTCTGTCCACATTATTTCTGGGCTGATATACCTTAACTAATGTCTGCACTAATAGTTAGAGATTAAATTCCGAGATCTAAAAGATCTTCCTCAATAAAAAGTTATATTTCCTACAATTTATTTTGCACTACATCTTTTACAGAGCTGACACCATTTCAATTCTAATCGATTTCAACATTATGAGGGTAGTCAAAAAAGAAAACCCAATAATCTGCTTCTGTTAAAGATTCACAAGGCTAACGTAATCAGGCTAAAAGTAAGTTTAATTTGAGATGGTATTAATTTTAAAAACATTTAAATAACAATATCCACCTAACGTATTTTTAAAATGCACATTTTTAAACCTAGCTTGCTGATTTTCTCTTTGAGGTTACATTTGTAGTTTGTTAATATAGGGTTTCATCCCTTTATAACTAGTATGTTCCACCACACTAAACAATAATTTTCTCGACAATTTTGGACTAAATTTCTGCAATGTTTATATAATTCATATAAATGAATTTTTATTCTAGAAACTGAAATGAGACACTAGCTAATTTATTAAAGTGTAAGGTTCTTAGATTTTTATTAAATCAATTTATTGTAATATTTTAAAAATTTTATAGTTGATATCAAATAATGCAAATATCTGAAAACCATGAACTTTAGAGAAAATGATATTGAAATAACTTTTTCAGGCTTTCAGATTATCTTTTAAAGGCGAGACATCGACAATTGAAATCGGTCCATAAATATCGAACATATTTGATTTCTCGAATCACGACTTGACGAAATTGTTCTACGCACTCAAGCGTAACATTAGCAATATTATTTATTCTGATGAGTTAAATGAATTTCATCCGCACAAAAAGTGCCGTTTCGCACTATTTCTTAAGGTAGGCACTGAGATTAATATACCTTTTATTGACAAGTCGTTGATCTTTTTATGCTAAGGTTGCAAAATATATTTCCTTTATACTTTAAAAAGTTAGTATAATTCAATTTTATATATCTCTGTGGATATCAGTTTTAGTATTTCCGAAAAGATCCTTTAGTTTCGTAATGAAAGAGTACGTTGGATTTTCACGTTCTTATTCTTTCCTTGTTCCATGGAATATAAATCGATCAACTATAAAACATCTAGTCAACATCTTTTATACCAATCTATTACCTTTTTGCGTCTCTTTTTAGTGTATTTTTATTTTTGTAAGAAGTATAAAAGTTTGAATTTAAATGCCACTTCAGATTTCTTGCTAGAGTTAACTTATTCAAAATTTTTAAATTGTTAAGAAATTACTATTAATATTTTGGAATAAAATTAAAGTGGCAAGGCAAAGTGGAAATTATGTTATTATTATTATTCAATTAATTTGCCTTGCAGTTGCACTATACTTTATTTATCGAAGGACCAATTGCTTGTTTAATTAAATAAACAGGTAGTACCTACGGCAAATTAATTTAATTGAATGAATTTCTCTGACGAGATCTGAAATTCGGCCTGCCTCTAAATAACACTCTAGCCTAATAATGTAAATTTAGTATATATAGAAATTATAGTGGGTATTACAGTAATGTATGTAATATATTGTAATATTATAAATATACATAATAAGTAAAATTCATATAAAAATGATTCAAATCAAAAATATATCAAATTCATGTATAATGCAAAAATTATGACGATGCATATTCCAGTAGAATTATATTTAAATTCTAACTAAAACTTTTCTATTATGCATATGCACATTGTGTTAGTTATATAAATTCTTGCAGAAAATTTTGTATTCTGTCTTGCAGAAATGTAAAACTTCAGCATAAAGCTTTAAATGAATGTAACTTTTGGTATTGCTAAACAAGGTGACAAAAATTGTTTGATGTAACTGTAGGTAGTACATTGAATATGCAACAAAAATTCCTGGTTTGAATATCCGATTTTACCCAGTCTAACATCAATTCTCAACAATGATCTAATTTGAAGTTACATTTATCACATTACTACTTGAAGTATTATCGCACTCACTAGAGAAATTTTATAAATTTTCACATACAAATTTGTTGTTTTTGCCGCCAAAGATTAAAATTGCGGCATATAATGCAGAACTAAATCTTGGATAGAAATACCAAATTGATAACACTCTTGATAATACGGCAGTGATATTTTATCCTATTACGTCAGGCTTAATTAAAACTATTATTTATAACTTGTGAATAATTATTAATGGTAAATCATTTCGTGATTTGAATTTGGCGCCTTCAAAATACACGGAGAAGGCGTATCGTCTATACAGTAATAAAATAATAACAACAGTCGTTTTCAAATTTATAAAAATTTAAAAATTGTATTTCAGTAATCCAACGTTTGTTCAAATAAAGTATATATTTTTTCCGTATTACTTCATTTTATTGTGTTACAATTAATAGCACAGTGAGTGTGGCAAGGAAAGCAAAATTACACCATCAGCCCTTTCGGTTACATTTTCGAAAGGCGGTTTCACAAGGCACGATTTTATAACCAATCGATACCTGAAACCAAGAAAAAATAACAAGCTCATTCGCCAGTCAAGCTGACCCAACTAATAAATTTGTATTTTTTTTTTCAAATTTTATTTTGCATTAAAAATCATGGTTTATTCTTTTTTGCCACCACTACAGATGGGCGTGGTCTATACTTCATACAATTTACAAATATCCCTAAAAGTGCGTAAAAAAAATGTTTTTGCTTATGAGCTTCTGAATACCTTTCGGGAACGTAGAAAGTACGAAATATATAAAACATCATTACATCGGAATAAAATAAAAAGTAATGATAACTATTTTTTGCTTGTAATGATAATTTTGCAAATTATCTTAGTTTTCGTTATGTGCGAAGCATATTATACGTATTATATAAGTACTATATATAATTATTTAAAAAAATTAATACTTATATTTTTAAATTCTTGATCTGAGTATTACCAAAAATTTAAAATATACGAAATTTAAGACCTAAATATAAAAATTTCGAAACAAGGCGCCTCCTTCCTCAGTGGTACATTACTCAATTTTTAGAGTCATGATGACCTAATACAACATGATGAGTTATGAGTTACTATGACTAGTACCACATACCTACCCTTATTTTTCTATGTTAAATTTATTTATTTTCGAATAAAATGCAAATAATTATTTTGTTCATTTAATTAGTATATTTCATTACGAGATGCAACTTATTATAACTAAAAAGTTGTAAATTGATATATAATTATTTAACAAAAATAAGGGTTAAAAATTTAAATATTTAATGGTACACTCAAGTACACCAATATACCTACCTGCAGTGTACGTACTGAAGAAAAGTTCCTAAATTTGCAATAAAAGGTTTTGTAATCAAAACATCAAAATTAAAAATATTTTTTAAGCTTTAGGCTTGAACTGGCTGCTGCAAGTGATGGTTTAAAAGTTTAAAAAATAGAGCACAGTTCGTGATCCCTGGTATTAGAATTAACAATAATATATTATAACTTTAGGTGGAAATTTGTTTGTCTAAATAATGCCTAATAATACTATGATAAATTCCAAATAAGTAGGTATTCGAGATGGTATTCGCTATACCATAATATGTTTTGTTAGAACATATTATTTATCCACTCCTATAACTTAAAACATAAAAGTTATGATGGATATAAATATAAAATTATATACAGTATTTATATGAAAATTTATTTCTTTCAAGATTTATGTAATAATAATAAAAAATTAATAATATTCAAATACATTAAAACAAGCAAGAGTCGGTGTTTGGTGAGAGTATTCAGTGGGCACATTATGTGATATATCAGGGTTTGCTTTCGCATTTTGTGTGATACGACACTTACCTAGCTACCCTCGAGAGAGCAAGTTAACGAAAAGTGTACAATTGTGTAAATGTATTAATCAAGTAGATTAAAATAAATAAAAATTGTAAAGACTTTACGTTTAATTCTAAGAGACAGTAATATTACGTACAATAAATTTAAAAATAAGAAGAAATATAATAAATAACTTTTGAATAAATGTGTGACAGTAATTATCTCATTGCAATTACTTCAGGGAAATTATCGAGTGTCAAGATATCTACTCGTATTTATATGAATAACTAGGTACACTAATTATTAAAGGTGACAGTGTCAACACATTATCTCGAAATGTCTGCTTGTTTGAGTTTTAGATTTGAGACATTTGATCATTGTACCTTTTAGATAGTCAGAAAACCCTTGAAAATAATCATAAAATTTAAGACCCAAATTAACATAAATATCAAAATTATGAGCTTTAAAATTTATATCCAGTTACTCTCATATAAGCTTTCTCTTCAATTAAAATTTAAATTTTCTCAAATTTTCCATGATATAAAAACCATTTATGGATATACGAATAATATACAACACATTTTATGCATTCGGGAGATATGAAGCACAAATACTAACATAATTTACAAATAAAACTAGTTTTCCTGTATTACGTGTTGCAGTGCAGAGTATCGTGCAAAATGCAAAATATCTGATTCAATAAGCCAACCAAGCTTATGTTGAACCCAGCATACGTTAAAATTATATGCATTTTCTCGTTGTAGCATATTATTTCATATTTATTAATTTATATAATTATTATAAGAAAAGTTGTTCAAGAGAAGTTCACAAAAACGAGCCTTCAGTAAATAAATTACAATTTTTTAACATATTAAAACATCTGATAAAACATTAGTAATAAAACTGTAAACTATTATTCAAAATAATTAAAAATTATATTAATATAAGTACTTAGCTACTAATAATTAAAAAATATTGTCAGCTGCTAATAAAAATAATTTTTATATAATATTTTTAAATGATAAATTATTGTATAATATTTAGGTATAGTGTATTATTTGATTAAATTTTACAGTAGATGTATTGAGTATTCTAAAATTTATTAATATCAAACCACGTTTTATGAATTTTGTCCCTTCAATTACTTGAAAAACCAATAAAGCAGCATATTATTAGAACTTATTGCAATAATAAAACTTATATCGGTACCTACACAAATATGATTTCTAATTAACGTGTAAACTAGAAAGAAATAGTGGCTATAAAAAAATTATGGAATCAAGCTGCTGAAATAAAAATTCTGGTAGGTATTTTAAATCTTTTCAAAACAATATATTGGCCTATTATGAGTAAAAATATAACTTTCTTGGCTAGTCTGTAGAGTTGAGTAGACCTAGATAGTCAGACGATTACCGGCAACCCACAAAAAGTCACTTAAGTTCGAAATAAAACATTTTTGGTTCATAATGTAGTTCATATTTTTATGACGCTCGTTGATGATAGTAAAGTAATTTCAGAAAAGAGCGAATCATTGAGAGTGACAATTAAATGATATCAAGTCAAGTTCTTTAATATTAGAACATGCAAACTGCCATCAGTATATTTACATTTTTGATTTTAATTTATGAATCACTTCATTTTATAAAGAAGATATTTTTATTCGTACTCAAGCCCATGGGACGAAACTGGGATAGTTGGTACTTACGTTATTCATTATTCGGCTAAGTTATATTAACAATTTTATATTTAGAGTTTTTGATATTAAAACTGCCCAAGTAAGCAGAAAAAGTTACATTTATGTACTTTACTTAATGAGAAAATTTCAACTTTTGTATCATCAATTGTAATTATAGAAATAATGTAACGAATGAAATCTTAATGGTAACGAAAAATAAATTACCAGACTAAATATTGAATTTTATTATAACGAATATTAAGTAAATTAAAATGATGCCTATACCGTGTTTCGTTAAGTCTTCTATAATAAGTTTTTTGTAAAGTTTATATAACAGGTTCACCATTTCAAATCATAACAACCTAACTAATACGCAAACAAATCCTAGGAATAATTAAATAGGAATAGAAAAAATTAAAATTTAATTAACACAACTAATTTTTATAATTATTACATAATAAAGTGTTTGTAACCACTATAGCCTACTAATAAAATTAAATTAAAGAAAACAGTTACTTAAACATAAAACTGCTTAATTTTACATTTATAATAATTAACAATAGCAATTATTCTAAGCATTAACAGTGTACTTAGTTTATATATATTTCAGGAAATCATCAATTAAACTAATGCGATTACTTCTTGAAATACACAATTTAATTATCAAACTTTAATATCTACTTTTGGCATAACTGTCTTTTATTCTATTTGATTAATGAAATTTATAATACAATTTTACTTATAATATTTAATTAAGAAGTGAAAGATTGTCAAAATAATTGTGAAAGTCTTTTTTTGTTGAAGATTTTAAGAATAAGTATGCGTTGTAAAACTTAAATATAAAGAGCAATACTAAATTCAAAGAATTTTTCAATTAAAATTTTGTTTAATGAATGTAACATTTTTCATAATTAATAATAATAATTAATTAATATTTTAAAAGTAAAAGTTGAATACTCTAATAAGAAGCCAAATAATTTGTCTACAAAAAGCAGTCGATAACCTACAAAAGCGAAAAATTTATTTTACAGAGAATAAAAGACAACACGCTAACTGAGACATCAATACTGACACAGTAAAAAATTCTCAAACAAGTTTAAAACACATCTTCCAAGGAAAAACAACATTGCACACATTGCATTGTACAATGTTGACATTGTACAAATAACGCCGTACAAAGTCAATTAGAACAATCTAATATCGGACATATAGTATAAAGTGAATATGCAATGCTTTGTACAAAAATATCTGTGCAATGCCGACATTGTACAATTTCTATCATTGTGATAGAATCACAAGATGATATCATAGATGAGATAGATATCATTTCAATGATTGTCTATCATTTCGTCAATTAAAAATCACAATAATTTTTTGCGTTTAAAAATTACAAAATGACCGTGTCATTTGTAAGCTTAACGAAATTTCTTCAATGCAATTAGATTTAAGGTTTCAACACCATAAAATTTATGGTTTCTTAAGAACTCAATATTGAATAAAAAAATTTAATTTTCCTACTTCACACATTTGCAGGAATTACATAAATCTTCAGAAATAGGAAAGATATTATTTAAAAACCAAATTATGTATCATAAATAAAACTTATAAAAATGCTCAACATTATATCAAGTTATTTTACTTCTTTCAGTTTTAAAATCTCGAATCGATCTTACACATTTATATTTTATAATTTACATATTATAATATCAAGTCTTCATCATTATTTATTTTAATATTTATGACCATTAAAGCTTCAGTTCCAGTTAAACAACCACAAGAATATATTTTCTAGGTTTAAATTTTGATATTTAAATATTTTTTCAATAATTTGAAAAATATAAGATATTACTTCTAAAAAAATACAATATTGTCCAACACCAAAAAAACTCTTCTCGAAAAGATAATTATCTTTTTTACTACCTATTTATGTAATTTATTCATCTAATGTATTGCGATGTACCTATTGCACGAATTTAAAAAAAATCTTACCCTTCTAATAAAATTCCAATTTTTCAAGGTAATACTCGACTTTTTATTGCATGAAATTTTTCAGAAATTATGTTATGTAGTTTATGAACATGTGCTGACGCATTTCCTTGTTTTACGGCGGGTATTTATTACTCCAACATTTTGATTTCTTGTGCTGTTAATGTTTATTATTCGAATTGGTAATTCTTCTGCGATTATTAATTAATTCACTGTTTATTTTAAGGTTTATTTATTTTTTACTTTATTTACTGTTTATTTTAACTAATTTTCAGAATTGCAGAAAAAAAATTTATAATTAATCGAGAGACATATGTAAATTTAACAACTTATCCGCTTAATTATCTCAGTCGTAATGTCATCTTCTACGCATTTTGTTATTATTATTTTCAAAAATACTAATTTTTGAAACAAAACAATGACGCGAAATTCAATCGATGAATAAATTTAACTTTGTTATTGCACTTTGTTCTTTTTATTAAATTTTTAAATCACTTTTATTTAAAATTTTAAGCCATAATTGAATATCATTTACAGCCTTCACCATCATTAATCGCCTCCTCTCATTTAAAGATTTTGCGATCTAAAAACATTTTTATTCCTAAACAAATATGAAATGACCTCAAAATAAATCATCGGGCAAGGATTTATTTTGAAATTTTAATTACAATTTGACTTTTATTTTAAGATTAATCTATAAATTAGCATATTATTTATTTTATTTGCAAACTTTTTTTTTCATCATCGTGTGAGTAATATGAAGCAACTGAAAAATACTGTATGGGCTCGTAATTGATTAAAAAACTTTTGTAAAAAGAACACGACAATATATATAATCTTTTAAAATATATTTGAATTTATCTTTAAGAGTGAACAATATTATAATATACTCACAGCCAATAATTCAAGCGACTGCTTGTTTACGATAAAAATTTGCATGATCAGAAATATATATTTTCTAAAACAACTAAACGAGATACTAATTCCGTTCTCAGTTTTCTAAATTTAATTTTGCGTGATTATTGTAAAACTGAATTTATCAAAACTTTCAACAAACTAATGTAGACCTCGAAGTTTAAATATTACTTACAATAGGTTAGTAAAACATGTTGTGGGAAAATAAACAATTTTAGTGGAATTTTAATTGAATGATGTACTATCGATAATAACTATCGTACAACAATTTATATTAAGTGATACTACGCCAAAATACTTAAAATAAAGTAATTCTATTAGCCAACATAGTCACCATAGTCTAAAAATTTTATTCTTTTTAATTTCTTGGAAATATTTATACAACATGAATGCTTTAAATACTACTAGTTAAATTAATTACATTTTATTGATTTAATTTGTAATATTGAAAAACTATAAGCACAAACCATAATACACAAGCAAGCCTTTCTATTTCATAAATGCATATAATATTATAATCTACAGAGTAAAACATGGACAATATGGACTGTATGTGCATGAACATATTGTATTATTGTAAATGAGATCGACTTGTTGTGAATTTATGATTTTCTTAATACAAAATATATTAGTTTAATGCCAATCATGAACACCACCCCGATTGTTGATGTTTAGTAATAGTATAATACGTTACCTATATTTTAGAAATTGAACTACTTTGTAGAATATACTGAAATTCTTCAATAAAATAATTTTGAAATTGTTATTTTACTCTCACATTAAAGTAAAATGTTTACATTTCTTTGAGTTCAAAAAGTAGTTGTATTTTTAAACAGTAGTTTACTGAAATTAATCTGAAAAAACTTCTATTCCTCCTTGCTTTTAGCAATCAAAAAATTCTGTGAAAAGAAATATTTAAATCGGGGGTCTGAGGTATATAAAATGCCCCCAGTACTCACTATCTATTTGCGCTATTCTATACTAATTGTATATAATACAACGAATTATCTACGAATACATGTAATTTCAATGTTGACCTATTCCTTATAGGTTCCTAAGTGCGAAAAAGGAAGCGTAAAATTTTACAACCAAAGCATTTCAAAAGGAATCAGAATCTTTACCATTCAAATTTAGACAATTTAGAACTCGAACAAAATCTCACGTTGAAAATAATGTGTAATGCACAGTATCACAGTGGCGGATGATAAGGGCGAAGCGATATGGTACTGGTTTTCCATAACAGAATATTATATTTTAAATACATTACTATTAATTTATAAATAAGAATTTGTTAAACATTATTATTCCTAGCTGGCAATAATATTTTTAAATCTAGATAGAATTACACTTTGAACTCACATTTTTAGATTTTGCCATTTTAGTAAAATATAAGTAGGCGCCATTGCTACAATTAACTCAAAATAATTACGTATAAGTATCATTTGAATTTTAATATAAATTTGGAGAATTTACAAAAAATACAATTCGAGATAATCAAAAAATTTTGTTTCAAGTTTATAGTTTCAAGACTTACTTAGTTATAAGCTTGAATCCAATATTGAAGTCGCATATTTGATGCTATAATGTAAAATGTATTCTATAACATTAATAATGAATCTAATTTACGTGGTTGTTAAAACCTGAAATAAAATCACAAAAGCTCACGTCACCTTTACAAATCGATATTAATAAATTCCTGTCATTTAGGTTAAACATTTTCAGTGTATTTTTATAGTAGGTGAGCATAATATAATTTTTCAATTTTAATTAATTGCATGGTGATAATAGTAATTATTATACTACGATTTAATAAACCTAATAAATTGGTGTATTATTTGAAATATTTCAAATTAAAAATTAAACAGAGGTGTATTTTAGCAAATAACTGGTCACTATAAAAATATTACATAAATAACTTTAAAATTTAATTATAGGAAAATTTAAGTAAAATAAAATCAGAGACAACAAAACCTGAAGACTGAAGTTTAAAAAAAGAAAAATTTAATTTTAAAATAAGGATGAGGGGTTAGAAATAAATAAATGATGAGAACAGACAGTTTAAGACAAGTTTTCTTAATTCAATTTTTCTTAATTTGACTTTTTTTTATTTTTCTGTGTAGTTTTTATTGTATGTCTGTACTTTTACGAAGCTCTTATGAAAGCATTAATCTCATCCATCTTCTATTCTTTTAGCTCTTTCTTACTATTAGAGCTTGCTGATATTCTGTTATTGTATGTATTGTATCTTCTTACTTTTCAGGATGCAATATTGTGTGCATCTTTCTTTTAGCATTGCAGGGGTTTGCATTGTCCAATCTTTTCATGTTTACATCTTTTTTTGTTTAGTATACTCGTAACGGAAATTTTATTTAGTATAAAAATAAAATCACTACGGAAGTCGTCAAAAGTATTAATCTTTTTATTTGTTACTTCTACTTGTCCAGTTTATTCAACCGTTATAAGTTACAATAATCTACTTAACTTATTACTATTTATTTTAACTTACTCTTTAAAATTCAAATTTCCGTCACTGTAATCAACAGCGTGAATAATTTTTTGTAGTAATAAAACAAAATTTTGATATAGTTTATTATACGGTAAGTCTCACTGCTCACAGCACATTAAAAACTATACCGTATTGATGTAACGCTATGTGGTATTGCTCTAACAACTATTATCAACCGAATTGTCACATAAGATAAACCTTGGATTCTTTTTTATGATCTTGAATCGCAGTAGTTGTCTATGCAGTGGCATTTAAAAGGAGATCTATTACCAAAGAAATTTGAAGTTATGCCTTCTGCTGGAAAAGTCCTAAGAGAACTTTTCTAATTGATTATACAAATAAAAGAATCAAAAAAACACAAGAAAACAAATGATAAAATATATACTTTTACTGTAAGAAAATGCATATGTTCACAACATAAAAAATTTCTATGAATGTTGTTGAAATTGTTCAGTCAACCTACAGTTCAGATTTGGTACTAAGTATGAATATATCTATTTCAAAATTTAAAAAAAAAAAAAAATTGTGGAAGGCATTTTGACAGCAATGAATCGTTTCAGGTAGTAGTAAACGAGCATTTTACAATAAAAAAATTAATAATTTGGAGGTTTACACAAATTAATTTATAGAAATAATAAATTTATATTGACGTTTAGCACAATATTAATAACCAATATTGTTTGCAGATCTCCATCCAATATTGCGCCAATATTTAGATCATTGGTAATAATCAATAGATAAGTGGTTTAGCCCGAAATACATTAAAATACATTGTATGTAGGTATTGAAGTAAAAAATGCGAATAGTACATTGAAAACTCTTAAACAGTACAGATGCATTTTCAAACCTATTTACATCGCAAAATATCTCAACCTCAAAAAGAAAAAAGTAATGTAAATTACACAAAAGTTGAAGACTTCCACTACCTTGTCAATGACTTTACATGGAGAAAATCTGACGTCTTACCTTCCATATAATGTTAATATCTTCGTTATTAGAAGTGGGTAGTACACTTTTCTATGGATTATTTATAAAAATAAATAATAATTTACGAATAATATTAAAAATTATGAACTATAATTGAATAAATTAAAATTGCTTTTATAAAATTAAAAGTTCGTTTTAAATAAATGGCAGATTGCTGTTCAACATGTTAATTAAATTTTTAACTGACATTTAAAATTATTCAAAGATTAAATATTTTAAAATTGAGCATTTCTACATTAAATTAGAAATATATATTTTTAATGCCTGCTTCGAAATCTATCTGAAAGATAAAGAATTGAAATCGTATAACTTCTCTAAAATGCTAAAATGATTTAATGCATTCCTCGAAGTTTAAAAAATTCCAACTTGGCCTCTTTTAATAACAAAAAATAAAATATTTAGAAATTGATAAATTCTCAACACATTTTGAAATGAAGTAATTTAGGATTTTATAAACTATTAAATTAACTTTATATAATTAATTTTGATAAAATATTCAAGAGATAAAACTTTTACTCGATTTTGTAATTTAGTCGAGTTAGGCTGTAAAATTTTGTAGCAGTTAATTGTATATCGCGAAAGCAATTTCTATCGGTACGTACGTATAGAAAGAAGATTAAAGAAAACTCGTTTGTCACTTTGGGTATAAGCTCTGCGTGCCTTGCTGTCGATTTTTAACCAGGTTATGTCATAGAGAAATGCTCTCATTATTTTTGAAATTCCAGTACACGTACTGTCATTAATCATCGTGTCTTATACAGGATTAGCGTTAGTTATGATATTCTTGCTTTTTATAAAGCGCTAAAAAGGCAAATTAAACGAATATAAATTGCACTTGATTAATAATCGTGTTTATTGTTTCATGTTAATATTTTTATATTATGTATTTACTGTTTCTTGTAACGAAACTCTTTAGAAGTATAATAGTATTATTTGTTTTATAAATTTATTACGTAGAGTACAAAAAATAATATTATTATATAAGGCTGTGTGTCACAAACGCACAATTTAATAATATAACAAAAGTTTGCAAATTAAATTATAAAATTGTTTCGCTTTGTATTAAATTTTTTCGTTTGTATTGAATTATAATTTGCATTTAAATTACTAAGCAAGTGTTAAACATCAAAGATTATTTAAATTAACTTGAACTTAAATTCAACGTTACACAAGAATTATAAAACCATGGAATTGCTAAGCTTAAATTTGACAAGACCAAATTATGTTCAATGATAGATCCTTTTAAAATTATAAATGTTGAAATTTATTAGTATGAAAAGTTTTGTTGAATGCAAATTTATTATCTGAATTTTCAGCAATTTAATATTCCTTCTAAATTTTAATTTTATGTGACCATTTGATAACTTCAAAGCAGTTATTTATATTTTTCGAGTTTCATGTAGGCGTAAGCATTAAAAGAAAAGCAAATGCAAAATTTTAAAGTACCCTTAAATTTGCAGTAGGTACGCTAACATAGTATTGTCAGATTGAATACAAAAGAATGATAAAAACGAGTTCAAAGTGTTCTGACTGCTTTGTTTTATGTTATTGTCAAGAGACAAAACTACAACACACGGAACTTAATTTAATCTTGAAACGTGTGTGATTTTTTATTTTGGTTCCTGCGGAAGAGTCTCAAGACACAAGAATACGAGATAAGAAAACAAAACAAACCAATAAAATAAGTTGTTCGGAAACGACTAAACCTATTGCCGTTTGGAAGGCAAGCATCTCATCAACGATAAAATATAAATTTTTTGTTTAGAATTATTTGTTTTATGATTTGTGTTAAACTTTGTTTAAAAGTTATAAAACGTTATTACGGAAAGTTGAAACCATTGACAATAATTTTACTAGCATTTTAAAATATAAAACCCAACATATAGATTTAGTAAATTCCATTCGAAAACTTTCGGTCTGTGACAAAACTTTTTTACACTCTTTTTGATTCATTCCGGGCTTTTTAAATAACCCTGTTAATTTAGCAAGTATAAGTTTTGATAAATGTTTTGTTCGTGTTGATGGTAACTTCGACAAAAGTTGACAGATTGTGGAAAAAATTTTAAATAAATAATAATCTACTATATTAAATTCACCTCACCACTATTATCCAGAGTTGAAAAACGATATTTTTCATCAATGTGCTACTTGATCGTTTGTAAATTTAAATTGATTCGTTATTAAAGTGTTTTTGTAACTAACAAGTGAATGCGTTATACCAAACAAAGGTTTTAATTTCTAACTCAATTAAAATTTACAAAAAAAAACGACAAAACCTGTGCTCGTAGATTTTTCTAATAATGTGAAAATAATGGATATGCTGATAAAGCTTTTAAATGATTGTGCGTCTATCTAAAATAAACGTGACACGTTGACTACTAAAGGTTTATTACATGTACGTGTGACCAGTTTTATAACATTTTAGAAGATAGTTGACAGATATTTCATGCTTATAAACCATACTCGAGCTTTGTTTTATTCACTATCTTTTGATGTGATAACAGAAATGATGTTAACATAATATCTATTTACAATTGGCTTTCGAGTTATCTTTTCAATAATTATTTAACATTCCATGTTAACTGTGTGAAAGCAAAATGTACATTATAAATTATTTATATTCAAGATACCTGTTTGTAAAATATGTATTGTCAAGTTTGATAATTAATTAAGAACTTTGAAGTTTACTCCACACTTCTAAAATAATTCATTAAGATTAATAATTACACAAATAAATTGTGAGCGTAACTAAAAAATATCTTTTGAATTATTAACGTTGCTTGATTATACAGATAAATGTAAATTACAAATTTAGGGGTGCTTAAATTTTTAAATGGTTTATTTTAGTTATCTAAAAGGAGCTTCACGTATGTCGACTTCCTCTCGTTTAATCTATATAATCGCATTTATCATCAAAAAGCTTGATGAATACCTTTTGAAAAAAGGATACAGTTTTTTGAATTGACAACGTAACAAATAAATCTCCCAAACCCCTTTTAAGTTGGTCAAATATCCAGTTCTGATTTGTGTTAATCGTGTTAATTGAAAGTTTTAAAAAATGTGGTTGTTGTGATCTGATATTATTCTATGCCTTTATAGATTTACTAAGTAGGTATGTAGCATTTGAACTAAAATTTTGAAAATTTCAAATCTAAATAAATACCAAATAATACAAGATCTTGAACTTTCCAAATAGTATCATTATTTAGCAAACACGTACCTACTTAGTTCAATAAATATATTAGTTATTAATTAAATGTTCTAAAATTTAATTAATAAGTTACGACAAAGCTAGGTAGTGGAATGAAGCTGAAATTTAGTTAACACTCAATTTGCATACTAGACATCGCATACGCGTTGCTTTTGGTACTTTATTACTGCCACCACACCACCGCGTTTAAGATTTTAGTATTCCTAAAGAACTTATTTTTTTTAAATATAATTATAATTCATAAAATATTGTGAAACCTACCCGTGTAAATTTCATTTTCATTTTTTGAAAGTATAAAATTCAATATTCTTGCAATAATTACTTTTCTGGAAGAAGTCTCGGGTTCTTTTTTGTATGCACGAAATTTTATACTAATCTGTCGCTTGGGAAAAAACTTCACAAACACATAGATCTAAGCTTCAATACACTTTCAATTTATACTTCTTTTGTAATTTGCTCTGGATAATTGAAATGCAGACGGTTTCTATTACACAAAAATTTAGAACCTGTTGCTTTTTTAAGTAATAGATTTAGTAGTGATAAATCACTTTAACTACTTGTCTGTTAATAAATTTTAGCAACTGGTTTTAATTTTCTAGGTATTTACTTTTACAGAGAAATCAATAAATTTTACAAAACTACATAGCTTGCTCTTTTGAATTGGTTACACATCATGTATTCATATTCAATTTCTTTTGAAGTTGTTCTGGGTTGAATAATTTTAATTTCCCATTCCTTCGCAATGGTTTTGAAGTGAAATTTTTACTGCCGTTGTTATCTTCTGCAAATGTTCATAGTTGACCCAATAATTTAATTAGTATAGTAACTTTTACGCAACAAACTATATTATATAATAGTTCATACATAAATAATTTATGTATAGAAGACGACAAAATGAATAGGTTACATTGGCAATTGGTTACGGTGTTTACGGTTTGTTCAGTGACTAAATCAACTGTAATGGTTGATTGAGTTATTTTCTAGTTGAAATTTTATCAAACTATACTTATCTTTATTTTGTATCTTTTTGTTATATTTTCCCGTATTGTAAATATTTCTATTTATTATAATTAATTAATAAGAGAGGTTAATCCGTTAAATAAATGTAATTAATTAATAATTATATTGATTTTTGACTTCTTTGTTTTGCGACAGATTCTGATTTTTATTTTGGTTTTTTTTTTATTACGTTTATTTGTTAAAAAGAAACTAGGAGTACGATTCTTACTCATGAAACGTATGCATTCCTGACCGGACACTGTCATTTCAGCGATTTTGATTCGGCGACCCGATATTCGGCTGTCTGTTTCGGCGACAGCATTTTGGCGATTCCGATTCAACAACAGTAAATTGACAGTAAAATAGACGTGATATTATATACTTTTAGTTTATTCAATTTAGAGCCGGTCTTTTCACCTACAAGTAAAGCTCAAGTAAGTTTTAATCTACAAGTAAGTTACTTTTCGGTCTTTTCAACTACTAGTAAAATTTAGTAGCCTAGTAAATCAGCTTACTGGCTAGTAAAGTTATGAGCATCTCCGACAAGCCTGTTAATATTTATTAGCATGATAAAATTGGAAAACAAAAAAAATAGCACCACTATTATTCTGTTTTCTCAAGTTTCAAATAAAATAACGTTAACATTTTAAAAACATTTTTAAATATAATTTGTTTAGAATATAATTTTAGTGATCATTTTTATAAAAAAAAAATGTTTTTTATAATAAGTGAAGATAATGCGGAACTGTTTAGAAATCAGAAAAGATATTTTTCATTAAACGTTCAAATAGTTTAGCATAAAATTATGGATATAATTGCTCGTTGGCCAGGTTCAGCACATGATAGCAATATTTTTGATCATTCAAATTTAAAATTTAAATTTGAAAGTGCTGAAATGGGCAATAGTATACTGCTAGGTGATAGTGGTTGTCCTCCGCGACAATATTTATTAACTCCATTATCAAATCTTGAAAGTGAAGCTGAAAATTTATACAATGAAGCACAGATAAGAACAAGAACTGTGGTAGAACAAAAATGGTATTTGGAAGAGAAGGTTTCTTATTTTATCTTTGGGAATTAGATGTAAAATAGAACTTCTTCTAAATATTATTGTTGGAGTAGCTGCTTACTTCAAAATATTGCTTCTGAAGTAAACGATGCAATGCCCGAAGATGTTGAAGACGTAATTATTAGAGCCCGGATTTATAAGCACTTTAGCACTTATAATTTCAAAATAAGCGCTTTAAAAAGTTTCAAAAAACGACGACGATTCTGACAATTCAGAAACAATAATCTATGAAAATTTTCAAAATTTGTTCCATAATATACGCAGGACAACATTGAGCTACGTTCCCCACCTGTAAGCACTGGTTTAGTAAGTAGAGGTGTATCGGGAAAATTTTCTTTAATAGCTTGCACTCTTAAAAGCGCTTTTACAAAAATTCTTTTTCTATTTGAAATTAAATCATTAACTAAAGAAAATTGAAGACAAATATGTTTCAGCAACAGAGAAGAACCTATGTGTCTGACATGTACAGTTAATAAAATTTTCATAAAATACAGGTACGAATACTGGTACAGTTCTGTACCAGTTTTAATCGTGTACTCCATCGGTCATAAAAAAAACATTAAAACAAGCTCTAATAAGCAGTAACGTGCGTTTTAAGCAAAATCTTAAGAAAAAAGCAAAGAAAGCACCATCACCATTAGGTCAAATCAATGCAATTTTAGTGCATTATAAAATACTGACAATAAAAAACATTTCTATGCAGAAATAAAATAACTGAAATATTTAAAATTTTACATTTACATTAATTTTAAATAAAAAAATGAAAAAATTTTAATATCAATCACTTTTATGGTTAAGTTAATCTGAGGTATTAGTTCAAATTGCTCTAAATTTTAGTTTTAAATAAATATAATACCAACCGTACTATACTTTAAGTAGTTACCGGTTACTAACCGGTACTAACCGGTAGTTAGTTAGTTGTATAAAATTCGATGAAAAGACCGAACTGACTTAATCAACCATTAAAAAGCTCAAGTAAACGTCCAGTAACTACTTGACGTATAATTAAAATATGAAAAGATCGGCCCTTATACTTCTAAATTTAAAATCTAAATGTACAAAGAAACCTTAGTACAGACGACTATGGCTTTTCGAACTTGTACTTAAAAACCCTTCATTAAAAGCTGGTTATCTTTTTACCTCCCTTAAGTGGATCCTTTCTTTTGTTTTTTTTCTCTTTTTCAATAATATATATTGTATTAATCTTTCCCCAATTTGTTTAATTGTTTAAAAAGTAAGGTGGGGTGGGGTAAGAGCGTTTTTGGAATAAGTGCGACTCATGCCATTATTTTATATTAGCACTTTTATTTAGCCCATATCTCCTACTATGATATAGGTGACAAAGACTAAAGACAAACTTTTAAAGTTGATGTAATCAACTATACGCTCTAGCTCTATTACGCTTTATTATTAGTTTAAATACGAAATTGGAATCAATATCGCACTTACTCCAGTCTACAGGGCTAGTGCGACCCACTGACCAAAAAATTTCAAAAAGCTATATTGAAGTTCGTATGACTGAAATTTTCTTCAATTTAGAGCATGAGACTCCTAATAGTACGTATATTATTATGCTAATTTTGAAAATCCGAAGACTGAAAACAAAAATTTTTTAGTATACTTATGCTTCAATTAAGCATTTTTTGGGTCGCAGTTACCCCACCTTACCTTATGTATATTATGATATCTGTGATGTACATATGTAAATAAATATTTAATTAAAAGTAAAAAATAATCTTTTTTATATTTCTAATAAATTTTAACACTTAAATAAATTTCCCGTCGCCGAATCGACGTCGTCGAATTTTCTGTTGCCGAATGGGAATCGCTGAAATACCGGTGCTGAATTGGAATCTCCGAAACTAAGGATAGCCGAATTTCGGATCGCTGAATATACAATGCCGAATCGTTTTCGCCGAAACAACGTGTACCGTTCCTGACTTCATAGCATAGAGAATAGTAGTTTATTTGATTTCTTTAGAAAATAAGTCGTTATTGATAGAGCGTGATATTTACAAAACGATGCGTCGAGTCGTGAGTTTGATAATCATCCAAATACAATAGTAGGAATAGTTTATACAGGTGTAATTTGCAAAAATTTATTTTCAACCGCATTTGTTTTAAATTGATGACTTATATTAAACGTTTTAATAATGATGATAAGTCTAAATTCTTTTATGTATGATCATCTCCGTGCTTCGGAGAGCATGTAAAGTCGCATGTCCTTCTGGGTTGAGCCTAGCAAGCTGCCTCGAATACTATAAAAAAATATGCTCACAGCACGAATAGTGACTTCGGAACATCGCTAAAGTTGCTGTTAGTAAAAACACAGATCGCAGACCTAACGAAAAAAGAAGAAGCAGAAAACCTATATTTAAATTGTTGTTTCCCACTTTATATTATTTAATTATTAAATTAAGGTGATCAAGCTATTTCAGTTAACGAATTTATAGTGAAAGTTAAAATATAATATTTCATCAATATTTTTTTATTAGTCTATTGTCAAGTTAAAAATGTTAAAGTCTACTACTGTCAAAACTGTCAACGTTTTATTTAACAAGTAATATCAATAATTGTTTGTTTCTTTAATTAAAAATAAATATAGGTACTAATAAAATCGCTGTTTGCACTAGTCTAGTCACATATGCACTGTTTTATTAAAAAATAATTCGAGAAAAATTTAAATTTGTTTAGAATTTATTTATTTAAATTACCGCATAATTTATGAAGTAATTTATTGGTTTATTTTTATTAATTTCATATTTAGTGCATACTTTAATTTTAATAATTTAATAAACTGAAATTTATTTATGTCTTTGCTTAATATCTCTTGACAGGGAGAAGGTCTATCCATATTGTTCAAATTGAATTTAATATTAGTTGTTAACCTACGTCAAATGGTTGATACAACTATTGCAGTAAAATTTGACTTAAGTGGAATAAATGCTTATAGCATAGTATCTTGTTGAACATTAGGTAATTAGTATGTCTGTCTTTCACTTACTTATAAAAATATTGATAAATTAATATAATAATAAATTGTACCGCTCTAAAGAACGAGCAGCGTAAATTTTCGTAGAGCTAAAGCTTGAAGAATAGCATCCCATGGGCGTCCACTTATTTTTAAGGTGTTTTTTGCAAGATGCAGTGTTAATATTTTTGTTTCTACTTGATCCTTTCGAACATCCTAATACATTTCTCAAAAAAATAAGTATTTGTTGTCACTAAGATTTTCCTGCTTCAAACCTCTGACGGTTTATTAAGCTTAGGGCTTATGTAAAATATTTTATAAAATATGGTTTTGATTTTATTGCGTTATATAAATTTCATGCTGTTTTACAGTATCTAGCAAAAACTTTAAATCTATGGACGTTAGACATTTCAAATTATTATAAATATTTTGTACCTTCCTATGAATTTTGAAAATAAATTCATTCTAAAAGTGATGATTTCTATACATATGGAAATTTCATTGGAAGCTGACTACCTATTATACTCAGTATTTCTCTGACTATATTTTCTAACCGCTAAAAATATTTTGGTCATATCATTTAAAAATATAGAAATTTCCAACTACACACTAAGTATGATTCTTTTACAGAAGCACATTCGTATTTACAAAATATATGCAAAATAGCAAGCAAACATAATTGATCGCTGAGAAGTGCGGTGGGCTAATCCGAAACTGCTTATACTGATGCCGGTGCCTAAAAGTACTCCCCACGGAAGTAAATATTTAATTAATGTCATACTAAAATTATTTAACAAAAAAAGTTTTACAATTGGGATTTAACAATTTACGGCGATATAATGTAACATTTTTTAAAAATTAAATACATTATTTTTAAGTTAATTTAAATAAAACAATTGCTATCAAACAACTGCTGATACTAAGATACATACTCGGTTCGAATTTAGAAAATAATTAAAATTGTCTATGGCTGTGTTCGTGCTTCAGCGTGCACGTAAAGCGGATGGTCTCCAGCCGTTAATAATATTATGCTATTTTATCATTAATAGAATATGTTACATTATATATTATAATATAATGTGCTATAATAATATAATGAATTATATTGTCCGATGATATATATATAAACTTTGTTACATTGCGAAAATTTTTAATTAAATTTTAACATACGTATTATAGCATAATATTAACATAATATTATTAGCGAATTCTTTTATTATAATGAAAGAATATACTACATTTTTACTAAAAATAATTTTTAAAATTTTAAAATAAGAATTTAACGACGCCACGTTTTAAATTTTGCGAGTTTTACATTGTAAATCTGATAGGTACAAACTTTATGGACGAAAAGATTGTAGTTAGTGACAGACTTGCACTTGTGCTGTTAGCAATATAACACAGCATAAAACTGTAGTAATTTATAAAATTGTAAATTTAATTGAAAATTAGAGCAAAAGTTAAAATTGTAATGTTTTTGAAGTGGAAAAAAATGTATGAGTAGTAAAAATTGTAAAAGCACAACCTAAAAATGCTGGAAAATAATAAAAAATAATTAAAAAAAAAATTTTAAACTAGAAAAATTGTTTAATTATAGAGAATCGTAAAGCAGAAAACCGTAATATTACAAAATATTGTAAAATAATATAAATATCAAATAAACCATAAATGTTTAGACTTGCAAATGAATAAGAAGTTCAAATCAAAATGTTTTTAATGCTATAGTGTATTAAAAACGCACCAATAGTTACGCAAAAATGATTTTCGACAAAAAAGGTACTTAAACTAAAATTTAATAAGATAAAAACTTTTGAAAATCACCAGTATTTATATAGATATTTAATTTAAGATTTAAAAATATCAGCGCTACTGATCTGTGAGCTCAGGAATTTAATACCTCAAATATATTACTAGTGGGTTGCGAAAGAAACGCGAAAAAATTTATTTTTAAAGATTGAATTCACAACTGCGACATAGTAATACACAACTCTAATTACTAGCCTACGACCGCGTTGTATTGTTTTATATTAATAGTTAATATGCAATGTCACAAATAAAATAGTTTTTTTTAATAAAACTAATAATTATTAATAAGATATTTTAAATGATTACAACTATCATTAGAATATTTATTTTAATAAACATTTTTGCTTTTTGTAGGCTACTGTTAAGTTTTCATATTTTGTTCTTTTATTTCTAGTTTTATATCGAAATAATATACCCAATTGCATATTCAGTAGCATTAATTACAAAGCATTGTACATAACATTATGTATTTGGCAAAATAAGTTAGATTCATAAATAGAATTTGTTGATTATTAAGCTTTTATATTTGAGATTCTTTATTAATTACACATTTTTTAAATCATTCGGATAAGTTAAATATTTATTACTTATTTAATATTAACGCAGGTATAATAATATATTGAATTTGTGTACAATGTACATAGTTAAATTTTTAGGATATTTTATCGGTTAACGAATGCACTCTCCATCAATGAATAATTAAAAAATAAACCGTAAATGGTTTTTAAATTTTAAATTGGCTTGTTTCCGGTGAAAACTTGATTAATATGCAGCAGTGTTGTACTACGTGTGTGTATATATTTACACTCTATAGAAATTCGGCTACAAAGTGGCAGTTACCATGGATACACAAGAGGCGACCGCAGTATTTCTAACTTCACCTGGTGCCCCCTGTACTAACGAATCTAAGTATGTCGTTTGAATTGATTCAGTTCTGAAAATCGCAAGTTATATCACTATAATTATTGTAATGAACAATTCGATTAACTTTTAATTTCATAAAGTACTCAATAAAATATTTATTACTTTGGCATAGGAAATATTATTTTTAAGATTATAATTTCCAGGATTGTACAAAAATTAAAACTAGTTATTATCAACAGCGAAATGTCTACTTATGCAATAAAAACAAAATTGAATATCTTATTGAAATATCGTATAAAATAAAAGATTGAATTTGGGTTTCCCCAAATTCTAGTTTTCAGGTTACAAAAATAATGTTTCTATGAGTAAATTGGAATTTGTTTCCATATTTAAAAATTTAAAACTTTAAAAATTGTTGCACACTAGAACTTATTTAAATTTTTGTTATTTTCTAAAAATAAATTTTATAAAAGCACTGCATGGTGCTCTTAAAAACTGCTATTTACTGCCATATAAAATGTTAATTTTTTCGATATATCGGAAAAGGTATTTCGATTTGATAAATGTCGCACATGGGGTATAAACATGTAAATCCTACTTTAGACTATATGGATTCACTAGGAAGTGAAAATAATATGATAAGTAGGTATTTATAAATATGTTTATAGTATTTTATTTTATTTAAAAAAAAGCAACAAAACTTTTAATTAATAAGCTTTATATGCAAATGTGCATAGAGTTTTGGTTATTTAAATTTTTTCAATTGAATTTTTTATATTTATAATTTTATTTTTAGGTAAGTATGTATTCTAGATATAGTACAAAAAAGATTAAAGCAAAACAAAAAAAAATTTAATTTTAGGGTACCATTTTGTATATTATGTATAGACGTAGAATCTACATGGCAAAACCTATTTCTATCATTAAATTTTAGTCGTTGGAGTATGTAGCAGAGAAAACGGCCGTAGATGCAGAAACAAAAGACAATCAAAAAGATATTGTTTTTACGATTAATTTTGGAGTAAATGAAAAATTTAAATTTAAATTCAAATATAAATTCGCATTTCTTACATTCGGAAAAAGTATTAAAATTCTCATAACGTACATATTTAATTTTGTAATCAAAGAAAAAGGTGGGTAATATAAAATTTATATATATAATTATTAAATAGAGTTTTGATTGATTGACTCTAATTTATAACAATATAAATCTACGTTGTCAAAATTTGTGAAAATTACTCGGAAATTTAGATTGATGTTGGCAAAAATAAAAGAAAATAGAAATATTGCTACGATTTTTAGTATAAATACAAAAATATTCAACGATGATGTTAGGAAATTGTTACAATAATATTATGAAAGTATTGTTTAAAAACTTGAAATGTATAACAGCATAAATGTATGATATTAATTTTAAATGAATGTTACCACGATATGATGTGTTGGGAATTGGTAAAGTTTGTTATACATTGTTTTAAAGTTTAACACAATTGTATTTAACTTTTAATGTGTATTGTCAAGTTCTTTAGTAATTAAACTATTAACTTATGAAATTACAAGTAACTTTTGGTTGAAGCCATTTAAGTTTTATTTTGACATATCAAAGTATTTCAACATACCTAGAGTAGATATAGTGAAGTTACGTTGTGTTAAATAATTACAGAAGACACATATCAAAAGTGACTACAGGTTAAATTCGCATTATAACATGTACGTATACAAAGATGATATTACCAACCCTATATCGCCTAACAAATTCAAAATTAATTTTACATAATTACTATTTCCAAGTTTGCGACATTGTCGATGTTTCTGTTGATAATGTACCACTAAAACTTACATTACTCCTTAATAACAACTTAGGGGAAATAAGTAAATGAAAATTAGATGTATTTAGCTAAACAAATTAAACTTTAGTAAGATGTGACCCTATGCTTGTGTCTTATTAATGTAAAATACCAGTTGGTAGCTAACGCTAAGCCCTAAATTATTGCACTGCGAGTTTATTCCGAATTGATACACAAGAAGGTAGGTTCGCATAACAGAAGTATGAAAATAAAACTCATAATTTATTTTAAAGGAAACGTGTTTTTATAACACCCGTTTAGGGATATATTCTGTGCAAAAATTATTAATTAAAAAAATGTGTTGAAAATTGCAAATAATTTCTATAACTATTAGTTTCATCTATTAATTATTTTGCAAAACTTTTGTCCAATCGCTTACCTTAAGAAAGTAATTTTATAATATAAATCATTATTTCTATAAATTAGTGTCTTGTTTACTAGAAGTAAGTGCTTTATAAGAAACAGCTTATTTTGTCTCTTCAAGCTATAAATTGTTAACTTCTATATTTACAGCACACAACAGCTTTAAACGGCTATATTTTAGTTTACACAATTCTTAAAGTTTAGTTTGAACAAAGCTTTTCTAATAGGAATAAATTGCTATAACTATTTATCATACATAGTTATTCCTTTTTATTAGCAATTATTTTAACGATGTGGAATTGTGACACATTTAATATTTTTACAAAAATTCACTTCATTAAAATCTGTCACAGTTAAATAGTTTTACCAAGTTTTAAGTTGCCATGCTGTCGAGTGAAATAAAAATTTAGTTTATCGTGAAGTTAATGAGATCGAACAAACTTACATTACTTACTTGTAGGTTTGCGCAACAACTTGAATCTAAGTAAGATTTGGTTCAGACAAAATGTCAAGATAGTAATTAATGAGCAAAATTTTAAATCCCGAGCTACACTTATAGTCATTTATCACCTTGTGTAGAACTAACGAACGACGACGAGATGAATGATACTGCATGTGTTTCAGAAGACGCTAACAAAATATTCAGTACATAAATAATATACATTAATAAATAAAAATTTAATTATAGTTTGCGTACTTATATAACTTTAATATTCGTTAAAAATTGTCAAGTTTTAAATAAATTTTAAATAATTTATAATATGATCCTAATGCAAGATTTGGCATCTTGGATTTAAAATGATTTAGAATCTTCTAGTTTCTATATATTTTACCATCACCTAAATTCAGCAAATATAATAATTGTAAATATAATTATAATTTAAAAGAACATACCAAAACTACTTACTAGTTTTTAAAAAGTTTAATTTGCGAGAATATAATATATTTACTACATACTCTTTTAAATATTTAAATTTATAATAATTAAAATTTATTATTTTTGATAATTCTTACTTATTAATTATGATTATGATATGAGTTATATTTAGAAACACTCATTCCAATTCTGGATATAACACATTATTATAACTTTAATGGAAATTCAATAATCAAACCACTAAGTACTAAAAGTAATTTACTTTGACTGTTAGTGGGACTAGCTTTAGCTGTTGATGTCTAAAGTTAAGTTTCCTAGATTATAGTTGAAGAATTCCTTTAAGATACATTTTTGCTTATGTCAACAAAAAATTAACAAATTTTCAGATTGATATTTTAATTTTGATCTTGATATTAACTAATAAAAATAATGGTTTCTCTTAATTCTTAGTTAGAACAATTGAAAAGATGATTTCTTTATAATTGAAAAGATGATTTACGTTTTGAAACAATAAAAAACTAATTTAGTTTAAAGTAATTAAAGTCCTGTCAAAATAAATAAGTTAAGAAATAACAAAGAAAATAAAAAATAACAGCAGTAATTTTGTAAGTGCAAACGCCACTAATTAGTTTTCATTGCGTTAAAAGACAAATAGTTTTTCAAGCGTCCGTTTAAGGGTTAATGAATAGTGAGTTCTATTTTTTATTATCAAGGCAATTAATTTTGTTAAAACATTTAACTTAATTGGTTTTCGGTTTGAAAACATTGTAAAAACTCAAATATGGATTTTATACAATATTAGTAATAAAAAACATATTTGTTATTTTTACCGTATTTTTCGACATATTATAAAATTAAATTTTGTTAAATCTCATGGCTATAATATTTCACATGCTTAAAATAAAAGTTATAAATGTAATAAAGTTGTACAGATTTTAACCACTTTAATTCTTCAATTCCCAATGCATAAATAATCTAAAGGTAAATAAAAAAGGTATCACTTTGGTTTATTTATTTTACTAGATATCGCCGATGTATATACATAGAGTTAATATAAATGAAAATAGAATTTCATTACCTAGACCACACTAGATTATCTACCAGAAGCAATTGTCTCTAGAAATCCATTATAAACAAGATTATTCTTTGCGTTAGCTGTTTACCTTCTCGCGATAATTGAGTTTTCTTGTTTTCCATTTTATAGGAAACATAAAGACATCGAATATAGTATAGCATAACTACCTACTCATAAATATAAATAATTTTGGTTCGTGCGAGATAATAATATAATATATAATACAACTTTAAGTAAATATTCAATGATCATAAGTAGGTTAGTAATTCGGTCTGGTATAACTTATAAAAATATAAGTTAAAAAAAATTGATACAATCATAATATTTGCTTGTTAATTAATAAACAACTTACTTAGTCGTAACTTATAAAATATGCACAAAATAAAATATTAAACAAAAAAATAAGCACGTAAAGATTATAGGATATAGTGGAATATCAATAAAACCACCAGTTCAATCATTGCTTTTATATTAATTATAAATATTGATAAAATAAAATTCATTTTATTTTTTTACTACAAAAATGATATAGCTTTTTCTGGTAGCTATTAGTAGCTATTAGTAAAATTTAATATACATAATAAGTATGTATTATATCGTTGTAGCTTCACGAATTTCAATTTGAGCAATTAATTTTTAATTAATTGTAATACTCCTATTATATTATTTCTGTAGCACGGAAACCAAAAACTTAATTTTCGTAAATGTTGAAATTTTGTAGTTAGAAATTAAAACTGTGAACAATATCAATATTCTATACCTTATGAATTTGTGTACATTTTTAATTTGCTTTATTTAAGATGACAAAGTTCATATTTTGTATAATTATATAACCCCGTATATAAAGGTTTATTCCGTTGTTAATTGTCGTTATTGTAACAATGGGAAGAACAAAAGCCACCGGATTATTATGGTTATGTTATTACGAATAGCAAATTAAAACTAGAGTTTTGCTTTTAAGAAGTCTGCTGCACAGGAAGACTACGGCGTAATCGTATAATCTATTTGTCCAGTTAGTTTGCTGGTGTTTTATATTACTGATATAAAAGCTGCTTAGGAAATTAAACAATAATTTAGAAGATTTTTTGTGTACTAAAAACAAACAACAATAATAAGAATCTACTGTTCAAGCAATCCGCGAAACATCCAATTAAATCATTATTTGCAATAAAATTCGTTAATGAAAACTTAACCTTTGAAAGCACTATAATAAACTCCTAAATGCACGATTTTTTCCCTAAATTTAATGATTTGTTGTATTTTACTAGCATTTGCTACAGTTCAAACAAACTATTATTAATTGTCTGCAGTATACCCAGGATAATAATGTACTGCATGAGGATGTTGTAGAACATAAACGGTACAAGACCCAGATTTCCAAATTTCCATGTTTTTTTTTTAAGAATATTTACTCTCGGGATAAAAGTTCTACTTTAGTCCCTAGGTGTACTATGATAGTATACTATTTCCTACTACTATAAAAAATATTGACCAAAGTTGTTTGCGTTGTTATGTGTAGAATTACTGTGTATATCAAGTTATATATTTTATATTTAGTTTATATTTAATTTCCGTGAGAACATAAAGAAACTTCAAGGAAAACACGGAATAATTGAATTTTAAGCTATAATAGAGCAAAATATTTTTCAATATCATTATAACAGAAATAAATGAATGGCACTCTACTACTTTAATAAATTAATTATGACTTAATTTTAATCATCAATATTTCAAAGTGCTATTATTAAATTTGTAATTAAATGATTGTGTTTTCAAGTTTTAACTCTTCTGCCAACGATGGATGTTTGAGGTTAAAACGTCTATTAGTTTATTAAATCTTTATTTCTTTTTTTATACTTTATTACCTGTTTAACAATACAATTTGTTTCTCACAGTAACGTTAATATTATTATATTATATTATTGGAATAAGTAACTTCCATGAATACTAATTTAGTTATTCAAATTTAGGTACTCAATAAATATCTATTGGCAGTCTTTTTATGCAGTATGAATGTTTTCGTCATCTATTTCTTGTTATATGTATAAACATATAGTTGATCTTTTGATGTACACGTGGTTGGTCTGCATGTGCAATTCTTCATGTAGTGGCTCGTTACGATTTAACCATGAGACACATTGATATTCGGAAAACTCTATTTTGGAAAACCTAAATCTTTTTAATTTTGTTGCAGCAGCATTTCTTCATACTTCCCTTCCATACATCAAGAGGGGACCTATTAGTCTTTTGTAATGCATTAACGCGCGCTTGTCTCGTAAAGATGATTTCCGATTTAAGGTAGGATATAAATGAGCTAGTCTTGCGTACATAGATCTGCTGTAGTTTTGCATTAATATGATATTTACATATTAAGCGGCAGTTTAGGTAAACATCCAAATATTTCACTACTCAATCCTTGGGGCTCCATTTAATTTCTTTATTATTAATATTTATTTTTGACGATTCTTCAATTTGCTTTAATGTGAATATTTTTACTTCGCCTTTGGTTTCATTTAATTTAATGCTAGATTGTGTGAATCACTCGCATAAGATGTTTATTGCGGATTGCAGCTTTATAATTACTTCGAGAAGAGACCAGTCTTGAGTAATTACTGCAGTATCGTCTGCAAACATTGTGAGGTCCATGTTAATTTGTGGTACGTCATTCATAAAGATATTGAAGCATATTATATTCAAAATGGTATTTAGCAAAATTCTAAGTAGAAAAGACTTTCGACGTGAGATAAAGAAAATCTTTTTAATTAAAATGACAGACAGTTATTATGACTAAAATAAAAGACCAGTTGGTAGGTCATATTTTTGATGCTTCTATAAATCCGTTTATCCGGTGTAGAATATGGTAGATTTGTTGATGTCAACAATTTTATCAAGTTGAAATCTACGCTATATTTTCTGCAGAATTTTAAATCGTTACTTTATAAAATTTGGATTACAGCATGGTGAGGGTTTAGAAATGTATGGAGAACATAATTAAACCTACATAGATACTCGCAGAACTACAAATTATGTATGTACGTATAAAAAATATATTTCTTTATCAGGTCTTTGTAGTTTTGTTGTATTTTGGAAGAAGTGGTTTGTTGTTTTGTATCTTATAATTTGGCTTGAAATTTTGGTAGTGGAAAATTTCTTAACCAATTTAAGATTTGATATATGAAAGACTTTGATTAGCAATTTATTGTAGTTTTATGCGACGGGTAAAACGCAACATTGATCTTTCTTTTACTTTCTCACTTTCGCATACAATTAAAGTACATATTTGCACTCATTGTCGAAACACAATGATACCTATCAAGATATCAAGTCAAATGAGCTTGAGAATAGATCCCCTAGAAATGTTAATTATTTTGATATACAGAATTGTTTGCAATTTTTTTGAAGTATGTGTACACAATTTTTGGTCAAAGTTTACTCTCACAAATTTTTTAATTTATTTGAATTTTATTGGGTTCTAAATATTGGAAAAATGCAATAATTGAAATGAAAAGTGAATTATTTCAGACTAAAGTTATTTGAATATTATCTCTATTAATTACCGATTTTATTAAATAAATTTAACAAATTATCCTAAATTATACACTAGAATATTATTTTTATTTTGATACTAGTTTTAAAAACTTTGATTTAAATTTAGTTCTTACTTTGTCTGCATGTGCTACTGATGATTTCTGTTTATTGCCAAGATGTAGTAGGTACATGTGTTGTCGCTATTGTCTCAAATTATATACGTATTCTCATAGACACGATTTTAACAGGTAAGTTTGTTTATATAACATCAAACTATATAAATTAATCTAATTCATCCTTTTACTATCGAATTTTACTAATTATATCTACTTTCTCAAGTAACTAACAAATTATTCAATTTTCACGTATTAATTTGTACAAATCTGTTTAATTCCAGGAATGCATACATTATTGTAATATCTAGAATTAAAAACATAAAATAACTTTCAATAAAACATCAACCGTATCACTTTTACTTTTAACAAACTACAGCTTTTATGTAAGATCAACTTTATTATGTCCGTTCAAAAACCACAGCAGTAGATTAGTGTGTTCGGCTATTTGAGTTATAGAGCGGAAATTTTAGATTAGATTTTCGGACTTGACAAAATCTCTTAGCTTAGCCTTTCAGTGTGCATGAATTGGTTCTATATTTACATAATTGTGGTCAATTGATAAAACGTTAAGGTAAAAAAAATTACATCCGTTTACCTGAGCGATCTCTTTCGATCTTCTCACTTCAAAGTTCTTAACTCAAGCAGCTCTCCATCGAAACATTTTTCTGTCAGGCAAATTTAAATTTTTGTACTTTTATACCTACATGAAATCAGGTAAGTGTTTTTTTCAATTTAATTCATTGCACTTATCTTGGAAATTTTTAACATCAATCAAACTTATTAATTTAAGCGTATCAATTTTTCTACTTCATCCCTAATTTACAACATTAAAAATTTTATTTACATTTTACATAATTAATATTCATATCTCATTCTACTCTCTATGATTTTTATACACATTTATTGTGGCAATCTATAATTCAACACGTATTTATTACTAGATTCTTTCAAATTCAATGCAATGATGTAATCTGGTATCAACTTATTGAAATCAAATAACCAACTTTTGCATACATAAGTTAAAATTTTTTCAACCTTTTAAACATTTTTAATCTAATAAATTTAAATATAAGTGATGTTATAAATTTAATACAAATTTAGGCAATGCAATCTATATAATGTAATTTACCTAAAACAAAACATTATAATCCCGACATGCTAGAGATCTCTAAAGATTAAGCTTGACCTGTAACGTTTGCAGAAAGTTATCAACACTCGAAAAATGGTGAACATTAAATGTAAGGAGCGGTTTTTACGTTATAGACCAAGAAAAGTTTGGATACTCTATATAATTTAAAAAATCAAATTAAATGAAAGCAAGCTGAACAAAAAAAATGACAAAAAAATTTTTAACCGGATTTAAAAATGTAGTAAATACAACACATTGAAATATTTACAAATATCAACGTTAATGCAATTTTTTGTTTTAAAAACATGATTAAGTATGTGAATTGCAATTGAACTACTTTATTATACTTTGGTGTGACATTCGCTCTTTTATATGCTATGTTAAAACCACATTTTTTGAATTTCGGCATTGTGGTTTATAGAGAGTAAATTAGAGAAACCCGCAGAACATAAATGTAATTATTACACATTACAAGTATGTATAATATTATTCTAATTTTAGAATTGCATGTAATTCCTAAAGAGCATTTGTATTATTGCGGTGCGAGTATGTTCTAAAATGTCTAAAATATACTAAAAGCTAATATGCGAATGTAAGTTTGCAAGTACGTAATATATAAGTATATAATTATTAATTAGATATTATTATTTGTATAATATTAAATTATATCAGTATCTAGTTAGTTGTTCTACTGTTTCGGTTCTGATTATCATAAAATGATTTGATATAATAAATAAATTTTATTTAATTTTTTATGAAAATAATATTGCTCTCAAAAAACTAAAGTTGGCGACAAGCTAAAATGAAGAGATTTAAAATAATATTTGAAACAATCAAGAATTAGTATTTAACGAAAAAATCTCTTAAATTGTCATCGTTAGTGTTTTCTTTACTACTTATTAATTGCCTTTTAACATTTAAGTGGCACCAAATAAAGATAAAGATATTGCAAGAGTAATACTTAAAGTAGAATTTATTGGAAAGTAACAAATACTGACTTACTGTTCAAGTTTATAAGTTTTATAATATAAAAACCACTGAAAAAATGTCTGATAGTTTTGTGAAATTTAAACAAATAATAAACATTAATCTAATGAATATAATATCACAAAAATTTTTTGAGAAATGATTAATATAAGCAATGCACTTTGAGAAATATAATATTTAGTTACAAATTTAAAAAACGACACGCAAGGTGAAAAGTAAAGACTAATGAAAATAGTTCTTGAAAAAGAAAAAATGTAATTCCACTAACTAGCTTTTCATATTCTAAATCTCAATTCCATTTTCACTTTGTATAAATAATACTACTAGTCGCTGGAACTACTGTATCTAAACATGTTTAGGGTCCAGGCTGCGTTTTATAGCACTCATATTTACATGTATTTTATTGCAGCTCCCCGACTAGTTGCATTTATAAAGAGTGGAAACGGAATTATGATTTGAGTATGAAAAGCTAATTAGTGGAATTATTTTCTTTCTTTTTGAAGAGTATTTTTTATTACTGTTTGCTTTTTACATCGCTTATAATAGGATATATTAAAATTTAAAATTTTATTTTGTTTTATTGATTTTTAAATGAATGTACAAACTTTGTAATCCCTGTGAGCCAGACTAATCTAGCTTTTATAAAAGTTACATTATGTAATTTAGTTATGATGTTCTGAAGTTATGATGAAACAGACAAATACACAAGTATATAAACATACAAAACTAACATCACACCCTAAATGCATTTACCCGCTTCGTTCCGCTGGAGGTAAAATGAAACTTTATTTAAAATGTAACTTCCAAGTTTCAGAAAAATTAAATATGGTTATTTAACAGTAAAAAAATTTTAATTTATATTTGTTTTAATTTATAAGCTGTTCAACAAAGCTTGCCATAAATACGGAACAATTAAAACGTTTTAGAAGACGTACCTATAGTTTAACGTGGAATTAATGAAACTACTACGCAGGTAATTCTAGTATAACTAGATTTAAATTCAAAGTCACTACATCTTGTGATTTTTCAGAATTGTTATTATTTTCTACCTACTTATACCTATGTACAGCTTATTTGTTATGTTATTTGCTATCACCGGATGATATATCAAATTTACAAAAACCGAATTTAGTAAATACTTCTATCTCAAAATGTAACAAAAATTTCGTTTTTAGTACTTTAATATTAATACTTAGAGCTGATTAGGTTTTGGTTAAAATCGGTTCAAGGAAACTAACAAAAATAATTATTTTCGGTTTTCTTTAAATATTATTTTTTATTTTTTTTTATTTTAAATAAAAATTAAATCAAATAGTTTTTAAATTATTTTTAAAAATTAGTCAAGTAGATATAACCACATCGGATATTTTTTTATGAACTTAATTAACAAGCTTTTGCTTTATTATAAAAACTCCAAGATTAAATAGAAATATTATTATACACGCTTTTTATTAACAAAATTTTTATTCAATTTTTTTATAGCAACGTTCGTGTCTCTCACAGTATGATTGAGAATCTGTAACGTCCAAAATCCATTAAAATTCGTATAACGTATCCAATGACAAGTTGGTGTTCAATTCGTTGTGTAATTGCTTAAAATAATGTGAAAACTGGTGCAGCTAAAATTAATAAAAGCAAGTTCAATGGTTAAAATTCAAGGAATATAAAGGTAATCAGTCTACTTACAGACTAATGACTACAGTTAAAATACAAAGTGTAACACTAATAGACTAATTAATGGTTCATTTGTGGTTTAACTTGTGTAGTTAAAACAATTAAATTGATTTTCTTATTTTCATTAAAAACTTACTTTACGTAGTCTTGGAGTGGGTAAGAAATCTCCTAACAATATAATTAAATTTATTAATTAAAAATATCGCCCTTAATTTTCTATAAAGATTATAAAATTCAATTACATTTTTTTAATAGTTGCTTTAGTAATTAATTTTTTTAGTTCAACTTAGTAGACAATATTTACTCTACTAGTTAAGAGAAAATCGAACATACATAACTAACTAAATCAGAGACAATAATCTCAAATTCTCTTGGATTAAAAGACATAAAGACGGAACTTCTTAGGTAATAGCAAAGATTTCTGTTCAGAACACTAGCACATTTGTGTAAATCATTGCTTGGTTAAGTATCACTTCAACGTGACTGTTTTCTATTTTTCAAGTTTTTTTCTGTTTGAGAGGACATTACTGGGTATTGAATAACATATCCGAGTTACGAATGTTACGATTATATCTTGAATCTACAATTTTGTTACCATCAAGTTTTAAGTTGTAACTGTGCAGTTTGAAATATATTTTAGAACCATCATTGTGATGAAAAGCGTACCACTTCCGACGGCATACATACAAAGCACAAAATTATTTTTGAAAAGCTATGGTTTAATATTGTGTGAAAAACTTTTAGTAGGAGCAACCGTAGCATTAAAAATATTTTGAATATTCTTAACGAATCCGGATAAATATCACATTTCATCTTGAATTGAAATCTAACATTTTAAAATTGTATTTTAGAATTCTTTCAACGGTATAAATTTATACAAACGTTATATCAAATATAAATTATTTAGTTTTATTAGCTATAAAGTTACTACATCAAAAATACATTCTAATATATAGGTACTTACATAAATTTCAATCAATAAAAGAAAATGTTAGAAAGTAATATTACTAATATTAAAGCGTTTATTGAGTAACTTTTTATAAACCATAAAAACTTATTAAATAGAAATAGAAAAATTATAAAACTGCACAGCATTGTTCTGGTTTTACTGCCAACACAAGAAGTGATTTAGCTTAGTAAGTAATAAAAGTTTTGGACTTCACATCCTACGGTTTCTGCTACAAAAAAATTATCCACTGTAGTTTGAATTCCACGTTATTTTAAGTAAATAAATTTTTTATTAAAATTGAAGCAAAGTTTGATGGCTGTTATGTGACAATATACCATTAACTTCCTGGGAAGGCATGAAAGCTACTGCCAAAAAAACCCTTCTGAAAAACAAGTGGTCACTATTCTCTTACATAGGGCGAAGGACTCTGAGAAAGATATCATTAAATATAGAGTTACGGTTTAAACAATACTAGATTAGTAATATTATTAACACAAAATTTAGTTCATCCACGACACTGAAGATTTAGTAATGCATCAGTTAGTCTTTACAAAATAACTTTGCGCGAATCCTGGTAATTTAAATTAAAGAACGTTTTCTTATCATAAATCAATATTGGAATTATGTCGCACTATTATAACTTTATAACTTTTATTTAAACTGTTCTCTTTAAAATATGAAAAACTTTATAGTAAAACTACCTGAAAAGTTTTCTACGTAAATAATTCAAATAATAAATAACACTTATGTACATACTTAATACAAACTGATTAGCCATTTATTTCAAACATGAACATAAGTTGATTTATAAGAAGTTGATATTTTTGCTAAAATGGTGCATTTAAAGTTTGTAATTCTTGTAAAACTGCAATGTAAGTAATTTGAATAAAAATGATCGTATAACTATCTACTAACAGGAAATATTTAAATTTTTGTTCTTAAAATTGTTTTCTAACATTCTGAACTTACTGGATATTAGCATTATGTTTATTTTTAAAGCATTTTATTTCACTTTAAAGATTATTATCGGTTTGTCGGTTTTATAAAATTGTATAGTAATAGATTATCAACCACAAATTATTACATAACTCTAGCATATATGTATAAAAATTAAAAACATCGTTTTTAACTTTGTGATTCGAATATATAATAAAAAAGTGGTCTTTTGGGAGGATCAAACCTAGTGTGTTTAGGTAAGTCTTTAACAGTGCAGACAAACTAATTTGTATGTAGTAGTTCGTAATATCTGTTACTTGTTGCACTGTAACGATAGGTGTGATATTCGCTTGCTGTATTAAATGCATAATTGTTTTTTTAAGTCGATTAGCGATTAGGACAATGATAAATATAGGGCAGAATGCTAATTTTGTCGTCTATTTACGTGTCAAGTAAGTTAAATTTCCAATAGGCGGAAATAATGTAGCGGCGGCGGAACTTACATAATAGTTTAAATAGTTCAGATTTTGTAAATTAATATAAATTTGAAATAACAGAAGGAAATAATCATTACTCATTTTGATCTTTAATTTTAAGTCAACGAGTAGCGTCGTCTTTCTCTTTGTACGCTAAAAAGTACTGTATAAAAAGTGGTCTTACAGAAGGATCGTATCCAAGATATCTAGGAGACATCTAGCTGGCTTTCGACCTGTCTTGCTTTAGACCCCCGCTGTTCCCTTGTTAAAATAGTGAATACAGTGAATGACATTTATGTATAAGCTGACAAACTATTTCTGTAATCCCTGAAAATAAGTGGTTTCATAAGCAGTCGAGCTTCGTGTTAAATTGGTATATTTAAAATTTGTAATTCTTGTAAAATTTACTGTACAACTACTAACAGATATTCAAATTAGCATCAAATATCAGAAGTTAGAACGTAGTTTTTGAACGAACAAAATATTATTCCTAGATACATTTTTGAAAAAATCAAGAAATGACCAAGTTTTGAACTAGATGAAAAACAATAGATCAAAAAATTGTTTTTAAAAATTTACACATTAATTGAACCTAAGTAAATTAAAGTAAGAAGAAAAAGTCAAGAATATAAGATGATTGATGGCTTCTAGAAACTTTATCAGATCAAATATAAATCAATAACAGCAACAATATAGTAATAACAACATACGGTCTAGATTATAATAAGTTCACGAAACACTTTTATGTTAAAATGACGACTTTTATGTTACATTGGTACAAACACCATTAGCATTTTACTTGAATGCTGTTACACCGTTTTCCTTAAAATCCCTAATATAACTTAAGCGTTTCCGACGTTAAGGTCAAGGTTTAAGAAGCATGGTAGAAATTTAGGCAATCTTTATGGCAAAGGCAAACAATTAGTTTTTTTTTTAAAGAGGAATATTCTGAAAGTTTTTCTTACAGCAAATTAAAAATGTTTTAAAGAAAATTAATTCTAGGTAGATGTCTATTAGTAACTTAACCTTTAAAGAAATTATACTTTGGTATGTTTAGTAACGGCTTACTTTTACAAGCATCATCAATTTTGTCAAAAGCTGCTGCGACTCTCAAATGCTTTTTCATAAATTTTTAGCTTTCGCGAAAAGCTTTACTGTTGTAACCGCATTTCTTTATGCAAAATTTCAAATATAAATCGTAAATCAAGTTAGGAAAATACTTAAATTTAAAAGCATTACATTTTAGCACCTAAAAATTAATAAAATATACCACTATATAATAGAGAGTCTAATAAATTCTTACTAATTATATCTACGTAAATAGTAAACTTTCCCGAAAAATAATATTGTGTAATTGTGGTTATCTGTTGGTGAGCTTTCATTTGTATTTAATTAAATTTGGTCCAAGTTCACGAATGATAAAGAAAACTTATCAGACGTTTCAGGTATTATATTTATCTCATTATCAAGAATATTGGAGAAAGTTGCGTATCTTAAAAACCCGAATTAACTTTTTTGACCACTAATCTCAACCAATTTTTAACAAAATAATATTTAATCTCAAATAACATGTGAATATAGTAAAACATTGATCATTGTTTGTTTCAATGTCAGCATTATTTGTTCGATTTACACAAACAATCCAGAAATTTTAATTATTTTGTCAATACTGACCACCACACAAAGTATAAAATAATTGAATTTTTAGTAATTATTTAGTAATAAAGTTTTCTTCGTCGCATTGTATTTAGTCAGTTTAAAATAAATAATTGATAGAAGTAGTAACCAAGCTATGTTTATCTAGATAATTTGGTAGCGGCTAATTATCTAAGCTATTTTAATTTGTAATTAGTTATTTAATTATTTATTGTTTTCAAAAAAAGATTTAGAAACTGTAATATATTAAAATATTGGTAACAACAGTAAAATATTACGTTCAATTTGCATTAATATAATCATAGATTAAAATGTTACTCAAATATTAGAGTTAAATTACTTACTGGTACTAAAAATCGGCGAACTTCGGCTAACGCGTACGCAATTCTTGCATGTGCTTCTGCGGGTGTTGCAAACGCACTAATTTCTACATGAAGTTCTTCACTTAAATGTTGAAACTTTGGATCACCACTAGCTCGTAATTCTTCTTCCTAAACAAAACAAATAATATGTTTTAATTACAGGCAAATTTATATAAAATAAATTTTAGGTATGCCATATTACTGCAAAAGTAAATAAAAAAACTAAATGTAATAATCTCGCCGAGTGACCTAGGTTTCGATAGCAATTAAGTTTTCAAAAGCTGCTGTAACCTTATTTTATTACATTCTCTAAATTGTTCATACGATCACGAACACAATAAAGTTCAATTTCCAATTTTCTTTCTAATATACCTGCCAAATAGTTCAATGCATAGCGGAATATAATTTTATTGCTTCTAGGTACAATAAAAGGTTTAAAAAATCTCATCTACTATTTCTTTGCTTAAAATACTAATAAGCAAGGTTTTAATATTATAATTAAAAATTTTTTATTGAAACAAATATGGCAAAGAATTTTTAATTTCAGCGGAAGATTGTAATCGTATTAAAATAGCAATTTTGAAAAGAACAAAAATTCTAATAAAAAAGGTAATCATCGCTTCAATTCCAGATATGGCTCCTAATCTCTCACCTTTTTTTCTATTTTATTCTCATCGATTATAAAGAGTATCATCAATCACCCGGTATACATAATATCACTTTAGTGGTTCATTTCGTAACTCATGATTTTAGGATGTAACAAGTAATTCAGAATAAATTGATCTACATGTTTTTTTCCGAGTGGATCTCTTATCTTAAATTGTATAAAACTTTCAAATATTATTTGAAAAGTTATTTTATAAAAATAAAAGTTATGACTGCGTTGAAAATAAAATTACACTTTTTAAATTATAAACTGAACAATTATGCAAATTTGTGTTTGTATCTACCAATTTATTTGGTGTAATCAACACTGGGTTAAAATTTGAAATACTTTAATGTGGTACGACAATAAATCTTACTAGAAGTGCTTTAAGCAGGTTCTTATTTCAAGAATCTCAATTATCACAATTATAGTGAAACTGAAAAATTAAACAAGTACCAAACGTAAATGCAAAGCTGCTTTACATACTTAATAGAACGATAGCATTGCTGGAATTTTAGTTAATAAGTACGGTAGAGTACTTTTAAAACTTCTATGCAGCATAATTGCAAAGATATTTTTACACTTTACTGCTCTACTTAGAAATCGTATTTCAAAACGGATAAATAATGTGAATATTAGTGACAAGTAAGTTTTCCGTAGATTTTACGTTTTTGACTTATAGTCCATTCTGAAGTTATAAAAATATTATACTGAATGTATCAAAGTTATCTCGAAAACATATTTATCTAATAAAATGTATACATTCTGTCAGCACTTCAGTAAATAAAGACCGTTAAGTAAATTAATGGAATATTTATTACTTAAATATTTATGAACTTTTCATTAAGTCACATTTTGAAATATAGGGTCGGCTTCTGTTCAAATATTTTATATACAAAAATTCAACAAAATGTATAAAGGACATAAAAAGCTTTTTAAAATAAAACTTCAACTTGGTACACACTTTCAATTTAATCCAATAATTGCATTACCTTATGTCGATCCTTCATTGATCCTCTTCCTAATACAGCCATTTTACACATTGTATCTTCTTGTAGTCTTTTTAAAGAGTTTCCTTTTGGTCCAAGTAATTTTCCAACAAAGTTAAACTAAAACAAATAATTTTATTTTGTTAACCCTTTTAGTTTTCTTCCTAAAGTTCTAAAACAACGAAGTAATAAAATTCAGTAAGTGAAATCCAATTATGGACGACTTTTACTTTTTTAATACCTATAATATAATAAGTAATAACTAACAACTGAATGTTTTTCATTTTTCTGCTGAGCACTGTTTATAACAATAATAGTTACTATATTGTTTTAATAAGAGTCAATGTTAACTTTTCGTGAGAAATTTGCAAGATTGAAACGTTTGGCACTATAGAAGTACTTTAGCACCGCCTGTCGCCGGCACTAAAGTAAAACAATAATTGATTTCACAAAAATTGAAGTTTTAGGACAATTATTAAGATTTATAATAATTTATCGTTTACATCATGGTTAATTCTATTATTACTAATAATAATCTTTGACAAAAACTTTTAACATGCAATGAAATAAATGGTGCGAAATGATAAAGGCAATCAATTATACATATAACAATAACAGCTAGAATTAATTGATTTCATAATATGATTGTTAAACATTAATACCAATAATAATAATAAAACGTTTATTTACTACTTAATTGTCGGCTAGGAAGACTATATAATATCTAAACCGATAACAGAATTAATCAACCCTGTAATAAAAAATGAAATAAAATTATGTAATACATAATCATCTTTGTTTTTGCTTTACATTATTTTATTATGATTCAAATATGATACTAAATATGATACTAAAACAACTTTTCAAATCTGCTCATAATGAATTTTTTCCTTTCTAAAATTTTACGATATCATCTAAATTTGGTTATGGCTTCGATTTCTTAGTTGAAAAAAAACAGTTAATCTACGTCACTACTTTACAAAATAGCATTTGTGTGCATATTTCGTCTATATTAGATTTAAATATTTTTTAATCTAAAAATCCAACATAATTAAGGTAAGAACGGTAGACACACCTTAATTATGTTGGATTTTTAGTTTTTAAAACTTTTATGCACAATGCAAGAATTTTAACTTTTATTTTTTAATCGGTCGTTCGGTATTGATGTAAGACAGAAGGTCCTCCATACTCAATCTTAACAATGAGGAAAATAATATACTTTATAGTATTATAGAAGACTGCAGTTCTTCAGAAAAGTACGTAATCGGCTGTATAGCTTATTTACTAGATTACTACAGAATTTTGTATCATTATTTTTTAATTGATTATTGAAATCAAACAGTGTTAATAACAAAGTTATGACTTGCGGCACTTTATCTGAAAACTGTGTGCTATAACATACTAATTAATTTCTCCCTATATTTCTTTTTGCTGGGTATTCAAAATTGCAGTATTTATAAATCAAACTGAGCGTTGACAATTGATTTAGAGTTTATTACAGCTAACAATTATTATTGTATTTACCAATATTTACTGATTAACGCAATCTCGTGCTGACTCTGTTTATTTAAAGTAAATGTCCAATTATGCATACAAATCAATAGAGATTAACAATATTTACTTTTCAAGAATCCTCATTTCTCTTTCGTCTTAAATTAAATATAGGAAAGTGAAAATTAGTAGAAATATTTAAATTTTCACAGATATTCTAATAAGTAAATTAGTTTCATTATTTCAATGCTAGAAAGTGTTTTCTAGCGTTTTATTTAAACTTTTTTAAATAATGTTTTTCATAGTAATTAGTAGTTTTCAAGTTGATTAGTTTTTGCGATAAACTGTAACCATTATAATCTTTTTTCAACCTAAAAATTTAATATAACAAAATTTTAAAATTATAAAAGTTTCGAAGATTGGTATTCTACCCAGCAGCTAAAACTACGTGCATTTTTATTGCCAAGTGTATTACTGCAGAAAAGTATTTGCCAACGTAATTACGTTCTAAATTCTGCGATTCTACATCATTTAAAGTTGGAAAAACTTTAAGTTTAATTAACAAACTATAAAATGTGTGCTTAACCTTGCCGAAATGATTAAATTTAAACTGAAGCTAAATAAGCTAAAAATGTAAAGACTCAAGTTTTTATTTTATTACATCCCGGTATAATAATTTATATAACGAAATTATATTGATACATTTTCAAGTTACAAATACTTTGTAACTTTTATTAAAAAAGCAATAAGCTGAAGTTTTGTTCTGTCAAAGAATAAATGAAATAGCGCCCTACGGGTAAATGCGGTAACACTTCAAATGGAATAAAATTCAATTTTCAAGTTACTTTGTGAACTTATACATCATAACAATAGGGTTTGTTGATATTTAAAGGAAATAATTTTTTTTTCAAGTTTCATTTAAAACTTCTTTAATTTTACGTAGTGAATAAAAATAATTGATTTTATTGTGTGAGCGTAAATATGTATTTAATTAAATTACAAGCGTTTTTCGAGTAGTTTGCAGGTCGGTTATCTGTTAAAGCAAGGAAAATGTAATTAGAAAATAATTTGATGTCGTTTTGAAGAGATTCGCTTGAAATATTTAAAATTATGCATATGTAATCATAAAGTTTATCATAAATTCTTATACAGGAATTAAGCTTGACAAGTTGAACAGAGATATTCAACAAAGAATCGATAATCCTTTTCGCCTAGTTAAACGCTGCTTCTTGTTCACGCTTATAGTTTGTCTTCAGTGGTATAATCAATCACGCTTTTCCTCTTTGAAGATGTTAATTACATTAAAGTTTCGTTTAATGCTTGAGTCATTTTAACTTGCTGATATAACTTTAAATTTGATAACAAACATCAAAACTTAAATAAACCTAAACAATGTGTCGATAATAAAGCGACAAAAGCAAATATTATGTAAATTTAAGTTTTGAAATTAACTTATTTCTTTTTAATTAAGTAGTTTAAATTTTTTTGAATTAGTTAAACCATTAACATGAAGCAATGCAAGGCTAAAAACATTAAAGTTAACGTATTATTTATAATGTCGCCGGAAGGATTTTAATAATTTCCTTGACAGTTTTCGCTTCATATAACCTACTTGTAGATTTTCAACTTACCCTTAAGCAAATACGTTGCAACAGTTTGGTTATATAACCATCACACAAAATTGATAAGAATAAAAATATGCAAATTTTTACAGCTTAACTTTATTCAGTTTAGTAACAAAAATGTAGCGTTGATGATTTATAAGTTTAAAAAGTTCAAAAAGAACCGTTGAAACAATTAAACATAAATTATTAATAGTCATATTATTTTCTTATACAAATTATATTTAAAAAATCTAATAAATATGATAACATAACTTACTTTCTTATTTACTAAATTGAATTACCTTTTATATTAATTGCAACTGTTGAAAAATTAATTATTTGCACAGCCACAAATCAACCAAAATATGTGCTTTAATAATAATTATGCAAACGTCAACTACAAATTACTAGAGTATATATTAAAATATCTAATTTTAATTTGCAATTTGTTGGTAGTTTTGTTTAAAACGTATAATTTATTTAGTCGTTTAAAAAAATTTACTACACACTGAATTTTTTTTCAACCAATAAACTTATTTATGAAACTTTCATAAATATAATGAACAATTCATAAATACTATGATTTTTTTTCATTCCTGCTATTTTACCATTATTGATTGAAATTTTAATGCATATGACAGCTTTTGATTTAGTGTACTAGTTAAATTTTTATTTATTAACAATTATATTTAGTTTGTATTCTAATATTTAAAAAAAACTAAATAGAATGTAAAATAATTGAATTTTAACCGACCACTGAAGAATAGATACTAAAAAATAATTTAAAAAAATAGTTACTTCTTGTTTAAGAAAATCTTAAAAATTCCTTGTTGTTGTTTGTAGTTACTTGGCTAGTTAATAAAAAAATACATAATGATATTAATTTGTGCTTTTGGAATTTACAAATAGCAACCAAATTCTACACTCGTTTGACCGGAAAATTACTTCAACCTATTTGGAAGAAATTATTTCTAGATATAAAGCTAGTTGGTCTCTGACATAAATTCTATTTGCTACAAATCAGAAAAGAACCAAATTATTATTTATTTTGTAAAGAATACTTCTCACAAAGATTAAAAAATAGCTAACTATAACCATTTACTAACAAAGAAGACTCTTTAAAGAGGCGTGACGCAATGGCATTGCCGACCTGTTAGTTTGATATAGTATTATCCATGTAAATACTTCCTGCCAGCGGCAGCGTTCCATAATAGGCTATGTAAACACAACGATTTAGAAAAACTCAAATTTGCGATTTCTACAAAATTTTGTTTTGCATCTTAGTGAGATGGTTTTTGGCAGTTGTAGAATTAAACTCTCTAACTAAATGCGAGATGTGGTTTAATTATATTAAATCTAGCGTGGTAAAAAATCCTTTTATTTTTGAGATTCACCAATTCTTTAAAATAATATCTTTTTATTACTTACAAAGATAATGTACCATACTAGTAAAATGAACAAAAATCAAATAATATACATCATTATAAGTGATAAACTTGCTTTTTGCTACAATTTTGTTACCTAATTTTTGTCATGTACTTAGTGTTATTATTTTTCGCACACAATGGAATAACAACATTTTTTATACACAGCTCTCAATATTTAGGAGATGGTTTTCAGTTGAACCGTTACTAATATTTTATCGGTATTTGCATATTCCAAAAGCACTTACTTATATTATGGTGTGTTGAATTAAAAAGTTAGTTAAACTTAATCATGCTTGCTTGTTAAAATATAATATATGTATCAATGTAATATAATATAAACGACACGAGTGTAGGCATCTATAGCTGTATTCTTTTTACCTATTTTATTTCCATCTCAGTTGCACAACTGAGATGAAGTGAGCTGAGACGAACTGAGATTAACTGAGTCAAAGTGAGAAAAAGATAAGGTAAAATAACAACGAAAATTTACTACTAAGTAAATTTTGAATTTAATTATTTTGAAGTTTGGTAGTACTAACCAAATTGTTTTTTGTATTATTGTATAATGTCAACATAAACTTCAAAAAGACGAATTAAAAATATAAGGTGCAGCAGATATTAAAATGATTGCAATAAGTGACAAGTTTAATTCAAATCAATCAATCCGGGTCATTTCCCAATTTGTCTCAGTTGTAACACTTCAAAACAGCAAGATCAGTTTGGGTATGGAAGGGGATAATCTTGTCACGTAAAACTCAGTTTGGCACGGCACAGTGCTTATGTCAAAACGGTAAAAAGAACGCCCTTGGAACTGAGTAACTGAGTATCTCAGTACAAACTCACTTAAAATAGATAAAAAGAATACAACTATAGTGTCAATGTCAAACTTAAACTGAAATTAAAGTTAAGTTTATTTTTATTAATAAAGTGATTTATTGGTATGTAATTCATCTTGTCAGGTGTCAATTTGATATCTATAATTCACCATTTTAATTTTTATACAGAAATATACCTAATCATAATAATAATATATAGAATAAACCAAACTCCTTAGAGACTTTTTGTTTATATTTTTCCTTTCTATATTTTTTCTTCCTACAGAATAATGAGCTACTTTTATCACGATTTTCGTGTTCAAAAAACCCACTTCTACTCTCAAGCGTGTAAAAAATAAATTACTCACAAATAATTAATATAGAAATAACGCACATAATTTTAATTATAAATAATAAAGCAATCAAATTATCAGAATCAAAGCACACGACAATAATTACTGTAGGTGTATTTAAACATCAAAGTAATATTATCAATTAAGTATTTCATTTTGAAAAAGATAAAACGAAAAATGAATCATACTTAAATAATAATTAAAAAACCTTTGTACCGATATATGTATCTACGTATGTGTTTTGCAGGAAACACGAATATACTGAGTGAATCAATAATTAAAAGTTTGAAGTAGATACTCGTGTATCATAAAATGAATTTTAAGTTTACAAAGTGTTCTATTTTTTAAAAGCAGAATACATTTCACTTACTTACATATTTCGATTAACTACTTCAAAACTATTTAAATTTTATTGTTATATTGGTGGAGAGTCAATATTATAAGTAGAATATTTTATTATTGCCTATTCATTTTGAAAACAAACATAAAAACAAACGTAAAATTCTACAAATTCTATCGATAAATCAGTTTTTATGACTTGTTACGCTGCTGTTTTCTAACACCTAACTTCCAAAAAAAGTTTAGAAAACTTAAAGAAAATAAGAAGTTGAAATTTAAGATAAATTTAATTTTTTAGTTAGCATTTGAAAATGGATTTATAACCCGAAACACGTCACGAATGTGTATATTTAAATACAATAAAAGTAAGATAATTGCTGTTGCATCCAAATAAATTTATTTTTCCCATTTACTTTCTTATAGCTTCACTGTCACTATATTAAATTAATATGTTTTCGTCACTATTGTTACCGTATTTTTTACGTTTTAACTGCTAAATAAGTTACCAAAGAAGTTCATACTATTGATTTACCCTGTACAATATAAATACGACTTCGTAAAAATCAAATATAAGATTGATTGATAAAGTTTCTTATTTTGCTGTTTACCAACCCGAAAATTTTAAAATAAGTTAAAGTTTACCTTCTGAAAGTTTTACGTTTCCCTTCTTATTTGTACAAATGTAAATATAATAAAAGTTTTTCATTTATTCTAAAACAAAAAAACCAAGAAAGATTTCGAAACACAAAGTTTCAATGATAGAGCACTACTGTAAAACTAACTTATTCACTTTTAAGATTTCATTTATTATTTTGAAAAGTGGAAAACCTCAAGTACCAATTTAAAATGCAATAAATGTAATGTAAAACAATGGCTTAATTACATACACTTTAATTTGCTATTTATCCAAATGCGAAATTCTTCGTTTTCCATTCTACTAATGCAATTTAACAAATTTCTCTAATTGGAAGATATTGTTATATCACAGCGACAGTTATCGAAACCAAAAGAAAGTTTTAACGGAATATGGCAGAAGAGCAAAGTTAAATTTCTTACTAATTAGTTAAATAGCGGCATAACATTTCTTTAATTATTAATACAAAACTAATTACAACATGATTTGCTCAAGCTACAAAATATTAAATATAAGACAATTATAACAGAACGCTATTGCTTATAAAATTAACGTTTCCACCATCATTTTAAGGAAATTAAGTTATTTTTAATGCGATTTTCTTAAAATCCTGGAAAGCTTCATTTAAACTTAACAGAGTGTGAAAAATTGCATACTAAATAAAATAGTAAACATCGAATACGTAACTAATGGTAAAGGTTACAGGAAATGATAGAATCAAGGTTAATTCTTTAAATTTAAAAAAATACGATAATGATTTACTTATTATTTTTGCAAAATTCATTTTTAATCAAAAATTTTTTTTTCATTAAATAGCTCATCTATCCCGAAGGCGGTTTACACATCTTCTAAACAAAGGAAGTAGAAAAAGAAACAGATGAAGCATCAAACAATCTTTTAAATTTTAATATTAACTATATTACATGATGTATTTCTCCTACAAGTTTAAACAATAATAATTGAATGGTATTGTTTTGCTTGTAGTATATTAAAAACATTTTCTCAATAAATATTTTTTGTGATGCTGGTTTCCTGGTTTCTAATCATTAAAAATTTCATTATATTTAATTTCTGTTTTATTTCATCGTTGAAATTAAAGTACTAAATTAAATATTAACCTCGTAAAATATAAAAGAAAGTTTAGCACCGGTTATAACTTTTTCAAAAATACATCAAACTTCTCATTTTGAAATTATATTATATTTTTGAAATTGAAAGTCGGTAATATGCAATAATCTAGTTATTTCTTTGTTAGTAATTTAACCATCAGATTGTAATAGCGTGTACCGTTTTATTAAAAAATTCTAGTAGAACTCTCACTTTTAATATAACATTTAAAACGTAATATGAATAATTTATTGTATAAAGCACAGTGCAAATACAGAATTTACTACCCACATTTTAAAGAAATGCACAATTTTCAGAAATAAATTAGTTCTTGCCATAGTTAACTGAAAATGTTTTTAAAATCTTGACTAATAATACAATTCATTTATGAAAACTTTGTACATTTTAGTTCTAAAAGTAGTGTAATGCATTTATTGGTTATTCTAAAATAGTGATTCGATTACTGTATAAACCATAAATTTATGTATTTCCTAACTTTTGGTATCTAAATTGGGATTTGCATTTCAGCTTCATCACAATTTTAAACTCTTTGAGGATACATAATGACTTCTATTAAATTGTTTTCTTACAGAAAAGTTTCCATAGATCAGCAAACAACTTATATAGAGTTTTTACTCATCAAAACTCTGGATTTGGATATATGTAACACGACATTTTTAAACTCTAGGTCCGGATAACAATTTGCTATGTCTATAAATGGAAAAATAACTTTCGCAGTTGTGCAGACCCATTTTTTGATTACAAAATTTTTTTCTTTTTTTTTCTCAATTTTTAAAACTAGTATATCTATTAACTTATGCAATGTATTCTTTAGAATTCCATACTTTCAGTGAGATTTATATAATAAAACCCATTACAAATAGAATAAAATACGTATTACAATAAATTGTACCTCAGTATATCAGAATCGTTGACAATTTCGAGAACTATTTTCGTCCATTTGAGTTTTCATCAATACGTAATGTTGAAGGTGTCCTACCTAATTTGCGTAAATTATGAAAATAAAAGTAGGAACGTAAGTAGAAAACACTAAAACGCACTTATTTGGGGTTTCTTTATGCGATTAATTTACTGTGCCCTTGAATCCAATAAATGAACGCCGGGTTTAATGCTCATTTCGTTTACTGGAAAGGGTTAAAATGTTTAATTGTATAAAGAATAAAGGATAGCATTTTGTCCTTTAAATACTGAAATTATAATATCAGTAAATGAATACACGGTTAATTCCAATGGATCGAACAGCTAATAAATTTATTTGAGAGACAAAATAATGCTTAATTAGATACTGACTTATCATTAAAAATTTAGAAAACTAATTTCAGTTATTTGGGTGCTTACAAAATTAATTATACTTTACATAAACGTTATCTTAACCGGTCCTCTCTGTAGATACCCTTAATAATTGGCTGCAATATGTAGTGCAATAGGATCTTTATAGCAAAGCCACATAACCAGAAAATGGGTTGAATGCACTTCTACTCCGCAGATGGTAGTTTTAATATGATTAATGTTATTAACATGTGATAAGTATAAGGTAACATAAATAGATTGTAGTTTTATTTCCAAAATAAAAATAAAATGAATAAACCTTAAAATTGAACAGTCTAGTTAGAAAACATGCTGTTTAGTGTATTTTTTATAGAAAATTTTGTAGAACTAAATGTTTATAAGTAATAAAAAATCAAAAATAAAAATAAAAAAATTTTGCTGCAGCAATTTATACTTAAAAATTAATTTGATTTAAATTTCTTAGATGTTTCGAGTACACATATTTTGTTAAGAAAATTACAAATTTAAATTTCCTTTTCTCAGGACGACATGATTCATGTGTCTATGCATACATCTCCAGGTGCTACTTTGAAGCTACAGAATTAAAATTAAATAAAGGTGAAAAAGTAATGTATTAATATAATATTAATGTAATAATATAGTAAATGTAATATTGTAGTAATACCTAATATATTCGGTGGTTTCTAAGTAACACCTGAAAATGTGTCTATAGACACACGAAACATAATGTGGTGCTGAGAAAAAGAAATTTAACCTTGTAGTTTTTCTAACAAAAGAATTTATACGCAAAGAAGTATAAGCATTAAATAATTTTAAAAATACTTCGTTTAACAAACAATATAATTCATCATGAATTTGATTTAGAAATTATTGCACGATCTAAAATAATATCGTAATTTATAACACAATAAAACTACGAGCTTCCATTGTGCTTTAATCCGGAATAACTTTTATAACGAAAAAAGTTATAATTCCTTTGTACAAAATTAATTTAATTGTAGGAAAGCACAGATAGACAAATCAGCGTTTTTTTAATAAATTGCGAGTAACTACTTTTAATTATTACAATAATATGATATGTAAAATGTGTGCTTAGTTACATTGTAATTTTCTCTTACTGAACATCTTACAGAACAGCTTTTATATAAATTACTTTTTAGGATGAATTAATTCATTGGTGTTGTTCATTTACTAGTCTATTCACTATAGTATATGCAAATTTAGAAAACGATTGTGAAATTATACGCGATTATTGTATTTATTTTAATTAGTTAATAGTTTACTTATTTTTCAAATTAATTTTAGGAAATTTTGCCTAGGTATTCATTAATTATAAATATTGTAGTGCTTACCTACTCTTTATTAACTTGATCTCTTTTATGGGTCGAGGCGTTCTTCGAAAGTAAACGCTTACAAGTAAGACAATAAAGCAATTGTGGTATTTATTTTGCAACCTGGGTAAATAAACAATAAATAACAAACAAGACTCACGCAACTTGTAGGTTAGCATGGGTTTGATGTACTAAAAACGTTCTTTTTCACGAGATCTCTTCTTCACTTATCTTCAATGATCGTATGCATCTGCTTTTTGGTAATGATTATGTTAAGCTTTCGTACTTTTGTAGATTTGCGGCTTCTCAGTTTGATAAAAGCGTAGCAGAAATGATTTTCAAACTCAGAAAATATCGGATTTCTAGTCCACACTAACTATTGTTGGGCTTTACTCCCAAACAATACAAACACATTAATAAAACTCACGTTAAATTTAAATAAATTTACTCGACTTGCTCGGAAGAAAATCTAAGAATAACTAATGATGCAGGCCGTAGTTATTTTCTACATCCTCAACGTTCCTGATGGATTGTCTCTTTTCATTGGTCCTCCCACGATTCCTTTATTTTGACTTGGATGTAGATTTTTATTTGCATTAATTATCTAAATCAATATTATTGCATGTCGGTTGTACTTGTTCTATTCCGTACTGTCTGTATATTGGTGAGTCATAAACATGACAACAATTAAAAATATAAATAAAATTTAATTTAAAATGAAATTAGTAACTAAAACGGAAAACAACTTAAACTAAACAATACAATATAAATAAACGAACAAAATTAAATCGCGCATTAAATAAATGTAAACGAAGAACGGAAACGTCAAGTCCTCTTTTATTGTTCCTCAGGCTGCAAAGTCAATGTTTTATTTCTAAATACGCAACCCATCTTTTACCACTTGGTGTTGACACAGCAATATATTATAATTGCAATTACAAATGCAGTCCCTATATATTTTTTTTCAAATTGAATATAACACAACAAAATAAATTTAAGAAAGGGGGGGTTGGCTAATTTCACGCACATATAGTACTAATAGTAATTTAAAAATTTTCCAGCTAGTTTTATTCGTTTACATTTCTTTTCAGAAAAATCCATATACATAGGTTTACTTTATTACAGATATGGGAAAATGAGTTTGGTTGTGTGGTCTTATACAAAATTGAAACAAAGCTGTTCAAATTTTCGCCATTTATGTTTGGCGCTAGAGTCCCAATGAAAATAGTTTTCTTATAACAATCCATAAACAATAGCAAATCGAGTATTTGAAACTCTATGTTCTCTCTATTTCTCTCTAATAAAAAATTTCAATACATTAAAATTTTTGTTTTGACATTTTGTGATTTACTAACTTATTTTATACCTTAACATAACATACTGAAAGTAAATTAAACTAGTTTACAGTAAAACACATTTTTTCAAATTTCCTCTATAATATCCTGAGCATAGTTAAATCACCTTTTGCATTGGGATACTTTACATTTAGATGTTTTCCAATTTCACTTTAGTTCCGTATTTGACTATAAATATTGCAACTTTACTACAAATAAGGAATCAGAGAAATAGCTTTGTATGTACAAAGCTATGAATGTTAGCCTAATAAATTCAAACTTAGAAAAAGCCTCTTTCAAAAACAAATTGTCAAACTAATTAAATTAGTATTATATTATATTTATATAAGAGCGGAAACGTTTACTGCATTTGTACGAGGACAGTGACATTAAGTGAGCGATTTCAAATTGAATTGCGTTGCATGAAATCAAAAATTAATAGCTTTAACTTTTGAATTTCTGCCATTTGGCAAGCCAAAATAACAGTAAGAAGACTAAATCTGAACGACACAACTGCAAGTTTTATTTTGTACACCTAAATCTAGCTTTTATTAAAATTGCTTACCCGATGTATATTAGTTAATATTTAAGCAAAATTACTTTATCCCTAATATAATATTTAAGTAATAGAGAGGAAAATTGTGCTTATAATTTTTAACTAATTAATAATTTTATTAAAGGTGAAAGTTTAAACAAACACGAAGATTAACCAGTAAATGAATACAAACGATGTTAGTTTATTATAAACTTAGAATATTCGGCATTAACTTTACTTAAGAAGTATTCAGAAAATCTTGAAACAAGTAAAACTAAGTTTGTAAATACCTATTATTTTATCATTACCTACTTAGTAATATAAATTTAACACGAAATTAATATTTACAGGTTAATAACATATACCAGGAATAACATATTTTAATTTTATTTATTTTTTATAGTTGGTAGAACTACTATATTTCCTTTTACTAAATTTTCAAAAGATATAAATTTCTTTCAAAAAAGTAGTAAAAGGGAAAAATAGTTCATCTACAGAGTAATCCTAGGATTTACCAAGATTTCTTAAGATTCTCTTCATTTGTACACCAGATTTCTCCAGCAATTCCCACCTTCTCCTTACATAGTTTTAATAATATAATGATAAATAATCATTATTATTCCACTGAGAAAAACATGTGTCCATGATTCGGAAACCAATAATTATATTATTCTTGCTGTACAAATGTCACAAACGACTTTCAATTTTTATATTGCTTAAATAAAGCATGCACTAATTTAATAATAAAGTTGAGTGTTTTTTAAATTATTTTCTCAATGCGAGTAATTTTGAATACAAATCGAGAACAATGTCTGCCTGACATAAATACTAAGCAATATTATAATAATGTTAACAATGTGGATATTATAGCATTTTTTATAGTATCCTTCTAAACTAACATTGGAGTGTCCTGAACAGATTTTATAGAAAATACTATATAAAATTATTAAATCAAACAATATTGTTGTAAAATACAGAAATAAACATTGTATAGACTTACTTTGGGATGATCACGTACTGGTACAACCACTCTTACTGCTACTTTTATTGGTTTATCTCTTGTAATATCAACCATTCTTCTTGATTCGTTATTATTTTTACTTTCTGAAAAAAAGAAAATTAATCAAATTTTTTTGAAGATATTTGTATGAACAAATTTTGCTTGTACGACTTATTAAGTTTATCATTTTAAAACAAGAAATAAAAATAATATTTTTACTCTTTTTGTGACTGTTGAGATGAATCATAATGAATACAAAAGGCTTCATTTCTTCCAACCTCAATATCTTGCTTTCTGTGATTTTAAAAAGAAAAATAATTTTTAAGACTAAACTTTTAACTTAAAAAGTTGGTGTACAGTTTTCAAAGAGGAATTTCTCAATAACGAGTAAGATTTTACTACAGTTTCGTATAACGTAATAGTTCCAGTGGAATACTAAAGTAGAATACTAAATATTAATTAAAATAAATAATTCTGATCAGCAAAGAGAATCTGCATTTTTAACTTCTAAAAGGTAAAGTTATTGAAATAAAATCACACCCAAATTGCACACCTTTCTAATAGGATTAAACTCTACCTATCAGAATCAATTATTCATATTGAAATTTACGGTTTCTGTTTATTTTTTAAAGGTCATTTTCCGGTAGTATTTGTGGTCTTATACTATTTAAAAAATTAGTGGCACAGAAAATTAATTTGGTTAATTCGTATTGAAAATACAAATGCGATTATGGATACGTAATTAATTAATTGGTAATATCAAAACCAGAAGAAAAAACCAGTGTCTATACTAGATAGTATTTCAGACTATTGCAAAATTAATTTAAAAATTTTTTTTAATAAAAAAAAAATTGAATTTAAATTCCTTTAGTTAGTTGACAATGTAACCCAAATTGAAATTTAACAATAATGTTAATGTACAAAATGTAAATTTCTAAAAGAACACAAACCGAAACAGAATTTAATCACATTTTTGGACAACAAAACCGTACTTAAAAAATATTTGCTGTCCAATCAGAAAAATCACCAATACCGTTCACCAATATGCATTATATAAAAATAAACATGTTGCAAAAATTTAAGAAAATCTGTGAAAATAATGTGCTCATACGTGAATATCCAAAACGAGCAGGCGTGCCAATTAAGGTGAGTTAAAAATTATTGTGTGGCAATTTGTACAAGAGTGCAATTTATCATTTTCAATCAATTTGTAGCACAATTCAGAGCTTTTACTGCCTAAGTATACTTCCAAAAGCTTTACATCAAGTGTAATCAATTATTTAAATTTTTTATCAACGTAACGTGGTTGATGTTGTAAACCATGCAGTTATATTAACAATGTTGGGATTTCAAAATTCTGAATAAATAATATTTAATTTTAATTTTAGTAATTTTAATATCAGGTTTAATAATATTTTTTATAAAAACATAAAAAAATATTAAATGAAGATAAAAATAGCAGGTGAAAACAAAACTTGGAAGTAAGAGCTAATATTTTGTGCAGCGAAAGTATCCTCTTGGGAAATTGCAATATTATCAGGGGAAATTAAAAGTGTGTAAACATATTTTTTTGATAGTTTTTTAAATTTTTCTTAATTAGTGAATGCATTTTAAAAATTTTTGTCATTAAAAACATTCAGAATTTTTCGATTATAATTAATTGATCACAAAAACAATTAATTTAAAATATTTTTAATGGCATTTACTATAGCCAAGGTAAAATGAAAACTAGATATATATGATTTGTACACGTAATCCTAACATTTCAAAAGTAATTTACGAATACAGGATGTAAATATCATATTTGGTGATCAACATGGTTTTGACTATATAAAGCATTTGTGTTAGGCTAATGTGATTCAAATGAATTATTATACAAAAAGCGAATAACTCATTTGATCATGTTCTATTCAAAAGTATTATTGGTTTTCTTCAGTGTATTTGTGCAACAAGTTTTTTTGGTAACATTTTGTTATTAATTATGTGCCACCACGTTAATTTATTGTTCTTTCTTTAAATATTAGTTTCAACAAAATCAATACAAAATAATTCACGAAAGAGTTACTATTGACGATTATAATCCAGATGTTGTAGAAAATCCTGTGATTACGCTGTTTAAATATAATGAAACTTCGATGGCATTTAACAGCACATCAACACTAAAATCTGATTTGAATAACGACATTTGGGTAAGATGTATATTTTAAAATAAATCCAATAATTCGATGCGACGGTATAAATAACACAAACGTTTCCCGATAAAGCAAAAGCAAATCTACATAGACAAACCATTTTATTGATGTAAAAGGTAACCACAAACGTAAACGCTAAAATTAAATTATTTTAAATAAATACCAACAATTTCCGGATAATTTTTGTTGAAAACAATCAAATAGCTTGCATTTTTGCCACCGTTTTAACGATTACTAATTAAAATTAAATTTTGCTGAAAAATTCTGTACGTTTATCTACTGATAAAGTATTTTTTAAGTGCGTTGATTAAAAAAGAAGTTCTTAATTAAGTTTCTATTAATTAGGCTCACCTAAAGATTTATCAATCTGAGGATGGAGATAAATATCGCCCGTATCCTGGAAAGTACATAATGAACTTGTGCGAAGCTCAAAAAGAAAATATTTTTGGAACGAGAGATTTATTCGAGCATAGCAATATCACCGATTGCCCCATTGCAAAGGTAATTTAAAATGTATTTTGCATTATAAATTATAGCCAATTAGCGATTACACAAATTACTTTGGCAAAATTAATCTACTGAAGTTTGAGCTAATATTGGCCAAAATGAATGTCTGCCGTACAATATTTTAAGCATATTATTTGTGTAAGAAAAAACAGAAAAATTCATTATATTGATTCTAGGGAAGTTATTACGTTAGCAACTACAAACCTGATGAATCTAAATTTCCACCCTTTGTTCCGAGAGGAAAATTGTTAGTCGATGGACAAGTATTTCACGGAGAAGTATTTTTAGGAAAAGGCCGTTGGTATGGTACAATTGAGTCTATATAAAATGGAAACAAAATGAAATCTATTAAATTTAGGTACTACGAGTTTTAGGTGTCGGAATAATTGTTCAATAATAATTTTAAATTTGGTTAATGTATTTTAGCAAAATGATAAATAAATCTGTAGCAAATTATAACATGGATTTAAATTTGTTTAAAACTGTATCAACTACCTAACCCCATCATATAATAAAAAATCTCATTAAAAATTAAAAAAAATTAATCTCTAAATTCGTTTTTATAATTAATTATTTTAGCTTAAACGTCACAACGAACAATTTAAAATCTGGCAGTTGCAAATCAGGTCACTCTTATTGTCTCTCTTAATTCAATAAAAATTATGAACAGCATTTTAATGTTTCTTAAAATTTGTTCTGAGAATATTTTACTCTTTATAATTTTTTTAATAATTATTCTTCAAGTGTATGCAAATTGACTTAAGTCAAAAGTACAATAGATTGAATAATTTAATAGAGAATTGCATTTGTTAGTTGTAGTTAAAATTCATCAATGCTCCAATTATTACAGCAACGTAAAAATTATATCATTCTTTTTTGCTTATTTATGTGAATATGTGTATTTGTAGTTCGTAGCAAGAAACCTCATTCGTAAGTTATAAGGTTTTTGATACATGGCGAAATTTCAATGGATAAAATATATTTAGGGATTTTTATCGTTTAGGCCAGGGTAGAACTTAAGGCATTTAAAATACTACCAAGAGTCAGCAAAAAGCAAACAGTTGATGAGAGAAAATTTTTCTCTAGATGTAGAGCCGTCGCGTAGCTAACTTTTATGTCGCTATAAACAGCATTCAGAATTTGCCGTGTAAGTTCTGCGAGTAAGCAATAAACTTGAATATTATTGCAATTATGTGTATTTGACCTAACAGCCGGTTAGACGCACATACATATTTTAATATACTTGCTATAGTAACGAATAAGTGGTTCACAAGTAAATCGACAGACAGATTTGAAATAAAATTGTAAATTTTACTCTCGTTTTTAAAAAAGCAATGTACAATAATTAAAATCATATCACGCTCGGTTCAACCTACCAAACTGTTAAATCAGCATACGGTCCTCCTGCACCCGTAAGGCAAACTAAAATTTAGCGCGATATTTGAATAGCTCTTTATTATTTTGTAATTTTATTACAAGATTTCAAATTCTTAAAAAATGTATTTGTATATTTTCTATAATAAACTTCTTATTATTTTAAAATAATTATCTGCTAAATACTACACACAATAACAATTAAAATTTGTAGTTAATTAACAACGTAAATACATTAATAGAATTAAAGTGTTACATATTAACGTAAAATAATATAATTCTGTATTGTGTAAATAAACTATTAAAAACATAACACATGTAAAATCGAACTGTCGCTATCGTACTACTCTGTTTTGCCATATTATGTAGTTATAGTACCATATTTTTCCAATACTGCAATTCGATTTATAAAACCTCGAATTTGTCCTCTCAACAATGTTTAAAAACTATGTACATTCGTCAAGAAATTTATACAAATAGACCAATCTTTGGATGCAATTGTTGAGCTCTTTAAAAAAGTAAACAAGCGATAATTTAAAATTACATATGGAAATAATTTATTATTGCAAATGTTGCAATCGGGTATTATATTTTTCATAACAGTCACCAACATAGGCGAAACTTTGACTTTCCTCAAATTTAAAGTGTTTGGTTTTTGATGTCTGAAAATTTGTTACTCTATCTGATTTCAACAATAGATCAAAGCATACAAACTAATTTTTAAACTTTATAGTATGTTATAAAATCTGAAACGAATTGATAACAGATAGGGCTATTATAACCAATGATTTACTTGTTCGATAACTTCAAAAAGTCATATCGATAACCATTTCTACTTGCAATCTAGATCACAGCTCCAAATTAGAAGACTTAGTGTTACTATAAAATAATAACGTAACATTAGCATCCTAACTAAAAAGTAACCAACACTACTAACTACATAACTTAAACAATTACTATAAATCACGAAAAACTATCAACCACGATGTTTTAAGTCGAGTGTTATCGTAAAATTACGATAAGGCATCACCATATTCTGCATGAAAAAATCATGCACCTGTTAATATAAAATCATTTGTAGCTACGTTCAGGAGTTTTTGACAGATCTGGCGTTTTCTATAATGTAAGGGGTCGTAGAATTTCAATGTTTATTCTACCATTTCAAATGGTCAATATGTTTAAATTTGACATATATAAGATTTTAGAAGAAAACAATTATAGGGCAAACTAGGCATTCTACAGTCTGAATGATTTGTTGCTAATTACTTAAATGGCGATGATTTTTTTGCTTTATTATCTATCGAATCACTGATGATGTTTTAAACCAAGCGCAGGTAGCCATGTCATCATTACATAATATGGCTACTGTGAGTTTATTTCCACCTCGATTTGACCTTTGTACTATTCGCTATTGGAAAGAGGACAATTTTCTGAGTATAATGTAACAAACATTTTTGCGGATTACGCATTAGTTTTCGAAAAAACGGCATTTTAAAGTTTATAAAAGCAGGGATTTGTCACCTCGATCGCAACGATAACTCGCACGTTAAGTTCACCGCTCTTGTTTCTGTTGACGGTATGTGTGCTTTGATATACTTTTAATGTTGTTGTCAGTTGCGGTTGATCCTCCCGACACACCATCCACAAACCACGTCAAACCAACTCAATTATGTTCCCACAACCAAGAGGAAACCTCAACCCCAACAACTGTACTCGACTACAACAGCGGTTCTTACCGCAAAAGCGTAAAATGCCTACTAGGCTCAGTGCCAAAACATCAAACACAAGAGGAAGGGTATGAGTAGTGCCTACGGCACCGAAACGCCCCGCATTTCACTCCTCTACGCTACGCTAGTTGCGGTCGACACCCGGACGAGTTCTATGGCTTCGAGTTCCACCCTTGGCAAGTTCTGCTATTCTACAGGGATATTTTTAAATTGTTATGTGTTAAGCAAAAAAATAAAACCGGCCCGGAAGGCGCCAAAAGCGTCCGGAGGACCTGTGTTAATTTTTTGTCTAACTCAACAACGGCCTATCATAAACCCACGTTAAAACGTATTGAAATGATGTGAAATTTAAAAAAATATTAATTTCACCACAAACCAAAAAAATTACCACGCTGTGCGCTCTCATTAACGACGGAAGAAAAATGCTCCTCCAAAAATAACCAATTCACAATGTAAAATACAATTTAAGTTCAATGTAATGCAAATATTAAATTGTTATTGGGCTCGTACTTTTAATTTTAACGTTTATCTAAATCGCCTGCTTATCACTATCGACATTCGTTCCTACGAATGCAAATTTAACTTTTCAATTTCAAGTATCCAAATCGAATTCATTATTCGAAATATTCTCTTTTCCAAAATTTAATCATCCAAATCAAGCCAAGTCGATGCACTACCGTTCGGTAGCAAACCATCAAATAATCCAAATTAACTTCAAATCTCAAAATTATGCTTCCAAAATAACAACGAAATAATGCACACGCATCAAATCCACTTTATTCAAATTAAATCAAAATAAAATATTACTTACAAATATCAAAATTATCAAAACTCAGCGGGCATACAAAGTCACGCACCCGCTGTCGGCCATAGTTGGCCAAAGAAGCCACGAATTTCCTGTCATTGGTCCCCACCCAACAAATTCTACAATCTTACAACTTAATTATTATAGCCAATATTTCACCAAAATGCATAGGGTGAGTCGCAATCATTTTGAAACACCACATCAAACCCCCGATGCTAATTGCTGTTTTGAGCGCAGCTCTAAACAAAATTCGCAAAAATCCGTGCGTGTTTCAAAAATAAATCTAAAAAAAAAAGATATTATCTACAACATTACAATATTTAAGCAAAATAAATCCAAATTCAAAAATCAAATAAAATAAAAAAGGCTTATCTCTTCAAAAACAATTTTTCATTCATCATTATCTACTATCTCCTTCTGTTTTGTTCACTTTTCTTTTATTTTTTTTTTCGAATCTTCCACAGATTGATTTTAGATTTAGGCGTCCACTTCACTGGTGTCTTCTTTCTTCTCCTCCTCCGACTCATCCAAAACTTCCAAGTTCTCTCATTTTTTTCCATAGCTTTCCGTTTTGTAGCTTCTTGTTTTTTAAATTTTAATTTTTCAGTTTCTACGTTTACCACTTCTAAATTTTCAGCTTCTTGTCTTATAATTTTTTGTTTTAGCGCTTGTAATCTTACAGTTTCACGTTTTTCTGCTTCTAGTTTTACCATTTCTAATCTTTTATCTTCTTGTTGTGCTGCTTCTAATTTTTCAATTTCCAATTTTATGGCTTCTTGTTTTGTTGCTTCTAATTTTTCAGCTTCTAGTCTTGTAACTTCTTGTTTTTCAATTTCCAGTCTTTCAGCTTCTTGTTTTGTTGCTTCCAGTTTTAGAATTACTAATCTTTCAGCTTCTTGTTTTTCCACTTTCAACATTCTTTCCTCTACAGTTTCTCTTTGCAATTTCGCATCCATACATTTTATTAATTCCATTAGTTCACCCGTTTGCTGGTTAAGTGCTTGCATTATTTGTGCTTTAGTTACTTTCGCTAGTTGTTCCATTTTTTGTTTGTTATTTTCCAATTTAGATGAAATTGAATCTAATCGAGCCCCACAGTATGGACGACAATTTTTCTGTAATGATCAAATTGGTAAATCGAGATGGTTCAAGCCCCACACGTTGCGGCGCCAGTTGAAATGATGTGAAATTTTAACAATATTACTCTAATCCAATATAATCCAACGTAATAAAAATTCTCAAATAACAAAACTCAGCGTAACAAAATCAAATTTCAGCGGGCATGCAATGTCTCGCACCCGCTGTCCGCCATCGTTGGCCAAAGAAGCCACTAATTTCCTGTCATTGATCTCCACCCAACAAATTCTACAATCTTACAACTTAATTATTATAGCCAATATTTCACCAAAATGCATAGGGTGAGTCGCAATCATTTTGAAACACCACAGTATATCTAAAATACATGTAAATTTTTGATTTTTAAAATTTGATATTTTCGAAAACTAAAAATAATCTGCAAAAATTTGTGTTCTATTATGCTTAATATATAAGTGTCCTCTTTCCAATAGTGCATAAGAAAAATTTCATTTTGTGTTGGAAATAGACTGACAGACCCCGTTTATTTTATAATTATTTTCAGATATGGGTGTACAATTACGTTCTAATTCGTATGTTTATATTTTATAAATTAGTACGCTCACTAAACATTTTTTAATTTATTGTAAATGTTAATTAATAACATTCTAAAATAGTTTATAAATAAAAATTAATGGAAAAAAGCACATCTGCTTGAAAAATATTAAATCCAAGTGACAAATATCAATATTAAATAGCAAATATTAAGTCCACGTAGAATTTGTATTATTTATAATTAATTACATGCATAAAAGACAAAGAAAATCTATAACAGCATATAATTTTTTCTGAATTTATTCATTGTATTTAGGAAAGCTTTGTATTTAGTACAAATAAATTTCATCCAGTAAATCTGGGTTCATTTTTATGTAATAATACCTTTTTAATTGATTTAATAATAAACAAACGAGAAAATAAGTAGTTTTGAAACTCAAACACTTCCAATCCCGTGGAGTAATGCAGAAGCTCATTTTTAAGCCAAAATTAATATTTAAAGTGTGCTTTTCTAAATAATAATATGCAGCTAAAATTATTATTTAGCCATTTGTTAGTTTTTATGGTTTTTAATGTAAAATATGGTTAGTAAATCATAATATGAAAGTTTCGTATTAAATAATTACTAAGCTGCATTTTTAAGTTATTAATATTCTTATAAAATATTCTTCAAGTTGCCATAAGCGGAAGGTGTGTTGCAAACTGCAAACTATTTTCAATCTAATCCAAAACATCCAAGAATGTTTTGCTTTCTTAATGTTAAATTGAAACATGTTACCAATTCAAGATGTTAAAAAAAAGCTATTTACTGGAAAGCGATCGAAACATATGCATTTTATGAGTCGTAGCGCGTTAAGTTCTTCTAGCTTACGTAAAGAATTATTTTAGCGCAAATGCAACTTTACCTCCAAGATACGATCTTTTCAACCAAAATCAAGATAAACGAAAAATGATAACCCGAACGAATATGGTTCCAAAATAATTCTTTCTGCATGTGTATATTCAGGTTACACATGATTATCTAATACGATTTCAAAAAGTACTACATTCGGTTTACAAAACTGTACAAAAAGTGATATTTTTATTGGTCTTAGCGAGAAAGTATTATAAATTTAAGAATTTGAAGCAGAAATATAAAATATAAGTTTAAGCTTTTCGCTGAAAACTGATTTTTATTGGATTAAAGCAGTTAAAAAATATATAAAATATTAAATATGAGTATTATTTTTTTAAATATATATTTTTGTACATATTTAAAAACTAAATTTATTGTTCAATTTATTAAGGACATTAGATATATACATATAATTGTAAATAAACGTAAGAGATTCAGGATAAGCTTTATTAATAACATGGATCATTGCATTTTATCAGGAATAAAATCTTGATTTTCTGCTTTCTAACTTCTCGGTGTATGCTTTACGCCACAATGACGCTAATAAACCATCTAAAAGAAATATCACTAGATATTTGCAGTTGATTTCGACTTTGTAACTTTTTACCAACAATAAGATTGAAAATTAAGTTCGTTAAAAAATTTAATATCATCAAAATAACCTTTTAAAACTCAAAATTTTTTTCTAGTAATTGTAAAATAAGTGGTTACAATCACCCCTGGTTAAATATATACTCTATCAGTTAAATTGGTTTTTTAACCTTTGAAGCTGCTTATCAGAGATCGTAGAAGTAAACTAGACGGATGTAATGCAGATTGTGAATGAACCATTAGAACAGAAGCCAAAGTTTGAATTAGGAAATTTAATCCAGAGCTCATATCAGGGTTTAAATGAAACTTGTTTGTCAACTACTGATTAAAAGTGTAGAGTGCCAATGCAAGAATTTCTTGCTATATAATGTCGATAGCCAGGATCTTCTGATTAAAGAAAAAATTTGAAGAAATACATTAAATTAAGCTAAGCATTCATTTTAAATATTAATATAGATATAGCACTTACAAGTCATTACAAATAAAAAATAAATAGCAATATTTCAGTACTAAATAATTAAAGTTATAATTTCAAAAGTCTTTGTTTTATGTTCTGTGAAACGAAAAAGTTTTCATTTTGAAATTAAATTACAGTTTCCAGAAATATATATTTTATTATCTGCATTACATCATGGTAGTCAAACGTAATATGTGGAGTGTAATTTGCGTTAATATTTAGCGCCACATTACTAAAAAGTTTGCAAATGACTTGCTTCACAAAATTAAAGTGAAAGCGTTGAAAGTATTATTTAACCTCTGCATACATTGTGTTTTTTTAAAAAGCAAACATTTATTGTTATAATGTATGGTATTATCAGTTTATTTCGCAATGCTTAAAACATTTGTGGATTATTATTAAAGTTTTACCAAATCAATATTAAATTATGTTTTTAGATAAATCTGCAAATTATGGATTAATAATAATAATACTTTTTTGCAGATTTTCCGAACGTTGTATAGAAAATGGTCTTACCACATGTCGTTGCATCGTTAGCGACGCAATCTCTCTTGTAACCGAGTATTGGTCGGCCAAGAAAAATTCATATTAAAAATAAATAAAACTAAATAGATGACCAGGTTTTCTTTTTTCTCCATATTAGTAACTTCTGTTTTTTATTGCTCTTAATGAAAACGGTTGACAATAACTTTTTTGATATTACTAAATGCCGAATAAAATTTTAAAAGTAGTTCCTTGTTTTTTCATGCTGAAGGAACCATTCGTACGGTGGAAAGATAAAGAGGGAGGATAATTTTACTGTTTCGTAGTATAATTTTATTGTTTCGAGTCAACGAACAGCAAATTATAAAGAGCAAAGATTTAAATAAATTTTACATTTAAATGAGCAATAGTAAATTAAAGAAAATTTTGATTTATATAGTCGACTCTCCGTCTCATATTGGATGGTCGAATAAGAATATTTAAACTTGAAAAATGCATCTTTCCTCAATTTTGTGGGTACTACTTACTACGTTAATAAAATATGTTGTTGAATAAGATAAGCTAAGGAACATCATAACATTATTGCCATTATAGTTCCATGATTAATTGCATTTTATCGGTATTGTATTTCCCAATAGGTATAATGGGTTAGTTTCCCAGGTGTACCTTATTCGATTGTTGTATACTATTACCATTTTAATTTGATATTACACTAATGCTACTGCATATTCTTTTAAAGTTACAATTGGTATTTATTTAAACCATGTTAAGTCTTCCAAAGTAGTCGTTTTATCACACTTATTAAGAACTCGATTACACTTTGACTTACTTGCAAAGTTTCCAAGTGTGCTTCTGAAACAACTTAAAAGAACTTTTATTATAGTTACAAATTTGGTTAATTTACATCTTCTTGAAATTACAGCCGACCTCCTTTATGGTAGCTTACCTAAATTACAATGAAGAAATTGTAGTGTTAAAATTATAATCAAATATTATACTACAAAGAATTGAAAATTTTACTTTTATATTTCGCACTTAATTAAAATGTTGAAAATAATAATTGTTCACCGTTGAATGAAATTTCAATGCTAGCAGTTAAAGCAATTCATTATAAATGTGTACTTTAGAACTTTCGAGAGACATATTTACTTTTACAAATTATATGAAAAATGTGGATAAACAGTACCTGATAAATTTGCTAAGCCCCGAATCATTTTTAAAAATGCTGCCTAACAAACCGAGACGCATTTATCAACACATCTATATACTATAATATGGATAACCCTTACAGTAATGTAAATATAATTTATTATTCCTAATGCATAATTTATACTAAAATACCAATAGAGTAATAAATAAAACATGCTTAAAAGATAAAAATTAGGTAATTCAATGTATCTCTTGGGGTAATTTAATCTATCTCTATCAATGTGACAGTGCTACTTCTATTGCTTTCCAAAACCAAGAGGGGAGAAAAATATTTCCTTTGATGTATAGCCGAAATCAATCATTCCCGACTATTCGCTTGCGTATAGTAATCGTACAAGTAAGAAAAGAAAAACAATTGAATCTATGTCGTAACTTCATGCAATTCAAATTTTCGTGGCCTATCTACGGCTGGATAATCGTAGCACAAATTAAGGTGTGCTTTCATTTCCACTGATGTGTTCTACTGCGGCGAAACAAACTGAACAAAATACTTCAACATTTACGATTTAGAAAATATATACCTGCTCTTTTATTTGTTATCATATCTTAAAAGTAAATAAAACTTTGATCCAAACAAAGAATAAACTAAACTACTAAAGTGTTAAAGACTATTTTTTATTCAAGACGATTGTAAACTATACAAAGAACAATTGCAAAAATTTTGTTTGCCAAGTAGAACCTCTTACTCGAAAGAGCTCAACCTGTAGTTAGTAAACTGTCATTTGAATTATAAATAAATTGTGGTAACTTGAGAAGACACTTAAAGTAAGTTAACCTACAAAACAATTTTGTGAAGTATTTTCTTTTTCTTTTCTGTAATATGTTAACTGTCATTTTATAATTTAAATCATATCAAAACTGCAGAATTCAATAACCAGTTTTTTAAAATTAATTTAATCACCTCCGAAACTACTAAATAGTTAATATGAAAATAGCTGTTCAATGCTAACAAACTCGTAATAATTTTGCAAATTTAGCCAATAACAATTATTCTCTTAACTGAATTACACTTAACTTCTGCATGGAAGGAAAGCATAGTATATTTGAAACAACAATCAATTAAAATAGTTATTTAGCATTACATAATTATAACTTCTCTAGAACTTAATGACTAATTAAATTTATTTGTTTCAAATATGAGTAAGCAAAATTTGAGACTAGAGCTAAAAATTTTGGTAACTCTAATAATTGTATACCCAAAATAAGCCTGAATAAATATCAAATTTGGCTTGCTTCATATTATTTTATGTTGTTATGTTATATATTTCCAACATTGTTTTAATGTTTCTTTATGTGTTGTATCCTCATGCAATTACTTCACGATAAATTAACGCATCTCTCTATTTTAGGTTTTTCTGCAATTTGGGGAGTACCTGACATAAAGTCGACTCGGAAAACATCAAATTGACACATAACTGTTTATTGGCAGTGACTGCTAGTTTAGTTATGTTTAGCTGATGACTTCCAACAAGCGTGAACCATATGTTATATGTTAATTAGCATTTTAATAGTTTTCATTTTACATTTGGACATGAAAGAGGAATTCTTATACATATGAAATTGTTTAGTGTTATAACTAATTTAATAGAAACAAATTGACCGCAGTTAATTAAGAGAATTAAATTTTCTATAGCATCCGTATAAACAAAGAAAAATATTACACATGTAAAATAAAACAAATGAAATAAAAAGGTTTATTGTGTTAGTAATTAAAGAACAATGTACAAAGAAGTTTATATTATACCAGTAATATAAGTCTCAAATGTATTGTGGAATCAGTTGGGTGCAACAAAGAAACTCGTTATGAAGCTGCGGGAGATGGAATACGACTTAACGACGCGAATGACGGTTTGGCAAGAAAATAGTCGGCTGCATTTACTCTCAGATGTGAAGCGGTGGGAAATTATATCTATCATTTCGGTAAGCAAGCATCAGAAACTTGAAGTGGTGTATGAGATCCATGCAATATTTATGTAGCATTACCTGATATGCTGTATTTTTAAAATGCATAACCTATTTACTATTATGTAGCAGACGGTTATGAATATTCCTAAAGAAGATATTTTTTGGTTTGATTTTCTAAAATTCTACCCTCGCGACACAAAATGTTACATCAAAATTAATACGTAGACTTTCATATTCACACATTGCAGGTACATAAGCGTTAGTCGTGATGTGAATAATGGTGGTAATAATAAATCATTTTTATGTTCACATCTACAGAAGATATATAATATTTATATATTAAACTGTTTTCTAACATCGACAAATAAGTAAAAGCTGTGAAATGTTCAAAATTAAATAGCTGTTAAAAAGTCTTCATTAATTGAACCTAAAAAGACATTCTTAACCAAGTGTATTTTTTTGGTCTACCGGTTAGTGATAAATTACCCTCACGTTTTTTAATCTTACTACTTTTTATTTAAAATTACGAAACGTGACTTTCAAACGTTGACTTCGTCAACACCCTCAAATTTAAAATCGATGTAATAAAAGAATTTTAAAAGTTTTCGTTTAAATTTCTTCATGGTTCATCAAGTATCCAAATTAGATTTAACAACATGAAAATTATGTTATTTTTTTTAAATTCGTAAAAAATATTGCTTTTCAGTTTTCCGCTACATTGCTATATATATTGACACTTTAATTCAGGTGGAGCAGAAATTAAAATATAAAATTATGGATATTGGCAGTTAGATGTAGATACTTTTACGTTCAGTTTAAAATTTAACACAAAATATGAAATAAAAATATTAAAAGTATAGTAAATTTCAAGCTTTGTTCCAGATGTTTGAAATGGCTTTGGCTGTTTCAGGGTTATCTGTTTTTTTCAGGTTTAATAGTTAAAATTTTAAACACACAATGTTGAAAATTGTATGCAGTAATATTAATTTCGGAAATGTTTGATCATAAGAACAAAAAAAAGTATTGACCTACTTCTCAAGATTTTAATATTGCATAAATTTTTGAATTACGTACAAGGTATTAAAAAAAGTAACCCAAAATTTTATGTGTAAAGGAAAAGGTTTCGATAAACATAGGTGCAAAAAGTACTTCTTTCAAAGCAATAAAATCCTTTCTCGAGCAAAATAAATAAAATAAATATGTACTTGATTGTCCACGTTCAACTTTTTAATAAAACAGATGTAAAATTGTCGTACATGGCATTTATTTAATGGTAAAATGTTTAATAATATTTTACAAAATCAATTCTGAAAATAAAAGCAATTGTCGAACCAACCGAGTCCGTAAGTTGCAATTTCAGAATTTGTTTCGCACAAAATTTTATCATCAACCGAAGCTTTTTTTAAATCATAGAATTTTATTTAAATTGACATTTTATTCTTTAACCAACTTGACTTTTTTCAGTTTAAACAAAATGAATAAGAAACATAATTGAATTGAATTACAGCAACCGTTGGTTATGTGAACCATTAGAAAATATTTCTTTTAATATTAGTTCACGTAATCGAGCGCCTACTGTACTTGTCAGATTTTAATTTATTGTATGAAGATAAATGAATGAAGATATTTTTGGTAAAAAGATTATGAATACGTTTACTATTATTAGAGTACTTTTTATTAATTTTTTTTGAATTTTTAAATTTTGGGAAGTACATAATTTATTGTGGATACTGATTATAATTTGTTGTATTCATCAAACGAATGTTGAAGTTAAATTTTCAGAATTGTAGTAAATAATTATTTTCATTATCTATTTTTCAAACTACTAATTTCAATTTATTGTGAATTTTAATTTTTTGAATTAACTTTCTGTTTAAAATTTACATGTCAAACAATAATATTTTTCCTTAATAGATGCTACAATAAGGTTTACTCAAGTAAAATAATAAATAGTAAAAAGTGAAATAGTAAAACAAATAAAATTTTAACAGCAACGGTAGATAAAATACTTAATTTTTACCAAATTTACTAATAAAATTGCAGTGTCTTTGATTTATATAAAATAAATATTGTCAAATATACTAATTTAATTTGTAATTGAAAATGTTATACTTATTTATATTCTTTGTATTTAATAGCTGCTATAAAAACTATAAAAAAAATTAAAATAATAAATAAAATAAAAAAAAAACCTAAAAAATATACGACATTAAAATTTAATTATTAATTTGCGAAAAATAATTCACTTGCTACTTCGTCACTCGTGAACTGTCCTTTTATGATCGTCAAGCACACATGCACAAAATAGAAAATTTTACAAATTAATATTTATTATATCTACTTGTAAAGGATTTCATTCAAAATTAATGTAATAATGATTTCTGTAAATTTAATTTTAAAAATTATTTAAAAATAACTATTTTTCACTGTCGTGGCTATTTTTGCCATGTTAGAAAAAGCAAACGTCTCGTATCGATAGCAATGAATAAATGTCACGTTTTTTGACATTTGTAGGAAAAATTTTATTTTCGAATTTATTATACTTGAATTTATATCTAAAACTGTGAACTATTCTATTTACGAGTATATTCTAGAGTGCTGAATCCGTTAAAACTATCAAGATTTATTCTAAGCTTTTTTATGCAAACTACAATCGATGGAATTTTAATTTATTTAATTTAAATATCTTCTCTTTAGTCAAAAAGGATATTATATTGGAGCTACAGGTGGTTGATTTTTTACAATTTTTAGATTTCTTAGATTTTAACTTATATTTCTCTCAGCAGACTATATCGACGAAACAAAAAATGTAATAAATCTAACTGAGAGTTAAATTTGTTTAGACGTAGAAAAGATTATTGCAATTGGGGGAAGTGCATATTTTTAATAATTAGATAATTTTATTTTAGAATGCTGTTTGTGTATTCATATTTTTATGAATATCTTTGATAATGAAAATTTTATTAATTAAAGATTTATTTAATCTTAGTAGATTGATTTTCATTTTTTGCGGTAAATCAATAAAATTATGTTATTTTGTGTTTTCGTATACTAAATAATATAGCACTTCAGTTTGTTTTCAATTATTATTTTTGACTATTTTTTTTATTTTCTTTTTAATGTAACAATGAAATTGCTTTCTTGCTTTAGCGAGTTAGTTAAGAATCTACGAATATTGTACGTTTTCAAGTTCGACTATTAATGCTAACTTCCAGAGGTTCTAAATGCCATAAAAGGTAAATGTGTGTTGCTCGAACGGTAGTTGTCGCCACAATTGATAGTATTTTATTTTGTGTTTCCTGAACATCTTACACAAACTTACAATAATTATTACAAACTAATAAATAAATAATGTTTCGGAAAATAAAAAATTCTTGACATATATCATTCAATTGTTAAACTTAACAAAACACTTTTTATGAAAGCAATGTTTTACTTTACAGCTGGTTTTAGCTTAACTTTTAGTAGCACCTGTCGCTGACAGTAAACGCAATATTGATTAAAAGTAAAAATTAATTTTTATGTTTGATGAAAAAATTAACTGTGCTAATATTCAGAGTAACATCAACAGTAAAAATTAACAAATATTTATTTTATGTATTACTTATAATAATAATTATTAAAACTATTCTTATACTAACTTTTCACAAATATGCTTGTAAACAAAGTTTGATTCTCGTAGTCTTTATACAGGTAATAATAATCGTTCAATTCAATTGTAGAAAAAACATGAATAAAAGATCAATTTATCCATTATCCTTTTCTTTATCATTAATATGTTCTTGGTTAAATAAACTATTTTTCATTGGAAATTAGCACTACTACTCCGGTACTTGGGTCACGATCTCACAGCAGGATACATTTCTCTGGTAATTGATTACAGGTATGCAGATAATTTGCTAAACTCTAGATTATGCATGTTTTTCCGGCATTTAGTGTACAAATCATAATTAAATCCGTATTATTGAAACACGGTCGATAAAATTCTTTGTAAATTGTCATACAATAAGTTGTTTTCGTAAATTTTTTAAAGGTTTCATAAAAATTTTATCTTTTCAGAAGTTTTAATTTTTAAGTACATGTTAAATTTATAAACATTTTATAACTTACATTATTTTAATAGTTTCAATTAAAAAGTTTTTGTCTTAATAAAAAACTGTGACTTATATAATTAAATTTATTAATGTAACGTAAAAATTAAAACTCTTTTTAATAATAAAGATTAATATTATATTAGTTATTTAAAAATTATATAAAAGAGTTATTACTTTACATTTTATAAATAAATGAATTTATTTTCATGTAATGGATAACTTATTATCAAATATAAATCAAAATATGATACGGAAACGATAACTTCAGTTTTATTTTACGATTTGTACTTTTACCAAAAAATTCTTTAAAAGCTACAAAAATAATTGAAAATAAGACATTTACAACAAAAGTACAAAATGATCTAAATTTTAACCCAAATTAAAGTTGTACATTACATTTCAAGTTTTGTTTTTCACTTTTTTCATTTCTTTACGTTGTGCTCAAATTTTTGCTCTATAAAACTTAGGGTGTTAGCATTGCCACTAGAGGTAGTGTTGCCCAATTAGTTAAAGCCGCAGGATTTAATCCTAAAATATTAAATTGAAATTCAAATATTTTTAGTCAATCATAACTTTTGTGTAATATTTGTCATGGGCTACACTGTTACATAGTTGGACACTAATCCTTTTAACTAATAATTATCTTTATGAATGACCACTACGGTTAGTTTGCAAACAAATTAACCAATTACTAACTAAAATACCCCTAAAGATAACTAATTTTAAAAAACGTAAAAAATATTAATTAGAAAACTGCAGTTAATATTATACAAACTTAAAAAAAAATTAATGGTCTCATTATGTATAATGATATTCCTAACAATTTATTGGCTCTGCAGGCGGGAATGATTGATTCTAGTCAAAATCTAAAGATTAATATTGGATTTGAGGTATACAACAATGCAGCTTGTTATATTAGTATTCCAAAATAGAAAACATATTACTCTGTTAAATTTTACATGGTAAAGGTAAAATAACATATGCTCGTACTAATACTCGTGCTCAGGAATCAAATCTCAACAGTCATCAATCCTAGAATCTATCAGTGAAATTACTGAAGTTTAAACCATACCGTAGCAATAGCGGTATTCCGAATATCAATCCTTGATCAGAGCTTAAGCTTTAATTATTATACTATTGATTATTATTATTTTTATTTTATGATATATGTAGAGTAAACAAAATATTTAAAAATATCTTAAGATTACGTTTAATTGTAGTATTAAAATAGATTAATAAATGTTACTTGGAATAACAATTAAAGCGTGTGGAAGTTTACAACTATTAACTTCGTAAACAAATTCCCAAAACAAACTTTTTACGTAACGATGTACATAGGGCCATTAAGTTTTGAACGTTTATTCTGCCTTCTGAAAGAATCTTTAATGAGTTTTTACAAAATTATATAATTTGGAGATTGTCTAGGAAATTCGCTATGCTATTATTTTGTCTGTGTATTTTATTTTGTACATGTTTTCTTTACATATAAAGTTTTATTTATTTATAACTTAATATATACCTACTTTAAATATTTTAATTATTAATATTCTACTTTATGAGTATGCCTTACTATGTATAGATAGATAGGTTGCACTTTCCAATAACCTATAAAATTAAGTGTGGTTAACTCATAAAACAAGTATGATTTAGACCCCTAAGTTAGCACTTCTTTATTTATTGCACAGGTTTTATGGCAGTGGACGAAAATCGGGAAAGCTCATAAAATTTGAATCATATAAATAAGATTTATTTTTTTATTTTGTCGAGATTTACACAAACGCAAAATAAAATGCACCTAACACAAAACTTTATGAATCAATTTATTATGCCTACTGTAAAAGGTTTCATGCAAAATTAGCTTAATAATGATATCTGTAAATTAAATTTTAATCACATCAGATATTATCTTTTAACGTTATACCCAATTTTTTAACAAAGGAAGAATTAACTCGATTACAAAATAAATTAATAAATGTCAAAAATGTCATTTAACTTTTAAAATAAATTTCCAACGCATAAAAAGCTTTATGACAACAAAAGTAATAAATATAAAGGTGGTTTGATGAATCTATAAAAGAATAAAATCAATTTGTTTGATAGGACCGAGGAAAATCATAAAAAAAATGTTTTCACAAAAAATTAAAAGTAACTTTTTATAACATGAAATAAAATTTTAAAATTTTTGGCAATAACTTTTTATCGAAAACAGAATATTTAAAATAACAAAAGTGTAAGCGGAAATTTTAGAATGCCTGAGTAGTTCAATATAATTTTCAATTACTACAAAATTACATGAGGTGATTCAATAAATTGACCGTAAAACACTCATAATATTTAATCGGAGAACTCCAAAACAACGAACGTTTACCGGAAGCTTGCATGTCGGAGTAAATATTTATTTGATAGAGTTATTAATACATAAACTATACAGTTTTCGTTGCTTTCTGAAGGGTTTCCTAACAAAATTTCTAGATAACGCTTTTAGCTAATTCTGTTCATCGTATCCACTATTTGTCGGTTCCAACAAACTATTTTTATTTGCAGTGATAATTCAAGTGGAAGAAACTTTTCCACTTCTAAAATATTTCTAAAAACAAAAATATGCACCAACAAGTTTCAACTTGGTTTTATTTTTCTCTGTCTCTATTCAATACATTTATCACATCTTTTTGTTTTAAAAGTTAAAAAATGTGTTTTCATACAGCGTGCTTTTGCAGAAAAGCACAAAGAGTAGTAAAGTAGGTTATAAAAATAAAAATGTTTGCAAAGTTTTATAAGTAATTTTTTATACAACTTGTAAATTCTATTGTTAGAAAGTTATATCTACTATTTTTCAATGATTAATTCAAATATGTTCATAGTCTATTCCTTGCGGGATAAAATTAGTTTAATATTTAATATAATCGAGTGCAATCTGTTAATTAACTGAAATAGTTTTTTTTTTGTTTACCTTTGTATTATTTATTATTGCCGAACGCGTAAATTACATTTTTATTTTTACCCCACGTCCTTCTTAGTAGTACATGCAAACATACATGGAATCAATTCAACTACTGATTTAATTGTTATTTACTATGTTACTTAGTTTAAAATTTTTACAAATAATGTTATAAGGTATTTTTTCTAAATAAATTTATTGTATTTTAATTAACATTAAATCATTACCCATACAACAGGGTTCACTCATGCTATAATTACTAGTTTCTACTATCTCTATGTAGTAGTAGGTATGCAGATTTATGAAACCTATGTTTAGAATATTGCTTTACAACGAGTATTCATAAAAAGTTTCTCGCAAATACCAAAAACTCTAAATTTTCATGTAGACCATAGAATACCTATAAAAATAGAAACTTTATTTAAAACATAAAAAACACATTTATTTTGTATGTGGGAAATTTAAACATGAAGAAAGTAATTTGAATAGCAATTTGATGTGCTTTTCACCACGAGTAGAATTGAATGAGGATATTTTTTCAATTTAAGGTAAGACTTTTTCTATTGAATCATTTTTCGGCAGAATAATATAATAAGCATAATAATTATAAGTACTAACTACATTAAAAAATTAAATCATACAACATTATCTATCTATAGTTTTCCTGTCCTATGAATTACAAACTAAATTAAATCTTAACTTTATTTAATGTAGCCTGACTAATAATGTTAAAGACTGATACTTTTATTATAGCATATATCGTAAATTAAGTCACCTTATGAAATAAATCAAATGTTAATGAAGACGTAAAGCAGAATATTATAAAACATATACCTAGGTACTATGCATTAAAGTAATTCTTTGGAATATTTGAAAGCACCAAATTTAAGTTTTAATTAGTTTTAATTGCATTCTTGAGTTAATAATTACTAATTAACTCAAAATACTCCAACGGGAATTTAATTAATAAATATTAAATTTTTAGTAGCTGTTGATGTTTAATTATTTTTGGTTTTATTGGAGTGGTTGGTTTAAATTTCCATGTATCAAACTATTGGTAATAATATGAAGTTTTACATAATATATTATTTTATTTTTGCATTATTTATAGCTGGTTGCTTAAATCTTAAAGATTTAATAACTACGAACGAACCGTAGTATTTTAGACCCATCTTTAAACTAAAACTATTGATTTTCATTTATGGCTAATCTATGAATTTTTAGTCTAAATATTTTGTAAATAATAAAGCTGTCATATTTTAATATCAAAACATTGCTAGCTCAATGATTCTCTGTACTGCGTGACCTATAACGTTAAATAAAAAATTTTTTTTATAATATTCTGAAGTAGTTCATTCGAAATCAAAGTTTGTAAATTTTCTACCTACCTAATATACAAATAAAACTTCAGCATATAAGGAAATCGATTTTATCAATGTGCCTACAAAGCAATGAAATACATTTTTTATTTGCAATTTTCTTGCGTTTGTTATAATATTAAAAGTTCAATGGTAGTTGTTTATATAAAACGCAAATTTAGTTACTACACTTTCAATAGACACAAAATGTGTCCAACGTGTCATAAAATTAATGTGAAGTGCGAAAGAACGTTTTTAAATTTATAATCATTATCTGGGCTTCTTATACATTTTTCTTAAATAAGGTTTTTAATTTTAGGAACAATCTATCAACATTAAATTTAGTTTTAAACTGTAATTGAATTACAAACAACAATTAAGTGCTAAGTACTTAAAATTTTAAACATCTTGTAATTTTACATTTTTGAATGGACCATAAATTTTGCTTTCATTTTTCTCTGCAACCGTTGTGTCAGCGAAAGTTGTTTTTAATTATAGCTTCTTTAAGTTTTGTGAAATTTTAAATTTTAAAGTTTTGATAAAACAATAATGAATTAGAGATTTAATGGAAACCGACATGGTCACACTACCAGGTTCACTGGGGGGGATCATAGTTCAATGTGGGTATCGAATAATAAGAAGATTTTTCTGGGCATTATTCATCTCGGTGGCTTCCTATAGTCTTCTAATAAAAAGTTATAAAAATAAAGTTCCCATTTTGACTTCATCTGAATTCAAATTATTAGTATCTATTTTTAATTATCGTATCGGAAAAACGTTTTTTCCAAAATTTGCTATTTTTATATTGTGGAATCCATCCTTGATCACTAGACAGTGAGTTTGATTGCCGGCTGCTGATATCATTAAATCTTTAATTATTTACTAGACAATCATGCAAGTAATATGTTTGAAACCAATTTCGTACTCCTCAGTAATTTAATCAAATTGAACCAATTTAACCGACCCAATGGCTACTATTTCAAAATTATATGAACCAGATTGCAAGAATTAAAATGTGCCAATAAAATTATTAGGTCAAATAATCTTCTCATGTATTTGTAAAGCATTTGTACCATTAATTTTTCCTAGCCATTATGTCGACTCAAAATGAAATAAAATTTTTATACTATAAATTTTAAAGAAAATTGTGTGATTCTGATTTCAACTTTATTATAATAATTATAACAGGATTGTTATAGCTAGTTTCTTCGATGATAACAATATTGCGCACAGTGCACACTCTGCCCATATAATACTATAGTAAAATAATATAAGGATACCATAGATAAAAAACATTTTTACTTTTGAAAAACCTATGCAGAATTAAATAATAAAATAAACATAATTTAATTCTCGACGATATTGGTACATTTAATTTATAATAGTGCATTTTATTAATAAAGGAATTCAATTATTCATTCAATAGCATATAAATCTATAAATATTTCATTTTCTTAACTTTACTCTTAAGAACTGTTGAGCTAGATTTTCAAAGTTAGCTAACGCGTGTAATTAAGCAAATTATCGACAGTTAAGTAAGTGTAAATTGCAAGAAAACTTGAAAGCAAAAAACTTGCTTTACAATTTTACGGATAGAAGGCTGCAACTAGTCTGGTTTGAAAAATAATAAAATACGAAACGAACGATAGTGTCTGGAAACTGAACCATAAATACCTAAGTAAATGATATTGGTAAAAGATATTCTTATAAGATATTTAATGTGTTTAAGTTTTGTGCTTTATTTTGTGTTGTTTCTAGCATAACTTATTAATGTAGAACTTAATCAATATTCAGTTAAAATTGAAATTGGGTTATTATAGTTTTAAGAAAATTTTTAGATGACGATTTAAAGATATCTGGCACATAAACGTAATTATTGCAAAATTTACGGTTTAATTAAAGTATTTGCCCAACGCAGTTTAAGAATTTGTCACAAAACAATCTAGAATTTACTATACCTATATTTGTGAATTCGATAGAAAATACTTGAAAAAATTATTAAATTAAATTTAGATGATCATCGTCGGCTTCTAAATGAAATTTCAGAACAAATTAATAGTTCTACCACATACCGCACTATACTGATTGTGGATGTTATTTAATCATGTTTAAATTACCACAATGTTAAAAATGTTATATTGTGGTTTTAATTATTGTAATTGAAGTTGACGAGGGTTATTGGATCACAAAAATCTATGGACTTTACACATTGCAGTATTGATGAAACCGTTGAGTTGTTTGTTTTATAAGTGAAACAAATAGGTCCCATGCCTCTATTTGTTTTTATTAAATTGTTTTACTGAAATAAAAATGAAAGTCAACATAAAAATGCTAGCAGAAGATTTTCGACCTTTTAATTAAATGTGTTTTGCTGTGTTTTTAATTTTTTACCATCTCTTTCGCACATGAAACATTATAATTTGATATACATTTAAAATTTATTTTTCAGTATTCCTTGTTTGTCACTTTAAATTAAAATATTATTTATTTGTTAATGTAGTTTAATAGTTATAATTTCTAGTATTTGCCTTTTTAATAATAATTTTTGATTTTAATTAATCAATATTATATTAACATTAAGTTAATATTTGAAACATTTATAATTAAGATACATAAAGCTAGAAATCTATCGATTATTAAATAAATGCAATTCAATTTGCTTTTTAAAATATAGTTTAATGTTGAGCAAAAAGATTAATATTAAATCAAGCTTTTACTTATTTTATTAATTACATTAAATTACATCAAAAACAAATACCTAACGTGTGAAATTCTATTTATAACAAACTTTGTACAGATTATAAAACTGTACACACAAACAGTAATTTACGTTACAAAAATAAATTTAAAGTTTTACCATGTTAACTTGAAGTTGCTTCTTTGAACTCAGATGTAAATGTTTGACTATACTCTACATATTATGAAGACTAAATACCAAGTTTCAGAACATTTAAACTTTACACAATTTTTTATTTCAATTAAATTTTTTATTGCTGGATACCATTTTTTGATAAAATAATTCTGCTTGCATTAAAGGTGAAACGCTTATGTGGGGCATACATAAACTAAAATGAAAAATTCATAAAATAAAATTGAAAAATTCTTGCGAAAAAGTCAATTACCTTGATAGTATTTTCAATCAATATTTTTATTTCAGCTACCAAAAATGACAAAGCTGAGTGGAAGATTTTAGCGAGACAGAATATGTGCATTTTCTATATTTTTACGTAAAGTATTCTATTTTTATATTTCAAAATTATCCACACCACAAAATAAATTTTATGCCCTATAAATTATAACAATACGCTTTTATGAAGTATTGCATCTAGGGTTATAAAAATACGAAAATTTCTTTAGTAACGCTGGGTGTGCATAGCTATTATATTGATAATAAATAATTAAAGATACCCCGAACTAAATCGCTTATTAAAACACCATAATTGAGAAATTTATTGTTCGCAATAAAAAAACCTATAAAAAATATAATAAAGTTTATTTATTGCTAATTTATTAAACAAACAATATACGTACTAAATATATAATATGCGTGTGTATAATATGTTAAGCTTAATGGTTACGTATCTTTGAAGTTCTGCGGTGGTGGCTAACAATAATGTATGAATTAAAGCGATATCACTACATTCTACGCAATTAAAAGAACAAGTGCAAAAAAAATAAAAAGGTTTGATTTTTGCAGAGTGCATCATTTTATCAACTTAAATAAGTTGATTAAATATTAATCATCAATCATATCAATCATTAACTTAAATAAGTTAATAATATATATTTGCAGCGAGCAAATATTTGTAATTTGTTTGATGAAAGTAATTTGTTTGCTTTATTTTAAAACCTGTATTATAAAGAAGTAAAATAGCAAATGTTTACAAATAATGTTAATATTATATAAATTAAAAATATCAATTATTTAAAAAGTTTTCAGAAAATACACTGTATGATTATCCAAAATTATTTGCATTTCGCTTGTAAAATCTGCGAATTTTAGTATTGATATCTCTGTAATGCATTAGTTGCTTATTCCAAGATACTTATATGGGTCATTCTACGTCAAACGAGACACCTATGAGACATAATGATCATTTAAATTGAAAATACGCTCTATTGCAATTGACAATATTTACGGTTCTATTTATCATATAAACAGATAGTAAAATCATTTTAAAGCTTTTGGGATCGTGAAGAATTCTATTTATTATACACAAAATAACATTATTTAAACTTGATCTTCAAAATCAGCACACGCCTTCAAAATTAAAAAGAAAATTGAGTTAATTTCTTGATCAATTCTCAAAAACATTGTTGGATATTAAAGCGAACTCAAGACTTTTTCTTATGGGTTGAAAAATGGGATGAGGTAAAGCATAAATACTAATAGATATAATCCGTATTTCAGAAATTCAATACAATCCTGTCGATATGCTGTTGTGAGCTTGTTGTACTTATGAGTACGGAAATGTGTTTGACATAATCAAAACCGTCTATTACTGAAAATTTTATCTCTAAAAAATTAAGCTGATAACAATGAAACGCGTGTCAGTGTTTTAAAAATGGCAGTTTATTTGCTTCTTGAATTATATAAAATAAAAAACCGTCAGTCATTCATTTTCCACCCGTTCTTTTCTATAAGAACCAATTTTGTATTAATAGCAAACTCAGTTTTTATCAATAAATTGTAATTTCCTGTACACTTTCCGCATTGCCTGTCATTATTGAACTAAATAAAGAGTATTTTATTTTTGTAAACCGCTATACGATGTACTATATAAATTTTATTATTACAAATTGAGTGTTTAAACCAAAAACTACAAGTTATTGTTTTAACTACGAGATTAAAGCTCTATATTTTTGGTCAGTTTTTATAAATTGCATGTCACGAGTAAATATTCCACAAATATGTATGTGTTCAGGAATTTCTATATTGTGTGACACTTTGTCATAAATAAGGTAGTAAAAATTTTATAGTTTATCTTTTCAGTAAATCATAAAAAGCACTAAGTCTACTAAAATTAAATTACCGTTAAGAATTATAAAATAAAATCGAAGACGTTTTCTGTACAGTAAAACGTAGAAGTTACGGAATTAAGATTAAAGTGTTATCAGCTGCTGCAAATCGACTTAAATTGAAAAGATTTCTTTTGAAAATATCGAGTCGCCTTTTCAATCAGCACTAATCACATTAGTATTCAAATGCAGTAAAATAGAAATTTTTCAAATAGGTACCGTACAAATTAGTTAACTCAAAAGTTTTTGCAAGGGTTCCAAAGTAGCTACATCAACGATGAATAAATATGAATCTGGAAATTAAAGCCTTGGAATCGGAAATAACATTCTTGTAAAACCGTTAAACTTTCTCCAGTTGCTGCGCTACATTTAGAAATTATCAAACTTTGATTATTACTATAAATAGTTTCCAAATTAATTATGTCAGTAATTAATATTACAGTTTCCGTTGTTTTTACTGCAATATTGTTTTATGGGAATTTGTAAGTCTACCTGTAGAACAACTTTGTAATACCTAGCTTCGAATTGAAACACTTGCACAAGTTGTTAATTCAGGTTTACATTTTTCATAATTGAAATAAATCTTAGTGTCAACTGTTAGGGACAATACCTACTTCCGCTTGGAAGAGACAATTAAAACTAACAAAGATTTGTTAGTTATTATTAAACTCAGACTGAAAAACGCATATATCTTGTAGGTATATACTTTGACAATCCTCTGCTATAGTTATATAAAATAACCTTGTAAGATTGGTACAATGTTGTAACAGAATCATAACATACAAATCTCCAGTTGTACCGATGGCACAGGATGTCTATTTGGAGGTATAAACCGAAGCAAAATTATAAAGTTATTGAAAACTAATAAAGCTCTGCATTTCTTATCAAGACCAACTGTGCCGATGCATTGATCATGACGTTGAAGTTGACGGATAAACAAAAATTAATTTTCATTTTTCTTTTCACTGTTTCAAAATTATCTAAGACATTTTTTTTTGATTATGATGTTAAATTAACAACTGTTTAGTTTTACATTTTGGCAGAAATTTAAAATTATTTATTTACCTAATTACGATTATATCAATAAATTAATATAGAATAATTAAAGATTTAAATAACATTTAATATGTTTTATTGAGCTTTTAGCGAAGTTTGTCGCGTTATTCGCTGAAAGCTCAATAAAAATATTAAATGTTATTAATGTTTAATTAACTTGTGCAATTTAAAACTTTTAAAATATCTTACAAAGTTAATAATTATTTTTAATGTACCTATATTAGATTATAATGAGTGCGGATAGATACCACTCGTTAAAATTGTAATTAGTTAATATTCGTTGATTATTAAATTACGTTTTATTAAATACCTTTGAGCACTGAATATATTTACCTTTAAGTACAGAATTAATTTACAAATATTTACAAACAACTTATAATACGAAATTATTAAATTTTGTGAATTTATTTGCGAGATTTTGACAGCATGCCTGGTTAATTTTACTGCTGCATTTTACTGCTTATCTCATTTTATTAACATATTTGGTTACATTATCACTATTAGGTTTTTCACTGCTTGGTTAATAAAACGTGACTGGCCACATACGTTATCAAATCTTTGAGTTAAAACAGATAAAACAGCTGAAACGTCATAAGTACAATATTTTAAAGCTAAATTTTATATTGAATCTTGTCCGACCGATTTTTGGTTATAGGTAAATATTGTTTAAAAATGTAATTTTCAAATGAAGGAAGTGCTAAAAATGTATCTTTATTTATTTTTTTGCATGAAGTATTTGCGAAAGTTCTATACGAGAATAGCAGAAACTAAACTGTTTCCTGTCTCTTTCGAGAATTTTAGGTAAATCTTGTTCGTTCGGTAACTCTAAAGAAACTGTGACAATCATATTTTTAAACAGCAATAAAAATAATACGAGTATAATATTGTTTACACAAATTTAGTAAACATCTTACATTAAATTCCCCATTTGGGCCAAGCTAATACATGTGCTTCCACAAGAGAAATTATGAAGAAGCTAAACTCATCACTATAACACTATAACTAATACAGAGAATATTCGAAAAGCATAAATATCAGTCATTTAATATTCACATTACCTAAGTATTCCAACTTAAATTTCAATTTAAATTTTACGTGATTTTAAATATGCAAATTGTGTTTTGAGAAGAAAGAAGAACCATGTAAGCGTTTGCCATAATTTTATTGTTTTTATTTTAATTGTAATGTTAAATACAATAAATTTCTATCATAATCAAATTGTTCTCTCTTGAAAATCGCATTTGTTTGTAAACCTTAACAAAAACGTAAACGCAGACAAATTATGTTACAGTTTTTCTTCGGATACTACTACTGCATTGACTACTGCATAGGCTTTACCTATTCGGGGATAAAAATCAAAACAAAAAACAAGCAAATCCACTTTTTTTCAATTTAAAAGCTTTATAAAAGCTTAAAAGTAAATCACTATATTCAAACATAGTATAATGTTACAAATATACTCATATTATTTTATTTTATTATTTTACAATATAATTATAATTATGTTGGTTTCTAAATTCTTATACAAAAATTTAAATTTTTTTGTAATTATAAGTTGTAGAATAGAAATCATCAAAGCCGCGAAGCTTTGGAGAAAATAATAATTTTGATGAAGGGAAGTTAGAAAATATTATCAATTTTCTACTTTTAAGTTACTCTCTACAAAACCTTTAACAAGTATAACTTTTTTTACATGTTTTTGTGTCGGTTATGAAGTTTCATCAAAATTATTTTACGGTATTATAAATCTTATTTTTAAATATTTTTTTTCTGTTCTATTTAATAAATTAGTAGCTATCTACGTTATCATTTAATATATTGTTATTTACCTAAAGTGGTTTTACGAGAAAATGTTAAAAATGTATCTTATTGTTACTATTAATTGGTGATAATTAACTATTGCACTTATTTAATATTAAACAAAAAATTTAACTGAATCCATGCATACAAATAAAACATAAGCAGCAGACCAAAATCTTGTACAGCAAAATTCCTTTGTGTTTTTCCAATTCTTGTACACTTTTAACAGTTCTTTTGCAATTTATGCAATTAATTAAAAATCTTTATTATTCGATGCAAAGTGATGATGGTTGCTTGTTATTGTTAAAGCTATCATCATCCCGATATGATCTATTATCGTCAAAATTTGTTGTTAGGGTGGCCGTTTACAAATATCACTTTTCGTTGCATTCAAAGAAATATATATCTGGATTTTTATTACACACATGCAACTTAATTCAAACATTGGAATACTGATTTCTTACAATTTTTAATTAAATAAAGTTTATATTTAATTATACTTCACTTTTTAATCTTCTTATACTATTTGTCACATTTTTTTATATATAGAAGTTTTTGGCAGAGTTGTTATCGGCTTTTTGTTCAAAACTCAAAGATCAACTAACTATTATTTCTAACTAGAGCTGTTAAAATATCAAAAATTTTAATACTGTGTTCAGAAATTACATTTTTTTTTCGTTGATTTTAATGTTTCTAAAGCGTAAAATCTTATTTTCTCTTGCCATTTAGCATTATTAAATCTAATTACCTGACTGGTTGCATAGCTACCATAGAGACGGAATACATTTCTTATGCATAAAAGAATCATGATGAAATCTCATGATCGTGATCAATCGCATCCATTATCATACCGGTCAATTTGTCTACCGTCCGTGATTGGTAAGGTTCTGTAAAAGATCATAGCCAAAAGGCTTAGAAAAATCGCTAGAGCCTGCTTATTCAATGACTAGAACATCTAATTAAAACTATAATTAAAACAATGATTATAATAACTCAATTCAAGTACGTTCTAGGTGTCTTTGCGTCCTTTCGTAAAGCCTTTGGTGGTCTGTTGTAGTCGTCCATCCTGGAAAAGCTAAATAGTGACAGCTGCTTAAAAGGAGGGAAAGCTATTTCAGTGGCAAGTGGGTTTGCGTTATTGGCAGAAATGATAGGAAGATTTAGAGACGGGTCTTTAGAGATTACACTCAAGGTTTTATTGTGAGATCATTTATATAAACTTTGATGCTGGACCACATCTTTTGTGGCGATGGCATACGTCGACAACATCCTGTTGACGAACATGTAGTTTGGTAGAAGGTAATTAAAGATCGAGGTAGAGAAATATCTCTATCTATTGGAGACTAAATTGAAGCAAAAGGGATTGGTGTGAATAGTCGGATTTTCGGAAAGCAAAATATGCTCTCTAGCTCCTTAAAACCTTTAAACGAGTTTTTAAGAACCGCTCCTTTGCTGTATGATAGGAATGGTAGAGCAGCTTGGAGAAAGATGCAGTCACCTGTTTGTTTATACGCGCGTATGGTTTGCGATCCAACGCTTTTAGTTGGAATCTTGGTTTATTTCTTGGCTACTAAAGGCTGTGCTTTTTATGTGTGGGCTTCACCAAGATCTAAGAGGGTACATTAACTTAAGAAGGACCAGGCCAATATAGTGAAAACTTGTCGCCGTCTGTTGAACTTTGTCGTATTGGCGTTGGGGCAAGAATCAGCAAGTTTGGCAGGTGCTAGAAGGATAAATAAGATTTTAAAATTGCAGTTGAAAGCTGAAATCTACCTTACTCGGCGTAGGTGATTCTATAAAAGCTCAAGGACTTGGTGAATCCGCATTTATTTAACTGAGTGAACAATGCCTAGTTGCAAGTAATCTATATTGGTAGACATATTTAAGTAGTAAACGTTACTGAAAGTCCATGGGTTTGACTAGTGTGGCATCAATAAAACTGATTCTGAGAAAGACGGATTTAACTAGGAAGGTTTCTTCCTGTTTGTGTTCAGTTTAGTTGATTAAATGTTGCCAGAGGGTTCGGCTCTCCGAGTGCAAGTTACGTGTACAACAACTCCGGTACCAGTCTGTATAGCTGTTAGAGTTAGAAAAATAGTTCTACTTTTACAAATAGTGAAAATATCCGCAGTTCTTAGATTGGCCAACTTCCCGCATACTTTTTCGCGACTAGTTTTATTGTTCTCGGAAAACACTTAATTCTTTCACACATTTATAGCTCTTGTAATTCTATATGATATTAAGGTCGAAGGTGCAAGGATTCATACAATTTTTTGAATTTTACATGTTTCACAAGTTATACGATTCGGAGGAGGTTAACTACGCTACGCGGTTGAATTAAATGTTGCGTGGTCGGATTGATCATTACGTGGTTAGACAAATTATTATTTAATGGTTGGATTAATCGTTACGTAGTTGGACCATTCATAATACCGTAATATACTAGACAGAATCAACATAAATTAAAACAAAACTATTAAAATCTACCACTAAAAGTGTTGCTATAATTAACTGTTGTATTTTTAATTTCGACAGATGAGGAAAGTCTAGATGTCAGTTTTGTTCTCTTTTAAAAGCATAATTTCAGGACTTGAAGAAAAATTTAAACCATAATATGAAACTAAACCATTATGATTTGTGGTACATTTACAAGAAAAACAAGAAAGTTAACTGGTGTTCTATGTGGTGTGAAATGCCAGAGATGCAATAAGTGCTTTAAAATCTGTTTGAGTACAAATACTGAATTATATTTACTAAGTTTTAATTACCCTTAAAAATCCTGCTATTGGTGCTTGTCTATTATTTTTCGTTACTTAAAAATTTACTTCTCTCTTATACGCGACAACTTTAATTTGCTTAGAAATTTAACTTTTGTAAGTCGTTTAGAATGATAAAATATATTATAGGGGAGCGTAAATGGATTCAATTGTTTTAAGGTAAAGCGTTTATCTTTTAATAAAGACACTGGTAATCTCTTTCATGGCTAAAAATTTAGCGATAGGTATATTAATATCATTCCTAAATTTAACAAAACACAAACCTCTAAGAACGGAATAAGATTAATAGTTTGAAAACCGCATCCAGTTAGAACAATAGATATGACGTTAACGAACCGTAGACAATTAAGGGATCAATATTGGTTCCTAAATCACTAAACTATGTAAATTAGTAGGTAGGCAAATGGACTCCATAATCCTTTTCTACTCATGGTTAATTTATTTAGGCACTTCAAATAGTGTTATATGCACGCGTTATAATAGTGGGCAAATTTTAGATCAAAATTATTCTACAGACTACTGTCTTGTTCAAATATTTTTAAAATTTAAAAATTAGCAGGCAAAATACGCATTAAAATTAAGCTTATTGTCTTTTTCAGTATGAACTGAGTAAATATCGGATATTATATTATCATTTGAAACCATCTCGAGTAATTATTATATTATTGAATCTTGAGTTTGAGTTTTGAAGAACGGGCTAATATGTTAATCTGAAGACATTCTTAAACATCAAAATTTTAGATCTACGAAACTTAAGAATAATATGATTTATATTCAGCTTATGATGATATTATTTATGAGAAGGTTTTATTAAGAACAAGTTAAATAAATCGAATAATTTTTGTCGATAAAAATGTAAAAGGTTGTCATTTTAAATTTGTATTTGAGATAAAAATGCAAGTTTTTTAAATTTAACTTATTCTTATTAAAATATTCAATGTAAAATATTAAAATTTAAAATAATGTATTATGCATTGAAATCTATTGAAAGCTAGAATATTTTGAATGATTAAATTTTAAGAGCTCTATGTATTTTGTTTACTGTCCGATTTGGGATACTTTCAGTTACTATCGTAAAATAGATGTTACTTACAATGCTTGGTATAGTATCCGATATATGGCAGAGAAAATTCAATTTACACAAAACTTGATCAATTTACCTTTATAACCAAAGTTACGGATTTCTTACTCAAGCTATGATGAGATTAAAAATATACCAATATCTCGTTAAAAAACTTTTAAGATATTTTTATTTACTGCCAGAGAAAAATATTGTATAAATTTTTAGTAAATACTTAACTACATTATGAAACCATCGCTTTAATACACTTTATACTCCTAATAGCAATATTGCTCCTTTAATGTAAAAAACATACTTTCAATTATTTGTTAACCTAAAATAAAACATTATTAAATTCCCTTAAGTATACGGTTTCTTGCACGTTAGCATCATAAAAGAATTTCTAATATATGAAATTTTAAATTGCTTGTAGTTATTTCTGTAAGAACCCATACTTGTACCTACTACATAATAATATAATTTATATCCTATACGATAAAGTTACTTACTTTATCTTTACTAATTACTGAGTAGCCACTAGAATTTCATTAATTTATACTTTGATACTTATTTTAAATATATTTTTGATGCTTCAGTAAATTTTAATAATAAAGATTGCTTTTGTATTGGCATTAATATCCACCATATCGATTTGAACTTAAATTTTCTATTAAAAACGTAATGACAGAAGCTTACGAAACTTGACGTGCAATTTAAAACTTTAATAACAAAATTGAAACTTGTAGCCATTACATCAATACATAATAACAAGGTTAAATTACTTTTAAACAAATTTTATCTCGATACCTGCACGTTAATCCTGCAGATTAATAAATATTATGTTTTAAATCAATATTATGTCATTTTCTAACCCAAGGGATGCGAATTTTATTTATGAAAATAGTCAACTGGTCGGATTGCTTCCAGTTATTCAACAAGTGCTTAAAAAATGAGAGACTCATTTCAATAATCAATATAATCGTTGTGTTTTTGCTTATCCTGTATGTTATTCCAACTATATGTAAGCTGGCAAAAATAAAATGAATTTCAATTAGATAAATAATGATTTGTTGTTAAGTTAACCAGAATTTTTAAAACTCTATATATTTATGATTTTATTTATACAATACAAACTTTACACAATAAATTTATTTTTATTAATCTTAAAATCTCACCTAACTTTTAGATCATATAGCAGTATTTATTTATTATTTGGGAATTCAATGTTGAAGATAGGAAGATTGGTTGAAGATACAATTTTTAATTTTTTGTACTATTATATTACCATAATAGTTATTCCAACACCGTTTACTCTATTTGTGGATATACCTACATATTTAAGATTTATTTATGAATAAATTCAACTTACAAAGGTACCTATTGATTTAAATCACAATTGTAATTACGTTAGGAGCTTTTTTATGTATAACGCGAACTTATTAGTTAAAATATATATAGAAGCAAATATTTGAATTTTATTAACCATTTAAAGTCGCTATTCAAATTTAATCTTACCACTTTTACAAAATATTTTACTCTTACCGGTTTTAGTTAAGTTTTAACGATCGTTATCTTATTAAATGTTAATTTTAGTCATCAAACTTGTAGGTAATAGGTTGATACAGCTAATTTATTAAATTTTGATATACCTTTCTTGGTTTTATATACTGTAAAGGGAAGGAAAGTAAAATATAAAAGTATGTAACTTATATGTGTAAATAGTAGGTATTCAATACGTTAACTATAATTAAATATCGACATTTTTAGATGTTTAACCTAGAAGATTGAAAAATTAAGTTAAATTCATTAGAATTAAAAGTAAATAAAAAGTAAATGAAAAGAAAACAGAAATGTAGATGCATAAACACGCATGCAAACATAAACATAGTGTCGTCGGCATTAATACCACTGGCAATAAATTTATCTGCATACTTTTTTTTTATTTTTTAAGATTTGACAAAAATATACTATATGGTTCAAACGCGTGCAACGCTTACCTAAAAAAGCATTAGTCAAACTTAAATTTAAAATATTCGGAATTACTAAATTGGCAATGTTTTTATTCAACACTTAATAATTATAATGTTACTCACAACAGTAGCTCGTAAGTTATGCTAGTCAGAATTTTTGATGTTTGAAATAACTTTTATTAGCAGCCTCCATGATTGGCGTTAAAATCACGGAGTTAGCTACCTACATCACGAAGTTCAAGTGTAACTCCTCGCAACTACTTGAAATTTGACATACAATACATTCGTACAATGTCAGATGTGAGTTTAAAAACAGTAACATCAGCAACTAACGTTATTATTGACACTATTAAAAATTGTAATAATAAATTATTACAAACAAAAAAGAGTGGAAAAGTATCGTTGAGAAACTTATTGTTTTCGAATTATATGTCACTCATAAGCGTTTTTGAACAATTTTGTTCAACACTTTTTTGTTGAATTACATTATACTCTTACATACAAATGCCAAGTTCACTTTCACGAGTTGTAGTTAACGCTACACGGTGCATCCTGTTAACCTTCATCCGGGCGCGCCCCTTTCCGTAACATTAGCGGGCGCGCAACGGTAATCTACCGTCTTCGGTTTTTCTTTCGTCATTCATCCAAAATCTTTAAAATCGGGATAAATACGATGAAAAACATTATAATACTTTTTAAACGATAAAACATTTTTATTAAAATTTCATTTTTATTAAAATTTGAATAATAAAATAAGCTAACACAGTAGGGATAGGTATTAATTTGTAATCCCTATCCCGAATAGGAGTATCAGACGACTTATCATTTTCAGCCTTTTTTTGAGCAATGTAAATATTAGTGTAGTACTCGATTATGTTGATTATGATTTCCAAAAAAATGATTTGGAAGTAACATTTAAGCCTTGTTTTATCTTTCTCCGAGTCACTGCTGTGTTTATCTTGTTCAATGACTTCAGGTTCAAAATTAATATCGTCTTGATCGTCAATTTACTCTTCTTCATTCGAATCCATCTCAAGAAGTCGATGTATATATCTTCCGGATTTTTCATGCCCTGACATGAGACCAATACATGCAATATGCATTAGTAAAAATGTGAAATCTGATATGTGACGTCACGATAGTGACGTATTTGGAGTATAGTTTACTAAGTTGTAAAAAAAGTAATTTGAATTGTGAATATCTACGAAAAATATAAAATCGGTAATTACATTTCCTTGCAATGGCTGAAGAAAATAAATATCACTAATGGGAGCGTAACTGGTAATCTACCGCCGATATTCGACTGTACAAGTTTGGCGTTGGCTGAGACAATTAAAAATGAAAAGTAGGTAACAACGACAGTTCTATCTAGTGTCATATTAAGTCAATTAGGAATACAAAGCACTTCCACCCTCCTTAACACCTGCACGCAAAAGTTCGCGCGTTATTATAAATAAAACGGTAAATTACCGCCCACGCGCTCGGATGAAGGTTAATACTAACGAAGAAATGGCTACCGAATGATTGCCGAAATAAGCAATCCCCTTGTATAACCAACAGCTTTGGGTGGATGCGCCAACAAGTACAGAACACTTTTTGTCTTTGGATTAAAAAATTGATCCTAAAGACAGATGAACCAAACAAATGGTCAACGGCAGAGAATGTAGAAGGCAACGCAAAACCACTGCATTAATGATCTAAATGGATATTCTTAGTAAAATCATCATGGCTTTGTTTAATACAAAATATTTCGGAGTCTCGATTGTTCTTTACTTATCAATTGAAAAAGTAAAGATCAGGATCCAAAAAGAATTGAAAGAAAAGTTTATATCCCAAGAAGCAATAACAGATATTCAAGAACAACTGCACACATTCAACCAAGCGGTAGAAAACATCACAAGAAAAATTTTTAAACTTGACAAACTTACAAAAAGGAAGACCTGGATGACGAATGAGATTGTTGAACTCATGGAAAAAAAGGACGCCTAAAAAATATCAATGTAGGTAGATATAAAAAGATTAACGGGGTAATCTTCAAAAAAAATATGACCAGCAAAAGAAAAAGAGCCAAGAGAAAAATGCGAAGAAATACAGCTGCTTCAGGCTAAGTATAACAGCTTTAATGTGCACCTCAAGATTAGAGAACTTAAAGGCAAATATCAAACAAAATTGGTGACAACAGTGGGAAAATTATAATAAACCAAGACGTACAAAAACAAGTATGGGAAACATTCATAGAAAACTTTTCCATAATGAAAGATTAGATCGACCAAGAATGGAAGACGAATCAAGGTTAAACATTTTAAAAGAAGAGGTAGAAGCTGCTTTGAAACAAATAAAAGACAGTAAGGCTTCAGGATCGGATTAGATAAGAGCAGAGTTTTTTAAACTCATAGACGAAGATGAACTGAAATGGATAACTAGATTACTTAATATAATATACGACACCGGAAGAATTTCACATAAGTGCCTGAAATCAGAATTTATTGCAATTCCCAAGAAACAAAGCGCTAAAAAATGCAGAGAATATAGACATATTATTAAATTCAATAATCTTAGATTGAACAAGTTTATTAAACAATTTTTAATAATGTTTTTATTATTAAGCTTTCAACGTAGCTAAACGTTTTCATCAGAATATCTTTCTTTTAATTATATATCACAAGTTAAAAAATTAATTTATTAAATATAGAAATATTAGTCTGACGAGTTTATGTTTTGAAGCTGTTTCTGAAGAACAAAGGACACCTACACAGTTTGGATTTCAGGATGCAGTTGGAACAAGAGAAGCATTATTCAGTGTTCAGGTCCTGATCCTGAGATGTAGAGACATATGAACTGCGACGTGTTTCTATGGTTTATCGATTACCAGAAGGCATTTGATTGAGTAAAACATGAGAAAATGATAGACATACTACAGAGAATTTGTCTAAATGGAAAGGATCTAAAAATTATTATAATTGACCTATACTAGAGACAAGAAGCAAGTTTACTACTGGGAGAAGATCACACGGAAATGATGAAGATTCTGCGAAGAGTGAGATAGGGGTGTGTTTTATACCCTTTGTTGTTCAATCTCTACTCTGAAGAAATATTTAAGGAGACACTTTACAACGTAGATGCCGGAATTATGCTGAATAAAGAATGTATAAATAATATCAGATACTCTGATGAAACGGTAATTTTTGTTAGCTAAGCGAAACAAAATTAATTGTGATGAATAAAAGCAATAAACCACACTGTCATCTGTTGGTGAACAACCAGTACATAGAAAGAGTCAGCAAATATAAAGTAAGTGCATATAATATGGCCACGCTAAGCTTTAGGAATATTTTAAAGCATGATCTGATATTAATAAAAAAATAATAATAACATGTTTTAACAGATATGTTTACTACATACAAAAAAATATCAACCCAATTACACTCATATTTCACCTGTAATTACCGTTTTTATGATAAAGTAGCAAATGGCCATATTGCCGTCAGGGGGTAGGTAATATAGCCAACTGTTCTAAGATGGACAAATACTGTAAATATTAAGTCAAAACTAGATTTTCTGTGCAAAAACGATTTATTATGCGTAATATAAACACGCGAGAAGAAAATATTTAGTTACATTTGGCAATCAGAACACAGAAATAGTTTGGACTTTTCTGTTTCGTATTTCTACATTTCTTTTCAGAAAACCACTTAGCCAATATCTTCATATCAACTTCTTTGCATTTGTAAAACGATTAGCAACGTAATTTTTTTTTTACAATAATTGTAAACAGATCTTCTTACACATATTTTTGTAATTTTTGGTAATGTAGCCAACCATTGGCTATATTACCAACATATTACCATATTACCATATTACAGAGCACTTGAAAAACAAACAACACGTTCTCACACGAAGCCATTGATCAAAGTGTCGGTGATTGAGGTATAAATCGTAATTACTTAATATATTTGTTCAACTGATGATATTAGTAGCAATATCTGCGCTTTAATTTGTACGAAAAGGGCAGGTGGCTTTATTAACAAATTGGCTACATTGTATGCACCTACCTTATATATCTCGGCACCAATATTAACAAGCAGTGGGATCATTCAATTGAAATAAAGATTCGAATAGAAAAGGCGAGAAGTACGTTTATAATAATGACGAAACTCTTTAAAAGTCGCAATATAACACTGGAAACGAAAATAAAAATGATACGCTGCTACGTTGTTTCTGTGCTGTTTTATGGAGTAGTGTCTTAGACATTAACAGAAGCAACATCGAAGAGATAATACAGGATTTTGAAATGTGGATTTACCACAGAATCTAGAAGGTTTCGTAGGTAGAACACGTGATTAATGCAGAGATACTTGGAAAAATGGCGAAACAGACGGAAGTGGTGAGCACCGTCAAGATGAGAAAGTTGCAGTATTTGGAACACAATATGAGAACATATTGCAAGGAATAATAGAAGGGAGAAGAAGCGTCGGTAGGAGGAGAATTTCATGGCTCGAGAACTTGAGAATGTGGTTGTCGATAACAACGAAGAAGCTCTTCCGCACTGTAGTCAATAAAGTTATAATAGCCAGGATGATAGCCAACATCCGGAACGGATAAGCACTTGAAGAAGAAGTTGACATAAAAACAAAATTTTAAAGGATGATCTAATACTTTTGAACATGACTGTATATTAAATTTTCCTGAATAATTAAAATAATGTTACAAATATGAACAATAAATACCAAAAAGCAGTTGCGAAAACTTGATAAATTTAATGCCTCGGAGCCGAAATACTCGTACAATTTGTGTTAATTCAAGCGAACTTGCAGTTTTATTAATTTGTTATTAAATGAAAGAGTAATTTAACCATACACTTGATATAAAATGGATTATACAGAGAGATTAAAATTTACTTGTATAAATATTTGTATAAAATTACCTTATGAACTATGTGTTGTAATCTCTAAAATATTCTTTTGTAAAATTGTCATTCCGAAATATAGTTTAACTGTGTCTATACTAAACTTTAGCACAGAGAAAAGTTAAGTGATAGAGCTTGATATCTAACGACGGGTAATTATATAGATGGTATATCCAAAGGATATAGTATGTACAAACACCTAAGAGAGAGTGCAAAAATAAATCATTGCTAAGCACGCACATGGTTTGTTTTACTTAAATTAATTTTCCATGATTTCTCAATTACAAACTTTAAATTTTATAATAACTTATTTTGCTAATATCTGTGCAAAATTAAACGCGCAACAAAAATTTAATTAGATTTTATATCGTAAAGTTAAAAATGTATATTATGAAATATTAATTTCATTGCATTCGTTCTATAAATTCAAAAATCAATTTTCTATGAAACTGCCTGGAGTAAGAACAAAAATGAAATTGAATGCGAAGTGAATGGTAATGACAAAAATAATGGCATTTTTACTGTTACCATAAACTTATATTAAAAATAAATGGTAAAATTTTCGATCAATCTGTTTTCACTTAAAGTTTTGTTTTCAATATGTTTTTTTAAATACTTATATTGTAAAACATATTAATTTTTATTTAGTTCTTAGTAATGGCGTCAACACCTTCTTAATTAAATTCTCTAAGAAAGAAGTACTTATAGTACTTATAGCAAATAGTAACAACAATTAAAAATAAAAACACAAAGAACTCAACGAGTAAAGTTTTTACAAGTCATCAAAGTAACTTTTAGTAATAATTTAAATAACGTGCATCTTTAATTTTCTTTTGAAAAATTAAGATAATCATAAATATTTTGATGTAAGTTATTGAATATTATTAAAATTATATTTGACTTTTGACTTTTGTGTTTTTGTGTTGGTTTTAGAAACTAATCAATTACGAAATTGTGAATAAACATTTCATATTTTCTTTTGACCAACTTTATTTCTAATATATAAAGATTAACCTGATAGAAGATGTAGTTATTGATTATATGTCCTAAAAATTTATTACCCTTGGCAAGTTTGTGGTTGTCTATTGGATACTTTATTTTTATATGAATTTTTTTCGGCGAGCTTAACAAACTATAAAACGTAATGAAGACAATGGTAGAAATACATACATATATCTAAATATTGTCGTGTTTTGAATATACTTTGAATGTAGTGAACCAAATAATTTAATTTCTCAGAAAAAGTACGAAACCCACAATTTTCAATAATCCGTAAACAAGGCCTGCAAATAGTGCGTGTTTATGTGGAAAATCGCATTTTATCTAAAGTCGACAAAATTCAACAAGAAACATTTTAAACTAAATTTAATATTTACAAAAAAAAGATTATATGCTTTCATTATTGTGTTTTGAGTTTGTTTATACTATAATTTTTGTTCCTTTCATTATTTTGTCTGCTTTAATAATTTTGTTTATCTAGCAAACAAACAATTTAGTTTAAAAGAATTTTTTATATAAAAAACACAGATGTCAAATTTATTTGTGTAATATATGAAAAATATTTATTTTTAATTATTACTTATAAATATTGCTAATTTATCTAATTGTCAAGGAGTTTATACAACCTGTAAATCAATATTTAGAGTAATAATTTTCCAAAATTTAATGTCTAATTAAGCAATTTTCATAAGTATCTGACAACAATTTATTATTGTCACAAATTGCTACAAAATTATTTATGCTATGGTTCGGATTTCATGTTAAGTGGTCCCACTCGAAGATAATTACTTAAAAAGGGTGATTAAAATTCTTGCATTCTTGTTTAATATTGAGTATTCCAAAGGTATTCTATTTGAGAGTAAGCACTCTCGATAGTAGGTACTCGTGATAGTGAGAGTCAGAAGTGGTTGTACTCTTGAAACTTCCTAAAAAATCCTTAAAAAATCAGGCAGTAATGAGTTGAATACCAGAGGGTGTTTCTATCGCAACCTCCGAATTAGATATTTTTTAGATTTGAAATAATTTGTTTCTCTAGTTACAGTTTTCGAAAAATTAAAAGCTAATCGTTACTTGCAATCATGAAATTTGTTCTTAATTTCTAATAATTATTATATCAGAATCTTATTTGTCTAATAAACGTGGTTATGTAAAGTACCCTAAGATTAAACTCTTGGCTAAAATCAGTTGACTGTACTGTCGCACACGATCTTCTATCAAATCTATTTTAAGATCATTAAAGTTCAATATTCAAAATGTAATATCATATTTTCACAATCATCGTATAAATTTAATTTCCGGAAAGATAAATAATATTAATTTTCTTAAAAAATTATTTCGTTAAAATTTAAAGATAAACAACATTAACTTTCTTAAAAAGATATTTTGTTAGAAATTTATAATATTAATGAAAATATTTACAGAGTAAATAACTTTATTGATATTAGAGATAAATATACTTTAGTAAAATAATTGATGTTAAAGCAAGAAACAACGGTCGATTACTTCATTATTTCATTCTGTTAATTATTATTCTTTCTTCTTAATTTCTTTACAAATTAATTTGATTACATTTACCATAAAATATAAATATAAATATTTTATAACACAATAAACACATAACTTTAAATTTAAAAACTTGTTACGATATAGTTAGTTCTGATTCTATTCCATTACTTAGTTTTATCTATTAGTGTAGAAAATTTGATTAATAAAAGAAATTGACCTAAAAACAATATTATGTTTTACATTTGAACATTACATACTACTAACTACCACACTATCTACTTAAAAAATCTATTTTTTAATCCTCTTAATATTTTTATTAAGAGGATTTAAATTTTTTTGATAACAGATGCGTTGCTTAGTAACTAAAAACTATCAGAGTCTTTTTTTCTTTTGTTTTTAACGTATATAACTTTAAATAGTAAAGACTAATCAATGGTTTAGGTAGTATAACTCAATATTAATCATATCAAATTTTTAGAATTCAGAATTTTTAGGTTTATTCTAAAAATTTGATATGATTAGTAAAGACTAGTTGATAGCTAGCCATGCTATAATGTGCAATGCTTCACATTTTCGGCTAGTTTGTTTGGACATTTCAAATCTTGTTTGGTCATTTTAAAATCAGATTTGACGGCTTTCTAATAGTATCGTTATAATATGATGCGATAGTGCACTTTAAGCTCATGAGTAACAATAGTAATATTAGTTCAATGTTCCTATATATAATATGTACATGCCCTTCCGTATGTTACACAATATTGATTTCCTTTACCATTTATCTATTAGATTACAATGTATTACCTTTCCGCAACCAACTGTTTCAATTTTAACTGTACATAATATAGAGGTGTGCTTTATAAATTAAACTATAGTTTACTTAGGTCGCAAAGATACATACTGTATTCAATATTGATGAAAGACGATTTTGTTTTAAATATTAAATTAATATTATTTTAACGATAATATTATTTCATAAAATATAAATAAAGTAAAATATGTTTTAAAATTTTTTGTATGTTTGAATTGTAGCATACAATAAATTCTTCAAGTAGCTTAAATTTCGGTTAGGATAAAATAAAAATGTGATGGATGAGTTGATTTGATTTGATTGGCGTGCGATTTAACATTTTGAATCAAGACCTAGTTTTTTGCAAAGCAGATATCACAATTTAGTTTAGGTTAAATAAATCTCTCTATTGAAAAAAGCCAACACTGTAAAGTAATTGGAAAACCCGAATTCTTAGTTTTAGATCTACTTATTCTACATGATAGTATAGAATTACGTAAAAGTATTACTTTATCTATTCGCATTATTACCGAATTAACTGGTACACAACCGTCGGTGAAAATCCTTAATCTATCACACATTTGCTAAACTTTGTAAGTTTTAAGTTTAGAGAAAATTTCAGTTTTTGCTCAAATTCATAACTTTAACGCAGTGCTTATGACATCAAGGATAATTATGACAGCAGATCAAGTATGTGAATTTAATCTGTTTTCCCCTTTAAACTGTTGTAGGTATTGGTTTTGATTGAAAAAGTCCTATTTATTTTCAATCTCCTTGAAGTATGATACTTGACAAGAAACTAACAATTCTAAAGATTTATCTTTTGTATTTCACCGCTTGTCGCTTTCTCGACATCAGCTTTTCAATAGCGATTTAACTATGCTTTCAAATAATCAACACATGAAAAGATTTCATGTAAAATAAATTTGAATTGTAAAGCAGTGTTTCAAAACTAAATCTTTTTTGTTAATTTTTTTTAAATATATACCTAAACTTAAAAACAAAGTTATCTAAATTTCATAAAATTGGTTTTTCCAACAAAATTTTAGAAACGTACAAAATAAGTTTTCGCTCGTGCATGAAATAGTAAATATTCAGAAAACCAATCGTTTAAAGTAATTTAAATCTAAAATGTTGTAGAAGTGAGCGAACATGTACTACGGTTCTATTTCCTATACGCGAGATCTTTACTGTGTTGCAGTTTGCAGTCAACTCCTATAAAAGAGTAAAGGAAATACCAAAAATAAACGTTTCTTGAATTTCGATTTTTACAGCACGTTTTGCTAAATTTGATGGAGCAGCACTATCTTACCTGAAAAGAATCGATTAAATTTTTAAAATTAGCTTTTTGAAGAGATTCGCAATGTAAGTAAATATTCAAACGGTTTTTATAAATTAGAGATGCTACTTAATTTAGGCCCTGGAGTAAAATAAGTAAGTACTTCTTATAATGAAATCTTGTCAAACGAAGAAATTCATCTCTAATCATAATGAAAGTAATAATTGAAGTTTTATTACTGTTAATGTAAGCCGTTAGAAACAATTAAACTAAATCTAACATAAAGTGGACTTATGTAAATTATATAAATTACAACTTAAAGTTTCGTTCAAACGTAAATATTTTATTTGCGCTCCTGTATTCCAAGCTTTCGGTATATTTTTATTTGTTTTTTCGAAGTATAAATTGACAATTATTAATAGAGTATTGGTGCTTACGACATCAGTTCGAAATGGCATAACTCTTTGGTTCACATGCTATAAAATTTCTTTGTAATATTTTGATATAAAATAAATTAAACTTATCAGTCACATTAACTCTTAACTAAAAGGGATTGAATGAAATATACTGATGTCTGTTTGTTTGCTTCCAGTTTTCTAGGCTCATTTACTAGATTATCTGACAAGAGTGATTTGCGGTATGCCTGACCTATTTACTCAATCTGGATATCTATCACAGGTAAAAAGTCACTACAATGAATAATGGATTTCTGTAAATACCTAGTCTCTGTTTCCATCAGCTTTCAAATGGAATATCTGGGCTCTTAATAAATTGACCAATTTCCAATATATTATGTACTCAACTGCAACTTAATAAATTCCATTCCTCAACAGTAATTTAGCACTTTGGCTTGTAAGGAATATAATATGTACATACGGACAAACTGCAAACAATTCTAGACTCAAATACTTCGGGTATTTGAGATGCAGCCGTTCTTCACTGCATAAATTGTTATTATTTTCGTAATAAACGATAACTAGCATACAAAAATTGTATGTAAAAATTTTCACGAAAATGCATATTACCTACTTAAATATACACTTTGTAACAAAAGGTTTTTGTTATGTGTTAACAATTTTCAAAGCGAAAAGCTTTCTATACATTTTCAAGTCTTTTGTATACTTGCTAACATATTAATCTGAATAAAAAATGAAAAATTTTAAATTAGCGATTTATTATATTTATTTTTATTAAAAATAAGCTTATAAAGTCTTATTTGAAAATTTCGTATTTAAATGAAAATCCCCAAATTTTTTTAAAAAAAGGGTAGTAATCGGCAATTTATCTCTTCATTCTCATTTTAAAATGTTGCATGATAAAAATATTATAATAATAAAGTTAAAGTTTATGTAAATAATAAGCTTAGCTTTATTACCCTTTTTATTTATTCAAACAAGATCTTATGACATTTTTACCGAAAATAGGTATAAGAGAAAATAATAATATACTTGACTGATTATTATCACGAAGGCTAGGTATAATAAATTGTAACCATTTAATTATTTTTTTAAGGTTCAATAAAGTTTTAGGCAAGTTTCAATAAATAACGTCTTAAAGGTTAAAGATGTCATAATAAAAACTCAAAGTGGATCCAATCAGAGTCGAGTTGGTTGGGCAATCCTTTATCAGGTGTAAGTGTCTGCCATTTTGCAGCTCTTTGCGCTATTGAATTAGATTTGCCGGGTTTCTTTGCTTTACCTTCTATATAAAAGCCAAGAAATAAGGAAAACGAATGTATAAGAAGCTTGGAATTTTATTACTTATTAAACTCTTCTTTAATTTCTATTTCGCACGACGTTGATATATTACAACTTATTTTCGTATGTTACTGTACTATGTTAAGTATAATTGAATAATTTATTATATTTGAATTTATTAATATGATTACAAAAAAACTTAAAATAGTATGAATTTCGGTTATCAATCAGTAAATCTTATTTTCCGCTTTGGCTTCTCTTCTCTAATATCGTGGAAATAGCATAGACGCATGATTTTGACATTTTCAATCGGTCGGTTGCGATATCTTACTTACGTCCTTTGATGTCAATTTTAGCTATGATTCCGTGTTTGAAATGCTTTAAAACTGATAATATAGAATAATAGTACAAGTACGTATATTAATATTATTAAAAATTAATGTAATATTATAATGTAATGCCGTAATAAAAGCGATCTGAATTATTTTTTATATCTAATAGTAGAGTGTAAATGAATTTTCTTATTTTGTAAATTACTTTGACTAGAGTTCAAAGCGAGAATATCAACTAAGTTGCTAATACCACTATATATGACACTAATTAAATAAGAACGTCTTCTGAATTATACATATAGGTAGGTAACTCACATCGGATTTACACATTCAGCACAGTCTATTAAAATTAGATAGTATCTCACCAACTATTAATTTATATTTCAACTTCATATTAATCTAATAGACTGCAGTATTACTGCAATATAAATTGTCAAAGTTGCTAATTATTATCTTAAAGACATTAAAATAGTACTAGAAGGTCTGAATAAATACAGTGGAACTCTGATTTAATTGAAGTGAACTTTGCTGTAAATATTGGAATCTTAATTATTCGTACGTATTCTTAATCCATAGCAGTTTTTTACGTTAGAGTTCCTTTCTATTAAATAAATCATATTTAGCAATGGCAGTAAATTTGCATAGTCTCTTCTATAAAATTGTTGTATTTTTATAAGGTGTGCAGTGTTTTAAAGTTTGTTGTGCGCTGAATTAAACTCTTGATTCGGTTATATCACGATGTCGGCTACCTATAAGATTTACACGGCCACGACGTATGAGAGGCGTAATGAAACTTCATAATATCGAATATATTATAAAAAATAAATAATTATTTAATTTTTGGGATCATTTACTTATACAGCGTTTGCTTGTACCTGTTAATCTATTAACCCGTTAATATACTGTAATTGATAGAAATATATTTAAGGATGTGTTATAGTATCCTATTTATTGTCTAATGTCAAAGTGTGTTCCGGTTCGGGTACTATTTCATTCATATAGTAAAATTAATTAATTAATCAAGGATAATATAGAATAATATTCTTAATTGAATTATGTCGTCACAGATAAAAAATTCATCAATACGTTGATAATATTGTCTCAACTGTAGATTTCTCCCGAACACAATTTTTCAAATTATTACTTTTTATTGGATATCTACGTGCATATCCGACGAAATACAGAGCTTAAACGTCAAGAACTGTTGAGAAATGTAGGAGAAATACTGCGTACAAACTTTTAATATAGCGTATTAAATATATAGCAGGTAGATAAGCCGTGATACTTAACATTGGTTATGAATGTAATTGAAAATCTTACAATATTGCGCTTTATAGTGATAACGCTTCTTGGCTATCTATAATAAATTATAATTAACTATGTTATTATATTTCAATAAATTAGTTTAATGTCAATATTTAATAATAGATGTCCAAAATATATCATTCGGCACTTCGTTTTCATGTAGTAACTTAACCAGAATAAAATATATCTAGATACAGTTAATACGAAAATATAAAACCTTTCCATTTTCTTTATATAGAAAGCACTTTTATAAAAGCAAAAGACAAAATCGAAAAAGCTTGTATGCTTTAGAAAATAAACTTGACATAGCATAAAGTTAAATATTTGTATTCAATATAAATACAATTAACAATACTGTCAAACCATGTTGTATTTGTTATTTATATGGAATTTTTTTTTTTGGTGAAAGCTGATAATATGTAGATTATAAAAATTTTAGTAAATTTCTATTAGTATACAATATCAATACTTAATATCTAAACACATAAATAGTCATAACTGAGTTTGATCGGAACCTCATTATTATTTCCCAAAATCTATAGTATAGTAAAGCTAGTTCGAAAGTCTACCAACATACTATTCTACATCTAATGGCAACACTGTCAAGTTTGACGTTAAAGTGCGTTAGGTTATCTGTGTTTTATATGCCAAAAATAAATCGCCCATAGAAATTCACACACCACTAGTGAATGTTTACGAGGCAGAAGAAAAATTAAGAAAAAAAATAAAGACCTATTGAAACAATTTAAGCGAGAATTTTCTAACATCCGTGACATATACTGGACTTAATGCTATGTGACATCCAAAGTTTTACAGCACGTAAAAAACATTTACAAATTTGTATTATAGAAAATAGTATCGGGACTTTACTTTCAGAATACAATTCGTAATCGTAATATTGTTTGTTTCAAAAACACTTCAATTAATTCTGTAGTTTTTAATCCTACATTTTCTTTTATTGATTATTTAATAGTATTTTTTATTTGAGCAGATATGTTAATTCGTGTGCATAGGTTTATCTAGTGTATATAAATAGATTACAAATTTTCCATTGATTAAACAAACCCAATCTACCGTAATAATTTCATACCCTATCTACAAACACAATCTAAGTACCGGTCACATCTTCCAGCTAACATTCTTATAGAATATATACATTTAATATTTGCTTCTCCCTTATCCATCCTATTTATCAATATCTGTCAATAGACAATTTTACATATTGGATACCAAAATTTAGTAGAACAATAATTAATTGGCCAGCCAACCTTAGATTACATCAAGAAAATATATATCTACTATAATAAATCTTTAAAATTATTTTGATTATTGACGCATTACATTTTCTTTAAATGTACATAAATATGATCTTTTCTCAAAATATATTCAGATCTTAGCTACCTGATTTTATATTCAAAACGTAATACTATGTCAGTTAACAATAAGAATTTTTATTTGTATTTTTATAGAAAAACAACAGGCCTAATAGATAAGATATCGTGGGACCAATTCTTCAATTTATAATGTTAGAAGTTTGTTTTATTTTGTAACTGAAAGGATTTTAATCATTGTTTTGTAACTTTCTAGAGTCAAATTTTTTTGTATTCTCGCGAGACTTAAAATTTTTAATTGTAACCGGAAAGCCTATTCAAAATAAACAAATTTAAGAATTAAATTAAAATTATATTGTTTAGATAATAATAGTTTTCCGTAAATGCTGATATATTAAATTGATAAATGTAATAAATATAAGTAATTATTGTAACAAAGTTAATTATTTTGTTGCTAACTTTTTAAATACTAACATTTTTGTTTCTGTGCACATTCGTGTATTTTATTATATCTTAGTTATTTATTTTAGGTTTAGTTGAACTTCAGTTTGGTAAATACAGCAGATTGTACATACCAAGTCAAAATTCATATTGACGAAAAACCATTTTAACACAGAAGCAAGAGAAATCTTATAAATTATTTATACTTGTTTCCTAAACACTTTCCCTTCTATATTCTTTTCGGTATAAAACAATCTTTTTAAGTCATAAAATACATGTAGAATATTTTTATATAGAATGTGTGCATTAATATCGAATCTAACTAAATAAATTCGATTAATAAATTAACATATTAGTAAAATTCATTTAATAGAGCCCGAGTAAACCTAATAACAAACTGTCAAATGAAAAATTAAAAATATGATGTACCAGCATTGTACTAATTAGGACTGTGTATTGTATAATGGACAATTTACATAATTTTCTATTTTAACCTATAACTATTCCATATTATAAGATTATGTTAACTGCGTTAACTTTATTAAATGCACAATTTAAGTCAGAAAAAATAATTAAATTTAAATGTATATTTCTGTGACGCGAAATTGAAATGACAATTATGTTCAACTGTAAATAAACACACTTCCTTCAAGTTAATATTATCTTAATGTAATTTATAAATTATTTAGAATTCATTAAATGAGTTTTAGCTTATGGAATTTTGGTAAAACGTATCATATAAATAATTAACTCTATTTTTTATTTGCCTACTTTAATTTATTAGTTTTTTAAATTTTTAATTACAAACTAGATGGAAGTATAAACCAATAGCAAATACGGCTTAAAGCAGATGTCTAATAATTATAAATATTTTAAACTGCAGAAGGATAGAAACATTCGATTGCTTTGCTAACGGCGTACACCAGAAGAAGCGAAAAACCACCAACTTCTATCGGTTCAGTGTTATTGAAAAAGGTCTGACTTGTCAGAAGTGAGCGCATCGTAAAAATTTATTCGAGCCAATGGGTTGGGAAAATCTGTACAGCATTCAACATCAGTTCTAATAATTATATTTTGAAAATAAATTATTTTATTATTAAGTCGCATTTTCTTTCGTGCTCTAAAATGTTCGGAGAAAGTTGAATTGATAACTTTTCAGATTTCGAGTTTCGAGTTGAATTTTAACTTCAATAAAAATGTATCAATAACAAAGTAAAAACATTATTTATTTTAAACTAAAATAAACTTATAAGGTTTATGTAAATTGTCTCCAGTGAAAATTATACAAGAATATAATACATACCAGATCGTGACGTCACTACGTTTTAAATCATATAACATTTTTAAAATAAATTACATTTTATTAATTAATTATTTGTGAGCTCACAAACAGATTATTGCATATCATTATGCCAATAAATTCTTATTTTAGCCTGGTAATATATTAAACTATTAAAATAAATGCGGTTTTGGGGTTTATTTGAATCTCATGCAAATTATCTATTATAGTATATTATACTCAGTAGACAATTATATTCTTCAGATCATTTAAACTCGAGCAATAAATAATCAAAAAATGTTATGCGTTCTACCAATGACACCCGATAGCTCAAACAAAATTTGTATAAAATAAATAAACCATTTTAAATATTTCTAAAGGAATAATTTCAATTAATTTTAATTGAGCCGACTATTGTACGTCAATCGAGGTAGCAGACACCACTTTAAAGACGACCGTCATTTCTAAGGGATAATTCGTCAAGTAATGCCGGTTTGATATTTATTATTAATAAATCCCAAAATTTGTACAAAACAATAATAATAAATTTCTACTTATTCATGCATAATTACTACCTACTACTAATAATCTACTTTGCAGAAATAACATATAGATATTATAAAATAATTATAAGAAACTATAAAGTATTTTACAAATATTACGGAAGTTGATGAACTTGAAAGAAAATAATGTCAACCTACGTACTTAGCTTTAACTTGAAACAGTTTTTCTGAAAGTAAAAGGAAAGTTTTAGGTTATTAACGAAATCAGAGATATCAAACTTTGCTAATTCGCATTAAAAAAAAGTTTTAAGTAATAAAGTAGGGACATTAATACTTCATAAACAAATGCCTGAAATTTTAACCAAACTGATATTCATTAATTAAACTCGGATAATAATTTATCTTAAAAGACACAAAACAGACTTTTATTTTAAAAATTCTTTCAAAAATGTAATTTTCAAAATTTTAGGAAAAAGTTAAGCATAAACCTTAAAATAAAATTATCCTTCCTGGTTTAAGAAACTCTATTAAATTATAAACTTTTATTAAGCTGAAGTGGGTACTAAACATCGTTAATTTGCGAAAGGGAATTTAATTGCACAGAAATACTTATATAGTGCTCAGGTTCCGAAATCCTGCAATAAAATACATAAATTTATATTATGCGAATAGACCAAGGTGTCGAGTTCCAAGAAGAGGGAAATCTATCTAATGCGTACACTTCGCTTCCTTTAACAAACAGAGTGTAACATGTAATGTAATGAAAATGAGACTGAAACGAATGTATTTTAAGGTTCCACGGGTTGGGAAACTGGTGTTTAACGAATGGTAAGTAACTCTCATGGGAAACGATCTCCGTCTGTGTAAAACACAAATCTTAGGTATGCCTTGCTTTATCTCCCTTTATATGTTGGTTCAATTAGTCGCATATTTATGATCTTTGCTACTTTGATTACGCTTCACAAAATACAAAAATTAGGTTTCATCATCATTAATGTTTACCTAAAGCTTACCTAATGCTTAACCATAATGCACCAAAAAAGATTATTTTGCTACTCTTAACTTTTAATATATATTTATTACTATAATGCTGCTACTCACAAGATTAAAAAAAATTTTAATAAATATAATATAGTGGATGTCGGTCAAAAAAATTGCGTCTTAACCTTCGCCTTTTCTTTGACAGAATTCTAATTTTGTCAGACTTTTCTTTGTCGTAATCGGTATTCTATGTTAAATTGTAAGTTCTGCTATACGTAAATGTGTATTAAGCTTATAAACTGTATACCACAATTTAATAAATTTTTTAACAAAAAGTAGAATTCATCAAAAATTAAGCACACAAAGTAATAATCTGTGACAACAGTTCACGCACCAGCATTATTGAATGAGTAGCAGTTGTTACTCTTTATTCTTTGCAATATTGCAAACCACCAAGCTGAAGTTAATTTAGCATCAAGGTACAAATTATGTTACTCAGCGAAAATATCACCTATTTAGATCTATTATACAAAAATTTTCTTAAAAAGATTAATTTTTTTCACTAAATTAGATAAAAATGTTAAAAATCTAAATTCATCAAAGCGTAAGAACCCAAAAAATGTACAGTACAAGATTTTAAACCTCTTTGAGAAAGGCAATCAAGGTTTATGCGTCGACGATCAAAAACATATTATTGCAATAAATTCAATCGATCTAAACAATATTAATTGTCAAAGTGTGAGATTATCCACTGGTTTGATTAATTAAGTACATTAAATGCAATTAATCAACTTGAATAACTTACAAGTAAAGAAGAAATTTTAATTTTGTAACCTGACAGAAACTCGAGGTTATGATTTCGTAAAGTTTGGAACAAATTTGATTAATTTTTTTACAGAAATTTTGCTATAATTTTTTAATGATATTTTTTCTGCAATTGACATTTTCTTATCGTATTTTTTATTTTTGTTATGTTTGATTTGTCATAATGGATTTGAATAGATCATAATTTTTAAGTATGAAACTGTTTAGCTGTTAAATGTTTATCTCTGCCATGTCCAAAAGATAGAAATTTAGGTTCATTCAACAATTCGATATGTACCAGTAAGATGGCTCCACCCCATTTTACAGTGATCTTTCGTGAATATTTAAATTAAGTAGTTTAATTACTATTTAAAAAGACAAGTCTGTTTCAATAGAATACATCAACCGCCATTGATGAACTAAATGCTATAACTCGCAATGAAATTTTTGCCCGATACTATTGAAACTGTTTTACATAAATTTTAGTGGTGAATGGGATATTGTCAAGAAGTGGACGGAGCTTATTTTAAACATTTAATTAAATTTTCTTCTTAACTTCATTTGTACAATAGCCTTAATTATTGTTTTCATTTATTGAAGTGGTAGATTAAATGCAATTTTGTAACTTTGAGACTGATTATTTTACAAACTTTTTACTTCAATCTCACAGTATGTCACATTTAGTGACTCAAGAAATTGTGCTCTATCCAAATCTATTTTAGAAAAGTAAGAGTTGCAATTAAAAATATTTGTGATGACGTTACGGTTCAAAAACAAAACACAATAAAAAATATCAATAGCAGAAAAAAATGACATTTAAACGTCATAAGGTTGACGTATCCGCGGATTTTCTGAGAAAAACGCTATAAAAAAATTTACAAATTTATTTCAAACTTTACAAGCTCACCGAATACCTACCTAATTATACAATAACCCACAAACATGGAAACGAAATTGTATTCATGAACACAACATGTTCATGGAAGTTTTATAATGTTTATTCTACGAATTGATTACATTGTAAATAACTGAAATTTATTAATGCACAATCGATAAAACTACAAATTGAGCATTGTACAGCTTTGATTGAATTTGGTAATCGGGAAATCTGTATTACATTTGAGAACAAACCAATGAGGAATAAATTAGAAGTCTTTATAGGTGTTTTAACGCGTGTCTCAAACGTCGGCATTAATTGAATGAATAAATAAACGTAGGATTTCAATAGTAACATAATGACAGAATCATCAAGTTTTATTGAAGTAAATTTTGTGAAATAAAAATAATTACTATTGTATTATATCAAAATATCAAATACTGATTATTATGATATAGTGGCAAATAGCTCGAATGATCAGATGCCCGACATTGCGTTACTTAATCCATGTTTATTAGAGCTTTTGTAAGATTTATTGTCAGCTTAGACTAAATTTGATATAACTTCTTTATAAAGAAATAATGCAGAAAGTATTCAGTTGCAATACAATAATAATAGTTATTTTTTATATATTCCATCTTATCGACAAACGAAAAATATTAATTAAGTCAGTAGTGAATTATTTTTCGCGAATCTACATAATGTATATAATTAAATTTTATCGTCGTGTATAAAATTTAATATTTTTCTATAGCAAATGTTGAAGAAAAAGATTTTAGATATATAAAGTTTTTACTTGAGAAATATAATAAAATAAACATTATTTTAATTATTGAATAACTTAATTATATCCTAATAGAATTCAATATTATTAGCGCTTGAAGCGAAGTAATTATATTTACAAAAACAAACAAATTTCTGACAAGAGCGATATACTTCGCTGAGAAGCCAAATAATATGAAATTTTATTAGTGTTTAATTAACATGTTCAATTAAACAATTTTTTATTTTATTAAAGAAAAAAATATATAAAATTATATATTAAATAAATTTTGACAGCTTTTATTTTGCAATACATCAAATAATTACAATGCTATTATAAAGACTGGAACAGAAAAAAATGGGTCACTTTATATTTTATATTAAATGAAAACGAATTTAATTTTTTATTATTTAATAATTTTATTTACAATTTATAACATTATCGCACAGGTAATTAACACAAAATTAAAATTTTTTATAAACGCTTATAAAAATTTCGAACTTTCGCTCGTATACCCCTCATAAGCGTTTGTACGTCAGCACGGCTTATGGAATCGGCAGCTTTCTTGTACTTGTTTTTAAATATCTGTAGATTTCCTGCTGTGCTTTTTGTTTTCTTTAGCTTTCTTTTAATTTGTGCCCAATATTTTTCAATTGGGCGAAGTTCCGGGCAATTAGGAGGATTTGCATCTTTGGGTACAAATTTAATTAAATTTGCATTGTAAAATTCAATGCTCTTGTTGCTATAGTGGCAGGTAGCAAGGTCGGGCCAAAACAATGGTGGGGTTTCATGCAACGCCAGAAAGGGCAGTAAACGCTTTTTAATGCACTCTTTCAAATAAATTTCGGTATTTATACTGCCCATTGTTATAAAAGGTGCGGATTTATGACCGCATGAACAGATGGCCTGCCAAACCAGGTATTTCTTCGGAAATTTAGACAATTTTTTGGTTTTAAATTTTTCATCGACTTCTCCTCGACGTTTGGCAACATAATATTCTTGTCCTGGAAGTTGATTAAAATCGGCTTTGCAGTATGTTTCGTCGTCTAATACTACACACGAATATTTGCACAAAAAACTTTCGTATAATTTGCGCGCCCGAGTTTTCGCACTTGATTCTTGCTCGGCTGACCGATTTGCCACTGCTTGCACTTTAAAACTTCGCAGTCCAGCACGAGTTTTCGTTCTTTGCACAGTAGTATGCGATGTGCCTAATTTGTCCGCAACATCCCTTAATGAAACGTTGGGCTTTCTTTTAAACTCCGCGATCACCTTTTTAGCAAGTTTTTTATCCGCCGGACCTTTTTTCCGACCGGAACCACTCTTTCTAACTACACTACCTTCTTTTTTAAACTTAGCTACAACACGTTGCACAGTTGATCTAGGCAAATTTAATAATTTTGCTAATTGCCGGTGCGTTAATTGCGGATTTTTAATATGTTCGGAAATTATCCTTTTACGTTTTATCATTTGTTCACTATCCATCTTGTTACTTGTTAAACACTAAAATGCAACTGAAGTAGGTATACTTTTAAAAACCTTTTTTGTACCCCACAGTAATAAAATTTTAGTGGTTTTGTCATAAATTACCGTTTAAAGCATAAAATAAAGTGACCCATTTTTTTCTGTTCCAGTCTTTAATTTACAATTACTACTTTTCCTGTTAGAATGCTACTTTATAGTATAATCTAGAGTTAAAGTGTTACTTGTTCTGTTATTTTCAGTCAAACAAACTGTACAAAAACAAATTAATATTTGTAGTAATATTATTAATAGTAATATTTCCAAAAGTGTATTTCACAATGCTGAATTAAGCTACAGTGGACAAGTAATTTACTCAGTTCTAGAAAAATATTACTTTTTTATTACATTAAAAATAAAAATAAAAATCGACGCAGAATTTCAAACAACACTTTTAAAAAGTCAACTATTTTAATAATCAGATAGTTATATCGGCAGATAATAATCATCATTGATAAAAAATTCATAATAAGTAGTACATTAAATTAAAAATTCATTACAACTTCAGCAACCAATAGTAGCACGGATTCGACAAATTAAATAAAGAATTATAGATCAACCATGTAGGTGTTAATACGTTCTCTTTCTGTCCAGTGCTCCTGTTGAATAAAAAAATCAAATCCTGTTTAAACGAGAGTATATCACTCGTCACCTTTACAAGTTCGTCCAATATAAACATAGTCAAAACCACTACATCCGTGGACAAAACCTAAACTTAACGGTGGGGAATCAGCACGGAAAAAGTTCCCCAAATCTATGAGCAGAAACACCATTGAGGTAAATTATTATCTAAATAAAAATAGGCACATCTTAATAAAAGTTTAAAATTTTTTATTTGTATTTTTACTCGGTATTTTAGCCACTGCTATATACCTAACTACTGTATACTATAAATCGACGTTTCGCCTAACGTTACTATACATATGTATGTAAAATAATACATTTATCTCATCTACATACCTACATAATTACACATTAAGAAATACGATTTCTTGCAGGTTGTAAACGTCGACTTATACAACGTAGTTTAATTAAATATCCAGTTTATTTTACAAAAAGGGAAAATTAATTTAATTATGGACGAAAAACGATATTTAAGTATTAATATCAATAATAATTAATAATTAATTAATAACAATAATTATTATTTAGTATTAAATTGAAGTTAGCAAAAATGTTAAAGCGTATTGGAATCTTTGAAACCAAATTCAAGCATTTGGTTGATTTTAAACGTTAAAACTACAATCTGTTGGTTGGTAGTTTTAATATAATTTCTAATAATTAATTGTACCTATCCGGATATACAGAATTATATTACTACTGCTACGTGTAAATTCAGTTTTACATTGTTATAATAGAAACCTACATCATGAGTGATAAATGACACCGACACTATGATTTCGCAGATTTAATAAATTGTAATTCTATTTATTTTCTTGTTTTCTTGTTCTTTGTTTTACTTAATTCTAACACGAACGACTAAATATTTTAGGCTCTGGTACTACTAATTGTTGAAACGTTTGTTGTTGCAACTTAGTCTTTTTAGATTTATCATATTTCCATTTTAAAAACGTTTTATTTGCAAAACAGTTCTTCCTTAACTTTGTTTACATTTATACTATGTAGAAAGTGCATTGGGATGTCACGATTATAACCATAGATTAAATGACAGTATTTTCAGAAGATTATTCATCCTCTTTCGTTGGTTCGTTTCCGTACAAGCAGATAATTCACAAAGAGTTGGTTCAGTTTGGTTGAATATTGAACATGGAAAGATTTTTGAAAGCTGCTTTTCATATTAAAAAAATCTTTAAGAGAGATTTTAGAGGAAAGCTCTAAATTTTAATAAATGCATTACTAAAGACTGCTTATATTCTAATGCAGCTGAAAAAATTGTTACTGTTATGTACATCATTAATGCGAAGTAAGTATATCTACGTAATAATAATTAAGTATACACATCTAAACAGATAATATATAGTTAAGAGGAAATATACTAAATAATTAACATTTAATTCCTTTTGATAATCATAACATTAATTTATAGTGATTACCTCGGTTCGAAATCAATTTACAGTTGCGGCCACGATATCGAAGTGTGATGTGCACAATGAAGCGATTCAATTAAATCAATTCCACTCCCATCACGACTGGTTACGTTTTGCTATTTCCTCACTTTGCATCAAATTATAGCATAATTAAAGATTTCGCAAAAAAGAGAAAAAGAAGCAATTTTAGTTTTATTATAAAATATTCAAGTACCAATGTATTTTTAATCACGTATTTTGGATGGTTTGTCCAAGTCGGACTATTATACTTACAGTTTGTGACATATAATCCAGAGACTAAAATAATTTTGTAACTTGAAGATGTATGGAATTGCTTTATTTCAGTGAAAGTTGAAATTTTAACTTAACATTGATTGCATCTTGAAGTTAGTAGTGTGCCTAGGGACTTTCCTAACATCTTGAGGGTGACACGAAAACATTCTTGATTTTATGAGTCAGTACTAAATTACGCTGAAAAATATTATAAGACAGAAACTCGATTACAATAAATTTAAAAACTAAAATGCAAATATTGTCGATAACAGCTTACGTGTTTAACTTTCTAGTTGACGCCATTTAAATTACGCAATTTTAATTAAATAAACATTTTTGGAAATTTATGTAGATAACTTAGGGAGAAAACGATCATATCACCATTTCTTAAAATACAAGGAATAATAATTGTGAAGGAATTAAACCTTTGGTACAAATACGTAGCTTTAATTTAGTTTTTCGTACTGGAAATAAAATAAATATTATAATTTAATTGTTATAATTTAAATAAGTTGAGTTAATAGTTCACTAGTTTATTTATGTATACCTTAAAGTGCTTTCTGAAAGTTTCGACATGCCCAAGTAACACACGATCGTATAATATACGTATATTTTTGGGATAAATAGTATATTTTTGGTATACGTCTAATTTTGGTAAGTCTAATATACGTATATACGTATACACTTTATATACTATACTTAAAATATTCGTATATTATACGATGCTTATATACTAAAATATAACTTACATTCAAATGTAGAATTTTGATCTAGACAATACGTTTAGTAGATGTATATTATACGCATAAATTTACCATATTTACAATAGTATATTTTTGGTCTACGATATATGTTTAATAAACGTTTGTTATAAACGTAAACACTTAACATTATTCCTTTATAAATTTTAAGCATGATAGGTAGAATTTTCAGCTCAACAATTCGTATTATAGATGTGGATAATACGTATAAATTTACCATATTTAAAATAGTATATTTTTGGTCTACGATATATGTTTAATAAACGTTTGTTATAAACATAAACACTTAACATTATTTTTTTATAAATTTTAAGCATGGCAGGTAGAATTTTCAGCTAAACAATTCGTATTATAGATGTGGATTATACGTTTAAATTTACCATATTTAAAATAATATATTTTTGGTCTACGATATATGTTTAATAAACGTTTGTTATAAACATAAACACTTAACAGTATATTTTTATAAATTTTAAGCATAAAAGGTAGAATTTTCAGCTAAACAATTCGTATTTTAGATGTAGATTATACGTATAAATTTACCATATTGCAAATAGTATATTTTTGGTCTACGATATACACTACGCGCACTTAAACCCTCGCACTTGAACTTTTACCTGCTACCTGAAAAGTTTAATCTTTTACACCTAAGGAACATTGTTTATGGCCCTTTTGGTAATAGCTTAGGTTTTTAAGATAATTTTAGTTTGTATTTTAGTTTTGCTCAACAGGTTTGCTATAATAATACGCTCAAAAAGGGGTGCTATAAAATATTGAAGAATAGTGTTTGTTTAATAGTGTATTTATATCGTTGACCCTTCCTGTAACAAAAAATTTTGATTTTAAATTTTTATTTAATTTTTATTTATTTAATATTTATTTTTATTTTTATTTATCAGTTCATTTATGCATTTTTACAATATTTTTACCTGTTTCCTATGGTTTTCATTAATAACAATTTTTTTTTAAATTATCACTTAAGTTTATTACCTGTACTAAAACCAGCATACAGGTAATTTTTAGATAATTAAGAGTGCACTTCAAAATTATCACAATGAAGGGGTTAACTGTATTATGTACAGACAGTCTGATGACTGTATGGCTATTTTATTCTATTTTAATAGTTTAAAATATTCTATTTTAATAGCTTAAAATAGCTTAAAACCTAAAAAAATACAGGTGCGAGGGTTTTTAGTGGGCGTAGTGTATGTTTAATAAATGTTTGTTATAAACATAAACACTTAACATTATTTTTTTATAAATTTTAAGCATAAAAGGTAGAATTTTCAGCTAAACAATTCGTATTATAGATGTGGATTATACGTATAAATTTACCATATTTAAAATAGTATATTTTTGGTCTACGATATACATATGTTTAGTAAACGTTTGTTATAAACATAAACACTTACAGAGCCGTATTTACGGGTGGGGTTTTAGGGGTTAGAACCCCCCCCCCCCGAAATTATTTATCAAGTACTGGAAGTCCGCTTGCAATCGTAAAAAAATCAGAAAAAACAAAAACAATCTTTACAACTAATAACAAAAACATTAAACTTGAAGTATTAAAAAAAATTAAAACTAAAGATATTTCTAATAAACTAAATCTCAAATTAAAAAATCGGAAATTCCTATTAATATCTGCCGATTGGCGACACTGGATTGAATACACCTACTAGTAAATTGCAAGAATATAAAAACTGACGATGAAGAATTTAAAAAAATCCTATATATTTACAGTAATATTGAAATAAATGAAATATATATTTTATCTTAATTCTTAATATTATGGTAAAAATTTTAAATTGCTATAAATTGTTTGAACTAAAAATTTTAAAAGAAAAATTAATTTTATGATCATCATTGGCAACATAGCTTAAAACAACACTTCTGCAATAAATTAGAGTTGGCATTGCAAACCCATAAATTGTCTTATATTTTGGTGTAATTTCGTTCTTCATTTTGGCAATAAAGGTATTCACACTCTCTGGTATATCCCGTGGTAAATTTACCCCGTGGTAAATATACCACGTTTACCAGGGTGTTATTTGACTGTGTAGTAAACTCCCATACACAGAACATATAAGTCCCCTATAACTCCCATAAGCCCTATAAGAGCAAATACCATACCTCGTGGTATTCGTAAGTAGCTCTCGACCGTGTATTTCTAGTATGGTAAAGTTAAACCAGTGCGCCGCTTTTCTGCGTTGTTGTATTTTTACCTCTAATATGGCGAAGTGCAAACAGCTGATTTAAAGTAACAACTACTTACAAAAATAATAACAGCTGATTGTGCCGAAAGTAGGGTTAAAATTAAAATACCAACACTCAATACCACGAGGTGTGTTTACAGATATGGTATAAATGTGTGGTAAATTTACCACGTGTTAAATATACCAGAGAGTGTGAATATCCTAATTTATTTATCATCCGTAAAATAAGAATTTAGTTTGTGATTTTTATTAAATTAAAAAATTTTATTTAAAGACGGTTTTTTTACAAAAGAGTTTAAAATTAAAATATGAATAAGTTTAAACTTATTAAAAATATAGTAGTAAACAAAAATTTTAAAATAGCACAAACAAAAGTTTTATCCGCGATGCCCCTCAGAAGTCAACCTGTAATCAAAATTTGTCGCTCCCTCAACAAATTATTTTAAATCATTAAATAAAGTTCACAAAAATCAAAATTTTCTTTGAATATCAAACTTAAATAAAGAAAAATTGCTCAAAAAAATAATTACTTTAATTAAATAAAAACAATCTTCTCACAAAATTACAAATTTTCTAATAACAATACTCAAAAATAAGATCGTAATTGCAAAAATACTTGCACAAAGTTGTACTCAAAAAATCAGCGGAGCAAAATCTCGGCCTTCGTCATTTCTGCCACCTTAGCAAAAAAACCTCCCTCTACTCATTTTTCTGCAAACATTACATTTCAAAAATTTATATAACAAAATTTAAATTTAAAAATATTACCAAAACTGCACTTATATTTTGCCGATTTTAGCATGACTGACGGTTTAAGTTGGGACTTAAATTTTTTTATTTAGGTATTTATTTATTTATCGAGTTCCTTCTATTTTTTATTTTATATTTGTTCTTTATTGTAGCTTTTTTTATTTTTTAAATATGTTGTACTTTATATTTTTATTTTTTGTTTTAAATTTTAGTTTTTTTTGTATTTTAATAAATTAGCTATTTATTTTTTAATATTTTTAACCCCCCCCCTCCCGAAAATCTAGTCTAAATACGGCCCGGAACATTTAACATTATTTTTTTATACATTTTAAGCATAAAAGATAGAATTTTCAGCTAAACAATTCGTATTATAGATGTGGATTATACGTATAAATTTACCATATTTAAAATAGTGTATTTTTGGTCTACGGTATATGTTTAATAAACGTTTGTTATAAACGTAAAGACTTAACATTATTTTTTTATAAATTTTAAGCATAAAAGGTAGAATTTTCAGCTAAACGATTCGTATTATAGATGTAGATTATACGTATAAATTTACCATATTTAAAATAGTATATTTTTGGTCTACGATATACATATGTTTAGTAAACGTTTGTTATAAACATAACCACATCACAACGAACCTAATGAAAATTGTGAAATTAATGTCAATAAAGAAAAAGAAGTGATAGATAATCCTATTGATATTACGAGTACATGCAATATCTCTAAGATTAATACTATTGATAATTTGCTAAATAATCAAACCTTGCCGCCATGCTTTGATTTTAAAGACAACGTCGAAGAACAGGAACAAAACGTGTTCATTTATACCTAATAAATTATTTTAAATTTTTATTTGAATTTTAATTTAAATATAATATTATTATTACATTTAACCCTGCGCTTTAATTTTTTTAACTACGCGCCATTGTAACTCGTAAAGTAAAGTAAGCCAACTAAAAATTATCATAAGCTCGTAGGTAGATGGTTAGAGTGGTTGCCTCATGGTCTTGACACCGCGCGTTCGAATCCCATAGATGTCAAAAAAAATGTAAGTACAATTTAATAAATTCCTGTAATAATGAATAATGTAATGTAATAAATAAATAATGTAATAATTAGAATTTCACAGATAGTAAACAGGGATAAACGCAGCCTAAAAAAATAAGCATAATTAAATTAAATTAAAAAAAAATGCTCTAAATTTTTTTTTATCTATAATTGTGATATAAAAATACGAATAATATACGTACATTAAATATGTATAATATACGTAGACAGTATACGTCTATATATAGGGATACGTCATGACCAAAAATACGTATACGTATACGTTTATGCTATACAGTTTATAGACGTAGCATAATAAAGGATAATATACGTACATTGAATATGTATATTATACGTAGACAGTATACGTCTATATATTGGGATACGTCATGACCAAAAATACGTATACGTATACGTTTATGCTATACAGTTTATAGACGTAGCATAATGAAGGATAATATACGTACATTGAATATGTATAATATACGTAGACAGTATACGTCTATATATTGGGATACGTCATGACCAAAAATACGTATACGTATTCGTATATGGTATACGTATTATAGTCGGTTTTAACGTTTGGTCTAGACGATTTTTATACGTCTAATATACTATTATGTGTTACTTGGGTGGTGTTCAAAAAGTTACACAATCATTATCACAAAATACCATCACATGCTGGGAGTAAACTAACTACTTTATTGACATTACAGCCTAGTGTAGACATATAATGTAATATTAATAAGGTAATTATTAAAACATTATTATTAATCTTGGTTGAAAAATAATGTTTAAACAGGAAAAACTACTGGGATTTTTCACATCTACTTATCTATGCATAAGTATGCTTTCTGATCTATTAAAAATCAGAGATGATGAAAGCTGCATCAAAAAAAAATAATTAAAATAATGATTATGTAGAAGTTGTTTCTAAACCTCAAAAAATTAAAGTAAGTTTAAACTTATGACAAGTAGTAATTTTACAATAATTTCTCAAGAAAAAAAAAATTTAAATAAGAAGAAACGCCGAGAAAAGAGATCCAGTTTTTGAAAAATAAAACTAATTCATTGGAAATAAACCTAAATTTGCTGCATTACCAAAGTTAATTAGTGAAATACAAGATAAAGGATACAAAATAGAAGATCGCACTGCTCTGGACGAAGAAAGGAAAGCTCAAATATATTACAAAATGTATATAAGAACATTGAATTTGAAAATAATGTGATAGCGAATACTAAGAGTAAACGGAGTTTCAAGATTATAATGAAATTGTTATATGTATTGTAGTGCTATTTTTTTTATTTTATACATACTTGATAAAAAAGCCTTTACTACACTTTAAAATTTTTTACCTGAACTAGCTTTTGCATGCGGGAACAAAATTTCTTTTCAAGGATTGGTTCTGTGTTCGTTAAAAACTTACCAGAATTTAATTTTAAGTTATTTGCAATCGAAATTATCTTAAACTATAAAAATGTTCTGCTTTCTTTGAAGTTTGACCGTACAATTTTAAATTGTCAAGTCAACGTGATTTTAACATCCAATTATAATTTTTAGTTCTCGCCAAAATCCAATTTCCATAATTTCCTATAATAAAAATCAAACGATCGTTCAAAAATAAATCAGCTTTAATAATCAAATAAAAAATATTCAACTCACAAAAAATATCTCAGCTGCGATAAAATTGGACCAAAAATACTTTCAAACAACTCAATCAATAATACTCATAAAATCACTATTCACTATTTCAAAAAACTACTATCCAAAAATTTTCAAAATCTACGGAGCCAAATTCAGACGTGCGCTCCGTCCGACATTTGACAAAAAGCCTCCACTTCTCTCAAACTTCTACCAACCTTAGATTTCTAAAACTTTCCCTCCAAATTCAAATTCAAAATTACAAAACTACAAAAATATTTACAGTATATAATATAGTACAGTATTTACAGTATAATAGTGAAAACATTAGAGCTGACAGATGAACTAAACATGAAATAATAGATGAAGTTTTATAATTGGTTACTTAAAGAATGAGTTGATTCAATGAGTGTTTTAATATATAAAAAAATAAAGTTTTTTGGCACAAAACTGGCGACAAGACTACTTGTAGAATACTTATTTTCTATAGTGAAATGAAACCAAATATTTTGTTATTTGCCGACAGTAATATTAGTAATTTAGTAATACCTCTTGTTTAGTAAATTTTGATAAGCTCAGCTACGTTACACATTACAAATGCAAAAATTTTTTTTAAACAAAATTCTACTTTTAATCTGAATAATACAATGTACAATAATTGGGTATTAATGAATTTTACAATTTCTGAATTGATGAATTTGATGACAATTATTTTTGTTGTGTTCGTTTAAATTTTATTACCTACATATAAAAGATATTTTCATTATGCAGTTAATAAAATTATAACGTCAACAAAATGATTCTTTAAACTTATAGTTTTTTGTGGCAAGAGTCATGGGTCATGAGTCTGCCTTCTGGTCGTAGGTAACATTTATAAGTAGTAAGTAACTTAATTAAGAATTATTTAGTTACGAACTAGAAGTTACATGTGAGATAACGGAAAATTTTATAAAATCAACTTATATGTATATGTAGATAAATATTTTATTTTTTTTTTTAATTTGAAGCACCGCTAAATATGCCAATAGTAAAATTGAAACGTATGGCATTTATATTTTTTTAATATTATTATCCAGATTCTGAAATCTAAATTAACTTATTTATCTGCTCTTAGTTTGAACAATAAATTAAATACCACTTGTATGTCGACGATTAGAGCCAGAGCCACAAAGAAAAAAACATGTTTAAACTATAAACTTGGTTAATCGTCGCGGCAACATACTAAATTTATCCGATTAACCAAAGTTTAGCTTAAACCGTATTGTTTTTGCCTGTTGGGATCGACTCTTAGATTACCAAATTTATTAATAGCTTTTTAAATTTTAGTTCTAAAATAGACATTTTTTGTTCATTTTGTAGCAGTAAAGTCATATAATTAGGAATAACAGAAAAAATATGTTTAAAAACGTAGGGTGCATTTAAATAAGTCTCATAAAATTTTTTTACGGTTTTTCATTACAAAATTACACTACAGATTACATACAGAATATGAGGGTTTAAACGCACGGGTAACTAAAAAATATGTTTTAGAGTAAAATAAAAATACTAAATTTACAATATTTACAATACAATGAATGGGTTCCGAAATTCAAATTAAGTATTATTACTACTACATAAGGTGAAATCTCTATTCGACACTGTAAGAGCTTTCCCAATTTTTTCTCTTTGGTTAAAAGCCATTAGTGCAATCGACAAAATCTCGTGAAAACTTAATAATTACAAAATTTCTGAAAATAATTTTTTGTTAAAAATTTGATTCTAATATTTCTTTTGCATTGCTTAAGTAATTATATCGTTTGGCAAATACTACGATCACTTAATAACAAAAGTTGGTAAAATATTGTTTTAATTTATACAAAGTTTAAGTAAGCATAAAATAAAGGAAACATGCATTAATTTAATAGCACGAAATACAAAAACATTTAGCTAAAATATTGAATTTTACGAAAATCTATATTGTAGCTTTTTATTAAAAGTTGTATAACAAAAAAGTTGTAGGAAAATTGTTCAAGTGGTAACACTTTGAAATTAAAACGGTGCAAAAAATTCCAATTAAGAAAATAACCGTGTTTCAGTTTTCTAACCAATTATGGAAAACAATTTTTATAGTTCATATTACAAGAAGTAGTGCGTTTATTATCCAAGATTTTTTTTAATAGCACGAATCAATTTTCAAAGCAGAACTTTACGAATTGTATTTTCCAAAAATTACAACTGTTGTAAATTGGAATTTATAAAATATTAATAGTTTTTAAACAAAAATTATAGAGTATTATTTTATTATTTGATCAATATGATAGTGCTGTAGCACAGTGACAATACTATAGTGTCGTATTGTTACCTAGTAATAACATATTATATAACAGAATTATTACTATTGATTCGGTTATTACAACATATTCAGTGATCGTTATATTAAAAATTTTGATAAATAACACTAAACGTATAGTATATTATAATGTGCCCGAACGTCCCGCTTTGTGAAAAAGAAAAGCTCACCAGACTACTGAAGATTAGTTCTCATTTTCATTTTTTATCATTAAACATTTCATAACTATATTATAAACATGTAGTTAAGAATTAATATATTTAAATATTATAAACATGAACAATAATACTGTTACGAACGATATTTAGAGCATATTTTATTCTGCTTAGACGCCAGGCCCGTAGCATTTGCTACTTCTGCTACTGCTAACTAAAATCTTAATAATGGACTTAAATTTATAATGAAATTAAGTATATAAAAAATATTTGCTGGTCTTATTTACCTGCCAGATTTGACTTAAAAAAATTATTTCAATAATCAGAATAACTCAAATCGACATAATTTCTGAGCTGCACTATAGTATTATGCAACACAACCCAATGAAAGGTTAATTTCAAATTTAAAATTCCATAGGAAAATTCTAGAATCAATTTTATAAACAAATTTATCAAGCCTTGGTAAGCTCATAAAAAGCAAAGCAATACAATATTATGAAAATGTTATACAATATAATGTTGTTAAAAAACATATTTTTGTTGTTATTCTTTTTTTAAGTGTTTGTATTATAAAACACATAAATAATATTTTATGCATAAAAGTTTTAGAATCAATTTTCCCAATTTTAATTTCCTTCTACCCCAGCTAATTCTACATACATGTAATAAATAAAAAATGATTTACATTGCGGGTTTCAAAAATTTAATAACGTTAATATTTTAAGTGGGTACGCAACGTACGATAATTATAAAAGTTATTAAAATGGTAGTCTAACTAAATGAGCTATTTGTAATTTTACTACGATACGGATTAAAAGCTAAAGTAAGTTTTTGGTGCTTACATTTTTACGATTTTCATTCATATGCAACAGTTTAATATTTGGCAGTGTTAAATTATTACTTAAAGTAATGTTATCCGCGGTAATGAACAATATTATACTATTTTCTTAAAGAGGCCTTTATGTAAATCTATCTGTATCTAAGTAAATGTAGTCGTATCGTACATTCCAATTCGAGACTTAATAATATTATCTTACTAAATCATACTATTTCTTCTTACGTTATTGAATAAATTATTCAGATATTAGGTCAATAATAGTATATTAAATAACAAGAGCGTCAGGTAATGTTATTAATGACCAACGTTTGGTGACTTCTTCACGAGCGATTAATAACCACGTTATTTTCAAGTAATACAGATTATTTTTAAAATATTAAAATTGAAGTTAAGAAATAAGAATTTAGAATAAATTATGTGGTATTTAGTATCTATTTTTAGAATAATTATAATATTTAACAAAACTAAACAGTACGTTAAAATAAAAAGATTTTAATCGTATAATGAAAAAATTTATTCACATTTATTCATTCACTATATAAGGTTAGACAATTTTATTCTACTAGAGAGTTTGAGATCCATTAATTAATTAGAGCAATTAAATTTTTAAAATAAAAAAAAACTTTTACTGACTATAAGAATCGGTAGAATGCAGGCGGGAAAGTTTAAAATATGTGCTAATTTCCTCGGTTGTTAAAGAACAACCAAAATTAAACAGAAGTTTTAAGCATATGGGCATTATTCTAAAACATACGTCAAGTTTACTTAAAAATAAACAAACTAAACAAAAACGTTTTTTGTATTTTTAACATTACATAATGCTACTAATTATTATTACTTCAAAAATTCACTTAAAAAATTTATTTTTAAGTTCTTTTTTACTTACTTTACTAAATTCTTTTTCTATTACAAGTTTACTTAATTTACCTTAATTTGTTATAAATACAGTCAAAACGAAAGACTGAAAAATAAAACAGTCTTGTCTGCGTTGTAAATATCATTTAGATCGTACCCTTCTAAAAGACTTGGCAGATTTTCAGCCCACTGGTTATACACACCCTAATCTACAAATTTACTTTTCCCAGATAATTTCTTGACAGCTATATTATCGTGACGCTCATTGAAATCCTCTAACCAGCCGTTACAATCTGAAAAATTCTGTATTCTAAGTTTCAAGGCAAAGTCTTTGGATTTTTCTTTCAATAATAGTCTATCTATGGAAAAATTTTTATGCAGGGCTTGTTTAGCCCATTCTAAGAAATATTTTTCAACGTCAGGAAATTCAGAAAATTGGCTCCTCTAATAAGAAAAAAACACAAATACATACGACTCTTCCTTATAGAGGTTTTTGAGGGTTACAATATCGGGACTAGTTAGTTATTCTTAATTGTTCAGTTATCTTATCTAGTTCTCGCTTATCCAGGTTCTACTGTATTGAATTTTGAAAACTTAATACTCAAAATTGAAAATGGAGATTATTAATTATTCAGTCTATAGATTGCATTAATTAAAATAATTTTGCTGTTTACAATTTTATTTAACTTTTCAGAAGAATATTTTAGTTAAAGTTTATTAATTCAAAACAAATATAAAAAAGACACCAGAAACTTCTGCAAATATTTTTTTATTTTAAAAATGGCTGTTATATTGGATACAATTAAATTTTATAATTGTAGTAAATAAACAATGATAAAAGAAAATAAATCTTCATTTAAATTAAGAAAGCTTCAAGCTCTTGTTATTCGAATGAAACGATCCATTAATCTCGATTATTTCATTGTGCAAGTACGCAAAATTCGGCACGTTGCATGTCCACTACATACTTAATTAGAGTTCAATATTATTAGAATGTATATTCTGTTAAACAAATAACTATAGTCCATGTAAAACTATTATCGATTCGATATTATTAGGTAGGTAGGTACTAAATCATATGATTACTATAAATTAAAATCGATTAACCGATTACCAAAACAATATTTTGCGGTTAAAGTTGATATACATATTGACCCATAAACCACAATTGCCAAAGCTAAACAGAGTCCAAATGAATTTCAAAATCACCTTTGTAACAAATGTTGACAGAACCTTCTGGTATTAGCGAATCCAGAACCTTCGGAGACTACTAATGTTATAGCAAAGTTTATATGACATACAGTACACAAAGGCAACCTAGTAGGTACATTGCTAAACATAATTTTGTAATTTTGTAAAGAATATGCCCAGTGTAATATAGTAGTTTACATATACAGATATGGTCTATTATATGTATACTACAGTATGCATACGGGTGTAATTAACGTTTTTGCAACTTTCAACTGCAATTTTCACCACTACCTATATTAATAATTTACCCATTGCTCTTGCAAACTCAGGTAAATGCAGAATTTTCAATTATAAAAGTAAAGAATTAAACATTGCTTGTGTCTCTGATGATCTGTAGCAACGATAAAAATATTTGAATTCAAAAAATCTGAATGAAAAAAGAAATTAATTAAAATACCGCAATTTGCGTGTAGTTGTCATTACTATACATTTACTTTAATATTTAAAAAATCAATTATATTTTTTTCTAAATTCTTTTTAATACTTAAAAACGGATAAGTTGACAAACATTGTGCTTTCTGAAATCGTAATGCTTTAGGCTGAATTGCTGACAAAGCCGTAGCAATTTAAAAGATGTTAGGTTTAAGAGACTTGAAGTCGCATTTCAAAATCAGTTCTTTTTTCAAATCAAAATCACTTAAATATAGCAATTTTATCTTCATAAACTTAAATCGCATCAATAAAGTTAAATGTACTAAAAATTAATTCTCCATTTATAAAAACGACACAATAAAATTCACCACTTGAACGAACCTATACCACTTACTTAGTGGTAGTATATCGAATAATTTCCATATTTTATTTTACAAATAATACAAAACATTACAAGTGTAAAGGATTATTGAGCTACAACTACTAATTTACTGTTATTAGAAATAGTTATATTTCTAGATTAGAATAATATTAAACTCGAACAAATTCTATTCTATACAATATCTATCATGTATAAATAGTTTTGGCTATTTTATGTAGCTAAAACTAATAATAAATTAATACAAAATGCAAAATGCATTTTAATATACTAAATAAGGTTTGTTTCCAATTTGGAAGGATTAGTTTAAGAGGTTGTCGTGCAGCGAGGTAGGTAGTAAAACTTTTTAATCACATTTAACTTTAATCTGACAAATTAAAAAAAATTTATTCGACCCATTCTGTATAATACTGCTTGTTTTTAACATATTAACTTTAAACAATTTTTAGTATTGGATATCTAACGTTTATAGTATAGAAATAAATTTTTCTTTTTAAAAATACCATTAGCTAAACAAATAAATTGTAATAAAAAATCATTTTATGGAATGTAGACAAATTTTTCCCTTGCTTTTTCTTAATAAATTAGACGGATATAACGGATAATACGTTGTTTGATTTGCTTTCCCTTTATACCCAATATTCGTTTAATTTATTAAAAATCATTTTATGATAAGAAAAATGAATTTATAGTAAAAAATAAGAAATTATTTACTATACCGTCATTTGGATTGCATGGTGAGGTGTACGTTCTATAGATTTTTTTATCTTATGCATTCAACATAATAGTACATTAGTGAAATCTTAGTATATAATGGAAGGAATTATTATTCAAACTCAAAATTTATGCTCTGTAACTCAACCAATGATTTTGTATAGTTACCGATGCTCTGAATTAATAATATGATTTTTTGAAATCGTAAATAATACTATAATAATGTATAATATTTTATTTGTGAACAGTTCGTGTTAAAACTTGTCAAATCGAGAAATAAGATGTTAGTAGTTTGCTTTCTTTAAAAGACTGGATTAACGGATATTACCCTCTCAGTTTTTCAATGTAAAAGTACGTCAAAGACCTCGTATATCCGGTGACCGATTTGGCAGGAAATTAAACATGATTCACGTGGTATATATTTTACTATTGGAATCTCTAGTGTAAATTTCTAGTTTACTTTTAAATTAGTTCAGGTGCAATAAAAACAAAACTTTATTTAATAAGCTGCAACTACAGCTTTTATTTTTAGTCAATTTTCCAAGTTCTATTATTTATGCATTAAACTTTTTGAATTAAAAAGATAAAAGCGAACAGAATTTAGTTTTATAAATTTATCAATTAATAATAATTGATTCTAAATTTTATATGCACTATATAATTATTATATTTAAATTAACGAAATAAATAATATCTACAAATAAAAATGCATTATTATAAAACCATAAAATCTAAATTGTACTTCGACTTGTGCCAAATACGATGAAAGCCTGCAGCTTGAGCTTCAAATTTCACTTCTAAAGATCGGCTAAATTGTTTGTGGCTGACATGAAATGTTTCTAAAACCCCCGATAAGCCAAATAAATAGAATTTCAAGTGTAAATATAGATAGAGCGTTTTATATCTCAAGTTATTGTTGAACAAAAGTTTTCTAATAAATATCTTACTCGACTTGTAATTAAAACATTTTAGTCACAAAATAGATGTTGTTATGCTTGAAATTTAAGGTTACTGCTATACAAAAACTTGAACAAAAGTAACAATCCGATAAAAGAAGTTAAGTGATCGAACTGGGGTTTACGAAAATTTATGATTTTAACTTTTCAAGTATCCAGCATATAAACAGAATAAGTGGCGATTTTGTAAATTGGTGTTTTTAGCGGAATCTCTTACTTTTGTATTTATTTGATAAGCTTGATAAAATCTTTATTAACTAGATTGGAAATCTATGATAGTCAGATTATCAAAAAATTATTGTTGGAATGCGGAATTCAATTCGTTTTAAACTTAAAATTTTCAGCAATTGTAAATTCTATAGCATTCTACTAATTATAATTAAAGTATTTGTGCGATTTATTAGGTAACTAAAAAGAATAAAAATTTGATGTCCTATGGTGAAATCCATTAGTTGTTAAATTGCTATGCTTTAAGGAAGATTGGAATTTTATTAGCGCTATCTACTTAATCAGTTTTTTTATTACAATACTAAATGCGTTTTTTAATATTCTTTTTTAGACAAAAAAGTAATAAATATTACAAACAATATTATAAGATGATAAGCATTGATTGAATTTAAAAATGTGTGCTTAATTTACTTTGATTTATTTCTCATAAAAATTACAAGTGGCAATGGCTATACTGTTGAACTGAATGAATAAAAAAGGGCAATTTAAGAATTCTATTAAACTCAAGTCATAATTTAATATTGAATTGCCATGTTTTCTTTATTTTTAAACAAAATTGGAAATAACAATTCTTTATTTCTGTGAAACCAAGCATTAGTATTGAATAAAACACTGTTTTATAAAATACGTATCCACTCAAACAAGTTGTTAGTTTTTATGAAGCATTATCAAATGTTACTGTATTTTTCTAAGCTAGAATTAAAATGCAAATGAGATAATAAATATTTAAAAGAATAAATTATATATTAATATAGTGAAATACCATAGTTGGGTTTCATCGGTGCATTGAAATTATTGCAGCTATTCCTTCGAAATCTCGATCGAAAAAAAATTTGCGTCGAGTGCTACATGGGAAAAATAATAAATATTTGAAATCAGCATAACCCAATTTTGTATGGTCCATATAATTTTCTTATTATAAAGTAAATTTATGCATAAATCCATATTTATTTAAATTTAAATTTAATTATTAAATATTACGTTAAAATAATTTAAACATTTTGGAAAAACCGTTTATATGTACATATTATTATTCAGTAGGATTGTTGTTTATATTCTTTATAAATCTTATTAGGTAAGGTTACCCGACTATAGAAACGATCTCAGAAACTGAATTTGCCACCTAAAAGATACTTTCAAGTCCCACAAATTATATATTTTTCAAAAATCCTCTGTGGCTTAAAGACTTGTGTTTCAAATATTCCGTTAGTTCTATTTGCCCAAAAACTAATTTTTTTTTAATCTATATTTTACTACCAATATTAATTTAATATTGTCAGGCCAGCCGTCTAATTTTGCCCTATTTTCTACCTTTTTAAAATATTCTGTAATGACCATTGTATTTATATAACTCTAAACGACTATTTTAATTTTTAAAGTTAATATTAGTTTTTATGGATGTGGTTCGTTTCTATTTCAGATATCGGAAATGATAAGGGTTTGTTTAGAATTTTAAAGTAAAGTGAAATTCAAAAATTTTAATATTGTGTTGTCTTTCTCTTCCGTATATTTGCATTAATACCGTTTTTGATTTTCGGGGTGAAAACTTTTGTATTAAACAGCTGGGATACTAATGTATTTTTATATATTACACGGCAGCAAAATAAAGTTATGCGAAATAAAATTAAAACTAGGCTTCATTTAATTGTAAATCCTGCCTTTAATTTGCAATTGTTTCAAATTGTACAATTTTATTATTCGATTAATTATACAAAACTCAGTTAAATAAAAAAAGGTTGTAGAACAGAAACTTTCAAATTTTATTTTGAAATGCTTTTAATTGCAAAACACAAAATTTAACTCAGCATAATAAAATAAAGTTTACACTGAACTTTAGAAAAAATTTAACTTTACTTCTATTTTTTATAAATTAATTTTGATATAATTGCGTGTTACAATAATAAACACGTGCGTACTACAAAACGAAAGCACAAAAATTAAAACGTGCTGTAATACCACAGTTCTTTTCAAGTTTTTTTTAATTTCAGAACGGAAATTGAGTTACTGCAACAGTGAACGACATCGAATAGGTATGTGATGATATAAAAGAAATTAAACGAGAACAAAAAGATCAACAGAAATTAAAATTGGATGTGATTATTCATGGCCTAAACTAATGTTTGCTAAACTCGAGAAATTAATCTTCAATCTAAATAGTATTTTATTTTCTACAATTTTAGATTATATTTTGGATTGAGTACATCATTATCAAAAATCTATTTAACGAGTAAGAAAGTTATTTTTGAATTGAGTTAAGTTGAATTTTATAAATTAAAATTAATCGAATAAAAAGTTAATTAAAAATTTTATAAGTCCAATAAAGTTTATTAAGAGACGTTATTTAACTGGTGAGCGTAACACGGAAGTATGTATACAACGACTGTAGTATTAGAGACAAAACAACTCCCCCGACACTACTTTAAGTCATACAATAATTTTCTAACTTTTCTAATGTTACCCTTTATAGTCTGGTAAATAGGTAGGTAAACAGGTATAACAAAATAATATTGAAAAATGAAACCACACGCCTTAGTAACGCATACAAATAAAATTTTGAGATTACTCTAAACTTGTGCAACTTGCTGATTACATTTTACTAAAAGATATATACTGAATTTTATACGTTTACATCTCGGAGAGAAAAATTCTCTATATTGCAGACTAAAATATTAAACATGTACCATACTAATAAAACAAATTCATTATTACAAAAATGCCATAATATTTAAATGTAAAAATTAACGTTTATAAAATTCTGTTCTTGTTTTCTAGCTTTCTTGTCATAGTTGATTTAACAATGTCAAATCTTTTATTTTATTTAATAGATATTAGATTAATATTAGAAAACAAAACATGAAGTCACAACATTTTTTTTCAAAGTTTTGGAATTATAAGGATTATTTTATTCATCTAATTTTACAGAGAGAAGTAATCGAAACCGTAATTATTTTGAAATGAATAACTACACAGTTAAACCCGTTGCTAAAGTGAAACTTTAATAATAGGAGTTAAATAAGGGATAAGTTTTCAAAGCTTTAGATAAGTTATTATCAATTATATACAACCTCTACACACATTCAACACTAACTAAACAATTAATACTAAAAGTAAGTTGAAACCGCAATAGTAAATTTGTAATTTATAAATTAACTACAAATTACTAACAGTGTACTTCGTAAAAATTGTTTAGAAATTATTGATTATAGGTAATAAGTTTTTTATGGCGTGGAAATATAATTTAAGATTATGTGTTTAAACAAGTTCTGAACTTACTTTAGCAAATCCCAGACCCAATCTTTAGTTTTATTCCCACAAGAGACCAAATACACTACATCCTTCAAATATATTAATACTATATCCGTCTTGCCATGAAGAAATTGTGCAATTTAGTATAACCATTCATTGAAATACAAAATTAATTGGTTAATACATAAAACATAAGTTTTATATGAGCAATATAAAAAAATTTAATATAACTTTTAATTGACCAATTCTACACTGATATAAGTTTGGAGTATTTAACTTATACCAAACAACTAAACTTTTTATAATAACAGAAATTAACTTAATAAATATAAGACTTTCAAGTAAATTATGTGGTGTTAGTATTTTACATGTAAAGTATAATATTTTATAATTTTATGTTAAAAATTACAAATGTAGAAAATCATTACTTAAAAACACTGAAAAAAATTTTAACTTTTCACCTTTGACAGGTTAAAATTGAGAATATTTTATAACAAAAAAAGACTAATATTACGTTTTGAAAATTGATAAAATACAACAATTAAATTTAGTATAGCGACAAAATGCACTATTTTATGATTAATTTTGTTTGAATATAATTTCTTGTTGCTAATTATTTTTTGGAATAATGAAATTAGGTCTAAATATTATCTAATTAAATTTTATTAATAATTAATAATTAATTTCAAAAGTGGTAAATTTTTAATTATTTTTTAAGTAATAACTTTGAAATTTTAAAATTATAACAATTTTGGATTAAAAATAAGTGAGGTTTTAAAAAATATCACAACCACTATTTTTAAAATAATATGCATATGTCCAAAGTTTATTGTGGTCACGTGAAAAAAGCTCCACTAAAGTTTAGAAATTGTAGCTTAGTTCAACTTGAAATACGGTGTCCGCCTCGTTTTGTACTAACACTATGTTACTATTTAATAATTAACTGCTAATGCCTAAAATTATATTACTGTAACTTTTAATAACTACATAAGGTAAACAACTCAACGACTGAGCTTGCAATAAATATTCGCCTAAATGTACAAATTAGTGTAATAACATGTCTGCTTTAATTTAGTAAAAGTTATTTATATGGCATGATTTATAATTAATGGTAACCGAATAGCAATAACATAAAACAAAATGCCTCGGTTGTGCGGTTTAGCACAACCATATTACTTTATTACTAGATAAAAAATGCATCTATTGAAATAAATTAAGTTTTGTTACAAAAACATAACAAGAACCAATAAAATAGATTTGTGAATATAACTTACTAGTACTTAATTAAATTTAAATGCTAGATTTAAATAAATTTTTATTATTATGTAGTTATCACAATATTGTAATAAAATTTAAAATGTATCATATTTGGTGGTGTCTATTTTACGTAAATTGTTTGTTACTTATTAAAAATGTAGGCACACGGTGGGTCAGTTTGACAATATTCGTATTCATAATTACTATTTATTTCATAAATAAGTTGCCAAATGAGTTCCGTAAATCGATAAATCATTACAAATAATATATAACGTATAATTCGTCAGACAAGAGTTAAATTTGCCAGATATTGCATTACAGAATTTTATTGGTTGCTTAAAATATTCGTTTTTTAGATGCATTTAAAATTATTTTTAATATAATCTGAATGTTTCTAATGTGCTTTAACTATTAGTATGTGAACGAAGGAATAATTGTAATTTTACTGCACCGTGAAGTTAATTATTAATTTTTGTTACAGCTAAATAACTTAATAAAACGCGGAAATTATTAACCAATTAATATTTTATTGGAATTACTGGTTCTGTTGGTACCAGATGAATTAAATTATTGCTTGTAAAATTTAGTACGTATTTTCAGAACTTATTGGGTAATTTTGTGGCTCTGCTCCAATGTCCTTAAACAATCCATAATGTTTCATCGTGGTTTATGTTAGATAATACAATAATGCAAATATGGAGATGTTCTGTAAAAGTTTTCAATTTCAAAAGTAATTTTAGAGAATTTTTATTTTGCAAATAATTTTGCTATTATGTTTTATAATAAAGTACAAAATCATGTTTTTTCAATACGAAACATTTTATTCTGAAAAGTTGGTAAACATAATTTATAATATATTAAGGTAAATATTAACGTTGTCAAACTTCCAACACCATAATCTCCAAAATTTATTTTCTCTTTTTTAGTTGGAAATATAAATTAACGTAAATATTTAAATTCCTAAAAATGTTAATGTTACCAACTACTCTAAAAAAATTGTTTTCGGTCACTTTAGTTCTAAATAAAACATTTTTTCTTCTTCAAAAGTAACAATAGTTATCAAATATATTTAATTAACATTACTTTTTATCTTTTAGTCAACTTAATTAAAGCTAAGCAGTAATTAAATAATTGCTTTCATAAAAATGGTAATCTTTAAGTTTCTTAACTGTTTATCTAACTACTACAATTTTATTATTTTTCATTGTTACGACTACCCACTCTGCAACCAACGCAAATTTTTCTATTCTTATAATTTCAAATACAACTTTATTACATCACGTTTTAGTATAAAATTTTGTTATTAAGAAATTTTATACACTATAACCAACTTTTATTCGGCGCTCACATACTATCTAAAATTTGTGTAAATTTTGGTCACCACTTAGCTTTCAAAATCTGCCTATTATTATGTACAAAATATCGCAAATGTTACATCGATTCGACTAATGTAGTATCGATTTTGTCGCCAAAATGTGGATTAATATAGTAAAATTTTACATAATTCTGACATAGGATTAATATAGTTTCTAATGTGGTGTAATATAAGCGATGAAAGACATGCTTGTGTTTGAAGAGTTTCAAAAGGTTTCCTTTTTAATCCCTACTTTAAACCGTTTTGTTAAATGCATTGAAAATGTATGCTAATTTAGTTTGCCCACTTCACCATTCTCTAAATCTAATAATTATGTTAGTTTTCACTTTCAGGGTTTTTATATCGTTGTGACCCCGGTATTTTTAAATATTCTCAGAGTATAATTTAATACCATAAAGCTTCTTTAAAATTAATTTTTAATATTAGCAATTTTAGATTATATTCTTAATACATTTTTCTTGACAAAATTATAACTACATGCACATTATTACACATAATGTGAAACGACCTATACTTAATTGTATTATTATTTAATAGTTTAATAAATTAAGTTATTGTGACTAGGCTCGCATTGATAATTATATGTACTAAAAGCTGCATATTGGGAAAATGTGTATACTATGTTGGGAAGGATAATATAGTAAAAGCACACGCAGGCAGACTGTGCTTGCTAATGGTTTGCCTAGTAAGGCCTACTGACATTCACTCTCACCTGGATCATCACATTTAAGAGACGTAATAATTCATTTGTCAGTTTTTCGAAAAACGAGTTCTTAGGTAGTTTGCAAATTAAGTAAATATTGTGATAGTAAATACTGAAAGAAATGCATTTATGGAAACATTATGAGTTTATCTATTAAATTTATAAGTCGGTGATACCATTGCGTCACTATTTTTTTTAGAAAAACTTTCTCTCCAATAATATACAGCTATAAGTTATTTTGTTTCAATGGTCATTTCTTCATATACTTCCTAACATTTTAATTTTAAATGTATTTTATAAAACGACGAAAGCGTCGATTGATCTATTACAAATTTATCAACCGGAAAGATCAGAAATAAAACTTTGAATAAAAGCTTACCCATTTTTAAAAACTGTTAATTGTTTTTTGAATTAAATATCCAAATCGTTTTAAAACAAAATTTTTTAAGTTCTGCCAAAAAAAATTTAAAAATTTGTTGAATTTATAAAAATTGTTTAAATTGAATTTGGTCGCTTGTCAAACATACCCGATTGTCAAATCAAACATTAATAGCTCACTATTTCAATTTGAAGCTCATTGCCTGTTTTTCACTAATTATTTAACGTTTTTTCATTATTATATAATTACAAATTATTTAATTTTTTTATTTATATTATTTAAATTTTCTATTTTGTTGTGATATAAAAATGATCTGATAATAATAAGCGCAAAAAATCTTAATGCTTTCTTGAATGTTTTGTGTTTGTATATCCGTTACCTAAGACTTTAAGTTTTCTACAACAGATTCGAGCGGAAGTAAGTCAAATTTGTTATAAAAGCTTCTAAAAATCACAAAATCTTAAATTGTTTGTTTTCGGCACATCCTATATCTATATCCACAATACGTCATATCAAAATTAAAATAGATAAAAATTATAAAACATTGTTGTAGAACATCATAGAACTTTCATTTTTATGGATTTTTGATGGATGTAGAGTTTTTTTCTATTTAACTAACGCAAAAGTGATAGATTAAACAAGATACAAATATCTGTAAATCTATGTATAGAACAATATTGTAGCTATATTGGGATCAACGGTCAAATCACGTCACGCGCACGATGTTGACGTGTGGAATTTGTAAGCGAAATGCGACGCGTTATGAAGATTGCATTCAGTGTAAACAAAAATGCAAGACCACCTATCACATACAGTGCATCGGGATGACGTTAGAAGAGTGGCGTAAGTTAAACGGTAGCGAAGTGATTCATCAGTGGAACTGTGGTATGTGCGACGAAAACATAACCTCAAATCTGCAGCAAGATAAAATAAGTGATCCGTTCATCAAAGAGAATCAATCAAAAATATTACTAGAATCAACTGAAAACAACCCCGAAACTGCCTCAAATTCTAATTCGAGTCAAATTAATCCTGCTGTAATACCGCAGACATCAAACGATGACCCACAACAGGTTAGTCAAGGTATCCCCGATCCAGAGAACTCACAGTCAAATTGGAACACAGTGAGCTATACAAAACGAGCTAGAGAAGACAGCCCTAGACAGAACACCAGATATTTACGTCAAAGAACCTTAAACGACTATATACCCACAACTATAATTAGGAATCGCTATTCAATTCTAGCACAAGCCAGCGAAAATCAAAGTGAAGCAATACCAGTCAAACCCAAAGAGTCAAAACCGTCCCCCATAATTGTTCCGGATGTCGATAATATGGGACTAATGATCGAAGATCTCGAGGGTGCAGCAAGCAATCAATATACGATCAAACTCATTGGTAATAAACAAGTAAAAATACAACCAAGTAACGTTGAAAACTATCACAAAATACTTGAATTGTTACAAAAAAATGATACTCCCTACCATTCTTTTCAGCTTAAACAGGAAAGAAGCTTTAAAGTGGTGTTGAGAAATATGCATCCCTCTTGCGACATCAATAAAATCAAGGAAGAAATTGAAAAACATGAACACAAAGTTTCCAGGATTGCTAACATTATAAAAGACAAAAGAGCAACCCCGTTATTTCACATTGAATTGGAACCAAGAGAAAATAACAAGGATATCTACAAAATTCAAGTCCTTCAGCGGCAAGAAGTATCGTTTGAGCCCCCCTATCAGAGACGTGAGATACCTCAATGTTCCCGTTGTCAAAATTATGGTCACACAAAGAAGTACTGCAATCGCCAGCCTCGCTGTGTTAAATGTGGAAAATTACATCTCACCCAGCAATGTGCCAAAGCCAGAGAAACACCAGCTACTTGCGCTCTTTGCGCAGGAGAACATACGGCTAACTATAAAGGGTGTACAATCTACAAAGAATTGAGAAACAAAAAATATCCACCGCTACGTCCAAAACAACAAGTTCAAGTAGATCTAGACCAACCTCATCAACATGCTGACTCCATAGAAAGGACGACCAGAGTAGTGGCGGATCCTGTACATCAGCACACCCCTACTATCCAACCCTCCTACAGCCGAGTGGTTCAAGGTGAAAATCAACAAATCCAGTCTATCAACACCCCCCTACACAATGTTCTGTCAACAAATCAAAACCAGGTCAGTAAATTAGAACTTATGTTAACGAAACTCATGGAAAGAATGGATACTATGTTAAATCTTCTAACCCTCATTGTCAGCAAAACCAATAATGCATAAAAATCTAAAAATCGCAGTCTGGAATGCCAACGGCTTGACTCAACATAGCCAAGAAATAAAAACATTCATACAAACACACAATCTGGACATTGTATTAATCTCGGAAACCCATTTTACCAATAAGAGTTACATCAAAATACCGAACTACACAGTTCATCAAACTAACCATCCCGATGGTACAGCACATGGAGGTACGGCCATAATAATTAAGAACTCGATATACCACAATGAACTGGAGAGCCATCAAAAGGATTATCTACAAGCAACCTCAATCAAAGTTAAAGATCAGAGAGGCTCAATTGTTGTTTCGGCAATATACTGCCCACCAAACAAGAGAGGGCAGGAAATCTCCAAAGAGGAACATTTTACTAGATTCTTTAACTCACTTGGTAATCGTTTCCTAGCAGCCGGCGATTACAATGCGAAACATGTCCTATGGGGTTCCAGATTGAATACCACAAGAGGACGAGAGTTGCTCAAAGCAATGGAACTTAATAAACTGCAGCACTTATCCACAGGTCAACCAACTTACTGGCCAACAGATCCACAAAAGATCCCGGACGTCCTCGACTTCTGCGTGATCAAAGGTATATCAGAGTTATACACCGAAATTAAACCTAGTTTCGATCTCTCATCCGATCACTCGCCATTGTTGGTAACTCTAGGAACCCACGCTATTCAAAAAGATAAAATACCTTCGTTACACAATAAACAAACCGATTGGATATTTTTCAGAAAACTGCTCGACGAAAAAATATCACTAAATATTAGACTAAAAACGTCAGAAGAACTGGACGATGCGGTTGACTATCTAACAAGATCAATTCAATATGCGGCATGGTCAGCTACTCCAAATTATTCAACCATAGCAACAAATAACGTCAACTATCCCATCGAAATAATGAATGCTATAGCCGAAAAGCGGAAAATCAGGAAAAACTGGCAAATTACCCGAGACGTAAATATTAAGAAAGGACTAAATAAAGCAACAAAAGATCTTAAAAAGATGCTGAATGACTTTAAAAATCAGACTGTTCAAAATTACCTCGAAACTCTCTCTCCAACAAAGGCTACTGATTATTCGCTCTGGAAGGCCACAAAACGGATTAAACGTCCACAACGACATATTCCCCCAATTAGAAAACCTAACTCAACATGGGCGAGAAATAGTAAAGAAAAGGCAGATGCATTTGCTGTACACTTTTCAAATGTCTTTCAGCCTTATCCAAGCGAAATAAGCATCGAAGAAGAGCAACAAATGCATAAATTCCTAGACACACCAATTATGGAGACTGCTCAAATAAAACCAGTCACAGTTAACGAAGTATCACTGGGGATTCAGCAAACTGCAAAAGCTAAAAAAACGCCAGGTTACGATCTCATAACTGGTACGATACTCGCACACTTACCACTAAATACAGTAAAGTTGATCACATACATCTATAATGCAATGCTAAGAATTAATTATTTTCCATTGCTATGGAAGGTGGCTCAAGTCATTTTGATCCTCAAGCCAGGTAAACCACCTGAACAAGCAGAATCTTATAGACCGATAAGCCTGCTGCCTATCCTCTCAAAGTTATTTGAAAGACTATTACTCAAACGTCTTCAACCTGTCTTAATGGAAAAAAAACTTATCCCGGATCACCAGTTTGGCTTTCGAAATCAACACGCCACAATCGAACAAATTCACAGAGTAGCTAAACAAATAAGACAAAGTCTGGAGGAAAAAGAGTACTGCTCAGCCGCTTTCATCGACGTGACTCAGGCGTTTGACAAAGTCTGGCACGATGGACTACTGCATAAAATAAAGAAACAGCTACCTAATTACTATCACTTATTTAAATCTTATTTAACCGAAAGAGTGTTTCAGGTCAAGATTCATAACGAATATTCAGCACTAATTTCAATAAATTCGGGAGTTCCACAAGGAAGCGTTCTGGGTCCAATCCTGTACCTCCTATTCACCGCAGACTTTCCTGCTTCTTCCAACGTAATGGTGGCAACTTTCGCCGACGATACAGCAGTCATGGCAGCTCATCCAAATCCATCCATAGCCTCAGATATGCTCCAATCAATCCTAGACAAGATTCAAAAATGGATGAAAACTTGGCGAATTAAGGCCAACGAGAAAAAGTCTGTACACATCACATTTACAATGCGCAGAGAAACGTGCCCGTCAGTCACCTTAAATGGCAAAGTTCTTCCCCAGGCAGAAGACACTAAGTATCTCGGAATGCATTTGGACCGAAGGTTGACATGGAGGAAACACATATGGTCCAAACGCAAACAGCTTGGTCTTAAACTCCACAAGCTAAATTGGTTAATCGGTCAACAATCGCAACTAACGATGGATAATAAAATACTTTTATATAAGACCATCATCAAACCAATCTGGTCGTATGGGATTCAACTCTGGGGTTCGGCTAGTAACTCAAATATCGAAATTCTACAAAGATTCCAATCTAAAACACTGCGAAGAATAAGCAACGCTCCATGGTACATTACCAATGAAGCTATTCATCGAGATCTAAGAGTGAACACCGTTAAGGAAGAGATTCGAGCTAGCAGTACCAGGTATTATCGGAGACTGTCCAATCACCCAAACATTCTCGCCAGTAACCTATCAAGCAAATCAAATCAAATTAGAAGACTCAAAAGAACCGATTTTTGGGATCTGCCAAGAAGAACATATTAATGTAACATTAACTAAATGTAACAGATACAAATATTGTAATTATAGTTTTGGCAACTGTTGTTGGACGGTAGGCCTCTCAAGTCATATAAAGTCACAAAACTTACCAAATGTACCATGTACAGATAGTAAATAAATATAGGGATTTCAAACAAAAAAAAAAAAAATATTGGGATCCTATCTGTAAACTTTTAAACTTAATTTTGTTTTGCCATTTATTAAATTTGGCATATAGCTCAATTTCAGTGCTTTCCGGTGACCAGAAAAGATAGAAATAGAGAAGTAAGTTTAATAGTTTTATAGGTATTGTTTTATAAAATAACCTAATTTTTGAAGAAAAATCTAAAATTTTTTGTTTTGAAAAGTTTTAATAAATATCCAAAAAAGATTAAAAGAGATTAATTTGGAAAGTTTCCAGCTAAGGCCCCAATATGCTACAAAGAGAGATTATCTTGGAGATTAGATAGACTAGAGCTATAATTTTTTTATAAATTTACGCAAAATTTTATTTACTTTAATATTTTAGTATTAGCTATTTTAAGTATAGGTTGCAAAAAATAGCCAATTTAAGATTTTGTGATCTTTGAAATTTTTTATTATAAATTTTCTATTGTTCCGATTTAAATCTGTTTACATATGCATATTGTACTACATATTACTATGTATGGTACCTACCTACACTGAAAGAAAATATTTCGTAAAATCTTATAAAATTACCTATATGGTGGTTCGCACTGCTTATAGTTAAAATTTAAACGTTCCCTAAATTAATAAATGCCACTTTTTCCCTTTCCCCATTGGTTAAAATAAAATTTAAGAAAAGCTTAAATTTTACAAACCACTAATAAAGTTTTACTACTATCTAGTAAAATTTACCACAATTGTAATAAATTTACATCTTTCAAAAATAAAAAAACTAAAACGTAACCTGAAATAAAGATTATTCGAAAATAATTCTTTCTGTGCATGTTGATTACCGTTACAGTTTTATCAAATACGATACTGCACAGTATAATTTTCGATGTATTTTAAAAGTATATCACGAAAGTGATCTTGGTTTTGCAGATATTGCAGTAGTTTTCTTTCATATAATTATTGAACTATCAAAAAAATTGTTTTTAGGTGCGATAATTGCAGATAATAATTGCGATAATTGCCTTTTCAAAAAAAGGACAAATTTTGGAAAACATTTTCGTCTCTTTGAATCTCTATAATACCTTCTCGTCATGTTAAACCATCTGGTGATGCGTCCAGGTAACCAAATTCCACGTCTAGATACATACCACATTCTGAAACTTGTGCATGTGGACGCACAAGTGTATACATGCACAGTAGCATAACTTTTCAATCACTTCAATAATTTTTCCAGGTTTGCCTGATGAGATTCCGAAAATCGAAACATCAGTTATAACAGGGTGTCGCAAGCTATATCATTCATTTAAATAATTTTTGAACAATTTTATGTAAGTTATGAATTAAATTATTTTTCAATTTCATGTAACATGTAAAAATTAATTTTATTAAATATTATCACATGTTAATAACCTTAACCATTTTAAAGCTTATTTAGTAGCGAATCTACATCAGTTTTCCTGACGCTGACGGGAAGACCGAAGTAAGGAATTCTTCAAGATTTATTATTTGAACTCAGGATTTCTGCTCTTTAATTCTACCAACGATTAAACTACAATCTTTATCAGGTATAATTTTCATATAAAATTTATTATTAAGTTGCGATCACAAATTAAACCAGACTAGACCGAATTGGCGACATATAAATGATCTAAACCAAATTAATTTTCTGTTTGGATAAAAATTAGAAAAAAAGCAAAATAAAAATTATTACTTTTTCAAAGAAAAACCTCTTCCGTTGCTGGCTGCTAGTTTTTGATTTCTTTTTTCAATTAAAGATAAAAAAATTGTTTATTTTTTTAACAAAAAAAGGAGGGAATATACTTGGTCAGTGTGAATTCTGTTATATTTCTACGTATGTATATTAGAGCATAAAATCTGTAATTAATCGAATGTTTTTCAAACAATTAGCTAATTAATTTTAACGTCATCTCGAGTGCCAGAAACACGCTAACTGTTCATCTTGATGCAGCTCAAGAGGTCGGGCTTTAGAGTTAGATAACCCCTGATTAAAAATTGACAAATATTTTTCACAAGAAAACGTTAAATAATATTTGAACAAAACCAGGTACTTCAATTATTAGTGATTTATAATAATGAGGCTGTTGTTAAATCAGAGATCTGATGCTTTTATTTCCTGAGCTTTAATGTATTTATAATAACTCGTTTATTTATGTTATGATACTTCATTATTATTAGTACATACTAATTACCTACATATTTTTTACTAGTTTTGCTAGTAGCTCTAACGATAAGTTGACTATGTTGCATATTGTAATGTTTACTTTTTGTAAATTATATTTACATGAAGTAAACATTATTTAGAATATGATTACTTTAAAATTATTTTCTGCTAAATTGTATGTAATAATTTATTATTATTTCAATAAATATGTATATCCAACTGAAGCAAATATACAATATTACATTCTACATAAATTATATGAAATAATTTTAATTTGAATAAATAATTGTATAATTTGAATTTTTCGATAAATAAGTACATGCTGTGGTTTAAATGGATAACAATTTTAATCTATAAAAATATTTTGATAATTTTATAAGAATCGTTAATTTGGCATTAAAATCTAAGCGAAGAATTGTAAAATTTTCATTGGTTTATTTAAAGCTTATTTAAATTAAACATAAACTAAACAGAAACGTTAAAATAATAAATAATTTTAACCGTAAAGAATACTACGTGAAAAAATATTATTAAAAAAAACAATAAAAAATTCACTAATTTATTTAATTTAACAGATTGCAACTTACGTAAACAAAACAACAAAATTATTTGTTGCAAAATTAAATTGCAACAAAATTACGTAAAAAAATTTTTATAAAATTTAAAATAAAAATTAGTAATGCGATATAAGGCCCTATTTTATGATTATTTTTATTATTATTTTTTCATTAAATTGTAATGCTACTCTAAACTTTTTATTTCGTAGTTTATATCTTAGAGCTTAGTTTTACTAATTAATTTTGCTTGACATTAACTTTTAGCATCTTTGACATTGCTTCATAAAAAAATGTTATCACAAAGTAATAATGATGCCATTCATAACAGTATGTTTATTTCTAAACAAGATATGGAAAAATAAAATTAGTACAAACGACTGTGAGCTGTAAGGAGTATCTAAAAACGACAATCAAATCTTTAACAAAAATGTATAAAGATAGTACTTTTAATTTTTATAGTTTCGAACATTTTATCAATGTTGAAAAGCAGGCGTTAAATTGTTATCACTTTGCTTCTTGGCAATAGGAGACAGCTGCTCTAGTCAACCAGTTGGTTACCTCAATGTGCCTTAAGACATAATCCCAGAAACATTTGAGATCATTAAATTATCATGTCATGAAAGAAAAGTTTCTCTATTAAATATTAACTTTTCTATCTTTTCAATTTTTTCTTCACATTATTTACCATTAATTTTATCCGCAATCATATTGCATACATCTAATGTTTCATTTATATTCTTATAGCCTAAACGTTGATTATTGTATAATAATATCAAACTCCTTGTGTTATGAAATGAACATTTTTATCTAAACTACACACCAAACAACCATTTCAGTTTCGTTATCAATTTTTAAATATTTGATAAAATGGTTTTACTTTTACATTTTTTTGCTTTTTTTACTTTTACTTTTCAAAATATACATCGTAAATCATCTTCGATTTTTTTTGTCAGAGTATTTAGAAAACGTGTACGTATACTAGTAGTCCACAATCTGAGAAATTAAATTTTTCATACTAATAATTTTACTAAAAGCAATAACTTAGGTTTATATCTTAAGCTCGTTGCTTTCCAGAAAGCCAAGTAAAGTCGTCTAATTGCTTGATTAGTTAGTTGAAAGACTTTTAGCTTTAATTTAAAGTGCATTGCGGATGTGGTGAAGTTAATTTAAAACTCTTAATGTGAGTGCTATAAGCCATTAAGCTGCTTATATATGATTTAATTTTTATGATTTTAAAACTCTATTTTATCTAGCGATTGCCAAATTTACCAAATTTTAAAGAACAACATTAATAAAATAAATTAATAAAAGTAATTATATGTAAATAATTTTATAATAGTTACCACATTTCGACTTTATGTATTTTCACCCTTGTTGATTTTCTCGTTTACCAAAATTTCTATTTCTTATTTTGACAGCTTTAATTTCACAACTGAATAATAATTTAATTTTCTTTGGTTTTGAATTAATCATGTAATTAAAATAATGTCTGTATTTATTGGTTTAAAGTAAATGTTGCTCTTTTATAATCTTCACAACCTCATTCAAAAGACGTTATTATTATTCAACAAGTTAGTTAGTAAAAGCTTCTGTTACACAAAAGCAACCGTAATATCATGTCGGTAAATATGAGCTGATAAGGTGCGTGCATTGTAGGAAAGCGCCATTTCTGGTTAATCCAACATAAGATCAAAGCTTTTGAACCTTTCGACTGCATCAACCTGACACGTTTCCTATTATTATTAGCGACGAATTACTTGAAAAGTATATCTAAACTAGAACTTATCGTAATCACATATCAAATTCGATTAAATTTTAAATTATTCAATCTAAGCGTCAAATTAATTCAATATTTGGTATTCTGCTTCTTCCGTATTGTTAAAATTTCGAAAGCGTTTCACAGATTATTTTTGAAAGTTATCTATTCTTTATGTACGCAACGGTTATAGAATATTTAGAGCTTTGTTCAATAATATTTCTTTTTTTATTGCAAATTTTAGTATCAAGTATGCAACAGCTTCCATCCATTTCCACTAAATGGAACGCCAGCAAAATCAATTCTAATTCAAGTACATACTCAACAAGTGCTTCAAATACCTTACATTTGTGTGAACAAAGCGAGCATTCTAATAGTAAATAGTGCAATTACAATTCTTTCTACTTTGTCTTTAAGACTTAAATTAAATTTTAATTATTTATTTTATAAGAAAAATAAAAACATTGTACGTAATATTCGGAACAATGGTTTAACGTTTATATGGTTTTTATTTTATAATAAATTTAAAAGGTTTTAATAGAACAAGTTAATTAAACGTTAATAACATTTAATATTATTTAATTTTCAACGAATGATATTAAATGCTATTAACTCTTAATTAACTTGTTCTATTAAAAACTCTTTAATTTAATATATTTCACAAGTTAATAAATTATATAGATAAATATATTTATATAGTTTGTCATACAAGCATATGTACGTACAGAGGGAACAAGACCTGAAACATATTATGTAAGAGCTCTTTGAAAGTCTCTTTTAACCTCTGACTACGCTGCGTTGTTATTTATTTACACCGACGCGACGAAAGTAAAAGATCTGAAATAATTCTTTAATTATTATAAAGAATTATACTTCTTAAATATTTTTTTGAAGAAGCGTGTGAGCTATATTATCTCATAGGTACTAAATTTTAGAGAACAATGATTAAAAATGTATAAAAACAGCCAAAGGCGTTAGCGATGGTGAAAGTTGTGAATCTGCATTTCACATAGATTTGAATTGCAAGATAGTTTAATAAACTTACTAAGAAGAAATATTTCACAATTTAAAAAAGTTGTTAAATTCTTGTTAAAGTCTTGAATCATCGTGGTCAGGTTTTGGCATTAGTTTGCTTGAAGGTTTTGTATTTAAAATAATCAATAAATTTATGCTTTTTTTTTTAATTTACTTTGAGCCTACACATTATTACTTGTGTACATTATTTTATTTCGACATTACATTTATATAATACAAATTTTTGAATGTTTGTAAATAATAAAAAGTTTATTATATTATAGCAATCTTGTGAAGTATACCAATCCCCGTAGTCTACTTTTGTTAAGCAATTATAGAAAATGTTTTAAATTTTTTAATTATACAAAGTTGTAATTGTACCGCACGCTAACCTTTTAGCAATCTGCAATTTAAAAAGTTTTATGTTAAATATAAGAAATTCTGTGGTTATTTTTTGCTTCAAATTACTTAAAAATATAGGTTAATCGTTGCTAAGGAGATTTTCTGCAATATTCTCATACATTTGGTCGTTAGTACTTTTAATTTTGCTAATTGGAACTTCGTAATTATTACCAAAATTAAATTTAGCGATTTAAAAGTATGAAAATTAATCTTGTAAAAATGGTGCAAGCATTTTAAATAATTTAATTTTAATTAAGATAAATTTAAAAATAACATTTTACGCATGAACTCATTATGTTAGGTATGTACAATGGAAAAACCCAAAAAAATTTTTACTAAATTATTCCAAGTTATCTAACGAATTTCGTATACATAATTGATGTATAATACACCCGCTTTTATTCACATTATTCAGTTTATCTATGGCAACAAAATTAGAACAACTATTTTCTACATTAAGAAGAAAAAGATAAAGTCATATAAAAAAGACTAACTTATATTTTTTGATCTTGATATTTTGTCAATTAGCCAGACTTGTGTAAATAAAAAACCAATTCTTAAATCCATAACGGATTGGCTAAGAAACTTTGAATTCCAAGATTCGAACCCAGAATTTCTGCTCTATAACTCAACCAGTCATCATACCAATAGAATGCTGTAGTTTATATTACCTAAGATAAAGTAAGGTACTATTTGTTGTCTGTAAACACCCTTTCATATTGAAAAACATAATATATCTTTTAAATGGTTATAGATTTATTTATAAAATTGGTAAATTAACAAAGCGAAATAAATGCTTCACATTGATGTACATATATATGTATATAAACCGAAATTCCAAAATAAAGATTATAATTTTTCTCTCAATGCAATAATATAAATGGTGCTTTAGTTTTTCAACTGGTGTTTGTGAAACTTGGCAGATTAATATATTATTAAAACAAAAACCTTACTTGAAAATCGTAAATATTTTAATAATATTATTTTGTTATGAAAATTAAATATAATATATATTATATAATTTCTTTTTGACTTTTTCAGTATGTTCTGTTACCGGAATTTCGTTAGCATGGTACCGATATAAGTAATAACTAATAACTTAATAAGAAATGAAACAAATTATTTTCAAAGTATCTCATAAAAAAATTAACAAAATGATAAATGAATGATATTAAATAATAACAAAAATATAAACTAAACTCAAACTTATAATCTTCTTATTCAACAAAAATAAAAATAAATAAATCAATATAATGAAACGATTTGCTACAGCCAATAATTATCAAACAAAGATTGTTGACAATCTTCTATCAAAAAAACAAAGAATAATAGAACATAATAATTTCACAACAACTACAAACAATACCAATATTTACAAACCTGTTACATACTAAGATAAAACAAACATAAAAATTAAACGTATCTGCAGAGAAGATCACATTACTTTAGCCAAAAAAATCAAAAATACATACTTTGAATGATTTATTAATCAATGTAAAACGAAAACACAACACGATGAAGTTCATCGTCTGATCGCCTAGTTCGCCTAGTTCATTGCCTGATGATGCCTGTTATGGCGAAAGCGTTTGCGATAATATACATACGGTGTATTTATATTGTGTTAACTTAAACATTTTAATTCTAAAAAGTGTTTTTTGGCTTATTCTAAAAAATTTGTTATGATTAATCGAGTTACGCTACCTAAACCACTTATCTATTGATTATTATTATTATCAAATTTTACACATTAATATATCTATTGAGTACTATGCAACTGCTAAGGATATTTAAAAAATAGAATGTAAAAGTTTTGTAAAAATTTAGTATTGCAGTGTTTAATTTCAAATTTTTACCTATTACTAGATAAAAATAAAAAATGTTTAGCTAATATTAATTTATGTCGATGAGGATTGCAAGGAATGCAAGTAAAATTTTGATATTACAGCATACCATTTTAACAATTTTTAATTTGTTAAAACGTGCGATAAAAAAAGTATCTTGGCGGGTGTATTTAAAATTCAAAACTTGTCGGTTTTTAACTGTACACGCATCTGACATTCTTGAAGAAAATTAAATTGGGTTTTTAAATTGGCTCAATTATAAACCTTCAACTTTTAATTTTTCAGTGAAAATATTTTATATACATAAAAATACGAAAAGAACTAATCGACACTCCCGTAACGGTAAAGAATAAAAAAAAATTTTATATTAAGTAAAATAAATCGAACAAAATTAAATAAAAAAATATATAAATTATATCATAATTCTCTCCTCCTTATGTCTCAGTACCTATGCTGTACCTATTGTTGGAATTTATATGCATTCAAAAGCGACAGTGACTGCAGCTGATAACTTATGTATAATTTAAACTAAATTATTAAATAAGTAGTGCACAACGTACAGCAATTCTTCCTTAGAACAAAGTTTGATAAATGGTTGATTTTAAGGTTGCGACTGAAGCTTTAGTTTTTAGTTGTTATAAATTTTAATTTATAGTTATATGTGCTTAAATGTTTTAATTAATTATACTACTTATTCAATAACTTATTAAGTAACCTAAATCTGTAATTAGCTGTCAAGTTCTATAGTATATTTTGTTGGTTTACTTTTTAGTAAGTTCGAAACACTTTTTGTAAGTTATAGATAGCAAGATCATATAAAAAAAGAGAGCTCCAACTTCTTGAGATTGAAAAAGCCTAGAAATTTTTTTATAAGCAGATAAGCGTTATACTCATCACACTTCTTCAGTTGGTAGAGTCGGCCATATTTCTTAGACATAAATGTAAGAATATTATCGCAATTATGCCTCCAATTAGTATTTTTATTGTCAAAAAACATAGAAGTTAAATAATGTTAATTTTTTTACAGTTATCACGTTCCCATTTCACATTTTATGAACGTATTAACAATTTTATTTTGATACAGCTATCTGTAAAAAGTAGTCAATTGGAATTTTTAATTTATAGCGAATTTCGAAACAACACGATTTCGGTTTTCCGTTTCTGTCCAAGAGTCGCAATCAAATAAGAAGTTAATAAAGCAATTTGTCAACATCCGTTTTAATTCAAATTGGATAATTTGAACACGAGCATTGCGCTCGACGGTTTAAAAGCCTAAAAATTTATAAGAATTAAAAAATAAAAGTAATTATTTTATTTTAAATATACTTATTTTGAGAGAAACCAATTCATATGTCAAATTTTGTACCAGCAATAAAAAGTGTGATCTATTTAGAGTTTCATTTAAAATTAAAGGTTCTTATTTATTAATGTACTTACAAGCGTTATTGGTAAAGTAGTAACTAAACAAAAAGATAAACATTTATTCAGAAATTTACTGTTAAAAAATGTAAATTTTATATTATAATGAAATTCTTGTTTAATATATTGGTATGATAAAGGGAAGGAAACAGAATATAATAAGAAACATTTTTCACTTTAGTTTTTAAATTTCTGAAATTTTATTTAATCGTAACATTACGCGATGATGGTTTTCTCATTTCTCTGTTAAGGAAGTGGAATATTTTTTCACATTCATTTATACATCTAATTTTCTCCAAATAGTAAAAATAAAAATTTGTTTGTCTTCAGCTAAAATTAAAATAGCTTTTATTGGATAAATATCTGACTCATCTGATCTTAATATTCAAACAATCTAAAATTTTGGTAAACTCATAAGACTATCAAGTGGCGCCATATTACGAGACGATTACTTATTACAATTATCGGTATGATATTTGAATGTGGAAAATCAATTTTCCATTAAGAGAATACAATTATTATTGAAATTTGAATCAATGTTGTATTCATGGCTACTATATGGGATCTTTACGAAGATTGAATATTTCATCAAAATATATTTGATTATTTATTGGTAAGTAGGTAGTATTGAGTATTAACATTTTTCGTTTATGTTACGTAAACTTTTTCTCGATATTTAAATTTAGATAAAATTTCAATTGAACAAAATTTTTTAACAAAGTAATATACATTATGATACCGACGAAACGTTAAGGTCGAAACTTCTACATTCCCCAAAATTAGAAATTCAGAGGTTACATTTGTATTCAAACTGTATTTCTAGGTGAGTGAAACGACATGCCGAAAAACGGGAAAAACGTGTGAATTGATTTGATTGCTGTCTTTCTGGAAATTTATTTAAGAATCGCGTCAAATGCTAGAAAATGCAGAAGTATAAAGTTATATTTTTGTTTTAGAATGTTAGTTTACAGCAATAAAATTAAATAAAAGACATGTAACAACATAATAAAATTAAATGCTGCTTTAAACCAATAAACTACACAAAACTATTTTTATATGTGAAAAAATAATAATATTAAAATAGAATTCTCAAGTGCATTGCAAAATATTGTGCAAGGCTTAATATTACTACTAAAACAGTAACGCTATATTTCTAGAACAAATAACTTTCTATAATAAAAATAATAATTATGTTAATAAAAAGAATCACCTACATTAATAATTAGTTAAATATTTCGAATGGACCAACAAGTAGAATTACTTTTATAAATTAATTTAATTTGTGACCTAAGTGCTTAAATTGTTTTAATTGTTATATTATATCGATTGGGAGCAAGTCAGGCGGCTCTATGGTCGCCCTAATCTCTTATTTTTTAAATTTGATTTGTTGAATCAAAAGCTGTACTTTGAAATTTATTTAAATTTACAACAATTTTATCTAAATTATTTCTGTTTTTTAAGAGCATCGTGTTACTCGCAGTGATGAATTATGTAGAATATTTGAAAAAATTGTTTTTCCATGTGAAACACTAAGGTAGTTATGTAGAATAATAGTAGTTGAATAGTTCCGTTATAATACCAAATTTTTTAGAAAAACCAAAAATACACGAAAACTTTTTAGAACTAAAATGTTTTAAGTTAAAATGTATTGTGTTAATTGAAAACATTTCAGTTCTAAGAAGTATTTGCATATTTTGGTTTTCTTAAAAAATTTCATATAATTAATATCTCAAGTAAATCTAAAAGTAAACAAGTTAATTAAACGTTAAATATAATTTTATTCTGACGAAGGTGACACAACTCACTGAAAGCTTATAAAATATAAATAAATAAAATTATATTTAACGTTTAATTAACTTGTTTACTTTTAAATTTACTTGATATAATTATCACAAGTTAAAAATTCATATATATATTTAATATCGAGTTACACTACCTAAACCACTTATCTATTGATCATTCCACTATAATAATTTCTCTGATTATTTTGAAGTATTTTTATCTTATTATTATCTTCTATTAAGTATCTAGATATTATCTTAATTTAAAGATGAAGATGTAAACTTTATAGACGATTGCCATTTGTTTTTTTTTTGTAACATGAAGACTCCAGTGGGAAGTAGAACTGAATCACACTGAATGTCACTAAATTAAATTGGTAAGCGACTATGACAATTTTTGCTTGCAGAGTATATTTTTCATTAAAGCTTATTTGTTAGTCATTTTTTATACTGCGTAAATTATGCGCCGTCGAATCATTCAATCGCTTGATTTTATGTTATTGTTATTGAGATCATTTCTTTAAAATGCTTTCAATTATGAATAGCGTTTTATTTAAGGTCAGGTAGAACCTTCAATTCTAGCCATCAATTTAACCTTGTTTTTATGTTATTTGTAGTGTACGTGAAGTGCACATTCTTTCTTTATATATTACTTTGGAGTTAACCCCTTCTCTAAAGGGGGTTCTAAGTTAGATATTCATAGAGAATATAAAAATTATTAAATGAGACAAACTCATCCGTATCTAGCTTTCAGACTAATCGAAATTCATACATCTGTAATTGTGGTGAAACATTGCTTAGTTTTAACTAAAGGAATATAGTTGTTTATGAACCTATTATGGCGTAAACAGATAGTTTTTAGTTTTTGCTTAAAGGTACAACTCTAATTAAAAGCATGTGCCATATTTCACACAACATAAATAAAATTCTGAACTATAACGTTGAATAATTTTATAAAATAAGTATTTTTTATCCATAATACACAAATTATGCACGTAACCAAATTTTTTTTAAAGTCTAACAATTGAGCAATATCATTGTTATCACCAACGTTGAAAGCTTAATAAAAACATTATTAAAAAACGTTTAATTAACTTGTTCATTCCAAGATTATTTAATTATCATTGTTATCGTAGCTACATTTTAATTTAATATTATTTCACGAATAAGTGATACTTGATCTTTATCTTGAGGTAGCTAACGTTAAAAACAGTAGAACGACTGAAAGAAAGTGTATACGCTGAACAGATGTATACATATGTATTTTAATGAAAAGTTGATGGTAAACAAATAGATATTAATAGTTAGATAACAAAAATAGCCAGTTAATAGCTGGCAAGATGTCAATTGAAGTTTTGAATGAATTTTTGCAATAGAAAACGCCACATTAAAATGATGGTATTTGATAGAAAAAGCAAGTGTAAGTAGTTATAAGTGTGCATAAACTTAATAACACAAATCATAAATGCGGTGAATTTCATCACTAGTGTGACGAATTAATGAAAATTATTTGCATGCACATGGTTTAAAAAAAATCATTAAAAGTTTTTGTTTTGAATTATATATTGCAATGATGATTCAAAAATTTGTTTGCTCGGCTAACCCCTGAAAGCGGGAGATGAGACGGTCAGCTTCGGAACGTGGGTTCAAAAATATAACCAATTCTTTTTACCAAAATTCTTCTTGTATCAAAACTTTAAAATCTCAATAATTCGAAAATTAAAAATTTTATTTTGTTTCTAGTATCGAACCTTCAATATTAACTTATCACCTAAACGCGGTATCTTCTAACGCACAAGTTGGTTATACAAATTTTAATTTTAATTTTCCTTAATTAATTTAAAATCAACATTCATCATCCAAAACTTTCTCCAATCAAATAAAACTCATCCAATCAAAAAAATAAATCTTTTTTAATAAAAATAAAATCAATCTTCTACTCACAAAATAAATTTTACTATGGCCACTTTATACAGTACATACAGTTCTCAAACAATTCAAATTTATATTTTTTCACAATTCAAATTTACTTCGCACAAATCATACTCAAAAATTTTATGGAGCCAAAACCGCAAATCCGGTTCATGCGGCCATTTTGGCAAAAAAGCTCCCTCTTCGCCCTCTTGTTTCCCCACCTTGCACTTTTTTAAAACTACTAAATTAAAATCATAATTTACAAAATTTTACCAATAGAGTACAGGGTGGGTTTTTTTTGGTTTGGTTTTGGTAACACGACAATATATGAGTACGAAGATGGTTCTAATTTGTAACTGTAACACATCACCCTAAGAATTTTAATATTTTGCGAGAAAAGTGTAGTTTTTTATTTTGATTTATACCTACTATTATTATTTTGCAATATGTTTTAAACGCATTTTTGAACAAAATTCGAAAAAAGTAAATATTGAGATGGAACAACAGTAAAGAGGTCGGTCTTCTGAAAATCCAAGGAAAACATTCTCCGTGAGCTCTTTTTGTTTTTGATTTTTTCTAATACAATTAGTAGTATTCATGAAATTTATATCAATAACTGAAGGTGAGTGAAGGCACTTTTGTGCATAAATATACGTTGTTACTCAAAGTTTCAAGGCTGCAAGAGTTACCTGTTGATATTGGTTTTTGCTATAATTATTATAATAACCAAAATTACATACCACATCCTCAGGTTTTGTTTCCAACAATTTTTTTTTATTTTTGAGTAAGCAAAGCTTTATATTATTATGTTAAAGGAAATTTTTAAAAAAATGCTATTTTTATTTAATTTTATTTTCTCCGAAGATTCAAAATTTAGATGTAAAGTTGGCGATGTTAAATTATTTTTTAATAATTTAAGATTGAGCATCAAAATAAATTAAGGTTCACAATGTAAACTCCTTGCATTCTCATTCACTCATTCTGAAGTCGGTTTTTACACATTTATCAGTTTTTTACATTTGGGTATCATTTTATCGGTCTTTTTGTTCAAAAGAACTGTGCTTGTAAATACAATTCTAATAAGTTGTTTGTCATTAATATTTCGTACTTTAAAGAGCGGCGAAATATCCCAAACGAGTAAGTTTTTTACATGTTAATGTGTCAATAGATCCACAGGAAAATATTAAACTCTTGTTTACTTATAATAAATTTCTTTAATAGAACGTTTATATCATCAAATATTATGCTTAACTGGTTACTAACAAGATCAAAGGATACGTTAAAAATAAGTAAATTCGATAAAGATACAAATTCCGTTTTTGTAAAACCTTTTAAGCATAAGCATCGAGTTACAACAAAGTTTTTGTTGAAAGACTAAACTGATAGAATTTTAAAATTATAAAATATGATATATAAAAATATACTTACATTAGAACTTGATGTAGACAACAATTTATTGTAGTTAATATTTTTAACGCGATTGTTAGTTATTTAATGAAAGTATCTAAACCATTCGTTAAAATATAAATTTTATATTTCAAGTAAAATTAAAAATTTCTTGTAATAATAATTATATTTTAAGTAGTAATAGTAATATAATCTATGATAACGAGCACACAGCTTTATGTCATTACATTGAATACCTATTATGTTTTGGAATTGGCAATAATGTAATAAACCTTACTTTAATACAAGTAATTTAATGTTGATGTAATTCTTTGGAACTAAACAAAAAACCACAATAAAAGCTATAATTTCCCAACTGTTTAGCTAATAAAGCTTGGAAGATAAATTTGATACTAAAATAAGCTTAACTAAAACTATAAAATTACATTTTTAGAGTTTTCATTGTCACTTACAATGCAAATTTAAGTATAAAACTTAAAATTCGACTTTGTAACAAGTTTTCCGGCACATGTGATTTCTTAAAGTATAAGCAGCAGGTGTTTACTCCGGATAGGAAAACTGAAATGACAAATATCTAACAATAAACTTCTTTGCAGTGACACTTAAATTTATTCTTGTTTGATGAAACTTGGAAATTGTAATTACTAATGCAAAAGTTTCTAAGGTATTACTTTGAGGTTTATTTCCAAAAGTAAATAAAAAAATTCATTGAAAATTGCTTAGTAAAGAACGTCCCTAATGTTCATGTACTTGAGAAAGACAGAAGTGACAGTAGCGAAATAAATTAGGGTAAAGTATAGTTAAACGGGGCAAAAATTTACCGAGAAGAAAGTAAATAACATTTTCTTTAATAATATTAGTTTCAAATTTTGTCTCAAATGTTTATTTAAATTTTTTTATGGAAATTTGATTTTCTAATACATATACGACAAAATACAGCTTAGTGTTTCACCAAGTCACTAAATTATGATTTATATAAAGGCTTTGTTAAAACAAATATTTTATAGGTATTTTTGAAGAATTTTTCAAATTTAAAAACAAAGTCGTTTATCATTAAATGTCATATCTTGCCAACAATAGAAAATTTTGATCACAAAAGGTAATAAATTATACAACTTTTAATTTTATCAAATGCCTACTCTAAATTTACAAATAACAAGAAGCTGATGACAAACTAAGTGATTAAGTGAGCTTTAAAAAAGTGGTTACACATCTTTTGCGTAATTAAGAAAAATCGGATTCAAAAAGAAGACAAAGATGACAAATTCGAGTTTATTTTAAACTTACAACACATAGGCGTGCTATATAATGTAATAAATTACAGTAATTGAATAGAACTTTAACTTCCCAATTTTTTTCAAATATTTTTATATAAAATCTTATCGCTCTTTCGCAAGGGTACATACAACAAAAGAATGCATGCCGTGACCTAAAAACTATTTATTTGCACCGCATCACATTTATATTAATTATTTAATCCCCAATTGGATTGTTTAGAATCTCTTGGTATCTGTACAGCATACTTTCAAAAGATTAGATTCCAAAAATTGATTAAATGTGTCCGTTTACCTGTTTGCCTTTTGTACAGCTACATCTTTAAGCTTTTGTATATCTTATTGAAATTGGTATCATGCAATTACGAAGACCAATAGAATCCGTATATGCCACTTATACATCTTTCTATTACAGACAAACGGTTTGTTATTTTATGTCATTTATCTTCTTGTAAGTTTTTGCGACTGAACTGTATTTCTATTAAGCACATTTACTTGATGTAGTCAGTTTCTAAACAAGAGCAACAAATTTACAATTTCTTGATTCAAACAGTAACCAGCTACCAAACTTTTCAAGATATGAGACGAACAGATGCGTTTTTATGGTACAAACTATAAAATTTTTATTTTTACGATAGCAGTTTGGTGTGAATACTCTTCAAATTAAAGAGCAGAAGTTTTAATATGGAATTTCTTAACTTTGTCTTTCAGTTTGCGCTAGGTCACAATTTGTAAATGTAAATAGATCAATAAATTTTATGGACAAAGTGATTTAGGCTTTAGTTCATATAAATATTGTTTTTATAATTACGTTTCAAACTTGAATCAAATAATATGTATGTTTTATTTGCGTTTAATTGGCGATTTCTACATAGGTTGTCTTAATAAAAAAAGCAAAAATTATTGAAATAAATTCTAATTCAAACATTTGTTTTAGATTATCTCATTTTTTTAGGCGTCTATACGTAATATAGCAAAAAGTCTAATAATGCATAGAATTCTAGAAACTGCGGTCATCCAAATTCCATCTTGCTTATTTTGCGGCGTAAACAGCAGAGCGGTAGGAAAATATAAGAATTGAAAGTAAAAACTGAAAGAATTTTTTTATGTTACGCATAAGGATCGACAAAAACGGCAAGATAACTAGCAACAACTTGATACTTTGTACAATGACAAAAAAATTCATCAAAAATTCCAATTTAACCGCTATTCAAATACATAAATTAAAGAAAATGCAACTTCTTTCTATCGGCAATTTCAAGAGAGTAATTAATTATACCGATGAATTTAGGCAGTACCATCTGTAGCGACTTTTAGTATAAAACCAAAGGAGATATTAGATAAACAAAATGAAAGATCAATCTTTAACAAATAATTCAACAGTAAAATCTGATATTAAAATGTAGAATGTAGTTATTACAAAAAATTTTGTTTTGGTATTATTATGTTTTGTGTGCTTTCCTACTTTCGAGAAAGATTTTTATAATACATAAAATATTCCAAAAGATTTCTAAGTCTACAGGGTGTCCCCGGATATATTTTACATAACTTACGTGGGGACAGAGGACGCTTTTCTAAGAAACGTTTCTAACTATTTTTTTTTCTAAATTCAAGTTTTCGAGAGTTATTAAAGTATTTTTTTAATTTCCACTTTCACGTTGCCACTCACCGCCCAGAAAATATTGATATTTTTGTAAAAATGGATTAGTGTTTTTTTAAAGAGCGTGAAATAATCTACAAACTAGCTTGAAACATTTCTTTCTAAAATCAAGAGCTTTCGAGTTATGAATCAAAGTAGGAAAAAAAGTATTGAAAAATTGTGGCGTCTTTTTTATTTTATTTTTTTTTTTTCAAACTCCTGTATCTTTTAAACGAAACATTTTACAAAAATCTGACAGCCCATTCCGAATAGAAAATTTAATGGACTACAACTTCTGTCTAGTAAAAATTTTTGAAAATCCAATCCCTTTCAGAGAAAATCAGAAAACAATAAACAAGGCAGCTACAAAACAAAAACAAAACAAAAAAAAAAATTCATAAAATTTTTATTTTTATTTAAAATTTATTTTATTACTTAAGGTTAAACTAGTACATTATTTAAGTAAGTGTTTGTGCACATGCATGCAGGGCTATGTCACTGCAACATTCCATAGCATTACTTGGCCATTGTGGATTAATTTGGATATCGAGGAACACAGATAATGTTTCCGGTTAACAAAAAAACAGACGAGCGTAGTCAAGGTTTTTTGTTGTACAGACGGCAAACAAAATTGACTGTTCTAATTCACTTTGTGCTTAATTTATTTTTATACATTAATTTCATTGCTATTTATTGTGTTATTGTTATCGTTAATTATTTGTTCATTTACTTGACGAATAAAGTTGTATTTCACCAACCGAAATTTTAATTAGTGTCGCTGCAATACTAAGAGTCAACCGGGAACCAAAGAAGAACCAACACGCACCATAACATGTTAAAAATTACCATCCTTATTTTCAATACACAGTCGTGACCGTTTTAAAAGATATAATCAGTGGCGTAACCAGCAGTTGAGGGGCCCGTGTGGGAATTTGGGAGCCGGGGCATTGTTTTTGTAACAAGATAAAAACAAACAAAAATAACAAACGTATATTACACATAATTTGAAAATAAACAAAAATAATTGTATTTATAGAATAAAAATTACAGAAATTATCAACATTTTAAAGAAATTATTAATTAAAATTTTTTTCTTGCTAGAACATATTATTATATTTTCAATAATATAAATTCTTTTTAAAGATTGAGTAGTCACAGCAGAACTGAGAGCCCTTTTAACCGGGTACCCGCGTGCGGGGCACCCACCGCACTGTTGTAGTTCCGCCCCTAAATGTAATAAAAAGATTTAAAATATAAAGTGCTTTAGTTTCATAATCATCGCAGTGTCAAGTACTTTTTGAAAAGTAGTACGTAAGTTAGTTTTGTACAGCCTATGCCACACAAAATTTAAAATTGTGGTATAAATCTTTGGAAATATTTTCAGTTAAATTAAGAATTATGCAATGTTTTACGCAATATTTTAATTTATTAAGAGGTATTTAATATATTTTTATAATTGTAATTATAATTTAATTAAAATTCAATTAAATAAAAAATTTGTAAATAATAATAAATATTATAGTAATAGTGCTTAAAAATTTAATTAATGATAAGATTATGGAAATATTTAATTTAATGTAATGTAAGGATTATATTCTATTAATATTGGTTTTATACTATTAAACTCACCAATAGAATTTCTGAAATTCTTAGATTCATGGATCTTTTAAATCAACATGAACTGATAATACCTATAAAATTGACTAAAATTTTGTACCCTTACATGGTGCCGCCATGATGTGCACAATTCTAGAAATTTTTTTTACACATATTGAGTTTTATTGATATTCATGTTTAGTTTTATACTGCAAAAGGCATTATACGGAAATATTATTTATGAAATTTAAAATAATACACAAGGATAATATTATATTTAGCTCTTGAAACAAATTTTTAACGTAAGTATTAACAATTTAATTTTATTGCACTTAATTAATAACAATTGGAATTAAACTATCTGAAAATTTTCTTTCGACAACTGATTGCATAGTATAAGTTTATTATGTAACTAATTGTGTAATGAAATATATTTCGTAACCGACTATACAATGTGCAACGTTGTCTAAGGTAAAAAATCATATTAATTGATTCTTTAGATAAAAAATATTATTGTGTGCGCTAGGTTTAAGTTTAAAAAATTTATCACAAATGTTTTTTGCGGTCTATTTTAAGATCATAATGAACATCAATTCATTAGTCAAAAAAGAATTTCAATATTTGAGCACGAGCATAAACGTGAAATCATTTGTAAATTACTACATTTAATTTGTTATCGCCACCCTTAAATAATACTCATAATATATAATAAACAAAACAATTTTTTATTCCCTGTCAATGCAATAATTTTAAATTGAGAATAATTTTGTATATGCTATATAGAAAGGTTAGCGGTTTGAAAAGATAAAATGAAATTAAATATTAAAATTTTAGGTAGAGGGTAGTAATATTGTCTGAATATATTTGGGGTAAGTAATATCATTTTCTTTATGAGTAAAAGGCATCTAATAACCAATATTAAAACAAGTTATATAAAAACATCTGCTGCTTATTAAAAGCTTAAAGTGAGTGTTATGAAGGAGTTGGTGGCAAGCACCTGCTACTGTCCATAAAGAAACTCTTTGAATGACTTTGATTCTTAAATTAAAACCCTCCAAGTAATTTTAACATTAAAATTTGCTTCAATTTTCAATGTTATAAAATCAGATGTGAAATATATTAAATTGTAGCAAATATTATAGGTAATATGTTCAGCTATTCAATTGAGTTTAAAATATTTACGACTACAATCATAAAGTTTTCAGTACGAAGTATATTTAATATATTATGTATTACATTCATTTTTTTTATTTTATTTCTTTACAGAACATTTCGAGCAAATTACAACTTGTCTTACCGACAGCAAACATTTTAATTATCGATATATCTGCATGCTTAGTATTTATAAATTGAAATCCTCCGTATGATTGATTAGTAGAGAAATAAATATACATAAATTCTGCACAAACACACGAAAAAGCATCAAAAGATGTGAAATATAAAATAATATATTATATCGCATTAATTTATCTTTCAAATCTAAATTTCTAATTTGGTGCCAGTGTTGACAGTACATTACACAAACATTTATTTTAATTTAACAAGTTAAACGCTGCTGTACATTATCACAGCATACTTCTTTAATTGCAATAAATTACATTTTCTAAAATTATGTAGATGGTAGTATTAATTTTAGAATTTATTAAATTTTGATGTCTTAACTTAGATTCACAAAATATTAGTACTTAACTGAAAACCCTATTCAATTTTGTAATAAAACAATATATTATTTGTATAATAGTAGTAAGTACAGAATATTTAAAAAAAAATTGTTTTATTTTAACCTTTCTAAATTAAATAAAACAAATTAGATTTTTGTATTCTCTGAAAAGCATCTTGCCAAAATAAATTAATGACAAAAATAAACATCCGTGCTACATACACAATTATAGTGCAAGAAAGTATAATAATAATATACTACAAAAAACCATACAAGGTGGAAATAACTTCCCTATTGTTCGTTAATTGATCAGTAATTTAATTACATATTCAAACCAAACAGTGACTTTATGTCACTTTTCATATATAATAGAAGGTCCTCAAAAAGGCAGAAAAGCGTAAACGTCAATAAAATTTTAGGATGCTTACGAATAATACTCTGCTTTTTACAGAAAGATATAAACAAAAAGATTGTCCTTTGCCTTTTCAAAATATCACCTCAAACACTAATGTATACAGGTATCTTTAAGTAATACTGATCAAACATCTCTAAAATGTCATATTTTATTATTTATAGTAGGTAGGTTTTTCTTAAAAATAAAAAAATAAATTCTATATAATAAATAAAAATTTTATTTTTTTAACATTCTGTTAGGTTTAATTATTATAAAAAGTGAACTTACATACATTGTTTGTGTACTATCAACTACTACTAATTAGATACATGTACATATTTCCGATATATTATTTACGTAATTAAGGCCTGATTACATAATCAAATTTAATCTAGCTTTATTGTGATTTTCATTAGTTTATTTGACTTTAATTCTGCCATTAAATTTTAGAGCCATAGAACTAAATTTTATTATGAAATCGGACCTACCTACCAATCAAAACAAGATTTTCTATATTATGTTCCTATATTATATTACTTTTTGAAATAATATTTATAAAGCTTTCATTTAATAATCTCTTCCATTTTATTAAATTATTTTATTAGTGTCAGGTCTACTATTATTATCCTAACACCTTGTTTAATGATGTCAAAATTATTAGTTTAAAAGTTAAAAGTTTTACCTAAAATATTCGTAAGGTATATTCGGAGAGTGATAATTAATGTTCGACTCCATTTATATTTACTTTTACCATAAGTACGCACTTAATTTATTACAATTTGTACTAGGTCATCAAATATAACCATTACCTATATTTGAGAATTTAAACAAACAAAAATATTTGATGACAGCATTATCTTTTCTGCGCGAAAACATCCATCAAAGTGAAGTCTTTCATTCACGTTCTCAGCATAATATTTTTATATAAAAAATGTGCTCTAAAATTTTTTTTAAATAAAGCATTATAAATCCAAAGAGTTGGCTGAGCCTCAAATGCTTTTTTCTCTAAAAATTTTAATTTGCCGTTTAGTTAACAAGAAGAAAAATTACTTCCTCTTTTACAATATCATTAATATTTTATATTTTTATACTCGATTTAAACTTCTATTATACGAAGACCCACTTTTTAATTTTTTTAACCTTGTTGGTTTGTTATAATTTAAAATTTATAAAAACGAATTTCCTGTATCCCTATGATTATTGGTTATTTGTTACTAAAATATAAAAGTTATAAACTTAATTGAAATTTTCTAATTATTTTTTTTTATTCTAAAAATAAAATCTTACATTGGGCATTCTAATAAAAATATGTATTACTCACTTAAAATTTAAATCCTACTAAATTAGCTTTTATAATTCTGATGCTTACAAGTTTGTTACAATTAGAGAATTTCATTTAAATTGCTAAATTTTAACTTAATTAAACCAATTTTAACTCTCGCTTCATTTCTTGGAAATGAAAGCGGAAACGATATTTAAATAATTGAAAATCTTAAAAAAATTCTTATTTTCTTATTATTTATATACTAACATTTAAATGTTTAGGAAGTATTTAGATTACACAATTTTTCAATTTGTAGTTTTGAATTATAGATGCTTTAAAATCTCAGCCATAATTTACCACCACTGCAATAATTGAAAATCAAGTTATATAAAAATTTAAGATTGGTCGATAAAATAAATAAATTGTAATTTACTCGCTTTCTTTTTCTTTGTGCGTATTGATCTCAAGCAAACCGTCTTCAGACTCTGTGTTTGGATCTTTATTAAAAAATGGTTGTTTGAAACTTTAACGCAATTTTTAAATAACAATGCAACTTTATTTAGATATATTCGAAATTTTTGAGTTGAAATTTCACCTTGAAGAATTCAGAATATTGTGATTTTCACTACGATTACACTTTCCTCTTCAATAGAAAATAACAAAAATATTTTTAATTAACTTAAATAATCTTATGATAGATTTTCACTGTTTGCATTATACATAATGTTATATTCTGGAATTTAAATATATGTACATAATTTTTTTTAAGAGAACAAAGTGACATATTACAGTATTTGTTTTTATTTATACTACTCTATATTTATCCGAAGTGAACTCATGACATAGTGGTTAGAAGAATAATCCTACCACCTAACCTAACTTATTATTAATAAAACCCCTAAGATTGATTCTCATTGAATAAATAAATAAATAAATCCTAACTTAGCTTAAAATTTAAGTTTGGATATAAGATCAAGTCAAACCAAATCACGCAATCTAATTCCAACCTAACCATAATCAAATTTAAAATTAACCTATAAAATTATACATACATTAAACAGAAACGTTAAAATAATAAGCTGTAATCGTAACGTAATGAATATATACGTAGAAAATTATTTCCAATAACAATAGAAATAATAATAGAAATATTTGAATAAACGGAAAAACTAAACTTACGTTATAAAAATTCAGTTAATTTAAAAAAATACTAATTACCACAAAAATCTACTTGAAATTGATGTTTACTTCTATTGCACAAAATTAACCTACTTTAAACATAACATAGTGTATCATTTTTTAAGAGAATGACTTTTGCCTTGGTGCATCTAAGCACAAAGCTTAGATGCTTGGAAACAGTTTAAAATAACACTATGTAAACTCAGTTAACTTGCAGGCGAAAGAGCTTACACATTACTTTACCTATGAAGCATTTTTTTTTGTTTATGGATCCTGTATCCATATCGATAACGGTGGCTGGACATTTCACTACCCAATATTTCGCTACCATTCCTTAATTGTTATTAAAATTATAAGTTAGGTTCGGAGATATTTAAATTAATTGCATAATTTTTCTAGTATATTATTTTTGCAATTAGTATTTCTTAATCAATTATCCGCTTGTCGGGTTGAAATGAACCGGTGAAATTAGCCCTCGCTTATTCCTTGCTGTGAGCAGTTGTAGAAATACTACAATATTTTAAATGGCAATGTATAGCTACTAATTTTAAAATTGCTTTTAATAACAAACCAAAAATTGTAATAAAATATTTTAGTAGTGAATTGTTAAGTAGCAGAGTATTCCTCTTAGACAGAGAAGAGACGGTTTGCAAAAAGTATAGTTTTCAGGAAATTAAATTACCAGCAGCTCTATTGCCGGTGTCAAATTACCAAAGTAGTAATTAGTGAAGTATAAAACTAGTAGATAATATTATTATATTATAGAAATATATTGCAATACGAAATTTTCATATCTACTATATACTACATCTACGGTATTTAATTTAATTTATTACTTGAAAGAAATTTACAACTTTATTATTTTTTGAACAAAACTTAAAGGTGATTTAGCAGGTCTTTATTAAAACAGTTTAAATTGTCGGACGTTTGAAGTCGTTTATTTGTTATTTTTAAGAAATAAGTTAATATCTTGAAAATGGATCAGTAAAACAACCAGAAACATCGAACAATTTAAATTGTTTTAATAAAGACCTACATCTTAATTAATTATTATTCAGATTTAATAATCTTTTACATATTAATTATTTGCATTGCGTTAAATTGAAGTGATATTGTGAAAATTGGCTTTATGAATTTACTATTTTCAGCGTTTTATATATCGTCTGTAGTTTGGAACTCATGCATTGCAAAAAAATTCTTATTTCTATAAGCTAGTAGTTTATATATCTATTTCAACATTTAAATGTCCTGGCTACTACATTCGATGAACTGGTATGATATAATCTGTAAATATAACAAAAATAGTAAGTTCTTTGTTTCTAAAACAAAATGTTACCTATTAAATGTCTGTTACTAAAATAATGGCCTTAATATTTTATGTGGAATGTAAGTCACATTTAAGTTTTGCAGTGGCGTAGCTACATTCATAAGCCAGTGCGCGCAATGTGTAAAGAGTCTTCACTTTGGAGGACACTAAACAACATCAGTGCTTTTCTTTTGTTGTTGTACAATAGTTGATGTACAATAGAATCTTGATAATTCGTGCACACTTTACTTCTTACAATCTGAAATCGATTGCAAAAGCTAAGTAAATAAATACCCTAGTACTTAATGTGTGTATGTATTACAATAATTAATTCATAGTTTACATTAAATGCAAACCTTTTTTTAGGCTTATACGGTTTATTAAAAATATATTAAATAATATAAAATTTAAAATACCACAGACATAAAAATACATTATAGTATTTAAAAATACCAAATATTGTTATACAGTTTATTTATCCTCTTTCCACATTATTCAATGAAAACTATTTTAGATTCTATTAGTTATTAAAAAAAATTGCGATATTACATAAGATTAAAAAAGCTTAAATTAAAAAAAAAGTCTAAATATAATTCCAAATCCGAGATTTAAAATAAATACAACATTCGTTAATTTCAAAGAAACTTACAGCCACGTCAAAGGGATAATACATTTCTGGTTACACAATACCCAAATGTTTGCGAATAAATGAGTTTGTCAGAAATGTTGACATTGCCAAAAGTTTCCTTGTTTTGCATTTTTAATTAAATGACAAACCAATCGTCTTCTATAAAAATATATGAATTGAATTCTTTCTATTTTATGCACTTAATTGAATTAACGAAATTCGTGCTGTTGGTAAAGGTTATAAATAAAATGTCTAATATCATAGCGAGATTTAAAAATATATAGTTTTAATCAAAAATATAAAATATATAAAAGAATCTCATAAAATTTCTGAACACACACCAATATGTAATATAAAAAAATTAGTTAGTTTTGTCTTCCTTATATTTTTCGTGTGGAATGATTGCCAAGTTTTAATAACAGGTGAATGATGATTGTACATATAAATACATAACAGGAAGTACATTTATGCAATAAGTATAACAGATATATAAATTTGATAATAAACAAACAATAGGAATAATATTAAACTCCTATTTACTTTTTTCTTTTTCTAAAACAATTTCTATGAACAAATTTATAAAATTAAATTTAATATATAATTTTTTTAATAAACGTAACTTGACATAACGTCTTAACAGTGAAAGTTTTAAAAATAACTTTTAAAGTGCACGGTGTATATAAGAAGATACATATTTAGAAAGGCGAAGAATATTGTCGACATTTCAAGTTTATATGACATATGACATGCTCAACTAGAACGTACTGTTGAACTGACCCTATTTTGTGATTTGAAACATTTATACTTCTATTACGTATAACTACATCCTAAATGTTTTAAACTTACTTAATACCAATTTTCGATTAAAAATGGTTTGACACGCCAAGAAAATTAGAATGGGAAGAGCCAAAAACATTTCCTATTTTTACAAAATCTAAAATCTTTTCAAATATCTTTTAGTGGTTGTTGCAATTTTGTATACATTACAAAATATTGAAAAGTTAAGTCGCAAACAAATACATGGGTACATATCAAATTAATATTATACAAATTTTTTCTTGAAAAACAGTAATCACATAAACCTTAAGTTGTTCTATTTTTATTTGAAGTGATAGATAGTACATAGTACATATACGTGCACGTATAACATCATTATAATATCATAAAGCAATTAACATCGTTTATTGCAGTACAAACTTCCAAATTTTTATAGATATACAACATAATTCAAAGAAGTCCTTCGTGAAACATCTAGACAGTTTAATTTCGAGTTTAAATTTAACAAAAATTGTGAAAAACACTTTTTTGACACAACTTTTCGAAAAACAGCTGAGTTCATTCTTTACCTACGAAATAAAATACAATTTTGCTATAACAAAAGTATAATTGATACAATTATAATTGAATAAGTTTAAAGACGTGAAAAAAAAACTTTTCAAACATTTACAACTTACAAACCATTGGAGGTAATGTATTCCCTAAACTCTATTACATATATCTTTTTACAAGTTTCGGCCGTTATTTTGGTAAAACTTGTATATTATTCCAGTCACGTATTACTTACATAGCTAATATTTTTTGGTTACTAATAAGAGTTTTTGTTATAGAAAAACTTTTGTGATAAAATAAAGAGTTATAACCAAATTATTTTAAATATAATATACGTAAGGTAAAGTATATATTTTAGAATATAGGTCGGGAAAAATTATTTAAAAAAATATTCTTATACTTATTGATAATTGTTCCTATTTCTTGACATCAGTTTAATATTTATCAAGTGTTAATTAACATAGCATTGAAATTTATATTATAGTACATACTCGTATAATATAATCAGTTGGTTAATTAAACTACTACTACACACACAGAGACACACATTTAATAGATGTTTGTTAGAAATTTAAAATAAAGTATGAATAATTTATGTAATAAAGCAACTTTTATTATGTAAGAGTAAAACATAAGTTGAGAAAATTCGTTTTTATAATCACAAATAAAAGTTGACACAAAGTATCAGGGAACAAAACAATTTCAACTGAACCAACGCTAGTTCAAACTTTGGCACTTTAAATTCAAATTTAATTTCATATTTGACTCCTGCAAAATGTTAGCGTTGTATTGGTATTAAGTTATAAAACAATATTAATTATACAGTAAATAAAATAACGGTTAAACTCTTTAATAATAATTACTATTGTTTTATAAAAGTCCTGCACCACATAAAAAATGATAATTACTTTTTTCAAAAAAACACTATAAAAAATTATGTACATTCCAATTCTTGCGATCTCAGAATTTACGTCATATGCATAGTCTTTTATTGCACTGCCTAATAACATTTATGAATTAGTCTAGTTCACATCTTTCCTGAGGTTATATTAATAAAAAAAATTAATTTACATATTATGTTTTGCAACGCCATGCGACACCTTAAAATAACCAACAAGTGCTATTCAAGAATTTAAAAATTGGCACTATATCAACAGAAGTAACCACGAAGGCTAGTAAAAGTCAATTCTAAGGTCAAAAGTCAATAAAACGCTGTCCTCAAAGTTGATGTGATATTTGACCTCCTACAAAATCTGGTTCACAATTTAGAAATAAAACGCGAATTTTCTGCTTTTACTTTTTCGAGGTTTTTCTAACTTTTACGCTGTTTGCTTGATATTAAGCTTGCAACCCCACCAGCACAAACGTGAGCATTACAAGAATAGCACTACAATTTATTATTTATTTATTCTTTTCTGTAATTATTTGTTATTTTATCCATCCTTTCTATCACTCCATTTCGATAAAATTGAAAACAAGATGCTAAGTAAAAATTGATACCATAATAATATAATGAAATGATTATATTCTATCAAACGCATAATATTGATTTATATAAATACTTTTTAATAAGATAAATGTAAATTTCTTAACCTCAAAGAATGTCTTCTTTTAATTACTTTTCATTACTAGTTTTCTATTTAGTTATATTTCCTATTTAATTAAGAAAACGTAACTAATCTTATCCAGTTAGGTAACATATCGTAAAACTTTATATTTTTTTGCAATTGTAATTGTGATTTCTAGAAGATAATTGACATGTTTCTCGATAACTTCCAACTTCCAACGTTTTAACAAAAATAACATTGCGAAATTCGGTTTTTTGAAAATATTGCTTAATAATAAAAATACAGCAATATATCTTCCATTCTACTCTATTCGCTATAAAAGTTTCATATAATACACTGCAATAATACAAGTATAACATAGGTTAATTGTAGAGTGTCTTGGACAATGCCACTACAAAAGCTTTTATACGACCACAGCAGATTTTTCTATACTAATTAAGTTAATATTATATTTTAAATTAATTTTTCATGATAATAATTATATATAAACGTAGATTCAGACTTCGCTTTTAGTATAATAAAAAATTATATAAACAAAATAATTAATTTAACTACTCTTCTAACTCCCTTTCTTATAGGATATGCGCTTACTTATAAATCCAATTTTTAAAGTGTTTATGTTTATCGGATAGTCCAGGTAAGAATTTCCACATAAGTTTACTATTTTAATACAGCATTTTCAATATCTCGATGAAAAAAAATAAGTTGTTTCTATCAAGAAGGAAAGGGTTCTTCTTTCTCTTTTAAAAATTTGTAGAAATAAGTATAACATACAACAAAATTTTAATTAAGCGTAAGTTTAGGTTTGATAATATTTAGAATATTTGTTAGTATTTATCTCCAAATTTAAGGATTTAACCTTAAATGGTGTAAAGTAAAGTATGCATCGACAGGTTAGAAACCGTGAACTGCGGTTCTATTACCCGGATCGGTAGCTATGACCACGGAAAATCACCCAAGTAATTACATTTGTCTGGTAAAATCATCTTGATTTTAGTAGGTTTGTGACCAAAATATATCAAAAATTTGGCAAAAGAAGAATTTATCTTTTTATTTTAAAAGTAAAGTATTTTGTTTTAAAATATAAAAAATTAAGATTAATTTCCTGTTATTGTTATACATATCTATAATATAGATTATAATAAATTATAATTAAATAATCTTGGAATAAACAAATTAATTAAACGTTTTATAATAATGTTTTTATTAAGCTTTCGACGTTGGTTAACGTCTTCGTTAGAATATTTTAATATGTAAAAACATATTAATAAAAACATTATTATAAAACGTTTAATTAACTTGTTTATTCCAAGATTATTTAATTATATTTCACAAGTTAAAAACTTAATTTATTATAATAAATTATATACCGCGAGACATAGAAAGATCGACTGACATTTATACCACAAAACCTTTTTGTTTAATATTTCATTATGTACCTTTTACATTTGAAGTCGTTATTTGACTTTGCGTTATATTCTCAAAATGGTAAATTTTAAGAAGTTCATATCAGGATATAATACTGTGCAACGTCTATATCCAATTCAATTTTAGATGAAAATATAAAGGAAGTTTATTGTTTTTTGCACTTAGTTATATATATACTATATATGTATAAGCTATATGTATATGTGTGCATACTGTTTATTATTTTAGTCTTAAACTAACTTTTAAGTTCACTTTTTAGATGAAGTAATATAAAAAAATTTCGTACCGACTTTACTTTTATTAAAAATAATCAATACATAAAAAAAAATTAGTGCACATTAATTCTGATTAGCAGGTTAAACTAAATTGATGTGGTAAGTAATTTAATATTAGTACATAAAGTTAGATATATTAAGGAAACATCTTGATTATTAACTAAATAAAGCGTTAGTAGCAAAACTTACTTGAGTAATGATTGTGGTTTGTAGAGGATGCACCTGATGGTCTATCACGTGTCATTTCCTCCTCTGATCGCATTATTTCCTCAGATTCACCATCCAAGTCCATAGGTTCTTCCTTTGTCCACTCCACTATGTTTGATTCAGTCAAACAAGTATATGTTATAGTATATTTTTATAAAGTTTTGCACTAAATATTTTAAAATTTTTATTAAACTTCAAAGTGATATGTTAAGTGTATATTTTTTAAACTTTAAACTTTCTTTGTTTTATTTACGATGTTTATTCTTGGAAGTAGCGAGTCGGAATTACTTTTTCATAACCATTATTTCAGTTGCTTTGATATTTGCTCTTAAGCCTAGAACAACAACAGTAATTGTTAGCATAATAACACAGCATGCCTAAGCTTACATCTAAGTTTTAATAGTTATTATATACAACATTTAAGAAAACAATAGTTTAAGCAGATTTTATAAATAGTCACTTTAAACTGCTTTAAAAATTAACGAAGCTCATAATATTCAAATAATAACTGAAAACTGAAAGTTATGTAGTTATTTTTGTAATCGCTTGATTGTAAAACGCACAGAAAATTAGATTAGAGCCAGTTATAAATAATATCTAATTATTTAAATATAAAATAATAAATTTTGTAAAATAATAATTATACAATATTTAATCCATTCACCTAGCCTCATCGATACTCTTAGCCATTTGCTATATTTCTAAACACCCATAAAATGGTTTTTGTAGTTTTACTTCGTATGTGCATACTTTACGTATAGATATTTTATACAGTAATATTTTATCAATACATTAGTTTTGATAAATAACACGCGGTTAAAAATCTAATAATAGTTATATAATTTTTCGTACGGTCTTATTAAGTACAAACAATTTAATATTTTTTCCGCTTACCAGCTAACAATGCACATATATCTGTTTTATATTACTTTATTTAACTGTATTTCAAAAAACATTAAATTCCTATGAAAAATATAAAATGTATCCGCAAGCAATATATGCGAAAACGTATTGTGATATTACTTGGAAATATTTTTACATATCTAGAAAGAGCCTTACTTATATAGGTATGCAATCTTCTTGTTTAAAATTAAAAGTAAAAATTTTAGAATGCTAACATTCTAAAACTAATGCTTTGAAATCAAATTAGTTTGCTGTAGTTGTGATCATATAATATGTAGCGTTAAATGCATAATAATAAATTATTATGTAATATATTACATTATTCTTGTCTGTAGTGCAGTGCAATAATAGAATTATGTTATTTATTAAATAATCTCTACAATATTAGTAAATCTCCAATTTCCATTTATCATATTACGCTTAACTGAATTAATATCCTAATGAATAAGTTTATGATTCAATCACATTAATAGAAATGATGAAAACGTGTTCGACATTCGACACTCTTGACTAAAAAGGTAAAATTTTATGGTACAAAAATATTAAATACTAATGTTGCCATACAAATCTCATTACAATATACCCAGCCGTAGGTTCTAAATTTAAAAAAAACAATTAATGATTTGTTTTAATATGTATGTAGTTGTAGGAAACATAAAAGCAGAGTAAATAACAGGAATGTGTGGTAATAAGACGGAAGATGAATAGAATTTAAAAAATATCAGAAGTGAACAAACATAAGTCATTCAATGCATTCTAACTGTTATAAACTTATAAATGCCCTTGCTACATTATATCGATAGTTAAAAGGTTAAAACGCTTTTAAATAGTGACGCAAAATAAAAGCATGATTACTAGTTGAATGATTAAATGTAGTTACAAAGTAATTTAAGTATTATTATACTTACGGAGCACTTAAAATTATGTTAAACTAAAAAGAGAAATAAATGGCAGATACACAATAATATACTATAATAATTTATTGATTATTAAAACAAAATAATATAGAGCTGTAGAGGAAAATCAAATCGAAATTAGTCAGAATACAATATTTAAACCCGCGAACCGAGAACTTTCAGAACCGGGCGGTGCGGTGTAAGGATAAACGGTTGATAGAGCCCTCACCGCACTGCGACTAATAGCTAACTTACTATCCTTCTTAGTTCAGCCTTTTTTACATTTTGTATTATTTCGTTCAAGTGTTATGAATGATACTTTTTTCCCAACATACCACTTGCGCATAGAAAAAAAAAATATAAATTACACTTTCGCAAGAGAACATTTAATTTACTGCACGATTTTTTTGCTCTTCTAAAGGCAGGTGGACAGAAGTTAATAAGTGTAACATAACTAATTTATTTTTTAATATAATATGTTTAATTGGCAGCAAGAGATTTATGGTATTAAAAAAAAGTTTCTTACTTCTGGTATTTATAAGCACATGTTATATGTAAAGCTCAAACTTCATAGATTAATTACTTATTATTGTAGTTATATTGTATTGTGTATTAATTATTAAATTAATATAAAATAAAATCAAAACCAAAACTAAAATTTTACCAAATTAATTATTAGCAGATTTATATAAGTATGTAGCCAAATAATTTCAGATTGGTTAATAAATAATAAAATTATAAACATTTGACCGCCAGCATTATTATAATTATTTATAAAGCTGGTTCAATTTCATCTAAATAATTTTTTATCAGTTTTATTTTGAATTTATAAAATTTCTAAAATTAATATCTACGAACGTAAAATAAATCAACATTTAAATTTGAAATCTAAAATTAATTAAATTTAAAAAGAAAAAAGTGGGTTTTTTGAAAAAGTAATTTTCAATTTTTTCATTAAAATTGCAATAATATTTCTGTTGTAACATGGAATAATATGTTTTTACGATCGTTGCCTTGCAAAATTCTACACTAATCAACCGACACCAAAAATCGACATTATTTTGGCAAAACGGAAGAAAAACGGAATCAAATAATAAAATTATGTATTGGTATATGTGTTATTAGTGAGGTAGTTTTTTTCCGCAGCCACTAACAATGAATATAAAGTTTTTTTTTAATTTTTCGAATTTTTTTAGTTTTAAAAATCAAGTATTCTATTCTACGTAAAAAAAAATCTAATCAACAACTACAAAACTACCGTATTACCTGCAGTTTTTGTTATACTACCTTATACACCAAATTTTTGATAATATCATTTATTTCGAAATCTTACAATTAAAAAAAATATATAAAAATATTTGATTTTGTTTAAACAAGTAATAAACAACAATTGTTTTTAAATTTCCAGGACTACTTTGACGTTTAGCACTAACGCCTGTCCCACGTGTTAACACAATGTTTACATTGTGACATGTGTAACAAGCTGTAATCAATAGATTAAATAATTTTTGTTCTTATAATTAAGTTATGACTTTATTTTTAATTTAAATTTTTAATTTAAGATGAAAAGAATTTAATTTTATCATCAAGATTGTTTAAAATGTTAACTATTAAATTGATGAGACCGCTGGAAATCAATTAATTAATGATAATGCAATAAATGTTTGAATGATGAAATAGTAATAGTATAATAATCATTTTATTCCAATATAATTGCTTGTTTTTATAATTATATGTAATGAAAACATTTTATTTTATTTACGAGTACATACATAATATTATACATTAACATTTAACATTAAAATTTAACTTTAACTACAAAATTTCATAATATTGATTGCATGATTTTTAGAAATTAACCTAAATTCAGTTACTGTTACTAAAATTAATACTGTTACTACTAGTAGATGTAGTAGTCCGTATAATCCAAGCACTGTCACAGTTTTGACGGTAGCACGTCAAAATTCCGAAACAAAAACACCGAAAGCAGAAACGCCGAAGCCAAAATACCGTAATTAAAAATAATTTCGTAAACGAAAATACCGAAAGTTAAAAATACCGGAAACAAAAACGTCAGAAATGAAAAATATCGAAAACAAAAACGCCAAAAGTAAAAAACACCGAAAACATCAAAACACGATAAAATAACTGTTGTGCAAAAATCTTACACACCTTTCTAACGAAAATAGACAACTTGTTAGTACTAAGAAGCCACCCATAAATTACTTCACAAAAATTTTATAATTTTTTACTCCCCCCTCTCACCTCCCTATTGTCACACAAGGTCACATTTCATTAAACCCATCTCTTAACGTGTGACGTAATTTATGGATGGCCTTTAATACATGTAAAAAATTCATTATCATTTAGTATTAAATTTTCGGAAGCAAACATTATAATTTTCATAATAATTAAACCTAAGAAAATGTTAAAAAAACAAAATTTTTAACTGTAAAGTACAGATACATACTACAAAAAAAACATAATATTAAAAAAAAAACGCTAAAATGACAATAATTTACATTTAACAAAGTTGAACTTAGAATACACAAGAAAACAGAATTCTGAAAAAATTACGCTATAAAATAAAAATAAAAAAACCTTGTAACATAATATAAAGGCCCCTATTTCACGATTATTATCGATCCTCAGTCATGTTTAACAGTAAAAATAACAAGTGAGAGCAAATATAGCAAACAAAATTTAAAAAATTTTAAATTTAAAAAAAAGAAATTAACCAAACTTTAAAATAAATGTTGCGCTTACCAAATAACCAAACTAGAAGAGTTCACGTGTCTAAATGAAATTTTAGGTTAAGTAAATATAAACAAATATAAATAAATCTTTTTCACCTGCACCGTAGGGATATGAAGTAGAGACATACAATGCCATCTATCACTTCAAAAATTAAATTTTAAAATAATGTTACTTAAGAGTTAAAAATTTTATTTTTTTAACATTTTGTTAGGTTTAATCATTATAACATCACATACTACTTAATACCACAAAAATACTTAAAAAATTCTAATTTTCTGTTTATTATTTTCAGTTATTTTCAATAATTCAAAAAAAAGCTTACATTAAGGTTACTTACGAAATACTTATGCTAAGTATCATACCGGGTGGTACAAATAAAGTATATGGTTGGCTAATATATTATTGAGTACTATGTATGTGGTTGGTTAAAAAAGTTGTGATAGTGTAAAAACTCTTAATGTGTTTTTGCAACGCCAAAAGCAGCATTTTTTGCTGATACTGGCCGAAACTGAAACCGAAACCGAATATTCGGTCGGTCTCTGTATCTAATCTATTTTCGTTGTTTTTGTTTTCGGTATTTTTCACTTTCGACGTATTTGTTTTCAGTATTTTTAACGTTCGGTGTTTTTGTTTTCCGTGCTTTCACTTCGGCCTTTTTGTTTTCGGTGTTTTGCTTTCGCCGTTTTAACGTGGAACCGTTTTGACATAGTTGTAAAATTGAGATTTTTACATATTCCCGTAGAAAAAAATTTTTTTTTGTTTACCGCCTATAGTCGATCCAAGATATGAAAAATATAGGTGGCGCGTCGTTTACAAAGTCTAATTTACATCGGGAAACTTTAGATAATTTAAATAGTACTTAATCTTGTAATAATATTAAATATTCACCACAAAAAAGTAAAAAGTTATAACCAAATAACTACGTCTATTCGATATTACATTTAACTCTGTTCACATCAGTTCACATCTATCTTATTTATGACTTTAACCGGTTCAGTTTAAGCAACACGCATAGCACTTCAATCGTAAAAATTTCGTTATTGTAATAGCGTCTAATTTCAAAGCAATTTCATTGGTTTACATATCGAGGTCATCGCCTTAGTACAAATCCCAATATTTTTCTTAAAAAAAACAGACTGTAAGTCATAGTGTACATATTTAGCGAGATATTTAATAGAATATCTTTCGTCAAAAACGACTAACAAAATTTGTTGTTTTTTATTAAATCCTTAATTTTCAATTTTTTTCAATTTATTATTTTATTTTATTCCTGTAGTAATATTACATTTAATAACAAATATGAGAACAAAATTATATAATCTCAAAAAGTTCAATTTTGCATAATTTTGTTTTCGTCATGATCTCAGTTTGTAATATTGATTTAAGCAGTTTTTCACAATCAACACAGTGTTGTTAAATTGACAACAAATTTTTCGCTGTGTACAAAATTTAATAATTTAGTTATTATACCGTGTGTTCATTTTAAAACTTTTAGCAATTAATATCTCTGATGAAAAAATATTTCGGACAAAAGTTGTATGATAGCAAGAGCGAAAAAATATGCCATAATTTTTTTTTTAATTTATTGAAATTTTCAAGGTCATTTAAAGGTCAACTTTGGTTTTTTAAATGGCACCTTATATTTTTTTAGCAAATTCATATTTAGCATGCATAAATAAACAACTTTCGTTTAAAAAATTTTTTTATTAGGCGTAGACTTTTCAGGTAAAATGCATTGAAACAAAATAAAAACTTAATGACATTGTTAAACAAAATTTAATATTTACAAGTTTTAGAAGGCTATTTATTAGTATAAACAGTAGAAAACATGTTTGTAAACGAGTGTTTTCATAACAAATTTTCAAATTGTTCCCCATTTACAGCTAAACAATGATACAGCCTTTGTTGAAACTCGCTTCCAACTTTTTCAAAAGTTTCTTTCGTAATATTTTTGCAAGCCACCGTGATTCGTAATTTTAACTCTTCAATATTAGCTGGTATTGTATCATAAATAACAGATTTTAAATGTTCCCATAAAAAGAAATCAAGAGATGTTAAGTCAGGGGACCTAGCTGGCCATTCTATAAGTCCTCTTCTGCCGATCCACTGCTCAGGAAATGTACCATCTAACCAGTTTCGAACAGGTATAGTATAGTGAAGAGGTGCTCCATCTTGTTGAAAATGCAAAACATTTTCATCAAGCTCCATGTGTCTTTCTTCATCGCTTTGATTCTCTAACGCATCAACTATTAAAGGATGGATTGCATCTTCCAGCATTTCGAGATATTTTTGGCCTGTTAAATCTCCATCAATAAATAATGGTCCAATAATTGTATCACCAAGTATACCGGCCCACACATTTAGCTTCTGCGGCCATTGTGTATGTCCATCAATAAACACATGAGAATTTTTATCGCACCAATATCGACAATTGTGTTTATTGACAAATCCATTAAAAGAAAAGGTTGACTCGTCCGAAGAACAAGTGGATTTCAATAAATGTGGATGTGTGGTTAATAATTCAAGCATTTTTTCACTAAACTCAACTCGTCTGTCTGGATCATTCTCGGTCAAAGTTTGATGAATCTGCATTTTATATGGGTGAAATTTATGCAATTTTAGCGCCTTATGAACAGTATCCACTGATAGACCACTGATAGCAGAAACTTCACGCACCGAACTATTAGGATTTGAAGCATAATGGCCTATAACTTTAATTTGAGCTAAGTCATTCAATATTCTAGAATTCTTTCGTGTTTTATTTTTGACGGATCCTGTTTCCCGAAATTTTGAAATAAGGTCTATAACATACCTATGAGAGGCATTTCGACCTGGCTGTCTCGCGTTATAAGATTCTACAGTTCTTGAAGCATTTTCATTTTGAGCTCCGTACAAGAAAATTAATTCTATTCTTTCTTCTACAGTATAAACCATTGTAATAATCCGATTTCCAAATTTCGTCACATCGAAAGTTAACGGGGAAAATAAAAACTCACTAAAAGTCACAAAACTAACAATACTTGAAGGAACTAATGTCAATTTAAATGTTTTATGTGACAGTGCTTTGTTTCGATCGCCCTAAAATCAATAAATTGAATAATAACAAAAGCAATAACAGAATTCTAATTTTTTTTAAATTAAATTTTGATTATAATCATCTGTAGTTTATTTAAATGTTTTTGTTTTTTTTCTATGCATTTTACTCGAAAAGTCTACGTCTAATAAAAAAATTTTTTAAACGTAAGTTGTTTAGTTATTCTTGCTAAATATGAATCTGCTAAAAATTATAAGGTGACATTTAAAAAACCAAAGTTGACTTCCAAATGACCTTAAAAAGGTCAATAAATTAAAAAAAAATTATGCCATATTCTTTTCCCCTCGCTATCATACAACTTTTGTCCGAAACATTTTTTTATCTGACTTCTGGTCTTTGAGATATTAATTGCTGGAAGTTTTAAAATTAACACCCGGTATGACCGTATTCGGAAGTACCTACATAATATAAAGATAAATAACATAAAAAGGTTAATAATTAATACAAATAAATAATTTAGTTAATTTTCGTTACTTTCGCGTACTGCTAGAACGGCAAATACATTGAAATATTTAATTTGCAATACAAACTAAATACAGGAAAAAGGGAGGTAACTTTAGTAACACAAGCAACATTTTAAAAGTTAAAATACAAAGTACAAATACACTCAAATATAAATACTATATTCTGTAAAATAAAGCTGAGTTTTAGAAAAACTCGATATTGACTTATGCTTCGAAATTACTACTCAAAGCGCCTCAGGGATTTTAATAGAATTGATGGAATTATTTAATATCACAGTAGTCAAATATTTCAATTTTGTGATTAAGTTAAATTAAAAAATTTTAATTTAAAAATCATTACTACCTAAGTAATTTTATTGAATTAATAGTTATAACAATTCTTATTATTTCTAATTACTTTTTGACACTTAATAATAACTTAACAACTTTTGCTATGCTATAACTAAGTAAGAGCTTCCAACTCGCATTACTAGCAGCGCTATAGGGTTTAGAATCAAGCAATATAGTAGTATTTTATGATTTTATAATATATTTATGTTTTTTGAAGTTTTAATTCACTTAATTTCAATAAACGAGTGCTTGATTTTTACTTATTTTTTTCACAACATTAGGTTTTGAAAACATTTTGATATTTTTTGTAAGTTTTTACAAAAATATACTTATAGAAAAGTTTTTTTATATTAATAATAATTAAAACACACAATTATCTTCATTAAATCGCACTTGAGAAGTTTTGCCGGTATGCCCAATGCATTTTTAGGATTATTCGCATGAGAGCTCGTATACCACTAATTTAGTTAAAACAGCAAATGCCTTTAATGAATAATTTACCCTGAAATTAACTCTACTATATTGACAACCATGTATGGGTATAATGTACCGTCAGAAATAACTAAATTCGGTAAACAATACGTTTGCAATATATGATCTATTATTTTATTTTAATTCCAGAACTAAACATTTTGTTAAAATTTGATTTAGTTACATGCAACGTAAATTTCGAGTTCCATGTACTATACTACTTTTTATTATGCATTATATTGATATTTGATAATATTATATATAAAGTAAAATATATGCAAATTAATTTTCATTGATAGAATTTTGTACTGGAGTTGATTATCGAAACGATAATTTATGATAAATTATGAAACGATCGTTTTTGCTTTGAGGGTCAACCTTACAAGATTATCTCATTTTCTATAAATAATTTTTTTTTTTAGTACATTAAGCGTTTTTAACAATCGTGGTCATTAACTCATTACGTTCATTCAATGGGATGATACGGATACGAACACAAGATTTGTTATTCGCAGTCGCTTCGTAGGTATTTAGTATGTATGTAGGTATGTAAGTATAAATGTATTACTGCAGAGTTTCGCTTATTTGTACTCCCAGTTTTATGATGGATCTCACAATAATTATAATATGTAGTATATATGTCTGTACAATAAAATTTTTATGTGTGAACCCTATTATATGTTTACAGAAACACTTTAAAAGACGTATTTGTTTTCGGCTACTTGTCAATATATCAATATTAGTCAAGATTTGAGTAAATATGCATAATAATCCATACCATAGAAGAATGCAGTATAAGTACCAAGTAAGACGAAATAATAGTGTTTTTACCTTTTTAAAATTTTAAATTTTACGGAATGGTCTAAAAGTGTAAAACAGAGAAGAGTAAAAAGTGTCAAAATTAAAAATAAAAAATTTACACAATAAGAAGCACTCATCGTGAATGCCTACGAGCAAAATGTCAATTCGATGTATATTTTGAAAGATCTTAAATAAAAAACAAAGAGGTTATCTTAAATATTGATGTGATTTCTATATTCATAAAATAATCATTAAAATATTCCTAGAGGTACTAAATTTTATTTACAAATTTAAACTCAAAAGGTTAATTTCAATATTTTTGTAAAAATTTATAGTTGATTTTATATTTGAATAATTATTTTGATAATAAATATGCAGATTTTTTTAAAATTTATTTAATACAGCGCCCCTTTTTAAAAACCCGGCTAAGCCAATATCACCACATAGCAGCATAAAAGCTACAGATAATTTTATAAATAAAATTAGAATTTATTATATTTATTAGGAGATATATTGGTAAAGCGAAAAAGACTAATAATATTTATCTATACCCTAAATAATAACCAGCTTAAAGATAAAATACGTAAGTACTATAAGCTGAACCTGCATTTTTACATCGAAATTAACGTTACACTTTAGAATTTAAAAACCAATTTAATAAAAATAACAGCTGGTGCATTTTCAAATAACTTTATAACTGTTACTATCGAATTTCAAAGTAATATCTCCAAGGTTTTTCATAATTATGGTCATGAAAAATAAAAATAACGGGTGTGTTTTTCTTTGTTGAAGTTACAATATAAGAAATCCCTGAAGAAATAACTTTGACAAGTAACGGTAACATTTTTCAAGATATTTGGAGGTACACCTGCTATTTTTTATTTTAACCTACTCTTAATTTATTATAGCAGCGGCATTATACCGACAGTATAGTAGCAGCAGTATGATGTAGTTCTGCAAAGCGAGAAATCAAGGTTCAATGCTTGATAGCGCCGAATACACTGCGCTGTGATCTAAAAGGTCGGGTTCGATCTAAGAACTAACTAGAAATGTAGAAGAGAGAAAATCCCCCACTATATTCAAACCCTGTCCCAAAAAAGCAGCATGATATGAGAACAATTCTGTTCATCATGTTTGTCACAACGCTTCTGACAAATAGCACACGACTAAGAAAAATTTATTATGCATGTTTTGTTATGGTTTTTGTTTACATACATACGTAATTTCATTGTTAAATAAAGCTTGAAAAGTTTCTAAAAGTTTTGTAGTATACAAATTCCAAAATTCGTACAAAAAATCAGGCAACTTTGTTGTAGAGACCTGGACAGGTCCAAACAAAATTTTAAAAAAATATATAAAAAGTTTAAATCATTTGTACCCCAATGTTTTAGACTATTTTAGATCCACAAGTTGAAATAGAGAGAGGAATAAAATATTATTATTTGACATGTTGAAATATCTTGATAAAAAAATAGGTACAAACAAAAATAAAAAAGGTATAAAATTTGAAATAGGGGGAGCTGGTGAAATGCACCTACTTTAAGAGAGGATAGAGATTATTAAGATCTGGGCTTTATTTTGCTAATCTATCAGATAAAAGTTAATATTCAAATTATAGTATCTAACCTTCGATTATAAGTCAATATAATATGCAAAATAAAGACTCGACTTTGTAAAGAACTACAAATATTAAAATTTAGAAAACCAAGTACTAAAATAAAGCACAAATTCTTTGTACGCATATTTAAATTGGAAAATTGAAATTGTTTAAATTCTTTAAAGGAAATTGTTCACTTTATTTTAATTTGTGATACTAAAATATCTGAAGTTATTTACCTGTATTTAATAAGAATACTGCCACGCTTAATATACCTACTAATATACCGTTGGCTGTAACTCAAACAAAATGTTTTGTAATGTACAATATAAATTTTAACAATAAGTGACCTAATTTTGATTTCATTATTTTAAACTTAATACGTTAATTTTGATTATTGCGAAGTGGAATAACGTATGTACTATAATATCGTAAGTTTCGCACAATGAACAGATTTAACGTACAAACTAAGAAACTACATAAATTGGCTTACGCTTATTTACAATAAATCGCAGCTGTCTTGAAAATTTTGAAAGTTACAAACACCAATTAAAGCAAAATTACTTATTTCTGAAAATTAGGCACAGTTTAATTTGTAAGAAATTAGTTATTTAATTAGTAGTAACAATCACGAAAGATACTAATTTTATAAATATCAATCATTTTATTTCACAAACTGTTCTTCCACTTTTCTTTCATTCAATAATAAATAATATAATCTTATAATGTTTTGCTTTGTTAGAGAAACGAAAGCTATTTTTCTTGGTTTTTAGTATAACCTGCAGCAATTAATCATCTTCTCCACAAGTTGCGAAAATTTTCACTGCAGTAACTTTATACTAAATTTCTTGCATTTTAACAATATCGAATCAGCAAAACGTTTTAGAAGAAATGAAATTTATGATTTATTCATGTTTTATTTTTAAACGTTATTTGTTGTTAATCCATAAATGCAGTCAACATTACAATATATAATATGAATGAATAAATTCGTGAATATCGGTCGATATACAATTGTCCAGTAAATAAATCACTTTCAAGCGTGAATAGTTTCGGTAGCACTTATATTTATACTGCGGTGTTTTTGAAATATTGTATAATTCAACTTGCCTCATACCACAAATAAAACTGAAAGCTCTTTTGGAGTACTATAAATATAAACTTGTAATAATAAATACATGGAAAATGCATTAAAGATTTGCTATTTTGAATTGTTTATTGTGTAGTAGAGACTGCATTGAATTTAATTTCATTTGTTCGCAATAGACTAATTTAGCGAATTTTGCTAATTGCAAAGAGTAAAATGAAAGCAATCAAGGGGAAAAGTTCATTTCAAATTTAAAAATCGGTTATTACTGCGATAAAACTATGGTTCTGTTTCAACACAAAATTTTAAAACGTGATTCCAGTGATTGATCGAATTTCAGAATTCCTATTTTATATTAGTCATTTCTGCTTGTTTTCACGAAAGTATAAAATTACCGAGTCCACCAATATTCTATTCCAATTCTGCGTACCGAGTAAAAGTAACTTCTTGAACTGAACCGATTGTTATTTTATTGTGAGTTCCCCAAGGCACTATATTTAACCCCGTAGTGTTTTATTTATTTCTAGCCAAGATTTCACGATTGCAACCGGATAACAAATAATACAAAAATAATGTTGACATATATTTACACAGAACATGAATAATATTCTTACTATGTTATAAAATTTAAACTAACACCACTGCATTTTTGTTGAAACTGGTAAGCGCCAATTAAAAGTACAAAAGCTGCAATTGGTCAAAAGGGATGTCCCAATGCGGTTTAGTAGTATTTTCGTTCAAGAAGTTACCTATATCAAATTTAAATTTTTAATTGCAAATTATAGTTTACTTAATAGCTAGAAAACTATTATTTAAAGAACACTAAAAAAAACTATAGTTAGTAATATTATTACTTGGTAAACTATAATAAGTATGCTTATTAAAAATAGCTATTCTTACTTTCTTAAATATTCTTAGTTTATCTAGCCTGTGCAAAATACCGTACATTAATTTCTTTTTGGTGTTTTCTTATTAATAATAATTTTCTACATAATTTGTATGTATTCTTCGCTTTTGCGGTTAAATTTATACTTTCCAATGCATACTAAATATCTCACAATTTACTTGAAATCCTTACTTCTTAAAAGTTATTTCAAGTTTGCATTAATATTCATCTTTCTTCTATTTTATCTACATTGATAATTGAATTCAAAAAATATTGCAATTAAATTTTAATTTTTGAATTGAAATTTTCTTTATCTACGAAACTTGCATTCAAATTAAATTTTACATACCACCTGTTTTACCAGAACATACCAATTATTTTATTGCTAATTTTTTCCACATGTAAACAATTTTGTAGTAATCAAGTTACTCTAAACTTCAGAAATTATTCTAGAAAATAATGCGAAGGTAATCGTCAACGTCAGGACGACTAACAAACAATTTAATATTTTGATGATTTTCGCCAAATTGGTGAAATTGATTGACATTATTAAACTTGAATTTTTATAATAGTTAAAAATGATGTTACTATTAAACTAAAGTAGATAAACTATAAAAACATATTTAGTTTATGTCATTTTTAAATTTAATATTATGTTAGATACAAGTATTTTCAAAACTTAGTTATTCTAAACATAATTTTAGTGTAAATAAGAAAATGTTAAAAATCTTTTTTGTCGGGCAATAAAAGATTCCTCTTTCAAGTGTCAACATTGATATCACATATCGTTAATAAATACGATTACCTACCAGAAGAATATCTTTTGTTATTTTATTCTATTGTGATATTTTAAAATTTCAAAAAGATTTTATTTTATAAATGTATGCAATTGGTTGATCTTTTTTGAATCATTTTTATAAGTTGTATAAAAGTCTAAAACAATAGAATTGCAAATATTCTAAAAAAAACAATAGTAATATCTGTTATTGTTAACAGATAAACTTTACTGCATGATTTACAAAATTTCATGATTAGTAATACAATAATACTAATATTAATATTTATTTAATAATAACTAATAGAATATATTAAAAATATTACATATAGGTAATAATATTGTACAATATTTATATTATTTGATTTCAAATCAATTGCTATGTTTTCTTTCTTAAATTTAGGGGGTGTGTTTGATAAATCACTTATGATTTGACATATAAATCACTAATGTCAATTTTAAAATTACCTATACGGCTATTAGTATAATTTTCAGTTTTAGGTGAAACATGAAAACTTTTAATTCCAGTTTTCAGATTCCAGTTTCCGAAAATTTCATAGTGAGAATAAATTACATAACTTTTTCATTCTTATTAACTAAATTTTAATGAAGTAACCTGATTGGTTTACATTTCGTAAATGAGATTTCTGATATAATTTCGTATAGCTTTGAATCTGGCATTTTGATTAACTGACAAAGACATTAATAATAAAATCAAATTATCACTTTTATTCAGACAAATTATATACTCCCAACATTATGTTAATTAAAGCTGCTTTCATTAAATCATCTCAATACATAAAATTAAAATGTAAGTGGCCAACAGTTCAAATAATAATAAAAAAATAAAATCAAATCCATTCTCAAATAATTATTAGCAAATATTTTATTTTTTACAAATTCTTTAAATCTAATTTAAATCCTATCAAAATTACAATTAAAATTCAAAATTACCTCATAATCTGTTAAATTACGTTTATTAGCATGAACGATTATAATTAAAACATCAAAAATCAAACATTGTATTTACAAATTTTGACCTAATCTTCTTACTGAATCAAATTTTAAAGAATATTTCTAATAAAATTCAAATTTTTCATCTTAATTACATAATTCAGATCAACTAAACTCGTTCGTGCTAAATCCTTTCATGAAACCTATTTGTTCACAGGGTTGCAATACTGCTATAAATCCAGCTTATTATTTATTTTTTGGTAATGAATTTTGTGAATAGCTTATAATATAATAATTGTAAAAGTAATAATTGAATAATAGTTTTTCAGATTAAATTTGCTAATCATGTTATGCATTACAATTTTTACAGTATTATTCTAACTAGAAGAACAATGCCTTTTTCCTAAGACATTTGTTTAATAGCGCTTTACAAATAATTTAAAATAATCTCCTAGTAATTAGCATGCTTAGCTAACTGCGTAGCTTTTTGGTGTTTGTTAATAAAATATTCTATTTCACTATTTATAAGCTACATTAAAGTGATTAAAAGAGCTCTTAACAAAAATATATATTATTATTATGACAATTTTTACATGCCCGGTAGTAGAAGTCGGTTTTTAATCTCTGAAATTGTAATAGAAATAGGTTGACATTCTCTAAGAACTAATAACTAATATTATGAACAAAAAATCTTTGGGAAGTTTTGCTTATAAATAATATTATATTGGTTACTAGTGGAACTTTCAGAAATAAATTATAACATATAAAAAGCAGGAAATATTAATATAAATTGACACTTGATAAAATGATAAAGGAACAATATTAATTATTATTATTAATATAAGAATTATATAATTTATTAATTATTAAATATTTCTTTGACCTCTATTCTAGTTCGCTGTCTAGATCTATTTGTAGCTCTCGGGTTAAAATCATACTTTCAGTACAATTCTGCTTTTCTGTCCCTTAAAATATAATATACATATTATTAAATCAATTAATTCAAATTGAACTCGTGAGTCAGTCAATATCTTGGTTAGCTGCTTAGTATACTAAGCCTGTAAGTAGCACCTAGATATTTTTATTTTATATTATAACTGTTACGATTGTTAATCTTAATAATCTGTCATCGTATTTTTTAATAAATAGTATAAAGTGTTTGAAGTTATTTAATAGCAAAACCACTAGATGTTTAACGAGTAAACACTTTTAAGTGACATTCTAAAATTATGTAGTACTATTAAAATTGAGAAATTTATGTTAGCTTAAAATATATTTTAAAAATTCTGAAAGACAAAGCAAAATAGTACCTGCCTATGTTTGAAAACATTTTCTCTGTTTGTGACTTATTCTCTGTCTGTTTTTTAAATTCTCGAGCATACGACATACTAGAAGTATACATACTACATATAACATACAAGTTGTCGAAATATTTTATATGAGATATCAGGTAACATTAGTTGTGAATTATTATCATTGTCCTCTTCAACCTCAAGTGCATTTACACTTTGTTTACTGTCAGTTACGGTTAATAATTCGTGTATATCATATGTATACTATCAATTTATGTAAGTATTCAATTGTACAAGAGTCATTTAAAAATTATGATTGATTTATGTACTTTAAAAATGAGTACAATATAAAAACAAACAACATTTTACACCGAAAACAGGTTTTTCCTATTAGAATAATTTCATTTTCTGTTTTAATATAATATAGCAACATAATCACATGAACACCGTGTTTGCAAAATTTTCTCCATGTTAAGGTTTTGCTTTCAGGACTTTCATGATGATGACTCTGCAATGCATTAAATTATTTTCTAGTCCCTATAAATTATTTTTTTTATCAGTTTAAATAAGATTCAATAATCGAAAGTTACAAAGTCTACAATTTTTGTACTTCCTAATTTTCTTTAAAAAATTATTTTTTGTTCTTTTTTATCACGCCAAGTTTCATAGCCGTTAAAACAATATTTTTTTCATGCGAATGTATTATAAAAGGGTTAAATAGTTTTTAAAAACTCGATGTGCTTTTATAAACAGATTAATTTAAATTTTAAATGAAGATTTAATTTTTCAAGTAATTACAAAAACTTAATACAAGTATTCGACTACAGTATTTTGTTTTTACTTTCATTATTAATTTTAAACAAAACTTTATTTACTCTAGAATTTAAATTGGCGCATTAAGCATATTAATCAATTTGATGCACAATTCGTAGTCTAATTATCTAAGCGTTCAAAATATTAATCGTTTACGCTTTATTAACAAAATAAAATTAATATAAAAACTTCTATGGCGTACATTCTATAGCGTTGTACATATTCCTTTCATCTTTAGTAATTTTTATTATTTCTTTTGAAGTGCTTTGTTTTACTAATTTAATATTACACACTATTTCTACAATTTTTCAAGTACCCATCATAGAGAAACAATGTGCATAAGAACCTGAAGATACTGCTACAGTATAATATTAAAGAGCTATTAAACTCGCATGAACATGGTGTCAGGAACAAAAGCAAATATGTATGTTACGTATTATTTATACTCAGTCATGTCTCGTCTTCGTTTAGCAACTTTAATGAAGTAAAAATAGTACCGAGTGTACTGCCAACGTTTCTTCAAAGTCTTAAATTGAAGAATCAAAGAAGTAGTTTACGTTTTTATAAGTAAGATTGGCAGATATTCTTGTAATATGAAAATTATTATTTAAATTTGAAATTGATTAAAAGTTGAATTTATTGCCTGTAAGAATGGCAAACATATATCCGGTTATTAGAATTTTATAAACCAGTTGAAATTTTGATTTTATTAATTAATTGTAGTTAATATAAAATGTATTTTATAAAAACCCATCTAAATAAACAGTACCTACTATACAACAAAGCCACTGTTACCTATGTAAAATAATAATAAATAACCATGTACTATATATTGTATACTAGACTAATGTATATTGAAAAACATTAAAATTTAAACAAATTGTACGGTTAATTTTGGAATTAAAATACGCGTAGTTATCATAATTAGAAAAGCATATACGCAGGCACGCATTTAGTAGTATTTAAAATTTAAAAATATTCATTAATTTATATTAATGTGTAAAGTACTAAGTCAGTTCAGAGTTTTAAGAGAAGGATTTTAAATGTTTTCGACTTTTAAATTTATTCTGCTATCATAAGCTGCTAAGTATATTTCTGAATACGTTAAGTCTTCGGTAGATCTCCAGTTATTTTGGTTGGCCAAGTTGGTATTAACAGTTTGCCGTTACAGTGCATTAACAATGTGGAAAAAGGGAAAATCTAATTTCGCCTATATGAGAATGAACTAGATCTGTTTTAGAATTTCTTTGCTTCTGCTTCAAAAAATGATGTATTGGTATTTTTATCATTTGTTTTAAGTGGTACGGTAAATTTTAAAAATATTACACTCTTACATTTTATTGATTTAATATATTAGATTTTGTCTCCCATACCTGTCAATTCTCTTCAAATATATCTTCTCTCTAATCCTCTTTTCAACTATGTTTTTTATAATTCTCAGTGAGTTTATTAGCTTTTTCTATATACTCTATTATTTGCAACTCATCAGTCACTGTCACTTCCGGTTCAAGTGGCATTTTGAATGTCTTATCAATAAAATATCTAAATGCAGCCATTCGGCGAGTATTAAAATGGAATAAGAGAATAGAATGAAGCGATTACAATGTTATACGAAAGTGTTGGTTTTCACTATATTTTAATCTATTGTCTTCATCTCTTGTTATTCTTAATTAAATTATTTTTCTTTTTAACAAGTTATTAATTTGTTCATAAGATTCGGTCAATAATTTTTAAATTCTCTGTCTCTTTATTCATGCAAGCAGTGCTAATTTATGATATTATTTTTCTCTTATGTTTATAAATATCATATATAATTATGTTCGGATCTCATGAAAGAACAATGGGTAAACAAATCTTTCTTCTGGCAATATACCTTAATTCGCATACATATTTTTGACCTGTGGGTACTGTACATTTGAATTTGATCTCTCGTGGTTTTTATGTTTGATGTGTTACCGATGCAATCTGATAATTACGGCAACACATTGACCAACACAAATAAATCTTTGTTAACATTACATATTTTAGTAGCTACATTGTGTAGCTACATTAATAAATACATACCGATCTTAACTAAATAGCGCATAATAAACTTTTATTTTACATTTAAAAGTAACTAAAACTTTCCTCTCTAAACGTAAACAAGTAACTTTACAATCGCTTGGTTGTGTATATTTTTTGTAGGTGTTTGCAAATCATCACCTAACCAAAGAATCAAGCTAACGTACTTGTTAATATCAATATTTTGATTTAATTTATTCTTGTTTATTTGGCAAACTTTATAATCGAAGTTTGCAGACCACATTTTATGGTGTAAGGGATAGTTTACCGGTAGTTTCCACAATAAAGTTTACAAAAGTTTTTTTATCGAATTTATCTGTTTAAATTTAATTATGTAAATTTTTTGTATATGATTGAAAAACATTAACGCCCATATTTCTAGACAAATAAATACAAAGTATTAATACTTAAGGATTAAAATTAATTTTAATGTATATACGATACTTAGAAGATGGGAAATACATTACGATTACATAATGCTTATGTAATTAAAACTAACTAAAGACTTGATTGAAAACCTCTAGAAAACTAGAAGAAAGATTAGTTACCTCTTTAATATACTATGATCTATAAATATACAATTTAAAAATAGTTGTGATGGTGTCATAGTTATCTTGTTATAATGTATTTCTTTGGTTGTAAATATAAGGATATTGAAATGTTTTTCAATGCAATTCGTAACAAGCAGATATCCCTACATGGCAAACACCCAAATAACCTCAACAATAGAGGCTTCATTTATATAATAGTGTTTAAAAAATAAAGCAAAAAACTAAAAAAAAAAGTAAAAAAATTTATAAAATTCTGATAATCTTAGCCGAAGATGGTGATTTCATTCCTATTTCCGATTTAAACAAGAAATTTATATTATATATTATAAAATATATTGTAAATTTTTATTAATTAATAAGAAATATAATAATTAATTCTGTAACATTTTTATGCTCACACTAACTACATATTTTGTAATCTAACCTCTAACAAAGGGTGAGTATTTATTTCAAATAGGTACATTTATTTTAAAATTTATTTAAATTTGCATTTTTTTTTGTAAATATGTATATGTATTTCAAATGCCAAGTTTAAAATGCAAAATAATAGTGGTACTTTTAAAAAGTATTTAATTTATTATTATTAATAATAGTCGAAACTACTTTACAGTTAAAGTACTAAACTTCTACATTTTCTGCCTATGGGATTATATCTACATTTTATTATAATTATTATAATCTTAAAATGCACAACTTTTGAGTTATAATTTGTTATATTAGTTAAAATAATATAACTTTGGGACTAATTAGTGTCTTATAATAAAATTTTATTACAGAGAATTTGTCTTTATTTCTGAAAGATGTGCCAATTCAAACCAATCATCAAATATGGTTAACACTTGTATATTTGAATGTTAAATTAAATTTTATATTAAACATAAACTGGTTTCTTTGACCCACACATAAATAAATTCCTTGTTTTTTCTATTTTTCTGTATTACCCCCACCGAAAATATTTAATATATTATGGAATCTTTTATTCGAAGAAAAAATTTACAAGCAAAAAATAGAAAATTACATTTTTTTCTTTTTAATTTCTAAATTAAATTAAATTTTTATTTATTTTTTTAGGTTAATTGCACATTTTTATATTACGCATTTATATTTACCTTACTATAAAATAGATTTTAGCACCGTGTGTATTCAAGTTAATAAAATAAAAGTTTTTTTACATAACTAATATAATAATAGAACTGAAAAGTTATTTTACATTAACAATTTGTTATTTTTTAAAATGAAAAGCAATTGAATAAAACAATTACAACTTTTCGTGTTAAAATCTTTCAGCTTAAAGAAAGCTTATTTTAAATTCAATTTTTTATTGTACCACTTCGTATTACATTGCGAAAATCGGTATTACTAAAAGTTAATTTTTAAAAAGTGCTTTTTCATGTTTCTGAAGATTCGATTGATGCACGTGCAAATAATATCAAATTTTATTTACAAAAACTTGTACTTGCCTATTTTTTTACTGGATACTATTTGCATATAAATTTAGAACTTAAAAAATATTAAAAAATTACATTTACAAATTCTCATGTTTGTTTCTCATATATTTATGTAAAATAATCCAAATGTTATTAAAATCTTATATAAATTCCGATAAATTATAATCAGTTTTTTGAAATACAACTATTTCAAAATAAAATAAATTTAAAGCGTTAAAAAACATAAAATTAATCTTATTGGAGCACTAATTGAACCGCTAAATTTTATTCAATTTATCATAAGTAGTACAACAGGTGTATTATATTTTACATTAGAGAAAAGTAAAAAGCAAAACGTCAACGTAATTAATTATGACAAAAATAAAGTTTTAAAAATAATATTAAGTCTGTTACGACGCTTGAAAAGGATTCGCAGAATAAATACTTCCTAAGTATTTTATTTCCAATTAAAAATTTTATTTCTATAATGCGCTTATTTACTTGTAACTGCTTTCTTCTGAATTGATGGGTACATAATATTATATAGATGTTGTTCATTATTTAAAAAATAAATTTTAATTATAAATAATTGCATTTAAATTATAACCTCGTTTATTTCAAATTATTAATTAAAATTTTTTTAGGTTTTTTTGCAAGGTTAATTTTGTCATCGAGTGATGTATTTCCAATTCAGATCATAGTATTTCATTAGTAGTTTAAAAGCGTAATGTTATCACTACCTGATCTATTTACATCTATGATCATGGTATTACATCTGGTGGTTGGAAGGTAATGGCGTCACTATGTGTTATGTTTTCATCTTAATATCACAAACATCGAATAACGTTACGAGAAGTTGAGTGGGTAATTCAATTACTATTAACACTTAATCTACATGATTTACGGAGTCAGTCAATTATTTTTGTATGGTATTGTAGTCACCAAATATACAATTTGGCCTATTCTCTTATATTATATCTGGGGTTATATGAGTAATGTAGAGCGTAGTATCGGCCTGAGAAATTTCTATCTATTACCACATTATTTTTGAAAGGTAATTTTGGCACAATTATGTTCATTTTCCATCTCAGATCAGAAATTCAAAAATTTTACAATGTAATGTTGTATGACTAAGCAGACTGTGTTTTATAATACTAATACATATGTCGATTAACACCATTAAGGATTTGAACAAATTGGTTGATGTTATGAAATCGGTACATTTGTGCCAGTAGTCAGTACTTCAAATTGCAATTATATTTGTTAATTATGACAATGAAATATTATCTCAATTAGAATTGCTGAACAGACTATATGAACGATCTTAAAACTATAAATTATCATCATATAAAATTTAATAAAAAGCGATTAGATGAGAATGCTACAAAATTATTTCACTAACATAAATAAATAAACTTAGTTAAGACACTCAAAATTAACAGACTAGATAAAAGGATTTAGAGTGGTATAAAAAATAAAATTTTGTTAAACCAAGAGTTGACTATATTTTATAAAATGACGATATAATGTTATGGTATAGAATAGACAAACATGTTACAAAACAAACCACTGCTTGAAACTGTTGATAGCATGATAAAGTAGTTTTGTCAATTTCAAATTCTAATTTAGTTTTTAAACTTTTTAATAATTTAAAATGCTGTTATTTTCAATTTTAATTAGTTGCACTGCTGCAACTTTCAACTTTCTGCACCCCGGTTATTTTTTATTTTTATTTGCAATTGGAATTGGATATTGATTCTTTTTTAACTTTAAAAACTTTAAAACTTTAAATAAAATTATATTTTGATGCAGTAAGTCTACAATAAATTATTTATTTTCTACTTTTGATCTCATTTTTTAAAAGCTTTTAATGAAGAAACTTGATTTTTACTTTCTTTTATATTATATCACGTAGTTTGTCACCAGCGCTGCTTAACTTGATATTTTGTATATAGTAATTCTAAGTTTTTGACAAACACGGTATTAATTTTGTTATTCCTTTAAAGAATTTTATATTTCAAAGAGAATAATGTCGTCAGTTGCTAGGTACCTACATCATTTGGTTTTTCTATTTTTCTGTTTACTGATTTCTTTATTTCCAATCATGTTTTTTTAGAAAATCGTTGAAAATTAGCAGAAGAGTAGTTTTAGATTGTTTTTTTTTTTAATATAACAAATTTTAATATACTGTAATGTATTTGCCTATAATTTTACATTTCGAATAAATAATATTTATGTTGTGAACACAATATTGTTTTTAGTTAAAGTTTGCAGTATTGATTACCAACCCCATTTGTTATACCTACAATCTTGTTCATACAACGCAGACATGTTTATGTTCAATAGTATTTAAATTTAGTTATTAATCTACGATTGTAATTACTATCAGTAAATCAGCAACCTAAGGGTAGTACCTGTAAAATTATATCTGACCCGAATATTCCCCGTTGCATGCAATTGAGACATGTCCCAATATAATTATTTATTTAGAAGTTGTTTTTACTAAATAATTTATACTGTCGACAACATAAAAAATTCACAATGGTTTTATTAAATAAGCTCGTTTGCATTTGGCCAAGTTTGGGTGATACGATTTTGTAATTCACTTTGTAATTATTAGTCCTTGTTCTAATATATTATGTAAACATGCTCTTGTGTATTTAAAAATATCATACAAAAATATTTAATATTACAGAAAAAAAATAAACATTTTTTTTAACCAACCGACCGGCTAAGTCGGCTTTTGACTTTACATGAAACCGAGAAGCCTTTGTATGTTGGAACGATTCGTTCTTCGGTCTCTCAACACCGGAGGTCTTTAAGTCTTTCGAGGATAATACCAATTCATTTTCAACATAAAATTGTTATAAAATGAAAAATACTTTAAAGACAGATTAAACAATCCAAGCTTAGTTATTTTAAATCAATTATGTTTTTGTTAGTGGATCATTAGTAGTTAGTAAATATTTTTATTATTTATCCAAAGAATCATTTATAATAATAAATAACAATAAAATTTGAGATATACTTGTAATATATTATTGTAATAAGAGACTTTCATTTTTTCCCAATTTAATAATTTAGTAAATTTTCAAGCAAAGATGAGGTTATACTAAAGTAAATAAGCCCAATGTTTTCTTTTAATGCCATCGTGAAAAGGGTTGTTAAAACACCCCTGGCATATTTTAATTGACCCTTATACTTACTTGAATATTCTTCGTTGTATAGTAAAATTTCAGAGAAGATACTAAAAAAGGATTGTGTAATCTGAAATAGAATTGTAAATTAAAGTAAAAGTAAATAGATGAGTGTTTTAATTATTAATAAATCTTTTTTGTGAGTTTTGTAAATAAAACCAAAATCCATTTTTGTCTCCGGATTCGTTATTTCCTTTTATTATGATTGATTGCGTTTAAATAAAAGCTTCTTGAGTTTTAATACCGTGTATGGAACTTTGCTAAGCCTATTAGTGGTCAACGTATTTAATAATAACATTTTGTTAACAGAGCTTTTAAGATTAATTATTATTGATACTGTGTATTGTCGTGTAATTTAATTACCTTACAAAAATTATAAAAATTCTTTAGTAAGCTTTTTTTTACTATCTGAAACTTTTAATACGTTTATTATATTAAAGTTTATCGATATTAATAGTATTTAAATAAAAATTATCAAGCTATGCAAACACATAATAATATTTATATAATTGGTGCTCTCGGTATAAAATTAATCTACTTAAAAAAATTATATTTTAGCAGTAAGTTATTTGTTGACTTTTAGAAATTCGCTAAGCTTCCTAATTTTTTTATATTAATTTTCACAATCTTGTTATTATTCAAGTTTTAACGATATAAATTTTTGGTTTATTAAAATTTTATAAGTTTTTATTTTATTATTATTCACAAATATAGTAAAATTATAAATAGTAGTTAGGTAACAGTTTTAACATTGACGTTACAAAGTATAAAAATTAAATTATTTTAAAAAGATAATTAAAAATTTTTAATCTCATAGCATAGCATTTGTTCACCTTTTTTGATTCTTAATATCGTTGACATATAATATGCTTTTCAAATGTTTTCATGTCCTGCAATCACGTAAGTGCTGAAAGCTTTATTTAATAATATTCGTTGGTACTTCTTAAATTATACATTCGTATAGTACATAATATAATTTTGGAATTGCACTACATTAATATAACATAACATATAACTACATAATATATGTTATTTTATACTATAAAATTAAAAAATATTATGCAAGTGTGCATCGACTAATGCTGTGCTGATTAGATTTTGATATTAAGTTTAATTTTAAGTATTACCAATAATAACAATTTTTCCATTAAAATAATTAACGTGTAGTGTTAATAATATCAGTCAAATTCAAAGTTATGTATTATTCATAAGTTGTTTACTATTCTATTATAACACACGATATATAAGCCGTTCCGTAAGCAACTAATACTAATACCACTATGAAATTATGATTGATTGTTTAGTCCACAATATCAGGAAATAGATCCATTAAATTTCATCTAGAACATGAAAGCATGCATCAAGTTTGTTTGAATATACAAGCATCTTAATTTAATCCAAATTCAATACGTTACAGTCTCTTCCGATATTTGTGATCTTATATTATCCTAATTGCAAGTAAACCAATCTAAATTAAATTAAATAAAAAGCACGTCAACGATAAAGGTCAAATAATGTGTAGAAGTGTCTTTATAAAAGCTTTCATAAATCACTAGAAAGTAAAATTGTTCGACTAAGCAATAAAACAATTAGAAGTTACTTATCTCTTTTACTATTTAACTTGGCGATCTAAGGATAAACTATTTTTTAATGCTTACAAAGTTTCTATTTTGTGACTTTTGTAAAAGTTTAAATACATAAAGAATTTTTATTAAAAACCTTAAATATAAGATGCTTAATTTTTTAGTAATTTTAAAAATACTCTAGGGTTTATTCAAATTCAGAAAAATTTTATTTTATACTTCCACTATTATGGTAAAATCCTTGTTTAAAACTGGAAATTCACTACTATTCGTTTTCTCAGTTATAATACATCATTCCAGCTAATCTATAGCACGTTAACAAATTAAAATAGAAAACTAATAAAAGTGTAAATTTCCGATTTGCTTCAATTATCGTGCAGCAGCTCAATGACTTTTAATTAATTGAATTGTAACAAAATGCTAAAACGTTTTTCTTATTTTTTAAAGTGAAAACTTCGTGCATGTTAAATTAAACCATCAAACAAGATGACAAAAATGCAACAATAATGGATTGGATAACTTTTACTTAAATTTCGACAATTTATGAAAACTTTTAAACTAATTTCACAATATTAATAAATTATTAAAAAGTCAGTTTAGTTAAAGTTAACTTCTATTGATTTATTAATTATTCAAATAAAGCAATTAGTAGAAGCATCAATTTTAGTTCAAAGCAGGCTCAAAACTAAAGTGACATCAAGTACATGCATATTATTATGAAACTAAAAGTTTTTTGCGGTTGACGTGAAGTGAAATGAATACAGTGAAACTCGATTGGTTGGAAACTCGATTGATATACTAGAACTCAACTGATGTGCAATTCGTTACAGCGAGGCATAGTTTTGTACGCAATGTAATCTAAACTTTTATTTATTATATCAGTCGCACTGTTTGTTTTATTTTATTTCTAAAAATGAAACAAAGATGGTTCGACATATTTTTCGGTAGGTAAAAAAACTCGACTAATCAAAATATTGTTGTTTTTCGGTAAGTAAAGGTTACCAAGTGAATGAATGAATGAATGTGTTTTGTACGTAATTCTAATGTAATATAATGGCTACTTAACCCAAGTGGCAGAAAGTTTCAGTCACCTCGTAATTACATTAATAAATTGTACCAGCAATGTAGCTTAAAGCATACACCAACCGATTGAGAAGTGGCAAACCACTGTTCAAATTCTCATCGCGTCGCGTCGGATGCACTGCAGCAATCTAAAATCCTAATATCGATCTAAAGACAAAAGTTCTCTAAATTGAGCGTTCACTTCGTCAGTTCGTCAGACAGTCCCTCTCACTCGTAAAAACATATATTTACTAAAAAAAAAACTTGAAATAATCTAGGCATCGGACAACATCGCAAGACGTTCTAAAACCAATTTATAGATAGATAATTGTGCATTTTATTACAAATAAAAATTATATACATAAATATGTATATCAGTAGGTATATTGAAACAACCAAAAAATGCTCTAAACACTTTTAGAACTTTTTAAATCAAATTAATTACGAAGTTAAAATCAAACTGATGCCGATGAGATAGTTTTACCGTATGTAAAATGCGTTCAAAATAAGATGTTACAAAGTTCTGGAAATTTGGCAAAAGACGGCTAACCAATAATGGCAGAGTTCAAAAAATGAGGTACGTAAACACAATGACTTAAGATTAGCAAATATGTTTTCATAACCATATTAAAAATCACCTAGAAACTTGGTGTAGAAATAATAAGCTGGTGTAAAAACATCGTAGTCAAAAACCATCTCACTCCAACACTGTCTCTGATAGCAGTGAGATTAGATTTAACAAAATCCGTGAATCTGTAGACTGCCTTTTGGCATCTGTAAAAGAGAAAACAAACAACCTTCAAATACTGGCAAAGCCTCACCTCTAAACCACTATATATGGAACACCCCTAATTGCCATAACCAATACCGTACTCGAAGGACTTCCACAAATTTATAGGGTTGCTTAAGCGTTTGAAATAAACACTTATACTTTGCATTTTCACTGCCGATTTATAGCAATCTAAATATTCATGGCAATGCTTAATTTTAAATTACCGCTATTTTTATAATGGTAAGTAAATGAAATAATTATAGTTTAACACAGCAGTATTTAAATTTAAATGTAAATTTGAATGACCTAAAGCGCATTTAACTGAAAATAATATTAATTAATGCTAAGAATTGAATAAAGAATCAAATTTAAAAAAAAGATAATATATTGTGGAAGTCGCCGTTTTGTCCAGGAAAAACTCTTTAAAAGATAAAGATGACAAACTCATAAATTTTAGCGGCCAAAACGATACCTTGCAGCACGTAAAAACTTATTGAATTTAAATAAAAAGAACAGAAGAGTTGTGGCGATGTTAAAAATTTACTTACAGGTCATAATTTTCTCCACTCTTGACAGCTATAAAATATGCGTAAAGCATCGTATGCACCTATATATGTATATATTATGAGCTGTGGAATGGAGTCTGTGCCTTAATATGTAACTTCAGAAATATTATGATCTGTTGGGACTGACAAACCAGCAAATTGAAATATGGTTCACAAATAATAAGGGTATGCTTGTGAAACTAAATGGATGTCCTTACAGAAATTGGTCGATTCTAAATCATTCTAGATAGTAGGGGCACAGTGAGTCAACCCGGTCTAATTATAAATCTTCTCCATTAATTAAAATACCATCTAAAGCCAATTTAAACAGTTTGTTTATTTTCATCAATCAACATCGTTTTTAAATCAAATCATCATCAACATTACAAATTCTTTTTCTCATGACTTTGTTATATAATGTAAAGCAAAAATGTAATTTTAGACATTATTAGGATTATTTAAAAACATTGTAAACAAAAACTCAACCCAGACAAGTTTATTTTACAATCAGTGCAATTTATTTTAATATTTATTGCTTAATACAATTTTGTAGTTCAGGTTCATCACAAAATGCGTGCACCAAATCTTACGTGATAATTTTTCCGAAAAAGAAGCCTTTTCTTATTGAATATTATTATTCAGCTTTCATAGAATTTCTTTACATTTGGCTGTTCGATAGATAGTGCTATCTTATAACATTATCGTGATTATAATCGTAAGTTCATATATGTAGAGATTTCAATGGTAAATTCTTAATATTCAATTATTTACTGTCCTAATTATTGTAAAGATAAAGTGAAGAGTATATTTTAGACCAATGCACGCCTGAATTTAAATTATTTGATTGGTATTACTACCATATTTGCCGAAATTTCCACACCTTACTATTCCCAAAATTAACCTAATCCAATTAATTTTAAACAAATTATTCAGTTTGATTAACTTTAGACAGATCTGCTACTTACAAAAAATTGTTGTTATATGAAATCCTAAAGAAAATTGAAGAACTAAAATAAAAATTGGTTATAGATTTTTTTAATTATTATTTTAATTAATTTTTATTATAAAAGAAACATAAGTTCCCAATCTGCAGTACAAACACACAATACAATAATAATCTTGCGAAAGACATTTAAATATGTTTTCAAGTAGAAGTGCGATGTTTATCTTTAACAAAATTAATTACTTAGGAATTAAGCTCATATGTTATTAACGCTTCAACGTTACGATGAAATGATCAAGATAATGTCATTTTTTATTTATATTTTGCGACATTTCCAATTCTTCCGTTTAGATATTTTTGTCACTAATTTTTTTTTATTTTATTAATTTTGAGATTTTTTTAATTCAGTATTGTTTTTTGCTTTTGTGAATTGTAATAAATTAGTTTTCTATAATTGTTCCATTTTTGCATAATGTTTGTCACGTAAATAATACATTTTTAAGTTGAAAATTGGAATATTAGAAACATGATATCTCATCAATCATATAAAATAGAACTAATAATATGTGTTTGGCGCAATTAAAAGAAGTAAAACATTTTCTATCTACGTTTGCCAAGTTTGAATTTTAAAGCTAAATTTTAGTTTTTAACACTAGCATTATATACTTTATTTTTTCATTTTCTACATGCACTCTGGCATATCTAGAAATGATATCAAAATTTAAGTTCGATGTCTGATCGTCACTGAAAACCAAGTTTTTAAAGATAAAAAGTTTAAAAGCTGCATAACTTCGTACTTTATAGGTGTCTGGTAATGGCTGTTTTTGCAGTCTAAAGTTCAATACATGTATTCATGACTTGGCAGACTACTAGATACTAAATTTTGTTTTTAAATTTAATTAATTAAGAACATTTCTACGATTTTTGAATACGTTTTACTAAATTCTTAATTTGGCTGTAAAATTATAGTATTATTTTTCCGTCAGAAAAGTTTCGCTTTTCTCCTTGCTGTTATCACCACACAGTAGTTTAATAAAAAATACTTCACTTTATTGGGGCTTAAATAAATGCACAATCTCGGATAGCTTTCTTTCACCCATGTCGCTAGATATGATTACATCAAGGACTTCTACAACACCACCTTCAGAAATCCAAAATTTCAAAAAAATGTATGTAGGTACTACTACATCTTTTTCTTTTTAATTAGTATTCTATTGTATACATACTTAGTATAAATTAGTACAGTAAAATGGTATATTTGTATACATAAGTTTAGATTAATTATTTACACATAGTGGTGTAATAAATTTAATTACTGTAATTTGCTTATACACCGACAACATAGGACATATTATTATATATCACCAAGTTTCTAATCTTGACTCGTTAACATTTTTGTCTGCAAGAATTCAACTGACTTGAAAATCTAAGCTGTAATTTCAAACTTTGAATGTGTTGTGGATAATTTATTATAATAGCTGTTTATTTCACCGCTTAGATATTTAGTATGCTATTCAACGCGTGTGTATTTGTTAAGACGAAGAACAAAAAATAAATTATATAACAACATGTTAAATACAAGCTTTTATCTAACTATGAATAACACCAGCAGTGTGGTATAAGGCGTAAATCGACATGCTACGGAGCGGGAGACCGCGGTTCGATGCTTAGTCGCGCCAACTGCACTGCTGTGATCTAAAGCCCGAGTTTGATCTAAGGGCCATGCATCTGGCAAGATTAGCAACCTACCAGAATATTAATGCAAGTGCCAACAGACCATGAGTGCCAAGTGTAAAAACTTGGTGCGTTAATGGTAAATAAGCAGAACAAAAGTTCTAAAATAAGTTAAAGAAGAAGAAGATGAAAAAAATATTCGATAAAATTAATAATTTTTTGAAGAATATATAACGCTACGAATAAAAGTATAAGTAGCAATCGGTGTAAATTAAGGTAAGAGGAACACATATACACTTAAATAGAGCTCTTGACAAGTAGAAATAACACCGTCGATTTTCGTAGAAATACAATACTACTTATGTCTTTTCTTATCATATTAAAAACAATTTATCAACTATTATGATTAGTGGTTCTATTTCTATTCGGCAAGAGCTTAACATTATTTTTAAGAAGTAAGAACGAGACATAGTATTGCATTTCTATGATGATTGGCGGTTCTATTTCTACTTGACAAGGGCTGCAGTACTATAGTAACTGGAGTACTTGGTGTAGTAACAATTAGTGCAGAAGTATTTGAAGTATCTATGAAATTTAAAATAATATCGAAACTTTTATAAAATTATTAACGTGGTAAATTTAAACTTAGTAGACTTTAAACTTCATATTAACAATTTTATTTTATTTTAATTAATATTACTAAAATACAAGCAGTTAGTTGAAATTTTATTTCCATGTTTGGTTGTGAACTGTAATTTATTTTATTACATAAACTAGTTGATTAATGAAATATATTGCATAAGTGGCTATACAATGTGCATCGTTCTCTACTGCAAAAAGTTGTAATGAAGTAATTCTTTATTATCACAATTATTATCTATTATAGAAATACCTACGTATGCAAAATATAGAAATTTTATTTCTATGATGTAGAACATTTTAATATTTTTGATTTAAAAATAACAATTGTTAATAAAAAGAATAGTATCTATTATAGTAGCAGGTGGATCTTGATTGTTGTTTCTCAACATTAAATTTTTGCTTTGCGGTTGTTTTTACAGCATCCACCACAACTGCTGTAGTACTATCTGTTTGTAATCTTTAATAGCGCGTACTTTTTATTTCAGAATGCTTTGTTAAAATAAGAGCTTATCAAAAATTGTACGTACTATTTTTAATGATTTATATTTCTAGTTCCAGGACAGAAAATTCTTTCATTTTAAAATAATTCAGACGTATTGGTAAATTAATCTATTATAAGCAAATTAAAAATATTTGAAATTTATTAATTTTATCGTTAATCTATTAGAATTATTTTATATATAGGCAAGTAATGGATTTCATTATCATAGTCACGTTGAAACTGTAATTATACTAAAATACACTAAGTACACTACCCTAATTAGTATTAATTAAATATAGCGATAGTTAAATAAATTAATTAAACAATTTTAGTTTTGATAAAACGAAGCGAATCAATACGATGCGAAAATTAACAAAGTCGGTAAGTTGATACAATAATAGAATTGTAATCAAAGTATAACAAACGCTTTATTTAATGTACTAACAATTTATAACTGTACACTTCAGAAAAAATTTCTGACAAAAATAACATACTCAACAATACATTCATTTTAAAATTCAATTAAGACCTCAAAAATAAAGCATGCTTAAATATACGTCAACTGACGAATTTAAAATCATCGTGTTTATAAAATCCCAATAAAAAAAAAAGTTTTAATTTTAATTTATATGTATTATTTTCGGTGTCAAAAATGTTAAATATACGCAATCCAGGAGTTATCGTTATTTTAATTTTGAAAGCACCTTAATCCTATTACATATTCATATTGTTATTAAACATTTTCAAGTTATAAAAGTTTTAAATTCAACAGTTAAAAATGCAAGTAAAATAAGTAAATAGGTACTTAAAAATTTTAACTTTCAAAAAATAATACGATATTTTGCGAACTCGAAGTAATATGTATAAATTAACTTACAAATTTATAAATAGTGTAATAAGTTTTGTTACTAATTTTGAAATACATTTTTCAAATTTTAATTAGCAGTTAAGACAATTACAGGATTAATTTTAAATTGAGTTAATAATTAATTTTATAATTATAAGACTTGAGAATGACTGGAAGATTATCTTAAATTATCTTATGTGCGTACAAGTACACACAAAAAATCCTTAATTAATTTTTGCATAGTAAAAACGAATTCATAAATAATTGAGATACCAACCTCAGCTGTAGCAAATTAAATAACATAAATTAAAATCACATGGTGTATACGATTCATAGTATTATATTGCCGAGATACTAAATTGCAATAAATATAGTTCAAATACTTGAAATAAAAATAACTTGTGATTTTGAACTTGACACTTAATGAAACGATATAATAATAACACGCCGCGCCGTGATCGAAATCGGAAGGAACGTAAGGAACCTCCTGGTGTTATACCCGGACTGCCTGGGATATCCAGCACCGCGACGCTTTGCAGAGACGCTCTGCTTTCGCGCATGCACTAATTCGAGAGTAGATCTGGTTTACATTTTAAAGTTTTGGTTATGCATCCATATTTTGTTAGCTAATAAAACTAGATTAACCCACCAGGTCGTTCGAATTTATTTTATTATTTTTCCTTTAACCATGCTAATATTAGGTACCCATTTAAGCCGAGAATCACAAAATTTATTGAATTCAATTTAATACATGACAGCGTACAAATTTTCAAGTAGATGTCAGCGCAATTATGGATAATCAGATCCAATAGGTGGTATCTAGCAGATGAGGTCGGATCTAGTATAAGATTTGAAAAATATAATTTTAATATTCTTTTACCTTATTTGTATTAGGTTAACCAGAAGCACACATACAGAAGGTATACAATGTTATGCATATTTGTCTCAAAAATGTTAGGAATAGCAGAACTTTTTTAGAAAAAATCGCTATTTTCTACTTTAAAATTTGTTTCTCGGATATAATATAACGGATTCTATTTCTAAATGCAAAGTCACAGAAAAGCTCATCTGTATATATTAACCTGATTTGCATTTTTGTTTTTAGATTAGTTTAGTTTGCATCAATCTAATTTTACAATTTAACCAACATTTAGTAAAATACCATTTATAATAAAAATTTATTGAAGGAGTTTGATTTAACGACAGTGTTTAACATAAATTTTATTTAATTATTTTACGTCAAAATCATAAAATGTATGGCCAATTTTTTTTATGTCTGCTTAATTTAAAAAATTGTGAATCCTCACATTTAAAAAATGTTAATTATAAACTAAAATTAATACAGTTATTAAAATTACTTTAGCAACAATAAAAAAAATAATAAAAAATGACTTTCCATCTGACACTAACTGTAATTGAGTTAAAATTAAAAACAAAGGTACTATATTAACTGTCATGGTTCAAAAAAAAGTATATTTTGTTTTTGAACCAGTTTTTCTTTCTATAAATTAAACATTATAATATGTAAGCATATTATGTTAAAAATATTATCACATGTTAATAACATTTACCATTTTATCATATTATGTATAATATGTAAATCTCCAGTTTAAAGGTAAAACTCACAAAGCGTAATTTTTTTACAATAATAGGTTCTTGACATCAGATGCATCACCGTATGAGAGAAAATGATCACAATAAAATAATCGAAGTGTGCTGGAAAAGTATTTTATGGGTTTTTGATTGTAAAACTGAATTTTAAGCTATAAGCACATCTTAAAAGTCAATGATCTCATAATTTCAGTTATGTCACTCTTGATTTTTACCTTAAAACAAATATGTAGATACGAGTAATATTGAAAATTAATAATCTTCATAATTGACTACTACTGTTCGTAAAAATACATTTTCAACAATTTCTTGCGTTGCAAAATCAACGACTTAATATTAAAAATGATGTAGTGGAGTTAAAAAGTAACAATTTATTGCTGGTTAAATTTACCGGTAGTAATAATTGATACTTAAATTTATTATACAATTCAAACCTAAAAAAATACTATTATATGAATTAGAATATGACAAAAATATTAGCAAGTGACACAACAGTTATTTGTGAAAGTAACAAATATAATTAAAAAACAAATTTAATAATTTTGTAGAAGATTAAATCGAAAGTTAAGAACAGGTATTAGTTTAAAGTTAGAAGTAGATTATAGATTAAATGAAATAAGAAATAGAAATTATAATTAATCCATTGAATCACATTGGATAATTGTAAGAAGGTTTAAAATTTACTTAAAATTGTTAAAGAGACGACGATTATAATATGCAATTTTGCTAAACAGACACAAGTTTATTTGACTTCCATTTTTACAATTTTATTTAAACAAATTTTAAAAACCTTTAACGGCAAATTTTAATAGACTATTAAAAAATCTGCTTAGAAAAGCGTAGTACTGAAATATACACTTTAATAATTACAGAGGTCTGACCAAATGATAGAACATCAAGGTCAGAAAACAAACAAAAATTAGATAAACTTTTAGAAAAACTAAATTAATGGTTAGTTTATGGGCTTCTTAATTATTGAAAACAGCAATCTAAAAATTCTAAGTGGAATGATTATCCGTTTGCCAATTTTAATTAGGGGTTATTAAGAATAAATTTGAATAAAATTGAATACATGAAAGTTGATGTAAATGTATATTAAAAAGTAAAATTTGAATTTTTAAAGGAAAATTTAATATCAAATTTAAGTTTGTATTTTCCAAATACTGTGAATGCCCACACGTAAAAACTTTTCAATTACTTAATGCAAAAAAAAACGTATTCATTTGTTTACAAAAATAGTTTTTCTCTAATCACATTGAAAGCCGTTTGTTTTAATGCTATTATCTGATAATAAAGTTAAATTTTTTTTCTTATAAGAGTATAAAAAACGTATATTACTATGTAACACTTTTAATGCCTGCCTTTCAAGTGTTTTAATGATTTAGGTGTAAAACATACTAGTAATAATAAAATACATATGTTAATAAAACTAAAACAAAGCTATCTTTATAATTATAAGAATACTTTTTTAGTTTTTTAAATCTTTAATTATTATTATATCTTTATTTTTTCAAGTTTCAAATTCAAACAATTTCTTCATATTAGGAGAAAAATAGAAACATACATTTTTCGCGTTATTTAATTCAATTAACGTATAAACTACAATAATTTTAGCCTAGTAAACGTATTTAAAAAATCAACCATTTTATAGAAAAGAAAAAAATAATGAACAAGGTTAGATCAAAACAACAAAACAAACTCATAAAATTATTAAATAAAATTAATATCTACTTAATGAAAGAAGTAACTTTTAGAAATTTGCAGAAATAAATTTAAAGTTTAACCTTCATAATTCTATTTAACAACAATAATTTTTGATTATTTTAGAAATATTTTTTTTTGTTATTATATATAGTCAATACAACTTATAGACTAGTCAAATTAATAATATTAAAGATGATATAAGATACCATATTTAAAATTTATATTAAACAAGTTAACTACTATTATAAATAGAACAATAAATTTAGCACTTAGAATTATACCTAAACATGCATATTTTATTAAATTAATCAAAATTAAAGCCATAAGCTACGCTATACAGCTTTCAATCAAAATCAGTCTTAGAAATCCTGCACAAACTCCTTTACTTATTTAACTTCTACTCTCGTTTTGCTCATTTGGTAGTTTTTTCAAAAAACGCGAAAAACAATGCAGCTCCATAATTATCATACTTGTAGAATAATAATCTTAAAATTACAGAAAATGTAGAAATCTCGAATACTAAAATTTACATTCATTTATTGTACTGTATGTAATTTTCTTTTGTTGCTCTATCGAGAGATATTGCTTTCTTAAAAACATTTTATGTGTTTATATTTACAATGAATTAATAAACTATTTCTAAAAAGTTTAATGTTCAATAAATAATTTAAACAATAATATGTTTAATAAAAACACATGAAGTAATAAAAATATTTAACAGTATAAGTTTGGTATAATAGCAAACTTTTCTTTCTTTACTTAACAGTTAAAATTTATTATTTTAACATTTTGTTTATTTTAGTATAAGTTTGGTTTCAAAGAGATTAATTAAATACTTTTTGCTATTCTCTAGAAGTGTACTTAATTGTTTTATATTGTAACATCTCTAATTAATATTAATTAATAGAATAATATTAGATAGTATATAAGAATAATATACGAATTAGAATAATATGATGTATTGTCGCCAAGACTTTTTAATTAATATTATTATATCAGAAACAAAGAAAATTTACATATTAGGTTGTACAAAACTGTAATGTAACTTTACTTCTGCTTATTTTTAAGTTTAAATATATTTTTTCAGTAACGCTAAAATTTTTATTTATTGTGCTAAATTTTATTTGATAAATTTACTAAAAACTAAATTTTATATGTCACTAAAAATATCATGCGATAATAAAGCAAATATTTGATTTAAAATCAAATTAACTTTTCCTAATTTTTTTACCTGTTCTAATATTGTGTTAGTGAAACAAAATCCTATGAATAAATAACTTTAACTTTGCTAATTAATTTTTCACTTCATTAACTGGAAGTCTCTGCTTGCTTTAGCTAACGATAGGTAACTTTATTCTGAAATTAAAAAGTCACTTAAAAATAGTACGTAAATTTTGTATCCAATGAGTAATATCCATAGGAACATCGATTGAATTCTTTGGTTAGAAATCACTCAATTAAAAATGAAGTATGTGAAGTAAAGAAAATGAAGTAAAATTATGCTTGTCTAGTAGTTGAATTCTTCTTATAGACAATAGAGTTTTTCTCGAAATCAACTAAATTAGATGATCTTTATCTTTGCCATAGCAAAGATATCAACTAAATTGCTTTAAGCTTAAAACAAGCAATTTTTAATAATAGATCGTTGAGCAAAATAAAACGATCTGTACAAAGATCTACATCAAGCTAAATTATAATTTAGTTTTTTTGATTTTGAAAATCTTTCTTTGGAAATTGATTATTTGGGCGGGGGGGAGGGTGCTAAAACAAACTACATTAGCTTAAAAAAATTACTATTGCTACCAATCTACACACTGACGTTGGATGTAAATTTAAAACATATCCAAAGATAAAATTACATATAAATTACTATACGACACTAATAAAACTGTCTTGTTAAAAAATATATTATGATATTTAATTATAACAATAATTATAACAAGAGAACATTAACTACAGTAACAGAAATAACAAATAATAGTATTTTTAGTTTCGTTGAGCAGCGACATTATAAAAAGCGTTATAAAAAGCAATGTTATCAACACTTTTTACTAAAGTAATTTATAATATATTTAATTTTAATTTGTTATACTGAATAATCGTTTGAGGGACCGAAACAAATCTATTTCCAATAATTATCGGTGTATAATTGAATAATTTTGTTAATTTTTAGTTAAAAATGGTGATGATAACATGTTTAGTTTTATTATTTTTATGGAAAATTTGTTCAAAATTGCATAAAATTGCTTTTAACTTTATATTAATTTTTAATTTAATTTTTAAATTTAAATGTCTATATATTTTAATATATTATGAAAACTTTAAACACAGAACCCGAAATCTATTGAGATTTATTCAGTTTAAAACTTTAAAATCGCTCTACTGCACAATTTAGTATTTGTGACATTTGTCGTTTTACCCCTGACTCTTCATTTGCACGCTGCAAATACTACTTGAGTAATTTACTGCACAACTTTTAAAGTAATCTAAAAGCAAGAGAATGGCAGTGTCAATTACAGATAATTATTTATTTTATATATCAATATAGCAATATTTTTCATAATTAATAGCAATTCTAAGAATAATAAAAAACTTAGTTGTACTCCTCCAATCTTTCAGAAAAAAATGTTTATATGTGATAGAGCAGTACACGTCATAGATACAAATTTGATAACGTCTATTATCACTACCACCATAAAAATTAAATTTCATTGTATCATATGAGGGGGTTCATTGCCACTTCATTGCCAGTCCACTTTTGGTTGCTGCTAAATTTGCTATAAAACGTAAAAAGTCGTTGCTGAAAAACTCAAAACTATTTTAATCCACATGTTTTATTCAATCAAACTCATCAATTCCAGAATATCACAGCAAAACTAGTTAAGTGCAAATTTCAAATTTGAATAATATGAAAAATATGGCAATATCAACCGTAAAAACAACCAAGAATAGAAAATTTGGTATGTCTCTACATAAATAATTATCTATGTGCTCTAAACTATTTGGCCAACTAAGCCAAGTTATATGTATATTCACAAAATTAATTAATAAATAGATAACAACTTCAGTTAATATAATTAAAATAGTGCATCGATGATAATAAATGCCGAATAAGAAAATCATATTATTGTTATACTTAAATGCATAGATGCATTGTTTTAATTATATATTATATAATGTGTAATTAAACAATATAATTTAATAGTAAATAAACAAACTAAACAAATAATTAAAATAATGAATTTTAATTGTTAAGTAAAAAATACATACTTACATAGAAAAATAATATTTAAAAATCAATAAAAACAACAAATTAACATTTAACAGGTTTGGACTAAGATCATTTTTTAGGTTAATATTCTATTATAATGTAATAGTATATAATTATCTTTAAGTGTAGCATTTAGTTTACGTAATTAGTAGATTTTATTTTAAGTGAATTATAATATTAAACAATTTTAAATAAATGAATAAATAAACCGTTGCATCATTTTATAACATCAATGATGTTAAGTTAAAAAAGCAAACAAAACTAGCTAAACAGTTTTTTCTCTCTCCTGTAAAATCTACTAAAGTGGACTTAACGTATTTTGCAATGACCCCCCCCCCTCCTATATATGCTAAGTACAATATATTGTATAGTGATTTTACTAATTTTGTAATTTCGTTTACGTCAACTTCTATTTACAGTATTGCAAATTTTGATAACAGTTCAATATGTTAAACAATATGTTTAAAATTTTGACAACTTTGTACTAATATGGCGTTATCAATATTAAAATATTATTTTCTAAAAGTAATTAATCTACAAAGAGAATAAACATTATTAAAAATTCGTTGCTAAATATGTAGTTAAAAAAACTGATGTTACTATATCAAAAACTGTACAATTTTTATTCATAAATGTCACTTAAAAATGCTTCACTGCTAATTTAATTAATTTGTGTGATTTAAAGAAATATAATATTTTTGCAATAAAAACAAATAATTCTGCTACTAATTACTATGCTATAAATAGTGAATTATTTTATTTATAGAAAATATGTCTGATTTTTTGTAGCAAGTTTGTAGGATTCACATATGAATAGTGTGTAGCGGAGGAAGTACAGACAAAAGTGAAACATTAGCTTTCATTAAAACAATATTATATTTTTTTTTTAATATTTATTATATTTTTTGCATACGGTAAAAAAGTTTTTTCTAAAACAAAAGTCGAAAAAATAAAGATACATTAAATATAATTACACAATACACTTGAATACATAAAAATATTAATGTAAAAGAGAAGAGTACGTAACCTACATAATATGTATGTCTATTTGTGTATATTTTGTCAAAATATCTTATAATAATGAAAAATATTTTATTATGTGTAGAATTCCCTTGTCGGCACTAAATTATTAAACAATATTTTTTTACATATACATAAATGTACCTATACTATTCCCATCAATGTATTAAAGTATTTTTTAATATTATGAAAGTAATAGAATTTCAAATTTTTTAAACGCGTATTCGGCACAACAAAAATGTCACAAATTTTAGCAATTTACTAATGCATTTTATTTTAAGTTATTTTTAAAATACTTGCGCTTTGCTAAAAATGTCAATTTAATGCATTTTTGAAATGCTAAACCTACTTTAATATTTAAAATCGATAAGAAGATAATACACACTTCATTGAACTTTAATATTTAAACATAAAATTTTATTGACCGTCATTGTCTTTAACCTTTTTATCGGTATAACTTGGTAAAACTAGTAGTTTTTATTACTTTTGTTAATTAATAAGCATTAGAATATTCGTAAAATCAATTTCCTCCTTAAAATTTAAAGATTCACTTTTAAATCAATTAATAAAAAAATATAAATATGGTATTCTAAAAGTTAAATCCCAAATTGATTTAGGTATTAAAGTTTTGAAAATTTCATCAAATCATTTTAACTGAACAAAAACAACCTTTTGTACTATTTATTTATTCAATTTTATTTTATTACGTTGAAATAATTTAAGAATATAATCCTGCACTAGATTATTTTCTAATTCCAAAAATAATATGCTGTATCTGCCTAACCAACTTTTTCTGTACATATTAAAAGGAGGATGCGTGAATAAGATATTTGATGACAGCTTGTCAGGGAGTGACAGAAAAATTTCATCAGTAAATGTTACGTTATACACATTTTCTTGTTATGTTTACGCATTTGTGCAAAAAATATTTACATCAATTTTATTACTTTTGATTTAGTACGTTTTATATACATAATACAGCGTGATAAATATGTACAATTAAAACGAAAATGCAGAAGTAGAAGAATAAATATTCCAAACAAAGTTTTCTAAAGTTTAAAATTTTAAAGTATCCAGTAATTTTAAAACTTAAACTAAAGCTTAGTGAATAACAGTTTAGTTTGAGATTTGAATTACTGAACTAGCCAATATATCAGATCTAGATTACTAAAATAGCCCACTGATATATTACGTATGTAGAAGAGAAGGTTTTCAACCGTCAGATCAACTTTTCTCTCTGATCTGTTTAAAAACAATATTTCAAATTTTTCGTTGACAATATAAAATTACAGCATACCAAAGTAAAATTGAAATTTTACTAAAAGTAAAACCATTATTGTAGAAATTTTTTTACTCTGCCTAAAAGATTTGTATAGATTTTGCTCTATCTCGCTTAAGATATTAAAGAAAAGAATAAAAAGTCATTTTTTCTTGTACTATCATTGTTAGTAACTTTTTACACAATAAGTACGGTGCACTAAAACAATTGTATTTTGTATTATGACAACATGTAGGAAATTATTCTCGAAGATCATACCCACCTTAATACAATTTTAACCTTCTCAAAAAATACGTATATTTGATCATATTATTTATAATATCAATATAATCATATATTTCTGAACAAGAGTCCCCCAAATATAAGGTCTATTTCTGCCAATCTCAAAAGTTTGTTAATTTACTTCGATTATAAATTTAAATACTCAACAGAGAAATAGTATGTTATTTTATTAGAAACTAATATTGGACTTTTTGTAGAGAATTTTTAACATTAACATGCTAGTACAGTGCAGTGTAAGCACAAATAAAATATGTTTTATTATTAAGTAAATATTAAATTAAATTAACTTTGACAATCGATTGGTATACATTAAACTTTTTATGTTAGAACAATTATTATTTAATGCTTAACGAGTACACAAGAATACTGTTGTAGTACATCTTATGTACGTGTACGTTAAGTTGTTATTATTATTATTCATTTATTTACGGAATATACAATAATATGATAACAAATATCAAGTAACAAAACCACATTTTCCTACGATTACATGCCTAAAAGAGGCCTTAGGTAATGCTTGAACCGCGTCATAGACTTATCAAAAAAGTCAATGTTGAGCTTGTTGGCAGAATTTTGTAGTCTTGTAGCTGGCGAGTGCATCCCATATGTCGTCTTGTGAAAATTAGTCAAGAAAAGATTCGGGTTACGAACCACATGGGGGTGAGTCCAAAGATTAAACTTGACCAATAAATCCGGGCAATCTAATGTGTAATTTAAAATTTTGAACATAAAACATATATCCATGTACTTTCTCCTGTTGGTCAATCTAGATAAACCCAGATATCCTAGTAGCATATCGTAATTGACATCAAAGCATATGTGAAATTTAAAGCATACGAATTTTACGAATTTTCTTTGAAGCTTTTCTAAACCATCAATGTATGTCGAGTGGTGTGGATTCCAAACAGTTGAGCAGTATTCGATATGCGATCTAACATGGGTAGCAAATAATAAGTTTAAGGTTCTCAAGTTGGAAAACTCATGTTGTGTATGTCTAAGGATAAAACCCAACATTCTGTTACCCTTAGAGATAATGTCATTTAAGTGAGAAGTGAAACTAAAATTGGACTCCACCGTTACGCCAAAATCTTTGAAACTTGAAACATGTTCTAGCGCATTATCTAACAATCTGTACGAGTTCTTTAAATGGCTTGTTTTCCGTGAAGCTTACATTTAGTAATATTTAGTTCGATGAAGTTGGCTGTGCACTATGATTTAAATCTGAGCAGATCCTGGCAAATTAACTCGTATTCGTGAATGAAATTTGCAGTCTTGAATATTTTTAAGTTATCTGCATATAACAAAAATTTGCAGTGTAAGAAAACCGATTTAATGTCGTTGATGTATAAAATAAAAAACAACGGACCGAAATGAGAACCTTGAGGGATTCCAGATTTGACCTTTATGTTGTGCGAATACGAATTTGCAATTTTGATCCTTTGGCGTCGATCGGACAAGTATGAGGCAATCCAATTCAGCAACTTAACTCCAATTCCAAGTTTATCCAACTTCGATATTAATCGTTTAATATGTACACGATCGAAGGCCTTAGTGAAATCGGTGTAAATAGAGTCAACACTCCCGCTGCGTTCCAGGTTATCGATGACATATTCCGAAAACGCACATAAATTCGTAGCGGTTGATCGGTGTTTGACGAAGCCGTGTTGTTCGTCAATAATAATGCTTTTGACCGCCCAATAAAGTTTATCTGTGACAATCTGTTCAAACAGTTTGGGAATCACCGATAGTATGCTAATCGGTCTATAATTTCCAACATAAGAGCGATCCTTCTCTTTGAATATGGGTGTGATGGATAAAACCTTTCAAACACTAGGAAAGCAACAAGTCTGTAGAGATTTATTGAACAGCAATGTTAGAGGTTTTACAAGGCTTTCACCGCAATTTTTAACAAATGTTGCAGGGATGCCGTCCGAGCATGGGTTTGAGGACGCTTTAAGTAAACCCAGTTTATCAATTACTTCCTGTTCGGTGATGACGATATCCATTAAATTAATACAACCCTCTATTTGAGAGTCCCATGTGGTGCTAGCGGCATTTTCCGGATGGTCACAGTACGCATTCTCGAAGGAGTCTGCAAAAAGATTGGCTATGCCGTTGATATCATCGCAGTTGTTTGTAGCATCGTGCATTTTTGAAGAAATTTCATGATTGTGTAATTCCGACTTTGATTTTACGATTGTCCAGAATTGCTCTGAGGAATTGTTTAGAATATTATGCTCGACATCAATTATGTGGTTCCTTCTATCGTGTTCAATAGCAAGCTTGCAATGTTTCCTTGCTTCCGTAAAGTTTAAATAATTATCTATATTTGGAGAGTTTGGAGAGTGGCAAATGAACAACATCAGATGATATAGATGCTATACCGGATGGAATTAATATAGGAAATTCTTTACTTTTTATTTTCTACTACGATTAATATTTATTAATATTTTTCCGCGTTTAAAGATATTTTTCGATTGATATACTTTATGATAATAATAAGTTTATAATGGGAAGCAAGAATTTGATGTGAGGCCGCACACCCGGTATATGATTATTTCTAATATCCAGGGCCGGTTGTACAAACTTTGCTTAAACTCCAGTTTAAATGAACTGCAGTTCAACCCTGAACTAAGTTCACAGTTTTTTGAGTTGTACAAAAGAGGTTCAGATGGCGTTTAGTTAAACGCAGTTTACACGACATTTAGGTGTAGTGGTACTCCTGTTTTGTTCTCAATACTTCTAAATGGCTTTTCAATATTTCTAAAATTCATTATCAAGTATCATCAAGTGACAGGTTATCAAGTTTTAAATATTTTGGAATCGCAATGAATAATAAAAATGAATAAAGCGAAGAGATAAATAAAAAAGTTCAATCATCCAATAAGGCATATTATGCTAACAAACATCTTTTGAGTAAAAGTAACAAATAATTTTTAAAACCAAGATAAGGATATACAAGAAATTAGAATAAGAACCAACGTAGAGCTGAATGAAATAATGCAGACAAAAATGTGGTAAGAAATATTAAAGCTTAGAGAATGAAATGGATGGGGCATGTGATGAGAAAGGACGAGAAGGAAACTATAAGAAGAGTAATCGAATGGAAACCAATAAATGAAAGAAAGAGAAGAAGACCCAGAGTGAGATGGTGGAATGAAGTGAGTGAAGAACTGATGGAAATAGGCATCCAGAACTAAAGATTTAAGTGTCAGAATAGGAGCGCATGGAAAAAGATAACTGAAGAAGCAAAGACATATAGAAGATTGTAGCGAGCAGAAACAATGAGGGGTGAATCACTTCAAATTTTGAATCTGAAGTATTTCATAAGAAGTACGGTGATATTCCGTCATGAACGACAACCATTTTCATTCATTCATTTCTGTATTTATTATGTATTTGTATTTTATTTGAATTAAAACGAATTAATTCTACAAAATCTTCGTCGTCTGTTAATTTCTTTAAATTATTTCTTAATGACATTACTATTGATAATGGATTATTATTACAGAATAGAAAATAGCAATGATAATAAAAAAAAAGTAATATGATAATAACACGAGTGTAAAACACATCTGGTTTAAGTACGCACTTATTTAAGGTTTATTACGATGCGAGTATATTATTTTAATTGGACAAAGTTTACTAAATTTTTGTCAGAGTTGTGATGTCTACTATGGTCATATCTAGTATTATCCCACAGAACAAAAGTTTGAACCGTGAGCAATAAAATTAGCCCGCGTCGGCCCAAAAAATTTTCTTATTTAAAAATTCACAAAAAGTTGAATATACGCAAAATTGTTTTATCGCGGATAAGAACTTTTATTACCACTTAAACTGTACTACAACTCTGGTTAATGATTAGATTTGCGGTAGAATTCTAAATGATTGAGCATCCGCAGACTCAGTCTCTCGCGAATTTTCTTTATAATATGTAACTTGGAGAAAGTTTTAAGGTGATTGATTTCTGGATGGTAGTGCGTGCATTTTCTATGAAAGTAAATGACAATCAATATATCAAATCCACTTTAAAATCTTAAAAAGTGTCGAATGTATCCCACTTCAATAAATTGTCAACAGTCAAAAATTGTATTTGCTTATGCATATAAATATAAATTTCTTTGTTACTAAACAATTTAATAGTGTATTGTTTCATTAGGAGAAAAAGTTACTTTTACCTTATTTATTGAATGAAGTAAAATTAACTTTGGCTGACTTTGAAGGAAAACAATATGCGTGTTATTGTTTTAAATTAATTATATTCTTATATTATAATTACTAAACATGAAGACAAAATTTTTCGAGTACGATTGCTTATATTACGTTATATTTTTAATTTATCAAGTAAACATTAACAAACTTGTTTTTAAATGTTAATAATACATATGTAAATACATATCATGGAATAAGTTATACGGAGTATACTTATTCGGGACTTTATACTTCCATTGTAGAACTGGTCCTAAATGTGATCATTGTAAGTGTTGCTTAATACGCATTCTTGCACGCCTGCATGCGCATTCTTGTCCACTACATAGTGCAAGAGTGCGCAATCGAATGCCTTGCAATTTTTTTAATTTATTTCTTTACCGTCTGTTGTTCGTTAATTTTTTAATAGTTTTGCTGTAGCCAGATACCTAAGAAGTTAATATATGATAATAACTTTTACTTGATGTATTTTACTTTATTTCTATTACATCAAATCGTGAAAGTGCGCACTCCTACACACCTCTACCCTATACATATGTAAATACATATCTATAAATTCAACAGCAGTTTAGTTAGATGTTATATTTTGCATTGTTTAACAAACGCTTATCTAATGGACCTTAATAGAAAGTTTTAACTGATTATTCACAAGGTTATCTAGCAAAGCTTACTTGAATCATAATAAAACAAACAAACAAAATAAAACAAACTCTGCATGCTATTCCTTGCCGAGTAGATTCCAATTGCTGCCATAATAATGATATCTTTTATAATAAGTAAATTAGTTGCCCTAGTTATGGTAGTAGATTCTGAAATTTTCTCACTGAAATCTCACAGAGATGCCGCTAAATTTTCGCAACAAAAAAATTTTTATAAAATATTTTAATTTTATTGAACTAATTGGAAGATTGCAATAGTTTTTTATTTTTATTACCCTGTGTTAAGAATTGCTCTAAGATAAAAGTGCAAGCGCCCTACAAACTTATAGGATTGAAGAGGTAGCGACCGCGATCCTAAATTTGATACTTCACATTAAGAATGTATGACGAGCATGACAACAATTTTTAATTTAAGACCTCAAAACTTTTTTACATATAGATTTTTACTCAATGAATTTACTGTAAAAATTTTAGCATAGGTAACCGATCATATTTAAAAAAAAAAAATTTTTGAAAATCGACATAAAATACATTGTTCTTATGGAGAAATGGGTAGTTGTGATGATAAATCAACAAATATCAGTATGTTAAAATATCTTAAGTTTAAAAAAAACTATAAATAAGAAAGATGATACTTGCAGTAATTTGTCAGTATATTAAAAATACTATGCATCGGTTCATCCCAAAAAGAAAAATTGAAATGAAATTCAAATTATTTTATTTTACAAATTTTTTCTTGCCGTAATATGACACTTGGCAACGTTTCACTGTTGTTCACTATTACGAGCGCCACAACGAACTAGCGGTAGTAATAGTAAATACAGATGTAAATATAACCTTATTTGTGTATTTAAAAACAGATATAAAAGCAGCAGACTTTAGAATTTTTATATTAAATAAACCGCATTTCAATAAATGAAAATTAAAAAAATAGCATGCATAAAACTTTCAAATGTCAGATGTCACCAACAAGGAATTAATCAAAAAAACTGTGTTGCCAAATGTAAATTACACGTCACGTGGTTAGTTTTGTCACCTCACCCGCAACAATACTAGCCTATCCCCGCTCATCAAAATTCGCTATTCCCCCACGCCCTCGCTCATACATCCTTAAGTCTTGTTTTATATATTTTTGTTTTTTGTTGTAAATAAAATAACTTACTATAAATTAATTACTTCAACTTTTTTAGAAATTGAATTTCAAATCAATAAGAAACCAATAACCAACACTGTTGAAATCTAATAAGATCGAAATAGTCTAAAGGCCGGTTGTACCTACCTCGTTTAAAAGTCGTTCAAGGTTAACTTCAGTTCAACGCAAAAAACGCAGTTCAAATGGTCGTTCATGAATACCAGGTAGAACGGCCGTTCAAGAGAATTGAACTAGGTTCAAACAATGTCAAGTATACGCAAATGCTATAAAATAATGACAATTTAGACTTAAAGTATGTGCACAAACTTTTTTAAACGAATTAACGAACGACAAAGATTTTGTAGAATTAATTCGTTTTAATTCAAATAAAATACAAATTAATACATTTATATAGGGTGTATTTTTAGGGGCATGAAAACTTCAAATTGAAATAAAACATTAAAAAATAGACGGAACATCTTTTTATTATTTTTTATGATAGTACATTTAATACCATTTATGATTTAAAAATGATTTCCGGCATGTAACCACCACGAGTAATCGTTACGAAGCGCATCCGATCGGTCAAAATTTTGATCTCATTTTCTATAATTTTTGGTTTTATTTTATAAATAGTTTGTTGAATATTGACCTCCAATACTTCTAGAGGTTTTGGTTTGTTAGGTAAAATCACGGATTTAACATACATACCCCTAATAGTCTAAGAGCCCGTGGCTGCCAGACTTTCGTTATTTTATAAAAGCTGAAAGTTTCTCAGGGCATGCTTTCAACACAGGTAGGAACGATGGCCAACTATGTACTTTGAGTCATCGTGGCTTTGGAAGGTAACAAGTAGCAAAGGTGAATAAAATACCGACTTAATTTCGTCAAATCATAAAGCGTAATTTTCTTATATTTTTCTTCGGAATAATATTAGAAATCATTTCATCCATTGCCAGACACTTAACATCGTAGCAACCCTTTGCTAGACACCCTTAAACTTCAATAAATTGTAACTGTACTTACGTTATAGTATAAAAGCTGAATTTTATCCATGTTACTTGGGTAACTATTAGAAGATGTTTCCTCAGTAGCCAGACAGTTTCGACAGTTTTAGCTCCTAGCCAGACAAAAATATGATAGCTATAAGTGCGAGCGCGAAGTAATATTCTGTCGTGTTCCAAAATAATTCGGACCCACCCTATGCATTTTTGTAAAATTATTGTATTAATTATTAAGTTGTAACATTGTGGAATTTGCTAGGTGGGGACCGATCACTTTGATACGAGGCCTTTTGCCAAAAATGGTCGGCATGATGGACGCATTAATTTATATGTCCGAATAATTTTTGATAAGTTTGTAATTTTTGGAATACTAGTAAAAGTTTTTGAAGATAAAATGTTTTATTGAAGTTATTACATTGAATTAAATTGAGTTTGAAGAAAGATTTTAGTGGTTTTGAAAATAAAATTTAAACAGAAAAGATTTAAAGATAAAAGGATAAAAGGTGGAATTGGATTGGATCAACAATTACAATTGAAATAATTAAGAAAGTTGTATAATTGTAAAATTAAAAATTTATTCAAGGAACTACAAAATTTGGTTGATAAGCCGGAATGCGATATGGGTATCGTATAAAATTTTGCGTTGCCATTTTTAAAATTACTTATATTAATAACGAAAGTAAAATTTAACAAATATTTTAGATTGGAAATTATAGAAAGTAAATAATTAAATATTAAATACAGCCGGGTGCAGTACACTTCAATACATTCGAGTAGGTGCGAGTTAGATAGTGATAGGTCTTTTCCGACCTTCACTGCGCATGTTCAGATTATGTAAAAAAAAAACGTGTTAAGCATGTGTTGATATATCACAGCATTTACCGTAACGAAAGCTCCTACCTCATTTCAAAATAAATATGGACCGATGATGCCGTTGGCATCTATTCTACACCAATCAATTTTAAGGGATGCAATGGAGGAGTCTCAAAATAATGTCCCAGATTGGTTTTACTCTATACGGCAATATATTGAGCTTAATCAGAAGGTTGATTATATCGACCATAAAATTGGGAAAGTGCTCTATAAGTTTTGCGAACGGAACTTTGATTTTGAAAGCAAACCACAATTTAAAGAAGGTAAGGCTTTAAAGAACTCAACGCGTTCTTCTTTCATGACTAAATGGTAAACTTTTCTAAACATAAATGACAAAAAACTGTCACCACTACAAACTTCGTTCAATTGTTATCACTATTGAAAGATCTCATGGAGTTAAAAAACACCCTATATATACATAAATGAATGAATGAGAATAGTTGTCATTCCTGACAGAATATCACCGTACTTCTTATAAAGTACTTCAGATTCAAAAATTGAGATGAATCATTCCTATTGTTTCTGCTCGCTACAATCTGTTTTGTGTCTTTGCTTCTTCAGTTATCTTTTTCTATGCGCTCCTGTTCTAACACTTAAATCTCTAGTTCTGGAGATGCCTTATTAGCTGATTAAATGTTTTCATTTATCTCCTCACTTTGTTCGTTTTTATTATTCATCACGATTCCATAAGATATTTAAAACTTTCTACCTCTTCGAAGCTGTGTTTCTCTCTAGTCAACGGATGCTTCTTTCTTGGCGGCCCATTACAAACCATATACTTGGTCTTCTTTTCATTAATTACTAGATAAAACTGGTATGCTTGTATGTTCAGCTTTTGACACTTGATAATGCATTTTAGAAGTATTGAAAATAAAACAGGAGTACCACTATACCTGAATGTCGTGTAAACTGCGTTTAACAAAACGCCACCTGAACCTCTTTTGTACAACCCAAAAAACTGTGAGCTTAGTTCAAGGTTGAACTGCAGTTCTATTAAACTGACGTTCAAGAAAAGTTGGTACAACTGGCTCTATATGGCTTAATAAATTGTTATATTATTTTTGTCAAATACGTTTCATCTGTCACATCTTTGATTGTTTTTTTTCAAGGAAAAAAAGGAAAAGATATGAGTGTCGTTTTTTTTTAATGACTTTAGGGTGCCGCCAGATGAATACATTTGAGAACCACTGGTCTAGACCGTTAGTTCTTAAGGTTTAATTTCAAATTGAATTAATTATTTATATATAGTATCTGCATACTTAAGAGTCACGTATGTTTATTTTTCTGAATAGTGTGTCTGGAGATGGCAGCATGTAACCAAACCGTATGAAAGCAACTCTTTTAGTAGTAAAGTACATTGTTGAAATTTCTTGCTTGTAGTAGTATACATTATTATGCAATCTATCTACTTTAAGCTGTAATTTTTACAGCTGTCAATAATGTTCATACATATTAAGTATATTCCTAACTACTTACTACCTAAAGTGAAGTATTACGTAAAGTATTTCTCATTTAAATTTCTATTAACATTGATATGAGTGTACAATAGTTACCGGTATAATGTACATTTTCTTTAACATATATAGCAAATCCTCATTTTACCCTAAGGCGTTCAGTTAGTTTGTTCTTGTTACTTCGCTTGATTGAGACGCAGCAGGATTTTGATCTATCCATAGACGTTTCACTTGAATCTCTTCAAGTTGTTGCTCTTTATACCAGCACCTGCCTTATGTTTTCGTTTCATGCTCTAGATGATCTAACCCTAGATGATAATAACAATAATAAGCTTTATTATCGCTGAAAATTCTTAAACAATATATAAATAAACATAACAGCAATAATTACTATAGACACACAACTAATATTTAAAATTATTAAAATTTTTTATTTAAAATATTTAAAATTTTAAATTAATGGCATTTTGTAAATATAACCTACTTTTGATTAGGAAAATTACAAACTTATAATTTACTCTGAGATTTATACAGCCATATTTTATATAGTATTTCAAAGAACTTTTTTAAGAAACTTAATTTTATTAAGCATTTGACAGCTATGTTCAGTGCAACAGCTGACGTGGAATTCAAACCCATGACTATGTAGTGCATATTCGTAATCAGTCTACAATATCACTCTGCTGGGCTATAAAATGCATAATTTTCTAGCTATTTCAAAAATTCTAATGTAAGAAAGTAAAAACTAATTTTAATGTTGAAAGAATGGTTATTAATTTAAAATACCTAAGACCATACAATCTGAAAAACTATGTGAGATATATTATATAGTAAATATAGTAAAGATTATGGTTAGTTCAACAGAAACGATAAAAAATGTATAAATTACAATTAAATTACTACAACATAAAGATACAGAATAATAAATCTGGTCAAAGTTTTAGTAAGTTTTATCAAAACGACAGTGTGAAACGGAAAAATCGCCAGAAGTTGTAAATTGCTGAATCATTAAATGTAGTTTATTTCTTTTGCTGATATCGATATATATTTTTTATCATTAAAATATGTTTCCTATAATATAATAAATGTAAATTGTTTAATCTGTTTATTAAATTTATTAATTTATTAATTAATAATTGATTGAAATAGGAAAGATTGTTATTATTTAAAACTTTATAATTAATATTTAATTAAACTTTTATAATTAAAATTTATAATAGATATCTATTATATTTTATATACGTGCATATATGATACAAACACATATTATAAATTATATGTTTTATGTTATTCTTGAAAATTCCTTGAAAATGCATAAGTATGTTTGGATTGAAATCGACAGTAAAAATTTGTTTAAATAGGGTCTTCTGGTAAAATAGATTTATACGTACACGTTTATAATAAAAATGGTTATCGGCGTACCTTTTCAAGTTTGAAATACATAAGTAGAATTATTAGATAGCAAAACCAATCATTATTTTGATAATAAAAGAAATTTTAATTTTCAGTATTATTAAATAAATTGATGTTAAATTTGGTTAATTTAATAACTTTTTTATAGCAGTGAGATTTGTTCGACTGAAACAATTATTCAAGTGATACTTTCAACGCAAAAGTAGATAAAGTAGCATTATAACAGCAAGGGTAGATAAAATACTTTAGTTTTACTAAAATTACTATTAAAATTGCAAAATATCTTTGATTCATATTGTAAAATTAAAACGGTCAAATTATAATTAAATTCATAATTAGGATTTATTATATCTTTTTTCTTTAACATTATATATTACAGCCAAAAATTGAATTTTATAAATTACTCGCTAATAAAATTTATTGAATAAATTAAAAGGTTTTAAATAAACAAGTTAATTAAACATTAATAACATTTAGTATTTATTATTGAGCCTTCAGCAAAGGTTATCGCTTTCATCAAAATTTATTTATACATAATATATTTAATTAAGTTTATTTTAGTATTATACTTTTTAGTTTATTATATTTCACAAGTTAATAATTTTTATGTTAAAATTTATTTATTGATTCGCAAAATAATAAATAACTATTTCGATTTTACATTAGGTAGATACAGAGAGAAGAAATTTTGACATTTAAATAAGGAAACTCAATAATTAGAAAAATAAATTCAGAAAATAAGATGAATACATTTTCATTGTATTGTTTTCGGGACCCGATGAACTTATTGGCTATATGGAGGTACCACGTGTTACCGTTTATCTCCTTCAACTCATGTGGGCAGCGGGCGTTGGAGTTTATTGAGGTATCTTTCCTCTTTTTTAAAGCGCTAGGCTTGATCTGGCTGGGTTATTGGTCCCTGGGGATATTTTCCTTGATTTTTCGATGTCCAGATGTTTGCGGGGAGCTCCTGTGGCGTGGTTTGGGGTCAGAGGCGGCGGCGAGGAGTGCGTGTTTTTGGTCCGTGGTGTGAACTTGTCTCTTGGTTTCTGCGGGCGGAGCGAGTGTGCGATTCGTAGATTTGGGTCCCTAGTATTTGACGAACTTGGTCCCTTGGTGTCGATGGGGCGGGGCGATTTTCGGAACCCATTTAATTGTGAAAACTATATAATAATATAACAAACAGTTTGTTCTTTTTAGTAATTTGTATGTATATAATTATTTTGAATATTTTTATTCATTAATATTATTTTTCGCATTTTGGCCGGTAATGTGCTGGTTTACTAAATTCAAAATCATTTATTAAAGTGGCACTTTACCACTAGAAATGTCACTTTACTATACTAATTATACACTGACCAAAATTGATATAAGTTCACTCTTAAATTGTAACCTTTTTGTAATATATTTATTGTAGCCCACCGACTATTTGATAACAAGTAATATACAAAAGGCAATATGTATTCTCGTTTTTCAAGTAAAAATTCTTATCGAAAACTTTTCTACCTGTAATTAAGAAAAAATGTACAAAAATTAAGCAAAATTGCTACAAGTTTAGTCAATTTTTTTAATTGATATTCTAAACAAAATTCAAAAAATAATTAATTAATTATGAGTGTCGCCTCCTTTATTCTTAATTCTTTCAAAAATTCTAATTTTTATACTTAAAATTAAATGTTGAGTTGCTGTTAACAGAATTTTAGCCTACGCAAGTTTGATGGCGTGTTTTAAGCTTCCAACATCAGCGTACTGCTTGGAATTTTGATATACCTTACAAGCAAGTATTTCCCACAAATTCTCGATTGGATTAAAATTCGGAAAGCGTACTGGCCAATTCATAAGTATTATATTTTTCTGCTTAAACCAGTATTTTGTTGTTTTTGTTACATGAACGGATGCGTTATCTTGCTGAAATATGTAATTTTCGTTATTCCTTTCCTCCCCAAAGCTAATCAACACATTTCCAGTAAGTCTATATATTTTTTGCTTGTCATTCGTGTACCTATCTAACAAATTAGAGTCTTCCCAAAGAAGGAAAACTCAGCCCAAATTATTAGCGTACTACTTCCGAAGTTCCTGCTCATTGAAATGCTTTGAACTTTTTTTAAATCATTCCAACCAAACTTATAACCATCCCACCCATCTAAATTAAATTTTTTTTCATCAGAAAAAATACCGTTTAGCCATTCCATGTTCCATATCATGTGATCCTAAGCAAATTGCAAATTGCTTTTTAGTTTAAGGAAGTTTTTTAACATTTTTCACTATTTCAATTGCATAATCTTTACAAAAATTTATTAAACACGTCTGCACTTACAGAAAGTTCCAGATTACTCTCAATTTGAGTTGCAGAAGCTGATTATTTTGCAGCAACTCGTAAAATGGAACCACGTTGCCGGTCAGTTAGCTTCTTGTTTCCTTCTTTGAAGCAATTTTTTCCGTAGAAATCACCTAATTTATGAAAGTTGTTAACCACGCATAGCAATCTACAAATTTTTATTGCAAAACAGCGATGCGATAAACTAATTTCTTTTAAAGCAAGAATTCTTCTTTTTTCTTCCGAAGTCTAATACTTTCCTTTTGGCATTATAATAATTATGGGCAAAATTATACTTGAAAGTAGTAATAGTGACTCAATTTTGTTCATTTGTTAATTAACTGTGAATTGTTATTGTAATAAGCTCTAAGCTTGAATGATAATGGAGTGAACTTATAGCAAAATCGCAGTATTTATATCAAATTTTAGAGTAATACCAGATTTAAGTTACTATAGTTAGAAGAAGTGTTAGTTTTTACCATAATCTTGATAGTTAGGCAGTGTCTCATTACTGGTTGAAAGAATTAATCAAATAGAGTGCAATAGACGTAATTTTCAGTTTAAATATTAAGTGAACTTAAATCAATTTCGGCCAGTGTAGTAATGTCAGTGTCAATAAAAAGCAGTTTGTCAGAAGATTGTTTATTTAAATATTGGAAACATTGTTATATAATTATGTATATTAAAAATACAATTATTATTGTAAAACTTGAAAACTTAGCAATCTCACTTTTATCATTAATCTTATGTAATTTACACAAAATTTGAATCAAAAAATGAAAATTGTTAATTGTTATGTAAATAAATAAAGCCGTGTCTGGTTACTAGATTACGGAAATTCTACACAGATACCAGAAACTCTTTGAATTACTAATAACTCAAAAACGGCGCTAGATATCGAAAAACTGAGCAAAAAATTCGACTCCCTTGCATCGTACACAGCCTTCGTGAATTATCGGTAGAAAGGCATACACAAAAATTTAGACCGATCGCGCGCAAAAAAAATTACTCATAAACGTCTAAATTCATATTTTAGGTTAGATTTTCACAAAATACGAAAAAATTGTATAAAGAAACCTCGTAAGAAAAGAAGTTTTATTAAACTCATATAGCTTTTAAGGTACTTGCTCGCTGTGCTCGCTCAAACTACCAAAGCTATATTCGTTTAGTAAAACTTTACTTTTCTAAACTTGTTGTTTATAATACTATTATAATTTATAAATGAAGTTAATCTACTGTAATTACTAAATTATTATTAAATTTAAAAACTGTTATCAAATTTTGAACTTTTTATAAAAATATTATAAAAATACCCGTAATAATATGTATTTTTTTAAGTAAACCTGTTAAAACGTCTTGGGCATTATTACTTTAGTTTATAATAATGTTATAATGTCCTGGGGACTACGTAGCGCAGCAAGCGCAGTCGTCAGTTATAATTGAAAATTCCCAGGTTTACTTCACCAGACCATCAATTCTTCAAGTAAATTCTATTTAAAAGGCAGGATCTGCATAATATAACCTAACCCTACAGTGACCACCACAGAAATAAGTAGAAATAAGTGACAGAAATGTATAGTACCATCCACATTACTTTCACAATACTCCAAAAAGAGTTAAATAATTTAAAACTATGACATTAATCCTTTTAAATCCGGAGTACACTATAGTGTACCTTTTATTAAATAATTTTATTAAATTATTTTGAAGTTGATGACAAACTTATATGCTAGATAGCAATCATTTTTCAATAAAAGAACCATGAGGAATGCAATAATTTTTTCTTTCAAAAAATGGTTGTTATCTAGCATATAAGTTGTCACAAACTTTAAAATAATTTAATAAAACGCGAGAACACTATATAGTGTACCCTGGACCTGAAAGGATTAATTTTCCATATCTACTTATTTCTTTTAACCTTAAGTCTGCCTATTCTTGACTATTTCTATCTTTTGGAAGTTTATCTCTATTTACTTTACCTTTCGTCCCAATTATTTCTTGATATTTTCTTTCTGACTAGAATAAATTTATTTTTATATTAGTTATCAATCGTTATTTGCATGTTTCAACTCATTTTTTACTTTTGCTATTTTTTAATTTAATAATATATTCATAACCCCACCCGCTACGAATTTACATATGAACAATTTAAAAATTTTTACGAACAAATCAATAAGTCCATTAACCCTCTCGAAGTAGCAAAACAATTCAACCCAAACATTGAAAACACTAAAACCATATTTAAAAATCTCAAAATTCTTCTACAAAGCAGCAAAATGAAAAACAGATTCACACGCATAGTAACAAAACTAGAAAAGGCTCACAAGAAAGAAAATAGTGATACTTTTTTCTCATCATCAAGCCAAAACTGATTTTACTAACAAATCAAAATAAATAAATCAAGCAAACAAAACAAACTTAAACAAACAAAGCATGAAATAAATGGCAAGAACACTAAAAAGAAACCAATCAAAAATTATACCAAACGAAAAAGAACACCAAGCCATGGATAAACACACAAAAATTAAACAGATCACTAGAAACTATCTTCACCAGGCTCAGAAAAGAAAATACCACCCCAATGTATAATAATTATGTAAAACAGAACAAACTGTAAAACACATAATAAAAGATTGCCTAATAATATAACCAAGAATGAAGAGAAAGTGGAATCTACAAACACCTAGGAAAAGCTATCAACTCAGAAAAAGATCATATATGTATACAACACAATCAATTATTTGCAAGAAATAAAAATCATACACCAAATATAAAATAAAAATGTTTATTTCACACTGTATAAGTATTATAAGTGCTAATAACCAAGTTGTCGATGCACTCAAAGGTAAAAAAAAATATATATATTCATTTTAAGTATTTTAAAATTTTACATAATTTTCTTTAATATACTGTGCGATTTTCTATTTATACTACTTATTATATTGTCAATTATGTTATAATTAGTGCATAGAATGTTAAAACAGAAATCTCCAAGTATTTTGTAAGTGAATTATTGTTAACAAATAATTACTTAGATACTCAGTTTAAAGGTTTAGTTTCGTCTTAATTAAAAATAACACTAAAGCTAAAAATAATAAACAAGATACTCGAGTTACTCTAAATTATTTCAATTTAGAAATTCAATGCATGAAGGTTTTAACAGATTATGTACAGATAATCTGCTTAACCGAATCCTTGTGAGAATTTTAATAAATTTATTGAGAGTAAAATGTATGAAAATCATTTCAGATTATATTCATACTGTTTTGATAATATTACAGAGTGTAGTATACCAAAATTTTTAGCAGAATCATAAAATTTATTTAAAAAGTAATAAATATCTACAATGATGTGAAACTTTTAGTATTTTATAAAACTGGATTATGCGACTTAGTGTTTGGCACGTCTTTATAAAGTTCGTTAGGTTCCTTCACCATTGAGTATGTGTGTACATGTAAAACTGCGAGAAGCATTTCAAAGGACTACTTGAGTTGCACTGTACTAACTTGTAAAATCTTGTATTTGTAAACTTTCAGCTAAATATTTAAACAGTTCCCTGACGATGTACCAACATAAATAATAAATTTGAAAAATTTTATAAGAAATAAGTAATAAAAAATTCATTAATTATTTAGAATTTGTAGTGAAAATTAACAACCTTCATAATATGTATGTAATAACTTTAATTTTAAAACTTTCTCTACTAATTGCATTTTATTTTTGCCTAAAACTACAACTCGTTAAACTTTTGACGTGTAGTTAGTAAACTAAAGAAATAATTATAATTATGTGTCCGAATTGCTGAAATAATTTCAATTTAAATTGCATTAGAAACTTTATTGCTTCGTATACCATAGCGTACTAATTATTGCACCAAAACAAGATAAATCGATTTGAAATAGGAGAAAATGTTTTAAGGGTTTAATATTTTTTAAGTATGCTTTATACGCATCAAAATATTAACTTTTATATCTATCCGGTTATAAAATAATGTCTCTGGGAGAGACTTAATCTGTTAATAATAATAATAATAAAAATATTCATAAAACGCGTCGAAAAGATAATTTGGTTAGCTTTAATGTAGGCATTTGCAAAAAATTAAATTTCTTTCTAGCAAAACTTATTTTTATGATTTATAAAAAAATTGCGAATTACTCTTTTCATTATATTTAGGATCTATCAAAAATTCCGCAATGATAACAATAACAAACATATTATAGAAGAAATAGAGGCTTTTAAGAACTAGAAACTTAATCTGTTGGGCCACGCCAATTCATCATTTTTCATAACTAGTTTGTTCTTAGGTTATTATATATTACGTAGGCGTAGATGAAATGTGGTGTTAAAGGATCGTTGAGTTTCGGAAAAAAATATATGTTAGAAAGTCTTTGTTTGGCACTTATCTGATTGTGCATTTTATCCCTTGAACCTTCGGATGATTTATTTTCTGTACTATTAAAAGAGCAATTTATGTTATATTCTTCAACTACTAATAATGTTTAAACTGTGAAATTTTTTAAAGAAGTTTTTTAAGGACGATAATGAATAATAAACGGCGAAAGATTATTTAGGCTTTTATTATCTTCTTGCCATGAGTTAAATATCGTTTTAATGTTAACAATAAAATTTTTAATTTTATTTTCAGATTATTACTAAACGTTTTAAAAAATGTCCACAAAATTTTTAATGATATAGGTAGAAGTTTGTAAGTCAAAATAATTTATAATACCTACAACTTAAAGTTTTTTTAATAAAATGTTTAATATTATTCACATAAATTGAAAAGCAATTCAGTTAACAACTTTAGTGATAAAACATTTTAATAAAATTTAAATTTACATAATCGCAAAAATTTTACATTAACTATAAACAAAGTACGTGTAATTTATGCCATAGGGAGTGCCTAAACTTTTGCAAGGATATGATATAATAGCGACACATAAATTAATTTTAAACTGGCGCATATAAAGTACTATGTGATTGTTTTTCTTCAGCTAAAAGTTAAATATTATTTTTCGGTAAAAACCAAATTTTTAAGGCTTAGGCAAATGTATTCAATCATTTGAAAGAATATAAACGCTTTGACATTATTTAATATTATCCCACCGAAAAATTGCACTGGCATAATGCATGTTAACTCGACCCATCAATAGTCAATAAATGGAAAATACACTTTCAATACACACTGAAAACGTACCCCAGGGATATGTAACTATCTGGCCTGACTAAAAGCGAAGCGATATATTTTTATGGAGAATATCTACACACCTAATCACATAGAAGTGAATACGCTCGAAGCCTTTCAGCTTTGAGTTCATATTGCTGATACGTCGATAGATACCCTTTTTTACTTTATTTTTAGATATTACCCGTTTTTAAATATATGTAATAATGTATAAGGATATCTTTAATATCATCAATGAATTATTATAATGTTATTTCTAAAAAATCTTTTAATGCAAAGATTTCTCCAAATGTTATAGGAGTATTATTTTAAGGACTTTGTTGTAAATTTAAAATTTTACACTGCGAAAATTGAATTATTTTAATAACATTAGCGAGCTAATGAGCTAATGGCAGTTTGTTGCCTACCCCGTTAAGGGAACCGCATGATTAGGTATGTATGTAAATTAGGGATTCTAAAATGACAGATTCCAAATTTAAATTTTTCATTATGAAAATTAAGTATTTAATTCAGACTTACAACTTTTTAACACAATATTTTTATTTATTTACTTTATATTATATTTTTTTATTTCTTTGGTTAGTTTGCAAATATTCCATTTACTTATGTATCATAAAATTTAAATTCAAAAGAAAAGGATTTGAGATATTATCAGTAGGAGTGTGAATTCTATCGAAAACATCTGAATGCATTTCTTAAATTTACATTTTTTCTATATAAAATAACCATATACATTACAGGTATATAAAAATCTTTTAAATATTTTCCGGACATGCAGTTTTGCATATAATATAATTAAAAATAATGCGACGACTTTTTGGTTTTTTGCAGCTATGCTTTAATATTAACGTAAAATTATAAGCAATATTATTAATTAATTAAATTTTGTAATTTTAAAAGTTTTTAAAATATCAACAACATTTAGCTTTATTAAATTTTTTAATTTTAAATTTTTCATGAAATCTATAACTGCATTATTCAGCTTAGTAATAATTTATTCAAAAAATTATCGAATTAGCAGCTTTTGTTTAGAAATGATATAGGTAATTTTACAATTTTGACAATTACAGATAAGAAAGTATTAAATTAAATTGAATTTTTAATTAAATAAACTTTAATTTTAGTTTTAGAATTACTTGTGTTAAATATCATTACTTGTAAATAAAGGAAGATATAGCACTTCCTCTCTGTAGACGACAGACTTCCCATGAGAGTTTGTCCTATTCTACAGGATGTCCGTTTAATTAACTGATTTACTTTATTTCTAAAAGCATAACTAAGTTTAAATTATCTACAATATTCATTACCTTTATTTTATTTTTTTAATTAAATCAGATTTTGAAATACTCATGATTGATTTTTACTATTGCTGTTTATGTACAAATATTCGATATGGTAAGTAAAATGTAAAATTTTTACTAATTATTAATTAATAAGCTGTTGGCTTAATTAAATTTAAATATGATCTGTGCTAATCGATTTAATACAATAAGCTCATTGACTCCATACAGCACCTTTTAAAATCCAATTATTTTATTCTCGATATTTTGAACTTTTTATTACAATCTTCTGTGAGACATTTATTACAATATTCTCCTCAATAATTTTTGATTTAAATCAATACAAATGTGCGACGTTCGTAAATTCTTGCCATGAGGAAGATGTAATAAAAAATCTCAAAATATTCCAGATTAAGCAGCTGTTTTTCTCAGATCACAAAATCTAAAAATAAAAATATTTTTCTTAAGCAATTATTTATTTGATAACTAATATATAATATTAATTTAAATATTTAGAAATTTCAGAATATGTTAGATACTACAATGCTTACACCGTAAAAAATAAGTAGCGATTTAACATTATTATGAAGTGAACTCTATTTATCTGAGTGGTTGTGGCGAATTAACATTGTTTTAATTTAAATTGCCAGCATTGTTAGCTTTAGCAACAATTTAGTTCAAAGCAATGTTAATTTACTACAACAACCCTGGCAAATAGTATCTACTATATTTTTACTATAATATACATTTGCAATAATAAATAAACGGATTACTCGTTTAAATATTGTTGAAATGTTAATAACGCATAAACTCCATTAAGAAATATAACTCGCGGTAGACACTGTGATGGATGACCGCTTTGATAACACTTTGAGAGACTTACTAATAAAAAGAAACTTACTGAAAACTTCTTAAATACCAAAAATATTAAAATTCTATTTAATATTTCATGTGGATTTCTATAACATAGAGTTTTCTTAATACATTGTGATAAATTTAAAAAAATATTTTTGAACTTACATATTTATTTTATATGTAAAAGTTATAAACCAAAGTGTAGGAGTTAACGCATTAATGCGGGTTTACGCAATGCGTTTTGCCGAGAGCGTCTTGCCGCTACGACCATACCACATTGTTTTACCTGTGATAGAATAGACGTCCACATTGAAATCTATGGTTAGCTACCTAATGTGTTGTGGTTTTCTGAAAAAAACCCTTCGGGTAAAACCCATTGTATAATCCGCATTTACATTGTTATACTATGTGCCAATAGTCCACATATCAAGTATAAATGTCATGTAACGGTGGTAAGTTGAATTATTCAAGGATCTTAATTTTGATTTTTCATCTATTATCAAATTAATTTATATTATTTACTAATTGCCATTATGTATATAACAATTTGTATAATATTATAAACGTAAACAAAAAAGTAAACATAATTCGTTTCATAAGAAATTATTTAATTTACATAATATTATAAGGGTTGTTTTTATTATATCAAAATAGCGGTTTAAGTAACTATGAGGTCATTACGCATAATTTTATATCGTAGTAGTATAAATTATAGTTGAAAATGATTTTATTACTAGTATGATAATATAATATATATTTTGTTGTTTTATGACGATACAGTGCGCCGTCCAAAATAAAATTAAAGACTAGTTGAAGGTTTTTCATTGTAACTCAGAATGTTACATATATTTATTAAATTTTCAATTCTAGCTTGATTACAATTTTCTTCATAGCTTATAATATGTTAGCAGATGTTTTACGGATTGTAAAAATTTTTTTATTTATAAACGTGTTACACATTTGACATGATCATTTCTTCTTCTAGAGGAGTTAATATTATCTCTTCTATTCTTTTAAATCTATTTAATGTTTACCATTCCATATATTGACTTTTGGTTTTGCTTAATTACATCGTAAGTTTTTCTTAAAATTTTTATTTGTGTTATTTCTGTTTTAATTAGATGTTGGATGGTATCGTTCGCTCCTTTATGATATTGTCAGTTCATTGATGGCAATTCTCAGAAGGCATATAGAGAAAGTCTTCTAATCACGCGTGTAGTTTTCTACTCTTTCCTCTCAAATATTTCTATTTTTTTTGTTTTTAGAGCACATTTTTGCTTGCAATCTGATGATTTATTATAAGTTGATCTCCACCATTCAATATGTGGTGACTAACTCCAGAATTATCAATAATGGCGTCTCGTAAGCTTGTAAGTTTTGGAATTTTTTGCTGAAATTTTTGGCGTGTGTTCAGCTGAATGAAATATTTAAATTGTGTATATTGTCAAATAAAGAAATTAAATTTACTCATACGTACTAGGTATGTACAATAACTTTTTTTGTTATGCTAAAATTGTTTAATTTCTCTGATTTTTATTAAACAAAGAATTATTACACGATGTGTAGTGGTATCTGATATAATACAAATGACAAAATTCTGACAAATAGCAATTTATAACTAGAAGTAAAAGATTTATTGCAATAATATTGATTGTGCAAATTGCAGAGGAGTGATGTACTCAAAACCATACTGAAGCAGAGTGGTACATTTGTTTACATTATTTATAAATATAAAAATATCGATAGTACGAGTATTCTCTATATCATATACTTTACATAATATATACATAGACCTCCGAAGGGATCAAATTTCCCTTATTACATTAAATATAATTCTCTGTTATATATTTATCGTATCAATAAAAACTTATGAGAACAATTTCTTTTCTGTTAAATAAACATTTTAATTCTAAAATTTTATATTAATGTAACCACCTACATACAAGTATAACATAATACTCTACTTATAATATTTTTAATATTATTATGTAGTATTTTCTAGCGACTACCACACAATACAACTTTTCCTAAAAGTCAAATTTAATGCAGTTGTTTAATTTATTTCTGGTTTATCGAAGATCAGTATAATCTCAAAGCCGGCTATGCGTTAAGCTTTGTGATCCATGTTTTTGACTACTATCTACATATTATTATATTTAACGCTGAAGGCGCATATTTGCACATATTGTATATTGTTATATTAAAAGAATTCACGAAAGATTTAAAAAAAAGATTTGAAAAAAATAGCCTAACAGCTGGCAGTTCAGAGTTATTAAAAATGAAACGCTATATGAAAGAACAACGCATTTTCATTGTTGAGCAATATTTGAAAAATATTGAAGTCTAAAAATTTTTGAAGTTTAAGGTTTATGTCAAGAATTCCACAACTACTCACGCTTTGAAGAGAAAATTCAGCTACATTTATGCAAAACGGCCATAGAAAATTTCGTCAAAAGATTGCGTGTGCCATTTGTCTGATATTATGCTATTCTATACGTCACTCTATACTGTCCATCAAAATTACTTTTTGCGTGAATTTTGGGACACCCTTTAATAGAAGTAGTATAGCCGTGCAATTTATTATCTGTGATCGATCACCCGACCGAATGCACAGTATTACTTTCTTTTTATTTAACATTTACAGCTAGGAGCCTACATGTGCAATAATGTACGTTTGTATTTGAACTATATTTTCAAACAAAAAAATGTGCGACATAAATTAATTTTTAGGAAAAATAGTACAATTTTCATCAAAATAAAAATTTCTTAGGATCAAAGTACTACAAAAATTAATTTTTTTATTGCTAAGATGTTATTGCATTTTTTATAGATCATACATAGCTATAATAGTTTTCAAGAACAGACATGTTGGTTCGATTTACCTGAAATATTGAAATATTTATGCCTGAAATATACCTAAAAATACCTGATATATTCCGCACAAAATACAAATACAGATGGTTTAAAAAAAATAAGAATTACTTTTATGAGATTAGAGTTAAGGTGGCAAAAAGTATGAATTATTATCAAGCGCTACTAGTAGATGACTCTGTCATCAATAGATCGTGATACAATGCGAGCGTCAAAACTTACCGACGGCGACGTTTACATTAGTTCATGCTTTTTTTGCCGCCTACAAATTTAGAAAGTAGTTTTGAGTACAAATAGTCTCAAATTGACAATCGGTGCCGGTAAAAGAATTCAACCTTCAGAAGATGTTTACTTTTTATAAAAATTTCAAGTTTGAAAACTTAAGATACTTAATATTACTGCATTGGTTAATAATTTATATATTTTGATTATTATTTTAATTAAAAAAGTTTAATAAAAAAACGGAGCATTATGAAATTTTTAAATTTTACTAGTAGGTACAAAATATTATAAACTATTGACGGTGATTTATTTTGTTATTTATTATAAAATGGTTATTACTTATTACAATAGCTTTTCTACGACTGGTACATCCACTGGTACCGGTGAATTATGAATACTTGCCCATAAATTATTTAAATTATTTATAATTTAAAACACCGAAATGACGTCATATCAGCGTTTTAATAATTACTACTACTGCAAACCTTATTGGGTTGTTAGAGATAAAAGTTACGGACCATTAAATAGGGCAAATTGCTGTACGGCCGGTATTATAAACGACAAATAAGTAATTTACTTGTGAGATTGTCAAAGGAGTATAATATTCGGAAAATACGAGACATCTTTGCAAACCCCTTTAGAAAAAAATTGCCTTCACCGGGATTCGAACTTAGTGTGTGGTTGTTAGCAGTGCTAATCCATAAAAGTTCTCGTTAAAAGTAATAAAGCGATCCGTTATATAAACTATTCATTGCGTATCGGGATTTAAGAACGCGTTAGAATTATTAAACCGATGAATTGTTAATGAAAATGTGATTTAATAATTATAAATTAATTTTCAAAGTAGAAAAAAAAGCGCAAAATTTTTGAAAATATCGGTTTTGAAAAATGCCACCCGGATGCAAAAAATTATCTAAAGCCGAATGTGCAAAAGAAATTTCAAAAAATTCAAAAATGACCCGGATGATTGTAGATTTATATCGACTTTGACAGGTGCTGAAATCGCTATTTTGGCCGTCAAAATTCCATTTCGATTGTAAATTAATAAATAAAAATTTGTAAACATGAATTTTTTTATTCAGAGTTGTAAATAAAACGTCGTACTTGACTCGCACATATAATGGTATACTAAATTTTTGTCGCTTACTGGTTGCGATAAGCGAAATAAAAGATTTTGTTTTACTTGCGTAATTTTTGTCCGAGAAAAAGAATGTTTATAAATTGTCGACAATAAAAATTTTTATAAGAAAAGCAGAAAAACAAATATCGCTGTGCTAGAACAATACTAAGGCAACTTAAAAAAGTTAGTTTTGAGATAATTTTTTTTATAATAATAATTTTTAATTGAGTTTAAAGTTTTAAAACAAGTTATTTTTATTATTATCAAAGGTAAACAAACTAAGTTTTCAAAATTTAATAAAACTTTATACACACTTACAGATACCAAAATGGTAAAGGTTATGGTAATTTTAAAGTTATCTCATTTTTGCACAATAAACTAAAGATTTATCAGAAAATGCAAGACAAGGATTTTCGGTTTCTCCAATCTATACGATTTTATTTTCGAAGTTACACCATTTCATTATGAAATAATATATCAATTTGTCATTCCGAATATACAGATAACTCAAAATCGGGACTTTTTAAGTTGTCTTACTATTGTTCTAGCACAGCGATATTTCTAAAAATCATTTGAGAAATCAAGAAAGTTTCATGTTTTGGGTAAATTTGAATTGAACTATATATCAGAAAGTCGACGACTTGCTGCCCTAAAACATAATAAAAAAGTTGGTATAAATAGAGGTTTAATCTAGCAAGTTTAATCCATGTTGTTTGTTTTTAGATAAGCAAGAAATTGCCTTTCGTGGACATCCGGAAAATAACAAATTTTTAAATAAAGAGGATTATCTTAATATTTAAAGGAACGTCTAAGAGGCTACAAAATGGTTAAAGATAATCTGGACAATTGATTAGTGATCTTATGTGTAATATTTTTAGACTTAAATGAGCTTTTGAATCAGTTCATATTAAAATTTAAATTAAAAAAATTAGCTTTAAATTTGGTATAAATCGAACGGTGAGGAAATGGTGTGAAGAATTTGTAAACAATACACGTCAAAGAATGATATACGGCGACAATTTGTCTGAAGAGGGAAACGTTGAAGTAGGAGTACCCAGGAGTACCCTAAGAAAGTACACTAGCTCCTTTTCTGTTTACTATGTATGTCAATAGTATAGCTAAATTTTATGGAGATGTAACAAACCACCCATAGATTCGAAAGCCTAAACAAAGGTAATTTATGCAAATTTAGCATAAACGCAACAAGCGACCAGTTAAATTTTTTTATTTTATATAAGTTACCTTTTTCAAATTGCGAATAGAAATAAGTGAATCGTAATTAGTGACAAATTATACAATTAAAACCATAAATCTAAAAAGTTTGGGAAGCGCATATTTCAAAATATATCGACACGGCTTTAAAGTTTCACAACTTAAGTGGTTGTCAAATTTTGACCTAAAGACTTTAAGAGGGATTCATAAAACGTCTGAATTATGGGACAGATATGTCTTTTTAAAAACTAATTAGGACTAACAAATTTTGATCTTATTGACTCTAAATTCGAGCAAATCAGTCATACAAAGTTCATACTTACACTAAAAAAAGCGTAATCTTTTTTGCTAGGAAAATCCCATGTCATGTGCCAAAAATCTTGCGAAATAACTAAGAATTACGTTATTAGACTGAAAATCAATTAAGCCGAAAAAAACTATAAATTAAATTATTAAATAAACACATTTTTTCGCATTTTGACTAATAATGTGCTGTATTAAATTCAAAATCATTTAATAAAGTGGCACTTTAGCACATAGATATGTCACTTTACTGCATAGTAATGTCACTGTCAATAAAAAACTATTAGATAGAAGATTGTTTATTTAAATATTGGAATCGTTGTTATACATTTATGTATATTAAAAGTACAAAATTATTATTCAAACTAGAAAACTTAACAATCTCACTTTTATAATTAATATTATGTAACTTACACAAAATTCGAATCAAAAAATAAAAATTAACTGTTGTTATGTAAAAAAATAAAGCCGCCGTGTCTGGTTACTAGATTACGAAAATTTTACACAAATATCTATTTAGAAACTTTTTGAATTAGCAATAACTCAAGAACGGCGCTAGATATCAAAAAACTGAGTAAAAAATTCGCCCCCCTCGCCTCGTACTCACCCACCGTGAATTATCGGTAAGAAGGCATACGAAAAAATTTAAACCGATCGCGCGCAAAAAAAATTTACTTATAAACGTCTAAATTCATATTTTAGATTAGATTTTCACAAAATACGAAAAAATTGTATAAACAAACCTCGTAAGAAAAGTAGTTTTACTAAACTCATATAGCTTTTAAGTTACTCGCTCGCTGTGCTCGCTCATACTTAAAAGCTATATTCGTTTAGTAAAACTTAACTTTTCTAAACTTGTTGTTTAATATACTATTAAACCATAAAAGTTAAACAAACCCGTCACCTCAAAACTTTTCTAAAAACTATATAGTAAAAATTCGAATTATAACCAACTATTGGAAATCACTGGTTAAACTTAAATTAAAGGAGAAGATAAGAGCAAACCCATTAGATTATCAATTTGAAGTGATCGTCTCGACAACTAATTGACATGTGTTAATAGATTTACATTCACAATCAGTGACTCTCAAACATTCCCTTAATACGTACACACAAGCTTGAAATTCAAGTTAACTTTTTGTGTACACTGATTTAAATTCGACGTTTTGCGAATATTTTGCTAAAACTCTTGAATGCAATCAAAATACATGTTAAATTCATTTTGGGTGATTCAACAAAAATGTCATTCACGATTTTTCGCGATTCGAAAAGTCAATTAACGGCAAATATTTGCCAATTTTTTCAATTAAAATCGAATATGATTATTCCCTAAACATAACAACAATTAAAAACGATAATACCAATTTTTAATAATTAAAAATCTACTTTTAAAAAAAACCAAAATTCATCGATGAATACACATCAACCTTATCGACGTGTATTCCGAAATTTCATATAAATAGAGCGAGATCTCTTAAGGCAACTCAGTCTCTCTCCAACAAGATGTAGTTTATCTCCGACAAGACGCGCAATCCAACCTGTCAGTTCGTTTCGGGGTGTTAAATAAAAGTATTGTGCTAATTTATAATTAAATATTTTTTTTTAAGTATTCATAATAAGATTTTAATTTTTTTTAAAGTATTCATAACTAAATAACTTTTTTTTAGGTATTCATAATAAAATTTTAATTTTCTTTTAGTATTCATAATTGAATTTTAATTTTCATTTTTTTAAGTGGTTCAAATAGTTTTTCTTTTAAATCTTTTTTTTTGTGTTTTGTTTTATGCGCTCCTCAACGACCCAAGGTAATAACCAGATTTATATACTTAAAATTGTATGCTTTTTTTTATTTTATTTAGGTGAGTCCCAACGATTTCAATGTAATTTTATCTTGATAGCAGAAAGTTAACTTAGCAAATTAATTCTCAGCAATTATTGTTTTTATTATTATTTATTTTTATTCTGAAATTATATTTTTTTGTACCGTTTTGTGATTATATTTTTTTGTGTTAAATAAATTAGTTGTGATTTACATGCTCTTATTCTTTTCTTGCTGTTAAAAAGGCGATCGACTTGGTAATAATCCTACGTCTCTGATCTTCAATTTAAAAGTTTGAAACTGGTTTTAAACAGTTTCTGGTGGCAGCAATTAACCTTCAGTTAACACACGACGGCCGCGATTATTTAATTAATCAAAGCCTACCCCTGTTACAGAGATGCTAAGTTTTATCTAGTATTTGCAGATGATACAAAAGTGTATATTACTGAAAAGAACATCGTAGCAAAAATTAAATATTTAGGGATATTACTGGACAGCAAATATAATCTTGAAGATCATATAAATAATTATAAATGTAAAGTATATTTCTATAAGAAAAAGTTCTAGATCAACATAGAATATTTCTATCAATACTAACTAGAACTGCAGTTTATAACTCATATTATACGAGTACGTATCACCAAATTTCTTATATCCAACAACGGTTAAAACAGATCTGAATAGAATGCAAATTCTCTAAATTAGAGAAATCAGGATAATTTTAGAAAGGAACAGATATTTATGTAGTATATGAGTAAATAAGTTGAACCAAGCTGTAACTTGGTCTAGCCTCAAAAACATTTAATAAAAGAACTTAAACATCGAGGTGAAAATCATAGCTATCTGACCACGAATGGAGACCATTATAAATTAAAAAGCAAAAAATCATAATTTCATCAAAATTTGGTATTTATAACAGGGTCGTCTATAGTTTTAATTCACTGCCAATCTATATCGGAAATGCAAAAAATTTGAAATATTTAAAAGAGGCTCAAATGATGCGATTATTAGAGAAACAATGAGCCATAAGCGGGTTAATGTAGAGTACATGGGCAAGTTTTATTTATTATTGCATATTATTTAATATTAAATAAACGATATTACTATTATTTATAGTTTTTGAATTATACAAATATCTTTAACTCGTTCAAATACTTTATATGATTTTTACTCATAAACGTAATATTACACATACATATTATATTGTACATCGAACTCACGAACAAGAATTTTATAAAAGCTTTTGATCTGGATAGACAATGAAAGATATTGAAATTTTATTTCTTTTGTTTTACGCTTCGAACTTGACCGATTTTATTCAAAAGCAAATCTAGAGATGCGTAAATAAGTCCACGTAAGAATCTGTGATTTCAATAACTTAAATTAGAACTACCTCATTAGTAAAAAGTTTTCATTGTACTACTTTAAGAATCTCGACTCGTAATTACAAATTCTGAATAAGTAGTACATTCAGACAAAATTACTTCATATTTAGAAATCAACAAAAATAATTATATAATCTGTAACCAGCATTTCTATAAGATAATTTTCATATTGCGCAGTTGATAAAATTTAGTATAATTTTTATTGCAATTAATTTAATTTCTCACTTAAACTACTAACTACTAAACTTTAATGAACTTAACCATGCTAATGGAACTTGCAAAACCAATTGCAATTTTTTGTATCTTTTTCTATATTCTACCAAATTATAAATGTAATTTAATACAGGGTGTTCTAAACAAAAGACTAGAAAACTTGTATCGGTTTTTATCGGTTTGCTTTTAACGATGATTAATTTATAACTTTTAAACTTTAAAAATTAGTTGCCACGACTCGTTGACAGTTCCAGAATTAAAACTTATATTCAAATAACCTTTAATTTCAGATATAAACAATATCCAAGTCTATTATAAAATAATTTTCAACGTTTAAACAAAATGATTCTAGACAGTCTAGACAAAAAGAACAGATCTCCTTGTCTTCTCTCGAAATCATCTCTAATTTCTAAGTTCTCAAATTAATTTTCAATAATTTTAAATGAACCAAAAGATTACTTTTTTGAAAGTTTTGCTGTATGGAGGTCTCGCCTACTGTCTTAGTCTAGAGTATTTTACACATTGAGTTCATTGTTTAACATAAAATTCTGTAAAACAAATTGACGGTATCAAAGACAATCTTGTTGGGCACATGACGAAAATATTTGCGACGCATTTATATTGACGCATTTAATACTTTTGAAGAATTTATATTATTCGATATTTGTCATCCCTGAGACACGTTCTTCTAATTTAGTGGCATCCGCATCAACATTCCTTTAATTATCACTTGTAGCTTCTGATTCTACTGAAATATTAGCGTTTCCTTCAGATTTCTGAACATACATTCATGCAGATGGCATTGGACTGATATTAAACTTTACACAAAAGCAACAAAACAAATCTCTCACATTATATTCCTCGGAAACTAACACCACTGTAATATGCATTAACCATAAAAACTCTCCCTTTATTTGACTAAATATTCATTTTACTTGCTTAGAAATTATTTACAATTAGGTGATCAACAAATAACTTACTTAGAATATTAACAAATATCAAATTAATTGCAATGTATTGTCAACTTTCTTGAAAGTCATGGCAGCTCTTTGTTTTAAATATGAAAATTATAATTTAATATATTGTCGTGTTACCGAATGGATAGCGATGAAAATCGCTTTTTATTTTTATCAATTTTATTTAAATACTCTGCAAACTTCTCATCGTATTTTTGTATCATATCTTTAAATTTTATTAATTGCGGAAACAACATTTTAAAATTTACTGGTTTTCGGTTGAGTTCTTTGAAATTATGAGATTTCAAGCAGTGGGTGTTTTACAAGTGAATAGTTTAATTTAATTGGTTTCGTCTTTATTAGAGACATTATTATTATTATTTAATATTAAGAAAGTTGAGGATTTATCCTATAAACTTTATAAAAAACAAATTACAGCTGGATTACAGCAGTGTTTTCGGCGTAACCAAGGATAGAACCATGGTCTCTGTCCTCTAGTCGCATGTGTGTGCTCACTTTATCTGAATAATGAAACTCAAACTTTATTTTTATATTCCGGTCAAATCAGTACAAAAAATAAGAGTGAAGGTACAGTAATTCCCAAAAAATTAATTAATTAATTTTTCGGACTAATCAATTAATACGGCCATCAGTCAACCATTTTTTGGCAAAAGGCCTTGAATTTCCGGTGATTCGTTCCCACCTAGCTAATTTTACAATCTTACAACTTAAAATCAATTTAAACGCAACTTAAATAACAAAATGAATTTTCACCAAAATGTATAGGGTGGGTCCGAATCACTTTTGAAACATGACAATACATACATCAGTGAGGCTGTAATATAAGTAAAAATATTTTAATTATTATATTATATTAATTATATTATATTCAATTATATTCAATATATGTGACTTGGTCTACGAAAAAAAGGTTTTTAGGTGTTAAAAACTCATTTTCCAGTTTTTTGCCGATTTGGATTGAGTTTGAGATGCTCTTTCACATGGTGAAAACCAAAGTCATAACTCGTTTAAAAGTAAACTAAAAATTAAGAGAAAAATGAGTACAAATATGAAAAAAAAACAAAATTTATTTTAAAATCTAGAAGAAGAAAAATTCATAGAATTATGAGATAAAAAACATAATCTACTATATTTGTATCCGAAACTAAGGGCAGCAGACAAGTCCAACCTAACGAAACTTTGTTCCATATCATCTTCTGCCTGCAAGCAATGTAGTTCATCATCATCACCATTCGAATTGACATCGTCTTCAAACCTGTCATTGTCCTGAATGTTGCCTTCATCGTTTTTACGATAATATTGTCTGTACCCGGCACTGAACTTTTCATCAATACTCTTTTTTAATTTTTTTTTGTGATGCGAAATACCAACAGAAACGATTGCATAAACGTGATAACATTCATAAACTCATTTCTTAGGAAAAAAGTATTAATACATTTTTTATAGATAATTACATGATCTACAATTTTTGTCTGAGATAATTTTATGATAGAACTTACCGTTTTGCTGAAAATCGCGAAAAACCAATTTTTTTGACCTTTGACCTCCAATAAATTTTTTTCTACGTACCGGATCGATGAGGACTTTTTAAATTTCATTTATAATTATGTTTTGAACAATTTTACCAATTTTCAGCTTTTGAAACTTTTTTAAATATTTTATTTAATTTTTACGAAGAAGTATTAAAAATCTATTGGTTTTTTATAAGAATAAACTTTATTCTAAATTCAAACTTTATAATCTTCAAGCTATAAGGTATTAAATAATATATAAAAAAATTTTTATTCATTGACTATTATATTAAATAAAACATTATCTATTTTACAAATAAATATCAATATTTTATAAAATTCTGAAAGAAATAGTAAATTATTGAGATTCAATAAAGAGAAATATAAAGAGATTGAATTACCTATTATATACAAAACGTAAAATTCATTGTTTTCTTAGATCTTTTACCACATTTCAGTTTTCACTTTTAGTTATAAAAACAGTTACTTTTACTTTGAGTTATACTTACAAATAGCTATTGGTAAGTAATAAACTGCAACTAAAACTTATAAAAATTACAAATAATTCCATGATATTTCCACTTTTTTGTACAACTATGTATTTCTAGTAGTGATTCGCAGCTCGACTATTTGCTTACTTTCTAAAGTGTTATTCTTCAAAATAGAATTTTTTGTAAGTAATGATAATTACCTATATGTTTAGAAATAACAGTTTAATACATTTATTACAAAATAGTAATACCTGCCCTGTTGGTTTTAAAAATAGTACAAGCCAAAAAATTAGTAAAATGTCATCATTTTAAAGCTTAAGAAACCATTTTTTATCAAAATTAAAAAATTTTAGGTTAAAACACGTTCGTAAATGCGATTTTGTAGCTTATGTAATAATAAATATCAAAATTTAATAAGTATACATCCCACTTGTTACACAAAATGAGGCATGTCTTAACTGTTCATATAAATATCTAATTTATAAATTTTATTTTATGGCCTTCTCTTTTCTTTTTTTAACCAAAAATATATAAATTAATAAATTAGTATATTGTTATAATATATTATAATAAATATATCCCAAGTTAGCTCAATTATATTTCAATTAACATTATTATGAATTAGATATGATAATGCTTATATAACATTCAATATTTAATCAATATACTGGACGAAATAGTGCTAGAAAATAATTTAGTGCTTGCTATCAGAATAATATTGCGTTTATGTGGGTTTACAAAATTGTTGATTAATTTAAGCTCAGCAACGAGATACATTACTTACCAACACTAATGAAGTATGATGAGTTATAAATTTTGAAAGTTCCATTACGGCTTGTGAGTAAAATGTAAAGCTTCAAGTAACCTGGATGTGCAAAATTATTATTATTAATTTGCATAAAGATGACAACCTAATTAAGTAATCTGAACAGTTTCCTCAGAAGTGTTTTTACTTTTTTCTTTCATGTACTATTACAGTTTTCCTAGAGTTGAAGAATACATACAAATTTCCCACAAACCAAAACAGTACCTACGGAAAGGATGTTAGAAGAAAATGAGTCGGTTTGTGTAGCAGCAGGTGCTAGAATAGTTTATCACGTTCAAACAAAACGGCAATTTATTTATATCTTTATGCCGTTTCCTACGTGATGCAAAAACAAACATTATTTGCAAAATTTATTTGTATTTTTTCTGATTTATGCTTGAGCTAAGTTACTGGTATTGCTTACAATTATAATACTTGATCTTTCTGCTAATTAATTTTCTAACGAAAATGTTTCAAACTTTTTCAACGCTTATTTATTAAATTAATATTGTATCTTAAGGTTATTTTTTAATTTAATTTTAATAATAAAACTTTCCAAAAGCTAGTAGCTTTGTTCAAATTTCAGAATGACTGCTTTCTTAAATTAACTCAAGCTAATAACCGATTTTAAATATAGGAACTCATGAGGTTTTGCACAAATGAATAATGTAATTTTTTCGCTTTACTTGTTTTACTCTACTTTTGTGTTAAGCAAGGTACTTCTTTGAGCTAAAATTTAAATATTTTAAAAATGTCTCGCCTTGCATTAAAATATTTAAGCTTATATAATTATTATTATAATATTATCTTATTTTGTTGATTACAATCAGACAAGTTAATATCCAAAAATCTCCATTCCATAGTTAATAAATTGTTCACTTAAAATGTAGAACGACAATTTTGCTTTACAAATTAATGTAGCGCCTATAAATTCATTACTATTAAATTTGAAATTCTTCCAATATTCCTTTCTGATCTTGACGTTCTTGTTTTATTAAGTTTTACAATATTTCAACTGGCTAGCAATTTTGCTACAAGAATTTTGGGAATTAAACAAATCGGTAATAACTTTACTTAGGTCGCTAGATAAAGCTTTGCCATAAGCTATTTTTGTAAAGAAATATAGTACAAATATTGTGCTGAAGTATTGATAAATAATAAACTTACAATAGCAGTCATGGAAATTGCATCGGGTTTTATTTTTTCATTTTTTAAAATTGAGTTAAATAAATCAAATTTTAAATTAAATTTAATCAATCCCAGACATTTCCTATACGCGCGATTGCACAAATTCTAATAACAGGCTTATGTTTTAATTAATAATTTTTAATTAAAGCTAACTATATTAGTAATAGTTACTTAATAACAAAAGATGTTTACATATATATATGTTGTAGTACAACAAATCTTTTTTAAATTTCGTATGATATTATCATGTTTTGTGATGTGTGATGTGTGATATCAGATTTTGTGATGTTTTCGCTAGCGTTTTCACCTCTTTTGTTGTCGGACTTGACTATCAAAAACGTAATTTTTTGAAAAATATCTTGTTTTGGTAGTAAAATAATTATATAACAATAAATATTATTAGTTTCATTGTTTAATGTTATTTAATAGTTGAATTAGTTTACCATTCGATTTTTCGGCATTAGTAATTTGTTTATTTTTAAACATGGTTTTTATTTCCTTTTCTTTTCCTTCTTTCTTTTCTTCATTTTCTTCTTCATGTCTTCTTCATTCAATGAAATGGTCAGAACTCTTTCTATCGGGGTATGACATGCTGTCAATGTATGTTTGTTGCTATTGTCTAAAGTGAAGAGTTTAAAATCAGCTGTTCTTGTATATACTAAAAATAATTTATTTTTCTTTCTTTTTAAGTGTTAGGTCAAGATAGTTTATGTTGTTACGAGTTTCTTGCTCTACAGTCAATTTAATACAAAAGAAAATATTCAACATAACGTTACCATGCAAAGCAGTGTTTCTGAAGAGGTTATTTATGGATCACAGCCTCAAACTAATCCCAAAATATGTTAGCTAACAGGAGAGAAATGGTAGAACCCATTGATAAATCAGTTTTCATCTCATAGATGCTGTTGTCAAACACTAAAGAAGGCTGCTCTTTACACACTTTAGGCTGCTAAAGAAGTAATGAGTTCGTACAGCTACTTTATATTTTTATTTTTACCTAATCTCTTCTTAGGAAAGATTTTTATTAGTTTAAGAGTCTCATCCACTGAAATAGAAAATAACTTAAAATAGTTTTATAATTTTTTAACTATTTTTGTGGTATTTAGTAGTATGTGATGTTAAAATAATCAAACGTAACAAATATTAAAATAATAAAATTTTTAACTGTTAAGTAAAGAAGTGTGCAGTATGTATTCTGTACTTAACAGTTAAAAATTTTATTATTTATAAAATAATAATAAAATTTTTAACTGTTAAGTAAAGAAGTGTGTAGTATGTATTCTTTACTTAACAGTTAAAAATTTTATTATTTTAACATTTGTTAGGTTTGATTATTTTTCTCATCCACTGAGATATTTAAATGCTGGTTAACAATATCAAACAACTCAATTTTGAATTTTTTAATACGATTTAGATTTATTATTTTCTTTATTTAATCGATTTCAATTTTTATGAAATATTTTTGGGTTTTAGGTATTCATTAAATATATGGTTCAGTAAGTTGGTTATATCGTAGAGCAAAAAATTGTGAAATGATACCATGGGTTTCATGGGTGTATTTGTAGTTTAGTTAGGCGTATATTTGTATTCATAATGGAAACTAGAAACTGTGAGTGGTTATAGTTATTTTAGTTGAAATAATTTGAATTGTAATGATTCATGTATTTCTAAACGATAAAGATTTGTTGTATTACGTGGATATATAGTGTTTTTTTAGCAACATGAGAACTTCAAATTAAAATAATACATTAAAAAATGAATGGAATGTTTTTTTTATTATTTTTTATGATATTAAATTCAATACCATTTATGATCTAAAAATGATTTCCGGCATGTAATCACCACGAGTAATCGTAACAAAGCGCATCCGATCAGTCCAAATTTTGACCACTTTTTCTAACATTTGTGGTTTTATTTCATAAATGGCTAGCTGAATATTGACCTTCAATACTTCTAGAGGTTTTGGTTTGTTAACATAAACCATGGATTTAACATACCTCCAAAGAAAATAATCTAAAGTCGTCTAATCACACAATCGTGGGTACCAATTGACAGAACCATTTCTTGAAATAACGTTGTCACCAAATGGTCCTTTCAATAAATCTATAGTTTTATTGGCTGTGTGACACGTAGCACCATCCTGTTAGAACCATAAATTGTCGATGTTTACCTGTTAGATTTTTGGGAACAAAAACATGTATGGATAGACACCACTCGCCGTAAATATGAAGCTCCTACCTCATTTCGAAAGAAATATGTACCGATGATGATGCCGTTGGGGTGCATTCCACACCAAACAATCAATTTTAATGCCCGGTTTCAGCAACATTAACTTTAATCTGTGTTAGTTAACACTTGTTAAAGTTAATCAGTTGTTAAGTTTTGAATGGGTTGCAGCAACGTTTTCTAATCTAGTATAATTAGTTAATCTCCGATTATGTATAATATGGTTGTATTAGTACTCCTGAAACGACAACCACGCCTTTGCCCTTCTGGACACGCAATCACGCCCTAAGGAAAGTTCTTCAAAACCCCTAGGTTTCCGCAAATCACGGAAAAATATCCCCATGGACCAAAAAATCCAGCCCGATGAAGCTTAGCGCTTCAAATGAGGAATCACACCTCAGTAAATCCCAACGCCCGCCGCCCACATCAAATGAAGGAGATATACGGAACACCGTGGAACTCCATATCGCCAAGAAGTTTATCGTTTGCTCACAACCATGCCTAGTTTATATTATATAAAGTAGTCATAGTAGTTTGTTAATTTAAAAGTTATCATAAAATGAGGTTTAGTACAGTGTTATTATTTTTTTACAAGCTTAATTTTAATGGTTAATATTAAATTGCGATTGAAAAAATAATGATAACACAGGGGAACACTGTCTGTTTTAGTTTAGTTTTGCTTTAGCTTTTAATATACTCCAGTAAAACATTTTTGTTTTGTTCCCCAGTGTAATTTGTAATAAATAATAAATTGTTAATATGATAATAAATGAATTTGTGCTCATAGAACAGTAATAGTATATTATACACTTAGGTTGAGAAGTGAGCCATTATTTACCGAGCACGTTTATATCCTGAAGCGCGTAGCGCCGAAGGATATAATGTGTGAGGTGTATAATGGCCTTCTCAACCGAAGTATATATAGAATTTTTTTTACTACTAACACTGATATATTACTATATTTGATTTGATTAGCTTTAGTTGATTAGCTTTAGTTGATTAGCTTTAGTTGCTTCCTACTTATTTTTCAAGTATTTTGAAATATCAAGTAGTGTGGGTGTTTAGTTGTCAAATTAACAAAATGAAACTAATGAAATGCAATTTTAAATTTAGTTAAATAATTTTTTCTTTATATAATATCTACTATAATAATTATTGTTATATCATTTTATAGTCGTGAATTTCAGAGTTTATTTGGTTCTTGCTTAGAATTAAGTTAATAATAACAGAGTTTCTGTTCATTTCATTAAATAGTATATTAAACAACAAGTTTAGAAAAGTTAAGTTTTACTAAACGAATATAGCTTTTAAGTATGAGCGAGCACAGCGAGCGAGTAACTTAAAAGCTATATGAGTTTAGTAAAACTACTTTTCTTACGAGGTTTGTTTATACAATTTTTTCGTATTTTGTGAAAATCTAATCTAAAATATGAATTTAGACGTTTATAAGTAAATTTTTTTTGCGCGCGATCGGTCTAAATTTTTTCGTATGCCTTCCTACCGATATTTCACGGGGGGTGAGTACGAGGCGAGGGGGGCCAATTTTTTACTCAGTTTTTCGATATCTAGCGCCGTTCTTGAGTTATTGCTAATTCAAAAAGTTTCTAAATAGATATTTGTGTAAAATTTTCGTAATCTAGTAACCAGATACGGCTTTATTTATTTACATAACAACAGTTAATTTTTAATTTTTGATTCGAATTTTGTGTAAGTTACATAATATTAATTATAAAAGTAAGATTGTTAAGTTTTCTAGTTTGAATAATAATTTTGTACTTTTAATATACATAAATGTATAACAATGATTCCAATATTTAAATAAACAATCTTCTATCCAATAGTTTTTTATTGACAGTGACATTACTATGTAGTAAAGTGACATATCTATGTGCTAAAGTACCACTTTATTAAATGATTTTGAATTTAATAAAACAGCACATTATTAGTCAAAATGCGAAAATAGTATATTAAACAACAAGTTTAGAAAAGTTAAGTTTTACTAAACGAATATAGCTTTTAAGTATGAGCGAGCACAGCGAGCGAGTAACTTAAAAGCTATATGAGTTTAGTAAAACTACTTTTCTTACGAGGTTTGTTTATACAATTTTTTCGTATTTTGTGAAAATCTAATCTAAAATATGAATTTAGACGTTTATGAGTAATTTTTTTTTGCGCGCAATCGGTCTAAATTTTTTCGTATGCCTTCCTACCGATAATTCACGGGGGGTGAGTACGAGGCGAGGGGGGGCGAATTTTTTACTCAGTTTTTCGATATCTAGCGCCGTTCTTGAGTTATTGCTAATTCAAAAAGTTTCTAAATAGATATTTATGTCAAATTTTCGTAATCTAGTAACCAGACACGGCGGCTTTATTTATTTACATAACAACAGCTAATTTTTATTTTTTGATTCGAATTTTGTGTAAGTTACATAATATTAATTATAAAAGTGAGATTGTTAAGTTTTCTAGTTTGAATAATAATTTTGTACTTTTAATATACATAAATGTATAACAATGATTCCAATATTTAAATAAACAATCTTCTATCCAATAGTTTTTTATTGACAGTGACATTACTATGCAATAAAGTGACATATCTATGTGCTAAAGTGCCACTTTATTAAATGATTTTGAATTTAATAAAACAGCACATTATTAGTCAAAATGCGAAAAAATATTTTATTATTTACCTAGGTATTTTTTTGTTATCGTTATTTACCTAGGGTGAGAAATTTTACTTCTCATTAGAGAAATAGGGTAGATAATGGTGATTTCTCATGTTAGTGGTAAAAAAAAATTTTATTTATAAAAGTTTTTATAAATTACTGCGTATCAATGCAGTGCGTGCACTTATATTTAAATTGTTTTGTTCGTTTTAGGCGAATGAAATGTTCATTTCTGCTTCTTCTATGTCATTTACATCATTAAAGTCGTCTTCATCTTGCAGTTATATTGCTGTTATGAAGCATGGCACTTGCAAAGATGATGATGAGCGACGTGGTGGGTTTGTTTCGTAATTCTGTGTGTCCCCAAAAGCTGTTGGAAGGACACGGTTGCATAAAATCTCAACGTTACTAGAAGTTGAAGCATCCCGAAAAAACATTTGCTTCGATGTTGTCTAATCTGTTCATTAACTCCATCACACTTTCTTTGCTGAACCTTATTTATTTGCAAAATAAAGTAAATAATATTGACTCGTAATAAATATACAATAAATATAAATATAAAAAATATATTATGTAAATATATTATAACTTACCTGTAACGCAATTTAAATTCCCTGTCACCGTACAATGTGAAAGGGTCTCTTCTATCAGGAATGACACAAATAAATCAAAAGTTTTGAAAAAAATTGGAATTTTCTAAAAAAATTTTTTATTATATGAGTATATTACCTGTCTTGGCATTACAAGTTAACTTTTATAAGATATAAATAACTTTTTTTTAGTTGATAATTATAAAATTCAAATTTAATGTACTTTAATCACTGATCAACCAGTAATTAAATATTTTGGGTATTTAACCTATGCTAAGCACAAATTAACGTTGCTCCAACCCAAAATCGTCTTAACTTCAGATTTTCCTGATTTTTCTTCAGATTACCCTAACCATAGATTAAACTACTCCCAAATCGGATTCAATCTATGATTAAATACTTAATCTAAGATTAAATACAAATCTTAAGATTATACATAAGATTAAAACTTAAGATTAACGTTGCTGAAACCGAGCATAAGAGATACAATGGAGTATCAAGATAATGTCCCGGATTGGTCTCACTCTATATACGGCAATATACTCCCTTCTGAGTTAACAATTATTATTTGTTTATTAATATTATACATATTAAATTATGTATTAATATAGTATATTTTTAAAATTTTATAAAAAATGCAATGAAAATTAGAAGTAGATACCTAATAATACTTTTCCCAATATTTGCTGCTTTTTTTTAAATTTTATATTAAAATTTTAAGGCTAGGCTGTATATTATGCAACATGGAAACAATATTTGTATGGCAAAAAATTACATCTAAAAATATATAGATATTACCTATTCGCTTTCACAAAAAATTGTACATTTATTACAAAAAAAAGACTGAAATAAAACATTATGATTTTATACTACACTACATTATCTGAAAGCAAACACAAATATGTTCATATTTTAAATTAAAAAGATTAATTTTTAATTTTGTTTTTACTGATAATGCCATACAACGTAAACAAAATCTATACAGTATCGTAATGATCTCAACTTATCTTCATTACGTTGGGCATTCGATTAAATAACGTTGATTTGTTTTGCATTGTTTTATTTCACTAATTAAATGAATTTCTGCTCAAAAAGTACGTAAAATTGTGGAAATGTACATCATACGTGTTATTTTGATAAGCTCGACAGCCAATGACATTAATAAACCTTGGCAAGCAGTATATAATCATAGGTGTTTAATAATAAATTAATGTAACAATGACAAGTTTGTATATAAAAAAAATAATACTACTAATTCTATTTATAATTAAAATTTGAACGTCTTGGTTGTTATTGCTTTCTAATGGAAATTTAAAACTTTTGCGCATTGAAATAACCCGTTAACTAAAGCAAAGCAATCAGAGAGTGTCTTTTGCATTGTTTACAAGAACACATTTAAGATTATAGATATTTTTACAGTTTTTTACTACATCATCAGAAATGCATTAGCGTGTTTACTTATCAACTTTTTTGATATTTATCGGAAATCTTACTATTTATCCATCATTTTCTAATATTTTTATTAGATCCCATTACTTAGAGAAAATTGCGTAAGTATAAAATAATCACATTATTTTTTGTACTAATTTCTAATAAGCATATACAAATAAATTAGTAAATCAGCATTAATACGGTATAACTTCCATATGTTAGCATTATTTAACTCAATAGCTAAGATTTTGCATATTAAGCCATTCTACATTGACTACTTTAGAATCAATTTGAAGATTTAAGCTACAATTGAAGTTTTCCTACTAAAACTAAATTGACCCTGATTTAGAAAACTTTAGCTTATGGCAACGTACTGGCTACTTCTATACAAGTGTAATAAATTTCGATGCCATTCATTCAACTTTAATTAACAAAACTTATAAATTGAAATATTATAAAATATAAAAATAATAAATACATATTATATTTCAAATTATAAAACTTGAGTTTATTTAACTTATTAAAAATGCATAATTTTCTTCGTTTGAAATTTTCTTGTTCGTGACAATACCGAGTTAGTGTCTGTGCAGTTTTAACTTTTTTGTGTCGATCATTATTAGCCTAGCTCGCGCAATAATATTATTTTAATATGAGCTAACTAAGACTTATTATGGCAACTTAAAAGAAGCGAGTCAGTTTATTACCGATGAGTTCCAAAAATTTCGTGTTCTCTAAATAAAACATTCTATTTCTAGTTATTAAAAATTATATTTTTTATTATTATTTTTCTGAAAAACTAATTAACATTACTTTGACTGCCGGCGAACAAGTGACATTAAAAGTTAAGCAAAATTACGGCTATGCGCACTAAAGTATAATTTTAGTATTAAATAGAGAAAAACAATTTCAAAGCACAAAGTATATATTTAGGTTCTTAGACCTGTAATGAAAAAGAGGTTTTACCCCGAAAACCGCAGTTTTTTAAATTTAGTTATATAAGTAATGATAAAAGCTAACTAATTCATAAACTTACCGTATTTACTTGATCATAATCTCCTATGCCGTTAAAACTTTCTTTGAAAGATTAGCAATTTAGCAACACCAGTGTAACAGTATTGAGCAAAACCTATCCCTCAGTTTTATGCATAAAGGGTTTTGCTAGTTGGTTGTTCAGTGTCTTACCATGAAATTTGTAACTTTTTCTAAGATAAAGTGTTACTATAACTATCCGATTAGCATGTTACAAGATGTTAATTCAGCAGTTAGTTGATTTATGATATTGGGATTGAAAGGAATAATAGCTTTCTGTTTGAAATTGTTGCCACTTAAAATCAAATATTCATATCTAGTACGTTATAGTTTAATAAAATAAACCAGCAATATAAGTGCCAATAAAGTAGATAATAAGGTTAACTGCAAGTGTTCTACTTCCAGAATATCTGCAATTGCGTAATCACAAAGCAATAAGCCTTTAATTACCCTAAATTTAAATTATTTTTGTTTTGTAAGGAAGGGATTGTTCAGAAGTGACCTAGAATAACTTCTCATGTAATTTAACGATGAATAACTTCCTCTTTAGAAAGGAACAGGAAAGCAAAAATCAATATTTTATAATTAATAATTGAAAAGCTTTCAGTAGGCAAAGTGAAAATTTTGCTATCTTTCAATATCAATTTTAAAATATTTTTCCAGCCGCAGTGAAATGTAAAAATGTATTTCAAGAATGGTTCAATTTAAGCTATGTACCAGTAAACACTTAAATCGATGCTTTCTTTTGCTGAAATATTGAATACAAAAATAATATACATACTTAGTAGATTTAAAACTTTTTGTCAATCCATAAATTTACATCAATTGGATAAAACTGCATCGACATGTGTGGTTTCTTATCAGCGTTATTATTAAAATTTCTATTCAAGGTGTTACCGATGAATTTAAAGATAAGCTAAGCTGTTCATGCTTAACACGTATCTAGGGGAGAATAATTCTCTAATTTCCCGTTGCTTTCCCCCATCGTAGCTGTAGTATCCCTACAACCTTACTGTCACCTAACTAGGTAGCCTTTCTGTTGCTAAAACTACTTACTGCGGCAGTTTCGATAAACCACAATTAAATTATCCGCACTAAAATAATCAACTAAATGAATTCCATTATCTGAAATAATAAATTTCAGGATTTTCTAGGAAAAAAGAAAAATTTTGGAATAATTACGTTTAATTAATGTTTACATAATTCGAGGTTTTTAAAATAAAAATAACAACTCATTTACAAACTGTGAATGTAATTTACCTTTGAATAGATAAAGCCAAGCATTTTGTCGGTTTGATGTTGCATTTTCAAGAAATTACACGGCATGCACAACTACTGCACTTATAAAATTTTGTTAGGACTTTCTTGACATAAAACCGTTGCAAAACAACCTAATTAAAGTGTATTTGCTCCGGGTGTTCCGGAATTGTTTAATTAAATTTATTATAACTCTCATTTTGTTTAAACGTGGTGTACTAGTTATGAATATTGTAATGTTTGTAAGTTAATTTCAATAAAATGGTGCAGTTATCAAAAACATATTAATTACCTCTGTATAATTTAGTTTCAGATTATTTATTTATCAAATTTCAAAGTAATCCAATAGCAATACACTATGAAATTAATGCCAAATTCTAACAATTTCTAATAAAGGTTTGTTCAAACTTAGCTCTTTGTAAACCTTACATTCAGCTAAACTAATATTTAATGATTGAATTGGATTTTCCAATCTCCAGCTTAAACTGAAAATTATACGGTTAGATTATTTCCAAATGAAACAATTACAACTAAATTGTAAAAAATTAATTTTCATTGTAACCTATATGATTTTAAATTTGCAATTAATCGTCGTTTTGATTAGAAAACGTTAAAATCTAAAAAGTGTTTTATAAAATAAAGCTGGAAAGCTAATTTAGGCGAATTACTCCATAGGCTTATTAAAAATGACATGAACAGAAATTGCTATAAATTATCTTCTAAGACGGTTTTTATATAACCTTATTTAATAATATAATAAATTACCGTCAAGTTATCCTATTAGATAAGCTTCACAATTTGAATTTTTTTGTGTAATTTTATGTAGATCTAATAAATGTGTAGGTATATCTATATTTGAAAAACTTAAAATAAAATAATCAATAGATAAGTGGTTTAGGTAGTGTAACTCGCTTTAATCATATCAAATTTTTAGAATCGCCTGATGACGCCATAGTATGGTGAAAACGTTTGCAATAAAATTCATACGGTGTATTTAACTAAAAAGTGTTTGTGCGGTTTTTAATTTATTCTAAAAATTTGATTTATTAAAATTAAGTATATTAATTCTAATATTTTATTTGCTACTAACAGCCAATATTAAATAATTTTGATGTCTTTAGTTCTCAAAATAAGACTGTTTTTAAACAGGAAGACTACATCATCAAAAATTTTAACATTAGCAATTAACGAAAGCCTTATTATTATTTAAAGAGTTTGTTTTCTTTAAGTAAAAATTCGTTATAAACATTTTTATTTCATGAAATTTTATATATACCATGAAGCACGTCACGTTTATTTATTATCTTTTATTATTTATTATATCAACATAGAGAAGTTGAAAACTTGTTGATTCGAACAACATTTTAATATTGATTGGACAACGAAATGTCTGGTGTACCTTCGATATTTACTTACTGAAAAATTATTATTATTTGTCAAAATTACAATAATAAAAATAGGAACTAATAAATAATAACTTAAATAACACAGATGAGAGAAATGGTATACCGTAATTCTAATGATGCGTACCTCACTACAATTTAAATCAAGTGAAAAAAGCAGTTTCTAAACATGAAGTAATTTTTAATTATTACAGCTTAAACTTTCAATAAATTAAATAAGCTGGAGTAAACAATGTATGTAAACCTTCAGATTCAATTTTATGATCTGCATTGATTACTTTAATTAACGCTTTCTTGTTTGATTGTTAACATTTAGTTAAATTTGTTAAATTGTTTATTTTTATTTAATGTTTTTGAGAAACCTGATAAAATCATGTTTTCAAAGGCATGTTGTTGTAGTTAAAATTTATTCATTTTGCCTTAAATGTTTTAATTGCGGTGCAGTATTTGAATTTAAACTTCGTTTAGTACCCTTTGTAGTCAAACTCACGGTCTCTTGCTTACCGCAAATTGTTATTTTTATAGTAATTTATATAAATATTTCTTGGTAAACTTTTAGATTGCAAATAAAAAGTAAAATAGTTTTAACCTGATGCAATACTACTCACAGTATTTATACCATACCATATTTATACCATATATATAAAAAAATATTTTTACCATCTTTGCCCAACAGTAGTTTGATGAGATTACTATAGTTGAATTACAGAAAAGCACTTTTGAATTCAAGTCAAAGACTTAAAGATGTCAAACCAAGCAACCTTACTAAACAAACCTTATCAATTGCAAAACTCCACCTACTCTACTACTCTATCTAAAAATCTACTCTAATAAACTCTACTAATAATTTGTTGTAATGACCTCTTAAGTTGATGCACATTAAAGCAAAAATTAAAAAAGGTTAATTTGTAGTTCCTTAGCTAATGCGTTTTATTTGAGGATAATTTCTGGATACCATAATTTTGAAATGTTTTATAATATCCTACAGAATATTATAAAATGTTTTTTACCACCCAAAATTTCAAATGTAGAGAGAGAGAGAGAGAAATGTTGATACTAAATTTCATCACTAAGAGCTAGTACAGCTATTTATCCTAGAAGCACTACTTTAACTGGAACCGCCTATTAAACATTTTAAGGTAAACTAGATGTACCCTCCATTATTTAAGAAGTTTGTTTAAAGAACACTGCAGGCTTCCACCATATTAATGCTGTCTTCCGTTTGAAACTCATTTTATGCAATGAAAGGTAACTCAAATAGAAAACGGTTTTCATTTATATTAAATTTTAATAGAGCTTTTGGAGCTATAATTTTGTAATAGTTCAAAATAGGTAGATATCTAAAAAATTAATTAATACACAAGAAGTTGTGTAGATTAAATAAGTTTTTATAATCACATAAATTTACATATTATTTAGTTTCCAAGTTTTACAACTATAATTAGCAGTTTTCTCATGGGTCTGATTTAGTAACTTCTAGAGATTACCTCATATTATCTATTTAATCCGTTACTTTATTAGGATATCGCTTAATTGATTTTTAATACCGAATAAATTAGATATTTAATATATTTTAAATATTGCTAATAGAACTAATATCAACTACAATGTATAATTTTCCACGTATGTATTTAGGAACAGAAGAAAAAAGCTGAAAACAATATCTCTTGGTAAAAAATGCTCGATTAAACTTGAAGCGTTCTATTGGGGCTTCGTATGAAATTCCAGTTTAATAATTACACTTTTTTAATCAAGGACAACATAAAAATTAAAAAGGTTTACAAAGTTTTAATGGTTCAATTTACTGGCAAATTGGTAACTGTGTAGACACGTACAAATTAAGCCTGAATCAGGCGGCTCTCACTTATTTGCATAGGTTTTCAAATTGAGCAATTTTAATTTCATTCGTTAAATCAGGCTAAAAGTTATAATAGAAGTACAAAATACTTCCATATTTTATAAGTTTCGGTTTTAATTATAAAATATAATTACTTCACACAACTTTATATTTTCGCAACCATCGGCACTATAAATTATTAATAATTTTAAATTTAATTACTTGACAAATTATATAATTGAAATTAATAAAAGATTTATGATGTATTTTGATTTTGTATAAAAATATTTTGATACTCATCTCCTCATCACTAATTTAAATTTAGAGCAATAAAGCTCAAATGTAGCTTTTCCAAGCCACCGACAAAGCTTCTCAAAGGACAAACGCTAATAATGTAATAATGTGATTTACTGTCTGTTGTACAGAATAACACACATTTGATGTAAAATAAATCATACTTAATTTGTAGTTTTAACAATTACTATTTTGAAAATTTAATACTTTAGGAAACAAAGATCTATTTAGAGTATATTCAATCTGCTTGGTGTAACACTTGAAACTTTTTATAACAAATACTTCTTTATGATCTTCAAAAAAGTTCAAAACCAGTAACGAAGTTATGTGAAAATAATACCTACTGTATTATGTCCATCTAAATAAAATATTAAAAATAATGTACATTTTTTTACTAGTGACAAACGTGATTGGCGTAGTAGCTAATTGAAATTATGTTAGCTAGTGTAGTTAGTAAAAAAATCATTGAAGGTAGATTAATAGAGAAATAATTAAAACCAATTATTTCTAAAAAATCACTTTCAATTTGAAGATTGAAAGATTTACTTCGGTTATAGTAATAAATTGCAAGAACTTGGAATCGTCAGAGCTCTCGTTAGAACTAACGGTTAGGGATTTAATGAATGACATAGTCGACAGATAGCTCTCTTGAGAATAAGGATTTTAGTCCACTGTGACCTCTACCTGTAGTAGGTAATCTAGCTCATTTTTCCAAATAAGATCAAATTTTCAAATAAATATTATACCTTCCATAAAACTACATGAATTTAAATAGGAAATATTGCTATAGTTACGTTCGTATTTGAAAATTTATTTAGAAAATCGGATGAAGTTAAATTTTATTAAACGAAAATTTAGAGGGCAATACTTGTTGAATAAAATGAAATAAAGCTTTCGGTGCCCTAAAACAATTTAAATCATTATTCTAACAGATGTTTCAATTAGATTTAAATTTAATATTTTTGTTAAAAATATATTTCACTAATTATTCTAATAATGCATGCTGACGTAAACCAGTTTTTCTTTAGGGTTTCCGTCTTCAAATCAATAACATTTTATTTCAAGCTATTTATTAACGATGATTAAAATAAAAATTTGCTTTTAAAATTATTTTACTTAATAAAAATGTGATCTAACTGAAATATGTCTCTATCAAACTGATAGCACCCTCGGGGTAAGGCTATTTAAAAAGCGAGGCAGTATTCACTTACTCGATCGAACGCTGTATTGAACTCAAATTTTTCATTACTATTTTTTTACAAAATACTAAATATTTTTTAGATTTCATTATATTACTGTTTTTGCTTTCTTGTCCTTTGTTAAAGTTTTAAATTATCTGGTGTATCATTATTTATATTATGATAATTCTGGTAACCGTTGCATAGAATCAATCATATATTGTAGTAACAAATATATATTTTAAATAATTGAAAGAGTTAGATAAACTGAATAAAATAGCTCAGTAAAGAGTTGTGAAACATTTTTTACTTCTGTCGTAAACTTTGTATATAAAAATAGGATAACCATACATATATTTAATTAAAATTAGAAGAATCGGAAGACGACTGGAAATGTATAAAAAAAACTGATATTATTATAATAATAATTGAAAATGTGACGTACATTATTTCTGATAAACAAATATTTATAACATTCTGTCTTATATTTATATTTCTTGATATGTAACACTCCCAAAGTGGTAATCCCGATATAAAAATAAAAAAAAATATGACGATTAGCGATAAAAAATAAGACGAAGTTATGTAAGATCGACTAATGCAAATAAGTGCAGTGGGAATAAATCAAAATCACATTCTGAGCATATCAACCCGAATTGTGGTTTGTGCAAATGAAGCACAGTTTACGTTAGCTGGAATATCGCGATACATAACCAAGTATTACCATGTGTTAACCAGTTTCAATGGAAAAACTATATTCGAGTTAAGGCAGTCGCCTCGTGTGATATGTCGAAAAAAATCAAATTATTTGTTTTTCATAAATTGATCCCTAAAAACATGTGTAGAATATGCTAGTAAAGTGATTTTCCAATTTTCTACACACATTTACACTTTAAAAACGTTACAAAGATTCTACACGTCAAGCAATGCTGTCTTTGCACAACTATCGGTATTCCTTGTATTGGTATTGAAGCAAGAACGGAGCCAGCAATTTTAAGGGACTTCTAAGATGAAGACGTAAGAATCATCTATGAACCAGGCATATCAGATTAATGGTGACTAAAAATTTTAACTAGATTTAAATCTTAAAAGCTTTTTTTAAACGCGATTTTCTTAAAACTACATTTTTCTAACTGGTCTCCACGGTATCTCAAAAACGGTATGACCCATTGCTTTGAAATTTTAATGGTAGATTCGAAACACGTGTGGTCATCGATTCAGCTAAAATAATTGAAAAATTCCGAGCCGTTTTTTTTCGCAACAAAATAATCAAATAAAATCATGAAATTTTCAAAAACATATCAATTATTCAATTATCAATATTTTTGAATGATTCTAGTTTATTCGATAGCCACAGATTTATTTATTGAAATACCGTATGGTTTTTTGATTTCAGATAAGCTATAGTCGAATTTTTTTTATCTCGCGTATGACTAATCTCCAAATGCAGTGAGATTTAACGTATAACATTTAATTATCTTTGTCATATTTAGATAAAAGTAACTATTAGAAAAGAAACAGAAAAAAAGAATACGTTGTCGCCGTAACTTTGTAATGAAAATGAATTAAACGTACGTCGATTTTAACTGTCATCTCGTTTGATTTTTGACAGATAATCTCGTCAAATATTATGACATCTGACATATCGTTTGATATAAAGAACCCTAAGACATACGTTTTGTAAATTTTGATTCATACAATTTTTTCGATAAGTCATACGCGAGTTAAAATGAATTCGACTATAATAAGCCGGAATCATGGCGACCGTCGATAAACTTGTCAACAAACAAACTTGGCTTTTGGACTGAAAATATTCTGACTTACTGTTGAAATGTTAATAAATAAAGTAGTATATAGAAAAAAGTTCAAACTTCTGTATTTTTATTATTCGTCAAAAAAATCCCAAAAATAACTTAAAAAATTATCGTCATACGGGGTGAAGTTAAGTTACACGACACGTGCATTTATCGGCATCGTACGCATCGCATGCATCGGACGCATCGGGAAAAAATATTCATTACGGTGTTTTAATGTACCATTGTTTCATCGTTTGTTATATCGCATTGCACGTATTAGAAAACACCGTAAATCAAGGGGCATCTTATGGTACGTATTTTTGATAGCTTCGGTGAAACTCAAATATGGAAATTTGAAAAAAGAAACAATAAAAAGATGTTTTATTAGTAAAAATCTTAATGTGGATTGTTAACAACTTGAAAATGTTAGTCTACTCTACTGGTCTGACATATAGCTGAGTTAAAATTATAAGAGTCTATGTTACAATGTACTGGAGCCGAGATAAACGCATTTGAAATTTTGGATATTGGTTATCGTAGTTATATTTAATATATTCGTAATTTAACTTACTAGCTGTTTCAATAAGTAATTTCTGTCTAATATATAACAAAATCAAAAAAAAAGAGCCGTAATTTTGAATTCTATAGGGACCTCTAGAATAACATAGAACTTTGTTTTATCAAAACTTTTTATTATAATTAAAGAAGGTAACATAGAACTTAAAAGTATTGAAATAATATAAATAAAACATAATATAAAAGGAAAGAAACATCGTTACCAGTTAAATTAAGAAACTAAAGTTATTTTGGGGTACTGGCTTCAGTTATTTATTAATATTTTGCATTTTTGGTGTGGTTTTCTTAGGGTTCTTCCGTTTCCAAATAAAATGATTCTATGTTAGTTTCTTATAATTCCCAATTTCTTATTGCACATACAAAGTTGTATGTAATAACATAGAACTTTGTTGATATATTCTAGCATTTTACATACAACATCAGGTTCTATGTAGAATTTATAAAACTTTGTTTTACCGAAATGAAATTTTCAGCACATAGACCTTTGTAAATGTGCACATAAAACCATTTTTAGACTTCTCATACTATCGTTACATTAATTAAAATGTTGTATGTGCACCATAGAACCTTGTGGTATCAATAACTCATATAGTGTCAAAAATGTAACATAGAACCTTGTAATTTTAAGCCAGCGATATTTTGAAAACCAAAATATAATATAATACAGAGTGTTACATAAAATATCTTTGTCTTTCGGAGATGGTGTGTACAACAAAAGTACTAATTGTTTAAAAAAAGTACATAACTATTACATTTGCAACCTTTATCCAAAAATAATATTAACAATTTTTTTAATAATTACCTATATTATGTAATTATAATTTTAAAAAATTATAAATAAACTTACACTATTTAAATCAAAAGTGGGATAAATTTCGAGATTAATAATTTATAATAATTAAAATATTTTGCACTCTTCTTGTATTAATTATTAATTATTTATGATTTGTTTCAATTACAAACCGCTGATCTTGGGACACAATGTCAAAAATAAAAAATTCTAAAACTTAAAATTTAGAAATATAAGTGCACTTATAAACAAATTAAAATTATTCTCAATAAATGCCAAGAACACTGGAAAAAAACCAATCAAAAATTATACCAAACAAAAAAGAACACCAAGCCATGGATAAACAGACATAAATTAAACAGATCACTGGTAATTATCCTCGCCAAACTCAAACTTGGACACACTGCAATCACACCTCTATAAAATGAAAAAGAAAACACCACACCAATGTTTAATATGTAAAACACAAAACAAACTAAAACACATTCTAAAAGATTGCCCAATATATAACCATATAACCAAGATATAGAAAAAAGTGGAATCCGCAAACATCTAGGAGAAGCTCTCAACCCAAAAAATACCATATATTATACAACACAATAAATTATTTGCAAAAAATAAAAATCATAAATCAAATATAAAATAAAAATATATATTCCACAATGTATATAAGTGCTAATAACCAAGTTGTTGATGTACTCAAAACTTCAAATTAAAAAGAAATTATATTTATAAATATTTTTTTAAACAAAATATTTTAAACAATTTTATGAATATTTTTATTGTGCGGTATATTTCATAATAATTAAGATGGTTTGCTTTTAAATACGAGGATAATACGATAAGTACCTGTGATACTGATAGCGATATTGTCTCAAAATTTACATATTAAATATTATCGTTTTGCACCATCTATCTAACGATGCCTGTCAAAATTTCCAAATAGTTTTGTTTTGACAACTGTTAAAAGAGAACAATTTTGTTTCTTTATAATTTAGAAGAGCATGCACTTTTGATGGAAAAATTAAGTATACTTTAACCTGCTCGAAAGAAAGCGAAAACTGTTATATTGCATGCAGCAAAGCTGGTCGAATTGCATGGTACTATTAGAGACTAATAGTACCATGATCCACCTTATGTTTCGTTTCCAAACATGAAAAATAGTTTGGCGAAAAGCAGTCGCTGAAACAGAAATTTATTTTGATGGGTTCAGCAAATTATATTTTTTGAATAGCTTAAAAAAATTGAAATATCGCTGAACTAAGTGCATGGAACTGAAAAGAGATTGTTGGGAAATAAATTAAACAAAGCAATAAAAAATGCCTTTCCTTTCTTTTTATATACTCCTCGTATAATCTTTATATTCATGATTATAGTATATTTGTATGTAATATAATATAATATTTTAATATTAACGTATTGAAATGTTGTATTTTTTTTAAAAAATATTAATTTCACCACAAACCAAAAAAATTACCACGGCTAGCTGGTTCAGTCGTCGTGCAAGTATCGTCAGGGGTGAGTTCACACGCAAGTCTTCATTAATGACGGAAGAAAAATGCCCTTCCAAAAATAACCAGTCCAGAATGCAAAATGTTAAATAAATTTTTACCTTTATTTGAAGGGAACGAAGTTTGCAAATTTAACTTATCTAAAACGTCGCCTTATCAAATAAACCATTTGTTCCTTTAAATGCAATTTTAAATTTTCCAATTCCAAATACAAATCGAATTTATAATTTTAACTTCTCTTTCCAAATTAAGTAAATCAATCAATCAACTTCCAGTCAGTAGCGAAATAAAAAAATCTCCAAATCCAATTTCAAATATCAAAATTTTAAAATCACGTAATAATGCGAACGCATCAAAATTATTTATTCAAATCAAGTCAAAATAAAATATTACTCACAATTCTCAAATAACAAAACTCAGCGTAACAAAATCAAATTTCAGCGGGCATGCAAAGTCTCGCACCCGCTGTCCGCCATCGTTGGCCAAAGAAGCCACTAATTTCCTGTCATTGGTCCCCACCCAACAAATTTCACAATGTTACAACCTAACTATTACAGCCAATATTTCACCAAAATGCATAGGGTGAGTCGCAATCATTTTGAAACACCACATCAAACCCCCGATGCTAATTGCTGTTTTGAGCGCAGCTCTAAACAAAATTCGCAAAAATCCGTGCGTGTTTCAAAAATAAATCTAAAAAAAAAAGATATTATCTACAACATTACAATATTTAAGCAAAATAAATCCAAATTCAAAAATCAAATAAAATAAAAAGGCTTATCTCTTCAAAAATAATTTTTCATTTATCATTATCTACTATCTCCTTCTGTTTTGTTCACTTTTCTTTTATTTTTTCTTTCGAATCTTCCAAAGATTGATCCTGGTTTGGGGCGTCCACTTCACTGGTGTCTTCTTTCTTCTCCTCCTCCGACTCATCCAAAACTTCCAAGTTTTCTCATTTTTTTCCATAGCTTTCCGTTTTGTAGCTTCTTGTTTTTTAAATTTTAATTTTTCAGTTTCTACGTTTACCACTTCTAAATTTTCAGCTTCTTGTCTTATAATTTTTAGTTTTAGCGCTTGTAATCTTACAGTTTCACGTTTTTCTGCTTCTAGTTTTACCATTTCTAATCTTTTATCTTTTTGTTGTGCTGCTTCTAATTTTTCAATTTCCAATTTTATGGCTTCTTGTTTTGTTGCTTCTAATTTTTCAGCTTCTAGTCTTGTAACTTCTTGTTTTTCAATTTCCAGTCTTTCAGCTTCTTGTTTTGTTGCTTCCAGTTTTAGAATTACTAATCTTTCAGCTTCTTGTTTTTCCACTTTCAACATTCTTTCCTTTACAGTTTCTCTTTGCAATTTCGCATCCATACATTTTATCAATTTCATTAGTTCACCCGTTCGCTGGTTAAGTGCTTGCATTATTTGTGCTTTAGTAACTTTGGGTGGTTGTTCTTGAACATCTACCTGCGTGCCCCGTTGTGTGCTAGCATACATTGGAGATTCAAAGTTGGGACTGATCTCTTCGCCGCTTCCACCTGTTTCATTTCCTTGTATATTCTCCGTTGATATACTATCTTCTGTGTCAATTTGTTCCATTTTTGTTTGTTTTGTATTATCTGTCAATGCTTTTTGAATTTATAGAAAGATAGCAAGTCAAATATTTAATTTATTGACCTTGATAGATTTCATCTATCATACAAGCAAATTCAAACTTTTCAATCTTTATTTCCGAATTATTAATTATACCCGAAAACGTTGGGACGTCAATTTAGTTGAGATGAAACTTTCAAAAATTTTAAGCCGCACGTCTGGGCGCCAGTTGAAGTGATGTTTAATTTTAACAAATTTATTTCACCACAAACCAAAAAACCAAAAAAACCAAAAAAAAAAAAAAAAAAACCAAAAAAACAGCAGCAGCAGCAACAACAAAAACAGCAAATAAAAATAAATTTTTATTTTTATTTGAAGGGAACGAAGTTTGATTTCCCTTATCCAAATCGACGAGTTATCAACATCTCGCACATTTGCTCGCACAAATATAATTTAATTTTCCACTTTTATGTGCTAAACGAATTTATTATTCGAAATATTGTCTTTCCAAATCACTTTAAATCGATCAAATGACTACTGCTCGCGTTCGGCAGCGACTGATCAAAATATCCAAATTATCAAAATATTAAAATAATCATCCAAAAAAGCGCAATAATGCATTCGCATCAAATCACTTTATATAATCAATCAAATTAAGTCAAAATAAATTATTACTCACAATTCTCAAATAACAAAACTCAGCGTAACAAAATCAAATTTCAGCGGGCATGCAAAGTCTCGCACCCGCTGTCCGCCATCGTTGGCCAAAGAAGCCACTAATTTCCTGTCATTGGTCCCCACCCAACAAATTTCACAATGTTACAACCTAACTATTACAGCCAATATTTCACCAAAATGCATAGGGTGAGTCGCAATCATTTTGAAACACCACAGTATGTATGTACTATATACAATATTCTTGCTGAAAAACAGAAATTTCTAATAAAAATTGTTGAATTTTGATTTAAAATAAGTGAAATCGGTTATCCAAAATAATAAATTATACAAACTTTAATTACTTTGTTTTATTCGATTCTTTGAAAAATTCTAAAAAGTCACCTGAAATAAATCTCGAAACTGAAATACTTGCTAAAATTTAATAAAAAGAAAAAATTGGTCTCAACTCGTAAAGTATATTTTTCTGTTATAACATTAAATATGCTTCTTGTAGTAGAATATCTCTGACTATGTTAAAACTTTTATTAGTAAAATGTGTCAAGTACACACTACTTTATAATTAAAGTAACTTGAGGTTTACACTTTATTATACAATTAATTTATTAAGTTACTTTTATTAATTATTCTTGTGTCTTTAAAGTATGTAGTTAACATTTAAAAACAATCTTCTTATTGTAAAAATGCTACTACAAATAGTATATTAAAAATTAGCTTATATATTTTTTACCACAATACTGTCGACGTAATATTTTAAAAATATGTATATATGGGGTTTAGTACTAAATAAGATCTCACCTTCAGTGAGATTGAAGGAGGACAGTGAGATAAAATTGCATATTCCAAGTAAACTACCAAAATAAAGCCAGATTGAAGATGATAATAATAATAACTTTTTTACGGCAAAGCAACTAACTCTTGCAATAAAATAAAAATAATCAATAATGTTATTGTGTAACAACAACAACCGTTACAAATGAGCGATATTGTCGTCAAAAAAATTAAAATAATTTCTTTACGGCTAACTGAATTTGCCAAACGATACATTCTAGCAATTGCCAAATGTTTTCCAAAAGAAGATCTATAGAATCATTTTATGAAAATAAAAGTATCTTACAAGTATTTCATAGGAACTCAAATTACGAATAAAAACAGCAAATCTGACAAATTTATAAAATTATTTAATATTTTAAATATTATTTTGTAATTTGCTTAAAAATCAATTAAATACTTTTTAGTATTTATACTATTTAGTAGAATTTTTAGAATAATGTAAATTATAGAAATTTGTTAAAACTGCATTTGTTTGAAATTTTTTTAGAAATCCTTAAAGCTCCTTTAAAATCTTAGAATTGTTCAGAAATTACTGGAAATAATCGAAAAGCATAGAATCAAGAACCATAGAATCCATGGATGTACTGAGAATTCTTTGAAAATTCTTGGAATTCTTTGGAAATCACTAGAATTATTAGAAAATCATTGTAATTGATTTAAAATTATATAAAATTGTACTTATGAAAATCCTTATAAATTTCTGGAATTTTTGGAAAATTCTAGAATTTCTTAGGAATTTTTGGAATTCTCTGGAAATCGTTACAAATCTACGAAAGTCATTTAAATCCGCATCTGTGTACAACATTTTTTTCAAGATAATTACTTCTTACAAGAACTTCATACCGAAATAACTCAATAGTTAACTGTAAATTAATCCATAAATTGTAGTCAAGTCGTTTTTAAAACCTACCATTCTGCCAAATCTGTGTTACGTTAAATTTGATTATTGAAGATGATTAATAACTGGAAGCTCAATAAATTTATTAAATCGACTATATTATTACTTACAATTTTTACGTCATGGTTACTCAAACAAAATAATAATGATGGCACATTTATAAAATCCATTTATTCATATTTATTAAATTATTTACATTTTAAGAAATACATATATTATTTTGGGATCTGTCACTTAACCCATCACAAGAATTGAACTTTTTCCTATTGACTATTGGAAAGAGAACAATTTTCCGAGCATATTAGAGTAAAAGTTTTTGCGGATTATGCATTAGTTGTCGAAAAAATTTAATTTAGAAATCTCAAATTTTAGATAGGGAAATGTAATGTTTAACGTGGATTCGCGATAGACCGTGGTTAGTATTGTCAAAATACAGGCCAAAGGGGGCGCCGAAACAAAATACTAAATAATAAATTTATTATTAAAGTGATATTAAATTGAATCGTTTAAATTAAACTTCTCACACTTCTTGTTAAAGCAATGTCAGACTACCAATTTATCCAACTTGAATGGCAAGACCATCTTACCATCCAAGCCAACTTGCCATTTAATCTACGCCAATAATTGTTAAGCATATTAAAATAAGCTTAAAAGATCAATATAATGTTTAGTTTTTTTAAGTTATTTTTTTTTTGTCTCATTAGCCTTAATTTATTCTAAAACATCAAGTCCGCCAATTACTACAAAAACAGCAATTAAGTTCTTTTTAATTGAAACTCAATTCAAATTGAATAATTATTTTTAAAGTATTTTGGAAAAAGTTTAATTTCAAATATTGCATGGTATAGATATAATATAGAGGCATAATATAAATATGTGCTTAAGGCTTTTAAAAGTGTATAATAATTAATATACTACAACTTTATCTTTAATAAGCCCTTCCTGCACAAGAATGTCTAGCGTGTCACCCATGTTAATGTTCGGTGTCAACTGTGCTAGAGGCAAATTGCTAATAACGGAATATTTTTGAAGAATTGTGTTATTTAATTGTTATGAAAATACTGAACCACTTAACAAAACGTTAAATTTTGGAGTGTGTAAAAATTGTTTATGTAAGCTTTGATAAAAATTAATTAAGAATCGATTTCTGTACATTTCAACATAAAATTTTAATGTAAAAAGAACCAATTTTTAACGACCTATCCTATTCGTAAAAATGCATATAACTTTTGCATATGCCGAATAAAGATATCATTATAATTTTACTATTCCGGCAAAGTGGAAAATCCAAGCATTCAAATTTAAGATTTTCAATGAACCAATGTATACTAAAAATATTGTACAGACATGATTATTTAAGGATAGTCAACGACTTGGTGGTAAGTACATGAATGCTAATCTGTTTATTGGAACATTGTGGCGACCTAATTTTTAGTTTTTTATTTTTATTATCACAATTCATTATCATTATATCAACACTAAGAAAGCACAATTTCGGTAAGTGATTCGCGATTAGTTTGATTTATATTTGGTTAGAAGTTAAAATTTAAAAAATTTTTATTAGTGAAAAATTATTAGTACTAAAATAGTTTTTAAATTGGTTTTTATTAATGGTAAGAAAATTCAAAACATGTCTTTGTTTGCCGGAGAACTGAGCCAAGAAACTCCGTGAAGTCAGTGATTCGAACTCAACAGTGTTGCTCTGTTTCTCAACCAGTGATTCATTACTTGACTTTACTTACATTATAAATGCTTAATGCTTCAGGATTCTTTATCAAAATTATCGGAGTTGGTAAGGATTTAATACAAAACGTTACAAAAGTTTAATGTAATTTGAATTGCATTTAATTAGAATTTAATTTGAATTACAAGCATTTACACTTTCAGAATGGTGTTCGGATTCTACCAGCATAAATTTCAGTATTTCAAGTATAATTTAACATTCACAAATCAATCTTTACATTAATTTTGTTTAACTTTCAAACTTAACGAATATACCGACAAACCACAAATTTTCTTGCAGATTCTGAATATAATATGAGGGTCTAGTTTATATTTGAATTTATATTTGATATTTTAGCTGTCCAAACAATTAATCAAAGACTATAATAATACAAGCAATTTAGGAAAACGTTCGTTTGTTAAATAGGTAATAAATTTGAATACTTATTTATTTTTAAAGCTGCCAATTTTTTACTATAAATTTTATTCAATCTTTAGTAATTATAAGTATTTCTTCCCTGTTATAAATCTAAAAAGTAATTTAAAAAGTAAAAAGTAAAAAACTTACTTATTTATTCAAGTATAATTCGTTAATATAATTTAACTTTAACGAAGTTTTAATTGATAGTAGTATTATTTAAAATTAAAAACATTTTAATATCTAAACATCATAATTATGCTTCGTTATTAAAATTAGTGTTTTAAATTTTAATAACTCTAGAAACGTGTAATTTGCACTTTTTTAAAACTTTTACAGAAACAAACATTTAATATTAAATGTTTACATGTCTGAATCCATGACATACATATGTGACAATTAACTATGAATCCCTTACAGCAACTAAGCCTTGTCTACACCGGCATTAATGTGAAATGAGTGACAATTTGAGAACAAATAGAAATTAAAGATTTTTATTTTAAAATGGTTTTAGTGCTATTGTTTTCAATTACTCGTGAAACAAAAGAATTCAAAAAATTTTAAATTTTAAATTAGTATTTCTTTAACAATAATTATGTAATCAAAGTAGGATTCGTCGGGGGAATATAAATATTAGCTAAAAGAAAATACAAGTTTTATTTTAATTTATTGATTTTAATCTGCGGTTAACTAAAGTTTTCGCTAAAGATTCTCGTGGTAATACTTTTGTATGATATCGACAATGAGTTTCCGAAGTGTTAATTAAAGTGTCATTATATTATCTTTTTTTTTTTTTAGTTTTAAATTGGAAAACCTTATATAAAATTAAATAGAACATACTGCCTTCAACTGTAGCTTTCTTAAATTTACTTTTCAGCTTATTGATCATTGATCATTTGGTGGTCTACACCGCCTCCAATACTTTCATGGGTATTATGAACAAGATTGTAGTGTACATACGTTTTTCTAACATAAATATTTTTATTTTAAAGTGTTTTTTATTTTATCTTTACCTACTTTTTTTAAGATTTAATTTATTATACTTCTACATTTTTAAATAAATAGCAAATCAAAAATTAATATTATTTAATTCAAACACTCTAGTCGTTGGTTTTATATTAAAAGTTACGCGTTTCAGGAACATGCGACCATCATTTGCGACTCAATGTCAATTTAGATCAAATTTACAATATAACAGACCATCAACAAACTTTTAAATGTATTATGGCTAAAAACCAAATTTAAACATATTAACATGGCTTTACAAGAGCAGTGCTGTCAAAAATAAATTTTCATTCTTATAATGCTTCCATTTCATTAAAACGTCTATTGGTACTATAGTATATTTTCATGATAAATATTATTTATTTTTGTTCGTGTAGGTTTTCATTTTTATTGATGTGCTATGATTTCATTGATCTTTTTTAGCTATTTTATATTCCTATTCTATACACACCTTATATTTTTGGAAGCCTTGCGGTAAAATATTTTTTCTTTTCATACTTCTGGTGTAATTATTTGTATTCAATTTATTCATATTCTATATTTTGCATTTTAAATCTCTTTAAGAATTTTATAATATATTATTATCTCTTATGAATAGAAGATTAATTAAAGATCAAAGGTATACCGTAATATGATATAAGTCTAATATTTATAAATTATAATTATTATCATTGTTTGATATTACTATTTTGCACTCTAAATACAGTTTCTCCACCCTCAATTTGGTTTAATTTCTGAATTTACAAAGTGGGTAAACGTTAGACTCCTTTGCAGGCAGCTAGTGATAAAAGTTGGTTTATAGTAGATATTGTGATATGTTAAAAGTTGTAAATAATATTTGAATAGAATATTATGTGCAGTTTGTATATTTTCACAAAATTTGCACTAAACATGCTAATGATATTAGTGTGAAAACTTGATTCGTGTAATACAGATCACAGATTGAAATTTTTCCTAACTAATGCAATCAGCATTATTACAGCATAAAATATTAGGTTGTAAAAATACTTATTCTGATGGTACCAATCTTGTTACCAATTAGCAATTACCATTCATATCGCTAAAGTACTGTTTACAATTAGTCAAATTTAGAAAAGCTATCTTCATGAAAATACCAATAGATAAGACGTTGTGTTCTAACACCGCCGAAAACCACGTGTTTCTATGCAAACTTTCTAAAAATGATTGCAAACTTACAAAATAATAATGTTACAAAGTAAAATCACTAAACAAATTAATATATTACAACTCTATATAATGCAAATTAAATTAAATCGTACTATTTAGATTAGTTAACATTTGACAATATGTGCATATAACTGGCGCAAAACTTTTATTTATCAAATTTTGTAAACAAAAAAACCATTTTCTTTACAAGTACCTACAAAATTTTATTATAGTTATAATATCAATACTGTGTGTTGTAAAACGACGCTTCCCTATCAAGGATGTAAATTCACATGTAGCATAGGAAATTATTTACCAAAACCACTTGTTTTATTGACTAAATTTTCTTATAAGCAAAATTCGACAACAATAAATTAATGTTCTTAGTTTTTCGTTATTTTGTATAATAAATGTTAATGTATAAGTAAACCTCTATAGCTGGGTAACTAATTTATTTAAAACATTATTGTACCAATTTGAATGAACCGTTCTTATTGATTAGGCACAAATTAAAATAATATTAAAATACATAATCAATATAAACGTCTAATTAAAAATTAAGTTAATGAATTTTCATTGAATTTAATTTAGGGTACCTTGTATAATTTATATCGCAGAATATGTTGGGATCAATATTAAAAAATTTTAAACACCTTCGTAGTTAAAGGTTAAACTAAAATGCAGTTTTTATAATATAGCAGCAAGAGTAGTTTAAGCTTAAGTTAGTCAGAATAACAAATTAGTATGAGAGTAATTTGAAATTTAGTTTTAATTAAGTAATAATTTTTGTAGTTTTATTTTATTTAAATTTAAAATTACTTCGTTGTTTAACGGCTAACTTATTTTGTTAACGATAAAACTAACCGTAATAATTTCAAGGGAAGTTTTTAAACAAGAGACCTTTTTTACTAGTATACATATTATGTAGATAAACATTTGCATTTTTAATAAATTGATACTGTTAACTTTAATGTTCTATTTAATGTACAAACGAAACTTGTATATATTTAAAATGGGTTTCTTTAATTAAATCTGATTATATTATTTAACCGTTTGAAAAATTAAAATTTTGTCTTAAATCCTTATAAGTTATAACATACGTACGCCAAATTGCAAAGATTTTTGGTTAAAGAGAGGTTTGATTAAACCGACTATAAAACACTTGCCTATATTATGATTGTGTAAAACCTAATAAGCTATGTATTCAGTTTTTTGTACTCTTTGTTTTGTTTTCGGTTTAAACTTTGGCAGACTAGTGATTATGTGGTTGGCATAATAGGCACTGGATTACAGCATTGAGGTACAGTTGTTATGCTCTTATGAGATCCGATGATGCTTACGTTATATTACACCAAATTTTGGCCTAATTTTTAATCACGTACAAACTATAATTTGTTTGCTTCTAATGTGTATACGGAAAATTTACAATTCGTTATGATAGACGAAACTAAATCTAGAAATAATTTTAAAAGTGCATTGAGGGCTTCTGTAGATGATAGAGGAAAATTAAACGAAGCAATAAACCTGAATTTCTTTTATAAGAAAAACTATAAATAAAACTTTATAACAAGAAATGTGTGATGAAAGCAATCAATGTTTGATTCTTATATATAATATTCTCAAAGTTTGTATTTCTGTATATTTGTCATCTTAAAAACTTGTAAAATAAACACTCAAGCCATATAAAATTTTTACGAAAGATTCTAAATTATTTTCTATTTTATACTTTTATTAATTTGATTTTTAGTTTATAAAATGAATTAAAATTGTTAGCTAATTTCATAAATGCATCAGTACAGATATAATTATGTAACGTACGATTTAAGTGAAAAAGTGCAATTTAGATAGTTTATATTAAAAAAAAAAATTGTTTTATTTGTCCAGCATTTGTCATATAAAACGTGCATTCAGATTTTGACCTACATAATAATATTCATAATATTTATTTTTTTAGAAAAACATTGCAGTAAGTATGATTTTAAAGTTTATATAACAATAGAGTAGATTTAATATCGCGTTATTATCTATTGTTCACTTCGAATTCATGAAATATGATATCTTATTCCTGATTCTTTATTTTTAATATTAAGAAAGACATAAGCTATTTTAGAAACATTTACATGACGCAGATGTGGAAGGACTGTTCAATCTTACTTTATAGATTATCAAATCCTTCTTTGCCATAAAACTTCTATATTTCAAATTTCATGAAATTTTAAAACCAGTTACGTTATAGTATATTTATTTACATATAGTATTTAATATAAAAATTAATTAAATTTATTATTAAACGTTAATATTAAGTAAGTCTTCAATAATTTTAATAATTTTTGTGTCAAGACCATACGAACAGTATTTATTTTATAGTACAAAATGTATGTACCATAGGTACTACATATTACAACTGTTGGTAATCGGAGAACTGAGCACAATAAATTAAATAAATTTCAACCTAAAATTTCCTTTACATTAACAACTACATAATATGCAAATGCAACTATTTTATAGTCAACGTTTTATAATAAAATTTAAAGACTTCTATGACTTTCAGATTTTTTGATAATATATTTTTCTTATTAAAATCGGAAATATTTAATACTGTATTATTCCGGCAATTGCAGTTGAATTTCGAGTTATTGTGGTTAACAGCTTGATACAAAAAAGCGTTAATGGCAGTAATAATTTGAGTAAGGTATCTAATAACTCAATTGTTTGCTATAAGATTATCGGTTTATCACTTTATTGGTTATCACTAAATAATATATTCATCAATCTAGAATATATTGTTTTAAAGATGTAAAGCTTATTTATACTAAATAATTATACCTACTTATTATAATATTATCCCAATTTATTAAATTAATTTATATTTTAAAAATTTTATTTTAGGTTATCATACCTAATATAATTTTCTGTTATGTTGTTGGTTAAATCTATAAATTGTAAATATAGCTTTAATATGTCACTTGAATGTGGTTAGAACGAGCCTCTGGAGTTCTGGGGATACCGATAAATAATTGTTTATTGTATCTGTGACTACGTTTTTCTTCCATGAAAAAGCTTTTTTTTCTTAATGTAATAAATTTTAAATTTAGATTAATATAAGAAAATACTGTAATGTGTCGATATTTATTATAATTTTCTTTAAGTAAATTGTAGAACAGATAAAATGAGTTCGACTTACAACAAAATTTCTGTATTATTATAATACAATAAAATATTTAAGTGTTATTATAACAATATAATTTGTATTTAATTATATTATGGTATAAAAAGTAAGATTTAATTAAACACTTTAATATTGATGACAAATTTTACTACATATTATTATTTGTACTTGATAATTGCGTTAAAAAATCCATTTTGCTATCAGTGCTTACAGGATACCTAATAGATAACGCTTCTTCTTCATCAAACCTTAATTTGTCTTCCTATCTGTAAGTTTTTATTTTGTGACTTGGGTTATATACTGGGTAAGTGACGCTACACATTCCTTTTCCATTATAGCTATAATCTGCATTAATTGTTATAATGCCTACTTGTTAATTTTAAGATAATTGGCCAATGAAATTCATATTTGTACTTATTAATTTTATACCACAAGCCACAAGTATGTACATAAGTATTATTATACGTATTTACGCATCTCAATTTTCTATTGAAACCTAGAATCGAGACTATAATCTGATATTGTTTGTTAGTAGGTATTTAACAACATTATTTGATAATAATTATAAACGGGGTAAAATTATTAGAGATAATCAAAATCAAATTCAAAAACTTAAAAGTTTTGCATTTCTTAACAAAAATTACAAGTATACTGCTTACGTATACTTTTTTGTACATATTTACATAACATACCTATACATAAATATGTATAGATCTGATTTATACGATTCGTTCGGTACCAATATTTCCACAAAATAGAGATAAATTGATTAAAACAAGCAGAGTTAAATTAGCTGTTCTAATTTAATTGCCATTATTTATTTAAAAATTTGCTTTTACTGAATTTTGAAATATGTAGGTATGTCACTAATTTTAGGCAAATTCAATAATATTTAAAATTTTGCCCAGTGCTTAATGTGCAACTTTTATTTAATATACAGCATATTACAACAATTTTAATAAAAGAAATGAAAATTGGTTTGGATATTCCCAAACTTAAATTTATATTTTAGGCGATATTCAAATATGTAAATCATTTTCTTATTTATGGTTTTGCATAAAAACATTTCAGGATTATTTATAGTAAACCATATAATAGAAAAAGAACTTAAAAATAAATTTTTTAAGTGAATTTATGTGGTAATTGAGTATGTATGTAATTCAATTATTTTTTATTGTTTTATTAAATAATATTTTTCTACGTACGCATATTTAGTGTTACGAAGTGATTTAGCCGTCCATGTTGTCTGTAAATTTATTTGTAAAATTTGTGCAATTTTGAATTTGAAATTTGTTGTGGGAAAACTTTATAAAGGAAAGGTTGGCAGAAAACAGAGAAGAATGGGAGCTTTTTCGCCAAAGATGGCCGCTTGAGCGGTTGATTAACTTTTAGTTAACTTTTAGTTAATCAACCCTAATCAATTTTTGATTATTTGTACGAAAGAGTTTTGTTTGCAATTGTGAATTATTAATTGAGATTTTTGGTCAAACTTCACCACAGCTAAGATTTATTTTGATTTTGTGAGTTTTGATTTTTTTGATTATTAGCGCATTTATTTTTGGACCAATGATTTTTTTATTGAAAGAACGATGATTTATTAGAAATCATTAATTTGGAGTTATACTAAATATTGGATAAAAATGTATTAAAGGAACGTAGACGCAGTTTGATAAGCCGGACAGCTGCAGACCGGTATCTTAGAGGTCTAACGTTACCATTATAAATTTGAAATCAAATGAATTATTTTAAAAGCCCAATTTTGGCGTTAATTAAATTTTTTAATGTAACTTTGAAGCTACCACCCAGAAAAGTTTTTCTAATCCCACATATCAGAGCTACTCCATGGTAAAAAAAGTGTATTTTTTTTGCGAAAATATCACTTCAATATATTCGTTAATTTACGATTAAAATTAATTATTTTCACGTTTTTGTTTAGTTTGTTTATTTTTATAGAAAACTGGCGTTTATTTAAATATTTTCTAGAACTAGCTGATATAAAACAATATAGCACTGGACATTTTTCTTAATGTTGCAGATAAATAAATATAGTAATAAAATAAAAGACATGTTCTACTTCCATTGTTACTATGTAAACTTTATAGTTTAACAACTTGCATTTATGATTTTAATTTTAAGTTGGCACAGTAAAAGAGCATTTTAAAATTCTTCTTGCGTTATTTCTTACGTGAATCTTAAGAAATCAATTGCACATGGTCCAAGTTGGTAATTTAAACTTTTTAAGTTTTAAAACTTTTACATCTTCTACTGAAAGGAGTATAAGTAACTAATAAATAATTTATTAAATTAAGACTATTTAATTGCTTGCCATTACAAAAATAGATTATATAAAATTCGAACTGCAAAAAGTTTGACATTCAAGTAAATATCAAACAAAGAACCAACCAGGATCATTATCACAAACAGAAAGAGCATTAAGACACAGGATTATCTGGCTTGTTATCTTGGGTACATAATATTAAGAAAAACTAATACTAATAAATTTTGTGCGGATTAGAAAAATACTAAGCTAATTATGTCAAGTATGTCACTCTCTTAGTAGTTTTTAAGTTTTATTTTGATTATAATAGGATACTTGAAATTAGAGTATATAATTCAGCTGATTTTGAATGAGATTTGTAGTCTTTAAAATTCGGCCTTACGATAAATTAGGCTAGGGAATGATTTAATTTTAAAAGATAGAATATATTTTCAGTAATTGATAGGTTGCTGTAACGAATACTTAATAACTTTTGATTTATTTTGGTGAACCCAGTATATTTTATTATTTTAGAAAACAATAGGTTAAGTAATTAATTTTTGATTTAATTAATTAAACTGGAGAGATTAGGACGAAGGATAGGCAATATCAAATTTGTAGACAGAGATTGAACGATTTTTTGGCAAGTGAAGTTTACCATATTTTCTAGTAGTAACTTAACGTTAATCAACTACTGTATATTATTTTTATTACAACCGTTGCACAGGATTTGTCAGTGATGATTAATTTAAGTTCGAAGACGTTTTAGGATTTTAGTTAGTGACGATTTCAAAAATTACAATTAAAATTGTCATGATTATGAATTATCTAGCGGTTATCAACGAAAAATATTTTGTGAAAAATTTATTTATTGCGCAATTTTGATTAATTCGAGATTTAAGTTCTTATAACTTTTTATAAATATTTTAATAACGTCACATTTCTACGCTTTATCCAACATAAAATTGGGTCCGACCTAATTAAGAAAGGACAACCGTCCAGCTTCTGTATTGCATCATTCTGAAAGAAGAGATTTTCTTCCACAAACCCGAAAATTTATTGCTGAGCAACTTATTATTATCATTATTATTGGGAATTGTTTATTTTGAGTTATTGTCAAAGTTACCCAGAGTGTCATTAGAACGAGCAAAGATTATTCATTATCAACATCATAACTAGAATTTAGTATCTTATTTTTTAGACGATTTCAGATCTGAATTCTGTTTGTGATTAGTTTTTTTTTATTTTATTTTTTTTTTTAAATATTATCTATTGTGCGATATTAATGTGCTAGTTATATTTAATCATTTGCGGATTAGATAATTATAAGTATAAGTAGGCAATAAAGAATTACTCATTTGGTGTATTTACATTTTTGTATTATAAGAAATGCAAAATTATACTTAAAAAAAAAACATGTAATATTAGTTTCTTGCAGAATCGCTTTTTAATAAAATATAAATTATGTAAATTCAAAACATGAGTTCAGTTGCTTGTAATTCATCAAACAGAATGTTAATACCTACGTGTAATTTAAAATCCAATAAAAAAAATTAAAGTTCGTATTATTATTTTTTTGTTTGTGAGTTGCGAACTAATATTTTGCTAACCTATTTTATTTACCTAGCTTTCACATTTTAAGCATCTTACATCTTTCTTGCAACAAAAAGTGTGTAGCGTCTAGTTTTTTTCTTTGTAGAGGTTGTATCGAGTATAATATCCCTGACGAAACTGTCCACACTATTCAATTGCGCTCTCTGAGTTAAACTGAAGCATAGCGAGAAACCAGATAGTAAGTTTTTAGGGCGTAGATGATGCAATAGTTTTGCACATCGGCTTTTAGAGTTCCAATTTTTAATACTTATAATATATTAATCACGATATCAAATCGAGAATTTTTAAAACTGTTACAATAATAATTTATTATTGTATGTGAAAAACACCTATTGACTATTATTAGCTATGTGTAACTATTTTTAAATAAAAGTTGTATTACATTTTTTTATCAATTTAAACCCAAAACTTGTATACATTTTAATAAAATATTAAAAAAAAATTATAATAAATTTACCATTACTAAAAACTTAGAAACCAGCAAAGATTCAGCAAATCATATTTTATTAAAGGTAATATATTATTAAAAACTCCTCTTTAGCGCAAATGTCTGTGCAAGATAGGTTATTTATTTAAAATTTACAAATTTTATTCAAAATCCTTTCTTGCATTTATTTTATGCACTTAAGATATTTTATTTTCATACAGTACTTACTTACTCGGAGCTGGAATGAAATTGTTTTAATAATTTATTAAAGAAATAGCCTATCGGTGTTGCTCTAATTTATGAGTTTCGTTAAAAGTAGTTCAAATAAACTGCTGGTAAAAAGTGAAAAATCTGCGACTATTTGTCCTTTTCAGTTTCTAATACCTTTCGTTAATAATTGATATTGTGCAGGATTGGATCATCAATAAAGAGTTAGTCAGCGGTCATTTGTTATTTACAAAGTTTCTGTTTGTTTTCAAACTTCTATTTCAGCAACTTGTATTTTTCTATTTTTGTTCAAGTACCTACTTCATGCAACATTTTTATGCAGAAAATGTAAATCTTACAATTCAGCAATTTAAAATGATATATTACAATTTTTCCAATTTGTTTTCGAAGATATTTCTACCAACCGTTTTTGTAATGTTAGGCGTATTGATCGGCTTTCTGATTACTTATACCCACTTTTTTACTTTTCTACTTCAGTAAAAGATGTTATTTCAACTAGATAGGATGCATAGAAAATAGTTTTTAATGGTTTTATGGCCAATTCCGTTTGAAAGCTGTTATTTATAAGCTTACTTGATTATACGATCATTTTTATTAAGTCATCATAAAGCAATAAAAACGTCAACAAAAATAAATCTAGAACTACTCGCGATGTTTTCGGAAACTATAATAGATATAGATTGTTGGTTTATAATAAATAACAATAAATTTCATAATTGGAAATTTACACCTCCTAATAAAAATATGAATTGCAAAATGTTCTGGAAAAGGCAATTTTAAATTTATTATGACACAAATAAAAGAAGCATTTAGCAAATGTACCTGATATTAAAATAAACAAACTAAACAAAATATTAAAATTTTAACTGTTAAGTAAAGAATACATACTTACATAGAAAAATGATATTTAAAAAACAATAAAAACGACAATAATTTACATTTAACAGGTTTGGACTTAAAATATTTAAATAAACAATAAAAATAAAAATTAAAAACAACAAAAAATCTTTAAATACTGACTAAGAATTTTAAAAACATTACGTTATAAAATAAATTATATAAATTTAAAATAAAAGACTATGTAATAGTAATACAATATAAAGGCCCCTATTTAACAATTATTTTTGCTCATCAGTCGTGTATGACATAAGATAAACGTAACAATAGAGAAAAGCAAGAAACAATATCCTAATATTGTAACAAAAGACTAAATTGGTTCAATTATAAAGGTATATCTCGTTTTTCAAAAGCAGACTTATTTATCATAGGTTTTCAGAAATTGGCCACAGTTATTTTAATTCTATCAGAAGCTTTGACTTAAGTACTGCAAATGTAAGGCAAAGGAAATAAATTTCTATTTTTCAATCGCTCAGTTATTGTCGAGATGGTGTTTCAGAACGGATTTAAATATACATCATCAGACGGCCTAAAGGAAACTTTCGTAAAGCCAAATGGAATAAATTCAGATGTAATCAAGAATGCGTTTTTGGGTAGAAAGAAGCTTTTCGCGCGTTAGGTGCCGCGTTTAACCACAGTCAACCAAAAATAAATTCATGTTACAACTTCCCAGCAGAGTAATCTGAAAGACTTTGTGCACTGATTCATAACCACGGATGAATTCTAGATCTATTACTATACTACAGAGTCGATGCAACAGTAAAAAAAATGTTTTTTTCTGGTGAAAGTGCTCCAAAGCGTTCGAAAATGCAACAATTAGCTGAAAAGGTTTTGGCTTCCGTGTTTTGGGATGCGCATGGAATAATATACATTGACTATTTTGAAAAAAGTAAAACCATAACTGACGCATATTATTCATCATTATAGGATCGTTTGAAAAGTAAAATCGTCAAAAACAGCTGCATTTAAAGCAGAAAACATAAATGCACAAAGACAATGCGCCTGTTCATTCATCGTTAGTAGCATAAGCCAAATTGTACGAAATCGGGTTTGAACTGATTCTTCAACCACCGTATTCGTCAATCTTGGTCCCCAGCGACTTCTACCTGTTTTCAAATCTGAAGAGATGGTTCACTGGTAAGCGTTTTTACTCAAATGAGGAGCTCATATAGCTAAAACTAAGCCTTATTTTAAGAAAACAAAACTTAAAAATGAAATTTTTAAATAGATTGCTGTGGTAATTATATAACTAGTGATAAAAAATACTATTATGAAGAAGCTTCCATTTTGTAATGAAGTGATCATGTATTTTATAACTATATTCTATTGATATTTTTAGTTAAACTTTTTGGGTATCTATTAAAAAATACTTCAATACTATTTAGTAGCATGAATATTACAAATGCTGAATTTTTTAATTTAATCGAATTTTCTTTGTCGTCACTGCTATATTTAAAGAGGTAATGGTATTATATTGACAGAAATTAATTACTCCATTATTTAAGAGTTAAGAAAAACACCTAATTTAAATTTGATTTGTGAATATTTATGACTAACGGGACATTAAAAAAATTATTTAAACCCAAATATGCTTTACAAATTGACACTTGTCTTAAAATATTCAATAATGATTTTCTCTCGAACATTTACGTTAATTAATTGGTTCTTGATGTAGGAACAAATTTGCTTGATTATGCAAATTTTATTCTTGTTTATTTTTGATAAAGTCAGTTATAGACATTTTTAGGTTAAATTCGGTTCAATGATTTGCAATATAGGTGCGTGTACTACCATGTACTATGGCTTTAGGGTTGTAACTTGTAACAGCAGCATAATAAAATCGGTCATTAAGGTTCAATAGATATGTGTATGTAGGTAAAATGTTTAAGCGCTTGCTTTTGGTATTTGATAGTCTAGTTTGCTTTCGCAGTAATATCAATGTTTTAAATAATTCAAAGATTACTAAAAGCTACCGACAAAGAGCATTTTATTGAATATTTGAAATTTTGAGATCATTGAAACATTTCCTATGAAAACCGTAATTCAATCTCGAATAAATCCCAACATTCAAAACAAAAATTTTAAAATATTTTGTGGAGATTTGTACACAGAAATTATTATTACACGTAAATATGTTCAATAATTTATTATATTTTTCTATAATTGAAAACTAAGGGTGACAATAAAATCAATTTATTGAAATAGTGAAACATATAACACACAATCAGTTACAGTCATCTCGCTTCTATGTCAAAATGTCTAGAGAACGCAAAAAATTTCAGATACAGAATATTTATTTATTGAAACAGAAGAATTGTTAATTTGTAATATCATATTGAACTTCTCTCGAATTTTTAATAGATCAATATTTTTTGTTTTATTAAAGCGCTAAGAAATTTTAATACAAAAATTAAAAGATCAAAAATCAATTTATTGTTATATTGATAACAATAAAAATATAGTATAGGAATAGATTTTAAATATTACCTACGCTATCCAAAAAAATTTGTAACATATAATACCGCAAAACCTATTAGAAACAAACTATTATAAATTCTAAGAAAGTCTTACCTGATGACACTGGTTTTGAATTCGGTCACGATATTTTACATGACATAGTTCTCCTCCGTCCTGGATTAACAAATAAAATTTTTTAAATTAAACTTACCATTTTTCCAAATAACTTCAAAACTTAAACCAACCTTAACTATCATTGTCCTCCTTGTTTCGTGTGTGAGGAAATAACAAGACGCCTACAAACTTCTACACACAAAACCACTAAACATTTGACAGTTAGGGTAGTTTCAAGTTTCGAAGTTGTTTCAAAAATTAGTAAATTTAAATTGCAGATATTTTTTATTGAATGGTATATTCTTTGTATTTTTGTCTTACTTAATCCTTAAAAGCGTACTAACTGGGACAGGTACAAGTACAAACAGTAATATCCAAAATAGATTCTTTCCAACTGCTATATCTTTATTAATTTTTTCCAAATTCAAAAAAAATCAGATAACTAAAAGAAATGGTCGAATAAAAACAAAGTTTATAAAGTAAGTATTAAGTATTTAAATGGTAGTAAGAACGAAAAGAGAACGTCACAACTTATACGATGTTAACCAAAAGTGACGAATACAATATCCTAACAATAACTTAAAATTGTTCGTTCAGTCTGTATATTTTGTTGTTATAATTTAATCTCTGCTAAAACTAAATTTTTAGTCTAATTTAGCACTTTCTAAATATCGTAAATTAAAAATATGGTTAAACATTGTATCTATATAAACATTACAAGATTGTTACGAATATTCTAGAAATTTAATTTTCTAGAGAATTGAATACTTAAATACATATTCAAAAACTTACTCACCATAAAGTCAGGTTTTATTTAAAAATCTGCAAAATTGAATTAAATAAATTTAAAATTTCACAGAGAAGTCTGCTTTGTAAATATCAATAATTGACTGTCAGTTGATAAAATTTGGTAAGAATTACAAAGATTATTCCTTTTATCTGATTTAGTACATTGCCATCAACATTCTTAAAGTATAAGAAATAAAATAAATTCGCTTCGTAAAGTAAATTTTACATTTAAATTGCTACCAGATATTTCTTTTATATTAACAAAAATTCTGTAATTTATATAATTTTAATTTTTTATTCAAATTTAACTTTTATGTATATTACATAGAAATAAAATAAAAGTCTTGAACAATAATTAATTTAGTATCCACAGATAAAACAAAAGCCAACAATATCATAATGTATGCTTCTTTATTATTGATTTTATTTTGCTTTGTCCTTCGGTTATCGTACTAATGCTCCACAATTGCGATTTGTTAAAATTTACTCACTTTTAATAAAATAAGAGAAACCATTTTTGATAATTTATTTAAATTTTTATAAAGTAATGTATAATATTAAATTTGAGATACTAGGAAAAGCTTTTTCGATTATAGTGATAAAATGAAATAAAAAGTGAAGAATTTTTTTAATTAAAATTAGTAAATTTGTAACAATACTTTGAATAACGAATGTATTATTTGAAACCAGGGTAGATAGGGTAAAAGCAAAATAACTCAAAATGTTCTCTTATTAACATAAAAGCCAAATTATCTTTTGCACATGCACAGCAGATACAAATTAAAAGCCTAAAACAATTTTAGTCCACTTCATATACTTCAAGTTCAGTAGACTTGTGTTTTTATAATCCAAACAGCCTCGTTACTAAAAGGTTTTGTATTTCAAAAACAAAAGCATCTCAAATAGCGTTATGTAAATAATTTGTTTGTTATTGGTTTTAAATCTCTATCGTTAAGCCAACTAGTTTAAAATAAAGAATATAAGTTACTATAATTCTGGAGTATGAGGTGTAGAAGCCCAGGTTACAAGATTTTTTAGAAAAAAAAGTACGGTATCAATTATTAGAGAATTACTTTCCAAAACGTAAAAATTATAAATTTTTAACACAATGAGGACATTATGTACTTCTTGAAAAACGTTACAATCCCAAGAAAATGTAAGGCAAATTTTAAAATTTACATAACCGGATCAGGTAAAATGTTTTATATTGGAGAAATATTATTGGAATGTCAAAATTGGTCTTTTGCACGACAGAAAATCAACGAAGAAATAGTTTTAACTAATGATATCGCCAACCTTCCCTCGACAGTAATAAATGAATAGACGTCAAAGTATAAGTGTTTCAGAACGTCAACAAAATATACTTCAGAATCAGACAATGTTTTTCACAATAAAATCATACAAAGAGTAGCATATTGTACAAGAAAATATATTTTACGACAAAAAATATATTTCACGCAAAATCAAGTTTTACGACCGGCTGAACAGCAGTCTTAGGTTTCAGCTTTTGTTTTTATTTTTATTAATTTATTAGAAACACAAAGGTCAGTTTTGCAATAGTCGGATAAACCTGGTATATCGTTATTCCCAGTATAACGATTATTGGTAACAATGGTTACCAATATATTATAACGTTATTCCAGGTTTATCCGACTATTGTAATACTATCAAACTAAAAACAACTTCTATTATACTAAATGTAGTACTATTTTCTGTAGCTCTGTAATAACTAAATTATTTTTGCCGTGCAATATAGTATCTTTATGTATGTTTTCCCATCCTTCAATATGCATGTTGTACTCAATTGACGGATTTGGGCTAATGACTCAAACTTTATAGCCATAACGCGTTGGGGATTTTTCAATATTCTCAGAGCGCGTGTGGGTAATTTATTTGCTTTTTTCAGCAACTGAACAGAGCGTAAATCCACAATGCTACAATGCTTGTAAAACAACCTAATCCACATATTATGAAATCTATCAAACCTTATTTAAAGAACATCCTTAAAATAATAGAGATGAAACTGGTCATAAAAGGGTAATATCTCAAATAAATTCTTAATGAAAAAGTGCTTTTTTACTACCTATATTGCCCTATGCAGTAAAAGTATTTTTCTACAGTCGAACTAGAAAGTATTCTTTTGTAATCGCAATTAACAACGTCCAGTTTACGCTTTCTGAAAAAACCTCTTTAAATCAGCAAATACAATAAAAATGTTGCTCATTTTTTCTTATTATTTTTATATTTTTAATTATTGTTTATAAACTACCCGTTGATATTTAGGTATATACCTATTTTTAGGTATTAGGTATATTGCTATTAGTCCTCCAGTCCACGGGTAGGTTAAAAATTACACGAGTCCACGGGTGAATCCTGTCAGGCTAGTATTATTATAGATGTAGTTAAAACGTAACAACAGCGCATTTAACATAGCTTTTATTTTTTAAAAACCTCTCATATTCTTTATTATTTTACATAAAAATTAATATATAAATATTTTTTTTTAGTTATTATTTTTTAATTTAGAAATTTTGTCAGTTTCTTTAACATTTCTTTGAAAAATCCATTTTTAAGGACGTAAAAACAAAAATAAAGCTGATATATGGTAATATATTGAGATGACCCGAGCCATACAAATTTATTAAAATTTTGCTTATTCCAAAAACACTCTTGTTCGGATACATCCATTATTTTATGCAATGAGACTCTTATAGGTTTTCATATGAATTTTTATAAAACTTTGTAACATTTTGTTACCTTACATGTGGTATTCGGCTTGCACGTGAACATTCCACATCTGCCTACCTAACAAATTTGCTGCGATGTATTTTAATGCAACGACCAATATTATTACAAATTCTCCAAATTTTCTTTTTATTCTTTTTCAATTTTCACTTTGCCACTCAATCAAAACAACTTTAATTAAATCAAAACTCACTTTTTTTTTCTTATTCAAAATTATCAAAATTAAAATTATAATTTAGCGCAGCAAGGAAATAACACTCCCACCGCTAACCCAACGCAACGGCGTCTAGCATCAACCTCCAACACCTTCTTTCTCCCACCTTATTTACAACTAAAATTTTATGTACAGTACATTTACAAATTTACAGATTAATAATAACTTACATTAACAAAAACCAAACCTCAAAATAATTTACAAATAATTAAAATTAACGTTTTTAGCGTTTCAAATCACGACAATATATTTAATATAATAATAAAATAAGTGTAAACGTACAAATAAAATAAATTTTAAAATTTCAAACGAAAACTGAGAGCAAGTAAACTTTACTCTTGCAATTTCAAGGTACAGTGTGTTCCACGCTTTACAAAATTTGCAAAAATATTTCGTCTGGCGCCGTTTACAATATTTGTAGTATCTTCTCTTATTTCTAAGAGAGTTTTGCTGTTCTTCAGGGGTTGAAACCCCTACTAGACAACATGCTATTTCACGAACTCTTCTAGTTAAATCTTTGCAATTAGCTCTTGCACAAAAATTTTCTAATACTAAAATGAGTTCTAATCACTTTCTAAATAGTCGGTAACATTTTGCAAACCCCCATTGGGTTGTTCGCAAAATTTACAGCAAAATTTTATACTAGAAATAATTCTTTAGTAGACAAATAAAATTAATTGAATCAACGGGTGAAGCCTGTCAGGACAAAATGTGTTCTAAAGCAGATCTTTTCACAAAAAATTTGAAATTTATATTATGATAATATGACTTATTATGAGTTAGAAAGATGATTATATAAAATTTCACAGTAACAAATAATTTTATTTTTTTAATAGGTACAGAGAATCTCTACTTTTGCTTACACTCACAGGCTTTCCTCGTGGACTGGAGGGTTAGGTATATTAGTTTGCACTCTTAATACATAAATATCTATTGCATTGCTTCTTCATCTTCTTAATTTATTTCTTATATAAAAATAAATTTATAATAAGCATTAATGAAATAATTCGTAGCATATTTGTAGTTATAAATCTTTTAATTTGTTTTTATTGGTTGTTAATTATAATTTACAAAAGAAGCTGTTAATTATAAGTCATATTGATCAAAAACATCAAAAAATAAAACATTTTAATTGTGTATTTGTGTTTAATTAAAGTTATTTAAGTCTCAACTTGAACGATCTCGTTTAAAATTTTAAATTAGATTAGAAAAAGTTTACTGTATGCGGGACCAATAAAACCTTTTATTAAATTTTTATATTTCATCGTGTAATTAAGGTACAAAACGTTTACATTGGACATTTTTTAGGTCATTTTGTCATTTTGGACAATATGAGCAGGCACTATCTCTTTAATACTTATCCCAGCTAGAGGCTTTACAACCCAACCAGTACAGAAATTGAACAGATCCGCAAACAAAAACATCCAACAATGTTTTTCATTTTATAAGTAATTTTTATAATAGTAAATCGCCTCGAGTACAGAAATACTTTTTTGTACTTATACAGTCATCTGATATCCGATATGAGTACTAATTGTACATAATAGTAGATATCATAATACGCATTTAGCATATAATAATATGTAATATACCATATTAGATTTTTTTTACTTATTACCGAAATTATACCACCACTATTAACATCTGTGTTTGTTAGTTTTTAGTCGGTGATTTAATAATAAATTGGCAAGGGTTGATTTGCTGATTAGGTACAGAGAAACATGGGTCTATAAAAAAAAGTCCGGAACTTTCCCATTCAGCCGTTTTTGCTGAATCGTTCGTGTAGCCAATATATTGCTGCTATGAAAATATAAATATAAAATGTATAAAAATTTCCAGATTTTTGTGTAATGGCAAAATATTTTTGTTGACTCAATTTTTTTATTATTAATTGTGCAACAATTTTTTTTAAATAATAATTTTTTGTATATGACCTGACGTCAAGTGCCACTTATACGAATTTTCCAAAATAATTTATTGTGGTGTAACCGCTACCTAAGAAAATGGATTGTGCCATCTATATAACAGTAGCTTAAAGCACAAATTTTTAAATTCAAACTGCAGATATCGCACCAACTTTGTGGAGTTTGCGTACAAAAACCAATGTTGTAGTTTGTAAACGATTTTAGTGTTGTCGGTATTATAAATTTATTTGAAATGGCTGAAAAATACGATTCTAATGGTGAATATAACAATTACACGAGTGATTTTAAACGTAAAGGATCCGATAAAATGGATGACGATAATGATGATCAGCTTGGGCAAGCGACAAAGGTGCACGAATATATTCGTGAACTATTGGCCGAGAAAATGCTTTTTGATCCAGCCAAATTTCCAAATGCTAACCGGCTTATTGACCAAGGTACTTTAATTAAATATTATTGAGAGTTTAATTTTTCTAAAGCCATTACCTTCTGATTTACTTCATACGTAGTATTTATATCGGCGTTTGCTGGGTATTGATTCATTTGCTGTTTGATGAATGTTTATTTTTAATTATATCACTGTTGTGCTAGTTTTTGTAAGTTACAAAACATGCTTACAAATTATTATTAGTTATAATTCAGCAGAAGGGGTTAAAGAAACACAATACTTGCTAAATTAAATTAGTAAGGGTAGGCGCACACTGACAAACTTGTGTTACATACGAAGCGATTTGAAATTGTAATGTGTGCTTATGGTAATTTATTTGCTCATTTTCATTATCAAGCTGTCTCAGTATTATAAAGTTAAGGTTCACTGAATATATTATCAGTAAAAAAACTGTAATTTCAAGTGATTATGTAGTACCTAAGTCCGGCAATTTAAAACGATGTAGTATAATGAATAAATTATATGTAAAATTTTAATTTTTGGGTTTTTTTTTTCTGTTTTATTGTAATACTCCATAATAGATTTCTTAAATAATTTAATAATCAAAATACTGATACTTTTTTATCTGTATTTAGATTTCTACATCAATCTGCCATATTTTTGGAAATAAAACTTAATTAATTTCCTAATACCGCTAAAAATAGTAATGAAAATTGCACACTGTAATGTGTAAAGCTCTTCTTGAAAGTTATGAGATATACGATAAGTTAGTTAGGTTAGATTAATCAATAGCTTAAGTCATTATTTGCAATGGTAATCTTAAAAAAACTAAAATAAAACAATCTGTGATTTTTAATTCTGGATTCTGCCAAGGATCTGTTTGTAAATATTTTGAAATCCACCCGCGATTATATTGTTGTAATTAATTAATAATAATTAATTCAAAATTTTTCGTTTTGCTTTTTTGCATTAGGAAAATAGTACGTAATACCACAGATTAAATATACTACAGATAACTCCCGCTTATGGGAGAACGGGTGTCCGTTATTTGGAAGCCAATTCTCTTACAAGGGAATTATATGACCTCCGCATTTTTGTAATTTTTGCCACTTATTCTACTGAAAGTTTAGCCCTTCAATAGGCCACATTTTAATTTCACATTTTAGTCTACAAGCATAAATTTAATCAATTTTACAATAATTAAATGGCGTGAATAAGCACTAGAGAGAAAAAAAAACTAGCGAAGGTGGGAATAGAACCGAGGAATAGAACTATTTGCTAATTGTTTCACATTTTGTCTTCAAACTCCTTCGACAATATTTCAAAGTCGATTTTCTCGAAAATTTCTGGCCATCTGGCCCTACTGCTTTGAGGAGTTCTTATTGAAGAGCTAAACTTTCAGTAGAATAAGTGGCAAAAATTACAAAAATGCGGAGCTCATATAATTTTCTTGTTAGTATGGAAGCCATTCACTATATATCGTAGAGGCGCTGTCTATTGGTGTTTTTTCGTGGTTAGTACTTTTCATTTCTCTTCTAGCCACGGTTGAGGTAAAATCGTGCAGCCAGCCATTAATATTATCACATATAGACATTGTTTATAAGGCGTCTTAGAGAAAGAGCGTGGGATGATCGGGTACTTACGGAAGTTGTCTTTCTAGTACCCCACCAGCAATATATTATAAACAGGGCTCGGAAGTTATAGCACTAAAAAAGTAAACTTTTAGCGCTTTAATATGCACTTAAAAACACAAAAATTAGCGCTATAAATAGCACTAAAAAATTAAAAAATATGCAAAATAAAATAATTGTCAACCATTTTTATTATTTTTTATTTTATAAATGAACTAAATATTGCGAATCTGCTAATTACATTGAGATGCGTCTGACATAATTTTAAAAATATTCATTTTTTTCCCATAACATTTTTTTTTAATATCTTGGTTTTTTAATATTAATTTTTCAATTTGTTTGGTATATAATATTTTCTTGTTTCTCATTATTTTTATGTTTTTCTTTTGTTATATAATAATCGAAAATAATCGTGAAATAAAGACCTTTAATCGTATTACAAAATTTTTTATTTTAAATTTTTATCATATTTTGTTATAACGTAATTTATTATTTAAAAAATTGTTAGTCAACATTTAAAGATTTGTTATCAATTTTTATTTTTATTATATTTTTTTTTTATTCAAATATTAAAGTTCAAACCTGTTAAATATTAATTTATATATTTTTTATTGTTTTTTAAATATTATTTTTCTATGTAAGTACGTATTCTTTACTAAACAGTTAAAATTTATTATTTTAACATTTTGTTTCGTTTGTTTATTTCGATAGAATTTTGTTTATTTCATTTATTATATAAAAATATGCCTGTAAATAGCACTTAAAACTGTAAAATAGCAAAATAGCACTAAAAACCGTAAATATGCAAAAATTAGCATTATAAAGTTTTGTATATAACATCAGGGAAGTGTGAAACAAATTTGTATCTTACTTTCAATATTCTAGGACTTACCAGAAAATATATGCATTTGCTAGAACTTCCGAGCCCTGATTATAAGGATAGGCAGCCCTCTAGAAATGAATAAAATGCATTACGCGAGCTATCTGTAGTATATTAAACTGTGGTAATATGTACTATGTGAGCGTAAGCGTCTGCTTTACACACTTAGTATATTCAAATGCACTATTTTAAACTCTAGGGCACTAGAGTGATATTCATTGAAAAATTTAAATTTTCACTGTCATTTGTTTTAAAAGAATGACATCATTGCATTTTTAGTAACAGCTTGTTTTTAAAAGATTCCTTAACTGTATAAATAACGCCATAAAAATTTTGACAACTCACTTTGGAAAATCTACTAGCGAGAACAATTTAAAAAAAAACTTTATATTTCTATCAAGTAATAGGTATAAAATAAACGGCAAAAAGCGTTAGTTTTTACTGCTGTAAAATTTTAATTTATATGATTTGTTTATCGGGCAGAGGTAAGCATTTTTGTTCAATTCCTGTGGATATGCTACTTTGTTAGGGTTATTGAGGAAAGAGGAAAAAAGTAACGTGAAACTAAAGCGTTACGCGCTAAGACTACGATTTGTTTCATTTTACCTTTACAATACAGGAAATACGAAAGTTTGAAAACTTTCACGTTTTAGGCTCGAATATTCTATAGCTTTTGGTAAAATTTTCCAACATTTATAGCTCTTTTGCATCTCTATCACGTTAAGAGAGACCTGATTAAACCAAGCATAAAAAACATCAAATATGATTTTTAAAAAATTCTATGCTGATCGAATGTCTTTTGACATCGTTGCGTTAATATAATTTAATTTAACACAAAAGTTTTATTTAGGGAATAACCATTAAAATCCAATTTCAAGGTAATTCTTAAAAAACGCGGGTTGTATTAGCAGGATTATACTGTCAAAGCTTCCTAACTAAACTGAATATAGGATTTGTGAAACGACATTATTCTTACAAAATTATATAATTTATATTATATTATAATGTTATATATATTTTCTTCTGAAACTTCATAATATCAGAATACTTCGATTGGAATTCAATGAAATTAAATCTAATTCCAATTCCAATGGTGTTCATTGTTGTACTTACTAGAAATATAAATTTGAAATTAATTATTTCTTCGTATTGTTATTTTTTTATTAAAAATATTGCAAAGCAGTGCGCCTAGTGACTTTCTCCCGTGCTTTTATTATGCTTTACTGTAGTATATTCTAATATATTATAGTGAATCTAATTGACTGTCAAAATGGAAGGTTACAGTTTAGAGCTACTGGGTAGCTCTGGAAGCTAGGCCAGGGGTGGACGTCTTGTCGTTATAATTATTATTAGTAATTACCTAAATTTAATTTTTTAATTTTAATACAAATTAAATATATTATACACGTCACAGATATAAATTTGATGACGTCTATTATCGCAACATAAAAATTGAATTTCAAATTTTCACATGCGAAATACGATTGTCTAGTGATTTCTAGTTTAATAAGTTTGTATATGTCAACCTGAATTTACAATGTTGTAGTGCACTCATAGTTTTGTTAAAAATTATACAGCTTGAAAATTATTTTTACGACGCAGTTCGAATATGACGTCATCAATGCTTATGACGTGTATTGTTTAAATTTGTATCTGAAGTATACTCTGAACTACTGTAGGTAAGTGATTACGACATAAATACTACTTCCCTAGTTCTTAATTATAAATTCAAATTATTTACTGACAAAAATGTTTTCCCACTACAAATGGAAAATTGGTTTTCTTCCTCTAAAATAACCAATCAGTTTTTATCGTCTAATTAAAAGATGATAGAAATTCAAACACTTACTGAAGATGTCAAATTTAAATATCTAATCAAACGAGACTTGAGGAAATCTGGTTGTTTTTTGTTTGGGATCTAATACAAAATAATACCCGTGTCTGGTCAATGTCACCCTTACTAGTTCGAATCTAAATAGCAAGACTTCATCGTTTAGTACAAATGAAATCTCGTCTTACTATAAGATAAACAAAATTCAAACAACAACATAACAAAAAATTTAAACAAAAATTTAACGCAAAAAACATTGCGCTATGCAGCAACAGCTTTTGGAAAACGGGAGAATGATTTGTTCTCAAGATAAACAATCTTGACAAATAAATGTACTTTCTAGGCTGATGGCTGAACCGATCATTTGTTTATGGCTTACTTAAAGCAAATTACACATTTGAAACAATCACTGAGCATTCGCTCTTCTAAAGGGTTCTCTTCACTTTAGACTGGGGGTTTTATTGTGATGTCCTCTATAAATTTTGAATGAAAGCAAATTGTAAATAAAGTAGTTATCTTACTATTAAAATAAAAATGGATTAGATATTTACAATCAGTTCAATAGAAGTTCTACTTTTCACCAAAATTACCCACCTTCGGTGCTTATTGATCCAATTGGTTGCCTAATCATTCTCAATTTTATATTTACCAAATTTTGTATAACAATTTTAATAAAAATTACGGTTTCTTTACAATATTGACAGAAACCTTAGGAAATTGTGGTCAAAATTTTTTTTCATTGTAGAGAAAGACCTAACTAAAATTTTCACCAATTATATCGAGAATGCTTTAAAAATATTCATGAGAATTAATAAAAGTAAAAAAATTGGCGTTTTTATAAATATTTTTTAAAAATAAAGACAGGGGTTGATTACTTATTACATAAAATTTAAATTGGTTAGGATTAGCAATATTAAAGCTAGTGAATACTGAAAATATTATTTAATTTCTTCAATCTAAGGTTTTCATTTCGACTTACAGGAATTGTCGCCGTTATCCCTGGTCGTATAACCAAAATTAAGCCGTATCATTGGTAGATATTGTAAAGTGCCATAAAAATTTGTTAACGATATACATATCTATAAAAAGAAATGTGCTTTTTCTATAAAGTAAAATCGATATGGGTCACCACTGGTTTCATAACAATGTATTTGCTAGACGTGAAATTTTGTATAGAAATTCTTGTTAGTTTTTGCACTGTCGCGTGCACACAAAAAGCATGTTCATCGCACATCAACGGCAGTGTGTTTATAAAAAATACTCAATTTATACTCGGAAACCTTCAAATGGGTTGCTACATAAAAAAAATTATATTAGTAATTATGAATTAAGAATTTACAATAAAGCAAAAATAAAGAATTTTGACATACACCGTAGTAATAGCATGGGTTTCACAAAGCTCGTTTAATTAAGCAAACTCCATTATATATTTATCACGAATTGCGCACTACAGCAGAGCAAATATGTCATATAAAATATTAATTTTGTTGTCCAACGAAAAGCTCTTGTTTTATGCACAATGCAATTCACAAGCTAATGTTGTTCGTAATCGCAATTTCGTCGTTCTATACATGTTACGTACTTCAGTGGTTTACCTTTAAAATGACGTTAATAATTTTCTCTACACTGTTACATTTTTCTTTTTCGGCTTGCACAAAATTTTTAGAAAATAATCGTACCGTTTTTCAATTTATACGTTATTGATTAAACCAGAAACGTAAAATATTTTAGCGATTTGCCTCTTCAATGTAAAATTCTCTAGGCTTTACATATAGAGAGGTAGAGGAGAAGACATTGATAAATGTTCAGGTGTAATGCTATGGCATCGTATATCAACCATTCTGGAATATACAATAACGGAACGCGCTATTCCTTTCTTACAAAATATATTTTACTTTAGAAAAAAGTAACCAACTTACCCAAAAAAATGTCAAAATAAGTTTTTGCTACTATGATTTCAAAATACCCTTATCGATCCAAGTTGATGAAGTCGTTTTTAAAACAAAAAAATGATTTTAATTTATTAATTTTTACTAAATATACTTCGAACAACTGCAGTATAGGTACTTATTATTTATTCTAGTTACAGTGATTGTTTACGAAGTTATCAATTTTCATTAATAAGTTTGTATACATGTAAATTAACATTTTCCTATGAATACAAAAACTTTTCAAGAAAATTCATCAGAGAATACCTAAGTTGTAATGTTGTATTTGAAGTTGAACACAAGTACCCACAAAGTTAGCAGCAGTTAGAACAAATTGTGCATAACCCAGTTTAGAAAATATTAGCTATTATTTGTAAAATGCAGCTTGTACGCTGTAGGCGTGCATGGAAACCCAACTACGGCACCCGATGACGTTTAGATGAAAATGAATTTATTTTAACTTTGCAGGAAAAACGAACGAACTTGTTGAATACAAACTCAAAAAGAAGTATAGATAATCCTGTGCAAACATATTATAGGGTATCGTTACCCTTGGGAGTGCTTGGAAAATTATTAAAACGCCTTAATTTTAGTTAAATTGGAATTTCCTAGTGATTTATTCTTTTAAAGCAATTAAATTCTTACATAAATCTTGACTACTATATTGCCGTTTATCTTATGTAATAGAAATCTAATGCTTTTAATTAACATCTTCTCTGTAAAACCGTACCTGCTTTAGCGAAAATAATTTCCTAAGTGGCTTAATATTATTAGGCGTCCCGATAGCACATTATGTACATTATGTTCTCCATTAATTCACGGCTTTTATTACTTGCCCAATTATCAAAATCTCTTAAATTTAAATGCATTAAATCTTGCCTTTTATACCTCCAATATTTTTTGTGTGAATTTTATGAAAGCACTAAAAATTTAAGGTATCTTCTTCTCCAGGATAATATCGCGAACTTTCTATGTTATATATAAGGAAAGATAATTTTTCTATGTAAACTGTTTGATGGTTTTTATTAAAGGCTACAAAATACTATCAGATTTATAAATATATTATATTTTTTTTTATAAACCGAAGGAAACCCTTCCGTAGCAACTCGAAATGTTGAAAAATAATAGAAATTTTAATAAAATATTGTTTTATTTTAGTTATAATGCAAGTGTCAACTACCTATGTATAGGTATAATAGAAAACTCGAGTCTTTGCACACAGAAATAATCCTTTTTATTGTTATGCGGATGCATGAATTATATTTAGAATTCCTGAATACTTTACATAATGCAATAAGTGACATTTGTATTCTCTGATTTATCTCTTCAAAATAAATGCATAAGTTTCATCGTAAATTATATAATTTTCAACAGTTTTTACTTGAATTTACTTTTAGTATCAAAGAATGAAAATACAAATGTCCGCTTTAAAATAATTTATGGTAGGTACTTGGGAACATCTTTTGTTTGAATTAATTTTATCTTTTTCAAGAAACGATGATGCAAATCACAAAATAATAATTTCAATAAATCAAAAATTAAATTATGAACCCGTTTCAGATTTAATAAAAATATCCGAGCTTGCGTAAAATTGTGAATTTCAGTAACCACAAATTTTTAAATCAATTGAATCCAAAATTTGCATATTTATATCAAACCTTTTGTCTACCAAAAGTACCTAACTACATTTTTTATTACAAAAACTTTATTGAAAGTTGCGAATTAAAATGAACAAAATATGGGTTTCATTTAGGGTTGACATACTTGTTTGGTTTGAATAGGTTTTGTACCCTAACGCAACATTATTTATTACTAGCATTGAATATTGTAATCGATGTTACTAGTTTGAATAGGAAAAAAGGTTAAGCTTCTTATAAAAGGATGAAGCTTTTTTAAACAAAAAATTTTCTAGTTATTTATTGCCAAATAAAAAATTTTGCAGTTGCAACTCTTTACTCTGAAAATATTGTCAATTTTTCGAGATCAAGACTTAAAGCTGCTTTTTTTACAGAAGTAGCAAAAGCTCAATCATCTGGAAAAGTACCTTCTAGAGAAAACAGATATGTTGACATATATCGGGAAAAACCAATGAAAGTTTCCGTTAAAGTACTTGTTCCCGTGCGAGAACATCCGAAAGTAAGTAAAAGGTTTAAATTGTAGGACACTGGCTTTCCTTTAATAAAAAATAATAAAAATTTATAATCAATTAAGCTCTTTGATATGTAACTTGAAAGAGCAAAATTTTTCCATTTCCTGTATAATTTCATTTTCACAAATATTTAATTTACTTTGAAACATTAAATTCAAAGATTTTCAATTAAATTGAACTTTTTAATTTAAAATTTTATCATGCGTTTCCTTTCTATTCTTCATATTTAAATAATTGAGTTTTTGTCAATTTGTCGAATTTATTATTCAAAATGTCTTTGTGCTCACAATCGTTTATTTAACAAGCATCGAATTTTTATATTAATAAAAGCGATAACACTTCTTGTTTTTTACTTTGCAGTTTAATTTTGTCGGTAAATTACTTGGTCCAAAAGGAAATTCCATGAAAAGACTGCAAGAAGACACAATGTGTAAAATGGCAGTGCTGGGTCGAGGTTCTATGAAAGATCGTCAAAAGGAAGAAGAATTGCGGCAATCATTAGATCCTAAATATGCACACCTTTCTGATGATTTACATGTCGAAATTTCTGCTTTAGGGCCTCCAGCAGAAGCGCACGCACGCGTTGCATTTGCTCTTGCAGAAGTTCGTAAATATTTGATACCAGATAATAACGACAATATCAGACAGGAACAAATGAGAGAAATGGAAATAATAACTTCTGATCCTAAAGATCCTGGTCCACCGATTAAACGCTCTATTGTTAGAGGTAACTTTTTTGTTTATACCTTTTATTAATTAGTTAATCGTTTATTAATTTAGCTTCGAGTGCGTCGCTTCGTCCACCTATACCAATGCGCACAGCAACACGCGTTCCGGTGACAACGCCTAGGGTGATGCCTGCCAAAACCAAAATATTGTCAATTTTGGCTCGCGCACGTATCGCAATGGAAGAAAGTTACAATGGAGTTTATGAAGAACCATATGAACCAAATGACCCCGCTTATGATCCTTACCCTGCGCCACCCTCTCATTCACGTTCGAGCTATTCGTCTCATCATTACGACGTGCCAGATTACGAAGCTGACTATTATCGCGAAAGTAGCGAACCTTATGGAGGTAAGTCAATTTTGAGTATTTTATATTATATACTTTTTTTTAAATACAGTGCATGTTAGATAAAAAAATTGTGACTGTGCTCAAAGTTAACTTTCGTGGTGATTAATATAAATACATATTCCACTTTGAAAAAAAATTTAATACTGGTTAGTGAAACAACTGTGAAAACAATACATTTTTCGGATGAAATTGCCAATTACAATTATACATCATACATGATGGAACAATTATTAAGCAGATTTTAGTTAAATACTTTCTCAAATCAGTGTACAGTTGCAAATATTTAACAGCAACAAGATTAACTACTATGGACCGTAAACTAGATAATTACTTTGATGTTAAGATGAACACGAAATGTATTTCTTACATTAATATTGACATCTAACGACAGTGAGTACTGCATATGTAAGATGGAATAGTTAACAAGCAATAAAGTACGACATGGTTTGGTTTCTTCACCATTAACAGATTGAAAATCACAGCTCAATTAAAAGATCAGAAAAATCACGTTATGCAACTAAAATGGTTTTCTTAAAATTACTTCTTAGGAGTTCTCAGGTTCCGGACCACGATTCTCAACAGTGTTGTCTAAATATTTGCTTCTGTATCCCAAATGGAAAAAAGTGATTTGATTCATCATGTATTATGCGATTCTACCTAACATTGGAAAAATTTAATAAGTTGTATTACTATAACTTGAGTTAATGGATGGTTCTTGTTACATATCGATCATTTATTTGAAAATTCAAAAGTTCGATACCTCTATCTAGATTTATTATATTATCTAATTAATAGCTATTTATAGAAAATTGTTCAACGGATTATTGTAAGAGGTAGATCCAAGCTGAGAAAAGAGCCTTGTGTTGAAATATTTTGGATGTAGAATCGTATTCAAAAATATACAGTATTTTCTCAACTTATTCTTACTTCTGGAGGAATCAGAAAATTCTGTAATACTTTTACATGTTCCAGAGAATTCAAAAGTATACTACAAAATGTATACTAACATGACTAAGAAATCTGAGAGAATAAATTTCCCAGTACGGTACTGTCGCCGGATTTCGAAGAAGGGAATGGCGATCAAAAAGCAGATCTTTTCCTAAGGTATCAAAAAAATATATTTGATTGTATAAACAAAATCAGGTTAAAACTAATAAAAAATTATAGAAATAACCTATCGACTCAATTTTTAGTAATTCAACTTGCTAGATTTTTCTATAGCACGCTAGAATTGTTACTTGAACATTATCGTCGCGCAATATAAAAATCATAAGTACAACTTGACTTAAATATATTTTCGACAACTGCGTTGAAATTTGAATTTTTAATTTCTTCAACAAAAATTATAAATCGCAATTTAAAATGGTTAAATATTTAGCGGAAAATTTATAAATGAATATTAATCACATAAAACATTTAAAAGTTAAACAAAATGAGTAATAATAAAATAATAAATAATAAACGAACGTAATAGAACGGTTTAAGTATATTTTGAGCATAATGCACTCCTTTAAAGTGAGTTTGCCTTTAATATAACTTAACATGTAAAAATGTTGTGCACAGAACCTTCTTCCCATCGATGGAAGCCATATAAAACTAGCAGTTCAAGTTCGCGTCATGGTGAATCTGCTCGTTACCGATCTTCACCATATACACGCCCTAAATAAAATTCTTCACATTTAAAACATATACGTAGCTACTTGATTGTAGCAATTGTGTGTTAATTATGGACTATATTAATCGTAGCTATATTTAAACTTGCAAAGTTAATATTTCGTTATGATTCTAATACAACTAATATTTAAAAATGCAAGTGTAATGTACCTACATACTTGGGTATTTCAAAATCTTATAAATTTATTGTTTACAAAAGAATGCTAGGGCGTATAAATTATAATGTCCGCTTATTATGCCCTCAACAAATAAATCGTCATAGATACAAATCACCGCAAACTAGAAAATTTAGCAAAATTAAATTCAAATGAAGTGCAATATAAAACGTAGGCACATGAGAATTACTCGATGTTTAAAAATTCTCGGACCTAGTGGCCCTCATTCTTTTAGACTAGTTGCCCTCGACATAAACATCTTCATAATGCCCTTGATGCATAAATAACTATTATTGCATAAAATAAATGATATACTTATTTATGTTTGTTTCAATTTCCATGTAAAATATGTAATACATTTTAATCATAAAACTGAAAATTGCAAATATTATCAAGTTTTTATAGATATTACCAAAATTTTTGCAGGATTTTAAAGAAATTTTGAATTTGAAATATCGATTTTTCATAAAAGAGTTGTTGCATGCTATTCTGTTGACGGTCGGTGTGCTCGACGTAAATACGTGCTCTGCATGTTTTAGTGGGCAAAGCCATTCACAGTTGGATTCCAGCATCGCTACTGCTCACATCATCTTATTAATTTATTTAAAATAATAATTAGTTAATTCTAGTCGAATTTAACGTAAAGACGAAGAAATAGTTTTTCTAAATCAGTAATTTTCGAGTTCTGGGCATTTCAGCGATTTTTTTACTGTTTAGAATGACTCAGATATTTACTGACTAACTAGATCTTCTCATTTATGAGTGCAATTATAGCCAAAAATACTTTTATAAAATAAAAACACGCCATAGGCCAATCGAAACACGTTTACAGGTGTTGGTCGTTTTTACACGTATTTTTGAATAATCCTCAAAAATTAATTTTTATATTTCTAATTTACGCAAAAAACTGCCATAATTTGTTTCCCATTCCCCATTTTCCATTTTGTTATAGCAATGGCTTAGTATCGCTGCTCAAGTTACAGTGCAGATATATTGAGTTTGAATAGCTGTGAATTTAAGAATTCACCACCAACTTATAAGTGTGCCTGACGAGTTTATTCCAAATGTAAGATACGTATAGTTTATCTAAACTTGAAATGTACTACCGACTTTTTAAAATAACTTTGTCGAGTTAATTTTCAATTTGTTGATTTGTAAATTATGTGAAAAATTAATTTGCAAGCAAATACATTAGCACGAGTGCAGATTCTGCGACTATAATCAATTGGAATATTTTCAGACAAGAGCTTGATTGAAAAAGTTATTTGAACTTTTCCTTTGATAAACTTTTACCATTTGTAAGTTTTGCAAATTCTGTCTACGACAATAATTTTTCATTTCTAGCTTCTATTGGAATAATGTTGCGCAGTGATTATTATTCAACAACAAAAGCACTTTGTTGCAGAAAATGCTATATTTATTATAAAATTAATTTTACTAAACAAACCACAACTTAGTTAATTGTGGTTCAACTATTTTTGCACTGTGTTTCAGAAACACACGGTTACTCTACCTAATTCGTATTAAAAGTTACCCCTTTTATACATTTTAAAATGTTAAACTAATAAATTTATAAGCATTTGAACGCCTTCTTGAAAAATTATGATCTTTATTTAATTATAAGATATGCATTTGAAAAGTGTTAAGGTGTAGTATTTCTTATAGAAATGCATTATTGTTAACTAAATCAAATAAGTAAATATATTCGATTACTTTTTGAATGATTATTTAAAAATTTTTAAATTATGGTTGAAGAATAGATTATTGTAATCTATTAAATAACTACTAGGTAAAAATGTCTGCAGAGCTGCATTCCAAAAAACTTTGATTATCAGGGCCGTTTTCAGAATCGGCGTCAAATTAAAAACTAGCAAGAATCTTATTTATGATTTTACATGTGAACCCAGTTGCCAATGTGGATCTGACGAGTTGTGTTCATGAATAAAATCGTGAATAAGATCAGAGCATGTCATTTTAATGATTTTTCCAATTTTATAATTTACATACTAGTTTTTCATATGACAATGATCGATTATGAGTTGCATGCAGATTGTAATAATCTATTTTGGTGTACTATCAAGGAACTCTATTAAGTATAGGTTCTAAAAGTTGAGTTGAAGGATGTATAAAAATATGGAAGTTTAATGTGCCTGCATTTTATTATACTATAATATAATGAATTCAAACAAAAACATGCAAAAATTTTAGTAATAATCAATAAACTCAATTTTTAGTAATTTGACTTCGAGTTCGATTGTATGCAAATATTCTTCAAGTAAAATTTTCAAGTTATCATTGTTTGGTTTCAATTTTCGAGTTTTTTGAAATTCAAAATTTAACCCTTTTTATTGTTTAGTTAAAACATGAAAAGAATGAAAATTCGACAATTATTATTTTTTAAATAATTGCTTCAACTATTTTTGTACCTATCTTATTTTATTTCCAATAAAAATACCAACTTGTAAATTAATGAAGATATACCAACCACATAAAATTGTTTGTGTTCTGAACATGTTTATGAACAGTAAATGTGGATGTACTACTAATAAATTCGTTATAGAATAGCTACTTCTGTAATATTTATGTTAGACATAAGATTAACACAAATTTTTTGAATTCACAATTTAATTAATGTATTATGTATCGAATTTAAAAAGTTTAATAAAAGCATTAAAACAAATGTTAATTTAAAAATAATCAAATGTGTGATAATTTAGATCTCGTTTCAGCCATCAAACGTAAGTTGATGTTCTTTTAATTATAATGCGAAAAAAAAAATTAAAAATATTAGTGTTTAAAATTTAAAATAATCAACTACCAAATTAAAATAAAATTTAATCCTATAAAGCTTAGAACTGGATATTTTTAATATAAAAATCAGCAATTAAAAAGTAAGTGGTTTAATAAATACTTAAATTATATCAGTGTTAAATAATTGTTTTCTTAATAAATCTTTATTATTTACTAAACGTTTTATATTTTAACAGCATGAGTGTTTTTGTTATTAATAAAATTTAAACGTGATTATTTAGTTATGTTATAAACAAATTTATATTACGTGGATTATATTATTTACTAACGATATTTTTTTTACAGGATACTTCAGATGAACTAACTCTGGTATTGTGATGTGGTGTGGATTTCTTGGTATCTGTGATAAAATCATATTTGATATAAAAATAAGTATTTTTTATTTAAAATTTGTACCTATTTAGTTTTATTAGAAAACGTAAGATACATTTTTTCCGTTAAAAATACCAAATTGGATACTATACATAGTATATCGAATAGCACAAAGTATTTTCGTGATGTACTTTAGATCTGTGATATAATTTCAAAAGAAAAGTTTCTATTTTATATTTCTGATTTTATTTTGTTATTCAAAAATGAAAGAATAAATTTTTAGAATTTTATTGTATAAACTAATGAGTTTTATTTAAAAAAAAAGCATTCATGATAGATATTTAACTTATATCAGGTAAGCGCTCTTTGAGACAAATCCGCATCTAACAAGGAAGAAATCTCCGGTGTTTCTCACCGATTTGGATTAATTTTGGATACATGTATTGTAGAGTTTTGAAAAATAAGAGACCCTATTTTCTTTTGGCTGTTAATAAAAGGTTTTAGAAGATGTAATCGCCTTCTAAAATTAGAATAAAAACGTTGAATTTTCATGTAGAAGGAATTTATATTATTAGTTACATAATGAAATGTTTTGACATTGGTTTCATTCAAATCAAAAAAATCTTTTTACGTGAAAATTCGAGCAGTTTTCAACCTATTTTTGGAGGGCGATATTACACCTTCTAAAAGCATCTATTAACAGCTAAAATGCATAAAAGGAAAAATTTTGTTGAATTTAATTTTATTTGTTTGTCACAAGGAGTAAAAATTTTAATTTGAAAAATTCCTGAACAAATTTAACTGAAAGCAAGCATAGATGTATATTATAAAACTATTTTTTCATTATTTTAAAATGCAATATTGTTTTTTTTTTTATTGACTCCAAAAATACATTACAATCTGTCCTAGTAGGACAATAAGCAACACTGTTTGACTATATTAAAAAAGTGACACAGTGGAGAGCCAACCCATTGGTAGGCCTCCTCTTAGACTATTTTACATTTTAAATAACAAATATAAACAATTTAGTTGACAATTTAAACACTTAAACACGATGACAATTTAAACACTTAAACACGATAAGGCAAGTCCATAGGGTCACACCTTTTCAGTCTCCTTACTTGAAGTTCAATCAATAAGTCACACGCCAATGGGTTAGGATGGTCTGCGAGTCTCAACTTATATTTTTTACTCATAGAGAAGATTACCTCCTTTACACTATCAACCCGAAGGTCAGCACTAATAACATTGTTTGGGACATACCAAGGAGCGTCACAGATATTACGCAAAACTTTGGATTGGAATCGCTGAATTTTTGCGATATTGGAGTCACTGGCAGAACCCCACAGCTGAACTCCATACGTCCATATAGGTTTTAGGATTGCTTTGTACAGTAAGATTTTATTTTCCATGGATAAAGGTGAGTTTCGAACCAAAAGCCAGTACATCCCACGATATACGATACCAAGTTGAAGGCGCTTACACCAAATGTGCTTTGCCCACGTTAGTCTTCGATCAAGATGAAAACCCAAGTACTTGACCGTTTCCCGTTCTGGGAGGACACTGCCGTACATCATCACACCCGGACAAGTTCCTCTTCTGAGAGTGAAAGTGACATGCACCGACTTGGTGGTGTTGGCTTTAATACGCCATTTCTTGAGCCATTCTTCAATTTTATTTAGGTGGCATTGCAAGAAGCGAGAAGCAAGATTTGGATCATCACTAGATGCCATTACAGCTGTATCGTCTGCAAACATAGCTGATACCGTATTGTTAGTTGCAGGCAGGTCTGATGTGAATAATAGATACAGCATAGGTCCAAGAACACTACCCTGGGGCACTCCTGATAAAATGGATTCCAAGTTGGTATAGGCTTCTCCATATTTTACAAAAAAATATCTGTTGGTTAGGTAAGATACCAACAAACGACTATAAGGATGAGGTAGGAGTTTTTTGATTTTATATATCAATCCAACGTGCCATACTTTATCAAACGCCTGAGAGATGTCAAGAAACCCTGCAGAGCAGTATCTCCCCGATTCCAGGTCCGTTCTGATCTTCTTCGCAACCCGGTGCACTTGTTCCACCGTTCCATGACCCTGTCGAAAACCAAATTGATGGTCCGGGATTAGATTTTCTTTTTCAAGAATCGGTTTTAGTCTTTCCAGAAATAGTTTTTCAAATGTCTTCGAAAGGATTGGCAGCAGACTAATGGGTCTATATGATGAATTCTCCGTTGGATCTTTTCCCGGTTTCTGAATCATGATCACCTGTGCCACCTTCCACTGAGCTGGAAAATAACTAAATCGGAGGATTGCATTAAAAATTAATCTAAGTAATTTAAACCCAATTTCGGGTAGATTTTGCAGAATTTTTCCTGTTATTAGATCATATCCAGGAGCCTTTTTTGGGTTAATTTTTTTGAAGATAGCATTTTTGATTTCCTTCATTTTGAATTTTGCAATTGGCAGATTCATCTGATACGGGGCTTCAAGTAGTCGGTGGACAGGGTATTCTTCTTCGATAGGAATTTCTCTTGGAAGAGGTTGAAAGACTTTAGCAAGATGTTTGGCAAAGGTTTTAGCTTTCTCCAGATCATTTCAAGCCCAGTTTCCATCATTGGTTCTAATGGGTTGATTTGTTTTTGTGGTTTTTTTAATTTTCCGCGTGACTTTCCACAAGGAATAGTCGGTTGCTTGATTAGCTGAAAGGTTTTCTAAGAATTTTTTTACTCCTTGATTTTTATTGTCAACAAGAAGTTTTTTTAGTTGTTTCGTGGCTTTGTTTAAATTGGTTTTATCACTTGGAGCATGAGTAAATTGCCATCGTTTCTTTAATTTTCGCTTTTCTGCTATCTTCCTTTTTATATGTTCGGGACAGTAGCCGGGTTTATCAGTATTTGAGTCTGGAGGGGTAGCCCTCCATGACGCTTGCTGTATTGCTACTGTTAGTTGTTCTACAGCTACATCAATTTCACCCTCAGTTTTCATTGCAATGTTGAGATTTAACTTGAGTGCGAGGTTGCTTTTAAATATTTCCCAATTTGTATTTCTGTTAAATAGAGCAGGTGGTTTATTAACTTTGGAGACATTTGAATCTATAGTGACGAGAAGAGGAGTGTGATCAGATGACAGGTCCAAGCATGTTTCAATTTTGAGATAATTATGCGAGATACCTTTAGTAATACAAAAATCAATTACGTCTGGGATTTTGTTTCTATCTGTAGGCCAGTGTGTAGGTTCACCTGTTGATAGTTGTGATAGGCAACAGGTCTGCATTGATTGGTACAGCTGCCTACCTCTGGGTGTTATCAGCCTCGAACCCCAATGATTGTGCTTCGCGTTGTAGTCACCTCCTGCAATAAAGCGATGACCAAGCGAGTTGAAGAATGTATCGAATTGATCTTTTTTGATAGCTAGGTTAGGAGGGCAGTATACCGCTGAGAGAGTGAGTGGTCCCTGCCAGTCATCGATCACAACTGATGTAGCTTGTAAGTTTCTTTGGATTGTCTGCTCTATTTCATGATGTTTTAGATTGTTCTTAATGATGATTGCAGTACCTCCTCGTGCTGTGCCATCAGGATGTTGGGTGTGATAAATAGTAAAGTTGGGAATTTTGATGAAGCTTTTGGTAGTCACGTGGGTTTCTGAAATTAGTAAAATCTCTAAGTTTTGGTTTATGATAAATGATTTGACCTCCAGTCCATGATTGACTAGACCATTTGCGTTCCAGACCGCAATTTTTAGAGTTGTTAGATTTTTGTTTGAAGTTGTGTGTGACATTAAATCATTTTTGTTATCAGAGCAGTCAGGAGGTCCATCATCTTATCCATCTTCTCCATCATTTTTCTTATCATTGTTTCTAGTACATTGTTTGATTGCTGTTGTGGGGCAGCTGGATATTGAGTTTGTTGAGCGTTGTTGACATCTTGAAGCGTTCTATTATTTGCTCTAGCCACCTGTGCATAAGAGAAGCCAGGTTGACGGATATGATTATTTGTACTTACGGTTTGCACAGTTTGTCTTTCACGCAATGGGGGAAACCTTCTTTTTTGTAGTTCTTTGTAAACTGAGCATCCTCTATAGTTGGCAGGATGATGCTCTTCGCAATTGACGCAGGTTACCTCATTGTTACGTTCATTACGTGGACATTGTTCAGTAGCATGATTTCCTGTGCACTTCACACAACGCGGATTGTGATAACAGTACTTATGTGTGTGACCATACCGCTGGCATTTAATGCATTGGGGTATATCTCGTTTCGGGTGTGGTGGTTCAATCTTCACTATTGAATTAAATAACCTTGTTATTTCATAAATGTCTTTGTTGTTTTGCTTGGATACTAGTTCGATGTTGAACAGTGGGAGACCTTGTTTTTTTTTATTGTCCCGGATGTTAGAAACGTTTACAACTTCATGTCCCAGGGCGTTTATAGCTTCCTTTATTCTATTTGTCTCAGTTGTTGGGTGAATATTTCGGAGGACTACGCGAAATGTGCGATTCTTTTTTAGTTGATACGTGTGAAACTTGGTACCCTTATCAGTTAAGGCCGTCAAAATGTTGGTGTAATGCACTTCAGTACTAGGTTGAATCTTGACTTGATCATTGTACATGATCTTCATTATGTAACCATTTGTTGCAGTTTCATCTAAGACTTCAGTTAACGGTTCTATGAGTTGCACTCCTTCAACATATATCGGAGGGGCTTTGACTATTTTTGGGGTTAGTATAGTTTCAGGGGCTTCTTTTTCTTCTCCTCCTTCATTCACAACTTCCTCTAGAGCTGCAAACTTATTGACAGTGGTTATTGTTGGTTCTGGTTTACTTAGCCAGTAGTTCTTCAATGTGCTTTGTTTAGTTTTTCTAACATTTCTAATATTAAGTTCGGGGCTGTCTACTTTCCGTTTTCCATAACTGACTGTTTCCCATTCCTTACTAGGATCCATTATTTGATGCTAAGGCTGGTATGACCCTTGGACTTCACCACCCCCTTTGGGCGGTGTACGAATCATTATTTGCGTTATCGCATTCTAACCTCACTTCGTGAAAACTAAGAATAAGATGTTATTATTCGATTCTTGAAGTGAACAACACTCAATTAAGTGATCTGACACAATTACCAGTTTATAATTACTGTGCTAGAGACTAATAATCTCGATTTACCGACTATATTTGAAAATTCCTATAATCAACAAATTTGAAGTACTATTCAACTCTATGCCAGTGGCGTAACAATATTGTAATTTGAATTTAAATATAATGGGCGCGAAATTTTAAATTTCGTTTATTTGGGTTTGCTTTAACGTAGAACGATTTGGCAACACTGGGTTTTTTTAAAGCAACAGGAAGTGACCGTTAGGATTAAGGGTAGGTAGAGAGCCCTTACGTTTTTGACCATCAAGGAGGAAGGTTGATTTTAGTGCGAACGAATGTTTTTTTTTATTTTAATTTAATTAAATAATAATTTAATTTAAAATTATTTCCAATATATTTTAATTATCAACAAATTTAAAATACGTAAGTTTAACACATTTATTAATTATAATCTTTTAAATAAGGACAGTATGGGGCGTTAGAATTTTCAAGTTAATACGTAGTAACTTTAACGGCTCCAGGGGCGTAGATTTTGATTTGAGTTTAAAACTATTTAAAATATTTAAAATTTTGCTATATCTTCAATTTAAAAAAGATTTAAATTAATTAGTTTGAAGGATGATTTATATTAATTTTACGCGAGAATTAATGACGTAATAAAAACAAAAGAACTGTTTATTCGAATTGTGGGACCATGAAAGAATCTTGTAACGAAAGTATATGCGCAATATGTTTTGGGATAAAATGGAGGAGTGTTGTCGGTTTTAAGGAGGTTGATCGTTTTGGTAAATGTGAATGAAGTTGTTTTAGTAATAGGAAGGTTGATAATGTTCTGAAGTGAAAATATACAGGGTATTAGAATATTTAGCTTAAGTGTATATTTAAAGGTAACGGTGCATTCTAAAATGGCGGTCTTTGGTAATGAGAAGTTTGGGTATATTTAAAGGAAACGTGGTACATTTCTGGGTGGCCATTTTAGGTTAAGGTATTTGGACTTGTTGATTTCTTTGCTATATATTTGAATTTGGTTAATATGTGTACAAGGATTTGTTCTGTTCTTGGAGAGTAGTATCTCATCAATGTACCTCTCTAAGTTCAGAAAATGATTGATAATTTCAAATATCTCTCAATGATATACGAGTAATAATTATTTAACATGTTTAGTATTAGTTAAAGATTTTTTTTACAGGATTATTTATGCTTACAATTTATTTAAGCTTCCGACGATTTATTTAAAATATGACGTAATTATTTAAGATATGACTGTCTACTTTATACGACAATTTAACATTAAGGATGTGACATAATTAATTGGGGGCGTACCAATATAATTATTTAAGGTGTGATGATGTGTCTAGGGGTATTAGATCTATAAATGATTTTAATTGGTTATCGAAATGCATATACAAAATGTTACAAAGATTATGATTGGTCGTTACAAAAGGATAAACAATATCTGATGTTAATGTGGAAGTTACTTATCGAACAATTAGTTAAAATCATATTTTAAATTAAACGTGTGCTGAATTAAATAATATCAAGGAGATTAACTTTGCTGGTAAATTGGTTGTTGGACTACCTTTATCTTTTCGGTCAAATAAATATTCAATGTTGAACCGAATCCTGTGTTTTATTTAATTTGTGTGTACTAATTATTCCTTCAGGTATCCTGTTAGTGGTTCCGCCACTGATACATATAAGTTTAGGTGAGAGGTTAGAATAAGGTAAACAAGTTAAAGACGTTAACATTCAAAGAGCCATCCGCAGATTTAAAAGGACTTGTAAGTGTTACTACGAGGGGCGTCACAACGTGCGAGGTTTGTTTGACGATCACAGCTTTGGTTTGGTTTGGAATTTTGATTTGAGAAGGCGGTAATTCAAATAGAAGAACAAAATATTACAAACATTATATTTAACCACATTTTGAGACTAAAGCACTTCAGGTAGTTATTATTAGCAGTTATTTGACAAAAAAATATATTGCATTGCCTTAAACAACCCGGGATAAAGAACTTACGCAGATCACAAGAGGATAAGTTTTTCATTAAATAATCTTAGAATGAACAAGTTAATTAAACGATTTTTAATAATATTTTTATTATTAAGCTTTCAACGTTGGTGAACGTCTTCATCAGAATATTTTAATACAATGTTTATAAGTTTACATGGAAACCGAATAATAACGTATTGTCATTTGAACAATTTATGATCTAAAATATGTGATGTGTGATAAGAAACAACCTGCAGTGAGTTTCCTTCAAGGTAAGAAAAACTTGACACCAATACGTGAAGGTAATTAGACGAGTAGATTATAGATCATAGATTGTTCAAATGACAATACGTTATTATTCGGTTTCCATATAAACTTATAAACATTGTATTAAAATATTCTGATAAAGACGTTCACCAACGTTGAAAGCTTAATAATAAAAATCGTTTAATTAACTTGTTCATTCTAAGATTATTTAATTATATTTCACAAGTTAAAAAATTAATTTATTATATAAGTTTTTCAATAGACAATATTTTATTTTGCGAAAATAAAAATATTGTATAATTTATGTAAGACGACAAACATAGAGACATTATAATAATATATGGTATGGATATGTACCTACGTTGAAATCAATATATCTTATACAACTAGAGATAAATATATCACTTCCAATAGAAAGAAAAAAGTGTTGATACCGCTTTTTCAACGTGGAATGTTTTCATGGTATATGCCCTAACACGTTTAAATTTAAAAGAATGTTATGCTATAATAAACTTATCTAAACTTATCCTAACATTGATTTGAACATGTCCTACAATGTATCTGACTAAAGTCTGACTAAGTGACAAAACCAAGTTCACGCAACAGAGAAAAGAAAGTAAAAAGAAAAGGAGATTATAGATATATTATATAGATTTATAGATTTTGGAGCAAACGGGTAAATGCATAATTGTTTTGATTGTGGTTAAAAACATTTTTATCGAAAGTGCGAAAAATTTACCACAGAACCAAAGCAACTATATTTAGGTCCTTGATGTATGTATTGTAATATGATGAAGTCCCACGATTGGGCGTTAATTTAGCTGTCCTTCCCCAACTCCGACTTTGTTTTTAAATAAAAATGTAATTCAAAGAAAAGCATAAATCTCGTAAATTCGTATAATTTAATATAAATATTTGCCACAAACTTATAAAATAATATTACAATAATTTCGTCATCAAACGGTGCTCTTATTTGCAGACAGCAAAACAACATTTAACAAATTCAAAATAAAACTAATTTTGCTATCCACAAAAAAAAGGAAACTCAAATTGATAAAAATAATCATATACCCTATCAAATTAATCTACAAAATTAAATTTACAAAAATAATAATACACCCTAGTTTATAAATTAAGTAAATCTTAATGCGCCACTGATGGTTTTTGTTAAATCGTTTATCATTTAAATTAACTTCGTTGAGTTCGTCGTGAATAAAAATTAAAATTGAAGGCCTTTTGACCATGTGCGGCTCTCCAGATGTGCAGCGCACCACACGTTTCCTCCAATGGACTCCAAATTTAACATTAAAATTTTAAATATAATTTTTATACCTTTCTAATACTCAGCTTCCTCTTTAATCAACTTCTTTTGGTTGATTCAAACAATTATCAAAAATCACAAGACGTCGATGGCGTATAACGTTTCACCAATTCCAACGATGGTCGTCGTCACAATTCAAATTCACACAAAATGCATCGGTAGCGCAAAACGCTCAACCAGTCTCTACGATGGTGGTAGTCAAGAGAGTTCTTTTCCATAAAAAATTTTATGTTGTTAACTTTCCAAACCCCTCCTATATAATTGTTAATAGCAGCGCGAATTCAAGACAAACATTGCGCACTTTTTATATTATTTAAACAAATACCATCTTAAAATAACAACAATTCCTTTCTACAAATTTTACATAATTAAAATTAAAATTTCTTTATAAAGGAGCACTTCTAGACGTCGTTTCAAAAATACAGAGAACAATCTTCTGCTGTTTAATTATAAATATGGCATCAGGAAATTATTGAACGCTATGAAATTTTATACGCATTTACATGCCTCTTTTTAAAATTTTTCTGGATTGTCTTGTTAAAATCCGTTTCTACTTTAACGTCCAATTTGAAATACGACAGTATATTGTATAACTTGGTTTTTGTATTTTGGTTTATTATAAAAACAAATAGATCGTAATAGAAAAAGAACTTAAAAAATGAATTTTTAAGTATGGATAGTGTGGTAATTAAGTAGTAGTATGTAATGTTAAAATAAACAAACTAATCAAAATGTTAAAATAATAAATTTTAACTGTTAAGTACAGAATACTTACATTGCACAGGAAAGTAATATTTAAAAAATAATAAAAAATACATTAATTTACATTTAACAGGTTTGAACTTTGAATATTAGTCCAAACCTTTTAATGTAAATTAATGTATTTTTTATTGTTTTTAAATATTATTTTTTTATGTAAGTATGTGTATTCTTTACTTAGCAGTTAAAATTTATTATTTTAACATTTTGTTTAATTTATTTATTTTAAATAGATCATAGTTTTATCGGGTTTTATGCTTTTCAATGAGATTTATTGAGACTTATTGGTTCAATAGATCAGCATAGGAAAAGTAATTACAGATATTGATTAGTTTAACCTTACTTAATTTTACAGTGTATTTAATAGTAGTTTAATTTAAACATTAATATTTGTTTCAATTTTTTTTATTTTTATTGCTATATTACCATAAATATTTACTTTTATTTTATTGTTTTACAAACACAATATTTTACGTTACATAAAATTCCAATTATAAGTCTTGAATCTAATCTACGACTATCAAAGCTTTATCTCTAAGAGCCCTCGCAGACTGCAGACTTTCTATCGGCCGATAATTTTGACCGATAGTTCAGTTTGTAGGCAATCGTATAGCCCATCAAACTTTTTTATCGGCCGATACCAAATCGTTATAATTTGTACATTTGCATATACATATCTTCATACTGATTAAGAAATCGACTAAACTATCGTCCGATAGAAAGTCTGCAGTCTGCGAGGGCTTTAACAGTTTTTGTTTTAAACGACATACAAAAATTACATTTTAATTACATTTTACAAATTACGACATACATTATATAAAAAAACCAACCGGTGCCAAAGCTCAGAGCGAACTGTCAAGTCAGTATCGCCAAGACACTATCCGCCAAGTCAGCCGACTTGTGTGTGTGCGCGTGGAAGAACGTCATACTGATTTAGCAGTTGGCCGATAGTTTGAAGGCAATCGTATAGCCCATCAAACTTTTTTATCGGCGGATACCAAATCGTTATAATTTGCGCACTTGCATACATCTTCATACTTATTAAGAAACCGATCAAACTATCGGCCGATAGAAAGTCTGCAATCTGCGAGGGCTCTTAGAATGGCTAAACTTTCATTAATATGTTTCATTAGCGTCGTGGTATGAAATATAATCAAAAATAGTCGGGAAGCAAAATTAAAAAAGAGCTGGCGTATTTATTTATTTTGAATCATTTTATTTTTGCTATAAATTTAATCAAATATGCTTGTAATTTTAATCATAAACATGAAATTTTGTTTTTACTAAAAAATAAAATAAGAAATTACTTGTAAGCTCTGAAAATAATCGAAAACAACTTCGTTATCCGAGAAATAATTATAAGTACTAGTTTCGAGATTATAAAATTCAAATACAAGAGACAAAGAACAATTATTATAACATTGGTTATTAGTTTACAATATTTTGTTACAGCAAACTTGACATGTTTATTTGCTAATAAACAATTATCTAAGATATCGATTGTATTGATTCAAACAGCAACAACAAAGGTGCATATATAGGTAAATTGCAACTACTTAATTTACTTAGTTTTCAATAAACAAGAAACTCAAATACACATCAATTGCATTGAAATACAACACGATCAACAAAAAAATAGCTAAAAATAAATTGCAGCTAGTCAACTTTTAGATTAGTAAAGAACTTAAAATAAACAAACTAAACAAAATGTTAAAATAATGAATTTTAACTGTTAAGGATAAGATATACGCAGCTAACTTTGATTCACGAACGCGAGGGGGCTTATAAGCTCGTTGTATTTTATAATTCGCGGGTAGACAACACGTTTAACAAATTTTTAAGTCATCTAACTTATTATTGTTTTACCGATACGCGTCGCTATTTCTAACATACGATCGATAAGCTCCTCCTTTTAAAATACGAAAATTACCCTCTCTGTTATGTAGTTTAAAAATTTTATCAATTGTAAGAGCGGGGAGAATTTTCAAAGGTTTAAGTATTTTTATACTCGTACATATTTTATGTTTGGTAATTTTATACAAATTTTTAGTTTCCTAGAACTAAACGTATACAAAGCTGTTGGTGATTTAAATGATTTTAAAAATAACACCATTTTTATATGAAATCATGTTTAAGATAAATTTAATAAGATCATTATCAAAAATTATTAACCAGGGGCGGTTCTGCCATAGGAACTGCAGAGCTGCAGAACCGCCAAATATCAGAATGAAGTGTACCAAATTATTTATTACTTATTAGTATAACCAACCACATTTCAAATTATTTCAATAATTGAAGACTAATCAATTTTGGTTTCAAAGCGCGCTTCTTATGTTGCCTTGAGTTATAAGTACTTTTATCAGTCAGTCAAATAAGTACTGTAATAATTAATACAAGTCCGTTACGCTTTCGAAATCACTGTTTAACTTCGATGTGCTGGAAATGATTCTGAACATGAAATGACGTGAGCTATCGGGTGGAATCGTATCCATACCAGTATAGTACATCGTGGTGTTAGGACAATCCTAACACCACGGTATACACTACAAATTGAGCTGCATCTTATGCAGAATTACATGCCGTATTTTTGTAATATAATTTAAAATTTGACATGAAAACAACTAGTAAGTTAATTTTTGTTCATTGATTGTTCAACAACATGGTTAAACAATAAAATGCAATAGTTTAATACTCGTAATATAGTGTAATTTGAAAATTTAGTACAAATTTTAATTTTACCAAGTTTCTTATAAATACTATTATCAAAATAGAAGTAAAATTATTTTTTGGCAGATCCTATATTAGAAACTCAAAATGAAATTACGTTTAATTATTAATATCAATAAAATTAAAACTATGTAGGTTTTTTCTACAATAGTAATGTTTATTATTAAACTCGCAGATTACAAGATATAGGAACAACGCACCAAACGTACAACCGTTCTGCTCATATTTCAGCTCTGGTTTTACGAACATATACGATTTTATTTTAAACACATCTTGCGCTATGAACTTTAATTGAAATTATGAATATCGAAGATAGTATCTTATGCCTACTAGTACATAAAATAAATGCTTATGAATATTAAATGAACAAAAAATAAAATGAAATATTACTAATATTTTTAACACAACTTCTCTCATAAGCAGTACTTAATAAAAATTTTTCGAAAATTAGTTAGGATTGCAATTTATTGTAAAAATGTAAAATCATATAAAGTAATACATTCTAGATAAGTGTTGTACGTTTAATATTTAAAAATGTGCAATAAGTAAATTTATTTTTTGAGATTGCCATTTTCTGATATCTTGCCATTTTTATAATGCAGAACACCCAAGAATATTTTTCACGAGCCGCCACTGTTATTAACACTAAAATAAGTATAAATGCATATAAATTTGATATAATATTATAATTTCGCACTTGTTCGACTATATAACATTAATAAAATTTTTCGTAATCGTATAAAACTAAGCTCAATGCAACTGGAATTTAACCTTGCAAGGAGAGATATGCATAAAACTCGATCTCACTTTACTTTTGCAGTTATCCGACAATAATTACTATGTCTTGAGATCACTGTTCAAAATGATTTAGATTATATTGTTATAAAATGTTATATTTAAAAATGCAAAAATTAAAATTTTACTATAATTACAAAAATTTAAATGCATTGTTATACAGAACACATAATATTATTTGATAATTCTTATAATACTGAATGGCATTTGAAATCATTGGGCAATCAACCATAAGTGTCTAAATATCCGACAGTTTTGTGGATAAATTAAAAATATTTATTTAAATCTGATGAAGGAATTGCACATTCGTCTTTTATCACTATTGCTGCAAAAACTAATAAGCCAAAGTAAAAACTGAATTTTCTATTAAAAAAATCGACAAAAGCATTATTTATTCTAAGATGAATATTAAATTTTCACAACCGATTTAATTCTTCTATTACCATTATATGAATTTGATTTTACTATGATTATTTTTTATAAAAAAAGTACGCAAAGACGGAACCAAGGGGCGGAAGGATTTCCCAGATGCTCCCTAGCAGAACTAAAACATTTTCGAAATTATATTATAGTTTAATTCACTACCGTAAAATGGGGTGACTTTGTTCAATTTAATTTGTATTTCGCATATAGTATTAGATTTGATTGTTAATAACTTTAAAGTTAAAAAATACCAAACGATTGGTGATGGCATGCAGAGACGACTTTATGCTAAAGAGAAATTAATTTTTTGTAATACGCGCAGTAAAAAAATAAAAACTTACTGATCAACTTTATACCTCGAGTAGGGCCACTTTGAACTCGCCCCTCCTGAAAATACGTTTAAAATGCAGAGAACCTGTCTAGAGTGATTACTTTCGCTTCATGTTAAAATCGGTGTTGTAGTTTTTGAGTTATAACAGATATTGTTTTGGGGGCGACTTTGATCGAAGTCTTTTTATTGTATTAGGTGTTTATTTTCATAAAAAATACATATTCTTGTATAAAAAAAAAAAATAAATGCTTGTACGTTTATACCTAAATATAATTTTGCAGTATATTTATTAAAAACTTAAATGAAATTCTCTGAATAGCTTCATCCAGTTGGCCTTGTGAGTAATGCTTATAATCCTTAGTTCCGGATTTCCTCTTATAGACTCGGACCATCTGAAGTCAAAAATTGCCAAAATTTGCTCAAAATAACCAAAAAACTATTAAATATAAGAATCAAAGTCGCCTCTTAGTTTATGATCAAAGTGACCCCACGACGGTTTAACAAGATTTTTAACCACATGATAATTTTTTTGTAATGTTTATTTGAGATTATATGTTCTCAAGACATACCTGATTAAAAATATATAATTAAAAAATGCTATAAAAACCTTTGCACATTTGAAGCTATAACTACTAAAAAAATCTTCTTAGGCCGATGACCGGCGTTTTTGATCAATTTATTGCACGTTACTTTATAAAAAAACTATTTTCACAATGATTTTAAGATCTGTAGGCGTGGACGTAATTAATGCAATTAGCGGTAATTTTAAAATGTACCAGTGGGGCTGCAGTTTGCAGAAAAGGCAGTTATCAAAGCCGCACCGTAATATCAAAGTCGCCCCACTTTATGGTACAAACAAAAAGAAGATCTACAAAACTTACTTCAAAAAATGTAAAGTATTCGTGGTATAATAATAGAATTTATTTATCTAATTAATGCGTTTTGCGATTATACAGTAGTACTTCGATAATCCGGACGTCGATAATCCTGATCCTCAATTCAATTCAATTCCAGCGCAAATAAAATTATTATTTCTATAGAACAGAAAGAAACCTCAACATTAAATTTGAAAAAACTTTAAACAACTTTTGCCGCAAGAAAAACTAGAAAAGTTAAAATTTGATTTTTTTTAGTTTTATTTTTGTTATGGTCGTAGTACACCATCATATTTTACATGTAAATATACATGTAGATGTTGAATGTAGCGTATACTACACTAAAATTGCACTTGTATTTATACATGTATTTCTACATGCAAAAATTGACGGAATAGAACAGGTCCTATTTTTGAAGGTCATACACGTGTATTTCTGGTGACTATTGGGGATTTTACACTTAGGAGTTGGCGTTTCACTTGTTGCACTTAAAATAAAATGGAAACGCAACTGAAATAAGAAATTGGTGACAGTTCTCTTAGTGATATTTTATTTTTCCAACTATAGCCAACATTACTATTTTAAAAACTATATCATTTTTAAGATGTAAATATGACAGTGTACTACAATACAGCGTACATGTAAATTTACATGTATTTTATCATATATTTTTACATGTATAAATATAATGGTGTACAACCGCTTTAGAAAAGGTTTTTTTTTAATAAAAATATGTAAATCAGTATTTTTTTAAATATCGCGGATTTTTGTTTCTCAGCTCAGCATTGCTATATAAATGGGAGGGGGGGGCACTAATAAAATTTTGCCTAGATCGTGAAATATTCCAGCGCCGGTCCTACTTGTGCTATTATAATCTAAACACCACGCGGGAATAATGAATGTTTTTTGATTTTCTTCAATTAGTCTTTTGCAATCCAAAGAGAAAACATTTTTTTGTGGCAATATTGATATGAAAACTATTTTATTTGTGTAATAATTAAAGAAAGCATTAAATAATTAAACACGAAACAAAGTGCTCTTGAAAAATGGAAACCTAGAAAAAAATACAAAGATGAAAATGTATAAAACGATAACAAGACCGATTCATTACGGAAGAAATAAAAAATAAACATTTGAATCACTTATTTTCTTTTGATTGTACAAGAAAATTCTTATAAAAAATTATTTATTTTTGCATTTACACTTTATTCTATGTTTTTTTAAATAGAATTAAAATTATTCTACCGCCAGTAAAATTATGCGAATTATAATTTTTATGAAATGTTTTGTAAGCATCTAAAAAGTAAACACAAATAAGCCACATGATATACAATGGATTTGAAATGCATATACCCCACTACAAAATATTTCTAGATGCACGCAAGAATTTCTGACATTGTAAAGCTCACGATATTAATGAATTATTTGGACGATTGCATTGCACAAAACAGAAAACTGTGCGCTCAAAAGTGCATACAATATATTAACCATCTGTGTGCTATTGACTGAACTATAATGTTCCATTTTATCTAAAATTATTTGAATTCATCAATTATTTTCAATTTCATTTTTAATGCGTTATAGGTAACATAAATTGTTGAAAATTTTTTTACGAATTCATTTATAGATGTACATTCTTTAAATAAGTAAAATTTTATTAATTGATAATTATTTTCATGTTTTACAACAAATATTATTGTTATAAATACAATTTTTGAGTTCAAAAACCCCGCTAAGCAATGCTTATAATGTCACAAATATTATCTCAAAATTTTGAACCAATCCGTCCAGTCGTTTTTTAAATAGAGTTGTAGATGTGATTTAATTTTGCACCTGGTCAATTTTTTTTTTTTTTTTATTAATAATTCTTGGTTAGTAATCATTTCCTCTACTTTAATTTTTGTTAAATAAATTACAATTATAGTATTTAAAGAATTTGAATTCTAAATTTCAAAATTTGCCAAAAAAAATTATGGCTAAGCAATCCTTAATTCATCGTAAATATAATTCCCAAATTTGAAAAATATCTATTCAGCCGTTTTTGAATTGTTCTTGTAGATGTAAGAGCGCGCCGTAAAATCCTAGCCTTAAATAAAGAATACATAGGAAAATAATATTTAAAAAACAAAACTTTTATCAATTTTTAAAAAATTACAATTTTGATTATAATTTTGCATTGTATTTATATAAAGGATGGAACTTTTCAATACCGTTACTGTCACTTAACCCTCATCACGAATTTCAGAATTTCAACTGCACTATAAGAAAGGGGACAATTTTCTGAGTATAATGCAACAAAAATTTCGGAGGATTGTGCATTAGTTTTCGAAAAAACGAAATTTTAAAGTTATTAAAAGCAGGTAGTTGTAATCCGATACAACCCGATGTTTGAGTCAGTCGTCGTCACTACTGTTTCCTTTAAAAAGAAAAAAATAATTTTTTCTTTTTCATTCAACAACAAATTCTCAGACACTTTACTCGAAAATAGATATTTTCGATACAAGTTAGGAAAACTAACATTTTTCCAATCAAGGCGGAGATTGACGATCGAGGCCGAAGGCCGAGATCGTAAACCGAAGCCGTGAATAGAAAAGGTAGTTTTCCACGAGTATCGAACAATATTTTTTCTAATTATGTTTCAAAAAGAATCAATAACATTTCTCATTTCTCAAGAAAAAAGATAATATGGTTATAGAATTTGTGTTTTTAGAATACTAGCAAATATGTCTGATATGTCGGAGTGTTCGGATGTGCAAAACAAACTACATGTAACCGTTAATGTATATTATAAATAAAGTAGATTAGAACTAGAAACTTTTTCTAGTTCTAGAAACTAGAACTACAAAAAGTGACACTTTTTGAAACATAATTAGAAAAATTAACTTATCATTCTCCGCCCCCCGCCCCGCTACAAAATTTAAAATTAATTTTGAAGTCAGGGGAAACGAAGAATGTTTAATATAGAATGTATAAACAGATTTCGTAAGTAGAACAAATCTCCGTTTCTCCTGACTTTAAAATTAATGTTTAAATTTTGTAGCCCGGGGGGGGGGGGGTGGATGGTAAGTTAATTTTTCGAGTAAAGTGTCTGAGAATTTGTTGTTGAATGAAGAAGAAAAAATAATTTTTTTTCTTTTTAAAGGGAACAGTAGTTTTTAAAGTACGTTGCTTTTATTATTAATTTTTATTTTTAGAATTTTTTTACAGTCAGGGGTTTTTAAAATTTTTAATTTTTATTTTATTTCACTCTTTTTGGAGTATATTTTGTCAAAATGTATAGAGAAAGTAATATATTGTGATGATACGTGACTCTTATTTATGAAAATCTCACTGATCTGCAGGTTCCTCGAATAAATGGTTACAATTAAGGCAATCAAACAATTGACGATTAACGTTTATTTGCAACCTGATAATTAACAATAATAATACAAAAGCAGGACTCACACGATTTGTCGACCAGCTAATACCGTCGAACATAAACAATTCTTCTTCACAACTTAAATCTTCTTCTTCTTTACTTAGCACCTACTTCAACTAGGAACTATGTTCAATTACTCATACACCTCCTTCTTATTCTTTATATCAAACACGATGCAGTCGAACTCTTATTCAGCCGCGTGCCGATATTAATTTCCACACACGGAAAAACTATGGCCTCAAGGCCCTTGAGTAAACTTTTTGAACAAATCTATAAATCTTTACTAACTATCGACACGCTCTGAATTATTTTTAATTCACACGACCACGATTGCTCTCGAATATTGACTGTCCATTGACCGTTGTTTATTTTTCTTCATTGCTAAGTTTTTCATTACTTGTAATGTTTTCATTGGTTCTTCATTTTTTTATTTTAATCAAGGTTCTTTCTGCTTTTAAATTTTTAGTTTTAAGTTTTAATTTGCGTGTGTGTCCAAATTCTAATAAATAACCTAATACAAATACACAAAAACTTAAATGAAATACAAAAGATAACAATTAAACTAACAAAATCTTAACATAACGAAACACAATATTAGTAGCGCGTCACGGGTTAACATACGAGGAATATAAATAAAAGAAATCCTGCTTTATATATTTTTATCAGATTGCATCGTCAATCCTTTAATTGCTCAAATGCGCAACCCACCTCTTATGTCTTGATGTGGACACAACAATATGTTTTAAACCGCTTCGTGATCCAGTCAGCCGATATGGTAGCGCGAATAGTTAGCGAATGATATGAATTTAATTGCGATAATGGTGGTGAAAATTGTATTTGATCAGCCAGGAACACTCTCCTGGTCTTTACAAACATGCTGTCAAAAATGTACGTCGCTAACCTGTAACCTCGGGAGATATGGTGACACAAACATATATATTGTGGTGTTTCAAAGTGATTCGGACCCACCCTATGCATTTTTGTAAAATTATTGTATTAATTATTAAGTTGTAACATTGTGGAATTTGATAGGTGGGGACCGATCACTTTGATACGAGGTCTTTTGCCAAAAAATGGTCGACGTTAATGGACGTATAATTTATATGTCCGATAAAATTTTGTTAAAATTATAGTTTGTGATTTTTGGAAATATAAGTGATTTTTGAATGAAGAGTATTTTTATAAAGATTTATAGAAAGATTTGTAGTTAGATTATATTGATTGTGAAGAAGGTTTGAACGGTTTTTGGAAGGTAGAAATTAAACGGAAGAAAATTACGTAATTAAAATTGGAAATGGATAAAGTTTGAGAATCGTAATTAGAAATTAAGTAAATGGTAAAAATTGTATAATTTTAAAATTAAAAATTTATTCAAGGAACTACAAAATTTGGTTGATAAGCCGGACTGCGATATGGGTATCATAAAATTTAACGTTACCATTTTAAAATTATATTGAAAACGAGTTTAAAATTTGAAAAATTATAAATTTAATTGGAAGAAACAATATAATAAATAATTTAATACACCCCAGGGTGAATTACACATCAATTGTCGCATGCAACGTGAGGCTTCCAAAAGAAGCAACCTACTTTTTTGACCCTGAGAAACCTGAGATATTAGAAATAATAAAATTTGTAAAGAAGATAAAAACAAAACCGAGAAAATAGAACAAGAAGCTAAAATCTTGGTCTGGGGCGAATAAATTCGTCACCAAACCATAGCAATATATTGTGGTGTTTCAAAATGATTGCGACTCACCCTATGCATTTTGGTGAAATATTGGCTATAATAATTAAGTTGTAACATTGTAGAATTTGTTGGGTGGGGACCAATGACAGGAAATTAGTGGCTTTTTTGGCCAACGATGGCGGACAGCGGGTGCGAGACTTTGCATGCCCGCTGAAATTTGATTTTTGATATGAGATTTTGTTTATTTTGAAATTGTGAGTAAATTTTAATTTAAAAAGTGAATTTTGTGCGTTTGCATTATTGCGGATTATTTTGAAATTTTGATAATTTGGTTATTTTTGATCAGTCGCTGCCAAACGCGAGCAGTAGTAATTTGGTTTGGTTAATTTGGATTGATTTGGAAAGACAATATTTCGAATAAATTCGTTTTGCACATAAAAGTGGAAAATTAAATTATATTTGTACAAGCGAATGTGCGGGATATTGATAACTCGTCGATTTGGATAAGGGAAATCAAACTTCGTTCCCTTTAAAGAAAATTAAAATTTTATTTAAAATTTGCATGACATTTAATTTGAATTTGAGTCCGATTAATTAATTTTGGAAGAGCATTTGTTTATTTTTAATTATATTTGGTAACTATTTTTTGGACAACAGTTTATTACGTTGGATTGGAACTGGAGTTGGATTATATTGGATTAGAATTATATTGGAAATACATCATTTCAACTGGCGCCCAACGTGGGGCTTGAACCATCTCGATTTACCAATTTGATCATTACAGATAAATTGTCGTCCATACTGTGGGGCTCGATTAGATTCAATTTCATCTATTTTGGAAAATAACAAACAAAAAATGGAACAACTACCGAAAGTTACTAAAGCACAAATAATGCAAGCACTTAACCAGCAAACGGGTGAACTAATGGAATTGATAAAATGTATGGATGCGAAATTGCAAAGAGAAACTGTAGAGGAAAGAATGTTGAACAGTGGCGTAACTACCAGTGTTCGATGTGTTCGGTCGAACAAGGGCCCGGCACTAAAAGGGCCCGGCTCTGCCACGATCAGAATAATAAAATAATTTAATGATTTTATCCGAATTCAAATGTTTGTGATTTTTAGCACTAAACAATGAAAATATCGATAACATCATAACATAAACGGTACATTTTCAAAATTAGATGTCTGCCACATTTCTTATGTATACCCATTTAAAATATAAAGTATATTTATTGTCTGTTTCGGCTTTCGTTAAATTGAGCTTGGAGATTTAGATAAAACGGACCGCATAAGAAAAATTCTGCATCTGGTACCAATACAGGAGGTAATAAATAAATAACTGTCATTTCTTAGTACTTATGAACTTATGTAGCAGATTCCCAAAAAACCCTGAAATTTTGATTTTTATTTACATCACATTGCAGTTTGTTACAGTACATGATAATAACCAGCCGTTTTGTTTTTATAAATTATTTTAAGTTTTAAATAGTGGAGTTTAAGTTCAATTGTTTATTTTAGAGTATAATTTATTAAAATCGTCAGGTATGTTATAAGTATTTTTTAATTGTAAAAAGCTTAACTAAAGCTTAAAACTATTTTAGAATGAGTAGTATATAAATATAAATCTGGTGCTCAAAAACGAAAGGAACTTGAAGAAGGAGATGAGAGAAAAAATAAGCTTCCAAAAATTACTCAATTTTTTAGTTCGCCTCAGTTTACGCAATCAAAAAGTGAGTTAACTTATAGTTCAATGTTTAATTTACCCAATTACCTTCATCTCAATTTCAGTTAAAACTATTAGTCCGGTATTAAATCCATCAATTAACCCGGAACCTACGCCCTCATGTTCATACTTTGTTAATCCCTTCAAGAATTTGAAAGACGTAGACGTAGATTCCGATGTAGAAACAGTCGCAAGTAGTATAGATACCGTCATTGGTGATATTAGGTGTGATGATATTATAAAAAACGATAAAGAATATTATACGGATTTATTGACTACTAAACAAAAAAGGTACTTAGTTGAAAATCAACCATGTCGACCCTTAGGACCCTTTCCTCGAGACGATCAAGATAGAAAATTTTCAAGTTTTTATTACAATAAAATTAACAAGTCGGGTTTAAAAACGGAGCGTTTATGGCTTTGCTATTCACCAATTTTAAACAAGTGCTACTGTCAACCTTGCTGGTTATTTGCCCAATCCAAGGATACAATTGCCAATGGTTTTAATGACTGGGCACATCTTAATCAAGCAATTAATAGACATGAGCAAAAATTAAGTCATAACGAGTCATGTGCTATTTTTGATCGCTGGAGGTTAAATAAAACCATCGACCACGAACTTGAATCCAGTATTCGGCAAGAGGTATCCATATGGAGACAAATTTTAGAACGAATTGTCGAAGTTACTTTAACTTTGGCTTCTTGTAACATGCCGTTTAGGGGACACGACGAAAGTTTTAATTCTGCAAATCCGGGTATATTTTTATCTGTGATAAATTTACTTTCGAAATATGATTTAGTGTTAAAAAATTTATTACACAATAAGAAAAAAAATACAACAACATATTTAAGTCCACTTATTCAAAATGAAGTTATTGGCTTATTAGGTACTGCAATAAAAAATAAAATAATCGAAGAAATAAAAACTGCACAGTTTTATTCTGTAATTATAGATACCACTCAAGATATCGCCAAAATCGATCAATTAAGTGCTGTTGTTCGATATGTCACTATTGAATATGTTGAAAATAAACCAACAAATATCATAATTAAAGAATCCTTTTTGGGGTTTGTCCCAGTTGAAAATCAAACTGGTTCAGCTTTAAAAAATAATATTTTAGCAATATTAATTGATAATGGATTGCCTTTAGAAAAACTTCGTGGGCAAGGATATGATGGCGCCGCTAACATGAGCGGTATATATAAAGGCGTTCAAGCTGAAATATTAAAAGTTGCCCCTAATGCACCATATGTACATTGCGCGGCCCATAATTTAAATTTAATTCTAAACGACTCGGTTAAGAATGTTGAGGAAATAAGAAACTTTTATGGTTTAGTTGAAAGTGTCTATGTATTTTTTGGGCACAGTATAAAAAGATGGGCACTTTTGGAAACAACTTTTAGTTTAGCTAAAAGTAAAATTACTTTAAAAAAATTAACACCTACGCGATGGTCATCAAGACATGACGCGCTAGAAGCTCTTCGGTTTAGGTATGTAGATGTTTTAAAAGCTTTATCGAAAATCAGTTTAACGTCCAATAATAAATTTGAAATCGATGAAGCTAAATCGCTAAAAACCAAACTGGAATGTTTTGAGACAGTCTTTTTAATTGTTTTTGAAACAAAGATTTAAAAAAATATTGATGTCGTTTCTAAACTATTGCAAAGTAAACAGCAAAATATTGAACAGGCGTCAAAAATGTTCAATACAACTTTTGAAAATATTAAAAAAATGCGGGACAATTTTCTTTCAATAAGAAATGAAGCTAATAATTTAGCTGGAGAATGGGGAACAACTCTAGAATTCACGAAGAAAAGAATATCCAGACCAAAAACATTTTTTGATGAAAATAATGATCATTTTAAAATACAGTCAAAAGAGGACTGGTTCAAAATAAATGTATTTTATAAAACATTGGATATTATTGTAGTACAGTTAAAACATAGAAGTTTTGGTCTAAACGAACTTTATAGAACTTTTAATGTTTTATCTCCAAATATTTTATGTAGTGCTTCTGATGAAGAATTGTATCAAATGGGTCAAGATCTATACATAAAATATTCAGAAGATATTTCTGATACAATTTCATCTCAATTGTTATCATTTAGACAATGTTTTAAAAATGAGTTATCTAAAATTAATTCCATAATGGAATTAACCGAATTTATCGCTATAAAAAATTTTTCTTCCTGCAGTAGTTTCAGTGAAATTTTAACGGTATGTTACATTTTTCTCACCATACCGGTTTCTGTTGCTTCAGCAGAAAGATCTTTTTCAAAATTAAAATTAATAAAAAACTTTCTAAGGAATACCATGGGCGAAAAAAGATTGTCTGCCTTATCAATTATTTCAATTGAAAATGAAATTGCCAGATCAATAGATATATCTAGCATAGTGTCAACCTTTGCACATGTTAAAGCCAGGAAAAATAATTTTGAGTAAAGCAGTTACCTGCTTTATGCTTTATTGCTTTTATTATAATTGTTTTCTGTTTCTTTTTTGTAGATATTAATTATTATTAATTTATTTGTATTTGTACATAATTTTGTTTTGAATAAAATTCTTGATTTTCTGTTAACTGTTTTTTAACTGGTAGCTAATCCCTAGGGTGATTTAAATAAAACTAATTAACAATATTTATTATATTTTTTTTGTAAAAATTAATTTAAAACAATCATTCCGCTTATAAGACTATTTAAAAAAATTTTCACGTTAATTTAATATCTATTTAGGGGCCCGATTTGAGTCGGAAACACAGGCCCGTAGCTTCCTTGTTACGCCACTGATGTTGAAAGTGGAAAAACAAGAAGCTGAAAGATTAGTAATTCTAAAACTGGAAGCAACAAAACAAGAAGCTGAAAGACGGGAAGTTACAAGACTAGAAGCTGAAAAATTAGAAGCAACAAAACAAGAAGCCATAAAATTGGAAATTGAAAAATTAGAAGCAGCACAACAAGAAGATAAAAGATTAGAAATGGTAAAACTAGAAGCAGAAAAACGTGAAACTGTAAGATTACAAGCGCTAAAACAAAAAATTATAAGACAAGAAGCTGAAAATTTAGAAGTGGTAAACGTAGAAACTGAAAAATTAAAATTTAAAAAAACAAGAAGCTACAAAACGGAAAGCTATGGAAAAAAATGAGAGAACTTGGAAGTTTTGGATGAGTCGGAGGAGGAGAAGAAAGAAAGACACCAGTGAAGTGGACGCCTAAATCTAAAATCAATCTGTGGAAGATTCGAAAAAAAAAATAAAAGAAAAGTGAACAAAACAGAAGGAGATAGTAGATAATGATGAATGAAAAATTGTTTTTGAAGAGATAAGCCTTTTTTAATTTATTTGATTTTTGAATTTGGATTTATTTTGCTTAAATATTGTAATGTTGTAGATAATATTTTTTTTTAGATTTATTTTTGAAACACGCACGGATTTTTGCGAATTTTGTTTAGAGCTGCGCTCAAAACAGCAATTAGCATCGGGGGTTTGATGTGGTGTTTCAAAATGATTGCGACTCACCCTATGCATTTTGGTGAAATATTGGCTATAATAATTAAGTTGTAACATTGTAGAATTTGTTGGGTGGGGACCAATGACAGGAAATTAGTGGCTTCTTTGGCCAACTATGGCTGACAGCGGGTGCGTGACTTTGTATGCCCGCTGAGTTTTGATAATTTTGATATTTGTAAGTAGTATTTTATTTTGATTTGATTTGAATAAAGTGGATTTGATGCGTGTGCATTATTTCGTTGTTATTTTGGAAGTATAATTTTGAGATTTGAAGTTAATTTGGATTATTTGATGGTTTGCTACCGAACGGTAGTGTATCGACTTGGCTTGATTTGGATGATTAAATTTTGGAAAAAAGAATATTTCGAATAATAAATTCGATTTGGATACTTGAAATTGAAAAATTAAATTTGCATTCGTAGGAACGAATGTCGATAGTGATAATCAGGCGATTTAGATAAACGTTAAAAATTAAAAGTACGAGCCCAATAACAATTTAATATTTTCATTACATTGAACTTAAATTGTATTTTACATTGTGAATTGGTTATTTTTGGAGGAGCATTTTTCTTCCGTCTTTAATGAAGACTTACGTGTGAACTCACCCCTGACGATACTTGCACGACGACTGAACCAGCTAGCCGTGGTAATTTTTTTGGTTTGTGGTGAAATTAATATTTTTTTAAATTTCACATCATTTCAATATATATAAATAAATAAATAAACACAGATTATACATAGTAACTTCATATATCCTGTGTTTTTGAAAAACAGTCAGGGGTAAAAAGAGTGCAAGGTGGATGGTCAAGAAATGAAAGAGGTTTTTTACCAAAAATGGTCGCACGAGCGCAGCGGTTTGAATAATTTTTGACTCCTTAAAGTTTTGAGATTTCTGCAAATAGTTTTTGCAAATTGATTTTATATTTGAGTATAATGATTAGAATTTGATTGAGAGTATTTTGGTCGGATGTAACCGCAGCTAAAATTTAGAATTTTGTGAGTTTTTTTTTAGTTTTTTTGGAATGATTGAATTTGATTGTTTTGGATGAGCGATTTTATTTAATTGGAGGTAATTTTGATATTGGACTTGATGTTGATTTGATTGGAAGTTAAAATTAAAATTTATAAGACCAACGTGTGCGTTAAAAGATACCACGTTTGGGTGATGATTTAATATTAAAGATTTGATACTGGAAGCGAAGTTATTTTTAAATTTAAATTATTTGCGATTTTAAAATTATCTTTGAAGACGATAATTTGTATTGGTGGAATTAATTTTGGAGAAAATATCATCATATCTTTTGTCACCACAGCTTTAGGATTTGTTGGTAATTTTTGTTTTACGAACTCTCGACCTTAAAAAATTGTACGGACTGCTCCCGCACATCAGGGCTTACCCGAGCATAACAAGTGCGTGATACATTTTGTAAAAAAATATCACAACAATACTTACGTATATACCCAAAATAATGACTATTAATTAATTAAAATACTAGCCAAATATACAGTTGCCTCTAAAGAATGATTTCCTGAAAACAGTTTAAACTTCGTTTTAGCATAATACAATATAACACATAACTATTATTTTATTTAGTAATTAATTATTTATTTTCTTCTTCGACTTCTATTCTGAAGTGTAAAAAAAGAATACACAAAGTAAGAAAACACTATGGAGTAAATACGATTTCTCTCCTTTAATATAATAATGCTATTTTTAAATATTTGCGTTAAGTTAACGTTTTTATGTGAGTGCACGTGCACATAAAAGTAAAAGCGAGTGAAAACGCGCAATGTAAAGGCGAGTGAAACCGAAGTGAACACGTTTCCAGCGATTTTTGTGCACATTTAATGCAAAATTCATTTCATTTAGCTTTTGCTTTGCACTCATTCGCTCGCTTATGCTTTATGTGGAAACGTGCACTAACGCTTATATTATTATGTATATGTTAAAATTTTGATAAAATTTATAAAATTTTTATCATATTTTTATAACGTAATTTTTTATTTCAAACATTCTTAGTCTATTATTTAAAAATTTTTGTCAATTTTCATATTCTTAGTAATTTTTATTATTCTTGTTTATTCAAATATTCTAAGTCTAAACCTGTTAAATGTAAATCAATATCTGTTTTATTGTTTTTAACCGACTTCAAAAAAGAAGGAGATTATCAATTCGGTTGTATTTTTTTTAATGCTTGTTACCTCAGAACTCTGTCATTTTTATAAACCGATTTTTAAAATTCTTTTTGCGTTGAATCAAGTATGGTTCCAAGTTGATCCCATTATAATTTCAATGGTATTGGATTTTGAACTTCGAAGATACACCGGGAAAACCCTCAAACTCCTCTCAACTTCTCAAAATCGGCTTAATAAAAATCGGATTAATCCGATTTTAAAGAGTTTCCGATGGAAAACCGTGGGCACGTTGATTTTCCGTTTCATTGGAAAAGCGATCGCGGATTAATCCGAGATAGTAGCCACGTCTTTCGATGTTTTCACTATTCAATACTTTTTTTATTGTAGGCCCGCATTTGCGAAAGTAAAAAATAATTACGTTATTTAGTTACTTCAACTAGCTGGCACAGGCGGTCAATTATTGTAATCTTTGGAGTCAGTGCCGGCCAACAACTTTGTCGTTTTTTGATGTGATGATTTCTTTTGGTCACTAGTAGAATTAAACAACAAAAAGAAAAATCACACATCATCTGAGAACTCTAAAAGCTTATTTTTCTTAGCCAAAACCATACAAATTTTTGCGATAATCTACAAAAGTTTCTATAAATATAAAATACGAAATTTGAAAAGAACAAAATTAAAGCAAAAATTCACAAATTAACCGGGAAATAAAGAAAGAGTCAACAGGAAAGGCAGTAAAAATGTTTAGAAAGTATTGATTATTATTGAACTGGCGAAAACTCTTATAACCGCTACAAAATGAAAAGTAAGAGAAGATCAATATTTGACATAGGATTTGATCACTTTAAAGTCGTATAAAATTTAAAATATCATACTTACGAGAAATATGCGGACACCATTCAAAGTTTCTGCTCAATCTATGAAGAAAACATTGAAAAATTCTTTGATTTCGAACATTCTATTTTTGAGATCAAAAAGTAGCAAAGTTAGTGGTTAGTAGTTATAGGTTTTGTTATAAATTAAATATTATGTAGGTATCTAACAATGCAAATATTACTTTGATTAATGATTTGAAAATTTTTACATAAAAACCAATACTACCCATATTATTTATTTCCGGTACATGTGTTGAGAAATAAGGATAATAATAGACATTACATTTAAATAAAAAACCAAACCAACCAATTAAACACTAACAAGGGAATTATATGACCTCCGCATTTTTGTAATTTTTGCCACTTATTGTACTGAAAGTTTAGCCCTCCAAATAGAACTCCTCAAAGCAGTAGGGTCAGATGGCTAGAAATTTTCGAGAAAATCGAAAAGGGAGTTTAAAGAGAAGATGTGAAACAATTATCAATAAGTTCCGTAGGGTAGGCAGAACGAGTTTGTACTTTCTAAATGGGATTTGGGATTTCTAAATCGTAGTTGGGCTAGGAACCAGTGGGTCCACCGTTCTATTCCCACCTTCACTAGTTTTTTTTTTTATTTTTTTTCTCTAGTGCGTATTCACACGTCATTTAATTATTGTAAAATTGATTAAATTTATGCTTGTAGACTAAGATGTGTCAACATTTAATTTATTAAATACATTCAATTTGTACTTTTTTTTTTTAATGTAATAAAATCGAATGTTTTAATTATTATTATTCAGCAGGATTAGTTTCATATGTCATCGCACATATCATCTGGTGGAAATAATTTACCTAATAATTTGTTTATAATTTATCATCTGATTTGATTTATGTGTTTTACAATTGGTAGAAATAGCAAACATGATATGGCTAATAAAGCAATCCAACTGACTAGATTTTAATAAGAAATAAAAAGTTAATAAACCAATATATCCTAAAACAACATATTTTTATCCTAAAACACATTTTCAACAGTTTAGTTTTTATCCAGCATAGTTACTGAAAAGTTATCATGTCTGATATTTATCCGTTAATTTGCCTGGCTTCTCGATGAGGGCTGAATAAGACACCGTCGAAGATAGTGAAATCGCCAAATTACGCATGAAAGATGCCTTTGTGTAAAAGCAGACTAGGGAAAAAAATTAAAAACGAAACTAGGGAAGGTGGGAATAGAATAACCGTGGACCCACTGGTTCCTATCCCAACTTTTAGTTTTAAATGTCTTTATTAAATTTAATTGTTACAGATTTTGATGGCCCTAGCAGCTGACAGAAGCCGGTTTGGACCTACATTAATGTTGATATACAGATAGAAGTTCCTCATGTAAACATATAACTTCAGATAATTTTTTATAAATTTAATAAATTATTACAATATTTAATTTTGCTATTTTTAAATTTAACAATTGAGTAATAAATTTTTAAATTAATTTGTTGGAAAAGAAGAAGAAATAACCAACTTATAGTAATTCGGGTATTTACAAATATTTACTATAACAAACATATAATATAAAATAATAACAATAAGAACAAAAATAAAAATACAATAAAAAAAGATATGTTTTTGTAATCAGGTAGCTCTTCACCGCTACCTCTCTATAGAAAGTAACGGTTTTCATTCGCCTCACTTCAGTGTCCAGGTCAGTGGCGCAGCCAAGGGGGAGCTAGGGGGCACCCCCCCCCCCAGACACTCGTCCTTTGCTTAAATGATTATAGTCGCTTTTTTACCGCTACAATGAAAAATTTTTTAAAACAAAAAAATTATTGTGTTCGACTGTTCGATATGATTGTAGTTAGGTACTGTTTTTAATGTAGGTACTTATTGCTTGTTGGTAGCTAATCAGCCAAGCCAGTTAATTTAGGTCTGGCATTCTCGGGCCCCTAGGGGCGGATTTACCAAATTGTCGCCTATGCTCACTACTTTGAGATGCCGCCCCAGCTATACTTAAGGGCTAACAGGAGCGGTCCGGCGAAAGGGGAAGGGCGCAGGTAGGGGCGTGGTCAACGGATTTTTAGTGTTTACTAAAATTTTAAATACAAAATAACTTCACTATAGATAATTAGCAATCAGTTTCAATTCTTAATCTTAATGACTGCTATTTATTGAAAATAAGAGAAGGTATTATTATTATTACATAATATAATAGCTCTTGTTTGTGTATCTATCCCGTAACGCACTTCTGATTGGTCGGTTTTGAAAAATTTACCGTAACGCACCTTCTGATTGGTCCCCATCTATTACACCATCTATTCTATAGTAGCCAAACTATTAGGTAAAAAATATGAACCCACATGGATAGATGGCGCTGCGATACGATATTAAAATTTAACATTTCAAACATTAGTATGACATTCATAAATTAACATTAACGTCATCTATTAACTCCATTAATCTGAGAAGTCATACATTCACATCGATGGATATTGTTTATATTCAACAATCGAGTCGCTCCGTAAGACATTAGGGTCGAACAATTATGGTTTTCGGGTATACTACCGATATTCCCCCTGTGAGGCCGAAGGCCGAACAACTATATCCGACAGTCTAGATGGCTAAAGGCGGCTGAAGGACGCCTGTGCCAGCTAGTATTATAATAAGAAGATTGGCAACAAAAATCAATGATAAATCTTTCGCCCCGAGTTATTTCGGAAATGCTGTTCTTTAATTCTCACTTCAATTTAAGGTAGGTAACAGTGGTATAGTTGGATTTTTTTTAACTCGCGTATGACTAATCTCCAAGTGCAGTGAGATTTAACGTATAACATTTGATTATATTTGTCATATTTAGAAAAAAGTAACTATTAGAAAAGAGACAGAAAAAAAAAATACGTCGCCGTAACTTTGTAATAAAAATGAATTAAACGTACGTCGATTTTAACTATTTCAACTGTCATCTCGTTTGATTTTTGACGTATAATCTCGTCAAAGATTATGACATCTGACATCTCGTTTGATATAAAGAACCCTAAGACATACGTTTTGTAAATTTTGATTCAAACAATTTTTTCGATACGTCATACGCGAGTTAAAAAAAATCCGATTATAACACAATAATTATACTCGAAAATAAGATGATTACGCTTCTTTTTCCGAAAAATTTTTGCCTGCGGTGCACGCCATCGGCACAGCTCGCTTCGCTCGCATCTTTTACCCCCCCCCCCATAACAAAACCCTGGTTGCGTTGCTGGTCCAGGTGTACGTGTTCCAGTGGCGTAGAAGTTCTTTTTTGTTTAGGTGTCGTCGTCGGGTTGTGGCGGAGGATTGATGAATTTTGGTAAGGATTGAAAAGGGAATTTGTATTTGTGTAGTGTTTTGTCTTGTGTGATGTTTGTCGTTAGTGGGCTTTTATGTATTTGTGTATTGTAGAAATTTTCTGATATCCGAGTTACGGGATCTCGGAGAAATTCTACTTGTGCGTCGTCGTGTATTGTCGTAAGTCTGGTGTATCGATCCGCTCCTGTGACGAGTCTGAAGCAGCGATTCTGAAATACACTCCCGCCCATACGGGACAAGCGTACGTTAAGATCGGTCTTAGTACGATTTTGTATAATGTACGCTTGTTTTCAGAGCTCATCTGCCCCCCCCCCCCTCATCAGAGGGTAGATCTTCCGCATTGCTGCGTACTCCAGTTGTCTTCTGCGTTTTAGATGTTTGTCGAAGTTTAGTCTAGAGTCCAGTGTTACACTAAGGTATTTTACACTGGACTGTTGTGTAATAGTTTGCCCGTCAACTGTCAGCTTCTGGAAGACCTTGTGATTGGTGCGCTTTCTGGCGAAGACTATTGTCTCCGTCTTACCGGCGTTCAATCGGATCTTCCATTTGTCGAATTAACCCAACTCGTTCTTGCCTACCCTACGGAACTTATTGATAATTATTTCACATCTTGTCTTCAAACTCTCTTGACAATATTTCAAAGTCGATTTTCTCGAAAATTTCTGGCAATCTGGCCCTACTGCTTTGAGGAGTTCTTATTGGAGGGTTAAACTTTTAGTACAATAAGTGGCAAAAATTACAAACATGCGGAGGTCATATAATTCCTTTGTAAGTTTAACGTTAATGAACGGAACCAATCGCATTCAGATATTTTTGTTTCGGAAAACCTCGGTTATAACTTGTAATCATCAACCGTAATTAGTTTTTCTGTGACTTTGCAAATTTAATTTTGTGTTTTGTAGCTGCCTTGATTATTATTTTCTGATTTTCTGTAAAATGGATTGGTTTTTAAAAAATTTTTAGGGGACAAAAGTTATAGTCCGTTAAATTTCCTAATTTTTTGTAAAATATTTCGTTTAAAAGATACAGAGTTTTAAAACAAACAAAAAAAATATCTTGAATTTTTCAACAATTTTTTACTTTAATTCATAACGCGAAAGCCGTTGATTTTAGACAATAAAAGGTTTAAATCTAGTTTGTAGATTATTTCATGCTCTTTAAAAAAGCACTAAACTATTTTTACTGAAAAATTAATATTTTCGGGGCGATGTTCATGTGAAGGTGAAAATTAAAAAAATTCTTTAACTTCAACTCTCGAAGGTTTGAATTTAGAAAAAGAAATTTCTTAAATATTTTTCTTAGAAAAGTGTCCTCTATCACCTAAGTTATGTAACATTCAATAGTTTTTGTCCTTCGAAAGCATATAACATGAAAGCAATTTAATCTTATCATAAATATCAATAACATTAGTCATATAAAAAAATCAGTGGTTTCTGTGCTGCAATTATTTGATGGAAAAAAATAAATATATTGCTTTAAAGGGGTTGGCTTCTTAAGGTTTAATTATGTAGTCAAAAAATTTTAGTTGACAATTTTTCTTAATGAAGTAGGTATCATTCTATCACCTATATGTGTAACATTGTTAATGTGTTGTGGTCTTCTCCGAGCAGATCTCGCACTGCTGCATTGTATAAACGAGCACCACGAGGAGAGCTACAAGAAATTATTTTATAAATACTACAGGGTGTTTCCAAATTGGGATTGAATGATTATTAACGACCAACGAATTGTTTGGAATTCCTGGTTGATGCATAACTGTCATTCAAAAATTTTACCTTGAGATAACTTGAGTTTTGTCAACTTTGGAACCAAAAAAAGAATCGTTGCAAGCAGGTATGTATTGATATGTCACAATTATTATCTCAAAACCAGACTTATTAATCTTATCGATCACTTAGAATTTGCCTTTTTTAATTAGAATAAATAGAATAGTATACTTAAATATCATCGCAATTTTGCTTACGTTATTATTTATTTATCTATAACCAGACATCGATATAAATACATCATTTTTTGTACTTTGAACTTATTTGCAAATGGTATTTATACCTATAGTATTATTGAGTACATAGTTTTTTAAAAACAAAATTTAGAAATTGTTTACAAGAATATATTTTTTATTTTGGTAAAGTTCAAGCACGCATATTAATTGAATTAAACTGACTACTCTTTTAAAGTAGTTTCATTACACATCTGTAGTTCAAATCGGTTTAACTCTTGTGCCTTGTGTTCATTTGCGGTCCTAGTCCAAAGTTCATATTCCACAGTGCTGAATTAAATGATATATAAATTTTATCGCACCTTAAATTATTTCAGTATTTTATTGTAACTTATTTTTATATTCGGTGTTTATTAAGTAATTAAAAGTTTTTAAGTAGACCATGGCATCTCATATAATTAGAAATGTACTCAGGTATCCACTTTCACAAGGAATCTCAACACAAAATTATTATGGTGAGTTGGTTCTTAATTAATTCAACTTACTTAATATTTTACTTATTCTGCAATGGTTAGGTTATGTTCGTACGCTTTCGACTAGCAATTCTTTGAATGCAAAGAATAAGAAAATTTTACAAGATAAAAGTGGTAAAAATATTGTACTTGTGGATGGAATCAGAACACCATTTTTATTATCGGGCACCGATTATTCAAAATTGATGCCCCATGATTTAGCCCGTCATGCTTTAATGTAAGCTTGAGAACCTCGTCGGACAATTATTTAACTAGGCTTATTTTTAGTGGTATTCTTAAGAAAACTGGTTTACCTTCAGATTTGATCGACTATGTTATTTATGGAACTGTAATACAAGAAGTTAAAACATCCAATATTGCTCGGGAAGCTGCATTGGCAGCAGGATACAGCGACAAAACACCCGGCCATACTGTAACCATGGCCTGCATTTCATCTAATGCAGCAATCACATCTGGTATGTCATCATTTGAAAATAATTCACTCAACTCTGTGGTTTACCAGTTGTTTTTATTTTTAGCAATGGGTTTAATATCATTGGGTGCTTACGATGTAATAGTTGCTGGTGGAGTAGAATTTATGTCTGATGTTCCGATCAGGCTAAACAGAAAGATGAGAAGTTTATTATTAAAAGCTAACAAAGCTAAGACAGTTCAGCAAAGATTACAATTATTGTCTACTCTTCGCCCTAATTTCTTTGTTCCCGAAGTATGCTTTCAAAATTTAGGTGATTCTAAAAGTTATTAACAAAATATTTTGATTTAGTTACCAGCAGTGGCAGAATTCTCATCAGGAGAAACTATGGGTCATTCGGCTGATAGATTAGCTGCTTCTTTTGGTACTACACGACAAGAACAAGATGACTATGCTATTCGTTCTCACACTTTGGCATTAGAAGCCCAAAACAAGGGTTACTTTACCGACTTATTATCTCTCAAAGTAAGATTTTCTTCAAATCGTACTGCTATTGTTTTACAATTTTGTTTAGGTTTCAGGTGTAGAAAAAACCATTGATAAAGATAACGGTATTCGTGTGTCCACACCTGAACAATTGCAAAAATTGAAACCGGCTTTCATTAAACCTCAAGGAACCATTACTGCAGCAAATGCTTCTTTCTTGGTAAGTTGTAATTTTCTTTTAAAAAATGTAGCTGTAATATTGATACATTTTTTGAGTGTTTCTGTAAATAATTTCAAGTGTTCGTTGTAAACTAAATCTTTTTATCTGACTTGTGCTTTATAAACAAATATTGAAAGGCAATGAACCTTTAATTTAAGAGTTAATATATCAATATCATTGTAGTATTTTATCTTAATATTTAATCGAATTAATTAAAAGTCATATTTTAAAAATTTAATTGTCATTCTAAAATGTAAGAGAAGTTAAATTTAAATAATAAAACAGGTTTTATTTTTTTTGTCGCAGCTCTTTGGGGGTCCTACCAATTTTTTTCTTTTTTTTTTTCATTGAATTATTTTATTACCCATCGTTTAACTAATTGTTTGATTTGAATTTACATTTTTATTACAAAGAAAATAAAACATTATTCAAGTGAAGAACTACGTAAATTACATATTTAACTTAGTAATACAGTTATTATTTTGTTATTTACTTGAATTAAAATGATGAATAACTAAATAATTCATTAAAAATAAAATTGGTAACATAAAAATTTTATTATTAATTATAAATATAAAACATAATAATTATGTGTGACTTTGTCAACACAAAACTAAAATACAAGGGAGTATTGATAAACATTTAAAATTTCTTACTATAAACATTTTAATAATATTGTAATGGTTATTACTAATAAGTAGTAATAATTTTAAAAAAATCAAATTAATATTTATTAATGCGTATAATTAACGACCCACATAAAAACTAAATCAGCTATCAGTTATACAGTAAACTCCAGTTGTTTTCATTTTCTTTTTTTTTAATATCAAGAGCAAATTTACACTGGTACTTGAAAAACTGAATAAAACAGATATGACTCAACCCAACTTCAAATTGTAAGTGTTTAATCATGTCGAAGTATATTTGATTAGATAAAAATTATCAAATTTAGAGATACAATTTATAGGGCAAATCTGCTATGTACATAAAATATGAAAGATTGCTATCATAAATACGAACATCTCAAATTAAGAGCCTTGTGTACTCCTTAACCTCGCGCTACTATTTTTTAAAAGCTTTTATTTAACTACTCAATAGAATTGTGATAGTGAAACTCAATATTACTCTTATTAGTATTTTATATTAAATAAGTTTAAAAAAGAACAGAAAGAAAAGAAATAAACGTTAAATTATAAAATATTTATTGTTTGAGCTTTCGGCGAGATGTGAAGCTCCAACAATAAATATTTTATAATTTAACGTTTATTTAAGTTGTTCTTTTTTAAACTCATTTAATATAATTTATCACAAGTTAATAATTAATATATTTAAATATTAGTATTTTAGAATAACCAAAAAATGCTTTAACTTGTGAAATATTTAAAATTCAATAGTTTTTAACTGAACAAGTTAACTAAACAATAATATTTATTAATATTTTTATTAAGCTTTCAGCGAAGTTTATTGCTGAATAAATATTTATAAATATTTATTTATATAAATAAATATTCTGATGAAAGCGATAAACTTCACTGAAAGCTTAATAAATACTTATAAATGTTTATATAAATAAATACATTAGAGTTTCGCTTATATGTAGTATTCTTTGCAAGCCCTGTCCTTAATTCGAGATTTACATATAACTGGAATCTTTTATATTAAAAATGCACGTTTGTATCGTACACATGCTAGTTATGCTTAAATTACATTTACAATTATAAATGGAAAACATCAAATTACATTTGAATGTAATTAAAAAATAACTTTTAACTAATAAAAATTTTTTTGTGCACTTCTTAAATTTAACTAATTTGTACTTTTCTACGACTTTTTTCTCATATCAATATTTTATTTTACGGGAATACTTATCCGACATTTTTTGTTTAAAAATTTATTTCCCTTATCATATAATAGAGTTCTCATACAAAAATTTAATTGTACATATAACTTTTTCTTCTTGTATAGCGCTACAACCCCGAGTGGGTCTTGGCTGACTTTACAATGGCTCTTCATACTTCTCTATTTGTCATCAAATTTAATGCTTCATTGTATTGGTATCCTAATGCTTTTAAATCTGATATTATGTTATCTTTCCATCTGCTTCTTGATCGTCCCACCGGTCTCTTACCACCTGGAGCCCCTTCCCATGCTAATTTAATTAGCCTCCCATCAGGTTGTCTCCGAACGTGCCCTGCCCAACGCAGCCGTTGCGCTTTTATTTCCTGCACTATATCTGGATCAGTATAATATAGTTCTTTGAGTTCTTTATTTGTTTTTATGCAATGTTGTTCTTCTACGCCGTTATATTTTGGACCAAATATTCTTCTCAAAACTTTTCTTTCAAAACGTCTAAGTCGTTCTTCATTTGTTTTGATCATTGTCCAGGTTTCGGAGCCGTACATCACAACAGACCTCACCACTGTCTTGTAAATCTTGATTTTTGATGTTCTTGTTAGGTATTTCGAGCGGAGCAGCTCGTCTATGGAAAACGTACATCGGTTACTGCTCTGTATGCGCCCCTTTATTTCTTCAGTTATGTCATTGTCTGCAGCAACAGTTGACCCCAGGTATTTGAAATGCTGGACTCTTTCGAAGTTGTATTGGTCGATGGTGACATTTTGTCCAAGTCTGTCTCTGTGTGTTCGTCTATTCACACACACGTATTTTGTCTTGTATTCGTTAATTACAAGACCCATTTTCTCTGTCTCCCTCTCCACTCTTTGAAATATCGCTTTCATGTTTATTACACTATTAGCCACTATATCCACATCATCCGCATATGCCAGTAGGAGTCTGGATCCATCTACTGCAAACAGCTGCATCTCAATTTCAAATGATTTTATGGCTTTGTCTAATATGATGTTAAATAGGAGAGGTGACAGTGCATCACCCTGTCTCAGTCCGTTGCCTACTGCAAAAGATTCTGACATTTTGCCGTCTATTTTTACTCTAACTCTTGAGTCCTGTACACACATTTTGGTCAGTCGTATAAGTTTGTTTGGTATCGATATCTCTACCATGGCATTCCAGAGTTCCACCCTAGATACGCTATCGTATGCTTTCTGGAAATTGATAAACAAGTGGTGTATAACTTTGTTAAATTCCCAACTCTTCTCTAACAGTTGCCTAAGAATAAACAGCTGGTCTATAGTGGATCTGTTTGGTCTGAAACCCGCCTGGTAGTCTCCTATGCTATTCTCTGCATACAGAGTTATCTTTTCAGCAAGATGTTTACTAATATCTTGTATGCGGTGCTAACTAGTGAAATCCCTCTATAATTAGAGCACTTTAATCTATTACCTTTTATGTGTATTGGTATTATTACACTTTTTAACCATTCATTTGGTACTTTCTCTTCTTTCCATACTAAGAGTATTAATATAGATGTAGTCGTTGATGTAGAATATGACCTCCTCGTTTTAGTATTTCAGCAGGTATGTTATCGATTCCAGGCGATTTTGCATTTTTTAGTTTCTTTACTGCTCCTATTGTCTCTTCAAGAGTTGGTTCGTCAGTTGGTAGATCGGCTGTGTGATATAATTTTGGGATGTGGCGCTCATCGGTGTTCATCTCATTGAGTAATTCTCTGAAATACTTTTGCCAGGTTTGTATGATTTCTTTGATATCCGTGGCAAGATCACCGTTGTCTTTTTTAATAGAAGTCTTAGACCTGGGTTTAAACCCATTCCGCGTCCGAGTTATCTCGTTGTAAAACTCTTTGTGGTGATTTTTCATTCTATTCTCTTCCATATCTCTCAGTATTTTCTGTTGGAACTCTCTCTTCTTTGATCTAATAGTATGTCTTGTCTGAATTCTCGCATTTATATATCTTTGTATATTGTATATTTTCGTTGTTTCCATTTTGTATTGCAATTTTCCTAAGCGCCTCCTTGTTCTCCAACACAGCTCGGCATTCCTCGTCATACCACCCCTTCTTCTTCCTTCTGGGCTTTCTACCCAGTACTTCGTCGGCCACTATCGATGTTGCTTTCTTAATTGTTCTCCAAACCTCTTCTACTTCTGTGGCTTCATTCTCTTCATCTAGGTGTTCTTCTACAGCCCTTTGATATCTATCGCAATTTTCATCTACTTTCAGCTTTTCCGTGTTCCATGTTATATTTTTTGTTGGAGCTTGATTTTTGTAGGTTGATATCCTCATTTTAATTTTGGCTCTTACTAGGAAATGGTCTGTGTCACTATCTGCACCTCTGAGACTTCTTATATCAATGACATTGCTGGCATGTCTGGCATCTGCTATGATGTGGTCTATTTGGTTTCTTGTCCTTCCATCATTTGACCTCCATGTTTGTTTATGTATATTTTTATGTTCGAACATAGTATACTTTATTACAAAATTATTAGAACTTGCCAGATCAATTAGCCGCTGTCCGTTATCATTTGAGCTGTCGTGCAGGCTATATTTACCGATAGTTGGTCTATAGTTTTCTTCCTTGCCGATTTTTGCGTTGAAGTCCCCACATATTATTTGCATGTCCTGCTTGGGCATCTCTTCAATTGTTCGTTCTAGTAAGTCATAGAAAATCTCTTTTTCTGTGTCCTCTTTTTCCTCAGTCGGTGCATGTGCCGATATGAGAGAGTAGTTGTACCATTCTCCTCTAACTTGTATCCTAAATATCCTCTCATTTACGGGTTTAAAACCTATAACTTTACCCAAAATACGCTCGTTAACAACAAACCCAGTTCCAAAGCTGTGGTTACCATTCTTACGTCCACTGTAGAAAACCACCGATTTGCTCATCTGTATATTGCCAGTATCGAGCCATCTTATTTCTTGTATATAACTGGGAGTTAATATAAGCGAGACTACTGTATTCTGATGAAAGCGATAAACTTTGCTGAAAGCTTAATAAAAATATTAAAATCTTATTGTTTAGTTAAAAACTATCGAATTTAACCAAAAAATGCACTATAGGTATAATTTTTTGGAACTAAAATTGTAATTTTCACAAATTAAGATGTATGGAAAGTATAAATTTAGCAAACGTTTTTTTACCATACTATGAAAACATTTATTACAACATTGATTTACGTAGAGAAATCCTGACGAAGATAATTCTTCGTCAATAAATAATTCAAGACCTGTTGGTGGCTATCTGTGCTTAGGTTTGATTTTTAAATCTTCACACGTTTTGTCTATTTCTTAAAGCGTGACAGAATTGCAAATGAATTTGAATTTTGTTGGGTTCAATATTTTTTGCATGTTAAGGCCCGATTTCACCAACGAAGATAGACCTAATATTTTCAATGCAATAGAGAGACCGAAATATGGTACAATTTTATGATACAAACAAACTGTTATTATACATTCAAGAATAACTAAAGTAGAAATATAAAATATAAGAAAATGTCTTTTTCATAAAACTAATTTTTGTAGAATTAAATCGATATAAATATGCAAAATTTTTAATATTAATTATTTTTAAAACTCATTCTTTTGTGTGCCATAAAAACGAAATTTTTAAATTAAATTGTTAAATCAACTTTATTTTATGCGAAAGATTTAACCTTTTTAATTGAAATTGCCTCCAATAAAATGCTCCTTTCTTAATTTTATTTAATTTACAATGAATTAATTTTTACTCTTTTAATATTTTAGACAGATGGAGCTTCTGCAGCTATAATTACTACTGAAGAGAAAGCAAAACAATTAGGTCTAAAACCTAAAGCTTACTTACGTAATTTTGTGTACGTTTCTCAAGATCCTGTTGATCAATTGCTTTTAAGTCCAGCTTATGCCACTCCAATTGTGCTAGAAAAAGCTGGCCTAGCATTAAACGACATAGATGTTTTCGAATATCATGAAGCTTTTGCTGTAAGTTACTTAAAATTGTAATTTAAAGTTCTTATAATATAAAAAATTTATTCAGGGACAAATTTTGGCAAATTTGAAAGCATTGGATAGTGACTGGTTTGCTCAAAACTACATGAAACGAAAAACTAAAGTAGGTGTACCCGATTTAAAGAAGTTTAATGCATGGGGAGGTTCACTATCAATTGGTCATCCTTTTGCTGCTACTGGTGTTAGACTATGCATGCATACTGCAAATCGACTTATTCGTGAAGATGGACAATTTGGTCTTGTAGCAGCATGTGCTGCAGGCGGTCAGGTAAATTAAACCTATAAATTTTTGTATATCTTAGCTTACTAATTACTTTCACTTCAGGGAGTGGGTATGATATTGGAAAGACATCCCGATGCTACTCCCAATTAGGTACATTGTTATGTTTAACAGCAGCGATACCTTCAAATGGTCTGAATTCTCAATTTTTTATTTACATTATTTAATTTTTTATTATTTAAGAATTTTCTGTAATAAAATAAATTAGTATTACAATATCTGAAAAAATGTATATAAATATAATTTCTTAAATGCATTTCAAAATAAAGATTTTATAGTTAATTGCTTTTGATGTATAATATTCTTCTTATGAAATTTGATGTTGCACCTTTGCAAAGTGGTGTACAAAAGGATTGTAATAGTGTTTTAGAAATTTCTTTTTTCTGAACACTAATATCGGAGTAAACCGAAACACATTGGTATGTAATTGTCTATATCCAACCTCATCGTATTTAAGAGATCTTTAAAAAAATATACTCTTGATGTTACTCTAATGGTGTGCCTTACATTTTCCTTATGTTCCCTGTTCACAACTGGAACATGACCATATTTTTCTGCTCATTAAAAATTTGTTTTTCTTAGATCTGTAATTATTGCAGATCGATCACAGTTACATTAGAAAATCAATATGATGAAAATGTTATTTAAGGGTAGTATACTAAGATTCTCGGTTCCATTAAGAAAAAGTAATACATTATGTACAAGTACAGGCAAATAAAATCGAACTTCTAATAATCCATCAAGGTAACCATATCTGGGAGATGAAGAAAAACTATCAAAAACTGAATGTACTTGTAATGGTACACCATTCTTTACACTAGATGACGTTTGAAAAGTGATAACTGACAACATGTTGGTAGTCTATTATGGCAGCATTTTGTTAGATTAGGCACTCGAGGTTTACAAGTGAAAGTAAGCGGACGTCATCCTACGTCCTAGCAATACCATTTAAATGTTTGCCAACAGTTCGAGTTGTTGTAGGTGGTAGTTTTGATCAGCAGAAAGAGAAAAGGAAGATTAATAAAATTCGAAAATCGTACGTGCTTGTTAGCATGTGAGTGAATAATTTAACTAGCAGTTAATGTCCGATTAATATTAGTGGGATATTTTTCATAAAAATTGTCAGTGAAGTCGTTTCCCAGGTGCAAGGGAGCAAACTTAAGTTTCGTTATTAATTATGACAATTAGATTAAATAAATTCGCTAATATTTAGTCAGCAAATAAGACTAAGATCACTAAACAAACTCATGCGTAGTACACGTAGGTGCAATTGCCATTGCATCCAGCTAGAAAGTAACTATTAAAAGCAATCAATAAACGATAATCAGGAAAACTATTGCACCAGGAGGCATAATTGTTTAGGTAGCTAAATTCGAGATAACTAATGTTAGTCCATTAGCTGTTGAAATCTGGTGCGTATCAAATGGCAAATGTGGTATTAATGGTTTGGACGACCCATGAGCTATTACAATTTATTGTTTTGTTGCGGCCATGCTAATCCAGTATAAGAATTGTTTTTAGGAAAAGTTACGACTTATTTTGTGAGTTTCAACTTCTAATAGTGGTTGATCGTCTTAAAACACCTGATTACCATTCACTGGTAGAAGAAATTCCCCCCGCTCCCTAGAGATCTTCCATGTTAGATTTCTTAGAGCAGTTACACTGAATATTTGTCCACCCTTTTTATAACGTGGTGGCACCCAAAATCTATTCCCTTTCTAATTTATCTTACTTAATTACTTAGTTAATTTATCTTAACTATTTAAGGTATCTAGTTACTGTAATATCTACGCACCCTACTGAGCTAAAAGTCGGCACCTACATGATGACAGCCACAAATGATCATGAAATGAATACCCAATTTCTCAGTGAATTAATATTGTGATATACATGATGTTTGAAAATTAAGATTTCAATAATAATTGAATGAATTTGTTTATAATTTGAAAAATTTGTAAATTCCATGTAAATATAATCCCTTAAGATTTTGTTATGAGTTTTTCTATATAACAAATTGTACCATATAAAAGGTGAAATATGAGGAAATAACGCAGAGGGTTTATAAAAATAACCAATCTGTTTTATGAGCAAAAATCAAGTACCACAACAGATTTGAATGAAGTATAAAACATTTAAAAATTGTAAAACAAGGCCTTAAAATACCATATCCAATGATATACAAGGCCACCCTAACCATAGGGCTAAATGGGCTATAGCCCCGGGGCGCAAGTATTTTGGGGGCGGTAATTTTCATTTTAATCTTTATCAGTCCTAAAAAAAATGAAAACTTATTTACGATTTTCTTTGGTACAGAGAAAATTAAATTATAAGAGTATTTTATAAAGGATGCTCCCGTGACCGTGGAAAACCTTTGAGGTGGTAATAAAGAACACTTTTTATTTTGTTACAAAATTTATTTGTTTTTACCTTGTTCATTATTTTCAGAATTCCTGTGAAAACGGTTAGTGTCTCAAAAAAATTTATTTGACCAAAGTTGTAGCCCGTTAAATTCCCTATCCAGTTTGGGTTGACAGTTTATTTCTAAGACGTTTCGTTTAAGAGATACAGAGTTCGCAAGAAAAGTAAATTTTTTCCATTTATTTAATTTATAACTCGAAATCCGTTAATTCTAGACGATAAGGGGTTATAACCTAATTTGTAGATAAGCAAATGATCTTTAAAAAAGTTCTAATCTATTAAGCCTAAAAAATCAATAATATAGGAGCTATGGCCGTTTGAAATCAGGAATTCAAAAAATTGCTTTGAAGGGAGGTACCCCCCAAGAGTTCGGACTTGAACAAAAATTTTATTTAAATATTTGTCTTAGAAAAGTGTCCTTTATCACCATCTCAAAGGTTCTCCATGGTCACGGAGACACCCTGTATATAGAGAATGACTTATTTAACTTTTGTTTTCTCCAAAGTTTGTTTCTGTTTATATAACTTTTTTTAATTTTGTATGAATTTAATGTTTTGTTTAGTGTAATAGTAATAAATTGACTTTTAATATTTTGTATTTGTGTGTTTTATAGGGGCGTCGTATATCTTAAGACGGCCCTGTTGATATAGTAACAAGTTTCATATTGCTAATCAGACATATCGTGGGCATACAGGAAAAAGTGACTATGTCAAAAAATTGCGAAAATGAGTTAAAATGATCAAGTACCGTAAAAATATAAAACTAAGGTCTGGAAAAAACGTCTATGTTCTAATAACGTATTGAACATGTTTTATTATTCAAAAACAAAAATTAAAATATTATAAAGCTGATTTTTCGTAAAATGCAAAACATTCAATTTTATTTTTCTCGAAACTCTATTTTTGACATAGTCACTTTTTCCAGTATGCCCACAATATAAAGCTTTCTTATCTGTGGGAAAGAGAATAAAACTTGGAATTTCCTACTCACTATAATCTTTACGCCCAGATTCATAGACAAGTATTAAGTGCTAAGTAAGACCAATAAGGTCGAATTTATTTTTATTGCAACCTTATTTACTAGGCCAATAAGGGTCTATTTTAAAAGTCGTTTTTTAAGTATAAGTAAGGCATCGTTTATGAATACGGCTGTTAGAGCAAATAGATATTTAAAAATAAATTATTTTTTTATTACGAATTTAAAAACTTATAAAAATTATACCTAAATTGTTAATTTTTCATTAGCATTAGCCCAACCCGTAGAGCTACCAACATCTTCCACGTGTTGACGTACAGCTTCATCCATTATAACTTTAACATCTCTACATCCTTGAAGTGCTGTTTCTAAAACTGCATTTAAATGATCTAAATGAAATCTCTGTGACATTTCCAATAAAACAATTTTTCCTGACATCGGGAGTGCAGCAACTGTCAAAGTAGGTCCCCCAAGAATTTCTTCTTCATGAGATATATCAACCATTGGAATATCATTATTAGCTAAACTGGCACTGCTTGCACAAACGTATTCCTTTAATGGTATTCCAGCATCTATTAAAGCTAATGTAGCTGCATTAACACAAGCTGGATAAATACCACCATCGCCATGTAAGACTTCAACATAAATATCAATTTGTGACCAAGGGTACACTTCAGTTTTAATAGCTGAAGACAAAGCTTGTTGTAAATGAATCGACATTTCTATAGATTTTCTGTCTCCTCGTGGTCTCTTTTTTCTTTCGCCAGTCGAAAACACGGCCATACTGAACTGGCAATTAATAATAGCAGAATCGTGTTGAGCTTTCGTGCGGTTACGAACCTAAAAAATGTTAAATCAACAATGCTTTCTACAGTATTAAAATGCTTACTTGGTGGGGTCCATATACAGCAGCTAACACTTTTGTAAGACCTTGCTCGATGTACGCACTTCCATCGGGCTGAGTGAAAACACCCATTTTGCACCTTACTTGTCGCAATTCATTTGCTCTGCGACCATCTAAACGCAAACCAATTTTTGATAGCAATTCCCTTCTACTCATTTTGAAATTTTAAAACAAGATCGACTTTTTAAACGATGATAAAAGTTAGGTTACAGTAAACATAACCTTATTTAAAAGATCTCACGTTACCAATTTTATTTACGAACTAAATATCACCAACTGTTTTTTGACGTTTCTTAAATTTAGTCATCTAGTCTAGAAAAGAAAAATGGTAAATTATTTAATTATTAGAAGCGAAAATGATTAATTATTGTTATTTTTAGTCCAACGAAGTTGATGAAACTATGAAACGTATCCAGTCCCATAAAGGGGTCGTGGGTACAATCGTGGTTAATTCAGAAGGTAAAATTTGTGATAGACATTCGAATAGCAAGTAAATTACTATTTTGATTATTAGGTATTCCCATTAAGTCAACCTTAGATAATACTACTACTGTACAATATGCTGGTTTGATTAGTGCATTAGCCGATAAAGCAAGAAGTGTGGTACGAGATTTAGATCCATCAAACGATCTCACGTTTTTAAGGATTCGATCAAAAAAGCATGAAATTATGGTGGCACCTGATAAAGAGTTTATACTTATTGTTATTCAGAATCCTACAGATTGAATAATAAATAATGTGTGACATTTAGCTTTATTTTATGGTAATTTATATTTTTATAATCACTGTGTTTAATTAATACTTTAATTTTTGTGCAAGTGCATTCATTTATATAGAAATTGATTGAGGCAAAGCCTTGTTATTTTCATTTTAAGGTACGATTTTAACATGTGCTAGTAAAGCTGAGTTTTCAGTTTCGTGTAATTAGCAATTATTAAAATATTTAACACTGAAGTTCTATTATTGTAAAAGTTTACGGTATTTACATGTAGGTCCATAATATACAAATTAATTTTAGTCTGCATTAAATTTTGTGTTTCGATTTTAATTGCCTTTAATGATCACTTGTCTATCTGAAATTATATCGAAGGTTATTTATAGCAATTTATTTCGATCATGCTGCCTAAACATTTTGTGTGGTAGTTGTAAGTTATTAAAAAAGCGAAAATGCTGATTCAATAATACCAGTTGTTTGTTTGATAGTTTGACTACATTACCGTTTTATTACTTGTATTATTTCATACGTAGGTCTGACAATGTCACTCATTTTTATTGAGATTGGAGTATATTAAAAGTTCACTACCATTTTTCTTGTTACTTTTTAGAAATTGGAAAAGTGGTAAGCCGGCTTATCTCTGGAGTATCATTGATATCGTGTTCTGCATAACTTGAGGAAACTCCGACATAACTTCTCATTTTATGGCAAACTTCTAACATTTATAACATTGTTATTAAATTAATACATTGTGCATTACAATGTACAAATTAATAAATTTAATTTAATTAATAAAAATGCAGAATTACTCATAAGAATTAATAATTCGGAAACGAATATTTTTGATTTCCAAGTTAAATTGGTGCTATGAGCCCTTAGGTAAGTAATAGGCATGATTTTGAAGGACATAAGAAATATTAATCTACCCTATATAATATAAAAAAAATGTAAAACAAATAACGTTACGAAAAAGCAAACGATATCTAAAGCTCTGGCCAATGATGTGCTTATCCCAACAAATCTAACCAACGCTAAAAAATGCAGAGAAAAGATGTCTTCACACAATAATAAAGGAATCGTAGTATGGGTGATGAACGATGCTCCACTAAATTGCAACCGTCAGCAAAATGGCAACGATAACAACACGGAGAGGGGCATTAGATAAGACATGTGTAATTCGTTTTAGTTCGAATCTACGCAAAAAAGAGATTTGGCCACTGGAGGCAATCGGGAGTTGAGACGCCTAAGGCAGCCATGGAGTGGAGCCCCCCTAGGATCCAAATATCAGCAGCAAGAGCAAATATGGGAAAAAATAAAATGGATCATACCGGTCTTCAGGAATACAATCTACTGCCAGACGACGTCATAAATGCCAGGTCATTGATATTGTTTAATAAACTTATAAAATGTTATTTAAATGATAAAAAAGTCAATTGTGTGTGAACTACGCTTATCGTGCATTCTGCGCGGTTATCTTATCTTCTGACTTTTATTGTGCACTTCACTATTGTTATTATTTTTGTAGATATAAATTTTCTATATACCAGCATTGCTGACAAAGAAAGTATTGTTTTTAAATAAAATAAATAAATAGTAGTAATTATATTATAACAAAGGCGTAAAATATTATCATCTACATAAGTGATTAAGGCCCAGTTGTATAACGAAGATTAACCTCGGATCAGAGTTAACCCACGAAATTATCAAGTTTTGGTTATTCTGATTGGATCAATCGTTGATTCTGGGTTAACTCTGATCTGATTGGATAAACAATAAGTTGATCATGGGTGAATGATTAGCTGAGCTTTATACAACTGGCAGAAAAAATTAAATAAAAATTGCTTGTTAAAGAAGAAATACGTTTGTTATAGATACCTGTTATAACCAGAGGAGCTAATATTAGTGGTATTTGGTATTCTGCACTAGTGTACATATGCCAACGACAGCCCACGTTATATCCCATTTGTATCATGATTTTGTAATAAAAGAAGTTTTGCAAAATATAGTGGGCTGGTGTACACTAGTGCAATATAACTACAACACCTATTAGGTGCCTGTACAAAGCTGGTAAACGTACGAAAAGGTCAAGATTGTTTTAAAATATTATTTTATTTATTTGTTTGGTAGGGCAATCATAATTCTCATTATAAACCAATATTGACCAAGTTTTAAAAATGATTTCAGATCAGAACCATCAGTCTGTAGCAGAGATGTAGTAATTAAAACACAAATATTTTAGGTTATATTTTTTTGTATATTATAATCACAATGTCAAGAGTATTTACAAAATTTTGTAGATTTTCAGGAAGAGATATTACATCGGAGGCTTTTTATCACAGCCAATAAATATATAATTGATATATACAGTTCACAAAGTTTCACTTACATGCTTAAAAAGTTTACAACCATGAATTTGATTAATCAACCTGCAATTATGTCAATACCTCCAAACAGTATTTCCTCCAATTATTGCTCCTCTTTATATTAAAATTAATAGGACTCATTACAAAAGTTGTAGTTCCACTTTATAAATTAACTAACAAAACAAAGTAGGAATAATTACAATCCATACAGCACATTTTGGTGTTATATTCCTGTTTTAGTTTCCACCTCTGTTAACCGAGTATTTATGTTTTATTACAGTACAATGCAAAAATTTTAAAAAGTCGCTTTTTAGTGTAAATATTTAAGTCACTGTTTATGTATGTAAAAAAATATAATTTACCCATAGGAACATTGCACAAACAGAAATTTAAGGATTTGGAGAATCTCCTAATAGCATACTCACTGGTTAGCTGTATGTTATGCAATACTTCTTGGAACAAATAAATTAATTTTTACAAATTTGTAATTATTACAAAGTTAAGAAATTTCGTTCTATTAATAATCATAATAATAGCTCAAGTCACCCTATTAATCTATTTGAAACGCATTTATGGTTGGTTAACCAATGTTTGTCAACTTAAAATGTGCAAAGGAAAACAACTACATCCTTCACATTCTAAAAGACCATGACCAAGCAATAAAATTTGGCTAATATAACTAGAATTATTCTATAAAAATCCAATAGGTATTTGAATAGGATTCAAAATCAAATTAACAGTTGACCCTTTGTTAGGTGCACTATTTTCAATCGTAGACTAGTTCATAAGAAATACATTGGTTAAAAGAAGCGCAGTCTACAATTGTAGACCTAATGAAAGTTCAAAATTTAAATTTCAACAATTCGTAGTTATATAATCAAAAGTTACTAACTGCAAGAAAAATTGATTACTTTTTGTTAGTTTGTTTTCCTTATATTAGGAGACTTGTTTATGTAATAGTTATTTTTACCATTTGTATATCATATTCATACAATTTTCTAATTTTTGGAGTTGATCACTTTTGATTGTATAATGACGAAATTTTCACTATGGTACTAACTAAAACTATGATCATATTAACTTTTATCAACAATTTTAATAGTACAATTTCAATTTGTTAATAGCAAACAAATTTTAATTTTGTAATTGTTAAAGCAACTTACTAAATTACCTATAATAAATTAAAAATAATATAAGTATAATCAACAAATATCACTTTGTAATGGACACATTAATTACATGGTTTAAATTTTATAGTATTAAATGGTTATATGTGCATTTAAAAAATATTAAAAGATCAAATCAAATTTTAATAAATATATAATATAGAAGAGAGTAAACGAAAGACTAAATCAGATATTTCTTTTAGTTGCCAGTTTATACTGTTTGCAAATATTATGAGATGAGAAATTGAAAACAGCAAGAATAAATTAAAGTTGCAATTCACAATACACTAAAAAGTGCAGTTTCATTAAATAGGTACAGCAAGCATTAGACTAATAAATTTTATATAAAAATATTATATATCGAAACCACTTATTTCGATATTAATATGAAAGCATGTAAATATTTCTTTTGTTTATCAATGAAAAGAAATGAGTTTTTATTTACGTGCCAATATTATCTAAGAAATATTTTTATAAGAACAAATTTGATTGTCTCATAAAAATGTATATAAAATTTAAATTGTTAGCATCATTAGTGCTATATATATATATGTAAGTTTAAAAAACGGCACATCGTATTACATCTGTCAAAGCAGAGTATTTAAAAATTTCAGTTTACAGTAAAATATTTTATAAAAATATAATTTATTTTATTATATTTTTTCCGCATAAATTGCTATCAGTCTTTATTTAGATTAATTAGTTTATTCATTAAAGGCTGCAATCATTTAATACTATCAATTTATGCATTCCCATAGGTGTAACTTTTTAAATATAAAAATGTTAGATTACTTAAACTGCCACAGGTTTAACTACAGTTTGTTAAAGAAAGTAATAATTAATTATTAATAAAATACGAGCTTACAATCACTAATTCTTAAGCTAAATTAAAAAAATTATTTTAATTCATAAATAATGACTGCTCTAGCAATAATTAAATAAATTAAATATTTTGCTAAAATAGAAATATCACCATTAGTATCAGATCTTCTGTCATAATAGCTTTATAAAGTCATCAAAGTCAACTAACAGAAACTATTGACCTTTTTCTAGTTGATCCCGTACTCGGATGAAATACTTTGTAATACAAAATCATAAAAATTATACCCAATATAAAAGGTACAATGTTTAAATACAAAACCGGTCTATAATATAAACTATTCAATTTTTCTGTATCCGGTTTTAAAATCCAAAATACATTTGCAGCAGTATTTTCCAAAAACAAAATCAAATAAAAAAATAAATACTTCATAAACGTTTTACCCTCATTTAAATTGACATACGTAAATACATACACCATACCAAATATAGCAAATAGTGCAGAATCATACATCTTATTTTTGTTACAAAAGTTTGTTTCTTTGGTACCCAAATGTAACCAAATAGTCATAATGAACCAATGAATAAATACACCAAGTACGGTGTAACTTAAATAAATGGAAGCAATTACACTTATACATAAAATGCGCGATACTGTAACCAGAAAGTGCCACATAAATTGCATAATCGTACCAGCCCACGAAATGTTGTTCTTATCTTTCAATGAAAACCTTAGAAGTCTTTGATATGAAGCCATCGACCAACCCATGCTAGCGAAAGAACTTGCAATCGAAAGTAACTGATGTACAACTAAAACAAAATCGTTGTAATTAAACAAAAAATCTTGTTACATTTTAAATAACTTACAAGTAAAAGTGTTTATGCCTTTTCCATGAGTGTGAAATATGATAGCTAGTTGTAATATTTGTTGAGGTGCAGCTTCCAAGAAGCATTCTAATACTCTAAGTAAGGCCACATCTGAGTCTTCTTTTACCATTAATTCGTAATATTTTCTTTGATTTTCAAAATCTCCTCTTTTCTCAGCTTGACGAGACTTGACGGCATATCTTAAGGCATCAAAGTATCGTAAAATTGGTGCCAATTGAAAGACTAGCACTATTATGTAACAGATTCTTCTTTTTGTAAATTTTTTGGTTAATGTTGTCTTTGGGCTTTCATTTTGGTCCATAACATACCTATAAACAAAGTTATTAATTTCTGTTATTATAAGCCCAAATTTTCTTAATTATTTTCAGATTTCGAGCATTGGTATTAAAAATTCTCAAATAAATAACAGAAGCCTACAAAAACAAAAATTTTATTTGATGCCTAGGATTTTGCAACTGATTTTAGTTATATTTGGATCGCTGAATCTAAATATCAAAAGAGTTTTTTTCTATCAGCTCTACTTTTTTTAGATAAATGTTTTTTTAAACGTGCAGTTTTACACAAAATGCAGCAATTGCTTCATTTTGTGCAGTTCTAAATCACATTATAATCCAAAGATTGGTTGCTGTATAATAATTATCTGCCTTATTGTTAGTTTGCCGGCCAGTTACATGAAAAATAGTGGTTTCATCAATGACTTTTTCCTCTATCTTTGTATATTTTATATAATATAGTACATAATATAATATAGAATGAACAAACTAAACAAAATGTTAAAATAATAAATTTTAAGTGTTAAGTGAAGAATACATATTTACATAGAAAAATAATATTATTTAAAAAACAATAAAAAAGACTTTAATTTTTTATTTAACAGGTTTGAAAAAATAAAAATGAAAATAGATAGAAAATCTTGTATAAATAAAAATAAATAATAAATATAAAAAAATATTAATTTTTTATTTAAGTATGTACTCTTTACTTAACAGTTAAAATTTATTATTTTAACATTTTGTTTAGTTTGTTCATTTTAACCTACTAATTACCCCACTTTCCACTTTAAAAATTCATTTTTTAAAATGTTATATCATTGAAATTTGAGCTGATAGGCAAAAACTAATGCCATATTTGAATTCAGAGCATCAAATTCATATAAAAACATCTCCAAACACCCTAGCACCAAAACAGATGTTGGCCAGTGTAATTAATTAAGTTTAAAAAAATTGATACTAAAATTAAAGTTGGAAAAATTTATTGACTTCATTTTATATTATATTAATTTTAAATATCAAATTTATATTTTAGAAACAACTCTTGGCCATTGAAACTGTACTTCCACCCATTAACCCAAAAAGTAATTCATTTTATAGAAAAAATTGATTTCCTGTTTGAGAAAAACTAACTTCTCTACACACCAAATTGTTTTGGCTTAAATTTATAAAGTGTCGAGCCTGCCCTGATATTAAAACTAGCTTGTCTTGTTGCAGTAACAATGAGTGTAAATCCCTCCTGTAAATAATTTATTTTTTTAATTTAATTTATCTTTCGAGAATTAAAATAATTTTTTACTTTTCAATTTATATAATATAATAGAAAAGTTTTTATGAATATAAACACTCGTAAGGTTGATATCAATTTAAAACAATGTCAACTTCATATGTAGCAATAATGAATTGTAGATAGTCAACCAATGGTCTCTCATTCAACAAAAATTTGGTGAATGTGATACACCAACTACCTACTAAATTAAATATTTTACGATAAAAGAAGGTATATTTTTTCAAATTTTAAGCAATTTAGTGCGTATTACCGTCTTAGCTTAGTTTTTTACGAGTCATAGAGAGTAGTTATCCTTATTTCCACCTGTAGCTGCCCTTGTTTCTAAACTTTTAAAAACCAATGTATATGTATTATGTTAATACAAATACATACATGTTGAAATCATCATAGGTGGAGTCCCAAGGGGGATCAAAACAGTTGATGAAAGTGGAAGAGCAAATTCAATATTTAATCATAAAAAACGAACGAATTTTCTTCAAATTTATGACAAATTAAAACATTGTATCGATTTTTACTACTACTACACTACTACAACTTAACAAATAAAATCACTTCATTTGCAGTAGCGTTACAACCCAAGGTGGGTTTTGATTGACTACTTCATTTTAACAAACAGTTCTTGTGGCAATGGTTTGCCATCGCCTGCTGAAGGAAAACCAATGCAAAATGGCAGTACAGAACCGAGAAACAAACACTCATTTGTTGTAACGGCTAAAAGGTTAAAGAATATAATACCAAAAGGTTATAGGCCAGTTATATAACATAGCATCATCCTCTGTTTGAATAACCAGTGAGTTCAACCTAAATTAACTATTATCTGAGCTTTAGACAACTGGCCCTAAGTTGCCTTGGAAATGCAACAGCCTACAAATTAAATTTCATTAGCATAAATTATTAAATCTTACATGTTATATTATTTTTGCATTTTTAATAATAATTAAAAAGAAAATATCAAATATTGTGTATCTTCAGATATCTTTCGATCGATACTATTTTAATTTTTATCTGCTGCAATGCAACGGCAAGCAGAAATATTTAAAAACAATCTCTTGATTCGCTACGATATTCCTTGTGTTTAAGTGTGAAGCTTGTCACCTGTTCTGTTTAACTTAGGATAATTATTCTAAGTACACATAAATGAACTAGCAATTGACACAAATTATATAATTATATATGAGTACTTAGACGAAATTATACTACCCAAAGTGATTTTAAAAAAAATATATCATAATTATTATACCTATTATGTTAGCAAATTCAAAATTATTGCAAACACAATCTAAATTAAGTTATACTGTTTAGAAATTCTTATTCGATTTCTTTATTTAAATAAAATTGGAGTTTTATGTTGTATAAATTGTTATGAGCAAAACAGAAGTTTTTCTTGCTTTTACTCACTAATGATTCAAGATTCGTGGATATTAGCAATTATTTAAACATTTGTAACATTCTGGAAATACGTAAATCTAATTTTAAACGTCATACTGATAAAACACTATTTGGTTGGAAAAGAGGTTAGCCGTGTACGTATGTTCACCATATAAATGCAAAACTTGCATATTATTATTGCAAAGTAATAGATTAAAGCTTGGTTTATGCAAAATGACAACAATTCGAAGATGCAGGTTTCAAGTTGCATAAATCCGTTTAATTTTTTTCAGTTCTTTGGATGGCCGTAAATGTAAATGACATACACATATTAACCTTGAATCGTTACAATTTTCATTTTTAAAATAAATTATAGAACGTAATCGAATATATACCAAAGTTTTTCGGCCCCGTTACGGACATATTTCTCAATACTGCGTTATTGAGAGCATGTTGATGTTCTGCGATTTATGTAGAACGTCAACGTGACCTAACCGCCACAATGCAATATTCTAATTGGTGCACTTTCTGTGCTTTCGGTCTAGCATGAATGGTACACCAATGAGAATAAGTATTAGGTATTCATAGATAGACTAAAAATAGGTAGAATGCATTCCGAGGTACAAAACTGCGCGTCGAAACCGCTCGTTTAATTGATTCCCAAGTGCTGAATAATACTTAAGAATCGAAATATCCGTACTCTATTAATATTTTTATAATTTCGAATTTGCCCCTCGTGGATAAAATTTTGTGAACGCCCATGAAACCGCCTCAACAACTAAAGTATATTCCAAACGTTGTAGCACAGCATCATGGAAAAAAGCTATAAGTGCTAACATTGGCTAAACTTACAAAATACAAAATGTACAAGTAGCAAAATTATAATTATAAAATGGAAAATCAGAAGCAAATGAGAAATGAGTAATAAAAAATAAGTGAACCGTAAAAGGATGCAAAATAATATTATTCTCATTAAAATGAAAATCACGTTATAACAATGCAATGCTAATTATTAAGTACTTCCAAGATTGTAACTTCTAATATGTAATTTGAGATAAACATAGTTTAGTAGAATAAATTAATATAAAAATTTTGTCTATTATTTACTACACAAAAAAGTAATTTATTGACAATAAAATAAATTACAACATTGTAGAGCTTTCCTTTCTTTTCCAATTTCCAAAAGTGTAGTGCAAAACTATAAGAGGTTATAATTTTTAAAATAACATCACCAGGATAAGAATAACTAATTTGGCTATGTTTCAAATTCAAAACAATCGATTAAACATTCAAGAAAGCTTTACAAATATAGAAAATTGATGCATAATTTATAACAAGAAACAAGAGATAACAAAGAAAATTCAATTCTTTATACGTAATACTTTTTGAAATTGCAAGCTCGAAAATTTTCTAGTTATTTTTTAAAGAATTTTATTTTAATTATCTGAGGGTTAAATATAAAGATAAATAACTTAATAAAATGTTAGAAATTTTGGAAAATACAAGTAGAAATATTTTAAGGAAAACAATATCAAATTTCGTGACCTACAACTTTCCACGATCAATACTTATTACATTACTTTAATGAAAAATATCAAAAAAATACTCGTGCATGTTAATTTATGTAATTACTACTATAATTTCTAATTATTCGTAAATTATGATGTACTAAAACCAAATAATTTTAATTGAAGTTCAAGATGTAAATTTTTAATAACTCTAAAAATATAAAATTGAAATTAAAGAAAAGAAAAATCTGACTAAATGTGGAGTGTTTACCACAATTGCTTCGATCTTAGGAAACAATTTTGATCTAATAAGGACATTATCTCCACTCTAATAAGTTAATAACAACGCATTTTAATCACCAACACATTTTATTAAGATCAAAACAACTGTGGTAAGTTATCGCCCAATTTTAATTAATCTCTCAAAAATGCCCCTCTTTTTATTTCTATTTTCAAATTTTGGAAATTCTCAAATTGTGTTTTCATTCAAATTTCTGTCGTGCAAGAACCTACATACATTTCAGTTAAAATATTTTTGTAAATGTATATTTGAAAACCGGTACTAAATACCACCCTGTTATCAAAATTCCTTGCGAGTCATTTTGAAGATTTATTGGTACCTATCCACAACAAAATTTTTAATAATTATGATTCTTAATGTGCTTTTAAATTTGAAAGCCAAAATTTGTGCGTAATTAGATCGGATTAAATTTTATTATCAACCTAATCCTGGTAAGGTCAAAGATCAATAATAAGATTAATTACTTAACAAAAATAGTAAACAATTTTAGGCGATTGCTTTGTTAAAAAGATCATTAAATTTAATCCTAATTGATCATGTTTACTAAAGCTTAAAATACTGTAAAATTAAATAGCGAAAAATAATAAAAGTAATATGTACATTTAGTTAAATTTTGTGCACTTCCAAAACACTTAAGACAAAAATAGTACAAAATATTAAAATAACTTGAAATATACTTACATTCGGATACTAAATGCAGTGGTAATTAAAGCTGGCACCAGTATGAATCCCAAAGTTGCAAGAAAGCATTCTATTTGACTATTGCTGTAATATCTGTAAGCTAAATTGCAATCCAGTCCAACATCCACTATATGGCTTATTATAGAAATAATAAAACCTGCTACATCAATATCCGTTACCCTGTCTTTGGACGGCAGTTTATCGAGTTCGTCAATAGAATCTCCATTGGAAGGCATTTTTGTTATGTAAAATGCCTCGATATTAATAAAATAAGTCTTTCAACCTCACACACATGATGAACCATTCCATTCGTGCGGCCCACATCAACCCATCTGATCCTGTCATTCCGATTACTCACTTTTTAAATGTCACGTTCACAATATTCATTCTTAATAATAGTTTAATTAAATAAGAAATACTGCAAATGAAGTTATCTATTAAACAAAAATTAAATAATGAATTATTCTGTATTTAATTACTCGAGAACTGAAAAACCGAGATTTTTAGATTTGAGGAATATGTGAATGCATCTTTACTTGACTTTCTGAAAATGTCAGAATTTCATTCAAAATATGTCAAAATTTAAAAAAGAGTAAACATTTCTATCGTAGTAAAATTAATTAGATTATACAAAAAATGGCTTCGCGAAACTTAACAGAAGTATTTTTATTAATGAGAAATAATGCAATACGCAATAGGCATATTTATTCTGAACAGGTAAAATATTTTAGGTTAACTGTAAAATCGGGATTATGTGAAGTATTTTTCAGGAAACTTTGGAAGAAATGGCTCTTGTTGAATTAATCGAGGCCGAAGAAGGACGTGTGTCTGGCGACAGAATGCCCCCAGCTTGGATAGATCAATTGGAAGAAGCACAATTCACTTCAACGAAACTGAAATCGAAGATAAATGATCTCAATATGTTACACTCTCAACATTTACACAGACCTACTTTTGATGAAAGTTCAGAAGAAGAAAAACTAATTGAAAGTTGTACAACAGAAATCACATTATTATTCAACAACATTCATAGGAATGTGCAATTTATTAAAAGTCACACATTTGAAGGTAACCTAGGTCTTAATATGCCTGTTAATGCCATAACATTCAAAATGTTGTAGGAACTCCTAAAGAAAGAAGATTAACGTCTAATGTGGTAAGATCACTAGCAACCTCCTTGCAGGAACTATCTGTACAGTTTCGAGGATCGCAAAGTAATTATATTCGACAGTTGAAATCAAGAGAAGAGAGATCAAACAAATATTTTGAAAATTCTGCACTAGAAAACGATTATGATTTATTTGCAAATCAAAATGATAATATTGACGATTTTTTTGTGAACAGTTCGAAACAAATGACTCAACAACAGTTACTGTACTTAGAAGAAGAAAATGCCCAAGTGGCAGAACAACGTGAGCGTGAAGTAAATGCAGTTGTAAAGTCAATTGTAGAATTAAACGAAATATTTAAAGATTTAAGTCAAATGGTTTTAGATCAGGGGAGTATATTAGATAGGATAGATTATAACATAGAAACCACGCATACGCAAGTTTACGAAGGTTTTAAACAATTACAAAAAGCAGATGCTTATCAAAGAAAAAATCGAAAAATGTGTGTCATTATCGTTTTAGCAGCAGTCACAATTTTATTATTCTTTATTTTAATCATTGTTAAATCTTAAACTCTATTTATTGCCATGATATTATAATTTTTCAAAGGACAGTAACTTGCAAGATTAGCAGATCCTTTTGAATGATAAGCAGGGATATTTATTTGTAAAATACATATCAAATTTAAAAGGTTTTTATGAGGAAAAAATCAGAATTTTCCTAACGCATTTAAATACATTATGTACATAAAAAATCACTTTGATATGTACTTTAAAAATAAAATCGTAAAACTTGTATAATATAATTTGGTGTATCATTCAAATGGATCCTGCAATGAGTGCATAAAGTTTAATACCTCTCTTTGAACTATATTTTTTAAATATTTTGAATTTTATTTTCAAATTCAAAATTTTTAACACTGAAAACGTATTAAGTTTATACTATCATGGTCTATGTGATATGACATGTGTGACTAGACTGAATTTAATCATTCATATTTCAATATCTTATAGTATTTAAAAAATGTATATATTTAGAATATTCTAATTTTATCTTAATTATAGTTTTTAATGCCATTCAAAAATTAAAGACGGTAATAACGTTTTAATAATAATTTTAGGGTTGTTTACAATTAATGTTGGAGGAGGGCTAATAACCAAAAAGGACAAAGTAGTTCTAATTTTATTTCTTATTACTGGCATTAAGAATTTAAATTCCAATTATTTTATAAACAAAATTATTATTCTAGTCCTAATAAATTATTTATTTTTAAAAGCTGCAAGAGTTGTGTTAGTTCGTTTAAATGCGTAAATGATATATTTAACAGTTGATTATATTCTTGTAACAATTTTTTTATAATCTTATTTATTGATTTTAAATTTTATATACGGTGTTTAAATCATAATTGCCAGCAAAATAATCATATGAAATACCTATTTGGGTAATTACAGTATTAAAACATATTTGTAAATTTTATTATATTGATTATGTTATATTCAGAAAAGTTAGCTGATTCAAACTTCTTTCTCAAAATTTCTGATTCAATTTTTTAAGCTTTATGATTGTAGTTGGTGTTTAAAAAAGATAAACAAAGAAATATTTATATAAAAATTTATAAAATATTCAGTAAATAAACAAAATTGGTTTAAAATTTAAAGTGGATTATGTAATCATTTTATACAGTAAAATTATAACCACAAAATATACATTATAAACAACTCGATAACAAATAATCATAACTTAAATAGGGTTTTCAAAATCTTCCGTTTTTTCTTGTTAATAAATACACTAGGTATCGATTATCGACAAAATACTACGATATTCAAATGGAACACATATTTCCATAAGATCTCATGTGATTTACAAAATGTGTCTTGTACATGCATTTGCTTTTATCTACGTTTTACTTCCTACTTACTACTTTTTTCTTCTCAATTTTTGTGTATATTTTAACTACACATGCTTCAAAATTTAGAGTTTATTGGTAATGTGAGCGGCGAAAACCAGAGGTTTGGAAACCCTAAGTGTAAATTTATTTAAGCATCAAGTAATGATTACGTTTTTATACTTTGTAATAACCAAGCTACCCTGTAACAATATTAATCTTTAATTTTTGTTCTTAAAGGCTATATTACTTTACACAATGATTTTAACGAGAACTTGTATAATTTCGTGTTCAATCAATTCTGTAATGTAATAAGACTTTTACACTGTCGGGCGCCTGACAATAGTATATTACGTGCCAAGGTGGAATATGTTTCATTACAGTCGAGCGCTAAGTTAGTTGACTGAGGCGCGAAGCGCCGAAGTCAACTCTAAGCGCGAGGTTGGAACGAAGCTTGACACCGAGGTATGTATACAATTTTATTCACAATCAGTTTGTAAATAATTAAAGATCATTAAATTTCATTTTATTAACGCACATTTTTGGTTAGTTCCATTTTTTGCCTACCGACAATGCGACATTGCAGGTCGGGAAGTGATCACTTCCCATCCTAAGGTTGGGAAGTAAAACAAAATAGCTTTCTGATTGGTTGTCAAGTGAAAGTAAATAATAAACAGCTTCCCAACTTTTTAAAAGTCAGGGATGTGTCGATTACTAACTGATTGTGAATAAAAATGCATATACGGTATTATGTTAGCAATATAAATTGTGCCATGAGCAGTGGTGGATTTCCCATAAGGCACAGCAGAATAGAACAGTAGCGGCAGAATTTAGGGGGCGGCAAAATTTTTTGGAGTAGAAAATTTTTTTTTAAAATATACTTAACATCTAAAAGAAATTGTACAATATGTAGTACGTATACTGCCGCTCAAGGAAGTATGGCAAATAAAACTTAAAATTTTACATCAATAAAAATGTCATCTCTATTTACTAAAGCACACTTTAAAATGCTACTGCATGTTATTTAAGACAGGAAATCTTAAAAATTCTAACCCAATTCAGTTTGTAGGGTGGAAAAATCTTAAAAAGGGAATGGCAAAATTTGTGTCAAGAAAAACTTAAAAAATTGGTAGTAGGAATGCCCGAATTACACGTCCTGTAATTAAAGCGAAATTCATTCTTCGATGAAAAAAAAGTGTAAATATTTTTTATATGTCGTTTTAATTCTATTGTTTTTAATATTTGATACTTTATATCCAGAAAATTTGTTTTTCTTTAAATAGGGGCGACAAAAACCTCAGTGCCTATGAGCGGCAAAAGTATAAATCCGCTTCTGGCCATGAGAAGACTAAGAATAATATTAATTTTGTTATAATTTTAACAGCTTTTTTTAAGTCACTGTATCTCGGAAACAAAAATGATGGGAATGAAATTTTCAACAAAAAACAATATGCTGTAAAAGCGATTTTTACATGAGGAAAAACCTTCCTACTGTACAATAATTTACAATGATAAAATAAGACTATGCCCATTTTTGTGAAGCACTGTAGCTCTAACAAGGATAAATTTTGTAGTAAAACTCTAAGATCAAGCAAGCTTGCACAGTATGAAAATGCTATAAAATTGATCAAACATCTGTTTGTATTCTTCCGAGTGCTATGAGCAGCCATTTTTAAGAAATTGAGAATAGAAGTTTTTGTAAGTGCCGTTATATCGGAACAATTAGTGGTTCAGCGAATGGAACTTCTCGTTAGTGCATTCCATTTTTTTCAATTCAAGTATTCTGCAGATTTCTTTTTTTCTCGTGTTTTATTCCATGGAATTGAAATTTTTTGTAGGAAATTTAATTCTATACAAAATTGTCTATTATAATATAATTTTTTTCAACATTTTTATCAATGTGAGGTCGCGTTTTTGTACTCTAAAAATTTCATCCAAAATTTTAAATAAATATAATTTAAAAATGAAATTGATTTAAATAAAAAAATAGAGAGGAAAAAATAAAGCATTATAAGTCTTGAACTCGGGAAAAATGGGATGAAGTGATAGTTTGAAGTATTATTCATTAATTGTTACAAAAAAGTTGTTCCTTTTCTAAGTATATCGTGTTACCCCAGATAAGAAAATTATTATAATCGGAAGAATATTATAGAGCAGGGGTTATCTTCTTATTGACACTATGTCGGGCGCGTTTCATATTAACTAATACTATTAGTTGCAAAGTACAAGTTGATTTTTACTAATGAATAGCATTGAAGAATAAAAGCTAATCAAGCTTGTAGAATTTCATGAGCATAGCGGAGGAAACCTGACAATTACACACGAGCTACAAAAGGTACATTTACTACAAATAAAACAATACAGTCGACTCTCGATAAGTTGAAATTCAAGGGACCAGGGAAAATATTTCAAATTACCAAGAGTTTGGTTAAGATTGGAGATTTATTATTTTAAACATTCGTACGATTATTCACAAAGAATTATTATTATGTCCGTAATTATTACAAATAATAATTATAATACAATAAGAATAATAATTTTTAAATCAAATAACATGATTCACTTTAACATTTGAAGGAAGACTAGAATGTGAACTGCAAACTCACTTTAGAATCGACAGATCTGTACATATAATATGTAAACAAACGACTTAACTGATGACAACAAACGCTTCAAATTATAGAAAGTATGGAAGTCTGGACTTCAAATTATTGCATGTTGGCGGGCAAGATGCTATTCCTTCAACATCAAATTACCGAGAAGACCAATTAATAATGATCGTATTAATTTTATCGAGTATTTTTCAAGGGAAAGGGAAAAAATTCAAATAATTGAGATTCAAATTAACGCGTTTCAACTTATCGAGAGTCGACTATTTTTCTTGAAGATTTAATTATCATTATTTTACTGCTGCGATGAGCGGCACTAATGTATTTAATATTGTTCACTATCTTTTAAATTTAAATCAAGAGTGTTCACGAAAAGTGACAATTTAAGTGTGATTGTATTTCAAACTCTTATTGACAGAACAAAAATCTAAATTTGTGATTGGTTCAAATTAAATCAAATGATGTCTCACGGTCATCTGCAGCACATAATAAGGAAAATCAAAAATGCTCAGAATAAACAATACTGGAACCAATATTTCCGTGTCGTTAAAATTGTTAATATTATGTTCCTTTAAGTTTGCCATTAATTTAGGGACATAAATATGTAAATTTAAAATATTGCTTCAATTCATGCTTTCCACAATGCTAGTTTGACCCTGCAGTTCCCACGAAAAGCTTTCTTCAATTTATTGGATATCGTGTACAATTCTAAATAAAATTTTGATTCAAGTTTTTCAATTTTATATATTTAAATTACAAAACAAAAATTTCTAATTTAATACAAGCTAAATCATTTCACAATCAGTCAATTTGAACACAATTTAAATTAAAAAAAAGAAACAATACTAAAAATCAATTCAAAATTTGTTTTTAGATCTACATACAATCAATATTTATTAGAAATATCTATCAAAGTATTATATGCATTTACAATAATAGACTAATTAAAAATAACATTGGCTAATATTTATATTAATAAATTAGGCTTTCGAGTATGTATCTAGCACGTTTTTTTTATACTCTTCCGGTTTACACCATAAATCGGCAGCTAATGGATTTAACGGACTATTAATATTTGGTTCACATAAAAGAGATTGGATTGATAATAAAATGGTTCGTACATCGTACAAGGCTGACCATTTTTCTTTTAAAATATCTAAGCAAATATTCCCACTCATGTCGATATTTGGATGAAAACACGGAGTGATGAATTTTACAACCGGAGCACTATATGGATATGAATTTGGAAAGTGCAAATGCAATTTGTATTTTTGGGTTTCGTATGCAGTGTCCTTAGGGCCTACAATTGTACCGACCCACTTGAACAAATTGTCACCATCGGGAAATGCGGAAACTCCTTTTTCTTGCGACATCATCAATGCCATGAGTTCCTTATGAAGTCTTGAAAAAAAACATAAATTGTCCCAACCAGGTTATAAAATAAATTAAATCTAACCCTTACCTTTTCGTTACAGCGTGTCCGTCGTTCGTGTTGCTTCTACCCTCATCGGTGCGTTTTTCTGATCGTTGTGAACGATAAGGGTCGACGTTTTGAGCCATTTTTTGTAACTCGAATGTTCGCACCACCAAGATATATAATGAAGTACAAAACAACAGTTGACAGCTACAAATGTTGATTCGAAATCAACCAATAGCAAATGCGCTAATTTAGGGATTTTAATTTTCCTATATTCTAGTGTTAATCTTTTGAAATTGAAATTTATATGTTCGTAATAGCTTTAACGGTTTTCGAAAAATTTTTAAATCGACTTATCAAACTACTTATCCGTTTAATTACCATTAACAGAAATAATTTATTTTGCACGACACAAAATTGTATTTAGGTTTACTACATAACCTTAAAATGCAAAAACAACAAAGGTTAACTAAAGAATTGGCACGGATTGCAAGATCACCTCCGACAGGTATAAATCTTTCTGCCAAGGATGATAAATTAGATATTTTAGAAGCAACCATACTAGGCCCAGAAGAATCACCGTACCATGACGGTCTTTTTAAATTAGAACTTATGATGCCACAGAACTATCCATTTGCACCACCGTCTATTAAATTTTTAACCAAAGTTTATCATCCAAATATCGACGATCATGGAAGGATTTGCCTCGATTTATTAAAAATGCCCCCTAAAGGTAACTGGCGACCTACAATTGGAGTAGAAGGACTGTTGATTGCTGTTCGAATGCTGATGAAGACTCCAAATCCCGATGATCCTCTGATGGTGGAAATTGCAGACGAATTTAAAAACAATCTCGAAGAATATAATCGAAAAGCTAAATTATTTACAAAACAACATGCAATCGTTGAACTTGAGTGTTAATTTCAACTTCTTTTAAATGTTTATTTATTAATTAAAATAAAACTAATTTTGGAAATTACTTCATATTGCTTAAACCAAAACATTTTCAACATAAGGAATTAAACTTTAAATATTTTTAAAATCAAACCAATGTTTCAAAAATTTATTATTAACTAAACAAAAACAAGCAAAAATAAATAGATCGTAACATCAACAAATACTTAAAATTTATAAACTACATTGAACTATGAACATTAAAATTATTTATATCAGTCGACGTTAAAATTAAGTTAATTAAAAGTTTATTTTAAAAATAATTATTCTGTTGAATGTGTAACTAAATTCTCGGTGACATTTTTACTATTTTCCTGGTTAGAATCTTCACTTTTGATCAATTTATCGTTAGATTCGTCTTCTTCACATTCTTCAGCTAAACTACTTCTTTGAGCTTCTGCAAATGCATCTGGATATTGGGTAGACAATTTTGTTTTAATTATACGTATTTTTTTAAATATATAATCTAAATCTTTCTTCATTTCGCTAAGTAATTGTGTATGCTTTTTAAATTCGGGACCTACACTTTTTAATCGTGAAGCACTTAATGCATTACAATTTGTAAGCATTTCGTTGGTTTTCTCAAAACGTTGTAACCTAAAATTAATAATTAATAATAAAGTATCAAAAGAAATAAAAAATCTTACATTTGTTTTTGAGCTCTTATCATACTTTCCACATCTTGCTGATTTACTATTCCGGCTAAACCTTGTATGAAAACTTCTGGAGCTGTATAATTTTGAAAGCATTCAATACTATAGTCACTTTCTGGTGTTCCTTTACTATCTTCCATTTTAGAAAACCTATAGGGCCTTTCAGCCCAGTGTAACTTGTTTTAAATATCAATATTTATGAATAATATACATAAATTTTGAGGTTACAAAAAGATTATTATTATATTACTAAGTTTAGCTATCAATCGCTAGATGTCACAATTTTAATTTAAAAATAGTAGTATACATGGTGATCTTCAAGAGTAATCGATAGATTCGAGGTTAAAGCCTAGTTCTCATGATTAGGAAAATCGTATACGAAATCCAATTTTTCGGATTTTTGCTTCTATTGTTCTCGGAGCTATCTATTGCTCTAGAAGCAAATTACCGCAACAGTCGTATGCGACGATCGTATTTAAAGAAACACTCCCATAAGAAAACATGAAGAACAGTAATTAAAATTGACTTTAGGAGTTTAGCCGCAATCGTAGTCACACCTTAGGAAACACTTGAGTCACTTCTATGTAGGACGCACATACGCAAGAGTTGCAAAACAGTGTAATACCCGGATCCATTACTTTGCCCCCCCCTCACGGTTAATATTTTTACCTCAAAACCTAATTCTGGTCTTAAAGCTAGCACCAAAATGTGAAAGCTAGCACCATTACAGCTTTTTTACAAATTGACTTTGAAACCGAAGAGGGGGGGGAGACAAAGTAACTCTAGCCCCCCCTCTTGGTTAAATTTTTTACTCTAAAACCTAGCACTAGGATCCTTAGAGCTATCACCAGCTAGCACATTTGTGAAAAACTGTAATGGTGCTACCTTTCATAATTGAGTGTTAGCTGGTGCTAGCTCAAAGGATCCCAGTGCTAAGTTTTAGGGCAAAAACATTAACCGGTGGCGGGGGGGGGGAGTTAGCATTACTTTAGTTCTACCCGGTTTTAAAGTCGATTTGGGAAAAAACTGTAATGCTTCTAGCTTTCATATTTGGGCGCTAGCTCTAAAGATCCCAGTGTTAGGTTTTGGAGTAAAATTATTAACGGGGAAGGAGGCAAAGTAACGGACCCATAATACCCCACTGTTGTCGAGTAGGCTTCGAGGTTACTGGTGTAAGTTAACAAACAATCGCAAACAAAAAGAATATATTTGCACCTGTGTGTATCTTCTCGGATCTCTGCAAACAAATTATGTATTTTTAGAAGAAATAATTAAAACTTAAGGTAGTCGTAGACCTTCGGGAATCGTAAGAACGGTAAATCAATATTTTTCTCTCGCCAATTTATGAATAAAAATTAAAACTAATGAAAAAACCCAATTAAAATTGAACATAATTTATTTAAAAAAAAATAAATAAACAGAAATATATGTTAATGCGATCGATCCCAACTTATTCAAATTATATCGGTACGTTTAATAAAAAAAATTTAAGGTTTGTGGTGGTAAAGTTTATGCAAATGTAAGGTTGGCAAAAAGAAGAGCTAGAGAGGAACTTTTTGCCAAAATGTCGGATGGACCGCACTTCTGAATTTTGGTCTGTAGATTTTGAGTAATTTTTTTTGTGCGAATCATAGTTTTGAGATAATGATCTTAATTTTGAATATTGTAATTGAGTTGGATTTAAGAATATTTTGGTTGAGAGCCGATGAGATAGTTTTTTTTTAGATTTCGTGAGTTGGAGATGGTTTTTTTTTTAGACCAATTAAAGTTTATTTATTTTGGACGATCGTTCGATTTTTTTTTGAGATTATTAAATTTGGATTTTACCAAAAATTAATGAAATAATAAATTGTAATTAAATTAAAAAATAAAAGCAACGTATTCGATAAGAGGTCGACATTTGTAACGTTATCGCAGACGAAAAATGCGAAGCTCATATTGCTTTGAATTGATAAATTGAAATCGTATGTTCAATCCTTGAGCAAAATTTAAAATAATTCAATTGGAAGTTTTTGAAATCGATTTCTGGTATTATATTTTTTTTTACAAACTATGAACCCGCGCCCTGGATAGACGGTCTTAGCTTCCGCCGAAGAAGGGGTTAGACCGTAGTAAATAAAAACGCAGTAATTTATTTTTATAAAAATTCACTGCAGTATATACTTACAACACAAAAGTGTATTCTATGTGTGTCGGCAAGTCACAATCTTGTTTGAAGAAAAAATCTGAGATGCGATAATGTAAGGTAATTCCGCCCATCTTATCAGTTAAGTTTTGATAAAACCGAATCATCATCAAGTAATCATGAAGCTCTTGATAAGACGGAATAAAATCAGGTAAAGTGTAACAAATTTAGATAGTTTGTTTTCTTTTAATACTATTAAGCAATACGCTTGTAGCAGATTTTGTTAAAATGTTTGACGCGTGAGGGAAGAGATAAGAGAACAGTTTGAATTATAATGGTAGTCACAAATTTTTCAAAAGTGAAATTTTGTTTTTGATAAACAAGAGAAATAATTTTGTTTTGTTTGCGGTTAATTTATATATCTGCTTTTGTTGGAAACACTCGTTAGTAAACCATTAGTACCTATTTGTTACCTTTGGTACCCATTAGTATAAATTACTACATATTATTTTGAATTTTCGACTTGAGCAAGTTTGATTTTACTATCTGCGGATATTAACCTTACCTTTTCTTTTGTTTTGACCATCATTTCATGGTGCGAAGCGGGGATTGTTGGTGTGTTTAATCCGATACTACCAGGCCCGTAGGTTAGATGTATTACTTGTATAATATGGATTAACTTGTAAACTCATCGACAGCTGTCGGAATGAGTAGTTTTTTTTATTACCTTTAATCTGTGGAGTCTGTATTTGAAGAAAGCAGTTAGCATAATTTTTTTTTACCAAGTTGAGAATTAACCCGTAGCATCTTTTAACAATACATCTGAATTATTGTTTGAGTCGATTAGACCATTATTGTATTATTTTCGGATAACATCACAGTGATAACCGTGTATGATAAATAAATATGGCCAGATTGCTTTTTTACAAATTTATTGTTTTGATCTCTATAATTAGATCAAATAAATAGAGGAATGTCGTATAGGTTGGGACGAATTCCGTTTTTGATCTGTGATTTTGAAATGGATGAGAATAATGCTAACTTAGATAAACCAATAAAAGCATATGATCATTAGCTACAAGTTTTCTGTAGAAAGTTATTTGATATCGCAAGCAAGTCAAACATAATAATCATTTTAATAAAGACACCTTTTTTGGTCGAAAAAAAATTTACCGTATAAGTTGGGACACTTTTAAAAATCTAAAAAATAAGCCAAAAAATGAAATAAACCTGCATGATATTATTATGATTAGAATATTTGTTGAATAGTCATGTTTCAAATAAACAATTTAAGTAAAAAAAAATTATTCTATTTAATCTGATTTGCAGTTTGTATGGCTTTTTCTTTTGCAGCCATTCGTTTATTTTGCTTATCGACTTTCGTCCACGATTCGATTTTTTGGCTAGTGTTGATGCCTGCAAAGGTCCGATCAAAGACAAAATCGATGATAAGCAAAATTCGTATGGCAATATTGATGATGTTTTGGATGTACTGACCTTTTTGGAATTCTATAAGCTTTTGCGGTGCATCAAAAGCCTTTATTAACCAAATTAATTTCCTCGATTGCTGCTACCAATGCATTGAAATCGGTAATTCCCTGATTGGTTTGTCGTATGTAGCGTGACATTGTAAAATTCTAATCAGATAAAGAAATGCTTTTTAGTTATTATATTTACAAAATTGCATTCATCAAATATTATAAAATTATCATTTAAATAGCATCGCAGTATCTTGGATAAACAAAAGTGCTGTCCCAACTTATACAACATGAGTGTCCCAACCTTTACACAACAGCCATTTTGTAAAAAGTTAAAAAATCACTTTGAACAACAAAAAATTTTAATATTACCTTTTCACACAATGAAAATGCACTCAATACAAGACATATTGAACATACTTATTTGAAACAATGGATTTAAATTTGGCAAATTATGAGCACGCAAAAACTATTGTAAAGATCTTTTTTATACAACAATTTATGCCATGTTCGGCATAGATATAATGAACCCAAATTTTTGGTTCTAATCCACATGAAAAGTTAACTTATAAATAGACTTTACTTCGACAGTCATAACATAGGTGTCATCAATACCGACAATTCAGATATACAGCTGTCCCAACTTATACGGCGTCCCAACCTATACAACTCTCCCCCACTACTGTTGGTTTTGCGTGTGTGTTTTTTTCTGAGAAACTAAATTTGCCTGGAATTTTTTAAACCTCGCTCTTGCTTCCGTGAAAATTTAGATAGTTTTATCAGAAGTTAGAATCCTCTACACAAACAAGAAGAGGAGAGACAACTTCTATCTCAAAATAAAATATTAGCCGCAACTAGACGTATAATATGCTATGTATTTATGGTAATAAAAAACAAAATCAAATATTAACACGAGATTCCTAAAGTTTCAATCATTGAGCTTTCAATCAGGAGTAAACAATCTCAATTCTGAGCTATTGCTCAACTATTGCAATTGTTAATAATATATACTATACCTATTTTTAAATAAGAAGAAACAGAAGTAAAATAGGTTTTTATTTACAATTAATTAATAAAGATAATGCACTAAAAGATTAAAGTAGCAGATAGTTAGACTAACCTTTTATCATATTTATATTGCAATGTTGTACTAATATTATACATATTTCGAGGTATAATAATTTTAAATAAAATTATCTGATATCTGATTATCCGACTACTAAATTTAAAGTAAAGGGTAAAAAAGAACGAAAAGAACATCTGCAATCTAGTAGGTCCCAAAGTAGATTTCGTCGACATAAGTCGCGTTCACGCAGTCATATTAATTTCTCTTAAAATTAAAAAAAAAAAATTAAATTAAAAAAAATTTATGAAAAAGTGTTCACAGTCATGAAAGAAGAAGTTTACGTAATTTTCGATATGTGTAAGAAATACGACGAAAATTGTGATAAGTTAATTTATTATCTTTTATCAATTATCTTATTTGAAGTCAAATAAGCATTCGATATAATAAATTATACAAAGTTGTTTAAGATGCCAAATTTATATGTTATTTGAACATAACAACAAACATTTCTGTAATTGAAATAATAAGTAATCTGCACCAATGAAAATTTTATAGGTTTACAAAACTTTATAAAAACATTGTGAAAAAAACAGCAAATAAAAACAATTATCTGAATAATTAAAGAAAGTAACGACACAATATTATGACGTCATATTTATTACGTCAAATAATTTATGTGATATTTCGATGGACTATAAAAATTTATTTTGATAACAAGGTATCACATTTATTAGAATTTTAAAGTTTTAATTAATTTTGAAAGTAATTCATAAAATTTAATAGTAATTAATTGGATATATTTGATAATTTTGTATACATCCTGGGTATGATCGTTAAAATATCACAGCAGTATAGTATACAATTTTATTTACTTAGATAAAATGAAATATTATAATATCTATTAAATATGACTTGTATGTCTACACTATTGCGTGGTTACCAGTGATTGACATTTAATGTTATGTAAAAATACAGTAACGGAAGAAAGCGCAACTATAAAAATCATCGTTTAATTAAATTTAAAAAAATGAAATAGCAAAATTGACCGGCTAATAGCAGTTAAGGTTTAAATAACAGTTCTTTTTATTTCACTGTCATTATTTCACCTACAACTAATTATTCCATGTAAATAGCAATCAGTAATAATCATTTAATTATCTTCATTTTTGCCGATTACAGCAAATTGCCGCTTCCGGTATTACAATAGCTTTGTAGAAGTGATTATTCGTTGTTTGATTCATTTTTATTAGTTTTCATATCTTAAAAGTAAGGTCTACTATCATTATAGATAATTTAAATCTGATTTGAAATAAGCCATTGATTACTTAATAAACAAATATATTAAATTAAATACGGATATACAGCCGAGAGTTAAAGTTGGCTATATATTGCCATGTATTTTGAGATGTAAAGCAGCCTTTAATTTTATATTTTCTTTAATTTTAAATAATTTTTGAAAAGATTTACTAGGTATTAATTTTGAAATTTTATTTATTTTGAATATTTTAAATAATTTTTAATAAATAATCTTAGAATGAAGAAGTTAATTAAACGAATTTTTAATAATGTGTTTATTATTAAGCTTTCAACGTAGGTGAAGGTTTTCATCAGAAAAAAATTAATAAAAAATAAAAACATTATTAAAAATTGTTTAATTAACTTGTTCATTCTAAGATTATTTAATTATATTTTACAAGTTAAAAAATTAATTTATTAAATAATTTTTATTTTATTTAATAATTTTGTGTCTTTATAGACCTCGGCAACGTATCGGTCTATAATTTTTCACGCTCATACTACAAAAATGTATTTTAAGGAAAAGATTCATAAATAACTATTATTTTACGTATAAATACGAAAAAATTAGATATAAATAATAATAAATATCTTTAATATTATTTTCTATTTTAATCTCGTAATAAGGGTGTCCCAATAAAAGTGCACGATTCAAATTTGGTATTTTTTTTCTGAAATTTGACAGGTGGCATCTCCGATTGCTCCGATTATTAAAAATTAAGCGCTACACAATTGAACTATGCGTTATCATTGTAAAAATCCATTACAAAAATTAGAAAAGTTACGCTGATACCGCTCGCAAATTTCGCGAAATGTTCGGTCGTAAAGGTGCACCTAATGTGTCAACAATTCGAAAAGTTATCAATAAATGTGAAGAAACTGGGACTGGACTAGAAAGAAACTGAACAGAAAGTGTTATTCAAATTTCGCAAAGCACAAATTTTGATAAAATATCCCCACTTTTGCTCTTACAAGATTCAGCTGACTCAGGAGCTCAAACCAGCAAACCATGCACAGCGCCAGCAATTTGTTCAATGAATGACGAAGCAACGAAGCAAAATGAAGTGAATGCCGATTTTTCGAAACAAATGATCTTCACCAATAAAGCGCATTTTCATCTGGATGGGTTCTTCAACAAACAAAATTGTCAAATTTGAGGGTTTGAAAATTTGCGCGTAATCCATGAAAAACAAATGCATCCACGCCATCAAGCGACGTGATTGGGTCTTACTTTCTTGAAAATGATGCCGGAAATGCAGTGATTGTGAATGGCATTTGCTACAAGAACATGGTAACGGAGTTCTTGTGGTCTCAACTAGATGATATGGATCTGAACGGCATATGGTTTTAGCCGGACGGCGCCATTTGATACATCGCGCACAAAGCAACCGATTTATTAGAACAACGATTTCTAGACCGAATCATCTTCCGAAATTCCAATATCAACTGGCTACCAAGATAGTACGATTTAACTTCGTGCGATTTTTTTCTTTGAGATTTTGTAAACTCTCCGGTCTATGTGAATAAACCACAAACAATTCCTAAGCCGAAGGCCGAGATCCAAAGCATCATCGGTAAAATAGAGCCATATCTTTGTCAAAATGCCATAGAAAATTCTATAAAAAGTGCAAGAGACTGTGTTTGTATTCTGTAGATAGCAGATATTTTATTCTATACTGTCGTGTTTCAAAGGTCGTGTTGCACCCACCCTGTGCATTTTAAAGAAAATTTTGTTTTAGTGAATTTGAGTTGTAGGATTGTAAAATTAGAGAGGTGGGGGCGAATCGACCGAGATACAAAGCTTTTGTGCCACAAGTCGCCGCAAGAGTGGCGGTGCGACTTTTGGCTCGTCAATTTTGACTTGTCAATTTTGGTTCGTCAATTTTGGTTCGTCAATTTTGGCTCGTCAATTTTGACTCTCAAAAATTTATTTCTGAGATTTTGTTATTTTGAAGTTGTGAGTTATAATTTTTGATTTAATATAGTGAATTTTGTGCGTTCGCATGGTTACGTATTATTTAGAATTTTGATGTTTGGATTTTGGATCTTTTTTTTATAAGTGGCTATTGAGCTGTAGCAAATTAGTTTGGTTGATAAATTAGAAGAAAAGCAATTAAAATTAAAAATTGAATTTGAATTATTTAAAATTGGAAAATTTAAATTACATTTGTAGGAACGAATGGTGCTATTGATAAGCGGACGATTTGGATAACGAAAGTCGAAACTTCGTTCCCATTTAAAAAGTAATAAAATTTTACATTTACTTTAATTTAGATTGGATTTAATAATTATTTTTGGAGAATTTATTATTTTTTTAGATTAGAAGAAATTTTATTTTATTTTGAAAGACATTTTTTGGAATTTTGGAAAACGTTATATTATCATAACATCTTTTAATTGGCACCCAGAACTTTATTGAGAATTTTATTTTGAAAACCCACCTTGAGATACGACAATCTCATCTCCAGCATTTAAGAGCAAGCTTGGAGCACATATAGTGTATGTGAAGAAACTACCTTTCTAAGAAGGATCACTGCAATACATAATCGGAACATGTCTACTTTACAATGCAATAAAAATATTACCACTCCACTCGCTCAAAAAGTATGCGTTATTTTTTTAAATTAAATCTTGCACTCTTATTTGGACACTCTTTATAACCTGCCTCCGCAGATTTTATAGATAATTATTGAACATGTCTCTTTATAAATAGCACTCAAGATTACATAATTTAATGAAACAATTCGTTTTTTTAGAGGTAATCAAGCATAATCTATTTTGATAAAAATATGTACTTGTTATAAATAGTTAGGTATATCTAGTTATAATGAATTTCGTTAAACAGTATTAAATTATTAATCAAAATGCAGTGGTGGTATTTCGGCGTGTTACTATTATGCAGTACTAGTTATTCTCAGCAGTTTGGTTTAAAAGAGTTAAACAGCTATGCAATTTCCTCAGGATTCATAAAACATCTTAAAAATTATATTTTAAACGTTCAAACTAATATATCAGGCAATTGTACCAGAGATTTATCTCACTATGTAAATGCTTTATCATCGGGGAATACTTCATCATTATGGGCACTAAGGAGTAAGTATTTACTATTTTTATGTGGAACAAATTTTATCAATTTGAAGGCAAAATAATTCATCACATAATTTACAAAATTTATAGATAATTAAAGTAAAAAATTTAAAGTTAACACATAGAGTTAATCAATGGAGTGGTTAAGGTAGTGTAGATATTAATTATGTCAACATTTCTTTAAGAAAAACCAAAAAACTTTTACGATAATATACATAACTGTGTATTTTTTATATTGTGTTAACTTAAAAACATTTTAGTTCTAAAAAGTGTTTGTGTATTTTTTGAGTTTTTTAAAAAAAATTTAAGTTTTTTAAAAGATATGTTTGTTTCTCAAAATATAGAATTTTTTCATTTTTATTGTCCAATAAGAATTGAACAAGAACAATAGAATTTTCATAAAAAGTATCAAACTTACATTTTTATGAATTACTTTTTCAATTGTACTATAGTCATTGACCTTTGACTTTAAGGCGTGAGGTATATAATTTCCTAGAAGATTTTATTATCTGTACTGATATAATCAATAAGTATTTCTTAATTTAATAAACATGGATTTATTTAATAACAGACAAGTTAAATTAACATACTATAAATCATTGTTAACTTAGGTTTTTCCAAAAATTTTTTTTACGTAGGTATAAAATTATTTTAAAAAGCCATATTATTTATAGTGGTGATGTTAATTTTAAATAATTTTTAAGAAGTCTTTTCTAATTATAACTTTTATAATTGAAGGGGCAAGTGGATAAAGGGGCTATGTGACATTTTTTAATGACTCGATATTTGATGATATTTTGTCCTGAATGAAAGGGCTATGTGTAAAAGCAACTCATACACTCTTTTACCATGTGAAATATGCATGGTTTATCGATATTTTAACTTGAAAAAGGGGCTAGGTGCAATAGAAAAAAAACTAAATGGCTCTTTACTCAATAAACAGTTTTTTTCACATAGCCCCTTTATCCACTGGCCCCTTCAATTAAGTTTGTTTCATTTGTTGGATTTCCCATTTTCATAGTGAAACTCGCCACTTAATTAATGCATTTCTGATGAGGTTTCTCGTTGAACTAAATTTTTTTAATAATTTTACAACAGTTGTTGAATTTAACTATTGGAAAAATTGATAATAAATTTATACAGTGTTATAATATCATCCCAATATATAAAGTTACTATATATTAAAGAAATATAATACATAGTATGTATATAAAATGCCTAAACCGATTTTAATAATTTATTTCATATCTTTTATTCGAACGTCAATAATTTATTATTTGATTATTACAACAATAGAGCAAATATAATATAACTTTTTTATTTTTAGTTATTAATTTAAATTAATAAATAGGTAACAATAATATATGGTAATTAGGTATATTTTATTATGTTTATATCTATCTATGGTAATAGTTATCTATTTAATATTTGTCATAATCAAATTACATACTTTTATCGCATTTTTTTTAATATTACTGCGTTATTCTTTTTAGTGTTTGACGCTGGTACCAAAATTCCTTCTGGGATACTTACAGGAAAGATAATCGATTTTGGTGCTTTTGATGAATGTTTAAGTGTTCATGATAATGTTACCCAAATTAGTGGAAAATATTGCTTGGGATCAATACCTCCCAGTACACTTATAAACGTAAACATACTTAATTAAAATAGTTTAACCAGTAATTAATTTATCAGTTATTGTTTAAAGATTGTTGGGCAAGTTAAACCTAAACCAAAAATAATACTGCCGGATAAACAGCCGGGAGGTGCTTTTGCTACTTGCTTACCAAATACATGCACAACGGAAGATATTACAGTTATTTATTCTGTATTTAATATAAAATTTTTTGATTCGTTATGCCAAACAAAAGCAACGCAACCAAAATTTGAAGGTGGAGACATCGCCTTAGTGTAGGTTTAAAAATACTACAATGTAGAAGAAAATAATAGAAAAGCTAATTATTTTTTTTAGATCGTTTCTTAGTGTTATGCTGGCTATAGTAATTTCATCGACAATCTACGATTATTTCCTGCTTCGTAGTGAAAGGAGTAAGTAATTTTTTTTGCTCTCTTTTGAACATAAGTATTTTTTTCGTTAACAAGTGTTTGTCATAAATTAATACCATGCTGGAAACTTCTGGTAACCTTGCCAGACTCTCATGATCTGATAAAAACAAAAACTTGTATGCTCTAAAAATTCTCTGCTCTATTAATATAGGATGAGTGTTAAACTTCAATAGCATTGCAATATGATAATTGCCGCTTATCTAATTTTAATTTAGTTTACAACGTTGAATTAGCAATTCTATGAAATTACAAAAACACTGTCGATAGAGATTATATTATTTCTTATTAATTTTTCAAAATACTTTTGATTGAAATTGCATATTTAAAGTATTTCATTAAGCATAATAATTTGGGTTTGTATTTTAGAACCTGCACATCAGATATTCTTAGTGTTCTCAGTTTTAACCAACAGCAGAAAATTGTTTAAAGTTACTGATGGTTCAGATCAGATTTCTTGCTTACATGGAATTCGTGTAATAACCATGATGTGGATAATTTTAGGCCATCGTCATGCGTTGTATTTCGAAGCAATGGACAATGTTTTAGAATTTGTAAATGTATGAAAATTTAAATATTTTTTACTAGTTAGGAAAATTTAACTCTATATTTTGATGTTCTAGTGGGTAGATGATGGAATACACATGTATGTAATGGGAGGCACAGTTACTGTCGACACGTTTCTCTTGTTAAGTGGTTTAGTTCTTTCTTATATTTTTATATCTCAAACCGCGAAAGGAACTAAAGTCAATATTTTCGTCTTTTATCTTCACAGATATATAAGGTAAGTCAAAATCTCACCAAGCAAAATTTTTCGCTATGGTAAATCAATTGATTGGTTTAGATTAACACCAGTAATTGCAATTATAATGGTTATATATGCAACAGTGCTTATACATTTGGGAGATGGTCCTTTATGGAATTTTAAAATGGGATTATATCGAGATATTTGTCGAGAATACTGGTGGAGTACGCTGTTATATGTTCAAAATTATGTCAACACGAGACAAGTTGTAAGATAAAATTGAGCAAACATCAATAATTAGTATATTATAGAGTATAAATTTTATATTGCGTATATCTTTTTAGTGTATTCCTCAGACCTGGTATGTATCAGCAGATACGCAATTATTTATTATTTCTCCCCTAATTCTGTTCCCTATGAAGAAGTATCCACGCATAGGAATTATGATTACCTCTTTATTGGGTTGTGCATCAATAGTTACCAGTTTCATCATTGCTTATCAGAACAATTTTAATGGATTGATAATAAAAAATGTCGTGTAGGTAATCTATAATAATCTATAAACTGCGTTATAAACTATTTCTTGTAGAAAAATGGAGGACTTTAAGTATAAATATTACTTTCTTACACACACAAGAGCATCTCCTTGGTTTATGGGGATTATATTGGGATATATTATTTACAAAATAAAGAACAGCAAAAATAAAATTGTTTTAAACAAGGCAAGAAATTAAAATTATAAAATATTTAGAATCTTTATTTAATTGTCAAAAATAATTACTATTGCTCAGTTTTTTCAGAATGATTAACTGATTAATAGTATATAGGAATATACTATTTCTATTGGCCTATTAGTACTAACAAATGTTTTCTATTGGTTATTTATTTTTGATGTCTATTTAAGTACAATAAGAATGTTAAAAAACTTGTCGTTTTTTTAGACTTTTTGTTTTATTTTTCACTTTTTGCTAGCATTAAGTACATAAATAAAGTTTTTAATACTTTTATTGCAGATTTTAGTCATAGTGCTATGGATTTTGGCTTTAGGATTGCTATATACTTGTGCGTTTGTTGGACATAATACTTTATGGAAACCATATGATCGAGTTGCAAACGCATTCTTTATAGCACTGGGACGCCCTGGATGGACATTAGGAGTTGCGATGGTTATTCTGCTTTGCATTTTGGGATATGGGGGTACGTTCTAAAATTCTTGTAATTCTTATCAGTTAAAAATTAACTAGTATCTCTATAATTAATCAGTTTAATAAGCTTCAGACAGTCCTCGACCGACTATTGATCTTTTGATCAACAATGAAGTAAGTACTTTATTTTGACGGTCTCTCCTCAATACGCACTAAAGTATACCACGAACGAGTTTTCCTAGTAAAACTTTCTCAAAATTAAGTTAATTATATTTTCGCATGCAGGCATGTGATAACGCTTCTTATATACTCTAAACATAGGAGAGAAAGTGATCAATGTCAGTAGAGAAAAACAATTAATTATTAAAATTTTATTTTAGGACCAGTGAATTGGTTTTTATCTATATCATTATTTCAAATTCTGTCGAAGCTTACTTACACAATGTATTTAATACACATGGGAATGCAATTCATTGTACATTATCAAACAAGATCAGCACCACATTTTAACGAGCTATCTTTGGTAATTCGTATAACAGTCTAGTTAATTTGATCAGTGAAATGATATAACTTTATGCGTTTCTTACTGTTATCCATGCTGGTTAAATTGCCTATACCGAATCTTTTAATTAAAATAAAATAATTAATATTAAATTTTTCTTTCAGCTGCATGTATATTGGGGTGACTATATCTTTACATTAGGTGCAAGTTTAATATTCACATTAGGATTTGAAAGCCCGATTGTATCAATTGAAAAAATTATATTTGGTATTTTTTGGATTATTAAATGTAATAACTTAAAATACATACTGACTATTTTTAGGTGGTTCCAAAAAACCTAGGAGAGAAAAAAATATTGAAGTAGCACCCGAATTAAAAGTATAGGAATTAATATAAAATGTCATCAAGTGAAGTAATAAAATATGCTGTGTTAATACTGATATTATTATAAAATAGTTATGTTGCTAAGAATTTTGAAAACAAAAATTCATATTAAAAGTCAAAAATAAAATTATTGAAATCCCTAATATTTCAGAATTTTTGTAGTACTACAAAAAGCTCAATTTTGTAGTTTGAATAAATATGTAAGTTGTGAAGATAAGCTTTACTTTTATAAAAAAATTTTCAATAAACTTAAAAAATCTTTTGTGTATTTTACTATAAGCTAGCTATTATGTATAAAATTCAATATTCCTATATTGAATAGTATTAATTTTATACAAGAGTATTGTTTAAAAAATAATATAAAATATATATTTTTTTTAATACATACAATAGTGTTCTAATCCGTAGCCAAACAATGATTACATAATAGCAATATAATTACAGAATTAAAAAATTCCATAATTTGATAAAATTATTCGTTCATTAATACAGTAAATTTTGTTTATTATCAACAAACATAGAAGATATAGAAAATCTTGTATATTTTTAATTTCATTTATATTATTATTTAATTAATTTATTTATAATTAAATTTTAATAAGTTGGGGAATGAGCTATTATTAACCTCAACTTTTCAACTAGTCGGTCGGTAAGTAATTTTTATATTTCGTCATAGCACCACCAGCTAAGAAATGATACCTTTCATACATCACACATGAGAATTCAACTTTAAGCAAACATTTTTTATTTCTACCTACTTAATAACATATTTTTCTACATCTATAAGACACAATGTGAAAATAATCGGAAAACTTTCACGAATTAGAATTGATAAAACTGTACCAATTAGTATTTTGTATTTCTTTCTTGTATTTGCTTTTATTTTTTTTAAGTAATTTAATACAACTTTAGCACGAATTGACAGCACTTCATATGCCAACCTCAAAAATTGGGTTTCTTGCTTCAAATAAAAAAAATAAAACTATAAAAGAGCCATTATAGTGTTAACCTCAGAAAATATTAATGTAGTCTATGATTTGATATTATCAGACCGTCGAATTAAATCAAAACGTATGATCCATAATCATCAACGATAAGCAAAAAAAAATTTGTTAACATAATATCTCGATAATGTAATTTATAAGCCCGGTTGTACAAACTTTGCTTGGACGCCAGTTTAACTGAACTGCAGTTCAACCCTGAACTAAGTTCACAGTTTTTTGGGTTGTACAAAAGAGGTTCAGTTGGCGTTTAGTTAAATCCAGTTTACACGACATTCACGTGTAGTGATACTTCTGTTTTGTTCTCAATACTTCTAAATTGCTTTTCAATATTTCTAAAATGCATTATTTTATCATCAAGTGACAGATTATCAAGATTTAAATATCTTGAAATCGTGATGAACAATAAAAATGAATGAAGCGAGGAGATAAATAAAAAAATGCAATCAACCGATAAGGCCAATTATGCCAACAGACATCTCTTAAGTAACAGAAACATATAATTGTTAAAACCAAGATAAGGATATACAAGAAATTAGAATAAGAACCAATGTAGAGCTGAATGAAATAAAACAGACAAAAATGTGGTAAGAAATATTAAGGCTTAGAGAATAAATGGATGGGGCATATGACGAAAAGAACGAAAAGGAAACTATAAGAAGAGTAATGGAATGGAAACCAACAAATAAAAGAAAGAGAGGAAAACTCAGAGTGAGATGGTGGAATGAAGTGAGTGAAGACATCATGGAAATGGGCATCCAAAACTGGAGATTTAAGTATTAGAACAGAAGCGCATGGAAAAAGATAACTGAAAAAGCAAAGACACACACAGATGATTGTAGCGAGCAGAAACAATGAGGGGTGATTCACCTCAAATTTTGAATCTGAAGTATTTCATAAGAAGTACGGTGATATTCCGTCAAATATGACAACCATTTTTATTCTGTATTTATATGTATTTGCATTTTATTTGAATAACTAGGAAAATATTTTAGTGGATTGATACAGTGGGTAATAATGTACGTAATGGGCGCAACTGTTTCAGTTGACACTTTCTTATCATTAAGCGGATTAGTTGTTGCATATATTTTCATTTATGCAATAAATAAAGGATTCAAATTTAACATCTTAATCTTTTATCTTCACAGATATATCAGGTAAATTAATTGTTTTTAGCTGTAATATCTACCTAATTAATAATAATAATATTCATTTTGTATAATTTATGTAAGCAAGTAGAACAATCAAGTATGGTCATCTCTCTAACACTTCGTATGATATGAAAGCTTTTATTTTAACAAGAAGTTAAATACACGCAAAGACAATAAAGTTGGTCGTCATATTTATTTTAATAGTATTATTTATATTAACTCCAGTATAATTATGCTGTGTTAATACTTCTGCATATGACTATTATTATACAATTTAAATCTGGCCCATTTTGGAAATAATATTTCCTATTTCTAAATAGGAAATACAAAAACAAAATTAAAAAATATTAATAGTTCAATAATAATAAAAAACTATTGTATTTATACACTTACAGTGCATAGAACGATCATGGTATTTATCTGTCGACACTCAATTGTACCTTATTGCTCTACTGATTTTGTTTCCATTAATGAAATGGCCAAATATAGGAATTATTATTACTTCTGTTCTTGCGGTTGCATCTATGCTAATAAGCTTCGTTATAGGTTATATTTATAAACTGCGAGGATTTGTATTCGCAAATTTGTAAGTTTTATACAATTGACGCTTTTAATTTAATAAATAAATATTTAAAATCTACTTTACTAAGTACTAATTATTTATAATAAATACATTTCTATTCTAGGACTACTTCAGATTACGTTAGACAATATTATATAGCTACTTATACAAGGCCTACTCCCTGGTTTTTTAGCTTTTGGTCTTATTTTTGTGGATTATAGCATTAAGTATTCTTGCAAGTTGTGTATTTACTGGACACAATATTCTAAGAGACCTCTACGACAGAATATAAATTCTTTTTATATTGCACTTTTGAGACCCGGATGGGCTATTGGAGTGTCTATGGTAATTTTATTGTGCGTATTGGGATATAGAGGTAATAAAAAATATAAGTTTGATACAATGAAACTATTATTAAAATGATTCTTTAAAATTTACAGCTCTGGTCAATTCTTTTCTATCTGCAACAATTTTGGAAGTTCTTTCAAAGTTAACGTATACTATGTACTTGACTCACATGGCAGTACAAGCTGTCTTAGTTGCACAAAATCGAGTTGTGCCTTACGAAGGAGATTTAAATGAGGTAATAAAATTTAAATATTATTGCAGCACAAAGGTTTGTTTTTCAAAAACGCTTAAAAATATTTGATTTTATATCATTTAATCGTAACTATATTTAGTTATATATTTTTGTTGAAGTTATTGTGGTTCAAGCATTTTAACAAAAATAATTGTTTTACTTTAATGTCTAGAGGTAATAGTTACTTAACATGTTTTACTTCTTTTAATTATTTTTTACATTATAATATTTTTATAAATTTTAGCTGCGTGGATAATTGGGGCGATGATGTTTTTACTGTAGCTACGTCTTTAACATTTACACTTGCATTTGGATCTCCTATAATTACATTAGAAAAATTTATATTTGATAGGTATTTATATTTTTGACATTCATATAAAATGTACAACAAAAAATAATTTTAAATTTATTATATTTATAGGTGGCACTAATACTACAGAAAAAATGAGTATACAAACTGAACATTGGATATTTATGTAATATATTACTCTTATATATTATTATTATTATTATGTGTTACTATTGATATAATATAACTTTTATTGTTGTACAAGTAATTAAGAAAATTATTATTAATTAAACAGTTTATGAGCCTATGTTATAATTTTGCTACAATTTTTTTCTACTTCTGTTATTGTAAAATCTTCTTGATTATCTTTCGGTGACTTGCGTATTCTAACTTTGCTTTTTTTATCTTCTTCAGAAATTCATTTAGCATACTAAATGTTGTGGGCAGAAAATGTATTATATAACTTGATCAAATTTTTCTCTGCTTTATGGTATTAAGCTTATTGTAATAAGTGTGTAACAAGTAAGTATGATAAATGTTGAAAAAACAAAATTCATGACCAATCTTGTATTAAGTGGAAATTTGAAGATCGCAGACCAAAAAATAGAACAAGTAGAAGCTTATAAATATCTAGGTCACGAAATAAGAATAGGAAGAGATAACCAAACTTGTGAAATACAACGTAGAATAGGTCTTTCATGGGCAGCTTTTGGAATATTGCGGCATATACTGAAGAGCCAAATACCAATCTGCCTTAAACAAAAAGTATACAACCAGTGCATTCTGACGGTGAACACTTACGATGTGGAAACTTTGACAATGACTCAGAAATCGGTAAAAAAACTAAGAGTGACTCAACGAGTCATAGAACGGGCAATGCTTGGAGTATCTCTCAGAGATAGAATCACCAACGAAAAAATAAGGCAAAAGACAAAAGTGCAAGATGTCATCGAGAGAGTGGCGTGGTTAAAATGGAATTGGGCTAGACACGTTGCAAGAGTGAAAGATGAGCGCTGGACTAGACGCATACTCCAGTGGAGGCCTACAGATACAAAAAGAAGCCGTGGAAAACCGCCTACTAGATGGACGGATAACCTCAGGAGAAATTCCGGAAATTGGATGCAAGAGGCCCAGGATAGAAGAAATTAGAGAACAAAAGGGGAGGCCTATGTCCAGCAGTGGACGCAACTGGCTGGTTGATGATGACGATGATGATGATGTTTTTTTTTTCGTTTACGAATAAAATCTTCATGCTTTCTGTCTGGATATGTGATCTGGTATCTTGCCATTAACGAAATTAAGAATTATTTCACGATTCATACATTGATTAATAAATTAAATATGCTGAAGTTCTCTGATTTACAATATTGAAATTTTTTTCGAGTAAAAACAATACATAAAAATAATAAAAGACGAAATTAAAATTAATATCTAAAATTTTTCTCGGCTTGGTACTTTTTCGGAATATTGAATAAAAAATTTACAATGCGACACGTTTCGTTTTGCTTAGAGACATTCTCAGGCATTACTTACAAAAGAATCAGATAATGCAGTCACATTACAAGACAAACATATTTCATATCTAGTGGCATGCAACCATCAGTTTTGTTAATTGGTGGTACAAAATCAAAATGTAATATACTTAGTCATGTAAACACCACTACATCAGTCAATAATTTAATACACATTGAATGTATGATATAGTATCAATTATATCTAAATTTGATGAGATAAGGTATTTATAAAATACACACTAGTATTAAAAATCTAGTTATTTTTAACTAGTACCTATTGAATTAAATAGTATTGGTTATTTAAAACCAAATACAGAAAACAACCCGGAAAATTTAATTATTCTCAATATCAACGTCAACAGAAGATCTAAAAATTTATAATATCCTTTATCTAATAGTTGTCTTAACCATTTTTTTGTTTAGAATTTCTAGAGCTTTGCACAATGTTAGTTTGATATCCTTATAGCATTTATGTATTACCGATTAATTGCAAATTTTTGAAAAAATCAAGTTGGATATCAATAGCATAGAAGTCATCAATGTCATATAAATTTCCTAATGCAAAAAGTAGATAAATATAACTTTTACTTATTAAGATAACTAAAATTCGTGACAGCAGTCAGATTAGATAACTTAACAGAATTATTTAAAAATAATAATTGAGAACCATTAATAATGGCAACTAATTTATCAATTATTAAAATTATATTTGAGTAGTATATCTTAATACAAAGGTAACACTTACACGTTGAATATTTCTATTGATGATTTTTAAAATGTAATAAACACAATTTCTAGTATTACCGATTATGCAATTTATACATTTTTGTTAAGAGCAATATTGGGAAAATTAGTAGGAACAGCCATAATTTTAATTGATTCCAGTAGCGAACTCTATAGTTGGATGGATTTAAAAACCGCGTTATAATTAAGTTTTTGAGATCAAAGAAATATCGATTGTTTAGTTCAGGACCTAATTAATATAAAACAAACAAATACAAATTTTCATATAATTTTAGACGGACTATCTAATTCAATAAAATTTAAATATAGCATTAATGTCACTCGAGAAGAAACTATTCAATTAAAAAATTATAATAACCTTGATTTCAAAATATTTATGAAAGAATTAACGTAACAAATCCAAACGAATGATTAATTATGAAATCCCGATTGTTTAATAAAATCAATGAAATTTTAGTAAAATATAGAAAAAAAAAACAATTTTCTTTATTCATCTAATTAAAATAATATTCTAAATTCGAATGTTATGTTTAGACCAGAGTAAAAATTAACACCGTCAAAATCAAATAATAATATTAAATCAAATCTGAACTTTAATTATAACTTCAACACTTCAAAACGTTAAAAGTTTTGAAAAATTTTGCAAAATAGTCAATATTTTTAATAAACCTTCAACTTTTCAAAATACTTCAAATTTTAACTGACCTATACATTTAAAATAACGCAAATTTGTATAAAACCTTACCATATCAAAATGACATAAAATTTCAAGAAATCCCCTTTATTTTATAACACCAATGTTAATTAAACTTCTCAAAATCAACTTAGACCTTTTCATAATAAACAATTTTGTTTATTTCAAATAAACAATAAAAAAACTATTAATTTATTATATTTAACAGGTGAAGACTTAGAATATTTGAACAAATATAATAACTTAATGTATTTTTTTATTGTTTTGCTATTATTCTATATTCTAAATTTTTCTACGTATATTCGTTACTTTACGGTTGAAATTTATAATTTTAACGTTTTTGTTTAGTTTATGTTTAATTTAAATTCTAAAATACGTACTAATCGTCACAAATATACTTTAAATTTATTTTTAAGTTCATTTCTATTATATTACAAAAAAAATATTTCTCTCGTATTTAAAATTTTTTTTATGCTACATTTTTATATTATATTTTACATAATATATTTTGAATTAGAATAGTTTAAGTTTACTTTTCTGAAAGGTGTATACAGAAGCTGGTAATCGAAATTTTCCTTAATAATAGCGATTTTTTTATTTTGTATAAACTCACAAAAAAATATAGAAGTGTTAAAGTTGTAATTAATATTTTAAACTAAATTTATCTCACCAAATTCCACTTAACTGTTTTAATCAATTTTTAATCTTTCTATTAATAATATTTTATGATAATTAAATAAATACCTGCGTACTTCATAGAATTTATATTCCAGTTTACTATTAAGTGTGATTGAAAAATGTTCTGGGTGAATTTATTTATTTTGCTTAATATAGTGACTTTTTCAAGTCAGTATAATTTAACAGTGGATTTCGAAAAAATTACAGTTCCAGAATTATATGCTCAACATGTTAAAGAATATGTTTCAACACCCGGAAATACAGATGCAATTTGTGCAGAACATGTTTTACATTACTTGAATGAGTTAGTGTTTGGTGATGAATGGTGGGCCAAGAAAAGTAAGTTGTAGACCATATTATTCTAATACTTTAGAATAAAATTATAATTAGTATAAAATTAGTAAATATAAAAAGAACGAGTTTTGATTATTTTATTATGTATCTACTGATCTTTCTGTACATCAGGATCGTAAACAACAAAGCTAAATTAACTAGAATAATTTTAATATAATTTCCTATTGACGGATCTAATATTTCGTATTAAGTTTTTTTCAGTTTTAAAGTGCAAAGCGCTGTTATTCATGAGGTGAACTTACCTTATCCGATAACTTCAGTAAGATAAAGTCTAAAGTAGTCAATATGTTGTCAATATTTTTATTTGCATGTTCTACGTTGTTTGACTAGATTAGAAAAATGAATCAAAACTAAGTTACACTTTTAAGTGTTTATGCTGTGGGGAAATCGAGAAATTATCACAACAATAGTTATTTTTACCACATAAATATGAATCATTGCAATCACTGCAAAAAATATAAGTAAAAATATCTTATTATGGAGTCAGTCAGCTGACCTATACTACACAGCGAGAACTTTTTTATTTTAAAAGTCTTTACACTTATCACATTCAATTACTTGGACTTACATTGTCAGATGAAGAAATAGGGAACATCAGAAAACAAAGAAAGTTTTTTAATTTTTTTAATAATCTGATGGGAAACCTCAATCTGGTTCTCATCTAAATTTTTAGTAGTACGACTAAAATGATAGGAACAACTTTTAAAGCTTCCAACATAATGTTTTGATGTAAAAAACTCGATCAAATATTTTTTTGTGATTATCAAGCTTACTTTATTTTTGTGTAATTGGGTATTTCACGTTTTTTTGCATTATTATTTAAAACAGTTTCCAATGCAGTCTTGTTTTATATACCATAAAGAACTACAAGTGCTATAACATCATCACTACAAAATCAATGTTAAATAGTTTGATTGTACTTTGATTTAATTATTTTTAGTGTTTGATGCGGGTACAAAAATTCCATCAGGTATTTTAAATTTAAAAATGGCCGATTATGGTTCTTTTGATGAATGCTTAGCAGTCAAAACAAAAATTAAAGATTTACCGGTATATGGAAAATATTGTTTAGGATCAATACCATTTAACTTGGAAAAAATAAATGAATTACTAAAGGTATGTGTACAAATGTTTATTGGAAATTAGCACTGAAGTTAAAATAATCGGCAGTAATATAATTATTTAACTTTTTTATAACTGTAATCTATAGTCTATATAATCTATAGATAATAATTAGTTGTGATTTATAGTTAGTTGATAATATCTTTCAATAAAAAATTGATTGTATTTGGTTGTTCTAAGCTGTTTTCATCTTTAATTTTAAAAGTAGGAACCAAAGTGCTTCTTTTGTGGACTACTTTGCATACGATACCAAATATTTAAACTTTAGACATTGACACAAATGAGCAAACATCATCTTTTTAACTATTATAGACAAAGTTATTTTTTAGTACAACTCTTATTTACAACCAAGGACTGTAAATTTAGATGGCGAACTGGGATTCTCCTTTGCCACCTGTCTGCCAGATTCTTGTACGACTCAAGATATACAGAAAATTTATAATAACTCGAAATTAAATATTAAAATAAAATTTTTTGACCAGTTTTGTCACACAAAATCGGATGTGCCCGAGTTCGGATATGGCGCTATTATCTACGTGTAAGCACATTTATTGATTTTAAGAGTAAGTTTATCAATGTAAAAACATTAAATACGGTATTTTGAAATTTAAAGTGAATCTCAAATAATTTGAGCAAATGGTTGACTATGTAAATTAGGTTTGACACGGCTTTGAGGTAAAGGTATATTATTTAACAAAATATGTAAAAATCTTGAAATATTGAGAAAGAATCAGTATATGCAGTAATTAATTCAGGAGAGGTTTATTATATTATATTAATATTCCTAGGCGAGTGGAGTACTAATATAATTTTTCTATACACATAGAATTAACCATTACGATTAGTCTCTTTGCATATTAAGGCAATATTCTAGTCTAGAAGCCCAAATTTCAGACATTTTTTGACGGTCGATAAAAGAAAAGCAATTAATATTTTGACTATACATTTTTTTGTCATCGATTTATATATATTTTAAGAATTCCCAAAAAAATTTTCAATAAAAAATAAATAAATTTCACAAAGTTACACGCTGTTGAAGGAGAGAGGAAAAAAAAGAGCGTGTTCATGGTTGACACGATTCCAACCCTTCTAATCGTCTGAAAAAAAAAAGATAGATTCTTAATCAGTACAAATGTCATTTTGGTTGGAACCAGGAAAAATGAAAAAAACAAATTTTTTCGCAAAAAGGGGCTACTCAGAAAAAAAGTTATTTTTTTCAATTATTTTTTAACTTTCTGAATTTTAAAAAAATAGTAAACATTGAAAATTATGATTTTTTGTTGGTTTCTACCATAAAGGGTAGGTATATAAAAAAAATTCATGCCAAATTTCAAGAAAACATACAATAAAAAATTTAGTATGTATGAACTATGACTTCAGGGGACTATCACTTAACCCTCACCACGATTTTCAAAATTTCAACTGCACCATAGGAAAGAGGACACTTTTCTAAGCATATTAAAACAAAAATTTTGGAGGATTATGCATTAGTTTTCGAAAAAATCGATTTTAGAAAATGTAAAATTTACATGTATTTTAGATACACCTTTTAACACGGTTGTATGATTAACCGTTCAATTAGAACTTAAAGGTGTCGAGAAGTCGTTGAAGCACTTTATTTGAAAACAATTACAAAAAAATCTTCTTTAAGATTTCGATATGTTTTATAATAAACAAGTATCAGACCCGCAAACACGGAAATAATTAAAACGTGACGTCATGCGTGCTCCGCGACCGCTGTAATATCACTTAGGGTGGGTTGTACAAATGCGAGTTCAGCCGCAGTTCAAATAAACTACAGCTCAACTGAACTTGAGATTAACTTTCTCCGCTGTTGTACAAAATATATTTTTAACGCGTTCAACTAAACCTGAGAAACGATGTTTTTACAACGCTAATAATTGACGCGCATGCATTTTAGGAGACTCTCAAATGACATTTCACCATTTGACAGACCGAACAACGCAAGTTTTACTTTTCTAAAGTGCGTTTGTTTATTGTGACGATTGTCACGTGTTTGTACTTTATTTTTAAAGTGTAATATTTTGAAATCTGCAATTAGCATCACAAATTGCTTGAACATTTACAGAAAAGAAATGTTTTCTATTTCTATAAATTTCCGGTTCTTCTCCTCCAGGAGAAGAAATTTTAACATGGGAGCAGTCCACTGCTCCAATGCATTTTGGGAATCTAGCAATTCGATAAAATTCTTCACTATTTGTTATCATTTCTTCCTCAGTTACCGGCATTTTTACAAAAGTAGGACGCAGGCGAGCAATTGCATCGCTAACTTTGTAAACAATTCTGCAAGCTGTTGATTTGTGTATGCCCACAAAATCACCCACTACTTGCAGAAAGGACCCTGTCGCATAATATCTTAAAGTAATGAAAAGCATTATTTCTGGCGTAACAGCATTATTTTTGGTGGTGGGATGTGCTATTTGTTGAGATATTTTTTCTAGTACAAAACGCACACCATTTTTCGACAAACGAAATCTTGCAATAAATTCCTTGTCGTTCCACTTTTCAAAATGATCCTCGCGAATCCGAAATACTTTACGCACTCGTTGACGCTCTATAACACCCGCCAATTCTAACATAACTTCATCATCTGAATCCATTTTATATTAAATTAATTTTAATATTAAATTTAATTTTTAATTATTAAATTAAATTTCAAAGAAAACCAACAACAAAAATAACAAATAGACCCAAAAGTAGGGTTAAACTTAAGTTTAAACTACCGAATTGGTGGGATTAAGTTCAAGTGGTCTTGAACTGAAGTTCAGTGCTAAACCGGCATTGTACAATCCATTTTTTTTCTGAACTGCAGTTCATCTTAAGTTCAAGCCGGTTCAAGTTAATCTCAAGTTTAAACTTATAATGTACAACTGGCCCTTTATACGTATTAGAATTTGAGTGCAGCGGATACATTTCGCATAGTTTTTATAACATAAAATTAAGAAAAATGCTCTAATGTTGTGTATACGACTGTAAAAATAATGAAAGAAACTCTAAACAGAGTTTTTTTTCATTTGTTGAATGCGTTAGTAGTTATTTTTCACTACGATTCATATTAAAAAGAAAGAATGGGTGGTTTCAGCTAGAAATTTTTTGTATTATAGCTTAAAAAGAAAGTTTTATTTTAATAAAAATAGTTGACCTGTTTCTTTAAATAGATACATGATGATTTTACCCATTTAATATATAATTAATAGTTAATACTCGCTCTTTACTATACGAAACTAATACCCAACGCAGTATCCGCTCGCACCTATTATGTCATTGCGACTGCAGTTCAACTACTTCACGACACCTTTAAGATTTTATGTCAACCGATTCGAAAAAAGTAGCTTCGAGAAAAACACGATTAAAAATTTAAGTTAAGTTTCAGGCAGTCTAACTGATAGAACAATACATATTACTTACAGTTCTTCAATCAACGATTCCGGCTCCATATAAAACAGCCCTTCTTCTACCTCAAATTGAATAATTAAATAAGTAAATTTAAAAAAACACAGAAAAACAATAAAGAGTATTCTTTAATACTTTTCTTAGATTTTGTTCCATCTAAACCGGTCGAGTTGCCACGACACTAAAATGGCAATAATTTTTAAAATAATTCGTATTTCAAAAAATCCTTTTAAGAAGATATTCTTGAATATATAACTATCGAAATATAAAAACAAAAATTTTCGATTTTTTCAACTTTCTGGACTAGAATACTGCCTTAAATAGCACAAATTTTAAAATATTAATGTGACAGTTTAAAATAATTTTGACATAATATGTAGGTAGATACTTATTACGATTAATTAACCAAATAATCTTTTTACGCCACCAAATAGAAGTAAAAAAGGTTTATTCACAAATGTATGTTTTATGTAGTGTACTAATTGTTTTATTACGTTGATAAACTGAACATAGTTTAATGTTATTTTTATAAAAACAATAAATTAATATATATTTTTACTTTCTATACTATAGTCGGATTTTTTTTAACTCGCGTATGACTAATCTCCAAGTGCAGTGAGATATTAGAAAAGAGACAGAAAAAAAATACGTCGCCGTATCTTTGTACTGAAAATGAATTAAACGTACATCGATTTTAACTATAGCTGTATTCTTTTTACCTATTTATTTCCATCTCAGTTGCACAACTGAGATGAAGTGAGCTGAGACAAACTGAGTCAAAGTGAGAAAAAGATAAGAAAAAAGAACAAAAATTTACTACTAACTGATTTTTGAATTTAATTATTTTGAAGTTTGGTAGTACTAATCAAATTGCTTTTTGTATTATTGTATAATGTCAACATAAACTTCAAAAAGACGAATTAAAAATTTAAGGTGCAGTAGATATTAAAAAAATTGCAATAAGTGACAAGTTTAATTCAAATCAACCAATCCGGGCCATTTCACAATTTGTCTCAGTTGTAACACTTCAAAACAGCAAAATCAGTTTGGGTATGGAAGGGGATAATTTTGTCACGTAAAACTCAGTTCGGCACGGCACAGTAATTATGTCAAAAGGGTAAAAAAACAACCTTTCAACTGAGTAACCGAGTATCTCAGTACAATCTCACTTAAAATAGGTAAAAAGAATACAGCTATTATACAGTAATACAAAAAACAATTTGGTTAGTACTATCAAACGTCAAAATAATTAAATTCAAAATTCACTTAGTAGTAAATTTTCGTTGTTCTTTTTACATTATCTTTTTCTCACTTTGACTCAGTTCGTCTCAGCTCACTTCATCTCAGTTGTACAACTGAGATAGAAATAAAATAGGTAAAAAGAATACAACTTATTTTAACTGTCAACTCGTTTGATTTTTGACATATAATCTCGTCAATGATTATGACATCTGACATCTCGTTTGATATAAAGAACCCTAAGACCTACGTTTTGTAAATTTTGATTCATACAATTTTTTTAATGAGTCATACGCGAGTTAAAAAAAATTTGACTATAAATAATATTTATCAGTCTGTTACTAAGGTTAACAGACCGATATTGCTCTGTTAACTTATTAGACGACTTGACAGGCTGTTAACTGCTAACAGTCATTGGTGAATACAAAAATATCATATTAACAAACTGTTATTGACTTGACTCTCTGTTAGCAACTTAACAGAGCTTGGTGAATACGGCTATAAGAGAGATATTTAAAGTCGTAATTATAGTATTAGTAATTTTGATTTTTCTCAAATTACTAAAATTGATTTAATTCGATTTTATTGGTTATGGATTTAAAAATTTCTAATTTATAAAAAACTATTATTATATGATCTAGGTCTGAGATTTATATGGAATTGCATGTTTTTTTTTTGAAGCGATGTTCAAAGATATTGCTTTGATATCTAACCGATTTGTACAAAAAGGAGTCTAAATTCCGAATTTTATAATGCATATAAATGCATATACAGTCGAGTCGCGAAATAGTGAATACCGTATATAGTGAACTACCGGAAATAGTGAACACAAAAATTTTAACATTAAGTGTATATGGGACTCCTATATAACAAACAGCGGTAACCCCGACACAGTGAACTGCGTACTAAATCGTGCAGTTTGAATATCATCATTTATAGGTACTTCCCCCCAAGACTGAGAATTTACATTAGGTATCATATTTACACTTCATTTTACTCGTAAAGTTAGTATAGAACGCAATTTTTATATGTTAAAAAATTTTATGTTTTATATTTTTATATAATAATTATATTAGGTGGACATTTTGGTAACGATGAAGAAAATATATTTTGAGAACGCGCTTATTACTTAAAGATGAATCCTGTATTGCAAGAAAAAGTGTTGGAACAAGAATATCGAATATTATACAGGAAACGAAATTCAGATCGATTCTGATCCAGAAAAGGAAGATGAGAATAAGATGGTTTCTTATACCTAGTCTACATTGGCATAGTAAATGGGTTAGTTCCTTGTACCTGTAACTTGCAAGACTGCTACTAATGCAATGTAAACCGATTTGTAATTTTTGCCACTTATTGAACTGAAAGTTTAGTCCTCCAATAAGAACTCCTCAAAGCAGTAGGGCCAGATGGCCAGAAATTTTCGAGAAAATCGACTTTAAAATATTGTCGAAAGAGTTTGAATTAGCAAATAGTTTCGTAGCACAGGTACTAACGAGTTGGACTAGGAATCAGTGGGTCTACGGTTTTATTCCCACTTTTGCTAGTTTTTTTTTTAATTTTTTTTCTCTAGTGCGTATTATTTTCTTTAAGTAAATGCTCGTAGTACACAAGAGCATCTTTCATGCCTAATTTAGCGATTTCACTGCACAGACTATCTTCGACGGTGTCTTCAGCCCTCAGACATGATAACTTTTCAGTAACTACTCTAGATAAAAACTAAACTGTTGAAAATGTATTTTAAGATAAAAATATGTAGTTTTAGGATATTATGTTGGTTTATTAACTTTTTATTTCTTATTAAAATCTAGTCAGTTGGATGGCTTTATTAGCCACATCATGTTTGCTATATCTACCAATCGTAAAATAGATAAATTAAATCAGATGATAAATTATAAACAAATATTAGGTAAATTATTTCCACCAGATGATATGTGCGATGACATATGAAACTAGTCCTGCTGAATAATAATAATTAAAACATTCGATTTTATTATATTTGTGAAAAAAAATTGAAAGTATTTAATAAATTAAATGCTGACACATTTTAGTCTACAAGCATAAATTTAATCAATTTTACAATAATTAAATGACGTGAATACGCACTAAAGAAACCGTAGACCCACTATGGTTCCTAGTCCAACTCGTTCGTACCTGTGCTACGAAACTATTTGCTGTTTGTTTCACATCTTGTCTTCAAACTCCCTCGACAATATTTCAAAGTCGATTTTCTCGAAAAATTTTTTTCTCGACAATAATTTAAGGGTCGACTACCTGCAACAGTTAGTGTAATGAATGTCTCGCCCTTTAAAGTATGTCATAAAGGGATGATGAGGTTCTACTAAATTTTAACGAAACAAATATTCATTAATAAACTATATACAACATAATTTTTACTTAAAATAATTTTTTTAATTGAAATTTCTGTCATTATTGATTTGCAAAAATATACCTGAAAAACGTACTATTTATTAAAGGGTTCAATTTAGGGGATAAAAATATATTATAATTATCGAATTTGTAATTTTTATGTATATTATAGTTAGTCAATTAAAAAATATAAGTATTAGTTATATGTTAATACAACATCTCTAAAAAAAATACTAATAACTTAAATTTTTATGACCGTGCGTTTCATATTGCCGCTACTGTATATCCCCTAAATTTAAGCTCATATGTGCTGCATATATGAAGTTTTTGAGTGCATATAATTCTCAGCCCTAATCATCATCATACAGAGCCTATTTTGTGTAAACTGATTATAAATCACTTGTATGAATAACCTATAATTTTATTTTCTACTTGAACGACTAATAAACTTTGTTTGATCCCTTGTCATATATATAATATAATATACATAATTATATGTATGTAAATTTTAATATGTTTAACACTATTTTTATATCATTATTTTAGATGCTTTCTTGGAGTAATTTTACTTATTATGATACTTTCAACAGCGTACGATGTTTTCTTATGTTACCACGAAAAAAGTGAATATAAACATACAAATGCTTTATTATTATAATACAATTTTGAATTTTAGAACCTAAGTACATTTTGCTAGTTGCATTTTCTATTTATACTAATGGTAAAAGCTTAATGAAAGTTAGTACTAACAAATCAAATCAAATATCTTGTTTAAATGGAATTCGTGTAATTAGTATGATGTGGATTATATTAGGTCATCGATATAGAGGAATAGCAATACATCCAGTACAAAACGGTTTTGAACTGCTCCAAGTATACTATTAATGCAATGACAAGCAGTGTATTACAAATATATTAAAAAAATTTTTAGTGGAAGAACAAAGTAGGTAACATGTACATATTGGGTGCAAATGTAGCAGTCGATACTTTCTTATTATTAAGCGGATTACTTGTTGCATATGTATTTATGTCTGCCATGGCCAAAGGAGCTAAATTTAATATTTTAATTTTCTACCTTCACAGATATATCAGGTAAATCAAATTAATAATTTTGCAATATTTTGGCAGTTAAGTGAATTTTTAATCTGGTTTTCATTGTTTCAGATTAACGCCGGTATATGGTGTACTGGTTCTTTTGCATGTTACAGTTTTAATACATCTCGGATCTGGACCATTTTGGAAACGTGATATGTCAATTTTAGTAGATGGGTGTAAAAATAATTGGTGGGCTGGTTTGCTTTATATACAAAACCATGTCAATAGTAAAGGAATTGCAAGTATTATTATTAAAATTGTCTCTTTAATATAAAAATTTTTATACTCAATTTTTTACTTTGTCTTATACTTGTATAATTACAGTGCATAGAACAAACATGGTACTTATCTGTTGACACCCAATTGTATCTTATTGCTCCATTAATTTTATTTCCGTTAATGAAATGGCCACCTATTGGAATTATTATTACCTCTGGTCTTGGAGTTGCATCTGTAATAACTAGCTTCATTATTGCTTATGTTTATAAACTAAAAGGAATTGCTACTGAAAATAAGTAATTTAGACAAACATAATATAATTCAAATAAACACAAAGTTGTTTTTTTGTAGAACCCAGGATTACACAAAGCAATATTATTTGCCTACATATACAAGAGCCGCTCCTTGGCTAATAGGAATTTTATTGGGATACTACATTTATAAAATTAAGAAAAATAATCAAAAAATACATCTTAACAAGGTATATCTTTTAATATAACAAGTATGCAATGCGACACATTTCACATGAGTATGTAAATTAATGCACTAGATCTAGCTAGTGCAGAAATCATACCAATTCAAAAAAGACACTTTCCAACAATTTACTCATATACACTACTTTTCCTTCCTATAATAAGATGGTGAGTTATAATAACGCATAGTTATCTTAACACACAGGTGGACAAAATTAACAAAATATTTATAAATATTTTATGCAATTTTTTGTTTTAGCTTCTAGTTTTATTGTTGTGGATTACATCATTAGGTATTCTTGTTAGTTGTATATTTCCTGAAAACAATACCTTAAATGTTCCTTACGATAGAATTGCTAATTCTTTTTTTATTGCATTATTAAGACCTGGATGGGCAATTGGAGTTTCTATGGTAATTTTATTATGTGAACTAGGCTACGGAGGTAATTTAATTTTTAAGACTCCTAGATTAGGCTAGAACGCCATTTACTTATAAAGTTTATTTAACAATCGAATTAAAATTTTTGTAGGCCCTATTAATTGGTTTCTTTCTATACCAATTTTTGAAGTTCTTTCAAAGCTAACGTACACTATGTACTTAACACATATGGGAATTCAATTTATAATGGTGTCTCAAAATCGAGAAGTACAATATGCCGGAGATTTAGAAACGGTATTATACTATTACGTTTTTGTTTTAAATTCTGTGCTGTTTAACAATGTTTTTTGTTAAAAAACTTTGCTTTTTATCATTCAACATACAAAGTTAAAAATTTACATTTTTGTGAAAAGTAAAGTAGGAAGATATTATGTTATAGATATTTCTTAAATACTTATTATTTATGTTTAAACAAAAATACCACATTTTGTTTAAAGTAAAATTAATTTCTTGTGACACATTTGTAATTGTCAGAATTGCCCCCCTCGATTTTCAAACCTTACAAATTACTTCTGAAAGCAATTCTTGTATTGCTAATAGAACAATATATTACTTTTCACCTTTAAAACTCCATTATTATCTTTGAAAATTGAAACTATTTTGATTACATATTTTTAAATCATAAATTCTCATAAAAATAATTACGCTTCTTGTCACGGAACTTTGATATTACATCATTGTTTCTAATTCGTAAATATATTGTTGTGGGATTTTGTATGAATTTTACCTACCCGGCACAATCTTTGTTTTACCCAGCTAGCTTTTACAGCGGAGAACAAAATAAGACGCTCAGTAGTCGGTTCCTGTTTATTTCTGTGTTTGCCTTCTTTTAAATCGATAAATAATAATGCTTTTATCTTTAATAACGAAAATTCTTCAAAAATAAATTAATAACTCGTAAATTATATCCAATGTGCAACTTTACTGGGCTCACACTTTCAAACTTTGTGCCTATCCACAACGTCGGCTTATCTAGCATGTGGCAACACGCTCGTACAAATGCAAATTTATTCCTCGAATTTTAAACTAATTTTAATTTTTAATAATTTCGCAATGCAAATTCAAATTTTATAATTTGATTTCTTCCTTTCCCAATTAACCAAACCAATCAAATTTACTACCGTTCGGTAGCCGCTCATAAAAATTATCCAAATTATCAAATTTCAAAATAACACTTCCAAAAAAGGCGCAATAAATGCATTCGCATACAATCACTTTATTCAATCAATTAAAATCAAAATATTACTCACAACTATAATTCACAAATTTAAACTGATATCAAAACTCAAAAACTGCCCCGAGCAAACTTGACACAAGATGCTCGAGGTGGCCGCTTTTCGGCGACTGGCACATATCCTCGTCGGTTCGTCCCCACCTGTCTAACTTCCACAGTCTTACAACTTAATATTATTTAAAAACAAAATTTTCATTAAAATGTGTACAGGGTAGGTCGCAATCATTTTGAAACACCACAATATGTACATATAACCGCCTTTTTGTAACTAATAGGTTGGAAATATAGAACAAAAAAATGTAAAATTAAATTATATATCTATATGTTATAAAACCAGTATATAAAAAATACATATAACTACATAGTTGACGTAACACCGAAGTTCCGTGGCAAAGAGTGTAAATTACATAATTTAATTGTTCTTCATGTGCCATATTCGGTTCCCCGCACGTTGACAACCTCTCTCCTATGTTTGTGTTGTGCGTTTAAAGTATTATCACATACATAGGGGACCCACTGCTTAACGGAGGCTCTGAACTGCGAGAAGTGTATACACTGCATCTCCAGAGAGAGTGTACCAGGCAGATATCTCGGTGGTTTGCTATTGCCTTCCGAGGGGAGACGGTTTAGCTGACGACCGTCTCATAGTTAACATAATTACTAATTACTATAGTTGAGCTAAATTTTGGTTATTGTAGTTGCATGGATATTGGGGTGACTATATATTTACTGCAGCAGTATCTTTGATGTTTACACTTGCATTTGAATCTCCAATAATCTCTCTAGAAAAAGTTATTTTAGGTATTTATTCTGTACTTTTAGATCGTAAAACAATTTTATTTAAAATATAATTATTTTTACAGGTAGCACAAACAAAAGAACAAATAAGAGTTTAGAAAGTAACACCAATAAGGAAAACTAGAATCATTAAGATTAAAAAAATATTTAATAAAATAAAATATCTGTTAAGTTTGTACTATATTTTCTTGATATTAAAAATAAATAACCAAACTAAAACTTTAATATAAAGTTAATTAAAAATTAATATTAAAAATAAAAATTAAAATCCAAACAGAAAAACTTCTAGATTTAATATAAAAATCAGAAAAGATAAAAGAAGTTTACAAGAAAAAAATAAATATTAGAAAAGTTTAAATCATGTATAAAATATCAAAATATATTGAAAGTTTCGATTTTGTTTATTTACTTTTATCTGATACATTTTTAAATCTAACATAATATGTACAAAGAAGGGAAAATTACTTATAAAATGTAATTATTTGCACTCCTGTACGTCGTCAACTCATTAACATAGTTTGGATCTCTTGGTAAATTCTGATTTTGGAGCTTGGTGGTTCTAGTATACATTTATATATTTTGATATTTATGATACAGATATAATATGTAATATCGATTACATGCATTGATTTGTATAAATCTACAAAACATTAAATAAATAGATATTAATATTTTAATTAAAAAAATAATTTATAAATTTATAACGGAAGATTATGATAGATTGGAGACCAGGGACCAAATGTTGAATAAGATATTTATGCATAACTTTGCAAAATGTACATACTAATTATAATTACCTACTGATTAAATTTATAGATTAAATTTTCAGGAGTTATTGATTAATTATATTTGGAATAGGTACAAAAATTGGACATATTTTAGGTAGAGGCATAATAAGATACAATTTAAATAAAAACTGTAAATTCTTAAGATACTAATTCTGTTAGATTAATATTGTAATTTAAACGGATAACTAAAACGTTATTTTTTTTGTTAATACTGTAAGTGCATCTTATCAATTCAATTTTATCAAAAATTTTATGAAAATGATAATTCCGAAGTTGTACATCTCAACGAATAAATTAGGATAGAAAAAAGTGGAGAAAATAACTTTTGTAAGAAACATATTGATTATTATTATGTAAAATTATTAAGTATTAAAAGCAAAAATTTATGAGCTCTTCAGAGTAAGTTTGTACTTATTTTTTATCATAAAACTTGTAATATATCGCATATTATACAATTTTGTGTGACAGTTGTATTGCAAATGTGATTTTGATATTATAATAAAAAATTTTAAATTACATTTTTAGTGTTTAAATCGGGTACAACAATTCCGTCAGGACTTTTGAAAGAAAATGTGGGTGATTTCGATAATTTTGCTGAATGTGTACAAGCGAAAACAAACATTAATGGTTACGTAGTATATGAAAAGTATTACTAGGAGCAGTTTCCCTAGATGATGTAGTACAACTTTTATTATTTTTAAATTAAAAAAATTTTAATTCAATAAAAATAGTAAATATATAAAAAATCATAAAAAATCTAATGCTTGAGCTAGTTATATTCGACCATACTAGATTAGCTAATTATAATTAAACAGAACATAAGAATTATACATGTGGTATACTAACCTTTTACAAGAAATGCAAAATTATAGTTTTACAGCAAACAAGTAATATTAGCTAGTTTAGTATATCGACCTTTAGTGGGAAATGTTAAATTGCACTTTATAATATTAGTTTTGCAGAATTGTCTTTTAATAAAATATATAAATCTTGTAATTTCAAAAGTTAGTTTAGTTTCCAGCTATTCATAAACACCATTGTAATACTTACGTGTAATCTTTAAAATACATTTTTGAAGTTCGTATTATTTTTGTTTGTTTGAGTTGCGGAACTCATATTTAGTTTTCAATGAACTTAAAGCTTTTATAGATTATTAACCTTTTACTGTTTATTGTTCTAGATTAACTCTAGTATAATATGCTGTATCTTACATATTGCAATTACTTTATATCGAGGATTTAGTCTTACTAAAAATATAGTATTGCAGATTTATTGAAATCATTCAAAGCAAATTTACTGTAAGTACAAATTATCTCAATCCTTCATCAACTGTAAATGAAAGCTGCTTGTAACGACTTCTTAGTTTAAGTGGAAAAATAATTAACTTATGAGTTTAGTGCATTTTATAATCTTGATGCTTATCAATTGATACACAGATACACCTAGTAGTGGTGCTTGCAATTTTAATTCCTTTATGGAAATGACCTAACATGCAAACCAACATGCAAACTAGGTTTGATTACTAGTTTTCAGCTTGGTTACATATTGTCGTGTTTTGAAACGCTAAAAACGTTAATTTTATTTATTTGTAAAATTATTTTGAAGTTTTATTTTAATTATTGTTGACTGTAAATTTGTAAATACTCTGTATATTGGATTTTAAGTTTAAAGAGTGGGAGTGGCGTGAAGGAAGTCACTAAGGTCGTAGAAGTCAAAAAAGACAGACTTGTTTTGCGTTAGCTAAAGGTGGGATGAATGTTCATTCCCGTCTAAGTTTAAAATTTGATTTGTGATTGTTTTAAAAATAAAAAGTGATTTAAATAATTTTAATTAAAGTTGTTTTTGTTTTAATTAATTAATGCAAGTAATGATTGTTTGAAAATTAGAAGTCATTTGGATAATTGTGTAATAAAAATAATACAACGAATTTGTTAACGAGGCGCGAAGAACAGCTGCGAGACGCACACATGCGTTTGTAATACCATAAGATTGAAACCAAATTGAAACGTTAAGAAAATTATAAACCAAATACAAGAGTCTCATAGTTTTTTTTTTAATAATGGATGTATCCGAACAGGAGTAATTTATGGATTGAGCGAATTTAATAAAGTTGTATAGCTCGGGTCATCTCAATATATTGTCGTGTTCCAAATAATTCGGACCCACCCTATGCATTTTTGTAAATTTATTGTGTTAATTATTAAGTTGCAACATTGTGGAATTTGCTAGGTGGAGACCGATGACTTTGATACAAGGCCTTTTGCTAAAAATGGTCGACATGATGGACGTGTAAAATTCATGTCCGAATAATTTTTAATAAGTTTATAATTTTTGGAATACAAGTAAAAGTTTTGAAGATAAAGTGTTTTATTGAAATTATTATATTGGATTGAATTAAATTTTGAAGTAAGTTTGAAGGAGTTTGGAAAGTAAAATTTAGATTGAAGCAAATTACATAATTAAGGATAGAAAAATGGAATTGGATGGAATTTACAATAAATTATAATTGGAAAATTTAGTAAATGGTAAAAATTGTATATTTTTAAATTAAAAATTTATTGAAGGAACTGCAAACGTTAATGATAAGAGGACCGCGATATGGGTATCGTATAAATTTTAACGTGCCCATGTGAAAATTTTGTTACAAACCAAATCGAAATTTAATGAAATATTTGATTGAAGATTTAGAAAATAATTTAAAAAGAAAAACCGAGGGTTAATTTCATATCAATATAAATACGTGTATAGGCATATTTTCGCTAATACATAAGGAACTTCTTCTATGTATCACCAAAGAATCAATTAATATTGCACATTATGTGTTGCGTTAAGTTGCTATTTTAAGTTATTAGTCTGAAAAAATAAAAAATCTAAAAAATTAAAAAAAAGAAAAAAATGGATTTCGCGCATTCCCTAATTTTCCAGTCAATAGAAGGGGCATTCCGTGTCCCTCTCTAAACTTGGTAATTGCACTGTTAATTAATATAAATTATTATTAGGCGGGTTGTACTTAAATGTACTAAGCAATTTCCACTCTCTTGTTAAATTAGTAGGGGTGCACACATTATTTCAGATGAGACTCTTTTATTTTAATTTTGTTACCTTAACCCATCGGGATTACACATGCGATCAACATATGGTCGCCGGTCTAACAAATTTATTTGTGAATTTATTTCACGCAACGACCAAAATTATCACAAATTCTTAAAAAAACTTCAAATTCTTTAACAATTAGCACTTCACCAATTGAAATAAACAACTTTAATACAAATTAATTCACCTTTTTTAGTGAACCAACGCAACGCACACCACGTCTGCCATCTTTGGACTTTAACCTCCCACTCTTTAATACTTTCAGCACAGTTACCACAACATTATTTACACTTAAAATCTCATGTCAACGTACTTACAAATAAATAATTTACATTTACAAACAAAACTTTAAAATAATTTTTTTAAATATATAAATTGGTATTTTAGCGTTTCAAAATACGACAGAATATAAGTAATTTACAAAAAAGTTAGGGAGTGGACGATGTACCCTATCATAAGTTCAGTAGGTAGCTGAACTGAACTAAAATGCACGAAACAAGCATAATACTCTAGCAAAATAAAAACCAATTTATAAACAAAATTTACACGGAACCATGCAATTTCAGAAAACTACGCAAAATATATTTTATATTTTGCCCTTTACAATATTGAAAACAAAATTCACACACATACTTAAATAGACAGAACACGAAAAAGCAAAAAAAACTCATTGTTACAAATATTACACAAGAGATAATTATGGACTATTTAAAAAATAAACAACTTGAAGTTTGAAAAATTCTAATATAATGTAAAGTGCATAATTTAAATTTTATATTTTAAAAGGGACTTTCCTATGTGCTACGAAGCGTGTTAGACGTGTTTCAAAGTGCTCCGTTATCGTAAGATTAATACCTGGCCATATACAACTTGATAGAATTATTCTTTGAATATTCAATATATGGTAATTAAATTATAATCAGGACTAACTATTGAATTTTTTAGACATTTTAACCGTACCTCGGGCGGTTAAGTAGAAAAAACTAGAAAAATATGACATCAAACAGTACCGATGCAAGTCAACCTAATTTAAACCAAGAACAGTTACAAACAAAAAACCTATTACAAGTAAATATTAACAATATGGAAATATCAGTAAGCAATGATCACCCATGGCAAGTAGTGACAAATAACAAACGAAAACGAGTTATCAGTCCAGACACAGAGCTTCCGCCGCTAACACTATCAAGAAGATACCTACCACTTGCTAACCTCAGTGACAAAAGTACAACCGTTAATAACTTAGAAATTAATAATATAGAACCAATACAACAATCCAAAATTGATAAACCACCTCCTATCTTTGTGCACGGCGTAATCAATTACCAAGACATGATTAAAAATTTTAATGCCGTAGTGGAACAGGAACAAATTACAACAAAATCCTTAACAAATAATGTCGTCAAAATCAATGCCAAAACTGTAGATAGCTACCGTAAACTAATAAGACATATGAAGGATGAAAATATAATTCATCACACTTATCAATTGAAAGAGGAAAGAGCATATCGAGTAGTAATAAGACATCTTCATCAAACAACACCTATAAACGAAATTCAAGATGAATTGGAAAGTAAAGGCTACAAAATAAGAAACATTGTAAATATTAAACATCGTTCAACGAAAGAGTCATTACCTCTATTCTTTGTGGATCTCGAACCAGCGGAGAACAATAAAAGTATCTATGACTTAAAATATCTACAAAATAGAACCATTCGGGTTGAACCACCGTACAGAAATACTGACATAGTCCAATGCACAAGATGCCAGATGTTCAACCATACCAAAACCTATTGTAATCGCCCTTTTGCATGTGTTAAATGTGGTGGATCACACGATACAAAATTTTGCAAAAAAGCAGAAGATATACCAGCTACTTGCTACTTATGTAATGGACCTCACCCTGCAAGTTATAAAGGATGTCATGTATATCGAGATTTACAAGACAAATTTAACAAAGACCAACAACAGAAAAGTAGACAAACCACACCTAGCTTCTACAGTGCCAGACCAAGAGAACCCATTTGAACAAATGAACCTACAACTTCACAAACTTATTATAACTCAAATAACCAACAAACGTACTCAGAAGCAACAAGGAATAAACAACATGATCCAACAAGTCACCCCGAAGACATTCCGTTATCCAAATTTCTTAACGAATTTAAAGAAATGTTCCAACAACTCATGCAACAGAACAACATGATGATAAATTTACTCAACACAGTCATACAAAAACTAATACGATAATGGCAGACTTTCTACGAATTGCCTTATGGAATGCTAATGGCTTCCACACATCAAAAGTTCGGGAAACTGAACTATTCATAAAAACTTATAATATCGATATCTTACTCATATCCGAGACGCACTTCACTTCAAGATCATTTATAAAAATTCCTCACTACAAAATATATTCTACTAATCACCCGGACGGAACGGCTCATGGAGGAACTGCCATAATAATTAGAGAATCCCTAATTCACCACGAACTAAACAAATATGAAACTGAACATCTTCAAGCTACTACAATCCAAATAAACAAGTTACATAACTCACTAAAAATTGCAGCAGTCTACTGCCCACCTAGACACAATATTAAGGAAGATGATCTGAAACCCTTCTTTGAGTCACTAGGCAACAAGTTCATTGTAGGTGGGGATTATAATGCAAAACATACACACTGGGGACCCAGATTAATAACCACCAAAGGTAGAGAATTCCTAAAGATTATTAATGCGAAAAGCTACCATACAGTTTCGACAGGCGAGCCAACATATTGGCCTACTGATGTAAATAAAATTCCTGACCTACTGGATTTTTACATTACCAGCGGAGTCTCTACTAATTTTATGGAAATTCAATCAAACCTTGAATTGACTTCGGATCATACTCCAGTTTTATTGACGATTAGTAATATGGTTATTAAAAAACGACAAAAGGTATCTTTTTACAATAGGAAAACCAACTGGGACCAATTTAAAGATCACGTAGTACAAAAACTGGACTTTACGCTACCTATTAAAACAAAACAGGAATTAGAAGAAGCTACAAACCATTATAACAACAATTTAAGATGCTAGTTGGAAATCGACTCCCACGCAAGAAGAAAAACCAGGTAATGAGAACAACATACCTATGCACATAAGACAAATATTAAAAGAAAAAAGAAGAGCCAGAGCTAGATGGCATTTAAGTAACAATCCTCGAGATAAAACCGAATTTAATCGAATAGCGAATAAACTTAAAAAACTAATTAAAGAAGCTAAAAATGAAACATTTAATCATTATCTAAGTAACTTGTCAGTAAAAGATAACTCTATTTGGAATGCTACAAAAAGCTTTAAAAGACCTCAAATTACCATTCATCCTCTTCGCAATCCCAACAATTCTTGGGCAAGAACAAATATGGAAAAAGCTGAACTGTTTGCTCAACATCTAACGGAGGTCTTTCAATCCTATTCTGACGAAACAGATGAAGATGTCGAACAATACCTTGACGCTCCTCTACAGATGTCCTTACCAATAAGGAAAATCAAGCAAACTGAAGTCGAACAACAGATAAGAAGACTAAACAAGACCAAGGCTCCTGGATATGATCTTATAACGGGTAAAGTCCTCTCTGAATTACCCAAGGTAGGAATAAAATTTTTGACAATCTTATTTAACTCTATCCTAAGATTATCGTATTGGCCATTACAATTAAAATTTGCCAAAATTATACTTATTTTAAAACCAGGAAAACAACCCACGGAGCCTTCATCATATCGACCAATAAGCTTGCTGATAATAATATCTAAGTTGATGGAAAAAATTATCCTAAAACGATTGAATGACAACAACCTGCTAGATGATTTAATACCAAATCATCAATTTGGATTTAGACGTCAACACTCAACTGTTCAGCAATGCCATCGAATAGTAGACACTATCTATAGAACCCTAGAAGGAAAAGAATTTTGCTCGGCAGTCTTTCTGGATATAAAACAAGCCTTTGATAAAGTATGGCATAAAGGACTTCTTTTCAAAATCAAACACGCTTTACCAAACCATTACTATCAAATTCTGAAATCTTATTTGGAGAATCGAAGTTTTCAAGTTCAACAAGACGAAGATGTTTCTGAAATTTATACCATATTATCAGGAGTTCCACAAGGAAGCGTACTTGGGCCAGTGCTGTACTTACTGTTTATTGCGGATTTACCCACCACCTTGTTTACAGAATTGTTCACATTTGCAGATGACACTAGCATACTAGCAAGACATAGCGATGCAAAGCGCGCTTCCGAACTGCTACAAATACATTTGACTGAACTACAAAATTGGTTATCTAAATGGAGAACAAAAGTAAATGAAACTAAATCCATCCACGTTACATTTACTCTAAATCGTTCGGAATGTCCACCTGTATATATCAATGATGTAGCCATACCTCAAAAGACAGAAGTAAAATATTTAGGATTGCACTTAGATAAAAGACTTACATGGAAAACCCATATTAAAAAAAAGAGAAAAGAAATGGATATAAAACTAAAAAAGATGTATTGGCTACTTGGAAAAAAGTCTATTCTATCGATAGAAAATAAAACACTGGTATACAAGGTTATCATCAAGCCAATCTGGACGTACGGAATAGAACTGTGGGGGTGCGCCAGCATGTCCAACATAAAAATTATACAAAGATTTCAATCAAAAGCCCTCCGTATGATGCTAGATGCACCATGGTATATTACTAACCAAACTCTCCACACTGACCTAGGCATTAACTACATCCAAGATGAAATACGAAAACGAGCAGAAAAACATGACCTAAGATTTCAAGATCATCCCAATCATAGTACGACACAACTTTTAGAAGAAAATATATTCAGACGCCTTAAAAGAAAATACCCTCGGGATCTGCTGTCATAAACTAACTGGATATGGGTAATGCCGATGGGCCTATTCCCCTGCATGACAAGAGAGAACAAATCAACTCATAGGAAACTTTATAATATTTATTTGTTGTAAATTATTCTGATTGTTGATATAAGCAATATAAATATAAATATAAAAAAAAAAAAAAAATATTTTAAAAGAAAAAAACATGGAAATCCCATGAGATAAAAAGTGTATTTAATTCAAATAAAAATACTATCTTTCTCAACCTACAGAAACATACTACAGTGATTCCTACACTTTTTGAAGTAGTAATTGATCTTTAGAATATAATCTTTCCAAGATAATTTCGACAACGATATTGAAAAGATAAGATGGTCGATTATTTAATTTAGTTTACACACTTCATATTTTTTAAATATTCAAATTATTTATTTTTTAACACTGCATAATCATTATCTTTTGTGTAATATTTGTAATGATCAAAGAGTTTTGTTTGGTTTTTCGTATTCTTTGTATTAAAGACTAGCGATTATTCGTTTTCAATATTGTAACATCTAAAATACAAAGTAATATTTTTCGTAGTAAGCATATCAGGTTTGTAGATCAGTTTTATTCTGTTAGTGCTTGTTTACAATGTAAGTAAGACATAAGATAAACATAACACATACATAAGACGTAAAGTTGAACTAGTAGTAAATCAACGTAAGTGTTCACAGTGTGCCTACGAAATTCTTATGTTTATGTTGATCTTATGTTCGGCTTACGTTCGTACATAAGTGTTTGTTCACAATGTACATAAAACATAAGACGTGCATAAGGATAACATAAGCATAAAACAAAATTTTGACATAAGCCGTAGAAGTGTTCACAATAAACATAAGAAATATATGAAACTGCGCATGCGTATAACAAAAAAATAAACTAAATAAACAAATAAACTTTCAAACCTCTTTCAAACTTTATAATAAAGATTAGACTTTACGTCTTATGTTTGTGTTATGTTTATCTTATGTCTTACGTACATTGTGAACAAGCACTAAGATTAAAATTATGTTACATTTAATAAAATTTGTGGTTTGAAGTTGGTAGTGTTTGGTCATAAGTTGAAATAAATTGACGAAATTGACATAAACATAACTTTTGTTATAAAGTTTGAAAGGTTTATTCGTTTATTTAGGTTTTTTTTGTTATACGCATGCGCAGTTTCATATATTTCTTATGTTCATTGTGAGCACTTTTGCGGCTTATGTCAAAATTATGTTTTATGCTTATGTTAGTGCTTGTTTACAATGTACATAAACATAAAACGTGCATAAGCCTAATATAAGCATAAAACATAATTTTGACATAAGCCGCAAAAGTGTTCACAATGAACATAAGAAATATGTGAGACTGCGCATGCGTATAACAAAAAAATACACGAATAAACTTTCAAACACCTGTCAAACTTTATAACAAAGGTTATGTTTATGTCAATTTCGTCAATTTATTTCATCTTATGACCAACCACTACCAACTTTAAACCACAAATTTCACTAAATGTAACATAATTTCAATCTTATGTACGAACGTAAGCCGAACATAAGATCAACATAAACATAATAATTTCGTAGGCACACTGTGAACACTTACGTTGATTTACTACTAGTTCAACTTTATGTCTTATGTATGTGTTATGTTTATCTTATGTCTTACGTACATTGTGAACAAGCACTTAGGCTTATGCACGTCTTATGTTTATGTACATTGTGAGCAAGCACTTACAATACTGGATACGAATGAAAAATTTGTTAATATGGCCGAAAATTAAAATATAATCAGCTCAAAATTCTGAACTAACTTATTTTTAATTTTGAGAAAATGGTGGTTGTAGCTTGACATCAGTGTCTTTTATCCCTGAAAAATATTCATACTTAATGCCTACTTAGCGTATAAAATTATTTAAAATAAAAAGAGACTCTGAAACTAGAATTCTATATCAAATTATGTAATAATTATACAATTGTTATTATCCAAGAAATAGTTAAGTCAATATACAAAACCTTAAATAATCACACATGCAGCAAACGACAAGATAGTTGGTTGATATTAGTTTTTAAGTAGCAATAGTGTACCTATAAATTATATCTATTAAAATTGTACTGATAAGATAAAGTAAACAAATATACTAACTCCTTAAATATAAATCAAATGGTGATAATGCATATTTTACATACTAGATAGTTTAATTAGAGTATTATTTATATATTGGATATGAATGAATATATTATCACTATTTTCTAAAATGGTTCTCAATAATTAAGTCAAAAGTAGCGGGCAAATAACATCATTTAGGGATATTATCGATTCATAATTGAAACGTTAATATAAATTTTGTTATAAGAGTTAATAAACACATAATTTATTTTGTCATTCAGGTTAGTAGTACAATTTGTATGTATTATAGATAATCTTTTGAACTATATCAGGTGTTTTTAGAGCTCTCAAAAGTTGGTATATCTGAAAATAATCAATGAAAGAATATAAATGTTATTTATTACGACACTATTAATATCGGTTTTTGTTTGATAACTAAATTAGATTTTTGACTTTAGTCTTTTTTAGTCGTTTTGACTGCGAATACTATTTATTTTACAAAAACATCTATTTTAGAAAATTTAAGAAAAACCTAACAGATCAAAGAAGATATCAGTTAAAACAGTCCTTAAAAATCTGAAAAGCAGAGTTTCAATATCATCTGAAAAGTCTATAAGCGCCTAGAAATACAGATTACTCGCTTTGGAAATCGACAAAGAATCTCAAAGAGCCCTACATATACCCATACATACTGTCGTGTTTCAAAACAAAAAAACCACAAATTGATTTATTTTGTAAATAATTTTTAAAATACAATTTTATAATTTATTTATTTAAAACATTGTACATTGTATAATAAAGTTTGTTGAGTTTTGCTATGAAAAATAAAATGTAAAAAAATAAAGATGGAAGAAGTAAAAGTGGGAGTACGGCTAGTAGGTCGATGCAAGGACAATTAGGCTACGGCCGTGGCGTCGAAAGGTTAAAACAGAGAAGAGGTCTGGCCTTGGTGCCAGGCGGTTAAACACCATTACCCGATAATTAAAAATTGCTTTATTTTAATAAATAAATTAAGTTAGTTTGAATTATTTTAAATAAAGTAAAGTGCAAAAAATTGGAAATTCGAAGAAAGTGAAATTTTAGTCGATGTAAAAGAACTGCATAGCAACGAATTTGTGAGGACAGCTGGGATGCCAGGTGGGCTCGAATACCACACACGCAAACAAACAAAAGTGAGCATTAAATTTATACAATTTACAATTTTAAAACAATTTTGAAGAGTCTCTTGTTTTACAAAAAAATGAATGCCCAGTACATTTGGATTAATTAATTTGCAAGAACAAATTTTATGTAAGTTTTGCAAAGTTTGGGACATATCAATACATATTGTCATGTTTCAAAAGTGATTCGGACCCACCCTATATATTTTGGTGAAAATTTATTTTCTATTTAAGTTATGTTTAAATTTATTTAATTGGTAGGATTGAAAAATTGGTAAGGTGGGGTCCGATGACAGGTAATTTAGGGCTTTTTCGCCGATAGCAACCGCCCGAGCCTGTTGTGTGATTCTAGCTCGAGGCGATTATTTGATTTTTGATATAAGTTTGAATTTGTGAGTAATATTTTGATTTGATTTAAATAAAGTGATTTGATGCGAATGCATTAATGCGTAATTTTGGATAATTGTTTTTAATATTTGGAATTGGTTTGAATATTTTTGATATTAAGTCGCTACTGAGCGGTAGCAAATTGATTAATTTCGCTGATTTTGAAGAAGAATAATTACAAATTAGAATTTTTACTTGGATTATTTTAGAATTGGAAAATTAAAACTACATTCGTAGGAAAGAGTGTGCAATTGATAAGCCGGACTGCGATATGGATATCGTATAATAATTTGCGTTGCCATTTTTATAATTTTATTGAAATTAAAAGTTAACTAATATTTTGATTGAAAGAATTTAAATTAAATTGAAAAACAAATTTGATTTAATTAAAAAGCAAAAAATACAATCAGGGTGAATTACACTTTAATATATCCCCTATCAGGACAATCACTGGACTCTGGGATAGAAACAATAACAAAGAGGGGACTTGACACAAATTTTCATAATATGTATAAGTGTATTCATGCCTCACCTAGAAAGTGCAACTCAATTAAAAAAATGTTTTTGATCATTTATCTGTTTTATTTACTTTTCTGATTATGTACTTATTATCTTATTATCTGATAACATACATTATAATCTAATTTCCTACTTCTCAACATAATAAATAAAAAAATTTGGATTCAATAATATTATAGCAGCAATGGCTATTTATTCATAGGCGTTGAATTTGTAAAAATAATAATGTTGGACATTCAAAGCAATTGATTTTTAAGAAGAAATACTCATAAGTAACAAAATAAGAAAATTAGAATTACACTTTGAAATTATGATATTATATGTATCTATTGCTACGCATTTCCTATGAAAGTAATATTTAATTATATTTATAATATTAATGAAACAATAAAAAATAATGTATCTAAATAAATAATAAATAATTACATTAAATAATTAATGTAACCTTCAAAAAGTTTATTATCTAAAGAAATTATCTGTCGAATCAACAGATAAAAATTCGAATGATAATAATTGACGATGCTAAGAACAAAATAATTGATATTACTTGCGACTGACATTTTTTGCTATCAAAAAAGTTTCTTATTTAAAACTTTTTACATTATGAACATCGAATTATGAAGGTCAAAGTTATCACAATATAAAACTTGTGACAATAGTAAATTACTGAAATTAAAATTTATAGATAACAGAAAAATAATATAATAAAAAAAAATTTTGAGGAGTACTTCAATATTTATTCCAATGAATTTGCAAGTTAGCTCATCAGCTAAGAACATAGTAATAGAAACAAATACTTAACACCACTGTCTCTATTGAAATCCTGTAACACATAACAAACCCAAAAACCCAAATACTCTAAGTGTTTGTTCACAATGTACATAAAACATAAAACGTGCATAAGGATAACATAAGCATAAAATATAATTTTAACATAAGCCGCAAAAGTGTTCACAATGAACATAAGAAATATATGAAACTGCGCATGCGTATAACAAAAAGTAAACTAAATAAACAAATAAACTTTCAAACCTCTTTCAAACTTTATAACAAAGGTTAAACTATACGTCTTATGTTTGTGTTATGTTTGTCTTATGTTTTACGTACATTGTGAACAAGCACTAACATCGCAACTTGACCGCCTTTTTTGAAATTGAAAAATAAAGTCGTGATTGAAATGGTGTCTTCTTCAGACTGCAAATGCAACATTGTCTCGAAGACAGAATGATGATCATCAACCAGTAAACTTGAAATTTTGACAGAATGCGTATTAGATTATTACAAAACTTTGCAAGTATAGTTTATAAAATAAGTATTTTGGTTTTTCCAAAAAAGCCAAAAAACCATTAAATTTGAAGTCTTATTTGCGTTTGTAGATCTTGATTTTTTGAAACTTTTGGTTCAGACAGAATTCTGATATCTTATTTAGTTTAAAAGTTATAAGGACCTAAAGTTTACATTGTTTCACGTAATTATAATTGACGTGTAGGAATATAAATTGAGAGAGATTGTCTTGCATCTCTTAGAATTCTTATCGAAAATAGTAAGCCAGTGTTGAGATTATAAGTATAGTATAATGTCACATACTGCAAAATAAATTATGTACCGCGTTTCTACTTTTATTATTATTTAAAAGCATGAATAATTAAATGAATAATTAAAATTTCTTTTTAATAAAAGGTTTATCGGTTCGTTGTTATGAAAGTATGTTTAAATTAAAAAGTATTGATGTTTTAAAATAACATTTTTCATATGTTCTACCCACCCTTTAACGAAATTCTGTATTTGCACCTGAGATAAAAAAATTCAATATCTTCAAAACAAAAGAAGACTGATATCAGAAAAAGAAATTTAGAAAGATGAAAAAATAATTTTAAAAACACTACGAAGATTATTATTTAATAATTTATAATTAGAACATAATTATAAAACTTGATTGTACCATAACGAAAGATATTAAAATAATATAAATTTTAATGTCTTCAGTAAAACCATCATGCAACATACTAGTACATACGTAAGCGCATAATATCAGGTTACCAACTCCTTGATTTGTATTAATTTTTATTTTTCTACTCACATTTATATTTGATAAGCATTATAAAGATTCTACACGTCAAGCAATGCTGTCTTTGCACAACACGGAATTTTTTCATACGTTGGGATTATCCAGACTTCTAATTTAAGTATAGTAAGTTATAGTCATCATAAATCAAAAACTTAGTATTGAAATACATCGAATGCTTCACCTCACGAATAAATTGTATAGACTTTAGAATCGGATCTTAGAAGAATGTACCCGCAAGCAACTACCACACTAATATCACCTAACTTCAAAAAAACAAACCACTGCTTAACATCATAATATGATGACTCAATTGCAAAAGATGAATATTTAGAGTTAATACCAATAAGTACATCACCATCTGATAGTTTTATGGCGTTCTTAGCAGAACGATCACCTCGGTAAATATTATTACATGCATACCAAATTTAGTACCATAAAAAAGCATTTAAAAGTTGATTAGTCCGTTTTTAACGATCTCGATTTCATTATTTTAGGACACCCAAATCTGTATTTTTTGGTGAGATCTTCTTCTCCATCCCCTACAAATGCATCAAATATTTTTTTTCAGCAACCTGTTTCCCTGTTACCCTGTTTCTCTTCGGAAGTTGATCTGAGTTTTACTGTCTATAATTACTTTTAATAAACGTGGGTTATTGTTAGAAACCTTTTCCAAATGGTAAACTTTAATATCATTTGTTGAAATTCCACTAGTTAGAAATTATTATGGATGCACCATTTCTGTCATGTTTAATCCTATTAAAAACTGATTCAGAATCAAACTCTCTAACACTATATCATAAAAATATTTATTGAGCGATCTAATAGTTCTCTCCGTTATTTCATCTATTATATCTTTTACGGCAGTAAGATTTCCACTATTTTTAATATATTTTGCAAATTGCAATTTTTCTTTTTCGTTTATCGAACTGTACCTTAAAGATACTCAAAATTTCAGCTATAGAACTTACATTACTATCTCCAGAAATACTAAATTTGCACATGAAACGCAGTTCAGAGTTTATTTTATGCTAATGCCACAACAACCAATCTAGATATTTTCGTACAAAGTACTTCTTGAATTCTTTTTCTATTTATTACACAGAATACCTTCACCTTAAGCAATTGCTTCTTACATCTCAAACAAATACTAACATCTACCACGGACATACTGATTTAAGGCAGTCACCCCGTGTGACGATCATTTTTTAAGTTATTTTTTGGAATTTTTTTTATGACGAACAATAAAAATATAGAGGTTTGAATTTTTTTCTATATATTTGTTGACATTTCAACAGTAAGTCAGAATATTTTCAGACAAAAATTTTCATCACAATTACTCTAAAAGCCAAGATTGTTTGTTGACAAGTTTGTCGACGGTCTCCATGATTCCGGCTTTGGCTTGTTTTGGCTTATTTATTATTAAATTTATAAAAAAAATTTTTAAACAAAAGTTGTTTATTTATTCATGCTAAATATGAATCTGCTAAAAAATATAAGGTGCTATTTAAAAAACCAAAGTTGACCTTCAAATAACCTTGAAAAGGTCAATAAATCAAAAAAACAATTATACCATATTCTTTCCCTCTCGCTATCATACAACTTTTGTTCGAAACATTTTTTCATCTGACTTTTGGTCTTTGAGATATTAATTGCTGGAAGTTTTAAAACGAACACCCGGTATAATAAATAAAAGTATACTTTTTAAATTTACTTTTTAAATCAATGGAAATAAATGACAGATTAAAAAAAATTATTTTTTAAAATTATTTTTTTAACAACACGCTTTCTTCCAGCCTTTCATTAGAATATAAAGAAGATAAATTTTTTGTTGCTTACTGGTTGCGATAAGCGAACTAAAATGTTTTGTTTTACTTGCGTAATTTTTGGCGGAGGAAAAAAATGTTGATGAATTGTAGACAATAAAAACTTTTATAAGAAAAGCAGAAAAACATTCTATATAAAAACATTCAACAATAATATTTTCTTTGAGAAATCAAGAAAAATTTCATGTTTTGGGTAAATTCGAATTGAATATGTGATATCAGAAAGTCGACGACTTGTTGCCCTAAAACATTGAAAAAATCCATGTTGTTTGTTTTTTGAGTAAACAAGAAATTGCTTTTCGTGAACATGCAGATAATAACTCATTTTTAAATAAAGGGAATTGCCTATCTTAAATTACTAGAACTATTTACTTGCACAATAATATTTAAAGGAATATCTTTTTTTTAAAAAATAATTTTTACTTGTTACATGAAATTGAAATAAAATTTAATTCAAAACTTACGTAATATTGTTCAAAAACTATTTAAATGAGTGATATAGCTTGCTACATAATATTATAATTTTATGTTTTGATTTTTGGAATCTCGTCAGGCAAACCTGGAAAAATTATTAAAATGATTGAGAAGTTATGCTATTAAATTCAAACTTGATTAAAAGTCAAATTTATTTGACTTTTGTAAAAACAAAAATTATACCTACTTGAAGCCAAAATGAATAAATAAACTTGTTTTGAAAAATTCTAAATCGGAAAACTAAACAAACCCAAATAAAAAACTTATATTGAAAGGTTAGTAGTAATTAAAAACTACAATAGTTTTTTTAACCCTTTGAGGACGGAATTAACTTTTTTTTAAAACACCAATTTTTTATCCAAAACTGTATTAGTGAACATATTTATAACATAAAACTATATAAAAAAAATTTGATTCAAAATACCAGAAAGAAATTAAGACGTGGTTACTCTAGGTAGCCAGTAGGCACTGATTACGTCTGATGGTAAATACGACAAATGTGGTTACTGCAGCTAACCACTAGTCCTCAAAGGGTTTAAAGGAATATCTAAGACGATACAAAATGATTTAATGGAGTGTGTAACTGCATTAATAGCGTTACCTCAATTTTCAGAAGTGCAAGTGCCTCTCGGCATTATATTCTTTGACGTATATATAATGTTAGGCATTTTTCTTTAACAAAAAACACAGGTCCATCTCTCCTGTACATCTCTGGCCCATCTCTCCTCAAACGAGAGGATAGACGGACCACAAAATACCTACCTAACCGTATGGAATACTATCTTGTTTTTAGGTTATATTTACACTAAAATTCATACACGGTATTTTCACACCTAAATCTTCAAGTTAAACTTACCTAAACACACAAAATCTCAACAAAGAAAATATATGTAAATAATTTTTCAAGTCAGTCAAAACAATTTCTTATAATATTTTAAAAATCTACACTTTAATTCCGTATTACTTGCATATATTACTTGCAACTAATGCAACTGCATAATTGCATCTAAATAAAACATTAATTACTGCTACAGTTTGCGAGATATTACAAGTGGTCCGTCTCTAAACCTGGTCCAACTATACTCCCTTTACCCTACTTGAAATACCAAACAATAATAATCGAAATTCATATCTTATAAAGCGCATTATTCCAATCATATGTTTGAGAATTATCTCTAAATAATTTAAAGGAAATGAACATAAAACCTCTTAGAAAATGACTTAAAATCTAATCTAAAAAATTTCAATTATCATATGGATACTCATGGAAGATTAAAAGTGAAATAATGTAATCACTTTAATTTATAATATCAAATGGTTTGTAATAATTGGTTGGTAAAAAATAACAAGGAAAAGTAAACAATGATAATAAAGTTTTATAATGGTTTCACGGATTTATGATTCATTATTTGATGATGCAGATAAGTTATTGACTGCACAATATCCAACTGCTTTCAAGTTAATGATGAAAAATAATATCATCTTATAAGAAACGGATTAATATGATTATAACAGAATAAACTCGTTTAAAATATGAAAGATTATTCATATAAAAATCTTAGATTTATTTCTTACAAATATCGAATACTTATAATTAATAAATTTTATCTTACAATAGTTTATTTATTTGAAAATTAACCTAAAAAATGAATTTTTAAGTCTATAGTGTGATAGTGGTAGGTATGCAATGTTAAAAAACAAACTACTTAACTTTACTTAACAGTTGATTCATGTGATAAACTGTATGATTTACTATGGAATAAAATTGTTGAATCGTAAGTGTAACCTAACCTGCGAGGACAGTGTTACACCTACAATAGATGTTCTTTATATAAATATGTAAACAATGGTAAAATTCAGAGACGTTTAGCTGCTCAGCAGCTTAGTACCTATTACAAATTTAAATAACTAATAATATAAGCTTAAAGTACCGCATAAATTAGGCAGTCCTTGGCTATCCTTAATGTAAACTATGTTAACTATAAACTTTAAGCGATGCTATATTGGATATATCCTAAAATCTAAGTTATAGTTTGAAACTACTTAGCCGTGGAGCACAGCTGATGGTTTCCGAATGGGATCCATATTTGTATGCTAAACATAAGGATTTTTATATAAATGAATGTAACAAAAAAAAATTAATGGGTGTAGCTACCTTTTCCCCGAAGTTCTTAGCCAGATATAATGCAATTCAATGTTTCGGACAAAATTATATTGATAATTAAGTGACTAAACAACAAAACTCAAGATTTTTATTGGTGGATTACGATGAGAGACCCTTTAAATTATTTTTAAAAGGTCTCTCAACTAGCATAATATTATTTTGATTTATTTTACAGAGTAAAGTTCAATTCTATTTGAATCTATAAATAATTAAATTTTTTTTAAAGTTTTTGATTTTGACGTTCTGTTAATGGGCCAGATTTCCATATAATATGTAAATTTAGAACTAATTCATAACCATAGCGTATTGATGCGCACTGGAAGGTAGACTTCAGTGAAGTCTACGATTTGAACTGAGAATTTCTGCTGTGTAACTCAACAGCAGTAGATAGAATACAATTCTGGGAAATATTTGTCTGGAAAATTTTTATCTATTCTAATCACAACTTCATAATTTAATTATCTCTATAATGTCACAAAAATAAATGAATAGCGGGAAAACTCCAGCGTAATCTATTTAATACGAAAAAAAGAAACAAATTAACTGGTTTAAGTAATAAATAAGTAATATTTTCTTTCTTTTAAATCACGATGTCTTTTAAAATAGATAGTAAATTATTAATCAGTTTATTAATTATTCGAGTTGGCACTTATCGATAATTTTTCGAGAATCTTAATAAGTATGTGATATGGCTGATTCATATAAATACATATAAATTCAGTCTAGTTATAGTATTTTAATACATGTAGTTTTTTGTAAATATTAAAAATGTGGTTGGTGTATATTATTTTGTTAACTATCGTGAATTTTTCACATGAGTTTAATATAAGTACAAATTTGGCTAAAATGTCAATTGCAAAATTGTATGCACAAGACATGAAAGAATACATTAGAAAAAACCCACAAGTAAAAAATATTCGTTGTTATAAGGATATGAATGAGTACGCAAATAAATTAACTAGTGGAATAAATCCATGGGCTCTACTATGTAAGTTTAACTCTTTTAGTGAAACGTAAATGCTAAAAAAAACAATCTTCGTAATTGGTCAAAATGTCACTACACTATACAAACGATGAAAGTAATCGATCATTAATAATAATCATACAAATAATAAATTAGGTGCTAGTTTTCATCGAACTATTTCGTGCTATAAAAAATCTAAAATATAATTTAATTCAATTTATTCCTGACGACGCGACGATCGCTCGCAAGTGTCACGATCTCACAAATATACTTAAAATTGATTATTCATCATTATTAAAATATTTCGTTTTTATATTCAAAAAACCTAAATATCCTCTTACGCAAATTTGACGAGAAACTTAATATTAATTATTATCGTATTTTTGCACTTATACTTCTTTTCTGAAGCATTGTCCATAGTTATTTTTTTATTTTTTTAAAAATCTAGTTCCACTTTCAAATTATATCGTTTACTTTGTAGGCACAATGTTCTTATTTCAAAACAAATAGCTGGAATCTTAACTTTTTTCTGATCATTACTAAATTATTATTTCTTTATCGCTTCAAAACTATTTTTATCTTCCTTCTTTATTACATTAAGTTCGTATCACCATTTTGCAGAATATTTTTTTAATTGTTATTATCAAGGTTTTAATTACTTCCGGATTACCACTATCTGTAAGAAAAGATATATAAGTAATTAATAATAATTATACATACTAAGTAATACGGATACTTACGATGTCGGTTATATAAAACTGTCACTTGCTTGAGTTTTCAATTTTTACGTTGAAATCCAAATATAGTTTTAATAATAATTTTTACATTTTAAATGTTTAGGGTTTGATTCGGGTACAAAAATTCCATCGGGGATTTTAAAGGGATATGTTTCTGATTTGGGCAATTTTGATGAATGCGTACAAACGAAAACTTCTATTGATAATTTGCCAGTCCATGGAAAATATTGCTTAGGGCGCATTCCAATTATCATTAAAAAAATAGCACAAATAATTGCAAATGTAAGTTACTAAAATTACTGAGAGGTACATAAATTAAATTTTTTAAATTATTTTACAGATTCAGTCAAGACCAGCAGTTACACCGCAGGGGCTATTAAGTTTTGAGTTTGCTACATGTATGCCGGATTCTTGCACCTCTCGAGACATCCAAGATTTTTATACACATAAGTATCTACCCAAAGTAGTATTTTCGGAGGAATCTTGTTATTCCCAAGCAACTAAGCCAAAATTGAAAAGCGGTGACATTTCTTTCATGTACTTAATACTTAAATTTTATTTTATATATTCTAAATTAAATCTTTCCTGTTAATTTTAGAACTGTTCTTGCAATTGTTTTATTTATAATTATCATTTCAACGATATATGATATTTATTTATTTTACGCGAAAAAAAGTAAGAATGAATTAGTATGTTCAAAAGTTGTATAAATTTGACCATAAATTTTTTACATTTTAGAACCACTACATGTATTATTAAAAGCTTTTTCTATTTATACAAATGGCAAACAATTAATAACAATTTCTAAAAATCCAAATAAAATTTCTTGCTTGCATGGAATTCGTGCCATTAGCATGATGTGGATTATTTTGGGTCATCGATTTTTAATATTTGCCATGCATCCAACAAGAAGCATCTTAGATTTAGTGAAAGTAATATTTGACGCCTATTATTTTAGAGATTTAAATATTTAACAAAAATGTTTGCAGTGGCTTAATACAGAAGGAAATATGTATATTTTAGGAGCAACAGTATCGGTTGATACATTTTTTTTATTAAGCGGATTAGTTGTCTCGTACGTTTTTATGTCAGCTATGGCTAAAGGAGTTAAATTTAATATTTTCATATTTTATATTCACCGATACTTAAGGTACTACTTAAATCCAAATTAATATTAAAAAATTGCATATGAACGATTCTTCAAAAACTCATTTTTATTTTGTTTTAGATTAACTCCATTATTTCTTGTAGTAATGCTTCTGTATATTACAACTCTCATACACTTAGGATCTGGACCATATTGGATCAGTAGTATAACAGCCTTACAACAGCCATGTAAGGAAAATTGGTGGATAAATTTGTTATATATGCAGAACTACATAAATAAAGAATCAATGGTAAGTTTTCTAAATATTTGCTAAGATCTTTCAGTTTTCTTTCACATAAGACTGTTATTTTTCATAAAGAAACCTTTCTATTTATTTTAGTGCATTGCCCAGACTTGGTATTTAGCAGTTGATACACAATTATATATTTTGTCCCCATTAATTTTAATTCCGTTATGGAAGTGGCCCAAAATTGGTATTATCGTTACATCTATCCTTGGGGTTGCTACTATGTTAACAAATTTTATTCTTGCATATGTTTATAAAATGCATGGATTCATATTGGCTAATAGGTAATTTATATTTCAGTTAAAATGAAAAATATAACTAAATTATTTAATGTTTTTAATAATGTTACTTTTGTAGAAATACACACTTTTTCCAAGATTACTACATGGCTACTCATACAAGAGCCACTCCTTGGTTTATGGGAATTTTATTGGGCTACTATATTTTCAATTTGAAGAAAAATAAACCAAAAATAACAATCAACAAAGTATGTTTTAATATTTTAAACACTTTCTACAAAATATTTTTTTAAATTTTGTTTTTAAATTTTTAATTTAGTTAAAATAATATACTAAGAAAAATACATTATATTTCTTAAAGTTTTTAGTACTGATAATATGGCTTGTAGCGTTGGGTATTTTGGCTATTTGTGTTTTTACCGGACACAATACTCTAAAAGGTCCTTATGATAGAATTGGTAATTCGTTTTACGTAGCTCTTATGAGACCAGGATGGGGTTTAGCCCTCTCTGCAATTATTGTTCTATGTGAGTTGGGATATGGAGGTAAGCTGTTTCTCAGAAAATGTTTATCATTAATCAGCTAAAAATAATATTTTTACGTTTTAGGTCCTATCAATTGGTTTTTATCTGTACCAATTTTTGAATTTCTCTCAAGATTAACATACAGCATGTACTTACTTCATATGGGATCAATAACAGTTATAATTGCGCAAAATAGAAGTGCATCGGATTTAAATGATTTAGCTCTGGTAAGATCAAAACAATAAAACGTTTAATATTTTGAGTATAGATTACTGTACTTTTTACAAAACCAAAACTTTTACCAGTAAGTGGTATGCTACATAAGAAAATATCTTCTTTAGCAGGTTACACTACTATAAATGCAAGTTTAAAGTATATTTTTCGTAAACTTATTAAGCACATACTTTACTCAAAATAATTACTTCACTGATACGATTTTTAAAAAAAGTTGTGATTATTTATGCCGTTTTTTTGAATTATTGTAATTATTATTCTATAGCAGACTGCAATATTTTAAAAGAGTTGGAAGCATTAAAAATTAATTGACCAGATTTAAACTGCTTTCAGATAGAGCATTGGATTTGTATTGTATAAATTAATGTAGTACATAATAATTTTTGCAATAACAGCTTTCAGCCTATTATTCACTTAACTTTGGTATAAAATTCAAGTATTATGAGAGAAAATTCATAACGTTTTATAAAAAAACAGCATCGTAAGTGTGGTGCTTAAATATTATCAGTCGCCGGATTATGCCACTGGTAAAAATGTTATATAAATTTAAATTGTACCACTTGATTGATAATGACAAGCTGAACCTATAGTCTTTTAGTTTGAAGTCTTAAAATTTCGTTAAGTACATTATTTGATTTCGACCTCTAAAGAAACACATTTATAATTAATATTTTTTACTTTTTTCAGCTGCATGGATTTTGGGGAGATTATATTTTTACAGTTTGTACAGCTATAATATTAACGTTAGCGTTTGAATCTCCATTAGTTTCCATCGAAAAATTTTTGCTAGGTAAATATTGCATATTTTCTAGAATCATTCTTTTACTACTACTTCAGTGATTCAATTTACGAAACCATTGATATAAAACTTTTCACATTATGCAGAAATGCTTACTTAGCTTTTGAAGTAATCGAAGTGAAACCAAGAGTTTACACTTAGTTAGAAAATGATTATGAAAATGCAAAACAACTTATTAATTATAATATTTAGGAGACAGGTATATTCTTGCCAAATAAGAATGTAATAATTTATATCAATTTATACGTGGTTTAAGTACTTAACTCGATATTAACAATATTAATATTTTAGAAAGCAAAAGTATGCACAAAAACTTATTAGAACTAAAATATCTTTAACTTATCACAAATAAAATACACAGTAAGTATAATGTCGCAATATGTTTTTAGCATACTGTGGTATCATCAGGAGTTGTACTAAGATTTAGTTCAAACTAGTTCTGAAAACTAATTACTATTACTGCTAACCACTAGAAACTAGTTCATTGCCTGATTATGCCATAATACGGTGAAAACGTTGCAATATTATACTTACTATGGATTTTATTTGTGAAAATTAAAAACAGTTGCATATCATAAGTTAAAATCACAATAACTTTTATAGAATATGCAATATTTTAACGATTTAAACTCTTAGCTTCGTTTTTCCTACATGTAAATAATGATATTTATTTTAGGTGGAAGAACAGAAAAGAACGAAATCAACAATATCGAAAGTATAAAAACAATAAGACACGATTAATACCATAATTTATTATTAATTACCCAGTGAACACATGAGTTAATTTTTACGTCACACGTAAATCATATAGAAGTAATGAAATTTTACGTAAATTTGACATAAAATTGACTTCTATTCGTGATCCTCATATGATGTCATGTTGCATGACATCATACTGACATAAAATTTGTCTCAAGAATCATGTCATTTTTATGACTTAGATGTTACGTACATCCTATGTAATAATTTTATCATACCATGACGTAAGATTCAAGTCATACTTTTATGTATTACCTACGTCATACTATTACATAAGTTATGTGACAATTTTGTGATGTAAAAGTGATATAATAATACAATCATATCCTTACATAAGAAACAAGTCCCTTTTTTATGTAAAACTGATGTAACAAAAACAACATACTTTTACTTTTACAGGATCACCATGTCAAGTGGACGTCATATTTATATCATAATTATTATGTCACAGTACTATGTAATGACAAAGTCATTTTGAAGTAACTCTTACGAAATAGTATATTATTAAACGAGCATATAATGTAGACTATAATTCACGAAGATGAAGTTTATACGCGAGCCATAGGCGAGATAATCATCCGACTGAATTATAGTCATTATGTGCGAGTCTAATACGACGTTTTATCTATGACTCAAAATAAAAATTTTTATATATTTTACAAAAAGTTGATTTATTAATTTACAATCAAAATGGAATTTTGACAGCCGATTTCGGCATGTGTCAAAGTTAATATAAATCTGCAATCATCCGGGTCATCTTTAAATTTTCCGAAAATATTTTTGCACATTCGGCTTTAGATAATTTTTTGCATACGGGTGGCATTTTTCAAGATCAAAATTTCCAAAAAAATTTTTTTGGCTTTTTAAAATTTTTAAAATTATTAAATTACGATATTTTCTTTAATAATTCAACGGTTTAATAATTTTAACACGTTCTTAATTTGCAATACTCAAAGAGTACCTTATATAGCAAATCGCCTTATTACTTTTAACAAGGACCGACCAGCACATCCAGGTTTGAATCCCGGTGAAGGCGACTTTTTTCTAGAGGAATTTGCAAACCGATTACTCGTGGTTTCCAAATATTATATAAAAACATTGATATAACGTCAGTTCGGTGTTTTAAATTCATAATCCACGGGCAAGAATTCATAATCCACGGGTGTGGATTATGAAGGGAATTACATAACTGTAATACGTAATAATGGGTTGTATTATGTACCAGTCGTGTAGATAATAGTTATTAATTATATAAGGTGATTAGCCTCTAATCTACGAGAAAAAATGGGCACTCGGGGCGCAGCCGAAAAAAAATATGACTCTCGGCTGCGCTTCGAGTGCCCATTTTTTCTCGTGGTTTAGAGGCTCTTTAATCGCCTTATATAATTAATAACTATTATATCACTATAACATCACTTTTGTGTCATTTTTTTATCAGTACGGGATCACCATTATGTCAAGTGGACGTCATATTTATGTCATATCTATTACGTCAGAGTCTTACGTAAGGAAGTGGGAAATAATGATTCAGTTATGACTCACACGTGATTTATATCTTATGTAAATTATGACATTTCTGACGTCATTCTGATGTCAATTTTACGTAAGAATGTTTACTGGGTAATTTATTATTTTAAACAACGCTTTGAATAATTTTTTATATGGCGTTAAACAATAAATTATTTTATATATTAGATATATAATATGATATTCTTGTGTATAAATAGTTTTAATAAAAATTAAACCTAAATGATTAGGTTTATCGTTGATCTTTTTAAATATTGGCCAATTGTTTTTATTTCAGCAAACCTAATTCTTAATTAGGTTTAATTGCCTTAATTAGTTTTTCTTCAAATTCGTACCACTATGAGCAAGTTGTTGCTAGTGCCTTTTTTTCATCTAACTTGGCAAACAACAATAATTATTATCATAATGCTCAGATAATACAACTATGTTTTATTACTAATTAGTTGTTTCAAAAATATTTTTGAACATAAAATACTAATTTGAAAACTGATAAGAAAAGTGAACTAAATAATAATACTTATTATTATATTTTACTCTTTAAGAGTGCGATAAACGCAAGTGAGATGTAATTATATTTTGAGACGTGTAAGAGGAAAACATAATATATTATTATAAAAATTTCAAAAATTTGTTAGCTTTAGCTTATCTAGTCAACTGCTGCGATTCGGAAAGTAAAGATCGGAAAATTCTAAAGTTGGAAATCTTTAGAGGTAGATAAACTAAAAAGAACTTGAAACTAAACAGTAATAACAAAATTTAGAGATAACAACAGCAATGCTTACCAGACAGGTAAAATTTGAAAAATAACCGAAACACAAAAACTAAAAACACTAAAAAGTAGTAATAATAATTTAAATATTTAAAAATTTAAAACGTACGCAAGTTTCAAAACCAAGTGACTTAAAACGCAAGGATGGATATGGTAAATTTGGAATAAAATACCCAAGTTTCAAAAGGGCAACAAATTTCACTCTATTGACGCCTTCTGGGATTTTTATTGCTTTTGACGACGGCCATAATAGAGATTGGTCAAGAGTTTCACGCTATCAACGCCTTTTGAGATTTTGATTCTTGTGACGATGGTCACAGTAGAGAGTGGTCAAGCATTTCACGCTATCGATGCTTTTTGTGATTTGTGATTGTCGTGTCAACGACCATTGTAGAGACTGGTCAAGCGTTTCACGCTATTTTTTGAAAAGGAATTGCGATCCACAATTACAGACGCAATCCACAGAAGTTAATTGTTAGTAGACTTAGTGAGGTCACGATTTATTCGAGTGCAGAATTGGATACCAGGCGAAATACATCCGTACATCTCTGTACTTGCTGCACAAACACCTAAATCCACAAAATTTGAAAGTACCGGAGCGGAGGCCGCTATTTGGAGCTGAAGGCAGATGAAAGAAGATCAGCACTACAAGTGGCACGGAGTAAAGCAAATAAACATTTGAAAAATTAAACTTTGTGCGGATGTAAAATTACCATTTTAAAAAAAAAAGACATTGGAGTTTAAATTTTTTAAAAATTTATAAATTGTACACAAAAACACACACATAAAACACCCCACCTGGAAGAAATTTGTTTGCTGCACAAAGTATTTTGTTGATTATTTTTTTGAGGAAACATTTGATTTTAAAATTAAACTTTACTGTTATTTGAATTTTTTTATTATTTCACCTGCATAAATAAAAATAGAATTCACTCCCCTGACGATATCATCTCACGATTGATACGGTTATTTTAACATTTTTAACAAAATGTTTGTAAAATTTATAAAATATCATTACAATAATATATTTTCAATATTTTACTGAAGTCACGAGCGTGGCTAAGATTAATATTTAAAAAATGCACGTGTGGTACCAAAACGATGCTGTGGAATACGTATTACATTTTGACTGTGCTTGTTTTTCATATTTTAAAAGAAAATTTTGTAATCCTAAGAAAAATAAGCCATAATAGAGAAAAGCTGGTAAATGTTCCTCATAAAATAGTAGTAAAATACTGTCTGATGTTTGAGTCCTTTACTGACCCATTATCAAGGGCATGACAAATTTATATATTGTTGTATTTTAAAATCTTTATAAAAAAACTGTTTGTAATTTATTTAAAAATATTTTTTGTTTTAGTTTCAAATGTTGTAATATTTTGTAGATTTGAAAATTTTGTATTGGTTATTTTGGTTACAAAGTTGGTAACATGACAAAAACATAACATTTATGTAACATTTATAGTCAACTGCAGGGGGTCTGAAAGTAAAAATAATGCCCATAACTTTTACTACAACTTTGGAAATCCTTAGGGGTGGATAAACTAAAAAGAAAATTAAAATTAAACAATAATAACAAAATTTTGAGACAACAGCAAAATACTTACCAAACAGGTGAAATTTATAAAATAAATTTAACACGAGCACTAAAAACACAAAAATTTGTTAAACATTTGAATAATTAAAAATTTAAAAAGGTGCGGACGATAGGTAACGTACTAAAGCATAGCCTCGGTTTGATTTGTGTCGACGACCATCGTAGACAGTTGACCAGCGTTCTACGCCATCGCCGCCTTTTTGTGTGCTTTCTTGAGAAGAAATTTTGGTTCACAATAACGGACGCAATCCACAAAAACCTTCCGACAAAGAGAAGAGAAGCCGACATTTGAGAGTTGAAGAAGCTGAAAGATCTTCACTATAAGCAGCTAGGAGTAAATCTGATAAACTTTTACAATATAAAACTTTCCGCGTATGTAAAATTACTAATTAAAAGAAGAACATGGAAAATAATTTTAAAAATTTTATAAATTTTAGACATTAAAACACGCGTACACATTAAAACACAACACCTGGCAGAAATTTGTCTGTTAAAAAAGGTATTTTGTTGTATATTACATTTTTAGGAACTATTTGATTTTAAAATAAAAAAAATAAGAAAATTTTACAACTTTAATTGGCGCCCAGTCGTAGAGCTCAATTTTTACCAATTTGAGTTACTACAACTTTAATTGGCGCACGTATGTGCGTTCTAATATTATAATATTAGATAAAGTAAAGAAATTTTTAAAAGTTGCTATTGATAATAATCAAAAGTTGCAATTTTTAACAGAATTTCATTTTAATAATTAATTTAAAATTTAATTGAATCTAAACTTTTTTTATTTATTATGTTGAGAAGTAGGATATTAGATTATATGTTATCAGATAAGTAAATAATCAGAAAAGTAAATAAAACAGATAAATGATCAAAAATAATTTTGTAATTGAGTTGCACTTTCTAGGTGAGGCTTGAATACACTTATACATATTATGAAAATTTGTGTAAAGTTCCCCTCTTCTTTATTGATTCTACCCAGTGTCAGGTGATTGTCCTGATAGGGGGTATATGTATGGGTCTTTGAGATTCTTTGTCGATTGTCGATGTCGAGTAATCTGTATTTCTTGGTACTTATAGACTTCTCAGATAATTTTGAAACTCTGCTTTTCAGATGTATGAAGACTGTTTTAACTGACATCTCCTTTGATCTGTTAGGTTTTCATTAAATTTCCTAAAATAGAGGTTTACGTAAAATAAATAGTATTCGCAGTCAAACTAAGGTTAAAAAATCTAATTTAGTTATCAAACAAAAACTCTTATTAATAGTGTTGTAATAAATAACATTTATATTCTTTCATTGATTATTTTCAGATATACTAACTTTTCAGAACTCTAAAAACACCTGATATAGTTCAAAAGATTATCCACATACAAATTGCACTACTAACCTGAATGACAAAAAAAATGGTGTGTATTTTAACTCTTATGACAAAATTTATATTAACGTTTCAACTATGAATCGATAATATCCCTAAATGATGTTATTTCCACGCTACTTTTGACTTAATTATTAAGAACCATTTTAGAAGATAGTGATAATAATTATATTCATTCATATCCAATATAAATAATACTCTAATTGATCTATCTAGTAAGTAAAATATGCATTATCACCATTTGATTTATATTTAAGGTGTTAGTATATTTGTTTACTTTATCTTATCAGTACAATTTTAATATTATTTATAGGTACACTAGTGCTATTTAAAAACTAATATCAACCCGTTTGCTGCAAGTGTGATCTTTTAAGGTTTTGTATATTGACTTAACTATTTCTTGGATAATAATGATTGTATAATTGCATAATTTGATATAGAATACTAGTTTGAGAGTTTTTTTTTATTTGAAATAATTTTATACGCTTAGTAGGCATTAAGTATGAATAGTTTTCTGAGATAAAAGACACCGATGTCAAGCTACAACCACCACTTTCTCGAAATTTAAAATAAATTAGTTCAGAATTTTGAACTGATTATATTTTAATTTTCGGCCATATTAATAAATTTTTCGTGCTAATCCATTTGTTTCCAGTTTTGTAACAGAATAGCTTACTACGAAAAATATTATTTTGCATTTTAGATGTTACAATATTGAAAACGAATACTCGCTAGTCTTTAATACAAAGAATACGAAAAACCAAACAAAACTCTTTGATCATTACAAATATTACACAAAAGATAATTATTATAGTGTTAAAAAATAAATAACTTGAAATTTTGAAAAATATAAAGTGTGTAAACTAAATTAAATAATCGACCATATAATCTTTTCAATATCGTCGTGGAAATTCTCTCGGAGAGATTATATTCTAATGATCAATTACTACTTCAAAAAGTGTAGGAATCACTATACTGTGTAGTATGTATCTGTAGGTTGAGGAAGATAGTATTTTAATTTGAATTAAATACACTTTTTATCTCATGGGATTTCCATGTTGTTTTCTTTTAAAATATAAAATTTAAATTATGCACTTTACATTATATTAAAATTTTTCAAACTTCAAGTTATTTATTTTTTAAATAGTCCATAATTATCTCTTGTGTAATATTTGTAACGATTGACGAGTTTTGTTTGCTTTTTCGTGTTCTCTCTATTTAAGTATGTGTGTGAATTTTTTTTTCAATATTGTAAAGGTCAAAATATAAAATATATTTTGCGTAGTAAATTTCTGAAAATGCATGGTTTCGTGTAAATTTCGTTTATAAATTGGTTTTTATTTTGCTAGAGTATTATGCTTGTTTTGTGCATTTTAGTTCAATTCAACTACCTACTGAACTTATGATAAGATATATCGTCCACTCTCTAACATTTTTGTAATTTAGTTATATACTGTCGTATTTTGAAACGCTAAAAAACAAATTTATTTATTTAAAAAAATCATTTTAAAGTTCTGTTTGTAAATGTAAATTATTTATTTGTAAGTACGCTGTACATAAGATTTTAGGTGTAAATAATGTTGTGGTAACCGTGCTGAAGGTATTAAAGAGTGGGAGGTTAAAGTCCAAGGATGGCAGACGTGGTGTACGTTGCGTTGGCTAGTGGGAGGAGTGTTATTCCCGCTACGCTAAATTATAATTTGTTTTTAAGTGAATTAATTTGTATTAAAGTTGTTTATTTCAATTAGTGAAGTGCTAATTGTTGAAGAATTTGGAGGTTTTTTTGAAGAATTTGTGATAATTTTGGTCGTTGCGTGAAATAAATTCACAAAAAGATTTGTTAGACCGGCGACCATATGTGGATCGCATGTGTAACCCCGATGCCATAAGGTAACAAAATTAAAATAAAAGAGTCTCATCTGAAATAATGTGTGCACTCTAACTAATTTAACAAGAGAGTGAAAATGTAATAAATTTATAAGATTGGGGACATGACCATACCTTAGTTATGTAATATATTGTCGTGTAGCAACTTGAAATTTTACAAAATTTGTTTGTTTTGGCTCATCTATAGTCAAATGCTGCGGGTCTGAAAGTAAAAATGATGCCTATAACTTTTACTAAAGCTTTGAAAATACTTAGGGGTGGATAAACTAAAAAAAAGTAAACTAAAATTAAACAATAATAACAAAATTTTGAGACAACAGCAAAATACTTACCAAACAAGTAAAATTTATAACACTAAAAACACAAAATTTTTTTAAACATTTGAATAATTAAAAATTTAAAAAGGTGCGGACGATAGGTAACGCACTAAAGCATAGGTAGCAATGAAGTCGAAGGTTCGAACCTCGACTAGGTGTAAAAATTTATAAAAATTTATAATTGAATAATAAAAAAAGATGTGGTATGTCGACGACTATCGTAGAGAGTTGTCAAGCGTTCTACGCTATTGTCGCCGTTTTTTTTGATTTGTGACGACGACAATCGTAGACTGGTCCAGCGTCTTACGTCATCGACGCTCTTTTGTGTGCATTGTGGAGAAGGAATTGTGATTCACAATTACGGACGCAATCCAAGAAAAGCTTCCGAAGAAGAGAAGAGAAGCCGACATTTGGGAGCTGAAGAAGCTGAAGGTTCTTCACTACAAGCAGCTAGGAGTAAGCCTGATAAACTTTTACAATATTAAACTTTGCGCGTATGTAAAATTGCTAATTAAAAAAAGGACATAGAAAATAATGTTAAAAATTTTATAAATTGTGGACATTGAAACACGTACACATTAGAACACAACACCTGGCAAAAATTTGTCTGTTAAAAAAGTTGTTTTGTTGATTGTTACCTTTTTTGGAACCATTTGAATTTAAAAATTAAACAAAACTTTTAGTTTTGAAATTTTGATTATTCCACTTTGTTACACAAATTTCGTGTTATAGAGTTTTATTTGCATTCGTTTGGGGATTTTTTTGTATTTTTGAGAAACTTTGATTTATTTTATCTTATTTGCAGTACTTTACCAAGTTTAGTTTGATTTATTTATATTAGATGGCAATTGGGGTTATGATTTTATTATTTTTTAAATTTTTGATTTCGGAAAAATGTGGTGGTCTGATAAGATAGATAGCGAGGAGTCTTTGCTAGCAAAAGCGTGAGAAATGTAATTAAAAAAAGGCAGTAGTTTTGTGAGTTTTTTTCTAAATTTTCCGGATCTCAATAGCCATTGTGTGACCTACTAACCTTCGTGTCGGAGGATTGCTCTATTTGGATTTTCTCTATTTGGATTGGAAAAATTTGAGTTTGTTGACGTATATTCCGAAAATAGTAGATCATCCTCTTTTCGAACTATTGGATACCAGAGAAATTGAGACCAGAAGTGGCCAATCTTTCATTCAGCCCCCACATTGAAAAACTATAAGGTCAGACGAATTTAATTTATTCATTTTATGACGCAAAACTCTTGTCGTGGGTTCGATATCTATTACCTTCTTGAACCCGACGTACTTTACACTTTGTCTATCAAATTATTTTGCCTGTACCTATACTGCGGATTTGGTAAACCATCCCCGATTTGGAAGCTGCTACCAGTAGACACCCGAAGCTATTTGTTTAATATATATGTTTTGTATATCTTTTTCTATTTTTTTTATATATTGTTCGTATCGTAATTTTTGACGTTAAATTTATTGTATTAATTTTTCGAGCAGAAACAAATCATTTTATTTAGAAAAAAGTTGAAGTTTATCATAACGTCAACCTGTTTTTGTAAAGTAATACGCAAATCACGGTTTTGCTTTAAACATACGGGACACGCCAATATTAGTGTACGTTACCGCAGCCCCAAAGGATTGCAATTCTCCGGGTTGCGATCGAAATTTTATTAAGTAGATATAATAACCATTTACACCGTTGAACTGAATAGTTTATTTTTTTAATTATTAAATTTTATTCAAAAACTTAAGTTAAGAAAATTTGCGTAGATCTTATCTACATCTGTGTTTCTTGCGCTCGATATTATCTGTTGTGTTTTTCTTTATCTACCATTTTATCTCATCTTGGTGAAATTGTTTTTGTCACACTGGTTAGTAATTATCAAAGAAGTTCTCCGTGATCCTAGATTGGAATTACTTGGCGCTCTGCCTAACATCAGCGAATGACCAGAGAGCACCTGAGCTAGCCCAGGAAATTTTTTTGTACCCACCGGAATTACGAAAATCCCATGGACCCTGAGATGAGTAACTGATGTTGTAGTTTGTTGTTATTAATTTTCAGGGTACAACTTGTATAAAAAAATAAAATCAGAATCCACTCTCTTGACGAGATCATCTCGATTGATAAGGTTAGCCGAGGTTTTAAATAAAAAGTTTTGAATTTAAAATAAAAAAATTTCATTACAATATATAGTAATATAATATATTATTTATAAAATGTATATTAATTATTATTCTAGAAAAATAACCTAAAAAATGAATTTTTTAAGTCGATAGTTTTCATTTAATAAAGGTAGAAGGTTTTTGAAAGACACATTTACATTTGTTTTATTAAAGCTTGTTGCTCTACTCATGCTGATCCGCTCTGGGGTTCTTAATGAAAGTTTATGTTTTTGGATGAAACTAGCCATCTATTCTCTTCCCGCCATACCGTCTCTGGACCAATTATCCTTTACAGTTTTGTCTTTGGCTGCTGCGTATTTGTAAGCTAGAGTGCGAGTTTGCTTACTTGTTAAACCATAATGAATATTGCACGCATGTTGAATATATTTCTTCAAAACAAGTTCTTCTTCTTGCGAAAAAACCATTAAATGTTAATTGTTTGGTCGGAAATTAATAGTATTTATGTCTTTACCTCGAGCTTTATCGACGTGCCTTTTTAAAGTAATTCTAGATATTATATTTAAAGTTATAGAAACACTTCTTATCGAAGAACCTTTTTCCAGAATTTCTTTGACTGCTTGCATTAACAGTTCAGCTGAATATGACCTGTTATTAGTCGTGCGGACCCTGATGCGTGGCATAATTCTGTAACAATTTATTTTATGCAAAAAAATATATAATTTCACTCATTATAGGTTAACTGTACACTTCTTCATTTAACCTGGTGGGATCTGTGTCCATATAACCTGTTGTGTATATAAAAAAAGTTCACAAATAAATTGAAAGCAACATGGCTTTAACAATAAAACCAATAATGGTAATCATTAGTCAAATACTTACCCTAAAGCACTATACATTACGATTTTATATATTGCTGTGGATTTTCTGTGGAAAATCTATAATCTGCCTATGCCTCGGGTTAACCCTGGTGTGTGGGAGCAGTTGGTAATTTTGTAGGGGTCGAAGGGTTCTTGCGTTTTTTACAGCCAAAAGTTGTTGCTGATAATTCGTTTTCCAAAATAAAATAAAAATTCTTTTAATGCAAATAAATAATTTCTCCAAAAATAAATTTCAAATCGTATTCAATTTCAATAATTTATTGTAAAATGTTGTTAGGCTCGTACTTTCAATTTTATGCTTATCCAAATCGCCTTGTTATCACTTTCATACATTCGCTCGTGCAAATATAATTTTTAATTTTACAATTTTAACTTTGCCAAATCCAATTTAATACTTTCAACTTATCTCTCTCTAATTAACCAAATCAATTAAATCAACTACCGTTCGGCAGCAACGCATGAAAAATATCCAAATTATCCAAAATATCAATAATAATTATCCAAAAACAACGCAATAATGCATACGCATCAAATCCACTTTATTCAAATCAAATCAAAATAAAATATTACTTACAAATCTCAAAATTATCAAAACCCTAAAACAGCACCCGTTGTCGGCCATAGTTGGCACAAGAAGCCTATATCTCTATCTTTTCTCCCCACTCTGTACTTTTCCAATTTAAACATTTAAAAATGAAATTAACAAATTTTTATAATTTAGCACAGGGTGGGTCGAAATACTTTGTTTCACGACATCTAAAAGCCCCTGTGCGAATTGGAGTTATGAGCGCAGTCCAGAACGAAAATTCGAAAATCTCATGTGCTACAAAACAAAAAATTTCAAAAATCATTTATAAAACTCAATCAAACAAACCAAACAAATAAATCAAATCAAATTTCCGTTAAGACGCTTCTTTCTTCCAAATTTTTCCATTTCTTTTTTTATTCAAATATCTTGTTCTTTTTTTTTCTTTCTTTTTGCTTTCCACTAATTATTTTTACACGAGGCGTTCATTTTGTCGGCATCCTTTTCTGCCGCCCCCGACTCGTCTAAAACTTGCAAATTTTCTTCCTTTCTTTTTTAACATCATCCATTTGATCATATAACCGCTTCACATCCTTGTACATTTTCTTTTCTTCTTCTTTTTCCGTTCTTGCCGAAGTTAACTTTTTTTCTTTTACCAATAATTCTTTGTTTTGTTCCATATCTGGTTTTGCTTGCTCTTCTTTTTCAAAAAATGTAATAAACTCTTTTTCTTTTAAATATTCTTTTTCAATCGATTCATTCTTTTCCATTGGTTCCTTCTCTTCAAATAATTCTGTTTTTTCTTTAAACAATGCTTTTTCTTCTTGTTCCATTGGTTCATTTTCTTTTTGTTCGCCATCTTTCATCACTGGTTCATTTTCTTCCAAAATTTCTTTTTCCTCTCGTTCCATAGTTTCATTTTCCTTTATTCCTTCGCATCGCTTTCTAATTCCTTCCACGATTCTTTCTTATGATTCTTTCCTATATCTTTCGTCTTTTTAGTCTCTATCCTGGTCTCTTTCCATTAATTCATGGCGGATTTCCAATAACTCCTTTCTATTTTCTTTTTGAGTATTGTTCATGGTTTCTTTAAGTTCTCTAAACATTTCCTTATACATTTTTCTTTGTTCTCTCATCATTTCTCTAAAAATTTCCAGAACTACCGTTTCCATTGTGAACAAATTATGAGATAATCAAAAAAAAACGAATAAAATGGTCTTTGTGCCTTGGTGCCAATTTTAGTTTTTACTGTCACCAACGATAAACTAAACGTCCCTGCGCTGTGGCCAAAAAGATGCTGTGGATTTTCTGTGGAAAATCTATAATCGGCCTATGCCTCGGGTTAACCCTGGTGTGTGGGAGCAGTTGGTAATTTTGAAATTTAAGTTTAAAAATAGTAAAAATTGAAATTTTATTATAATCTTAGTTCATACGATAGAGAAATGTATAGAGAAGACTCGCACCAAAATTCAAGTAAATCGGTTCAGTAGAACTTGAGAAAGCATGACAAGAATTTCAAAAAATGTAGTTTCGAGAAAAACAAGATTAAAATTTCAGGTAAAGTTACGCGAATTCTAAGCCATACATTGATACTTTATACTTACATTTCTTCAATCAGCGATTCCGGCTCCATACATCGGACCTTCTTTTACCTCAAATTGAATATTTAAATAAATTTAAATAAATTTAAATAAAATTTTAAAAAACCAAAAAAAAAGAAATAAAGAGTATTTTTTAATACTTTTCTTAAAATAGTTCCGTCTAAGCCGGTCGAGTTACCACGACACTAAAGTGGCTATAGCTTTTAAAATTATGCGAATTTCAAAAAATCTTTTTAAGACAAGATTTTTGAATATCTAAATTATTAAAATATAAAAACAAAAATTTCGATTTTTTTAGCTTTCTAGACTAGAATACTGCCTTAATAAAAAATGTTTGAACAAACGAAGAAACTAGAGAAATCAGAACAACTTTACAAGTATAACAGACAAAAATATTCTTTAACGATAAATAATTTATTTTTATTAAATTATATTGTGGAACATAATAAAAACTACTACAATATTTAAACATTTTCATATTTTACTAAAAATATCATAAAGTAATTATGAATTCTAGAGCAATATTTACTTAAATGGAGAGTTAATAAATAAAATTCTTTGTAAGATATAAATTATTATCATTTACAATATAATAATTATTTTCAATAACGATGATTTATAATAAAATTGAATTGGTAAGCCTGAAAGCTTATTAGCGAGTAGCGGCTAAATTTAATAATTATTAGGTAATTTACACAATTTGTTAGTTATTGCTCTAAATTGTGCTAGTTAACGCCTTAAATTTTATAATTTTACAAAAACAACAAAGCTAGTTTTGTTTAGTAAATAAATTGCCTACAGAATTGTTCTACGAATATACATAAAATGTATATTTATAATAAATTGCTCTTATATACCTATTTACAGTTGATCACTTTATAGGTAAACTTTTAAAATATGTAGTAATACTAACAGGAATAACAATCAAATTTAAAATTAAAATGGTTAACAAAAGAGAAAACTATTTGTATGCTTATTATATAAGTAATTTCGGAATATTATATAATTTATTAAACATAATACTGGTATATGAGGTTTTAAAATGTACACCGTAGCAGATTACTGTATGAAGTTGTCAAAGGTATGCATGTATTATTTACAGAAAAAATTGAAAATGTTTGTATTAATACTATTGTTTTCATTTTAACTCTATTACAGAGTGTTATACTTAAATAAATTAAAATAATCAGTTTTACCAGCTTAGCTTAAAATATTATAATGGCTCACCCTGTAGTTTAGAAAACCTTATTAGTTATCTAGAAGTAAGTTATCTACTAAATCAAAAATTTGTGCTTGCAAAATAGAAACGTTATCTCTAAAATTAAATGACAACAATCTTTATCAAAATATTCTAAAATATTAAAAAAAATATTAAATATGCATTAAAATAAATATAATTATGATACAATCAATATCTATATATTAATTTAAATCATTCTTATATTATGTTTGTGCTACTACAATTTGGATTTAGAAAACGAATTAATAATTATTAATTAGTCTAGAAACTCCAATTTACAAATATAAATTTTATGCAATACATATTATATTAAAATAGTGTTTCATTAAAAAAAAAAAAAAACGAAATTGAAAACAGAACTAATATATTATTATACATTTCATAAAAATAAAAATTTTTAAATTGTGCAAATATTTATATCTACTAATCTTACAATTTTCTAATCTATCGGTATATTTATACATAAGTAACATTGGAATGTATTTAATTCATTATTCTAATATTTATATTGTAATATAATACAGGGTTAACAAGAAATTAACAAAAATAGTCAGTCTTCAGTACAAATATACATTAATTCAGCAAAAAAATAATTTTAAATGCCGATTAGGAATTAGACGACGCATTCTTGAGCGTACACAAAATTTAAAAACTCCACTTTTAGCAGTATTTTTTTATAATTAACAATTAAATAATTTGTTTTAATTATGTTTATTTCACATTTACACTTTATTTAATAGGCAGATTTGTTGCTGTCAGGCAGGTCTGACAACATTGATGTTGATATTTTAAAATATTGCATAAGTTCATAGATTTTACGTTTTCACAAAATATTGAATGGTCGATGCATTTTTCGCCTAAAAATAAAAATCAAAATTCAAATTTAATTTATTTAAATAATTATCTATAATGATAATTTTTTTACGAAAATTTGCTTTATGATTCTAAAAGCAGTTTTTCTAAATACTAGTTCTATTCATGCTAATAGAACTTACTTACTATGGTGGAGCAAGGTAGACCTCGACACGATTTTATTACTGGCGGCCGTGGTTGATTTCTGCATGCTGTACCAGCTGGGCGTTTAGTTCCATACCAAACACATTGTAATATTCTATATTTTACTCCTTTTAAATCGCAAACAGCTGCACACTAAAAATTCAACGTTAAAGACCGTTTATATTTATAAAACTACAATATTACTTTAGACCATGGACCAACTTTCCATTTTCCTTTACATTCATCTCGGTAACATTCTTGTCTGTGTGGTGGTTTATCATTTTCGCTGCAATTTGATGATGATATAGTTATATTTTCTGAGTTTTGACAAGATACTCCTCTTCTCTGAATTGCTAAAATAAATTTATTTAGAAAAAGTAATATTGCAAATATAATTTTGTGCAATTACCAGTATTCCATGTAAAGCATTTTGATTTTTCGCATGGTGTCCAATCCGTTGTGATCCACTTTGGACACTCCGCTAATCCACACTTTCTGATAGTTAAAGGTAATTCTAGTCCGGCATCTTCACAAAAATTACTTTCTACTTCTTGGGTAGTGTTGTGCAATTTTACCAAGCAATTGGCTGTTCTCAATTGGAAACCATTTCCTCCGCACATTTCCGAACAATTTGACCATGTACTTGCTACCCATTCAAATTTGATATTTTCTGCAGTGCCTTTTCCTAACACAATCATCGAAGAAAATTCGTTTTCTTCGGTTGTGGTATCCGATAATTCCATGTTTTCCTCGGGGTAATTATCAGGATCGGTCGTTACCATACGATGACCACGAGAGTTGCTGAATGTCTGAAACGGCCATAATTGCTGTGCCTTTTATTATAGAGGTAGTTACTCAATGCAATTGTATGTTTAATTTTTTTATAATATTGTTTTTATAGAGGACACAACTAAATAAAAAAAATGTTGAAATAGTGAAATGAAATACTTTGTGAAATACCAAATAGCTGAATTGAATTGCAATCAACATTAGAGTTCATTCTCTTGTATGAATAAATTGCGGATTCTGACAAGTATGGTAGAAAATGACAAGTGGCTGCAATAACAGCGTTAAAAGACTAAAAAAGGGGTTTTAATCAAAATCAACGTTGAAGCTGTAAGTAAATGGCTGCAAACATGAATGTGTAGCGATTCAGCAAGCAACAGATACTAAACACTTTTCTAAATCAGGTATAATAATTTACAGCTACCCATAAAAAACTTTTTACATGTTTTCCGAAAAATATATATTTTAAAGATTACAGTTCAATCCAGATACTCTGTACATTTTGTTTAACTACAAAAACTTCAAACTAGAAAAAAATAAAAAACCATGTTAGAGTAATTATTATGTAAAGATATTAAAAAAATATTTGTGTTTACCTAGTGCAGTGTGTAAATGAATGCAGTTGGAATAAAAAAATAAGCATAAATTAATAAAAATAAAGTTTCTTGAGTTTATAAAACTAGAAAACTAAAAATATTATGTTACGCATTTAAAGTCATAACAAAATTGAATGTTTTATGTATTATGCAGTGTCTCTTTAACATACAGAAAAAATTAGTTGAAGCCTCACCTGTATGTTAGAAATTAGTTGCTGAAAATGTGGCATTATGCGAGATGCCGAACTAGAAACTTGCGGTTTTAACGAATCAGAAGAAGCGGGGTAGTGCGACGGCACAGCCCGATCCTTGCAGCATTAAATGAAAAACCCGTTTTTAGTAGGAAAAACGATGTTAAGCTCATACATTAATAAATTAAACCTAGTAATAGGTTACAGTAATTTTGTCATAAAAATTGTAGTAAAAAAACTATACTTTAATATTCTCGAACTTCTTCCGTAGTTATAATATGAATAAAAAAATTTAATAATATATTGAATAAAAAATAATTATATGTATTTTATGTATAATATTTAACTAACCTGTTCATCATCAGAAATAAAAGTTGTACTTTGCGGAGGTAAAGCATTCAAGCTATTAAGATTTGAATTCTTATTTCCTCTGTAAGGTGGCAACGTGGGTAAAATTATTCTAGTCCTACTAGTTGGTGGTTTTCGAGGCATATCCGGTCGTTGTTCATGAGAATGGTCGTCATTACCAAACACAGGAAGTTCATCTCTACCGGTATGAATATCAGCAATTTCAAAATCAACTCGATGATCCGTTTTATATCCAATTTGTTTTTGAATTTCCTCCGAGGTAGGAAATTCACCAGGTCTTGGTTTCACCGACAAGACTAAATCAGCTGTTGATCGTCCAGCAATGCACGTATAAATTCCACTATCGCGATATGCTAAATTTAATATTCTAAGAGCCCCCTTCTTAGATATTTTAAACTTTTTTGCTTTTGGAAGATAATTTTGATCTTTAATCCATTGGATCTTTGTTCGGTTAAACCGTTTTACAGGGCATTTAATTTTTATCATTGATCCGTAAAATACTGTAGCCGCACCCCCAACTTTTAATGAAACCTTTTTCTTCTTCGGATCGTGTTGAATAAATGTACTATTCGACACGTCAATTTGTGGCTTATCGGTCTCAAGAACGCAACTTTTAGTATTACACGGTTTCTTATCTGATGGTTTTGGAGAAGGACACATCGATGAAGCTCTGTTCACTGTATGATTTTGAGCCATAACCTGTTTGCACTCAACTTTTCTTGATTTTTCTCCACCGCTACAACTTTTACTGCACTTAGACCACTCCGAAACAACCCAACGAACTGGACAATCTAGAATATTGCAATGTTGCCTATCGGGTGGTGGTGGTTGAGGACACATAATACTGGGTACAACTACGGTATTTCCGCCACCTTGGGTAACTTCGTGAATACAACTAACTTCTCTAGTTTGAATACCGATACCGCATGACTGCGTACAAGGTTGGAAATCAGAATAATTCCATCTGGGAGGACAAGGATGATCGTTACACGTTCTTATTAATACTTCAGGTTTAAGTTCTCGTGGACACATGTATGGTGATGTAACTTTTTGAGTGTCATCTCTAACACAATTTACCATTAACTCCTGCACACCACCTAAGCAGGATGCACTGCAATGCGTATAGCCTTGTTCCCGCCACGAATACGTAGTTCCAGGTGATCCACTTCCTACTTTAATTGAAGTTTCTGATCTATAAGGATCATCTTTAATATCTATTCTTTCCGAAGAGCATGGCTCCATATAACATCGTTCAGTTTCAGAAGGTTTGGGACCACTACATTGTTTATCTGGCAATTTAGCAATCGTACGTGAAAATTCCAAAAATATTCGACAAGCCACTTCTCGTTTTCGAACACCTTCTCCACAAGTTACACTGCATGGGCCCCATTCGTCAGGAATATATCTTTAAGAATAACAAAAATTAATATTTTACAAAAGTTAAGGAATAGTAGGGATAAACATTCCAAAAAATTTAAGGTTGGAATCATGCATTTATAAGTTATTTATAAATTTAATTAATGTAAAATGTTTTAAATATAATATCTAAAAATATTGCAAAAAGAACTGGGGTACATATAATAATTGTGTTTTATTTAAAAAGGAATCTGGTCATTATTTTTAGATTAAAAAGAGGTTTTGTAATAAGTTGCATGCCTAGACAACTGGGTAGTAATAATTGAGTTTCTTTTGATTTATTATATCTTTGGTATAAATTTTTATCTTAACTAGTAATCACCAGAATAAAATACAATTAAATTTGTATGATACAGAAATACTATTACATACTAAAATTTTCACTAAATTTAGGCATGCTTAAAGCGTACAAGATACTTTTGGTAATTTAAAGATATCAAATTTAAAAAAAAAGTTATTTAAAACTTTTTAATATCTTAAATTATTTTCTTATTAAATTTTGTTTGTAAAATGTAAATAATATTTGTAAAAGCTAGTATAATAAGTAGGTAATATAATGTAAATAGAAATTTATACCCCTGTTTAAAGTAATAGGTAGCAAAAGAAATTAAAGAACTAAGCAGAGAAAGTGGAAAAGGCAAACAGCAAACACAAAAATAATTTATTGTATAGAAAACTAAAATCAAAAATGTCAAGATATAATATATACATTATAAACTAGCTAATAATGGGAATTTTTACATTGGAAACTATGTAATAGAAATGAACTTGAAAATGAATTTCAAGTAAATTTTTGTGGTAATTAATATGTATTGTTAAATATAAAATTAAATAAAAACGTTAAAATAATAAATTTTACAGTAAAGTACAGAATACATACGCAGAAAAATATTATTTAAGAACAATAAAAAAGATAAATGTTTTTTTTTATTTTTTTTTTAAATAATATTTTTCTATTATGTATTCTTTATTTTATGGTTAAAATTTATTATTTCAACTTTTTTAAGTTTAATTTTATTGTTACTATGTTACTATCATACACAATAAATTGTCGGTGAAGAGAGTGAAAGATCAACTACGGCTAGGATGGAGTTTTATTTTGAGCGGACTCTTTGAAAGATAATGACAAACCATCGAGGTAATGCGCTAAGAAACCCTTCTAAAAATAAAGTGTTATACTTTAAAGAGTGCGTTAAATAGAAAGTTTTTACACGAAAAGTGAAAATACTTCTAACTAACATCACATGCATGAAAGACGAATCTGTCATGTACGGAATCACTTTTCTTTGTGATACCGCATTATAATAATTATTATTGCTGAGATTTTCTATAGTCGATCTAAGATATGAAAAATATAGGTGGCACGTCATTTACAAAATCTAATTTACACCGAGAAACTTTAGATAATTTAAATAGTGCTTAATCTTGTAGTAATATTAAATATTCACCACAAAAAAGCGAAATGTTATAACCAAATAACTACGTTTATTCGATACTACATTTAACTCTGTTCACATCTATCTTATTTATTACTTTACCAGGTTTAGTTTAGGGAATACCGTCTAACTTCAAAGCAATTTCATTGGTTTACATTTCGAGGTCGTCGCTTTAGTATAAATTACAATATTTTTCTTAAAAAAAAACAGACTATAGTTCTCAAAATTTTATGAAAATAATATTTTATCTTAAACGAATTTTATTGTAATTATTTTTTATAATTTTTAAAATTTACCGCAAACGATCAATGTTAAATAATTAAGTTTACAAGGAATAAGAAATATTCCTTTCTAATAATTTGCGAGATGTTATCCTATTAATAGAAAAATGTCGAACAATACACAAATTTATTTTACAAAGTAACCAAGCAATAAATAAATTATATTTTGAATAAAAACATACAAATCCCATTAAAGTGTCAAATTACAGTAATCTAAATTTAAATTACTACTCAGATCTGAAATTTACAATTTCTAGTTATTTCCTAATATTATTACGACTAGTATTTACATTTGTTTAATTGAAATGCTTTTAAGAAATCGATTAGAATACCCATGTTATTTAAATATTATTTGCCTTTTAAAATCGGTTTTCTGAATTGTGAAGTTGTTTGTTACTATAATGGTGCAAAAAAACTTGCGAGTGAACTTTAAACTTATAAAAACGATCAAAAAGTAGCATGAATTTGCAAGTGCTTTAGTGCTTTATAACGCAATTTGTTTATTTACAGAATGTTAACAAATTACGCATCAACAAAAGAGATAGTGTGCTTTTATTTGAGTGCTTTAGACTAAAAGCTGAAAATTGCGGTACCTCACAAACACCCAACCGCAGGCAAAGTACACTTTGTAATTGCTGAAAAACACATAAAGCATACAACAATTTAAAAGGCATATTAAACTTAAAATAAATTACAAGGTGAAGAGGTTTAGAATTTTAATTTGTTAATTGTGCTGAATGTAAAGTATTAAATTATTTGTTTTTCTTTTTAAGTATTTTGTATTTTCAAAAAATAGAATTTATGCTTCGAAATTTTTCATTTTTTAAAAAACATTTACATCATGCCACTTCACTTTTGTGAAAATTTTATTGCTACCAATAAGCACAAAGGACGTTAATAAGAAGAAACTTACGTGCTTTCTGATGGAACTCCTTGTGCCCCAATAAGTTTTTCTGCGTGTGCCGGAGGAGGTGGCGGATAAGGCTGAATTAACGGTTGAGTGTGATATAAACCCGGAAGAAGTTCTTCGACGCTTTCAAAATGTTGCGGACATTGAATACCAGTTAAGCATGATTTTGATGAAATTGGTTTGGTGTTAATAGAGCACAGAGTACTAGGTAAATCATCTGCATTTCTACATTCCACAATACGAACCTGGACGCCTTCACCGCAAGATACCGAACACTAAATATAAAATTAATCAATAAACTGATGATTATTTTGTTTTAAAAACTTACCCCTGACCATGGCGAAGCGTACCATTTTGGGCAAACCATTTGGTTACAGGGCTCTTGAAATCGGGGTTTTCGACCAGAACACTTATGATCACTGACCTAATATTATACAATGGAATAAATACTTTAGTATATTTAAGAAATTTATGAAACATTCATAATTCAAGCAAATTTTTCATTCCTTTTTTATATTACTTCTAAAATTTAATAAAACAATATATAATTTTTTTACATAGTCAACGACGTGATTAATCTTTTACAAAAATTCTTTTAGAGAACTATTCACGACAGTCTTTTGTAAAAATTCAATTTCTAAAGATAAGAATTTTTAATATCAATTATTTTGGTAATTATTAAAAATATTGTTTAACGTTTTAAAAATATTTTGTTATCAAAATTAAATTGCATACCTTTATTATGGTATTATTTCTAGTTTCTTCAATGCAAGAAATTTGTCGAACTCGAAAACCTCCTCCGCAACTGACCGTACATAAACCCCAATCACTAGGATGCCACCTAAAGACATAAAAATTTAAAAAGTTAATGGAATTACTTTGTTATTTTATAATGTAACTTAAAAGAAAATCACAAGAAATCGTTGTTATAAAACTAAGTACTAAAATTAATTGCAAAAGTTAATTGAAAAGAGTAATGTAGAAACTAAACCTTTTAAAAAGTTGAGTACAAATTAAAATCTACTAGCACGTTTGCAAAGAAAATAAATTATAAATCTTACTTCGGTGGACAATTGTGAGTGTTACATTCGACTACAGCTGCTTCTGGTTTTTGAGAATCGTTACACAATTGCTCTTCTACATCCATGCCAGATAAGATATTTTGACAAACTGGTCGAGACATTTTGTAACCTAAAATTTTATGAAGACTTTATAATATAGGTAATATATAGGTACACACAATATATAACTTTTGTAAACAGAGTTACTTCAGTGAAATAGTTACTTTTAGCATCGCGTCTATATTTACAGCGTTCAATTTTGTTATGTTTAGGAAGGATGGTATTTGAATTTTGTCAACAAATACATTTTTACCACAATTTCTTGTTATGTTTTAATATAAAATTTGAACAAAATAAATATTGAATTTGCACACGTACTCCTCTTTTATGATTACGATTACGCTTAACACAATTTCAAAATACAATATTATGGGAAAAAATACGAACAAAGCTAATTACATTATTTAATTACAATTTTAAGCATTTAGTATTTAATCCCACCTTCACAACTTTCAAAACAATGAGCTGAATGTAATTTCAAGCTTTGCAGTATTTCTGTTAGAAGTTTGCACACAGCACTAATTTTATTGTGGGGATCAGTAATTATAAATTTAATAAAATAAATATGGACGAAATGAACATAAATTTTCACGCAAAGTCTTTTAAAACAATAATATTGTGAAATTGCTAAGTTCAACATTCTTAACTTTGATTTTACTTGTTTAAATGAGGCAATAGTGGTTGTCTACTTAAACGAGAAGTAAATTTAAACTACCCTTACGAGCACTCTGAAGTGGGTAAATTTGAACATGCTTTACGAAAACGTTAAAAATACTAACGCGGCTAAGCTATGCTTTTTAAATGTTCACAATCTTGCTTAGTATTGTTAATATTGATTAAATAATGAATAGAAAATTTGGTATAATTTAGTAGAGATATATTAATTTTATAATTTATTTAGTTAGTGTATACCTCGTTGGCCATTTATTGATTTAAGCAATGATTGGCGCAGTTAGTACGAACTGTCAAAGTCTATCAAGGTTTGCATTTTATTCAAATATATCATTCATATCAATGCAATGGACGAGTTTTACTAGTCACAAATTTTAAAATAATATATTGTCATGTTCCAAACCAAAGTTTTACCTACCCTGTTAATTTGCCATTAAATTTGATATTGAGTTTAAGAAATATTTGAATTTGAATTTTGGGAGGTAAAACTTTGGAAATTAATGTTGGTAGAAGTGAAGTTTTATCGTGGCTTTTGTGCCGACCATGGTGGACAGCGGGTGCGAGTTTTGCATGCCCGCTGAAATTTGATTTTGTTTCGCTGAGTTTTGATATTTTTTTTTTGAAATTGTGAGTAATTATTTTTGATTAAATAAAGTAAATTGATGCGAATGCATTTACTGCGCAATTTTTGAATGATAAGTTTTGATATTTGGAATTAATTTGGATATTATTTGTAAGTGGCTACTGAGCGGTAGTGGGTTGATTTGGATGATTAATTTTTGAAAAAGAATATTCCGAATAATAAATTCGATTTGGATACTTAAAGTTGGAAAGTTGAAAGTACATTTGAGGGAACGAATGGTCGATATTGATAAGCGGTCAAATTGGATAAGGATATAAAATCAAAACTTTGATTCCTTTAATTTTATATTGGAATTAAAATACATGCGAGTTAATTTTTGAAGAACAATTATTATTGGAGAACTATTAATTTGTTGGACCAAAAATTTTTACTATTTACTTTGAAAACAATTTATTTAGAAGTGTTATTTTATTTTGAAAGATAATTTTTAGAATAATGAAGAGTCTCTTGCTACAAAAAATGGATGACCAGTTAGTTAAGATTGATTTATGTAATGAGCAAATTTTGTTAAGATTTGCATAGCTTGGGTCATGTCAATATCAACATAAAACTTTGATCAAAATGCTATTTATCTGTATAATTGGTTGGTCTCAAAACTCAGCCTAAGATTTTTAAAAAAATTTTAAAATTTGGAAAAGTATTTAAACTGAGCGCCATTATTGACCAATGCAAATTAACAATGATTATGCGCTGTTGTTGAAACTAAAGATCAGCTGTTTGAATATCAAAACAAGACGAACAACTACTAGATATCACGTGTAACAAGTGAGATTGGTATCTACTTTATCAACTTTCAACAGTTTTGACTTGGCAACTGAGCTGTTTTTATTGGCTTCTAAAGCCGCGCTATTTTTTTAAATATGCGGCTCGTGACATCAGCGGCCGGTTCTTTAACAATTATTTTATTACCTTACCCGTACTCAAAAAATTTTGAAAAAAATTGTGAATGCTCAGTTTGACCTCTACTTTAAGATAAAAAAATAAAAAAAAAGTAGTGAAACTTGTCCATAGTGCTACAAAGTGGAATATAAATCCGTAAAATTAAGAAAGGAAAAAGACTAGCTACATATATATATATATAGTATAATATAGAAAAACTTTCTTAATACAAGCAGCAAGCAAAGTGTTTTCTGAACTTTCAAAGCTCAAAATATTTTAAAATAACGATATTTCTATAAACATGTCTATCTGTTATCTCGTTGTTTTCTAGCCATAACTTTTTTTTCATAAGTACAGGTGGGGTATGACTATATTAATACTTTTTTTTCATGTAATCTAAGTGATTTATGAATTTTTTAACTGAAGTGCTTCTACTGTGACGTTGTAATTGCTTTTTATACTTGTTATAGAACAATAGTGTACACAATTAAAGAGAGAGCAGATATGCATTTCTTTTATAGTCATGTAAATAGATAAATTTCAAAATCTCAAAAATTATTGTATACATACTAGTATATGTGCATACTATTTATTAATACAAGTTTGTATATTATTTGTATATTGGATGATTGTCTAAGAAAAAGTCAGATATACAATTTTCTTTACAAAAAATTCGAAAGATAAAATAAGCACATAACACAAGTAGTAATCTCAACTAGCGAGAGAGGAAATGTTTGAAAAATGTGCACACAGGTTCAACTGAAGTTAGTAAAAGTGAATCGAATCTTTTAAAAAGCCTTAGCGTATATTGCAGTTACCAGTAGTAGTGCATTTTTGAATCTATGGCTTGGTCAAGTGAATAGAGAATTATATTTAATTTTTAAATGCTTCAATAAAAACAGGCAAAATGAAAATAAAATTGTTATTGATACTACTTACATTTTTCCAAAAAGGAACCCGAAATTTGGTTTAAAATGATTTTATGCTCATACTTGTTTAATGGTTATTTTTAATAAATTATAAACATAATAAAACATAAGCTGTTAATAAACAAAATATATCAAATTTTTTTATGTCAATGAATAAAAGCTAAAATCTTAAAATTAGTAAGTTAGCCTATTACAAAAAATTTGAAATAATTTTTAAAAATTTTGAAATTAAAATTACAAGCATATGAAAAATTAAAAACTTAGTGCTTGTTCACAATGTACATAAACATAAGACGTGCATAAGCCTAACATAAGCATAAAACATAATTTTGACATAAGCCGCAAAAGTGTTCACAATGAACATAAGAAATATATGAAACTGCGCATGCGTATAACAAAAAAATAAACTAAATAAACGAATAAACTTTCAAACACCTGTCAAACTTTATAACAAAGGTTATGTTTATGTCAATTTCGTCAATTTATTTCAACTTATGACCAACTACTACCAACTTTAAACCACAATTTTCACTACATGTAACATAATTTCAATCTTATGTACGAACGTAAGCCGAACATAAGATCAACATAAACATAAGAATTTCGTAGGCACACTGTGAACACTTACGTTGATTTACTACTAGTTCAACTTTATGTCTTATGTATGTGTTATGCTTATCTTATGTCTTACGTACATTGTGAACAAGCACTTATAAAATAATATGAATTTTATTGTGTATTTAATTTAATTTAATATAGTGTAAAAATAGAACAAAAAAATAATTTACATGACTTTCGTTTTAGTAATTATTTATTCACATGGGCATAATAAACCGTTTTGCTGCACAATGTTATTAATTAATTTACTGTTTACACAATTCAACCAGTTTATTGGTTCATTTTTAAAAAATCTCGATTTTTTGACGAGTGTCAGTTTACTTTCAGTCAACTCAGTGTGCACTCTTGATTTATTTATAAAGTACATACTTATATAAGTTATAACAGGGTGTCGCAGACTAATTCATTTAAATAGTTTTTGCACAATTTTATGTAAGTTAAGGATTTTAATTATTTTTCAATTTCATCTAACATGTAAAAATCAATTTTAATATATACATACTTATATATTGTGGTGTTTCAAAATGATTGCGACTCACCCTATGCATTTTGGTGAAATATTGACTATAATAATTAAGTTGTAGGATTGTAGAATTTGTTGGGTGGGGACCAATGACAGGAAATTAGTGGCTTCTTTGGCCAACGATGGCGGACAGCGGGTGCGAGACTTTGCATGCCCGCTGAAATTTGATTTTGTTACGCTGAGTTTTGTTATTTGAGAATTGTGAGTAATATTTTATTTTGACTTGATTTGAATAAATGATTTTGATGCGTTCACATTATTGCGTGATTTTAAAATTTTGATATTTGAAATTGGATTTGGAGATTTTTTTATTTCGCTACTGACTGGAAGTTGATTGATTGGTTTACTTAATTTGGAAAGAGAAGTTAAAATTATAAATTCGATTTGTATTTGGAATTGGAAAGTTTAAAACTGCATTTAAAGGAACAAATGGTTTATTTGATAAGGCGACGTTTTAGATAAGTTAAATTTGCAAACTTCGTTCCTTTCAAATAAAAATAAAAATTTATTTAACATTTTGCATTCTGAACTGGTTATTTTTGGAAGGGCATTTTTCTTCCGTCATTAATGAAGACTTACGTGTGAACTCACCCCTGACGATACTTGCACGACGACTGAACCAGCTAGCCGTGGTAATTTTTTTGGTTTGTGGTAAAATTAAAATTTTATTTAACATTGGTTTGAAACTGGAATTGGATTTTATGGATAAGAATTATATTGGAAAATTTCATCTAAACTTTTAATTGGCACCCAGAAGGTGAGGCTGTTTTTTGTTTTGAAACAATTTTTTTGATTTCACATCACTTCAATATTTATTTAAATACTAAGAATAATTAGAGATTTTGCGACTTTTAGACATAGAATGATTTTGTTATTAGTTGAATGTAAATTATCTCTAAAAATTATCACTAGAAATTATATATCTAAATTATCAATTATTAAAGCGTGCGCTTAAAATTCAAAATTCTAAAAAAGTTTTTATGTAAATATATTCGTAGCAATTGGTCATACGACGAAAATAGGTTATTATATAAAATAAATCTGATAAAATTATCTTTTCAGAAGGTTCTTATACATTCTTCATATAAAATAACTCGTGAAAAACGTATTCAGTATATTCAGCACTGAAGTGCTTCTCTCGAGATAGCCTTCGAAGGCTATAAAGTACAAAATTATCCTTGTCAATTTTTTGTAAAAATATTTCTATGTAAATTGCTTTAACAGTTATAGTCAGAAACAATTTTTAAGGTCAGCATTAATTTTGTTCAAATTAATGTAATAAATTCTATGAAATAATTTTTTTTAACATATTATTTTTTATACATAGTACTACATTAAATTTAATGTGTAAATTTTACTATAATTATTATATTCGTATATCGGCTAACAGTATCAATTAAAAACTTTTGATCGTAATTGCCAAACAAATTTTCAAAAAATCTAAAAATAGGCGTGAAACATTTATTTATATGTTATTTTATAAAATTCTTAAAGAATATAAACAAACTTGTGAGTGAATATTGAAAGTTATTAGTAATACATCTTTTATGCTTTATTAGTAAGTAGTAAACTAATAAACATTATAGTACACAATATAAATATGCTCTCATTATTTTAAATTTTATCCGCATCATTGATGCGATTACATTTTCCGGTATACCTAACGTTCGTTAGGATTAATATATCTCGTTTTAGGTAATTTTGGTATGTTTGTGGTAAATTTGACCATGATTGGATGTTGACCAATACTGCATTAATATATCAATCATTTATAATCCAATAGTTTGGGGTCTAGAACTGATACATCGCTATATAACACTAATTGTGTGTGTTAAAAATGCTTAAAGCTGCTTGTACTCATTTAATTCATCAAAATGTTTGCTTATTTTTAATCACTTGGAAAGGTGGTCAGATCATAATGAAGTTTCTCAAAATTTTCAGTTTAGAAAAGCGGAAATGGCGTTTTAGCAGTGTCAAAGAGCAATGAGACGTTTTCCATGGGTCTTGGAACCAATCATAAAATTTTTCTCTTAAAATCACCTTCTTATTCTACCTTGCAGTTGTTAGACCTATGCGTTCCTATGGCATAGTTGTGTCGTGGCTCAGAACCAAACAGATAGCAGCGTCATCCTTGCACTGTATTCAAAGATTGGGCTGACTGCTGTAATTGGTGTGATTTGAACAGATTCTATTAGGGCGCATAAGATATTTCTCTGCATTCCACCAGTTGATCATTATGTGCAAACATTTGCGGTTATAGCTGCTATCAGGCTGCAAACTTGGGGACAGTAGAATACAGGCGAGGAACTGTGGGTCATTTGCAGATTTTACTCGACAGAATTTTTCTTAACTTTATATTTAATAACAAATAAAATATTCCATTAAACTCATTAGGAACTTAAAATTAATGTTGGCTTAGTAGTAGGAATATTTTCTGCGGAACTTAATTTAAACTCAGTATACCGCTAGGCAAGTGTACATCGGTTTTTCAAACGGATTTTATCAACATGTTGCAATGCGTAAAGACAGTCCAGAATAAATGGATCAGTAACAAAAATATCTAGATATCTACAGACAGCAGAACGGCACTTGTAGTACTGAGTAGTTACAGGGATAAGCATTTCAAATATTATTTGAAACAATCCCAAGTTATTCTACGGACAATTGCAAGGATTTTAACAGGAAACTGTAAATTAAACACACATCTTAACACTGAGATTTGTAAACGAATCCAAGTGTCGGGATGCAATAGTGTAGACAAAACAGAGAAGCATGTGCTTTATCACTGTCCGTTTCTAACATCAAATAGAGTGCCATATTGAAGGATTTCTGCCCTAACATACCCAGAACTCCACCTGCTGAAATACTTGAGTTTATCCAGTAGTTGTGATGAGTTGAGAAGTGACAGGATGAGGGCCGCTAGATCGGAGGTAATACAATGAGCTCAGTTTAGCGACCTAAGGCGGAGGGAGGAAAATTCAGATGTACAAAAGTGCCGAATAATATCGATTACACAAAGAGTTTTTAAACTTCATTTTTATATTATATTTTATAATCTTCATTTTATTTCATTTTTTTTATCTCATAAAAACGAAAAGAAAGAGTGTTTACATATTATGTAACTTGTTTCCTGTATACTATGTGTAATTTGTAATCACAAAATAGTATAGCCACAGTGTCATATAGTATGCAATTCTGCATATCTGCACGTGAGCTATAACAAGCAAACAACGCAACAATAGTCTTTAGTCTGTGTGATCAATGAATAAAGTATATTGTTTCAAAGTTTACCATGGTTATTGTTATCTGGTTATAAACAAGAGTCTTCATCTAAATCTGCTACCGTACAGTTCTCAATACACATTTAGTTATAAATACAATAGTTTAATGTTATATACTCATTAATAATTTGAGTTATAAAACAAAAAATGTTAATTGTATACATTACTATTTTATATTATCGTTATTATAAACTAATAAAGATTAATTTAATATTAGTAAAGTGATAGCACCGGTAATGGTCACTGCATCAGTAATGATCACTATAAAATATTTTTGATATATTAATTTTTAACTTGTGATATAATTAAATTCAATAAGATGTAATAAATGAACAAGTTAACAAACCAATATTTTATAATGTTTTTTTAAGCTCTCTGCGTAGTGTAACTCTTTCATTAGAATATTTATTAATACAATGAAAGCTTAACAAAAAACATTAAAAAATATTGCTTAGTTAACTTGTTCAATTACAGATTATTGAATTTAAAATATTTTTGTTTTGAAAACACAGCTTTTTAATTTTTACCTTCAATAAAACTGTGGGAGGCTGTCTTGTTATCATTGACTAAAAATATTTGAAAATACAAAAAATCTGTAAACAAGCAAATTTCATTCCGGCACAGGAGTAACCCAATATGTTCACGCTATAATTATTTTGAAAAGAAATATATTTTATACAGACCAAAAACATAATATAATGAAGAATTGTTTGATTATTAAAAATTAAGCTGTTAAAAAAAGTTACAAAATTTTAAATAGCAAAGCAGTAGTATGTTAAATCTAACTTGTACAACACGCGAATCAGTGGGAAGTACTTCATGTTGACAAGGAACGTCTAAATGTTCGTGTAAACGAATTTGTAGAAGTAGATGTCATATGACTATCTCTTCCGTTCACAAATAAGATTGAATTTGAACATTTAGTTTTATTGTAATGTTACCGTATTACTATGACGATTATGGCAAAATAATGGCCTTAGTAGTCAAATTATCATTTTATCACATTATTATGATGATCATATCATTACCTTAACACTGGTAAATGTAAACTGTTTGTAAAATGTCAATTTTATAACAAAAAAAAATGGTTTTGATCTTTTAGGTTTACAAATCTGCATGTAAGGTATGACAGATTATGGAGAAAACAATATGATTTATATATGAAACAATTAAATTAGGTTAAATTACGAACTGGTGATATGTTCAAAAGAACGATGTAAAAATTAATTTGACCTTTTAATTGCATCACAATTGTTTAATATTCTACCAAGTGGTTTATTTCAAGTATTGCACTTTTCATGAACAAATTTCGTAACAAATTTAAAAATTCAAAACTTTGACAAGAAACAAGAAATAGTGGCGACAGAAAGTTTCAATACGTACCTCCTCCGCAAGTAGCTGAACAAAGTGAAACTGACTTTTGAGCCCAATGATATAAGGGTTGAGAACAAGTAGAACCATCACCACCGCAGTTTCCACAGGCATCCACTAGTAAGGTTGATCCAATCCTTAAATCACATCCTACTTTCTGAAATGTTTAAAATTGAATTAATACTCCTAGTTTAGATAATTTAACAAATTACCATAAAGGAAACTTGTTTATTTATGTGTGGGTAATGCAGGATAGGTATTTTATATAATCAAATTTCGCTGTAATTTAAACTGATTTAAATTACATTCCGAACACCTTAAAATTAAGGTAGTATAATGTTGTAGCAGGCAGTTTCACGATCGTGAGTTTGAATCTAGCCTTCCAAATTACTCCTGCCATCGTTCGAAATCTACGTTACGCATTAAGCCCCACTAGTGGCCAATTGCCTCAAAAGAGCGTTTATTCAAGCATGCATTTATATGTGAAAAGGTACATTTGGGTCATTTCTAACAATCAAATTATCTCATTGGAATCAAATTTTATTATTATTTATAGTCTAGAGTTTAGGGTAATTAACCGAATAGATATTTAACAATCATTCGTGGTAGTAGTTCTTGTTACTGAATTTAAAATATTTCTGAATTAGCACAACAAATTCAGATAAACCATTAGCTAATTAAGGATTAAGTATTAACGAATAGAAAAATTGACTGCCGGGCTCCTGCCCATTCAATGATAAATTATCTGCCACAGTTGCAAAACTACCACTTCATTATTATTATTACTTCTTTAGAATTCAATGTAGCATCGATTTTTAAGAAATAGTTTATTAATAAATTATTATAACAGTAACAGTAATTATGTCATACTAAACTTTCAAAAATTCATAAACTGAAAAGACATACATACATTTTTTAGCGATGCATTGAAAGTGTGATTTTTACATGAGCCCGAGATTTAAAAGAGTCACCCTAGATAAGGTTCGGTGATGAATAAATGAAAAGCACCGAGTGCATCGTACACGCCATTAAACTTCCACTTTTCTTTTTAAGTTAGAAAAAGGTTGTCTCCGCCAGTTTTTCGACTTTAAAACAAGAAATAAATGATTTATTAAAAAATCGTAAAAAGTGTATGGATTAGTAAATTATTTGATATCGTATAAAGATGTAAATAAATAATTATGGGCTGTTATAGCGCTAATAATAATATATCAACAACGCTATTCTTCAACCTTGGAGTGGATTTACTGTTAACCAAACTAAAGCTTGCGTTTCAGAGAAAACAAGAAAACGTAAAAGAGATTTACTTGAAAAATGGTTATCTGCTAAGGAATTCGAAAAATTTCTGTCGGCATATATTTTTGCTTTGATGCTTCAATATTAATAAAATTTTTATTTTACACGAAAGTATTACTAATTTTATATTAATAAAATTTTATTGAACGAAAATATTTTACCTGACATTTTCCGTCGATGCACATATCGAGACTGCCGGGCGTACATCGAGTACCATCATGAACTTTATCAGCTAACTGAGCTACCACAGAAACGATATCATCACTATCTAAATTGTTATTCAGAGTTAGTGTTCCTTTGCAGGTCAAAACACATGGATTATTATCGTCATAATGGGATATCCACTGGTAAATGCTTCCCTCGTATGGTACGTTGTTAAATGCCGCGCATTGATCTTCGCGAAAATCTCGATATTCGGGGCAGGGCTGAAATTATACAAACAAAAATTAAAATACCTAAAAACCTTTGCTTTATTGTGATTTTTATTACGATTTAAATTCTACTTGTAACATCTACAAAAATAACAAAGTATTTATTTGTTCTCAAAACAATAGATAGAATATCATTCTTTTTATAATAATAAAAGAACCACATTACATTTCATTTAAATAGCAAAATTCAAAAGCTTTTCAAGAGATTCGTTGTAATATTCGTCGTTATTATCCTTTTCATAAATTTTTTGTCATTTAAATGTAAAAGGGACATTCTCTTCTGGTCTTCTCTATAAACAAAGTAATTAACATTTAAATAAGTTCAAATGTGATAACTATAAATTATTATTATAGTATCGAAATGAAACAATTATACTTAATTTGTTCACCGTTTTTGTTAAAAATTTGAATTAATTTTGCAAGAAAAAGACTGCAGATGGCAGAATGTTTTGATTAATTAGTCATTCATCAGTTGATGCTGTCCTCTGATCAAGAAATATGCTTTGGGTAAACTTATTTTCTGTTTTTTAAAATTTACTTTTATATTTATCAATACCTAGTTATAATTCTACAATATATTGCAAATAAAATTAACAAATAATTGCAACTAAAAATATTAATTTAAAAATTTGTATCTAATGCAAAAATTGCAACGTTAAATTAAATATCGTTTATTTTAACGATAACAGGTTTTGTAGTAGAAAATTATTTTACAGTCAAGTTTAAATTTCACTTAAAAGTTAGAAAAACAAAATTGAAAAAGTTAAGTTAAAAATCCATTAACATGAAAGATTTTTAAAATATCATTTAATAGAGCCATTAACGATAATTTCCGAAGAATTCTGACGTAAAAATAAATAAGAATGTTAGTTTTACATAAAACTGCAAAAATTTGATTATTCAGAATAAATAAACTTTTTTGTTGTTATAATTTGATGATAATAAAGGACTACCGAGTTCTGTTATATTGTACCATCCAATTTTCTTGCATGACGGGTATACAGGTTTATCAGATATCAACTATCTACACAACTTTCGCATTTATATATTATATATTTTTTGCTTTCTCTGATCGTTACTGTTTTATTTTATATTTGAGCTTCTGCTTTTTATCGTAGCTTGTGTACAATTTCGCTGAACTCTGATTGGTTGTTTCTTTGATAGTCTGTACCAATCGGACCATTTTATCATATAAAGTCTTGAAGCTTTCTTCTGAAATGAACGTTTGGGGCATTTGTATTACTATGTCGTAATTTCAGATATACGACAACTTTGCAACATTGGCAAGCAAGAACGTAAAAGCTTTATTTTATTACCTATCGTAACTGACCGTTCTATACTCTGTTAATATTACCGATATAAAAATATCATGACATATTAATTTGATTTTGATTACAATCTGACTTTATTTAATTAAATGAATTTACATTGCAAAATTATATTAATTTAAATTGTTCACACCCTTTAATGCGTAAACAGTGCCAACAAAGTTTGTTCTGCTGTTACAGGCGTGAGAAGCTTCATGAGAATTTGGTTTTCGTATGGGTTTGATAGGTTGGCAAAGCTGACACAGTGACTAATCTAAAGTTGATTTAGGCTCTCAAAATAACCAACGGCTTCATAGTACAAAACAATAACATTAAATTTCGAATATTGCTTCTTAAATTACTAACTTATAACAACTAAATTGTGCTTGCTTTTACAGCAACTACACTTAATGTAATCTCATAGCTTCATTTTGACAAAGTATAAATTAGTAAGCACGGTACATTCTATTTACATCGGCATGCTAAACGTCCGTTCAAAATCTATGTTCTTCCTCATTTGTCACAAAACTAAATGGAACGAGTCTCGGAGAAACAAGTTCCTACTAATTGTAAAGAGGTACAAAAGGTAATTTCGTCGAAGCGCGAATTTACATTTCACAGTTCACAACTTCCGAGCTTAGAATACCTCAAGCGTAATTTTTGCTGGTCTAACATTTATTACAAGAAAAGGAAAGAACTTGAAAGCTACTTCAACAAGACTGGCAGTTAATTTGAAACTGAGATTGCAATACAAATGTGCTTCTTTTAATTACGACATTTCTTTGTTTCATAAGTGCAAATTAATTAATGCGACAGAAACAAAAAATATTTTGTTTAACAGTTGATGAAAAAATTAAAAATATAGATTAACCCACCTGCATATTGCAAATTTTATATCTAATGTGATCACCTCTGCAGCGAGATGTTTGGCATTTTCGAAGTTGGTGTGTAACACCGCCGTCGCATGATCTCGAACAAGAAGACCATTCAGACCAATCTGTCCATTTTGACGCTTTTGTTTCAATTTCAAAATCATTCTGAAACAAAAATAAAATTTTAATTAGAATTTTTTCTAAAAATTAAATAGTTCGAAATTTTCCTTTGGACAAAAAATAAAATGTTGGTATTTTCGCTTTAAGATTACCTTCCGATGCGATGCACTGTGATTTTATCCTCAATTTTAGGAAAGTTTAGAAGAAGAGGTCGTAAAAATGAAACCGTTTTTATGATTTTTCTTATCAAAAAACTTAGGTTAAAGTGTTTTGAAATGAGTTTAGTTTAAATACAATACTTTAAAAACAATTCTTTGCTTTCATATTATAATCATATCAAAAACTTAAAAAACTTTTTAGAATTTATATTAAAAATTACACTGTCTGCAAAATTTTTAAATATAATATTAATTATTAATGGTGTAATATGTGTATTGTTTTATAATATATTTTAATTATAAATGAAAATTTTACTTTATGATTCTCAGACCTGAAACAACATAATCATAACATAAAAAGTTCCACAAAATGTTTAATAACTAAAGCAGAACCGAGATATTCAAATGAATAATGCATTGTTGATTCAGAAGCAGAATTTCGAGAGACTTGCAAATGCGGATTTAACCACAAATTGCAATAAATTACTAACTTTATAGCAACCTTTCACAAAATAAATAATACAAATACTCCTATTAAGAATTGATAATCTTATAGCTAAAAGTACATAGTACCTGTGCATGTATTTATTTATTTTTAATGATACTGTGAACAATGAATTATAAACAGTAATAAAAATAGTTGCACTACATATCCGTTGCATATTTTCTGTTAATCTCTAGTAATTCGCATTAATTGTTTAGCACTCGATAATAAATAACCTTTATGTCCCAAGGGTGACTCAGAGTGTCGTGCGAGCCAGGCTTATGGCGTTTATTGTCACTTTAATTGTTTAGCTTTATTTGAGAGAAGAATTCTTTTAGGCGCTACTTTCTTTTACAGAAGTTATATTTGCAAGATAAAATAAAGTAGGGCTACAGCACGATAATATGTATCCAAGAATAATATAGATATTAACAAAAATGCGATCGAATATGATAGTTAACACTAACATGAACCGACTACGTCAAGTATTAACTTCACATATTGATTAATTTACGAAGTAATCGTTATTAAAATTTAGATTTTTAAGAATAATGTACCTGTATAACCTTTATACTATAAAAATAATGAATTTTAACTGTTTATGTTATGTAAGAGAGCAATTTTCACCCAAATAATAAAGTATGGTAAGGAAGTTGCAGGTTGGCTGGGATTTGCAAATCAAACGCTATCTCTGTTTGTCGACGTTTCGGACGCCTTTATGGGTCCATTCTCAAGACTAAGAAAAGAGAACAACAATATAAAACCGACAAATTCAAAAAACAACGCTTTCAACACAGAAAACACCCAAAAAACTCACCGAAAAACCGAGTGATGTTGGCTCGTTCGATTACAGCATGTAAGGAGATGTACATATACTATGTTGCACGAAAGATCACTCTCAACAAGTCAACAATGTTAAAATATAAATAATAGGTAAATATGACTCTGGTTAAAAACATACATTAAAATACAATTTTGCAAATTACTGTAAAAATTATTGTCCTCTATAATACTCACCAACTCACAGTTGAAGGAATCCGCTATGGGTGATCCTTGCTCACCTTTTTTCTCCAGTTTGGTGATGAACGACTTACTTTATAATTTTTTCGGCGCGATAGATTTTGTGATCCCTTGCCTCCTCCTCTACGTAGATGATGTCTTTGCGGCTGTCCCGGCTACTGAGATAAAACGATGTGTAGAAATACTTAACAGCTTTGACAAAAAACTCAGTTTTACTTACGAAGTTGAATCGAATCGTTCTTTACCCTTTTTAGACCTTTTAATAACTAGAGAGGAAGACGGCACTCTCACAACGGATATTTACAGGAAACCATCATCAACGGAGAGACTGCTAAATTATGAATCCTCACACCCTAACAGCCAAAAGATGAGTGTTATTAATACACTTAAACATAGAATACAGACTTGTGTACCAAAAAATAAGATCCCTACGAGACTCTACGAACTTAAACTGCAACTCCTAAAAAACGGCTACCCCTCGAGATTGGTGGATTGGGTTTTATTTAGAGAGAATCGTATCAATTCCCCTAATCCACTTACAGAACCAGAAGATCATAAACAAATTCCGAAATACAGCAAAATAACTTACCACCCTTATTTGGAACACCAGATAAAACATGCTTTCCAAGAGGCCATAGATAGTGGTGAGTTGAGATTAGCGTTCCGTAATAATTGCAGTTTAAGTAGGATCTTATACTCAAAAACTAAACAAAGGGTTCCTCCCCCGGACAAAGCCAACGTAGTCTACAAAATAAAATGTCAATGCAATGTGTGTTACATCGGACAAACCAAGCAAAGACTTGCTGCTCGCGTCTACCAACACCTGCAAGACGTAAAACATGGATCCAGTACAACTGGTTTGGCAGAACATGCACTCACCTCATCGCACAGTTTCTCTCAGAATGACGTAGAAATTTTGGCGACTGAGAGTAACTACAGTAAACGGACCTTCCTGGAAGCAGCATACATAAGCACCACACCTAACAACATCAATAAGCAGACTGACTTTAGGTACATCAATGCGGGTTACAAGGATCTTCTTAATAAATTCAAGATAAAGACAGGACAATAACAGCATTCACAGTAACCTCACCAACTTCGGATTTTCTTCTGTTTCAAGGTTGTTTTTTCGCCCCTGTTGACTAAGTTATCATTGTTTGATGACAGCACACTTCATCCTTTTTTCGCACAGATTCGCCCGAAGCGTAATCAACACCATGGACAACATTTATGAACTAATATTGCGGAGGACACATAATGGGTTGCCTACCTCAACGTTAGCCTTTAAAGAATTGAATTTTATCAAGCCAACACATATATTTTTAAGTTTACATCACTATCAATTAGTTTTAATTGATAACCATTTAGTTTAATAAGGTATTATAGAGGACAATAATTTTTACAGTAATTTGCAAAATTGTATTTTAATGTATGTTTTTAACCAGAGTCATATTTACCTATTATTTATATTTTAACATTGTTGACTTGTTGAGAGTGATCTTTCGTGCAACATAGTATATGTACATCTCCTTACATGCTGTAATCGAACGAGCCAACATCACTCGGTTTTTCGGTGAGTTTTTTTTTTTGGGTGTTTTCTGTGTTGAAAAGCGTTGTTTTTTGAATTTGTCGGTTTTATATTGTTGTTCTCTTTTCTTAGTCTTGAGAATGGACCCATAAAGGCGTCCGAAACGTCGACAAACAGAGATAGCGTTTGATTTGCAAATCCCAGCCAACCTGCAACTTCCTTACCATGTTTATGTTATGTTTAGTTTATTTATTTTAACATTACATACTACTAACTACCACACACACACACACACACACAACTATAACTACAACCCACAGTGAGTTTTGCCTAACCACATCAATTTACGAAAGGTTTTTCAAGGCATATTACTTCGGTGGTTTGCCATTACCCACCAAGAGAGGAGGGCTAGAAATTAAATTTCTTGCTTCACTCGAGCTTGAACCATAATGATCTCCGCTTGGTAGTCGAAGCACTTAAGCATTAAATCGTAGCTAATAATACTACCCACTTAAAAAATTAATTTTTTAGGTTATTTTTCTACTTTATACTATAACCATTACCTGGATTTAAAAAATGTTTTAATGAAATTATGGTAGTTGATGGTGTAAATTACAAATATAAAAATTTAAATTTATAGATCATTCAAATATTTAGATTAAAAATCCCAAAAATTTATATTAATAAATATAATTTATTAATTATTTATTAATTAATTAATTTATAAATTTATATTAGTGCTTGTTCACAATGTACATAAAACATAAGTACTTGTTCACAATGTACATAAAACATAAGACGTGCATAAGAATAACATAAGCATAAAACATAATTTTTACATAAGCCGCAAAAGTATTCACAATAAACATAAGAAATATATGAAACTGCGCGTGCGTATAACAAAAAAATAAACTAAATAAACAAATAAACATTCAAACCCCTTTCAAACTTTATAACAAAGGTTAAACTTTACGTCTTATGTTTGTGTTATGTTCATCTTATGTCTTACGTACATTGTGAACAAGCACTAAGACGTGCATAAGGATAACATAAGCATAAAACATAATTTTGACATAAGCCGCAAAAGTGTTCACAATGAACATAAGAAATATATGAAACTGCGCAAGCGTATAACAAAAGAAATGAACTAAATAAACAAATGAACTTTCAAACCCCTTAACAAAGGTTAAGTTTTAAACCGCTATTGTTGAACCGCTCCACCCATTAAAAACATCCCTGAAGTTGTTCCAGTTTTAAGTCAATCTAGAAAGACGCAACTATTCGATTTTAAGTAAAATTCGGTTATAATTAACGAAATAGTAAGCAACTGAAGTAATTTCAATTTTTTTTAGTTAAATTAACATGACATCTTTGGAAACTCAGAAACGTTTGTCTTTCGTGTTTATAATTACACTAAATATTCAAATTTCATATTATAATATAATTGCAATTATCGTTTTAATGACATATAACAAAATCAGCAACACATTATGTATTACTGTGTAATTTTTATAGAAAATTATGTTCCACACATTTGTTTTCCTCGGGTAGCCCTATGGATTGCGGGTAGTTGGGATTATTTTAGGATGAAAGGTTCCAGCGTTTCAAAAGTAATTATAATCCAATTCTAAGATTTTCAAAAAAAAATATTCAATCGCAATAATTTTAATTCAAATGTTTTTCCTTTGCTCTAGGTTCGAACTTATAAATTTTACTTCTCAACTTGACGCGATATCGACAACGCCACATTTGGTTTTTTGAAATTTTAATTTTATTTTTCCAAATATTTCCAATTGGTTTTTACTTTCAAAAATCTAAAATTGTTGCACTCTTTCCAAATATCATCAACCAAATCACCTTACTACCGCTTGGTAGCAAATTTAAACTTCCAAACAACGCAATAATGCACACTCATCAAATTCTCTTTATTGAAAATAAATCCTAATTACTACTCACAATTTCAAATTAAAAAATTCTCCAAAAAAATTTCACAGAGCCAAAGTCACACAGAACCGACTCATGCGATTATCTTTGGCGAAAAGCCTTCAATTGAACTCAATTATGAAAATAAAAATTCCACAAAAATGCATAAGGTGGGTCCGAATCACTTTGAAACATAACAGTATATTAATTAGGTATACTATAATCGTCAAATGATTTATGTAATAGTATCGTTGATTCGTTGTCACTTTATTAATATTATTATTCAGTGAACATTGTTTCTATTTGCTGTCTTTTTCACAATGTTTTTATAAAGCTTTAAATAATAACCTGTAAAACATTCATTGCTGCAGATTACTTTATTAGTTGATTGAAGGAATGTTAGCTTTAAGCCGTTGTACTCTAGTTTAAAATAGCAGTGTATTTTTTTGTAACTTTTTTAATAATCTAAATTATAATTAACCGATTGTTGGAATATCATCGGTATTTCGAAGCTTTGTTAAACTTGATGTGATTGAAAAATCGATTACAAAATTGTACGACAAACAAATTTTATTATGCACAAAGCAACTTTAGTTCTGTCGAGCATAATAAAATAACTTATTAGTACATAATAATATAATCACTGTAAAGTTATAAATAAAAGCAGGTCTGATGCTTTGCTTCATTTAAAACTGCGTACTTTTTGGTATATTTTTGATTATGCTGTCTACTTTTATACTAAATATTATGGAATTTCCGTAGGACGAAAAGTGGAGACACTTAATGAATACAGCATTGCTATTGTTTAAAATTATAAGCACTATAAAAAATTGACCAGTTTGGCCAAAGAGCCATTTTTACATTAAAGGTAAAAATAAAGAAAGAAAAAAGGTTGAAAAGTTTTAATTAAGCTTACGGTAACTGTTGGTAGGTAGGAACTACGTTCTATTTTTATTTTGTAATCGATTTTTCAATTATTCATATGTGAACAATAGGTCTGAAATTTAGATAGATGTGTATAACCCATAACAATACAATAATCAGCATTTGTTTAGACATATATATAATTTGAATTGTTGTAATTAAAATAAAAACTTTTGAAAAGCAGAATGCAGCGAGCATTTGAGCTTACACTTAAAACGCTGCAAAAACGATCAAAACTACAAAAATAATTAATTATGTAATTTTTTATTAGTTTAAATTTTCTACAAAAACATTCCATCAATTTATATTAATTTTTGTAATTTAGGTGCGGAAAACAATCAAAGCGCAGATAACCACTAAAATTCAAAATCTGCGTGTTTGAATGCCTGTTGCGTTTAAAGTTTGGAAAATAATAATTTTGAAAATTACTCTTTTAAATTTTTTTTGTAATATTTATCTACTATAATATAAATTTGTTGTATTCTAAACTTATTGAGAGATAGCTTATTTTTGATAGTCAAAAAATTGTGCGAGGTTTAAAAGATATTTTAATATGTTGATAGATAAGCGATGCTACAATATTACAAAATCGCCAGTAGGAAAGAAAGCTTACATAGAGTAAACTCCTGTATATTTTCCGAATATTATATGTTAGTACTTCAACAATTATTATTGTATTAAAATAGCCAACATAATAACTAGTAAGTAATATAATAATAATAACAATAGGTTTATTAGCTAATACTATTTTACATGTTCACAATACAAAAGTTAATTTCAACCTCACCAAAGACCCATTAGAATCTCTCACATGCATATAAGATATAAACTAAAACAGATCATTCCCAAAAGCATAAAAAAAAATTAATCACAAGCTATCTACAGTCTTCTTAATGTACGATACTGATTCCTTTTTAAATGTTTTACAATTGTTGCATTCCTTTAATACAACATGCAAACCATTATACAACAGTAAATCCATGCAAAAGAAGGAATCATACGTAAACATCTATATAAAAATTGTCTCGTTGTCTGGTATTATGCGAGTGTACATCTTTCACACATCTTAATTTATTCAATAAGTATTTTGGTGCCATACCATTCTTAATTTTATACACAAAATTCAAAACCCTGTATTTTATTTGCTATGACACACTCATTAAATTTAACACTCAATATATCTCTGATTGGCGCAAATCTATTACATTAAAGCATAACTCTCATAGCCTAGTTTTGTATTTTTTGAGGTGAAAACTACCTCAACACTGTGCCACTTACACCCATCTTTCTAATTTTTTCTACTTATAATTATCTATCGTTTCAAAAGCACGCTTGAAATACAACTTTATTCTCTTCTATTCTTCTGGTCCATTACATTACACATATACTCATTACAATCTAATATTACAGATTCACATGAGTGAAACCTCCGAAACCCAGACTCATCTTGAACCAAATCATTGTTCTTTTTACAAAAATCTTTTAATTGATCATGAACTTCATATTCTAGAATTTTTTCATAAATGGGAACTATATTTATTGATTGATGTTCTTCACATATAACCGTGTTAGCAATTTTTGGTATATATAGGTACTACACTAGACGTCTTCTAATTCTCTTGAATGACGCATCAATCGTGCCCGGAAAGAACTGTCCAACTACTTCAAAAGAATTCTTAATCACCTTGGTATTAATTAACGTTTCCGGATCGGTCGTGTTTTTTAATCTACGGATATTCTCTCTTAATTTTTTCATAGTTACTTTAGTTAGTTACTAAATTTTTCCCAGTGTTTGACCTGTTTGAAATTTCTAAGGTTTTCTCATGATTGACGCTCGACGGTATTCTTGCAATTAATTCCTTAATGCCATCTAAAAAATATTTATTAAATTTATCTACTTTTTTTTTAAATTTCTTTATTCGATTACTTGGAATTTGATTGCATCCTGCGTTCTTTGATTTTTTCCTAACCCTTTTATTTCCTTCCTAAAGACGGTTACCATTTTTGTTTTCTGGGACCAAATCGTAGTAATAATTCTTCTTACTTGCACGTATTTTTTCGGTTACTAAATTTCGATGTTGCCTATATATTTTCCAATTGTCTAGTTCTTTTGTAAACTGTGCTTATTTTATATAAATTATCTCTTTTTTTAATGAGTTCCACGGCATCGATCTTCATCCATTTGTTTTCCTTATATTTACTTTTAATTTTTATATTCTTAATTGGGCAAATTTTATCCATAGTGATGATTACATTGTTGATGAGTTGACTTGCTTTAACTACTTCCGACACTTCCACCTCCCATTCTCTTTCCAATAGTTTTTTCTTGATATATTTCTGCTTTGTAATTTTTTGAACTTCTCTTTCTGGTACTCATGTATTCGTTTTGTAGAGATTCTCTTTGTACATTAATTGTTATTATGATCGCTTATTTTGGAAACTTGGTGAACTTTAACTTCTTCCTCTTCATTATTTGTTATCACATAATCTATAATTATTGGTGCACTTCTATTAGTTACTCGGGTATAGGCATTTACCTGTTGGTAATAACCATATCTCGTAATAACATTCTTCAATATTTTTGTATAAAAAATCCATAATCCAGACTCATAATATCTCTATTGAGAATGCAATTTGTACATTTTAATTTTATTGAGCTGCATTTTTCTCTGTCGCTGTGTTCTTCAGCACACTTAAAGCATATTTTTTTGTACAGTCTTTTCTTATATGGTTTAATTCCGCACAATTAAAACATCTTTTAATACTTACGTGATAATAAACGTTACATATTTTCCATCCCATTTTTAGTTCTTCTCGCTTTATAATTTCTTTGTAGAATGCTGGATCAGTTTCCAATACAATACTACCTATATTTTTCCTAGATATCTTCATATATTTAGTTACAATTTTGATAGTGACAAATGCAATACAATTCTGTTCACTTATTGCTGTCACAATTTCTTCTTTTTGCAAGTTAACATAATCTTCTTCCACTCCCACGACAACAATTCTCGAATTTTTCTCAACCACCTCTTCCACTTTGTACCTATTGCTTAGTACCTCTAGGACTTTACTTTTAATTAATCCTTTAGAATTTGAGTCAGCACAACTAATCATCACACCAAAATTTCTTATGTACAAAGAGTTTTTTTTAGTTTAGTTAGGTAATGTTTAATTTAGTTCAATTTTCTTGTTTATAATACAAACACCGCAGTATAACAAAAAGCTCTATGATCTGGCTTCATTTTTTTTAATGATTTAGGTAGTAACTATATTACGATTATTTTAAAAACACTAGAAATGCACACAATGTTTTTAGAATTAAAATATTATAAGTTTTCATAAATTATTAAGTGCACATCGTCTGATTATACCATAGTATGGTGAAAACGTTTAAGATAATTATTATATCTACAGTATACTTTATTTGTGAAAAGTTAAAACATTTTACGTGTTTTGGTGATATAGTTAGTTGATATTACAAAAAAAATAATTATAAAATAGTAATTATTTATACAAATTTAATTTATTGCCCAACCTCAACATTATGATTAGCCATTTAAATTTATTATTTTATTTTATACTGATAAAAATCCGTAATTTTAAATACCTATTTTATTTCAATCAATAAGTAATTTTGGCTTGCAAAATGTCAGTTAATTTTTAGTTTTGGTAGGATTATAAAGTTTGAGAATTGAAATATTTTTCCGAGTATATTTCCGCCTAGTTACACCGATTGCGATCCAACGTCGAAACATTGGGGACACATTTAATTTTTACGTTTTTCTCATATTTCTCGAAATGTGTATATTTACAATTTTTTGACAGATGAATAAACTGGAAGTTACAATTTTATATACCTAGTAGTAAATTAAATAAGATTTTTAAGAAATATGGAATTATATTGATTATGGTCAGTTGCAGTATTCGCAGGGATTGTAGGTTTTGTTTATCTTTAAAACTGTGCAATTTAATTAATGAGATTGTATTCTATTGACACTGAATGTTGATATTTCAATATTACTTATTACATAGTACTTATCTGATGACCGAACAATTTTGTAATATTGCGTAAAATAAAAAAAAAAAAAATATTATATTACAAAAAAATCACAACATTTTACAAAATTATAGAAATTAAATATTTTAGTTACAGATTTTATCAGAATTAATTTCAATCAGGAAATTAAGATAAGCACTTATATATGTTTTAATTTTATTAGCATCGAACTTTACAATTGGGTTTTGTGCGGATTAAATAGTTTGTTTGGACTTTAAATAGTCCGTCAAGTTGAAATTTTCCATCTTAACATTTAATGAATAGTAGAATTTAATTGTTGAAATTTCTTCAGTTGAAGTAATTTAAGCTCTATCGTATTGTGCACAATAAAATTGCATATATATTTGTCAATTTTGATGGATGTTGATTACTTTGCAAATTTAAAATTTCTATCGGATGAGCTTTTGCACATTTTTCAGTCAGTTTTAGAATAACTTGTTATGAAACGTAACTTGGCGATTTAAACCCACAACTACAAAATAGTAATCTAAAGCTCTAACCGCCAGTCCACGACCGTGCTTAGCATTAATCTTTAGTATTATATTAATATTTATAGGTAATATTTAATATTTAAAAATTAAACTCTTGGAAAATTATAGAGAAAATACGTAAACTAAAAAAAAAGCCTACGCTAAGGAAATATGTTTACATGTTCCGTAAACAGTTTGAATATTTTCTTTTGAATCAACATTTTTTTTAATTAGTTCATGTTTGTTTCATTAGTCGTTCGTGTGGGTTGACTAAAATAAATTAGCCAATCAATCAAAATATAAGCTGTAAAATCAACAAACAAAATAAATACGGATTATTCAAAACCGGATAGCTTTGCAGAATGAGCAAAAGATCTGCATTCCTTTTTCAAAAATAAAATGTTTTATTTTTATTTGCTTTGAATTGTACGTTATTTAGAAAACGTATTATCATTTATAGTTGGCATCTAGGTCTAATTCAACATGTGTATGCGTATTATATAATATTATGTAAAGTTTATAAATTAAAGCTCAGATAGGTAAATTAGTGGGACTATTTTACAATTCAAAGCATGTGATTCCGCTGATGTTAATTGTTGCGTAAGTTAATTAGAAACTAAACAAATAAGACTTGAATTTTGGATCCCAGTGACAAATTTTTTAAATTATATTACCCTGTAAAAGTAATAATTGAAATTTGAATTAAATAGTATAAGAAAATATTTATAAAATAGTTAAAGTTATTAACATGTAATAATAATTTTTTTATAAAATTAATTTTTACATGTTACTAGAAATTGAAGAATAATTTAATTCATAACTTACATAAAATTGTTCAAAAACTATTTAAATAAATGATATAGCTTGCTACATAAAATATTTATAGGTACTATAAATTATTATTACAATTATTATAATAATGAATAAAATTATAAATTTCATTAAAAACTTATTTTAACAAAATTCTCAAGTATTTCAAACTTATTCTTAAGTTAAGAATTAGTGGGTTATGATAGTTATAACATTTATTAACTGAAAACCTGATGTTGAAAATTTGAAAATTTGTAAAAAAATGCAATGTATGTATTAAAGTATGATTAAAATATAAATATAAATAAAATAAAACAAAAATTAAAACAAATTAATTAATTTTTAAAATTTATTGATTTTAGTATAATTACACGAAATAAATAAATCAAAATTTGTTCTTTTCGTCTCTATTATACTTTGAATAATTAAAATGAATTAAATTGATAATAGAAATAATTAATTTTACAAGCGTATGATCAGAACGACACAATAAAGTCTAATAGTATAAATATTGTTCAAAATTAAAACGTGCTAAAGGTTTGTGTGTTGTACGGCGATGAGTAATTTAAAAAGAGATTTGAGATGGAAGGAAGAGGTGAAAAAACCGATTAAACAATTAGCAATAATGGAATGCTCACTTCGAATTATTTCAACTTTTGTGGAAGATTCGGGGTTACAAGATAAAACTAATGTAAATTAAAGCTTATGTTTGAAAGAATTAAAGTTATGTAGAAAGGTTTTTTATCCTCAAATACCAAGCAATCAAATATTAGAGTAATCAATATGCAACTTATTAAAAAACAAGTTAAAAATAATAACAGAATAGAAAACTACTTCTTTTGATTTTCATATTATATTATTCTATTTAAATTTTAAAATTAAAATAAAACAAACTATTTAGTGAAATAATGTATGCACATATTATTATATAATTAATTTTTTAATATAATATGTGCAGGTACACACATTTAGTTATCACTTTTTAAAAAATTTTTTTATTTCTAGTCAAATATTTTTTTAATATGTAATTTTATAAAATTTATAGTTTTTCGATTAATTTATTATCGCCAAATGTAATGTTTAAAATAATTACATAAATGTTGTTACATGTTTAAGAATAATCATAAGAGCAAAATACTTTTACTTCGTGCTAACCCCATATAAAACACGTTAAACTTAAAGGTTAAATGAAGAAAAACGCTTTCCTAAATGAGAATATTGCGTTTTAAAAGCAGTGATGTATTTATTTTATCCTAATTCGACTTACCTCATCAGATCTAATTTCTAGAGAGCCATCAGGTTTAGAAACGTTATTTTCAGTTTCGGATGAAATATTTGATGACATTACCTGTAATTAGAACAAAACAAATCATATTAGTCAAAACGGTAGCGCAAATTTAACGAGCAAATTAAAACGTATAGTACAAGTATTCGTGTTCAGTTCGTGTCGATTATAAAATGTAATATATTCAGAAAATTTAGGTCAGCTTATTTATTTCATAATTGAAAAATATACATGCGTAATTAAATTCTCATAAATAAAATCAAAAAATTTTAAATTTGAAAAAAATTTAGGCACCCATTATAAACTAATTAGATGCAAATCAAGTTATGTTGAATTTTAAAACGCTTACAATTCGCTTACTGAAATGAGTTATGCGCAAGTAGCACCCAAAAGTATTTCGATTTGGTTTTAATTTGACAGCTGAGAAAAATTGCAAACTTTAAGATAGAAAATTAGTGTAAAGGTTTTTTTCTATTCGAATTATTTATATAACAATGCTTTACTGCATTGCAGATACCGAGCCATATATGCCATTGGTAATTCCTTTAAAAGAATTTTTTAGTTGAAACTGTTTTCCATGCAAAAGTTTAATGTATGTATGTCCGTATATCTGTAGATAATCACCTAAATATTATATATGTTATAAACTGTAAGATAACACTAATTTTCTTAATGTGTAAATTTGTAATAAACTGATGATTACCACTAAGTATGAAACACGTCTTATAAATTTTTATGAGCACTCGAGATTTAAAAAAATTGAATTTACTTATTTGATCAATCGTATAAAAACGTTATACAAGTAAGGAAAAGATTTAATTAAATTAAAATTATAATTTAATTGAATCACTCGTATGTTTCATGTAATAAAATTTCTCACAGTATTAATTAATCATTTATTTCTGGAGGCGAATATAATAAACCAAAGCTTTTATTTCTACCCCAATTTTATTAGTGGTTATTATTATCGTGTGTCAGTATTAATGCGCTACTAGCTGTAGAAATTGGAACATTTACTGAAAAATTAGAAAAATGTACTATATTATATTAAATATAGCCGCATCTCACTAATTTTTCGAATCCTATTTTACCACAATAATGTACAATCTATTTAACACAATACTTATTAGTTTACACTGTAATGATAAATTAACCTTTAATTTAAGTTGGCGTAATATCACATTTCTTGTAGTCCATTCCTGCTTTTCCAATGCAAAATTAAAAGTTTACGCTTAGAATTCATAGTTATTTGAGCTTTTGAACATATTCTAATAAGGTTAGCACCTTACTAGAATAATTTTGGCTTCAATTCAAAGTTTGTCATTATAGAACATTTTCCTCTACGTTAATACCTTTTTATAGTTAAAACTTTCAAAATAATTTTTAAAAATTTGTCGACCTTAAGCACTGAAAACTAATACTTCCAGCAAGTGCTTGTATTCGTCGCATAATTATTTTGTTGTATTTATTACAATTTTATTTATTGACAAGCTTTCTTTTCTAATACAATAAATTGCGAAATGTCGCGATCCAAAGCTGATTAGCTTAGTAAACTAAGTAAGTTATCAAAAATGAACCAAGTTCTAAAAATAAAATGAAATCTTAAGCAAAAAGGATAAACTGATACGAAACCGCCACAATTAAATTATTTTAGCAATTATTGCTATCTGTATCTGTTTATCTTGAATTGAAAAAAATTAAAAAATATTTAATTATTTATAAATTTTTAAAAATTGTGTTAAAGGAATAAAAAAATTGTTATACTCTTAAACACATCAATTAAATAATCCAAATTAAAAACTATTCTATGACATTCATTGCAAACCCTTTCGTTCTTAACCCGATAGCTTAGAAATACGCGTCGTATTTGAACAACCACCAATCTATTTTTTTAAAGTCTATTTACATTTAGTTTTTTGCTTTCAGAATTAAACCAATTAGTGTTTTACTCATTTTATACAGCAAAAGATTTTTCCACCAGGTTTATTTTTTACTTTGTTGGTTCTTTGGTCAAAGAGTTAATCAGAGTGTTATTCCATCATGTGAACTGATGTTAATTAGCTCTCAAATTAAATTTGAGTTTAATGCAAACTGTGCTTTTATTGTATGTGAATAATTTACTAGTCATATATACACTACCTACAGAATAAAATTAATTTTATTACTAGTCAGTTTTGAGAACTCACAGAGTACATACCAACAATACCATCAAGATATTTCACACTCTTAAAACTGGTTAAAATGAGATCATTTCAAGCTCAACTATTTAGTACAAAATAAAAAATAATTAAAAAACAAAACAAGCACTGCAACTGTTAATAAGTTATCAAAATATTTATAATTTTTTCAGATTGGTTTTTTATTATGTCGAAGTGAAAATTGTACACATAAGCCATGAAAATTCAACAAAAGCTACATCAATATTATGTTAATAAAAAAATTTTGTAAGCTCATGTTTTATTGATCGTAATACAATTTATCTATTAAAATACTTAGAAAGGTAATAACAACAATTTAAGCCATCTGGTTACAATTTTTGATCCATAAATTTTTATGGCTATCATATTTAGCAACCCCAATCGATTCGTGAAACAGACGAAAATATAAATCACAAAATTATTATTTTTTTTAACTTTTTTTACACCTACGGATTTTCTCTATTTTGCATTAGATAAATTATTCGTTCAAATGTATTTATTTATTATTTAGGCAAGTACATTATTTTGTCAAAATAAATGTGTTTAAGAATTTTTCTCTTCCTACTTAAGTAAATGATTCCTTTGTGAGTAAGTTTGAAATTTAATGAGCAAACAACTCACTGCGCCTTTTTATGCAGAAAAAGTGTAGGGTACGTTATTGGTATAAAAAGACAGTAACAAATTCCCAAAGCGATCCAATGTTATTTTGCCAAGAGGGATTTTATTCGACTTTATTGAATTGATCCACAGAGACAGACTTGGCTGCTAAGTTAGGAAGGGTGTTGTATTCATGTCTTCACACCAATAGATTCTACTAAAACACCCTCGAGGTCCACGTGTTCTATTGTATTATCAAATCATCTCAATTTAATGCAAGGATGGTTTTTTCATTTTTGTTATATAAAAACTTTTTATTCCTTATTTTTGATTGTATTTTCTATAGTTCATAAATATAAATAATTAAATTTGAAATTTTTTGATGTAAGCAATGTAGTATAATAATTTTTAGAGAGTCGCGTACGTTCTAAATGTCTTCTTTGATTTCCTAAAAGTTACAACCGTGTAAAAATTTTATAACCTTAGAATTGCATTTTATTTGCTCCATAAGAAACTAAATTACTAACTAATTCTAACTTATGTGATTTCCAACTCGTAATGGGAGTTTAAGCAAGAGTTTAATATTTAAGAATGCTGTTAGTTTTCACACCTTCTGATTTTCATTTATGAACCGAAAATCTTTATTGCATAATTAAAAATATTTTCTTGTTCATCTAATTTACAAAACGTTAGTTGTTCAAAATTAAATGTGTTAAGAAAATGAATTAGAATATTAAGCACGATAAACAAACTTAGAAATTACAAGGGAATATAAATTAATATCATTAATATAGATTTTAAGCCAAATTCGGGTTTAACAAAATTTTTTTAAATAGTTGATTTTGACTACTTAATTTTTTTTTTTAATTTAAATTCAAATTTTTTTTTCTACAATAGAGTAAAAAGTTGTACAGTTTGACACTTTTCGCCTGAATTGACAATCTCTACAGGTCATATTATTTAAAATTGCTTCAATAGAAAACCAGAATATTTTTAATTAAAATCAAGTAATAAAATTGATTGAAGTAAATATTAAATAATTGTTTGATCAAATAGAAGAAAAATATGGTAACAGAATAAATTAAGAAATATAGGTATATACAGTAGTATATGCAGTAGTACATATTAAACACTAGGCTGACTAGGCTAAAGCCTAAGGGGGCTTTTGTAAAGAAAAGCGCTAGGCTCTAAAATTACAAGTAGTATTTTTATTATTATTAACACATTTATGAAAATATGCAAAAATAATATTAGTAGTATATTCTCGTGTTCCGTTTGATTAACAGAAAATTGCTTAGCAGTAGCCCTGGGAGGCTGTTTTTTGAGTAAGTTGAGATGCGAGAAAGAGGAAATAATTTGTTGCAATATAAGACCACTGTTGAATTTGGCTTCAATAGAGAGATTTGTTCTCATTTCGATGAAATTATCATATCTGAAATTAAAAGTGTTTTGCTGCTATTTACACATAAAACAAAACAAAATTTTCAAGGACATTGTAATTTGGTTGAAATAGTAAACACTTTTAAAGTTTTGTGCTAAAGTGTGATAGATAAAATTTGAAACTTGCGCATCGAATTATCAAATATTGAAAAGGAGAATAAAAATTTTGAAAATTAGGACTTGCTAATCTGTCTAGGTACGGGCAAGACGTGTGTATTCCACTACCTTAAGTGGAAAATTTGTGATTTAGTTTTCGACGTACTACTGATAACGCTTTATAAAATAAAAATTTCATATATACAGATTTTTATTTAATTATTGTAGGTTATACACTAATCAAATAGCCACTAATCGACTTTCAACCAATTAATCACTATTACGGATTCCTATATAAAGTTGTAATTCATTTTTACCCTTTTCCAAGAGAGCAATTTGAAAGTTAAAGAATTTCGTGAAAATTCAACTTAACTACAAAATTTTTGTTTTAAATTAAAATCAGCTATTAAAAAAACAATTTAAAACAAGTATCTTGTACACTAATTCCTTGCTTTTCGTCATTGCGTCGTTTCGTTTTACGTTTTTCCGAAGTTGCGTCGCTGCTGAATTAGTACTAATTTTCACTGTGCGTCGTTAGATTTTCGAAGTTGCGTTGTTTTGGGTTCGAGTTTTGAAATTTTTTGAGATTTTCTTTTTTTTTCTAAAAGATGGCACGACTTTTGTTTCTAATTGCGCTATGCTATCAAAACTCGGGGATTCCCTTTCTAACTGAAAATCTAAGCAATTTTAATACAGTTTTATATTCACTTTGTTTGTTTTGCTAATTTTAGAGTTCAGTTTCAATTAGTGTGTTGTGCTTTTTTTAACGTTTCAATTAGTGTGTTGTGCTTGTTTTCAAAAGAGAATAATAAATTTTTATAAACTTTTACGGGTTGTTTCTGGTTACAAAAAAGGTAAATATTTTTCCAATTTATTTATTGGTAGTTATATTATTTTTGCTTTTTAAATGTTTACTTTGTTCAATTTTTTTTTAAAAAGTAGTATTTTCGTAACCCTGGAACTTCTCTTCGATCTTTACATTGTTTGCTATAGAAAATCATAATTCACTTTGCTTCGTTTCAATTTGCGTCGTGTTATTTTGGTACGTAACCACGACGCAAAGTGAGGTATTGGTGTAGTTAAGTTAAACTTTTGGAAAAATTTTTTGAATAAATTTTTAATTTGTTCTCCCGAAAAAAGCTAAAAGTTTTCTTCTTTAGGAATGAAATTTTTGAATAGCATATGGGTGCCATATATTTCGTATTTAGCTTTAGTATCGTCTACATTCGTTACTAACTACAGTGCACAGTCGTCCATTACTCTTCGTACTGATGTGTTACGTCTATACAATTCTTTGAAGATCAATTGTTTTGGCAGTAAATGCAAGAAAAATTTCCAAATAATAAAACTAAAAGCTCTTTTAAGATTTTATTTAACTGTATGTCATAAAAGAATCGTTAATTATTTTCTCTTATTTTGTTTCTTTTTTTTTCTTAACGTACCGTTTGAACTGAACCAGCCTCTGCAAATTTTTAAAACTTATAGTATAGATTGATATTTTTAAATAATTTGTACATGTATATTTGTTAACAATAATATTAGATTTTACTATGTAATGATCTAATCAGCACAACGTAACAATTTGAATAACTCAGTTTTCCACCGTCAAATCCCATACGCCATCTTGTGATAACAAATCTGTAGGTATTTAGTAGTAATTAGTAATCACTAATACGTCTAACTAAACTTTCTTATATAGACTAATGATTTGCTTGAAGAATTTTCTTGATAAATGTTAATACCTACAGATTTGTTATTTTATTTGTTTTTTAATATTTGTTATTTGTTAAAGTGTTTATTACGTTTATTACAAGTTTTAAAATTTTCTGTTGATAATGAGACCAATAATTATGTAGCAAATTGAAAATGTTAAAAATTTATTAGAGGGTAGAAAATCTACTCGAAAAAGAATTTTAAATTCAAAGAATTTAAAAGTTTTCCATTAAAATTAATAAAGGAAGCAGACCAAACAGAATGTTTCCTCAAAATTGCAGAAGAGTTATTAGATATTTGGTAAGTGGTGAAGCTTCTTTAGCTAATAATGCTGCAGCGCTTTTCAGGCATGATACTAGTCAAGTAGTAAGCAAATGGACAATTCAGTAATTATTACATAATGCTCAATTTGTGGCTTTAGACAAAAAGAAAAAACCGATACTTCTTAAGAAAAACATCAAATCAAGATTAAATTTTGTAAAACCATATGAAAAATGAACATATGATAACGGGATGAAGGTAACAAAGGATACACGAAACTAATATTAACAGATATTCAGCTGATGGTCAACAATGGTACTGAAAAAGAAAAGAAGAATCGCTGCAAGTAGAAGATTTTTATTCAAGCAGTTAAGCATGACGGAGATTATACAAAATCTATACAATATTTAGATTTTTTTAAGCAGAACAATAATTAAAATTTTTATATTACTTTATAAACGATCTTTCCAGAAGTAAAACATATTATTGTACCAAACGTGTATCAATTGGATTTAGGATGCATGCACTGGCCATCATTATTGATTATGAGCAATGCAATTTATTTTTTTAAATTTGGAGTGTTAGGGTAATATACCTCTTTCTCATGCAATGAATATTATTTTGACACGAAAGGATCAAAATATGACCGGATTCAGTACATACGGTGCAACAAGTGCTTACTCGAAACGTGCACCAATTCCAGTCAATTCTGTAAAAATTGTAGTAAGAAAATTGTAATTTACACATAAAAATACACGTGTGTAGTTTTCGTTATTACTTATCGCCCTAGGTAATGTGGAATATTTTACTTTTAACTTTTTTTTTAAACATTTACAATCATATTATAAAAAATATATTTTATGATAATATTTTATGTATCTACATTTTGTGTGTGTGTGCACTTTTTCGGGTTTCTAAAATATTGATGTAGTTAAATTATATACTTCGGAATCTCACTTTGGGTTCTAGCACTACTGCTGCTGATCAAAAGTGATTGCTCTCAGGTGAAGCATGTCGCTTTAAACCGAGTAAGATCTTTCAAAGGTATTAGACTTGCATTGTTTGGAAATCTATGGTAAGAAGGTTTGTAATACAATAGCCCCGGAAGAAATATCAACAGCATGATATTTTCGATTTAAAATATTTTAAATCCTATTTCTTAAGAATATAGAAAAATCACAAGAACATTTAACGGCTTTAGAGAAAAGAAAAACTCTTGTAATGTAATGTAACTTAATAAATTACAATTTAATTACTAATTTTGTAACAAGAAAAACAAGTTTTATAAAAAAAACTATATAAAAATGAAAAAAATGAAAATAATTTCTTCTGTGTACACTATAGCTTGGAATTAGATAGTGTATAAATTTCTTGCAATATACATAATTTTCTTTTCAAATTCTAAAGCTTAATCACGATTAATCGCTATAAGTAAGCAAATTATATTATGTAAATGTCAATCTCAAGAGAAATTACCACACATACGTTAGGCGAACACGACTTAAAAAAATAGCAAAAGCTGCTATAAATATGGATCAAAGAGATATTTTCAATTTTATCACAAACATTATAATATGTATATGCAAGGCACAACTAAAGCTTTGCAAATTTCAAGCTAATGCATATAGAAGAAATTATTTTCTATTTTCTTCATTTTTATACAGTTTTCTTTTATAAAACTTGCTTTTTACTGTGATTTTTAAATGTTTAGTTTTTAAGTTGTGATCATCATATATTTTTTAAATAGCAGCCCTTATTTTTCTTTACGAATTTGGTTAAATGCATTATAGAATTATTCGAGTATATCAATAATTCATTTACTGAAATTTCTATTAATTGGTTTCAAAAACATCTAAGTACTCCTCAAAACTGTAATAAATAAATGTACTGCATTATAATAGTTTAAAAAATTCTAATTTACAGTATTTCGTAGTTTAGAGTTGCTGTTGTACAAAGAAATAATACTATAATAAAAGAGTTGTAAAATTCACTGGGTTATTTTTAAACATAATCTTTTTTTACGTTTGGATTGTTAATTCTTCAATTATTTAAATTGTTAAAATAATTACGCAAAAATTTATACGTAAATTAAAACAGTAGCGCTCATGTAACTGAGCTAAAATAAAGCTGCGCTGCTAAAATCTCTTCGGACATCCAAATGATTTTTTTGCATATAATTTTTAATAAAAACTAGATTTTACGCTTAGCTTTACATAGGTAAGTCTTTTTGAAATATATATATTGCAATGATATTTTTTTTGCAATGCGTGGCAAACTGCAAATAACCACCAATCTCTACGGCTTTACAAGTCGGAGAGCTAAGACTTCTCAGGGGCGGTTTCAAAATTCCAAAATAAATTAGTCTGGGTGTCAATTTAGCTCACAACTTCTTCAAAAAAATAAAATAAAAATTTTTGTGCAAAAAAAATTAAATATTCCAAAATAAATTATTGTTTCGTAAATAAATCGTAAATGTAATTCAATGTGAAACTTTACTGGGCTCGTACTTTTAATTTTATGCTTATCCAAATCGCCCTCTTATCACCATCGCACATTCGCTCGTACAAATGTAATTTTAAACTTTCCAATCATACACCAATTTTCGAATTTTACAATTTTAACTGCTCTTGTTAAATTAACCAAATTAATCAAATCAACTACCGTTCGGTAGCAACGTATCAAAACTTATTCCAATTCCAAATATAAAACTGATCATCCAAAAATTACGCAATAATGCATTCGCATCAAAATTCATTTATTCAAATCAAAATCAAAATTATTACTCACAAATATAACTCACAAATTCAAACTTATACTAAAAAAATTTTAATAATTGCCTCGAGCCAACATGGCACAACAGGCTCGGGCAGTCGCTATCGGCGAAAAAGCAAATATCTTCGTCAATTCGCCCCCACCTGGCTAATTCTCCAATCTTACAACTTAAAATTATTTAAAACAAAATAAAACTTTCATCAAAATGTACAGGGTAGGTGCGAATCCCCTTTTTCACCACAATATACAAAATAAAATTTTTTTAGCATTATTAAGCTAAATCCACACAGAAAAATTATTAAACACTTTAGCAACGATACTTGTAATTTTTGTGGTTAATTATTAATATTTAAACTTTTGTCATATTTTAAAGTAATCCTTGAGACTGAAAAATGTAACAAGACGATTTTCAATCTATTTGATTTGAATTGTTTTTTACATTCAGTTTTATAAATATCTTTGTATATTTTAGTTTTTATATATTTTTAGTATCAATGTTTTCTTTATTACTGTAAAAAATTTAAATTTTTTGAACAAATTATATTAAAACAACAGTACAATTGAAATTATCATAATTTATCTAGGTTCAAATACAACAATTAATATGTATGTATAAGTATAAATCAATTTGCTAAATTTATATTACGTAATATTATATAAGTAAATAAGTATCATAGGATTAAATTACCACTTTTTGTAAGTCAACTTTCTAACTAATCTTTATTGTTTTCTAACCTTTGGAATATTAAAATAAAAAACTCAATATTACTTCAATTTAGGAAATTTCTATTTAAGCTTTTCATTATTTTACTACTTTTAATATAATAGTATATGTAATTGACATGTCAAAGAATTAAAGACCATCAGAAAAATCGCTAAATTAATAAATTTCTTACAGCAATAATCAACAAGGTTATTGAGTAGAGAAAATATTCCAGGTGTCTAGAAGAGAATTTTGTTGTCTCCGAGATGTCAAACAATTTTGGTTGGTTAATTTTGGAATTCTATCACACGTGGGACTCATCAGCAACTAAACATTCTAAAACCTACCGATGTTAAGATTATTTTCAAAGCACCAAAAATATACAATTGCACAACCGATGATGGTGTTAAGTATAGAACCACAAAACCAGTTTTGCAAATAATATAAGAGTATTTTTAGAGAAAAGACTATTTCTTACAAAATACAATAATTATTTACTTCCAAACTTCGAAGAATTGAATACATTTCTGATGTAGTATGCTGGGTATACGTTTTTACTTACTAGATTACAATGTAATGTTTCTCAAATATAATTTTTCAGTAGTATAAGAACTATAAATTAATTTTAAAATTTTTCTGATATTAAAAATTTGAAGTATTTCATGAATTTTTATAATAATCATATACAATAGCAATAGTAGCTTGATACTGGTTGTATTGCTTATATTTAAAAAATATAGATGAAATATCTACTCCAAATAATGTATTACTTAAATTATATTCCAGAAGGTAAAATTGATAGCACTAAATGATATAATTGAGGTATTATTATTATTCTATTATTATTATTCTGACACGAAAGTGTTGCGTGTTTCTGCAGTATTGTGCGTGACCTAACACTAACCCTTTTTCAGTATAGCACAAAGTTTTTCACACGATGCACTTCAAGTATTTATAATGTTATACTATTAAAGAGGAAGAAAATGTAACATGATATGATTATTAGTAATTTTGAATGATGAATAATAATCAACCTGTTTGGAACAATTTTGATAGCATAACAAATTATTTTTTTCATACCGAGATACATCGAAAGCTGCAAATTAAAAATTACTGTATACCACTTCTTGTAAGTTAACCACAACATAGTCTTAAAATAAAAGCATCTAGGAACGCTATAATTCTCCCATAATCTCAGTTAAAGCTTTAAATTAAAATATACTTTCAATTTTGTAAATAAAATTTTAAGCTAAAACTATATCGAGTAAAGCAATTTTTATTATTAAATTAATACGCGCTCGGTTGGTGGTTTTTGTTACGAAATTACGATGTATCTAGTTTAATTAATAATTTCCATAAAATTGTGTCTACAACACAAATTGAATTGTTTTATAAATTCATGTTGAATAGCATACCTACAATTTACTACTTTTATTGTACATTTTTAGTTATCAATATCACTATCATCTATAAATTTAGGCAAACTACGTTACAAGAAAAAAGTACAATATTAATGAAGCCGAACATTTTATTTACATAGATTTATTTTGTTGGTTTAGTAATAAATAGTTCCTTATCCGAAAAGAAACACTAAATCAAGACGATTATCTTACAATGAAAGAATTTGGTGAAATAGAAATTGCAAATTCAAATAAATTTCATGAATTTATATCTAGAAATAAAAATAATTCTGCAAATATATTATAATAATAAAAAATTTTATATTTTCAAATTTTCAACATATCAATTTTAGCAGTTACTCTTGAGAGTAGCTTATCAAGATTCATACTATACAAAGCTCAGCAAACTTTCTCAACTTCATCTAATCAAACTTATTATTATTCTTGTAATTTTAGAGAATTGTAAAAGTTATTATTACTTTAATATTGCTTTGTGTTATGAATAAATTTTAATTTATATTATTCAGATATGAGTTTAACTTTTATACGCGAAACTACTTTTTTGAACTTTTCGATGATTTTATTCTGCATGCGGAATAAATAAATACCAAGTTTTCATATCTACTTCTTATAATATTGAGTTTTATTATACATGATATAATATATAAGAAAAGTCTTTGGCAAATAATAAAATAAATTTTAACATGTAATTTTTTGGTTGTAGTAGTAAGTTGTGCTATAAGTATTAAAAATTAAGTTCTTCTAATAAATAAATTCAGCTTCTCGCGGGAGACATTTATACATTGAAATGCTCATCTCATCATTGTATACATTTGGCGCACCATAAAAGAGAATAATCTTTTATAATTCAAAATCTCAAGTGAGTACACTTCTTTTGCTACCCTTTAAGTGCATAGATAATATAAAAAACATCTTAGAATACATACTGTGGTGAAAGCTTTCCTTTTACCATGCAGACACTAAATTATCGTTGCTGGTTTATTATTAACATATTGTATTATGTAAACGCAATGATTTGAAGTAAATTTTATGTTGTACATCATTGTGAGGGGTGTCTAATTAGCGGAAGCGTTTAATACAAGATTATGTTCATCGACCGTTATGATGATGATATGAATAATTTAGGTTCACACGAAGTTTGCATTTAAATATTAAAACATATTCTAGCTGTAACATACACGTCAGCAATAATCATTACTCTTACACGATTACCCCAAACTGTGGCTAGAAGAAATTTAATAAAACGTTTTTTATGCTTCTCATTTCTCATATTTAATCAAATTATGGTCCGCTAACATGTGCTGTTGACTAGAAACGGAAATGCGAGTATATAGCGGTTTAGCACATCATGCATCTGTATCCCCGACAGGGTAATTTGCGGTAATCGCAATTTCATGTGCGACTACACATGGTGTATATTCAATTCCCATATTTAATTACACGCCATAATATTGACGGTTGATTTGTATTTACCCAAGTTGTGATTTATAATATCATTGATATCCACAGCTATTTTGAACTAGCCAATTGCAAGTAAATGAAACTCGTTCAAATAAGTTAATACACATTATGTAGATATAATAAATGAATTGCTTATGCAATAAACTAACCAATTCAATTAAAATCAACAAACAGTTTAACATCAATGATCGTGTATAGTCTGTTTCAACTATGTGTTCCATATTTCATATGGCTTACAATTTAATGCGGATGATTTAGAACGCTCAAGCAGTAGATAGAACAACCAACATATTGTACAATATACTTACAAAGTTGTAGAAAACTTTCAAATTTATACTTAAAAGTTTAAAATATTTAAAAGTAGCTTAAATTTATATAACAAAGTTCTACTCTATATTATTGAAATAAGTAAAAATTTTAATAGTAATAAAAAACTTTATCTATCGTTTCACTGACGATGATCGGGATTATTTGCGAACAATACTAACGAGAATAAACAAATTACCTCAAGTATCGGAAAATTTTTGTTCAAGAAAGATACAGTCGAGAATAAATTGAAAAAGAACATAGAACAATTCATTTTTTGATTCAAAGCAAATTAAAACTTTTATGCAATTTATCATTCAACTCAATTTGAATCGAGAACTTTAAATATATTTTCATACATTTTAAACAAACTGAAGAGAAATTAAATTAGTTTCTCGTTCTACATATAAAAGTTATTCCTATGCATCAAGATATTTTTTATTCTTAATGCTTTTTAAATGATTCAAGTTTTCAAAGTAAATAAACAAAGTATAATTACTGCAACATTACTCTTTCTTAACTTTATAATAATCGTGAAATCCAATTTAATAATAGCATTGACATTGAATTTACTGTGAAGTAAATGTTATTTACTTCCCGAATTTTGACGGTTTCACTCAAAGTGGCAAACCCATGTTTCATCGGGAGTTGAAAATTTGACAGAAAACATATTACTGTTTGCTATGAATTACATCAATTAAGGTCTAAAATCAACAACCTAGTAAATTTGAAGTTTGTCAGCATCGTGATCAATGTTGTGAGCGAAATCGATAAAACTGTATTTATTATACTTTAACATTTCATATTATGTAGGTAGGTAGATATTATTCTTAAAAACAAATCATATGATTGTTAAAACCTATGAAAATGTTTTTTGGAAAAATTGTCAATTTCCCATGTAACGTTTAGAAGTGAATAAATTCTTGACAATTACTGTTCACTTCGTTGCGAGTAGTAAAACAGGCGCCACGACGGCTACTCCATTCCACGATCTTCTTTTGCCAACTTCAGATCCGCTTCGTTCAACCCACCACCCTATATCATTATTGTTTTAATATAAAACTCTACTAGTATCATTGCCAAAAAGCATTTCAAGAGATGAATTTCTTATAAAATAAATACATACTTCAGTTTTACAATTATTTTTTAGGTTTAAAGAGTTTTTATTTTTGTCATAAAACATTTTAGAAAGCTTTTGAACTTCCACGATTTATTTTGAAAAGAGTACTTGTTACTAGTAAATAATTCAAACATAATCTGAACACAATTTTATAGAAATAACTTATTGGTCAGATATTATATTCACACTTGATGTTTAAAAACTGCTCTTGGATGTTGCAGTTTTTTTATTCATACAACATCTTCTTTTAAGGAGAGCTCTAAAAGATCAGTATGCATTTGAAGTGGCTGTTAACATATTTCGTACAATAGAACTGATAAATGGTTCACATAACTGTCTATAAGCTGTATTTTTTTTCTATTCTCTTTAAAGGTTTCGGTTTCGTGACTGTTATTCTTAAATGCTATTTATTTCTATTTTAGGTTATTTAGCTGTTTTTGTTCATTTATGCAGGTAACTTTTCTTTAATTAAATTGATAAGAACTAATTAATGAATAATATAAAAGCTACACAATACCGATTTAAAGCTCTTTCTTGCATAAGAGAAAAATTATATCACAATCAAAAAATTAAAAATTTTTAAATTGGGAATGTAGATTGGAGTGTCATATTTATTATATTTAGGTGAAGGTTAAAAATGCATTTAAATAAACCTTGAAACAAAAATAAAACTATAACTTCTAAACTTATAGAAAAACTATAGATTATTGTAAGCCGTTGAAAAAATATGCGGAAAATCGACATTAATTTAAGTAAAATAGTAATTAAAATTTAAGCAAAACTAAAAATTTTAATTACAAAGTTAATTTTTGTTTGACAAAAAATAGTTAATAAAAACTATTTACAAAATAATAAAAATATTGAAAAAAAATGAATAAATAATACCGTTGAATTCTTTGAACTCTTTTTCTAATCTCTATTTGTGCTTTCTAACGGCAATTGACGCAACTTAGATTGATTACAATCAGTGTCTTAGAAAAATACACTGAAAATAAAGTTACGTTGTATTAGTGAAACGTTCTTCATTAATGACGATGATGAACAAATTCAGAAGTGTAATGATATTTTCATTAATTGTTATACCTTCAATTTTTATATTATATTAAATAAGAATTTACTATATTTTTAGTATTTTATAATCTTATACTTTGCAAAACTCTATTTGACAAACCTTTTAATGTAAAATTTGTTTATTATTACTAGAATTTTGTTCATTGCCGCAATATTTTTTCAGCCCACTTATAAGTTAGTTAATATGTGTTTTTTTGAAATTCTGTCAAGTGGTTATCCTTATGTAAATATGGCACCAATTATTAAATGCAGGAAGGCCAAAATAAGAAGTCCGAGAATCAAATTCAAACTTTCTGCTCTGTAACTTAACCAGCGATCACACTAATCCACTGCTGTAGTCAAACTAATACTTAATAGCATTATTTTGAAGATAATTAATATTGATGATGCGGTTTAGAATCTTAAATTTGACAAGAACTATATAATGGTATTACAGAAATACCAACAAAATACAGCAAAGAATGTTTTGTAACGATTAAAACTTTTTTGCGAATTAAATATGCTTACAATTTTATTTATTTTATTTTCAAGTTTATAAATTTTTATAATAAATTAAAAATTTATTGGACGACCGCACCTCTAAACTTTGAACTGCCCAATCTGCTGTTCATCTGAATTTTGCGGCTCAAATCAAATGATAAAAATAAATAGATAACATCGATTAAATTTAATGTTAATTAAAACATTCATTAAACTTTGAAAATACTTATTTACTTACAAATGGTATAAATATTTATCTGAAACTTTTCATCTTAGCGAAAACGAAGTAAAAACCACAAAAATAATTTCACCTGCGGGAACATTTTATGCTTGCTAGGATGACGAGGTTTAAAAAAATTTTTGTAAGTATACAATCCATAATACCTATTAATATTATACTTATAATTGAAAAAAAAATCGGTTAACCATACAAAAGCTTTTGGCATCATTTTAACTGCAGTCGATTGAATTGTACAACATTCATAATAATCTAATACAATAAAAGCATGAAATTTTAAGTTGAACTAAATTGGGCACAATTTATGTAGTACGTTATATTTCATAATAAAATCCACCCACAAACCCACATAAATAAAAAAAACGGGGTATTAAATTTATCATCTCTTTATAAATGTACATAAACTACCGAGGTATTCAAATGCTGAATCTCACAAACAACGGCGATTTACTTTAAATTTAACACTTGAAAATGATTTGTTTTGCGAAGATTTGAAACCAAAAGTTATAGGATATGGCTGTTGTGATTTCAGCACTCTTATGATGTTAAGAAACTTTATATCTTTTAGCTGCATTGCAAATTGACGATAAAATTATATTTATCTTTATCTGAAATTTTTCGCATGTGCAATAATAATACATATAACAGCAAATAAGATATGTTTTTTCATTAATGGATAAAATTTATACTTCATTTTCTTTTAAAATTGATTTATAAATTTTATTCGATCTATAATTTTTATTTCGCTTTTAAATCGTATAAATTTGTTCCAATAGCACGTGACATACATAAACCAACAATTTTCCAACACGTCGAATCATTCCTTTTTTAAAACTTCAACACTTGATCAGTTTGGGTTCTGAAGCATGTCAGACAAAATGGATTAAATATTTTCTCTTTAAATGTTTATTTTCAAAATTAATGTTAGTTTTAAACATTTCAATCAAACCACTTTTATTGTTTCTATTTTAAATCTTCACATAAACGGAATAACATAATCACTTATAACTTAAACTAATTATTTAAAAAATTGTATTTTAAATTTTTATAATATTGTAGAAGTAGAAAGTCGTCCAGTTTTATAGCGAATAATATAGCAATCTAATTTAGTTAATTCAAAATATTATATAGTAGTTCCTATGCGGGGTTTTAATTTTTTTTAATTGCAAAGTTAGAGAGCTTTTATAATGTGACAATTTAATTATAGTAACCTTTTTAGAATTTGAAAACTATTAGAAACACAACAAATAGAAGGTAAAATAAATAGAGAATAAAAATTTGTTTAATTTTTAATAAATTTAATATAATGCAGAATGTATAAAAATGAACTTCTTGCTTGAAATGTTATAACAGTTTTTTGTTTTCCCATTGATTTTATGCAAATAAATATTTAGGTTATATATTTATTTAATGACAGCATTATCAACCGCTAACTTTTTTTATTTAAAAAGCTAATTAAATTTACCAGTTGATATCAAAATAGTTTTATAAAATATAAAAAGAAGCATTTTATGATAATAATAATAATTTAATTAGTAAATTGCACAGTACAACCTTGATGATACGAGGCCACGTCAATTCAAACTCGACGAAATTAAAAAAATTTCAATCTGTTTTAAATTTGTCTTTAAACTGAATTTTACAGTTTTAAGAAACATTTCATGTACTACATAATTATATGTACTTATGACATAATACTATTATATTTAAATGATGCTATATTTAAAGATATAAAGATATGATGATGATATATTTAAAGTCTGCTCTAATTTTAATTTTATTTCATAATAGTATATTTTATATTATCATTGAGACTATTAAATTAGATATAACATGTATATTGTTGTGGTTTACCAAGAAAACTACCAGTTGGTACTAACTGAAAATCAAAACATTTGCAAATAGGATATATTTTAACTACTAACGCCATTATTGTTTTAATTTTGTTCACACAGATTATGTTATTATAAAAACGTTTGTTATTTTAAACGATTATTTACATTAAATTCTCTAATCTATAAATTATGTAGTCAAAACGCAGTTAAATATTAATTGGTTAGAATTATCGAGGTTGCACTGTACCTCTAAAACATATTAAAAGAAATGATATAAATATTACTATAATTAGAACTGCTACTTTACACACCTATAAATCAATAATTAAAATAAAGCTTATCTTATAGACGCTACTAAACTTCACTGTCACACACTTAATTAATACCAGATAATAAATTGAAATTTTTTATAATTATCTGATACAGGAGTCGTTGGTTAATTTAGATCAGTTTATTATTATTTCTATTGCATAAGAAGCGACGGACCACCTTAGAGGCAAATTAACAAGTCAAATTTGAGAAGTAAGTAGGTATAACGGTAACGTGATTAAAGACCGCTTGAAAACTGAAAATATATCTGTTAATCAGTTAATTAGTATCCTTCCGCCGCGAGTCCATCTCATGTTAACGCTTGATTCATGACATGTCCCGAGATAATCCAACCTAGTATTGCTGTCAGTTACAGACAATAAAGGATGTCCCACAGGGATTTAATGTGGGTTTACATAACATGTGTACCCACACACATACGTACTGCTGGGCAAACATCACCCTCAGTTTATGCATCATTGTATTGTCCAATCCAATACAAATTGATGTACTCGATCATAACTTTTTCTAAATTTCACGTGAATGTCACGAGCCATAATATACTTTAAAATTTTTATTTTGTGGTTTCAAAACACTTTTATTATAAAATAATAATCAACTTTTAAGGTGCGTCATAAAAATTTGTCAACTTTGGATATTAAAATGTTTTAAATTCCACATTAAATTTTCCAATATCAATTAATAATTATTTCCCATTTCTCGTCTAAACAAGATTATTAATTGTAAATTCTTTTATTATAATAAAACTTTTAATAATAATAGCAAATAAATAATAATATTAGAGTTTTTTAATTTAACTTGGGGAATACTCATTTAACTCGCTGAAAAATGTAATCTGGAAAATGAAAAATGTTATTTTCAAAAGTATAACGTTTCAACTAAATAATTACATTAATTGTTGAAAGAGTAATTGAGTTTCATTTTACAAATTAATTTTAATCATGGTACGTGCTGTCAAACCCATTAACCAACTCATTATACAATACTCAATATAAAAAATACTGAACAAAAAATATTTTGAGTTAAAGTAGTAAAAATATTAGTATAAACCGTTAGCTTTTCAGAACAGCTTCTTGTCTTAATCAAGTGAAAGATTTTCTTATTCAATAATAACATTTAATTTATATTAGATAATTAAATTACTTAAATCGCTATCAATTATATATAAGTAAGTACTAATGTTACAATTAATATAAAATTTAATTACCTTATTTGATGAAAGACAATTATAGTTGTATATTATAAATTAAAATTAAGCACATAATTATAAGTAAGTTATAACGAGCAATTATTAGTTTTATCACTTAAATTAAATAATAATATAGTATTTAACTATTGATTGACATATTATATTCATTATTACATTTAATAGCATCAATAGAAACATTAAAAGAATGTCATCGAAATATAAAATTGCCGATAATATAAAAATATTGTTTACGAGTTTGGTTTACTAATTTAGAACGAATTTATGAGGAGCAAAGAAAACAATTCTTGGCGGAGATTTACGATTTAACAACAATTTTTTATATTTAAAAAATATTACGATATAAAAATTGAAAACTAAATTAATCAAAACTTGTTCAATTAAGTATTAATATTTTAATTATTAATTCAAAACTTTTAGAAAATAACACTTCAATTTTATGATATTATGGAGTGGCAATTATGGATCGGCAGCACAATAACGAATAAAAGCCATTAATTACGCAAGGTTTGCTAAACATCAGGAAATACGCTAAATCACTTATTGCAATTTTGTAAAATAAAACAAACTTTCAATATTAAAAAATACATATGATTATGTCGAGCCACTAATTAATTTTATGTGGATGCGTGATAGCGTTTGTTTATGTAGAATTTCATTCGGTTTGTCAAACAAGCGGCAATTTAATAAAGCATATAGGGTTGAAAACATTCAGTTTACCACATTTTATGTAGAGCGACCATGTAGCAGTAGTTTAGCAATACGGAAATGAAATTTTCATATGAATTTATAATGAGAAATGACCGGAAATTATTTTGATTTTCCTTTTTTAGGTGTATACGCTATACTGGTATCTTGTCCGTAATAATTTATGCTTGCTGTATGTTAAAATTTAATTATCTGTTCACGGACATCATTGGAGGTACTTACTTCTTTGAATTAGTGAAAACCAAATTTTAAGCAAGCAATGATCAGTTATTATGTTGCCAAAATTTTACATGTTTACATGTTTTTATACTTAATAAAATTTCGTATTTGTCAGGTTCTTTAAGTACTAATATATATAATAGAGTAGTTTGGCGATAAAGACTTCACGTCGAGAATGCACATTTTCGTAGCAATAAACAGTAGATAAAACAGATTTATCCAAATCCCTTCAAATATGCATTGGTGATAAATTGCTCTGCGAACTTCCTAAACCTATTTCTAAGAAATCACATTTAATATAAGGTAATCTAAATGTTAATGTTTGCACTTCTATACTAAAAATACTTTATAACTTTATTTCGAATATAAACCAAATAACAAAACATTAAGGCAGTCTTTCATGTTTTCCATTAAATCTAAATGCAAAATTTCCATTACATATTTAGCATTTTTTTAACATTTAGATTAAGTTTTAATTTTCTATACGACTAAAGAGATGTACACAAAAAGTTAAATCAAGTTATCATGATGAAAACCCTTTTGTGTTATTTAAAAATGTATCAAGGGACGTGTAAGGGATATTGTATTGAAATACACGAATATAAAAACCTCCATTTTCTTTGCAGTATGCCTAGCTATACTTACACTGTGGTACTAATCGTCAACTCAGATAATCTTAATCGTGTTTCTCTTATTTTAATAAGAATAATGTACCTGGACACTCAAGAAATATTACAATTTTAATTTTTAACTCAAAACTAGAGGATTGGTGTGAGGACTGAATCCCAATACTAATGTCATTGGTTGAATTTGAATTTAACTATTCATTATACTTGTGAGTAACTACTGAGAATGACTGGTTTTCCACCAATCACAATCTTCTATTTTGATCTGGTTCTGTAGGTCTTATAAGCATGTTCAATAATACCTCTTGTGAGCAACGATACATTATAGATTTATAAATCGACCCCATAAGTCTGGCTAATTGCTAAATAGTGTAAACCAAATTGATGCTTAGTGATGCAGTTGATATCAAATATTAACCATAGTACATTATTATTAAAATTAAGTAATAATTTTATAATTTTCCGCTTCTCGTTTACTTTCACTTCTAAGTTCTAAGAAATATGTCTAGATTGAGAATAGGACCGGAATAGCAGTGTTAAATTATAGGATAACTTAAAATTCTGCTAACAGAACTAGGTCGCAGTCGCGAGGATTAGATTTATTTGGTTTGTTTGAAATGGAAGAGCAGCTACAATAGTAATATGAGTTTTTAAGTCGTAAGAGTATAATTATTTTAAAATTGAAAATGGAGTTTAGATTTTATAAATGAAATTTTAAATATCGTAAGTTATAAGTGGTAGAACGTGAAGCGTCTAAGAAAAAGGTGCGAGATTTATGTCTCATAATAAATAATAAAACCATGAAAAGATGATGATAAAATTTTGGATAAAAGTTGAATAATTTCGTTTTGTTTGTTTGCGTTGTGATGAAAATTGAATGTGTGAGCATGTAAGCAAATAAATGTTAGGAATGCTGAATATTTCCCTTTCGGTGAAATTACACTAAAAGTAGTGTAAAGGAATGAGTTGAGATTTAAGTTTATCGAAGTACAAAATTTTATTTTGTTAATAACTCATGAAATTGATAATAAATATAATTACTTTTACTTGTTAACAATTTTAATTATAAATTTTGAACAGAAAAATTTGCATATATTGGATTTTTTCTTTACTTACGTTTTAAATATGCTGCCGATAATAAAGTATTCAAAATATGCGCCCGGAACTTCGGCAGTATGAGATAACCGTTGATTTATTGGGGATAAACATATGGAATTGGAAACGAATTTAAATTTTAACAAAAATTGTAACGAAAATGTATGAAAATTTAAAGAACATGATTTCTAGATGTTCTAAATATAATTTGTTAAATTATGGATTCCAAGTTTAAAGCATTAAATTTTCAGAATGTTTGTATTACTCAATTCCTGCATAATAATATGCTAATGTTAATCGAGTAAGATTTCTAATTTAAAAAAAGAATTGTAGTCGTTGAAATGGTAATATTCATTTTAAATGTATGATATAACAATGTTAAGTGATAAACCATAGGAAACCATTTACTAAACAGAATTGAAAAAGTTTTCAAAGAAATTTGGAAATAATACATTTTTGTTCAACAAAAATTTAGGTTAAACATTCGGAAACAAAATCTATTTGAAACTTTGTTTACGGAATACATCTATAACAATAACAAGCACATAATTACTGCGAGCATAACAATTTGTGAAAACTTTAATGAGTTTTGCGGAAACAATTCCATCTAAAATTTGCAAATGTGAGAAATCATTGCCTTTAATCTTTAATATGTTTGTGATTATGAACACTCTTGATGTCTTTATTCAAAATAATAGTATTTGTGGCATATTTCACCAAATAATTGGAATATATCAATTTTATTATTTTTAGCGATTACCGGCTTTATGACGCTAGGATCAAATTAATCGAATTCTATTGCGATATTTGTACAGCAAATCCTACATTATTTATTATGCCAATCACCAAATAGTTTCATTTAATTTAAATTTCAGGAAAAAATTGTATTCTATCGGGTGCAACCTTTACATCAGAACATTGAGAATTAACACACCAAATTCGTATTTTTTTTAAAGATCTCATTGTGGTTAAGAATAAAAATGTTTACTGTCGGAAGAGTTTTTTTTTCAAACGTCTTAAAATAAGTGCTTTTAAAGAAATATGATTCGGATTGGACAAATAATTTCTTACAAATTGCTTTGACAGATCACAATATCATTTTCACATCTAATTTTTCTAAAAAAAAACTGTTATTTTATTTTTGTTTTACTGAAAATAATTAAATACCTTCTTATCAAGTAGTGTAATATTTTTTAATATTAGTATTCAATTATAAAGATATTGTAAATGCTTGTATATATTATGTAAAATGTAAGCGAAATGATTTGCTTTTTAAAATTTTTTTCATTGCGCGGAAAATGTTGGCGTTGAAATTTGTTCGGCGGCCTATCTGCTTTGATATCTATGGGAAATAGTATCATCCAATGCCATACTAGACATTCATCATGTAGAATGATGGAATCTCAAAATACATGTAAGAAAAATTGTAGCATTTTTTTCATAGACCAAGTAACCCTTAAAAGATGAAATTCAAAGAAATCAACTAAATTATTTTTAATTTTACTTTTGCTAAGTAGCTTGTAAAACAATCAAAGCTTTACCTTTAGAAAATTCTTTGCACATTATTGATAATAAGATTGTTTTGATCTCTCTAGGTGCAGAATTTTTTATAACGTTAAAACATAATAACACAAAAAATTACTTTATAATACTATCAGTTACAACAAAACGATAATAATTATTATAAAATTATAAAATGAAAATTAAGCAAAATTTAATTTCCTAATCGGAAATAAAACTCGGAAATTTGTCGTTAAAAAGACAAGCTTGTAGTTTCTATCGAGATAAAAGATGACTGATGTAGTAAGAATAGCACGTTACTGTGGTTTTTAGCAAAAAATACGAATAAGATTTGCGGCATAAACGTGCTCAAAATTTCAGCATGAAAATATGTTATAATTTAATTAAAAAATTCTGCAATGGAATTTTTATCTTTTGTGGAAAAAAATTACAAGAATTTTTTATGCTTATTGATTTTAAAGTAAGCTTAAAAAATAACATAATCAAATTATTTTGAAGGTAGGTAGTTAAAAACTTGTGTAATCTATTTAATCATCGCCATCGTACTATACTCAAACTTTAGAAAACTAAGAAGTTTCGAACTTGTCAACTAAATTTTAAACAAACCCGCACTTATTTAAGAGATTTCCCTTTTGTCAATAGAATTTGGTCTTTATTTTAATTTTAAATTTACGTAGACGTTTAACTTTTTAAGCGACCTTTTAAATAAAATTTTATTTACGCGACTCTCTATTTCACGTTAAAATTGAAACCCTTACCTGACTTCACAAGAAATCTGCGGCTTAACCATGAAGCTAATCTGTTGATTAAATTCATTTGCAATCTCAACTCTTTGTTGCTATGAAAAAACTGTTAATGATTAGGCTAAATATATCGCTTAAGTTATAAATAATTGTTTTGCTAAATATTCAATTAAAAAATCAAGTGGAGAGATGAGGTGTTGGCAAGGTATCGGTAAGCAATAACGAGATGGTATGTTTAATTCATGATCAAATTCCGCTGATTCTAAAACATGGTCCTTTTAGTGCGCCAATAAGTGTTAGGTTACTGCAATACCGATGATGCTAGAAACTTCAACGATGCTTCAGGAATTACAAATGAAGCTTTACGGCTTAATTAAGAAATAGTCATTGTGTTTCGTTCCTAACGATCGTAACGAATTCCCTAGATAAAATAGAAAATTAGTAAATAATAAAGGAGTAACCGTGATGTAATTCGTTAAACATAGCGTAGCTATAGGTAATGTGTCAATTAATATATCTATTGATATGTACTACAATAAATTGTATAAAAATATAATGACAACAACCTACGAACATGGTCCATTAATTGAATTGTTAGCGAATAAAATGCAAATGTTTTTTTTTATATTTTTTAAGGCAAAGAAAATTGTTCACACTTCCATTCATTTTCAAGATAACTGCTTTTGAAACCAATTATCTGACAGAAATGGTCGAAATAAAAACATTGCGGTGGAATACAGAAGTTCTTTTAGAGATTTTTTATTTTGCCCTTAGGTTAGCTCAATAATTTTCGAGAAACTTCAACCTTCATTCTTAAGTAAAATAAAATTTTTAAACTAATCTTGAATAAAATACTTAAAAATTAAAAAGTTTTATCAATTTACATATTAAGGTTCGTGTTAACCGAGATACCTACGAAATGCAGTTTTTCAACAAAGTTTTCCAATTTCTTTATATTTTGTGTTGATTTTAACTTTTAGCAACAAATTATTCTCAAATAAATCAATAAGTAAAATAGTAAATCAATTTGTATTATAAAAGAAATATAAATTACGTTCGTTTATTATTCAAGCAGATGTGCATTATATTTTTAAAAATAATATACCGGGTTACCGGTCAAAGGACTGAACAAAGGAAAATAACATGGGATATTGATTTTTCTAAATTCCTGCTTCCCATTATAACAGATAAGAATGAAAAAGGTGTCAAATTAAAGAAATTTTTATTCCCCGTCTAAAAATACTTAACACTTGATGTTTTATACAAAATTTCAGGTTGCCTACAAAAATCATGGCAATATGTCAAATTAAAATCTAACAAGATAACAAAACAGTAGCCGCACATCTACTCAAACAAATCAAATCTTATCAATTCAAATAATGCTATTCAATGTATTATCTTTTAAAAATAATAAATAATTAAACAAAAACAAGGTTGTCGAAAAATGATACTATATCAACTCGAATAAAAAATTTTGATTTTGAAAAAGATAAAGTTTTGTATGAAACATATTCTGAAATGTATATCATTATCGAACTTCTCTGATTCGATATCAGATATTATACGTGTTTGTTAATGATTTACTTTCAAAACTGATTTCATCAACTAAGTAGTACTATAGTATTTTATAATGCTTTTAAAAAATTTAATTTAGTATTTTTTTCTATCGTTTTATTGAAAATAGATATTATATATTGATAAAAATGAATTGGAATAACCATTTTTATCAATAAATAATAAGAATTTATATATATATTTACTATAATATAATTTTTTGTCTATGAATAGGAAAAATAGTTTACCAGAAATAAGCTCATAACATTTCTTAAGTTATAAATATATAGGTAGTAATTATATACATAATATTTAATCTTTTTTGTTTTATAGTAAATTATTTAGTATAATGATCCAGTATGTACTATCTAGTACTAACTATCCAGTTAGTCCACAATCACTTCTGTAAGACCTAAGTACTGAGGTATAATTGCTTCGGTGGATGCACAAGCTGATTCTTTGAATTAAATGATCCTTCGTGCGTACTATATCGCCCAACACATCAATAAGTAAAGACAACCAATTTAAACGAATAATTATTTCGTATCGCTACTCTTTTCCAAAGGTCTCTCTCAAAAATTATTGATGTTTCCCACTGTTTCACATTTATTATGTTCCAAATCTCGGTTTTTGTCGCTGCAGAATTTGTTTTTTGATAAAAAATATTCAAGTGACTTGGAACCAGGTTATCTACACATTTCACATTACAAACTAAGGCTTGCTCTTACTGCAGACCTAGAAAATGTTCTTGACTTCACGACACGATAGATTGGCACTATTGACACTCTGCACACAACAATAGAAAATATCAGAACCTCAGAAATATAACACTGTATGAGTAGAAAATCATAATGTTATAAAACAAGCGCAATTGTCTTAGAAAATGAGTAGTAACAACTTTTGCACAACTGCAGAATTAGTCTGAAGTTTAATGAAAGGTGTTTCATATCATTTTGGAGTTTATTTATAGCTTCACGACATGACATAATCTTTTCTGATTATATTTAAATATTAGATTAGTTTTGATAATTAAAAAGAAAAATCACCTAACTTACATTAATATACTCCTAGCATACTAGCAAGTATGCAATCACATAGAGTGTAATTTTAAAATTCTAAATTACTAAAATTTCATAAATTAACAATAAATTCTTATAATAATTAACAAGTTCATTTTAAAGTAACAATCAAAAATAATTATTATAATAATTTATTCTTGGTCGTCCAACAACAAACAGTCAGAATTATTACCATGTAGTAGATCAACATAATCCGTATTTAGCAATAGATCAAAAATTCACCGAGTTAATGTCATTAGGTCTTGATGTACTGATTGCGCAAAAGGTTTTAACTGCTAGCAGAATTACATTTGGTCAATTTTTGCCGATTGTTGCGCCTGATCTATTTGCTTGAAAGAATCAATCTCAAAATCAGTTTTATAATAAAGTATACCATGGCTATATTTTCTTACTTACCACCAGACACATCTTGAAATCAAAAAAGTTCATTATCAGTATTTTTACAATGTTGGGCGAAATATGCGGCTAAAGACGAACGTGTCTAATATTATATATAATAATATTTATTTATTTCAGTTCGTTTTTGTTGCACCTATATTACTAGTTATTAATTTAAAAAAGAAATTGTCGATACTTCATTCAGATGGTCATGACGTAAGCGTAATTTGTCGTGATTACCAGTGGCAAGTGTAACGTAAAGCATGCAAAGACGGTTTTGTGAGAGAGAAACCGCGGTTCCAGTCCTGGTCGCGCCGAATGCACTGCTGTGAATTTCTTTCTGATTAACTTGTGTACTGATTGTTATAAAAAGGTTTATCCGTAAATAAGTGACATTATTTATTATTTATTGATTTAAATTTAATCGATACAGAATCATAAGATTTTTAGTCCTATAGGTTTTTATCATCTGTTCCCAATCTTCCAGAATTGCAATTTCAAAAACAGGAAGTTCATTTTTCTTCTTCTCAATGGCAGAATGTATTGCATCAGCTTCTGAATATCTAAATTCTCTAAGAAGAAATTTGTGTTAATTACGTCTAATCCAGTATTTTTAAATAGTCATAAATAACAATATACCAGACAGATGTTTTTATTTTGTTGCAATTATCGGACTATATCGTTAAATCCTTAGTTGATGGCGGCATGTGATTCAGAGCCCATTCATTAAGAGTGAAAGCACCTTCGAACACCTTCGGTTTTATTCCAAATTATGCAGTACGATTTGTTAGTAGTATCGACATGCAGTCTTATTTAACATCCATAATTTTTCTGAAATAAAACGACTAGATAAACAGAAGGCGTTGGCAAGCATTTTTGCTTATTATTTTTATGTAATAATTTTGTCATTAGAATTTTTAGAACTTTCTTTGTCCATTACTTTTAGTGCATATCTATTATCTGCATCTTTAAGATGTTTAATTCTCATTTTTTCAATCTTTACTTTCTCATTAAGAGTAACTTCATTTTTCAACATCAAGCTAAACATTTTGTTAGTCCTTAAGTTTTTCATTAGTTTTTCATAAGGCTATAAGGCTCTATCATAAGTTTGTACTGTCACGTGATTATAAACCAAAATTAAAATTGAAGTATTATATACTGTGAGTGGGTACATAAAGTGTAAGTTAGAAGTTTTGTTACTATTTCTGAGCCTTCTAGGCGGTCCATTGTAGGTCCTTTATCACAGATGTGTAGTATCCGCATGTTATGATCTCGGACTTTCTGGCTTTCATCAAGCTGCGGAATTCTTGTTAGATTTTAGCAAGTGGTCTAAAAAATTAGACTTTGCTTTGTATTTGATTCTCCTTTAGTGAGACTCATGTTCTTTAAATTTGGTTTTGAAATTACGTTCAGATCGAATTTGAATAATTTGTGCTGTGGAATATCTATAGATCCATGGATATTTCTTAGCTCACGATTATGCACTTCACATTGAGCTTTTATTTTCGAGTTGAGGTGTTCAAGTTGCCCGACTTTCGACGTTTTAAGAAATTTATAATATTGTACTGTTTTAAGTTTTCAGGGACTAAGACTTCCGATAACTGGTATGTGATCTCTGTAGCTGGTGTTCTTAAAAAATTGTCTTGCCGAATTATAAACTTTTTGCAGTTTAAATGAAATAAACTTAAAAATGAATTTCAAGCAGATTTTGTTGTGATTAGAATGTATTGTTAAATATAAAATTAAACATGAACTTAACAGAAGAAAATTATACAATAGTATATAACATTACTAGCAAGGTAAGAGGGTTTTTACTGGCGAATGGAGGATATAACTGACGAGCCGCAGGCGAGTCAGTTACCTCCTTGAGCCAGTAAAACTATTTATTTATATATTTTTATATATTTAACATTTAAAAATTCAGTTAAGAACATGGAAGCATTTACATTAGCTATTTGGCTTTCATGGTAAGTCTGAAATTTTTTTTTAAATCTTACTGATCTAATGGGAGTACGTAGTTGATTGCAAAGAGTTCATTTAATTGTTGGAGCAGCACTAATTCAGAAATCTTAAGCAGTATCCAATGTAATGAAAATGCATCGTAGATCTTAAAACGCTTTTCAATTTTGAAATAGAGTTAACATAGTTAATTTTTCATAATACTAGGTACCTCTCTCAATTCAAAAAAATATTTGATTAAATGGCCCAGTGATCTATGGTAAAATCAATTTTAAAATTAGACTACATCTTTCATAATATATTAATTTAATATGTTATTAATAAATCGATAAAAAGTACTTTAAAATTTAACTTAATATACTTCCAGATATATTCAATAATAAATTATAAAAGTTTCTTTGAAGACTTGGTAAATAGTTACCGTCATGCTTATTTGCAAAAAGAAATTAGGTATACGCTTATTATTAGTAATGCAGAATATACACTAAACCCACAAACCAAATTAACGAGTATTTATAATCTGCGTAAAAGTTAAAGTTTTGTATTATTTATTTCTAACAGAAGATATCTATTTTCAAATCCCAAAAAATCGTGCAATTCCACAAAAGTGATTTAAAATTAATTTTACTTGGCATCTTAACGTTTTGCTTCGATTCTGAAAATTACTTGAATCGTAATAATTTTAATAACGTCTCCTGGTAGCAATATACGTTTTAGGTTTGTTCTACAATGGAAGGGTATGTCGCATCGTAAACGTAAGCTGAATTTTAACGATGAGTTTTGATGTCGCATTGTCGGTCGATGGCCTGTAAACATAAATGGAAGTGATGAACGTTTGTTATCATTTGTCAAATTTCACCTGTATATAGTAGACACTCGAAAAGGCAAAAACTTCGATGCGCATGATCTTGTCATTATTTGAATACCAGTATCTTATAAGTAGAGTGTGAAATTTATGCACTAAAAAGTACCAAATATATGCACATACATATGCAGCAATAAATGCCTGAAATATGCACGTATATGCTTTAAAAATAAAAAGATTATGTACTAAAAAACAAAAATTGATTTCATTTTTTAAATTGATTTTATTGAGAGATTTAATTACAATTAACAATAAGATTATCCACCAGCCACATTTTTGTAATTTTTGTCACTTATTGTGTCAGAAGATCAGCTCTCGAATAACAATTCCCCATAGCTGTTGGGTCAGATCGCAAGAAATTTTCGAGAAAATCGACTTTGAAATATTGAAAGTGAAACCGTTAAAAAAAAATATACAAAAATGCACCAATATGCACAACCTACCAAAATATGCAGCCAGTGTTAAAAATTTGCATTTTAAAAAGTATTTTATTTAATTCTGATTTGCCTAATTTGGCTTTATCTATATAGATTTTAATGACACCAATTTTAAGAAATATACAAATGCATTAAATTCCGTGCTCTAATTATGACTGATATAATAATCATAAGCTGCATTTCCATTATAAAGGCACAATAAACGGCTATGATGTTTATTGCGGATCCAACAATAAATATAAACAGATTCGTTTCCAAACCGCGCATGAGAAGAAGCTGTTCTTTTCAAAGATATTGATATGATAAGTTTATCTTTTTAAAATTTTTTTTTCTTGAAATTATGAAAATATGCACTTATATGTCTTAAAAATAAAAACATATGAAATATGCACCCTCAAATTTTGGTTGTATATTCTAAAGTTGTAGAAACGCACAGATACAATTTTTTACGATTCTATGAACAAGCAACAAAAATATGCATATACCTATAATTCCACACTCTACTTATAAGCAGTAGAAGTACAATCAGTATACTCAGAAAAATTACGAAAATAGAGAAATTTTTTTGTGATAATATACTGATTAATTAATTTATTGTTGACAATTGAATATTGATTTAAAAATGCAATGTTCATTTTGTAGTAAGTGCTGAAATTGACCAATCGGTAACAACAAGAATAATAAATCAGGTAATATCTTTTATAGGACAATAAAATGAAAGCAATTTTTTCACACTTTGATAAAAAGTTTTAACAGCTATACAAGTGACACGAGTATATTTTTATGAGCGTTAACATTAAAAGTTATTTTATGCTCCAATGCCGCGCTATTATAGTCAGTGGTGTGAAAATAAAGATCTTGCACGATTCAGACGTTCTTTTTATAATTATAATTAAAACGTTATCTTTTGAACTCAATGTTATATTTAATATAGGTCTGATGTATATGTTTAAACAGATTAAGAATTGTGAACAAATTGTTCAAGTTAACAAACACCTTTGTTACAATTTTCAGTTGTAACAAATTTTTTTATTTTTTAGCTATTTAGTTAATTGCAAGTTAATTGTGATTTTTTAATTCAAACTGCGCCTGTGTTTAAAAACCAAGAACGTTCTTCAGAGGTTGTTCAAAGAAACCGTAAATTGTATTATAGTTGTACTGAGAAAATATTAAAATAAAGTTTACAAGGGAATATCTATAATGAAAAATATCTAAACAAATAAAACATATAAAATAATAATTCATTAGAACTCAAAATGTTATATGAATTGAATATTAAGTTGTAAATCTAGTGTTCTCTTAAATTTCCGTTAGTTATCATCAATTCTGTTAACGTAAGTGACATAATTAAAGATACCAGATTGCAAATCTAGATTGTAATTTAGATTGTTGTTGATTATTCTAATATAAAAGATGCTTATAGCATTTCTAAATACATAGTATATGTTTAGGCTACGGAAAAGTACGTATACCGGTTAAATCGAACATTTTCTGGTAAATGTGCACTTATGCCGGAGCCAATGGTAACTGTAACATATTATGATTAAAATTCAAAAATTACAATTTAATTTTCTCAATAGAATTAGAAATATTTGCACGTATACCAAACAATGTTGAAAAAAGAATATTGAATTAAGTTAATTTGTCATAATTTAAATTATAATTCATAATATTCACTTAGATATTTTTAAAATAAATTCAAATTTGTTTTAAATTAGTTTTATTAAATTAATCGTTATTGCAGTACGGATGTGTATATGTAGTATTTGAAATTTATTATTTCTTTAAAATATTATAATAGGTATATTAGTTAACACTTTATTTAGAAGTTATGTCTACAATAACACTGCTTTCGTCGACTTACCATTACCAAGCTATATGTTCACATTTGTTCATTTACCGGTAAATGTATACATTTTCTAGTTACGTATTTTTTGCATAACATAAGTATACACTATCATAATAATAGATATTTAGTGACTAGATTTATGATTGTAGTTCTGGAAACGTTAACTTAATTATTCCGCCACGGATCCGATGAGATCAGTTGCACTGGAAAATCTTGAATAAGATCGAAACACGTCGTTCTTTGAGGTTTTTTAAATTTTCTAATATTTTTGACAACTTTAAATCTAATTCAGAAAACGACTATATTTCTTGTTCTATTCAAACTTTTGCAATTTATAGGGATTTAAAATTTTCATTAAATTATATATTATAATAATAATAATAATATTGTTTATTTCTAAAAAAAACCCCAATTTTATTTTTTAAAGAATAATAGTAATAGTAAAGTTTGTTTTAATATAACTTACAGGGATGCTAGATGCTCATAGGTAGCATCTTGTAGTTTCTTTAGACTAATGTTACAAATATCCTGAGTGTCAACACCTTATTGGTGATTGTTGACATTAGGTAAATCGAACATTTAATCATTATGTTTGTTTTATAATTATTTATATAAAAAGTTTTATTATGCCTAGCAGCAGCATATTAGCTGCTAACAGCATCATATTTTTATAGATTTTAAAAAAATGTTATGAAATATGATAGATATCAATAAAATGAAAAGATTGAACTATGAACAAACTTCAAATATTGATTAATTTAGGAAATAATTAATATTAAATTTAAATGTTTTATAATATCAACGCCTGCTTGTTCAAAGTGAGCAAAATCTAATTTCATTCCGCTGACAGTCCGTGAAATTTACAAAACCACCTCAATCCTACTTTTTTTAACGCTATAAAGTAATGTTGCTATTCTGTTGTTCTGCTATGCTATTTGTTTAACACTGCAGCGTAATCTTCTTTTAATAAGATTTTGTTAAATATAGCCGAATTTTAGTTACAAAGAGAATTCTGCCTTGCTAGACTCATGTTTTTGGAATACCTGACGCACAATAACGAAGTTTTTTTTTACAAGTGAACTAGTTTCCAAGTTTTACTTAAAATCAGAAATTTCTACCCTTCCAGACTCATGCCTTATACCTAGTCACCTGTTGTATAACAGGAATGTTTTCAACGGGTGGACTGGTTTCTTGACCTATTTAACTCAACTTTAATTACAAAAATTAACTTAACAACAAAAAGTCTATGTTTTTAGACAATAACTACCATAATAACGTACAAACTAAGAATTTACGCGAGCAGTCACTTGTATTTATATAGTATCTTAATGCATAATATAAGAACAGCTAATTTCAATATCTGTATTCAACAACATTATCCTGTGCAAAATTTTGTTAAATCAAAAAATATATTTCATAAATGATTTAGATATTGCATGAGGGATTTACTGTATTTATGAATATTTTTTATAGGTGGTATTGACAATTTTGATATAAATATTGAATTATAATAGGTAATATTTATAGATCACAAAAACTGCATGCTAAAATCAAGACAATTCGCATAGCACTTTCCCGAACAGAATACATTAACAAAATAATTTTAAGCGCATATAAATTACTTAATCGGTTATCTCCAAATGCCCTATTTGGTGAATTGTTTTATTAGTTTTTGTTGCTGTTCGAATACATTGTATGATATTTATTGGGATTAGAACTTGTAGTAGAAATGCATGTAATTTTCGGGGCTTAAATAATAAAATAACTCCTTAATTATAGAAACCACTTAGGCACTACATCTTTCGGTATACCGAATAATATAGTACATTGTCCACTATGGCAAACATACTGCATAGTTTAAATTTAATATTGTAAGATGTGTTTGTAATATAAAATAAAATAATAAAAATCGAATCCTAAATTGTTTTTCTTAACATTCTCAAAAACCTGGTCTACTTGCAAAAAATATTAAAATATGGTTTTACACAAGTTAGACTTGCTAAGATAAAGTTTGCAACACTTAGGTTCTATCTTTATAAAAAAATTTAAATCAAGAACACATAACTGAGATAGTTTCGGAAACCTCTGGGCTTTCAAGATTTCGTGTTTATGTAGCGTGTGTAATTCTTCAGGTGGAACGTCCGCGTTCTGTTCGTAAGTAAATTTACTACAGATGCTACTTCCTTTACAAAATAATAATTTTGTTTAACTAAATATAGGTAATGTTTTATTGGCATTAGTTGAAAAAATATACTAAAATGTTATAGTGCACGTAAGAAAAGATTTTCACAAAACACTGTTGTCTAAAATATCCCATTAAACGTTTAATAAAAGATGTCAAATTTTAATTGCTGTTTATAGAAGCAAATTGAATGTTCCGAACGTGACACAAATTAATTAAGTAATAAATTGATTCTATATTACATTTTTTTTAAATAAACTTCAGTGTTAATAGATACCGAAGCATTATCCAGGCTTTCTATAATGATATTAACAATAATACCCGGTTTATGACTTATTTAAACGTTTTCTTTCTATTTTAACTGCTTAGTTTATTTTAAGTAAAAAGTATTTATGCTAGATATTACTTCATTAATTTTATGTCTAAATTTACGTGCTTGGGCATATTTAAGTGATACTTATCTTGAACACCATTTAAATGAAATGTATTTTAATTAAAAATCAGGAACAACTAGTACGAATGCTATCGAGTGATATTTAAAGGGATAAAGTTATGTGAATAGCGGAATTACGCCAAATATTTTATCGCTTGTTTAACTATGTGCTAGTTTATTACAGATTCGATAACTTTAATTATAATTGCAAATGATAAGTTACATCAAGCAATTATAGTAAATTACTAAACTATTTTGATGATAATCCTTGTTAAATCAACGATCATTTAAATCAAGGATAAAACAAATTATTTAATTCCATTCTAGTTAATGAATAATTAATGCACACACAGCAATTACTATGAGATGAAAAATGTTCTAGAGTAACAAATTAAATCCTTTTAAGCACCAGATTTAATTAAATTACTTATTTTTAAGCTTCTGCTCCCGTAATTAAATTTGGCGTGACAAATTTTATATAACATACATAATAACTTTTCTTGCTGATGCCTTTCAAATTGTTTTCTAATTACATAAAAAATTAATTTAAATTAGTGCACTTATTTAGAATTATAAAAAGAAGTTAATTTTTATTGAAATAAATTTCAATTTCCGAGTGATGACGTTTTTAAATCATCAGCTTTACTGGTATGATTAATTAGATTATTTAAATTAAACAGCAAAAATTAATCAACGCACTAGGATAGCGCGTTTTTAGATAATGTGCCTAATAAATTGTTTAAAAATACCCTTTTTATGTTATTCTATTATCTATATTATTTATTTAAAACAAATAATTTTCTAGTATTTTGTTTAAATACCATTTATTCTTGTGTTAATAGATTTATTTTTTTGAGATCCTTACAATTTTCTTTTCTCACGGCCCTGGGTAACATTTGGTGGAAGGAGAAAATTGTTATATAAGGAATAAGAAGCAGGGGCTTTTTTTTTCAAAAATCACTACCGTTCGAAACAACTTTACCTTTTTATCTTTTCTTATCGATTTTCGGGCAAGTCTTTTTTTGCAAACAAAAATCATTTAAATAAATAAATTATCTTAACTTAACAGTGACTAAAAACAATTTTGTGTTATCCAAATTAATATCGATTCAAGGTGATTACAATTAAAAACATTTGTGTCTTAAAAAATTGCAAACAATATTAAACATTATTGATATAAATTATCTTCATATTAAAGTGACAAAAACCAATTTTGTGTCATCCAATTTAATATTGATCCGGGGTGATTACAATTAAAAACATTTGTGTCTTAAAAAATTGCAAAGTGCATTGCAAAAACAATATTGAACATTATTGGCATAAATTATCTTCATATAAAGTGTCTAAAAACAATTTAGTGTCATCCAATTTAATACCAATCCGGGGTGACTACAAAAAAACTAAATATTATCTTGGTGTCATTCATAAATGTACGAGTGTCAATCTTAGTGCAACCTGCATTATTGTGGTAGTTTCTACTTGGGTCAACGGCTGCAATAGATGTTTACTACCATTTATGTTTTTTGTGTAAATAACTAGATGGTAAGCAATTTGTTAGATTTAGGTATATATTTTTTGTGTGTAATATTAGTAGGTTATTGAACCAAAGACTTTAATTTTTTATATGATGAATTTTAATTTACCTATTATAAACTTTAATTTTATTGTATTTTTTGTCTTAAGGAATTCCTAAAACAATAAGCGCTTTACAATGCGCCCCCCCCCGCCGAAATTCTCTTTGTTAATTTTTTATCAACGACTGAGCAACGCCGGCAATAAGTTTTCTTAAAAGAGTAAGTAATAAGAGGTAAAGTATAAGAGGAGTTAAAAAAGTGAGAAAGTAAACAAGGGATAGGAGTTGAGGAGTGTGCAAGGGACACATGGAAGCTCCCGAGTGGTAGTTTTTTTGCATACTTCTCGAAAACGGTTAACCCTATCCAAAAAGTAGTTATGTATAAAATTGAAGGTGTCAAATGTATTATAAGAATATTTCTATTTATTTTTTCGAATCTGTTCCAGCTTAAAAAAAATTTTTTTATTAACTTTTGATAATCTTTGCATCTTTTTTCCATGATAAAGTAAATCAAAAAAAAATAACAGTTTTCGACATTTTTAATAATATTGTTTAGTAATCTTTGAGAATCATTTAAGCCATTTTCAGCCTGCTAATATTATTTTCTAATTCAAATCCTAAAAATCTTGAACTAATAATCCTTTCTAAAATTTTGCAACCACTACCTATTCTATAATAAAAGTCCAATACAAGATTTTGTGTGATATATCTCGAATTTCTCAAATTGCTTTAATTAAATATTGAATATTGAATAATACTATACTATATTTCCTAATTCTAAAGAAAATCTTTTGTGCAGATTTTCTTTTTAAATAAATAGTAAAAATGTTAAGTGGTAAGATTTATCAAAAACAAGTTCGTTTATTTAATAATTATATTTTATTTATTTAAACCAATTGAATTATTGCCTATGTAATGGAACTGCTATAAAATTATGAGTAAAATACTATATCTTCGCCTCTACGAACTGAAAAATTTATCTTTCATTAAAATTTAATTTTAAATTAAATTGATTATACCCAGAGTGGGGTAATTACTAGAATTTTTTCTATAAGAAGACTTTTTATAAGCGTTTTAGTCGAGCTTACATTTTGTAAATTTGAGAGAAAGTTGCTGACAATTACATTACCAGAAGCTTTACACTAATAAAATTGTGAAAATCTCTTACACTTTAAAGTGCTTCCATTAAAGTGGAAGTAGCGCGACAGCTAAATTCTTTATCAAACTTTATCTATAAAAAGAGTTTCGTGTATTCAAACTTTATAGCTAGGAATAACAAGCAATCTCTCAATAAACTAAAACCAATATAAGTTCCATTTGAAGCGGCGTCTTTAAAAACAAAAGTAACTGATTATTGAAATTGGCTTTTGAAGAGTGGATTTGGCTGAGGAAAGCTCGAAGGTTTTCCTTCACACTTGTGAAGTAGGCGATTGAAATCGAAAACTAATCGAGAAAACGATTGGCTCTACCTGGCACCACTGTTTTCATATCACATCGCTTCCTAACACGACGCATCGTCCTTAATGTAAATAGCATAGTACATTTTGTATTCAATTTTTACCATTTAAAGTTTTTTGTACGTATCTCATATCTTTTTTCTTGTCTAGAAAGTTATTTAAAGCATTTTGGAAAGAACCATTTAGTTCGCAACAATATTTAACTTATTACAAGTTGTTAATATGTATAATAGTCTTTTGTTGTAAACACATGTTTTATTAGTTTGCCTATATAATTGTATTTAAATTCTAATCAAGTTTTAGAACAAGATGCCTAAAACAATAAATTTTAACTTCTCTAATTGCCAATTATTTCATGTACAATTTATAAACTGTCAGAACACTGTTTGAATGATAATTTGGGTAGGAACAACTGAACAGTAGTTTCTATAAGTACATATTATATTTACTATTAATAGTAGTATTTAGTTACAAACTTCATTTTTAATCATACCTACACCTAATATCAATATTTCAGCAGTAGTAAAAATTTATAGCTTCTGTATAATATTTTTAATAATTTAACTTTGTATTTTATCTATTGTAAAATATTTTTATATTGCTTGATTCAAACAAAACTTTCATTTCATTTGTTGGCATTTTATATCACCTAAAAGCACTGCCTTAGATGTAAAATTAATATGAAAATTAAGCATTTAAAAAGTAATTATGATCTATTCAACTTCACTGGCATGACAGGATTTAAACTGTTTAATTTTTGATATATTCTACAGTTTATTCAGTCTTACATTTTTTACTGGTAAATCATCTCTAATTTTGGGTTCTATTGATTAGCAATAATAAAATAAAATTTAACAAGCTAAGCAAATACAATAAAGTTTTTATCAATTTTAATCTGAAAAATGCATAACGCAATTTTGAAAGCTAAAGAAATAGTTAGGTTATAGTCTTAAGCTTGCTAATTTTTAAATTTTAATTTAATAATAATTTGCATAAATTAAAAATTGTATATATTTTAAAAATAATAAACTGAATTTTATTATTTAGAACAATTCTCAAGACACGAAAATAATTATTACCAGCAAGTCAACTAATACACTTCGCTAAACGTTATCTATTATTTACGATATTGATCAACACGGTTGGAAATAATTTATGTACTACATAGCACTTCACTTGCTATAACAAATTAATGTAATATTTCAAACAACTTTCAACTTGAAAATTTAAATATGAATACTATTAGATCCCTAAATATGATTTTGAAAAATGTTTATAATGTAATACCACATTATAACATGAAACTAAACTGAAAAATTATATTGAATTACTAAACTCGAAGTTTGAATAAAGCTTTGTTTGTTTGCATACCTACATAAGTATATTATATAATAGGTATTTATTAAAATATTTTATTGTTAGATGTATATATAACCAAAATGTTGTTCTACTTATAACGCGTTTATGATCGATAATTTCGTGCAAAATATTTCTTGAACATCTAAATTTAAATCTATAAATTTTAACTTGAGCAATAATTTTTTAAATAAGCTGCGTAAATTTTTATACAGTATTTTTTATTAATAATAATAATATACAATTATGTTACTTGTACTTTTCAACCAAGAGTATTAGTAATATTATGAAATGTGGCCAGAAAGCTACAAAATAAAAACAAAAATAAAAGAATTGCATATCCACAATCTACTAGAAATTAAAATCGGCTTTAATTTTTTTTGCAAAGTATTCTTAAAACAAATTGAATATGATATGAAAATAATATAACTTTCTAATCAAGCTGATTGGTTAAATTGGAAACGTCGGCGTTACGACGATTAGATTGCTAAAACAGATATATTTTTAGTCCTGGTTATGAATAAAAACTTAATCTTAATTAAAGCACAAATGTGGTAAGGTGGTTAAAAGAATACTTATCTTAAAGAAAAAGTGTAGGTTGTTAAAAAAGGTAAATTTTATAGCCAATTTTATATATTCAAGTTGATGAAATTTCAAGCAATTTTTTACCAATTAACAAAGTAATTGGTTTTAACCGATTAGTTACTTGGTTAAATTTATCTAATAGATTAATTTAGGCTTAGCTTAGGGTTGTATTATAAAAACGGCTTTTATTGGCATATGTTCATGTAGTAGTTTAGTTTGATCGTTTTCATCTCATGTTAATGTACATCTAAAAATTAGGAATCCCTTTAAGACAACCCCACAACTGATCGTGTAATTAAGTTGTGTAATCCATGCTTTTGACTGAAACCTGTACTTATGTGGTATTCTGAAAGCAATGCTTTTATAGTAGCTTCATGCTAAACTAATGGTATATATTGTTGTGAGAGGGTATCCTTCTTTAAATTTATCAGAAGACAAAAATAACTTCACTTTTTATATTTTAAAAATTAAAACGTTGAAAGTTAGAAAATGAATCGATAAAATAGAAAAACTCAACACGGCGAGAGAGATAATAAATATAATGTTATATAATAATAAACCTATCTGTATCATTTGACATTTGTAGATACAGCAGAAACTGTATTATTAGAACTCAGATAAGTATAATATGAATGTTTGTAACCTTAATGGGGGTAGATGTCCACTGTGCGATGCTTATTTGAACACTTGGTCAAAACACCTAGATGATGAAAAAGTTTGTCAGAGCACTTTGGATGATAAATTTTGGCGTAGCATCTGTACGATATTCTTGAATGTTCATAGTGTTGTCACTGGTTTTTTGAATATATTCCGCGTTATCTTTAAAGTCTATCTTAAAGTTTAGGGGAACTTTAACAATATTTAAAATTTTTGTTTATTTTAAATTTTCTTTCTGAATTTTGTTAGCCTAACAAACCCGATATCCGCTGATTATTCTTGTTTCACTGTTATTTTTGCCATTATATTAAGTATTTTCAGTTCGAGTTTTCATAGCAGTATATAAATTTTTTTAATTTGTTAATTTTTATATTGCGGTTGTGAAATATTTGGGACATTCGGTAGATGTTATGTTGAACAAAAAATAATAAATATTATATTTTCTATACCCAATTAGCAAACTGCTTTTTATGCGATACAATTTGGAAACAATTACTGAATACAGATATCCGGCATTGTGTTGTTTATAAATTATTGCTCTTTTCAAAAGTTTATCCACGACTAAAGGTTATTCATATAGCGATCAAATGCATCAATTAGTATTAGTATTTTGTTGGAGCCACATAATTGTTAAGTTTGTTCGTAATACTGGTTCATAGCAGTTTGCGAGCACCAGTCTTATTTCGTTCAACTTAGTAAAGTAAAGCACCTCTATTTAACACAGACAATGTATTACCGCCAGACGGTAATTATTCAGGTAAGTTATTAAGCAATGCAGTAATCAACTTACTTCATCCAGTGCTATGATTAACTGTGAACGTATAAAAAATGTTAAAATATTTAATTTAACTAAAATCTTTCAAAAATAAGTAAAATTTCCTGTTCTAAAATTTTAATCTTGGTGTTATAGGATTATTAGCTCCCAATAAAACTATTTAGCATAGCTAAGCCTCTAAGAAATTAGCAAAATAAAAGTTTTGAAAGCATTTCTGAATGTAAAGAATTTTTATTTCAGAATAAAAATGCTTTTATCATATAAAAATTAATTTTAGGTTTGGACAAAAGTCTAAGATATTTTTACCGTTCTATTATCAAAAATGATAATATCAAGTGACGGTGACGCATTACGTAAGTTTACGAAAAATAGCTTCAGTTTTTTTATTGTAAAGCGTTATTAATTAATTTTATTAGCCTATGTGCAATTTTTTAATAACTCGTAGGGCTATTAATAATATTATAATAGTGTAAAATGATTAATGTAACTTATACATTTTTTGTGTGCATACATGTATATGTAAAATTTAAATAAAAAGAAAATTTGTAATTGTTGACATTTTAAGTTGAACGTAGATTTGTTTGCTAAAGATGTGATTTTAATGTGTTTAAAACAAATAACTGCTATTTCGCCATGTAATTAAAAAGTATAAGTGTAAATATTGAGAAAGAACGACAAGAAGAAGAAATAAAAATTGTATCTTCACGAGCTAAAAAAAATCAAACTGAATAAATTGCTAAGGTAGTAATGAATATACTTACCACGGATTAAACAAAAAATATGATAATTCAATTGGTCTTAAAATACAACACTAATTAATGGTTTGAGTTCTTAACCGATTAAAAAGGTACAAAACAAGAAGTAATATTTAGATTTCGTAGTCATCGATCGTTAGATATTTAAATGTAGACAAAGTGAATTATACGGCACACGTCTGGTTTGTATACGTCTGCTCGTTCAAGCTTTTACAAATACTTGTACCTTCTAAGATTATGTTAAAAAAAAGGATAACGGAAGTTCTTATCTACCTAATTAAATAATAATTTCTAAAAAAAGCTTGTAAAGCAATTAAGTGGTAGAACTTGGTGGAATTGATCTTGAGAAATACTTTTTCATAACTTACCGAACTGTTTTTCCTAAAAGAAATTGTATCAAAGTTTTTGATTAATCTACAGTTAGCAATACTACTTCTTCTCTTTAGAGCAAAAACAAAATTTTATTTTGTGCAATCAAATCTTACCTGAACAAAATGAAGCTTTAATCAATCATGTTTGTGACATATTAATTTGTGGAAAAATCTACAAACCGTTAGATTACGCGTTAAATTTTTAATTCATTGGTAACAATTTAAAATTAAAAATTTTACGTAATTTGCAAGAGTTTATTAGTTAACAGTAAACATTAAAATCAATTCTATTGGAAGCGTTAATTGAATGTCTTTTAGTAAATGGTGGGTTTGGTTCTCACGGCGAGATTGAATCAATATTGTTGCCAATTTGCTGAGAAAGTCGTTAATAAAGTTAGGGCTTTGATAAATTAATGTTCTTTGGTAGAAGTTAACTCGACGTCAAATTCGATATTTCAATTGAGATATGATGTTATCTTAGCAAAGACTTACGGCATCTTTATATATTTCTGTTTCTCAACGCTTTGTTCCTTATTCTCTCAATAACTGCATTACAAGTAATTTTATTAATCATTAACTTCTGAATGAATTCGGAACAGCATATTAATTTGTTTATTAAAGTGTACGTAGAAGTGTTCTCTTCGGTAAAGCAAGCTTTAAAGATTTATGAAGGGGTTCATGCCAAAACTGCTCTTGATTGTTCGTAGTATATCACTTTCCAGATTGCGTAGGAAACTTGAAAATGGTATTAATGAAAATTAGTGTAGGGCAGTTGGTGTAACAAGCATTGTAATTTGAAATAGTTAATCACATCGTATTTGTTACAGTAGCTAATTTTAAAACATTGCATTATGCGTAATGAGAAAAAATAAATCTTTCTCAAAATAAAATTAGTTGTTTACCACTAGAAGTACAACCTGATTTCAACTGTAGTTTTATTTTAAATGTTTCAGTTAGTGATTTAAATAAATCCGTTTTCACTTAAGTGTAGACTTTTTGTTTGATTTTTATTAAATTTCAGTTTAAATTGAAATTATTCTAAAAGATCGACTAATGATATTTTAAAAGCCATTTTCCTCTAATGGAACCTGTTTAAAATACAGAATAATGGTCAATTAAAAAATTGTACCCTATATTTAAGCGATCCTATTTACAACTAAGAAGATTTTTCAAATAATTACAGCATTTTTGTACCCTCTCAGTTACTTCATTTAAAATTAACTTCATTAAAGTAATACCAGTTTGATATAATTCATTAACAAGTAATCAATAATTTATAACACTGATCAAATTTGGTTTTATGTTTCTAAATTTAATTAAAATGTAATAATAAAATTTTACAAATTGGAATTCTTTTTATATAATATCCATAGTTTAGTGGTTTAAGTGGTGAAATTCAATCTTCATCATATCAGTATTTTTGAATAAACAACAATACATAAATAGTATTTATATAAAAAAAATAATCTGACAAGTTTTAGGATCCAATTTTTTATATGGATTAATTCTCTACTACCTGTATCTCTAACTGGTCGTAGTTATATAATGCGATTGTTGGGATGTATATGTGTATTATGTTTTCCATTCCTAGCTGGGCTATGATATTCTAGTTGAGTATCTGACATAGATTTACTCATATTATATATTCATCAAAGAGATTGAATCCAAAGTACAACCCCAGAAAAAGGCACAACATAAATCGAATTTTCTAGTTTTGTGGTTTCTTTCTTCCACTAAAATCGCATTATTGAATGCTGTTGTTTGCGTTCATATACATTGTTTCAGATAGAAACAAAGTTAGTAACATAAAGATACACTTATTCTACGGAGTTGAAAAACTTTTTCTTTTTCGTTTTGAAGAACGCCAAATAATGTATAAAACTCTTCTCACTCTTTCTCAACTCTCTAGTCTCTGAGCTTTAATTGAATGATCGTATCTCAAAGCACACAAATCTATTGCTGCCGACTTAGAAATTGTACCTCTAATCTTGAACTAAAATACAAACATTTTAAATTTGTTTATGAGGTTTCGTCGTTCATAAATCTAAAAAAACTACTAGAAAATGTAAAATTTGAGAAAATGACTGAAAACGTTGCGGTTTGGAGTAAGAGTTTTGGCACGGAACCGAGAAAATCCTGTTGAGACAAACTTGTTTCTACGTGGTATTCGTGAACGTCGATTTGAACTGCAGTTTAAGCTTAACTGAGGTTGGTACAACGGAATTTTTGCGTTAAATCGAGTTCACCTTGAACGACCTTTGAACGAGGTTGGTACAACCGGCCCTCAACCCCGTTGAGCAATACTCGTTGGGTCCAAACTTATTCTGCACAACCTATTTGTACTGTTACGATCTAAAGTCTAATATTGATCTGAAAGCAAAGATCCTCTAGGAGTTGGGGCTTGAGGCGTCAGGTTAGTTTCCTGTTACTCATAAGTAGAGCCTGGATTCTAAGCATTTTGCTTACTGCTCTAAATTATAAGCAGCAGATATTCCTTTTGGATCTTGACGTTTCTTAAAAATTGCAGTGATTTGACCTAATGTTGATAGTGTTTTTTTTGTTTTTTTTTTCAAGATTTTGCTTAAAACGCATGTTAGTGCTTATTAGAGCTTTTTTTAATGTTTTTTTTAATAACCGACGAAGTACATGATTAAAGTTGGAACAGAACTCAAAGTATTTTATGAAAATTTAATTTACTGTACATGTCTGGCACATGGTTTATCTCGTGTTGCCAAAACAAATTGTCTTAAATTTTCTTTAGTTAATAATTTATTTAATTTCAAATGCAAAAAAAAATTTTGTAAAGGAGCCTTTGAGAGTGCAAGCTTTTAAAGAAAATTTTTCCGATTACACTTCTACTTCCCAAACCAGTGCTTACAAGGTAAAGAACGTAGCTCAATGCTGTCATATATTATGAGAAACATTTTGAAAATTTTTTAAGATTATTGTCAGAAATATCGTCTGCAGCAATAAATGAATGTCAAGAAATTTTTAAAAATACATTAATTCGAAAACAATTAAGTTATACTATTAAAGCTAACTTTTTATACGTTCCATCATCCATCGAAAATTTGGAAAAAAAGTATTTGCCTTTAGTGGAATCGGTAAAAATTATAAATAATCTCAGAAAGAAAACTTTGGAGGTGCAAGTGAGTGTGAGACATCAAATCTATGTCGAGTTTTATGCGTCTCCTGAATTGAAAATTTTAAAACGCCGATTTTTCAAAAACTAATGCCTAATCTTACAAAATTTTTGTTGCAATATGCTTAGAAAAGTGTCCTCGTTCCAATAGTGCATAAAAAAAAGTTCAAATTGTGAGGTGAATTAACTGACAGTAAACAATGGGTTCCTATTACGTCGGTTGATGTTGAACAAAGTTTTTCGTTTTATATGTAGGTGTTAAACAACAGACGACAATTTTTCATTATGAAAAATTTGGAAAAATACATGACAATTTTTTTTTATAATTATTAAGCGAATTTCTAATTAATATTTAATAAAAATTAAATTTTGATGTTTAATTTTTAGTGCTTTTTTTCTATTTTATAAGACATTTTCTTTGTTTTTTGAAACTTTTTAAAGCGCTTATTTTGAAATTATAAACGCTTATAAATCCGGGCTCTACTCATGAGAACGTAAAAGCCTAGAACTAATCTAGGCATCGGACTACGTCGCAAGACGTTCTAAAACCGATTTATAGATTTAATAGTTATTACTAAAAATAATTTTTTGTGAATTAATATCTAATAATATTATAACTTGAAACACTTTGCATAATTAAGGATTATTGGTAGACACCGTGTTTCTAACTCATTAGTCATACTCAGTACCATATATAAGATGATATCATTATTTTGACGACTTTTTGATAGAACGGAGAGCCTGTGAGCACATTGGCATTGTCGAGTGTTCTGTGTGACATGAAAGATCATGAAAAACTACTACAGTCGTAAGTGTAAACATTGCATAATTAAGAATTTTTTTAACTCGTGTCTAGTAAGAAAAAAAACTAATGAGTCAGAAACAGTGTCTACCGTTCATCCTGAATTATGTGCTAGAAATTATATTTATATACCTATTATTCCTAATAGTGAAGTTTATACCATATTAATAAAAAAGGTAATTAATAATTATTTAGAAATAAAGAGCTTTTCCGTTTTTATTTCAAAGCACAATTTTTTTTAAATAAACTTTGCCATTTTATATTAAATTGTCTAAAAAAAATTTTATGTCTACCTTCAATTATTTGTAAATTTCGATATAGTTCGTTTTCAATGTATAAAATTTTTTATACTTGTTTATAAACGTTCTACCTTCATTGTATATTATACTTAATACATACGTAATATACTATAAATATAATTTAACGGCTGGGTTTTGGTTCTTCTGAACAGATTTTAACAACAAGTTTAAAAACCAACCATCTTATGGCTACCACCTGGCACTGCTTTTGCGTTAATGACCTCTTAATTAATTAATTGCATCCCAATTTCCACAAAGGTAAAATCCATCGATTTCTTTACATGTAGGATCATATTAAGCAAGTTTCTGAAGCTGCAGTCTCAAGTTTTCTATTTTTATCTCTCTATTACTTGCCATCCAGAAGCTATTATATTATTCTGTATAATGCAAATATGTTTTATAGCTATTATTAACATGTTGACATTTAAACTTATAAAAATTATTTTTTCATGTAGTAATAATGAAAACATGCAATTATAGGTGACAAACTATGATTAATTATGTAGGTAGTAGTTTCCGTAATGCTATTAACACATCAAACTGTGTGTTAAATTATGATGTAGTGAAATTTTTACATTAATCAGAAATGGTACTTAAGCAAATACGTCGTTAACATTTATGAGTGATTTATGAATTCAATTTTATATTGCAACTGTATAACTTTACAAGAAACAACATAAAAATTTCTCTCGTTTCAAATATAATGTTAAGGTAAATGCTGAAAATCCAACCTTACCTTTATACCACAAATTATAAATTTAAATTAAATTTTAAGAAATTACAGAAAGGGTTTATTTTGTTTTATTAAATAAATTTAAGCTCTAAAATTATTAAAACTGTTGATGTTTGTATTCCTCTGAGTGTTTGCGTGACCAAATATTTTAGAAATTGAGTAATTAGCAAAACTGTTTATTATATAAAAATTTATATTCTACGTGCAAAAAAATAAAATCCTAATCAATTGTGTTAATTAAATTTTGTGGAAGACAAAATAAATTGCTTAATCTAAATTATTAATTGACTTAAATTTAATTTCAAACGCAATTTGAAACGTGCATCAAAACGTAAAGGTGAAGAGCTTCATCTTAATTTATTGGAACAGGCAAACGTTTTTCGTTTTTCAGAAGTTGATTTATGAAAACTTTTATTGTTTGTAATGGGAGTATTAATGTTTATTGCAATTCGTGATTTAAATAATTATGATGATAAAGAGTGAGAGAAACACAGTATTATGTTATGTTGTAAATTTCTTTTTGGTGTAAGTAATAATGATAATCAAGATGATTTCTATTTTTTAATTTATCTTTATAATGCTTTTTAATTTTGAAAACATAAATTATTATGATTTCAACAACTAGGTAATAAAATAGAATTGAAAATTTAATATTTTTACATCCAGTGACGATTTCTACATGGAAACTTGAAATATAATTCATTCTAATGTGTCTCGGGAGATACCAAAAGAAGGTTTCAGTAGCAGTTACGAATCTGAGACGATCGGACCACACACTTCGCGCAATAATCTAGTAAATGTGAAAAGTTTCATACTATTTTATTGTCTACCATTCAAGACTTTTCATCAAACTGGCGCCGAGTAGAATTTATCTGTGGTTTAAAAAATATTACCACCTAACTGAAATGTCAATAATTTCGTGTTCATGTGAATTATTTACATTATTTATCAAAACATTAAGCTAAATTTAAAATGTCACGTCAGTGTCTATCGCTGTTGTTTAATAGAAAGAACACATTTATTATTAAAGTGGAAAGATTTCAGAGAGAAAGTTACGATAAAAAAGGTAAAAAAATAAAAATGGCATTTTTCTTAACCACGGGAAATGTGGGTACGCCACAAACGAGTTTCCGTTATTATACGGCTTGATGTGTCTCAATTTGAGAAAAATACTTTGCTTTTAACTTATATCGATTTTTATGGAAACTTTAAAGTATTGCTACTCTTAAATCCTAATATAAAAGGTTTTGAAATTTTCGACATGCAAACAATAAATAATCTACAGAAAATTTAATGTTTCTTGCAATTAAGAAGTTTAAACTAAAGCACTTGAACGTGAAATGGTTGCATACAAATTTCAAAGCACGTACAGGATGATTGCAGGTCAACTGCAACTTTCAAAATGTAATTTAATTTGATTTCTCTAGTAAATTTAGAAAATTAAATACCTACTTTAAGTAAATTTACAATCCATTTTGATTTCGCCGAGTTTGTTTTTCTACTTTTCAACTTTAAACTTGCGTTTTTTTAAACTGCAGAACTTTTAAATGAAATTTTACAACAATAATGTATTCAATGGTTACATCAAAGCCAACGAAATTTCTTCAGCAAACCGTGTATTTTCTATTAGACAAAAAATGCTGAGTAACTAATGAAACTTTGCATTTTTATAGGCTAAAAAGGTTAAATGAAAAAAGAGGGAACTAAGAAAAGCACAAAAGCAATTGGCCTATATTGCCGTTGTAGAAGTCTATAGGGGCTTCACAAAAGGATTTGCGGCATCATTTGATCATATAAAAGAACAACGCGTAAATTTGTAAATTACAATTTTACATAAACTATTTGGTTACAAATCGCGGTTTTAACGCTAAAAAGTTTTACTTATTTTAAATTTCAAAAGGAAAATATTTACAGAAAAAATTGAAAAGTTTTTTATGCATATCAAATATTTTTTTGTTAAAACTGAAAAAATTGTACTATTTATTTTGTCTTCACCAGACATGCAAGATAGAAATTTTAAAAATTAATTTTTAATTCTAAAAGTAAGGTTATCCAGTAAATTTTATTATGTGCTCCGTTAACCAGTGACGTCGGTGTGTCAGTTCCATTAACGTACTTTGCCAAGATGGTTTTCGAAGTAAATAATCTGACAGCTAAGTTATCAAAAAATGTCTATAATTCTTAATATCACAGAATGTTAAAATTAAGTTTTCTTTCCAATCGATAGAAAAGAAATCAAGAAATTCAAGTTCAAAACCAAAAATTTATTAAATTTAGAAACTTTCAGTTCGAATAAAATTATGTGGCGTAATAAAAATCCAATTTTGTATAATTTGAATTCAATATTTTCATTTATGATAAAAAAAGAAAATTTAAATTTTGCGTAGCTCAAAATGTAAATCAGCTTAAGTTAAATATTATGCTTAGGTGGAAAAAAAGTTATAAAAATTAATTTTTTATGCATCCATTTCAATCAATTTAAAATTCAATAAAGTTAAACCAATAAGATTGTTGATCTAAAATCGATGATTGATGACTTTTAAATACTACCATGGCCTATGTACAGTAAAACGCTTCCATAAATACGGGGGTATAACAAAGCGGCGCGGCGTCGTCGACAAGAATGCGTTATAACAGATTATCGTGATTAAATATTATAAAGCTGCTTCGTTTTTTATTAACACCTACATTCACTATGGAATGTTAAAGTGAAAATTAAGCTTAAATTTTAGGTTATTGTGAATAAGGAAAAAATATGAAAGTAATTGAAAATGTTACCTCCTCTAATATTATTTTCATTTATAAAATGTATTTACGTACTTAAATTGTAAGTTATGCTAATAAATCATTACAAATTTATGAAATTTTCTCTCCAACATAGATATTCAATTACACTACTTACTTATCAACTTAAATATAGCATTAAAACATCAAATGTGATGAAATTAAGCAAACTGATGAATAGTTTAGTATTTGTTGTACTAAACCAATTTGCTTGACTTCACTTAGTATAACCTTATGGGAGAGTATGCCATATTTGTACATGAGTGATTTCAATCAGCAAATAAGTATTTTCCATTTTCACTTCTAAATTCTTACACCTTGAGTATTTATAAAAGTGCAAAACGAAAATTGCGACTTCTACTATATTATTCTATTAAGTTTTCATTGTATTGGTTTTCTCGAATGGAGAAAGTAAGTAAGACATACATACATACATATTATAGACAAATACGTCACTGTCAATCATGCCAAGTTTTTAGTAATTGAAATTTTCAAAAAATAAAATTTGATATTCAACAAAATAAAAAACTCAAACATACACTGTCTATGTGTGTACATTAATTCTAATTTACAAATTTGTTTAAATTTTGAAAATGCAATCTAAAACTCTCTTTAGGTATGTTCGTGCTAGTTACACTTTTTATACTTTAAGGTAAAGTTTACACTTTTCTGTTCGTGCTAGAAAGCACGAACAGAACTTGCTCTCGAGCAAGTGTAAAATGTTTAAACCATTTACAATTAATTTTGATTGGCTGTTAGATTTTCAAAAATTACTAAAAACCTAAAAATGAAAAAATTGGTAGGTACCAAGTCTTAAATTTTTTGTTTACGTGTGGAAGCTTGACGATATAGGTTCTATTCTTACTTTAATTATTTATTATTTAATTACTTAAATTTAAAAATTATTAATTTAATAAAATATTAATATTTAATTAATAATATATTAATATTTTAATTTTAATATTTTTTTTTAACTCCGTTTATTATTTACAATCTGTTACATAATATTATAACATTCAGTAAATGTTTTGTCGACAATCATCATGATAAGGAAGCGCCCATTAGCACCCCCTCCTCTCCTTTACTTAATAATAAACATTATTATATAATATTTTAACATAAATATTTTGGTGAAAAACATTTTAACTATATTTAATGGCTTTCAGAGGACAGGAGCCAGTAAGATCTAAAATAGTACTTAACAACCAGACTATTGAGCAAATAGGAAGCTTCAACTTTTTAGGCTGCATGATATCGCTATATGAAGAAAAAGACATTCAAAACAAAATTGAAAAGTTCAATTATATAAACGGAACAATACGAAGAACTTTTAAAAATAAATCAAACCAGAACACAGCAATCAAGTTCTACAAAACGATATCGATACCAACGATCACTTATGGAAGTGAAACATGGACGATAACAAAAGAAAATCAAAGGCGTCTGCAGAGTGCGGAAATGAAGTTCCTCAGAGCTATAGGAGGATATACAAGGATGGACAGAAAGCGCAATACGGACATAAGAAATGAACTAGCAATATTCAATTTGTGTGAACGCATTGAAGAATATAGAGGTTATTGGCTGCAGCATTTGGAAAGAATGGATGAGACCCGCATACCAAACCAAATGTTTAGATACAAGCCCAGAGGGAAAAGAAATGTGGGACGACTAAAGAAAAGATGGGCGGACCAAAATAATTGAGTGGCGTAACGGACTACATGTCTATAACGTGCGGATGATGATGATGATGATGATGACTATATTTAATAATCACTTATTTGTATTAAACCTTTCGATTAAATCTAACGGTTTGAATCTTTTGAGTCTTCGCGTATGGTTATTAGCATCTAGCAATTTAGTTCATCTATTTGGATGAACACTGAGTCTGGCTTGATATTTTTCGCTGAAATTTGCGATTTCACTTTTAACACTGTCAACGTTGAGATCATTGTGAATAACATCGTTTGGAACGTACCAAAGAGCATTTGAAATTATACGCAACAGTTTCGATTGAAACCTCTGGAGAATTTCGATGTTGGAGGTGCTTGCTGTACCCCACAGTTGGATTCCGTACAACCAAATAGGTCTCAATATGGTTTTATATAATAGAACCTTGTTCTCAAGTGTTAACTGTGACTTTGGTCCAATCAGCCAATACATATTTCTGAGTTTAAGACTCAACTGTTTCCTCTTCTTCCAGATATGTTCTTTCCAAGTAAGCCTTCGGTCGAGCTGCATGCCGAGGTATTTGGCTACATTGCTTTGGGGTAGTATTTGGCCGTTTAGAGTTACTGATGGACAAGTATCTCTCTTCATCGTGTATGTGACTTGTACGGATTTTGTTTCGTTTGCTCGAATGCGCCATGTCTTTAGCCATACCTGTATTTTTAAAAGATGATTTTGAAGGTTTCTTGAGGCTTGTGTTGGATCGTTGTGTGAGGCCATAATTGCTGTATCATCTGCATAAGTTGCAACAGATGTCCTGGTGGTAGTTGGCAGATCCGAAGAGAACAGTAGATAGAGCATTGGGCCCAGAAAGCTGCCCTGAGGAACTCCCGATTGGATTGGGTAGAAATCAGAAAGCTCATCTTGAAACTTGACTTGAAACATTCGGTTGAGAAGGTACGATTTAAATATTGTATAGTATGTATGTGGTAATCTTAGTCTTATTTTATAAAGCAAACCCAGGTGCCATACTTTATCAAATGCTTGTGCAATATCTAAGAAGGCAATAGTACAAAATCTTTTCTCCTCAAGGTCTTGGTTTATGTTATTTACGACCCGGTGTACTTGCTCAATGGTGGCATGCTGTTTCCTGAAGCCAAATTGATGTCTTGGAATCACCTTTTCTCTCAGCAGATACGGATATAATCTTTTCAGTAGCAATTTCTCAAATATTTTAGAAAGAAGTGGAAGCAGGCTAATGGGACGATAAGATGTTGGCTCCTCTGGTGGTTTCCCTACTTTATGAATAAGAATAATCTGAGACACTTTCCACTGCGAGGGAACTATTTCGAGTCGGACTACTGCGTTAAAAAGATACGTTATCATTTTTACTGCACTTTTGGGAAGCTTCTGCAGGATTTTCCCTGTAATAAGGTCGTATCCTGATGTTTTTTTGGTATTTCTATTCTGTATAATAGAAATTACCTCTTTGGTTTTATAAGGTTTTATTGGAAAATCTAATTGGAGTGGCGCTTCTATTAGTTGGCTAATTCTTTCTTCCATTTCTGGGTCTTCCGCGGGGAATGGTTGAAATACATCCGCTAGGTGCTCTCCAAAAACATCAGCTTTTTCCCGATTGTTTCTAGCCCAACTTCCATTTGGTCTTCGTAGGGGGGGGTACAGGTGCAAATGTTTTCTTTAGTATTTTAGTTGCCTTCCATATCGAATAGTCCGTAGTCTCCGTAGGTGTAAGACTTGACAGATACTCCTGGATTGCTTGGTTTCTGCTTTGATTTAGCATATTTTTCAACGCCCTTGTTGCCTGGTTTAATCTATTTTTATCTTCAGGAAATCTTGTATTTTGTCAGGTTCTTCTAAGTTTTCTCTTTTTTGCGATTGCCATCTTGATATCCATCGAGCATGTGTCTTGGTAATCGTAGCCTCTCAGTACCGGGGTTGATTTCCACGCAGCACCTTGAATTGTGTTATTTAAATGCTCCACTGCGTCCATCAGATCACGCCCAGTTTTTAATGGTATGTTGGTGTTGATGTTGTTATGAATCAGCAGTTTAAAATTTTCCCAGTCTGTTTGGCTGTTATACAGATGCGGTGTGCTTTGTTTTTAAAGTACTTTTGATTGCAGAGTAATTAGTATTGGTGAGTGGTCAGATGATAACTCCAAGCAGGACTGCGCATGTAAGTAGTTGTTTGATATACCCCTAATAACACAAAAGTCGATTACGTCAGGTAATTTATTTCTGTCGGTGGGCCAATAAGTTGGTTGGCCTGTCGATACGTAGCCCAAGTTGTTGTTATTGATCGCTTTAACCAGTTCTCTTCCTCTAGGGTTGTTGAGCCTTGATCCCCATTCCTGATGTTTCGCGTTCTAATCGCCTCCAGAAACAAATCTGTTTCCTAGGGTTTTAAAAAAATTTAAAAACTGATCTTCCTTAATCGTATACCTTGGAGGGCAGTAAACTGCTGCGAATGTTACAGGTCCGTTGCAGGTTTCCACTGTTACACTTGTGGCTTGCAGATATTCTTCTTGGAATTTTTCACTCTCGTAGTACTTCAATGCTGTTTTAATTATGACTGCTGAGCCACCATGGGCAGTTCCATCAGGATGTTGTGTTTGGTAAATTGAATAATGCGGAATTTTAATATAACTACGTTTAGTAAAGTGTGTTTCTGATATAAGAGCTATGTCGATGTCGTGATTCTGTAAATAGATGGTTAACTCTTGTCCATGTTGAGACAAGCCATTGGCGTTCCATATTACTAATTTAATTGACGTGTCCATTAGTGGTTATTGGACATGATGGTAATTAGGAGATCGATTAGTTTGTCAATTCTTTTAATGTTTTCATCCATTCTTTCCATCATTTTTGTTAGCATTATTATTAATTGATTGTCATTTTGATTTTCTTTGTTTGGTAGTGCACCTTGTAAATTTTGTTTATAACGTTCATTTCCGCGTGCTGCATCGGCGTAATTTTGATTTTCATTTATGGGCTCGTTTGGTTGATGTGAGCTGTTCGTTCTACTATATCTTAGTGATTGGGGTTGACTATTTCGAAGTGGGGGAAAGTTTGTAGAGTTAAATAATGGGGGATTGCTAAAAGCCTCGTTTATTTGTAATGATATCTGTTTGGGTCTGAGTGGGGGATATTTTCGTTTTTGGATCTCTTTATAAACTGTGCAGCCTCGATAGTTAGCAGGATGCTCACCGTTACATAGCACACAGGTAGCTTTTATGTTTTTTTCTTTTGTGTATTCATTTGTCCAGTGGTTGTCTCCACATTTGACACATCTAGGTTTTCTCGAGCAGTACGCTTTTGTGTGCCCATATCGCTGGCATCTAGTGCATTGTACTACTTCTCTCTTTAAACGTGGTGGTTCGATAATCACAACCGCTCTTAGCAATCGGTTAATCTTGTAAATATCTTTGTTGTTATCATTGGGTGATAATTCAACAAGATGCATAGATAGAGGAGTTTTCGTTATATTCTGTAGCATGTTTGTAATTCTTTCAACTTTATGGCCTTGAGCCTCAATTTCTTGTTTAATGTCATTTAGTTCGGTCGAGAAGTGAATGCCTTTTATTACAATACGAAAATTTCTTTTCTCTTTTAGTTGGAACGTATGGCTTTCAACTTTATTTGATTTTAATTCTTTTAAAATAGCTGTGTAATTTTCGCTACTTTTTGGTTGAATTTTAGTGTGTTCTCTTCCAATCATTTTTAAGCTGTACCCTTCCTTAGCGGTTTTATTTAAATTTTTATTTTAAATTTTTATTTAAATGTCCTGTAACGGACGAATGTCCTGAACATATGGTACAAAAATCGGAGGTGGTTTAATGATCTTCGATTCTTCCTTCTTGACATCTTAGTTTTCCATATCTATAAACGGTTGAAAGCGATTTGTGATGTTAACTGCTTCTCGTTCATTTGATCCGTACTCGGTGATCTTTTTTTGTCGTACATTCCTGATGTTTCGTTCTGGGGAGTCTCGTTTGTGTTTTTTCGAATTTGCCCGTTGCCACTGTGGACCATCATCTGCTTCCAGTAAGCCACTTGGAGGGAGATCTAGATTTAATGTAATATGAGTCTCACCTGTCTGTTTCGACAGCTCTGGCGGTTGTTGTTGTTGAATATTATCCTCGGGATTATCTTTTACGAGTTTCGATGTGTTTTCTTTCTTTTCATTATTTTTATCATCTGTAGTTTTTGCTACTAAGTTTGAGGTTATGTTCTCTTTGTTACATTTGTCACAACTCCAGTGATCAATTTTACCACATCTGCTCAGTTCCCTCCATGTATCCAGGGTCATATCAATGCACTCTATGTGATAAGTCATACTGCATTTCATTTTGCATTGAATGCAATCCTCGTATCTCGTTACAACTTTATTACACATTCCGCACGTCAACATCATACAAGGCCGCACTTATGTTTAATTTTTTTTTTTTTAATATAATAATTAAATAATTATTTTAAAAATTTAAAAATGGTTAAAACGGCGTGGATGATTCGGAATGCGGAAGGAGAAATTCTAAACACAAACGGCAATGTGACTTGCATATGTGATGGTTTTGTTCTTAACTTGATATTTTTTGCTAAATAATGGTCTTTTATAAGTTAGGTTAGGTACCAATATAACCTACCAACGCATTTGATTTAAAGGGGAAGAGTTACACTTTTTGCATTCTCGTTAAACCTACACTTTCTGAAAAAAGTTAAAGTGTAAATTACACGTTTTACACTTAAAGTGTAAAAAGTGTAACTACCACGAACATACCTCTTGAATAAAAGTTTAGGACCTTCTGTAGGTTCTTGTTTGTTATCTGCAGATACTGATAAGCCTGGTTTGGATTTAACCACGTTTTCAAAAACTGTTGTGTTAAATTTCAAAGACTTGTTAACGCGTATAATAATATTATAAGCATATAACGAAATATGATAAATGTTAGCTGTTTTTGCTGCAATTTATTCACATAAAGAAGAGTCTTCCCGTTACTAACAAAAGAAACAGATGACCTTCACATTATATTATGAAATGCAGGAGACGTGGAATATAATTTGGATAGAAATACGGCTGGTTAAGTTAACTTTGATTAAATCTAATTTAGTCCATTCAAATTTAGTCAAATAAAATTGTAGAAGCATAAATACTTGTTACCTCACTTTGCGAACCAATACCTACTGCGTTCTGATTACGTTGAACGCAAAGAACGCTTTTGACTTGGAGAAATTGCTTCATACTCAATTAGAACGATATGAACTAAATTTAATTTTGAGTGGGGTCCGGCAAAATTATCAGTTTTGCGGACGATCTGTCTATCGTGGTCATTGCCAAGATTAAAGTAGCACTTGAAAATAAACTTAACGCTGCATTGGAAACCGTGACAGCATGGATAATAAAAATCGGGTTGACTCTGGTTTCCAAAAAAACGTGTTCTGTTAATCGAGGAAAGGAGGTACCAACCTATTACTATAACTCTTATGTGCAGAAAGTGTAAAAATGCTAGGCATCGACATAAATAAATACCTTAACTACGCGTGCCACTTAACGCAAATGGCAGAAAAGGCATCTACGAATGTATCTTAATGAACACTCTGATGGTAATATTGTCAACAGTACCAATTTACCTAATAGCTGAAGAATGGGGCCTCAAGTACAAGTCACGCCAAGCAATACCAAATGGGACACATCCTCCAATAGGATGTGAATTTACCGACTAATCCCACACATCGTTAGGTGAGCCGGGCCAGCAGGAATATAAATTACCACCTTACGCAGATGTTTGCGATTTGCAGAAAAATTGGACAAAACCGTGTTTCTAAAAATAATTGTCTACATTATGATAAACAATCCAAAAGGATAGAATGCTGTAAATAGTAGGTATGCTAGTTTACATAACATCCACGAAAGAAAAAAAAATAAAGAAAACGCCAGAGCACCAAACAAATGCGACTGCAAAGATAACAAAAATAAATCCACAAAAAAAATATTAAAATCGGTATTCAGGAAAGATCCAAGCTCCAATCTTAGATGAGAAAAGACCAAAAAGAACAGAAAACATAAAGAGCCCTAAGAAAGTCCTTCGGGCTTTGCTTGTGATGTCTTGTTTAAAACTTTACCCCTCTTAGGGCCACTTGCACAGTGTGAGTTTAAACCAGAAAATTTAGGTTAACCAATGAAATACGTCGAAAATCTGTTTTTTTTAAACACACTGTACAAATGGCCTTTACTCAAAAAAAGTTCGTATTTAACTTTTCTAATGATTAACTTCATTATGGTAAAATAAGTTCAGAGAGTTCAGATAAAACCGGGAGAGAATCTGAGAGTGTGTGGTGAAATGACCAAATTCATAATGAAATATAAAAATCTGCGTACCCAGTAATCTACTAAAAGGTGTATGAAGAAAAAATGGTAAGAAGATTGGCATGCAAAACTTTTATAATAGAATACTATGGTTCACAGATGTGGAAAATTATTTTACTTATTATTAGAAAGAAATGTCTTCGTTGCATAAGTGAGAAAATATTCAAATATAAAATCTAACAAATTTACATTAATTCAATATTTAACCAGATTTGCTATTTCATAACTATTCTGAAGAGACACACAAAAACATTAATCTTAGTTATTCGGTTGATTACGTTACTTTAAAGCTACCTATACAATTTACTATTAGCTTATCTTGTTCTTACTTGATTAAGCATGATACATTAGTAAATGCAAGAACGAATTCTAAATGCTTAACTGGTACAATCAACATACTTAAAAAATAACATAATTAATTGTATTTTCTTTAAACATTTGGAATAAAACAAAACATGTTGAAATGGTGTTGAACATTATTTATCTAATCATGGTTATAGTAAGAAAAGCGACTTACCTAAAATATTATATTTCAAAAATTATTCAACATTTTTAGATTTATCGTAATTACCTACAAATATACATTTTTTTAATAATACAAAATCTATTTCATCGATTTTTTAATGAATGTAGCCAAGTTAATGTTTGCATTTGTTAATTTCCGCGTGTTACAATCTCGTAAAACACAAACACGCAATTGCGCTCTTAATTAAACGGTGAAATTCTTCCAAGTGATTTGTTTCTCTAATTAGAAAATTATTAAATCCTTATAAATCTTACAAATTTGCACTAAAAAGCTGACAAATTTAGAATACTATTTGTGTTTATTATAAATCTAAATAATGTTGTTCTGTGGAAAACCATTACCGCATTATGTCATTAGTGAATTGAAATTGGTATTTAAAAATTTAGAAAACGAATTTCAAATTTATTTAGTATCAAGTTTAGTTATACGGAATTTAAATTACAAAATAAATATTAAATTAATTGATTTTAAATTGTATCAACTATAAAATGTAACATTTTCTTTCGATACTACTCGGGTGAATTGTTGATGAAATGCTTCTTTAAAATTTAATATAAATTGCATTAGGTAACATTTTCGAATAAATAGAAATTTTATTATAAAAATTCCTTGTTTTATAAAATATTAAAAAGGTTGTAATAACACTAGCATAAGTAAATTGGGTTTACGTAAATAAAAAGAAATAAATTTGTACAAGATAAAAATAAAACGGTCTTCCCTTTACTGCTATTCGATAAGAATCATTCTCTTCTTTAAACATTTTTATATAAATTTATAAAAACTAACTTCAAAGAGTTATTTCTATGGATGAACAATTTTAAGGTTGAATTATTGATGATGTATCGCTCGGTGACATTTCAATTAAGAGATTAATGTTACTAATATTTCTATTGCCTTTGTAATATCAACTGTAAACTGTAGCTAATAATTCAATTATTTTTCTTCTATACAATGAATGCAACAAAATTTATAAAAAAAAATTACCAGTAATAACTTAAAAATAATATTTTTGAAATTTGTAACGAATTATTATGATCTACTAAATTATATCTTTTAAGGTAGCGATATCAACCTCAGCATATCGTATTATAAATTGAGGAAGCGTAGCAGGTATATATAAAACATGGTAGATATCAAACGTTATCACGGAAGCATTGTGGATGCACATTTTTGCTATTTACTGAAATTGATGTACCGATATTTGTCATTGATTATTGATAAAGTTGAAGCTGAAACCCTGGCTGCATTTTTAATAAAATTCAAAACTTTGTTGTAGTTACCCAACTAATTTTTGCAGTATATACTGACATTAATTTATTATCAGATTTATTTAATTTAGAAAACAAATCAATTTTGCAGCTTTCTTAATAAAATTTGCAAATCCAATTACCTAAGTTCATCGATTCCAACTTTAAAATTTTTATGATTCTAGTAAATGAGTTGGGTTAGACAGATTCTGCTTTTGATTGACATTTGAATCTGAAGCACCTGTATTATTTAACTATTAAACTTTTAAAATATAAATTTTAAGATAATTTGTTAATGAAGGAAAATTTGTTTGTTTACTGCGTACTACCGTTGATTGATAAATAGTTTATCATTTATCAATCAACGGTACTACCACATTTTACATTGCATTTGTTAGATTAACTGTGTTGGTTGCCTACTAATTTCTATTATATAAGACACGTAATTAATCCATGTACATAGAATATTAGGTGTTTATGAATGTCAAAAGTTGCAAAGTTGAGGTGAAACACACGAGCTGTAGGTGATAAGCAATGATAATGTAGCATTTAACTCACTTACGACTTGGTGGTTAAAGATAGTCGTTTCAATAGCATACCAGAGTTACACCCAACAATGTCTTTAACATTCCCAAACATCACAACTTCTGCTACCGCAACTATGTTATTCTGACAAAATTACTGCTGTTAAAGTCAAATGTAAAGTTGTAGAATCTCGTCTACTTTGTTCCTGCTTTGCCGGAGGGCAACAAGAGTTTTATATTCTCGCAACATTAATATATTATTATTAACTCAATATTTGAAAAATTTTATGTTCAAATGAGTTTTTACTTAATTAATTAGGAAATGTTTAAAGCGTGTAAAATGTTTTGATGCGGTTCGCTGTAATTTAAAGAGCAACTTCTAACTAAATTATATTTCCAGAACATAAATTTTGCACAAGTATAATAAGTTTCAATTATAAAAAAAATGTAAATAATATAGAAAAGGTGTCGCATAGCGGGAAAGTAAAATGACGAAAATATCTTTTAGCGAAAGATTCAGTTTTCAGATGCACACTATTTTACGCTCGATAAGCTTTCTTCTTGCGGAAGAAGTGGATCTTTATTAGTATATCCTCAGGGAAACGTTACTTTAAATTTTCAGCAAAAGATTTAAGAAAGTTACTAAATTACTGTAAATTGGAATAATTCCTTGAAAGATCTTTGTATTACAAGATCTCTACGGTGTTTTTATTTCACTAAAACGATTTTTATAACGTTTCATTTAAAATTGCGTGCAATAAATTTTCATTCATTTGTGATAGTGCAAAAAATACTTACCAGTAATAGTAGAAATATAATTTTCATCTTGAATTTGTTTAATAACATCTTCGGTCTTATTTTATTGCTCTGATACTCCTAACGTCCAAAAATAAAATTTTAGTACGGAAGTCCATGAAGTCTGTAAAAAAAACCTTGTTAATATTTAATCGTCGCTACAAAATTTTATTAAGCAAAATATGAAATGCAAAACAACTTAATGCTGGTTGATATGTCTTGCTCAGAGTAATCAATCAGCTTGTCGTCTTTTAAAATAACTAATCCGACCACCGAATGTCTTTTTTCATGATTGGCAGGTTAAAAATGGAAGTAATTGATTGCTCACATAATTTATAACGCACAGAACAAAAATTTTAAAATAATTATTAGTACCTAGGTATTAAATCGATAATTTTTACAGTAAAAAATTATATTGCGTATATTAAATAAGTACTTTAGTATATGAAAACAAAGTTAGACTCTTAATAATGTTAAAGTATTCTGTGTTCTAAATTGGTTTGCTTCATCATAAATCAAACTATTGTTAGTTTGTATGAATTATTTATTATGTTACAGATTTCAATACATTTTAATCTACTTTATACATAATGTTATGTAGTTTAGTTGGATTACGTAAGTTTATGAGGGAACTTGATATACATAACGAAAGTTTAAACGATTTTTATAAACCCGTTTTTTAAATTAATTTCAAAGTTTAATTTAATTTTTTAAAGATAATAACTTGATTTGGATTATTTACCTTTATATTACCCGTTATACTATACTGCAACATTTAAAATCATCCATTGCATCATATCTTTCAGGGCTGCTTTTGATAACAACATTTTTAATAATGTTGCTTTATTTGCCGTCTAATGATACATACTTGAGAAGATGATTGTTAAAATAAAATTTATGGAACTAATTTTAATATTTTTTTAAATTCCATAGCCCTAATTACACATTTTTATGTTCCGAAGTTGTAAGCAATTTTATACAAAAATTCAATTTAGTATTTTAAATAAGAATAATGTTTTTAACATTTATCATTATACGAATAACGCCAACCACAAATTGTAGTATAATCCACACATAAAGAATTTTTTAATATACGTCAATTTAAATTGTTCCAAAATCCAGCTAAAAAATTGTTTTATAACCACCTGTAGAGACGAAAAATTTATTTTAGATTTGAATTGTGTAGAATATCTGCTTCAATTTTATTTTTAAATCCTTAGAGGTAAATTTATTCGAATTACTAATCGACTGAAATCTATAAAAATAATTGTTATGTTTTATTATTAGTTGAAATAATATGATATTAGTATCCGGACAATAGTTGTTAACATTAAAATAATAAAATAAGTTTACGTTTTGTGCGCGGTGATTAAATAGAAATTCCAGTTTTTAGTACGACTGCGTGCACATGCAACTGGTTTTTCCGAATAGTAAGCTGCGATTTTCCAAACAATCGCGCAGCTGATAATCGCAAGTGCGTTCCAGCTCTTAGGTGCCGTGTTCTGAAGGAGTCGGGGAAAAAATAGTGTACGTAACTCACTGGAAACTGTTTTTCATGCATTCGTGTGATTTATACACTTAGCTACGCTTCTTGCATAAAGTACGAAATGTATCACTTGTTCTGTAATACACTATTGTATTATAGCATCCGATATAATAGCGTGTTTTAGTTTAAAATAATAACAAACAATATTTACATAAGCATGGCTCCGTTTCTGATTTTCAAGCTAGGAAATTGATTAATTATTTCCTAGCTTAATAGCACAGGTTTTCCTAAATGTTATATAAATAATATAATAAATAGTTGTATTTATATTTGGCAAAGGGACCCCTAAATTTAATAATACCTAATTTATTAAAAATATAATTTGTTTTCTTATATTTTTGTTTAACAAGTTATAAATTTACTTACTTAGCCGTCTTTGAGGTGAATACGTCGATAATTATATTTATATCAAAAGCAGAAACCGATTATTTAAAAACTGTTTACCACTATAGCCCACCCTGGAAATAAAACTATAAGCTTTAATATTTTAATCAGATATTTAATTAAATTTTTAAAAAGTTGTTTCTGTTATCTTTACCGATGTCACCTCGACCTTTAAAAATTTAGAACCTTAAGTGTCAAATTTGTTAGGTGTTTGGTTTATGATTTATTTTCTTAAAACCGTTAATTCCACTACAATATGTCAATATGTCATTTTACATTAAAATTAAGTATCTGAAAAAAATTTTTTAAAGTACTAATAAATTATATTATTAGCGGAAAGCTCTAACAATACCGATAAAATAACTAAATGAACAGCTAACATAAATGGGTTGATATGTCTAAAAAAATTTATGGATAAAGAAATAATATTACTTTTAAAAATATTCAAAAAATGGTAATTTTTGTTTATCCTCTGGGTTTAATGCGTCCGCTGAGCTTTGAAAGTTATAGATTTTAGATAAATCTACGGGTAATTTACTTATCTTTCTGATTTTCGTAGTGATAGGTAAAATAATTGAAGACGGTATCAATGAATATCTAATGTAAGTTTAATAATGTTATATAAATAATATAAATTTAAGAACTGTCAGATATTGAATTTATTGAATTTTAATAGGTATGTAATTTGCATAATGTGAGTAAGTTTTTTTCTACAAAAAGTTGTTCAATCCTTAATTGAATTTCATGTAGCATTTGATTTTTCATCAAAGTGATTTAATGTTTTGACAACTGTTGGTGTTGAAAAGTTTTTAAAGATTGTATTATAATATCTAGAGGGCGGATTTATATGCATTTAGTACATGTTTAATTTGATGCAGTACAATAGAAAGCTGAAATTTTGTATCTAAACGTTTGTCACTGAAAGCAACGAAAATACGCAATTTTATATCGCATATAATCGCATTTTATAATTAATTTCTGACTATTTTCTAAATCAAATTTTTGTTTAAAAAAAAAGATATGATCCAAATCTAGTTAAGGCAGAAAAAGTTAAATTATAGCTATTATTACAACTACACTGAGAAAACAGCACATTTTAAAACAAAACGATAAATAGTTTTGAATTTTCAGTTTTGGTGTAAAATGAAATACATTTGAAATAATGCATTTAGCGCTCTTCTTTGTAGATTTTAATATTTTTGAAATTGTAGTTCTGAAAGAAATAAATTTTAATTTGAATTAAAATGAGCCGCAATTTTATTTCAATATTTTGCGATAATTTAATTCAAAATATATGTTGCATTTTCAAGTAAAGTTGAAATTTTTTTATTTAAATGAATGATTATTTTATTGAAACCATTTTAACATTTAATTCAAAACTAAAAGTAAGAATTTATAAATAGTACATCACACATCAACGGTTTCCTGCCTTTTTGCAACTCTTCATTTTCAATCGCCGCCGTTTCGTCGCGTTGTTTTAAAAGTGATTATTAAGTTTACTTTAGTTTCAGTCGTTACAGTATAAAGTATTCTTTTAATAAAATTTGTGTTGTGCAAAATATTGTTTGCCAATCATTTTATTTTTAATAAAAATGTGCGATAAAACAATACAACAGCTATTGGAAGAGTGGGACATGGCCCAGCTTATCCCAATATTTGAAGGTAAGTACATTTTATTTTAAAAAACACATTTTACCTGTAAATTATATAGTTACTAATTGGGGAAGCCAAAATAGGGGCAACGTATGTATATAGTAGGTTGTAACAGTGCAAAATGTAATAATTTAATTATTATGTACATTCTTAAAGTAATTCTTAAAATGACGTCTATGTAATTCCCCCAAATCCGAAACCGACGACATTCTGACGCGTCTTATACATTTTACATACTGATGAACTGGGTAAATTTAAATTCGAAAATTAATTCCAATTAATCTTTATGAATAGGTACTAACTATTATACAGATAAATTTCTGTAATATGGATGACCATCTAATGCAGCAGGGGTTAGTAGGGGGTGAAACGCTGCTTTAATGAATGACACCGCCTTTAGGCGGACTTTTAAAAATTAAATAGTGTCAAATTTGTAGTCTGCGATATTTTATTTTCCTAATTTAGAATGAAAAAAGTCAACATAAATGTATGCACATCAGTGGCGTAGCGAGCTTAACTCGCGCCCGGGGCACAATACCTTTCTAGTCCCCTCCCCCATTCGAAAACCATATAATATACTAATTTTAAAATTACTAAATTTAAAATATATTTTTAAGAAATCAATTATAATAAAAATAAAAATTATCCAGTAATTTTTTGTTTTGCGGACCATTTAGCGCCCCTTTGTGAGTAACGACCGGGGCAACTGATGCTATTAGAGGGTGAAATAAAATTTTAAATTTATGAGAGCATTAATTATTAAATTAATTGCTTTTATTTTATAGAACATGAAATCGATACATCGTGTTTACTTGACATCAGTAATGATAATATAAAGGAATTAATTCCTAAAATTGGAACAAGGACCATTTTCATGCGTCATTTAACAAAATACAGGACGATAAAAAATTCCATAGTAGAAAGTCATGATGTAAGATTACGCAGATTTTAGTTTCGAAATAATTTTTAAATGATTACTTTTTAGGTATTAGATTTACCAATAATTAATAAAGACAATAGATCTTCAATCTTAAAAAATTCAAATATTTCATCAGAAGAAATAGAAAGTGACACTTCCAGCGATAATACACAACTATATGGGTTTTCTTCTGTGTCTCGTTCTGTTTCTCGTTCTGTGTCTCCTACTGCGTCTACTTCTGCGTCTCCTTCTGCGTCTCCTTCTGTGTCTTCAATATCCACCGGGATGACAGCAATAAAAAAAGCTTATAAAAGGGCTACCTCAACTTCACAAAAATTTTATGGTATTGAAGAAATGAAAAAAGCCTGCAGAACTTCATACCATCTGAACTTGAGAGAGTTTTTAAATTTAAGTGGCACTGGAAATTATATTTTAAGAAATTTTGAGGTGGAGAAGCATTTAAACAGAAAAACTAGAAACATGCTTGTGGAACTACTTATCAATGCTATGCTCTCTGAAAAGTTTGTACCAATTTGTTTTCTTTTGTATATGTAGGTTTGAGTATCTGAGTTTTAATGCATGAAAAGTTAGTGAAGATCTAAATAAAATACTGCTCTTTGTCAATACAATGTTGTTTTCGAGAACTGGTGAATATTACAATAGTAATATTTATAGAATATTAATTTTTTAAGAATAAATTTTTTTTCAATCATCAATCAATTAATTTTTATAGAATTTCAATTCTTACTTTGGGTTTAACTTGTCTTATATTTAATTTTAAAATAAATAATTCTTTTGTAGTGAACGCCTTGAAGACATTGATTTTGAAATTATTTCGGAAAAAATTTGTCGTACTTTCTCAGGTGAAACAATGAGTACCTACTATATACCGAGAGCGGTTACCACAATAGGTTCAACTAAGACGTATATAAATCCAAAAGGAAAATTGGTAGATAAATATCGAAATTTACGATATTTATTTAAATGGTCTTCAGTACGTCCTTTATCCTCAGATGAGAATCAAGATGAGCTAAATGTTGAAACTGGTAATTGAATATTTTTATACAAAAGTTTTCAAGTCTTTACACATAGGCTCAAATAGAGGGGGTAGCTTAGTGGTTTAAAAGTAATTATTGATAAAAGCTAAAATTTGAATGAAAAAAAATAATGATTTTCTACAACAGCGTTATTTTTGCGCGCTTACTTGCGAAAAATATTAAACCTAGTTGCGCCTATGATGTCGTTATACTTAAGGATATTGTTAAATTATAATTTTTGCTTGATAGCCGAATTAAGAAATTGTGCCGAATGGCTGAAAAAATGGTCACAGCCAGAAGAAGTAGTTTTTGAAAACTGGGAAAAATCTTATGAACTGCGAAAATGTAATTCAGCAAATACTGTAGAAAAATTTCTTAACGACTGGCCAATAATATTAAACAGCAGTTTTACCTCAAAATTAGTAAATATTATATAATCCTCTATTATTTCATAAAAATAAAATATATTTTATATATTTTATAGATAAATTTGGATTTTCGGAAGTTGTTTCCAAATTGTAAAATAAATTTATTACACCGTGATAATTTAAAATGGGAACAATTTATTAATAAGCTAAAATCTTTAAAATATGGTGGCAATGGACAAGAAAAACGTCATAAGGATGAATTAATTTTTTCCATTCAGGAATCGTCAACAGAAGGTCTACTTAACTACAATTATTATTCTGAACATTTTTATATTATTTCATTTTTAGATAGTAAGAATGCGATACAATTTGCAGCATTATCTTCATTAATTACTCCTAGAAGAATAATTCGCATCAATAAAAAAGCATTCAAGCCGACTATTGTTGAATGTCAGAATAGCTTAGTTATTATAGTTGAAGTTAGTACTTATTCTGCTTTAATTTTTATTATTAATTTAAAATTCAAACACAACTTTTAACATAATTTTCACATAATTCATCAGAAACTATTTTTTCAAGTAAATATAATATCAAATTTCTTATAATTCTATTATGTTACAGGTTCCTGGCGATATTGAAAATACTATTGGAAATAGAAAATTAAAACTGAAAAATTTGGGTTTATCAGTGCAACCGTATTTAATTGTTGTTGGTTCAAATTGGAACACGATCACGGACTTCTATTTGATAATAGATGATCACACAATCAAGTGCGACACTGTGTTAGGTGCTATTGATTTATTATTTAAAAGTTTCCACGTTTTTAATGCCCGATATCCACTGGAGAGTGAACATATTTGGCTGGCAATTCAAAAATGGATCTATAATATTGATACAAAATGGGATAAGAACATTGCATATGTATCCACAGTGCTGCACGAACTAGGTGGTTACGATTAAATATAAGTATATTTTTATTTTTTATAGTTTACATATAATTTGTTTGAATTATTAGATATAGTTTTACATTTAATGTTTGTTTTATATATAATTTTTTATAAGATTTTAATTAGCGCATAACACTTAGTATTATAAGGTATATAATATTAAAATGATTGTTTGTCCACTTTGTACAACTGCTAAGTTTCATTGCTTAAAAGTTTTCTCCAAGCACGTTAGAGTTCGTCATAATTTTTCCAAAGAAATTTTTAACTGTAAACAAAATGAGACATGTAGCAGATCATTTCAAAATTTATCTTCTTTTAAAAGACATATTTCAATTAAGCATACTAATGATGTGCAAACAAACGAAAATTGTTTAAACCTTGTTAACATTAATAATCGTGAAAGCGTTTCAAGTCATTCAATGAATTTAAGTGATGTGGATTTTCCAGAAACAAATTCCCTAACTGAAGCTAACGTAACTTTTGAAAATTCCTCTAAAGAAACCATTCCCAACATAGCATTATTTGAGGAAACTATGAAAACATCTGCTTTAAATTTCATAACTAAATTATATAGCGATTTTAATCTTCCTAGGAGTAGCATTCAACTTATGGTAAATAATTTTACTGAAATGGTTAGCGAACCTGTTAATGTTTTAAAAGAATTTATTCGTAATAATATTAGCTTGGATGAGAATAATCAAGAAAAATTAGATCAAATTCAATACATGCTAAATTTATTTTCTAATCCTTTTTCGGACTTAAAATCGGAATACCGAAGATTAAAATATTTTGAAGAAATGGACACTTTCATACGACCCATTTCTCTGACAATAGGTCAACGTAAGAATGAGAAGAGGATTTCAGATAGGGTCATATTAGAACAAATTGATAGTTGCATTCAGTACATTCCAATTAAAAAAACTTTAAAAGCTTTTTTTGAATTACCTGAAGTTTATACAGTAATCACCGATTATATTTCAAGTTTGGAAAATGACGATACTATACTACAGAATTTCATTCAAAGTGACTTATGGAAGAGAATTAAATCAAAATTCCCAAATAAATTGGTGTGTCCCCTTTTTTTTTATAGTGACGATTTTGAAATTTGTAATCCACTTGGAAGTCACGCTGGTATTTATAAAGTATGTGCGATGTACTATTCTGTTGCTTGCTTACCTCCACAATTTTCTTCTCAACTGCAAAACATTTTTTTAGCTCAGTTAACTTTTTCAAATGACAGAAAGGAATTTGGAAATAGAATTACTTTTCGACATCTTATTGTTGAACTTCGGGACCTTGAAGAAAATGGTATAGTAATATCGAACAATTCGGGAGAAACTTGTAAAATTTACTTTGCTTTGGCATTATTATTAGGTGACAATTTAGGATTGCATACCATGTTAGGATTTTCAGAAAGTTTTTCGTCAAATTATTATTGCAGATTTTGTCGTCTTGAAAAAAGCATTAATCGAACAAAAGTAAACGAAGAATCTAACGCGCTAAGAAATAAGGAAAATTATGAACGCGATTTAAATTTATTGGACGTTGGTATCAGAGAAGATTGCTTTTTGCACGAGTTAAACAATTTTCATGTAACTGAAAATATTTCATGTGACGTAATGCATGATATTCTAGAAGGTATTTGCAGATATGAAATTGCCCAAATTTTGTATCAATTTATATATATCAATAAATATTTTTCTCTTGCAGAATTGAATAATAGAATTAGATATTTTAATTTTCCACATAATAATAATAAACCCCCGGCTATTTCAAAACAGCACCTTCTTAAAAATCAAATCATTCTTTCGGCATCTGAAATGTGTACATTGACAAAGTATTTAAGTTTAATTATTGGTGATAAAATTCCAGAAGAAAATTATCATTGGGAATTATACGTGTCGTTATATGAAATTATTAATATGGTATTTAACAAAAAAGTTACTAAAAAGGATTATATTTTACTAAAAATTTTGATTGAAGAACACCATACACTATATATAGAACATTTTGGCAACTTGAAGCCGAAACACCATTTTCTACTACATTACCCTAGTTTATTGTCCTTAATTGGACCTCTAGCTAATGTTTCTTCCATGCGATTTGAAGGTCGTCACAGAAACTTCAAACAAACTGCAAATACTTCATGCAATAACAAAAATATTCTATATACTTTGGCTATAAAAAATCAATTAAATTTTTGTCATAGATTAATCAATAAGAAGGGTCTATTTAACAATATAGAATTTGGCATTGAAGATATAAGTTTTTCCAAATTAAGTGAAGAATATCGTACATTTAGTAAATTTGTTGGTTGTGTAGACGTTGACGATTACAGGGCAATTACATGGCTGAAAATTAATAGTATTTTTTATAAACCTGGTCAAGTTCTACATGTAAATAATGACGATTTTTTTCCAATATTTGGAACTATTTTATTTATAATTGTAAATAATGAAAAGGTTGTTTATTTTATTTTAAATCTTTGTAAGACTGTAGCTTACAGTAGGCATTACTGCGCCTATCAAATTTTGGAGGATTTTAAAATTGTATGTATGCAATATAATAATGTCGATAATTACCCCAAACAAAATTTTAAATATGTAAAATTAAATAATACCTATGTACCATTCAGTAATTTTTAGTTTTAAATATTTTTTAGTTTTAGTTATGTCGTATTTTAAATTTTCTTATATTTCAAGTGATGTTTAGTTATTTTAAGTTTTATAGTTGTATTCGTTTTAAATAAATAAATGCTATTTTAAATCAAAAAGTGTAGTTATTATTGGTAACTACAAAATAAATCTATCATTGAATTAAAAAATTCCAATGCATTCCAAGAAAACTAACTTTATTTGTATTAATTGCTATTCCAGTTTTAATGCAAAACTTATTGTTTTTCAAATCAAAAATATAATAAGTATAGATTTAAAAAATTATTCATTTTAAACAATCATTTATAGTACATCAATTTAAAATAATTTTAGTTTTGGTTTAAAATGCAATAGTTCTTCATAGAAAATGCAATTTCATTTTCATTTGAAATTGATTGGGCATCTATTTAAACAATGTTTAGATTTGATTTAATATACAATAGTTCTTAATTGAAAATGTAATTTGATTTTCACTTAAAATCTCCCAAGTTTTGAAAGAAAACTGGAAAGTATTTATTTCAAATGCTAAATATCAAAAATATTCCAGTTTTAAATGAAAAGTATTTATCTTTTGAATATATACAATGCCTGATTCGTTTTGAATCAAAACTATTCGTTTTAAATTAAAACTTTTTTTTTCTCAGTGTAGGGTAATATGAATAGTATATTTCCCGAGGTTGACTAGTTACATCTCGAGGGCAAAGCCCGAGAGATGTATAGACAACGAAGGGAAATGTATTCATATTTCCCGTGTTGTAATCAATAGTTTTCTTCTGATTGAAAAATATATTATTAAATATATCAATATTACATCAATAATTAAATTTGAGATTTTGAATTTGCAATAACTCGAAAACGGCGCTAGATATCGAAAAACTGAGCAAAAAATTTACCCCCCTTTGCTCGTTCTCAACTCCCCCTAGCAATTTGTCGAAGGAAGCCTTATGCAAAATTCTAGATCAATAGCGCGCAGAATGCGCGCAAAATAATTCAGAAAAAGTTAGGTTGGTTTTTAAAATATTAAAATAAGTAGGCACATTTTTTATTTTAAACGTCACTTAAATGTCACTTTTTAACAGGGATGGCTTTAGCATTTTGTTTTGCATGTTTGATTGTCCAATCACCGTGCGCAAAGTATACTTTAAAATGACGTTTCATATTTCCCTAGGGACAATATGAAATGACGTTTCATATTTCCCTTGGGAAATATTAGTGTGTTATGACATATTGTAACTAAGGCGATATTGCTCTATATTGTTTCAATCAGAAGAAAAAGTTATTGGATGCTACAGCCTATATGATCAAAGCAGGGCAGGCTTTGAAAGTTTTTTACCCCATGTTATCAAAAATATACAAAAATACAAAGAATTAGCCTCTGATCTGCGATTACTACCTGAACTAATTATAACTAATTATGACAGATCGCTTGACACTGCAATATTCTACGCAAAAAATTTTACGACAATAAATATTAGTTCCTTACTTTGGAAGATGAATCGGCAGTTCTAAAAATATGTAAATAATGTGTCTTGAATAAATAAATAAAACGAATGCTCAGTTTACCCATTTAGTATCTGCCATAGAAGAGTTAGAAACAATACAATTGCTTTTAAGTTAGTCATTCTTAATATTGGAGGAAGTAACGAAAAATATAAAGTTAGCGTCTGTTGCTATGGGTATGAAAGTTACGATAAAACTAGATTTACAGGGTACACCAAAATGAGGAAGATTTGGGCTGTGTTACGGGAACAAAATTATATATTAATAATAATGGCCGTATGTATTCATATTTTAGCTCTATTTTTGCATGTTAATTAATTGTAACCGCATATAAAAAATTTATATTAATGTTTTTTACTGCATATAAATCCGCTTCTTAATAATATCTAAAGTAAAAACATAATACGGTTTTAGGAAGGTGCAGTTTTGTGCTTTCAAAGTCAAAATACAAAATACTAATGAAATCAAACAAAATACGATGATTATATTACAAAATTATCTGAAAAAAGTGAAGATAGTAGGGATTCAATGATAAAGAAATATACTAAAAATATTTTATACCTTGATGCGAGAAAAACTAAAATATTGAATGAGTAACTAGTTTTAATAAGCACAAGCTAACTACAAACAAAATAATTAACAAAAGGTCTTAAATTGCAATATAAAAGAAAAGACAAATTTAGGAAGGAATATTTTATAAGAAAGTAAATAATTATATTAATTTAATAATTATTCGAATTGTCTTGATAACATTCCTCAACAAGTCGTTATAAACTAAACACCACTTGTGTTTGTAGTAATATGACTTTATCTAATAAAAACAAAAAATTAACGGCGCATAATATATCTATCGCTAAAAATCTATTACGGAGATTTTTTTTCTCTAAATAATATTTAAATTTCAAAAATTCTCAACCTAACCTGACTAAAAGCAACTATAAATCATCTATTGACACTGTCTGTAACATTATAAGCCCACTAATATTATATACTAACCAAATATATACATTTTAATGTAATTGTAAATTGTTTTTATTTATATTTTATTATTTAATATTTTCACTTATTATTGGTAATCATAGCAAAATTAAACATCTAGACATATAAAGTCACATAGATATTATAAGTAAATTTAGCGTTTCAAAAGTGTCATTTGAATGAAAACTTTACATTTAAATATTTAGAAGTTTAAATATTTTAATATTTTCAGTTAAGTTTTTGTTGAAATTTATAACAAACATTTGAATTTATAGCATTATGGCAGTGCCATTTTATTGATTCGAAATATTCCGGCACTAATTGACAAAATTCAATGAGAATGACATCGCAATGATATTAGATTTTTATAATTTGCCAATTATTTGGCATTAAATCAATCGAACATATAATTGAACAATATAAGAATTATTGTAGACATCCAATAAATCACCACGCATTGTGAATTTATTTTTAGTTTACAAACATTTAATGAAATTTTAGAAAAAAAGTTAAAATTTAAATCAGTAAACAATAGGCAATTCTAGAATTATTAATTAAAAAATATAAACTTTGTGGCTTTGTCTCTACCTAAAAATTAAGTAATTTTAATTGAATTTATGAAAGTGTCATGGTGAGTTGGAATAAGATCTTGAATGTTTTAGGATTAAATAATAATGAAGCATAATAATTTGGGGTGCACGTTGTAAGCTGTCATAAATTCGAAGCGGCTAAATTTTTACTTTTAAATTTGCCTGCAATTTTTATTTAATGATTTGTCAAATTTAAATATTTAAATTTCTGGTTAATATTTGCCTTGTTTTAAATTAAAACGTAATTAACACTTTGGGTGTAAAATTTTCTTGAATACATGAATTTGCACTAATGTTATGAAAAGAAAATTGAGTAAATGTAAAGTGAAGTAGGTACTTAATATTTTATTAGCCCATTGGTCAAGAAACATGTTTGATTCAATTGTTTAGTTCTCGACTGGTCAACCTAGTTCTAAATAACTTAAATTACTTGAGTATTTATAATATCAAAACTTGATTAATTACATGAATGCGCATCCAAAGTTTTCAAATGATATATCTGAAAACTGTCACAAATTTGTAATCGCGACAGTCCAAATTAGCTCCCAATGTGCAAAAGGTTTAACAAACTAAAACTTTCTCAAAGTAAATTTATGAAAGTTACGAACAAACTTTAATATTGTTTATAAAGACGTACACTACATAAGTTTAACCTGAATAAAATCAGACGTTAGTCGTAAAGGTAAACTAAAATATGTTATTGTTTAATTTATGCTGCATTGCTTTATCTTGCTCAGTTTTGATCTTGACGTTCTACCAATTAGCCAGAACTAAGCAAATATTACAGAATCGACTATTAAATTAATCGATATTATATAAATATGGCGAATCTCAGGAACCACGCTACTAGACTATCCGCTCGCTTTACGATAATAGTTTTTAAATATCCTCTTTTAGAAAATTTAAACGTTAAAATGCATTTAAATGCATAAGTTCTATTAATTAAAATGTTATTTTACGTGGTTCGATTCTTCAAAGAAATATAAATTTAAAACTAATTTAATGCTACACTGGTAGTACTAAGCTGTAAACACATTTAGTAAATTTAATTTTAATGAATGTAGAGTCCTTAAAAACTTTTCAATATTAGTTAAGTAAACATTATTTTAATTATTACAGGAAATTATAAAAATTGCAAAATTTATTTAGTTAATTTACATTATTCATATAAATGGAATCAGTTATCAGTAAAGTCTTTCATTAAGCTCTTAAAGTAGGTGAAGTTTATAATTTGAAAGAAATAACGTGCTTTTTGAAAGTGGAAAATTTTGCGAATACTTTAACAATTGAAGACAAGACACGTCTGGTTGTTTCTCAAAGATAGAGACGTAGCACTGGAAGATACGCGTATTTAGGGTAGCTACGACGTCGCTTGTGTTATTCGATTCCCTGTAGGGTTGGTTGGTATTCGAAGCAAAAGCCAGGTGTCAGTGGTGTCGTCCGATAACATGACAAATCTGCGACACCCGCATCAGCGATCTCAGCCATGATCCATTGCGACTCGAAGTGTGGCTCCCAAGGCGGCTGTTACACTTGGTAGGTTATGGTCTATGGAAATTGGTTTATTCGGTTTGTTTGATTGCTTTACGTGACTTAGATATAAGCCATTTAAACAATTATTTCTTAACATAAAATTATTTTAAATGCTGATCTTTAAAGAACACTTTATCAAGCCATATTTCTGCTCCGTTAAAAGTTAATATAAATGCATCTAGTACAACGAAACTTTTTGATATACTTTGATACACTACCGATAATGTAGATTTTTAAAAGTTATTTGCAAATTCTAAGTAGGTTTTATGGTATATGCATGAACTCGTACCGAAACTTTGAAGAGACAGTCTAAAGTTTAAGAACGTGTTATAAATTTTCAACATCTGGAAGATTATGTTACCAAAGACGTGAAATATCTTTTCGCAACAAAAGCAAAAAATCTAACCATTACAAGCTACTAGATATTACATTTTTTTCAAAATGCGTACCTGCTTTCTATACAAAAGTTTTCAAGTCATTAAAAGTTTTACATTTGTAATCGAATCGGAAAATAAAAAATGTTGGCAAACGTAGGAATGAGAGAGATTGTTTTCAGAATAGTTAATTGGATTCACCACAAAAAGCTTGTCAATATTCATGGAAATTCTAAATCAACTCTTATCTCAATTTTACCCATTTAAATTCTAAGGTAAGACACTTTAGAATGTTAAATTGTGTAAACAAGATAAACAAAACTTCGTCAATTTGTTTATGTTAATAATTTACCATTAACAATTAAAATTTTTAGATAGGTAACTGAAATGCCAAACAGTTGAATATATTTTTAGAAAATAAAATACAAACATAGCTATAGTAAAGCTTTCGTGCAGACGTTTTTTATAAATTGAAAACAAATAGTCCAAATTTTATCAATTTTCTATTATTTTTTAAATCTGCAAATGTCGGCACGCAAGCTTTAAATATTTTATTTAATTATAAGGTCAACTCACGCTCTACAAGTAAGTTGAAACTCACAATTTGTCCATTTGCGTTGGGAAGTTGCTTAGGTAAGTACCTACCATAATTTATATACGATTTCCAGGCTAACAGACGGCGAAAATATTTTCAAGTTATTTTAAGGTTAAGCTAGAACTCACGGTTACGATAAATATAATACATTTTTAAAATCCAAACTAATTTATATACGTAATGCAGGTAAGTTTTTTAAATTAGCACAAGATTTTATAAGAAAACTTGTATGTAACGAAAGTGGATAATTACATGCCCACCCAATTAGGAAACATCGATATCTTATGAGTATCCTACGGTGAATGGAACGAGTTTTAGAATGCATGGGCTCATCATCTGGCTAAATAAATAATAAAGCAGTGCGTGATATACCTTCGTATAACAAAAAACTAAATAGATTATTATACAATTTGCTTAATATGCTGTAATTTTTATAGTACTTCTAAAATGTAAAAATATTTTATTCAAAAATACAATAGACACCGCAAACAAATATGTACATACACAGTTGGTTCAAGTCGTTAATATTAGTTTTTCATTAGTATAACATTCTATTAATACAAAACTGATAACTTGAAAATATTGGATAATGAAAGAAAATATTTAGCCATAGAAACCTAAATCAACATAAAATTCTTTCAATAATAAGAACTGTCTTCATATTCGACAATATCAAGCTGTAAGCGACTGAAAGCTATAAGATACTGTTCTAGTAGTAACCCAGATTTGTATGATTTTTATGGGTTTTCAATATTTGCATTTAGTCGAGATTTCAATTGCAATTTATAAATAAATTTTCTTTCGGTAATAGTTTATTTTGAGACGTTTTGGACTTCGAATCGTAGGATTATTTATACGCGATGATAGCATTTAATATAATATAATTTTTTCTAATATCGGATGGTAGAGAAGGTAATGTTGATCAAACAACGAAAATTTCTAATTTTAATAAAATTCTGATATTTGAAGAACAAATTATGATTAGTTTGGAGAAAAGGAACTTCGTTGTAATCAAGCAATATACTACTTCAACTAGATATCATTATAAATAATTTGAATTACCAAATCAAAATACATAATAAAACCAATAAATTGCTAATATTTTAAATAATAAATATTAAAACTACGTATAGTAATTTATGAATAAAAATGATTTATTTGTTGACGTTTATAATATGAGTTTAAAATATACTCTATTATTTTAAATAAAACAACATAGTTAATTATTTTATTTGAGGACGTTCTAGTCTATAATAATATAATATTTTGTATTTATTTCAATATTATTGGATTGGTTTAAAATATAAGGTAAAATTATTTATATGCAATTGATAAACAACTCTGGATTGTTTAATCGCTATTCCCAATTTAAAATATTATATTGTAAAATAAATTATTGATGATAATATTTTAGTTTATTTTGAAGCTTATATGATTAATTTAAAACTTGATTTAATGTCTCACGATTAATAAATCTAGTACTTTATACTTCAGTGGTGTGTAAAATACTAAAAATATTCAAATCAAAGTCTTAAAATTTTAATTCTAAGTTTCAGTAAACATAATTTTACTACCATTGTATTGTATTGTACTTAGGGGTCGATTAGAACCTTCAGGCTACTAGAACCTTACAAAACTGCGACCAGTATTGATCTCTTGTTCTTAACCCTACTAATTAAGTTTTCAGGGAATCAATTTTGCTAACAAAATATATACTACTCATGAAAGATTTTGTTTGCACCTTCTTGGGTGTCAGTTATACTTGTCTCAAGTGTTTTAGCCTAAATAGAGCTAAGACATTGCAGCTACAGATAATGTGTTCGGCGGATTCAATTTCCGATTCACAGAGTCTGCATTTGTCATTGCCTACCAGTCTCATTTTTTTGAGGTGATATCCCACCTGGCAGTGTCCAGTGAGTATCTTCATAATGAGTTGAATTTCGTTCTTTGATAATATAAGAAGTTTCTTAGCCTTTGCAGTCGAGTATTCTATAAATTTCTTTGCCTGTCTTTGTCTTGGTGCATTGTAACAGAAGGTGTTTATGCTCTCCGTGTTCCATTTTTGTACCATTAACTAACTTTGGATTTTTGTTCACCATACGAGCGATGCGTATGTGATAATGGGTTTTATTATTGATGTACATGACCAATAGATTATTTTTGATCTTAGTCCTCATGTCCTTCCAAAAAGTTTGCGACAAGCCCAGAAGACGCCCGTTGCTTTAGAAAGAGTTTTATCCGCGTGTGATTTTCAAGTGAGTTTAGCATCCAGAGTTACCCCCAAATACTTTAGCTTCCGGAAAAAGGTACCGATAGACCTCGAAGCTGTGGAGCTTTTAAGAGCGTTTGCTCTAGGACCAACCTCTTACCGTTCAAATAGTATCGCAATTTAAAAAATTTATATGGATAAATTTACTCTTTGTGACACCTCACATTAAAGATATTTTAAAATTTTTAAGCAAAAAATTGAAGTCTATTGACTTCAATTTTTCTCAAATTTGTTTTCTGTCTTACAAAATGTATGTTATTTAAATATGAGTTTCTTGTGTTTGTAAAGAACTTTAACACGCTTACTATAAACATGGGAGGTAAAAAATGAGAAAGCTGCTCTAGATCGTATTTTTATTGCTATGATTTATCCTTATAAATCAAGTAGGATGTTTCAAGACGGTAGAGGATTTATTTAATATTTATCTTTTACAAATTAACTACAAAAATATAAACTTAAAATTGAAACGTTTCCACAATTTTATAGTTGTGAATCGAATAACTACCAATAACCGTACTAGTTGATTATAAAACCAGCGTACGCAAACGAAAACATGTAGTACAAAAGTAATCATGTAACTAAATAAAACGAAGTCCGTCGAATATTCATTACGAAGATAATTGTTTGACTTTATTCCTAACTACGAGTGGTACTAAAGTACTATTGTTCATCTGTAAATCGTCAACCCTATAAGCCTTGCAATAAAAGTTCCACATTTACTGCTTATACAAGAATGTACTATTTTTAAAACCCAAAAATATTTTTATTTATAAAATAAGTTAGCTAACAAATTGCAAAATCTATAAAATTATGTATAACAAGAAAGGTATACATTAACAACAATAAAATTCCTTAAATAAGCACAAATGTTCCTTATTATAGATTTTATAAATTTTTTAAAGTAATTTTTTTCCATACTTCGATGTTTTCAGAAACTTTCTGCTATTTTATGCTATTTTTACGTAATATAAAAAGTTTTTTAAATTACCTAACTGAGCTTCTTTATGGATAATTTAAATTTAAAGTTTTAAAGAGGTAAAGACAAAAATTGATAAAAAATTCTTCTTAAGTAAAATGCATAAGTTTTATGTATACGAATAGGAATTGTATTTTCAAGTAGCCAATCAAGATCTCTTGAAACTAAAAGGTCTTTTGTATTTCTCTAAGGAGGTACTCTTAGAACAAACATTCTATTCACTGCTAGTTTATTAATTTTAAACATTTAGGGAAACTAGTTGTTTTAATATCTGGAATAGTGTTCAAAAACTATGTTTATGTTTTGATTATCATATTTCATTCTTTAAATAAATAAGCAAATCATTCCAGCTAACTTAAAAATGTTGAAGTGAAAATTGTACACATTTAAAAAAAGAGTCGACCAAGGAAAACCAAGTATACATACTGCATTCGAGTTAAATTACATCAAATTTTTTCATTATTTTCAACAATGGGTACAGCAATGTTAAAATATTAACTTGAGAGTATTCTCTAAATTCTTGCGTTCAAGGATTGAACAAACGTCGTGTACACTGGTTACGTCGGTTTTAGTCTTAATTAAAAGTTACATTGAAGCAGGGCTGGGCAGTATTTGAAATACATGTATTTGAAATACGTATTTAAAATACATTTTGTATCTTGTATTTGTATTTAAGATACAAATTTTTAATGTATCTTGTATTTTGTATTTACGATACAAATATTTTCTGTATCTTGTATTTTGTATTTTGTATCTTATATCAAATTTTGTATTTCAAATACAAATTTTCAAAAAATTTAATATTTTGTATTTTAAATAGAAATATCTGTTATTTTGTATACAGTATACAGGGTGTGCCCTAAAAGTCATGAAATAAATTTTTTTCTCCCACTTGCACAATACCAACACAAGCACAATACCAACCTGCTAATAGGTTGAGCCTTATATTATATATATATAAATATATTTTTCATATCATTTACAGAATTACAGTTATTTTATTTATTGCAAGGTTAGTTTAAGTTAAGGAAAAAGAAACAAAAACGAAAGAAGTTCGAATAGTTTGTCTAGCTGCTGGTAACTATATTGTTGCGTTCCCTAATTTTTTTTTGAACTTACCAACAATTGTCCGGCTGGCTCTCACGGAGAGAATAAAACTTTTCCCGGGCCTGGTAGGAATTTTGACGTATTGGTTTTTAGCTTGTTAGAAAAATTAAAAATCCTTACAGTAACACTAAATTTATTTACACAAATATATGAAATTTTTAATATAATCAACTTATTACTAATATTAATAATCCTAACATTTACGCTCCATTCACCCTTATTAAAATTTAAATGAAATAATTGAATAAAAAAAAAATAAACAAGAACAAACTAAACTTATACTAATGATTTTTACAATATTTACACTTGGATCATACTTTTATCAACATATAAAAATGGTACTTTACCCATATAAGTTATTAATTACGAATACCCGACGTGGCTTTTTTGTTGATTTGTTGATCACCTTCACGGAGGTATTCGTGCTGAGGATGATTTTGCTTAGAAGACTACCAATTTATTACCGATCCAAATCGGCATTCCATATACTATTCGACAAAACTTAACACAAAATTTTATATGTCTTAAACTAATTGTATTTTTTTTTAACACACAACCGTACCACAAAATCACAAGTTTGTTGTTATTGAAATTCAATGGTTTTTTGAGTTTTTGTTGGTTTTCAGGATCGTTTATATAATTTGTCTTTATTTAAATAGAATTCGCTTAAATTGTCATCACTAAATGCACTATTCATTATAAATGTTATTGTTTATTTTATTTATTGTCACTGTTAACTTATATTATTTTTGTTTAAACCTAATGACCATATTTAAGTACCTAACCAAAAATGAGTTTTTTCGTTCTGACCAATTGTCTCAACGTTCTTGAAAAAACTGAGTCTTTTTTCGTTCTCTTGCTCGAAAAGTTGACCTCATCATAATTTTTATTTAGTTCTTCCCCGACAATAACTCGATGTTTTTTTTGCAGGTGCACTGCTGTCGCAAATTCCTTCGAACTTGCAAGCACCTTTTGCTTACGTCGGTTTTTCTTTTTTTTTTAGCTATGTATGCAGTTTGCACTTCTTTAAAAAATACTAGGTGCTGTCAAATAGTTATTAATTTTAATTGAGTTACGAACACTTTTTCATTTTTTAAACAAAATTAAAAGTGAACGTAACAATATTTAATAAAAGACACTATAAATAATTCGCATTAATTATGGATTCCACGAGTAACAATGTAAAACTTCAAGATGAATGTGCTAAAACTTCGGATTTACCTGTAATTTTAAACGGAAAATATTTTAAAATATCAACTGAACACGAAAATGGCAACGTAAAAGCTATTTGTCAATTGTGTTACAGTAAAAAGAAAACGACGATAATTAGTGGAACGGTGAAAAGTACTACAAATTTTAAAACTCATTTAAAGGTAAGTAAAACAATTTATTTTTGATTACAATAATTTTTGATATTTTAATATTATTGGCTTTTATTAGCCCAGAAGCACATGCCCATTGCTCATCCTTATAATTATGCAAATTTACAAAGCTTTATAATTATTAATTATTAACTATGTTAATAATCCACAATAATCAATATTTTTATTTTTAACTGTTGATAACTATTTTTAGAGATTGCATCCCGAAATATTGGAAGAATTTGAGAATTTTAAAGTAGATAACAAGATTATTGGCAAAAGAAGTAAACGAAAATGTGAGGTTGATCTGGATGGTAATAAATTAAAACAAGCCAAAATCGAAAATTTCTGCAGTAAATTTTCAAAACAAGACATTTTCAATCAAAATGTTATTGATTATATTGTAAATAGCATGAAACCATTGTCGACGGTTGAAGACGAAAATTTTAGAAAACTAATTCTAAATCTTCAACCAGAAGTACAAATAATGTCACGACGTACCCTGGGAAGAAAAATTGATGACGACTATAGGAAAATTTGTGTAAAATTAAAAGAAGTTTTGAAAGATGTTAAATATATTTCGACTACAGCCGATATTTGGTCAACAAAGCACAGAAGCTTTATGGGAGTTACTGCTCACTGGGTAAATATTTATACCATTAATAATATTAAAACAATGTTAATACTTTTAACAATTTTTAGTTCAAGATTACCATAGAGCCAATCAGATTGAAGAAGATTAAAGGGTAGAAGAAAATACTTCAATCTGATTAGCCGGTTTCTACCTAAGAAAGGCAACACAAGAATCCCTATCTAAATAGGTTTAACTGGTATTCATTGGTATTCATATTATTATATTTTTAGATTGACGTTGAAACTCTTGATCGAAAGAGTTGTATATTAGCTTGTAGAAGGTTTAAAGGAACCCATTCACATGAAAAAGTTGCAGAAATGTTATTTGAAATCAGTTCTGAATTTAATTTAAAACAGGAACAATTGATATCAACCGTCACAGATAACGCATCAAATTTTGTAAAGGCCTTTAAAGAATTTGGAATTTCTTGTCCAGATTTTGATTTGGATAATGAAGGTAAATATCATCCATTTTATTAAATATTATATAAATTGCTTACAAAGTCATCATTATACCTGGCAATTCAAATATTTTATTAGCTTTTTTATCAGGCCCTTACTTAAGTGATGTCTTTTTCTATTGGTGTGTTCATAGTCAGGAGTGTCGTTCCTGACTACTGAACAGGACCGGTCTTAGTTTGTCTTTACTATTTTTAACATAATAATATAATATATCATATTTTTTTTCAGATGATTTTCAGTTTGATACAATAGAAGAAGAAAAATCTCCAATATATTTGCCCAACCATTTAAGGTGCGCAAGTCATACCTTAAGTTTGTTGGGCACAACCGATTTTAACAAAGCCATAATAAAATCCAAATCAACTTCAAGAGCTCACCATCCCGCTCTTGCTAAGTGTCAAACACTATGGAATGCATCGCGGCGACCAAAAAGTTCTGAAATAATTCAGGAAGTTCTTGGTTGCCAATTAATGTACCCTTGTCCAACCAGATGGAACTCTATGTTCGATTCTCTTGAAAATCTTTTAAAGCATCAAGATCGACTGAATATTTTATTCGAAAAGCTTTCTTTAAATAATACATTTAAAGAACAAGAAATTGAGTATTTGCAGGAATTTTGTAGTATAATGAAACCAATAGCATGTGCTTTGGATTGTCTTCAAGCGCAAAATAATTGCTACTATGGACAACTGCTTCCAACATTATTTTCTTTAAAAATTAGAATGCAGAATCTGATCGACTCCCATCATGCATCATCTTATGTGACGCTTTTAACAAGTGAATTAATGAACAGTTTAAACCGCCGCTTTAAAAAATTTTTTAATTTATCGGAAGAAATAGATGACGCAATTATAGCTACATGTTTTCATCCCAACTTTAAACTTCGGTGGCTACCTGAAACAGCAACTGAAGCTGACAGAAACAGAATAAAAATTCTTTGTACTACAACTATACAAAAATTTATGAAGGCGAATAATTGTTTTACTCCGACTACGAATAATTTTCAAGAAGAAGACGATTTTCTAATTTTATCGAAAACTTCCGAACAAAACATAGAATGTTTCGATAATGCCGCAAATGCTGAATTTGAAGTCATCACGTTTTTTAGCGATAAAAGCAAATGTTTTTCTAGTTTGGATAAGTACCCCAATATTAAAAACGCATTTATTAAATACAATACTAGTTTGTGTTCTTCTGCTGCTGTAGAACGATTATTTGCTGGTATCATTCACTCTCCAACTAGAGGAACGTTATGCGATCAAACATTTGAAACGCTTGTTTTTCTAAAAGGCAACGCATTATTTAAAAATTAAAACATGTTTATATATAATTAAAAAATAAAAATTTAAATTAATTAAATATTATTTATTAATGTTGTTTTTTTTTCTGTATTAACAGACATAAAGGTTCAAATTCCAAACGGAATATATCGGCCGTTATCAGTTTTTAACCAATAAGAACTAAGAATAATTTTCTTAATTCTCATTGGTTAAAATTTAATACTGTATTTTGTATTTTGTATTTTAAATACTCAAATATTTTGTATTTGAAATACTGTATTTTGTATTTTGTATTTTAAACACATATTTCAAATGTATTTTGTATTTTGTATTTAAATACAAGTTTTCAATGTATCTTGTATTTTGTATTTAAGATACTTATTTGTGTGTATTTTGCCCACCCCTGATTGAAGCACCAAAATGTTGTTAGTTATATTACACTTTTTCACTATAAAATTCAAGTAACTTTGTACAACATTTACGGCCGAGATTACCAAACAATTTAAAGCACCTTTAAGTTTTAAATGTGTTTTAACTTTAAAATTGCGTACCTATTGCCAAACTTATTTAATTTTCAAGTATTAATTCATTTCATAAAAGTGCTTTTACGAAATACGATTTAACTAAAGTAGTATTTAAAATATTTTAGTAATCTTGAATCCTTTATTAATCTTTTTATACAGGGTGTTCTAAAACATGGTGTTTGATTATAAAAATCACATATACTACAAGAAATTTACAAATATTCTATATTATGTTAAAATGGTAAAAGTTATTAACATGTGATAATATTTATATTAAAATTGATTTTTACATGTTATATGAAATTGAAAAATAATTAAAATCCATAACTTACATAAAATTGTGCAAAAACTATTTAAATGAATTAGTCTGCGACACCCTGTTATAACTTGGTGTTTCGATTTTCGGAATCTCATCAGGCAAACCTGGAAAAATGTAGAAAATATCGAAAAGTTATGCTTTTAAATTAAAATTCAAAACTGATTAAGTGTCAAATTTATTTGACATTTATAAAAATAAAAATTATACCTACTTGAAGCCAAAATGGATAAAAAAACTTATTTTGAAAAATTCTAAACCGGAAAACTAAACTAACTCCCAAAAAAAAAAAAAAAAAAAACCTAAATTGAAACGTTAGTTGTAATTTAAATTACAACTAACGTTTCAATTTAGGTTTTTTTTTTTGGGGGTTAGTTTAGTTTTCCGGTTTAGAATTTTTCAAAATAAGTTTTTTTATCCATTTTGGCTTCAAGTAGGTATAATTTTTATTTTTATAAATGTCAAATAAATTTGACACTTAATCAGTTTTGAATTTTAATTTAAAAGCATAACTTTTCGATATTTTCTACATTTTTCCAGGTTTGCCTGATGAGATTCCGAAAATCGAAACACCAAGTTATAACAGGGTGTCGCAGACTAATTCATTTAAATAGTTTTTGCACAATTTTATGTAAGTTATGGATTTTAATTATTTTTCAATTTCATATAACATGTAAAAATCAATTTTAATATATATATTATGTTAACTTAACAATATGTTAACAATAAAATGTAGCAACGCCTTTGTGTAATTAAAGATAGTATCGCATAATTAAGATAAGATCTCACCGGTCGTTTTTATATTCTCGCATTGGAAAGAGCATTTTTGCTCTCTTTAATGTTTAGGTATTATACATCAAAACTTTCATGCTTATAATAATGTTTAGTTTTTAATTGCAATCTCAGAAACAAGTCGTAATGATCAGATTTTTAAAAACAATTTTCTACCCCAATAAGCAAATTTAAAATTATCCTCGCGTACATTCAATTAAAAATTATCGTCATAATAATATCTATATGAAATCGGTATTATAAAAGCTTTTTATATTCTGCGCATTTAAAATACTAAAGATTCAAGAATCCGAGTATCATTAAATATAAAGAAATAAAATAGCATTAATGTCGCGTAAAAAGTTTTTACTGGTAACTTTATTTTGTTATTATTAGAATTTAAAATCTAGCTACTAAATGTTTATATCTTCGCAATGCACAGTTTTATTACCACTGGTAAAGTAAGGAGTAAAGTAACATGGTATGAATTCCATAATGTCCACCTTCATTTTCCGGTCTCATGGGGTTATTGTTTAAACTCATTAATATTTGTGTATGATAAATTATCTTGGATATTGGCAAAATCAGCATAGATTTAAATAACGTGATAACTACCTAATCCTATTTCTTAATAAATCATTCAAGAAATCTTACACCAAAGTGAGGGAGGTTTCATCGAGTATTAATTCTACTAAATTATTCACCGAACTTTTAGGTAGATGCACCATATTATTAAAAAAATAAGTAAGCAAAAAGTATAGTAATTAAAACTAAATTTAAAACAAGTTAATTTAAAAAATCAAATTGTGTTTTAAAATACAAAGTTTTGTTAGGCCATAGAAGAAGCTAAAACATCCGTGAACCAGAATGTAGAACCTAATCAGGAATTCTATTACTAGAATCAGACTTACTGTGAATTATTTAACACGTCTGAATAATAAATACCTCAGGGTTTATTACATTTAGGATTAAAGTAGCTTTATTTTGGATTTGATATTTAATTTCTAGATAACTTCCTAACATTGCTTTTCACGAAAAAGTTAGTTCATTTGCAAATTTAATAACACTGAAAACAACAGGTTGAGATGTTGGGGAGAATATCTGAGGATTGCATGTAACCTAACCGCTTAATTTAAATTATATTTACAAAAATACCAGTAGTTAAGTAGAAAGTAAAATTGGAATTAGGAAATAAATTTTACAAAGCTCCAAAGGCACACTTTATTAAATGTATATTTAAATTTGTAAGATAATTGTATAAATTTGGAAATTTTAAAAGGGAAAATATAATCCTTACTGTAATCAAAACGCAAACAAGCACAAAAACAGTTCAATTTTCCATTATGATTACCATAATAAATGCAAAATTGATATTTGTATTAATATTAGTATTAGTTGGTTTTTTATTTAATTTATTTAATATTATTTCTTAATTAACATAAATCGTTAAAAAAAATTTAATCAAACTACGTATTTTGTATTAAATACAGAAATATATTTTTATCGTATTAATTGTACATAATATAATATTTAATATAAAATATTATATCTTAAAAAATACGTGTAGATTATTAAATATGAATATTATAAAATAAATACGTGAAAAATTTGTATTCTTTGTGCTGTAATGGTTTATTATGAGCGTATATAAAGATGCACCAGAATAAATCATTTTAAAATCAAATCAAATACCTACCTAGAATAGGTTTATCAAGCTGTAATTTTTGAAAAAACAGAATGTGATAAAATATACAATAAATTATATAACACCCAAACATAATCAAAAAACGCTTTCTCATATTTTACTTTATTAGCGCGCTTGCAGCTGTAAGCTGACAGAGAGAGAGGTAAATATAACTTTTTTTATAGGTTGTTCCGTATAATGTACGTTCGCAAATCATGTACGTATGTTAGTCATAAATGATGATGTATTAGTCAATAATTGTTGGAAAAATACATGGCTTTGTAGCTTTCAAAAATATATATATGTTTCAGTAATTGAAGTATATCGAAGCGTGAAATATGTAAAATTTTGAAAAACAACCTTATAATAAATTACTACCTTTAATTTAAAGATATTATCTGCACGGAATAGGTATACCACTTATCTTATACGTTCTTATCTATATAATTTCAGGATTTTGCTAAAAGAGAGATAGCAAAAAGGTTGAAGCAGATCGTCATAAAAAGCACTGAATATGCGTAAAGCGTATGCAAATATTCGTATAAAATAAAAATGTATAAAGTTGAAGTGGTGTAGTTGTAAAAAATGCTAAACCAATTTTTGTTAGAAATAAGAGAAAAACTAGGTAACTCAGCAGTCTTGCAATTTAATACCGCCCAAATGTAGTTACATAAGGCTCTAATTAAAAGCGGTTGGTTTATGAGGTTGTTTTAATTAACAATGTCAGAATTTTATAAGAAGTTATAGGATCAAGTCGGTGCAGATTTTATTGGGCTTTTAAGTTAAGCTTTACAAAGCAGTTAATAATCACCTCTAGGCGCCAAACTTAAATATAAATTTTAATGCCTACCACGATGTCTGGTTGATATTAAATATTAATTTATCTTTTTATGTTCTAGTGTTGATGAAAACTATAATTGATTAGTTATATTGTTTTAATGCTAACACTAAAACCGTGCGAAACATAAAGTAAAATCCTAGAAATATTAAATAAATTATAACATAAATCTATAAAAACTTTATGTTGAACAGCATCAGCATGCTGTAAAGATTGTAAAAGGATAATTGGCAGAATAACGAGTTCGACAGAAGGCTCATCGTAATCAGTCCGTCCTTATTACTGCTTCACAAATGTTATTCTTGTTAATGTATTTTAAAGGCAGTTTTATTTGAACAGTATTTGAAATAAATTGGATTATTTGGAGAAGAGCTTCCAACGAGATATAATTATAAGTTTTTTAATTTCAAAAATTAGGTAAAATAAATGTCATCGTTTAAAATTACTTCTGAAAAATTGTGTGTAATTTATTTGAAACTTTTGTGTAAGGTATAATTTAATTAATTAAGAAATTTTATTTAAATCTTTTAACTTTTCGTTTCCACTTATTCTTGACTCTTCAAAATTATTTAAGTGATTTAATTTTACCTGGATAAAATGACAAGCTACCGTGGCAATTATCAATGTTATTTGGCTAAAAGAACAAATAAGAAAAAAAGTATATATAATGTATCGTGCTTAAATTTGTGGCATGATATTATTTGATTATTGGTCGATAACACATTTCAATTAGAAGTTAAAAGCATTTATAGTTGATAAACAAATAAATAAACAGAACAGCACTACCAAACGATTCCGTTTTTTATCTATTGTAGTGAAAATATTAAAGTAATCGTGCGATATTTACAATATATCATTAAAGAACTTCTGTGGAGGACATTACATTAAGAAAATGTGTGATTAATCTCATCAGAAACAAAATTAATCACGGATTTGTTAGTGCCTATGCTTAAAGTGTTATTTTAGATTGCAAAATATTTCAGAAATAATATATATTTTTCTAAAAGTAGCTTTCGAGAATTCTGTACAAAATTTGAAGAAAAGGATGAAGACTTTGCTTATTGATGCCCTAAATTTAGTTGGAAACAGGTATGCTGATGTTTATTTATTTTTTATCTTTTATCGTTGATGTCCTATTAAAGAAAATTTATATAATATAATAATTTTAACAAATTCCAATAAAAAGAGGTTCTTCTGCGCACATTTTGACTTACTAGGTGTTATCCGCAACTTTAAATGTCTTTCATGCCTCACTATTAAAGATAAATAGGTATGTTACATTTTTGCAGGAAGTTTTAGTGATTTAATGATTTACAATTCATTTGTTAAGAAAATTCACGACAATATATTCTGAGAAATATTTCCATAGAGTAATAAAGGTGAAGTTTAACTAAAATTTTACATACAATAATATTGAGCACACAATCTTTTTCTATTTATTAGTAAATAAAACAATGTAGGTACATCCGTATTGAATAATTTTTAGCTGGATTTCACAATACTATAAAATCTGTCTTTGATAGAGTTTTTAAACAATGTTCATCAGTAGCAACAACCGACATAACATTACAACATTATGCAGAATCTTATTTTGACATTGATTTGTAAAATTGTTGATGAAGATTACTCTATTTATGGAAATTAGTATATTGTTTGATTAATAGATTAATTTTTTAACTTGTGAAATATAATTATATAATCTTGGAATAAACAAGTTAATTAAACGTTAAATTAACTTGTTTATTCCAAGATTATTTAATTATTGTTTGATTATCAGCAAATGTTAGTTTTTTTGTGAAAAATTTGTGAAAAGTGGAACATAAAGAATTCTACAATTAGAGGCAGGTTACAAAAAGTACATTTGCTCCGAATAAAACATTTTAGTGTTTCATAAAACGCAAAAAAATAATTTATTTAACATTACTTTTACTATATTGTTTAGAAAGAACATTTCGTGTTTTTCAACAAAATAGTTTTGTGTTTTTCAAAAATTATCTAGTTTGTTGAAGCTAGCATGCACCTACAGCAAAAAAACAAAAATTAAAAAATTTATATAATTATAACCTTGTAATATTGAAGAAACGATATGTGGCATCCGGTTCTCTATATTATAAATAAACCTCCTCTTTATCTGGATCATAACTTGTTATTATTTAGGGTTCTGAATTGGATAAAAACTATCTTATGCAAAAAACTCTGTCTCTTCTTTCTATTTGCTTTACTTTTCTGAAACTATTAATTGCAATTTTCTTTTAAGATTAATTTTAATTTATGTGAAATAAAAAGATAATACGAGATTGATTTCTCGATGCCGTGGTAGTTACATCAAGGTTAGAATTATGGATTCCGCCATATTATGTTAAAGTAAGGCATTAGCCATTTCCTAAATAATTTAGTTTAAATAATAATAAGCAAACGCAATATAAATAAAATGAGCTTCCTCGTCGTTTTCGTATACAAACAAATTAAGTTTTTTATAATGTTATAATAATTGATAGTTTAATCGTTTCAAAACGATCTACATTAGATAAAATAACATTAATGAGAAAGTCGATTTGTTTACATTTGAAAACGACAAAACTACATTTATTGTTTTTTTACTTTAAACTTTAGAACGGAAATCGAGTTTTCATGTTTTATCTAGTAAATCTCAATATTCTTATGTAAGATATTATTTTCAATAACGTGAAATACGGCGTAGGATCTTTGAATTACTCCAAAAATGTTCCTGTAGTTAAAAAATTAAGTAATGTTGAAACAAACTATTTTAATACAATTTGCAAGTTTTATTTAAAAACCGAAAACTGTTTTATAGATGAATGTATAGTAGGTGGTAGAAATACCGAGCAGCTCACTGATTAGGAATTTTTGTTTACAGCCATTCCGAACATTCCCAGAAAATCTTCAAAAAAATTTGAGAATTCTTTACTTCCGTAAATTCTTGCATAAGTAGCATTAAATTGTAGATATATATCAACCTCTCGAAAAATGCTGCTTCTACCTCCATATTGTTTTAGTCTACGTTTTGAATTTTTGATCTCGATTTTGATCTTCATATGACATTTGCAAATAGAAAACGTACACCATTATTTGTTCAATAGTTGACATTATTTCTATATTATCAATATCAAATATAGCTAACTATCAAAGTCGTATTATAAAAGAGTAATCTTTTACTTCTAATACTAAAAAGTGTATAGAAATTTCGAGAAGAAATGAAATATAGATTATGGGTAATTGAAAACTAATGTACTAACTTAAATATCAATCTTACAAAAATTAAATGAAAGATAGTATATAAAATGGTTAAGGTTATTTACATGTGATAATATTTTTATATAAAATATGAATTAAATTTTATTTCAATTTCATGTAACATGTAAAAATTAATTTTATAAAAAAAGAAAGATAGTATACATAACATAAGAAGCGATCAAAAATTACAATAATATCTTATTCTAATATATTATTATTTTAATTCAACAATTACAAGTTTATCAAATTTTTTATTTATATACATACTCAATGCTATTCATTTAAACCATAAATAAGTTGATAACAAAATAATTATTATATTAATCACTGAATTTCATTCCGCCAGTATTAATTTAAGAAAATGTAATATTTTGCTACGGGGAAAGGTTTTCTCGAAAATTCGCGTGAATCAAATTTTTTCTCTTCTATGTACTGTTCTCCTGATACGAGGTTTTTTTAGCAGCAAAACAAGAAACTGCTACTAACCCAACTGACTCATGGCAATTGCCAGCGCCATTAATTCGTTATCGTATAAATTTACAAATTTATACGATTTGAATCAATAAAACATAAAATTTCTATAGACATACCTTAGACTCTATAAATGTTTTTAGTTAGTTAAAAATAACTTGGTCAAGATCAATTATTGCATGTAGTTTTTTAAAACTTAAAAAGTGTTAGTGAAATTTCTACATAATTTTTGAATTTCGTCATAATTTTTTTTAGTTTTAACAATTAATTACCACGAATTTAATTTTGTCTACAACATCTAAAAGTTAAATTACTAATAATAATTAGATTTTATAATGTATTACTTTGAAGTAAATTTTCTCTAAAAGTCAATTACACCTTTTACTAAAAGCGGTTGTCCTTAGTGTTAAATGAAATTATATTATAGTATAAAAACTATAAAAAGATTAATTAATAAATTTTAGAAATTTCTCATACATTTGAAAATACTATAAGAAATAAAAATTATTTCCAACTTTTATTAAATTAGTAATACTTCAATAGTGAAACAGATGAATCAAACTTAAATGCACATCACATCACACAAATAAATAGAATTTGTAATGTTGATTGCGATAATTGAGTTAAGCTTATTCCAAATATTAACCAAACATTATCTTTTCAAATGAAACATGCTACTACAGTGTTACATTTTCGGAAAAAAATAACACTTACAAAATAAGAATTTTCAAGATATAATTTAAATTATAAATATATAGTATTATTTAACATTTAATTAGCAGAATTATATCAAACTATAGCAGATAATACAATAGAGTAATAATAGCATTTACTAATCTTGATACATTGACATCCTAAGTCATTACTTCTGTATCTTCTAGTTTTCGTACAGATGTTAAAAATTAGGTAAGAAGAAAGTGAAGTTTTAAGGTGGAAAATTTTAATTATTAAGAGAAACAGTAGCGCTATAATTAGGGTAGTTAACAAATTATATAATACACTAAAATTTCTTTAAGTTTCATATAGACCTGATTAAGTTGTTTATAAAATAGGTCATATAACAAATTGTATGACACTTATCAAATATGGTGAACTCTAACTTTAATATAATAATAATTCATAAAAATTGACGGTTTGGTAAAGTAACACCCAATGATTACATAGAATTTAGAAAATTCTTTTTTTTTAACTAACAATAGAATCGAAAATGAATATTTATTATGTTCAAAATTTTATTATGTTACAATATTTCAGATTGTAAATGGAATTAAAATCATACTTTTTAATGCTTTTCGAAATTAAGAATTTCAATTTTTCCACTTGACCCATACACTTTATTTTACTGTATTAAACATTAATTTGAAGAAATAAAAAAAAATTAAATTAAATTATTTAAAAAGCAGTATATTTTTATTCTTGCAATTATGAAAATAAAATCGAACGATAGTAGTTCTTTTGTGGACGACGCGGCGTTATTATTAGAAGTGCATTCAATTTATGTAATTAAATTTTAATGCCAATTTTAAAAGTTCTGGCTCAATTTCTAAGGATTGAACATTTCAAGATAATATTCAATAGTACCACCATACAACAAACATACACAAATGCCAAAAACTCAATTATTTTCGTATCAGTTTAAATAAAAAAATTTTTTTTCTAAATCGATCTACTATACAAACGGCATATTCAGTAAAAATTTCATTTTGTCACAATTTTGTTTTAAAATTTGAACATGCACTATTTGAACCTATAACATTTAGACATTAACACCTATAACATTGATTAAAACTAGAGGTTAAATTTTGTATTAAAATTTATAACAAAAATTAATCTTTTATTATAACTATCCAATAATGGTTAGAAGTGTATAACATAGTTAACTCGTTTTTTGTCTTTCTTAAAAAATTAACATAAGTACGTTATGTAACAATTGAAGATTTTAGTCAATAACTTATGAACGCGTTGTATAATTTTCATTCTCTTTGCCGCCTATAACTCACATAAAAACTGAATGACTTTCCAACTGCAAAAAACTGCATAAACTTGGCTACTAGTAATGTTAAATTAAAGGGGAAGTGGGATTCCAACAACCGGTATTTGTTTTGTATTTTCTTTCAATGGAATTTAAAAACAATTATTTTAAAAATAAATAGAAAATTAATTTCTGACGCAATATTATTTGATATACCAGAACAAAACAAAATATGAACACAAACTGAACGTCCTCTTAATGCAATCAGTTTGTATGATCGGTTACCTTTGCACAAATAAACACCCCAGTATTTTACGAAGAATTGACAATAATTTAGTTATATTCGAAAATTGTCATGTACTGTTCATTGTGCGTCCTGTTAATTACTTTAAATTTTGTAGTACTCGTAATTTCCAAAATCGATAACTAGGAATTCGTTATAGTACAATAACTATACTTTTATAATACCTATTATTTATTTTTATTTAAGCTAGTTTTTATGTAAATAGCTTATATGTTATACAATAAAATATAAATAGCATAATTATATAACATTAGCATGGAAAGAAATACACATAATTAATATCTAAATTATTAGACCACGGCATTATAAGTAAAATTTAGCTCAAACCAAGAAAAAAATATTGTAGGTTTGACAATTGATTTAAATAATCCTCTCGGATTACTAGGCGCAAGTTACATGCATATTAATCATACTTTGCTGAAACGCAGTCAAAAATATTGTGACGTAAAAATTAGTTTTCGTTTTTGAATTGATTTTTTTTTATTTTTATTTTTACGATTAGGCGAAAAAATCCTATTCCGATCAATTTTTGAACAAACTGAACAAATTTTATTATTCAACAAGCGTTAGATGTATTTGAGCTAAATTTTAATTTACAGTATTTTTGGCTGGGTTTTAACAAAATTTTGTTAATATGCATGTAACACGCCATTATTAATATCAAAAAGCAATAATGCCGACCGCCGAGGTCTTGAGAGTTTCAGTATGGTGTTGGACAATGCTCGAGAAGCATTTAAGCTAGTTTCAATACTTACAATGCACAAATCATAATTGTAAAATTTAAAATTGATATGAGTAGTGTATAAAAACTAACAAAATCAATAAGGTTAGTACTGAATGAAAAATCACCTATTTATCTGATTCGAGACTCGATAACTGTTAATTACAATGGGCAGAAGATGCTAACTATCTTAGCATGCACTTTGACAGATAGTTTACTTGAACTTACAAAAAGCACTAAAGCTAAAACTTATGGCTGATTTGCTAATTGTTAAAAAACCTTAAATGTTCGTAGAAAGCAAACTATACCTACCACTATTTATACAAAGCTGATTTCTTAAACCAATCTATGCGTAAAATTCCAAGCTTAATCTAATAATCCAGATATTTAAAAATAAAGTGATCTGTAAAGTTTTTAACGTATTGAAATTTATACATTGTGATACATCACCACATATGTAGTACTATTTACAATAAATTAAAGACAACTCCAAGAAAAGTTATCATTGTTGTTCAAAATAATAGTCATTATCTTGTTAGAAATTACTTGCATCCTACCTGAGTTAAAAAATTTATAGTTGTGTCTATATTAGTTTTTCTCAAAATATTACGAAAGTCTCGAGATAGGCTCTAGCAAATATTATTTGTTCTTAAAATACGATATACCTCAAAAGTTCGCCATTTTGTATCTTAAGTAAATAATTAAAAGTTTAAAACTACGATAATTCATATTAATAAATGAAGTTAATACATTCATTTGGAATCTAAGATCATATGTCATTTTTAATTAAAACTTTTGTAAGACTTTCCTAGTAAGTTTTAAAATAAAATTCTTTTGTTATGGATTATTTCTGTATAAGATAAAATTTTATATTGCACAGATGGCTCATCTTAAGCATATATGCTTATGCTAATTTTGGTTGCCTTTGTTTACAAATATTTAATGTTCACATAGTAAAATTTTAGCTTTTTAATTAGCTCATTAATCTGTCGTGTTCACACAAGATAGGATTCGGGCAGGTAGGTAACTGCTGGGTAACTAAAAGGTTTTTTAAGTTTACAATAAACAAATCACTTTATAGCCAACTACCACGAAATAAAATTCTGTAAATATTTTAAACGGGATTTTTTTGGTGTTTTGGGATAACACGCACAGGTTCTTTAACTCTCTTGATAATTTATAAGAATAGCAGTAAACACCTACATTTTTTATATTTATATGATCTTATAAGTGGGGGAAACTGCAGACTGTAACTTTAGGATTAATAAATACTTCTTCTAGTTTCCCTGTACACGTACACACATGGCTTAATTTGTTTCCCACAAATGACATAAAGACAAAATTTATACTATAGTATTACCCAGCCCAAGTTATTCAGCAAGGGGCTGCTAACTAAACTGTAGTTACTTGTAAGCAGACAGACGTATTTAAACTACAGCCAACGCTATGTAAATTGAAATGCAAATATGTCTTCAACTTGCAAAACGACCAAATGCTTTGTGTACGTGAGTTATAATGTGTATACCATTTTAATTTGTATTTATAATTGGTTAGAATTAAAAATAAATCATAATAATAAAGTAATACCCTATGATTATAATATATGGTACTTATTTAATGTGATTTTAATGATAAGTAAATAGCAAAATATCGACTAAATCTCAAATATTATCTTTTTGTTTTCAGAAAGTAGTATTCTATTAAAGTCTTGCAAAAAATTAAATGTTAAACTGGAAGAAACTTTCAAAAATCAAAAATATTTTTGCCTTTTTACTTTTTTTTATTTTATTTTATGATAGTTTCGATATAAAATAAAATTATCTATCTGATTTGTGGTAATTTTTATAAATGTGGTATAGTTTTAACCTTTATCAATACTTAATATGTAGAAAGTGACGAAAATATAATTTTTATTCACATTCTGAAAAACATTTGCAATGCTGAGGGACTTCCAGGGTAAATGGCTGACAGTTGAAATTTGGGAGTGTCAGACCACCCGGATCACATCAAATATTCATCGACTGCTCCACCCAACGGCATCGGGAATTTGCCAAAACAAGATTATGCCATCTAAGCTAAAGCCTTTGTTTATGTAAAAAGCTTAAGTGCATACTTATGCACACTTCGTGGTAGGATATTGAAAGTTAGGCTTAATTTTTTTGTAGAAAAAATATTGAAAGTAATTAAAATATTTTAACCTTTTAAAATCTTTTACACACAGAGTGTTAGTGAATTTTACTTCACTAAATCGATGTAACCCTGCCGCATTAATGTAGTTAATAATGTATAACAGAAGCGCTAAATGAAATCGTTACTTTGTCCCAGGGGTTCTTCTACAACCTAACACTACAGACCTTTTCGAGGCTTTCATAAATTTGATTAAACTGAAATAACCCAATTTCCTCTTTCTAACTTAAAATTTTAGTATCATAATGTCATAAAATTTTCATACGACTGACCAAACTAGTGTTACTAACTTTTGATATCACACAAATAACACCGCATCCGGAATAATGTAGAAAAACAATTATAATCCTGCAGTGAATTATAGGTTTAAAAAAATTACAATGAAGTTTGTAAATCGATATTCGTTTATTATATCCCTCTGTAAAATTACTGTTGAGTTACTATAAATAAAATTTACAATTTTAAATCTAGAAATCATAAATTTGCTTAAAAATATTATTCCTAAAAAATATAATGTATTATTACATCTGTACGTATGTAGTATGGATATACATATATCTAACCGCAAAATTTGAAAGTTATCGTTTCCAATAGACAACTTTAATTTCCCATCGAAGAAATGTGGGTTTACATATTTTGTCCCTTGGTAATAAATACAACGAACCTGAAATCATGGAACCTAATCTAACTGAACGCGGCTCTCCGACTTGCAATCCTAAGATTCCGCAAACTAGAATGCAAGCCAGTTAACGAACCTCCTAAATATTTTACTACCATTATTTTATTGAGTCAATTCGGAATGCATATTATTTAAAAAAATAAAATAAAGTTAAATAAACAACTATCAGCCGAATAAAACCTAAAAGTTAAAATTCTTCCAAATATGATAGAAATAACATATCGCTTACAGTCGAGGATAAACGTAGGAATTATTCAGGAAGCCGTCGAAAGTCCTACTCGTATAATGATAAACTAAAAAAACATATTTTATCATAGATTTTGTATCATGAAACATCGCCATAGAATATTACTGGTCCTGGATATGCTAGACTATCAAAAATTAAATTAACGTTTTACGATTATTTCACACAGAAAGTAAATTTAAAATATAAATAAAAAATAAACATCCTTTTTATTTACATAATTTAGTATTTGATATTTCAACTTGAAACGTAAACTTTTGGCACCATAATATTCCAAAAACGATTAAAAATGTAAGTAATAAAATACACCATTTTTATTTCATACTTCTTGTTGATCTTAGAACTATCGAGAATAGTTTAAATATGTTAGTATGTCGCGGTTTGAGTAATGAGTGACCGTTTTGAGAACATTTTCTGATTAATTATTTCATTATAAACTTTAATATGTTAGTAAACTTTTGTTTCTCATTTCAACCAATAGAAAATGCGATACACTGCGTCTGGTACAATTACGAATTCAACCAATCCAGAATAAACACAATAATTATTGTTCTTGGCATAATTGCATCGTTCTTAATGCTCATTGAACAAAAATTGCTATGAATGGAATTGTCAGTTTATTATATAGGTATTAATTTTAGAGTTAACAATCAAAACCTAATTTTAAAATTTGTTTGCGATGTAATAAAATTAATTTATGGTCATGGTAAATTTGTCTATAAATGAAAGAATTAATCTATAATATATGTGATATTCTTTTCCAACTAAGGATTTGAAGTAAATCCGTTATCTTCTTTGCATAAATTTACTTCTAGGAGCTAGGATACGTTTTAAATAAAGTTCGACACCCAAATTTTTATCTTTTTGCAACTTGAGTTTTATTTTGAACGTATTACCTTAAATTATATTATAGTTCATCATTCCCGCAACACGAACGTCAAACTTTTATGAATATTATACAATACTTAATATTTAATTTGCTCCTTTTCTTTCTAAATTCAATGACTTTGTAATTTTACAATATTACAATTTCAAGAAAATTAATGTAGCGGTGCTTTATTTAAAAATTTAATTTTTGTCTTGTATTTAAAATTGATAGGTTACATTCTTTTAATTTATGCTTTGCTACGCTTATTTTTTAACAACAACGGTGATTTATGTTAGAGAACGGGGTTCTTTGCAAATAAATCATTAATTTAACAAAAGGCTGTTTTTCTTAAAGTAGGCAGTGTAGTCCTATTTCGCCTTGTTAAACTAAAAGTCAACAACCCTGATTTATATCTAGAAAATTAAAATTTATTTTTTAAATAACTGTTTTCAAGGTAGATAGCAAGGTAAATAAGATATCAATAACCTATTAGAAAAATATATTATGCGTTATATAAATATAAAAAGAATTATGTACATATTTTGTAAATGTGACTATATTAAAATCTGTACAAAAAATATCACCACGCATTTTCTTCAAAGAAAATAATATTATTTATTTAGAGAAGCTCAATGCTAACAAAGTACTTATTTGTATTGCATATACGAAGGGTAGTTTTTATACTAATCTAAATGGTAGTTTTAAAGTTTGATGAAATTTTTATTAAGCTTTATAATATGGTAATTTATAGAATAACTCCAACATTATTCATTTTGTTAACTGTCATTAACGCACTGTAATAATAGTATTTTACACTACGTGCTTTACAAAGGCAGATTACTGAATAAGTAGATAAAATTCAGCAGAATCTGTCAAGCAAGTGCGCGGTTGTCTTTAGAGCAAAAAAAAATTATTGAAGAAAAATCGTTGAGCATAATATCGATTACACAACGATTTTTGAAACTATTTTGACACTGATTAGGTTTTAACACGATATTTTATTCCCAAAACAGACAACTTTCACATAAAATTACATAAAATTTTTTTATAAACAAGGGAGAACCAACTTGAAATTAGAGATTATGTTTTAAAATCATTATATTATGTAAGTCCTAGTAAATGTAAAGTAAACCTCAACAATCGACAAAGGTATTTAACTGTTGCAAAGCAAATGCACAAGTCAATACTTCCAACAGTTTGGTGTTACTAATTTCCGAATCTAAAACATGTAAACAGCAGCTCGCAACACTAATTAAAATCCTCAGAGTCAAACACTTTGTGTTAATAAAAGTTTTTTAAGTATGTCAAAGGATAAATCTTTATATCAACAAATACCCAAAGATTTAAACTACAACTTTAAGTTAATAATAAAATATTGAAAACTAAATTATTTTAGAAAATATAAGCTAAACTACAACCACTACTGAATTAGATAGAAAAACATTAAATATATTTATTTGTGATCACCTTTTGGAATTGGTGTAATTAATTATTCTGCATACATACTGTCGTGTCACAAGATAATTTTTACTGACCCTATTGTTAATTGGAAATATTTTGATAATTTTTGAATCTTAATTTGAATTGTGGCGGTTAAAGTTTTGAAAAAGGAGGCTGGCGAAAGTTTGAGAAAAGGTTTTTTTTTGCCAAAAATGGCCGCCGGGGCGGTTCGAAGATTTTGAGTATTTTGTAATTGGAAGTGTTATTTTTTGAGATTGTAAAATAATTTTTGAATATTATAATTTGAATATCGTCTGAGAGTATTTTGGTCGGAAGTGACCAAGGAAATCGTAAAATTTTGTAACTTCGATTTTATGATTATTAAAAGTTTATTGTTAATAAAGTTATTGGAAGAACGATTATTTTAATTTTGGAGTTAATTATAATATCTATTGGAAGATTTGAAAATTTAAAAATTTAGTATTTAAATAAAGCAAACGTATGGCGTTGCTGATATCACATCTGGATTGATAAATCGAAATCATAAGTTCGATTCAAGAGACAAATACAAAAATTTTTAACATTTAAAATAATTCCAATTGTAATTTTGGTAATTATTAGTTTTTTTTTATAAATATCGAATCCTTAACCCTGAATAAGCCCGATTGCTCCCGCACACCGGAGTTGCAGTTACCCCGAGCAAGAAAAATTACAAAAATCCACTTTTATACATTTAAATAAGTTGGTAGGTAATACTAGCAATGATCTTCAAATAATTAGTATTTTGACACCACTAGAAAGTCTAGCACCTACGACAAACAAAATGTGACATCAGTAAGTAAATAACAAAGAGAAAGTTAGATCTAGTGTCTACCTTGCCAAAGCATTAATTAAAAAAGAATGTATGGTTTATAAGTAAGTTGGTAGCGATCACACCATATAAAATATTATCAGTGATCTTCAGTACTGCAAAATATGAAGTATGTGAAATATGAAGTTCATATGAAATATGAAGTGCGCATGTCTGCAACTTCAAAATTTTCAGACTTCCACGGTAGGCCTCAGTAAAACAATTAATTAATTAAATTAAATAGAAAATAACCCACAAATTAATTAGATTAAAATTACAAGTACCCACCACTATACGCTAAAATAAACCCCTTATTATTTTAATAGGATTAATTAACACATGATTTAATGAATGATCCTTAAATCGCTAATGAATAATAACGATCAATTAAATTTATCTGCAATTAATAATTAATTTACAAAGATAATCAATGGATAAGTGGTTAAGGTAATGTAACTGAATATTAATGATATCAAAATTTTTTAGAAAAAACAAAAAATGCACAACACAGTATATAATATTATAGCAAACATCTAGTTCATCGCCTGATGATGCCATAATAAGGTAAAACCGTTTGCGATAATATATACACTGGGTATTTATATTGTGTTAACTTAAAACATTTTAGTTCTAAAAAGTGTTTGTGCATTTTTTTGGTTTCCTAAAAAAATTTGATATAAGCTGTATTCTTTTTACCTATTTTAAGTGAGATTGTACTGAGATACTCAGTTACTCAGTTGAAAAGTTGTTTTTTTACCGTTTTGACATAAGTACTGTGCCGTGCCAAACTGAGTTTTACGTGACAAAATTATCCCCTTCCATACCCAAACTGATCTTGCTGTTTTGAAGTGTTACAACTGAGACAAATTGGGAAATGGCTCGGATTGGTTGATTTGAATTAAACTTGTCACTTATTGCAATTATTTTAATATCTACTGCACCTTAAATTTTTAATTTGTCTTGTTGAAGTTTATGTTGACATTATACAATAATACAAAAAACAATTTGGTTAGCATTACCAAACTTCAAAATAATTAAATTCAAAAATCACTTAGTAGTACATTTTTGTTGTTCTTTTTACCTTATCTTTTTCTCACTTTGACTCAGTTAATCTCAGTTCGTCTCAGCTCACTTCATCTCAGTTGTACAACTGAGATGGAAATAAAATAGGTAAAAAGAATACAGCTATAATTTACAAGTATCTGTAACTACGCATAGAAAACTATATCAATAGTATAATAAATAACCATAACTTTCTGTCTGTCATTCGTCATTCTTTTCGTAACGCACCTCCGATTGCCTTATTTTAAATTAGCAGGGAATTTATAGGAAAGTACTATCTGTCAGCACCGCAACCCGAGCTATCTTCTTCTTCTTCATGTGCCATGTCCGGTTCTCCGGACGTTGACGACCTCTCTCTTATGTCTGTGTTGTGCGTTTGAAGTATTATCACACACATAGGGGACCTACTGCTTAACGCGGGCTCCGAACCGCGGGAAGTGTATACACTTCATCTCCAGAGAGGATGTACCTGGCAAATTACACCTCGGTGGTTTGCCATTGCCTTCCGAGGGGAGACGGTCAGAATAAAGTTTTACTGAGCCCGGAGTCGAACCAGGCATTCAGCATTAGCAGCAACGCACTTAACCGCTCTAGCTGATGACCGTCTCCGCTATCTAGTTAGAGCTAGAGCTATCTAGTTGCCCACTAATCAAGTTTCATACTATTTAAACAAAAGTATTTTGATGGTTTTTGGTGAGGGTATTTTGCATAAAACCACTTTAGAGCCGGTTTTTTTCCTTCTAGTTAAGCTATTAACTTCTGGTTGCGTAGTTAATCATTTTCTCATTTTTTTTTTGGTTGTAATAAATTGTGACTTTTTAACATTTCAGTGACAATTAAATTTGACGTTACTTTAGAAAGTCAGAGATTTACTAGCTAACTAGATCTTAGAGTAGAGCACTAGATGGGGTACAATTTATGCCCAAAAATATTTTCTATAAACATGAAATATGCCATAAATCTATAAAATAAAAACATGCCATGAATTGTGCTAATCTTATGGAAACAGCCAAACGAATACACTATTTCATTTTTGACGTTTTTCTCCGTATTTTTAAATGGTCCGTAAATGTTAATATTTATATAATAATATAATATAATTGTGGTACTCGTATTAAAAGTTTATCTCCATTTCTAAAATGTGGATATATAGTCTGTTTCTTTTAAGAAAAATATTGGAATTTGTACTAAAGCAACAACCTTGAAACGTAAACCAATGAAATTGCTTTGAAGGTAGACGCTATTACAATAACAAAATTTTTGCAATTGAAGTGCTATGCGTGTTGCTTAAACTGAACCGGGTAAAGTCATAAATAAGATAGATTTAAACAAAGTTAAATGTAATATCGAATAGACGTAGTTATTTGGTTATAACATTTCGCTTTTTTGCGGTGAATGTTTAATATATTATTACAAGATTAAGTACTATTTAAATTATCTAAAGTTTCCCGATGTAAATTAGACTTTGCAAACAATGCGCCACCTATATTATTCATATGTTAGATCGACTATAGTTTTTATCAAGGTTTAACCAGATATTCAAATTAATTTTGTACTGTTTTATTCATTCAAACAGAAGATTTAGAACTAAAAAATGAAGCTAATTTGCATGTTTGATTAAATAGATGATGTAATTAACTCTATTGATGTGGAACATAGCTACAAAATATTTAGTTACAAATTAAATATAATAGATATAAATTGAAAGAGTACGAACTTAAAAACAAAGAATAAATTATTAAAAAATAAGCCAATAGAATAGTTTTGTGTAAGAGCTTTGTACTGTGCTTAAGTGTAATACTGAAGTGTTTTCATACATTTACAAGTGACTTATATTTACTTAAATCTATTTAAGTGATTGTTGAAGATGTAAATAATTGCTTCAAGACCACTTCCTCAATTTATATTAATATAAGTTTTATGCCAAATTAGAAACTTAATTTACAAACTCAATTGATTTTTATTATTTATTATTTGCATGGAGTAAGTATGTAAGTAAACAACAAAAGATTTACAGCATCCACTCCTGCCAACTTGGATTTCAAGCTATACCTTATGAAATTGAAATATATATTAAATAAATAAATTTTTAAATAAAAAGTGAAAAGTGAAGCATAAAATTAGGAAAAAAAAACTACAAGAAAATCTTGTGTACTAAAAAAGTTGCTTGAGGATTGAAATATTTTTAGGTTTACATAATTTTACGCTTGATAGATTTTGAACGTGCTATAGGGAATACTTAACGGGATTGTAGCATTTTCATTCGGAAATAGGTATATTAGCAAATGTACGATTGCAAAGTGGAAAAAATTAAGTTGCCTCTAACTAAATAAATAATTTTTACGATATATTTGTTTTTTCAAGTAGCTGCTGATATAACAAATCATTAAAAATATTGAAATTTTTATGATACAGTTAGTTCAAAATCTTTTAGCAAATTTAAAAGTTCTTCAGCTAACATTTCATTTGCATACTCTACAAATTAATTAACAAACAAGCAGGTACAAAATGTGAAAATTGTGTTAAGCATTACAACCCTTGTTAATATGTAGTTTATAGGTTCCATAGTGGATGTGTAAATTTCTACATAATTGAATAGCGAAGCTGCCAAAACGTTAAGCTAAAGAAAATGACACTAATTTTCATTTGCCCATTACCATTACCATGTTCAGGTTTCATTTTTGTTAACAACATCAACGCATGATGTGGTTTACCCTTGTCAGTTTTTAGTAAGAATGTAGGAACCTCCAACACTTTAATAGGAATTTATGGATGCTCAATAAAATTATTAAGTTGACATGTTCAAAATTCAAGTTTTATACGACAAAGGTGGTGAAACTGTTGGATTTTGGTAAAAATACAAAAGTTCAAAGGTTGCAGTGCATTCAAGCGCAAAGATTAATGACTTTTGACTTGTTTGGTCGGTAGGTCTAGAAAATTTCTATGCTAAATCTGATTATACTGAATGCTTCGGTTTCAACACATAAAGTAACAGGGATTGAAATAGTATTGAAAATAATCCAAAAACTAATATTGAATAATGTATTTAATTACTTTCAAGATTTTAGTCGGTTTAGTAAGAATTTTCAAACTAAACAACATAAATAACTTAAACAAGCAGGATATATAGTTCAACATTAGTTAAAGTTATATGGCAAAAACTTGGATGGCCTCGAGAAACAGAGCTAGTGTTCGGTAATGATACTACATGGCAAGAATATTAATTTTGAACTTAAGGAACTAAAATACTGCAAAGTCGTTTTGAGAATACGACATGTGAAAATTGCAATAATGCATTATTTTTAACATATGCATTTCTATATAACTTTAAAACATAGTAGGTACATTTATGAATAAATTTCGCAAATACTATTTTATGGAAGTTACTTTACTTTAAACATAAGCAGTTTGTACTACTTTAAGAGGATTTTTTAACAGACAATTGTACGTTTTAAGGCAGTATTGTAGTCTAGAAGCCTGAATTTCGGACATTTTTTGACGGTCGATAAAAGAAAAGCAATTAATATTTTAACTATACATTTTTTTGCCATTGATTTATATATATTTTAGGAATTCACAAAAAAAATTTTACAAGGAAATAAATAAATTTCACAAAGTTATACGTTATTGAAGTAGAGACGAAAAAAACAGAGCGTGGTCTGGTTGACACGATTCCAACCCTTCTGGTCATCTGAAAAAAACAAAAAAAAAAGATTCTTTATCAGTACAAATGTCATTATAGTAGGAACCAGGAAAAATGAAAAAAAAGATTTTTCTCGCGAAACAGCGGCTACTTAGATAAAAAAGTTGATTTTTTTAGTTATTTTTTAACTTTCCGAATTTTTAAAAAATAGTAAAAATTGAAAATTATGATTTTTTATTGGTTCCAATCATAGGGAGATATATAAAGAAAATTCATACAAAATTTCAAGAAAATCGGTCAATTAGAACTTGAGATTTTATGCCAACCGTTTCGAAAAACGTAGTTTCGAAAAAAACAAGATTAAAAATTTAAGTTAAGTTTCAGGCAGTCTTACTGATAGAACAATACATATTACTTACATTTTTTCAATCAACGATTCCGGCTCCATATATCAGGCCATTTTCTACCTCAAATTAAATATTTAAATAAGTAAATTTTAAAAAACACAGAAAAACAATAAAGAGTATTTTTTAATACTTTTCTTAGATTCGTTCCATCTAAACCGGTCGAGTTGCCACGACACTAAAATGACAATAATTTTTAATATAATTCGAATTTCAAAAAATCCTTTTAAGAAGATATTCTTGAATATCTAAACTATCGAAATATGAAAACAAAAATTTTCGATTTTTTCAACTTTCTAGACTAGAATACTGCCTTAAGAAAGGAATTACCTGTAAATCAGGAAATAAAAAAATATACATTATTAACTTTTAATTTTTAAAATAATTTGGATGCTAATGATTTCTTTGCTTTCATTTCAAATATACCATTCTAAAGCTCTTAGTTTTAATATCATTTTATAATTTATTTCAACCTTGCTTACCGCTTATTGCTGAAAAAAAAGATCAAAATTTCAAAGTAATTTGGAACATCCACTTCGTTCTCGACAGTAATTTTTCTTTTATCATCATCGATACACAATAGGTACAGCCATAAATAAGTACTAAGGTAGAGTTGAAAAAATAAAATATACTACAATTGATTTGAACATAAAAAAGTTTATTATTATTACAAGCGTCAAATGCATCCGTCAAACGTGCCTTGCGGCGCGGCGTGTAAAACGCCTTAATGTCGCCGTGGGCTCACTATTGCTTTTATGTATTTGCTTCTATTGCGTAATTGTACAAAACATTATTTTATAGGCGGAAAAATGCCAAAAGCAGAAAGAAATAAGAAAGAAATCGGTTGAAAATCGGTTCGGTGGATGTAAGGACGATAGTGGTAAAAAAGAAAATTGGTAAAATAATAAAAAAGTTAAAAAAGTTGAGAAAATATAAAGTTAATGTAATTGCAGGGTATGAAATTAAATCGAAAGAAAAAAGGGGAATAGAAACGACTATGTGTTTTATACTTGAGCGCAGAAAAACAAGGAAACAATGAGAATAGGATATTATGTGCAGAGTTAACCAGCCTACATGTAACAAGAAAGAAAGGTAGTGCTTTAAGACAAATAACTAAAATAACTAGTAGAGAAAGAATAAGAGCGAGATGGTTAAACGAGGTAATAAAGGATCTTAAACAATCCAAATTACAAATTGAAAAGGGAAATGTGAAAATAGAAAGATGGGAAGATTTGGAGTAGTATTGTAACCGAAGCAAAATATTTCCAATTTCAATTGAATTAAATGGTATTCCAATAAACTACATTCCTAATTAATTATAGAAAAAAACTATTACAAGGCAACTCTTTGTAATTTCAAAAAGGTTTGTGGGAAATTGAACACTTGTTTTAAAAATTTTTGATTTTATTTAAATGCAAAAATTACATCATTAATGAATTAGTAAATTTGAAATATATTATTTGTAACTGATTGAATTTACATTATTAATTTTACATTACAACGCCCATTACAATGTGCAGACATTTGTGTAAATATTATACAATAATAATAGTGATCAGTGATCACGTTTCATTTGTAATATAAAACAATATTTTGAAAGACCCCGCAACATATTAATAACTTTTTAATAAAATCTTAAATCTTATAAAATCTTATCTAAGGTTACGCTTGAATGCTAGATTGTATACTGAAATAAACATTATTAAAATGATTTATTATAGTTTTTCTGAACTTAATAAATTATTAAGAAAAAGATATTCTCTTTTGTATGTAAATACCTTTAAATAATAAAACAAATAATGGCATGTTAAAATGAAGTATCCACTTACCAATATATCAATTTATTAATTATTGATAAAGATTTCAAGTACGCCACGCAAAGGTCAAAAGAATTTTTTTAGTGATTATTCAAAATCTCAAATTTAAGACAGACCACCTACAAAGTCAAATTAATAGTAGCCAAACTAATATACCTATCGTTAACTATTATACACTTATTTATGTGCATGAAATCAAATTCTTAAATAATTTTATTATATTTAATTATAGGTGAGTATTTAATTTGTCTCCAAAATACCCATTAATAATAAAATACAAATTGAAATGAACCATGTCGCTTTATAATCGATTGTAATTTAAAGTATGCATTATTATGTGACATTTTAAAAATAAAATTTAATTGCTGATATAAAATAGTTTTACAAGCATCGTGAAAGTTTTCACAGTTGTATGAAGAATTATTTAATATCAATTTTCTATAAAAATAATCATTAATCCTACAAATTTCAAGCGGTGTAGCATTCAATCATTAAGAAATACCTACTTACGTTAAACTCGAGCGAGGTAACAAAAAATAGTATTTAGTAAATATAAAAAATATATCACACAATCTAATGATCGTGGGAGAAAGTGAAGACCAACAAGGGCTAAAACATTTTTACCACCTTACAACGAAGGCACGCGATGTTATCTTAATTGAACCCCAGGCAAATCGTTTCAACCCACTCACATTACCTGTTAGATGAGTTCTCATTTGTTAAACGATTTGAACTACGAACATAATTGACTAACTGGACCAACTCATTGAATTTCAGTAAACACTTCAAACAACTTTTCTTAACGCATGGCGAGCAGCTATCATTAATAAGTTTTAACTACTTGTATTAACAGGCACCCTTAAAAACTTTTTAGGTTACTATTATGCATTTTAGAATAAATTGGATTACCAAAATATAAAATAAATAAGGGTAGTTTAAATGCGTTAATTTGAAAGGAGTTTCGAGGAAATAAGTTTTAAAAAATTTTAAGTACCAGAATTGCATTCTCGTTTAACAGGGTAGGTTTTTGATTAAAGTACGTTTTCAAATATTGTGCATGAAGCAAGAAAATGCACAGCGCAGTATAAAGGAAGGCAAAAAGTCTTACTACAAAGTCTTCAATTTCCCCTATGCTATAAGTGAGCCCTCATATCAGCTTTCTAAGATGATGTTGTATGATCGGAATGTAAATGGAAATTTAAAAAAGCGTGTCGCATATATTACTCCAGCAAAAAAGATTGACAACGTTGTTAAGATTTAAGTGGAAAACGTAAATAATTTGTTTGGATAAGAAAGATGCAGTTTAATAAATTATATGAAATGATAAAGTAATAATTATATATCCACTCGTAATTACATTTGGATATACGCAAGTTACAACATTCATCTAAATCCCATTTCATATTCATTATTATTCATTGGGTTTATATCGGTAACGAAATCATTAAAATAATATTTGAATAAGTACTATATTATTAAGGGCAAAATATCATAAATTTTGTTATAATTCAAAAAAATATCGTAAGAAATTTCATTTCTACATAACAAGTTACGCGTTACTACTTCTTGATCATATTAAAAATATTAAATTTTTTAATTAAGTTGATAAAATTTGTATGCAGGTCTTCTAATTTGATGATAATAATTAAACCAACACTTGAGCATTGAAGAATTATGTTTATTGAGTAGATTCAAACAAAACTTCATATTATATTTTGGCTTTAACAATTTTCAGATTAAAAAGGGAAAGAAAAATATTACGACATCACAATATTCCAATATTAAAAAAAAAGAATCCTTTACTATTGCAGCATAATGATATCTGACATGACAAAAATTTATCAATTATTATTATTTCAAAAATTTTAACATTTTGTTGGTCTTTTAAATCTCTTTGATTCCTCTTTGACACATTTTATTTTTAGCTTTTGTTTTTCAATATAGTATATTTTTATTATAACTTTATTTTTATCTTCTATGAGTAACACCACATTATATTTTCATCATAATACTTTATTTTTATAAAATTATTAAAGTAATTTATTATAATTTGATTTCGAACTAAAATTTCTCATAGAAAGTAACTCACAGTGTTGTACTCACAGTACAACAAAAACAAAGCCGCCAACTAAACATTTGCTGCGGAAAAATAAAATTCAATACTTTATCATAAAAAATATATAATTTTTTAGATAAAAGTACAGCGTAAGTGTGGTTTTCATCTTGGAACCCGACAATATATAAAGAGCCATGCTTATTCTTTCGTACGATAGCTTTAATTAGTTCATTTTAAGTTGCCAACCTACAAAAATTATAAAGTGACATCAAATCAGTAAGGCTTTCATATTTCCAAAAACTATTTTATGAATTAAAAAATATTGCCCTTCCCAAGCTAGTTGCCTCAGAGACTGTTTATCTTCACATCAAATAATAGTTTATTAAGTTACCAATCAGCGACTAATTGCTAATTTTTTGTTTATTTACTCATATAAATTCATTTCTTTATAAAAAATTATCCACAAAATAATGATACTTAATATTTTAAAATATACGTTTTCACAGGCCAATTAATCATGCCAACAAATCCTGGCGTATTATGATCCTGAAGTGACAGTTTCTTTGGTAAGTTTGAGTAAAACTTCCTTATATTGCGCACAGTTTTAAAATAGCTACTTATATAACACGTTGCGAAATGATTTTATTTTAGCCAATCCTTTTAGTCGAACCTTACAAATTTTACATTTAGTTTTCTACAAGATTGTTTCTACTATGTACATAAAAGTTATTAATATACGTGCATATTTCAAAAATTGCATTAATAGAAAACTGAATAACTGCTATTGTAAATCAGGCAGCCGTCAGGTTACTTCTGAATAACTGTCAGCTACGTTAATTAGCTACCCGATTTGTTCAGTTTTGCCATAATTATCTATAAAAATGTACACTCCTTCTCTTACATATACTTTAAATTCGTTTTCCGTATGCATGTAAACGTTTACTTTTAAACACTAGTATGTAAAATAGGATTTATGTTCTATTCGGAAAAGCAATATTTAGAAATTAATAACCAGATCAAGCTACAAAATTACTAATTTTGCTCAAAAAAAGTTTCAAATTTAGAATAATAATTAGGTCAGAACATCAAAGAATAAAAACACAAACGTTAAAATAACTCCACAAAACAGTAAATTATAAATAACATAAAACAAGATTTCTTAATTTATTAGCCAAAGCTTTAAACTTTACCTAATTAAAAGCAATATAAATTTTTACAATTCTTTTAAATTTTTAAAACGTTAGAAGTACGTAAGTAAAAAGCTAAACACAAATCTTTACTAGACTTTCTGCTTCTTTCTCTTTCCTTTTTGCCAGAAAAGTTTGAAAATCTTAAGAAGAATGTTACAATATATAAACTTTAGAAAATTTTAACACTTTTACTACAGTAAGAAAACTTAATTTAAAATTGTTTACAAACAAATTTCAGGGTCGACAGTCATTAGCTACACCTTAAAATTTACCTTTGGTAACATTTCAACAACTAATTTTATTTCGGTTCGCAGCTTTAATATTGTGTGCACAAAATCTGCGATAGGAATAATTATAGTAAAACTTTAGTAAATCGATTCATATCCTGCACATTCTGCAACAAAAACTAGGTTTAGGGTTTACTAAATCTCAATATGCAATCAATTTTGCAATTTTTTTGTAAATAACAAAAATAATAATAGATTAATTTCCAATAACTTTTAATGAAAAATATATCACTAAATTAATGCATCTAAAAATATCTGTCTCGATGCAGAATTTGTTAAAATTCTTTAATTAAAATTTAAATAAGGTTTTAAAAATTAAATTGATGTCCTGTCAACAACAAACAAAAAAGTTTTAGTTATGATGCTAATTTTTCAATTTTTATAAAAACATCACTTTTTTATTTATGTTTCTATCATCGCCTTCTTACAAACTAAAAAATGATCCACTTTCCTTTAATACATGTGAACACGATGCTTTTGTCATTTGATTGTTATCAACTAATATTTCAGACCCCACTTTAGAAAATCATAATTTTACTTTTAACAGTATTAATATACTAAAGGTGACATATTGCTAGTTGTATTACCTGCAAAAGTATACTAAAGTATATATTTTAAAAATATTTTGAATAATTATAACACCCACACACTTTTAGTTTTTTATCTTTGAAATCTACAAATAATATTATGGAATAATAAACTTTATTAGACATCGTAAGTGATTCGTTACGATAATCTGTTTTCTATCATGTATTATATCAAAATACTTTCAAGTTAATATATCAATCGATCTATCATTATATCATTTACTACATCAAAAATTTAAAGATAGAAATTAACGAGGTGAAAAGTTTGAAATAGAATAAATAAAAAGTTTTAATAAAACGTACAAATGTGAGCATGTATAAAAAAGATATGTATAGTAATGAAAACTAAATTATATCAAAAATCATATATTCCAAAATATAAAATTTCATAATGTTCTGTAACATATCTTATATTATAAATGATTCAGCTTTTATTGTAAAAATAGAATAGTAGAACATCGTTTATATTTTCCGAATCTCGCACTTAAAATAGAAATTATCACTTTGCATTCAAACCCACTTGTTATAAAATAACATAATTTAGCTAGAATTATAAATAAATAATGAAAGAGTTTGTAAAGTACCTATACATAAGTACTCAAAGCTTGGACAGCTATTCCTATAGGCAATTTCAATTTAAAAGAAGTATGTATATCAATTTAACATGTAACGGTGTTGAGAGGCTAATCTGATTACCATAGTATTCTGTTTGGATTAACATTCCAAATACTCAAGTGAGCCTTCCTAAGACGTTTTAAATGAGATGCAGACCTACGAACATGGGTTATCATCCCTTGTCACTATCAAAATAGTGTATCATTCCTGAAAAGGGTATAGTGACTTCGACAACCACCTGCTGAAACATAAAGTTATACTATAAAGTAAATTCTATTAAAGAGATCATAACGCTTAACTTAGTTTGGAGATGTTGACAAAATTGTTATGCTATAATTATTTTGTAACCGACTTTAAATCTTAAAATATCTATACCTGCTACCACCAAAGAAGCAATTTTATTAAGTTAAATAAAGTAAATATCTTTAGAAAAAAATATTTAATTAATTTTTCTTTTCTAATCTTATAAGGATTATTATTTATTTTGTACCGAAATTACAAATTAAAGATCTTAACTTGCGAAACAAAATGTTTTCACTTCACCGGGCATTTAAGTTTAATAAATGACCTTAAACATTAAAATATGTAACAATAAATAATAATTTTAGTGTTGAAATCTTTAACTTATTGTAATTTTATTCATACAAATCCTTTAATATTTTTATTTATTTTGAATGATATCATAAATGGAAGCTTGATTTATTGTTTATTTATTATGGTAAATATTTTATTTTTTATTTTTATATCCACGGTATAAAAATTAGTATGCTTTTCTAGAAACCGAAAAATACTAAACCGATAATTGAAAACGGTAGTATAGTCTAGCTTGTAAAACAATTTGCGTTACACAAATTGTAGGTACTTCATGAATTGCAATTCTAACTTGATTGAGATTCGAAACCACATCATTCGCTCAGCAATTTCACCGCACGACTACGGGGTTTGCATGAACTTTGTGCTAAAGTAGAAACTAAATCTAAAAAGATTTATTGTTTTTCTTTGGAAAGTATTAGTTACATTATTTACTTTTTCAGTAATTATTCGTTAATTCTCTTAAGATAACGAAAAAATAGAGAAATATTCAAAATTTAAATTAAAACCGTAGCTACCCGCTGAATATCAAACTTAGGTTGATAATTTTGTTTTAGACAACTTTAGACAGACGCCTTTGTCTGTTTTGAGCACTTTCGAATACAACATTTTCAGACGAACCTACTAAACGAAGAGTACTTCTGTTGTATATACGATACAATAATGTCACATCTCGTGAATTATGCTTTAAACATTGTAAGAACTAAATTAAATTTGTTACTATTGGGTGTTTTGATTTGTTTTTATTTTCATGTATTAGCCATTTAAATAAAATTTAAGGCTTAAATAAAATTTAAACAACTTTAGTCTTACAGTCGTTTCTACTCGCAGCACGCCTCACAGGCTATAAGGCATTTTACGACTCGTTAAAAACCCGTCAATTTTGAGACACAGAAGCGTAACTTGCTTTAATTAAACCGTATTAAACTAAGTACTTTTTATAGTTTTAAATATAAAAATTTCTTTCATTAAGCACAAAAGCTTGTTCAAGTTTTTCATTTGAAGTAAAGAAAGTAGTTTTAATTGGGAATCTAAAAATTTTAAATTTTTATCACTGAAAACACTGACAGCTTATCAAAAGATAAAATTATAACATTTTACTTATCTCAATAATCATTATGAAATCAACGATTTGCTCTGAAAATATCATACCGAAGCATTTAGTACATCGAAATGAATTTTAGCAAAACTAAACAAATAATCTATATGTGAATTCTATATTTGTGCACAACATAGAATAAGCCAGTAGTTTTATTTACAGAATTGTTTAATTGCATTGTTTATCGTAAGTATTTTTATTTTCTTAAATGTATGAGATTGTATTCTTTCTAAATTTGGTCATAAAAATTTAAATTTAAACTACTACTCTTTACATCGAGAGAAAAAAAAGATAATTTTTTGTGTTTCGGCAGCTAAGACATACCGCGGAATGCATATTTACATAAATTACAATCTGGACTTGACCAAGACTCCTAAACCACATCGACCACTCTGCAAAACCGATTTTACGACTAAAGATGTGGCTTCTGAACTTCATTATTTATTAATTTACGTTAAAAGGATGGATGAACTTATTATGCTTTGCTAACTATTACCAATGCTATTACTAAAAAATTATATTAAGTATAGAATTCCAAATTGTCAACTTTTTGCATTTAAAGCTCAAATGTAATAAAAAAATTACAAATTTTCTGCTATCAGATTGTTTTACGTATCTAAAACAATTTAGACTATTTTATCAAAACCGTTTTAAGTGTACTTGACACTTTCATTGTTCTCACCGACTATTATACAGTAATCTTTGCTTTTAGCTTGGTCAGTTTAGACCATTACTGTTTTATTTCTTAATTTATATCTACACCATTCAGCTCTTACCATGTTTAACCAAATACTTGTGTTATTTATCAGAGTGCGCTAACAAAAGTTGATTTATGATAATTTATTTTAAATAATAAAATTTTATTGCCTACCATCAAAGTAACCGAAGACGAATTTCTATAATTTCTTAATATCGTAGCCTTAATTGCTTAACAATCAGAAAATCAATTAACTTCTCTATTAAATATTGCCAAAAATGGAATGAAAGCTTTGAGTAATATTTGTTATGGATAAAAGCTAAAATAATTTTTCCATATTCGATGCACACGTTCACCTCATTTTCGAGATCCTCATTAAGCAATATAATTAACACAAACACAAAACTGGCGTTTCTGTAAATACTCGAAGGTGCAGTTGTGCATACATAACGAGCGATATTTAAAATCCGATATAAAAGTTTTTGCTTTTAGCTTAAGCCGCGGATTTTCAATATTAACATGTGGGTTGACCTGACAGTTATATAAAATCAATTCAACGGTCTAAATCTTTACATAGGTAGTGAATATCTGACAAGTGAAAAAATAAATAAAAACATTTTTAAGCCGATACTTTTTAGTTTTTTTACAATAAAATCATATATATAATAATTCTACTTTTGAAACAGCTTTTAACAAAATTTATTAATGCTAAGTGAACAGTAAAAGCCTACATGTATTCGAAAAAATTAAATAACGAGCACAGAAAATAAAACTCTACAACCATTGCAAAATATTTACAACTTGTAACAAAAATAGATCTCTTTGTATTTTAGTGAATTCTGAGATTTTGCATCTAAAAACCCAAAAACTATGTTACGAAAGAAAGCTTTTAAGATAAAATTTTGTTGCAGTTTTCAAACACTAAAGCCAACAACCCAAATAAAGAAACTGGCTATTTTTATTAAAACCGTAAGATAAATTAAAAAACCCATGTAAGCACTTAAATTTAATTATTTTTAAAGAGAAGCAAAATAAAAGATAAGATAACGTACTTTAATTATTAGAATTATTAATTTTCAAGAAAAATTAGTCGATTATCATGTGCCATTTAATTCTCGAGAAAAATTTTATTAAAAAAGGTTAGAATACTTGACTATAATGCTCATGGTATAATAAGTTTTAAACTTATTATACCATGTATAATGCTGATATAAATTATAAATAAATTTGAGAGCTTTTACAATTCGTTGACAGATATTCAACAAAATACAAGTTAAAGCAAAATAAAGTTATGGATTCTTAAAATAAAAACTCAGAATACGCCCATTGCAGTAGTTGAATTTTTCAAAATCAATATTGTATCATAAATTGTTCAAAGAGAAATCAAGAAAGCAATTATTAACTATTAACTCCTAAATAATATAGCTTGATTAGAAATTTTCAAAGTATATTCATTGCAGTCATAATTTTAAGAAAAAATGTAACTTCTAGCGAATTTGTTTATTTATTCTAAAATTATATTATCACTAAGTAATCTTGACAAATTTTAATATAATTTTCATTTGTATTTAAACTTGAAATTTAAATGAAATAACGTAAAAGTTTTAAACTCATTAGAGCATTACGTAAAATAAATTAATTACATTATCTGACATTAAAAGTAAAAAACACGAAAACTTTTCAATATTTTCAGTTATTTAACTTTTAATGAAAAAATAAATTTAAAAACCGAAATTGTAAGAAATTGATTCAGATTTAGATGAAGCATCTACCTACATATTAATGTAAAACAAACTTACATCCATATAATACGTATCAATAAAAATATATTGTTCTGCTTTTTTACCAACATTTGAAATTTACGATTATTTCTTACAACAATAACTTTTTGTGAAACTGTATTATTAAGAATACCTACAAATGATGTAGATGAAGTTAAAGTAATAAAAAAGTAGATTAATGAGAACTAGATGTGATAAATTGAGAAAAGGGTAGAAACTAAAAATTAGCTAAGAAATTAATAATAAAGGTAAAAATGTGAATGCATTTTTTCACGAAATAAAATGACATATTATGGATCCATTTCTTTATAAAATAAAATTACAGGGATTGATTTCTTCCTGAAATGATATGGTTAAAGGTTAACAAAAACAGATAACGAAAAATTTATCGATATTTTAAGCAACATTATTATACAACCATTTATTTACCGTTGATCAGAAAACGTCTGATTAGTTTTTTCTTCTTTTAATGAAAACTGATATTATGAGGTACATCAAGTTAAAAACTACCGACAAAATTAATAATGTATTGCGGAAAGCTTTCTAAGCTTTTCTTTAATGCAAATCTAACCTAATTAAAGTGAGAAAAGACAATTTTTATTAATATAATAAAAAATGTACTAAGGTAAAAGTCGCGACTTATAACAAATATTTACTTCTATCTTAATAATTTACTATGAAATATGTGATAGTATATCATTTTTGCACAATATAACCTGTCTAAATATAGAAAAATCAATATCTGTTAGTGTGACTTTAGTTTTTATCCATCTTACAGTTAATAAAACAAAGTTTTTCTTATTTTGACGTGCAATTCATAAAATAAAATAAAACAATCTGTTAAAAAAAACTGCGGTAACTAAATGAAAATATCTTAAATTAAAAATATCTTGGGAATTTATGTTCGACATGAAAATAATTAAATATGTTGAATAAACGTACAAAGGAAGAAGAAATTTTATAACGGTAAATGCTCTCCAACTTACATACTTATCTATATCAACAAATATATCAAATCGATATGATAACCCTGTAATTCCAAGAGGGATTTACAAAAATATCTGTTTGGGCAATAAATTATTTTATAGTAATTAGCAATAATTGCTCGAGGTTAATCTTATGATACCGTAGTGTTAACTATTACGTGGGATATGATACGCTTTATGTGCTTGTTAAAATTGTAGCAACACCCTTTATCCATTAATTTGAAAATTTGGGTTTCCAATAATTATTATTATTAACAAAATTTTTAGTTGTCGTAATTTATGAAATAAAATGATAAAATTTTCTGATTGAAATTTTAAGTAAAATTATAAATAATTTTATAAAATTATTTTATTTACAAAATTTTACTTTTTTTTAATATTATTTAATAAATCTTAATTTTATAATTTAAATTTTCAAAAGGGTACAACTTTAGTTCAATAATTGTTTATTAAATATATACAAACTATAAAAAATTAAGACCAGATGGAAACAACATTTGGAACAAATGACAGAAAACAGGCTTTCTTTAAAGATTTGCAAGTATAAACCAAGAGGGAAAAAAAGCCTAGGTAGACCGAGGAAAAGATAGGAACCGTAACAGGAATTTAAATGCCTAATACGAAAAGTGCAGAAAAAGAAGAAATATAATTATACCAAGATGAAAAAGTCGATTATTGCAGCCACACATCAAGATAGTATCGCACGATGCGCAGTGCTAATATGAATCAATGTCAAAAGTATTTTAAGAATTAGCCCCTTAAAATTATTCTTAAATATTATATAGAATCATGCTGTATATAAACTTATAAATTGAGTTATTTCTTAAACTTTTAACTAAGGAATATTGAATGTTTACAATGCTTACGAATTTTTATTTAGAGGTTAAATTGATGGCTTACTGTGTGATCCCAGTTCAACATTGGATTATTAACTTACCAAAAACAACAATTTTGTACTTGTTTAAATTATTACTTCTGTTTTTCATACTTCAAATTTCACATAAAATATTCAAAACTGACTGGCTCTGAAAGCTATTGTATGTAAGAATTAACTATTTATATGTATGTGTTAAATTTTTTTATTTATTTTAAGTGGTAAATAAGTAGAATACTTCTTCAAAATTAATAAGTAATACCAAGTTTGTTCGACTGCAGTAATTTTAGCCGGTTCAATCCCGAATTGATTAAATTACTTATTTGTTATTTATACGTAAAAAGTTGCGCGTGCTAATATTGTACAATTATTTTTAAAATAGTAAAGCAATTATTAAAATGTATGTACATACATACATATATTGTATAAGTCTGCGTGTATGTTGCTTTATTAGAAACAAACGAAAAACAAAAGTATTTCTAAAAAGCCACAATCACTTGAAGTTCTAGTATATGGATTGATTATGATAATATGGCGTGAACATTATAACCCAGTCGTAAAATATAATGTTACTTTTCCTTCAAGCGTAAAAAATTATTAGATAAATTAAATAATATTAAAAATGTGACAGCGGCAGCAAAAGTAGAAAAGAACGCAAGTAACAGTGGAAGTAAAACAGCCGCAGCGCCGACTATCTTATTTTTTAGGGTGGTGACAAATGAATGAAACTTTAAAACTTTGTTTATTGAAGTGATATAAATCAAGTCTTTCCGAAGTTCTCTTTCTAACTTTTTTTCAGAATGTTCTTTGCATTATTAATGTCATTACAATTAAATATAAATATACATTAAATAATAATTTAAATTGATTTGGTGAAAAACCAGTTTTGAGATCTAATATTGATGTATATTTTATACAAATGTAATTTTATAGGAATAACCTACTTATTTAAATACACGTCACATGTAGTTAATAAAATATTATATTTAAAGAAAGTCGAATCGAAAACCATTTGTTATTTAATATTTACTGAAAGTAATTAAAACTCGACAAATTTAAATTTAAAGTGAGGCAAATAATATAAATAATGATTATCCGCTTCCAGTTAATAATCGTGATTAATTGAAATTAATGACTTTTAAATTTAAACGATTAAATTCGTAAGTATTAATTTAAAATATATAATAATGTATTTAAATAATTATCAGATTTAGAAGATAACTTTTATAGCCGATTTAGTAATTTAAATAATTTAGACTTAAAATTGAATATAAAAGATAATATTTTATAAACTCTAAACTAATTTGTAAAATCGATTTATACTAATTAAAAAGAAGTATTAAATTAATTATAAAAATAACATAAGCAAATATAAATATTAAGAAATTTTCGACCTTTATGAAAATATTTAACCATAATTCTGTTGTACGTGTAGCAATTGATCTGCGCAAGCAGAAGCACTTACACATAATTGCTTTACATCAATTTGCATGAATTACTACAACTAATGCATACAAGTATCATAGAAGTAGAACAAGCAAAATGCATGCCATAAATAGGTAATTGGGCGGTGATTTAAAATACTTTGTAAGTCTAAAAAGAGTAAATAGACAAGCATAACCGTGGTGTTATGATCAAAACAAATAATATAGTGTTTTATCAGTCGTAAAATATTTTATGTTTTATTTTCTTAGATTACATATAAAACACTTACTGAAATTTAGAGGCAGGAAGAACGATTGACTGTATTTCACAGTTCTGTACGCCCTCACATAGCTCTGAAACATAAAAAAGTCACTTTTATAATATCAAAATTTATATGGCAAACACAACAACATTCTTAGATAGTAAATAAAAAAATAACAATTTCTAATTATTTTATATTTAGAAAATTTCAGTTAGTTCTCATTTTTCATTTAATTATAAATTTATGGAAGTCTTACAGATTCCACTCAAAATTAAAACTAACACTTTTCTCACCGTTTATTATCCGATTAACCAAATTGACCGCCGTTATTTAAATTAATGCCACGCAGTTAATGCATCCCTATCTTATTATACACTAATAGTCTGTGGACTTATAACAGGGTGGTTGAGTATAGTAATATGTTAATTCGAAACGGGTGATAAAGGGCTGGGCAATCTCAGAAACTCATTAAGTAGTAGTCCATATCAATAATTCTTATAAATTTACCTATGTTCAAAATTCAGCTGGTTATGTATCCGCATTTGTTCTCACTGTATATCCAGGTTATTACGTTTCAGTGGTACGGTAGATAAAATAAACTAATTTTATTATCCTATTCTACCTTCTGGGCGCGATTTTATCTATATTTATTTGAGGCACCTATTAACTTTAGTAGGTAGTTAGATCTGTATTTAATAAGCGTACAACGGAGAATGTCGGTGTGTAAGAATCTGTGAAAACTGAAGATCGAATGGAAGATCAGAATTTTAATTATAAAACGCTATGCCTTGTTATAAGCTACTGCATAGGTGCTATTCTCTTAAAACCAAATTATGTTTTTGTTATGCCACAAATGTCGATGTAATTTATTTCGAGACCTTAAATATAATATTACGTACATATTATTTTATTTAAAAGTAACTGTCTTAAACATCCTAGATTATACAGCCAATTTGGTATTCATTATACATATTTTTTGATTTATGATAAAAACAACTGTCATAGTTATATTATTCTTATATGGCTTTCTACTTATCTTATGCTCTTTTACAAAATATTTGGAATATTGCCAGTAGCACCATATCTATAGTTGCTCAGATAAATATTAAAACAAATGTTTAGATTATTAAAAGTTTCTCGTGTATAATCGTAGTTGTAATTCCTGTACCCACTTAGGAAGTATTATCTAAATATGTTGAGAATGGAAAATTAAGAAAACACTTTGTTAAAAGATGTAATAAAAAAGCCGCATTACTTTTGGTTAACCTCCAAACAATATAAAACTAAAAACTATTTGATTGATGATACTAAAGACTTCATAGTTATTTATGTTGAATGCTTTCCAATAAAAGTTTAATTCTTTCAGACAACTCATAAATCTAAATTTTGTGGAATATTTCATTTGCTTTTATGTTCTCATTACGATAAAAAAAGTTTTATTATTATTATACTTCATCAATTGTCTAAATGTCTTCAAATTATCTAAATAAGCAGCTGGCAAATCGTCGGTCAGAGATGTAGCAGCAACTAATTAATAAAGAGTAAAAAGCACAATGGTTGTTCTGCTGAAAATTTTTTCAAACAATATCGGATGCTTAATTACATAAATTATTATTTTAATAGAAAAAATTAGTTGGAGTGAAAACTTCGGTTAAAATTTTATATTACACTTAAAAAGTGTCGATTATAAAATTTATAGTATCATTGGAAAAGCCTTAAAGTATACTTAATGCTCAAACGGTAAAAAAAATGACTTAAATGTATTCTCATTAATAATTCATTGAAACATTATTAATTAATTACAATGCTGAATCATGCAATAATTACTTAATTTTTAACAGATTGTGTTACAAATACCATGTACTATCTGCAGTTGATATCTGAATAAATTGTGATAATTTAACTGATAGTTGTACTTTTATTAGTGGGTACTTGCCAAAATTACAGAGCTTTACAAAGTTATTTATTATTAAATCACCAATTATAGTCAAACAATTTATAATTGATGGAATGATTGCATGCTTTACATTTCTATTTAAAGAAAATCTCCAAAACAAGTAACCATAAATAATTTTCTAATTTATTACAATGCATAGGGCGTACAATTTAGTTGTATTTTCTAGGTGTATGATTTATATTGCAACGCAAAGGAGTAAACCTTAACCTTAAATAAGTTAACGTGTTCTTACTACAGCAATAAAATAGTAGCAATTGAAAACTTGTCGGGTTACAATTTTTTAACAAAATCTTTGGTTAAAATAAGTGCTGTAGTTTATTTAATTGTTATTGTTGGTCTCATGTATAATCATTACTTGCAGTAACTTCTACTTGAACCCAAAAATTAAATACAAGCTAAAATGTTATGGTTACATTTATTTTTGAAATTAAGACAGACATAATAACATCAAAATTTAATTTAGTAACACAAATGCACATTTATGAAGGAAAGGGAAAATTAAATTTATTAAATTGTTAAATGAAGTAGAATTAAACATAAATTTGTGTATGTAATTGCAGTGTTAAGATACAAGCTTTGTTACTTAAGAGAGCGTTAAGTAAATAACCGAACAAGGAAAATGTGAATAAAACTGTGGGTTAATCTACTAAATTTGAAGCACTCCTCTAACGTTTTACTAGCTAACTCTCCTAGTTAGATACGCGCAATGGTTATTTGCCAACAGCAAATTTTACCCTATTTTTGTTTCAGTATTTTAGCACAATTCTTTACATTTTAGTACTTTTAAAACAAACAACCATTAAAAAATAAATTAAAATAAAACAATTAAATGGAACGTTTTGCATATTTATTAATAATTTTTTATTAGCACTAGTTTTGTTTCAGCTATATATGAATATATTTTAATTAATTAGATGGTGTGTATTAGGTCACCGTAAATTAAATTTTATAGGATATATAGTAAGTACTATTCAAAAGAGTTAAGTAAATAACGTAAGCCATATACTTAGATCTTCAGCGGTTAATTCGATTAACAAGTTATTACATATTTCTTATAGAAAGCTCCAGATTGTAACGCTGACATCATTTCATATATTACACATTTATCTAGATATTATATAGGTATAATATTATACATAACTTTAAATAATAGATTTAATATTAAGCAATTGATCCTTTTTGCCGAAGCAAGTATAAACATAAATCATAATATCAATATATAATTTATTAAACAATTGCTTTCCGAAAAATATACTTATATTATAAAAAGCCGTTATTTTATTAAGTATTTTTATAACAAATTGTAAGATAATTATAATTATTTAATTATATTATACTTATTACAGTTACTGGAAGGTCAAGGTGTGTGTAAGGTACCTTTGATTCATTTTTATGCATTTAAAACAAAACATTTAATATCAAAAACCTATGGCTAATCAATAGATAATAATTCAAAGAAAGTATCAATAATTTAATATTAATAGACAAAATAAAAATAAATGCATCAGCAAGCAGAATTCGAAGTACGATTACTTCAGCAGCAAAAAATTTTCAGAACCTTTTTATCAGATCGCAATATGAGCATTGGCGGTTAGATTTACGTTGGCAGTTTGATGGTCATGGGAAAATTGCAAATTTAATTTTATATGTTTATTTGACAATATTGAATTTGATGAGATTAGTTTCATAGATACTTGAATACGATCAAAACATGTCATCTGATAGGGCTTTTTACATTTGTTGCTGATTCTGAAGACGGTCCTGACTGCCAATGTTTTTGCAATATCGTCATATACTATAGTGTTAGAAATTTATCTGTCTAGTAGATTAAAATGACCTCTGTCTCAACTATATTATTCACTATTAATAGGTCTTTTTCAACCAGCAGTTCTCTCCAGTTCTAGAACTGTACGCATGCTCTTTAACCAAATTTCATGGTATTAAAGATCATTTTCGTTAAAATTTTAACTAAAAATCATGCGTACAGTTCTAGAACTTGAGAGAACTGCTGGTTGAAAAAGACCTAATATTATACCCTTAGCCAAAGGTATTTGGCTACTTGCTGTAGACGTGTAATGTCTACTTAAAATCTCTAAATAAAACTATTTCAATATTGTATTATATTGTAAGCATCAAAGGAGCACATTTCGGATCAGTGTTTAAGATTAAACGAAAAAAATGTATACAAACGTATGTACAAACGCACATAATCACCTTTATATATACACCTGTTTTTTAATTTATTATTATTAAGAACTCAATTATTTATCTTATAAAAGTAGCACTATTTTTTTATTTTATTATTAAGTTTTTAACAATAATTAAAAAAAAAGAAATTTAGTAAAAAATAATTTTTATCTTTTTTCTCTTGTGGTCTTCTTTATTTCCATGAAAATTTAGTTATTAGCTTCTGTTCTATTTCTCATCTTTGCACCCATTCAATTATATCGGTTTTCATTCCAAAATTTTATCTTTTACCATTTTTTTTTATTTCGTTTAGGTCGTTTTTAAGCTTACCTGGAATGCTTGCTTCCCCTTCCCTAAAAGGAAGCAAGAATATTGGAATTTATAAAAATTTGAATAAGTAATATTTAATATTTATATTAGATTTATAATATAAAAAACATACGATAATACGTTACATAGAATTGTAGTTATAAAGATATATTATGGCAAATGACCATTTTTATTTAACCAAATTATTAATTGTTGATATTAAATTATCGTAGTTTATTAATTACAATTTAATTATCTACTAGTCTAGATAATTATCTAATTAAAAATTTGCAAAGAAAAGTTCAATATTTTATTGCTAATCTTCAATATAATCTTTGTGTTTCGAAACAAAAAAAATTAATTTTGTTATATTTGTGGATTATTTTAAAGTTTATTTTGTTTTGAGTTTAAATTTTGTTACGTCTTGTACATAAAAATTTTGTATATTTTTTTATTTTGTTACGATGTTGGTAACAAAAATGAAAATGAAGCCTTTGCCGAAATGGCTATTTTGGTAGATATTTTAATGATTAAAGAAAAATAAAAGTAATTTTGTTTAAGTTCAAAAGTTGTTTATTTAATTGAAAGGGTTAGAAGATAAAATTTTTAAAGATTGGAAGATATTTGTAGATTTTTGAAGTTGTTATAAATACGGAAGCACAAAAATTGATTTAGAATTGAATGGTAAGCTGAAATTTAAAATAATACAGAGTAAAAGTTAATTAGTTTGGAAGTGATTGAAAAATAAAAATTAGAATTAAAAATTAAAAATTATAATTGTAAAATTAGAAAGCATTCGTTAAGCCGCAACTAAATTTGTTAGATAAGACAAGCACTTGAGCGCAAATCCGAGGCTCATAAAATTTATAAGACCACAGTGTGTATAAAATTGAAACGTAAAATTTTAAAATTTTATAAGAATTAAAAAAGAATGGTCTTATGCTCTAAAAAAGAATGTGTGGCATCCAGCAAGACGTTTTTTCTGGAGGTGAGATTTTCACATTTTGGACCGCTGGAGACATAGCAATATGTTACCGGTAATTCGCAAAATCCGACAATTTTCAGAATTTCTAGATAATCTACAAACCGACTAAGTCGTAAGGTACTATGCAAATTCACCAGTACTTTAGTCAATCTGCAAAATGGCTACGGTACTTTAAGCAATCTGCAAAGTGTCTATATTATTAGTTGTGCTTTTTGCGTAGGCGCATATTTCACACAGCCTAGGCATTGTGCGATAGGCGATCAGATAGAGCAGGAGTTCTTCAGAAATGCTACAATTGAAATGAATTTGAGCCGTTGACGCAAAAGTTTAAACATGCAGAAGATATACCTGTAGACAGTTCAGGCGGTGTCAACTGTTTTCTCTACAGGTGGCCAGAGAATGTTGAAGTATAATTGTACAAAAAAGTGCATAAATAGATCATGCAAATGCCTTAAAAACAGAATAATGTGTAATAGTCGCTGTCACTTTGCTAAGTCATGTAAAAGTAATAAGTAACCTAATATTTGTAGGTTTATAGTTTTTATTCTTAAGTAAGAATGTTCAATGAGCTATGTTTTAATAAATGTTCCTTTTAAAATTATCTATCTATATAATATTGTTCTTTATATTGCCTAGTCAATATGAGGTTGTTGTCTATTGTCAATATAGACAATTTGCAGATTGCTAAAAGTACTAGTGAATTTACATAGTATCTTACGACTAGTCGGTTTGTAGATTATCTAGGAATACTGAAAACTGCCGGATTTCGCGAATTACCGTATTTGCCGTAATTCGTATGCAGACGATTTTGGTGGCCGACAGATGACGCTATTTTGACAGATGACTTATTATAAACAGGACAACGTCTGCCGGGCCAGCTTGTATACTATATTATACTATGATAAACAAACTAGTTTATGTTATAAAAATTGCACTTTTCGAATTTTAATTTTTAAATAATAAAATATAATGTTCATAAAAAGAATAAGTGACTTCGTCAAACAATAATGAACAATTGCTAAAAGAGGCGAAGCCGAGTTCATGATATATATCGTTTATAAGACATGAATATGTCTTTTATATGAATATATAAAAGTAGTAGTTGCGCTATGTTTTATTTATTTTCATTGCTTAAAACATCAGAAAAACTTGACTTGTTGTACGTATTACTGTATCTGAATAGTTAAAATTAAAAGAGTTGCAATAATACATATTTTCGCTATGAGGTCAATGTGAAAGTAAGTCGTGATAAAAAAATTTTTAACAACTATCAGAAAAGACTGGCGTTTAATAAATAAGGTTAATATTATTTCCCAGAATTTTTGCAGTAAGTGATAGAAAAAATTTTTATTTGTAGAGTTTTACAGAGAAAGCTCGCACTGTATATAGAGAAAACTTCATGTTGTAACATGCATACATATTTTGTCTCCTTCCGCATGAATACAACATCAGACTGGAACCCAGTGGTTTATCACATACCTTCGCGACGCAAAAAAATTATTTGCAGAGAAAGCTTTGTGTGTCGCATTCCTGGGTTATTCAATTTACTACTATATGCGACTGGGTTGGTTACACCAATGTCATTTAAAAATCAAACACAAATTTTGAGTAAATTAAATTTCAGTTCCGTAGCTTTTGATTGAAGATTATAAAGATTCTATTTGAAATATACATATTAAGAATTAATTTTGCATTAAAATTGTATAGTTTATTTTTGTTAGTTATGTATAACATAATATAACATATTTGATTATATATAGCAATCATTACGTTTTATTTCTTTACAAATTAGGATTTAAAATTGTATTTATATGTTTTTTTACCTAGTATTTGTTACTCTCGTTACACATTTAACTAAAAAATTGCAAATAATGAAAACACAAGCTATTAAGTCAAGTAATATTTTAAAAAAATTTTATTTTTAACTCGGGTATTAATTTTTATTAAATGTCTAAACTTTAATAAAAAATCTATCTTGTTCATTTTAAAGTATACGGTATTTTGTGTTACTAATGTCGTCACTTATAAAAGAATTATTTGATGATGAATCATTTAATCAAAACAGGTCACAAATTGAGCATTAAGAAATTTTACCCCAGAGATATCCGGGTTTTATTTCCTACAGTATTCGACTTCCACCTGAGTATACATACAGCCAATAAAACAAAATTCATTAATAGAATAAAAAAAACCATAAAGTTCTTATAAAGCATTTGTTTGGGTAAATAATAAAATAGAAAGAAAATACGCCACTTAGTTTCATGTAAAATTAAAATAAAGTATAATTAGTAAGACTACCACAAGTGTCTATTTAAAACTAAATAAATTCCTTATCAGGTAGTAAACACCGCATGTAACAAGCTTGATACGTTCGAAACGATTATATCTTTTTACACGATTTACATTTTATGCAATATCTACACCATTAATTTTAAACGAATAAATAAACCTCTGTGTACATTAAGTACGATGATTAGCTAGTTACGTTTCCCACAGAATAGCTATAGTTAGTAATAAGAATATTATTATCATTTTGTACTAAGAAATATTATATTAAAAGATAAGCTTTTGTAAGTTGACTATTTTTCAAAACTGTAAGAAATGGTCAACAAACAGGGCAGAGTGTAATTCGCTTTCATCAAGTAAAGTTTAGGTCTTAATAAAATCTTTTATTTTGTTTTTAAAAACCAAAATATCTAAGGCCCAAACGTAATTGGCGCAGTCGGTAGGATTGCTCAGCGTTATTAATTCGACAAAAATCGCGAATTGGTAGTGTTTTGTTTCAACAATTTACTGAGCAAACTTATAGCAAAATTAAAATCAAATTGAATTCAACGACAATACAAGTTACAATACGGACAGCATCGCCGAGATTTGTATTACGGACCACATCGCCGCAGTTGAAATCAACGCCAACGGAAGTCGACGGACTACATCGCCAAGACTTTCTACTCAAAAATCAAAATTGAAGTTGTCAACAATCAACGGACAACATTGCCGAGATTGGAAGCAGCTACAATAGCAGTCAACGGACCACATCGCCGAGGCTGGTAATTTTAACAACAAAAGAAGTATGAAAATTCAACAAATCCTGTAAGTTCCATTTCATTTACCTAAAGATTTATAATAATTATACATGTTGAATCGGGATTATTAGTTAGTATAAATAATAATAAGGATATTATTGATCCTTGCGTATATTGATTTTTGTTATATAACTATTATATGTCGGACACAGAAAACGTTAATCGTGATAGAAGTCCTCTTCGTAGAGAACAAATTATAATGGCAGTACCAAGATTAGAAAAATTTCATATCGACACGATACCAGAATTTGATGGTACTTGTGCTAAGTTAGCGGTTTTCATTTCTGCTAGCGAATATTTGTTAAATAATTATACGGATAGAATCAATTTTAATAATATTCAAAACGAATTTTTACTTAGAGCAATAATCGGAAAATTGAAAGGACGCGCGCTAGAATTAGTAGGTAGTCGTGGAAATTTAACTACGTGGATTGAAATAAAACAATTACTTTTAAGATTTTTTTCGGATCCGCGAGACGAAAAATGTTTACTTGGAGATTTACTTCACGTAAAGCAACAAAGAAACGAAAGCGCTGTAACATTTGGTAATAGATGCCAAGATTTATTATGTTTAATGTTAACAAAATTGCAATTAGAAGAACCCGATATTAATGTACGACAAATGAAAACCCAAATTTACGAATCGCAAGCGTTAGACGCATATTTAAGAGGTATCAGTAATAGTCTAGCCATTAGATTAAGAAACCCAGATAATTTAGAAAAAGCGATTAATTTTGTAAGAGAAGAAGAAAATTTCGCGTATTCAAAAAATAACTTTTCCAGTAACAATTATCATAGTAATGCGAACTCGCATAGATCAAGTACAGGTCAACAGCGTACATTTAACTCAACTCCGCAGCATAGTAATAATAATTTTAATATGTCATATCAGCAAAGTAAACCTACTTATTTTAATAATAGACCAAATTTTAATAATAATTTTAACAATAATTTTAATAGCGGAAATTCAAGAAACTCTCGCTTTACGAATTTTAGACCTAATAATAACTCTCATTATAAACCTTTTCAACCCCAAATGCCGTTTAGACCAAATCAAAATTATCAAAGTAATGCAAACAGACAAGCACCAAATTTTAATGATAATAAATCAAAACAGTTTCGTCCAGAACCAATGGACACATCGAGCGGAAATACTCGACGAAATCAAAATAATTTTAACCAACAAAAATTTGTATCGGAAGAATTATATCAAACGGATATAGATCAAAATCCTGAATTTGTCAATGACGAACGCGAAGATCAAAATTTTCATTGGGAGGACCCACAAAACGACACGACGTGATAGATGTATCGAATATTAATACTTCCGCGTTACCATATATAAAAATTCCTCACGTTAATTTAAAGTTTATGCTGGACACGGGATCAACTAAAACCCTAATTTCGCCACAAGTAGTCGAAAAATACTATCAAAATTTTATTAAAGAAAAACCTTTTAAAATTAGATCTGCACATAAAACTACATTTCATAAATATATTGCACGAATTCCATTACCCAAAATTTTTCAATCTAAAGAATATTATGATTTTTGCATATTTGAATTTAATCCCAAATATGATGGATTAATTGGTATGGATTTATTGAAACATTTAGGCGCGAATATCGATTTAAAGAAAAACGTTTTATATACTAAATATGGTGTGATACCTATATATTTTGAATCATTAAAAGCGAAACAATTTAAATTATTACCGCGACAACAACAATTTGTAAAAGTTCCCATAAATTCGAATAATTTAGATATAGGAATAGTAGAATACATAAAGTTAACCGAGGGTGTAGAAATTCCCCAATGCTTAGTAAATATAAAAAATAGAGAAGCAATTATTAGTATTACAAATAGTAGCGAATCAGAAAAATTGGTAAACGTAGAACCCTTGAACGTATTAGAAACGGAAGATGCGGAAATGATAGATGTTAAGTACGACAATAAAATAGATAGGTTATTGAAAGAAAATTTAAAAAATCTTAGATTAAGTCATTTAAATGAAGAAGAGCGTAAAGCTATTAAACAAATATGTTACGAATATAGAGACATTTTTCATTGTGAAGGTTTACCGTTATCATTTACAAGTATAGTAAAACACGAGATAAAAACTAAAGACGACGTACCAGTATTTAAAAAGGCATATAGAATGCCATACTCGCAACAAAAAGAAGTAGATAATCAAGTAGCCGAATTATTAGAAAACGATATCATACAACACTCGGAAAGTGGTTGGAGTAGCCCGGTAATTGTAGTTCCAAAAAAATTAGACGCGTCAGGCGTACAAAAATATAGGATGGTGATCGATTATCGATTATTGAACGAAAAATGCCTTGACGACAAATATCCGTTGCCTCATATTTCCGATATATTAGATAAATTGGGTAAATGTTCTTATTTCACAACATTAGATTTAGCATCCGGTTACCACCAAATTGAAATGCATCCTAAAGATCGAGAAAAAACAGCTTTTTCAACACCTAGAGGTCATTATGAATATAAACGTATGCCTTTCGGTTTAAAAAATGCCCCCGCGACTTTTCAACGGGTAATAGATAACATTTTGCGCGGGATTCAAAATGAAGCATGCATTGTGTACTTAGATGATATAGTAATATTTTCTACATCACTTCAGGAGCACATAGAAAAGTTAAAATCGGTATTTGATAGGCTTAGAAAAGCAAATTTTAAAATACAAATGAATAAATCGGAATTTTTAAAAAAAGAAGCTCAATTCTTAGGTCATATAATTACGCCAGAAGGAGTAAAACCAAATCCGGCTAAAATTGAAGCAGTAATAAAGTATCCAATACCTAAAACGACAAAAGAGATTAAAGGATTTTTAGGCTTAACCGGATATTATAGAAAATTTATCAAAGATTATGCTAAGGTTACAAAACCATTAACTACTTGTTTAAAAAAAGGTCATAAGATTGAACACACTAAGGAGTTCATAGATTCATTTAATAGATGTAAAAATATTTTAGTTAACCATCCCATACTACAATATCCAGATTTTGAAAAACCTTTTATAGTATCTACGGACGCTTCTAATGTGGCCATAGGCGCCGTGCTTTCACAAGGTACCGTAGGGTCGGACAAACCGATTTGCTATGCATCGCGTACGTTAAACGATTCGGAAAGAAAATATAGTACAATTGAGAAAGAATTGTTAGCAGTTGTTTGGGGAGTCAAATATTTTAGGCCTTACCTATACGGTAGAAAATTTGTTATCTATTCAGACCACCGCCCTTTAGTCTGGTTATCAAAATTACGGGAACCAAATTCGAAATTACAAAGATGGAAAATCAAATTGGAAGAGTACGATTACGAAATCATATATAAAAAAGGTAATTATAATAGCAATGCAGACGCGTTAAGTAGGATAGAAATTAAAAACGATCATTTTAGTTTCAAAGACTTTGAAACCAAATTCACTTATAAAGAAATAGAAAAGTCACCCAGAATTATAGAAAACACAGACGATCTTTTTAAATCTCCTTCAAAATTTTCTTTATGTCATTGCGTTAGCAAAGATTTGTATATGAATGCTGGAATAGCTATCGAGTTTAAAGAAAGATATGGACAAGTCCAATATTTAAAAAGTCAAAATCCACAATTAAATTCATTCGTCTATTTACAAGAAAATCAAAGATACCTTTTCTATTTAATAACTAAAGAAAAGTACTATGAAAAACCAACGTACGAAAGTTTGTTTAATTGTTTAATTAATTTAAAAGAATTTTGTTTAAAAAACAATATTAATAATTTAGCAATGCCAAGGTTAGGTAGCGGACTGGATAAACTAAAATTTGAAAAAGTAAGTTACATGCTTAGTTACATATTCGGAAGTCAGTTTAATATACAAATATATAATTTAGAAAGTAATAATTATGAGAAGAAAATGGAAGTAGACTTAAACGCTATAGAAAACGAATCCATGTTGAATAATTTTGATGAAAATGAAATCGAAGATGTATTAGAAGATTTGTTAATAAATAATAATCTATCGGAAGAAAATATTATGTTAGAAGAAGGGTTAGATTCCATTATGGAACAGTTAGATAATTTAGATAGTACTATACATTCAGTTAGTCAAAATAAAGAATTAGCGCATATTAAAATATGTTCAGATGTAATAGATTCAAAACCAAATCAGTATTTCATTTATGAAGTACACGCACTCATGAAACCGGTAAAAATTGAAACCATCGGAAAAATTAAACGATATCATGTTGAGATAAATAGTAACGACGAAGAAAGCATAATTAAATTTTTTAAAGAATACACGAGCGAAGCAAAAAAATATTACATTTATTTTGAAACCGAAACATTATTTCAACAATTTAATCGCGTAGTACAAAAATTGTTTAATGCCAGTGGACCTGAATTAATTTATTGTACGGAGAGAAGAGAAATTTTACACGAACAAGAAATGATAGAAACGGCAATACGAAACCAACACGAAGGCAAAACAAACCACCGAGGCATTACCGAAACGTTAAAACAATTACAAAGAAAATATTATTTCCCGCTCATGCAAGAACATGTGGCAAAATTTATTGCCAATTGCGCCAGATGCAAAAAAAGTAAATACGAAAGAAACCCACCAAGAATTGCAATGATGTTGACGGAAACTCCGCACCGTCCCTTTGAAAAACTACATATTGATGTTTACACGGTAGAAAATACTAAATTTTTAACGATAGTTGATGCATTTACAAAGTTAGGTCAAGCACTTGAAGTTAAATCGAAAAACGCCATAGACATATTAAATGCATTAATTAATTATTTTTCATTTTACGGAACACCCGAAACTATTAGTGCAGACCAAGGTTTAGAGTTTCATAACCATATAATTGAGGAACTACTCGAATCGCACAAAATCAAAATTCACTTTACCACACCTCATCATCCCGAATCAGATGGTATAATAGAAAGGTTTCATTCTACTTTAGCCGAACATATTAGATTGTTAAAAACAGATCACAATGAACCAATAACCATCTTGATAAAATACGCAATTATCGCGTATAATAATTCGATACACTCTAGTACAAATTTAACCCCATTGGAATTGACATTAGGTCACACGAAATTACGCGATCCGTATGATTTGTTTTACGACAAACAAATGTACAACGATTACCTCCAAAAACATAAAGAAAAATTAGCTTTAACATATGATCGAGTCAATGAAAATTTAATACAAAATAAAGAAAGAGTTGTAACCAAGATGAATAATAAAATTAATAACCCCTTCAAAGTAGGACAAGTAGTTTACGAAACGAGCTATAAATATAAAAGAAATAAAACAGGCGAAAAATTTAACGGTCCCTTTATTTTAAAAACATTGCTTTCTAACAATAAAGCAATAATTCAAAAGGTCGGTAGTTCAGATAAGAATCGAGGTCGAACAGTACATTTAAAAAATCTAAGACAACCCATTGTTCCAGAAACATCGCCACCGCCCTCGTCACCGCGACCATCCACTTCACAAAATGTTCAAATGTAGAAGTAAATAAAATTTCGAATGATCAAGGATTACTACCATTAAAACTAGGTATAGCCCAAAATATAGTTGATCATTGGAAATTGATACAAATTTATGATTTGTCTAGTTTAAGATTAGAATTAAATAATTTGATTAACAATTACGATAGGTTAAACATTTCATTTCATGAAACCACGTATGGAAAAGCATATGCTAATGAGATGTTTACGTATAGGTATTTATTAGAATATAAGTTTTCACAAGTAGAAATTAAATATAAGCAAATGACAATAACAAGTAAAGATAATAATAAACGCCCCACACGCGGATTGATTAACGGGTTAGGCTCAATTTGGAAGGCTATTACTGGTAATCTAGACCAAACCGATGCGGAACGATATGATGCGGCCATTTCACAAATTAAAGATAACGAAAACCAAGTTAAATCTATAGCCGCACAACAACTTAGTATTACTGAGACGGCATTGAAAGTATTTAATAAATCAATGAATCAATTACAAACTAATCAAGTATTGCTAGAAGCCAGAATAAACGAAATCGCTAACATAATGCAAAATGTTACCACCATGTACTTTAACGAAGTAGATAGTTTTGTCTTGTTAAATACTATATTTAATCAATTACTTTCGGCAGTAGAAATATTAATAGAAATTTTAGATAATGTTGAAAATTCCATTACGTTTGCAAAATTAAATTCATTACATCCGTCAATAATAATGCATGAAGAATTAAAAATAGAATTATCAAAAATAAATTTGCATCTAACTAATTTGAAATTGCCTTATAATTTGGAAGAGGAGAACCTCATCAATTATTATTCGATAATTAATATTAAAGGATATATACGCAAAGAACAAATAATATTCATTTTAGAAATTCCGTTAGTAGAACTAAATTCATATGATTATTATAAACTTTATTCCTCACCTGTGTTACAAAAAACCTATTTCAAAATTATTATTCCAAAATCTCCTTTCTTAATGTTGAACGACGAACAATATGGATTAAGTGATAACATGTGCAAAGAAATCAATCAAATAAACTATCTGTGCAACGAACAAGTTACGAATTTCATTACTAAAAATAATCCGTGCGAAGTAGATTTAATCAGTCTAAGTGATAATTATAAAAATTGTGAAGTTCGGGATAGTTACTTAACAAAAACTAAAATTCAGAAATTGATAAAGAATCAGTGGTTAATAATAACTGTAAAAGCTACCATGGTTACTACCAATTGTTCAAATAACTTAGAAAAACTAATATTAAACGGAACATATTTGATAACGATTCCAAAAACTTGTAATTTTAAAATTGGTAAATCAGTGTTAAAAACATATCAAAATTTAAGTCCATTGAATAAACAATTTAATATACCACCAATCCCGCTACCCGAAGACAACGATGATCAACACCTTATGAATATCGATCCCATTCATCTGGACGACATCAATCTCGACGAACTAAAGAATTTGGAAATACAGTTAAAACATGCCCAAAGAAAAATTTCGTCTATTAAATCAATACCGTTTCATTATGACAATATCAGTGCTTATACAATTTTAATTTATGTAATAATGTTTATTTTTGTTTTATATATAGGTAGAAAGTATTACCCATGTCTAAGAAAGAAAGTTAAAAAAGTTGAAATTCAAAAAGTTGAAAATTCAAAAAATGTTAATCCTCTAGAGGAAATCAAATTAAAAAATTAAGTCATTCAACTGTAATTTTTCATCTTAGGCGCGGAGGAGTTACGTTTCCCACAGAATAGCTATAGTTAGTAATAAGAATATTATTATCATTTTGTACTAAGAAATATTATATTAAAAGATAAGCTTTTGTAAGTTGACTATTTTTCAAAACTGTAAGAAATGGTCAACAAACAGGGCAGAGTGTAATTCGCTTTCATCAAGTAAAGTTTAGGTCTTAATAAAATCTTTTATTTTGTTTTTAAAAACCAAAATATCTAAGGCCCAAACGTAATTAGCTTGTTTATGAAAAGCACCATATCATTATCGATCCTTTTACATAACTCCAAGTATCTTATCTATTAGACGGATGCATCGTATTAAAAAAAAAATAAAATTCATCTAGATCTTCCGGTAATTTAAAAAATATTTATATACAAAGTAAAATTACATTTAACCATGAAAGAGGAAAAAAATTTTAAATTCTTTATGTGGAAGTAAAGTGGTAAGAAATATTTAAAAGCGTTCAGTGAAGAATACCATCTATGTTACTTCCATAACCGAGCTATTACTACTTAAAATGTAATAACAATTTTGGGCTTTTCGCAGAAAATATAATAATATGTTATTTCACCATATACCTATACAATTTCAACACAAATTCAAATTTATATTGCACGTTAATTTTGTAACCCTTATGTTAAGCAGTTAATCTATATTGTATAATGCTTTGTTTTATTTTCCCTCTAAGAGACACGACCGCAATAACTACATAGCATATAGCGTTTTAGAGATTATCATAGCAGCCTTAAATAATCCAACTATGTATACTTAAACATATATCTTTATACTACTGTACTAGATTTACACTCTCTTATTTAAACTAAACATTGCAAGAGTATAACTTACCCGCTCTTCTGCAGTTCAGCAGGGTAAGTAATAAGCCGTTAACTTACCATATTGCGTCAAGCTTATACTATTATCAAGATGATGTTAGTTTGTCTTAGAAAGTTTTCTTAATTCTTTTTTTGATTAAAATTCTTTTAAATTTTATTAATCTGTTTCAGCATTGATCAGTGATTGACATTATATCTATTTGCTATCGATTATCTATTTTAAAAATCGAGAGATAAACCGCAAAGAAATTTTGTCAACGAATTACATAGAAATTATCAAGAAATAGCATAAGTTTGAAACAAATAGAAAAATTGGTGTTCAAAATTTCAATTTGCGGTTTACTTCTAGTTATAAATAATGTGGAACACTATAAGTGAGATGAAATCAGCAGAGAGTAAATAAAAACTGTATAAGGCCAACTAAGAAACCAAATTAGAAAATTGATAAAAAAAGATCTAAAATTTAAAAGAAATTCCAGATAAAAAAAGAAGATTGAACAAACTATAGAAAAATAACACTGTTTCTAGACGCATATAAGATTTTCTCTACGGTAAATCTACATTAAGGTAAGACTAATATGAAGGATCAAACCACCTCTTAAAAAGAATCAAAGATACTTTTTACAAAGTAGCAATGCTTCGATAGAAATTGACGCTTCTTGATTGAATGCTGTAACTTACACAACTGTACGTTTACTCAAACTACTTTGATGTATTTTGATCTAAGGTATTCTATCAGAATTTTAGATAGTCAAAATCGGTTTTGCTTTGTTTCCTCTTGTTTACCCTATAATTTTATTTATGTTCTTTTTGCTCTTGAGATATATTTAAAAAATTCGTTGTGAGGCGCGACTGGGCAAGTGTCGGAGTTTCAAGTTTGTATCCAAATGGTTTCATTAAATATTTAAGAAATTAATGTTAACATTAAGCAATATGAAACAATAAACAAACCTTGTATTATGAGCAAATAAATAAATTTATTTAAGCTTTTTGTGAATTTTTTATTTTTCATCTTTCTTCTAATTTTTATGCGCCACTTGGATTAACAAGATTCCTAAATGTTAAATTTTAACACCCGTATTCATAAAAATTTCTTAAAGTGTCGCTCAGCAATGTTTTAGTTATAATACTGTTATAGGTTATGGGTTACAGCTGATTGGTTATTTTAGGTTATAAACCGCTTATATCAGTCTTATAACAGTGTTTTAGCGCTATTGAACGTTTATGAATAATGTTTTTTGACATTTTGCTTATAATAGCTTTATAAGCCTGTTGCAACTTTTTATGAATACAGCTGTAAGTGTATAAACGGCTTTTTAAGACAATCAATTTAAAACTATTGTATTTTCGGTTTCGACAAATGTCTAATCAGTTACAGATAAAGAGCACTTCACATAAGTCTAGAAGAAAGGTAATAATACACCTTAAGTGAGAAAGTGCATTTAATTATCAATTTATTTAATTAAAAATTATGAAACGGTTAAAAACCACAAATATTCAATATAGAGATTGGCTTGAGTATCAAAGTCTATATTATATCGCCAAGTAAATAAAACCAATAAATGCTTTGTGTTGCGGTTAATCTTGCGATCAAGAGTTTTGAAGTATTGAATAAATAGTACAAACTAACATATAATTATTGTCACTTAATAAGTTAGCAAGCAACTATAGAAACTTATATTAAATGCTGCATCTCAGCAATCGTAAGTATCTATAATTCTAAAGATAACATTTATAAAATATTATTATAGTATTTCGTTTAGCTTTTTATTGTGTTAAATTATACATATTATTATTTACTAATAATATAATGATGTTTTGTAATAAATACAAATATGTTCGACCATAACAAAAAATGTTGATATATTATTAGTGAAACCTTGGTATATTTTCATTTAAATTCTTTAATTAGAAACATATTATGAAATTAAAACTGCAAATTTATAGAAAAATGAAATACCGTAGATCTCATCTCATAAGTTTTACCTGCAGAATCGTGTAGAATATTAAAACATCAAGATTTTCAAATTTTATAATTTTCTTACTTAAAGCTGATTCCGAATACAGCTCTGCTTGCTGATCTTCTTTGAAATTTATGTTATACGTAGAAACATATCTACTTGGTAGATTATATTGAGCTATACGTATTAAATTGTAATTCTAGAATTATTTAATTTTATTTGTTTTATGCATACATTTTTGTTATATTATAAGCCACTTGCACCTAAATAGCCGAGTAGGCGGTTGGTTGTGTTCAATTAAAATTTTTACTTCTACTTATTCTTCCAAATAAAAAATGTAAATTTTTTTACGAGTTTATTTATGTTTTTTAAAGTTCAAGTTTTATACTGTAAAAATAAAAACTTTAAATTGATGTTTTAATAAATGTTTTTCTTTGTACTAAAAGAACACGTTAGCTGTAACAAAGCTCAAAATCTCAAGTAAATCCAGTTTATCTTATTCTGTTGTTCTTATCAGCATTAAATTTAAAGCCGCAAGTATTCCGTTGGTTCCTTTATATTTCATTAACAGAACACTCGCAGATTCACTTCGAGATGGAAAATATTGAACTGTGCAAATGCGTCAAATATATTTAAACAATTTTTCTTAAAATTCAAGCATAAATTTTATATTTCTTTTAGTGTGAACAACGTGATTTCATCGACTGAATAACGTACCACGACTATAAAGTAGTTACTTTATGTGAAAGGTGAAAGCCTGAAGAAATCCTTAGCGATGGCTTAGTATGTTTTTTAAGCAACCGAAACAAACAAGAAATACCTAAACAGAGCTTCAATTTAACATTCACAAATCTACTTATTTTATGTACAAAGAAATAAAAGCATTAAAACAGTTTTTTAAGAAAATTCAATTTCTAAATCACCTACTTTAAAATATTCTGACTCATTTGATGAATGCACGCAAAGGAATTCAGTATTTTCAAATAATGTGGCATTTTTACATTGTCTCAGATGGTAAATAAATGTGATAAAGCTAATAATTCTTAGTTCTTCAAACTTTCTAGCATGTTCATACTTCTAAATTAAATTTTTTTTTAAAAAAGAGCATTGATTTTTCTTTTATGTTCTACCACTCCAGATCGTAATAAATTGCGATCATTCGTATTCTTTTGTCGCAGTCGCATACAAAAAGAGAAATAAATAAGTATAAAAACACCGAGATTGCGGTCAATTGTAATCATATCAGAGTTCAATTTTTAAAAAGGCTAAACAGCTCCCTTTTCTGATTTTTTAAAATGTAAGTCACTCGAATTTGTTATCTTGAGACACACAATTTTCTTTTTCCGTGTTTGTAAAAATATTAAACAAAGCGTTACATTTTCTCTCTTCCGTTTTTTGAATTTATTTCAGTTGGTAAAAATCAATTAGTAAAAATGTAAAACAAACAAATAACTTCTTTTATACTTTAGAGCCAACCTTTTGTACCAAACCTAAAACCTTTTATTTAAAATTTTATACCAAATGATAGCATGATAGAAGTAATTAAAACTAAGAATGTGTGCTTTAAAATTATAAATGTGCCCTATGCACGCGCACTATTAACAAGTTAATGATAATTTTTTTGTTATTTTTAATTCAGTCAGGTTTGTCAAAAACCCACTTGAAAATTTTAAACGTCTATTAAAACTATAAAAATACCGCGGTGTGTTGAAACAATTACATGTATCCACAGCGTTCTTAGGAATGTAATATTAGTTAATTAGTTCTTTACTTTGAAAGTTCCTACTGTGCTTCCCACACATATTATTGCCTAGCGTATAGTTTTCTAACTTTGAACTTATAGTAAAACTTTAATAAAAATTTGAATTAGATGCACCACAAAAGTTTTTAATTATTTTTAACAAAGACATTCTCGTCTTGAATCATTATGACAATCAAATTAATAATTTTTGTACACTGAAAAAATTTGTAGATATTAAAATCGTAAAGGATAAATAATAACAAAAGCTACAAATTTAAATAATTATTTTGTGAAAACAAAAAAAAACAGAGCATAAAATTTTTATAATATGAACAGATATTGAATTTATATAAAAATATATAAAATAGTAAAGCATTAAGAGCTATAGCTTTTACAATTTAACAATCAAATTTTACATTCCCAAGTAAGTTGATATGTCTCTTGCAATATAACATTAACAATTCAGTTAATTTCAGATTACCGATGTGAAATGAAATAACAAAATCATTTAAAATTAGCAAAAAAGTTGATCTCCGTAATAAATTAAATCTCTGAAAATTGATGACAATATAAGACATTAATCTAGAAGTACATACCTCAAGTTTCTACCTAAACCAAATTCAATCCAAATATTTAGTTTTTGGCACTGACTATGATATGGCGGAATTTTGCAAGAAATATCGTGCATGGATAAGTATCTTTGTATCTGCTTCCTCCTGATCACATGTTGGCATACAACAATCGAATGATAACAGAAATATCGTAAGCAATTACGCCTTGCTTGCTATCAGGACAACAACGTTTGCTATCTTGTTCGACAAAATATTAACAATTCTTGTTTGTTACTAGAAACACTTAGAAAATCAACCCAATTTGTAAGTAATTTGTTTTTTATCTGCAACCTTTCTACGAACATCTTTTTCTCTGTTTTTCAATGCATTCTGTTATGCTACAGAACTTGTATGTATCCCATGCACTAACAACTCTCTTTGCATTTTTTAGTTGTTCTATTAGGTATGGCACAAACACTTATTCAGCGTATTCATCTTTGTATACTTTATATAATCAAATTGATTTAATTTTCTGCTTTTTGGTGCTGTAATAACGGGATAACCACACAAAAGTATATAAAAAAAATTGTGCTTAAATCTGTCCACACGTTTAATAAACTGTTCATTTTCCCACTCGTTGTGGTAATTAATTTTATATATTAAATTAGAAACCTACTCTTTTTATCTGTTATGCTTTGGAAAAACTTGTTTATATTGCCACATTTTGTTTTATTTATGTAATAAATGCAAAAAATTCATTCTGTACAAAATATTCGAGAATTCTTTCATTTTTAGTTTTATTAATATGGTCGGGTGAGTGCTGTAATGTTTTAGGTCAAATCTTGTCAAATTTGAGTTAGTACATTCTCAACATTCTCAACCTAGGTTGAGGTTATAGGTTTTTATTTTATGGGTTCCTGTAACAGGCTAGTTTTATGGTGTAACCCTGTGACAAGCCTGTAGGAATGTTGCCCGAAACCTGTCAAAGATGGCTGCTAAGAACCTCCCACAGGTGTCTGCCAAAAACCTGTCACAAGGAATTTGACAGGTAATTGTTACGATTTTCTCAAATTGATATTAAAAAATGTTTAAAAGTTTAAATAACCAAATAAACATCAAAATTTTATACATTTTTTTAATTCAAACATTAATTATTGCTACTTTCCACTGACTCTCTTGCAAAACTTATATTTCTGACTTAAAATACACTAATCCGACAATATGTACCGACTTAACATTCATTTTTTTTTTCAATAAATAATTAACACATTGTTTAATATGTAAGCAACAATTTTCAATCTGTCACCCATAATTAATGTTATAAGATATGTACCTATACATCTTAAATCACTGAATTAAAGCCAGGTTCACATGAAAACCATGAACGAAAACCAAACTAATGTGGTGAAAAGTAACCATTTTCATTCAGTAGCAATCTGATATAGTACGATACAATTTGATTCAAAATCTTAAAAACTATACTGGTTAAACTGATAGACTTGTAGTTAGCAGGATTACTTCTACTGCCAGACTTACATAGAGAGACAATTATAGCCTTCTCCAATTACTCGGTACAATATTGTTATTAACACTTATTAATAAATCGATCATTAACTCACAAGTACCATCTGGATCAAGTGTTGTGCTTTGCATTAGTATGTTGAGTTTACTGACTACTATGTTCCTATCAAATTTAAATGATGCTGTAATTCATGACAGGTCATCATCTTCAAACAGTCTTTTGTAGTTGGATATGTTATACACACTGGCAACATTTTCGTTCAGTAGGTTAGCCTTTTCAAGACTACCTGTAGTTGAAATACCATTTTCGGATTTTAAGTCTGGTACAACCTTTACTACTATTGGTCATTATTGGTCGCTAATATCATATTACCGATAAACAACTTTATTAATAACGTCATGTTTATGACCAATTAAAGACGTTATATTACGACTTATTGTTAACATTATATAAAAAATCAGATTTTCTAAATATTATTGATATTGAAATCACAAATAATTTATATGTTTTTTGCCAAGTTTTCAACTACTTATGCTTGTAAAAATAATGATCATTTAGTGAACTTTGGCTCTTGAGTTACAATTTGGTCATGTATGACATTTTCGTATATTTTAGAATCAAGTAATTCTGAGCTATATGAAAATATAGGTTTGATTTTGCTTAACTTAAAAATTTAAATTTTCGTTGTGCATATTCATTAAAAATAAAAAAGTTTCAATTTTTATAATTATCTTGCTGCCATGTTAACATCTTTAAGAGATAGACCTATGGCGGATTTTGTTATAATATTTGATGCGTGGGGAAAGAGATAAGAGAGCGGTTTTAGTTAGACATGGTGGTTTTTTTTACTGTTGGATGAAATTGTCTCTTGGATTCGACGCGGAGGTTTTTCAATGAATGTGCTGCAACTGGAGTAAAATTGCCTAGTTTTTGTTTAGACCATCATCTCCAATAAGTCGTAATGCGAATCGAGGACGTGGAAATATTCATCTTGTTGCTTCTAGACTAGCAACAGGATAACAGGATAGCTACCAAGGTGTGTAGTGCTTATTACTTCTAATCTGCTCGCTATTTATTTTGTATAAGCAGTAAGCTATCATTTTTATGTGGTCACAAATGCGAGTAACACTCAAGACATTTGACAACGCACCTGACCTTTCGTTTGAGTTATTTTTTTAATTCATTGTGTATGCTCTTGGAGAGCATCCCCGTATAGCTAACTATAGCTAACTGTTACCTGTGTCACCATCTTATTTTTTGTATAATTTTGGTATTTGAGTAAATAAAGATTTTTTTATACGCGTGTTTTTTCTGAAGACCTGGACTTGTCTGAAATTGTTTTTGAATCTTGCACTTGCTTCCGCAATATTCGACTAGTTATAAAACTAATTAGAGCCCTCTCTATAGAAAAGGCGCTGGTAATTTTTCTAACGTGTAGAGAAAGATTGTTTTCCTCCGCAAGAGATAAAACAAAATTTTTATCTTAGTGCATTAAAACAATAAAAATAAATAGTTTAAATTACTAATAAAGTAATCATATAAACTATAAATTATCACATTTTAATGTTGTATGAAGATATATTTTATTCACCTGCAAACATAAGCTTTTAGTCAATTATTAGTGAAAGATAAGTTATGAGTTCGCTATAACTATATATGTAGTAGTTAATGTCATCAGATAATGACAATTCAAGTTGAGAAACTTACTTAACTGACAAACATTTCAGTTTTATCTTTATCAATGTCACAACTGTTTGTCAACACATGTTAAGTACCTAGCTACTTTTGATAAGAAAATGTGTCAAAAAGCACAAACAAATATTAACTTTGCAAATAATGTGTTTCCTTTGATTACAATGTGCTAAATTTGTTTGAAAATGTCGATTTCAATCTCTTTCTGTTATTATAATTTCGTGATTTAAATTTTAAAATAAATTTTTATTTTGACCGCGGTGTTTCTGAACAATCAACCTGTGGATTATTTCACCTGAGCCTATAGAATTAAAAAATTTTGGTATAAGGAAATAATGTTTTAGATTTTTAAGCAATTTTAATTAAAGTTTTGATTGATTATTTTACCAAAACATTATTTGAAGTGATGCATAACTGAACGCATACAAAAACCAACCCCAAAACTGCTTTAATTAATGTTTTTGTGCATTTTTAAAAGGCAAATTTTTTATAGTATGAATTTATATTGTGTAGTTTTTTATGTCACGACTGGTGACGGTCTAATAAACGAGTTGGCTTATGTTATTTTTCTTCATGCAATTTTTGGTAGTTGCTTTTATAGTTAAGCTTGCTTACGTGACAGTTTTCCATAAACTTTTCACTCGTTTTTATAGAGGTGGTTGTCTATATGTGTAAATCTGTTTTTAGACACTTATAAGGGTTGTTTTTATAAGAGGTCCTTTATAGCTGAGTTTGCAGACGTGAACAACTCATTCTTTTGAATATCATAACTAAGAAAGTAGAGGTGAACATTCTTTGACACTTGGATATAACAATGTCTACACAAGTGTTAAAACATCTTCACTTCTTTTCTTCTTTATATTTTATAAACATAAGGAAAACTACCAAAATTTCTACGAAATTTGGCAAAGGTTAAGTAATTTTGCAAAAAGGATGTTGTTATAACTTTATGTGCCACAAAACGCATTACGATCTAGGACTTGAATGATGTAATCACTTTTAACGAAAACTTTGATATTATTAATAAATAAGAAGTGTTAAATTGTATTAAGTTTTGATTAAGAAGGTATATTAAGCTACAAAGTAACAGTTGTTGTCATTTATAATTATTAATAACTAATCAATTATAGGATTAATCACTTTGGTAATAGAACGTTCAGCATTAATAATTCAAGCTTGTGAAAACGATTAGTATAACTCCAAGCTTTTAATGATCTACAATTATTTATATCAAAAATATTCAAATTTACTTTCGATGACAACATTTTTGATCACCCGCTGAAATAAGTGCCTATTTATTTTGTAATAAATTTATTATAACTACCTTAATTTTTCATGTATCGAATTAATAGATTTATTAATTGCCTTATGTTACCATTCCGTGTCTTTGGTTGTTTGTAAATTTAACACACAACATAAAAATTAGAAAAAATGTTTTCTATCAACCGCTTCGGGTGTAACATGTTTAGCAAATACTTTACTGAAAAAAGAAGTAAATATAACAATATTTGAATTCTTATTGAAAAATAGGATTTGAATTCTCGTCTGTTTTATTCAAATATATTTGGTTTAAAATTGCGAATTTTATTTAATCGATACAGTTTTATTGTCACTTAATTACAAAATTATAATAAAACTAATTAAAATGTAATTATGGATTAAATTATCGTTTTTAATATATTCTCCAAAAGCTTTACGAATAGGAGGTGTAGTATTATCGACATGAAATATTTAATGATTATCGTAATTTGTTGAAAATCGTGTTCTATGCGATTAAGATTTAGATAAATCATTCTAGACAGTTATTCGCACGTCATTAATCAGTAATGTTGGGTAATTAGTCTACAAATATACGTCTTTGTTATGCAACGTCCATTACAAACTAATGCAAATCATTATTTGCTATGATGACAAGAGAAAGCACGTTCTACGGTAGCTGTCTAAACAAACTTCCTAGTTTACTTGCCATATGTTGTTTTAGCTAAAGTCGTTCCAGTACAACAGTAATATTTACTAACTACTCCAAATTGTTAACAAGTTAAACTTCAAAAAATTTTTAATTAGATTTAACTGGAACCTACAGTAGCTAAACTATTATGATACTTGTTTACATGTTGAATTGATGTCCCAGTTGTTTAGTAGTTCGAAAATTTAAAAAAACTTACCAGTAGAAACGCGATTTGAATTATTGCGGTTTGCTATTGTCAAACTTACTATTCATGGTAATATTTTTTCTTCTGATAGTACCTATTTGTAATCAGTACTTGATTTCTTTTCTCCGTTGCATTTTAGTGCTTTTCTACATAACGTGGATTCTAAACCACGTAAGAAGAATAGCGGTTTACTGGATAAGTTACAGCTTGGTAATCCTTTCGGAGACGGTCAAAAATAAAGTTCTTAGTTTCCCCAGAGTCATTTGCGTTATATAATGTTACTGTATTGCTGTTACAATGCAATAATGTAGTTAATTGTAAGTTAATTAACATAAATTATTTAACAGAATAAACACTTTACTGTGGCAGACATGTCTAAGTTCATGGTAATACAATAGTCTAGTTTGATTGTGTAACTTATCTATTTTAAATAATAAATTGTCAATAAATTTCCAAAAAACTATAAATACATTTTCACTTTTCTTAAACGTTAAAATTTTTCTTTATTCTGCATTTTAGTATAGTTTCTTAAAAATGGAATAATATTACAGAAGATAAATTGCAAAAAAATTAAATAAATTACTCTAACACCATAAGGCCGAGTTTATTGATTTTACAATTCAGTAAGTTTACATTCTTTTGTTTATTGTAGTGCAAAGTTTCATCAAAAGCAGAAGCAGCCGGCAGACCACGCTATAAGCTTTGTCTTAACTAAAATTAAATCAGAGAGAAGAAACGTTCTAACGAGTCAACTATTGACTCTAAATTTAACATCATTTAGTAAAGACTTTAGTTGATATCTGAATGAAATGCATAATTCTTCAGGAAATAATATAAATTAATTTATTAGGACATTTTATTCTCTTATTATTTAAAATCCAAACAGCAAACATATTTATACCTCTTGATTAGCTTCTAGTACTGAGCCTGGGATCTAACTGTGCGTTTCCTATCATTAACTAAATTCAATTTGGATCAATATTTCTTAAAAGTACAAGACAGAATAGGTTAAATTGTTTCAGGCTAATTCACAATTTTCAATAATTTACATTTTGAAACATCATTCATGCCGAATCAAAATATTATCAAGTATAAATATGAAAGTAATAATTATTTACGTTTATTTAACGTTATTATTAGCTATATAGAAATTAATGTTCTAACAAGTTGATAAATTATTTATTGTAACAATTCTTCCACTTTTATTCTATGTTCAAATACGTAACGAAGTAGAGTAGATATTACTTATTAGATTTATTGAAAACCAGTTATTATAGTTGTGACACCTGATCAACAAGCTTAGCTTTTACTAGTTAAACAAACAAAATGTTTATTGATTAAAATTTGTTTTAACGACTGGACTCTAAAATAGTTTTCATCAGTTTTAAATTATATTCCACGTTTATCCTTAATGAAAACTAGTTTTGAATAGTAAACACGAGATTTTAATTATTGCTTGTGGTTTAAAATTAAGACAACACTGTTTATCCTATCGAACTTCGTTTTATATTCCGTTTGATTACAAGGTGCTTTACAATTTCAGTTATTAGGAATGTAAATAGAACCTTTGTCTATTCTAGGAAGAACCTTTCATCTAATTTAAAAGGAAAATAAAAGATCTGGAAAACTGTAATAAGTTTATTCTAAATTTAATCTAAAACTAAAAATTAAGTATTGTTTATCGATGAGGAGAAAAAAATTACATTTGGTGATATTCACTTTTTAGACCAGATTAATGTTTTATTGATTTACTGGCAATTTTATATAACTATAAATTTAAGGTGCAATATAAAACGTTTGTTATTAACATTATTACTATTATCATAAACTGATCGCATATTAATAAAAGTGAGTATTAGTAAAACTGATAAAATATTATCAAATAGGTAGTACATTGAAAATTTTGAATTGTTGTTTGGTTTATTTTTAAGTACTTTACCTTATATATTTTAAACAAAACCTTTTACAGAACATTATTTTATTAATATTACTTTGCATTATTTGAAAGCTGAAACCAAGAGTAATCAACTTTAAAGATGGATCTCAAAGGATAAACGATATGAGTTGGGAATTTAGGTCACAAAATTCTACATTATAAAAAATATGTACATGCATATATAAATGATTTTTAACCAAAAATATGTAATAAATAAAACGAACAAGAATGTGAGTGATAAGTAACTAATGTGAAAATGAGAGAAAACCCATCAAAAAAAAGTTAAACAAGGAAAACAATATTTCCTGTTTGCATGCCAGTACCTCCAGTCTGAAACACAAAAATAAATTAAAAGTGAAAGCTTTTAATTAAATTAATTTTTAATTTGCGTTTTTAAATTATACAAACAAAATTTGCGCATTACAATAATTAGATTTAACACTTTAGAACTTTAAACCAAATTTATTAATTTTAACAACCATATCATAATTATTGACTTTGTTGTTTATTTCGGGGCAAACAAACTTTTATAAATGCCAGGATAATTTCCAACAATTTATTTTTCTCATTGGTGAGATATAAGAGAAGCTCATAAAGTTATAAGTGTTGTAGGTTGAGAGTTCAGCATTGATCACAGGGATTTTAATACTATATTCTTAATATTTAAATTTCGCTCTTCTAATAATTTTCGAGACACACTGGGACAAAGTTTTGTTTAGAAAAACAAATAACGCGACTAGACATGTTATTGTTATAATAAAGTAAATAGTACTTTGTAAGTAATACATAATAATAAAGAGAAAAGATACTATTGCTTTGAAATGAAAAATAAATACATATTATTATTTTTATTCAAAAATTTCTAATAAAAATGTTTTTAAATAAATGGTAATACAGATTTTGTTAAAATAGCAGTTCCATGATTGTTTATCTTCAGTAAAACGAAAATTTGCAAACAATAATGTATTGACGCACTATTTAATTATCTATGTACTTCTTTGTAGTTTATCTTCTGTAAAATTATAAACAGGTCAAATAATTAAACGTTAAAAATATAAAGTAACGTTGCTTAAAACAATTCTACACCCGGTACGTATTTGATACCTTAGAGCTTAGAACTTTGTATAAGTGTCATATCCTATTAATTTTCACTATTCGTTAACTATGTATCAAAAATTAAAATTATAATTTTAATAATTGCCAAACAGATCATATTCTTTGTCTTGCAAAATATTATAGTTACTCTTTATATTTAATAACGCAGACATAATTAATTTTCATTCTAATTTAGAGTTAAAAAAATTTTAAATATTTTTTAAATTTTTTATAATATAGTGAGTTCGTAAAGTGTGGCACAAAAGAATTTAAAGGAATTTTTACAGGAAATCCTGGAACAGAAAACTAAGGGTTGTTATTTAAAAAAATTTACAATAACGTCGCAGCTCTAAAACAAAATACAATAAAAATTGTCAATGATAGAAAAACTTTTTAAATACCTTTAAAAATTAAAATTCCTATAAAAAGTTTTATCGAATTTGTTTGAAACTTTACGTGCTCACTATATGTATATGTATCTACATATACACCAATACATAGCAATATTTAAAAAAAAATTCAGTTTTCTTGAATTATTCCCTGTTCTTTATTTTTTGCTAATTTAACCAGGGTATCCTTAATCCAATTCTTGCTCTTTATTTAATTTACAAAGTACACATGTCATTTTGAGTCAGATTACATGCAATTATAAAATTAATTTCAATCTTTTGCAGTAAAATTTGCATTTTACCTTATCTATATGTAACTTCGGATTAAACTAAGCAAGTTGTAAATAGAGCATAGCAATTATTATAGTAAAATTAAATATACCACAAAATTTGATTAGTGTAACACCATTATTTACTAAATGTCCTATTTTATAAAATAATTGAATCAGCTTTGAAACACTTAACGAAATTCTGTTTATTATATAAGTGACACTTTTGTGACGTTTATTTAATATTGTTGTTTTGATAAATATATTACCGTTTATTGTTATTTATTTTTTGTTCAAATTAGTTTTGATTTTGTTGTTGTTTTCAGATTAAATAAGCTAAACGTAATAAATCATCAATATCACGTTAAAAATAAAACAATTTAAACAAACAAATAATGATAAGTAGGAAAATACTCTCACCCAAAACTTAGTCAATGTTGAAAGGAATTACAGGTTGACTGCGATTTTTCAAATCAAACAAAAACTTCAATTTGTCGACGTTTCGGATTATTTATTAATCCATTCTTAAGACAAGAAATTGAAACATGGTAATTCGTTCGATGTAAAAAATACATGAATGGTGTAAAACGTAGGCCAACAAACGGTCACAATAATTCACAATAATAATTTAAACAATAATTTTAATATTTGGATATTTTAAATGTTACATTTAAGATTTAATATTTAAAATTTTAAATGTTTTTAAGCAGAGTTAATTATTTACACTATTTATTATTTTATACTATTATAATATTGACGTTGTTGATTGTGACCGTTTGTTGGCTTACGTTTTACACCATTCATGTATTTTCTTACATCGAACGAATTACCATCTTTCAATTTCTTGTCTTGAGAATGGATTAATAAATAATCCAAAACGTCAACAAATTGAAGTTTTTGTTTAATTTGTAAAATCCCAGTCAACCTGTAATTCCTTTCAACATTAAGGATAAAGTTAAATTTCGGTTCCCATATATTGCTATGATAAAATTGTAATAATTCATCAAAAACACTTGGTTGCTCGAGTTAGTCCTGATGTGCGGAAGCAGTTGGTATGAATTTTACGGTCGACGGTTCGGGCGTTCGTAAAACAAAATTTTAAATTATCAATTCAAATACCAAAATTTTTTCTTCATAAAAATTTTAAGTGCAATTATTTTATTTATTATTTCAAAAAATTTTATATTTGCTTCGAAGATCAAACTTATAATTTTAACTTTTAGTTATCCAAATACTTCCAAACAAAACCAACTTTCAAAAATCCAAATCAAAACTATCTTCAAATAAAATTCGCCTATTAAAAAAATTATTTCTTTTAATAATAAATGTGTAATCTAAAAAAAATAATCAATCCAAATATAAATCACAATAAAATTCGATTGCGGTCAAAGCGGACCAAACATACTATCAAACAATTCAAATCTCAACATTCAAGTATTTCACTCAAAATCAGGAGATTTTGGCAAAAAGCTCCTCTCTTCTCTTTTTTCTTCCACACTTTGCACTCTTTCCAAATTTACCAAATCAAATTACAATTTACAAAATTTTACTAAAAGAGTACAGGGTGGGTCCAAATATTTTTTAACACGACAATATATAAAATTTATTAAAAAAAAATTATTCGTATTTAGATGAGGATCGAATCTACGACTACCACATCAGCAATCCAACACTCAAACTTCTAGCCTACGCCCACGCTCTATTTACGTATATTATACCATAATGAAAACATTAATTCAAATTTTAGATTAAATGTTTAAAAATATGCAACATTTACTTACATTATCAATTCTATTTGTAAAATTCTTATTGTTCAAGTAATATTAATGTTGTGTACTCATAGTATTGCATTAAATTCTACTTTGTGTTATGAGGAAAAAGTTATTACATTATTTGCCTCCGGCTGATTCCATAACCTGCGGTTAAGAAAAAGACTAACTTTTGCCGGCAGTACTCAATATAAAATGGATTACTTTTATGTTGTTTTTTAAAAATATCTAATTCCACACATTGAATAATTAAAGAATGTTTTCTATGATTTAATCATTTTTATAATAAATGTATTTTTATTGTTTAATTACTCAAGCACATACCTATACATCAGAATCAGACTAACAATTACTATATTTAGATTACATAATTAGAAAGATTTTTAATCAGAAATTAATAGAAGTTCACATATAATCAAAAATAATATTATATATAAATAATAAATATTTGATATAGTTATAATAGTGCAAAAAAATTGATTTCATCCCAATTTGAATATACATAATATTATTAACCTATATTATTATATAGGTTAGTTTGTTATTGACGTATCTTATGTAAGTTATGAAAGGACTTCATAAGTTTAAACTTTGATAGGTCAAGGGGATTATTAAATAGCAATTTTTAACTTATATTTTTTTCAGCTGAGATACTTATATAATTTTTATAATCAAGAAATGCGTGGTATAAATAGTGAAATTAGAAATTAATTATTAACTCCAAACATTTTAGAACTAAACTGCACTACGTTTTAGCCTATAAAATAATATACAGCCAGTAAAAGAGATTTTGAATAAAATAAAATAATAGCTATTTACGAAAGAGCGACCGAAACATATGCTTTACGTCATGAGTTCTGGCAGCTTACAAATTACGTAAAGAATTGTATGCAGTTTTACCTCTAACACAAGACCTTTCCAAAATAAAAAGAAAAGATGTAATCTGAATAAATATAGACATAAAATGGTAACTTAAATAAGCATGGTTCGAAAATGAAATTTTATCATTTTATTCAGGTTAAATGTTTTTCTAACACGATAACGCAAAGTATAATTTTTGATCTGATAAATTGTATAAAAAGTGATTTTTTTTTTTGATCTTGATAGTAAAATAGATTTCGTAACAATTTTCATCATACCTAATTTATCACCTGATGATGCCCAAGGATGATGAAAAAGTTTGCTCAATTTATATTTACAGCATATTTTAATAGTGCATTTTAGTATTCTAAATAGTTTTTATATTGTAATATAGTTTATATATTTATATTTAAATATAATATAATATATCGCGTTTGAAGATATCTAAAACTTGATATTAGCCATTTAATTTTTGTTGTTTAAAATGTAAAAATAAAGTAAGAACTTTTTAAGAAATATATTACTATCTGTGGAAAAGAATTTATAATATTCAAATTAAATTTGACGATATTCATATTTTAATAAACCTATAAAATGCACACACAATTTTTAAAACTAAAATGTTTTTAAGATTTCAAAAACAAAATACAATATAAATTCGCAAACGATTTCACCATACTATAGCATCATCAGGCAATTAAGTAGAGTTACACAGAATTAAATTTATAGCGATGTGAAATAAATACCAAGCGAAACTAATAAATTACTTAGTGCGTTAAATGAAACAAAAAATTTAGTTAATTTAATTATTATCCTAATATTGATAATAAAACTAGAACGAATATTCCACGGAAAAATAGTCAAATATTTAAATGATCTTTTAAAACATAATAAACTCATCAAATTTATTAATAACTTGAATTTGATACATTGGTCATACCGACAGGGTTACTGTCAGAATTTTCTCATCACGAATTTCAAAATTGCAACTGCACTATAGGAAAGAGGACAATTTTCTGTGTATAATGCAACAAAAAATTTTTTGGATTATTCATTAGTTTTCGAAAAAACGGCATTTTAAAGTTATTAAAAGTAGGTAGTTGTAACCCGATACACCCCGTTGCAACGTGTCGAGCCACGGTCAACTTGCACGTTCCGTTCCTATTCTTCATTTTGTTGACGGTACGAGTGCTTTAATATACTCTTAATGTTGTTGTCATTCGCGGTCGACACCCGGACGAGTTCTATGGCTTCGAGTTCCACCCTTGGCGAGTTCTGTCATTTTTCAGAGATATTTTTAAATTATTTTGCTTTACACAAATATGTCTAATCATGCAGCCGTGTTAAAAGGTGTATCTAAAATACATGTAAATTTAAGTTTTTCAAATTCGATTTTTTCAAGAACTAATTTATAATCCAACAAAATGTTTGTTCTAGTATGCTCAGAAAAATGTTCTCTTTCCTATAGTGTAGTTGAAATTTTGAAATTCGTGATGAGGTTTTTCTGACAGTTCCCTAAGTTACTTTTATTAAACAATTTTCGTAAATAATCCTCCCCCTTAGCTTAATTTTAAAGATTAATTCTCTTTTTCTATCTCTATACTAAAAAGTTCCTCCCAAAAATACCCTAAACATTATTTTTCAAAAATATCTCCTTGACTTATCACTCTTCTTATTTTCTTATTTTCTTCGTATTTTCTTTTTAAGTCTGAAAATTGTGTGTGCACATTGTGGGTTTTCTAATAAATTAATATTTTAGTTAATATTCAAATTTATTAATTAAATTTAATTTAGCAATTGTGACCTGTTAAAGCTATTTATTTTGTTTTTAAATAACTCTCAAAATCGCAACCTTAAATTGTCAGGTGTTGGATATTGTCAAACGCAGAAAAGAATCTTCTTTGGTTGAAATATTTGTATTCGTTTCAATGTTCTAGTGTAAGGGTTGTCAGCTGGTATAAGTAATTTTTATTTAAAAAATATAAATTTAAAATAAAATAAAATTTTAGAATTTTTTTTGAAACACTATAGAAACAGAATTTTTATAATCAATTGCAATTCTTAAGATATTTGAATGAGTTATAGGAGTAATAAACGCTCCATATAAAAAATAGCGCAAAATACAAAAAAAAACTCAAAATTAGAAAAGGGTAGTTTGTTATACCAGCATATACAGGCCTAGAACACGGTTTTCACGGCTGCGTGTGACAGATTTGTAATTAAAATTCTCTGTTTGCGACTAATCACCATCGCCCTACATTCGGATCAGCGGACAAACAACCAACTTCTAGTGATTGTTTTCAAACATAATCAGATTTAATTAAAGATTCACGTCAAAACAAATTCAAATTACTCTCATCTTGCCTTAATGTACTATTAATTTTTTTACATAATTGAGTTAACACTTAAAATACTTACAGCTACACTATAATTATTTATTCCAGATCATTAAATTTTGATTCAACTGTATAAATATTCGTTCAGATTTAAACTATGTAGCCATAAAAGAAATTTAGAGTTAATTTTATAAACAATTTATTATTTTGCTCGTTTATTGAAAAAATTTATTAAATGTTAAACAACAGAAAAAATAACGCGAACAATAATAAATTTTGAAGAAATAAATCATAAATAATCCTTTTTGCATTTGTTAGTTTTTAAAGCTTTGGTGAAAAAGAAAACAGCAAACATTTTAGCTGGTTTTATTCAATGGATCTACGTACAACTTACGTAACAAAAGGTAAACCTTTATTTTTGCTTTTCATTTATTACAGTACAAAATTCATATAATACTACCAGCATTCGTTTTAAACTATTAGTTTTTATTAACAAAATTCTGTACCATCGCACTAGTTTATTGAATTTTAATACGGAAGTTCTTGTATTTCAACTTAAATTGTGATTGTTATGTTTATTAATTTAAAACGACGGAGTTTATAACCAGTTTAAAATATATTATACTTTTAGGTTCGGTTAGCAATTTTATAATAGTTTTCCTGATAATTGCTTTTATTCATTTTCACGAATATTTTTCTTAAAAATACTGTTATGTATTTTGTAAATTATAAAAGTTAACCAATTGAATTCATCAGAATTTAAAACCAATGTCGAATTCGTTCGTTTAAACTAAAAGATAAGTTTTAACTTCAACATGTTCGTTTTAATCAACATAATAAATCTCTGTTGAAAACTTTAGTAAATTCAATTAAATGAGTTAATTAAAATTAAATTCATATAAAGAAACCACCAAGTAATTAATACAAAATTTTTCCAGGGATGTTTTTAATTTAAATTAGTTTTTAACTATTATACGACGATGAATAAATAAACATAAAGCAATAAAAAAGATATTAAATTTTGAACAGCTTTTACAATCAATTTCAATAAGCTACGTATTTATCATGTTTGTTTGAACAAAAAATACCTTGTGTACTTTAAGAACCAAAAAAGTTTGTTTGATCGACTCCAGCGAACAATCAAAAAATAATAAAATTGAACCTTTGCAGACCCTTTATGAAACACAGTGGGATATCCTACCTTTTGCATTTACTTGGAATGCCTAATAAATTTTACCACCCCCAAAGGAATTTGACCACAATTTCATATATGCGGAATAAAATACATGTGCATAATATGCGTTTATTTTAGTAAAATCAAAGCTGGGCCGCATCCATATTAAGCGGATTGAGTTTGTTAGTAAAAAGCATCCCAGGAGGTCGCTTAAATGGTCATGTAGGGATTGCACATTGGGTATGCGGCTTTCAGGTAAAGGTGTTTTGCAGTGTAGCCCGCTGATTGCATTGCTTTGTTATAAAATTATATAATTGGTTTAATTCCATCAGTGAGTACTTAACAATTGCACACTTATATGTTCACAGTTAAATGATAATATATTATCCTTAATGCTTAAAATCAATTTTAAAACTTCAAATTACGCAATTTTAAACCATTATAATAATAAATTTAAAAAGGGCTTTTACATAGTAAATATTGAAAAGTCACATATATCATCAGATAGAAATCTAAGTGGTTTAGATAAAATCAAAATTATACAACCCACAAAATTTATGACGCCCTTACAACAAATTATACACCCCTATAATAAAGGTTGAACTGTACTAACACTGAATTAATTTTTACACGTCTTTATTAAGAAACATTTAGTAGATATTTAGAAGTTTTAATTGAAGAATATTTTAAATGACACTAAAATTGGATTTGCCAAACAACTTTGGTATGTTTAGCTTAACTTTAGTTGAGAAACTTCTAAATTAAAATTGAATACTTACTTATTTAAGTTTTATCCAATTAATAGTAAAAACTTTTTATAATTAACTACCATAATATTATTATAACACGAAGGAAATTAATAAATTTTTTTGCAAACAATTACGTCAATATTATTTGGTAATTAATTTAATGTGCATTTATAAATCAAACAATTTTATTTTATTAAGACAACAACTGTCGCTAGTTGGTGTGAAATCCCGTACCTTATTAACTAACCTAACGCCGGCATTCAATCAATGTTGATCGTATTGATTTCATTTTTACATCATAAACTTCTTTTCAAACAATGTGAACAGCTAAGATTGCACTCGTTTTAAAGTAACAACTTTATAAAATTGGAATTATAAAGGGATGACCCACCGAACATAGACCTCTCACAGAGATACTATATGAATTTGAAATTAATTTGATCCCTTTCAGAACTCTTGCGAAGTGAAAATTATTATAACCTCAACTTTTTTTCTGTGTAAGAAACCTAATTTAATACGAATGTAATTTGCCCGTATTTACTATTAAATATAGAAATAGAATTTTTTGCAAATATTTTTTATTTTACGTATAAAAAATAATAAATTACGGTATTAATATCGCGTAGATTAATTTTATTTAGCACTAATAATTTTCTGCATAAAAAATTATGAAAAAATAAAATTTTATATGCAAAGTTTGTTAATACCAATGAATAATTTATATTTTCATTTACTTAGGTAAATTAAAACTTCAATATTTAATTTAGCATATTATATGTAAATCAGTTAGCCGTACCTACCTAAATTTTGAGTTTTTTAAATTAAAAATAAACTTATTTTAATTTTTTTAATTTATTCCACTAATTTTATTATTATTGACAAAAAAAATTTAGTTTATTTTTAAATTAAAATATTTGGCTGGTTATATGTGAAAAAATGTTTTTACGTTAATGGTGATTTAAAACATAAAATAATATTTTAGTGAAGTACCAATGCAAATATTGATTTAACAATAGTAATGTAAATTAAGAGAAAAATAGAACAATTTAAATAATATTTAAATAATTTTGTTATTTTTATATTCGGGAATAAAATGTTTAAATTTGCAAATTTTGAAAATAAACATGAACATGATATAAAATCTTACCTACTCGATTATTTTTCCAAGTGAGCACAAAAAACTATAAAATAAAACCTGTCGATAATATTATTTTACGAGCGCACAAAGTTTTGAAAACACGCACCGCGGAAACGCGAAGTCCTTCCGAATTTTTTGAAGTGAAGCTTGCAACACGACGAACTGGAAGCGAATGAATAGCTGTGCTCGCGGCATAAGCTCTGAGCATGGCCGTATCGACCAGCTCAAAGCTTGTTTTTACATAATAAGTTTTTTACTGTCTAGTCTTTTTGATATGCATTTTATTTTTGTACTTTTTATTATTTTCTTCAATGTATTATAACCAAAAATAAGAAATTAAGTCTTACGTAACTTAAAGTTATCGGTTTATTAATGATTATTAAGTACCTATGCAATCTTATTCCTTTTATAAAAGTGTGTAAATATAACCATATATTAAATGCTTCAGAATGCTTTTCTAATTTGAAAAGCAACTTTCAAATTACTTTTGAAAATACAAATTTTTTTATTAACATAAATCAATCAATCAAACGATAAAAGCAAAAGCAGTTCGTTAGTAAAACAAACTAAATAATGAACTATTAAAATTGATATAAAATCAATACTTAAATAATGAACTCAGTATGTCTTATAATTGAAAATAAAATGTAGAAAAATTATAATGAAACTGATATGCAATTATAATTTTCTACTACTGGTACAGCATAATACCTTATAATACACAATATTTTTTAAAACGGAAGAGCTCTTTTTTAACCAAAACATACAGAAAGCACTTCTACGTGCTTTTTAGTGTATACTGCACGTCATAATCTAGAAACTAATTATTACGTCAAAATTGTCGTGAGCTTTATTTAAATTTTTATAATTAAAATAGAAGAGGATCAGGTTGGTTTGAAAAATTTGTTAGGCGAAAGGAGATGCATAAATGTAAATATTATAAGCAAATAATTTACAATTTATCAAAATCAGTAAAATTAATATTGAATTTTAAATATTATTATTAATAATTTAGCTTGATAATTATATAATAATTTAAATAATTTTTTTATATTAAAATATAAACAAACTAGATATTATGACAGTCACAACTTTTTATTAAATTTAATAGTAACAAATAATAAATTATTAATGCTTTTAAAAACGCAAGTTTTGGTTATTTTAAACCGTCGTTCAGTATTAACAATCAAAAGGTTGAGAAGAAATTAGTTTCATAATTAATATCCTATAGTACATAATAATTATTTTATGCCAATGTCAATGAGCGGTTCTCCTATTATATCCAACTGCTTATTTAGTAATGCACTAGTATTACTTCTAGGCGATCCATTTTTTCTTCTTTATTGCAAATATGAAGTAAATCAACGTTTTTTAATTCTGTGTGATGATCATTTTTCATTCATCCAATGGTCTGAAAAATTTGATTTTTTATGGATATTATACCTTAAGTAAGTGAAATGTTCTTTGATCTTTTTCTTAACTGATCTTCCGGTCTGTCTGATGAACATCATTTCATAAGTTCCGCAATTTACTTTATATATCCCACTTTTGCCAAATTCGTTTATTGGGTCTTTAGTTTTTATGAAATGTACTTGTAGAGAGTGTTGCATTCTACAGGATAATATTGTATTTATTATTTTTTGGTAATTTTCCTACAACATCGGACTTTTTTCTATAGAAAGATATGGATAAGAACTTTTTCTTTCTTTTCTGATTTGGTAGTAATGTTCCTAGTAGTGTTCTTTTCTACGACGCTTTTCTAAATTTTTTTCATAAATTTGGTACCTATTGTTAAGTGCTAAGAATATAATGTTTATTTCAAATTCTCTAGCTTGGTTAATCCAGTACCTTGCTCTGAATCCTGTCATGTTATTATTCTAATAAAGATGGTTATAATCTGCTGGTAACATAAAGTAAATGTATGTTTATTTTCTACATAATACTAAACATATGTAAATATGATTTAATTTTTATTGTAAATTTGATGTAGTTGTGTAGAATGTTCATATGTTTAAAAAAATTATATAGTTGTCTATTTGTTCAATTCTATAATATGAGATAAAAATTGTTCCTCTTCTTGTGGGGAAAGACAATCTTTCTTTACAGGCTGAAGAAATTACCAGCTTCTCTTTCGTGTAAAAAGCCGTAGTTGATGTTAAAATTAACTGATTTATTAGAGAAGTGAGGCAAGGTTTCAAAAAAAATTTCAGACAAGTCCAACTTCTCAGAAAGAAAGCATATAAAAAAGAAATATTTAATTTACTTAAATACCAGAGATCAAAAAAAGATTATACACAAATGTAACGTGTTGACCTATACACAAGTTATCGGTAACGTGTGATTAAAGAGCATATACAATGAATACAAAAAACACTTAAACAAAAATTCGGACATGCTTTCGAATGTGTTGAGGATCACTTTTCAATGTGATCAAACAAAATAAAGCTAACTGCCATCTCTAAATATGGACCCAACAGATTACAAGTAATAAAAAAACTACCCACCCCGATAGTTATCGAGAATCTTACAAAATGATCCTTATACAATTACACCTCTAACCCACGGGTCCGGTAGTATCGAGTTAAATACAGCTACAATTCTTGCTGGGCACCACAAACAATTGGAGATGAATGATTTTGAAAAAAATCCAAAAAAACGTTCAAGTAATTTTGATTTAGAAGTGGCACAACTGCACATCATTATTATATCATAATAATGGTAAACCATTGTTTTACTTGTAGTAGAATACAGTGATTTATATAAATAAATTTTGAGAAATGATAAGTTTGACAATGATTATATATTAACACGATTTTGGCGAATTAAGTTATCTATGTATCAATTTGTCTATTCTGTCAATGTATTTTTGTAATGGAAATGGTAAATAGGTCGAAAAATCTTATCTTGGCAATATTTATATTGTGTATTTTTTTAAAGACAATGTTAATTTATCATTTATTATTTTTTAATTTAATAAAAATTTAAGAATATAATATTTGGTTTATTTTAACACGAACAATTTTTACATCGTGGCTACATAAACAAAATATACGTACGTATCTTTTATTTCATAAAAATAATTAGTTTTAGATTGTTGAGAATTTGTCAACAACCTACACAAGTCTACTAAATATATGTATTAGAATTATACAGTCTATTTACAGAACTCATCAAGATGGTTAGTTAATTAAAATTTAGAACAATAAATTCAAACTCTACACAGGTAAAATGTATTTTTAACAGGTAAAAACATTGAATATTATAGTTGTTCTAAAATTGTAATTCACAATAAAAGGATAATATTATAATATATAAATATGTCAATATAAATATGTAAAATATTTTCTTACCGACTTTATAAAAAATTCACCTTCCTGTCGCTTCGACGTCGGTTTGTTTTATAATTTTTAAATTGACCAAAAAAGATTGGATTTACTATTTACTACAATATACTATTTTAGATATTAATTAATAAACCAAATTACATTTTTAATACTAAAAAATAAATAAAATTGAAATAAAATTTAATTCATAACTTACATAATATTGTTTAAAAACTATTTAAATGAATGATATAGTAGCTTGCTACATAATATTATGTTATAACTTTATGTTTCAAATTTTGGATTCTCATCAGGCAAACCTGGAAAAATATTAAAATGATTGAGAAGTTATGCGTTTTTGAAAAATATTATGTAAGATTATTATAAAATATCGGGAATTTGGACCAATGGTTAATAAAACAAATTTTAACTTTCTGTCGACGTTTCGAGTTATATTTCACTCTTCATCAGGACTACAACATTCAATAAATCAAATTCATATTATGTAAGTTATGAATTAAATTTTATTTCAATTTCATGTAACATGTCAAAATTAATTTTATAAAAAAATATTATCACATGTTAGTAACTTTAACCATTTTAAAAAATAAATGTAAGAAGGAAATGCAAAATCTTTACGGTTAATTTCTTTGTTTTTGGGCATATAAATCTATATTGTATTAATTATTTTAGTACAAAACTTTGGAAAAATCCGATAATGATAAAGAGGCATAATTGAATTATATTTACAATCACAAAAATTTTTTTCTATCAAGTCAGAATTTTAGTCAAGAACTTAATCAAGACAAGCTCATATTAAAAACCCATCAGCTTGATACGCACATCGAAAGAATACTATCTCCAATAATTTTTGAGTACCATAACGCACCTTATCTTTCCATTTAATATACGGCTTTCCTATGGTAAGTACTTCTTTATCTATAACTCTCTAACCTGTAGGATAGTGCGATTTTATAAGCGTATAGTATTATATTCTCAAAACAACAGAGTTTTTCGATCAAACACGCCTTAAGGACGCTAACAAAGTCGTGAAAAGGATAAACACCATACATTTGAAAATAAGGGTACATTCGTGCTTTTCAACGTTGATAATTTGTATGGTAATATGAATGATGAATCACTCGCTCTTATACAGAGATTTATTAGGATAAACTTGTAAATAGGAATGAACTAGCTTCACATAAATCTGAGATCTGAACATAGAAAACTTGATCAATTTCCTGAACTAAGAAGAACAACAAGTAGAATTCTAAATCTACTGAAATCCAACTTCATACAACTTTCTTTTCTATTATAACTCCTAGCAAAGCCATGGGTTGTAACAATTATTTGCATAACTGTTTTCCGCGACCCTTAACTATCGATCGCGTCCTACGCCCATGGTGGATACCACTTTTTTACGCACATTCTTCCGCGCAGTTTCGGCTTATCACAAACTTTTAATTTTATAAGTGCAGGAAAATAAGTGCAGTTTGGGATTTTAACCTGAGGCATGAAGTAAAAAGTGATTGCCAGCAAAATTAACGTCGACATCAGTTGTAGATTGAATGAACACGTGTTCTATCTTTAAAACGACGAGAGGGTCGTGGTTGATTGTCTTGCCAGCTTTGAGTCAGAATCGACGAGTTACTGTGTTGTGTATTAGTGCTAGGTGCTTCGATATTGGTGCACAAAGTGATTTCCTGTTCGAGCTCATCGATCTCATCATCCTCCGACCGAGCAGTCCAGCAAGCTACTGGTTTTCCAAGCAGCGAGGTGAAACGACGCGTCCATCTAATTGTCTTCAGTTTGGAAACACAGAGTGTTTCGGTGGTGTAACCATTGTCGTAAGAAATCTTGTAAACGTACCTGAGCGCTTGGGTAAGTTTTTTTTATACTGCTGATTCCTTTCTGTGTGTGGTTCATTGAAAACGTATTTGGTTCCGATTAGTAGTGCGACGTGTCCGTACGCCACATTTTACTGCCGCATTAAAATTGTATATTGGAAATTGTTGCAATAACGTTCATAATAGATTGTACATACGTATTTTCTTATTATAAGATTTTAACTATCAGTATGTTTATTTGCGAAAGTGGAAGCAAATTCTTCTTTATAGGACTCACGCTCTTTGCTACCGTATTTAACAGGAGCTGGTTTTTTTTCAATCTGGGCTTCATCACACTATTACTGGAAAAGATCGATTCCAAGTGTGGTGAGGAGTTTATTGCTTTAACAAGAATATTTTCATTACAGGGAACAACTAATATCTTCCATCTTTTAGAAAACATTTTGAAGAAATAAATCATATATCGATATGATTAGTCGTGCTTTAAGAACGTTGATAAAAGCTGCTACTTATTTCCCAGAAAAACTTGTAGAAAATCTCGTTAACAAAATTTAAAAACAGTTGAAGCACTCTTATTTGCAATCCACCGAATCAAGAAGAAATAGGCTTATTTTGTGAAATTTGTATTCTAAACTATTATAATCAATAGATAAGTGGTTTAAGTAGTGTAACTCGATATTAATCATATCAAATTTTTAGCATAAACCAAAAAATGCACAAAACACTTTTTCGAAAACTAAAATGTTTAAGTTATCACAATATATAAATACACTGTATTATCGCAAACGTTTTCACCATACTATGGCATCATCAGGCGATGAACTAGAAGGAGAAAGGAGAAAACTCCGTATTTATCGACAAATTGCAAGAGAAAAGTGGAGATAAATACGGAGTTTTCTCCTTTCTTCTTCTAGTTTATCGCCTGATGATGCCATAGTATGGTGAAAACGTTTGCGATAATACAGAGTATTTATATATTGTGATAACTTAAACATTTTAGTTTTCGAAAAAGTGTTTTGTGCATTTTTTGGTTTATGCTAAAAATTTGATATGATCTAAACTATTATTTAATAAAGTAGAAAGATGGTGATAACTCCACTATCAGAAGTTAAAGTTGATTTTCTTTTTAGATAGAAATAGAAATAGTTTGTTTATAAAGAACTTTTCAACAAGGATTTTGTATTTTAATAAAGTTAATTTTTTATCTATCGAAATATTTGTTATTTGCTTTTTCACATACATATTACGTCAAGTAGTAGTCTACCATTTGTTATGACTTTAATTTTAATCAAATTTTATACGCACAAAAGTAATAAACATCTACTACAAAAAAGTAGACCTGCGAAAACTACATAATGTAAAATTTTTAATATTTTCGGTCGTTATAATCGTTCTTCTAATACCGCCATTAAAAATTTGGTGGTTAAATTTGAGTCTAGTGGTTCGATACATGGCATACCAACAACAATACGTTAAAAATATTACTGTTGCAAGTGACAGTGTTGAGGAAGCTCCTAATTTATTAATTCCACAACGTTCTCAGCAATTGAACCTATTCACGATCATCGTATGACAAATTTTACATAAAGATTTAGATCTAAAACCTTATAAGTTATAAGGTTCAGTTAGTGCAAGAATTAAAGCCAGCGGATTATAATGTTGGTCGACAATTTGCTAATTTTATCGTTGAACAAGGTGATCGTTTTTCTGAAAAAATAATTTTTTTAGATAAAGCTTATTTTAATTTAAATGGTTATGTTAATTGCCCGCATTTGGGTTTCAGAAAATCTAAGAGTGATTGTGGGGAAGTTCTTGTCCGGAAAATGTTGTTCGCAATCATGATGTCTTACTAAACATTTTTAATTTCCATTCTCTTGAAAATCGCAGAAGTATATGTTTATGTTTTTTTTAGATATATTACTACATAAAAATATTGATTGTTTCAAACTCGGCCCGAAATATGAAGGTTTTCTACCTGAACAATTAAAAAATAAACATAATGGTCAAGTTCCTCCTAAATATAATGTGTTTCACGCTAATAACGTAAGCACCTATGCGATATTTAGGGCGAAGAATTAAAGAAAATAAAAAACATCACGTACGGTTTTTTAAAAAACTATAAATGAACTTAACGCCATATTGTATATTTTCCATTTTATTCGCTATTTTTACTTTTACTTATTTTATTTTAATATTGTTTTATGTACCATGTTGTTTTATTATTAGGTTTACCTGTTGAAAATAAACTACTATTATTATTATTATTTTAGTTTTAGTTTATCATTAATATAAACTATTATTATAAGTAACCATAGTAATAGTTTATGTTCAACAGATAAACCTAATTATAGAAAAATATAGCAAATACAATAAAATAAAACAAAAAAAAATAACAAATATGTGTATGGTATATATTGCTATGCCCCCAGCATTTAACTATTTAAATTTTATTTAATTTTTCAAAATCTTAATTAAACGTATTTCTTCAAATTTTCAATTTTGTTACAATAAAATAAATTAAAATGGTAATCTTAAATTTTTGATACCCGTATCGCAGTTCGGCTTATCACCAACAATTTGTTGTTCCTTCAATAATTAATTTTACAAATTTTTACCATCTAAACAATTCTTCAATCAACAAATCTAAATTCTTCCAATTGCTTTGTAATTTATTCTTTTTCTCTTCAAATTATTTAACTTTAACCTCCGTTTAAATTTTTATCTAAAATCGTTCAAACTTTCTTCAAAATTAATGTAATTAACTAATAATTTTCAATAAAACACTTTTTCAAAAAAATCCATCTTATATTCAAATATTTTCACAAATTTATCAAAATTATTCAAACACAAAAATTTTACACGTCTATCACCTTGACCATTTTTGATAGAAGCCTCGATAAAATATTTCTTTTACCAGTAATATAATATTATATTATTCATAATATAATTAAAAGAACAATAAAGATAATTCTTTATCATGTAAAACATTATTTTTTTGAAATAATTTTTCATTCATAAATATAATTATCTACTTCAATTTTTTAAGAAAATAATGATCATAATTATTGATCGTGTAAAACGAGTTGTATATCAGTACAGGTTTATCGATTTTCTGTTTTTTGAAATTTTTACATATATAATACTATAAATAGTGCATTATTTGCACTAGTCGTTGGAGTAGGCATACCTAATGAAGATCTAACGAAATCGAACCAATGTTTATTTACTTATTAGCTCCGCATAATATTGAAAATTTCTTTCTAAAACTAATGTCTTATTTTTCTCATAATTATTTTAACATAAGGTTGAAATTATTTTTGTTTTAAATTATTTAAATTATTTAATAACTTTTACCATTTTAAATTATTTTGTAATCAAACTTTATAAAAAATATTTTCCGTATTAAAATTAATAGCAAACCTAAAATTAATGTAAACAATTTAAGATTTGCAATGTACAGAGAAAAATTGTAAAATAAAACGACAAGCATCTTGTATAATAACGGATTTTACAGTAAAATGTACGAAAGCAGTTTCGAAATGTTAAAAATGCAATGTCTAAATCTATTGCCTTGTATAATATTACGACGATTACAACGAAGAAGACGTAATTATTGCCTTTTGAGATAAGTTGAGCAGAAATAAATAAGAAAACATTGTAGCTTTAATTATTTTATATTGAAAATTTTTTCTATAAATCACACACGTAGCAATAATACACTGTAATAATTGAGCAATGTCATATGTTATTGTATTTGTCAGGAAATGTTCTGTACAATACTTAGGATATTCAAGTCATTATATGTAGATACACTAGAACTAATATTTTAAATTAGTTTAGATTCGAGGGAGAGAAAAGGATCCCCCTGTCACCATATTGCTACTCCACTGAAATTACCAAAAGTGAACTATGCAATTTTACCCCTTGCAACTAAAAAATAGATTTAGAAATATTTGAAATACTACAAAACCCGCAAAAGTTCTATACTTTTCTATACGTTTCTATACTTACTTATTTTATTACGCATTGCAGTACTACCTAAAAACCTAAGAAATTTTAACACAAAATTGAAATATTTGTAATGAGATATTTCATTATTTTAAATTTTTAAGTTGTATTAGTATTAATTTTAACGATTTATCAAATTAATTTTAAATTTGTAAACTTCTACATATGAGAGTTATCCAGATAAATGTAATCATTTAGTAGGCATACTGTTCACCCAACTAAATCTAAAAAAGCGGAGAAAGCTAGCTTAGTAATCCCCTAGGGCAACTCTTGCTTGAGAACCGCGAGTTCTATTGTCAGTCTGGACTGAAAATTTTGTTGGTCTATCCTCCGCCGTGGTTTGGATTACACGTTAAGTCGTATGTCCCTTTGAAGAGCTCCATTTCCATAAAACTTCTTGCTTACCTCGCTTTACGTTACCCACACACTATGTAATTAACTTCTGACTGTTTAAAGTGTGCCTAAGCCTAATAAAAATAAATAAATAAAAATATATAAAAATACCAAATATTTGCAGTAAAATAGTGTATGATTGTATTATTTAAATATCACTGTATTAATGAAAGCTTGAAATAAATAACAATTGAATAGAAAATTGTTCTAAGTAACAATTAATTATTGCTCTAATTGGTACATTATGTCGCTTACTCTTTAGAGTAAATCTTTTTTTTAAGTTTACTTATCTTACAATAATTGTTGATTTCATAGCAGGATTAACCTTAAATATATTATATAGTACCACGAGAGTATTACGAAGAACTCTGCTAGCTTTCCAAAGAAATAATTGTCGATTTTTTATAATAAATTCCATCTCTAATATTTACATTTACTTTAGAAGTGGTCATTATTTTACCTTCAATCATTGTGACTTCCATTTGCTCGAGATAATTTATCTATTAACTTGCACAAATGTAACTAATTGAAATTAGCCAAACCTAATTGTAGAGTATGATACAATACAGTTTATTATAGTTTATTGATAAGTTGAGAGCGTTCTACATACGTCTAGATGTCTTTCCTAAACAAGAATTTATAAATTTCAAGTATTTCTATACAATAAATTACATAGTACAACACGAGCAATAGAAGTGCGAATAATCTACATAGCAAACGAGTTTTCTTTTTCTAATATTGTTATTACAATGTTAAAGTAAAAAAACTAACCTCTGGTAATTAATAATGAGTCATTTCTAAATTCTGAATTTTAAATAAAATAATTTGTAACGTTGTAAATTTTTCGTAATACTTATCATTTTTATTATACCTAAGTAATAAAAGTTTAAAAAAAAAATTAGATAAACTCGCCAAATTTACGTCTTCATCAAATAACTTGAGGATAAGTAACATAAATCCGCTTTGCTGTAATTTTGAAGTCAAACCTTCGAAATCCAACGCCAGTGTCCCATTTATCAGTAAAAAATACATAAGGTTCTGTCCTGCTGCTTCATTCGGCCAACATTTTCCATCAATTTAACAAGTTTTTTGTGCGAGTTGTTCTGTGCACTGTTATTATATTAACTTGCTGATTTCACTACTAGGAACTCGTAATTCATTTTGCTTGTATTCGAAGGCGGTTAGCCGAAAACTACCCTATCGATGCCGTTTTTAAGCCAATCACACTTTGTTTCTTAAACTCACTATTTGTAATGCTACTTGGTTATTTTACATTTGAACCGGAGCTTCTAGGTCATTTTTGTATTATTTTATACCAAAAAAAAGGACGAATTCTATTCTGAAGTCCAAGCAGAAATAATTTTAAATGTATCCAACCGTCTATTTTAAATGTTAATCCTTACATCTGTTATATGCAGAAAACACTAATTTGATTAGAAACTCATAATCTGGAAAATGTTTAAATTGGTTTAATATAGATATATAAAATATAATATAGTTTTATATAAAAGTTTAATATAAGTTACTTAACCCTATATTATACCGCTATTGCATTTTTATCTGCTTTAGGATTTTTTGCGTTTTCATTAGTTTTCTTGTAACTTTAACCTGTAATCAGTTGTTACTTTATCGTCCATGATTAATACGTTCAGTAAAGGTTATCGGGATTTGGACTACTAGTAAATAAAACCACCTCTTTTTCTTTCTATCAGTCGACGTTTCGAGTTTTATTTCACTCTTTTTCAGGACTACAAAAAAGAAAACATGACACCGCTTTAATTAAAACAAAACCACACCCTACCTTCAGTAAATGAGGTTAGTAAGGATGTCAAGTGAAAAAGGCATATTAACAAATGAAAACGTCATCACCAATTTCCTCGCATGAATCTCAACATTATCAAAATCACAAAAAACTTTAAACTTACAAAAAAACATACAATATAAATATAAAATCTAAAATTTGTCAACACCATAAAATTATTAAAACTTAACAATTTCTAACACAAAGTATAAATGAAATCGAACAGATATCCAATCTCTCAGTACAATATCGCCCAGACCAATTTTGTTATTAATCAACTAATTATATCATTGCTAAAACGGCAGGTTCCCAATCTACATAAAACTACTCGGTGTCGATAATATCACCATAAAAAATATTCAGCTTCTGTGTATCTTCCCTGTAATTAATACTGTTTTTGTTCGTCTTTATAAAAAACATCTCACTAATATTTCTTTTTAGTAAATTGGGTTCGTTGTCCAAGATTTCATATTTGTCAAACTTGAAAGAATGACCCGTTTCTGCATGATGCTGTACCAATGCCGTGGTACCCCACCCATTCTCCTTTTCTTCCTTATACTTCTCAGTTGTTTTTTGTTTCCCTGCTTTTTTGTCGCTCTTGTTACAATCGTATTCGTGTTGCTTAATTCTATTTTCCATCATCTGCTTTGTTTGTCCAATGTATGTATCTCTGCAACCTCCGCAATAAATCTTATATACCACTTCCGATTTTTTATTGTTTTCTATTGGGTCCTTTAGTTGTGTGAACAACCCCCTGTGGTCTTTCAAGTTGTAAGGTGCCAGAGTACAATAGGTGGAGTTGTGCTTCGCTACCAGCTATTGTAAGTACAATGGTCAATTTTACAGCCAGAAGGATGGTTTAGCAATGGGTAATCCAGCAAGTCCCGCACTGGTTGGCCTTGTGATGGAGGGATTGGTGAGTGAAGTATTGAGAAAGGTAATGATCCGGGTGTTGTTTTTTAAATTGTATGTTGATGATTCCTTTTGCGCGGTACCCGAAGATACGGAGGATGCAATTTTGAATGCTTTCAACAACTACGACAATAGAATTAAGTTCACGTTAGAAAAAGAAAAGGATGGGGAGATAGCGTTCTTAGATGTTAAAGTAGGAAGAATAGAGGACAAATTGGCTACAAACTGGTATGTAAAGCCATATGCTGCACAGAAGTTGATGAGCTATAGATAATACCACCATTTCAAATATAAGACGGCATTGGTCGTAGGACTCATAAAAAGAGTACAAACTATTAGCCATCCAGACTTCTGCAAAGCAAATATGGAGAAGGTTAAGGTTCTCTTGAAAGATAATGACTTTCCAAGGTGGTTGGTAGACAGACTCGTAAAGCGATGTGAACAGCAACAAAAAGTTAAAAAAACAGAGATGAGAACAGTAGACAGTGAACTAGAAGAGGGTAAATACTTTGAATTTCCGTATGTAAGTGGTCTGACGGAAAGACTTGCTGGGTTCTTAAAACCCTATTGTACTCTGGCACCTTACAACTTGAGAGACCACAGGGGGTTGTTCACACAACTAAAGGACCCAATAGAAAACAATAAAAAATCGGAAGTGGTATATAAGATTTATTGCGGAGGTTGCAGAGATACATACATTGGACAAACAAAGCAGATGATGGAAAATAGAATTAAGCAACACGAATACGATTGTAACAAGAGCGACAAAAAAGCAGGGAAACAAAAAACAACTGAGAAGTATAAGGAAGAAAATGAGAATGGGTGGGGTACCACGGCATTGGTATAGCATCATGCAGAAACGGGTCATTCTTTCAAGTTTGACAAATATGAAATCTTGGACAACGAACCCAATTTACTAAAAAGAAATATTAGTGAGATGTTTTTTATAAAAACGAACAAAAACAGTATTAATTACAGGGAAGATACACAGAAGCTGAGTATTTTTTATGGTGATATTATCGACACCGAGTAGTTTTATGTAGATTGGGAACCTGCCGTTTTAGCAATGATATATTTATTTGATTAATAACAAAATTGGTCTGGGCGATATTGTACTGAGAGATTGGATATCTGTTCGATTTCATTTATACTTTGTGTTAGAAATTGTTAAGTTTTAATAATTTTATGGTGTTCACAAATTTTAGATTTTATATTTATATTGTATGTTTTTTTGTAAGTTTAAAGTTTTTTGTTATTTTGATAATGTTGAGATTCATGCGAGGAAATTGGTGATGACGTTTTCATTTGTTAATATGCCTTTTTCACTTGACATCTTTACTAACCTCATTTACTGAAGGTAGGGTGTGGTTTTGTTTTAATTAAAGCGGTGACATGTTTTCTTTTTTGTAGTCCTGAAGAAGAGTGAAATAAAACTCGAAACGTCGACTGATAGAAAAAGAGGTGGTTTTATTTACCAGTAGTCCAAATCCCGATAACCTTTACTGAACGTTTTAACCTGTAATTTTATAATAAATTATGAAATTTGTAAAACCAAGCTTACCGGAATAATATCTTCAAATTGATTTGCAAGACTTTATTGAATTTTATGATTAGATTCAATATATCTTTACTATTTAAATAAAAAGATCATATTTTTTTCAAAACACTATTAATATGACAAATTGGTAGATACTATAATAATAATAATAATATTTATTTGCGGATAAATCATTTTATAACAAAAAATGTGCACAAAAAGAATAGTAAACCATTAACAGAATAAAGAACAACATTAAAATGACTACAATTCAGCGCCGTAACTACCAGTGTTCTATGTTTTCGGTAGAACACGGGCCCCCGGCAAAAGGGGGCACCTAAAGACCTACGTCAAAAAGCATAAATTTGATAAAATATTATAATATTAAATAAAACGCATTTTTCGTAGAAACGTAAAAGATCAAAACAGAATATGCTACTAGTGGCATATTCAACTATTGGCAACACTGAGGCTTGTTAATCTTTTTTTTTAATTATATACCGGTATGAAGTATCTCTAAATTAGAAATGCTAATCACAATTTTAAACAGAAGAAAACGAAGAAAATCTTTTACAATATTCTAGAGAGAAGACCTAGAGAAAGAACATGATTTAAAGAACAAAAAATGAGATACAATTAAAATATTTTCTAAATACTAGATAATATAATTCTATTGAATAAATTAATGAAGTTCTTTAAGTAATATGTATGTAAGTATGTAGTATTATGTTAGTTGCATGTAATGCATTTAAGTACTATAATTTTCTTTTTTTACTGGTGGACTACTTCTAAATGACTTTCTTTCGAGTTCCAGGGTACAAATACTAGTGAAACGCCAACGTTAGAGCATTTATGCTAATTGTACCCTTCAGCACTGGCTCTCAAAGTGTTTTACCCGATTAGTGTATATCGAATCTTTTTATTTTACATTCTATAAAATATAGTAATAAATTACAATAAATTAACTTTAGCTACTAGAGAGAGAGAGACTAGTAGAAACCAGATTTGAGGTTACAATACAAATAAATTCAGAAAATCGTTTGAAAACTATTATTTCGCTACTGTTATAGATAACAAAAAATCTAAAAACAAACAAAAAATAATAGTCACATGACTAGATAAAGATACGTCAGTTGCAATTGATGTCTTCACTATTGATTGAATTTTTTGAAATGTAAGACGTTGATTGAATTTCTTCCATTCAGGATAATAAATTGCCAAACCAAGAGCGACTTCTATGTAGCCTTACTTCTCAATAAAACCATATAAACTTAGTTATTATCTGTTCACAACTTAAAGAAAGTCCATATCATAACTAACATTTAAAAAATTTAGTATTACATTCACATCCATGTAAATTAAAATTTTTTAATTTATGAAAATAAATTATACAGAACTGTTATGTTAAAGAATATATTTTTTTGTATAGATTTCAGAATTACATTTATATACTTTAATAAAAATAAAAATAACATAAAGCTTACGGAAGTATTGGAATTTTTTTATATAAATCTATTGCCAAGCATACTGCGTTGATTAGAAATTTTAAAGTTAAATTATTTTTTATCCAATTTTTGCTTCGATAAAAGTACGGACTTGTCATACCGATGATTCGTTCCAACTTTGACAAGATTTATAAAAGACGCGTTTGAATTCAGTGAAGTGTGCAAATTCGTTTTACATTGAAGGAAGTGTTTGGTATAGACGTTTCAACAAATTTTAGATTTTACAATTTGAAGCCACCAATTTTCAACTTTAAAACTCAAATAATATTATAACAATAGGTATTATTAGACTAAATTAAATTAAAACTAATAAATTGACCAAATTCTGAAATTTACGTATACTTAAGAATTATGTTTAAATGTTTAGAATTTATTGTGGTATAACCAGTGAGAAACTTTGTTAAGCTTGGTTAATTGAAACTCAATATAAATTACAGTTGCCATTTTAAGAATCCATCGGTATTAACAATCGTTTAATCTTTTGTACAAGTAAATTTAATGCAGTGATTAACGACAGCAATTAATTTAAATCGCCAATTAAATACTTATCGATGCTTTACGTCGCTACCGTCATCGTGCCATTCGAAAGGGCAGGATTATGGGGTAATTTTTCTGTTTAAAAGTGATGGATGCCCTTGTTGGCCTGGACCAAGATAATGAGCGCTCCAAATGAATTTACAAGATTGTCGCCATAGAAAACATCGACTATTGTGCGGTGAGTAGGCGTCAAAGAATGTTTTTATAAACGTTTAGACTGCTGTTGATTTGTTGCCGTGAATAATGAAGGAATGATTAATATGGTTTTTAAGCTGTGTTGAATAAGTTGCTCACTTGAGCTCTTTCTAATGACTGTGCGCCCGCGGAGTAATTGTGATTTATTATTCGGCAACTCTACAAGTCATACATAAAATTCTAATTATAAAGATGTAACACATGCATTAAATGAACAATTTTAAACTTACGCTTTTATAAGAACATGCATTATTACGATCATAAAAGGCATTATACAACTCTTATGCAAGAATCTTTTTAAGTACAAGTACCTAAATACTGATTAATAAAAACGTAACGTAACCTATATTAGGTAAATCTTAATATAAAAACATAATATTATATTTTGACTTCTAAACAATAATTAAAATTTATTTTATAATAATTAAGTAAATTATAATGCGTTTTATGTCCCTTGTGTGCTAATGTTACAACTAAAAGGTTTGAAATTTTTTATGATACAATGTTAGATTACATTTGTTAGAAATAATGTACTTCATTATATGAGAAAACTCAAATTTTTGTATTAAATTAATTTTATTATACATAAAACATCTGCCGTAATTTCCTTTTTCCGCTTTAGATTGTGGAAGTGTACAGACATACAAACATATAACGTAGGTACATAATACAATATTATGCCTATACTGTGCACACACAATGTTATTGTACAAAACATACATAAAAATAATACTTTTATAGCATTATTAAAATTAATTTTAAAAATATCATAATTTTGAAGAATCATCGTGCGTTTTTAAGCAACATTGATTTAGTTTATGTCGGCTTACTCCAGCTTTCGCTTTCACGTTTTTGCTATGCTGCAGAGATAGTCTAGTTAAACCTACCAGGATCGTTCAACAAAAAAAAGTACTTTTATCACAGCACATGTTCTAAATGTATTTTCTTTGTCTTGGTATATCATTTCTCCATAATGTATTGTAAATTTTATCCATTTTAGTTCAGTTGTTTGTTCTACTTATTTATCTGAGACACTGTTTTGTATCTTCAGCTGTTTTGCCGTGCAAAATGCGGAAAAAATTATTTATATTGCTTTAACCGATTTGTTTTAGTTTTTTTCATAATAAAACATAAATCGCCGAGAAAAACTTTTTCTAGAAACCCAATTTCGTATACAGAACATCAGAAATGGCGAATACACCAAGGAAGATTATAAGGTTTTCTTTAACTAGAAGGTTATGTAAATGTAGCTGGTTTCACCTGTTGCCAGAGTGGTTTTATTGTTAACCGTCCACGAATACCAACACAAACAAATCTGGGGTCTTAAGGCAGTTACCTACTGTGAGCAGTTGTTTATAAGCCGATTTTTGCAAATTAAATTTGAGAAAACTGTTAAACCTATTAAGCTAAAATTTAGGATTCTGATTTATTCATGTTTTAGGTAGCCCCACAAATTTTTGCAAAGCATTTTATTAAAAATTGTGTAAATAATAGACCGGCACCTAACTCATGTGTCGAAATAACTGTCTGTACGGGTGCAATGCTTCCGACCAAAGTAGTTATCTGAAATCAACAAACTTTTTTACATTTTGTTTTCGATAAACGTGGCTATGCTATGGTTGGAACCTCGAAAATAGTCGAAAAGCCAAAAATTGTCAAAATGGCGATAATCAAAAAAAATTTTTGATTTTTATAACAAAATATTTACTTCACACAATCCGGAAAATAGTAATTTTAAATATATTTTGGATGTTTGAGGTTCCAACCATAGCCTAAAATGTGCTCTAAATGACTAAAAAAAATAAAGTCAATCCGTCAAGTAGTTTGTTTGAAACGTGTGCACCCGCCTCCAAAAATATATTTTTGAGATAAATCGTTTTAAACTTTTTCGTGTACTAACGAAGTAGATAATGTTTAAATTTCATTCCTACCCTTAATTGCCTAAAATATGTATTTTAACAAATTTTTTGATCTTTTGAATTCCAAAAGACAATCACAGACGTGATTGTCGTGAATAAAACACGTTATATTTGTTAAATTTATTTCTGCATATTTTGTATAAAGTACAAAAAGTAATTCCGTTTCAATAATTAACGCCATTGCAGGAAAACTGTTAAAACTTGGGTAATTTGACGAATTTTACTTTAATATTTCTGGAACACATTTTTAAGACCCAACCTATAAAAATATGTAAAAAAAATTGAAAAAAATTATCTGTCACGGTAGGTAACCGTCTCAAGAGTAAAATAGTCATATTATTGTACATATTTGAATGAATATTGTTAATTTTAAAATTACTATTTCTGGACACATTTATTTTTTGTGGTGGGACTAAACCTTCAATCTTTAGACAATCATCTGAGCAAGAAAACTGGACTTTTTAATTCCATATCTGTGATTTCATTATAAATAAAATATAAATTTTCTCAGATCTTCTTCATATTCAGATTAACGCCACTCGTTGACTGATGACGCATATTCGTAGTCTAAAATCACCTTCCGAAAGTTTGTTTTTCTGTTGGAAAATAATAATCTTACTTTTGCTTGACATTGCAAAATGTTGATTTTTAAATGTTTCTTCTTGGAGTTAATTCGATTTAGTTGTGTGGTATAGTGGTACTCTCTGCGATATTCTTCTTGGTTCTTTCATAGTATACAGCAGTTTAGTTTTAAAAATTTATATGCGTAAAATTTTGCAATAATTTAAAAGGTAGAAATTTAAAACTTACAATTTTCACATAAAATGTCGTTAGCTTTTGGAAGTTTGTCAAAGAAGCCTTTCCAAGTCTTCTGTATATATCACAAGACCATGAAGCTTCCCAGTTTTTCTATTGACTTGACTTTGCCCCAAACTTTCCTGTTCTTCTTTAAACTTCTTTATACTTTTTTAAACGCCAAAGACCAAGTCGAAAAATAAAAAAATAATTTATGAATTAGTAAATAAATTAATTTTTTCTGTTCCAGCCAAATGCTGTCATCTTGTCAAATTTTAATTTTTATAAATTAAGATTTACTTAGCAATGGTTGAACTAACCAATGGTAGTAATTTAATAAAATCTTTCTAGAACCCATCATACTATTTTTTAAGTGTGCCATTGAAGTGTAAAGTAAAGGAATTCTGTTTTCCGAATTCATAAATACGCAAAATATTTGAAAAGAGTATTGCTAGAAGACTTTTTTTAAATTATATTTTAATAATAGTATAAATATTTTATATTACAACTAAAAAAAATAGATAGCTTTGCCTCAAGTTTGTTTAATTGTTTATTAAATAAAACTTAATGTTTTTAATAAATTGCTAATGGTAGTAAGATATTCTACAAGCGCCTGTGCCAAATATTCATTTTTCAAATATTCAATTAACTTTAATACGATTTTCTATTTTTCAACTGTTTTTGACAATGTCATTCGTTCATATCGGTCATATGACAGGTGAGAGCGATTCCCAAAATAAGATATTAAACGAATACATAGTAATTTTTTTATTTAAAATTTTTGCTTTAGCTGCAGAATTATTTCGCAAAATAAATGTAAGATTAACTACTGAAGGCACATAAAACTTTATTCTTTTAATTAATAAACTATAACTTATAGCAAAGAAACTTTTGTTGGGTTTCAAAGCAAACTTAACATGAACTGAGTAAATTTTCAGTTAATTGCAAAAAATTGCAATACCAGTAATTTAAAACATTAAAGTGAACTTTAATTCTGTGCTTTATAACAAATTCAAACAAAATATCCGGTCTCTTCCATCAGACTCGAAACTTATTTTAAACATTTGATCGGTGGTGGAAAGAGTATTTTGTAGACATTATTCATGTGGATGTCATTCATTTATATAGCTCGACAAGAAAATTAGATGAAAGTTTCTTGGTCAGAAAATTTAGACACACTATATAAACTGTATTACAAATATATTATTTATGAGCTAATATTATAGTAGTAGCAACCAAATTAATCAAAGTGTCTTTTGATTGAAAAATACTATTCCTACATCTTTTTTATTTTCTATTAAAATCGTATGAATGATTTATTTTAAATCAGCAAATTGTTTCGGATTTTAATATAAATCTTGAACATACGCATTGGCAAATGATGAATTGGAAATAACCTTACAATAATACGATATAGTTACTATTTAATAACTAAACTTACATAACGAAATAATATCATAAAATGATTACAATCAGTATTTAACTTCTATATGTAGACAAAGCTGTTTCAAATTATATCTACCAACCGACTTAGCTTTGATGCCCAAACAAAAATCAAAAACTTTTTAGAAAATATAACTACATATAATATAGATACGTATTACAATTATAACTAATACATATTAAGCTTTATAAAAATTAGATTAAACTAAATCTTGCTTCATCAAATTTATTAATTGAAGCCAAAATTTGAACAATTTAAAAATCCCAGAATGCTTTAGTGTAGCACTTCCACGTAAACGATTAATGCAGTATAAAAATAATTAACACTCTGGTCCTTGGCTTTTCTCTTACCAACTTTTAAGACGGAGAAAATTTCACTATTTGTACTTGAAATTAAAGTCATAAACGATTTTCCAACACTAATAAACAGCGTTACCAAAGAAAATTATCTCCAGAAGAAATAAAACTAAAATAAGTTTTTTTATCTACTAAATATTTTCATTTTTAATTTTTGACTTGAAAATCTTACTTCTTACTTATCCCATTGCACTAAACTAAAAACTGTAATATGTATTATACAGTGGAAAATTCCTTGTATTTATAAAAAAATTTATAACTTTATATTTTTTGCTAAGATCAAAATATTTTAACTGTGGTTTAAATTTACGATGCTCATTAGACAAATCTGTAATTAACAAAATAACTAGAAAAGACATCAAAATAAATTTTGACTTTAAAAAAAAATATCTGCTTGATTCCAAAATGCAGTTAATCAAATAGTTACATTATTGTTATAAATATTGACATCGTGTTAATAATATAAGAAATACTCATAAATATTATTTTTAATTTAATTATAATTGTATTAATTATCTAAAATTTTCAATAAATAAAAAAAATTATTGTATTTTTAATTACATACAGGCTACATATGTATTATACCTCTATACAGATGTTATTTCAATAGGTGGTACATTATATAAAAGTGACATAAGAAAATTAGATAAGTGTAAAAACTCAAAATTTATTGTATAGAAATTATGGTAACAATTAATAGTGAAAAGTAAACCCTTAATTATTTTAGCGTGAAGCAAGAAAAATGATTAAACCAGATAATTAATAAGGGTGGCAGTTTTTAATTGAATTTTTAGCAGATACCATATAAGATACACAATTGATAAATGATTTTAGATGAATACTAGGTTCAAGTTTTAAGTGGTTCCTTCTTCATAGGCAGCACTCACAGTAATCGGATTTTGCTCATAACGTCAAAGAGCACCGGCTGTTAGAACTTTCAAGCATCAATTAATTATGGTTCAATCAATAGCTTAAGCAAACTCTAACATTCGTTACTGGGAAGTTTGGAACAGTAAGTAACACCATTAATTAATTATTGTATGAAATATCTTTATGATTAAGTATTTCAATAACAACAATAAATAACTTGATTTGTCTTTCACAGCTAACTTAAAAAAATAAGTTCATTTCTTTAATGAAATGCGAATTTTTGTTAAATTTATTGTCCCGCTATTAACGAAAATTCAGGTACGGGTGCGGGTGGTATCAATTAGCACCTATCGTTTTGTTTCCTCAATTATTATTTAAGATATTTTTTCAAATATTTAAAAAATCCGTCATACCCGCATGCAAAATCACCTCATACTATTTATTTATCTTGGAATACCTTATTCGTTGTTAAAACTTTTCAAATACGTTGAACTTCAGTTCAGCTGAGCTCAGCTTAAGCTCTCATTGTAAAACCGGACCTACAGCCAGTTTTTACAGTAGCAGTTTAAGCTCGGCTGTATCAAAGCTAAACAAAAATTTGAAACTGATTTTAGAAATTTGAACAACGAATCAGATATACAACGGCACATTAATATGGCATTTAATTCCATTTATGTGTTTTGGGATATCTGATTCATTATTAAAACTTTAAAAATTCTTACAGCTTTACTTCAGCTAAATTCAGCCTTTAGTTAGTTTCAATGTAATACGATAAAATTATTAATTAATTATAAATTATTTTTTAATGTTTGGACTTGAGTAGCCATTTATTACGAAATATTATTCGTTGAGTTTTTAAATAAAAGTTAACCTTCGTGTTAAAACTTGGCCATGTTAAAAAGTAATTTAGAAGTTTGATATTGGATGTAAGAAGTTTATTAATATTTACAAAACACTATTATAAGTCTGAATAGAAATATTCAAATGATTCTGAATTTTCTTATGCAATGCTTTCTAGTTTAGTTTTGCTTCCGCAAACTTATTTATAGAACAAAAGCAAAATTTCAGTTCATTACTTAATTTACTGCAAATACTCATTGTGGTTTTCATTATAATTTTGCCATCTCTATAAAGTCACTTGCACGAAGTTAACCTTCAGTTAACTAAAAACGTGTAAACTCCCTACCCAAACTAAATGTTTTATTATGAACCCCAAAACATTTTACGTGCAGGTTATATAATTAAAATTAATATGAATTACTGGTACGAGTTGAATTATTTTAATTTTAAATTGCATTTGTTAATTAATTAAATTTTGAAATATATATTATTTTATTGTTTAGACGTGTTTATTTATTTAAAATGGAGGGTAATTATTATTCACCAGCAGCATGAGCTATAATAAATCGATCATCTTATTGCTTCGGTAGCTTCTATCTATTCATAATCAAGCATCTTGTTTACTTGCAATTTCTGAAGTATTATAAGCCTAGAGCTACTGTTATTTTAAATCGTGTATTGATTATACCGCAATCGGGTCAAAGTGTAATCCTAAATACATATTGCAGTCCTTCCGCATCTATCGATATTACTTACCACCAAGTTAAAGTATTGTATGTTTGACACAATACTGAAATTTGATACAAAATTGTACGGTTTAAGATATAGCTGTCACCCACAGAAATTAGAAAAGTCAAACAGTATTGACGTTTTCAACGTTTTTACCTTTCAACTCTAAATATATAAAATCTAGTCCACAAGGCAATAATAACAAATTTTATAAAATAACATTCCGCAGAATGTAATTTTTTTTTTTTGAGAAACTCCTAATTTGTAATTCAAATTTTATTATACTTCTACAAGTATAAAATTAAGCTGTAAGATATTGTTTTCAAATGTAGATTTTAATATGAGAACAAATTCATAACTGCAGCTTTAATATACTTTTTTGTAAGACAAAACCCGAGAAACATTAGTACAGAAGCTTACTCGCATTAAATAAATATCTGGTGCGTATAACTATATATATAGTTCGTTCGTCTGTCTTTAAATTACACAAGGACCATGAAAAGCTTTTATCATGACAAACCGACAATTGTTTAGAGTTGAAAAGTTTTGTAAAAGGAAGAAAAATTATTTTCGTCCTATTTTAGTTTTACCCACAAATCAAAAAGGGAGTGGTTAATAAAGTAAAGAAACCGCACTGTATCTATTTGATTTTTAGCTAGTTTTATCACGTATTCTATCATACTTCCGTTGTACTACCTAACAGTTCGCTTATTTTTTTTCAATTTATAAAAACCGTTTCTATAAAAATATAAGAAATTAATTGTTTGGAAGAACAAATTGCAATGAAATATCTGGGATTATTTTCAGGAAAAATGGGTAGTTCATTAGGTTATAACTAAAGCTCCAACATTACTAAAATAATTATTGTAATTAATAAATGTAATAATTCCATAAAACTCATTTATTATTACAATAATTATATTAGTTTTTTTTTAAATATACTCGATACAAATAAATAAACAAATATAGTGGTCGCATTTTGGGATCGATTGGGATGCTCAAGACAATTCGATACCCGACAGTACGGCTCCAGTCACTAACTGACTGATCATATTTGGCTTCAGTTTAAACGGCCTACAAACAATTTTTAATAAATATAAGAGTTGTTTAAACAACATTTATTCTACTAATTTATATTGAATAGAAATTATAGTTTGTTTTTATTTTAATTTATCAACGTTATAATCGATGCTAATATCATTTTCTTTAAACGTCAAGAAAAAACACTTTATGAAATTCAATAAACAACGGTAAACAATGTCGACTTTATTTCTGCTGAAAAAGTTATTCTAGAAATTGTTTTATCATTTGTTCCGCGCGGAGACGGCAGTACACAAAAGTACTTTTACTGCCGACCGTTACCTACAGTAAAACTAATGTTCATCAAGTCTATGAAATTCCAAATTTTAACAAAATTTCTTCAGATTTATAAAATACATTATTATAAAACCCGTATAAGACTTTAGAATGCATAAAAAATAATTTAAAAAAGGAATAGAAGTTAAACTTATTTTGAAAGCGGGAAATTCCACTCACAGAATTGTTATTAATTTTGTTTACTTTATTGGACAACATATACAAATGATAAGCATTATCCATATTAAAATATAAGTTAATGAAAATGTTTTCATAGTTCCAAAAATTTGAATGATATAAGAATATGTTTAAGGTATAAAGATCTCTCCTTTACGTACTTTCTGTATAACAACTTTAAACCATGTGACGGAGCCGCTTTACGATACTTATGCTACAAGCGTGGACGTATCTTAATATTGCTACTTGGCACACCGATTCATAGTGATGAGTCTCAAGTAAAACTTGTCTAGTTAAATATACTGACATTATCTAATGCATTAAGCATTAAATTTAAAGGATATCCTGTTATACAATAATAGGAGATAGTGCAAAAACAAGTCCAGGTGTCTTCCATTTCTCATTTAATAATTATAAGTATTTTTTTGTACTACTACTTCCTCATATTATGTTTGTAGGTTTCGGTACATTTTATTTATCTTTATTTTAAATAAAGTTTAGTTTAGTAAGTAAGTTTAGTTTAAATTTATTAGCAGATGTTTCAGCTATAGTCATGTTGTCGGTTCTATCTGGTTTTCATTCTTTTTATTTTACCTTTGGGTTTCTACTATTTCGCTCTTCAATACTCCCACAAAATGTTCTCACATTATTAATTCTATCGTTTTGTTGATTTCTTGTCGAATTGATTAGATTCTTAACATAGTTAGATTGATTTTTGTTTAATCGATAGATACGTGGTTTAGATAAAGGAACTCTGTATTAACAATATCAATATTATTAAAAAATCAGAGTTTTATAAGCTTACTTGGAAATTTTCTCAAAAATGTGTTAATGATACAAACAGATATTTCCAAACACGATTTAATCAACACATGCAATCTCACAGACTTGCAAGCGAAAATTGTCCATTCTCGAAACATTTATTAGACACGAGCCACAAACAGGGATATGAAATTTGGCATGTAGCACAAAAAGTAAGAAAATGGAATTTTTAGAAGCAATGGAAATTATTAACAATTTAAAATATTCACTTTCTTCCACCACCACAGTCAATCTGACCTAAACAACTTTCCTTTATTAAACATTTGAATAAATAATAAATCTTTCCTCTTATCCAATTTACAATACCGTCCCCCTCTAGGCTAATTTATAAGAGATTAGATCTTTTTCTCTATTTCTACCTCAGTAAACTTTTAACAAGATACCCTAAAAGTTCCTTTTCAAAAATTGCTTTCTATCCACCATTCTTTTATTTCAATTTGAACGAGATTTAAACAGATTTTCCATAGAGTTAAAGATATGCACGTTAAATAAACAATAATACAAATTTTTTTATAACAAAAGCTTTTGGCAATGGAATTTTGATATCTTCAAAATAAACATCTGAAGATATCAAAACGCCATTGCTGAAATCTTTTATTATATAAATTTGTTTTATTTACTAAACTACATAATAATCTTTTAAAAATTACAAATAATATATTTTTTCTATGAATTTATGAAAACTAAAACTAAAGAAATTGATCTGTTTCCTGGTGTTACAAATTATATAGAAAGCACAAAAATGAACACAAGTGCAATTTGAGCAGATGTAGAGATGGTTTTCACTTTAAAACTCATAGATGAAGATATTTATTTCTTTGTTCAAATTTCCAAAAATCGTTCTTCGTAGACAAGGGTTCCTAGTTCAATGCATATTTTCGATAAACCTGATTTCAAAAGTACGGCCTTCATAATATTATATAATTTTTGAGTAAGTTTACTATCTTTCTATCTTATTTAACTATCAAATTTATTCAAAAATTCACAGAGGATATTTTAGCATCTCACAAAATATACTGATGATAATTTGACCTATTTACTTCTTATCATTAAAGGTAAAATATATCTCGAATAATTTTATTTCGGGGGGGGGGAGGTAAAATATAAAATAATCAATAATCTCGTTTACATCTGTAGCTTAGAAGTCTCGTGTTGCACTGCAATCAGTATTGACTTCTAAAAAATAATTTTAAAAACATTTTTTACCTTTTGCATGTGTTACAACCAATGACATTTATGACGTTTAAATGACATTTAATTGTCCCATCAATTATTAATGTGTGCTAACCTGTAAGGGGAATAAACAGGCTAATAACTTATGAAGTTGATGATAAACTTATTAAGCTTAACAAAATGGGATAAATTAGCAAAATAATCTTTGTAATTTAAAAAAAATTTAAATTTTACTAGAAATACTTGCTGTAATGTTTATAAATCTTGAAACAATGTACGTCATAAACATTGACGACGTTATATTAGACTAGCGTTCCCAAGTAACATTTTCAACCTGGTAAATCTCTTATCAACCCCTAGCAGTGAAATCTCATAGGTACCTGTCCCTGTCTAGAACCCTTTTTTGAATTAAACCAGGGGTCTGTGCCAGGGCATAATGGCGCACATTTTGCACCCCTACTAGAGATGCCCAGACAGGGGTCTACTAAACACCTTTACCAGGTACACTGGCAGGGGTCTACCAGGGTCTCTGCCACAGGAATCTATCAGGGAGATTTGCAAAATGTAAAAAAATAATAATTATATTGTTAACATTTTAATTATTACATTATAAACTATGCCTCTGAAACAACGATATGAAAGTTAACAATTACATTTTATTTAAATATCTAAAGTTCACCTATTTTTTTTTTAACTTCCTGGGATTCGAATCTGCGATAGCATTTATGGAATGTTCTGTAACTTCACACCATAACGATTTCGCTACGGAGGGTATAATAATATATTTCACTTTATAATTTACTTATACCTACTTGTATAGGTACTAGTATAAATTATTATGTATAGAAAAATAATAATTTAATTTTGATTTGATAAAAGAAAAAGAAATGGAAAACCATAGTTTAAGAAATAAATTATATTATTGGTAAAATATTTAACTAAGTATAGTTGGCCGAAATAAAGCTTTAAAATAAAAAAACCACAACTCTAATATTTTTATATAAATGAATGATTTCTATTGGTCTACTAATAATATCAACAAACTTTTTCTATTTGTTGTTAAATTTAGCACAGACCCTACTAAATAACCTGTAAATGAGTACCTAACAAATTTCTACCATGGGCATTTCACAGAACCCTACAAAGAATCTGTAAACTAGTACCTGGCTAATCCCTACCTCGGACATTTCACAGGCATCTACAAAGAATCTGTGAACAGATCCCTGGCTAATTCCTACGACGAGCATTTCACAGGGTTCCACAAAGAGTGTGTAAACAGGTACCTGGAAAATCCCTGTATTAACAGGCCTGGCATACTTAATTAATAGGCATTTGTCAGGGGTCTAACAGAGTCACAAGAAATTTCCACAGGGAAAATGTTACTTGGGTTGTTAAAATCTTCAACACCATGCGACTACATGCAAGTATCAAATGTTTAACAATTATAACTAAAATTTCTTAAAATATTGTGGTGTTTCAAAGAGATTCGCACCTATCCTGTACATTTTGATGGAAAATTTAATTTTAAGAAGTTTAAATTGTAAGATTGTAATTTAGAGAGGTGGTGGCAAATTAAAGAAAATTGAAGACTTTTTGCCAAAGATAGCCGCATGAGCGGTTGTGCGGATTTTTGGCTCTGTAAAGTATTTTTGAGATTTTGTAACTTTGAAATTGTGGGTAATTATTTTTATTTGAATATTTAAATAAAGTAAATTGGATGCGTTTGCATTATTGCGTAGTTATTTTTAATATTTTAGATTTTTAAATTTTTTTGATAAGTTGCTACGGAGCGGTAGTAGCTTTGATTGATTTGGTTAATTTGGAAAGAGCAGTTAAAATTATTAATTTTGATTTGAGTTTAAAATTATATTTGTGCGAACGAATAGTGCAATTAATAAGCCGTCGATTTGGATAAAGGTAGAAATCGAAACTTCGTTCCCTATAAAGTGAAATTGCAATTTTATATTACATTATAATTTGGTTTGAAATAGTAATTATTTTCGGAAAAGTATTTATTTAGTTTTTGACAAGAAAATTTTTTTTATTTTATTTTGAAAACGCTAGAATCCTTCGCCCTAAAATTATACCAACTATCCGCAATCCGGGGCTAACCCAAGGCAAAACAAAAGTGGCGAAAGAATTTTCTACGGAGATTCCACTGCAATATATTGCAGTGAATTAAAAAAAAAAATTAAGTTCTTGTCTTATGTTTGCACGGTCTGGCCCCTCCTTTAGCGGAAGCTGAGATAATCTTATCCAAGGCGTGAGTTCTGAAATTTTGATTCTTCGCCTTGTGAAATTTTACTACCAAGATCTTCATTTTCCAATAAAATTATTCGATCCAATTTTAATTTTACAACTTTAAAACTTTTATACTCTCTCAATGGTCGAACCTATAATTTCAAATTTATAATTCTATGTGGTGTCTAATCCCCACGTTGCTCTCTTATAACTAAAAATTTTATCATCTAAAATATCCAAATTAATTAATAATTAAATTTCATATTTTTATAAATTTTTATCGCAGCAATAAACTTTTTCCTAAAATGGCACCAACGAAATTTTATCCACGATAACGATACGCAAATGTCGACCTCTAATCAAAATTTGTCGCTTCTTTGACAAATTATTTTCAACCAGTAAATAAATTTCACAAAATCCAAATTTTCTCTAAATATTGATACTAAATAAAAAAATTCTTCAAAAAAATAATCACTTTAATTAAATAAAAAAAATTAAATTTACTCACAAAATTTTAACTTTTTTGCGGTCACTTTTGATCAAAATAGTTTCAAACAAAATTCTCCAATAACAATATTCAAAATTAAAATCATAATTGCAAATATACTTGCACAAAATTATACTGTACTAAAAATAAATCAGCGAAGCAAAATCTAGGCCTCGGCCGTTTCAACCATCTTGGTAGAAAAGCCCCTATTTTCCCTTGAAAGTGTGGAGCTTTCTTGCTAACGCTACCTTTCGGAAACCTTAACCGCTATAAAATTCAAATTTAAAAATATTATAAACTACTAAATTTCCAACAAAAAAATATCATCCAAAAATCAAATATCAGTCAACATTATTTCGTTACACGAAAATATGCATTTTTTAAATGATTAAAATTATTTAATGTAATTTTAATCCATCTTACTGGTTGGTTTGATGTTTATATTATTATTTCTTATTTCTATCATTGTTATTAATTTTAATTAATTGTATAATTTTTTAAATAACTTTGGCATGACTATTAATATCTGATAATATAACAAGAAGTTTCAATCTTTAAGTTAAATTAAATAATAAACTTTATATAATAACTTACATTTTTTATTAAATTCAAAATTATTTTAATTCAAGATTCTAGTTTGTTACATCTTGCCCGAACATTGTGTTTAGAATTTACGATTCACATCAGACAAACCTAGAATTATCTAAAAGAAAGAATGAGAGAAACTTAATAAAAAATGTAAGATACGGAATAATTTAATTTAACACGTAAACATTAAAACTCTTTGTTATAAATAAAATTAATATATTAGATAGTGTTACGGTTTGATTTTATTTTTAAGTAAAAATTCAATGGTTGTGAAAGATTTTCAAAAGGTGGCATCCTAATTCACTTTTAAATTCAAATTTAATGGAAATTATTATCATAATCGATAATTCGCACATTTTAATTTTAATTTTTAACCTTGCGATTTTTGGAGAAAAGTTATAATTTATAAGTCGAGTAATTATATTTGGACGGCGTAGCTAATCAATGTTTTTTTGTGAAAATTGCTTTAATTTCTCCTCCAGATTTATATGAGATTAGTATTGATTGCTACGATTTTTTGGATTTCTCTTCTAATTTTTACGTTTACTTGAGAAGTTATCCGATCTTCATTTGAAGGATTAAATTCGTTCATGGACAATTGCTTCGCTTACTTCACTAACAAACCTTCACACAACATCCAGAGGTATGTTTGATAATTTTATTCCACATTTATTAAGTTGAATTTTTATAGGGTGCTGTTAATAGCGGTTCACCAGCTATTATTTCTTTTATTTGGATTACCGATATCAACCGGTGTATCATATCCATCGTGGCGTTACTCTCTTTTTTACTTCTTGGTTATCTGGTGTCATATTTCTGGCTGCATGGTTATTAGGTAATCCACCTGTATAACAACACAACAGCTTGAACAATTCAGTCGAACATTGGTATCGCTATCGCTATCCTGATTTAACCATCAAGAGAGAAGACAACGAAAAGCTAAGATTTTGTTTGTTTGTGACGTCATTTATTATTGTTAATTATCTTTTTTTTTGCGCGAAGAATTTTATTGGGCCGTTCTTTTGATTATAATTCTACTATATTTAATAACATCTAATCAACTCGAATAAAAAACTGAAGAAATTATTACGGTATTTGTGCGCCAAGTATACGTATACGCGATAACTATAACGCGAGTTTTGAGCAATTGTGGGCAATTGATAGCTTACTACGTATTCATTTTTTATATTAAAGAGGTAGCCCAATTTTGCGCATTATTGTATATATTTTATTTTGTTTTTATTAAATCGGAAACAACAAACGTTATCTCTGTTACTCAGTCTTTTCTTGACCTGGTTGCTTCTTTTTTTTGCAACAGTCAGTATTTTTCGTAGTTTAACGTGGCTGTTCATGCGAATATACAGGGTGATTTTTTTTTTTTAACTTCGTGGCGCCCAAAAATATCAACACTTCGGCTGGCTCTTCGGAGCGTTACTTTAGCGATTTTCCTCTGTGTATTAATCCTCTCGATCTGAAGAAGAATCAGCTCATTCTCTTTTTGTATTTTAGTTTTATTTGCCTTTACGAGCTAGCCAAAGGCACACGATCCAACTACCGCTAATATCACCATCAATAATTTATTATTATTTTTTTACTTTTAACTACTTTTAACGGTAGCAATAGATCTAATAATTTTAAAAATAAAAACAATTTTAGATAATTATTTAAAAAAAAAAATAATTTGAAAACATTGATATAAACTATACTTCAAGTTCAGTTAAGAAGTTATCAGAAAAAAAGAACGAATTCTTTTTATCGACTATTTTCTGTAGGTATCAATGGCTTTCATTTAAGGAGGCTGAACTCCGGCTCTAATTAAAAAATGCTAAAAAGAGTTGTGAATTTGTCTAGGCATATTATTTTAGACAAATTTTAATTGCAAAGGTTATTAAAAGTAAAATAAAAGAAACTTTAAGTAGGATGTGATCTGTTTACAGGTGAAGGTGCACGATTTACATAGGATTTACATAAGAGTGCGTACTCATTATGCACCAGATATATTGCAATACCGCCTTAAATCGATTTAGTGGTTTGCTTCTCCAATTAATTTTTCTAACTTTTGAGTGCACTTTGTCTTCGCAGAAATTCAAATCATTTAAATTAAATAAAATAATCGTTTTATTTTTGTTTCTTAAAATCATACATAGGAAAATATAAATTAAATAATAAATAAAATATTGTCATGTTTCAAAAGTGATTTGGACCCACACTATACATTTTGGTGAAAATTTATTTTCTATTTAAATTATGTTTAAATTTATTGAATTGGTGAGATTAAGAAATTTGTTAGGTGGGGTCCGATGACAGGTAATTCAAGGTCTTTTGCCGATAGTGACGGCTCGAGGCGATTATTTTGACTTTTGATATAAATTTAAATTTGTGAGTAATATTTTGATTTGATTTAAATAAAGTGATTTGATGCGAATGCATTATTGCGCCTTTTTTTGGATGATATAATTTTTGAAATTTGGAGTTTGGATAAAATTTTTATTGAGTGGCTACTGAGCGATAATAGTTTCGATCTGGTTGATTGATTTGCAGAACGAGTATTTCGAGTAAGACATTCGATTTATGTTAAAAATTGGAAATTAAAATTATTTGTAAGAGCGAGCGTGTGGCCAGACAGATAAGCAGGCGATTTGGATAACGGTAAAACCAAAACTTCGATCCCTTGAAGAAATTTTTGATTTGAAATTAAATTGGATTTGATTTTAATAATTTTGAAAAACAAATTTAATTTGAATAAAGTAAAAAAAATACAGCCTGGGTGAAATATACGTCAATATATTTAAATAATCTTGAAATAAACAAGTTAATAAAACGTTTAATAATAATTATATTTCACAAGTTAAAAAATTAATTTAATAAATAAAATATAAAAAATTAAATATAAATTGGAAAGCATCTTCTCGTCTTTGAAATGTCTTACATATCTTACAGTTTCGCAAGGATCTTTTTGTAATGCACCCAGCAAACATTGAAATTTTAAAAATATGTATCATTTATATCTATGTAGATGACATGCAAATTCTCTATCACTACTTGGTAATTAAAACAAATTACACTTAAACAGAATTTAAAAAAAAACTAAAGAAAATATTAAATGGCAACAAAAAAATTACCAATTGATTAGTTTTTCAAAATTTCAAACTATATAGAAGCTGAAGCACAGGTGTATGGTGTAGCACTTCAAAAACTGAATTCAGTAAAGAACTTGAACATTATATTATAATCGATAAGTAATTAAGGCTTGAATTTCGATTACCTAAAAAATGGTAAAAAAATGTCTTTACATATTTCTACTAATTGCATTGCAAATAGAAAAGAAAAAAGATGAAACTTAAAAAATTCAATTTTTTAAAATATAAATTGAAAAAAAAAACATGAAATAATAATTATGTACAATTTATTTAAAATTCTACATTTATTTATTTTTTCACATAACGAAATAGAATTTCAGTGAAGAAAATGTAGAAAAATTCAAATTTTATAATGTAGAAACAAGAGCCTACAAATATTACTAGATAGGAAGGGTTTATCTCCAAAGTTTATCTTTGGGTTTGTTGGGGAAAGGACATCTTATTTAGTAGTACCATCTGTCGAAGACTCTTTGAATCGCACCGTGTTTTTCCAATGAAGAATTTAATTCTAATAAAGCATTCAAAAATTCCAATTTTTTTAAGAAAATAAAAAAAATTATATTTTATTAAATTAAGGGAGTATTATCGTCTAGAAACTTCAAAAACTCGATTTTTTTTGTTTTACATTTTCTTATACTTTGGTATTTTGAGAATGTGTCTGAAAAATATTAATTTGATATTCATAGAACTTCTATCGTTACAGAGCTTTAAAGGTTGCGTTGCGTTCGGTCGCGCCAGGTAGTTTAAAAGTAGTAAAAGTAGCCGGTAGTAAGAAAGAAGCGTGTGCGGTTCAATCTTTTTTTTTTTAAGCTAAAGAAGGTGGTCTATATGGTCCCGGTATAGCTGATTAAGGGTAAGTTACTCAAATTAATTTATTATCTATCTTATGTTCAGCTGAATTAATATTAAATGTATGCAAACTTTAAACGCGTTTATTTCGAAACGACATTTTTCAAGTCGGGCGCACGTTTTTCTTAAAAATTATTGGACCGATTGACTTCTGGTTTTGCACACATTTTAAGGGAACCTTTAACTATAGTCTGAACTAGAATAATACCGATAGCTTGAATATTTTATCTTTGTTGTCATGTCGTTTTAGTTGATAATTTTTCGGGAAAAATAAATCTTAAATTTCAAACTACTGTGATTTCAATAAAAAACTTCGTACTTACTTAGTTCTAGTTCAGACGATAACTACATGTATATAAATTTTAAAAAAATTTTGTTTTTTTGTTTCAGACCACTAGAACCGCCACAATCTGTGCGCCCAATAGGACGAGCGTTTCACGCCACGACATACACAGTAGCGCAAAACTTGTATATATATTTTAATAAAACATTTTATAAAAATTTGTGTTGTTTCTTGAAATATTTCTTGTTGCGTATCAAAAACTCCGGCACGGTAAATTTAACAGTTTTTGCAAAATTAATTCCTAAAGATTACTTAAAAAATAAGCTTCTAGACGATAATACCCCCTTAAAACAATTTTTTATTTTGAAGTAAAACTTTTTTAGGTGCGACTAGGGCAAAATACGAAAATGCAACGGATATGCGTTACGGAAATGAGTTACGGTAATATGGCGATATTTTTAAATTAATTTTTTTATTTAAAAAAATTAAATTAAAATTAAAAGAAAATGAAATTAAAATTTAATTTATAACACATATTAGTACAAAAACTATTTAATTGAATGATATAGTTTGTTACATACAGTTAACATTATGTTTTGAATTTTCGATTATCATCAGTTAAACCTGGAAAAATTATGTCATGGATTGAAAAGTCATAAGTCATGAGATTAAACTCGATACTTGTTTAAAAGTCAAATGCCAATTTTCACTTTTGTAAGAACAAAATTATACCTACTTGATATATACATATTGTCGTGTTTCGAAACGTAAAGAATCATATTTTATTTATTTGTAAATTATTTTGAATTTTCTTTTTATTATCGTAAATTATTAATTTGTAAATTTGTAAATACACTTTACATTAAATTTTAAGTGAAAAATGAAGGTTGGCAACGTAAAGAGTGGTAGTGGCTTGAAGGCACTCACTTAGGTCGTAAAAGCCAAGAAACGCGGCTTTGCGTTAGCTAAAGGCGGAAGGATTGTCATTCCCGCTAAGCTAAATTATAATTTATTTTTAATAATTTCCATGTTAAAAAAAGTAATTTAATTTATATAAAAGTTGTTTTAATTAGTGAAAGTGAACTTGCAAGTGAAAATTGAAGAACTTTAGTTATTTGGAATAATTTGGAAAATACATCGCAGCAAATCTGTTAGACCGGCGCCGATACACGTGCAACATTTTTAAATTTGACACATTTGAAATAAAATAAAATTATACAACATTTACACTTTTGATTATAAAATTAAACAATCTGAAGAGTCTCAATGCTTAAATAAAATAATTGATGTATCTAAGCGAGAGAATAATTTTGGATTGAGCAAATTTAATAAATTTGTACCGCGCGGGTCATCTCAATATATTTTTAGCGAATTGTTTACAATTTTTTCAACTCCTCGATAATATAAGTATAATATAAAAAATTATTTTTATGAAAAAACAAAAAAAAATTAATCTTATGAGAAATAATATTCATGCGTATATTCTTATATATTATTCGTTCATATTCGTTCGGCCCGTTCTTCGCGAAAGTGATAATAATACCCGGATGATAACATTAACCGTGATACTGGAGTTTAGTGAGAATGTTAGGGATCTTGGCGTAATTTGCGACAGTAACTTGAGTTTTGGAGCGCACGTTGTTAAGATTTGTGGTATAGGATACTACAAACTGAAATCCTTATACAGGTACAAATATCTTCTTCCCCCGACGATTAAGTTGCAGCTGGTGCAGAGTTTAATATTATGTCACCTTGACTACTGCAGTGTGGTTTATTATGGATACCTTACTGCCAACTTAAAACACAAACTACAGGTTCTTCAGAACTCTTGCATGAGATTTGCCTGTGATATTGAGTTTGGCAGCCACGTTACTCCTTTTTACAATAAATTTTGTGTCCTCAAGATTCACGCTCGCTTTGAACTTCTGTTCGCTTCCTTTTTGTACAATTTGTATAAGCGTGGTAGCCCGGGGTATCTGTTGGAGTTGATGGTGAAAAGATCTGAATGCCATCAACTTGATCTTCGTTATAGCGGGAACTTGTCTATCCCGTCTCACAAGACAACTAAGTTTCAGGGCTCCTTCGAGTACCAAGCGGCGGAGATCTACAATAGGTATCTGGACGTGTTCTTGACCGGCGGAACCAGCCGTTCCTTTAGAAGCGGGATCAAGGAGATTCTGATGCTTGCGCAAAATGCGTGCTAGGGTAGAACTAAAAAGCAGCTTTGCTGATTGTTTTGCCTCTTCATCGACTCTGCTTTATGAAATGTATTTATTTTTTCTTTTTATTGTAAGTAAGAGTTGATGAATAAAGCTATTATTATTATTATTATTATAATAAAAACGTTGAATTACATTCGGGAATTAACAAGCTTCTAATCCCCTTATATAATTAATAACTTTTTTTAACTTAATCGGCATCTGTCATAATGCCAAAAAAGTTTTACTTCAATTGCGTGTGACGGATACACTCATTTTCAAATTTTTTTTTATTAAAATTAAAAAAAAACACTTCAAAATATATAACATTTCAAAAGAACACTTAAGAAATGCCCTCAAACAAACAAAATAAACGAAATTGAAAAAAAAAACCAAAAATGTCAAAAATTTTGCTTCGATTAAAATTTTGAAATCGATATTTATTTAGAAGTCTACGTCATCTGGGATTTACAAAAGAAAAGATCACTTGTCACTTTACTTAAAGATTAAGTGTCATTAATTTTTTTTAAATGGAAATAATTAAATAGCGTAGAGTGATTAAATTCTTTATTTTAGATAATTTCCGTCCAAAATTGTTAAAAGAGTATAAGAATGCATTACCTTCACATTCCACTGTAAAAAAATAGTCAGCTCTTTTTAAATCTAGTCGTATAAGAATCGAAAATGATCCACGGAAATGTTTTCCAAAAACTGCTACGACACTACAAATCATTCAACAAATTCACGATACAGTGTTAGATGATTGACGAGTGAAAATGCGTGAAACACCCGAGACCATAGGCATCTCAAAAGAACAAATTAAAAATATTTTGCATAAAGAATTACACATGAAAAGGCTTTGTACAAGATCGGTGCCGCATTTGCTAACAATTGACCAAAAACGCATTGGAATGCTTGTTTCTCAAGCATATTTAGATCGTTTTAAGCAACCTAAAATTGATTTAAAGCGTACAGCGATACACCAGAGCAAAACCAACAGCCAAAACTATGGTTCAAAGTTGGTGAAAAAACACCAAAGAAGGCAAAGACGATTCCATCAGCAGGAAAAGTTATGGCAACAGTTTTTTTTGAGATTACAAAAGTATTTTGTTCATCGGTTACCTTTAGAAAGCTAAAACAATTCACTCTTAATATTATTGTAACCTTTTGGATCAGTTGGATGTAAAAATTTCTGAGAAAACACCTGCTTTAAAGAAAAAAAACTCATTTTTCATCAAGACAATGCGTGTGTGTTTACACAAGTTTTTTGACAATGGCAAAATTCAACGAAAAAGTACGAATTGCTTGAATATCCAGCGCTCTTTGGCGATTTGGCTCTTTCCGACTATTATTGTCTGTTTCTAAAACTGAAAAAATGACGAAAATATTGCAGACGAGGATAGATATTTTTCAAACCGTGCGGTATCTTACTTTAATGATGATATTGAATTATTGAAAAATTGTTAGAATTGTATTGAAATTTCAGGAGAATTATATTAAATTTTATATTTCATATTCATATTTCATGTCAAAAAAAAGTCTCTATATTATTGATAGGATTTTTCTAACCTTTCAGAGTGCCTTTCGATTTTGTTCAAAATAATTAATTATTATTGTGTTTATAGTTATTCGTAAACTTTAAATATGGAATTTTAGGTCTACTTAAAGGATTAATGTCATGGAATAAAATTCTAAGGTAAATTATTAACGATGCATTACTAGTAAATAATAAGTAAATTCTCAACTGCATTGCCATCTATAATGTTTTTATATAATTAAGTGTGTAGAGATCTCAAAAACAGCTCAATTTAATTTTGAATTGTCCACATGTGCGGCTTGTCGTTAACAAAAATTGCCGCAAATAGTTAAGTGCCAAGTTGTGTTCAAATTTAAAAAAATTTTATATTGTAATACATTTATATTCTTTACAAAACTCGTACTCATATTTCTTCAAACTAGCTAACCAAGGAGGTTGATATATTTTTACGCCATGGAAACATCAATAAGTAAGTGAAAAGTTTGTAATATTATCTACAGCGGAAATATTTTATGTTAGACTAATAAGACCGTCATTTAACTTTATAAGATATACAGTGTAGGGAAAAAGTAATCGTAATTTTTTATGAAAATAACTTTTTCAACGCCTTTTTGATAGGAAAATACGTATTTTGGACCAGTGAGAAAATACCAAATGTTATGATAATTACGATGTTTTCAGTTTTCATCATTTTTTTTTTCGGCTTTTAAAGAAGGTCAAATTTAGATACAACTTTTTCGAAACTATATAAACTCATTGCAAAAAAAAAATACATCTACAAAAATTTCTCCAAATCAAATGGTTTTCGTATAGTAGGAGTATAATTTAATAATGATTTTTCTTTTTTTTTATTGTTTTTTATTAATTTTTAAATACAAATTAATTAATTGTTCTTACGAATTTAACTTTTAATTTTTCTAATTTTAAATGCAAATCGAATTTATAACTTCAAATGCTTCTTTTTCAACATTAATCAACCAAATCAATCCACTACCGCTCGGTAGCAACTTATAAAAATCATCAAAATCCAAATATCAAAATTCCAAACAATACGCAATCATGCGAATGCACAAAATTCACTTTATTAAATCAAATCAAAATCTTACTCACAATTTCAAAAAAGGCGCAATAATGCATTCGCATAAATTCAAACTTTAAATCAAAAAAATCTCAAAATCTGCCTCGAGCCAAAATCGCACAACAGGCTCAGGCGGTCGCTATCGGCAAAAAGCTTCGTATTTTCGTCGATTCGCCCCCACCTGTCTAATAATTTAATCAAAATTACAACTTACAAAAATGAAATTTTCCACAAAAAGTACAGGGTGGGTGCGAACCATTTTGTAACACCACAATACATACATACGGTGTATTTATATTGTGTTAACTTAAACATTTTAGTTCTAAAAAGTGTTTGTGCATTTTTGGTTTATTCTAAAAATTTGATATTATTTATATTGAGTTAGACTACCTAAACCACTTATCTATTGATTAAAAACTTTTTATGTAGAAAATTTAGTAGTCTCAAACAAAAATTCAATTTTCCAATTTGGAAAATTTATTTGGCATGTTTGGAACACATCTTAATTACCTATTTGGCAAACAAGTAAATAATTGATGTGACAAACATGTTATGTAAAATTAATATGAAATTCTGATTTTTACTTTGTTTTTAATTTAATTTAATCGTGTATTTTTGTTTTAGATAATAATCCGAAAACTCTAGAAGATTTAGATACTATGTCGGCGTCTATATTCAACGCTAAATTAATTTCAAATTCTTCATTGCACTGTACAATATGTAAACGGTTATTAAGACCACCCATTATGTTTGTTTCAAATGATGTAGGAAATGTTTGCGGAAATTGCAATAAATATAACAAAAATGCTATTCATAATGCAGCTCTGGAAACCGTTATGAATTGCCTAATTTGGCCTTGCGGATTTTCCGCTACGGCTGTGATGTAAAACTAGATTATGTTAATATTATGAAGCACGAAACTTGCTGTACTTGTCGCAATTTTTGTTGTCCATTAAAGAACTTAGATGATTGTAAGTGGAAAAGTTCAAAATTGCAATTATTAAAGCACATCTTAATTCACTCGACATTTTATACCCAAACTACAAACAATTGCTTTAAATTCGATTTAGATACAGATGAAACCAATGCTACTGAAGAATGTAAAGATATAGAAGAAAGTCCGAAAGTAGAAGAATGTAAAAAGGAACTAATCAAGATTTTTAATCTCTCCAGTGAGGACAACTTTATTTTTCATGCGCATATTGATTCTGATAAATTGTATTATAAGATATATTATCTTGGAACCCGCGAAGATGTCATCCCTTAACTCAACGAAATAGTGAGGATAGATTTAATGAATATATTCATGGGTACATAAACATAGAAGATACTTTTAGTGAAGATTTCTTTCAACCATTAGATTTTACTCAATTGCAGTTTATAAATTTGAAACTATGTCGGTTATTAGCAATAGAAGATAAAATTTCATTTGCAATCCATATACTAATGTCAAAAAATGATTATACCAAAATAATTGATAAATCTCTGCTGCCAGATTTAGACTGTCCAGTTTGCAAGATTCTTATGAGGCCTCCGATACATCAATGTGATGTTGGACACTCTATATGTAACCAATGTAGAACAAAAATTACTGATTGTCCTATCTGTCGCAACGGGTCCTTCAAACATGATACACGAAACTATGCATTGGAGTCAATTGTCAACTTACTACCCTTACCTTGTATTAATCGCAAAATAGGCTGCTATGTTAATCTACCATTATTAGATATTAAAACTCATGAGAGTGTATGCACTTACAAGTTCTATAAATGTGACTTTTGTTCTTTTGAATGTCGTGCTACTATAATTTCTCACTTGAAAAACGTTCACCCAGAAAAAGTTTTATTTCAAAGTTGTCAAATTTTGTCTAATTCGTTTATAGCATCGGACAAATAATAATAATAATAATAATAGCTTTATTCATCAACTCTTACTTACAATAAAAAGAAAAAATAAATACTCGAAGAAGCCCTGAAACTTAGTTGTCTTGTGAGACGGGATAGACAAGTTTCCGCTAGAACAAAGATCAAGTTGATGGCGTTCAGATCTTTTCACCATCAACTCCAATAGATACCCCGGGCTACCACGCTTATACAAATTGTACAAAAAGGAAGCGATCAAAAGTTCAAAGCGAGCGTGAATCTTGAGGACACCAAATTTATTATAAAAAGGAGTCACGTGACTGCCAAACTCAATATCACAGGCAAATCTCATGCAAGAGTTCAGAGAGCACATAATATTAAACTCTGCACCAGCTGCAACTTAATCGTCGGGGGAAGAAGATATTTGTACCTGTATAAGGATTTCAGTTTGTAGTATCCTATACCACAAATCTTAACTACGTGCGCCCCAAAACTCAAGTTACTGTCGCAAATTACGCCAAGATCCCTATTCTCACTAAACATTATCACTAAACTCCAGTACGGAGCCATCAAGTTCAACGTCAAGAGATCGAGTGCTGTCGGCTAGAGTACAGCAGTATGTACTTCCCACACGTAAAAAAACCGTTTTATTGGGGTTAAGGATTAACCCATTGTCGCCAGACCAGAGCTTAATAGAAGTTAAGTTATTATTCAAAGATTGAACAACACTGTCAACTAAGGTTGGTTTGTTAGAGAGATATACTCGAGAGTCATCAAGTGTACACCGCAGTCGGAAGAAAGAACGCTGGGAAGATCAGCAGTAAAAATGGCAAAGAGAAGCGGACCCAGAATGCTACCCTGCGGCACGCCACTGGTTATGTTTTATATTGTTTATTTTATTATATTTATTATATTATATATTATATTTATATTGTAGCTTTTAGTATAATATTCAAACTTGAAGTTTCTCAGATTAATGGATATTTTGATTGGACAATAAATCTCTTAGGGGCAGCAGGGAATGACACAACTTATGAATTTGAAATTGGTGGAATTATAAAACAGAATATCACACAGAAGTTTGTGCATGCAAGTATTAAGGCATTGTCTATGAAGTATGAAAAATATTATTTAAACATTCAGCAGTGTGCTAAATCCTAAAATCCACTTTTTGTTTTTTATCAGTTTTACTTCGTTGTTACTAAAGTTTGTACTATATTTGTTTACTATAATAATTTATGTAGTTGACAAAATAAGTCATTTTTGTTTATTTACAATTCAATTTAGAAAACTACAGCTCCAAGACATTATGGATATTTTTTATTTTGATTTTTAAGCTTTGTAAAACTTATCTAGTTCATTAATTCATTCAGCCTAGTTCATTTTAATATTTTAAATATTGAAATATAGCAATTAACTATTAATTATTATGGTAGTTGGTTTATTCATTTTTTTGACAAAAATTCACCAAGTACTTTTTTCGTACCGGATTTATATTGTCATGTTCCGAACCAAAGTTTTACCTACCCGGTTAATTTGCCATTAATTTTGATGTTAAGTTTGTGAAATATTTGAATTTGAATTTTGGGAGGTAAAACTTTGGAAATTAATGTTGGTAGAAGTGAAGTTTTATCGTGGCTTTTTGGTGCCAACAATGGCGGACAGCGGGCGCGTGATTGATATGCCGATGAGTTTTGATAATTTTGATATTTGTAAGTAATATTTTATTTTGATTTAATTTGAATAAAGTGGATTTGATGCGTGTCCATTATTTCGTTGTTATTTTGGAAGTATAATTTTGAGATTTGAAGTTAAATTGGATTATTTGATGGTTTGCTACCGAACGGTAGTGTATCGACTTGGCTTGATTTGGATGATTAAATTTTGGAAAAAAAGAATATTTCGAATAATAAATTCAATATGGATACTGGAAATTGAAAAATTAAATTTGCATTCGTAGGAACGAATGTCGATAGTGATAAGCAGGCGATTGAGATAAACGTTAAAAATTAAAAGTACGAGCCCAATAACAATTTAAAATTTTACATTGCATTGAATTATTAAAATTGGATTTGATTTAATAATTATTTTTGGAATAATGAAGAGTTTCTTGTTAAAAAAATGGATGCCCAGTTATAAGTAATTTATGGTTTAAGAAAAAGTTTTTATAAGATTTGTATAGCTCGGGGCATAGCAATATATTATACTTAATTATTATCTACTAGAACATTATTTGTAATATTTTAAACTCTGAAATTTATAATAAACTAAAATATGTAGTTTTGTCTAATATTAATTACACTCTAGTCTTTATGTCGTGATTTTCTGTGAAAAAAGAAATCGCTTAAGATAAGATTATTGTATCAAGTTATATAAATAGGTTAAAATAATTTATACACCCTGCCTACTTAAGTAGATTACCAAAGAAGAATAGTACCATATTTTATTCTTCAGCGAAAATTAACCCTGATTCATTTTATTTTTTTACCATGGTATTATTTATCATGATTAACGTCACTACGCCACCACGGAAGGCGTAGTCTAACAAGGAAATTATATGATCTCCGCATTTTTGTAATTTTTACTACTTATTGTACTGAAAGTTTAGCTCTCCAATAAGAACTCCTCAAAGCAGTAGAGCCAGATGGCCAGAAATTTTTGAGAAAATCGACTTTGAAATATTGTCGAGAGAGTTCGAAGAGAAGATGTGAAACAATTAGCAAATAGTTTCGTAGCACAGGCAAGAACGAGTTAGACTAGGAACCAGTGGGTCTACGGTTCTATTCCCACCTTTGCTAGTTTTTTTTTTATTTTTTTTTCTCTGGTGCGTATTATTTTTCTTAAGTAAATGCTCGTAGTACACACGGGCATCTTTTATGCGTAATTTAGCGATTTCAATGCACAGACTATCTTCGACGGTGTCTTCAGCCATCGTCGAAGGGCCATGCAAATTAACGGATGGTGATAAAAACTAAACTGTTGAAAATGTATTTTAGAATAAAAATATGTAGTTTTAGAATATGTTGGTTTATTAACTTTTTATTTCTTATTAAAATCTAGTCAGTGGTATGGTTTTATTAGGCACATCATGTTTGCTATTTCTACCAATCGTAAAATAAATAAATTAAATCGGATGATAAATTATAAACAAATATTAGGTAAATTATTTCTACCAGATAATATGTGCGATGACATTATGAAACTGGTCCTGCTGAATAATAATAATTAAAACATTCGATTTTATTATATTTGTTAAACAAAATTGAATGTATTTAATAAATTAAATGTTGACACATTTTAGTCTACAAGCATAAATTTAATCAATTTTGCAATAATTAATAGACGTGAATACGTACTAGAAAAAAAAATTAATAAAAAAAAAACTAGCGAAGGTGGGAATAAAACCGGAAACCCACTTGTTCCTAGTCCAACTCGTTCTTGCCTGTGCTACGAAACTATTTGCTGGCTGTTTCAATATTTCAAAGTCGATTTTCTCAAAAATTTCTGGCCATCTGGCCCTACTGCTTTGAGGAGTTCTTATTGGAGGGCTAAACTTTCTGTACAATAAGTGGCAAAAATTACAAAAATGCGGAGTTCATATAATTCCCTTGTAAGCTAAACCCAGAAGGAAGACCTATATTATATAAGATCTTTAGAGTAAACAAATTGTCTCTAAAATCGCCTATATTCCATAAAGCTTTAAGGCTACACTGTATCAAGAACTGTCATAAGGGAGCCATGACCCATCCAAACCAGCGTATTATAGCGTTTTAAATTAATTCCGTTAATACTTACATAATTGTCGTGTTAAGTGCAGTTTACGTTATGCGATTTTCGTTGCAATTTTGCTTGCGATTACGAGTAAATACGATCGGACTCGAAAATATTTTAACGAATATTTTTAATAGAAAATTAAGGTGGGAATTCAAGGTCACAGAGTTGATTCGCACCTGGCAGATGGCGGATATTAGGGTATGCAATGAATAGATCATTTATGGAAGTTCTTCTATTAAGTTATGAGTGTCGCTCTATAAGTAGTAAATAGGGGAATACCCGCAGTCGAGAAAACGTTTTTAATAACTCGAAGCAATGAAATTTATACGACATCCTGATGTTGTTATAGCCGTAACATAAACAACCAGATACAACTACGTATTAGTTTACACCATTACGAAAGGTCAACAAGATCGTCTGTTATTAAAACATAATCAGTTTAAAATGCTTTTCTAAGATGATTATAATTTTCTCAGTACCTATACAAAAATGATGAAGCTCATATAATTTCAAATAAAATGAACAATTTTGAACTTTTATTACAAAATTTATTTTAATTAATGATTATAAATTAATTATAATTACACATAATTATATTATAAATCAACTATTCACCAAAAATTAAAAATACCGTAACAGGGTGGATCCTAGGTTTCAAATTATATAACCGAACAACTGCACATGAATCAGTTTGATAAATTTGATAAAGCGGTGCGTATTTGAGCAGCGCCGTAACTACAAAATTTGGGCTCGTGTTCAAAGTTCCTCGTCGGACCCCTTTCCTAAGCGTTAAAAAAATTATTGTGCAATACAACAGCGCTTATAATAATTATTATAAATACTATTTATATTTTACTATACGTTACATATTATTTAAACAAAATTTTCAATTATATTAAAATATTAAAAATTACAAATTACAAATACAACTTATTTAAAGTATTCTAATGACGTTTCTGACGTTTGCAATTTGTGCGCAATATTGTCCTTCGAGCGGTGGTTCAAGGATGATATTATAAATTTTAAGACTTCTGTTATGGAGTTACTAGATTTTATTTTAATCAACAATTTTTCATAATTTTTCAGTGCTACTGAAATAATCCCTACGTGTTTCTTGTTTTTTACAATCTCAGTACCAATACAAAAATTTGGAATGATTAAGGGTTGGAATTTTGCAGGTTGTTTTACTAGAGATGGTTTACCTCAAAAACGGCTTAATGGAGTAATTTAAAATTTGGATGGTACATGCGGAACACATGATGGCTCAATAAGACATTTTATATTTTGGTATTTAAAAAAAAAAATTGCTAGGATTTTGCAAGTTGTTTCACTAGGTACGATTTAGTTCAAAAACGGCTTAACGGATTAATTTAACATTTGGAGGGTACATGTGGAACACATGAGTGCACAATAAGACATATTTTATATTTTGGTATTTAAAAAAAACTATTTAAAATTTTTCTTTAATTAAACTAAAACATAGTTCATAATGATTACTATGATAAAAGAAAATAGTACAAAATATTTAAATTTTATATTCATTAAAAAGTTCATTCAATCGACAAATTTGATAATCTATTTAACAATTCTGTCATATTGTTTTCTTGTATTGAAAATCTATTGTTATAATCTTTTACGTTTCTACGAAAAATATTATATCTAATAGTCGTAGTACACCATCATATTTTACATGTAAATGTACATGTAGATGTTGAATGTAGCGTATACTACACTAAAATTGCACTTGTATTTATACATGTATTTCTACATGCAAAAATTGACGGAATAGAACAGGTCCTATTTTTGAAGGTCATACACGTGTATTTCTGGTGACTATTGGGGATTTTACACTTAGGAGTTGGCGTTTCACTTGTTGCACTTAAAACGAAATGGAAACGCAACTGAAATAAGAAATTGGTGACAGTTCTTTTAGTGATATTTTATTTTTCCAACTATAGCCAACATTACTATTTTAAAAACTATATCATTTTTAAGATGTAAATATGACAGTGTACTACAGTACAGCGTACATGTAAATTTACATGTATTTTATCATATATTTTTACATGTATAAATATAATGGTGTACAACCGCTTTAAGCAATGTGTTTTAATCGTCTACGCACTGCATTAGTGTATGATACTCAAAAAAATATAGGCCGTGCGAGACTTCAAGATTTTTGGTTCGTTGAACCATTTTAAGATATATCTATTTTCATAAAAAATAAAAACGCACAATATCATCAATTTTATATTTTTGTAAGGTACTTAAAAGTATAATTTTAGTTATAATATTAGCGCATTGTCTCGTTCCGTACAAAAATTGCATGTTGGAACAAACGTTATATCAAGCAGACATGCTTGCGAATTTTTCTTTTTTTCTATAAATTATTAACTTGTGATACTTTTTTTTAACTTTTTTTTAAATTTAAAGTTTTATTAAAAAAACATTGTATTATATTGACCTAAATACGAAAGATTGTAATTCAGGAAATAATTACTATTATGTATAATAAGAACATGTACTCATCTACATTAAAAACTGGTTTTTTACCAAATGATATTTTTTATTTAGAATTACCAAAATTTTTGACTTATTACTTTATAGATTAACAAAGTTACGTATAGCACTTCATAATCATTATTTATTAAATAAATTGTACCCGTTTACAAGTACTACCTAGTACAAGTCTGTTTTGTTTTTAAATTATATGATATCGAAACTTAATATAATTGCATTATTATTAAACATAAGAATATGAGTTATACCATGTTTCTGAACGCCATCTAAAATCCGAACGTCAGACTATAAATCTGTTATTCAAATTTGAGGTTTGCTTCTAGCTTGATTGTTTAAAAAATGAAAAATATTGGTAATATGCATCAGAAAAAATTGAAATTTGCTAAACATGTTCCCTATAGTACATATATCACTAATATATTGTAATGATAAAATTTACAAAAAAAAATATGTCAGGATTCTATTTCAAAATTTATGAAATTTAAATTGTTAAATTTCACCGTGCATGGGCCTCTTTAATTTCTTTATCGAAAACGTCGGCTTATCTATCGCACCATTTGTTCCTATGAATCCAACTTTTAATTTTTCCAATTTTAAATGCAAATCGAATTTATAACTTCAAATGTTTCTTTTTCGAAATCAATCAACCAAATCAATCCACTACCGCTCGGTAGCAACTTATAAAAATCATCAAAATTCCAAACAATACGCAATCATGCGAACGCACAAAATTCACTTTATTAAATCAAATCAAAATCTTACTCACAATTTCAAAAAAGGCGCAATAATGTATTCGCATAAATTCAAACTTTAAATCAAAAAAATCTCAAAATCTGCCTCGAGCCAAAATCGCACAACAGGCTCAGGCGGTTGCTATCGGCAAAAGCACGGAAAAAGGCTTCGCATTTCTGTCGATTCGCCCCCACCTGTCTAATTTCACAATCTTACCAAATTCAAACTTACAAAAATGAAATTTTTCTACAAAAATGTACAGGGTGGGTACAAACCATTTTGTAACACCACAATATAGAATATATTAAAAAAACACAATTTTTATAAATATAAAAATAAAAATAATAGATTATTTCAAAAAATTTTAATTTTAAAAATATGTCTTATTGTAGGCCATGAGCGATGTTTTGCGTGTTTGGCGCCCAGATTTGTGGAGAGACATCGTAGCCTCTTTGACGACTCCAACAGTGTAAGCAGGTCCTTCCGCCGTAATTTGGATGCTGCATTACGGCGAAAAAGAATTTGTAAAACAAAATAATTTGAATTTGATTTCAATTTTTCTTTTTGGAATGAACCGATGCATAGTATTTTTAATATACTGACGAATTACTGCAAGTATCATCTTTCTTATTTATAGTTTTTGTTTAAACTGAAGATATTTTAACATACTGATATTTGTTGATTTATCATCACAACTACCCATTTCTCCATAAGAGCAACGTATTTTATGACGATTTTCAAAAATGTTTTTCTTTAAAATATGAACGGTTACCTATGCTGAAATTTTTACAGTAAATTCATTGAGTAAAAATCTATATGTAAAAAAATTTTGAGGTCTTAAATTGAAAATTGTTGTCACACTCATACATCCTTAAGTACATCAGGGGACCATATTCTATTAGATTATTAATTATTAATAGAGTTTAAAAAACTTACTCAACTACAGGTTTTCCTAAAAAATCAACTAAATCGAATGCAATACTGATTTTTAAAGTAAAAAAATATCTTTAAACTCAATTATCGCATAACATCAATTATGTTACTTAGTGAGTTTTACCTTTAAACCGACGATATGTGGTCGCAAATAATCATAAGGAACTTTGTTAAAATTTATTAATAACTGTCCTGAAATATCAGAATTTGTTACTACCTCATTGAGAAATATTTGAAAAAATAAAAAAGAAGAACATCACAGAATTTGCTTTATCATTTCCGGCCCTATATATATAGTTTAACCTTTTCAATCATCTTTATTTATTTTAGTTGACGATTTAGTGGACGTTCAAAATCATAAGATAGCGTTCAAAATATGTCGCAGTAATAGGATTGTCACTAGAAAGGTGAACTGTAATGGAACCGGAAGTGACATAGCAAATGCTGTGATGTCGTTCCTTTCTTTTTTCATATATCTAAATGATGTACTACAAAATTATGATATTTCAGGACAGTTATTAATAATTTTAACAATGTTCCTTATGATTATTTGCGACCACTTATAAAATAGTAACAATTGAATACATTTAACTTAATTAAAATTGAATATAATTAAAATTACAACATTTAACCAAATAAAGGGTAATACCAATTAAAACAATATTAAAGAACTGTGTTAACAAAGTTCTTCATGATTATTATTTGCGGCTATGATTATTTGCTAGTTTAAGTATGGGGAATTTATTTAGTTAAGTACATACGACTTATTTAGATTTAAGAAAATGACTAATTAGCAATAAGAAGAACGTACTAGTTTAAGATGACGATATATTAATAAGCTGACGATCTTAGTTTAAGTGACGAGGTATTAGTTATATAAAAGCGGATAATTTAGAATATAAAGGTTATTATTTAAGGTCTTACATAATATAAAAACCAATTGAGTCGAACATCGGTATGCATACATGAACTTCTTACAAATGACGATAGGTTGTGGTTGGTAATATAAATATGAATAATCAATTAGAAAACATTACGATCAGGGGATTAACTATCGAACAGTTATTAAATCAAATTTCAAACTAGAGTATTCTGAATTACATGATATCAAGGACAGTGGCGCAGCCAAGGGGGGGGCTAGGGGGCTGTAGCCCCCCCCCCCCCAGACACTCTTTCTTTTTTTAATAACTTGTAATGAAACTACCATTTTTTTTGATGAAATTTTATTTAAAATCGTAAAACAACCTTTTAAAATGTAAAATTTAAATGATAGGCAACCCATGTTGCGTATTAAGTTTTATCAATCTTGGTTGGTTAAAAGGAACCTGTTAGATGTTTACAATTACCTGTAATACCTTGACTACTGGTAAAGATGACAGAGGATTCTATTAGGAAAACGAACCAGTTAAGTTTTCATCCAATGTTTTGGTTTGGTATAAATTTTCCTTTCCAAGGCAGGTATTGTTCCGTTAATGCTTTCGAAATAGGTCTGCTTGGCGATCATTTCAAAGAGTGTTGCAGTCGATACTTCAGAAACGTGTCTGCTTAGCGATCGTTTCAATTAATCCTGTTTTCCAGTACGTCGTTGCTGCCTGGCGTGACGACATCCCCACATCCTTCCTGAAAATATCTTGTTTATAGCCTGGCGAGACAAGATTCCTAAAAATCATTCATAATACCTGCTCTGATTACCTTTCCGGAAGTTGTTAAAGCCTGGCGTGACAAATTCATCTTCTCCATCCTAAAAAGATCTTGTTTATAGCCTGGCGAGACAAGATTTGTCCTACCTGTTAATGTGAAGAAATTCCTGCCGGCGAAAAACCATCTAAATAGTTATAATTTGGTTACCAGTAGAAACGACAATCAAAGACGCGTATAGGTTATATTAGATCCCAGATAACCAAACCAGTAGTATTCAACGATTCAGACACAGATACTCATAATCCAGATCCCGCAATAGTAATATTTTAGTCGTAACTTTGAATTAACCAGCAATTCAGTTAAACACTAGTAGTCCTTCTAAAAATCTAAGAAAGGAACTTTTAGTTTGATATTTCAGTAAACAACATTGAAATTAGATTCTCCTTATTTACCTGTAATTTCTCTTTGTTGAAACTAAAAGTGCAGAAGACTAAAACCGACATCAATATACACCAGCCATTTTTTATTACACTTGTAAACAACCAGTGCCGTACGCAGTACTGTTTTCCTTGTAATTTTATAATTCAGTTTAAGTTTGTAAATATAATTTTTTTTTTATTAATAAATACTTTTGTTATTGTTTTTCCGAATCAATCGTTTATTTAAACCCCCCCGTTCCAGTCATTGTATTCGACTTATTCGAATTGGCGCCCACGCACCAGGTTTCCGTAAATAGAAGAGTGTGTGATAGCAAGAAAAATCGACAAGTTAGTCCACCCTCTGGCTCAAGCTTCCGTAGCTACCCAGTAGCTGCGATTTCACCTTTCCATTTAGAAAAGGCAAATTGGTCGCGCTACAAACTATAGCCGCTTTTTTACCAGTGCAAAAAAAAATAACAAAAAAATGAGTTCAACTGTTCGATGTGATTGTAGTTAGATACTGTTTTTAGTGTAGCACTTGTTGCTTGTTGGTAGCTAATCAGCCAAGTCAGTTAATTTAGGTCTGGCATCTTCGGGCCCCCAAGAGCAGATTTACCAAATTGTTGCCTATGGGCACTACTTTGAGATGCCGCCCCTGTTATACTTAAGGGTTAACAGGAGTAGTTCGGCGCAAAAGAGGGGGGGGGGTGCAGGTAGGGGCGTAGTCAACGGATTTTTAGTGTTTACTGAAATTTCAAATACAAAATAACTTTAGTTGTTACGTTGTTGTATCAACCTCGTACATCCTTTTGCACGAAAAAGATTCTCAATAATTAATAAAAATTTTTCAAAATCAAATTCTTTGTTATAACGCGATTTTCTAGTGGTCCGTGGGAAAATATTATTTTGTAACTTATTTTGTGATCAATTAGCTTAAGGTACCTTCTATGTTTATAAAAATATCTCGTAAATTTCGTTCCAATATTTTTGTTTAGCTTACAGATCGTGTGAATTTCCGTTCCTAATAATCTCGAAGTCAATAATAATTTTCTAGTATTTTGCTTAAATACCATTTACTCTTGTGTTAATAGATTTATTTTTTTGAGATTCTTACAATTTTCTTTTCTCACGGCCCTGGGTAACATTTGATGGAAGGAGAAAATTGTTATATAAGGAATGATCGAGAGGAGCCGGGGCTTTTTTTTCAAAAATCACTACCGTTCGAAACAACTTTACCTTTTTATCTTTTCTTATCGATTTTCGGACAAGTCTTTTTTTGCAAACAAAAATCATTTAAATAAATTATCTTAACTTAACAGTGACTAAAAATAATTTTGTGTTATCCAATTTAATATCGATCCCGGGTGATTACAATTAAAAACATTTGTGCCTTAAAAAATTGCAAAGTGCATTGCAAAAACAATATTAAACATTTTTGATATAAATTATCTTCATATTAAAGTGATTAAAAACAATTTTGTGTCATCCAATTTAATACCGATCCGGGGTGATTACAATTAAAAACATTTGTACCTTAAAAAATTCCAAAGTGCATTGCAAAAACAATATAAAACATTATTGATATAAATTATCTTAACTTATCAGTGACTGAAAATAATTTTGTGTTATCCAATTTAATACCGATCCGGGGTGATTACAATTAAAAACATTTGTGTCTTAAAAAATTGCAAAGTGCATTGCAAAAACAATATTAAACATTTTTGACATAAATTATCTTCATATAAAGTGTCTAAAAACAATTTTGTGTTATCCAATTTAATACCGATCCGGGGTGACTACAAAAAAAACTAAATATTATCTTGGTGTCATTCATAAATGTACGAGTGTCAATCTTAGTGCAACCTGCATTATTGTGGTAGTTTCTACTTGGGTCAACGGCTGCAATAGATGTTTACTACCATTTATGTTTTTTGTGTAAATAACTAGCTGGTAAGCAATTTGTTAGATTTAGGTATATTTTTTTGTGTGTGTAATATTATTAGGTTATTGAACCAAAGACTTTAATTTTTTATATAATGAATTTTAATTTACCTATTATAAACTTGAATTTTATTGTGTTTTTTTTCTTGAGGAATTCCTAAAACAATAAGCAATTTACAACCCCCCCGAAATTCTCTTTGTTAATTTTTTATCAACGACTGAGCAACGCCGGCAATAAGTTTCTTAAAGAGTAAGTAACAATTGGCGCCCAACGTGGGGCAAGAATTTGTAAAAGCTTGATGTGTTTTAGGAATAACTTAAGACAGTTCGTATATTTAGAGTTAATTTATTTAGGTGTTTTTTTTTAAATGTCTCTCTTTATTAATTTTTGTAAGTTGATCCAAGTTCAAAGTAATGCGTTATTTAAATCAATTTCGGTAAATAATTCATATATTTTCGTTTATTAAACATTTACTACGTAACGTAACGTCGTGTAAAATATTTTTGTGAATTAATAAAAGACAAACTAAACAATAAATTTAAACATTGATAGTGCGAATTAATCTATAATAATTGTGTTAAAAATATAATTAAATTTTGTTTCGGTTTTTGACAATTTGGGAATATGGAAATTATCTATTTAACTGAAGAACAGCTGGTTTTTGAACTCACAAGTAGAGGCCAAATTCCAAAAAGTTCAAAATTACAAAAAGTAGCGCAACTTCGAAAAGTATTAAAAGATGCCTCTATTGAACAATCTTTAACAAATATAGATTGGAAAACAAGTGAAGAACAATTAAATGTATCATTACATGGAATTGCACAATTAATTGAAGACAACCTCAATGAAATTTCCGATAATAAACGAACAGAAGTATCTTCACAAATCAAACATATTGAAAATCGTTTGAGTTTATTACGTCAATATACAAACCAAGAAGATTTGTTGTTTCTCATCACCATGTTAGAAGCAGAGTTAGCAGTAATGATAGGTGCATTAGATGAAATTCCTGTTAAACAAGTAGATGTAAAAGTTCAAAATAATATTAACTTAAATAATAACGATCCAACTATATACCAAGGAGCTGCTAAAAAACTTCCAGCGATTTACAAATGGAATATAAACTTTGGTGGACATAACGATCCGCAAAATATTTTGGATTTTTTAGATAAAGTGGACGACTTGCGAGAATCCCGTGGTGTCACTTCCGAAGAATTGTTTACCTCAGCTCACGATCTCTTTTCGAACGAAGCATCTAAATGGCTTAGAGCCATTAAGAAAACAATTTTTACTTGGGATGAATTAGTTTTAAAATTAAAAAAAGAATTTTTACCAAGCGATTTTGAATATCAAATGACGCAACAATTGCGAAATCGAAAGCAAGGTGTAAATGAAGATATCTCTTCCTTTATTATGGATATAGAGTTCATGTATCGACGTATCGATGTGAATGTTTCGGAAAGAGACATAATTAATCAAATTCTAAGAAATTTGAATCCATTCTTTGCTTCACATATAGCATTAGATGATTACCCTAATTTGACTCTATTAAGAGAGCGATGTAAAAAAGTACAAGAGTTGCAGCAATTACATGAACGGTATAAAACCCCTTTTGTACCTCAACAACGTACCTTCATTAATCATAATGTGTCGGCTAATAATAAACCAACCCCAGCATTTAAGAATAATAACTCAAATTTTGTCTCATTTCGTCAGCAGAGACCGGCTAAAAATATTTCTACCGTACAACACCAAAATGTTTCCAACGTTCAAGAAAAATTGTCTAATGAATTAATCCACGTTCCAAGTAATAATTACAAATGTTGGAATTGCCAAAATCTAGGACACAGTTACAACAATTGTACAAAATATAAAAGAAAATTTTGTTTTGGGTGTGGCCTCCAAAATGTGACTAAAACAAACTGTCCAATGTGTTCAACAAATTTTGTGCGGAATAATCGTGTGGGAAACGAACTGCAAGTTGCTTCAATCCCGGACGTCAGCAACTTGACCCTACAAAATCGTCCTACCGAAGAGATACTGCCGCTTCAAAATTAATATCTTCAAAGTGCCGCGAAAGAAAAATACTTAGACAATTTCACGATTCTAAAGACTGGAAAAAATGGCTGAATCAAGTGCGGATTTTTCATGAACCTTTAAGTGACGTATCACCGGTCATGGTAAAAAAAACCTTGTGATAATAGACCTCATCTAGAACTAAATATCGGAAATATTAAAGTAACCGCGTTATTGGACACTGGCGCAATGTCTTCGCTAATTGGCAAAAACGGTTTTAATTTATTAAGTAAACAAACAGTGACTAAAATTCAACCATCTTCGATTAATGAAATCAAAGTTGCCAACGGTGGTACAAGTAAAGTGTCGGGTACATTACCATTACGGATTCGATTACACGGGTTAGAAAAAGTAGTAAATTTTCTTATAGTACCTCAATTATCTTATGGTTTTCTACTTGGTGCAGACTTTTGTAAAATATTTCAATTATCATTACATTTTGATAATTTTACTTTCGAATCTCAAGTTCAAAACGAGATTTCTTTCCTTGAAAATGTTGCAAAATCAACTAACTTAAATCCTGCTCAACAAGAGGAATTAAATATCATAATGGGGAAATTTAAATCTTTGGCTACCGGAGAACTAGGTTACGTTAAGACTGTTTCACACTTTATCGATACAGGAACCGCGCTACCTTTTAAACAAAAACAATATCCTCTGAGTCCCTGTATGCAATCAAAAATGCATGCCGAAATTGATCAAATGCTTAAAGATGACGTTATTCAGGAATCATTTTCTTCGTGGTGTAGCCCTCTGCTCTTAATTAAAAAGAAAAACGGTGAAGTACGTACTTGTTTTGACGGAAGACGGTTGAACGCCCTCACGATTAAGGACAGTTACCCCATTCCGCGTACTGACAGTATCTTAAATCGATTACGCAATGCCAAGTTTCTCTCATCTATCGACTTACGAAAAGCGTTTTGGCAAATCCCTTTAGAACCGTCATCTCGACCTAAGACAGCTTTTTGCGTTCCGGGGAGAGGGCTTTTTGAATTTAAGAGAATGCCATTTGGTTTGTCAAATTCACCTCAATGTTTACAACGCGCTATGGAACGCACGTTAGGTTCCGTTTTACACAAAGAGGAAGCATTCGTGTACCTTGACGACATTATCATTGCCTCTTCTACTTTTGAGGAACATATTGCCACTCTAACTACAATTTATGAACGCTTAGGTGCAGCAGGTTTCAAGGTCAATTTCGATAAATGCGAATTTTGTTGTAAGTCTCTTACATTTTTAGGATTTATTGTGGACGAATTCGGTCTACGTCCTGACCCAGAGAAAGTATCGGCCATTAATAAATTTAAAACTCCGCGAACTACCACTGAAGTAAAACGGTTAATCGGACTCATTAGTTACTATCGTATCTTTCTTCCTAATTTGTCTTCTGTATCGTCACCGATTACGGCATTAATTAAGAATAAGAAAAAAGGTCAAATCATTCAATGGAGTCCCGAAGCCGAACTGGCCTTTTGTGAAATTAAAAAACTTATTACTTGCGCTCCTATATTAATAAGTCCCGATTTTAGTAAACAATTTTATATTCAGACCGATGCTAGTTTGGTAGGAGTTGGAGCAATTCTTTTTCAAGATCAAGGTGGATTAGAGCATCCCGTTGCCTATGCTAGTCGCGCTTTAACTTCCGCAGAGCAAAAATATTCGGCCACAGAGCGTGAATTAATAGCGGTCATGTTTGCGATAAATAAATTTCGAGGTTATATAGAGGGGACTGAATTTGTTGTTATTACCGACTGTGCCGCATTGCAATTTTTGCATCGAATTCAGAACCCTAGTGGGCGTTTATCTCGTTGGGCTCTTTCACTTGCTCAACATACCTTCCAAGTTCGTCATCGTCCGGGCAAATTAAATATCGTCCCTGATATTTTATCTCGGGATGTCGCTTCTCTTCATATCGAAAATTTAATCCCAGATGAATGGTATAGCCAAATGGTTGACCACGTTCGAAGAGAACCCGACAATTACCCCTACTTTAAAATACAAGATGATCGTTTGTACAAATATATCTCTAACTCTCTTCCAGTAAAATCGAATATTCCAGATTGGAAATTGGTCGTTCCCACTGCAAATCGAGTAGAAATTTTAAAACGGTGTCATGATGAACCAACCTCCGCACATTTTGGAATTGCAAAAACAATGTCTCGTATAAGTGAATTATATTATTGGCCTAAAATGTATCGCGACATTAAAAATTATGTTGATAATTGTCTTATTTGCGGAGCGCAGAAGAGTACAAACTTAGCTCGACCAGGTCTCATGGGTCAATATAAAAACATTTCGTTCCCTTTTCAACTTCTGTCCGTTGATCTTTTAGGGCCATTACCTCGATCAAAACGAGGAAATCAACATTTATTGGTCGTCACGGATTGGTTTTCCAAATTTGTTTTAGTACACCCCATGGCGAAGGCCACTGCAGCTGGCGTGGTAAAATTTATAGAAAATCAAGTTTTTCTAATTTTTGGAATTCCGCAAATAATATTATGTGACAACGGTGTGCAATTTATATCTAAAGAATTCAAAGCACTTACTGATTCATATGGTGTACAGAAAATTTGGTTTAATGCCAAATATCATCCTCAAGTTAATCCGACTGAACGAGTTAATCGTGTATTGGTAACAGCTATATCATCATATATAAAATCAGAGCACAATCGTTGGGACGAAAATATCCATAAAATCGCACAGGCCATTCGAACTGCGAAACATGATGTGACTAAGTTCACCCCATCCTATCTCGTCTTTAAACGTTTTATCCCTATTTCCGGAGATTTTTTTGGTACCGCCCCGAATGATAATGACGTTATTAATATTGAACAAAAAATATTAACTGATGAAGACCACCAGGCCATTCCAGATTTATATAACAGAGTTCGTCGTAATCTTAAAACTTCTTACGATAACAGTAAAAAACGTTACGACTTACGCAAACGTCCCTTAACTTTTGAAGTAAATCAGAAAGTGTGGAAACGCAATATGGTACTTTCAGATAAAACCCGAAATTTCGCTGCAAAACTAGCACCTAAATACATCTTATGTACAGTAATCAAGAAAATTGGGCAATTAACTTACGAATTAATAAATTCAAACAATCAAAATATAGGACGGTGGCACGTGAAGGATCTAAAATTATATAAAGGTGATAATAGCGACCCTGAGAATGATGAAATTGAAATTTAAACTTATTTTTTCTTTCTGTTTTCCGTTTCTAATCAAATTTTTAACTGTATTTTTTTTACTTAAATCAAATTACTTCGAGTTTCTTATGCTTTTCCGAGTTGATGGCTAAATGTTGAATTTTTCCTTTGTAGACAGTCGACGGTTTGCAAAGTAAAAGTTTAATGAAGTCAGTTACAAAGTTTTGTGAACTAACCTCAGGTAACTTGATATCTTTTTTTTTATCCCGTATCTAACATTTTCTTTTCTCACGGCCCCGGGTATGGCCTTAAACTGCGTCTATCAATTAATTATAATCCCATTATTTTAATTTTTTGTTCACAATTCCTCCAATTCTTACAAATTATCTTCTTCTCCATTGATCTCCTGTTTAATTAACATTTTCGATCTAATGTTGAAAATTTTTTTTATAAATCAATAATCAAGGCTCATATTTAGAATAAAATATTCCTCGATACCGCCCTGTCTGAAACTATTTTCACTATATCTTTTGTTAAGGGTTTATAGTATATTTACAGTTAAGTCTAATTTATGACTACCGAAATGCCGTTTCTAGATCACTAGGCCATATAAGTAGGTCAACTTTAAAAATTCGAGTAATGCCCTATTCAGTAAATATTATTTTTTCACTTGTCTGTGAAAAAAAAAACGCATAATTTAAGTTTTTTTATTTTTACAATATCTTTGGTAAACATAGTTCGATGAACTTGAATGGGCCCAACTTTAAAATTTGAGGGTGAACGCCCGTTACAATTTTAATTTTCTCTCGTTAGGTATCTATTAAAAAAAAAAAAACCAAATTTCTGTTAAAATTACCTGAATAATTTTTATTATTATCAGGGAATTAATATCTTTTATTTGATTTTAAGAGTGACAGTCTTGTCTTCTGGACACACAATTCGAAATGTGACAAACCCAGAATAATGAATTAGTATATTTCCTTACAGCTATGTAAGTTAACACGTAGTTTTAAGTAATTAAAATTACACAAAATCATTTTATTTTTTATATTACAAGGTGTGATTAGTATCATTTGAATTGATCATCGTCCTTCTTCGTGTTTTTCAGAAAGTATACGCTGAAATACCTTATGTAGATTTGATTTTTTGTTTATTCCTCTTCAATCTTGTTGTCCATTATAATATCTGCATTGTCTTCTACTGTATTGATAAATTTGATCAATTAAACGGAGCCCTGTCGAATGTTTATTGTGAATTTCAATTGAGATTAGGAATAAAATTTATTTTTAAGTTAATTTTAAATTGTAAATATGATTCTTTCTTCAAAAATCTACGTTTTGAATTCTAACTCATTCGTAATGATTTGATGTGTATTCCTGTACTTTTCCAGAAGGCATTGTGACGCGGATCAATGATTTCTTAGTTCTCGAAAAGCATTTTTTCATCCTGATGAGTTGGTAAAAACTACGGTGTAGATTAACCTATAGTTTATTCCTCCGTGTAAGCCTATTGAATATATTTAAATTCAGAATAGTGGCCGTCATCTAATATACATTCCCTCCGTGAAAACCAATGTGTCGTCCTTCATCCAATTTTGGATTATTGTGTTCTACTTAGTTTATGATTTAAGGGTTTTCCAATTTTTTGCTCAAAATCATTAGGATAAAAATTAGGTGGTGCCCAACTTATGATAGCCGAAAGTGAACCAATTAACTACTTTTCGAGTTTGGTTCAACTATTTGGTTATAATTCAATTTTAAATTTTTTCTATCGTATTTTTTAGCTCAAGTTTTCTGTGTAAAAATTTTCTTTGTGATGAAGAACTTAGTTCTCTCTATTTCACTTGGTAAGCCGGAAAATTCTTGTTCCTCGTAGAATTTTTATTTTTTTGATGGCTCGCATACCCGTGAATTCTTTTACTTATTCTCAAATAAAACCTAATTTTATTGTATTGTACCCGGACATCTTCGTGTAGTTTATGTCTTCTCATTTCTTATTTTTTCATGTGCAAATTTCTTTTTATTTTTTTATTGGTGCTTTGCGGGGAGTGTTACGTTGTTGTATCAACCTCGTACATCCTTTTGCACGAAAAAGATTCTCAATAATTAATAAAAATTTTTCAAAATCAAATTCTTTGTTATAACGCGATTTTCTAGTGGTCCGTGGGAAAATATTATTTTGTAACTTATTTTGTGATCAATTAGCTTAAGGTACCTTCTATGTTTATAAAAATATCTCGTAAATTTCGTTCCAATATTTTTGTTTAGCTTACAGATCGTGTGAATTTCCGTTCCTAATAATCTCGAAGTCAATAATAATTTTCTAGTATTTTGCTTAAATACCATTTACTCTTGTGTTAATAGATTTATTTTTTTGAGATTCTTACAATTTTCTTTTCTCACGGCCCTGGGTAACATTTGATGGAAGGAGAAAATTGTTATATAAGGAATGATCGAGAGGAGCCGGGGCTTTTTTTTCAAAAATCACTACCGTTCGAAACAACTTTACCTTTTTATCTTTTCTTATCGATTTTCGGACAAGTCTTTTTTTGCAAACAAAAATCATTTAAATAAATTATCTTAACTTAACAGTGACTAAAAATAATTTTGTGTTATCCAATTTAATATCGATCCCGGGTGATTACAATTAAAAACATTTGTGCCTTAAAAAATTGCAAAGTGCATTGCAAAAACAATATTAAACATTTTTGATATAAATTATCTTCATATTAAAGTGATTAAAAACAATTTTGTGTCATCCAATTTAATACCGATCCGGGGTGATTACAATTAAAAACATTTGTACCTTAAAAAATTCCAAAGTGCATTGCAAAAACAATATAAAACATTATTGATATAAATTATCTTAACTTATCAGTGACTGAAAATAATTTTGTGTTATCCAATTTAATACCGATCCGGGGTGATTACAATTAAAAACATTTGTGTCTTAAAAAATTGCAAAGTGCATTGCAAAAACAATATTAAACATTTTTGACATAAATTATCTTCATATAAAGTGTCTAAAAACAATTTTGTGTTATCCAATTTAATACCGATCCGGGGTGACTACAAAAAAAACTAAATATTATCTTGGTGTCATTCATAAATGTACGAGTGTCAATCTTAGTGCAACCTGCATTATTGTGGTAGTTTCTACTTGGGTCAACGGCTGCAATAGATGTTTACTACCATTTATGTTTTTTGTGTAAATAACTAGCTGGTAAGCAATTTGTTAGATTTAGGTATATTTTTTTGTGTGTGTAATATTATTAGGTTATTGAACCAAAGACTTTAATTTTTTATATAATGAATTTTAATTTACCTATTATAAACTTGAATTTTATTGTGTTTTTTTTCTTGAGGAATTCCTAAAACAATAAGCAATTTACAACCCCCCCGAAATTCTCTTTGTTAATTTTTTATCAACGACTGAGCAACGCCGGCAATAAGTTTCTTAAAGAGTAAGTAACATAGTATGGATAATTAACAATCAGTTTTAATTCTAAATCTTAATGACTGCTATTTATTGAAAATAAGGATAGGTATTGCAATGGTATTTTAGCAAAAAGCTATGTTCCCAAGCATTCCTAAGTGATCCAAGCTTGCTCTTGAAGGCGGGAGTAGAGACGGTCGTATCTCAGGTTGGGTTCTTTCGTTGATTTGAATTGCTCTTGTCCAAATTAAATGAATTTGTTTACCAAATATAATTAAATAAAAAAAAATTTCTTCTCGTCAAAAAAACTCAATAAACCGTATTTCAACAAAATATTTCCAATAAAAAAAATGCTTCTCCATAAATAATTATTAATCCAAAAGCCAATGCAAAGCAAATGCTAACTAAAATTTCAATAATCTTCGAAGGGAACGAAGTTTCGTTGTTAGCGTTATCCAAATCGCCTGCTTATCAATAGCATCATTCGTTCCTACGAATGCAATAATTTTTAATTTTCCAATTTTTAATAATTCAAACTCAATTTTTATTTTCACTGTTCTCTTTCCAATTCCATCAAACCAATCAAATCAACTATTGTTCAGTAGCCACTCATAAAAAAATTTCCAAAATTCAAAAATCAAAATATTTTATATCATACGCATAAAATCACTTTATTTAAATATTTAAATTATTGCTTACAAATTCAAAAATCACAAATCTCAAAAATAAATCACAGAGCCAAAATCATCGACCAGCTCGGTCGGCCATCTTGGCAAAAAAACCCTTCTCGTCCTCTCTTGTTTCCCCACCTTGCACTCTTTCAAAACTACCAAATCAAAATCATAATTTACAAAATTTTACCAAAAGAGTACAGGGTGGGTCCAAATATTTGGTAACACGACAGTATATTACAATAAAAAGATTGGCAACAAAAATCAAGGATAAATCTTTTGCACTGAGTTATTTCGGAAATGCCGTACTTTAATTCTCACTTTAATTTAAGGTAGGTAACAGTGGTAACACAATAATTATACTCGAAAATAAGATGACCACGCCCCTTTTTCCGAAAAATTTTTGCCTGCGGCGCATGCCTTCGGCACAGCTCGCTTCGATCGCATCTTTTAGCCCCCCCCCCATAACAAAATCCTGGCTGCGCCACTGATCAAGGAGATTAACTTTGCTAGTAAATTGGTTGTCGGACTACCTTTTTTTTTCGGTTAAATATATATTCATCGTTAAACCGAATCCTGTGTTTTATTTAATTTGTGTGTACTAATTATTCCTTCAGGTGTCCTAGCAGTGGTTACGCCACTGGACAGATATAAGTTTGAAGTTAGTAATTAAAGTAAAACTACGTTAGCATTCAAAGAGCCATCCATAAATTTAAAAGGACCTGTAAGTGTTATTACGAGGGGAGATCACAACGTGCGAGGTTTGCCTGACGATCACAGCTTTGGTTTGTTTTGTAACTTTGATTTGAGAAGGCGGTAATTCAAATTGAAGAACCAAATATTACAGGACATACGACTTAACATAGAATTCGAACCACGACGGAGGACAGACCAACTAAATTTTCAGCCCGGACTGCGGAGAAAACTCGCGGTTCTCAAATAAAAGTCGTCCTAGGAGCTTACTAAGCTATAGTTTCCTCTGCAAATTTTGTTTGGATGAGCGATTTTTTTTATGAAGTTATTAAAGTTGTATTTCGGCGAGAATTAATAAAATAATTATAATTGGATATTTAATCAATTTCATTTGAATTATAAAATTAAATTTGAAAAAGCGAACGTGTGGCATTGCTGATATCGCTTCGAGTTGAATATTTCAAATCGTAAGTTCGATCCTTGAACAAAGCAGAACATTTTTGGAAGTTTAAAATAAATTCGATTACAAGTTTTTAAAATCTAAATTGATTTCCATTTGAAGAAGAGGCGAGTAACAAAACTTTGAACTGCATCCTGAGAGGTTCCTCTGCTCCCGCATCACTTAGCTACGCCGTGGTCGAAAAAAGTGTTTAACAATTTAAAAAAAAATAATATCATTACACTATATTGCAATGACCCGAGCTGTACAAATTTGTTAATTTTCCGTAATCCAAAATATTCTGCTTGGGTTCATTCATTATTTATTTTCATGAGACTCTTGTAATTGATTTTTAATTTAAAAAAATTGTATCGTTTTATTTTATTTCTAATATTAAATTTTAAATGCTGGCTTGTATAAATTTTTGTTACCTTATGGCAGTGGTGCTACACGTGCGATCGACATATGCTCGCCGGTCTATCAAATTCGTTGCGACGTATTTCCACGCAACGACCAAAATTATCACAAATTCTTCAAAAATTCCAAATTCTTTATCAATTCGCACTTCACCACAATTAAAACAACTTTAATTAAAATTAAATCATATTTTTTTAATAAAATTAATCAAATAAAAATCAAAATTATAACTTGGCGTAGCGGGAATAACAATCCTTCCGCTCGCCAGCCAACGTAAAAATGCGTCTCCTTCGACTTCAACCTACTCCCACTCTACCTTAAACACCGTTACCACAACACCATTTTCACTTAAAATCTTTGTACAGCGTATAAATAATCAACAAAAATAAAAACAAAACTTCAAAATAATTTACAAATAAATAAAATTAACGATTTTAGCGTTTCAAAACACGACAATATATTGCTATGATCTTTTTTAAAAATTTAATTTCCATAAACCATCAATGTCAATTTTTCACACACTCTCAAATCAATTAAAACAACTTCTCACACCAAAATCCCTTTTAATTCTCTAATATTCACTACTTTCTCCGATGCATAAATTATAACATCCACTACGTTGGCCATCTTTTGTAAGAAGCCATTTCCCCTGCTCGCAGAGCAGCGGCATACTAGTATTAGCCTGCAAATATAAAATTCAAATCGAAATCATGCCTTCCCAATTTTTAGGTTGCCTAGAAAAATCATGGCATCTTATTTTTCGATATTCTGGTTATTTTTTAGACCGCCACTACATTATAATTTTCCGAAACTCAAAACTTATACTATTGTTATTTATTCTAATTTAGAAAATGTGAAAAAATTACTAAAAACAAGATTACTGTGAGTCGGACGGCGAAGATTGCCGATTAGATGAAAAACTCTTGAAGTGTTGTACCGCATCTTTAAAAATTCATGAAAGTTTCAAATTACAATATAAAACTTGGCCAATTCTACACGCAATACAAACAAAAAATTTCTGGTTGTTCCTTTGTTGAAGTCGCATCTTAAAAAACTTTTGTTTCCTAATACAGTGCACGTCGCTTATTGGAATCATGGTTAATGTAATCATTCGGGTATTTATTATTAATTATTATCACTTTTGTGAAAAACGGGCCGAACGAATATGATTACAAGCAAAAATATCGTTTATTAAGTATAATCAAAAATTCTGTTCATGTTATTATTTTTTTTAATTGTAAAGAAACCGGAGAATCACCCAGACATACAGTTACTCAGAAAAGTACTCGGGAGCTCCTATGTTAGCAATGTAAATTGTTCCTTTTTAACACTGTTTTTATCATATAAAAATCGTTTTTACATCAATACTTATTAGTAGAGCCCGGATTCTAAGCATTTTGCTTATTGCTCTAAATTATAAGCAGAAGATATTCCTTTTGGATCTTGACGTTTCTTAAAAATTGCAGTGATTTGACCTAATGTTGATAGTGCTTTTTTTGCTTTTTTCTGAAGATTTTGCTTAAAACGCATGTTAATGCTTATTAGAGCTTTTTTTAATGTTTTTTTTTAATGACCGACGAAGTGCATGATTAAAGTTTGAACAGAACTCAAAGTATTTTATTAACCTTCATCCGGGCACGTGGGCGGTAATTTACCGTTTTATTTATAATAACGCGCAAACTTTTGCGTGCAGGTGTTAAGGAGGGTGGAAATGCTTTGTATTCCTAATTGACTTAATATGACACTAGATAGAAGTGTCGTTGTTACCTACTTTTCATTTTTAATTGTCTCAGCCAACGCCAAACTTGTACAGTCGAATATCGGCGGAAGATTACCAGTTACGCTCCCATTAGTGATATTTATTTTCTTCAGCCATTGCAAGGAAATGTAATTACTGATTTTATATTTTTCGTAGGTATTCACAATTCAAATTACTTTTTTTACAACTTAGTAAACTATATTCCAAATACGTCACTATCGTGACGTCACATATCAGATTTCACATTTTTACTAATGCATATTGCATGTATTGGTCTCATGTCAGGGCATGAAAAATCCGGAAGATACAAATACATCGACTTCTTGAGATGGATTTGGATGAAGAAGAGTAAATTGACGATCAAGACGATATTAATTTTGAACCTGAAGTCATTGAACAAGATAAACACAGCAGTGACTCGGAGAAAGATAAAACAAGGCTTAAATGTTACTTCCAAATCATTTTTTTGGAAATCATAATCAACATAATCAAGTACTACACTAATATTTACATTGCTCAAAAAAAGGCTGAAAATGATAAAGTCGTCTGATACTCCTATTCGAGATAGGGATTACAAATTAATACCTATCCCTACTGTGTTAGCTTATTTTATTATTCAAATTTTAATAAAAATGAAATTTTAATAAAAATATTTTATCGTTTAAAAAGTATTACAATGTTTTTCATCGTATTTATCCCGATTTTAAAGATTTTGGATGAATGACGAAAGAAAAACCTAAGACGGTAGATTACCGTTGCGCGCCCGCTAATGTTACGGAAAGGGGCGCGCCCGGGTGAAGGTTAAAATTTAATTTACTTTACATGTCTGGCACATGGGTTATCTCGCGTTGCCGAAACAATTTGTCTTGAATTTTCTTTGGTTAATAATTTATTTAATTTCAAATGCAAAAAGAATTTGTGTAAAGGTGCCTCTGAGAGTGCAAGCTTTTAAAAAATTTTTTTTCGATTACACCTCTACTTCCCATGCAGTGCTTACAAGGTAAAGAACGTGGCTCAATGCTGTCATATATTATGGGAGAAATTTTGAAAATTTTCTAAGATTATTGTTAGAATTATCGTCGGCAGCAATAAATGAATGTCAAGAAATGTTTAAGAATACATTAATTCGAAAACAATAAATTAAGTTATACTATTAAAGCTAACTTTTCATACGTTCCATCATCCATCGAAAATTTGGAAAAAAAGTATTTGCCTTTAGTGGAATCGGTAAAAATTATAAATAATCTCAGAAAGAAAACTTTGGAGGTGCAAGTGAGTGTGGGACATCAAATCTATGTCTAGTTTTACGCGTCCCCTGAATTGCAAATTTTAAAATGCCGATTTTTCGAAAACTAATGCCTAATCTTACAAAATTTTTATTGCAATATGCTTAGAAAAGTGTCTTCTTTCCAATAGTGCATAGGAAAAAGTTCAAATCGTGAGGTGAATTGGATTCCCATTCCGTCGGTTAATGTAGAACAAAGTTTTTCGATTTATATGCAGGTGTTAAACATCAAACGACAATTTTTCATTATAAAAAATTTGGAAAAATATATGATAATTTTTTTTTTATAATTATTAAGCAAATTTCTAACTAGTGCTTTAGTGCTTCCATTAGTGCTTTTTTTCTATTTTATAGGACTTTTTTCTTTATTTTTTGAAACTTTTTAAAGCGCTTATTTTGAAATTATAAGCGCTTTTAAATCCGGGCTCTACTTATTAGGCATTTTTGTCGCAAATTTCATTGTCTTCAATTTTGTTCCTATACATTTTTTTTATTTTGTTTCCTATTTCTAGAAAATAGCGTTTTTTCTTGGTGCACTTGCTGCCGCACAATTTTTTAATTTTTCATAAAACGCATTCACCTTAAAATATCTAAAATTATCATGTAAATATTGTAAAACAGTGTAAAATGTTTGTTTTAAACAAAATATTAAGAAGTCTAAGGATTTCTAAGGATAAATTGTCCGACATCTAGGTATTTTCAACTAAACCAACCTGGCAACCCTGCTGTATCACAGCGTTGCCATGTCTAGGGATTTTTCCCGAATCTAGGGATTTTATAAGTGGAAAGGGAAAAAGGAATTTTTTTAAAATTTCGTTGTAAATCTAGGGATAATATGAGATACTCACTATAAGTCAGAGCCATCTATTGGCAAATAGCGCAGCTTTAAAAATTCATGAAACTTGGTCACTTCTACAAGCAATACAAACAAAAAATTTCTGGTTATTCCTTTGATGAAGTCGCATCTTAAAAAAACTTTTCTTTTCTAATACAGTGCACGCCGCTTACTGGAATCATAGTTAATGTTATCATTCGCGTATTTATTATTAATTATTATCACTTTCGCGAAGAACGGGCCGAATGAATATGACTACACGCAAAAACATCGTTTATTATAATCAAAAATTCTGTCCATGTTATCAATTATTTTTCTTTAAATTGTTTTCTCCTACTGAAAATGAAGTTAGTTAGCATTTTTTTTAATTGTAAAGAAACCGGAGAACCACCCAGACATACAGTTACTCACAAAAGTACTCGGTAGCTCCTATGTTAGCAATGTAAATTGTTCATTTTTAATACTGTTTTTATCAAATAAAAATCGTTTTTACAGCAATACTTATTAGGCATTTTTGTCGCAAATTTCATTGTCTTCAATTTTGTTCCTATACATTTTTTTATTTTGTCTCCTATTTTTAGAAAATAGCAATTTTCCTGGTGCACGTGCTGCACCACAATTTTTTAATTTTTCTTAAAACGCATTCACCTTGAAATATCTAAAATTATCATGTAAATATTGTAAAACAGTGTAAAATGTTTGTTTTAAACAAAATATTAAGATGTCTAGGGATTTCTAGGGATAAATTGTCCGACATCTAGGTATTTTCAACTAAACCAACCTGGCAACGCTGCTGTATCATACAGTTGTACTTTATCCACCTTACTGATACAACGTACATATTACATGTGCATTGAATAAAAGTGTAAAATGGCAAATTTAAATAGTAAGTGAATTTTATATTTATCTGTTATTTGGAAACTTTCCTTTATTATTAAATACCTCATTTTCTAGTTTTTTTAAATAATAATTTACATAATGTTCTTCAGGGGAATCCCTGTGGTGTATTACAAGAATTTCTTAAACCACTACAGTGAATATATTATGTAAATATTATTAAAGTATCAACACCTAGCATTAGCATTAGAAACGATTCGAAACGAAAAATACGAAACTCACAAAAGTATTCGGGCGCCCCTATGTTAACAATGTAAATTGTTAAATAATTAAAAAATACTTTTCAGACATTTTTTGTAGATAATTTTATTCCTTTCATTTTTGTTTGCATACATTTTTTATTCGTCGCATCGTTTTCGACCGAGAGTGACTTTAAGTAGTCTCGGTAAAAATCCCATGGGATCCCCCTGAAAAAAACGAAAGAATTCCATTGTGTATTTTTAATTACAGTCGAGTCGCGAAATAGTGAATACAGTATATAGTGAACTACCGGAAATAGTTATAGAATAGAATAGAACACAAAAATTTTAACATTGAGTGTACTATATGGGACTCCTATATAACGAACAGCGGTAACCCCGATACAGCGAACTGCGTACGAAATCGTACAGTTTAAATGACACATTTATAGGGACTTCCCCCCAAGACTAAAAATTTACATTAGATATCATAATATTTAGACTTCATTGGACTACATTTTACTCGTAAAGTTAGCATAGAACGCAATTTTTATACAGTGGCTCATAATGAAATTCGGACGCTCCTAGTTTGCAATGTAAATTGTACTTTTTGAAAACTGTTTTTGTATGTAAAAATCGCTTTTACAAAAATATTTTTCAGACATTTTTTTATAGATAATTTCATTCTCTTCATTTTTGTTTATATACATTTTTTACTTTGTCGCATCGTTTTCGACTGAGTGACTTAAAGCAGTCTGGGTAAAATCCAATGGGAATCCTCTGAAAATACTATAAGAATTCCATTGTGCATTTTTAATTCCATTAAAAAGTTTTTACCGAGTTTGCTTCAAGTCATTTTCAGTCGAAAAAGATGCGACAAAGTAAAACACTATATATGAACAAAAATGAAGAGAATAAAATTATCTACAAAAAATGCCTGAAAAATATTTTTGTAAAAGCGATTTTTACATATTAAAATAGTTTTCAAAACGTAAAATTTACATTAATTGCATAAAAGCATCCGGATTTTATTAAGAGCCACACTGTATGTTAAAAAAATTTTCTATGTTTTATATTTTTATATAATATATTAGGTGGACATTTTGATAACGATGAAGAAATATTCCACTAATTGTTTTGAGAACGCGCTTATTACTTAAAAATGAAGTATGTAATGCAAGAAAAAGTGTTGGAACAAGGATATCGAATATTATACAGGAAACGAAATTCTGATCGATTATTCTGATCCAGAAAAGGAAGACGAGCATGAGATGGTTTCTTATTCATTTTCAAAATGTGATTTTATTGTAAATTTTATAAATACCGAAATAGTGAACAACCCCGAAAAGTGAAAGGTCTTTGCCATATTTAATTCACTATTTCGCGACTCGACTGTATTTGAAATTATTTTCAATTTAAAAGGCTGTTTTTTTTACCGTTTTGACATAAGTACTGTACCGTGCCGAACTGATTTTTATGTGACAAAATTATTCCCTTCCATACCCAAACTAATCTTGCTGTTTTGAAGTGTTATAACTGAGACAAATTGGAAAATGGCTCGGATTGGTTGATTTGAATTAAACTTGTCACTTATTGCAATCATTTTAATATCTACTCCACCTTAAATTTTTAATTTGTTTTTTTGAAGTTTATGTTGACATTATACAATAATACAAAAAAAATTGGTTAGTACTACCAAACTTCAAAATAATTAAATTCAAAAATCACTTAGTAGTAAATTTTCGTCGTTCTTTTTACCTTATATTTTTCTCACTTTGACTCAGTTATAATCACAGTTCGTCTCAACTCACTTCTCTCAGTTGTGCAACTTAGATGGAAATAAAATAGGTAAACAGAATACAGCTTATATATCACATTATTTCTAAAACACATAACGTTGTATTTTATATATAATAAATTAATTTTTTAACTTGTGAAATATAATTAAATAATCTTGAAATAAACAAGTTAATAAAACGTTTAATAATAATGTTTTTATTGAGCTTTCAACGTTTGGTACACGTCTTCGTCAGAATAATTTAATATAATGTAATGTTTACAAGTTGATATGGAAACCGATTGATAACGTATTGTCATTTGAACAATCTATGATCTAAAATATGTGATTGTGTGATAAGAAACAACCTGCAGTGAGTTTCCTTCAAGGTAGGAAAAACTTAACACCAATACGTGATGGTAATTAGACGAGGAGATGGCTGTATATATTGCTCAGACCATCTATATCAGTTTTTCTGTTCATTGAATTCTTTTCTCTTTTGATGCTAATCATTTCGTGAAGAATTCTTTCTTTATAATTAGTAACAGACTTAATAATTTTTGCGTTTTTAAAATCTGCATCATGTCCATCGACTAGTATATGTTTCGCAATGGCAGTAGAGTCCGGTTTATTACAGCGAACACTTGAGATATGACCACTCATTCTTTTGTGCAGCCATCGGTTCGTTTGTCCAATATATACTAGGTTACAATTCTTGCATTCAACTTTATAGATTAGATCAGATTTTTTCTCTGTAGGAACCGGATCTTTTAATTTCGTATACAGCTGTTTGATGTTATTGGTTGATTTAAATGTCAGTTTGATTTCGTGGTTGCTTAAAATTCTCTTCAGTTTTTCACTTAGTCCTTTGACATAAGGCATAACAGCAAAATTGGATGTTTCTTTCTTGGTAATGTTACCGTTATAGAGTTTGTTCACACGATCTTTAATAATTTTCTTAACCAAGGGTCCGGGAAAACCATTTTTAAACAGAGTCTCTTTAGCTATTTTAAGAGTTTGCTTTCTGTAGTCTCCATGGGTTAATTTAAGAAATCTATCCACGAGGCCTATGGCCGTGCTTATTATCTGGCTTTTGTGATGGTAAGAGTTAAAATTAAGATATCTTCCTGACCATGTCTGTTTTTGGGTCCACTTGTATTTAAGGCAGTTATTTTCAGGTATTAACTGTATGTCCAGGAAAGTTATTTTATTTTGTTCTTCTTTTTCGATAGGGAACTGGAGTCGTGGATGAAATTCATTGAAATGCCTGATAATTAAATCTTCGTTACCTTCTGGAATTGCTGTTATAATATCATCTACATAGCGTTTAAAGAATGGTAGTTGAAATGGAAGTGTTGATATACGGTTTTCTTCCAAAATTTCCATTACCAGATTAGAGATCGTAGCTGATATTGGACTTCCCATTGCTGTACCGAAAATCTGTTGATATAGTTTGTCATTATATTGGAAGTATGTAGTTTCCAGGCATAGTTTTAGCGCATTTAGAAATTTTTCTTTGGGGATACTTGTGTGGTTATTGATTTCGTCCCATTTTTATCAGGTACGGTTTGGTTTTTTATATCTTCTATAAACGTCAATGAGTCCTTGGTGTAGTATTTACTCTTACCCAAAATGTTTGTAATTATTTTTGATAAATATTTTGACAATTTATACGTAGGTGACTTCATGCTTGCGACAATAGGCCGGAGAGGTGTTCCTTCTTTGTGTATTTTAGGTAGTCCGTATATTCTCGGTGGTAATGCACTATTCATTTTAAGTAGGTAGATTTATCAATATAATCGTTCCTAACCCAGTCGGATATAAATTGGTTATTTTTTATCTGTAGGTTGTTCGTCGGATCTTTCTTTAAGACCTTGTAGGTGGTATTGTCGTTGACCAAAATATCCATTTTCTTCTCATAGTCGCTTTTCTCCATGATAACAGTGGTATTCCCTTTGTCGGCTCTTATTATTAGTAATTCGGGATGTTCTTTAACGAATTTCTTGATTTTTATAATATCTTGTATGTTCGTTGATTGTTTATTTTGTTCTTGTAGCTTGCAAAAAGTTTTTATAGAGTTAGTGAAATCCATTCGTAGTAAATTTTTCGTGTCGTAGTCTAGGTTTTTGATTAAAAAATTATTATTAAACGTTTTATTAACTTGTTTATTTCAAGATTATTTAGTTGTATTTTATATTGTTTGCGACGTCTTTTCACAACATTGTATTCAAGTCATTACTCATTACCAGGGCTCGGAAGTTATAGCACTAAAAAAGTAAACTTTTAGCGCTTTAATATGCACTTAAAAACACAAAAATTAGCGCTATAAATAGCACTAAAAAATTGAAAATATGCAAAATAAAATAATTGTCAACCATTTTTTTTAATTTTTTATTTTATAAATGAACTAAATACTGCGAATCTGTTAATTACATTGAGATGCGTCTGACATAATTTTAAAAATAATCAAATTCCTATTATTTCAAACCTGAACTTAATATTAAAGTGATATTAAAATACATGTTTGCTTTCGTTAGCTTATTCGTATGCGGCTATTTGGTACAAAATCTATTTTTTTCCCATAACATTTTTTTTTAATATCTTGGTTTTTTTAATATTAATTTTTCAATTTGTTTGGTATATAATACCAAACCAGGGTATACTAGGTGTAGAAAATAAATAAATGAAGCGAATCGTCATAAAACGAAAACGTTAAAATGGTGTTAATTTCGGGGTGCTACGTATTTTTAAAATCAGTGACAAGTTACGCCTTAAACGAAACGGTCGTGTAACTAAACTCAAACGAACAAAAGGGACTCATATTTTCATATTAATTAATGTTCTTGTATTTCTGTTATTAAATCATAATTTTTATAGTTTTATATATTACATTTTATTACATTAGTTTATTTACATTTTTTTTTAATAAAGAACTATTAACGAACGGAGTTATTATTCTCATTTTGGTGCCGAAAACCAGGGAACTTTAAAAAAAAATTAACGTGAAGTGAATTGGCTAATAATCGGTAAGTGTTTATATAAAATCTTATAAAAATGGAACGTGTAACGATTAAGAGTAACAGAATTCAAGTTACAAAGTTAATTAATAGTGCGAAAGACCTTTTGTTAAAAAAAGAAAACGTAAACGAACTAAAAGTGATTCGCGATAGACTAGTAAACGCCAACGAAAAATTGGAATTCGCGAATCAAAAAATTGTGTCTGTATTGGAAGTGAACGAATTGGAAGCCCAATGCGACAGAATGCTGGAATACCAAGACAACGTCAGTGAAACGCTTTCAAGACTACAAATTGAAATTGACGAACAAACGAAAACGCCAGCAAATCGAACTAACGTAGAAACCGATGTAATTTCACAGGTATTAACGCAAAATCAAGGTAAAAGTAACGTTAAGCTTCATAAGTTAGAGCTTCGCAAATTTTATGGAGAAATTTCGGAATGGAAAATATTTTGGGAACAGTTTAGAACAGCAGTTCATGAAAACGACAGCATTGATGCTTCAGCTAAATATAATTACCTTGATCAATGCTTACGAGGAAAAGCTAAAAACTCAATTAGTGGTTTTACGCCGTGTGAAAAATCATATAACGATGCAATTGATTTACTTAAACATGAGTATGGTAACGAACAACGTATTATTGATTCACATGTTCAGAAATTATTAACTATAACGCCGGTTAAAAATAAACTTGATGCTATTGGTTTGCGAAAATTGTATAATGCAATGTCTTCAGTTACAAGAAGTTTAACGTCTTCAGGTGTCGATGAAAACGAATATGCTATGATGATCAAATCTGTGCTATTAAATTCTATGCCTTATACCATGAAAATAGATTACTATAAAACGCATCCCATTAATTCGCAAGTTACAACAACAATTGCAGAACAAATAGGTAATTTGTTAAATTATTTAAAACTGGAAGTAGAGTCAATCGAAATTGCACAACCTTCAACGAGTAATAATATAATGTACGAATTAGAATTTCCTAAAAAGAAAATAGAACGACGTGATCATAAAAACGATACTTATAAATCACATAAAAATAATTACACCACAGCTCGATTATTAACGACAACTGCCAATGAATGTTTATTTTGTACATCTAAACAACACGACACAGAAAATTGTGATTCAATAAATATTACGATTCCACAAAAAAAGGATTTATTGAGAAAAAATAAACGATGTTTTCGTTGTACGAAACCAAGTCATAACTCTAAGTTTTGTAAATCAAATATTACTTGCAGAAATTGTAATTACCGACATGCAATTTCGATGTGCGATCCGAACTATAAAAAGCAAGAAACGACAAATACCACAACGAGCTTGTTTACGAAAAACAATGAGCAACAGGTATTTTTGCAAACGGCGAAGGCTTATATTTGCAAACTTAACGAAAACGATGCAAATATGTTTATTAGATTAGTTTTAGATGGCGGAAGTCAATTGACTTATATAAAGAAGTCAATAGCCCGTCAATTAAATTTAAAAATAATAGGAACGCGTAAGTTAGCTGTTATGCCATTTGGAAGTAACGAAAAAACAATTGCTAAAGTTTACAACAAGGTAGAACTTCAGTTATTATCGCAATACAATAACGAGAAAATTTCGATAGTAGCAATAGAAGTTCCTGAAATTTGCTGTGACACTTTTCAAACTCCTGAAATCAATCACCCATTGATTAGTGAATTGAACATGGCAGATATTTCAATTGGAAATATTAAAACAATAAACGGAATCTCATTGTTGATAGGCGCAGACAACTATTGGCGCTTGGCTACATGCGAATTAATTCGCATCACAGACAATTTAACGGCAGTGAATACTAAATTGGGATGGACACTGCAAGGACCAAATTTTGATGTTACAACTAACGTAAACGCAACAAATAGTAACATCACATCGACGTTACATGTACATGTATCAGAAGAGCAAGATAACGTCGATATGAAGCAATTCTGGTTACTTGAGACATTGGGTATAAACGACAAGGAAACTGAAAATCAAGATACTAACGATTTCATAGAGAACAAAATTGTCTTAAAAAACGATCGCCATGAAGTATCTTTACCGTGGAAAAATGAAAATTGTAATTTAGACAACAATTACAATGGCGCTTTAGCAAGAATGAAAACGTTAACGTGTAAGCTTGCAAAGCAAACGAAATTAAACGAATATGACAATGCCATACGTGAACTTGTGGACAATGGCATAGCGGAAGAAGTTCCTAACGGATGTTCATCAAAAAATTATTATATGCCTCATAGACCTATATATCGCGATGATAAAACGACTTCTAAAATTCGCGTGGTGTTCGATGCATCCGCCCACGCTCCTAACGTACCATCATTAAACGAACTATTATACGCAGGTGAAAATTTAGTGAAAGACTTATTGAACATTTTGTTAAATTTTCGCGTCGGTAAAATCGCAATTATAGCCGACATAGAAAAGGCATTTTTGCAAATAAGTATTAATAAACGTGATCGAAATTTCTTGCAATTTTTATGGTGGAAAAATCCGATGGATACTAGTACGGTACCGGAAATACAAAATTTTAGAATGACGAGGGTTACCTTTGGCGTTACTAGTAGTCCATTTTTATTAACGGCGACCTTAAGAAAATTATTTTCTTCTCAAGCAACAAAATTTAACGATACTACGAAACGCTTAATGAAATCATTTTATGTCGATGATTTAGTAACAACTGTGAATGATTTAAACGACGGCATTAAACTTTTCAACGAGTCTAAATTTATTTTAAATAAAGCCTGTATGAACTTACGTAAATGGCACACTAACGACAGTGAATTTAGAAATTACATTAAAGAAAACGAAATAAATAATAACGAGTTACTTTGCCCAAAGGTTTTAGGTATATTTTGGGATACTATAAACGATAGTTTACATCTGGACTTAAATTCAATAATTACGTATGTCGAAACCACCCAAGCCTATACAAAACGTCATGTTTGTCAATCCATTGGAAGAATTTACGACCCCCTATGCATATTGGGACCCTTTACGATCACCGCCAAGATTCTTTTACAACGTATTTGGAAATTACAGATTGATTGGGATGACGAATTACCGAAACAATATAAATTGGAATGGGAAAAATGGTGTAAAGATTTAATTACTCTGGATTCATACTTAATTCCAAGAAATATGATATCAAACGTAAACGCTAAATTTGAATTACATATTTTTTGTGACGCGAGTCAAAACGCATATGGAACAGTAGCTTACATACGTGAAATTTATGAAAATAACGTAAGTGTAAAATTTATAATCGCAAAAAATCGAGTTGCACCAATAAAAACAAGTGTTTCTAACGATTTAACTTTACCTAAGCTCGAATTGACTGCTGCTCTTATCGGCTCGCGAATAAAAGACTATATTGTCAAAAACGTGGACATTAAATTTGAAAGTGTAAATTTGTCGTCGGACTCTAAAATAACATTATTTTGGATAATTGGTGACGCACATAAATGGAAGATGTACATTAAAAATCGGGTTTTAGAAATTCAAGAATTAACAAAGGACTCAGTGTGGCGACATTGTGCGGGAAAAATAAATCCGGCTGATTTACTAACTCGAGGCATTCGTGCGTGTGAATTTCTAAAAACAAACATATGGTTAAACGGACCTGAATTTTTATTGCATCTAGAAAACGACTGGGTGAACGATAACGAATCACATCATAACTCATTAAACGAAAAAACGTTGTGCTCCATTAACGTCATAAGTGAAAATAAAAAAAACATTACAAAGGAACCAATATTTTCACTCGATAATTACGAACGATTAGAAAAGTGTTTACGCGTAACCGCTTACATAAGACGAGTTTTTTATAAAGACAATAAAAGTTCGTCGTTAATTTTAAGTGCTGAAGAATTAAAACAAGCAGAAACATATTGGATCATGGTCGATCAAAACGTTTTTAATCAAGAAATTGAAGATTTAAAGAAAAACGGCTCGGTTAATAAAAAATCTTCTATTTATAAATTGACACCGTTTTTAGATGAAAATGGATTATTGCGAATTAAAAGCCGTCTTCAAGAATCGGATCTTCCTTATGAAACGGCGAATCCGATTATTTTACCGAAAAATTCGCTATTTGTAGAAAAATTGATATGGAAAACTCACAACAGTAGTTTTCATAGTGGTACAAATTTAACGCTAGCTGAAGTAAGAAAACGGTTTTGGATTATTCGCGGCCGACAACGCATCAAATCGGTAATCAGCAAGTGCATAATCTGCAAAAAATTACGTGGCAAGCCAGGACAAGAACCCTTTGCACCTTTGCCTAAGGACAGAATGCTATTATCTACCCCTTTCGATAAAACCGGTGTAGATTTCGCTGGTCCATTATATGTCCTAAACGAAAACGATGAAAAACGAAAATCCTATCTAATGCTTTTAACTTGTGCAGTAACGAGAGCCGTGCATTTGGAATTAGTGTTAGATATTACAACCGAAAGTTGCATTAGAGGGCTACGTCGATTTATTGCAAGAAGAGGTGTGCCCAGTACATTTTATTCCGATAACGCAAAAACCTTCAAAAGAACATCACTGGAATTGACCAAGTTGTATGAAACTTTAACGAACGAAGAACTTCAAAATATTTCGACCAATAAACGAATTACTTGGAAATTTATTGTTGAACGTGCTGCATGGTGGGGAGGTTTTTGGGAACGAATGATAAAAACTGTCAAGGATTGTCTTAAATTCGCTCTAGGAAAAACGCTAGTTAATATTGAAGAATTACGAACCATATTAACAGAAATCGAAGCGACGGTAAATTCAAGACCTCTAACGTATATAGACGATGACAAAGATAATTTATCGATTTTGTCTCCGTCAAAATTTTTATTGGGAAATCAACGAGAAGGTATTTTACCTAATCCCAATGAAAATTTAAAACGCGATACGATTGTTAAAAAATGGAGGGAACGAAGAAGAATTATATCGAAGTTTTGGAATAGATGGTCTACCGATTATCTACAGCAACTAAGAACGGCACATCAAAACACCTGGTCATCTGCAAATAGAAGAATTCAGATCAACGACATGGTATTACTACACGACCAGGGGGCTCCACGCTTAAGTTGGAAAATGGCACGAATCAACCAAATCTTCCCAGGTAGAGATGGAAAAGTTCGCGCTTGTGAAATTCGATTAAGTAATAAAACTTTGTTAAGGCGCCCCATACAACTATTATATCCTCTGGAAATTAGTAACGCTGGCCCGGAGGATGTAGAAAATAAATAAATGAAGCGAATCGTCATAAAACGAAAACGTTAAAATGGTGTTAATTTCGGGGTGCTACGTATTTTTAAAATCAGTGACAAGTTACGCCTTAAACGAAACGGTCGTGTAACTAAACTCAAACGAACAAAAGGGACTCATATTTTCATATCAATTAATGTTCTTGTATTTCTGTTATTAAATCATAATTTTTATAGTTTTATATATTACATTTTATTACATTAGTTTATTTACATTTTTTTTTAATAAAGAACCATTAACGAACGGAGTTATTATTCTCACTAGGTATACCCAGCAATTCTTGAAGAAGAATTCGATTTCTGGTAACAAAAATGGTTAAATGTGAACGATTTGTTAAAGAATTCATTATATACATGGGCAAAATGTTCTGAAGAATTTTTTTCCAATGTCAGAACCCTATTAAAAATATTCGCAATATTACCAGTGACTACAGCAACTGCCGAGAGAAGTTTTTCTAGTTTAAAACGAATAAAAACTTATTTAAGGTGGAAAAAGGGTCTGAGATACAAAAAACAACATTTTGTGGTTTTTTTTTCAAAGGATACCATATTTATTAAAATTTTTTTAATTATTTACATTATTAAGCATTATTCTAATAACATTCTGCTAAATTTTCATGAAAAAAATACTGAAAAATAAGCCAGTGGTAGTAGTGAAAACCTAGTCACCACAAGAAAAAAGTTACCATGCGATAGTCAGGATAACTCATGATTGCTTCATCTGAAATTAAGAAACCGAAAAGATTTCCAAGTTTATCTTGGTTTTTAACCAAGCATTTTGTTTTTTTTTTTCAATTACAACTTATTTTTTAATTAAACCAAAACAGAAATTTTGATTGCACTTTTACCAAAAATTCAAAAATAAATAATTTTATAAATTACTAATACAAAATAATACAAAAATTAATAAAAAAATTTGTTAATTCTTTCGTTCAAAACCTAGATAAACTACTTATCTACTAAAGATATCTTTTGGTTTTTTAATTTCAGATGAAGAAATCATGAGTTATCCTGACCACAAGGATCCTTTTTTTTGAGGTGACTCGGTTTTCATCACTAGAGCCCGGATTCTAAGCATTTTGCTTATTGCTCTAAAATAAGAGCAGAAGATATTCCTTTTGGATCTTGACGTTTCTTAAAAATTGCAGTGATTTGACCTAATGTTGATAGTGCTTTTTTTCTGAAGATTTTGCTTAAAACGCATGTTAGTTAGTGCTTATTAGAGCTTTTTTTTAATGTTTTTTTTAATGACCGACGAAGTACATGATTAAAGTTTGAACAGAACTCAAAGTATTTTATTAAAATTTAATTTACTGTACATGTCTGGCACATGGGTTATCTCGCGTTGCCGAAACAATTTGTCTTAAATTTTCTTTGGTTAATAATTTATTTAATTTCAAATGCAAAAAAAATTTTTTGTAAAGGTGCCTCTGAGAGTGCAAGCTTTTAAAAAAAATTTTTTCGATTACACCTCTACTTCCCAAACCAGTGCTTTCAAGGTAAAAAACGTGGCTCAATGCTGTCATATATTATGGGACAAATTTTGAAAATTTTCTAAGATTATTGTCAGAATTATCGTCGGCAGCAATAAATGAATATCAAGAAATGTTTAAGAATACATTAATTTGAAAACAATAAATTAAGTTATACTATTAAAGCTAACTTTTCATACGTTCCATCATCCATCGAAAATTTGGAAAAAAATATTTGTCTTTAGTGGAATCGGTAAAAATTATAAATAATCTCAAAAAGAAAACTTTGGAGGTGCAAGTGAGTGTGGGACATCAAATCTATGTCGAGCTTTACGCGTCTCCTGAATTGCAAATTTTAAAATGCCGATTTTTCGAAAACTAATGCCTAATCTTACAAAATTTTTGTTGCAATATGCTTAGAAAAGTATCCTCTTTCTAATAGTGCATAGAAGAAAGTTCAAATCGTGAGGTAAATTGGATTCCTATTACGTCGGTTAATGTTGAACAAAGTTTTTCGATTTATATGCAGGTGTTAAACAACAAACGACAATTTTTCATTATAAAAAAGTTGGAAAAATATATGATAGTTTTTTTTTAATAATTATTAAGCGAATTTCTAACTAATATTTAATAAAAATTAAATTTTAATGTTTAATTTTTAGTGCTTTTTTTCTATTTTATAGGACTTTTTTCTTTGTTTTTTGAAACTTTTTAAAGCGCTTATTTTGAAATTATAAGCGTTTTTAAATCCGGGTTCTATTCATCACTACCATTGGCTTATTTTTCAATATTTTTTTATAAAAATTTAACAGAACGTTCTTTGAATAATGCTTAATAATGTAAATAATTTAAAAAATATTAATAAATAAGATATACTCTGAAAAAAAACATCACAAAAATATGCTGTTTTTTTGTATCTCGGACACTTTTCCCCCTTAAGAAATTCTACTGGTGAAGAAAGGCTAAAATTTTTAATAAATTTAGAAAAATAGAATATTGAAAAAATGTATCTGTAATAATAAAATTTTCGAAAGGGGAACCCCCGAAAATTTTACTTTTTACAAGTGCCCCCTCCGAAATAAAATCCTGGCTACGGACCTGCCTAAAGCTAAAGAAAGTTTGGAAGCAATTAAAAATTAAAAATAAAAAAAAATTAACAGACAACAGACGCCGATTTACACTCTAAAATTTGGAAAACAATTCTTATTTGTAACATTGATTGGAAGTTCAAAGAAAAGTTCAAAGTTCTGATGTACTCTCGCATTTTGAGGCATAATAGAAATATTTTAGTACATATTTAAATCATTATTTTGAAATTTTCAGAGCATATTTTCAAGTTTTTTAGTGCCTATAAATCCGGACCCTACCATTACTGTACTTGCAACGCTTTTATCTTACGTTGGAACAACGTCATTTAAATATAATATATTTTAATTAGTAAAACAACATTGAATTCACTTGAGTGCTACCCCTAAATATAACGTAATATTTTCAACATTTGGCGTGTTATTAACGACTCGCACTTTGTACTTGTGGAAAATTTACTTCTATGTTATACATATGTACTACTTAACTTTTTGATTATCTTTCGTATATAATAATAACATATTTCTTTTATTTCAGAAAGTCGTTTAACCTCAGAAGATTTAGATGCCATACCAGCGTCGAAGTTGAATGCTCGATTAATATCGAATCCTATCATGCGGTGTTCTGTATGTAAACATTTTCTGAAACCACCTATAATGTTTGTTTCACCTGCTATAGGCAATGTATGCGGAAATTGTAACACATTTAATGAATCAAATGTATATCATAACACTGCTTTAGAAAGTTTTTTTGAAGATCTTGTTTTACCTTGCAGCTATTTTGACAATGGCTGTGCAATAAAACTAAATTACATCGATATTTTAACACACGAAACTATATGTTCATTACGCGATTATGAGTGTCCTTTAAAACCATATGAGAAGTGTGCATGGAAAGGTTCGAAATTAAATTTATTGAAACACATCTTATCTCATCCTCTATTTTCTGCTCAGATGACTAATAATAGTTTCACATTAACCTTACCCGACGATGAAAGTACAGATTTCATTAGATTTTTGAATTTCGACAACGAAGATAAATTTATTTTTCGCGCCCGAATCGATTCTTCAGATAAAATTTATTTTAAGCTTTATTACATGGGAACACGTGAAGACACACAAACTTATTGTTATAAAATTCTTCAAAGTAATTGCGAAGGCATTACTGAATTTCTGCATGGAACTTACAATATTCAAGATCATTTTGATGATTCATTTTTTCAAGAAATTGAGTTAAATCAAATGCAGTTTCTGAATTTAAACTTATGTGACTTATTATCAGCAGAAGAAAAAATTACTTTCTTGATACAAATAACAATAAAAAATAATATTGATGAAAAAATTGATAAAAGTATTCTGAGTGCATTAGAATGTCCAGTTTGTAAATTTATGATGAGACCTCCAATATTCCAATGCAATGGTGGTCATTCCATATGCAATAAATGCAAACCAAAAATTAATAAGTGCCCAGTTTGTCGCACGCATTCTTTTACTACAAATATACGAAATTATTCATTGGAATCATTTGCGTCTAAATTATATTTTCCTTGCTACAATCGCGATTTTGGTTGCAATATTAATCTCCTGTTATCGGATATTGATGCTCACGAAAGTAAATGTACTTATAAACTGTACAAATGTGAATTTTGCTCTTGGGAATGTCGAGAGTCATTTCTAATCGCCCATTTAAAAAGCCTTCATGGAGAAAAAATTTTATTTCAAAGTTGTTTGATTTTGCTTAAATCATTTATTGAATTAAATCCGATATTTTTTATCTCCGCATTCAATAAAATATTTAAAGTACAAGTTACAAAAGATAGTGGGTATTATTTTGACTGGAACGTAGAGCTTTTAGGATCCGTAAGTAATGATGCTACTTTTAAATATGAAATTGGTGGAATTACAAAAGAAAATATTGCCGTTAAGTTTATACATTCTAATATTACATCAAACTCGAGCAATATATATCATAAATATTTTTTAAATATTCAACGATGTCCTAAACCTTAAATTTCATTATCGTTTGTTTTGACTTTTCTTTTTTATTGATGTTATTAAAATTTTCATAAATTTCCTTTAAATTGTTTAAGAGGCAGTCCAAGTCAAGGTAGCCAAATGATCACTATCTTTGTTTAACTTTTCACTGAATAATTTAACTGACGGAAAAAGGGGATGAGAGCGGCAGAAGTGTTAATTTGACGTGCGATTTCATTGTGTATTTCCTATGCTATTTATAATATAGGTACTAACAATTAATATTTGCATTCTTTAAGATTTTCTATTATGTATGTACCTCGAATTATAGAGAGGTTTTCATTTTAATTATAATTACTATATTTTTATATATACTTAATCATAATTATCTACTTGTAATATTAAGTAAATTTGCATTATTTCTTTACTTTAAGCTTATTATTTAAAAAATTAATATGTATTAATAATCTACTATTCAGTTTTTTATTTTATTGTAAATTATGTAGGGATATTAATTCCTCTTAATATTTTCTGTAGTTTAACTTGCTATAATAAATAAACTTTCATTATTTTTTTATTTTTGTCTCAAATTAACCCTTTCAGTACCGAATCTGGACAAACACCCAAAATTAATTCGTGCTCTATACTTTGTTTTCAAAAAAATTCGAAGATTTTTAAGGAATTCCAAACATGTGTACAGTGTCCGTAAGGCCTGGTCCCATAGTGATCGGGTATTGATAAAATACTCTTGTAACCCTTAGGGCAAAAGCCTACTTAAGTAAAACCAAATTATTTTAAAAGTTATTTGTTATTTTAATATTATTGCAAGAAAAATAATTTCATCGAAAGTTTCAGTTGGGACTTGTCATATTTTCTGTTACAGATAATGGAAAAAATTCAGAACTTATGAAACCTGGTTTACCGTTGATGATATCTTACCACAGGTAAGACGAACGCCGCCGCCGCGTCGTGTCGACTCGATCGTTAATCTCTTTTTTTTTTTGTTTGTTCGTTTAGGTGGAGTTAAAAAACCACATCGTTACAGCCCCGGCACCGTCGCCCTTCGGGAAATCAGGAGGTATCAAAAGAGCACCGAACTTTTGATCCGCAAGTTGCCCTTCCAACGGCTCGTTCGAGAAATCGCTCAAGATTTCAAGACCGACTTGCGTTTCCAAAGTTCCGCCGACATGGCTCTCCAGTTATAGATATTACTTAGGCTTTTATACTTTTTGTTTGGTACAGAGAAAATGAACTTTTAAAAATAACTAATAAAGTGGAGAAAAGTAGTGAATTATTAATTTCACGAAATAAGTTTAGACTTTCTTTGCTTATTAGTTTTTGTGATGTTGGTGCAATCAATTCACCATTAATAATTTTTAATTTTCAAAGTTTTAAAATTGAATATAAGAATTTTATAATTTATGGATAAATTAAACAAAAATTGCATAATAATTTGATATTAAAAACTGAAATTTCAATTATTTGAATTTAATTTGGACACAAAATAGAAAATTTATGGCTTTAAATTATTATATTTCTTTCAATCTATAAAACAATTAATTTAAAATTAATACCAATAACTTTTAGGGGGTATTCTATCTTCTTGTATGCCCATGTTATCCATAATATCCATTTCAAAAGTTTTAAGCTCCGGTTTAAATGTAATTTCAGCAGCATCATTTGGCATCGTATCTTTTGAATGTTCTTTGTAGGTACTTTTTGATTTATAGTCGATGGTTTCTTCAGAGGAGTGTGGTATTGGTATGATACGCCCTGTACGTAAGGAAACTCTTACATGATCACCCGATTCAGTGTAACGCCATTCGATAGCAGTTTTCTGCAAATCTGAAGGATCAACCAATGCAACCTGATCGGTTACTAATAATGGTGCTTCTATTCGTACGTAACTATCAATTTCATCTTTGCCAGGAGAAAATTTTTGTAAATAAGTGTTAAGACCTTCAACGATAACCCAGTTACGTTCTTGATACACATCTTGAACAATACCTTGCTTGCCTTTATCTTTACCCACTAGCACTTCCACTCTATCCCCTCTAAAATAACTCCAATGTCTAATTGGTTCAACAAACACTTTCTTTCGCAAGCGGCCAGGGGTATTTGCTTCATAAAATTGTTGACTCCAAGTAGGAGCTGCGATAAATCTGAACTTCTTTCTTTGTACAAGTACACCAGATCTGTATTGTGGTCCTTTAGGATTCCGCCAATATACTTGTTCCATTGATCTTTTAAGATAACGATCCGGTAGATTGTAATATTTCTTGGAGTAATCGCCAATGCGTGCAAATAAAGCTTGAGTTAATCTCATTATAATCACCTAACAAGAGGAAAATTAATTTAAATGTAATTAATGCGTATTAGCATATACTTACTTGTTAAATTAAGTCATATAAGAAAATATAAATAAATGTTTAACGAGAAACAAGTGAGGTTATGTTGTAAATTCGTCTTGTGGTTTACAGCAATCTGTAATGTGCGATATAATGTATAGGGTATTCGCGAATAAAATTAACGATGGGGGCGCTGCTAAATTTTCAAAATGGCCGTCAGATGCGAGTGATCGAGTTTATAGTTGTATTTACAGTGATCGAGTGAACCTTGTAAATCTTTTTGTGTGTTCAAATTAGTAACGAAAAAAGTAAAATGACGAACCAAATTCTTCTAAAATCTTTATTTAAGTACACTAATAGCAGCGCAACGTCGAGAAATTTTTGTGAAGGTGAGGAAGGGCTAAATGCCAAGCATGTTATTCTTTGTGGTGTAACACCTTGTGTTAAGTTTGTTTATGCGATTTATGCCCTCGTACTACAGACTTCCGCATTATTATCGGCTCCTCATTTAATAACTGGGTCTATTTGTAAAAATACTTTGGCATTAAGTGAAAACATCCATATTATGGACAAATTAACCTGGGGATAGCAATTCTAAATGTCAGTGTGTGATTTTATAATATACTACAGTAAAGATTGTACAATGTTCGTAAATACCATAGAATTAGACAAAACTTTTGTTAGTGAAATGTTCGCGAACATTAAACAAAAATATTTTTGTAATCTTTTGCATGAAATTCGTAGTTTAAGGTGTATTTAAAAAATCAGAACTGCTGATTTTGAGTTGAAATATTGTTGCCAATTGGTCAGACTTGGTCAATATTTAATTTTGTTGAAAGAACCAAAAATATTTATAAGTAGAGTAAGTGATAATAGTCGAAACTTGTTAAAAATTGTTCTATTAAATAAATATCATGATTATTTGAAATTTAGTGTTAACTTTGTAATTATTATAGATTTAAATAATATACAAGTTGATTTAAACAATTTATAAAACTGTAAATTACTGTTTTTATTTATTTATTTTTTACATTTATAACATTTTACAACTAAAAGAAATATAATAAAAGAAACTATTATTAATTAGTATTCATATTTATTACAAAAAATAACGATTGAGCAACAGCTTAACCTAATTTGTCAATTTTTTAATAAAACCAACATCGAACATTAATTATAAATGCTTTATTTGCTATATTGAGTAACGAAAATTCATTTCTCTGATTGTTGTTACTCCATTTTAATGTTAAATGTTACTCCATTTAACCTGCCTAACTCCTTTTTGTGGAAACCAGTGAAAACTTACATTTGGATCTCGCCATCGTGTTGAATTGCATCCATACACACAACAAAACTCTTTGCTACGTTTCTCAACAACGGTTGACATTTCAAAATTTATTTAAAAGCTTTAATTACTTAAATAATTTCAACACGTTAACATGCAACTAAAGCATAAACCACGTTTACTACTCGCATCGAATTGTTCTCAATTCTGCCACCAGACGTCGCATTCTTAATTTTACTCGCGAATATTGACAATATGTCGATGTACACACAAATTTAACTTTTTGTGAACTTGAAGTTGTCCTGTGCTTGTGTTATGGTGTTTTGAGAGTTTTTCATTCCTTTTTCCAAGGAAAAGTGTTTTTTTGTGCTAAAACAATTTACGGTTAGTGTTAAGTAGTCCATCTTCCTGTAGTTGCATAGTATATATACGGTTAGGTGAGTTTTAGATCGCTTATTTCAACGTGGGTGTTTATGTTTAATTTTAAAAATTTGCAGATATGTCAAAATCTTACGAATTAAGATTAAGTCTTCTTGACTATCTAAAGACTCTTCAAGACTATCTTGACTAGAGACGGTCGTCAGCTAGAGCGGTTAAGTGCGTTGCTGCTAATGCTGAATTCCTGGTTTGACTTCGGGCTCAGTAAAACTTTATTCTGACCGTCTCCCCTTGGAAGGCAATGACAAACCACCTAGGTGTAATATGCCTGGTATATCCTCTCTGGAGATGAAGTGTATACACTTTCCGCGGTTCGGAGCCCGCGTTAAGCAGTAGGTCCCCTATGTGTGTGATAATACTTCAAATGCACAACACAGACATAGGAGAGAGGTCGCCAACGTCCGGGGAAGTGGATATGGCACACGAAGAAGAAGACTATCTAAAATATTTGGAAGGATCTGAAACATCTAGATGTGTGTTTATGAAGGCCTCGTGTAAAATAATCATCTTCTGTAAAATGTAGTGAACACACTTTGGCCGCGTTCGATTTAGCACTTACAACGCTTTTTTCGCTTTACGAAAAAAGCATGTAAAATATGCGTTCGATTTGGAAAAGGGCGTGTCTACGTGCTTCCAAACCGAACGGGGTTTTCAATGATTTTAGTGAAAATTTAAAATTTACGGGTGGTACTTAACCTAACTGAATTTTTTAGTATAATAAGTAAGTAAAATAATTATTAATTATAATAATTAACGATTTTATTCGTTACCACAGCCACACGCCACCACACCGCCACGCTTTCGTCGACCCACCTAAAATGAAAAAGCTCGAAAAAGCGAACTAGGCTTTTAAAATGGGCGGAGCCTAAGCATTTAAAAGCACGAAAAAGTCCCAAATCGAACGGCTAAAAAGTGTTTGTTGGCGCTTACAAGCGAAAAAAGTGCCAAATCGAACACGGCCTTTGTAATATTGTAAATTTGAATTTGAATATATTGGGCGCGAAATTTTAAATTTAGTTCATTTTAGTTACTTTATAATACAACGGTTGTAAAACGGAAGTGGTGGGAGTTTTTTCCGTTGGATTTTACCGTTAGGGATGGTAACAAAGCTTCTTACAACTTTGTACGTCAAGATGGTCAGATGTGTGTGATTTGGTACTTGGGATGTTTTGAGAATATCAAGTCACAGTATAAGTAGTTTAAGACAGTAGAGACACTCGCATCTTTTTTCGGTTCCAAATTTTCATGCGCATGTCAAAGTCTGGGAGAAGTATCTACATGAGTTAACAGATGTCGCGGCTATTTTACAACTTACTACACTATTGCCAGATCTATTAAAACTCACTAGATTTGTTGGATTGAAAGCAAATTTTGGTGATATAAAAAAAATTTATAAATTCAATAATAAAATTACTTTAACAGAATAGTAATAGCAGGCACCTAAAAGTAAGATAATGCATTGCTGGTTTTTTTTTCTAATTTTTCTTTGAAGTTTGAAAATTTAATGAAATTCTGATGCAATATCTAATTGAATTACTTATTTGCGAACTTGGCAACATAGCACTTATATTTGACGTTCTTTCGAACTTGTTAACAAGCGGTAACGATTGTTATAAAATTGAGCCCTGAATATTTTAAGTGAAATTTTGAACATTTTGTGTTTTATTAAGTTACATTAACTTAGGAAATCATGAGTAATAATGCTTGTGCAGTAAGTTTTTGTAAAAACCGATCTGGAATGGGTGTTGAGCTGCATAAATTTCCGAAAAATAGCGCGAAATGTAAGCAGTAGGTAGAATTTTGCGACAATAATTTATTGTTGAAAAAAGTGGACTTGCATAATTCCTATCATAGAGTGTGTGCTGTACACTTTGAAGCTAACTTATATAAAACTGCAAAACGGAGGAATCTTTACGATTAATTGTACAAATGGGTCTCAAAACTTCTTTAAAATTGAAATAAAATAGTTTTAATTAAACCAATTGCTTTTTTTTTCTATAGTAACAAAATCATAAAGCTGATCTTTCTTAAATATACAGAAACAATACAAATCTGTTATGATGGCAGAGATAAATCTATATTCTAGAAAATTAAAAAAAATATTAAAAAATATTTATTGCACATTACAACGAATTATATCTTTAAATTTGATATAACAAAAAACATCAAATTTTGATTTAGCTCATTCTTCCCGTATATACCCCTCAAATTATTGTTTTTAAAAATAATGATGGAATGTTAAAATAATTACATTTCAAGCGGTTTACTTCAAATTCAAATCAATTTTGCAGTGCCATCTAGCATATTACAGATAAACTTCTCCCAGACTTGAAAATCTGGAACACGAACATCAAAGACGCCGACACGGAGTGTCCCTACTGTCTAAACTACTTATACTGTGATCAAGTTAAGCAGGGAATAGACATGCTACTTAGTAGCACGAAAGCATGCTACTAGGTAGCAAATGGCTTTTAGTAGCATGTGTATACAGCCTTGCTATTAAAAAGCTTGCTACTAAAAAGCATGCTACTAAATTGCAAGGCATTTGATTTTTATCCTGCTATATCAAGACTGGTAAGGCGGGGGGGGTGTGGAAAAAGCATGTGTGAACGCTTACACAGATAGCATGCTAGTACGTAGCATGCTATCAGCTTTGTCAATGTGTCAAAATGTCTCGATAGGGTGACAGCAAAACTTTAAATATTATAATTGACTAGCGACAGTACGAGTGTTTGTGGAACATAGGTTCTTCTTTGTACAAGAATAAACTTCCACGTGAAAATGATTACAAAGAATTATTCGTGTTTATAGATGACGAAAATATAACTACGAAAATAATAAAAGCCAAAATAAAAAATCTGCGATCGGTGTATCATCACGAATTAAAAAAAAAATAAAAGACTCAATCCGTTCTTAAGCTGATGAAGCTCAAATATATAAACCCACAATACCGTGGTTTGAGGAAATGCATTCCTTCTGCGTGACACTGTGGAATATAGAAAAACAATATGCATCTATCTTCATTTTTCATTTCTGTAAGCAAACAGTTTGCCTTCTACTAAGCCAATTTTTCACCCAAATTTTCCTGTTTCTCTTTCTTCCGGGTTTATTGCAGTCTAATTACACACTGTGTAGCCAGTAATAATAATGCAATATTTATTTGATTTTGTAGTGAAACTTCCATGGTCAGGTTTGTTAGCACGTAGGTACTACAAGCCTAAACTTTTAGCTGACAAGTTGTGTGTATTCCTGTCAGACTTGATAGCATGCTATCTGATAGTCTGCTATGAGAAAGCATGCTATTTCATTAGCAAATGTATTTTGCAACAAGCATGCTATTAAATAGCATGCTCTTTAAGCATGCTCTTTTAATAGCATGTGTATCTAGGCCTTAATTGAAATTAAAGTTATTTCAAAATAATTAGTTATCAACAGAATTAAAATACGTAAGTTAAAATATTTGATTTATTTTGTTAAAAGAATTTAATTCAGGATTACGTTAAAATTACAAGTAAGAATATCATGACCACGCGGTTAAGTAAATTTTCATCAGAGGTTACATCTAAGTTTTTATTAATTTATCTTTAGTTATAAGATTTAATTACTGTTCGAAATTGTGATTTATTATATTATCATTTAAAACAGGAATGAGATTAGGTAGTGTGAGAGATTGATTATTCATATAATGTTTTAATAATGGCGTACTATTATTAGAGGTGGTTTGGTTTAGGACGTAAGAGGAGTTGTTGAAGGTAATTTAATGAAGGCGGGTGTTTGAAGTGGAAAATATATTGATTGTGGGATAATTTAATTTAGATGATTAAGTAACGGATTGTGGACGCTTACAATCATAAGATGGCGGTCAAAATACGTCGCAGTAATAGGCTGGTCACTAGAAAGGTGAGCTGTAATGGAACCGGAAGTGACATAGCAAATGCTGTGATGTCGTTCCTTTCTTTTTTCATATATCTAAATGATGTACTACAAAATTATGATATTTCAGGACAGTTATTAATAATTTTAACAATGTTCCTTATGAATATTTGCAACCACTTATGAAATAGTGACAATCGAATACATTTAACTTAATTAAAATTGAATAAAATTAAAAATTACACCATTTAACCTAATAAAGGGTAATACCAATTAAAACGATATTAAAGAACTGTGTTAACAAAGTTCTTCATGGTTATTATTTGCGGCTATGATTATTTACTAGTTTAAGTATGGGGAATTTATTTAGTTAAGTACATACGACTTATTTAGATTTAAGAAAATGACCAATTAGCAATAAGAAGGACGTACTAGTTTAAGATGACGATATATTAATAAGATGACGATATATTAATAAGCTGACGATCTTAAGTTTAAGTGACGAGGTATTAGTTATATAAAAGCGGATAATTTAGAATATAAAGGTTATTATTTAAGGTCTTACATAATATAAAATCAATCGAGTCGAACATCGGTATGCATACATGAACTTCTTACAAATTACTATAGGTTGTGGTTGGTAATATAAATATGAATAATCAATTAGAAAACATTACGATCAGGGGAATTAACTATCGAACAGTTATTAAATCCAATTTCAAACTAAAGTATTCTGAATTACATGATATCAAGGAGATTAACTTTGCTGGTAAATTGGTTGTCGGACTACCTTTTTTTTTCTCGGTTAAAAATATATACATCGTTAAACCGAATCCTGTGTTTTATTTAATTTGTGTGTACTAATTATTCCTTCAGGTGTCCTAGCAGTGGTTACGCCACTGGACAGATATAAGTTTGAAGTTAGTAAGTAAGGTAAACTACGTTAGCATTCAAAGAGCCATCCGCAAATTTAAAAGGACTTGTAAGTGTTATTACGAGGGGAGATCACAACGTGCGAGGTTTGTTTGACGATCACAGCTTTGGTTTGGTTTGTAACTTTGATTTGAGAAGGCGGTAATTCAAATTGAAGAACCAAATATTACAACTTTCATAAACTTTGTCACAGTTTTTCCTATTTTTAAATTTTTAATCCACATTTTTTCACTTCTACCAATTCCTGAATTCCCATTTTATTTACCACGCGTGTTTTGTATTTTTCTGCTGTGGGGAATAAATGGAAACTTAATTCCAAATTTTTCTTTGCCCAAGATGAACATTAAGGCACTAAACAATACTGATTAGCACTCATATTGAATTATATATAAAAAAATTTAATTTATCGCCGAAAACTTTTAAAATTACTACTACAGCATACGCAATAAAACTAACAATACTACTTATTTAACTTAGTTCGCCAAATTTCCGCTAGGTGCCGTGTTGCTTATCACTACATCCCTTATAGGGATGTAGATGTAAGCTCTGTATTAATTTGTAAACATGTTTTCTTCGGTTCCTAAAAGTTATATTGAAAAGGCGTAAACCGCCAAATAATAAGAAAATTTTAGTTGAACTCATCAATCGATTCGATGGTTCTACTAATTTTTCTAAAAAGTTTTCATTATAGTACTATGTACTAGCGGACCTCTTATTGGTCGGTTTATTGGTTAAGCAATCAGAGATGAATTATAAGTTACAAAAAGTAATTGATGTCGAATGAACATCTGACAAATTGACGGCAGTACCGGATCAGTATTAATTAATTTAGTAATTCAATTTTTTAAATCGCGCCCACCTACAACCTTCACGATTTGGCAACTGTGACGACAATCACACACTACACCTGGCTTAAAATTTTAGTAATTTCTAAAGTGTATCTGAATATGGAACTGCGTAGTTCTGAAGGAAACATTTATTTTGTAACAATATTAATTTTGCAGGTCCGTACTGGTCACGAACGCATTTTTTGTAAAATTACGTGCTGATGCTTGTTTAATGTGCGCTAGTCTATTAAATAACATTAAGACCTTCATACGAGTCTAAATTCAAACTTAAAAAAATATTTTTGAAGTAAAACTTCTTTAGGCGCGACTAGGGGTGAATGAACGATGATGCAACGGAAATGCGTTACGGCAATATGGCGGTATTTTTAAATTAATAACTAGTAACAGGGAGCAAAAAGACGAACTGAATTAAACTTGTCATAAAGGTGTGAATTTAAAAATACGGTATGTCGAAAATAATAATTAGAGTGTGGAAATATATGTAAATGCATATTTTTGTTGCGTTTTCCTAGAGTCGTAAAAAATTGTATCTATGCGTTTCTGCAACTTTAGAGTTTACAACCAAAATTTGAGAGTGCATATTTCATATGTTTTTATTTTTACTGCATATTTCATATGTTTTTATTTTTAAAGCATATAAGTGCATATTTTCATAATTTTAAGAAAATAAAATTTAAAAAAGATAAACTTTACAAAAATATCTTTGAAAAGAACAGCTTTCCGGGCACGGCTTCGAAACGAATCTGTTTATTTATTGTTGCATCCGCAATAAATATCATACATCAATATTGCCGTTTATTGTACTGTCATAATGGAAATGCAGTTTATGATTATTTTATGAGTCATAATTAGAGCAAGGAATTTAATGCATTTGCATATTTATTAAAATTGATGTCACCAAAATCAATATAGATAAAGCCGAATTAGGCAAATCAGAATTCAATCAAATACTTTTTAAAATGTATATTTTGCATATATTTAACACTATTTAACACTAATCGTAGGTTTTGCATATTGGTACATTTTTGTACTTTTTTTGCAACGGTTTCACTTTCAATATTTCAAAGTCGATTTTCTCGTAAATTTCTTGCTAGCCGACCCAACAGCTTTGGGGAATTGTTATTCGAGGGCTGATCTTCCAGCACAATAAGTAACAAAAATTAAAAAAATGCGGCTGGCGTATAATCTCATTGTTAATTGTAATTAAATCTCTCAATAAAATGAATTTAAAAAACTAAAGATCTTTGTTTTTTAGTACATAAGTTTTTTATTTTTCAAGCATATACGTGCATATTTCAGGCATTTATTGCTGTATATGATGTGCATATATTTGGTACTTTTGAGTGCATAAATTCCACACTCTAGTCATAAGCTAAAGTCATATTCATATTCTACTGTCATACTCTAAGAAAAAAAAAGAGGTTTGCAAAAGAAAATTACCACTTTCCGAGATACCTAAGTAAAACATCTAAATTTCTTAAAGAAAACTATTTATTTATTTTTGGAACATTCAAGTGATGCTCGTTCTAATTTTTATTTCTTGTAGAACAATAAATATCATGATGAAAAAATTGAAAAAGCTATAACAAGTTATTTAAAGTTAGTTTATTTTTTAAAAGAAATCGTTAATAAAAGCAGCTCTAACGGCTTTTTCGTGTATACAATTATTACTATTACCCGTATGATCCTCTATAGTAACTCTTCTGATGTGGCAGGATGGTTTCGGGTGGCATTGACGGATTCTCGTCATATACAACAAAATCTTCTCTCATTTATATTGCTCTATTGGGTAGGGCACTAGGTGATTTTTTGGTTCCTGGTAATTTAGTTTCCGGTAATTTGATCCTCTGGTAATTTTGCTCCCGGTAATTTCACATCCGGTTTATTTGATCCCCTAGTAATTAGATCTCCTGGTAAATTGGTTTTCGGTAATTGTACAGTTGTGCTAAATAAATATCAAAAACTAATTAAAAATTATTTAGTGTATTTGATAAAATTTTAATAAAATAGCAAGAATCGTCCAAAGGAGAAATATAATAAAATAATAAATTTAAAAACAAAATTTTTCAAAAATTAAAATAAACAATTATAATTTTTCATAAATAATTATTTATAAACTAATTAAAAATATTTAATTAAAATCAATCTGTTTAGTTTAAATTCTTGTTTATTAAATATTAAATTTCACAAGCGGATAATTTTTAATTAGTAGCCTGGTATATTAATGTTATATCTATATCTAATATAATATATAATACCCTAAAAAATATTACTCGTAAAGAGGTCGATGCAATCGAAAGAGACAAATATACAACATAGCAAACATGTTAAAATGTATGTATCGATTAACTTATCTTATCTAAATATTCTCAGTTACAGACACGAATATTATTATTAACAAAATTTTCTACTTAACGTACATAGTTTATCTTGTGACATCGTAACCAGTTGTTAAATATTTTGACTTAATTGAATCACCAATATTAATAGCCACATCGCGTCGGGGAATCCCCGGTGATTCTATTTATAAGTTTTGTAGTTAACTGGGTTCATCTACTGCTTAAATCTATTGTTTGAAAGTTATTTCCGATCAAGTCTTATGCTTGCAATGTTGCGGTCGCTGCTCATAACAGTTTACATTTCAATTTTATTATTTCAAGCAGTTGTTGCTGATGAAGACGAAGATGAAGGAATCAGGTAAGGATTACATATTTTTAATCAATATAAAATTATTTACATGTTATTTATATACTTGTGTATAATTTTGTGTTCATGTACGAAAACAATACTAAAAGAGATCATGTTAGCATTATTTTATTTTATTTGCTTTTACATAATTATCAATCTGAACAATTTTTTGTGTTTATTGTAATTTTGTAGTTTAAAAATTTTACTAATCTAAAAAATATAAGAAAAATTAAATATTATATTTTATAATAAAAAATAAAATCACAAAATTAAATCTAAACAGAAACTTTCTTTTAAAAGTTTACATGATTAATTATATCAAACAATTCAGTTATTATTTAGCATCCACGGTTTATATTATTGGTGGTAAACAACAAAGATCAAGTACATATCAATAAAAAGTGTTTTTAATTGATTATAATTTTTACTGATGAGGCAATTCTTAGTCTACATAGTAAAAGGTTAGCACTCTTTCATTAAAAATAAACAAACTAATCAAAATAGTTAAAATAATGAATTTTTAACCGTAAAGTAAAGAATACATACAGTTACTAACAAAGTATTCAGACGCAATGTAAATTGTATTTTTCTCTTAACTAACTTAACTTTTGTATTAACTCTTTGGCATATAAAAATCACTTTTTTACAAAAATACTTTTCAGACATGTTTTTTTAGATAATTTCATTCCTTTCATTTTTGTTTCCATACATTTTTTTATTCGTCGTCTCGTTTTCGACCGAAAGTGACTTAAATCAGTCTCAGTAAAAATCCCATGGGAATCCACTGAGAAAGGGGCATTTTTAATTTTATAGAACAGCTTTACCGAGTCTGCTTTAAGTCACTCTCGGTCGAAAACGAGGCGACAAAATATAAAAATATATCTGAACAAAACTGAAGACAATGAATTTTGCGACCAAAAACGATTTTTATATGATAAAAACTGTTAAAAAGGAACAATTTAGATTGCTAACATAGGAGCGGCCGAGTACATTTGTGAGTAACTGTACGTACGTAGAAAATTATTATTTTAAAAATAATAAAAATAACAATAATTTACATTTAACAGGTTTGGACTTATATTTGAATAAACAAGAATTATTATTTATTTAATTATTTATTATGATGACTACTATTTTAAGTTAATATCCTTATTTAGTAGAGGGATAAAGTTGAATAAATATAAGGTTGCCAACCGTTGAGTATAAAAAAAGGAATATATTTTTCAATAAATTTTTTTTTTTTTTTAACTGATTTGTATACACGTTTTTTACAATAATTTGCAATTTTTCTGTAAATAAGCACTTACGTTTGTTCATTCTGGGCCTAAAAATTTCAAAAATCTAATCCTCTAACTTTAATTAACAACAAATAATTTCTTACTTTTTTACTGAATCAGTGCACAGAGAAAATTAACAAACTTTAACAATACACCTACAGGTCAACAAGAACGACATAAACTGTTAGAAAATAAAGTGACATGTTTAAGTACTCGTACACTTTATCACAAAGTTACGAGTCATACACTTAGGGGAAAGTGGTCTAAAACCGACCCCTTTTTAGTTTTTTTAGATAAAACCTTCAAATCGAAACCGATTACTTTGCGTTTAGTATCGTTGTAAAGTTCATTCAATTCTTCAGCTTTTCATCAAACAAACTTTTGATGCATCTCTTACCTCTTCCGAGCTACAGCTAAAATAAAAAAACTAAAATATTGGTTCCAAATCCGATCATCTGGAGACAAATCCTGTTCTAAATCCGATTCCTCTATTTTTATCAGATTTTAAATATTAACACTTTCTTTTCCTTTTTCTTTTATAAATGAAAAATTAAAATTAATTAATTTATACTTTATTAAAATAAAAATTGTATTACAAATTGAAAATCATCTTACAAGGAGGGGGCCAGGTATGCGAAATTTTGTTTTCGTTTATACTTACACTACGTATAAAGATTACACCTAAGACATTATGTGAATGAAATAGTAGCGCGTCATATTCAGCCAATTTTGAAAAAATCAAATTTGAAAATTTCTTCTTTTTGCACGAATTAACGTAATAAAAGATAAAATTTGTAACAAAAGTTTCATGGCAACGAGGTAAAGTATCGGACTAATAAGCAAAGGGTTCTAGGTTCGATTCTAGCATCGAATTTTATAGCATTTTATAGCCTGCCAGGATAAAAATTTTGGTATTAGCCTCGTTTTGTTTATCTTGAACATTTACCCCTTTAACAGGGGTTGTTTTGCTCATGCATACTATTGGAAAAAATACAGTTTTTATTCAATACAACTAGTTGCAATTAATATTTCAACGAAAATACATTATTATTAATAAAGTTATTTAAGATAATTTAAGTTTTATTTAAAAAAATCAGTTGTAATTTGTCAATAATCAGAAAATTAATTTTTTTTGAATCAAAAATATAAACAACGCATGATTTGTTATTAGCAATAACTTAAGAAATATATTAAAATATTATTATACATCATTCCAAATAAATATATAGTTTTGAAAGTGTAATATAACTACGTTATTTCTAACATTTTATCTACCTGCCTCAAACGTTCTGTCGGTAGTGTATATTATATTTAAATCCTTTGTTGCTTAATTCTACTTGAGGTTTGTTAAAAAAAATGTTAGTTAGGTTTCACTTATAAATTCATATAAAATACTATATATAATTATATAAGAAATATTGCATTGAAAAAGTACGAAAATTTCAATTCATTTTCTTGATAATTATAAATTTATAAATACAATATCTAATATGTCGATCAAACCTCATTCAACAGACCGTGATTTGCACGTCCCTTCAGTGGAAAACGACGAAGACGGGCATCTGATTTTTAAATTAGGGGACGTTTTGGAAAAGAGATATAAAATAATTGACACTCTCGGAAAAGGCGTTTTTTCACAAGTTGTGCATATAAAATATCTGAATACTTCGGATTGATCTATGGCGTTAAAAATCATCAGAACTGAAGCAAATTCCAGCAACGATGTATCCGTAAAAGAAAATTCTATTTTAAAGAAGTTAGACACAATCGATCCAACCAGTACACACTTGTGTGCAAAAATAATGTGTTCGTTTAATTACCACGGTCACGCATGTATAGCATTTGAAAAATTTGGACTTAGCGTATACGACTTTTTGGAAGGAAACGATTATTATCCGTTTTATATGGATCAAGTCCGACATATGGCTTATCAATTGTGTTACTCAGTCAAATTTTTACACGACAACAAACTGATACATACGGATCTCAAACCAGAAAATATCGTATTTGTGAATTCCGCTTATGATACAATTTACAATAACAGAACGGGAGACTATGTGAGACGAGTGAAGAGAACTGACATAAGAATGATAGATTTTGGTAATGCTGTATTTGATCACGGATATAATCATGGAATTATTACCACCACAAATTATAGAGCACCTGAAGTGATTTTAGAATTAAGCTGGGACCAGCCATGTGACGTATGGTCTATAGGTTGTATTTATTCGAAATGTATTTCGGATATCTGCTATTCGCTCCTCGAAACACTCTGGAACATTTAGCAATGATGGAGCGAATGATGGAGCGAAGCCACGAAAACAAGGTATCTTTATGATGGAGGAATAGATTGGACAGACTTGAGAGATTGTGGACGTTACGTTAAAACATTCATGATGTATAGAAAGAAAGCCGATGATGCCGCTTTGTTCGATTGTTGGAATATGACCCATCGCGAAGAATAACATTAGAAGAAGCAATGTTCCATGATTTCCTTTCTAAAGTTTCACCTCATCAACTACAACAGTAATCAATACTGTTTGCTCCCTTCACATTGCAACTATAGAAGGCCAAATATTTTTGACTGATAATTATATGTAATATTTTGTAATCTAATATTTTGTAGTGGTAATGGCAAACCACCGAGGTAATATGCATTGAATTACTCTTCATAAATTGAAGTGGTTAGCCAAATCTTACTGTGGGTTGTAGTGCTAGTTGCAGGAATAATTTTAATAAATTAATTTTTTAACTTGTGAAATATAATTAAATAATCTTGGAATGAACAAGATAAACTTTTAAACATTATATTAAATTATTCTGAAGAAGACGTGTACCAAACGCCGAAAGCTCAATAAAAACATTATTATTAAACGTTTTATTAACTTGTTCATTCCAAGATTATTTAGGAATAATTTTAATAAATATTATTTAACCAATTGTGAAAACATCCGTTTCCTTTCGTTAATTTACAAATTATTTTGAGGTTACAGTTATTTGATAACGTTAAAAATAACAGTTATGTATTATTATACTGAGAATTGCAATGAATTCGATAAGAAATCAATAGTATCGATCAATAAGCGTCACGCAAAATTTTAATATTTTATATATTAATTTATAGAATTTCACTAAATTTAATTAAGTGGGTACTTATTTTAATTATTGATAGAAAAAACCTGTTAGTTGAGTTTTGCATCCAGACGATTCATATCTAAAGGTTAAATCTAGGTTGCGAATTATGAGTATTAATTTACATTTCAAATTTAGAGAGGAACTTTATCATTTGTGCAATTGTACATTATTAAATAATTATTAATTAGCAAAATTTAAAAAAAAGAGAACACGTTCTCTTTAAAAGAGATTTATTGACAACCCTAAATAAATACATAACTAAATACATGTACTTCACATACGCATGCGACGTGAATCTTCTAAAAATTATTTTTTGATTTAATAAATGCAATAACATCAAAATATTAAATAAGACTTTTGGATGTTACAAATAATATTTTATGCAAAGTTTTTTTGATTCGGGGTGCTTAGCGAATAGTTTACTCTGGATTCCTATAATTTGTAGCTGTTACGAGTATGAAAATAATTTTTTTAAAACGGTTGTTTGGTTGAAATCTCCAAGAAACATTACTTTTGAATACTATACACATATAAAAATATTTAAGAAAATGTCAGATTTTAATACAGAATTTTTTACATTTAATTAAATATCTTTTAAGAAAAATTTAAGAAAAGGATAATACTCGTATTGTGCACAAAGGCATTTTGAAATAGGTTTTTTTTTTTAATTGTTTTATCTTTTAGAATACCTTTGTATCGACAAAGAACTCCACGGGAATCGGCCATGAACAATAATCACATGGAACAACATTTAGGAATTGATTTAGGATGGTTACGTAAACATCACAAGAATTCTACAAATGGTACTGATGCAATAGCTTTAATTAGGTTTTTGGATGTAAGTAAAAACTTTTAATCATGCCAAAATAATTTCATTTGGGAGAGTTTTTTTCGTTTTATTTTAAATTTCACGTCCTGCTTATTTTGTAGTCTGAATTCTATGCTCAAGTTGAAATGGGACAAAAAGGTCAAACTGTTAATTTAGCGTTTGATACAGCATGGCAAGCATCTTGGGTTATATCGGACGAATGTAGATGGAACAAAATAGGTTGCTGTTAGTATTTATAACTAAATTAAATTTGAAAAAGATTATATAATTTATTAATTTTATTTATTATCAGGGTTTCATAATAAATATGATCATAGTAAATCATCAACCTATATACCTGATGGTCGTAAATTTATCTCTCCTGAAGGATCATATAATTTAACTGGATATTATTCAACAGATACCATAGCAGTAAGTTTTACAAATTTAATTATCTTTTTATTTTATAATTATTAAAAATTAATGAGAAATTGCATTTTTGTCTAATTATCATAAGCATGACTAATCGAAATCCGTACTTTTGAATGTAATACACGTTTTTGAACGAAATACAAATTTTACATTTTTTAAGTAAAGCTTCAAGTTCTGACATTATGATTAGTTTTTTTTGACGATCTGGTACGAAAAGCAACTCCTGTGAAATTTATTTTTTTTAATATATTTATTTTGCCGATTTGTTTACATAACGAAAATTTTTGACCGCATTTTCGGGAGTGGCCGAGATGTGCGGAAATTTGAATTAATATTAACGTTTTCTGAATTACAACTGGAAATGGTGTAGTATAGTACTAATTTGGGTAGAAAATCTAAAGATTTATATTGGGCTTCTAAAATGTAAAACAGTGAAACATACTTTGTAAAAACATAATTTCAAATTTATAGTTGGGGCATTCAAGAGTGAACAACCAATCATTTGTCGAAATAGTTGATGTTCCATATTTTTACATATTTAGTAAAACAGATGGTATTATGGGTTTAGCATATAAAACATCAAGTTACGAACCTTTCTTTTATAATTTGTTACGAAATGGTAAAATAAAGAAGCCGCTGTTTTCAATTTATTTTAATAGGTATTAATAAAAAATTCAATAATTTTTGTTACAATCTTTTCTAAGTTTTAATATTATAGAGATAGATCTTCGAATAGAGGAGGAAATATTTTACTTGGATTTATAGATAAGAAACATATTCATCAAATCAATAAAACTACTCCAGAAGAAATAACTTATTTGCCAGTTGATGGTTCAGGTGGTTATTGGAAATTTGATATAGATAGGTAAAAATGTTTTTTTAAATTTTTTATGTAATACATAAGTTTTTGCAATTTGTATCCCCCTATTTGTATTTACAAATAAATTTATTGGCGAATGTTGCGGGCCGATAAAAGTAATGCGCGTGTCCTTGGCCTTCCCTCCTATAACGAAACGTAAAGTACATAATATTATCAAATTATTTATCACCAAAAATATTTATAGTACTTTATACATTCATACTAATTTATAAACAATAAATTTATTAATTATATTATTTACAGAATTGTTTTGGACTTGAGTGCAAAAAATAAGTCGATTCCGTATTGTGCGCATGGTTGTAATGCTATTGTGGATTCCAGTAGTACAAATATTATAGGGCCTAAAGACGACGTTGATTCTATTCATAGTTACCTTCAAGCAAGACTTCTAGGATTTGGACGGTACAGGGTAAAATAATTTTTACTATTTTTCGACACTTCACCTTTAATTTTAAATTATCTATTGTAGGTGAATTGTAACACTGCAAATAAACTTCCACAAATAGATTTTATTTTAGCTGGTAAAAATTTTACCCTAAATAGTCGAAACTACGTACAAAGAGTAAGTTACAAAAATAATTATATGCTATTATTGCTGAAGGCGATTTATCGACGGGGTAATCACTAAATTAATGAAGTCTGAAATGGGGAAAACTGAGTTTACGTAAAATCTTCGTGAAGTTTCATGAAGTTTTTTTGCAATTTTTATGAAATTTAATGAAGTCTTGTGAAAATTTTTTTCACAAAAATTGTCTGAATTTTTAAGTCTTTGGAACGCAAAATTCAAAGTGATTATCCCCTTGCGATTATACATAATATATTTTGGGGCATGAGGCATTTAATACCTAAAAGAGGTTTCGAGCACTATACAGATGCTTTCAGAACGAATTTATTGTACTTGGTTAGGGATTAAATCTACGACTGTGGTGTAGAAAACTTACACTTTAACTGCTAGCCTGCGATTATATTATGAATGCATTTTTAAAGCTGAAGGCGCTTTAATTATTTAAAAAAGATTGATTGTAACATGAAGAGACCATAAATAAATACCTTACACAATCAATGATATTGTGCACCAGTATTTGAAACTCACTTTTTTTATGTGCTTTTTACACCAACTCGAAACCATTGTACTACTTTTATACTTTTATTATGTCACCATTATATTATTGTTGGTGTATGGTTGTCAGTATTAAATTGCTGATACATTGCTACTGGTAAGTATTTATTGGTGTGAAAATACTCGGTATTTAATGTGAAGTATTGACAATGTTATTGATGATTTTGGAGATTATTTATGATATATAGTTAAGATTTTTTATAGTATTTATGTAATTTTTTTGTTACAGATGAGTTTGGGTTCTATTACTGTATGTATGTCATCATTTGTGCCAAATGAACAAACTGAGTGGGTAATAGGTGGACCTCCGTGAAGTTGGCCTCCCATCTGAAACATTTTGATATAAAAAAATATGGAATCGTTAGGTCATCGTTAGGTCTTGAAAGGTCACCCGGTTTTATCGTTAGGTCACTTTTAGTTTTATCAAAAAAAATTATTCAAGTTTTGAAAAATTTTCTTGGTAAGTTAGCCTCCCCATTAAACGATTTCGACGAAATAAAAGTGGAAACCGGTAGGAAATGCACTGATAAGGTTTGGTCACGTATATTTATCGTTAGGTCATCTTTTATTTCTTTGAAATTAATTAATTTCAATTCTATGTCCCTATTGCGCATGCGCTAAACAAAAATATAGTTGTGATGAAATTTTTCTTACAAAAGTAAGAAAAATATAACATTTTGATATAAAAAAATATGGAATCGTTAGGTTGTCGTTAGGTCTTGAAAGGTCATTTGGTTTTATCGTTAGGTCACCTTTAGTTTTATCAAAAAAAATTATTCAAGTTTTGAAAAATTTTCTTGGTAAGTTAGCCTCCCCATTAAACGATTTTGAGGAAATAAAAGTGGAAACAGGTAGGAAATGTACTGATAACGATTGGTCACGTATGTTTATCGTTAGGTCATAATTAATTTGTTTGTAATAAATTAATTACAATTTTATATTTCTATTACGCCTGCGCTAAACAAAAATATTAGTGTGTGCAAAATTAAATCTTGGGACGCGTTCTTGTCAACTCTTGACTTGGGGTGCGTTCTCGCCAACACTTTTGTACATAACGTGCGCTCTAAATGGTTAGAAAAGCTTCGTAAGCGCGGAACTTGAAAGCAGCTATAAAGCATAGAAATTTATATATATCAAACGATGCGTTCGAAGTGTGAGAATCTTCTATTTTGTAGCATTTTAAGGTGGATTTGAATATTATACAAACACTTTTTAGAATTAAAATATTTTTAACTTAACACAATTAAAATTCGCAGTAAGTATAGCAAACGTTTTCACTTCAAGAGATGAACTAGAGAGAAAAGCGAGCAAAATTCTGCTTTTATCATTCAAAACGCAGGAAATGGGGCGGGGAGAGATATTTTTGAAGAATTGCATTTTTTAAGGGGGAGGGCTAACAGTTTCATAAGACCATAAAGTCTTTTTTAATTATTGAAAAATATTTTTAAATTAGGAATTAGTTGTAAGAATTCATAAGCTCCTGGGCTTTATGGTCTTTTTAAATTGCATAAGCCGCGACCGGGACATCTTCTTAACATAATAATTTTATCTTCAAAAGGATTATGAGAAAACTCATATTTTATTTTAATTAACAAAAGAAACAGAAGTTAGCAATAGAATCAATTGCCTCGATCTCATAATAATTAAAAATAATAACATGCACTCTTTTGATTATTTCCATAAACCTACTGACGCAACTTTTTCAAATTTAGCAATAAATAATTATTAGCTTCAAATAAAAGCAAATTTATTGAAAACATTATTAAAAATAGTGTTAATGTTAAAAAAGAACGAGTTACAATACTAAAATCATTATTTCTCATAAAGTGTTTTATTATTTCTAATAAGAAGATACACTGTATCTACAATGTATACTACATATCCCACATATCTATATCACATATCATATACTACATATCTATGTGGGACAGTGCAGCTGCTGTATGGATTAAGTGTTTTGTTTCAACACCCAGTGCATTAGTGAATTATAAATATTGTAATTGTGGATCACCGTCAAGTACATCAATAATAGACGCTACTTAAATAGAAGATCTTCGCACTATAAACGTTTTGATTACGCTCTATAGTTGCTTTCGAGTTCCGCGCTTACGAAACTTTTCTAACCATTTAGAGCGCACGTTATGTACAAAAGTGTTGGCGAGAACGCACAGAACGCACCCCAAGTCAAGAGTTGACAAGAACGCGTCCCAAGATGTAATTTTGCACACACTAATATTTTTGTTTAGCGCAAGCGTAATAGAAATATAAAATTGTAATTAATTTATTACAAACAAATTAATTATGACCTAACGATAAACATAGGTGACCAATCGTTAGCAGTGCATTTCCTACCTGTTTCAATTTTTATTTCATCGAAATCGTTTAATGGGGAGGCTAACTTACCAAGAAAATTTTTAAAATTTGAATAATTTTTTTTGATAAAACTAAAAGTGACCTAACGATAAAATCAATTGACCTTTCAAGACCTAACGATGACAACGATTTCATATTTTTTTATATCAAAATGTTATATTTTTCTTACTTTTGTAAGAAAAATTTCATCGCAACTATATTTTTGTTTAGCGCATGCGCAATAGAGACATGATATTGAAATTAATTAATTGCAAATAAATGAAAGGTGACCTAACGATAAATATACGTGACCAATCCTTATCAGTGCATTTCCCACCGGTTTCCACTTTTATTTCGTCGAAATCGTTTAATGGGGAGGCTAACTTACCAAGAAAATTTTTCAAAACTTGAATAATTTTTTTTGATAAAACTAAAAGTGACCTAACGATAAAACCGGGTGACCTTTCAAGACCTAACGATGACCTAACGATTCCATATTTTTTTATATCAAAATGTTTCAGATGGGAGGCCAACTTCACGGAGGTAATAGGTGGAGCTTTTCTTTCTGAATTTTACAGCATTTATGATATGGAAAAGAACCGAATAGGATTTGTTCGATCTGCTTCAGCTTAAGCAAGAGATACATAAAATACAAAATCACAAATATAATTTGCTTTTTTTGGGAACGAATTCGCCATTTTTAATAGCTTTCTGATTACCTTCCAGAATTTCTTCACTTCGATTTTCAACATTTCAGCTGCACTATTAGAAAGAGGGCATTTTTCTGAGTATAATGCAACAAAAATTTCCAAAGATTATGCATTAGTTTCCGAAAAAACGGCATTTTAAAGTTATTAAAAGCCGGTAGTTGTAACCCGATACACCCCGTCGCAACGAGTCGAGCTACGGTCAACTCGCACGTTCCGTTCCTGCACTTCATTTTGTTGACGGTACGTGTGCTTTGATATACTCTTAACGTTGTTGTCAGTCGCGGTCGACACCCGGACGAGGTTTATGGCTTCGAGTTCCACCTTTGACGAGTTCTGTCATTCTTCAGGGATATTTTTAAATTGTTTTGCAACGGCTAATCATACAGCCGTGCTAAAAGGTGTATCTAAAATACATGCAAACTTTACATTTTTAACATCGATTTTTTTCGAAAACTTTTGCATAATCCTGTAAAATTTTTGTTCTAATATGCTTAGAAAAGTGTTCCGTTTCCTATAGCATAGTTAAAATTTTGAAATTCGTGATGAGGTAATTCTGACAGTTCCCAGCTTTCTTTTATTATTTTTATTATTGATAGATTTTGTAGTTTTGATATTAAAACTAATAAATTGCCCTTTTGCTTTAAATTCATACAAAGTATCTTTTTATTATTAATATGTAGAAATAAAACCAGAATTTCTTTCTCTAAAAACTGAAAGTACTTCATTTTATTACCGACTATAGCCAGTAATGGAATAGCTGACGAAACAAAAAGTAGATTTATCTACCTACTATTATTTTTGTTTTAATTTTATTATCATTTCAGTTTTATATTTTGTGTATTGTGTCATAAAAAATAAAGACTATTCATTTTTGTAGTAATATAAATGAAAAAAGTCTGTGAAAATTTCAATATTAATCCGAATGAAATAATAAAATAATATGTTATTATTGTACTTTGGAGGAATCAATTGATCTGCTTAATGTTCGTCATGCATTTACTCGTGAAATATTAGTTTTAGAAAAACTGAAATACACTTTCTTGTATTTAATTTAATAGATATTCTTTAATTTTTGTATGTACTTACTATTTTTTTCTTCATACTTCCTTAGGCGCTTTATTTTCAATTGTAGAACAGTCCGTAAGAACTACACAGTTGCGGAATTACCGGGGTGCGGTAGGTGCCACGCACGCGGGCCCCCGCTTAAAAGGGCCCTCGGGTCTGCTGAGACTACTCAATATTTAAAAAAAAATTTATATTTTTGAAACCATAATTGTGGTTATGAAATGTTGATAATTTCTGTATTTTTTATTCCATTAATATAATTTTTTTTGTTTATTTTTAAATTATGTGTAAATACGTTTTCTATTTTTGTTTGTTTTTACCTTGTTACAAAAACAGGACCCTGGTTCCCCAACTTCGCACACGGGCCCCTCAACTGCTTGTTACGTCACTGGAACTACATAGAGTTTGTTAACAATTGTTGTATTCACGAGTTGTAGAATAAAATTATTAAACATTATTATTACTGAAATTATTTGGAAACGTTTATTCATTTTTATTACTTGAAATTTTAATTTCGTAGTGACCTACGATTATAAACCGCGTGCATAACAAAGGGTTAAAGTTAATACATAACAAATTATATACAAAAAACTGTAAAATTCAGCTTTTTCCTAAGAGACGGAGTTTTCTGACTTTGAATTTTCCTGTACTTTTTAACGGTTTAATAATAATCTCAAATAAAACAAATTTTAAATCTCCGATTGATGTTATATATTTGTGCTTCGTTGCCTAAGCTAATAAATTGGTTTAAACTTTAATTTAAAGAATTTCCTCGAATAGAATGTGACGAAAATTGTTCAAGCTTCACCACAATTTGTCACTTGCTTATCCGTAAGATAACGGTACACGCAACCGCTAGCATTCTATGAAAAACAAGTTTTGAAAGCGTAGGTATACGAAAACTTTTGGAAATTTTTATCAAAATGAGATTCTAATGTATAATTTTATCTAAATAAAAGAATATAATGTGTATGTAAATTTATGGACACAAAAAATAAATCTAATAGAGAATCAAAGAGTCACTTTAATATTGAAACCTAAGTTGAAAAATTAACAATAACGCAAAGTTAATCAATATACCTGAGGGGTGGATTCAGTGAAACTAAATTACAGTTGGAAATCTTTGAAAAAAATTCAAACATAACTTAAGTAACGCTACAAGAATGAATTGAACACCGGGAAATAAACTGTAGTACATAAGATATCCTTAAGGCGGTATTCTAGTCTAGAAGCATTGATTTTTGGTATTCTTTCAAGTGCAATAAGAAAGAACCAGACAATATTTTTATTATCCATTATTTTATAAAATATTTATTAACGTTGAAAAAACACGTGAAAACAAAAAGAAGGGAAAAAATTCAAAATTTATAAAGTTACGGGCTGATAAAGTGGGAGGTCTGAAAAAAACGCCCAAAGTTTGTCACGATTGTAACCCTTCTAGTAATCCGAAACAGAAAAAGAAAAAGTTTTATTAATCTAGAGAAATACTGCTATCGTACTAACTAAAAAAAGTTGAAAAACAATGGTTTTTCGCAAAATTGTGGCTGTCTGAAAATAAACAAGTATTTTTACAATTTTTTTTACTTTCCCGAATTTTTTAAAAAAAGTGAAAATTTAAAGATTGTTATAATTTTAGTTAGTACGATAGAGAAATGTATAGAGAAGATTCACACCAAATATCAAGTAAATCGGTTCAGCAGAACTTGAGAAATTATGACAAAAATTTATAAAAAAAGTAGTTTTGAGAAAAACACGACTTAAGTTTCACGTAAAGTTACTTCACTCAGAACACATGCGTCTACGTTGCTTCGATGTTAGACTGGAGACACTGGCTTCAACTGAACACTAAATATGAAACATTATTTTATAGTACATTAAAGTACATTCGGCTTGGATAAGGCGTCACTAAAACAACTATATCTTCAAAAGTAGTTTAAATTTCGAAAAATTCTTTTAAGGAGATATTCTTGAATATCTAAACTATAGAAATATGAAAAAAAAAGTTTTGATTTTTAACAATCTAGACTAGAATACCGTCTTAAGTTAACATGCATGCTTCTTTGCCAATTTACTGAATGCAACACAGCTATATGTGTGATTCTGTAAGTATTCTTTTTTCGTTCGGTTTTTCTTGATATCAGTAGTACTGCGTCTTCGACTAAAAGAACTTGCAATTGTAGATAATGGCTATAACAAAAAAGTACAACGTAATTTATTTGAAAAAAATTAGTTTCTTTAAATTTGACGTTATAAAAGGAAGTGTTAGAGTGACCACAAACTGATATCATATCTCATCGCGGCACCATTATAAACAATAAGTTCAACTGCATGTAGAAATGTTAGTATCATCTTATACATCTGTATTCTGTATAATTAATCTACTTTCCAAATAAAAAGGTGGTAAAACAGTACTAAAAAGTTAAAATAGGTAATAATTATTTTACGTCGTGTATAGAATTAAATTTTTTTTCTATAGCAGATGTTAAACAAAATCAGAAATCTCAATTACAAATTAAATTATTGACAGTTTATATTTTATAATAAATCAAACACACTTTAGAATCTCCATCGGTTGCTATATAGTTGCTATTAATTTTAGTAAAAATAAAGTACTTTATCTATCCTTGCTGTTAAAATGCTCTTTTATCTACCTATCCTTACTGTTAAACTGTAAATTTTTTAATTATTTTCAGTCGGACAAATCCGACTTTAAGATCTGCTATAGAAAAAAAATATAATAATGCAGGAGAAAAACGACGCTCTGTCATTTAATAAAAACAAAACTTTCGGATTAAAAAACAATATAATAAAATATTCAGAAATTATTAAAACGAGTAGTATGTTCTTGAAAATTATTGAATGTTTAAAAAGATTGTAACAATAACCATTCATTTTAACAACGATTAGCTGTAATCTAGTAGTGTTAGAATTAAGTTGTTAGAATACATTAATAAGTTAGAAATAATATAATTTATTGTTTATGAAGTAACACTTCAATAATAAGAATAAATATGGAACGTTTGAAATTCGTATTTGCAACGTTACAAGGTCAAAAACTAAATTGAACAAAAAGTTAAAATTTTTAATTTTGGATAATCCGAAATTTTAAAATAATTATTTGGCCAGAGCGGTCGGTAATAAGTGAATACCGTGGAATTGACTTGATGTGCAATTTGATTACCTTACAACTCGATTGATGTACAACAATCAGGTAGAAAAATCGTCATTATGAATGTGAGTACTTATATTGGTGTTTAATTGTAAAACGTTTTCAAGCACCCATAATGTTCAAGATTCCAGGCAAGCTTTCCTGCAATATTTCCTGCTACTACTTAGAAGAACAACAGTTCCAATAATATTAGCGTTTTCTACCAGATCGTCCGTTACAAAATGTATTGGATCATTATAGCGTTAATCTTCTCGTCCAAATGTCTCCAGGTTTAAAAAACTTGCAAGAAAATGTCTTTGCTTTAAAATTTTGAAATACATAAAGATTTTGGCTAGTTGATTTGAGATCAGAGTTCAGAAAAATTTCCTTTTTCGCATAATATGTTATTCATTTCTAATTAATCCAATAATTCGTATATATAGGCATATCAATATAAAACCTTCTGCGGTGGTTATTTATTTTGATCAAAATAAAACATTAGAAAAGCTTAGTTAATCTCCTAGTATATTAGATCACAATACTTAATTACAACAACCAAACATTGAGGACAAACAACATCCGTATGTGAACGAAAAGCAGGTAATTATTGTATTTTTTATAAGCCCTGATATTGACATGGATCACGAACAGTGACCATGTACTTGATCATATCTAACTATAAAATTCTAACAAAAACGAATATGATACAGTTTCCTTACTTGTGTTTTGTACTGTGGATCATAACATTAACATGAAGTTTATTATAACTTTTGTTGGATTTTTTGTTCTAGGTGAGCAAATAATTATATAATGTTCTGATTGACACGATTATTGTGAAGAATCTTGAAATCTGTAAACTAAATTATATTGAAAATAATAAATTGTATATGAAAAATGAAGAAAGCTGTTCATCAATTAGAATGCACGAGCAGTTTTTTTATTAACACTATTTTATGAAGTACAATCTCCGAGGTAAAATTGCAATAATAATTGTACAATAATTAATGTAATATAAAAATTATTGAATTGGTTTGTTTCGTGTTGCATTTAATTTGTTAAACGTTTTAAAAATTATAACTTTAATGTATAAACTTATTATTATAAATAATTAAATAATAATAAAAAAATAATAATTATTATAAAACAATTATTACTGTTCGATTGTTGATTGTTTGAATTTTTCGTGCTTTTATTTTTTTTAGTCAATTAAAAATAACATGATTTGACAAGATTTACTTACAAAAATCAATTAAATCAAGCGATTAATTATAGTCTACATAGTCCTTTCACTAAATTGCTAATACCGTATTTGTTAAAATTAAAAAATATTCGAATAAATCAAATTATTAATCAAAATATCTAGCTTTGAAAACTTACTCACAGTTCTGGCAGCGTAGGATTTTGAAAGGTTTTGTAAATTATTCTTAAAATTATTACGGTTGCACTCACAAGGGAATTATAAGACCTCCGCATTTTTGTAATTTTTGCCACTTATTGTACTGATAGTTTAGCCCTTCAATAAGAACTCCTCAAAGCAGTAGGGCCAGATGGCCAGAAACTTTCGAGAAAATCGACTTTGAAATATTGTCGAGGGAGTTTGAAGACAAGATGTGATACAATTTGCAATAAGTTGCGTAGCATAGAGGCGAAAGAGTTAGCCTAGGAACCAGTGGGTCCACGGTTTTATACCCACCTTCGTTCGTTTTTTTCTTCTTCGGTGCGTATTCACACGTTATTTAATTATTGTAAAATTGATTAAATTTATGCTTGTAGACTAAAATGTGTCAACATTTAATTTATTAAATACATTCAATTTGTACTTTTTCTTAACAAATGTAATAAAATCATTATTTAGCAGGACTAGTTTCATATGTCATCGCACATATTATTATCTGGTGGCTGGTGGAAATAATTTACCTCATATTTGTTTATAATTTATCATCTGATTTAATTTATTTATTTTACGATTGGTAGAAATAGCAAGCATGATGTGGCTAATAAAGCCATGCAACTGACTAGATTTTAAAAGAAATAAAAAGTTAATAAAGCAACATATCCTAAAACAGCATATCTTAAAACAACATAAATATTTTTATCCTAAAATACATTTTCAAAAGTTTAGTTTTTATCCAGCGTAGATACTGTAAAGTTATCATGTCTGATATTGTATCCGTTAATTTGCCTGGCCCCTCGACGAGTGCTGAAGACACCGTCGAAGATAGTCTGTGCAGTGAAATCGCCAAATTACGCATGAAAGATGCCCTTGTGTACTTTAATTTAATTAATTTTACAATAATTAAATAACGTGTGAATACGCACTGAAGAAAAAAAATCAAAAAAAAAAAAACTAACGAAGGTGGGAATAAAACCGTGGACCCACTGGTTCCTTGGCTATCTCTTTCGCCTCTATGCTACGGAGCTTATTGCAAATTGTATCACATCTTGTCTTCAAACTCTCTCGACAATATTTCAAAGTCGATTTTCTCGAAAATTTCTGACCATCTGGCCCTACTGCTTTGAGGAGTTCTTATTGAAGGGCTAAACTATCGGTACAATAAGTGGCAAAAATTACAAAAATGCGGAGGTCATATAATTCCCTTGTCAATAGCATGGGAAGTTTCGATGTTATAATACGTCAATGAAAATAAATTAATGTTATTTATTAATAATTAGAAAATATATAAACTAAAAATAATAATTGATGCTATCCTGATAATAGTCTATAATGTATACCTTTCTTTATCTAATTGTATTTTCTTTCTGGCCGTGTAATACAAACAGGAAGAGTGCTTTAATGGTTAATAATACGGATAGATAAGATGAAGTTGACATAATATTTCAAATATTATATTAATTATTAACTTGTGATAAATTATATTAAATAAGTTTAAAAAAGAACAAGTTAAATAAACGTTAAATTGAGCTTAACTATTGAGCTCAATTAATAAATAATTTATAAGTTATAATATTTTTAATTTTTCAATCAGAACAAAACACAAAACAATAATATAAAGAACACGAACGTTCATTGTTACAAGATTATTTTAAGGAGCATAATATGATAATATCTAGAACCACCAAGAGTAACTTTAAAAATTAACTTTAGAGCATTGAAGGACTATTGCATGGCTTTCAAATTGCAGACTAGTCGATAAGTCACTGAAATTATTGAATTTTCAACTACAATAAACTTAAAAATTAAAAAAAATTACTCCTATTTTTTTCTCAGTTGTTTTTGGTTCACATAACCATCATACGAGTGTTAGTAATAATTCAAAATTTCCCCGGTGTATTAAGAGATTAAATCTTACATCTTTTATAACTCGGCCGCAGCCTTCCCGGAAAATAATGCCATTACTTCACCATTTCTAATTGTTTTGTAAAAAACATATATTGTAACAGTTAATAGTAGATTACTTTTATAGAGCTTAAAATAGCTTTTTAAGGCGATTAGCGCTCAAGAGGCGATTAGCCGAGTACATTATATTATCAACAGCAGCAATTAATAAGCATCATATCAAATTTTTTAGAAAAACCAAGAAATGCACACACTGTTTAGAACTAAAAAGTTTTAAGTTAATACAATATGGACATGCTATGGCATCATCAGTCGAAGAACGGTAATACGGTGTATTTATTTAAAACTTTAAAAATTTTAATTAAAAAAAATTAAAAATTTAAAACTTTTAGTTCTAAAAAGTGTTTGTGCATTTTTTAGTTTTTCTAAAAATTTGATATGATTAATATCGAGTTACACTACCTTAACCAATTATCTATTGATTAAATTAATAAGCAGTTTAAGTCCTAATAACATACATATACTATTTTATCTGCTTCTAAAAAATTGATCAAATTAAATGAAATTTATTTAAAAAAAAAAAATATTAAAATTAAAATGACGGTGATCTCACATTCGACGTGGTTTTTGATAATAAAACTCGAGCTAACTATTGCACAAAACTACATTACAATACTGCACATAAGTGTATTTAATTAGCCATTCATATTAAATCGTAAGAGTTGAAATAAATTATTATGTTTTATGTAAATCATTATAATTATTATAAATTGATATGCTAAGTAAAATATAACTTATTTATGACGTTAATTGGGAGCAAAAGATAGCTTACATGTTAGAAACAGATAAAAATTAATAATAAACTCGTATATATTGTCATGTTCCGAACCAAAGTTTTACCTACTCTGTTAATTTGCCATTAATTTTGATGTAAAGTTTATGAAATATTTGAATTTGAATTTTGGGAGGTAAAACTTTGAAAATTAAAATTGGTAGAAGTGAGGTTCTTATCGAAGCCTTTTGCCAAAAATGGTCGACGTGATGGACGCATTAATTTATTAGTCCGAATAATTTTTGATAAGTTTATAAATTTTGGAATACTAGTAAAAGTTTTTGAAGATAAAATGTTTTATTGAAGTTATTATATTGGATTAAATTAATTTTGGAAGATTTTTGAATGGTTTTGAAAATAAAATTTAAACAGAAGCAAATTACTTAAGAAAGAATAGATAAAGGTGAAATTGGATGGAATTTGCATTTTGCAATTGGAAAATTTAGTTAACGGTACAAATTTTATATTAATAAGTTAAAAATTTGTTCAAGGAATAACAAATGGTTGGTGATAACCCAGACTGCGATACCGGTATCAAATTTTTAACGTGCCCATTTTAATCAAACTGATTTTTAAGATGTTACTTTAAAAATTCATAAAACCCCCATTTTTAATCGGGCAAAAATATAAATAATTGTATAAAACAAATATACCTAATGTTATAGAAATTGCGCCTAAAACCGCATTCTTAATATATTGCTTGTATTAATTATTATTAAGATTCCAATAATTTATGTATTATGTGCTATATTATATTTACATAATTTAGAATTAATTTTTTTGGATGGAAGTACATAATATTTTTTATAACACGATTTTTTAATGCATTATGTTATAAATAATACTATTATTTTCAATTGTATGGATATATTAGCAGAGCCCACATTAGCCAATTCAGTTGAAAACATAAATTTTGGATGAAAATAAAAATATTTTGTAAGTTTTAAATTACTAATTTAAATAAAATATAATTGTATTGATAAAATTGTATACCATTACAAAAATATGCTTAACAATATGAATAATCAAAATCAACTAAAAAAATGATGTTATAAAATCACGCTATCAACAAAATTTGACCCTGTAGCTAATTTTTAAGTTTAAAATCTAACTTATCTCATACAAATCTGTAGTTGTTTAACATCATTTAGCAAGGTTATTTCCATAACAAAAACAAATTAAAATGCTTTATTAATAAAGCTTTTTATAAAACGGGCAATCTAAAATATTACATGGTTTTCGACAAAGCATTTCTAACTTTAAATGTGATGGCTTTAATAATATTTACTTAATCGATCCATTTAAAGGCCACATTTTTAAAGCCCAATTTATATTTCTTCAATTTGAAATATAAACCTATAAAGTTTATGAGATCACTGATTACAGATTTGTGTATTCAATGATTTAAAAAAAGGATTTGATTAAACATTTTATGCACTGACAACTTTTGAGTTACGTACTTCTGTCAATATGGGACTTATACCTTCCTACATGATAAATTAAATGACATCAGTTTTATGGATTTTAGTTGCATATCAAGACATAAGAAACGTTTAATAGTAGCTTCAAAACCACCATAAGACCACACCGCGCAAACTATTTCTGACTCTCCCCCGCCCTAGAAATATAATTAAAATTGTATTTTTTTTATAAAAAGAAAATCAGTTTAATATAATAGATATTTTTAATTTTATATCTACATATCTACAATCTACATAATTTCCAATAAATAAACAAAACAAAACGTTTTGATTAAAAAAATCAAAAATTAAATTTCATAATAAAAGTTCAACTTGCAATATAGTAGTTTAAACGGAAAATAAATTATAAGATTGAAAGTTATCATTTTTTTATTTGACGCAATTCTTCAAATAAATTTGTAATACTTTAAATTTTTTCATTGAAGTTAGTCCTTAAGGTGGTGTTACATTATATGATTTTTGTTATGATTTTTCATATGATAAAATCATAAGGTAGTTGAAATCACATGATAATAAGTTTTGTGTTTACACTGCATGTTTTTATATTACGAATGTACCCGCTGCAAATGCAGCAATGGAGATAAGAGATAAGTTTAAAAAGTATTGAACAGAGTTTTGTGGATTGGCAATGGCAAACAGTTAAGAAATTAAATTTTTAACTTTTTATCATAAATGAATATAATACACAAATATTTGAAATTAGTTTGTAAGCAATTTTTTGCAATGAGTCAATCTCAATTGCAATTACAATATACAATTTTCGATGTATATTTGGATCAAAAATTTATTTTTTAAACAAAAAGTTCAAGATTTGGGAAGCTAAATTGCTTTATACAAAACAAAAATACAAAAAAAACAAACATAAACATAATGCTAAGTTTTATTAAAATCTGTTATGTAAAACCCTTTTGTCAAAAGTGTATGTTGAAATTCGACTTTGCGAAAGAGAGACACATAAAAAAAATATTATCGTCTTTAACCAAATTGAACATCGTGGGTTACAAATAAACAATACTCTTAGCTTGAAAATGCAAATTAAAACTTTTTTTTACTTCTTCTTCATGTGTCATATCCGGTTCCCCGGACTTTGGCGACCTTCTCCTACGTGTGTGTTGTGCATTTGAAATATTATCACACACATAGGGGACCTACTGCTTAACGCGGGCTACGAACCGCGGGAAGTGTATACACTTCATCTCCAGAGAGGATGTACCAGGCATATTACATCTCGGTGGTTTGCCATTTCCTTCCGAGAGGAGACGGTCTGAATAAAGTTTTTACTGAGCCCGGAGTCGAACCAGGCATTCGGCATTAGCAGCAACGCACTTAACCGCTTTAGCTAACGACCGTCTCTTTTTTTTTACAGAAAACATAATTTTGTAACTAATTTTGTTTCTTGGAGTAAGAGGATAAACTCTATGCTTTAAACATTAAGGGTTGCTCAATTACATAAAATAAAATTTTTCTATCAAAGTAATTATGATTATTATTATACAACTTTGTTATTTATATAACCCAATGGACAACACACAATGAAAACAAAACACAAAAACTATTAATATTTTATTCATTCTTCTTCTTAGAGTGTCATATACTATGTAGTGTGTAAACAATCTAATTGACTTAAGCCAAAAAATTACGTAGGTACTAGAAAATATAAATAATGGGTTGGCTTCTAGTTACATAGACTGACTTTAATGGGAAGTAAAATTAGTTTTAATTTTAAAAACAATATTTTCTTACAGAAACAATATTTGCTAATGAAGATAATGCTCCCATCGTTAAAACTAAATTGGGCTCCGTAATGGGAAGGTATATTAAATCTTACGAAAATAGAACTGTAGCTGCTTTTGAAGGAATACCGTTCGCTAAACCTCCTATTGGTGATCTTAGATTTAAAGTAAGGTCTATAAGAAAATTACTAATATAACAAAACTTAATTTATATATAAAAACTAATTAATATGTACAGGAACCTCAGCCGTATGAAGAACCTTGGAGTGACGTATTACTAGCAAATGTATCGTATGTTTGTATTCATTATTTTCCGATGTTAATGACTCATGGCGTTGGCGGTAATTAAAAAAAAAGTTTAGAAATTGATAATAAATTCAATAATTCGAAATTATTGTAGGAACCGAAGATTGTTTGTACATGTATGTATACGTACCGTTAGAAAATATTACAGGAAATGAAAATCTAGATGTAGTGGTACACATACATGGAGGAGCTTTCATTCTTGGAGCACCCAAGTACTTTGCGGGACCTGATTATATTTCTGATAAAGATGTTGTTTTTGTTAGTTTCAATTACCGCCTGGGAATATTTGGTGAGTTTAATCAGTCCAGCATTAAGATTTAAAGCAAATTTTTATGTTTACATAATTATATTATATAGGATTTTTGAGTACTGAAGATGACATAGTACCCGGTAATAATGGTATGAAAGATCAAGTTATGGCGCTAAAATGGATTCAGGATAACATAAAATGCTTTGGTGGAAATCCAAATTCAGTTACAATCACTGGATTATCTGCAGGAGGAGCCAGTGTACACTATCACTATTTATCTCCTATGTCAAAAGGTAAGCCGAATACCTTTTTGCAATATATTTTAAATTGAAAAAGGTTTACAGGTTTATTTCATCGGGGTTTTTCTCAAAGTGGAACAGCTTTAAATTCGTGGGCTCTAACAGAAAACCCTCTACAAAAAGCCAAAAAAGTCGCTGCTTATTTAAACTGCAGTACAGAATCTTCACAAGAAATTGTAGATTGTTTGAGGCAAAAACCATCCAACGAGATAATATTGGCAATGACGTGTTTGATAGTTTTTATTAATGCAATACCTTTTGCACCTTTTGCACCAGTTATAGAACACGGAAAAGATGCATTTTTATCGGAACATCCTTATAAGTTATTAACGGAAGGAAAAATTAACGACGTGCCTTGGGTATCGTCAAATACAAAAAGTGAAGGAATTTATCCGGTTGGATGTAAGTACATAATATAATTATTATTGTTGGAGTATATTAAAAAAAAAACACTTTTCAGTTTTCATATGGTACAGAAAATTACAAGAATTAGACGAGAGATGGAATGAAATTATGCCATACGCTTTGGATTACTACGACAACGTTGACGACGAACAGAAAATATCATTAGCCGCACAATTTAAAGAGCATTATTTAAATAATGAAACGTTAACTAACGCTAACGTTGACCAACTTGTTGATGTAAGAAAATCATTTTCATAAAATTAAATTTTCAGAAATGATAATTTCTTTCTTATTAGTTATTTACAGATCGTTTGTTTCTATACGACAGTGAAATGGCAATTAGAACACATAGCAAAGTATCAAAGTCTCCGGTTCATTACTATTTTTGTGACTATCCGTTAACTATGAAAACGATATTTACTGGTGTAATAAAAGGTAAGCAAATTTAAATTATTAAAAAATGAAATCTTATTTAGTTTTAATATTAAGGAACGGCTCATTCCGATGATGCTCGATTGTGGTTACGCATCACTGCTAATCCAGAAACTTTTCCAGAATCTGATAAAAAGTTGAAAGATTATTTTATTGATTTTATCTATACATTTGCAAATACAGGGTAACTAGCATTTGAATCTAAAAAATGTCCTATTTATGTTTTGGAATTCTTAGGAAGCCAACATTTAAAAATATTGAGTGGGGTCCGGCATTGTCAACAGATGATGATATTAATTACTTGAAAATCAGCTCGCCAGAGGATATTGAAATGAAATCAATAAAAAATTTAGTTGATGTCAACTTTTGGGACAGCTTGCCAATAAAAGAAAATAATAAATTGTTTTCTCGTTAAATCTTTTTGTTACAATATTACTAAAACGATTTTAAGTCAACATTTTTACTTAAATTGTTACAAATATTTGAAGAACTTTTGTTAAAATATTTTTGTTTGAATAAATCGTCGTTTTTAATAAATTAATTCTTTGAATATTGCTTAGAAATTATTACATATTTTTATCACTTGCATGAAATTACTGATACAGTTGATGTTGAAATTCGTTTTGGATTATCATTAAATGGAGAAATACAGAATCATTAATTATTTTTTTACACTGTGGAATAATTTATTCTATTCCGATAGTGTTTATGAAACTCTTTTGCCCTTCTTTGTACCTAATAAAATTATAGGCTTATTACCATGCAATTACAAACAAGGTGAATATGTCGTCTCCAAATTGGGAATGCTACATAGTTTTGTTTTCATAATAATATATGTTGGTAAGTATACTAATTTGTTTTGTTTTGTGTAGTTTATGAAGCGTGGATAGTAATTATTCTGTTGTTCTAAGTTTGATATTTTTGAAATTTTAGCAACTTTTAAATATAGCAACAAGCACATCAATTTTATATTAAAAGCTCTATTTGATCATACCAGTAAAATAGTAATGTTTATTGATACATTCCAATGGTACGCCACCATTTCTATAATAGTCGGGCTAATACTAACAAACTGCTACAAAATTAAAATTTACATAAGAGCAATTAACGAATTGGCCACAATAGATAAGGCATTTAAGAATTATGGAATTTTTATAAATCACACTAAATCAAGAAAACACATAACAGGTTTGTGCTACAATCAAAATGGTTCAGGTTATTCTGATTAAATATTTTAGGCCGTTTAATAATTCAACTATTTGTTTTGATTACGTTGGAAATATTTAATTGCAGTTTATTTTTGACTGTAATGGAAATTACTTCTGTAGGCTGCTTTTTTATTTGCACCGTTCCGTTAGTAATAGTTTGCTTAGTCAAATCACATTTTGAAGCTATGGCTGAAATGTTAAAACTTCGATTTGAAGCTATTAATAAGGAATTGGAAAAACTAACAAAGACCAATAATTTTCAAAATATTCAGACTTCAAAAAGTTCACGTAAATTGGTAGAAACTTCCTTTTTATTATATCGGATGAGAACATTTCATGGAAAGCTTTGTATGATAAGTTGCCATATTAACAGCTATTTCGGAATTCAAATCTTATTTATTATTGGATATTATTTTATCAGTGTTACTGCTCATGCTTACTTTTGTTTGGAATCATATCTAACTCTTTATATCGAAGAAAAACCAGTTTCGTCTCAATTAGTAACCACTACTATTTGGGCCGTTCTAAAATTGGGAATTCTGTTTGCATTAACATTAACTTGCAATGCAACGAAAAATGAAGTAAGTGTATTATTTTTATGAAATGAAAAATTTTGCAATGTGGTATTAACTAAAAATTTTTTTTCTGCTTATGTAATTGTAAATAACAGTTTCATTTTCATTTTTGAATATTTGGGATTGTCATAAAATGTTACATTTTCGATGCTTCATTGTATTGAAATGATGCTAATTTAAATATATCGGCATTATGTGCATACAAAATTTTGTATTGATTCAAAGTTATTCTCATGGCCTTGAAAAAACCTATATATATAGTATATTTAAATTTTGATATTCATGTCAATATTACCTCAAACCGACAAAGTTAATATTGTTTTGCCTTTTAGTTAATATTGTAAATTGATATATTTTATTGGTAAGTAAATAAAAAATATTATACAATATTATTATATTCTTATGTACATATAATTTTAATAAAATAAACTCCACAAACTAAAAATTAACTTTTTTAGTCGATAAACTTTTGACAACATGAGTCAAGAATTTGAAGAAGTACGTATTCCCGTTCCATGGGGCCATGTAGCAGGTATGTACTTAATTTCAATTACCTACTGATATGATCTGGATTAAATATTTATTTAAATATAAATTAAATATAAATATTTATTTAAATAAAATAAATATTCGCATGAAGTTTGGTGATATAATATTATATTTGTTCAAGAAATAAATATTGTTGGATAAGATAGCAAACTTTAGCTTATTTTAACTTCACATTATGAATATCTTATGATAAAAAATATTCTACGATTTATTTCAAACAGGAATTATATTTTTAGGAAAATGGTGGGGTACAAAAAATGTTCAACCTATTATAGGTCTTCATGGATGGCTCGATAACGCTGGATGTTTCGATACATTAGCTCCTTTAATGATACAGCAAGGCATTTCTCTACTATGTATAGACTTTCCAGGACATGGTTTATCTTCCCATTTACCTACTGGAATTCAATATACTATTTGGGATTACGTTCATCTGGTACGACGTATCATTAAATACTACAAATGGTCAAACGTGTCTTTCATTGGCCATTCGTTGGGAGGTAATACAGCATTTCTTTACTCATCTATGTTTCCAAAAGAGGTTAAACGATATGTAATGTTGGATATTGCTGGACCTATAATTAGATCTCACTTAGATACTATTGATAACGTAGGTCCTAATATTGATAAAACTATACAATTAGAATCTTTAGAAACAAAATTCAATCACAACTATGATATGCTCTTAGATATATTTATTCAATATTATAGAGGATCTCTTACACGAAAATCGGCAGAAATATTAATAAAACGCGCCATAAAGCCAACCGAAACAAAAGACAGATATAAATTTACATTAGATGAACGCTTGAGATTTATAACCACTGCTGAATTTACTTTAGATATAGTGGCTGATTTTGCAAACCGCATTATATGTGAAGTAATGTATATTAGAGGCAGGCCTGGTTATCCATTAGGAGAACCTTATTACGAGGGTATTATTAGTAAACTTGTTAACGTTAAAAAAAAGGAACTATTTACTGTACCAGGTTCTCATCATTTCTTTTTAAATAATCCCGAACCAACATTCAATTGCGTAAAAAACTTTTTTAAATAAATAAAATCATTATGTAAATATGACTTACATTATAAATAATTTTACAAATATAGATTTAAGTGGGTAAGTTAAATTTTGTTGCTTTTTTCTCTAATTAAGCTTTTGTTATATTATTTTTAAATTAATAAATAAGTAGTATTAATTATAAATTTTTAAAATTATGCAGGTTAAAGAAAAAAATTCAAAATAGTCAAAATTTGACTAATCAAAGTCGACCGAATTTTTGATAAATAAAGAGATGTAAGTTAAATCAGTTGCAAGATCTATTTTTTAGATAAATAATTCATTCTTTAACCTATCCGATGCTTTCTTTGAACTGAATAGTAGCAGTAGCATTCTCTTTAAGATAAAATGCAGATGGTTTGACAACAAGGATTATATTAACCTAGACCAAGATTCGAGTTTCGACATTACTTTAACTACATATTAAAGATGTTAAAGATGTAAAAAACTTGCATACCCAGTTCTAGTATTCTAATACCACTTCTAGTATCATGTAGTGGTGAGCTATTAAAGAATATGTAAACGTCCTAATTATTACTACGAGTATATGAATAAAAAAATAATAAAATTTAATGTTAAAAATTACTGAAATTTCCATTTGCTTTGTACGTTAAAGGCTACCAACATTTTTTGGTATTAAGAAGAGCTTTGGATCGGTTAATGAAGAAAGTATCTATCTATCACGCGGCTCATGCTCTTTCTCTTTTTAATTTATATATTTTAATAAATAAATAATAACTTTTGTTCTTTTGTTTTACTGAACCTTCCTCAACAGTTTCTACATTTACTAAATAAATTTGTTTAAGTAGACTTGTCTTCGGGCCGGTTTTTCGTAAACTAATTTCTGAAAAAATTTTTTTCGTGTTAATACATATTATTTTTGTATATAATAATCAACTTTGCAAAACTAGATTAGAAAATTAATATCATTTCTACTTATGTACGTGTATACAATTTGCTATACCTAGCCTTTTAAGATGTTCCCAGTATTTTGTGAAGGATATGCGGTCATAATGTAAAAAACCGTTCACATCAAATCGGGAAAGACAAGTAATGCAACTCACGATTCGCACTTAAATGAGAAGGCTTAGTTTAAAATGTTGTCTGTAAGCTAGGTGGGCAGTTGAGACCTTAAAGATCGGCCCTGGTCTATAGTAAGGGAGAAACTTCAAAAACGTGAAAAAGATTTAACGGTTTGGGCGATATAAGTAAGACCACAATCTGTATAGATTTTGTATGGCTGCTTTACAGATATAGCTTAACATAAATATTATTTATATGTTTTATTTGTTTTCATTTGTTTTGTTTTATATAAAACAAAATGCACAAATTTCTATTTTGTCAAATTTTCTAAATTGTTAGCAATTTTTGTAATAAATATGATGTTTAATTGAGAAAATTAGTAAAAATAAAATTTTTATTATAATTGTCCAGTCGCTACGTACGTTTGTAATAATTATTGTATTAATTTAATTCCACAATTTTCATTTTCTACTCGTTAAATAGGTAGTTTAAATCTAGATTTTCTGGATCTTCCTGTTGTCGTGTATACAACCAGCTTGAATTTTTGGGGTAATATGGTTTTATTAAGTAACTTTTTCATTTTCAACTTCTAATTAAATGGTCAGAACCAAATAGTGCGTAGGAAATTTAGTTCTCTATAACTTTGGATATTAGTATTTTTCGTCTTTTTTCGACTTCAAACTAAAAAAATTTCTAAAATTAAATAAAATATTGCATTGTTTGGTTTATTTTAAACTTTAGCGCATAAATAATAATCATTAACAAACTTGTCGGGAATGAAACTCTCTAAAACTTTCGTTTTTAAAGTTTTTTCAAGTGAAACTTAAATATATTAATTGCAAACAAAAAATAGCAACGACCAAAGTTATAGAGAATTAAATTTTGTGTATCTTCAGTTCTGAATAGTTTTAGTCAAAAGTTGGAAACGACCGAATTATTTATTTAATAATAAGAAGTACCTTCTGAAATTCAAGATTTATAGTTATTAATTATATAAGGGGATTAAGGAGCCTATAATCCACGAGAAAAAATTGTCACTCGAGGCGCAGCCGAGAGTCAAATTTTTTTGAGAGACTTACTTCAGATGGTAGACTTACTTCATATTTGAAAGCCGAATCAAGATATTATAAACTAAAGAAGGCAAAGATACTAGAGAGAAACCAAATCGAAGAATTTTTGAAAAAAGCACCTGATGAGGAATATTTGCAAGTTAAGGTAGGAAGTACACGGTGTCAATATTTCAATTTAGACATTGAGATTTTTATTTTGAACGTTTTACAGGTTGCAACGATCATGGGAGTCGCAGGTGCTTGTCGATGCACTGAATTAACCTTTTTAGATATCAGCCATGTCCAAGACAAAGGCAGTTACCTGCACATACTCATTCCGGATACGAAAACAAATATTTCAAGAAGTTTCACGATCATGGAAGAAGCTTTTTCAGTTAATGCTGTAGAAATGTGTCGAAAATACATTAATCTGCAACCTAAAACTGTCGATGGGAGATTTTTCTTGCGATATGTAGCTGGAAAATGTACTACACAACATATAGGCATCAACACAATTTCAAAAACCTTTTCCAAAGTAGCTTCATTTCTTGGGCTTCCTGATCCAGAAAGTTTTACCGGACATGGAATGAGGCGTTCTTCGGCAACATTATTGGCCAATGCTGGGTGCGATATTACCACTGTCAAGCGTCACGGTGGTTGGAAATCAACTACGGTAGCGGAAGGTTATATTGAAGATTCATTGTCCAGCAAGATGGCAATTGCTGAAAAAATCCAGGTCCTACCTAATGTCGGCAAAGTTGTGGGCCCCTCCAGTCCTTCAGAAGCTCCTTATCAAGTGAATTTAAATAATAATCCCAGTCCTTCAGAAACTCCTTATCGAGTGAATTTAAACAATAATCCCGGTCAAAATGGCAAAATTATTGAGATAAATGTGAATGTTAATATTAATAATTCTAAATAAAATGCTATAAAATTAAAGCGTATGGTATTATGAATTCTAATCTACTAGTGTATTATGAATTCTAATCCACTAGTGTATTATGAATTCTAATTCACTAGTGTATTAAAAGGCCTCTAATCCACAGAAAACGGACGTATTAAACCTTCCTAATATAGTGGTCGTGGATAAAATTTCTAATGACCCTCCTCAATCATTAGAAAAAGGAAGTTGTGGAATCTAATTAATGCAATTTCAGCAATAAATTTTGTACATGAGCGACTGGGCTAAATATTATGTAGATATATTAAGAGTATAATATTATTAAAAGCAATAATCATGTTTCTTTATTTTATGATTTAATAATTTATTTTAGGTATATAAATCAAACATATTGTTGCACAAAATAAGGAATCGATATGATCAGAAAACTTTCGAACAAGTAAGATTTGTTATTTATTTCAGTTGAATTTTGATTGCTTAATATTTAAGTCATAATAATAATAATTAGAAATTTAATACTAACTGAAAAGGCCTTTGTTTTTAATAGAGATAATTTTGCTTTTTTAGGGAAAATTTGTTTTTTATCTAGTTATTTGTTATAAGTAATGCCTTCAACAATTTTAATCGAAAAACACTTAAAAGTAATTAAAACACTACGAAAATGATTTGTGGAAATTATATAATGACAAACTTTTGAATCCACATCCAAAATGTGTGTTTTATTTAAAATATAAAAATAAAGTTCTTGTTGAAAAGTCATGTATTATCAAGCAAACAAATATTTATTAACAAATCTTCGCTGAAACTTAATTTTTTTCAGATAACAATATTTTCAAAACAAATCATTCATTGGAATTTTAAATTTACAGCATGTAATTGGTTTGAAGTTGATTTAAAACTATTTTTTCTGGTAAGAAAAAGTAATTTAAGATATTTTTAATAATAAACTGTTACTTAACCTACCATAACATTACACTCAAATTTATAAGTGACTTTGAATGTCGTAGGGCCCACACATAAATCTTGAATGGTTTGAGAACAATTCAAAAATTAAATTTGAAATCTTTAATTTTCAAAAAAATTATGTGTCATATAGCTACTTATTGTAGATTTAAATTTAAAACATTTATTTAAGTATAAAAACGAGAGTTCTGAATTTTTTTGATTTTTAATTGTAATTTGATAAATCCAATAATAAATTGGGTTGTCTTGTCCTAGCTTTTCTCCCTCTTCGATTATTTTTGTACAATATGAAATACTACATATTTTCAGTCCGATTCAATATTTTATGAATACTTTCTGTTGATAATAAATTTAAAGATGTGATGGAACTTATATTTTTTTAGATATCAATCGGGTGCGAAAATTGATTGCATAAATTTCAACAAAATTATTATTTTAATACTTTTAAAAAAATGTTTAGAACAAAAAATATAAAAATCTTTCTCAAAAAGTTATGCTTTTATATTATAATTTTATTTTATAGATGGTTTCTTCAACAACAACGTATTTAATAATTTTGATGCAAATGAATATTGTGCTTAATCAAAATCTAAATCTGTCATCATTAAATCTAATGTATCGTCAAAACCAGTAACATCAAATAACTTCAGAAGTAATTTTGTATAAAACTGTCCAAGTGCTGTTCTGAAAATGGTTGGAAATTGTAAGAAAAGGAATACATAAATCAAATTAGAAATATAAATAAAATAATATTTATTTTTAGTGTAATCAAAATTGTGTGTATGTACATGTTGATTTAATTAAAAAATATTACTCTTACCTATTTATAAGCGATTTTAATTAAATTAAAAAAAATTGTAAACTATTTTCTAGCATATGAAATTCAATTAAAATTTTTCATTAAATTATGTTAAAATTATATGCGTGCTTTAGGTACATTGAAAAAAATTAATGTAAATTCTTTTAAAATTGTATAATTAAAATTAAGCAAATTTGATACAATTGTAAAAAATCTTACAATGGTTTTTTTCAGTGTAAAAGTAGTTATTATATCCTATTAATGATATTAAATATTCAAAATTATGATATTGTGATTTAAACGGACTATTAAAAAATTATGATTATTAAAAAAAAATTAATTTTTATTTCAAGTTCTGAGCTAAGTATATATTTTTTAAGTAATTAAAAAGAAGTAATTAACGTTATTTATAACTAGCTAGTGACATATCAAAATTTAAGTAATAATAATAATGAATGATGTTTTTTTTATCGAGGTTTACTCCTCTAGATCCGCCGTGTTTTGCAAAATCAGGGTTACCTCGTGAAGGTTGTGGTCTTTCACCACGCACGGGCGGTCTTGAGCAAGGAGAAGCTACTTTGAAAACCCGTAGGTTTATTGTATTACGCTACACTTGCTCCTGGTTGCATGTTAACAACCTTAACCCCTGGGCTCCACTCCCCCGCCTAGAATTATTTATTATATTATAATATACATAGTATAATAATTATTATATGCGCGCATTATATTAATACTAAAATATTTAAAATAGCGAATTCGTTTTATCTATTAGTTAAAAATTGGTATAAAGGTACCTTCTTTTTCTTAGTTTTTGTAATTTTATATTTAGTATATTATATAAACATATGGTTTATCTTTTATTTGTTTACTCACTTTCAGATAATCTGCTATTGCTCATATTTGAATATTTTACCTTTCAATATACTTTATCTGTACAAATTTTAAAATTTTAATTTACGTATTTTAATTAAGAAACTAATTAATATTTCTATTTTATTTTTTCTATTATCTGATAGATGTAAATATTATGTAGTTCTAACCACTAACAGCAATTGTGTTATTACTAAATTATTTAATGTTTATTTCTTACTAACTCATGTAGTACTATCTATAGATTAAAACACGGTTTCTTTAATGTTACAAAACTATTAATTAAAAAAATTTATAATTTTGGTCAAAATCGATTATTTTTAATTTTGTAAATCTATTTATTTTGTAATTAAATTATGGATGGAATTTCTAAATTTTTACCTAATGAATTTTATAATAACCGATATTAGTATAATTTCTCAATTTTATATATTTAAAAAAATAAATTGATAACTTGGAGTGGAGCCACTGTTCCGTTTGCGCAAGTCTTGTAACGATTTATACATTCCGTTTTATAACTCTTTTCAAATATTTGATTATAATTTTTATTTAAGGTTTTTTATCTGCATAGATTGTTATATGTAATATGTCATTATCATCATTGGCACGTTTAAGACCAGTGGTCCGTACGTCATTCAATCTGATCTTGCCATCTCCTCCTAAGATCTTGTAGGCCTACATTTTTGGAGTTTAAAATATAATTTTCTATAATATATTGTTTTCATTTCTGAATATTAATTCATATAATAATATAATAATAGATTTATTCTAATAAAAGATAATAATTTTATTTAAATTATAGATGTATTGGTTCGTTTTAATTTTATTATTTTTTAAATTAATTAATAACTAATTAATTAACTGTTTTTGCAATTTTTTAATACTCATTAATTTTGTAATATTTTTATTTTAATGCGATAAAAATATTATTTAAAAATTTAACGATTTTCTTCAGTATTTTCGTGTCACCGTATTTTCATGTTCAGATTATTAATTTTTTTATTTAATAATAATTTAATTATGTTATATTATTTTATAAGATTGTTTGATTTATAACAATTAATTAAAGTCGTATTTCAAGAATCAACAACGAAAATCGTTTTTATATTCTATATTATTTAATACACTTTATATAAAAATTTTGATTGTTCACTAAATGTTCACATTAATTACTAAAATTTGGTACAAGATTTTACGTTTTGTAGGTAAAAATTAAAATTATTCTTAGAATCTGTAATTATTATTTATTAATGAGCTAGCACTTTTAGTATTTTATTGAAACAATAAATTATTTAGATATTATTTACCACATAATAAAACATTTTAAAACCACGCTGACCCGCGTAGTTATCACTTATAGTCATATCAAATTAATTTTAATTGGTCTATATTGTTATGCCATAACATTCACCGTAAATATTCTGTTTGGTCCTAGTACATAATGTATCCTTATAAGTTTGTTATTAATATTCAAATAATTTTATACCTAAACTCATTAACCGGAATAATAAATATTGCTTAAAACAAATTATATATACTGTTTTAAAAGCTACGAAAATTAAAAGTATTTTAAAGTAATTATTGCTCTTGTACTTATTCGTGTCAGGTAAAATTTTTTTTTTATTGTAAAGTAGAACCAAATAACTTAATTCCGCACATCTCTCGACATACTCTCACATCCTCCCGAATCTCTCGATATCTTCAGCTACATTTTTCAACTTCTGCTCACATTCCATACTTCTTTCACATCAAAGCTCTCCTGAGATTTATCCCTCGTTCAAACCATTATTAGAATGCTCAGAAGAGTGCCAAGATGGCTCCATAAAAAATAATTTTTTAACTCAAAACTTTTCATTAATATGTTGTCTGAATTTGATCTTATATAATTTTTATCAACCTTCCAAAAACTATTTTCGCATACCTTCTCATTGCCAAAATATCACAAGAATATAACGTTGACCTTTGAATAAATGCCTTTAATTTTGTTGATGATAACTATGACTTAAATAAATACTGTTTGAAAAACACAATAAAAAACAATAATTCTATTGATATTAAATAAATATTCATAGACTAGAGAATAAACATCGAAAGTTAAAGTTTCATCGAATTCCGCAGAAGATTTTACTACTTTTATATTGTCTATTAACCAAATGCTTTTGTTTTACGTTTCACGCGACACTGTATCATCTTCTGAATAAAAAAAATCTTCATCTAAATAAATAAATCTTCTTCTAACAGTAAGTACTACAGCAGATTTTATAAGTGTTTGCCTTTTAAAAATTCAAGAGTTAGGAACGCCGAATTCAAGTTCTGAAAAACACTGAAAAACATTTGCAAAATTTCCGGTAACGGACACATTAGATCATTTCCCACCTTAATATTTTTAGAAACCTATTTCAGATTTACCGTGTCCCATTCTCGAACGTATGGACTGGCTTTGCTATATCATATAAATCATAAAAAATTAACGTTTTCAGGGCTGAAATAATTAAATATCACCTTTTACATTGCCACAAGAAATATTTTTTCAATAGTCCGGCATCCGGTGTGCTGTTCAAGCAAATTACATAAACGAACATTTTATGATACTTTATTGATAAATACTTTCTTTGTTTATAAAGAAAAGTATTTTACCTTATTAATAATCTAATATTTTTTCCTATTACTTTTACTAATCGTTTTTTGTAAAAATAATTTTTAATATCACCTTTTACATTTTCACCAAAAATATTGTTTTTCCCAATAGGATGGCATTTTTCACAATAACATTTTAGCTGCGCTATTAAACCAAATTACATAAATGAACACTTTCTTTTATTGATGAATACCTACTTTCTTTTGTTTCCAAATGAAAGTTTTTATCTTGTTAATAATCTAATATTTGTTCTAATTACTTGTTTTACTACAATTGATATTGTATGATCTACAGATTTTCTCGAAGTTTTGTTGTTTGTGTGATTTATAATTAAGATATAATTTATATGATTATTATTTTGTAATTATTTTCTATACCGTAGTAGTACCTACTGTAAAACAATTTACTAATCAAGATTGATTTACAATCAAGTTTACCTCTTAGGAATTTCCAACAATACTAACTGCTTTAACTCAACTTTCAATTTCAAATTTTATTCATTAATATGTTGTTTTTTTACCTTTTTGATATTAAGTATCATTTATTTGTGACAAAGGTTCTTTTGAGTCTCATATTACGCATTTAAATATCTATCAAATCACATTTTAATAAATGAAATTTTTAAATGAAATTTTCATATCTTCTAAGATTTTTTCGCTAAAGGAATTGATTATTCCTGGGCATTAATTTTATTTAAACTTTGGCAACTCGCATTTACGTATAGGTAAATTTATAAATTATAGAACAGATTTGATAATAAGTACAACTAGTATATTGTTAGCGCTTAAAATGTTCATAAAAATGATATTTTGTTATTTTATCGATTTTTTTACGGTGATTTTCTAATAAAACCAAACTATTCATATTGCTTTAACTCTTTCCATAGTATTTTGTAATATATACCACATATTATTTTCACAATCAATTTTATGAATAAATAGACATTTTAATTTATTGTATTTAAATAATTTCTCTTTTTCCCCCAATTTTATTTATTTTAATTTATTATAGTATGTTAATAATATTATTTTAATATACGTTTTACGATACTTTTAGGTAAAAAGCAATAGATATTATGTACATAGTTTGCCATTAAAAATATTTTTGCGAAAAATTAACGTTACTCATATTGAATTTTGAAACACATAAGCTTATTACTATTATATTATAACAATTATAAACCACAGATAAAATAGAGAACACAAAAATTTCATTCAATTATAAATCAATATTATTATTTTTATTTAAAAGAACTTCAACGTACACCAAAACATTAACATAAATAATGCTAGTACATAACCAAATCATCAAAGCACACGGGCGTACTACATATTTTTAAATAATATGTAGGTATATACGTCTTGTATAATGTTTCTTCAATTAAATCTTTATAATACGTAATTTACATTATATATTGTTTAAAAATATTATAGTTGCTTTCAGTTAAGTTTGCTAAAGAATTAAGGTGTGCTACCACCGCAAATTCAAACATGGGGGTGATTTTTATTTATATCTACAATTAGCGTGATATGATTGATAAAGATAGGTATTATAATTATGCAAAAAGCCACAATTTTTAACAATGCATTTTTAATTGTGTTACATATCAATAAAGAATTGTACCTATAAATAGCAACTATCATATAAATGCCAAGTACAGTGCATGCACAGTCCCCACACAACATTTAGTAAAAAGTAGCACCTATAGACAAATTTAAAATGCATTCAACTTTTACCACAACAATAGTACCTAGTACAAACAAATTCTTTTTGCAAATTTCAAGCAAAGTTAAAATTTAAGTAAGCACATCTTAAATTACAAGTTTTTAAAATTATTTATATTAACTTTCTGTAATGTATAATTTATTATATGTACACGTTTTTGACCGATTTGTTTTCTAAAAAATATATTCCAAAAAATATAGCCTAAAAGACCTTAAGATTGTAAAAGTATCAGCGACTACAAAATTAAAATTAAATCGTTACACAGTAATGAAAATTGTTTCAGACATAATGTAATGGTACCTTCAGCAACATTTCTTAAATATTATGAATAACGCTTAAAAATCACTAATTAATTTAAAGTTTAGTCTTTATAAAGTTCCTACGTCAAAATATATTTTATTGCTTGTCTACATATTTTTATGCACGTGCTTGTTTACTATTTACTTAAACGTTCAAACAATTTGCGCAAAACCTTTTTACTTAAAAAATAATAATCTAATACCCAGATCTAAATTTTAGAAATAAACTTAAAAATAATTTTAAGTAAAGGTGGTACTCGTATTTAGTATAAATATTGAAAAATGTAATTTCTTTTTATTATTATTTATTTTGTTAAATATAATACTCGTATATTGTAATATTTAAAGAAAACTTTGTTTTTATAACACAGTGGCTTAGAAAACTATAGTGATTAGGATTACTTATATTATATTTCAAATACTAATATGTAGAAATGTATGTATTTTGTCCTATATATACCTTGTTATTTTTTCTGCTTTTGTTGTTATTAGATATCTCATCATTTTTAAATCTCACATTTTCTTACATTTCCTTACATTTTTAATTCCCTTAACATTGTATTGTCTAATCGTATCTGTTTCTTACTACAAACTTTTAAAATAAAATATTTTTACATAGTTTTTAAATTTATATAAATAAATTACTCACTTTGATGTACCTACTAAATAAATTTATTTTACTTTTAATTCTCTGAAATGTACTAAAGGTTAAGTCTGTTCTTCTAAGATTTTCCAATTACAAACTATCATAAGTAAATTTATTAACAGAATCACGTTAATGCAATCACGACTAGCTCCGATAAGGTACATCCCTATGGGATATTCAAAAATTTTGAATTACCTACAATATTTCTGGGATCTAAGATCATTTTTTGCCGTTAAAATCATTGAGTTGAAATTCTTCCGAAGACATTAATGCTGGGACACACAGACAAAATAAGGATTTTATAATGTAAAAATTATATTTTCGATATATCTTACTTTATAATCTTTGCATAACTATTATTTATTTAAAACTATTGGACTTAACATTTGAGTACGATTTTACCATTTTGTATGAATTAATACTAATCGATATACCTAATAATATTATGTAATCGGATTTTAATTTAAACACCACGGTTTTTTTATTATAATTTATAATTTAAATAATTTTTACTTGCAACGTTAATTTCTTTAAGTCACCTAGAATAGTCGCTTAATATAATATTATAAAAATAATTACGCACATATAAGGACGGGAAAATACAATATTTATAAAAATAATAAAATAAATCTCTGTAAATTCTTAACTAGAATTAATAATTAACTATTAACTACATATTATAATCAAATGGCATGTTCAACGATTTTAACAAGTTGAACACACCTTCAAATCTAGGATGATAAGCAATAATCTAGGTACAATCATACTTTTCAAATAGTTCAATTTTTTCTAGAATAAAGAGTCATTTTGATTGATGATTCTAACTTAATCTTGAATTATGTTTATCGAAGACCGTCCTAATATTATTGAATTATGTAAAAGCTAACGATTATTTATGTTTAAAAAAGCAATACTATTAGACATTTTATTAAAAAAAAAACTATACTATTTTATGTCAAACCTAGATAGTAGCTTAAGAATGATTATAGACTAAAATGCATCAGCAATAGCATACAAATTTAAATTTGTTAAACAAATTATTAGAATGAGATAATAATGTAGTTCTATGTACGTACTATATAATTAATATTTATTTTTGTTGTCAAATTTATGTCAATCCCATTTCTTCAGTTAAGTAAATTTAGAATCGGCGACTATTTGTACATTATCCTGTCTGGATAATTTATAATAATAATTCATATAATTGTAGTAATAAAATTACTATAATTATTTAGATCATTTATACCATATAAAATCTTATTAATGCTTGTTGTATTTCGTTCATGTTATTTTATTGGATATACTGTTATCTATGTATCTTTATAAATAGTAAGCCTAAAATATCACACTTAAACACACCTCAACATAATAAAGTTGAAATGAAAGTTTGTTGATTTGGGATTAAAAATTCACAAATTAAATTACAGGGTTAACGCAAATCTTTAAAACATCGAAAAAAAAAATACTCGATATGTTCTTTTACATAGGCAGTTTGATTAATTGACAATAAATCAATATCTTACGATACATAATTATATTGATATGCATTATACCTATTTTGGATGTTCATTTTAAATATGCAATATTATTTTTCGTTGTTTTTGTTTTTAAGATAAAAAACCGATTGTCTGTCTAAAGTTTCGTGTCATTTTTTCCTTTTAGCGTTACGTTTTTTAATATTGTTTGTATGTTATCTACCTTAATCTTTTCTTTTTTTAACCACTAATTTATTAAGATTTTGATTCTCAATTTTCGTGTTAAAATTTCTTTCAATTATTAAAATTTTTCTTATTCAGTCTATTTTATATTTTCTTAGATTATTAATTCTTTTTTAGAAACCATTTTTTCAGCTCATTTCTTCATTACATTTTTTTAATGTTATGGTTATATATTATTCTGTTGTACTTACTTGGACTCGAGTTCAAGTAAGTCACATTACCATTTTATGTTTTCTTGTAGGGTCAAACCAAATATACGCCACGTAAATTTAAATTTTAAATTATAAGAAATTATTAACACGGCAATATCCTGACAATATAATTATGTATATGCATTATAAGAACAAAATATTGTTTCTTCCTAAATATATGTAGGAAACCCCCGGTTTGATAATACAGTATACAACTGAAATATATATAAATGCGCATTTTGTATTTTTACCGTCTACCGTAACTAATCTTATTAGTCATTTTTATTATATTTAATAATTTGAATAATAATTTAATTTTCGATATTTTCAATATTTTTTACATATATATACAAGAGGTATCCATGTCGTATTTTTAAACTTAACCTTAAACGTAAACTTTTATCATTTCTTATGTCATACGTTACGATTTTGTTGTTACTTACATACTACATTATTAGATATACTACGATGTATAATCTGCTAATTTAAAAAAGTTGTAAAAGTTCTGTAATATTGTAAAATTTGAATTTAATTATAATGGACGCGAATTTTAAATCCTAATTCATTTTGGGTTACACTAAAGTCAGTTGGTTCAAAACGTTACTAGTTATTTTTTGTATCGAAAGTTACCGTTAGCGTTGAAAGAGAGAAAAACATCCCTTACGATTTGAACACTGAAAGAGAACGGTTGGTTTTAGTGTCAACAAGTGTTTTAAAAGTTATTCAATAATTTAATTAGAATTATTTCAAATATTTTTAGTCATCAACAAATTTTAAGAATACGTAAGTTTTAAATACTATTATTTTATAATATATTTGCTAAATAATGCAGCAGGTTTTGATGTTAGAAATTTCATGTAAAATGTAGCACGACCCGAGTCGAATAGTTTTGCTTTTAGTTTAAAATTATTTAAATCACTTAATTCGTCAGATCGCGAAAGGTTTAATTTATTGATTTGAGTAAATTTAGAAACGTGATGGCTGATTTATAAATTTTAATGTACCCGGGAATTGGTAAAGAATTGTTTAAGTTGTTTATCAGTTAATTTCTTTGTTACGTAAACGAATTTTTGTTAATCTATGTACAAGTTGTCGTAATGTCTGACAACGTCATCAAGAAAGAGTTAAACCATAATTAGGCGCTTTTACGTTTCAGAAAGTTGGTTTCATGATTTCAAGTATCTCGCACCGAGATATCAATAACAAATTATAACAGGTTCATATTTAAAACGTTTCGTATACATTATAAAAGGTGTTACTGATCATAGAAATGCATATAGGTACTTTTTATTGGTTATCAAAGCATTACAAAGATTGCGGTTGGTCATTACATATGAATAAACAATAACTAATGTTATAATCAATTAATTGATATTAAGGAAATTAACCTTGCTGATAAATTGGATGTTGGATTACCTTTTTCTTTTCGGTTAAATAAATATTTATTGTTATAGCAAATCTTGTGTTTTATTTAATTTGTGTGTACTAATTATTCCTCATGGTATCCTTCAGTGGTTACGCCACTGGCACATATAAGCTTAGGTGTGAGGTTATGAACGAGGTAAACAAAGGTAAAAACGTTAGCATTCAAAGAGCCATCCGCAGATTTAAAAGAACTTGTAAGTGTTACTACGAGGGGAATCACAACGTGTACGGTTTGTTTGACGATTACAGCTTAAGGTTTGGTTTAGAATTTTAATTTGAGAAGGCGGCAATTCAAATTGAAGAACCAAATACTACAGTTTGGTGCATTCTTTTTTTGTATTATTTTAAATATTTGTAGTTAATTATGTTATTACTTGTATATTATATATTATTATTTAGTTCAATAACCACTTCTTATAATTTTTATTTAGAGACGTTCATTTTTTGTATTTATAATTCACCATTTTTACACGATTTTGTACTTTACTTAACCCCTTACCGCATACATGGTCATATATGGCACATAGCAAAAATCGACAATTTTAATAGCTCCCAACTGGTTAATTTTCGTAACTGCATGTATGGACATAATTGACATAATACTAATTATAGATGTAATATACTATCCAGAATTTCTAATGTTTTTTATGTTTTTAAATAATTTTCTGGTACTCCTCACAACTTATTCTATATCTCTGATCTTTTCTGACAAAAACAAAAAAATCATGCAGTTAGGGGTTAAATTGTGTTTATTAATCCACTTCAGTATGTTTCACTAAACCTTTATTATAAAGCAAATATTTCATTTAAACCAATAATTTTCAAATAATTGTTTTGCATATTATTTCATTTTTATTAACCATAATAAGACCACGGCATATACGTAATTTTGTTTTAGAAATTGTTTAGATATTTAGGAACTATAATCAATATTAAAGAAAACCCTCTAATGTTTCAGTGTTATTAATTTTAATTTTACTATTAATAAAGAATAAATAAATATTTATCAATACAGTAATCTTATTTTCCTATATTTAAATTTTTGCTGTTTTCTATACTATAATTTACCATTAATAGCACAAATGTGCTTAATTTAAATTAAGTTTCCCAATCAACATAGTAATAAATCCACCTCAGTAGTTTTTTTGTATTTACCAAAACCATTTAAACTAATTCTTTTATTATAATTTATTATTTTATATACTCGTATTACTTAATTCAATCGATCGTAAAACACTTAAAATAAAATCATTGCGATTAAATCAATATTAGTTTTAATTTCTATTTCATTATTAACAAATAATATTTAAATAAGTTATTAATATGTACTTAATATTATAATAATAAATTATCTTTCAATTTTAATATTTCTCTTAATTTCCCTGTGCATAATTTACCATTAATAGCAGAATTTGGCTTAATTTAAATTTGGTTTATCAATTTACCGCAGGAGTTCTTTTGACTCATGAATTATTATTTATGTAAATTAAAAAAAAATGTCATTTAACCTGGCCTTTATACTAACCAGCAAATGTTGTGAAACAACTTTATAATTTTTAAATCACAGTTTTCTTGTTTATCATAACATATTATCGTATTAATAAATTTACCATTTTAAAAATATTTATGGGAATGAGAATTTTGTTTTGTATTCGGGAGTTCTTATGGTATTCTTATTTGAGATTCATTTTATTTCTATAAAAATTATCTAATTGATAAAATTGATTGTTATATACAAAATATTAAAATTATTTAAATTTAACTACAGCTAATCGGCAATCAATATAAATTTTAGTTTTTGTAGTTTTGTAAAATTTTGTAGTTAATATCATAAATCTTTGGGTGCATTGGAATTTTAACCAATTTTGTTGTTGTTATTTTTAAAATTTTTCAAACCATTTATAGAAATTTTAGTTCCATTTTATTGACGGTTGTTAAATACATTAAAGGAAACCTTACAAATAATTATAATATACTTTATATTTTATATAATTTTATTTTAAACTTAATAATTTAAAATATGTATTATGTACATAAATGATCGTTGTTGTTTAATACTTTTATTTTTTATTATACTTTTATTTAATTATTCTAGGCTTCGTAGGCCAAGGGCCGAGTAGTATTTAGCCAGCATTTTGTGAGATTTTGTAATATTTCATTATATCCACCTCCTAGTTTATTATTGATAAATTATAGATAAAATATAAGAAATATTTAATAATGCGCTAATTATACCTACAGCATATTTTATTTCTGAAAAAAATTGTGTATGCAGTTTTTGGGATTTCGAAAATATTGATCGTAATTATGTAATATTTTAATATCTTTATCTATTTAAATGTATTCTTTTTTTCTACCATAATTTATTCACCAATATTGATACACTATTGTACTTAGTTTATTAACCACACCTTAGTAGTTCTTTCTTTTACCAAAATCTTATAAATCAGCAATGAAAATAAAACTGCGGTTTTACCAGTTTTATTTATGAAATCAAATAATTTATTGTAATATATAAACTTAATAATTTAAAATATGTATTGTGTACATAAAAATGATCGTGGATGTTTAATAAGTCTGGGCTTCGTAGGCCTAGGGCCAATTAGTATTTAGCCAGCATTTGTGAGATTTTGTAATATTTTATGGACACTTTTTCAACTTTTATGAAAAATTTTATTTTATTATTTTGAAATTGCGTCAAGATGTCTATGCATAATTTTTAATTTTTTTGTAGAGTTTAATTATTTATTTGTATATTATAAAATATCATGTAATAAAATCTATATTATCTTATCTATCTTATATTAACATATAAAATCAATTTGTATATAAAAAAAAAGTTAGTTGTAACGACAATTTTTCATTTATCTGTGTATTAAAATAAGCCTTTGTACAGTTTAATAAAATCGTTCATTACTTTAAAAAATTAGAACTAGTACGATTTTTCAAATTATCGGTAGGTATGTACTATAATAATAGATACATTTTCTTATTAAAATAAACGTTTGCATTATAATTATTGTTTCGTATATTTTTTAAATGTCGAACTGTAAATAATAAAATTATTTTTACTGATAAATAATATTGTAAATGCATTTTACCATTTTATTACTTAAAATAAATTCCCTTGTGTTATATTTTGAAATTTTCTACTTTTTACCCATTTCTAAAAAGTTCTTTTTTATCATCACTGAAAGAAATTGTTTGCTACCTACTATATATGATTTAACTAAACTAACCTTTTATCCGATTTTTTCAAGAATTTTTACCACCACTTTACAAACATTATTTATTTTCATTTCAATATTTCTGGAATTCTCAGATTTCTAATATCAATAAATTATAAGGAAGAATAATTACGTGTTAAAATGTTTTAATAACATCAACCTAACCTAATTTTTAAAATTTGTAGTGCTTGTCAATTTATTTCGAATTATTACGTTTATAATAATTAGCAAAAAAAATAGTGAGGACCAAAACCAAAACCAAAATAATACTCGTATCGTCCGATGTTACAGGTTTATTTTCTTGAACTTTTTATGTTTTTGTAACAATTTTAATTATTGCGTTTATTTTTAATTAAATTTTAGTTATTTTCAAAAATGACAAAGCATTTATAATTATTATTATTGAGAAACATTTAACAATAATCTGTAGATTTAAAATAATACCAATCAAAAACGTGCGATAAATTATATACATTTGTACAACATGACTTAGTAAAATAATATTTAAAACCAGGTTTATAAAATAAGTGTTCGTTAAATTTTTGTGCGTAAAAATTATAATATTGAATCTTAGTAAGTAATATTATTTATTAATTAATTTATTATTTATTACAACAACATAATATAAATACTTATAGAATAAATATGGCATTTAGCAATTTTTGCAATTACTTGAAAGATTCGGTTTCTGAAACTTTGAATAAGCTCGATAAAGATGCATTAAATAAAGTTGGTTATAACTCAAAGAAACAAAAGAAAGTTGGTCGTAATATGAAGGAGTTTGATCAAGATGAATGGGAAATTGTAGACGATAATGATGATGATGTAAAAGTTCCCATCAAAGGAAAATTTCAAGAAACTAAAACTAAAAGTCCAGATTCAAGTAAAAAAATTAATTTAACCAATGTGGATGAAGATTCAGATGAGTTCTACATATGTGGTGATGAAGATGAAGTAAAGAATTACTCACTGTCGAAAAGACCAGATTTAAAAAAACGAAGTTATAAAATTATTGAAGATTTGGGTGACAGCGTTCGAGTAATTGAAGATTTGGATGATAGTAGTAGCAGTGAAGAATCTGAAGATTTTGTTGAACTCGGTGTACCTATAGATTACGATTTAAATAAAAAAACTGACGATAAACAATTAGCGTCAATGATAGAAAATTTCGAAGACGTTGGTATTGATAATGCACAACTTCCACTCACTTGGGAGTCATTTTATGTACATAACAAATAAAAAAAAACAACATATTTAAATCCAAACCATTTTGACAGCGACTCGAGCAGTTCAATGGGAATAATTGAAGATTACTTTCTTAAAGATTAAAAATGGGTCAAGTAGTAATTGATGCAGCAAATTACAATAAATAAAATATTTATATAAGATTCAGAAATCCATAAATATTATTTAATTATATTTGCTGTATAATTTCTGGTACCGCTATAATAGGTAAACCATAATATAAAAATTAGTATCGCGCGTAAGTGAAATTTATAAATTATGTTGTAGGTATAGTTTGTTATATATTATATTATTGTTTGAATATTTGTACCAAATTCTATTAATTATTATTATTGTATTTGTAAATATTATTTTCTTAGGTTCCATATTAATGAGAGTAGAGGAAAATTTGCAATGTTTAAAATTGTAGCAAATAAATATACTTTATCTGGTGATTTACTTTTTTAGTTTTAGTAACCAAATCAAAGTTCACTATGTTTCAGAGGAATAATTATACTATATTTTAAAGTGGACATTTGCATTTAATACATTAATTTTAAGTTCAATATACAAATAGGACGTCAGTATTTCAACCTTATTTTGTTTAATTTGTAAACTATCATTTAAGAAATTGCATAGATTAATGATAGTACTCATGCCCCGACTGCTGAAATATTTGCAAACGTTAATACTATCTTAAGTAATATAGCATAAAAACGAGAACCCAATTGCTTATATGTAGCAAGTAAGATATTTCTAAAATAAAATATTTCAAAACTAATTTAATTTATTCTAAGTTTAAAATTTTGAAATTCCATGTATTAACCGCTTTATTATTAAATAAATTATCAGATTTCCTTCTAAGCAATCCAAAACTAACCAGTTTGTGCTTTATACACAAGTTTCATAAAACTTTCATCTTTAATATAGATTTGGACAATAACCTTATCTTTTTTAACAGTTAACCTTAATCATTATCAACGATGTAAGTATGTGCATTTGAAAACATTTACAAAAATAATTGCAATAAGAAATATGATGTTTACTAGATTAGTAAAATTTAATGTTAGATGCAAGGGTTACAAAATACTAGAATATGACAATAATACCAAACAATGAACATACAGAATTAAATAAAAATAATGTGTAATATATACTCAAATATTAAAAAATTACAAGAAAATAGGTAAGCGTAAAAATTAATGATAGATAAGAAAATATTAAATTTGTGTAATTGTACTTTTTGGCAGACAGTGAAATAACATTAAGATTTAAATTAATTAAAAAGCAAATTACATTTAAATCACAACTTTGGCTATTCTTTTCAAATGGTTCTATTTTGTATTCGTAAGTTATAATTTTTATCCGATTTTCTGGCTTGTCTGAATTTATCGCGACCTTGTTTATAATTACACGTATAAGTAGTAAAAGTTATAATATTTTTATAGCCGTAGTTTATTTATACCAATTCAAAATTGTACCATTATAATAGTAAAAAGCTTTTAAATGCAAAATTAGCTGAAAACCTTATGTAGTGCAACACAATGTCATGCATCAGTACATAAAAATTTGTTTAAATTTAATCAAAAACAACCATAAAAATTTGAATAGTAATACAAATTTGTTACAAATGAAGTATGAGTAAAAAGCAATGCAGGCACAACCATATTTTTCAAATAGTTCAACTTTTTCAAAAATAAAGAGTCTTTAGTCGAATAATGTTGTACCTATTTTATTATTATTTTATCTTGATCGAAGACCGTCCTAATTTTTGAAATCTTTTAAAAAAGCTACGGATATTTATCATAAAAAAAAACAATGCTATTAGACAATTTATTTTAAAAAATGTTATACTATTTTATGATAGATAACCCATAAAAGCTCTAGATATAAAAACTAGCAATTACAAAATTCTAACAAGAGAAACAAAATTTTTAAACACTTTAAAACAAATTGAAAAAATAAATAAAATTACCCAGTCAATAGTTATTTTAGTATTTGTCTGTTATTATGCAAAAATTTTATTACTACTACTAATATTCAAGCCAAAACCTTGTGTAGGTAAAAAAAGTTAATTTGATTACTACCTTACCTTACGAGTTTGATTCCTAGTATCCTAAAAGATATTTATGTTTAATTTCTTAACTTAATATTCTAGTTTTTCATGATTTGATCTTCATCTTTAGTATTTGGATTGTTTTCAGTATTACTTACACGATTAAAAAAATATCGATTTTGAACTGAAGACAAACGTTAATTTCTTAGAGAATACTTTTTATAATCAATACTTTGAGTTATGTTTTTTTCTATTTATTATAAATTATAGTAGACACCTTTGCTTGTTAAAAAATGTGAGAATTTCGTATTCAAGAGTTGATTCAAACTTTTAATCATTGGTCGGTTTAATTGTTACACCAAGTGAACTTTATGTCTTTATGTATGTAATAATTTCCAAGTTATGTTTATATTTAAAACAATTTTACTACTTTATACCTTTATAATTGTTGTATAACAATACTTTATTATTTTATAAATCAATTTTATTTAGAAAACTAACACCAACCGAAAGTTCACTATTACTTTCACTAACACTGTTAGCAAAATTTGTATATTCCTTCATTTTTGTCATATGAAAATAAATAAATTCATATTTGAAAAATTGTAAAACTCAAAAATTAATAAAGATACATGTATTGCGTTGTGTGCATATCTTATGGTGTATAGATATATTTTATAATAATATCTTTTTAACGATCTATAATTATAAACCATAAAATAATAATTTAATTACCAAATAATTTCCCTTTATAAGATTGGAATACGTATATGTAATGTATTTTGCTTAATGATAATTACTATCTATGTACATTATACATATATGAATATTATATTTATGTGTATTTTTATACCATATATCGCATATAGAGAACGTTATATTAAATTAATATTTGGAATACCTTACACTTTAATTACTTAAAAAATATCTAGTTAAATTGCTTAACTCCACCCGTATAGTATTTACAATTCGATGTTTGTGTTAATTAAATTAGCAGTAAGCCACAATGTGTTGCAGTGCTGTACAATTTTGTAATAATTTTTTTACACCTATTTAATTTTGCTACATTAATCGTAAAAAAAGCACTTTTAATTTTGAATATTTACAATAATTAATTTTATGCATATAATTACCTATATAATATTGTTGTTTAGTTTTTATGTCATAAACAGAATAAAATATTTTCAATTTTTCTTGCGCCACTCATATGTTTCTTTAAGTGTTGTTTTATATTGTTTTTAAATTTAAAAAATATATATTTATTTTATTAAATTATATTCTGTATTTGCTACGTTATTTTTGGTATATTTTGGGTTTTAATGTGTTTCTAAATCTATAATAAATTGTTTAACGTTAACTCATACAATTGGGGTTAAAATGTTAAAATTTTTCTATAATTTGGAGCATTATTTATTATAAAAATCATCATTCTTTAAAACCAATTTAAGAAGAACTTAATTATTAAAATTCTTATTATTCCAAATAAATTTATTTATGTTTTTTGACGGTTAGGATTTCTTTAACTGCATATTAAAAATAAAAGTGTTAAAAGAAAATAAAACGCTCACAGATATTGGAAAAAGTACAGCAACTAAGAACCTCATTTAATATTACATTTATTAAATGCACAAGTACAAAATATTAAAAAAGTTAAAGCTTTTATAAAAAATGCAAAATCTATATAAACGAACGGATTACATTTAAGCCATAGCAACTATCACCTTCTTCGAATGGTTCTATTTTGCATACGTAAAAGTTATCATAACAAAACTCGCTTCTTTTTTTCTTGAAATCTTTTCTATTTAGTTTTGACTTACAGCTAACGCGCCCTAGTAAATTTAATACTTGAAAAAGCTATCGGTTTGTATAGGTTTTCAAAATAAAATTACATATTCAAAATCGTACCATTATAATGTAAGAAGCTGTGATTAAATGTATCCGAATTAAAATGGGTTTATGTACATTAGGATCATGCAACCAGAAAATATTCCGTTAAGAAATGTAAATGTATATTAAGAAATAAATATTTTAAACTACTCTAATACTTGTGCTAGTTAAATTTTTTCAATATTATAGCATTTATATAATCGTGCGATTTCAAAACTTCAAACATTGAAGGCATTTTAACGCATCATACCTACTTTGCACACGAGTGTTTAATAATAAAGCTACTATCGTATAAAAATCAGTACGCACAATTAAAACACGCAATACTTGTGATTAATTAAGCTATGCACTATCGTATTTTTCAAATAGTTCAATTTTTTCAAAAATAAATTGATGATGATAAATGTCGTAGTGTTGTTCCTACTCAATGAATTATTTGATTAATATCGACGACCGTCCTAATATTTGAAATAGTAATGCAAAAGCTACGAATTTTCATTTTTAAACAAAAAAAAAGTTAGCTATACAATTTATTCTTAAAAAACTCATACTATTTTATGATAGTGCAATACAAGTAACAATCAACATTTAGGAACCTAAGCATACCCCAAAGATATTTCTATTTAATTATTAATGAGTACAATAAAAATTGAAAATAGTGCAATAATTATTTCATAAAAAAGCACGCACGTAAGTTAAAAATAAATAAGATGTTGCAAATATAAAAATTTCATAACAAATAATACTCCATTATTATAAAAAGTCAACTAGCTATTTAAACGCGATTAAAACGATTTATAAAAAATATTTTAACTAAAGTTAAGTTCCGTTATGCATGAAATCCTTAATTAATACCTGATTACTTTCCCTTTTTGTTCGTCAGACATTTTAAAATAATTTTTAGTATAAGTTTAAACAGATATAATACTTTTATCGTAACCGTTATTAAAAAATAATATTATCATTTTAAAATATTTCGTATTGTTATAACAACGAAGCTATTAAAATTAAAAATATTCGTATGTATACATAATTACAGTTGATAAAAAATATAAATACATGTAATGTAAATAAAAAAATTTTCCAGAAATATAATATTAAGTTTACTTTCTTTGCGTAATTTTCACCATTCGGTATATAATATTATTTAAAATTCATTCAATTGTTTTAATATTCCATAAACATACTATATAATTTGGAACATCAGATCTTCCTATCGAATACCTATTAAAATGTCAAGCATGACAAAAACTTTCTATTATTTATTGTTTTCCAAACGCTAATCGATAATTTTGGTAATATTTTCAATTCGTTACCTAATTTGTTTAAGAAATCAGTCGTCATCGTCATTTAAATAATTTAAAGTAAATGCTTTACTTATTTTTCATTAAATCAATTTTAGTAAATAATATGTTTTCAATTTTATTTAAACTTTCATTAATAATTTAGTTTACTTTCAAATGAAAGTTTACGATTTGACATACTCTTAAATTTATGACCCAAATTTTTTAATTTATTTTTTTATAACATGATTCTTTGTTTAGTTTTTGTTTTAACACTTTAAGTGCAAATAAATTGATTAAATTCTGATGCATACATATTGTGCAATATTGTTTTACGTAGCAAATGCAATTTCGGTGCGAATTATTTTAGTGTTGGTATCTACTTATCGTTAATTGATTTTCCCAAATTTACTTTAGTTTACTCTTGTCCTTGGCCGTGTAGTTAGTACTTCGACTACATTTCAAATCCATCCTAACCTACCTTAAAATTATTTTTGTTTGTAGTATTATTTTTTTACCCAGTTTCAATAATTTTCCATTTTTTAACACATCAATCAAAAACCCAGCCTTAGCTTTTTAAACTGCAGTTGATAGTCAAGAATGCATTCTTGTAATAATATAATATAATGTTACTTTATTTAAATAAAAAATCTAATTAATGTTAAAAGAAATAAATTAACCTTTGCTATACCACATATTTATAAAACTAAGTTTATTAGTTTGTTGCCAATATTACGTAATATTGCATACCATTGCACCACATATCCTTTATATTATTTTTATAAATTTAATTAGTTTTAGAACTTATTCTGATTTTTCTTGTAATCGGTCTTTTCAATGTAACCTATTGGTGATTTGCAATATAATATTGATTTAAGAATAAACTACACAAAACTTATTGACTAAAACTAGAATGGTACTTACTTTTACGTTCTAAAAATCTTCGGACTTCGTTATTACTCGCACAATGAATTTAAAACTTGCTTTGGGTTTTAAGTAGGTGAATTTCCTGTTTTCATTTACTGAGCAATTAAATTTATTTATTTTTATTGTTTTTGCAATAGGTACTTTTTTAATTATAATTTTTTATAGCCTAGCATCCATGAAGTTTTAATTTTTCAAGCAAATGAATCAGGAGTATTAGATAAAACGAAATTAATAAACAAGAGCCCAATTTTTATCTAATCGTATTCTAAGTATTTTTTATTTAGTTCAATTTTAATTTGTATTTTACAAACGCCATAATATTTTTTCATTTTTTTTTTTAAATAATTAGTAAAACTAAAAGAGTATCTCTTATTAATAAGTGTTACTGAAATAGAAATAAACCGTTAAAAACGATAGATTACAACAATACAAAATTAGAACAAATCATATAATAATTATCGGTATTAGAACATATATTTCGAATTATATTGCATCACAGAAGAAGTCCTTGGTAAACTAAAATTTTATCATTAATTAGATGAGGGGCCCCCTGTGGGGTATTCACGATTTTGCATACAACAGAGCCCGAGTGTCCTCTCGTATCCGTATCAACTTAATTTAACCAATTTCGCCAGCTCGTTTTCTCATTTCGTATCCACGGCACTAATGATGGAATTATTCTACAAAGTTGGAATGAAATTATGAATTAACTATTAAGAATGCACATAGAGTGCATTCCGTATTATTAAGAAATAATCGCCTTAAATTGTAAAACTATACTTTAAACCTCTCTGTGAACTTATTTAAATTAAATGGACGCTTCTACAACTCGGTTCCGAATTCAATTAACACGAGTACGTGTCAAGATGGCTGCCGACCGCACCCTAGCTGAACGGCCATATTGTGATTATATATTTGGAACATGACGTGTCGCATCTCATTACAGCATATGGTGCAATTTTCTGTAAATTAATCAAGTATTTCACACGAAATTTGGGACGACAAATAAAGAAATTAAGGATTAGTTGAAAATATAGACGGCGTGCTACGAGCATAATCTTAATAACTATTCATTCATTCTGTTGAGGTAGTTATCAATATGGACATTCGCAACAACGCAGTTATTAAAAATTAAAAATAAAAAGCTACGCTTTTACTATAAAAGTAAAATTCTATATAAATAATAACGATACAAATCCTGTTTCAGAATACCAACTGAGTCCTCTTGAAATTTCATCTTCTTAGCCGTTGCACCACACCATCGTACGTACGACGTAAAACACACAAATACAAAGTGAATATGGCGATCGGAACACTGGCTTTTATAATCTTTCGTCCCACCTCCGGATTTCTAAATCAATTTAGGGATTGCGCAGAGTATGAGTCATTCCATATATTTCAACCGAACTACGAATAAACCCATTTCGTCTCTCTCGAACTTCCATATTGAAGTATTGCTAAAACAACGTAGATATAAATTCAATTGAAAATAGTTATTGATTGTATTTTCCAGGCTATTCTGGAAAATTCCACAGGGTTAAATAGAGGTTACATTTTCATTTTATTGTTTTTTGTTATCCTTTCGTAGATATTATCTATTATTTAAATTTTGATAAATTCTTTGTGTTAATAATTAATTTGTCTAAATATACGTGAGCAATATTAAGTAACAAAACTTTTGTGAATTGCGCACAAAACTTAATTTCTATAACCTACTATTTTTTCATAATTTTTATGCAAAATTTCCAATCAACGTAAAATAAAATTTTAATAATAAAAATATTATAAAATTGTACCTATTTCTTTTCATTTTGTAATTTCGAAAATATGTTATTCTATTAAAATAATTAGTGTTTTGAAAATAGATATTGCTTATTTACGATTATTGCTGTATATTCTATAATTAAAAATTAGTATTTATTTAGTTTCATAATTATTAGAGAGATAGGGGCTAGTCGGTCACAGACAAACTAGATAATTTTTTTTAAAGAGATAAGACAAATGTTTAAAAATTTAATTTAGTTTTAGATTTTATTTTGTTCACGATCCATGATGATAGCTTGGTTTAATTACTGATTAATTATAATTTATTAAAGTATCGAGTTTTTGTGAATCATATCAGTTAAATTTAAAGAAGCCTTTGTTTATAACTTTTATAATGAATAATTTAAAAATCGAGGTATTAATTGAGAAAGATAGTAATCAAAGTCTTTTTTGTGCAAAATAAGATTGTGGATAAACCACAGTAAATAATATTGAAAACAGTCACGTATCAATAATTTATCTTAGTCTTCATAGTATAACTTAATAATTTTTATACGAAAATACTTATTTAAAAAAAATGTTTTTATAATGCTGGCGATTTGACTCCCAGTACAAACATATTTATACAAATAATTTAAAATGTTATTTGAAGAACGGTGCACAGCTGCTCTTCAAACGCATGTATTATAAAGAACAACTTCTCTTTGTTATAAACCCTCAACGGTATTTTTTTGCACCTGGTGCTATTTTGTTACGTTATAAAATTTTGAATAACATAAGCGTATGCATACAAATACATATTACCTACTAAGAAAAACATAAAATTTGAAAGTTCCATAGTAATAATAATCATAATAAAACTGTAATTATATTGCAAGGCTACGATCTTTCCTTGAAGTTTGAAGTAGCCTAAAATAAATAATTAAACACTTTCTTTGTCATACATTTTGTTATTTATTGTATTATTTATTATAATTTATTATACATACTGCACAGGAAATCTGAAGTTGCACCCTTCTGATATTTAAAGCTAAAATGTACTTTTACATCAGGATGGAAACAGTTTTATAGGAAATTAAAAAGTTTTTGTTTGTACTTTTTATTTTAATTGATTGTATAAGAATGAACAATTTATTATTCTCGAATATCTTTCAATTTCCTTATCTCTAATGTTTATAATGATTTTGCTAGGTATGGTCAACTAAGTGTTATTTTTGAATTAAATTGCTACATTAACTGTCGTAATTACCTATTAAATTGTTATAATTATCGTATATTACAATCTTAAAAGCCTTTAATAATCTTAATGCATTTATCTATTAATGTAATATAGATCAAATAAATAATTTTATTTAGTACAAAATCGCATTGCTAATGTAATATTCTACTAAAAGGTAACTTTCTATTGAATTAATAATATTTCTATTTTATTAAATTTTTTATTATCATTATCATTATTATCACTTACTATTTATTTCTAAGACTTATTGCATGGTTACTTATGTTATGGACGTAATATTATATTGTTTATAATTTTTAAATAAAAATGAACAAAGTACAAAAGCAAAAAATAATTATAAAAACAATAATTTTACAGTACTTTTGCAATAGTCGTACTCCAGCTTAAATTGCTATCGCGAGAAGGTGTCAATATTATTCCTAGCCAACATTATCGATAAGTCGCTATATACTTAATGCATCACTATTAATTATATTATATTAGCACCCCTATTAATTACTAAATTTTTTGTTCTGGATCAATCGAAAATGTTTTGTTAAAATTTCTGTTTATTCCATCTGTGCTTTGTACACATTCGCGAACAGAGCTGTGAGCATTTTCAACAGGCAACTACATGCCGATGGCATACATTAACTCAATTGTTTATGTTATGTGCCTCATTTTTAGTTAGTACACTTTACAAAGTAGTAAACGTAAATATTTAAAATAATATTAATATTATTATAAGTAATTATAGTAATTTTAAATAGATAGTTTTTTATTTGTCATTATTTCTTTAGCTGTATTCTTTTTACCTATTTTATTTCCATCTCAGTTGTACAACTGAGATGAAGTGAGCTGAGACGAACTGAGATTAACTGAGTCAAAGTGAGAAAAAGATAAGGTAAAAAGAACAACAAAAATGTACTACTAAGTGATTTTTGAATTTAATTATTTTGAAGTTTGGTAATGCTAACCAAATTGTTTTTTGTATTAACTTAACATAAACTCAACATAAACTTCAAAAAGACAAATTAAAAATTTAAGGTGCAATAGATATTAAAATAATTGCAATAAGTGACAACTTTAATTCAAATCAACCAATCCGAGCCATTTCCCAATTTGTCTCAGTTGTAACACTTCAAAACATCAAGATTAGTTTGGGTATGGAAGGGGATAATTTTGTCACGTAAAACTCAGTTTGGCACGGCACAGTACTTATGTCAAAACGGTAAAAAAACAACTTTTCAACTGAGTAACTGAGTATCTCAGTACAATCTCACTTAAAATAGGTAAAAAGAATACAGCTTTTGTAACACTAGTACAGTTAACTGTTTCTAAATCAGATTCCCCCTTATTAAAAGTTTTCTTTAAATTTAATTATTTATTTGGCACGTGAAAGTTCTCTATATGGAATGTCTTAATTCAAACTATCTTTAAATCAAATCTAATGTTGAACATGTTATTCACCTCTCTATAAATCTATTTTTTTAATGAATGTAGTTTAGTCCATCTTGAAAGGTAAGAAAACTGTGTTTCTTTAACAAATTTGTTGTATTTACCTGACGTATTATGACGCTGCTGTGTCATTCTTTGAACTTATCATGTAATTGTTGTGAGTACATATATAAATTAAATTAAATTAATTAAAGTTTATACATATATAATATTAATCTTCTCGATCGACAAGGCGACACCATAAATTAAGACACAATTGAGTTTCTCTGCAATACGAGGTTTTTATTGTTAACAATTGATTACATAAATACAAATCCTACCTGCAATACGAGAAACGACATTTAATGCCATTAAATCGATGCCACCAAATTACAAACAAATTAAAATTTTAACAAACAACTATTTTACAAAACTTTACAAAATTTCTGATAATGTTATGCTGATAATGACACTATCTATTCCGACGCGCGTGAAAGCGCGGCAACATTCAAAATGAGGAAATTACATTTTCCTTACATCACCCCTCCTGGAAAAGAAAATATTTACAGAATATTTTTACAAACAACTAAAATTCGTCCTCTTCTTTATCTTCTTGTTCCTTCTTTTCTTCAAACAATGACTGGGCAGGAGTTAGCTTTGAGATGTGGAACATGTTGCATTAGAAAATTTGTCAGGAGTTTTCTGGGCCTCTGGCGATTTTCTATCAAAAATAAAAACATTTGAGTCTCCGTCAGGTGTGCAAGAAGTTTCATTCAGCGTTTGGCTTATGAAACCACTTTCTTGATTTAAAAATGATGCAGGTAACTTTACTAGAGATTGCTTAATTTCTTTATTAAAATTGACAATTTCGTAGAAGACTCTCCAATTGTTCGACGTTTAATTGGTACTGGTGAATTAAATATGTTAGTCCAAGATTTACTAAGAGATTGTCGGCTCGAAGGCCTTTGATTTTCATCTGAAATTACCCACTTTTTTCGTTGTGGCTTGGGCGATTGGAAAATTTCGTTGTTAGTTACGTTATCGTTCGCTGTAAATTTCGACCAAAGTTTTACTTTCTTACACTTCTCTGAATCGGTTAGCAAATTTCCAGCCAGAAACGATGATGGAGTTTCTGCATAATTGTTTTTATCTGAACTCAACAACTCTTTTGTTTCGGCGTCGCTAATCGCCGAGGCGAATTTATCAATAGTCTTCAAGTGATTGTTATCTTTTACATTTTTTGAATTCCGTAATATTCTTCGCTTCCCTGACGTAAGTTTCGTTTTTGAGTTGTCTTCAATTGAAATCGATTTAGATCCACCTTCGATGTTAGTTTTATTTACTACATCTTCAACTTCAAGTATTTTTTGCTTCTCCGAAGATTGATTATGAATAGAATTCCATTGTTGAGGTTGTTTGCGTGAAATGTCAAAAGGTTTATCAATCTCAAACGTGCTGTTATTTTTGAATGACTTTCCAAATGTAAACAAATTTATAGTACCATTCATCAAAGATCCATTTAATTCATGCGTTAAATTATTGATATTTGACACTGATTTGGATCCATTCTCAAGTTTAGATTTATCAATTACATTAATGTTTGTTTGCTCCTCCGATACTGTAGGTTTAATCATCGTAGTAAGTGATTGGCTTTGAATAGATTTTTTTCTTTGTGAAATATCGAGAGAGTTTTCAATATCATATGTGCTGTTATTTTTTAAAGACTTTTTAGATGTGGACAGATCTACGGTACTGTTCGATGAAGGTAGATTTAATTCGTACGTTGTATTTCTGATATTTGAAACTGATTTGGATCCATCTTCGACTTTAGGTTTGTTTAAATCTTCAACATCCCAGTAATCACTTTGACTACAATTCGGTAACTCTTCGAACATTTCCTTGGTTAAAGATGATTGCCTTTGCAAAACCTTGAAATCACTTCCAGTTCGACGTAGAATTGGGCTAGAAGAATTGCTAGGAAAAAATTTTAAACTTTTGTCGTTCATCTTATCGTTATATTTCAATTTGTCTAGCAATACGAAACAACTATCTAAAACAGTGATCTTTGGTTCATTTTTTTGTACAGAGCCACTTATTCTTTTTCTTCTTCGTAAACGACTTTTTACAATTAATAGTTTCAAAATTTTCTTTCGTGCTTTCTGCGCAACTGCTGACATCCGTAAAAGATTCGACTAACCAACTCTGTCCGTTACAATTTATTTTATTGTTCGTTTTCAATGTTTTTGCTTTTTTGTCGACGACGGGCTTTTTAAAATCAGTTTCACTCGTTGACGAAGAAAGATTGATTTCTTTTTTATCTGCGATTATACATCGGTATGGTCTTTTACTGCAGTATTTTCCTTCTAATAAATCAATATGTGCTTCGTAACCGGTTACTGTGCCAATGTCATATTTATCTCTGGCAAAAATAGACCTGTGTTCTTGTATTAATTTATCTATTCTTGATTGTTGATCGTAGTTTAAATGGTTTATATAAATCCCAAAATTTTTTTCTTTAATGTGTTTGTTGAAGTTGACTAAATATCCGTTTTCAAGATTTTTAATATTTTTATTTATTATTTCCTTAGGAATAATGTTTTCTTTTGTTGGCACCCTCTGACTAATTTTCAAGTTTTCATCTTGAGTCAAGTAGAAATCCTTGATACAGTCCAGACTAATCAAAAAATCATAATCAAAATTTTCTTTATCAATTATAAAAACCTTAGCTTTTTTCTCTACATTGAAAATTTTTAAATCTATTGTTACTATACCGGCTGTCTTTTTAACGCCATTAATCGTCTTTAAATTAGTCTTGCTGGAATCGGTTGTTCTTTTATCATTTAGTTTTAATAATCTTGAGTTTATTAGTGAGACATTTGAGCCTGAGTCGTAGATTCCAAAAATTTCATGATCTTTATTCAATACCAATTTTATCTTAATTAATGGCGGCTTAACTAGTTTTTTTGAATTCTCATTCTGAAGTGTGCATTCCAATTCTGAACTATTAATAAATTTTATTTGGTTTTTTTCATTAGTATCGGTATCTTTTGATTTGAACCAGTATGAAGATTCGGAGTGGTATCGCACACCTTTTCTGAGCTTTTCACAGATACTACATTTCTGTTTCTTTTCTGTATTAAATTTTGTAAAATTTCCTTGTTTTATTGATTTATTTCTGCTGACAAGGTGGTCCAGCTTTCCAATCCCATTAAACAAATCTCTAGTTTCCAGAATTTCTTCTCTATTGATCCTATCCGCTATGAAATTTGGTAAACCAGCAGCAATTATGTCAATCAGCGTGCTCTGATCAATTTTCCTTCTTATCTCCAGCATAAGTTTTTCTTTTTTTATAGCATATTCTAATAAAGAGCCTGTTTGGTATTTAAATGATATAGCGTATCTGCTAACAGACCAGCCTTTGTTTGCATAAGTTTCACAAAAACTTTGTTTCCAATCTGACCATTTCGACAGCAGGGTCATTTTTATCATCATAGAGTTGTACCAATCTATGCAAGATTTTTCAAGGAATATTCTGAAAATTTCAATCTTTTCCTCATCCATCGTTACATCAAATCTTGTACATTCTATTTCAAAATTTTCAATCCACTGATATACATTAGCGTTCCGACCATCAAATTTTCCTAAAACAAACCTTTACAACCATTTTTTCTAAAATTTTTACAATTGGATTGTTGTCATCCATTGTTTGTGTAACAGTTAAATCATTTGCACAGGCTTTCTCTAAATATTGATCTTCAAAATTTATATTCCCTTCTTCATCAAAGTAAGTTTTTATCATTTCCTTTGTCAAAGTTATCCAAACACTTCTAGATTGGTGCCTTTTTTTTAAAGTATTTTTTATTTTTGTGTAAGTTTGTGTGCTGCAGACTTCTTTGTGAGATGATACTGCCTGATATTCATCTGGTAACAAATATACTTTTTCGTCTTCAGTGATGATAGAAGTTATGGCGATAAAGTTTGATTTTCCATCTACTGTAGGTTTTACTTTGAATACGAATTTTAGTTTTTCCATTCTAACTTGATACGTTACAAAAAATGTCGTTTTATAATATTAATCCTCTCGATCGACAAGTCGACACCATAAATTAAGACACAATTGAGTTTCTCTGCAATACGAGGTTTTTATTGTTAACAATTGACTACATAAATACAAATCCTACCTGCAATACGAGAAACGACATTTAATGCCATTAACTCGATGCCACCAAATTACAAACAAATTAAAATTTTAACAAACAACTATTTTACAAAACTTTACAAAACTTCTGATAATGTTATGCTGATAATGACACTATCTATTCCGACGCGCGTGAGAGCGCGGCAACATTCAAAATGAGGAAATTACATTTTCCTTACACATATATTTATTATTTTCCTTTACTTTTTAACTCAAACTCTCCCTAATTCATAAAAATTTAATGTATTATAAAAATTCGATTTACGAAAGCTGTAAAATATGAGAAAACTGAACACCACGTTTTTTTAAAAAGAGTAAGCTATAGATAAAAATTTTAAATAAAAAATTTGTATCTTATCAATGGCGTACGCACATCCTGTGCTGTAAGCTGTTGTTCAAATAATGATTTTTCGGAAGGAATCAAAATTACAGTTTTTAAATAAGGAAAAACATCTTTATTATTCTATTGGATAATAGTAATAACTTTTTTTTAGATTTTTTAGGGTTATCTTTGATTTTGGGTATAAAGAAGTGCTGTAGTACCAGGTAAATGTATATTTTGTAAGACTTTCAAATAGGGTAATAAAAATACCATATCTTTTTAAAAACAGGCCCACTTTGATTCCTAACCGGAAACACTGAGAAGTTTTGTAAACTGCTTGAACCACGCGATGGTCTCCGTTGACCAGTTCACAAACACTTTTTGCTTTTGAAATTATTATTATCTGTCGCTTAATGTTTTCGGGAAAATTGCAGTGGTTTCTTGTTTTTATTCACTATTAATAAATAAAATAATTAACTATTTTCCGCAAAAAATTTTGTTATGATGAGGAATTCTATTGTTTTACATTCACTGCACAAATGCCATGACCTGGAGAACTTCGTTCTCTCGAGTAGGTAAGTTATATCAAACAGATATCGGCGTAATGTCTGGGAATTAAACCCTGTCTTTTTTATCTCAACTAAAAATTGTATTGCAGTACATTTAAATGTTAATTAAAATTTAAAAAATTAAAGTTGTTTATTTATGTAATCCCAAATTATTTCATAGTTGTGGTACAATTAAATTAATCGCGATTATTTATTGATACTATTTTTTTTTAATTTACTGACGGAAATCATATACCTACTGCAGATCTTCGGAATTTGGAATCAATTAAAAGTAATGATGGTTAAAACGAATTGATTATTATTTTTTTTATTTTGACAGGTGAAAACATTTTCAGATAATTCTTCGATTTGTTAACTATCGATATACCATGTACAATAGATTAAATTTTATTGAAAACCTGTATTTATCTTTTACAACTTATATCATGTAGTCAGCAAAAATCTGAACTCTAGAAATCTGAAGTAGAGAAATTTTTATATACATTTTCAAATGGTAACGATTAATAATATAAAAATGAATAAACGCTTTGAGCGTTAAACTACGCTGAAAGTTCAATAAAAATATTATTAAATATTATTGCTTAGTTAACTTGTTTAATTATAGATTATTGAATTGAAATATTTCACAAGTTAATAATTTATATATTAAAAGATTAAAATAATATAGAGATCAATAAATATTAATGATTTTCAATTTCACACATTGTTTTAAATTTTCTTTGTTTTATTCTTTATTTATTACAAATAAAAAATGTAATGTATCTGATATGTAGTATTGTACGTAAACAAATATGATTTTTTATTTTTTAAAATTTACTTTAGAACTTTTATCTAAAAATTCCAATTATCTCTTTAACTGCTCGACATACCCACATGCGATAGATTGTTAAAATTTTTATCGAAATGCAGATTTTCACGGCAAGTTTGGTTCATTGTTCTATGCACCAATGTGTAAGGCTCTAAAAAAGTAAATTTGTCAAATGTGTGTTGCACAAAATTTGTGTCACTTCTCTTACGAACATTGCGATCAGTCAAATTCATATTCATTAGTCAAAATTTCATATATTTAATAAATGTTTTAATTATGTGATGTTAAGTTTTACGCTAACTAGAAACACATTTACTACAATATATCTACTACAGATTAATAAAACGCTTATGAGTAATATCTACATTGCGGTCTTTATTTTTATTATGCTTTTGGGGTTTTAAAGATATGTACCTACTTTAGTTCTATTTTGTGTTTGTTGTATTTTTATGACTCTTAAAATGCACAAAATGATTACAACCTAGTTTTGCCTATACTTGTACAACAGACCTTTTCAACAAGGACTTTGGTTTCTAATAGAGATAATTTTTGATCTAGTGATAGTTTTGTCATTTTATTTTTTCACATACTATGTCAAATAGTAGATCTGCTACCATTTAATATGATTTCTTGAGATTCAACCGAAAATCGCATAAAAGTAATTAAAATCTACTACGAAAATGATGAATTTGTAAAAAATATATATCGGAAAATTTTGGATATTTTCGGTCATTATAATCATCTAAGACTACTACTAAAATTTTGTAGTTAAATATCAACAAAAATACATGATTTTCCACGACCTTCTCTGCAAGTGGATCTTTTTGGCCACGATCACCACGTTTTACGTTAAGATTTAGGTTTAAAACCTAATAAGTTATAAAAGGTTCAGTTAGTGCAAGAATTAAAGCCAGCCGATCATGTTATCTCTCGACAATTCACTAATTTTATCATCGATGATTTTTCTGAAAAAATCTAATTTTCAGATGAAGGTTATATTAATATGCAAAATTACCTAATTTAAGCTTCAGAGATTCCAAGGTGTAATTGGACCGTATTTTATTGAAAATGATGGTGGAAATGCTGTTACTGTCAATGGATTGCGTTAGCGTGACACACTGACAATCTTTTTTTGGCCAATTATTATTGACGATATGGATGTGATTGATATGTTTTTAAATAAATTTTAATTTATTACGAAGAGATTTCAAGGTGTAATTGGACTGTATTTTATTGAAAATGATGGTGGAAATGCTGTTACTGTCAATGGATTGCGTTAGCGTGACACACTGACAATCTTTTTTTGGCCAATTATTATTGACGATATGGATGTGATTGATATGTTTTCAGCAATACGACGACACGCGCCACGTCAACATGAAACAATTAATTTATTACGAACAAAATTTCCTGATGGGATAATTTCGCGTATTTCTTTAGTTTATTGGCTGCATAGATCGTGGAATCTAACACGGTTAGACTATTTCTTGTAGTAATCCACAATCTATTGTAGCATTAAAAACCAATAGCTGATGAGTAATTGGTGATATAGAGCTGCAATTATGCAAAAATCTAATAGAAAAATTTGGCAAGAGAATTAACGTCTGTGTGCGTAGTCTTGGTCAACATTATTTGTTCGATATTATTTTTTATTAACGAATGATAGACTTTGTAAAGAAATACAGAACTTTTATAGAAAATCTGTGTTTTGTTTAAAATTTGAAAACAAAGTCTTGTTAAAAGTCCTTTATTGGGCTTTAAAGACTTCAATCGGGATAATTAAATTTTTGAAATTACTATGTTTAACTTTTTCAATGCTTGACTGTTATTTGACTGTTTGTTATTAACACTATTATTTTTTTTTCAGATTATGAACAACTTGATTAAAAAAGCATCTTTTATAATATACATTCAAGCCTTTGCGGGCTTATCTTCATTGTTCATATCTCATAATGGCAACAGATACATCTTAACAATCAATCATTTACTTCATTTCTTAATTTTGGTTCCTTACGCTGTTTTCGTTATTAATATAGGTTCAGAAATCTTACTTAGGAATGGTGAAATCATAAAATTACTAACTAAACATGATTTTATAACTCTTGCCATTGTTGCAATTGCAAATTTTATGAATTTTCTTTCAATTTGCTTAATATATTTAGGAGGCTTTAGAACAGCAGAATCCTTGAAAAGCAGTTATGACCACTTATCAGATATTGACAAACATTTGAGTAGTATAAAAGTTGCAATAAAATATGGTAAAACATTTACAACTAATATTTTAATTGGTGCTTTGACTCCAATTATAATGATTATTATATTTTTTCTACAAAATTCAAATAAAACCATAAGCAAAACACAAAACTATCATCGTTTGAAATTTATTTGTAATATCATCAATACGTATTCATATGTCGTAACCTTTGTAACAGAAACTTATTATGTAACCATGCTTTATTTTATTAAATTACGTTTAGAAGCGATTAATTTGTATATGAGCAGATATATAACCAAGCAAAAACATACATGTAAGTAGCAAACGTAACAATACTGAAAGGCTTGTTTATTCTTGATGCTGGCAAACTATAACCACAGGGCAGCCGCCGATTTTACATACCTCCCGAAGCACGGAGATTAGTAGTAAACCATGCAATCATAAAAAAATTTATACTTTAAGAAGATTTGAATATACTTTATTTAGAGGAAGATATATCAAATATTAAAAAGATCTATTTATATTATAACTAAAAAAAAAAAAAAATAAAAATTAATATTTTATTTATTTTGGTAATGCTTCAAATAAGAAGTATTGCTTTAAATGTACTTTTATAAGTTTATAAATTAGCCAAGTTACACATTTTTTAGTTGTTTTAAAATTACTCCATATTTCACTTTAATTGAGTGCATACTAACGATCAAACTATTTTCATTTCAGTTACCCCAATATAAATTACTTTAGTTACTACAAGTTGTTCTTGTTCAAATAAACAAGCCTTTAATTCAAGTGTCAGGGTTTTATTCTAATGAGGTTTAAAGTTAAAAAATCGGTTACAATGAACACGTACACACTAATTGCCTAAATTTACCTCCGTTAATTTTAATTTACTATTAAAAAACTGTTAATATTTTGTCAATATTTAAAAATCACCTTAATATAAATACTAAATTCTAAAAATAACATATCGCTTTTGTGGCTTAACTACTAACACTTTTATTTTGTTGTACTCTCATACTTTGGAAGTGTAAGAAATAGTAAATCTTATCAGTAAATACATTTTTGGTTACTGTCACGTATGTGATCACAAGAATTGAACTTTTTTCTATTGAGCATTGGAAAGAGGACAATTTTCTGAGTATATTAACACAAAAATTTTCTTGGATTATGCAATAGTTGTCGAAATTACAGCATTTTAAAAATGCGAATTAGCAGGGGCGTGTAACTTGATATACCCAGTTCTGCCATGCTTTACTCGTGGTCTAGAGTGGTCTAAAGTCAGTACTGTAGGCCACCCGTTCAGCATGCAAATTGAAATGTTAACATTTAAGCTTTAAAATTCGTAATTTTAATAGCGTTTTCGATGGGTTTCGAATTATTAGGTTAATTGAAATATCGGAATAGTCAAAAAAACAAGGCCGCCGAGCGCCTTCGGCCTTATTATAAAATAACTTATTTATGGCAAATCTCGGATTCCAGGTAAACGTAGATCTGTGTTTTCGAGTTCCACCTTTGGCGAGTTCTGCCATTCTTCGAGGATATTTTTAAATTGCCTTACACAAAAATGGGTAATCATGCAGCCGTGTTAAAAAGTGTATCTAAAATACATAATCCATAAAATACATAATTAAATACATAATGGAATTTATAATCCAACAAAATTTTTGTTCTAGTATGCTTTGATGTGCCCTTCTACCAATAATCAATAGAAAAAAGTTTAAATCGTGTGATCACATACGTGACAGTTCCCAAATTTTTTATAGCGGTATGTTTAGTCCCTTGATAAATAATAGGTGTACGTATGTATGTTAATTTTACCGGTCTGGTTAAGTTATAACCTCATGTATAAAATAATTATTACCTTGTAATAAATATTACGCTTTAATTATAGCATCTCAAAATTCTAAACATGATTCTATATCCAAAAAAAATATTACTTTACTAATGATTTTATACATAAAGATATATAAAGCATCCATCATCATAGAAGATTCCTTTTCGCCATTATTTTATTTTAGTGGAATGGCACAATTAGGACATATAATGGAACATCTGTTATCAGCTTACGATTCGGTTAGTAAACACCACATAAGATTTATTTGCAACAAAGTAAAGCTAATAAATGTAGTATTTTTCAGTATAGCCTTCATGATATGGTAAAAACTATGTCATTCTTAATGTTGGTATTCATAAAATCTTTTGAAATGCTACGTAAAAGTTATGTTCCTACTTTTCTATATAATGAGGTAAGTAAATGATCTAAAAATAGTTTGTAGAGAGATACTATTAGAGTGAGAAATAGGGAGACTATTGGATACAGCTTAAGAGTTAGGATAATATTCAAATATACGGAGAAGATTGGCCGAGGAACAATAAAAATAGTCTCTATTTAAATGTGATGTTTGCACGATTACAGCACCAGAAAGTGACGTGAGAAGCAATTTAAGCTAACCAAGTTTTTAAATTACTGTCCCTTCTATTGAAGTAATGTAGCAGTCTGTACAGAAAGGCTACATAACTTTAAAAATGGGAAAATGTTGAAAAGATTATTATATCATTTTAACATGTACGCAGCATCGCTGAGATATATTGTGGTGTTTCAAAGGGATTCGCATCCACCCTGTATATTTTAAAGAAAATTTTGATTTTAATAATTTTAAGTTATAAGATTGTAAAATTAGACAGGTGGGGGCGAATCGAGAGAGATACGAGGCTTTTAGCCACGAGTCGCCGCAAGAGTTAAGTTTTGACTCTGTGAGAATTATATTTCAGATATTTTTTTATTTGAAGTTGTGAGTGAATTTTTGAATTTAATTTGAATAAAGTGATATTTATGCGTATGCATTATTGCGTTATTTTGAATATTTGATTTGAGTTGGAATTATTTTGAATATTTTTTATGAGTGGCTATTGGACTATAATTGATTTGGTTGATTAATTTTGAAGAAGAATATTTCGGATAATAAATTCGAGTTATATTTAAAATTAGAAAATTTAAATTGCATTTGAAGGAAACAATGGTGCTGTTGAAAGTGGGCGATTTGAATAAGGTTAGAATCAAGACTTCTTTCCTTATGAAGTGAAATTTTATTTTAACATTGAATTTAAATTGGATTGGATTTAATAATTTTTTTGGAGTATTTATTTTTTTTGGATTGGAAATTTTTTTGGTTTATTTTTGAAGACGCTGGAACCCTTCGCTCTAAAATCGTCCATAGTGTCCGCAATCCAGGGCTACCCGAAGCAAATAAGTGACATTGAAAATTTTCTACCAGAGAAATATCATTTCAATATATTGTTAAAACATCTTAAGTTTACATAATTAAACTAAACAAATGTTAAAATAATAAATTTTAACTGTTCAGTAAAGAATACATACTTACATAGAAACATAATATTTAAAAAACACTAAAAATGACAATAATACATATTTAACACGTTTGTTATTATTTTCAAGTTTAGTTTTTGAAATGATAGATGACGCTGTGCGCCTCCACTTCACTACCTATAGTATAGGTTAAGGATTCATTTTTATTTATTTTACGTAAAGATTTCATTCAGACACGTGACATGTTTAGTTTTTGTTTATTTAGTAAGCACACACATTCATTTTAAAGTATAATAAATTACTTGAATTTTTTATTTTTAATTTTGTCAATTTTTGTTTAGTATATTTTTCTTACTTCTCATTAGTTTTACGTTTTTCTTATGTTATATACGATTGATGATCAAAAATAATTGTGAAATAGAGGCCTTTATATCGTATTACATACTTTTTATTTTAAAAATTTTTATCATTTTTATAGTAATTTTTTAGAATTATTTTTCTTGTTTATTCAAATATTCTAAGTTCTAACCTATTAAATATTGCTATGATATTTTATAGAAATTTTTATCACAACACTTAATTGTGCTCAGATAACCCTGGTGTGCGGAAGCAGTTGGGAATTTTCAAGGGTCGAGAGTTTCTAGTTTCCAAATTAATCATAAGAATTTCTTATCAAAAAAAAATAAATTCGTCTTCCAAAAATAAATTTAATTTCAATATAAAATTTTACTTCACCTCAGTTTTAAACTTTTGATATTCACTTATCAAAATCAATTTTATATCAGCAACGCCACGTTTGGTTCTTATAAATTTTTATTTTATATTCTCAATTTAAATCAAACTCGAATTAAATTACTTTTTAATTTTTCTTCCTCCAAATTAATCAAGTAAATACTGTTCACTACCGCTCGGTAGCAAACCATCAAAATAATCCAAATTAACTCCAAATCTCAAAAATAATACTTCCAAAATAGCGGAATAATGCACTCGCATCAAAATCACTTTATTTAAATAAAATTAAAATACTACTCACAATTTCAAAATAAGAAAATCTCATATCAAAAATCAAATTCAGCGGGCATACAAAATTTCGCACCCGCTGTTGGCCAAAGTTGGCCAAAAAAGCCCTTATCTCTATTTTTTCTCCCCACTCTGCACTTTTACCAATTTAAACTTTTAAAAATGAAATTAACAAAATTTTACAATTTAGCAGTGTGGGTCGAAATATTTTGTTTCGCGACAATATGTATTATTGTCATTTTTAGTGTTTTTTTAAATATTATGTTTCTATGTAAGTATGCATTCTTTACTGAACAGTTAAAATTTATTATTTTAACATTTGTTTAGTTTAATTATTTATACATTGCAGACTACTAAAATATATCACAATAAATACGTAAAAATTTTATTTTTCAAGTTATTTTTCTCATTATAAGTTTGTTTCCTGACATAGAAATTATTCAGAAAAGTTAAACATTTATGTATTTTTAATAGGCTGCTTTATCTGGTAGTTTGGTTCATAAGCTATTGATTAAATTAGATTATGGATCAGCACGTCAAGAAGTGAGTATAATCATTTTTATTATTATTTTGCACAGCAGAACTCTTCATATCCAAAGTTAAGTCATAACCTTGCAATTAAATTTCAGAAGAAAATAGATAGTTGAAGTTTATTTAGTATTTAATATTTATATAGAAAGTTTATTTAAGAATTTACCAGAGCATCTGTTTTCTCGTCAAAGAGATCAGCTTAAATATCATACACCTTAGGAAGGCAGTACCATGTGGAATGCCAACGTTCTAATAAGCTACAACAGAATCTCTTAGAGCAATTACAATTATTTTACTAAGTATATACTTTCATGTGTACCACAAAAAATTATATATCTGGTACAAAGCACAGTTTAAAAGTGTACTTAGTTTCTAAAATATTTAAATGTTTAGAATGTTTAAATGATGGTAGCGCGATAAAAAAAGCTATACGCTAATCGATATTACTTGTGATGAAATTAAATTCTAGTACTTACTCAAAAATTTTAAGTAAAAATCGGAACGGAAAAGATAAAAAATCCATGTATCATATTCAACAACAAAGCTTTTTAACAAATTATTTATAATCTTATCTTATAAGCAGTTATAGATCAAAAACAAAATTAATATCAGGTAGTAATTAATCACAAATTCAGACAAAACACTACTTGGTAATAAAATAATGATTTTATGCTGTATTATTAACGAATCTGTAGTGGCCATTTCCTTTATTCACAATTGCACGGATTAGGTTATTGTAACTTATTAAGCTCTTCAACATTTTTAATATTTTAGCTACTTAAATTTTCAAAACAATTACTTCATATTTCTATCGAATTTACTTTGGCAAAACTGTCAAGACTTGATGGATACTATATTTTTAATGTAAGTACTTTATAAAAACTATACTACTGTGCCGAATAAGGTATATGCACATATCTAATATATTGCAATGTTTCACTCTTATACATTGGGACTTTTACTTCGACTTTTTATAAACAGCGAAATTCTATAAATATATTTCAACATTTATCTTATTAAAATTAGTTTTATTAAAATAGAACGTATTATGTAATATTATTAATATTAGCTCATTTACATTGCAAATGTGATGATATTGTGAAAAGTGCAATATTTTAATTTGTAGTTACCTAAAATATGCTACTTATTTAAAGCGTTTTTATCATCTTAATAAAACTAATCGCATTTTAATTATAAATATATTGTTTAGTAATTGTTGTTTAGATATTCTTATAAACTTGACTATACGAGTATTGTAGTGTCAAGTTCTGACAGAATTTACTATTGGATATTTTCACTAATATCTACTTCAGTAAAGCTCGCACCGATAAAAATAAACTACCAAACTATAAGGGGTCGGCGCTCGAAGTGTTACCAACTTTACGCTACGGTAGCAACCAAACGGCTAATACCAGCACCGTCATTTTTTGCGTTGGTCTGTTATGTTATTTATAAGCCTACAAAGGTATATCATTTTAGTTCGGAATTAAAAAAGTTTATTCAAATGGAATTTAAACGCAAGAGTGTTATTCATTTGTATTTGGCTGGGAAATTTCAACCAGCTATTCTTAATGAGCTACGACATTTACGTGTGAACAGAATGTTTGTGTATCGGACAATTAAACGTTTTGTTGACACTGGTAACATAAAAAAACGCCATGGAGACGAACCTCCAAAAACAGCAACATTGCGAGAGATAGTTCGAAAGATGAAGGCTAGATTAGAAAAATCTCAATGTGTCTGCTCGTAGCATGGGACGAATATTAAAAAATGAATTACGATTGAAATCCTACAAAATACAAAAAGTGCAAGATTTAACCACTGCACAAAAGGCAGTTCGCCTAGCAAGAGCAAAGGTACTAAAACACTTGCACGTTAGTGGCGAGCTTGAAAATTTGGTTCTGACGAAAAATTTTTTACTGTGCAGCAATTTGTGAAGAAACAAAACAATCGTGTATGGTTACAGTGCAAATTAAGATACACTTTAGACCAGCAAATTGCTCTACAAAAGCAAGCGCCTGCATCAGTGATAGTTTAGGCCGCGGTAACTGCCACGGAACGCTCACCAATCATTTTCATTAAACATAGCGTAAATATAAATCAAGAAATCTACCGTGAAAAGATTTTAAACGATGCTTTGTTATTCTGAGCACGTAAATAATTTGGTAGAAACCATTTGACGTTTCAACAAGACTTGGAACCATCTCATAAAGCCCGTGAAACCCAACGTTTTTTACAAGAAAAAGTTTCCAACTTCATTTCATCACAACAATGGCCACCATATTCCCCGGACTTAAACCCAATGGATTTTTTCATATGGTTCATTCTAGAGATAAAAGTATCAAATAAAAAATATGAGACGGTCGACGCCTTAAAGATTGCTCTTAGCTGAGAATGGGGCAAAATATCATCAGACCACATTTGTGCAGCGTGTGAAGCCTGTTCGGACAGACTCGATGCTATTATCTGCGCTAAAGGTGGCTACATCGAACAGTAACACGTTTTTCTCAAAATTTAAAATATTTTTGCAATATACTGAAGTTTTCAAATAAATAAAAATAAAAACTACAGAGTTACAGCGTTTTTAATTGGCATCACTCTTCTAGCGCCGACCCCAAAATAAATGAAATAATCTGTAATTGAAAAAGTTAATATATTATAAGTTAAAAATTAATATATCAAACTATAAATAACCTATTTAAACAATTTATAATTATTCCGAAAAAATAATTTCTTCACATTTTAATCAAACCGTAGTACGCGCGATAAAAGAAAACATTGTAATGTTATAGATACATACTTTTATATTATGATATTCTTTGTATGTTTAATTACAATTGATACGTATTATAATTTTTTTAATAATTTCAGGCACTTGTGTATACTGTGTCAACAATATTGACTTTGCAACAAATGAGGCAGATATCTAGCATTACTAATAATACTCCATCAAATTATACAGCTGAAATCATTAATTTGGACAATAAAACAATTCTTATATAATTTAATTATAACTTTCTGTATATAAATGAATGTAGTCTGTAAATTAGTTATGAATAAATGCTTATCCATCTTTGACGAATGTTTGCCGTTAGTGCTTGTTCACAATGTACATAAGAAATATATGAAACTGCGCATGTGTATAACAAAAAAATAAACTAAATAAACAAATAAACTTTCAAACTTTATAACAAAGGTTAAACTTTACGTCTTATGTTTGTGTTATGTTTGTCTTATGTCTTACGTCCATTGTGTACAAGCATTTAGAGATGTTTACAATCAAATTGTTATAATGATTTTTTTATATACAGGGTGTCCCCGTGACCGTGGAGAACCTTTGCGGTGGAGGTGAGAAAGGACACTTTTCTAAGAAAAATTTCAGAAGTCCAAACCCTTGGGTTTCCTTTCTGATTTCAAACGGCCATAGCTCCGACATTATTGATTTTTTAGACTTAATGGATTAGATATTTTTTAAAGATCATTTACTTATCTTCAAATTAGATTATATCCTCTTATCGTCTAGAATAAACGGTTTTTGAGTCATAAATTAAATTAAGGGAATTTACACTTCGATAGAATGCGAAACTAGCGAGAAAGGCATATGAGGATCTTGTCGAAGCTTTAAAAAACAAATATAGAGTAAATAGTAATATTTATTTCAGCGCTAAAATCTTTTAGAAGAAAAAAAATTAAGTTTACTTCTTAATTTAGCTCCACGTAGTAATTCATAAATAATTTAACTTATAATAATAACTTTGAAAATCGAGCTCCAGCGTTGTGAATACTTAAGTTATCCATAATTATTATCGATAAATAATTGACTTAATCGAATAAATCTCACAAGAACGAACAAAATCTAAATTTCACGAACATTTTACTGAGAGTACTTTCCGAAATAATTCTAATGAGTTTTAAAACAATATTTAATACGGCATAATATATGCAGATCATCCAATCTTTACAAATTTTTCTTACAGTGGAAAGTAGGATTTTAATTATTACGCTCGTATATGTACTGCAGATATTTATTGTTGAATAATTTGCTACTTACAACTTATTACTACTACTTAGGTAGCAACTCTTAATTTAATCTTAAATGAATCTTACTTCATTTAAGTACGAAGACGTCTTGGGTTGGTGATGACTTTAGAAATTACCATTGATTATAGCATAAATAATTTATCGATTATATACGAAGAATATTTTGAAAAGTAATTATTGTTTATTGTGCAATATTTCATTATTGTGAAATTCACTCTAATATCATGTTTACACTATAAAATTTGTCTTTTTTTTCCTTAAAAATTTCTTTAAAATTCATTAAAGTTTGTTGATTTTCGGATTTGTGTTTACAATAAAAATATAGTGAGTTTTATGATGTGTTTGGTGGTAAAGGTGTAAACACAAATCTGCAAATCTACAAACTTTAATGAATTTTAAGGAAATTTTAACGAAAATTTTAAGCGAAATTTTATAGTGTACACAGGCTATAACGTTATTGAAATTTTGATAACAAGTCATATTTTACGATTTGTCCAACCTTGAATTGTGTCCGCTCTAAACAAGGAAGAACAACCGTTCAACTTATGCATCGCAACCATAAATTATCTTGTTTGATTTTATTTATATACCAGGATTCAACGAAAGACGGTGTTCTTCCACAAACCAATAGCAACTCCCAAAAATTTATTGATGAACAACTTTATTATTCTTATGGGAAATTATTTATTTTAGGCTATTGTCAACGTTACGTATTTTGTTATACGAAAAGCAACTTACCATACTAACTATGGTTTAATTTACCTTACTTTTCACACTTTCAGCATCTTAACATCTTTCTTTTGTAACAAAAAGTGTGTGAGCCTTATTTGGTTATTTTTTTGTAGAAGTTGTATCGGTAGTAGATACCGTGTAGACCGTCACGGCCTGATGCTTTATGTGCGTCGACTGCTAAGCCGAGATCTTCGGTTCAAGCCCAAGCGGAGTAAAAACTTTATTCTGACCGTCTTTCTTCGGAAAGTAATTTTAAACTATCGAGGTATCTGCCAATAAAACTCTTCTGAAGAAAAAGTGGGCACTACGTCCTTAGGGCCAAGGTCTGAGAAGAGAACATCGATAGTAACAGCTTATTTGGGACAAGAGAAATTTTCAAAGACTTCGTGAGAAAAATATTTCAATAGAATATTTCCTGAAGCCGTATAAAATACATTTTTTTAAAATAAAATTCAATTGACTTGATGGCTAATTAAAATTTTCGTTAGTACATAGTAATTATATTCAGAGTTTAGTAATTTTAATGATTACACAAAAATTGTGTTTTTCTCAATTTCCTTTTCTTCATTACTGTCTCTGCAGAAAACAAAAAATTGCGGAGACAATTACTCAATTGTAATCTACAATTAGAGAGCACTTTTAGTAAAATATTCAAATTAAATTTTTTATTATTTATAATATGACTACATAATTCTTATATATAAAATAAATATATTGTCGTGTGTTTCGAAAATGAGTAAAAGAAAAATTTTATAATTTTTAAAATTGTTTAATTTAAAAACTTTAGTTGAGGTTTACTAGGTTTACTAAACTTGAGTTTAGGTTAGCAAAAATTTTATGCAATTTACTGTGAAAACAAAATTTTAAGTTACATTGGAAAATTTAATTTTAAATTATTTTTTTGGACTATTAAAATGTGGAAAAATTTGGATAATTAAACAAATTGAAAAAAAAAAAAAGAAAAAGCTGAATTAGAACCTAGGAATCATGGGAAACTTTCTCAGCTTCCGGAAGATCAGAGCAAAACCGTGGTGAGCAGTGTGGTGTTTATAATCACGAAAGTCACCATAATATTTATAATATAAAAAATATAACGTAGTAATAATTAAGAATATAATTTATAATAATTGATTTTTTTTATTCGAATATATTTAAATATATCTTAAATATAACCTCACCTCTATTTAAAAACAATAATATGGCATTTAAAAGCACGTCTAGTAGACTACATCAAACACCAGAACTGTAATGCCAAATTTACACGTGTACAGTAGCTTAAGCAAGCTGCTAAAATATGTCACTATAGTCTGTTTTTTTTAAGAAACATGTTGGAATTTGTACTAAAGCGACGACTTCGAAATGTAAACCAATGGAATTGCTTTGAAGTTAGACGCTATTACAATAACGAAATTTTTGCGATTGAAGTGCTATGCGTGTTGCTTAAACTGAAACGGGTAAAGCCATAAATAAGATAGATTTGAACAGAGTTAAATGTAATATCGAATAGACGTAGTTATTTGGTTACAACATTTCACTTTTTTGTGGTGAATGTTTAATATTATTACAAGATTAAGTACTATTTATATTATCTGAAGTTTCCCGATGTAAATTAGACTTTGCAAACGACGCGCCACCTATTATTATTCATATCTTAGATAGACTATAAATTTAGTTACTTGCATGGTGTAGACTACACTACTAAAATGTGTGTAGATAGCTTTATCATTTAATTTAGCCGCTTGCTTTGGCAGCTTGCTCAAGCTACTGTACACGTGTAAATTGGGTTTCAGTTAAGAACATAATTTAAAAAAAGAGAAAACACAAATAGCAGCAAATAAAAAATATACAAACCGAAAGAACGTAGTCCTGATAATAATAATCGACATTTATCGAAATTAATTATTTATTATTCAATATTTTAAATGTATACTGTAATGGATATTATGTTTAGAGTAATAAATACAATATATATTATTGTCGAATAAATTGTAATTTTAAAATTATAAATTTAAATCTAATGGTAGATAATCAAAAAATAATTTATTTCTTGCTTAATATATTAAATAATAGAGTTATATGTAGAATACTAAACACAATAAACTTCATTTGTGTTGAATAAGTTGTAACTTCAAGATTTTAAATTTTTTGTCTGTTTTTAAATTGATTTTTCTCAAGTTGTTCATTTAAAAAATGAATAGTAAGCGAAATCTATTTATAGAAAAAGTGGTATTTATATATTATTTAAAAGAATTATTCGGAATATCTTCTTTGTTTATTTTAAAAAATAATAACAGATTTATATTTAAATATAATCGCGGTGATCATTTAGTAATTTTCCTTGTACATTGTAGTTTTATTTTATTTGCTATGGTTACTATTATTATGGGAATCAACCAATTAATTTCTAATCTCAATATATTTATGATAGCTGTTTTTGCAACAACAAAAATTTCGCTAGTGGTTACATCCGCTTTAATTTTTGTGGGAAGTTTTACTAATTCAAAAATTTTTATGGAAGTGTATGACTGTTTACACCAAGTTGACCGTAATTTGGATAACCTTGTAGTTATATCAAAATATGACAAGAAATTTATATTTTATCGTTCAGCAACGATTTTTGTACCTTTTTTACGGTTAGTTATTTTTTCCTTTCTAAGGTTAACAATAACTGGTACAAATGAGTACCAAAAAAATCTTTTTATTTTGTATAACATTTTTATCATATATAATAACTTAATACATCTTATCAATGAGTCAGAATTTATGATTTTATTGTATTTCGTTAAACAAAGATTATCTGCAATAAATAATTGTTTGCTTGATTTTAATCAAGTTTTGGAAAACACGCGTAAGTACAAATATTATCAATTTTTGCTTGCCTTAGTATTTGCTCAGGTAATTTCTGAAAACTACACATTTACATTTTATAATATATATTTAAATAGAGCAACAATTAAAGAAAATCAAAATATTAATGAAAGTTCATCAAAATTTATATACAATAAGCAATTTTATTGAGCATCTTTTTTCGACACCACTGCATACCATATATATCTGCGATCTTAGCGTAATATTCGATTGTTTAATGTTGTTTACAGATGAAGTAAGTAAAATATTCACTATAATATATACTTGACATTCAAAATTTCTGATGATTTCAGATTTCAAGTGGAAATTTGTTTAATGCTATTGGCTATATTATAGCAATGTTATTAGAGTTGTTCGTTGGATTACGAAAATGTGTCTTACCAACTTTAATATACAACGAAGTAAATAGCAAGTCTTTATTTTGCAGCACTAAATTTCTTTTGATTCTCGTTGATCTATTCGATGTAAATTAATTAATGTAGTAAAGCCAAATACATCGGCTTTAAAGAAAAAATGTAATTTTTTTAAATTAATTTACATAAATAGTCTTAACGGGATGATAATGAAGCTTAAGTAATTATTGTGTTGTGTTCTTTTATTATTTGCTTATGATAAACTGAAATTAAAAATTTAAAATGTTTTCTCTAAACGTCAGGGAGCTTTTGCTAAATTGTTGCACATTCACTTTTGGTGAACCAAATAACTGTTTTACTTTACATACTTTACTTTGTTTCTGTTACAAATTGTATATTTATTGCTATAGGTTAGTGTTTCTTTGAGAAGAATTCATAAGCTGACAATCAAATTTGATGCAGGTTTGATTAATCGAGAAGTAAAATATAATCCAATAAGCAGTCATATAATTTTTGTATTTCATTAATTGTTTTAGTTAGTAATTTTCGCAAAACAAGTTCGTCGAGTTACAATAAATTTTACTATGACAAAATTCCATAGACTTGATGGTCAATTAATCTTTGCGGTTAGTATATTCAAAGTTTAGCATAATTTCATTATTTGTAAATAGAAATTTGTTCCAGTTTGTTTCATTTACTACTTCAACGTTAATGTTTCTTCAGCAAATAAAAAATTGGAAACAAGCTAGTCAATGTAATCTGCAGAATAATATTACCGAGCACTTTTATTAAAATATTGAATTCAAAATGTTTAATTTTTATCATATTTATAATAATATGATTATTAACTTGTGAAATATTTAAATTCAATAGTCTTTAATTAAACACATTAACTAAACAATACTATTTAATAATATTTATAATATAAGGCTTTTCATCAAATGACAGTTTTGTGATTTGTTTTTTCACATTTGTTAAGTAGTAAATCTACCATTTATTATAATCTCTTTAATTTCAATCGAAAATCGCATAAATGTAATTAAAATCCTCTACGTAAATGGTGGATGTGTAATAATTACATAAGCAAAATTTTGGAAATTTTATTATTATGATTTTACTTCTATACGGATAAACCACTTTACAACAAAAAAATAATGCACATAAAAAGAACAGCAAATTAAGTAAATTTAAAGAACAGACCACTCATACCACTCTGAACGTCAATAGCAATACTTTAGCCAAGTCAATAAATGGCTCATTAACATCAAATTTATTGAACGAAGAATCATTTTTGACGCAGAGCTGTAAAAACCGTAGTTGATAGCATGGTGCCTCTCATTAAAAATTCTTTTCGTTTTTGCGATCGTTATAATTGTTAAACTTGAGTCTAGTCTCTAGTGGTTTGGTACATGCCATATCAACAACATATTAGTCCGGGTCGTTCATCTAACAATATATTGTTCTAAGTGAAAATGTCGAAAAAGATCGAAAATTATCAGTTTGACGACGTGATGTTCTCACAGCAATTGAACAAATTCAAGACCACCACATCGTTACCTTAGAGTTACACTGTTGTATGTAACATTTTTTTCATTTTAGACTTTTTAATGTTACAAAGTTGTACGTAACTTACTCTTTGTTTTCACAAAATAACAAGATTGTATCGTACATCCATCGACTAATACAGGCACAATTACATAGTTGCATGAAGTGACGTTTTTTCTTTTGCGTTTTAATCAAAACTTGTTTAGTTGCACATACATTAGTATAACTCTAAGGTAACGACATGGCGAATTTTGCGTAAAGATTTTGATATAAAACTTTATGAGGTTCAGTTAGTACAAGAATTAAAGTCAGCCGATCATGCTGTTTGTCGAAGATACGAAGTAATTGGTGATATAGAGCCGCAATTACACCAAAATGAAATAAAAAATTTTACAAAAAGTTTGATGGCTTGTTGGACATTTGTTCTTGTCTGTAGACTTTCTGTATAATATTATATTATAATTTATATTAAATATGTGCTTTATTTAAAATGTAAAAACCAAGTGGTTGTTGAAAAGCTTTATGTTACTATATATTTTATAAATAAATTTATATAAATTAATATAAATAAATATATATAAATTTTATAAATAAAATATATTTATAACGCAGTAATAATTGAGAATATAATATATTTATAATAATAAAATTTGTTTGTTGAGATATATTTTAAAAAACTTCAAATTATATAATAAAAAATTTTAAAGTAGTTATTTTCAAAATTATTACTTCTTGACAACATTTAATAACGAAACAACAGTTGTTGTCCATGTACGAGGGTAAAATTTTAGTATTTATTTTAAATTTAAATTTTGTATTATTTTTTGAATTTGAAAATTTTATAGTAATTTGTATTTTGTAAAATGATGGTTGGCACTAAAGTTTGCGGAAGTGGAGCTTTTTGCCGAGATGGCGACCGGAGCGGGGGCATGTAGTTTTTGGGTCCGCTGAATCTGAGTGTTTTTTTATTGTAAGTTTTAATTTTTAGATTAGTGATTTTGGTTTGATGAACGATTTGTTTGATTTGAAATTGTTTAATTGAATTAGGCGAAGTTTATTTGAATTTTGGAAGAAAATTAGTGTTAAAGAAATGACGCAGTTAACGACGAGGTCGACAGCTGCAGCCCGGTATCTTTTTTTTTTATTTAACTTCACAATCATACAATCTGTTTTTACAGTGACAATAAGTACTTAATATGGCGAACTTTAAGACATGTGAAGTGACGTCCTTCTTTAGAGCTATCAATACAACAACAATCAGGTTACTTTAATTACATGTGAAAATTGATCTATTAAAAAAAACTTAAAAATCATTGAATTTAACTTAATACAATACAATAAATTACAAAAGATTTAATCTAGTAGTTAAGTCTGATGGTTTGAATCGTTTCAATCGTCTGATTTATCCATACGTGTGTTTGCCAGTTTCTTAAGATTCACTTTCACTCTTTTGGTGTATTTTTCACTATATTTCCGGACTTCTTGTCGTATTGAGGTTATCTTCAAGTCTTTTTGTATAGTTATGTTTGGCACATTCACTATAACTCGAAGCACCTTGTTTTGGAACCGTTGCAAGATTTATATATTTGAATACTGGCTGTACCCCAAAGCTGATGAATACTATACGTTCAGATCGGTTTCAGAACGGTCTTATATATCACTAATTTATTTTCTTGAGATAGCTGTGATGTTCTACCTATTATCCAGTACAATTTGTTTAGTTTAAGACCAAGCTGCTTCTTTTTGTAAATAATGTTCTTGACAAGTTAATTTTTGGTCCATGTGTAAGTCAAAGTATTTTGCACTTTCCGAGTGTACAAGCTGATTTCCGTTCAATGAAATCTACGGGCAATCTTCTTTCCTCATCGTAAATGTAATGTGAATAGACTTGATTTCGTTAGCTTTAATTTTCTAAGTTGTTAGCCATTATTGGATTGTATCGAGATTTGCTTCTAGAATTTTTTAAGCTAGTTACAGAGAAGTTATAAAGGTAGGATGTGATGCCAAAACAACCGTATCATCTGCAAAAGTCGGAGTTGTGATCAATTTCGTCGTAGGCAAGTCTGCAGTATATAGTAGGTATAGTGTTGGCCCCACCACGCTTTCTTGCGGTACGCCTGATGATATTAGTTTTTATAATAATAAGATAATTGGTTTTATTTTATTACTTAAAATTTTTTCAAAAACCTTACAAAAAGCTAACAACAGGCTAATCGGTCTATTGTACGAAATGACCTCTTCTGCTGCCTTTCCAGGCTTAGGTATCATTATAATTTGCTCGATATTCCATTCATTTGGAAAGTGACCAATTCTTATAGCTGCGTTGAAGATTTGTATGATAGGTTAAATGGATTTTAACTGTAATTCTTTTAGGATTCTTCTCGTTATCAAGTTAAAACCTGGAGCCTCTCTTGAGTTTATATCTGTTTTAATTATCTGTTTTACCTCGCTAGATTTAATTTTGTTCATTGGTAGACTCATTTGATAAGGAGTTTCAAGATAATCAAGAATTTCTTTTTCAATTTCTGCGGGTGGTTCTACAAAGGTTTGATCACCCCTGCCAGGTGGTTGCCAAATGTAGCAGATTTTTCTTTATTATTTACGGCCAAGTTTCCATCATTATCTTTAATGGGAGGAAATTCCAGCTAAGGTCTCTTGAATTTTTTGGTTGCCTTCCAAAGTGCATAATCATTTAATTTGTCAGCCGTTAGGTTTTCCGGGTAATTTTGAATTTCTTGATTTTTTTGATTTGATTTGATTTTTTTAGTTCTTTTGTAATCTTGTTGAGAGCTCTTTTATTTTCATCTGTTCTCGTATATTGCCAGCGTTTTCTGATTCGTCGTTTTTGAGCAATTGCTTCTTTAAGTATTATGGAACAATTTTCTTCTTTAAGCTTTTTTTTATTTCTGGGGTTGAATATAATATTCACTGCTTCATCGATATCTTGTGTAGATTTTAGAGGTATTTTCAGATTTTTTAGTTCATTTAGCCTACTTCTGAAGACTTCCCAGTTTGTATGTTTGTTGCTGAGCATTGCTTGGCCTGCTGTTAATATTATTTGTTGTTTCACAGTGTTTGGTGTTTATACCTTTGATAACACAGAAGTCGATAAGATCAGGTTTCTTTCTGTGATCTGTTGGCCAGTATATGGACTCTCTAGTGAATATATAGCCACTCCATATTATTTTCGTTCATAGCTGCATAGCTGCTAAATGAAGAACATTGGTAGAGAAATTTTTGTTTTATTTTGTTTCACGTTTCAAACATTTGTTACTTCGTGTTCAAGAGTTTTTACATTACGTTTTATTTCTTCGATGTTTGTAGAACCATGTATGTTTTTCAAAACAACACGAAAACTTTTTTCTGTTTTCTTGTTTGTAAGTGTGATATTGAGTATCCTTTTCTACAAGGATGCTTCACCTGTTTTAGGTTGTATTTTAACTTGTTCGTTACCAATTGTTTTCATAGTGTACGGGTCCTTTGCAGTTTTATATAATAATTTGGTAAGTGGATTAATATTTTCAACATCCATTACAAAGATTGGTGGTGGCCTGAGCTCACTTGCTTGATTTTCATCTTGTTCTTTGTTAGATACTGCTTGATTATTTTCCAATGCACTGATCTTATTGCAGTTGTAGTAGCAGTTGCTTCGAAACAGTAGTCTTTTATTTTTGCTTGTTTTGTTATTTATTATTATAGTACAACCGATTCTCATCCAATAACGTAACTAGTCAAACGAAATAATTATCGGGTTGTGAGAAATGTAACGCAAAAACAAAAAACTAGTTCGGCCAACGTTTCGAAGACTTTATTGCTTCATCATCAGGGCTAAAAAGGAGGTGAACAATGGTAACATGCTATCAAAGCAAAACATACAATTCACACTCACCAGAACGAAAACGAATGCAAAGTGTTTAATTACATAATATATGAAGGGAATGAAGAGCAGCAAGTACACAGGAGCCAGTGGTACATTCAACAAGGTCATCAATTCAACTTTCAGCAGCACACCATATAACAGTGGTTGTATAATCATAGTCTTGTGCAAATAAAATTATGTCATAAACTATAAAAACTTAACAATGAACGAGTGACAATATAAACAATCAAAATATAAAACATAAGTTACAACTAAACTATTAGCAAAATTATTAGATAAAACAAAATAAAATTAGGCATATGGCATTGCAGTGCCAACCGAAAGAAAAATAAACACAAATATCACAATTTCAAAAAAGCCGCCACTCCCAAAACATGAATGTAAAGTTTGCGCCATCTGATGGGGTCAAAACCTGCTACAAACGTAAACAAACAGGCAAGCGCAAAATGCAAACAAAAGATAAACCAAAAAGAACAGAAACAAACACATCTTCCGGAACTGGTTAGCACAAAAGCACCAACCAGACCAAAAAAAAACCAGTCAAAGAAGCAACCACAGTCGCCAAAACTCAAACAGATGACACTCTATCATTAAATTTTCTGAGAAGACCCTTGAAACCACGCCGCTTCTAAAAATGTTCTCATCTGATAGCAAGACTCGCGCGCAAAAATCTTCACATCCTCATCTCCAGGGATGTATCCACATGACCCAGCGTGTTCGGATAGGCCTGTCTTGGTGGAACCACACTTGATGTCATAACGATGTTGACCAATTCTAGTTTTGAGCCACTGTTTAGTTTGGCCGATGTAACAGCCACCACAAGTGCAGTTGACTCTATAAACAACATTGGCACGGTCCATAGGTGGGACTTTGTCCTTGGTGTTCGTAAACAGAATTTTTCCCAGAGTGTTGCAGCTATGGAAGGATAAGACCAACTCACCCCCTCTGATGAGATCACCAAAACAGTGTTTTATAGGACCCGCCAACCAGGGATGAAAAGTGATCTTGCTGTATTTAGGTTCAATCATCGTGGTAGTCATCAAAGGGATGGGGAAACGTCGTTTACCGAACAGCGCTGAGTCAATCAATCTAGCTGAATACCCATTCTTCAAGAGTTGTTGCTTGAGGTTGTGTAGTCTGATTCCTATCAAATTCTCGGGCACACAGTCGTAAATGTTGTGCTTAAGAGTGTTAATCAAACTCATCTTCTGCTGTAGTGGATGCGAGGTGTTGTAATTAAGGAGGCGGTCAGTAGATGTGGGCTTCCTATAAGTGTCAGTAGTAAGAGTGCCATCAGACCCTCTCCTAACAAGGAGGTTCAAAAATGGAATAGAACCATCAGATTCCAACTCATAGGTGAACGTGAGCAGACTATCGTAACCATTGAGTATGTCAATGCACTTATCTACTTGTTCAGTAGGAACAGCTGTGAGCACTTCATTCACGTAGAGGATCAAAAAAGGCAGCACAAAGTCAACCGCTCCAAAGAAATTGATAAGGAGGTTATTCATGACCAAATTAGCAAAAATAGGCGAACAAGGATCACCCATGGCGGAACCGACCAACTGGGAATAAAAGTTACCATCGTAGCTAAAATAACTGTTATCAAATATGGTGTAAATGAGTTGGATGAATTCATCCAAAGGTATAACTGTGAAGGGCCCAGTTATTGCGAACTGAGTCAGCAACTGCCTCCTTAGATATATTAGTAAAGAGGGAATTGACATCAAAAGATATCTAGCTATAGTTATCAGGTACCGTACTAAGGATGACCCTCTCTTTCGCCTCCCTGGTATTCCTGACATTGAAAGGAAAAAACGGCAAAGTGTTATTTAAAATATTGCAAATAAATCTAGCGAGAGGGATGGAGGGAGAATCCACGCAGCTGATGACCGGGCGAAGGGGTGTACCAATTTTATGAGCCTTAGGGAGACCATAAGCTCTAGGAACCTGTGAGTTGTATCTTGTAAGAGACTTCCTGGTGATGTCAGTAATGTAGCCATTTCTGTGTAGTTCCTTCATCTTCCTTTTATATGCGTCTTTATCCATCACCACCGTGGTGTTGCCTTTGTCAGATTTTAAAACTAGTAGGTTAGGGTTCTGTTTTAAGAATAGTTTAGTGGCAAACACCTGCTTGGCGATAGGATCTCTCTCATCCCTCCTGTTTAAGAAATTATGGGTGACGTTAATGATCTTATCTCGGATAAGGTCCTTTTCAGAGTTAGGGACCAAAAGTCTTTGGATAGCATAATCAGTCTCCGCGAGGAACTTATAGAGGGGAAAATCTCGAATAGACGGTGTAATGGCAAATTTAGGGCCAAGGGAGAGGGTCCTACTCACCAACTCAGGCAATTGAGTGTCAGTAAGGTTGACCACCCACTCGACATTGCCCAACACCTCACTGTTACTTTGTTGGTGTGAGATAGATTGGTATTTTTTGAACATTCACCTCCTTTTTAGCCCTGATGATGAAGCAATAAAGTCTTCGAAACGTTGGCCGAACGAGTTTTTTGTTTTTGCGTTACATTCCTCACAACCCGATAATTATTTCGTTTGATTTATTATTAGTTTCTGGACTTTTTCGTATTTTTCTGTTCGTAACTAATTTCCAACCTTTTCCGGTCGGTGCTGGCAGAGGTGGATATGGTTGATTAGGGTTAGGCTGATTTATCAATTGCATACAGGTTTCCGACCGTTGATGTTGGTATAAGGGTAACATATATTATTTGGTAATGTGATAGGATACAAATTTGTTGCAGAGAATGATGTAATGTCAGTGTTTACCATTGGTACATAATGAAGAGGTTAGACATAATGTGATGGATTTATTGGTATATATGCCGTTTGTTGGTTGTAGTACGTGACAATATGTGTAAATATGTTTTGGACTGACCGAGAATGCTGTATTGTTTGATTTTGTTTTCGTTGTTTGTTGATTTTGATATTGTTGTTGTGAATATTTGAATAAACTAGGAAAATAAAAGTTACAGTATGAAAACTGATAAAAAATCTTTAAATACTTACTAAGAATGTTACAAATAAAAAATTACGTTATCAAAATATGATAAAAATATAGAATTAAAACTTAGTAATACGATATAAACGCTCTTATTTCACGATTATTTCCGATTTTCAGTCGTATATGACTAAGAAAAACGCAAAAATAATGAAAAGCAAGAAAATATATATCCCAACAAATCGAAAAATTAAAGATATTCAAGAAATTAAAAAAAAACAACTATAGGTTGAATGTGACTTAATTTCAAACATTCTTAGTTGTTATTTAAAGATTTTTTATCAATTTTTAAATAGGTACTAATTTTAATTTTTTTTGTTTATTCTAATATTCTAACAAACCTGTTAAATGCAAATTAATGCTTTTTTATTGTTTTTTAAATATTATTTTTTTATATACGTACCCTATGTATTCTTTACTTAACAGTTAAAATTTATTATTTTAACTTTTTGGAAAGTTTGTTTATTTTAATATTACATACTACTAATTACCACAATAATTCACTTAAAAACTTCAGTTTTAAGTTCTCTTTCTACTGATAATGATCGATATTAATCTAAATTAATTATTTAGTTTTTAATATTTTAAGTGTATACTGTAATCTATGTTAGATTAATGTTGAGAGTAATAAATCCAATACTAATTATTGTCAAATAAATTGTAATTTTAAAATTATGAATTTGAACCTAATGGTAGATAATCAAAACAATTTATTGTAGAATACTAAACACAATAAACTTCATTAGTGCTGAGTCGAATAAGTTGTAATTTCAAGATTGTAAATTTTTATTCTGTTTTTAAATTGATTTTTCTAAAATTTTTCATTTAAAAAATGAAAAGTACGCAAAATTTACTCATAGAAAAAGTGGTATTTATATATTATCTAAAGGAATTATTCGGAATATCTTCTTTGTTTGTTTTAAAAAATAATAACAGATTTATATTTCAATATAATCGCGTCCAACATTTGGTAATTTTCCTTATACATTGCAGTTTTATTTTATTTGCTATGGTTGCTATTATTATGGGAATCGACCAAATACTTACCAACCTTAATATATTTTTCATAGCCGTTGTTGCAACAACAAGTGTTGCACTATTGGCAACATCCGCTTTAATTTTTGTGGGAAGTTTTACTAACCCGAAATTTTGTATGGAAGTATACGACGGCTTACACCAAATTGACCTTAAATTAGATAGCATTGGAGTTATATCCAAATATGATAAGAAATTTATATTGTATCGTTCAGTAACGATTTTTGTACCTTTTCTACGTTTACTTATTTTCTTCTTTCTGAAGTTAACAATGACTGTTACAAATGAATACCAAACAAATTATTTTATTTTATATAACAGTTTTATAATATATAATAACTTAATACATCTTATCAATGAGTCGGAATTTATGGTTTTATTGTATTTCTTTCAACAAAGATTATCTGCAATGAATAATTGCTTGCTTGATTTTAACCACGTTTTGGAAAACACGCGTAAGTACAAGAATATTAAAATTAATAATAATCAATTTTTGCTTGCCATAGTATTTGCTCAAGTAATTTCTGACAATTACACATTGATATTATATAATATATATTTATATAGAGCAACAATTAAAGAAAATCAAAATATTAATGAAAGTCCACCAAAATTTATATACATTAAGCACTTTTATTGAGCACCTTTTCTCAACACCACTGCATACCTTATATATTTTCGATTTTGGAGTAATATTCGATTGTTTAATGTCGGTTACCGATGAAGTAAGTATATATTCACTATTTTAAATTTAAGATTCAAAATTTTTGTTGATTTTAGATTTCACGTGGAAATTTGGTTAACGCTATTGGCTATGTTATAGCGATGTTATTGCAGTTGTACGTTGCTTTAAGAAAATGCGTCGTACCAGCTTTAATATACAACGAAGTAAATAGCAGGTTTTTGTTTTCAGTACTAACTTTTCATCGATGTATTTGATGAAAATTAATTAATAAAATAAAATCAAATATTTTAATAAAAACGACGCTTTAAAGAAAAAATGTAATTTTCTTAAATTAATTTACACGTATTAATTGGTTGATAATAATGAAACTCAAGTAATTTTTGGAGTTGTGTGCTTTTTAAATATTCGCTTGGTGTCATAGTATGCCTAAAAATTATATATTTGTTAATTCTTGTTTTTTGTTTTTAAAAAATTAAAAATAAAAATTTGAAATTTTTTCTTTAAAGGTCGAAGAGCTCTTGTTGAATTGTTGAACAATTTTTGTGAACTTAATAATTATTTTACTTTACCGGCTTTACCCGGCTTAAGAATGCAGTTTGTCCAAATTTCTGCTACTACAATGTGATTTTATATTCAGATTTTGTTAGATATTTGATATTTTACATTTTATTGCTACAGGTTAATGTTTCTTTGAGAAGAATTCATAAGCTGACAATCAAATTTGATGCAGGTTTGATTAATCGAGAAGTAAAATATAATCCAATAAGCAGTCATATAATTTTTGTATTTTATTAATTGTTTTAGTTAGTAATTTTCGCAAAACAAGTTCGTCGAGTTACAATAATTTTTACGATGACAAAATTCCGTAGACTTGATGGTAGATTAATCTTTACGGTTAGCGTATTTAAAGTTTAGCACAATTTCATTATTTGTAAAAAGAAATTTATTCCAGATTGCTTCACTTACAACTTCAACGATAATGTTTCTTCAGCAAACAAAAAATTGGAAACAATCTACTCAATGTAGTGTACATAATAATATTAGCGAGCACTTCTAGTAAAATATATAATTACTTTTATTATTTATATTTTACATTTATTTTATAATAACTACAATTATTTTAAAAAAGTAATTTTTGTCTAGTTTTCCAACTAAGAGTACCTAGGTAAGTAATAGCAAAAGGATTAGTATTGAAAAATTGAAATTTATTCATTTTAAAAAAGTAAATTAAAAAGTAGTTATCTTAAAAAAATTTTTTAAAATAAACATTCTTTCTTTCAATTGAAATTCTAGGAGTACGCATTCAACTTTTACCGAAGTAAACTTTTTCAACTTTTATTAGCCTCTATTGGTAGTTAAACGAAATACAAAATATAAATGTACCTACTGTTAGTTCACCACACGTGTCATTGATGGAGCTGCTATGCACATTTTGCACAAAACACACTACTCTATAATTTTATTGTTATGTAGATATTTTTAAATATTATAAAATAATATTTTTAGGCATTGTAAAAAAGTTGGTGTAATTTTATCCGAAAAAATTTTTCATTTTAAAAGAGTATTATTTAATACCCTAAAAAATGGTGCAATTTCATGTTTTATCATCACTGAAAGTAAAAATGTAAAATTACTATAAAAATCCGAGTATTAACTACACTAGGAGGACTACAGACATACCTATAGTATTAAAGGAGTACTAAACTTGGGTAAATTTACTATTAACTTTGGTGGTAGTTTTCTATGTATTGTAAATGTTCTACCTAAAAATTTTTTGCGATAGAAAAACGTATACTTTTATTACTTGTAGTATCTAGTAATCTTAGAACTACATTGAATTTTGCAGAATCAGATGTAATGAGACAAAGATAAAAAACTTTGTTAAAAATTATATCATTAAATAATTTCAAGTATAAATTTATCAGAAATTGATTTGCAGTTTTCCAATATAATACTTTTTCGGACAAGAGCCAAATTTCTAAAATTTTGATTCTTTCTTATAAGCGATTTATTCATAGACTGAGTATTATCAGATGCTATCACCATATTATATAACAATATTTTTATTAAGTTTTCAGTGAATTTTACAAGTTAATAATATTTATATTGTAGTGATATTCTCTCAAAACTAGAGTAGAACCCTTTACTAACTTATTAGATTTTACCTCGACTAGCTTTTTCTCTCTCTGTAGAGCAATGAGACCTCAAGAGCGCCTTCTTATGACAAGTCCCTTGTCGATGAAAAGAAATGATGCTCTTTTTAAGGCAAACTGAATACTATTTTTTTTTGTAAATTGAAATTTTTGTCGGTCACAATCTCACCTTTTGCAGTTTCAAATAAAGGGTGTAACGTGTAAACCTATAAATTTAGATTCATATTTACTATCTCAAACGTATTAGCTAGCATCCAATTTTACTTATTTTTTTGTGTTAAATGTGTTTCTAATAAATTTGTACAAAATAAAATGTTCAATAAAATAAATTGCACTTTGAAATATTTAATTGTTTTTATCAAATACCTTGGTGAAATGCCACTCGTCGTGGTACCTGTTTGTTTATTCTCGTTCACTACTGGAATCGGTTGATGCATTTGCCATCCATTTATGTCATGTACAGCTGTTGTTTCTAGCTACTGTTTGAATAATTTTGTTTTTCATCCAAATTCTTAACAAATTTGCTCTTCGTGTTTTACACAAAAAATCCAGCGTGTTGTGATAATTTACACAAAATAATTCTTCCGGCTTTGGTAAGTAATATCGATTTGTAATATCGAATTCGAAATCTTAGAGTCCTAAAATGGCGTCGTATAGATTTTAAATCTTCAAAATTTTATTTTTAGGTATTAACCTGATATTGCAAATTATTAGGTATTCCTCGATATAACGAAGAAAAGTACGCTCCAAATGTCTCATGTTTCACAATTTTGTGAAAAATTCACGCACAAAGTCTAATTGCTTAGGATTAAAACGCAAAATTAGGACTTCGGTACTAACGACCTTCGTTCGTCTTGTCCAGCACTTCTCTCTAACGCCATTTTTTAAAAATCTGCTTCAATTTGATAAAACGAAATTCTAAAACACACTTTTAAGTTTATACTGTGCCGAATAATTTAATTTGTCTTCTTCAGACCACTGCACTTTTTATAATTTAATGTGTTCAAATAAATGTGTGATTTGTTTTTACATGAAATTACTGCTATTTCAACTTTCAAAAATGTTTTACCTTCAAAGGTAGCGGCTACTAAATATTAAAAATTCGACAATCGAGCTTGTCACAAAATTACACCACAATAATATATTAAAATATAATTTTATTAATCTAACAATATAAGTATATAAATATTATCCTGTCTTAACCTTTATCTAGCATCTTAAATTATCTACATAAATAACAAAAATAAATAAAAATATACAATATTGAAATACCTATCTAAACGTTAGACAAAAGTAGTACCGATCTATTTTAATGTCATACCTTTTAAATAAAATTAAAAACTTTCCTGACTATCTAACGTTATGAATAACAATGAAAAAACGACATCAACAACAAAATATTATATGATTTCACAATTATAAAGTAATTGATTGAACAAGGATTTAATTGTGTTAATAATAAATACCTCTATATCATTGGAAGAAAAAAACGAAAAATTGCAATTCATGTTATTGCCTTATTTGTATGGAATACAGCAAATACATTTGTCTTCATAATTTAACTATTTCCGAATGTTTCAAATAAACTTGAAAAGCTTTTTTATTTTGTTTTATAATTTGCTTTTGTTGTATATAATTTGCTGTAAATTTAGTTCCCATGTTAAATTTAAACATGTACATAATATTTTATATAATTGAAATATAATAATTAGAATCGATGATAATAAACATCAGTTATTCAGTCGTAATTATAAATAACCTCATTAAACTAAAGCAGGTAAATACAAATAGAAAATATGGTGTTCAGTTCGTAACTAAAACATCCAGCCTAAGAAAATTATTTTCAAACACAAGTCAAACACAAACACAACACATAAAAAAGAAAAGAACCAAAACGATAATTGATAATACTACCATAATTGGCACCAATTTCAAATTTTTAGAACATTAACGCCAAAGAAAAAGATTGGTTTTAAACAAGGATTCCTATAAAAGTATATCAAAAATGTTGGTAAAATTATTTTTAAATACTATATATTATAAGTCAGCATGCTCTTTTACTTCATCTGTAAGTTCTCAATATTTCTTTTGTCGTTCCTGCATGTAAATTTATATATTTAGTCTACCTCTTTAGTCTTGTGCTTATTGTCGATGTTTTCCTAGTCAAGGATTCCGTTGCCGTTGTAGTCAATGGTAACTGACTGGCCTGTATGAAGTACAACTATAAATTTTGAAAAAAACGGTAAATTTTTATTAGGGCAATTTAAAAATTGACTGAAAAATTTTGTCTCAAGACTTTCTAATATACTGCACTCGTATTACGTAGTACGATACACTGCAATGTAAAATGGTTGCATGAAAGAATGTAAACTATTGTGGTATTTAGAATAACTCAAAAAATACTTGAAACATTGACAACAATACTTTTTTTTGTTGTTTACTAAACTCCGATTAACTTCATAAAATAATCAAAAAAATAAAAATATTAAATAAATGTAAAAACTGTTCATTGTACTTATAGCTTTCAATCAAATAACAGAAAAGAATCTTATCACTATCGGTAACCTTCAAGCGACTAAAATTTGATCAATCGCAAAAAATAAAAAAGTCTAATTATTATTGAATATTTTCTGAGTGTATAGTTGCTTATATTGGCTATTATTGTTATTTTCGTAATTTTAATATTTGGCTAATAACTATAAACTCGACGAGAAAGTTTTATTTTACACATTTGGCGTATTGCAATTACATGTAAAAGCAAGCATTTCAAGCGTTTCGTCGAGAAATCGTGAAGTGCCAATTCTTAAGTGTCTGTTATTTAGTGTGTAAAGGTCTGTTATTTAGTGTGTAAAGGTGTTAGATTTTATAATATCAGTTCAGCGTTATGCGTTTAGAGTATTTTATTTTAGTTTTAATTTAGAAATTAACTATTCACTGCACTTTTCATCCCGAAAGAATACAAAGCTAACATACCAGCAGTAGAACATCCATAGAAATAAGTCGCATTTTTCTCACTAGTTGCTTTTTTAACCTAAGTTTTTTTAGTAGAAATAGATGAACGGATTGATAAGGTCAACATGGGGGACCTCAATTATGCCAAACTAATAAGTAAGATATAAGAACTGGTATCTAGTTTTTGTTTTAGAATTTAATCTTGGAAACTGTAATTGGAAACCGAAAATGTAATTTTTATTTTCTAAATAATATTAAAAAGTAGATGTAATCAAAATTCACAGAACTTGAGTAGGAGCTTTAAACGCGGAAATATAATACAAAAAAAAGCTTCTAGCATACTACTATCGGAGCCGCATTGCGTAACACTATTGCTTTTGAACGCTTCAGAGAAGCGCTGCTATTAAATAGTTTCCTAGTCTAAAAGTATAGAATACGGGCATGGGAATCATCGAGAATTTTAATATATTCATCCCTGTGGTCAATATTCAATAGGTTACTGAACAAATATCCAGCTCCACGTAAAATTTTTCAAGATAGTAACTTTGTATTATAAAGGGTTATCCAATTTGTGCTTGCAAAAGTAAATTTCAATGAAACATACTTGTAAAAAATGATTTTAATAAAATTTTTTATTTCGTTATGCCTGGCCATTATTTATGGAATATATTACAATATCGTTCGCACATAGCCGCCGCGGGCTAATTAGCAAATTTTGATTCTTTCGATATAATCTTGGTTGAATTTTGTGCACATTTCTCGAAATTTGCGAAAATTTTGTTCTAAAAATCAGTATTTGTTGTCTGTTGCTCAAGCACCCAATCGGCGTATTTTCTACGCTATATATGTATGGTTGGTCACGGAAAATAGCAAATCCTATACTAAACATTCACAGTAACTATTGTAACTGGAAATTTCAACATTGTAAAATAGTAGGGTTGTACTTTTACAACCTCGAAATGAATCACCCTATGCTTGAATTAATATATAGTTGTACAAAATAAATAATAATTGTTGTACCCCTTTTCCCCATTTCTTTTGTAATTTAATATTATCTAAAATGTATCCACATTAATAGGTTAATTTTTAGATGTTTTTAATTTGTAATTTCTTATTTAATTCTTATTTATGAAATGTCAATTAAATAATTGTCTTATCTCAAATAATTAATAATCCAAAAATAATTATTAAATCCAATTTAATTTAAATTCAATATAATGTAAAATAAAATTTTAGTGGGCTCTTACTTTCTATTTTATGCTTATCCAAATCGCCCGTTTATCATTATCATCATTCGTTCCTACGAATGTAATTTAAATTTTCCAATTTCAAATAATTCAAATTTAATTTTTAATTTCTCTAGCATTTTTCAATTAAACCAAATCAATCAAAACTACTACCGTTCGGTAGCAACGTATCAAAATATCCAAATCAATTCCAAAATAACAAAAATTATCATCCAAAAAGACGCAATAATGCATTCGCATAAAAATCACTTTATTCAATCAAAAATAATTACTCACAATTCTTCGAAATTTATCAAAACTCAGCGTATCAAAAAATCAAATTTAGCGGGCATATCAAATCTTGCACCCGCTGTCGGCCATGGCTAGCACAAAAAACCTCTATCTCTATCTTTTCTCCCCACTCTGTACTTTTCCAATCTAAACGTTTAAAAATCAAATTAACAAATTTTTACTATTTAGCACAGGGTGGGTCGAAATACTTTGTTTCACGACATCTAAAAGTCCCCGTGCGAATAGGAGTTATTGGCGCAGCCTAGAACAAAAATTCGCAATACTCATGTCGTGCTACAAAACAAAAATATCAAAAATCATTTATAAAAGTAAATCAAAAAAACAAAATAAATTAAATCATTACGAATAGTTCATGTTTTTCTTGTTTTTCTTTTTCCAAATGCACATCCTTTCTTTGTTTTTTTTTCCAAAATTTCTTTTACCTCTTCACTGGACTCTTTTTGTTCCAAACTTTTCTTTTCCACAAGTTCATTTTTTTCTACATCTTTTTGTTCTAGTAGCTCTTTTTCTAAAATTTCTTTTTCTTCTTTATTGGACACTTTTTCTTCTAAAATTTCTTTTTTTGTACCACTCAAAATTTCTTTTATGATTCTCTTTTCTCTCTCCTGGTCTCTTTTCAATGACTCCTTGTCCGCATTGTTCATAGTCTCTTTAAGTTCTCTAAACATTTCCTTATACATTTTTCTTTGTTCTTTCATCATTTCTCTAAAAATTTCCAGAACTACCGTTTCCATTGTGAACAAATTATAATATAATCAAAAAAAAAACGAATAAAATTGTCCTTGTGCCTACGATAAACTAAACGTCCCTGCGCTGTGGCGCCAAAAAGATGCTGTAGATTATTTTTGTAGAAAATTTTCAATTAATCGTCCCTGCGCTGCGGCGACAAAATTAGTTGCTTTCAATCTCTCAGCTTCTTCAAAAATAAATAAAATAAAAAATTCTTGTCAAAAAAATAAATATTCCAAAATTAATTAATAATTAACCAACAATTAATTATAATCCAAATCTAAATTGAATTTTGTAAAATTTTAACTTTCTATTTGAAGGGAATCAAGTTTGATTTCTAGCCTTATCCAAATCGTCGGCTTATCAATTGCACCATTCGTTCGCACAAATACAATTTTAAATTTTCTAATTTTAAACCAAATCGAAATTTATAATTTTAACTGCTCTTTCTAGATTAACCAAATTAATCAAATCTACTATTTCTCAGTAGCTACTAATCAAAAAATTCCAAAATTATTCCAAAATATCAAAAATAATCATCCAAAAAAGACGCAATAATGCATTCGCATAAAATCACTTTATTTAAATCAAAATCAAAATTATTACTCACAAATTCAAAATAATATCAAAACTCAGCGTATCAAAAATCAAATTCAGCGGGCATGCAAGATCACGCACCCGCTGTCGGTCATAGTTGGCACAAGAAGTCTTTATCTCTATCTTTTCTCTCCACTCCGTACTTTTCCAATTTAAACGTTTAAAAATCAAATTAACAAGTTTTTACTATTTAGCACAGGGTGGATCGAAATATTTTGTTTCACGACAATATATATATTGGGCAAACCAACCAATGGCTTCAGAAGAGAACGAGTGGACATATCTCTAGTATCCGTTGTAACAAACCCGAATTAACTGCTATAGCTAAGCATATACTCGTCGATGGACATAATGCAGACTTCAAAAATTGCTAAAATATTAGAATCAGTTAGCAACTATCAAGATAGACTTCTACACGAAATGATATGCATCAAGAAAGAAAAGAACTCCATGAATAGAAAAACCGATATAGATGGCTTGAGCAATATGCAATATCTACAGCCATCTACTTGTCTAATTTCGTTCACGTATTGAGGTTAAGTTTTTCCTACTTTGACGGAAACTCAATTTAGGTTGTTCCTTAACCCACGATCATATACTCCTTGGTTTCAAGATTTTTAGATCATAGATTGTTCAGATGACAATACGTTATTTTGCGGTTTCCATGTATTTTGCTTGTTATTGTTATTCTGACGAAGGCGATACAACTCGCCGAAAGCTTATAAAATAAAAATTTTATATTTTACGTTTAATTAACTTGTTTACTTTTAAATTTACTTGATATATTTATATTTATAATTATATATTACTAATTTAAACAAGACTTGTAAATCAAGCGGCTTGGCGCTTGATTACTTCTTTCTGCGTGGGATTATTGATTACTTAAACCTTTGTATTAATAACATTTATTTAGATTAAAGTTTATTTAATTTTTTTAAATTTTAAATAAAAAGCTTTACGTTCGGAAGATTACGATGATACAGACATACATACATACTATTTTGCATAAATAAAACTTTGTGGTTTATATATTTTAATTTGATATAATTATTTTCGTTCAATGTGTAAAATTCATGTTATTTGACCATAAAGACATACAGAGTATAACATATAACATTAAATTTGCACAATAAAGTTTTTATATTATTATAAAATCTACTGCACTGTTGGTAAAAAAATTAATTATTACATGGTGCAACCATGTATTAATGGACTAATTTGAGGTGTAAAAGTCATCTTCAGCATATACCTACAAAAAATTCTATTAAGTTATTATACCATGGAAAAGAAATACCAGCTACAAGATTTCTGTTATAATGATGCAAACATTGGTGGCAAAACAAAAAATGCTGATACCTTTTACAACAAACTTACGAATTACATACGAGTATCAGATTTGTATGTAGATAATAACGATACGCAAAACTGCGCTACCTCAATTTTAAAATTAAAAATACATATTCACTTATCCACTCAGTTGTTAAGAAAAATAAAAGGTCTGGTTACAATATACGAATAGTTCCGGAGATCAAAAAATATAAAGCTTCTATTTAAAATCGGATTCGCTGTTAGGTTAAAACATCAATGTACTTAAAATTAAAAAGCTACGCAATAAAATTCTGTGACTGGTTGTTCTATCCAATTCAAGGATTTAATTGAATATTGAATCAAATAAATTAAAACTAAAGAACTTTAAATAAGGCCAAAGAAGGGTGAGATGAAATAATGAAAATCATGTAGAGCGTGTGCTTTAAATTAAACAAATTAAACAAAAGCCGACTTCTCAGTACTTAAACTAAAAATTTACTCAATCAGAAATAATTAACCTGGAGATACAAAGAAATTAATTCCATATTCTATCGAATTTGTATAAAAGAATTTTATATAATAGTATACATATTTGATGCACTTCTGCGTCCGAATCAATGAAGAACCGAAATATAAAACAACATCCAATAGCAATAACTGACCGCATAGATAGCCGTAGACCCTAATTTATAAGAATACAATTCACAGTTAGTCACCCCGAGGAATATTCTTTAAAACAGCTGGTAGTCTCCAAAGAAGCTTTAAAATTGGATGTGATCACATTAAAAACGCTAATATAGTACGAACATATTATAATATTGCTAATTGTTATTCATGGTATATAACTTCCATCCCGATAATGTTCAGTGTAAATTTCAGTGTACGAAAATCAAAGAAATCTTTTCAAATGAAATTCCAATAAATACGAACCTGATTACAGTTTTTTCTCTGAATGGAGACAAATTACGTATTATCTTTCGTTATTAAAAACTATTCAAAGTTTCAGGTAAGCATTTGTATACAATGATTTCTGATCTATGTAACTTTTCTTTAGTATCGTAACACAAAGTTTCCGGCATTGGTTCGTGCCCGGAATTCGACATTAGCAATCAAAAGAGCCAGTACAAGTCAGCCAACTCGTAACAACGTCGCTTCAGGAGCGATCTGTTTCAGTTGGTTCTGAATAGCGTCAATTGAACAGTTCAAGTTTCGATGTATTTGCTCTATCTAGGGTGGAAACCCAACACAATCGGGTTATAGTATCCCGATAGCAACTTTTGCACGCCGCCTCTATTGTAGTTGAATCAAACAAACAAATAAATTGGAACTCTAACATTACATTACTGTAATACTTTCCCTCCTATTCTAGCAAGGTATATAAATATATCAAATAACATACGTGAAAAGGATTTTGTATTTCTATGAGGACACTATATCACAAACTTTGATCGCAACTTTCTGCATTACAGTATACAACTGAAACGTAAATTTTTACTTAAGTAAAAATTGTAAAAACAATATAATACGTTTTTCGGCAACATAACATTGTCGACATATAAAACGGAAAACTACAAGCAAAAGTTTTGACATAAACAATATTAGGGAACTCTGCAATCACAATCATTTGATTTACAACTGGGTAACATAATTAAAGGAAATTGTTGTTTTCATTATCAGTCGGAAATATTTATTTAGGGTTATTTGAATTTACTGGCTGAAAGATTACTTAAAAATATTTTAGAATTCAATTTTTTCAGATTATATGTAGTAACGCCAGTGTAAATTCACTTTTCTACGTGAAGAAAGATCCACAACTTAACATGAAATGTAAATTATAGAACTAATAATTTAAAAATACGAAAGAATCCAACGAGCGGTTTTGGAATTGAAGTATCGATATGTTTTCTGCACGATTCACTATGCAGTGATAGAGATAATAAGTATTGTGAAAAGATGACATTATCCAAGAAGTATGATAAAAATAGTTGGTGCAATTACTTTGCAATAATCTTGTTTTCTTTGACGGAAAAAGTATATTGCTTCATTGGTATCAAATAATATGGTAGTGGCTTTATAGGGCTGAAGAACGGGAAGTCCGATAATTAGAAATCTAACAAAATAATTATTAAAGTTAATTACATACTTTACTTATCACTTAGACAGTAAAGTAAAACAATTGCTTTTGTTATCTTTAAAATAAACTTTACCATTAAGAGAACTAAAAATACGTGTTGTATATATCGGTTATTTATTGACACGTGATGCAATAAAGAATGTATCGATTATAAAAATTTTATCAAATATTTTAGAATATAGTCGTAAGGAAACGCTATTTAGGGAATGCATATGCTGGTTAAACATCTCAATACCAAACAAATTTTCTTGAAGCTTAACGCTAGAGGTTTCATAAATAGTAAATTGCAAACTTCAAAATACAAGCGGAAATATAAAATTATGCACCGCTGCATCGTATTTGCAATAGAGGTGTAATATACAAAAATGAAATGTAACTTTTGTTTTGAAAAAAGTTTGATATATTGTTTAGATAATAAACGGAGACCAATAATTGTATTTCCCGAGCTTTGATGCACTTCCTTACTGGCCAGGTTTATTATCGAAGCATACTGTATGCATTACGATGGTTCGTGTTTTCAAATCGGCGGCGTAGGTATAGCTTTGCTAAATTGCAGTTCAAAAATTTGCAATTCAAATTATTATGCTTTTAAAGTTGTATTAAAATAGTTTGTAAAATTGGACGGCGAAACACTTTGTGGCAATAATAATCGTTTGGCTAAAAACATAAAAGCGAATGTAGACAAATAATGCATTAATTAAAGGTGAATTACTACCAATGTTTTTGAACCTTTATTTTTATTAATGTGTATCTCAAAACATTTTACAATTCCATTTTTTACTGTCTTCTGCACTAGCATGAGAAAGAAATATACGAAGTGGAGTTCGTTTGCAATAACTTCTGACCAATTCTTTATAAAGCACATATATGTTGTCTTACTTTTCACAAAATCTTTTCGAAAACAGAAATCGTAAATTTTTACGTTATCGGGACAGCTGCAACGTATCATCAGATATTGCGGTAGTTTGTATCGCTTATAGAGATCTGCAGTTGTCACCAACATTTAGATATATCACCATAATAAACTATTTGATAAGTACTTGTAAATTAAACAATTTTATTAATGTACTAAAAATACTTTCCGATAATAATATAAAAGTAATAATAGGCATTCTTTTTCTTTCTAGTGAAAACTTATAATAAATTTTTCAATTTAGTAACTGTAATGCACCAACTGTTATCAAATGGTTGTGATTGAAAAACTCAGATAGTTTATTGTAGTTCTAGAAAATTTTGATTAAATTTATTGATCGAACTTTCGGGAATTATATTAAACAATTATACAGCTTTATTAAACCTTCAAGTATTTAAATTAGCTAATTAACTAGGTAGTACTTTTATTTGCTTCATAACTATCGCGACGCACCATGAATTAATTGAATCTATAATATTAGATATTAAGTATTAAAATTTTTACTTTCTACATTCATTAGGTAAACGATATAATTAATTTAATTTACTAAAACTCTTGCTTTTTCAAAAGAATATATTATAAAATTTGCGCTTCAATTTTATTGCTGATAAATACTCGTAGGTACGAGTATTATATTAGATATACAAAATGTATTGCTTCCTTATTAAAATGTTGCGTAGTCAATTAAATCGAAAAGCTTTTTAAAAAAACTTTTTATGTGATAAAACATAAAATTAAATCATAAAATTTTGTACATATTGATAAAGTAAATTATGAATTTTAATAACCAATAAAATTGAATTTGGTATAAACTTAAAATTGAATAATTGCTTTTAAAAATTCTTATTGTGGCATTATTTTGTGGCATATGTACTCATTCGTAATCAAAAATAAACAACTTCCATTTATTAAAGTACCCATTTTGTTAAACTAACGATATATATATTTATCTTGAACGTTAGCAAAATCACTAATGTGTACTAGAAAAAGAGTCCAAAAAAGAATAAAAAGATGCTTAACTGAATTAAAGCACTACAGTAATATATAACCTTCTTTTGTTTACCTTCTCTCTGCTTTATACAAAAATAACACCAAAACGTAAGAGAACAAGAGAGTTCCTACAAAGTTGGAGTCCATTAAAGTTATTTATTGACTAAAATTCACATTTAACAAATTAAAGTTAAAAAGGTCGGAAGAATTGGTCAACAGGGTCGAGTGGCCCTTTGTGTTTGTTCAGTCACTTTATTGAAGTCGAGATTTAGTACAATCCGGACTGTGTTAAAGAGAAATTTTCCTAATGGGGCGTATGACCTAAATTGTACTATGTACAATCTACAGTGTCTTGTATAATTATTCTCATTAAGCAATAAATCTAAAAGCAATAACAACCCTTACCAATTACACTGTTCTCTTTCACATCAATTCAAAAATTTTGTTAGTTCTCAGTTCAGTGTACATTATATTATGTTGTATACGATCATATTATATCGACATCATAATAGATTACATCATTTTACTCGTATACCATATACGTTGGTCGTTAGTTATATTGCAAGTTAACTTAGCTTTTCTTGCGGTTAAGTTACGAAATAATTCTTTAAGAAAGTTTAGGGAAATAACTCTTGTATTAATAGAAATGTCACATTATTATGTTTGAAAGTACTTAAATTGAAATTTATTAATAATTCAAATTATATACAAACTAAGTCTATTATATTATAATGATATACTATACATATAATATATTTAAAACGAACAAAAAAACATAATAATATATTACAGCAAAAGCACATTTCATAAAAGTCCTAATGTACCCCTCGAGTATTATTATTGTCAAATTCGTTTAATTAAAATTATAGTTTGTATATAATATGTAATACTGCTGTAATATTACCATTAGGTTATGTATTTATTTTAAATCTATAGTTACCGTAACCAAACACCTTCTTACGCCCGGTTTTTCAATCGTTGGTTAACTTTTTAGTTTGGTTACCCTCACTTTCAAGTTAACCTATAGTTAGAATTTATTTGCGTTTTTCAATTTATATTCAGGTGTTGGTAAGGTAACTTCTAGTTTACTGTACATCTGAACTATTAAACGTGATTATAACCTTAAAAATTTGTGTGTAGTTGTCAGACGTCATTGTATGGTTGTATTTATTGCTGTTCATAATTATTGTCTTTTATTCTTTTAGAATCTGTTACGCAACGGTAAGCAATAATAATTTCAGATTTATTAATAGTTTTATTTAAATATTTGATATAAACAAATACCTACAAAATAAATAATTGCAACTCTATCTTTAGGTATTATTCTTCTGATATGGAAGCAGAAACAAATGGTAAAAAACGTGCCTTGAATTTTACTCAAGAGGAAGAAGAACTTTTAGTTGATATTGTGGAGCAGCATAAAAATATTTTAGAATCTAAAAAAACTGGTGCCTTTACTTGGAAAGAGAAAGATGCGATTTGGAACAAGGTTGAGAACGAGTTTAACTGTAGCAATAAAAGACATTTGTTTCGGAATAAAAAACATTTAAAAGAAAAATTTAATAATTTAAAAAAAAATACTAAAAAAAAGTTTAGTACAAATAAAACAAACTTATTGCAAACTGGAGGAGGTACGTTTATTCCTGAAGTACTATCAAAAGTAGACGAATCGATAAAAGGAATTATTGGCAGGCAAATAGATGGCCTGCATGGAAATTATGATGGGGATGAAATAACAACAAAATTTAATGAGAGTGTAGTATCAGGTAAATCAAGATAAATATTAAAATTTAAAAGATATTTATCGTTATTTTTGTTTTACAGATGTACATTCAGATCGAGTTACCAATAATGCTAAATTACCAAATGATGATGAATGTATGTAAAATAATATTGTTATAGTCCAAGTAATAATTATAATGTAATGTATTAATTTAATTTAGGCACGAGTATTGATGAAATATTTGGAGATTTGGAAGATCGATCATTTGAAATTGCCGATAATGGTAAAAGTAAGATAATCTTACTTGATACTAGTTTTTATTTATAATTTTCTATATTACAGTGGATTGGACCACATATTCATCAAAAAATTTAAAGCAAACACCTTCAAAGAAAATATTAACAAGAGCTGGGAAGAAGTACACCGACAAAACTTCTCAGTTAATTAACGAAAAACTATCGTTTTTGAAATACCAACGAGAGTGCTTCGGAAAAGAACATAATGATAAACGGTCATTTTTGAAATACCAAAGAGAATGTTTTGAAAAGGAACATAAGTTACAAATAGAATTATTAATAAAAAAAAACCAAATAGGTGATCAAAAATTATTATTATTAAATATGTAAAGATTAAACAAATATTTTAAAAATTTATTAAAACTTATAATCGAGAAAAATAATTTTGTATCAACTTTGCTCTGGTAGCATTATTTCCTCCTACTTCTTCTTCTCCATTAACGATATTGGCACCATTTGTAAAATTAATTGCAGCCTCTATTTGTTGGTTTATTGGAGGTACTTGTTCTTTTTCATTAATAGCAATGTTGTGCAGTACAGCAGTGGCTACAACAATTGCTTGTGCAGTATCTAAACGAACCCTTAACCCCATAGCAAGAGCTGGAAATCTTCTTTTCCAAACACCATATTGTCTTTCCACAACATTTCTTGTACGAATTTGAGATTCATTGAATAACTCATCATGTTCGTTTCTTGTTTTGCGTAGTGGTGTAATTAAATATGGTTTAATTGGATAACCACTATCACCAACTATTAAACTATCACCATAAAGTCCCATTTCAAAATCACTATGAAGTCTCGAATTTCTAAATATGTGGGAATCATGAGACGACCCGGGCCACCTAGCTACAATATTTTGTATTTTTAAATCTGGACTAGCCAGAGTTTGAACATTCAATGAAAAATATTGCTTTCTGTTACGAAAAATTTCAGCATCATCGCCCCCGGGTGACTGTATTTTTACATGTGTGCAATCCAATGCACCTATGCATCTAGGAAATTTGGCGATATTGTAAAAATCTTGTCGAACTTGAAGTATTTCTGCATTTCGGGGCATTTTTATATATTGCGGTCGCAAACCTGCAAGAACTAAACTGACCCGTAACACGGTTTTACTTGCAGTGGATTTGCTAACTCCAGAAAAATCCCCAGCCGTTCTTAAAAACGAACCACTTGCATAAAAGTTTAATGTAAGCAATAGTTGGTCTCGAGCAGAAAGACAATGATTTCTAGAGTAAAAATATTTTTATTAATATAACGTCTATTATTATTGTCTATTATATTATTTACCTATTTGTAGGATAAGAAATTAAATCCTTTATCTCCTCCAGTACATTTTCGACTGTTCTTGGCGTAAGACGAAATCTATTAAAAAAGTCTTTACCATCGTATTCTTCAAAAAAATTAGGCCTGTAACGAATTACTTTTGGCCTCCTTATTTCTTCATCACTGCTATACGCATTAATATCGTAATCGTCGTAATAATTCATAGCTAACAAAATTAATAACTTCAAAAAATAAATAATTTATTGAATTTATCTGAATAAGTAAATACTGTCACAATGTATGGTTATAAAGTATTAGTAATTCGCTAACTTATAGTTAACCCATACCCCAAGTGTTGGTAAACATAACCACGACGTAACCAACACTTTACGTTAACCTGCAATTGAAAAACGTAATTTTTAACCTAACTAATAGTTAACTATGAACTAATAGTTAACCAACGATTGAAAAACCGGGCGTTAGTGTGTTAACTGTATTGGTTTGCTCCGTGTTGATTAAATCGAGATATTTTAACTTATTTAGATTAAATTCTGGTAAAAGTTGCGTATTATCTGAAGAATCATCGATGCCAGGTCATTATTATATGCAAAAGCTGAACTGATATTCTTTTCTTTTAGATCTTTCATAGATCTGCAAACTTCTATAAAATTATTCACAAAAATCCTAAGTATAAAAGTACATTATAATAAATTAAAATAAAGCTGTTTTAAAAATATTTTTAAGTTCTGTAAGTACTTATCTAATCACCTATTATTATTAAAAATTAATTTATATGTGCAGCTGTGTTACTATTTATTATAAATGTATTTGAAACATTATAATCTAAAATTTACTACTACATTAGTAAACAACATTTAGCATGTGATTATATTTTTATGCACTTGACTGTTATTTCCTTATGTTCACATAAATACTACAGGAGTTTTCTTTTTGCTGCCTATTTAAAACTGCTAAGAGAAGTGAGTTCTTTTCTTTTTTGAGTTGAACCATTTAATGCTTAAACAAATAGAAATACCACACTCTATATTTTAAAAATGGTTAACCAAACTGTATTCTGGGTACTATCATACTGTAACGAGTGAGCAATTAGATGGCCATAAGGCAATATTTGACGCTGTCGCTGTTTGCACAATTTAAATTATTAACTTGAACTAATAATTCATAATTACAATCTATAACATTATCTTAGTCTAAAGTAAATTTGTTTTAGTTATTAATATGTTTAAAATTATTAATTAGCTATTAAATTTGAATAAAATTTATATTAATTAAATCTAGAAATGCACGCTCAAAACTGTTGCTTTTCTTGTAACATGTAAATGCCATAAATTCAAGAATTCTGTAATTAACTACTTTTATGATGGTTTTCTAGCAAAATAGCTTTAAAGTTTACCATAAATGTTAATTTAAAATGAAATTATTTGCTTTCATACGCTATAATGGTGATAGAAAATTATTTAATGTTTTCAATAAATTATGCAATCTATATGTAGTAATACTAATACTTATGTATGTAGCTTCGAGTTTATACAATAATTCAAATTTTTATTATTTCATCAAATTTAATTTATTTTGTTGGAACACGTTTCGTTTTTCATTTATTTGCATTTCTAAGATGGTAGATACTGACTATTTTGATTTGAAGATTTTTTTAATGTTGTTGGTTTACCAACATAGACTACTTTTGACTTGTATATATTTTTAGTAACTTACATAGTTGTTTGTGCTAGGAATTCAAATAGTAAGATCCCAACATTAAATTATAGTTATAATTTATAAGAATATGTAAATTTCAAACAAAGCTTTCCTGTTGCTTTTTCGGACTATAAATATTGTAATTAATATGTTTGATAATAATTATTATAGTCGTGGACTAAATTTTATGAAACTCATCTTCAATAAATTGTTTTATATAAAAAAAAATAATATTCTATTTTATTAATTATATGTAATTATAATGGGTGGTGGGTTCATACAAATTAGAGAATACCTGTTTTTTTTGGAAAGGATAATCTGGGTACTGTTAATAACATCTTTTATTTGTATTTGGAATTTAGAAGTAGGATCTTTTTTAATTATGGTCAAACATTCCGGCTTTATGAAGTCTTCTACCTTTTTAATTTAGTCGTTCTTATTAATAAAACATTAAAAAGGTAATATTAATATTATCCGTTAATATTATCCGAGAATTATTACAAAATAATAGAATTAATCCCGTAATTATTGAAGAGATCCTTACCGCTTTAGACATCTGCCTTAAACAAAACTATTTTAAGTTTAATGGAAAATTTTATCTCCAAATGGATGGTTTACCTATGGGAAACCCTTTATCTTGTTTACTAGCTGATATTTTTATGGATCATGTTGAAACCAAAATTCTTTGTTCAGAATTCAAAAAACATATAATTTATTGGTACAGATATGTTGACGATATTATTATTTGCTTCAATGGTTCCCTCAGACAATTAGATCAACTTTTTAACTTTATCAACATACAACACAATAATATTAAATTTACTAAAGAAATAGAAGTTAACAATAGAATCAATTACTTAGATCTCACAATAATTAAAGACAATAATAAACACTCTTTTGACATTTTCCATAAACCTACAGAAACTAATATAATCATTCCTAATAGCTCCGCACATCTTTTTACACATAAAATTGCATCTTTCCGCGCCTTTCTCAATCGCTTAATTAGAATTCTCCTAAGTAATGTAAATTTTAAAAAAGAATTAGACAGAATTAAATATATCGCGATATCTAATGGATACCAAGTCACTCTTATTGATAACTTATTACTCCAAATTAAACAAAAAATTCTATCAAACTCAATATACCCGAATATTTTTAAAAAAACTAACGCGAACTTCAATGTCATTACTTTTCTCGGTAACAAATCAAACAAAATTGTGAAATATTTAAAAAATAACAATTATAACATCGCTTTTAAAACAGATAATAAACTCAACAAATTTATTAATAACGCGAAATCAAAATCAGACTTGTTAATTAAATCAGGGGTTTATGAGCTCACTTGTGAGTGCTCTCAAAAATACATTGGTCATACCGGTAGATCTTTTAAAACACGTTTTGATGAACACACTCGATCCCACAGACTTGCAGATGAGAAATCAACTTTTGCGAAACACCTAATAGACACAAACCATAAACAAGGGGGATCCAAAATTTTACACAAAAAAGTAAAAAACTGGAATTTTTAGAAGTTATGGAAATTAATAAATTAAAATATTCTTCTTCATTACTTAATGGTCAATCTGATTTAAATAACTCACCCCTACTGAACATTTTTAATAAATAAATTCTTCCCCCCCCTTCTAACTTACCTCACATCTATTGACATTGTATTCTCTTTCGTATTAAATTTACCTCTGCCCTGTAGTAAATTACACATAGTTACTCTATTTTTAAAATTATTCCCTCCTCTTACCCCCTCCACTTTTTCTCTTGCATTTTGTCGATAAATACGGAATTTTCTCATTTCTCCTTCTAGTTCATCGCCTGATGATGCCATAGTATGGTGAAAACATTTGCGATAATATACATACAGTGTATTTATATATTGTGATAACTTAAACATTTTAGTTTTCGAAAAAGTGTTTTGTGCATTTTTTGGTTTATGCTAAAAATTTGATATTTTATTTTATAATTGATTTTTTATATAAAACAATTTATTGAAGATGAGTTTCATAAAATTTAGTCCACGACTATAATAATTATTATCAAACAGGATATCAATAATGCGTTTTAGTTGTAACTATGATTGTAATTTTAGAAGTAACTTAAATTTTAAAATACCTTTATGAAACCCAACATTATTATGGGTTATAAGCGGTCTTTACCAGATTATATTGCGATTCATAAAATGTGTAAAGGTATGATAATAAATTTTTTTTACATTATCTTAACATCTAAAGTTATTAACAATTAATATTTTCTTATAATTATAACTTGAATACTAAAAAGCGTTCTGAAATTTTAAATACTCGATTACACTATTTATACTTCAAGATTAACCACATTATTTTAAATCAGTAAGTGCCACTTATACTAAGTTTACCTATTGTAGAATATTATTTAAAAATAGTTTAAGCTTTAACTGTAAGTAGTGCAAAAGGTATTAAATTTTTTTAGGCTATAAAAACTAGGGCGTTAAAGATGTTTTTATTGATTGAGAATGGAAATATACTGTATACATATAATATACTTATACAAACTAGATAAACGAATAAGGTTTTGAAAACATTAACTGTTTTTTAAGTATATTTTTAAAAGCTATTTTTCACTTTGCTTAGCTTTACTTACTTTAATGTTACTAGCTTTACTTTAGCTATTTAATTAATTTTGATTTGCATAGGAAGTGTTACTATATCTTAAGCAAAATTGTGATAAAGGATAGAGCAAAATATGTTTAAGATAATAGAGAATCATAAAAATAGCTAAGCCATGAATGTTCAAATTTATAAATGGATTCAAAAAATTTAATGCTAATGTTGGTTAATGTTTGTTAATTATTGAAGAAGAAAGTGAACAGAAGTTATAAAATAAATCAGATGTCGGTAAAAGTAATAAAGAAAATTATAAAAGTAAATAAAAAATATTTGGTGAGCAAATAATAAATTAATGGATCAAGTCAAATAAAGTTATAATAAAAACTTTTAAATTATTGAAAAATAATAATTAAGGGAACGTAAAAAATTGCATTTGTCACCAAATGCTGGATTTTACATACCTAATATACAGCGCCAACAAATTTTTGATTAGTTTGTTTCTAATTTGGACCATTTACATTTAATAATAAGAAATAAAATTGTTGCAAAAATTAATTACTTTTTTTTTAAATTGTAAAAATTAATATTTATATTATTTATACACCTTAACTTCCTTCTAGCTGCTAAAACTAGAGTCAATTTCCGCCTACATAAAGTACCTAATTGAAAAATAGGTAAAATCTGATTAAGTTCACAATTCTAATTTCAACCTTTTTATACTAATACGATCAAAAGATTGCACAATTGCTGTAAATATTCTTCTAATTTAGAGAATAATTATTACTATATAAAAAATATATTACTAGAATTTTGAGTCTATAAAGTGTTTATTTAAATACTAACTTTTTCTTCTTCTTTTTTTTATTAGGTTTGCGACCTGTTCTTACTAGCAGCAACCTCGGTGGTGTTCCGTAGTTTCTATTAGTGTTATAAGCATATTGTTTTTATATCCAAGATAGCTTGCTAAGCTTGTCCCAGATGTGCAAATAACTCTGGTTTTGTGGTTGATGAACGCAAGCCATCAACCCAGATAGACCGCCGGCTTTACGTGCCCTTTGAAGCACGGACTAACTAACTTAACTTGAAAAATTCCAACAACTAAAATTTTCCACCAATTAGATTAGTCAAATCGTAATAGGTATTTTAAAACTATTGTAAATTAGAACGAATAGTCCTCGAATAAAATTGTATTGATAGCCGAATACGTACTTTACATGCAAGTCTTTGTCAAAAGTTCTACAAAACAATTTTATTAGTGAAATTAAAAACTTTTTTGTGCAAAATTTTATAACAAAAGTTAAAATTCATGTCAATACATTACATAATACAATATAAACCGGTAATACTGTGGATTATGTATGTCTCTTTTCCTCTTATCACTTTTATTATAGGGTGGTTAGATTTATACTTTTAGAAAACTGTGAAACTTACGCTTTGTTAATGTTACCAATGTTAAAGTAAATATGAAATATATTCCAGAGAACTTTATTATAGAATATGCTATAAAGATAAATATTAATAATTTAAGCTTTCACAACTGCCGCTTTACAGTCACCAGTTAATATAAACAACACCACAGGGAGCTTACAAAAATAGTATTACTACACTATCATCATTGTATATAATATGAATATTATATTTGCCATATTATTAAGTAGTATATGTAATGATGTAGTTAGTGTACATATTATATAGTATATTACACAAATAATTTACTATTATCTTTTCTAAAACTTATATATTATCTCGTAACAAATGCTATCAATTATCAAAATTAAAAATTATTACCGAATTCTATTCACCTAGCTACTTCACATTATTAAGTTATGTTCATGCCGAAAAAAAGCTGTAATCTTTTATAGCAGCATAATAGTTTATGAGTAAGGGAGATTATCAAAAATATTTATGGGCTTTGTGTAATAAAAATACTTTAAAATAAATTTATTTTTTCTGCAGCTGGTATCCTTTGTGAAATTAATGTAAAATAAAAATATTCCAGAATATTTCTTAACTTCTTTCTATTGACAATCTTAATATTTTATAGGTATTCTTATTATGCATCCGCTAGAAACTCGGGAATATCATATAAGGAATACTTTAGGTAGTCTTCAATTGCTCAATTTATACCCACAACATGTACGTTTAAAGTTGTTGAGCATATCTGTTATTATATTAAAGTACAGCAGTTGCTTATATGCTGCACCAACAATTTCCTTATCTGCATAATAATGAGTTTTCATGCCACAAAGGAAAACTTTTGGTTAATATAATTTGTAATAGTTACTAAATGTAGATATATCTATTTATGCATAATTTTCTTTTAATGAATTGAAAATGACAAGTAATTATCGATACACAATATGCATTTAGAAATATTTATGTTTTATAAACCACAAAATTTAACCCCAATTTAAGCATTTCAGACATCTGCTAGATGCGTATCATCAGAAAACAATGGGTATAAAATTGGCTTAAGAATTTATGTAATAAACAACTACTGAGTTTGCAGTAGGTACGAAATCCGCTAATTTATTGCAAATGAGAAAAAAACAAATCCATGTTGAATTTGTCAAACAAATTGTTACTAAAGAAGCATGAAGTTTAATCTACAATTTCGGTACCCAAGAGATAAAGAAATGTCTATTTAAAGTGATAAAAAATACTTGGAACATTTTCTCTAGTTGCATTCATCATCGTCTTTTAGCTTATGTGGATATTTTACACTGTTTTATCGATTTAAATACAAATGTTACTAAAATGTTAAATACTTGAGCATGTTAATTATAAACAGGTAGTGTTGGATTTAAACCTAATTTAGTCATTGCCAAATACAAAATTCTTTACTTTTGACATTCGTACTGAAACGTGTATAATCTCTTTAATGAATAATTTATATGCAACGACTGTTTATGACCAACAAAGGATAACTTTAAATGACAAATATTTCACAGTTAAAACGTTGTTATTATTTTGTGTAAAGTTTACTTTGCGTATTTATTCACTTACGAAAAGCAAATTGTCAGAAAATGTTTTACTTGGGTTGTTAAAATATCGTGAAACAGTTTTCATGTTGACAGTATTCGGCTGAGTTTTGTTATAAAAATTTCTTTTACATTAAGTTGCGAATGTGCTTTGGAGGGAAGTATGTACGATAGATGCTTTCAGAAAAAATAATATTGTTAATATAAAGCGGACTAGAATTCTTACTTCTTATTTGTCAAACTTTAAAGTATGGTAGTTTTTTACTCTATTTTTAAAATTTTATCAATATTACCCAGAGACAAAGCCATCGTGCCAGTAGTGATTTTGATTAGGCTTGATAAACAGTAATATTTAGACCATTACTTTTGTATAAAATTAAACATAAACCAAACACAAACGCTAAAATAATAAATTTTAACCGTAAAGAATGCATACATAGAAAAATATTATTTAAAAAACAATAAAAACTACGTCTGTATTCTTTACGTTAATGTTAAAATTTATTATTGTAACATTTTTGTTTAGTTTATGGTTTATTTTATATTTAACAATACATACTAATTACCACAAAAATCGACTTGAAATACAGTTTTAAGTGTTTTTCTATTACATTACTTTTTTGTTGAACTTAAAAAAATAAACAACAAAAATAAACGAACGAATAAGATTTATTTATATTTTCAAATATGTGAAACTATAGAAAGATATAACCTATATCGTTATTGATAATAATCAATAACATCTAAATTTATCAAATGAATATAATATAAAGTTGGATTCAAATATCTATGCTTCTACGTCACTAGTTTCTGATTAAGAAATGACAGAATGTAATTTAGGATGTCGTCGTTTAACTTTATTTAAAAGAGCATAAAAATAAAATCAATAAAACCAATAAAAGTTGTACGTTACTGATATTGTAGATATCATACAATACAATAATAACAGAAACCATACAATAAAAAATTAGTATGTCGAACTATTAGTGCATTGTATAATACAGTAAAAGTTATGAATGACGTGGTGATTTCTATTATTTACATTATTTCAAGTTGTGGTGAAGAGAGAAAGCTATATTAAATTTAAGAAAAAAACAAAATTAAATTAAAAAAAACTTTTTAAAAAACAAAGCTTTTTCTAGAAATTGCATTAAAAAGTAAAAATTAATTTTTCAAATAAGAACAAACAAAGCAAAACATCAATATAAAAAGCGTGGAACTATGGACATAGTGACTATATAATAGCCACATGCTTATATTGATGTTTTCATAGAGCTTTATTTGTTCTTATTTGAAAAATTGTTTTTTACTTTTTAGTAGAATTTCTAGAAAAAGCTATGTTTTTCAAAAAGTTTTTTTTAATTTATTTTATTTTTAACTTTTCAGTCTTTAAATTTTCATTAGTAAAATATCAATTATGAAATTTTTCTTTAAATGACGAAAACTAATTGTCATATTATTGTTCTTTAATAATTTTAAAACCTGGCCTCGGAGCCAACTCAAATTTAAGAGTTTAAAATGCAGGAGGTTGTTTTCTTAAACGTTCCATTTCTTGAAGATCATCTGTATTACATGGTTTTTCACCCATCAAAAGACATGGATTTAACTCTTCAATTCTTATTCCTTCCAAAGATCTAAATCTGCTTAAAGTCACATAAGCCTGACCTTTTCATCATCATGTATAGAGTGTGGAATTATATGCAAATGCATAATTATATTCGTTGCTTGTTCCTAGAGATATTTGATGTTTTTATTTTTATTGCATATTTCATGTTTTTATTTTTAAGACATAATAAGTGCATATTTTCCTAATTTTCCTAATTTTAAGAAAATAAAATTTAAAAAAGATAAATTTTGCAAAAATATCTCTGATAAAAACAGCTTTCCAGGAACAGCTTCGAAACAAATCTGTTCATTTATTGCTGCATCCGCAATATCATACATCAATATTGCCGTTTGTTGTGCCGCCTTAATGGAAATGCAGCTTATGATTATTTTATCAGTTATAATTAAAGCACGAAATTTAATGCATTTGCATATTTCTTAAAATTCATGTCACCGTAATCCATATGGATAAAGCCGAATTAGGCAAATCAGAATCCAATAAAATACTTTTTAAAATACATATTTTGCATATTTTTAACATTCGGTGCACATTTTTGTAGGTTGTGCATATTGCTTCATTTTTGTACTTTTTTAAGTAGGTACCTTATATTTCTTTCTCGATTTACTCTAATTTTTAAAGTAACAGCAAAATATTTTAAGAGATAAGCTGATTTATTGCCAGATGATGTCTTGCAGTAAAACTTTTTTGAAGGCTTTAGTTGTGTTTTAGCAATGCAACTGTAAAAATCAAATCATAAAGGCCATAGGACGATAAGAATACTGAAAATCAGTAAAAATGGTTATTCTCAGCACCTTGTGAATCGATTGATCTAAATACAGGATATGTTTTGGGGCATGCTGGTAGCTTCTAAGAAAAAAATATAAGCAAATCTGTTCATAAGAACCTTTAAAAAAAAGAAGTTATTTTCTTAATTTTAATTGTTAACCACGTTACGATAACGATAAAAATATAAAACTATTTTTTCTGAATTCCTCATTCAATTTTCGATGAAATTATGATCTTGAAAAAATTTTTAAAACGTTACGCCATATTGAAAAAAATTAAAAACCGATTTTTTGCTTAAAAATCGATTTCTTTTTATGATTTAACGCTTGAAATGATAAAATACAGAAAGTTTGCGATTACTGTACTAGTGAAAACAACAGAATAAATTAAGAACACTCATATAAAAATAATTGTTCTTCATATAATGAACTCTAATCATTATTATAAACTTTATTTATCACTATAATGATTAAATCAGTATTAGGGACGTTTTAGGGAATTTAAACTTTCCCGCTCAATTATTAGTTAATTCAGCACCCATAAGATGGCACTATAATTCAAAACTGGTAAAACTGTTTTCTATTTTCATGAAAATCCGCCAGATTTGTAGTGCCTATTTAATAATTAGTATTATCTAACTATACTATTTAAGTGAAAATATGTCGACATCTAAAACATATAATCCAAAGTGCTGTATTTGTTCAAAATTTATTAAACAAATGCGAGGTACTCCGAAATATATACAATTTGAGCATCTACAGATGTTGTAGATTTTTCAACGATCTTTGATCATCCAATTGTAGTTGGTGATGTTTTGTGTTATAATTGTCGTTCAAAAAAATACAAGAAAATGAAACTTGACGACGAGGATCAGGATACATCGTTGGAGAATGAATTACCTTCAGATACAAGTGAATTGTTGGAAAGAAGTGAATCGAACTTATCATCGATGACTTTGTCTCAATCAAGTACTGATGATCCATCATTTAATTTCGAGGTTGCATGTGATGATGATACAGAAGAATGTATTGAAGTTCAAATTGAAAGAACTGTTGCAACTCACAGATATTGTTGTGTGTGTTCTGTTTCAAATCGAAATCTGGTAGTTGTTCCTCAAGATGCTCGTATGCAATGCTTTATTAAGAAAATAATTCTCATTCCGGATGGAAATCGATATTGCAGAGATCATCTCATAAAAAACGCTTTTATACTGAAGATTTAAATTTATTAAAGGTTTATTCTAATTGGAGTTTTTTAAAATTGTTCGAGTTAACTAAAATGATGGAAAGCTTGGCTGTTGAATGTGACTCTACACTGATTGATAAAATAGATGATTTTCGTATACCTGATGAACTTTACATATTTAATGGATTAAGACGCGAAAACATAATCGAGTTGCGAGATTTATTAACAACTATGAGAAATACAGATTTTCGTACGGTCACTCAAGCTTTTATCGTATTTTTATTTAAGCTACGTACTGGTAACTCAAACAGATTAATATCAGCGACTTTACAATTGGAGAATGAACAGTTGGTTTCAAAATATTGTGAACAAATGATACAATCATTTGAGAAGGATGTTTTACCTCGGTATTTTGGTTTTCGATCTGTGTTTCGAGATGATCTCATTTAAAATAATTCATCACTACTTTTAAAAAGTTTGTTTGCTGATCGTAGTGATAAGCTTTTCTTGATTTACAATGGAACGTATGCTCGTCACCAAAAGAGCTCGAATAATGCATATCAAAGAAAGTCTTACTCTGGGCAGAAGAAAGTACCGTTATGTAAGCCATTTACTATTTGTACAACAAATGGATACATAGTAGATGTGTTAGGGCTCTATCATGCCAACATGAATGACGCTACTATAATGAAAGACATTATCGATACTCCTGACGGTATTTGCAATTTACTGGAACCTGGTGATGTTTTTGTTGTTGATCGAGGATTTCGTGACGTTCAGGCGCATTTGGAAGAAAAAGGTTATCAAGTTTTGATGCCGGCATTGAAAGGCAAACGAAATCGTTTAACAACTGCTGAATCTAATGCGTCAAGATATGTCACAATTCGTTGAGTAGTCGAAGCAGTACACGGAATGCTGAAACAAAAATTCGACAATAAAATGTTACCCAGAGTCGATAGTTTTTATAGAATTGCATCATTTCTTCACAATCAGTATAACAAACGTCTAACTTCTGATGCAGAGTATTCAAATGAAATTGTTGAAATGATAAAATCTCGGAATAATACTGATAATACATTAGCTGAAGAAGTAGACAAAAATGGTTGGCAAAGAAAAAAACTTCCATTTGAAACAATTCTGTCTAGTGATTTGACAGATTTTCCAAAAATGACCGAAGAAGACTTGAAATTTTTATTTACGGGTTCCTATCAATATAAACAAGCAATATCATATTTAGCAGAGACGATAGATGAATCAGATAATATGACTATTCAGTTTGTCAGAGATAAAACCTATATATTGAAGGCTCAAGTACAATCTCGCCATATTGGTAGAAAGGTTTACAGATGTTTTATTGAATATAAACCAAATACGATTGGATGGACTGGAATATCAAGATATAGCTGCGAATGTGCTAATGGACTGAGTACAATTGGTTGTTGCTCACACGTAGCTGCAATAATTTTTTACCTGGCGCATGAACGATATTTGGCTAAAATCCCCAAACCAGCAGCAATACTTAATACTTTATTCAATAAAGACAATATCACCACTGTGATTGATGAAGATAGCGACAAGGACTAGTCACAAAATCACAAAAAGATTTTTATTATTAACAGATTAATATAATTAATACATTTTTTAATGGTTTATAATTAATTATTATAATATTAAAATTATTGAATAAAGAACAATTATTTTTATATGAGTGTTCTTAATTTATTCTGTTGTTTTCACTAGTACAGTAATCGCAAACGTTCTGTATTTTATCATTTCAAGCGTTAAATCATAAAAAGAAATCGATTTTTGAGCAAAAAATCGGTTTTTAATTTTTTTCAATATGGCGTAACGTTTTAAAAAATTTTTCAAGATCATAATTTCAACGAAAATTGAATGAGGAATTCAAAAAAAATAGTTTCATATTTTTATCGTTATTGTAACGTGGTTAAAAATTAAGATATTGCTTATATATTTTTTCTTAGAAGCTACCACCATGCCCCAAAACATATCCTGTATTTAGATCAATCAATTCACAAGGTGCTGAGAATAACAATTTTTACTGATTTTCAGTATTTTTCAATTTATTCAGAAACCGTAATAGATAAAAATCTGAAACTTGCTGCATCGAAGTATCTTATGAGTACCAATATTTCCTAAAATTATGAGCCCGATACCTTTCTGGGGCCGATTTGGTATTCTTATCGTTCTATGGCTTTTATTTTAAATTATATTTCGTTAATTATACCACAATTTTTTATTTAAAAACAAATTTTTGTCATTCTACGTGTAGATCCCTGCCTTTCTGCTTCGATTGTGTTTGTCTATATTTTCACCAAGTGCGTAAGCTCATAAACTCTTATTCCTATAAAACCATGATTTTCCAGTTCGATTAGTTGTCAGAGATGTTTTTATCAATTGCGTACGCTCAGAGACCCTTTTACGCCAACTTTTGTTATTTTTGACCACTTTAAATGTATTATGTATATGTATTTAGCCAAAACAACTATTTACGCCAGAAAAAACACACGTATGTAATATAAAGCATCTTAATAAGTCTTAACTTTATGGAAATCGTTAATATATGGTACGCACTAAATTGTTATGGTTTTTGGCAATTTTTAAGCAAAAGTTTAGAGTAATTTCTAAAATTTAATATTTATAATTGTAATTTATTCTCGACACTATCATAATTAATTTCATTAAAAAAATTTTAAATCGTGCGAGCATTTGGGTGCTATTCTCTAATAGGCATTTCAATTTAAGTTAAACAATACTTTATTTTTTTTTGCGTTTTGAAAATGAGTTTATACAAGGTTTTTATACTTATTATTTTGTTTGATTTTGAAAATGTAAATTTAAAATTATAAATAATAATTTTGATAATAAAAGGCTGGCAATAAAAATAGTAAAGATGGTAAAAATGTTTGAATCATTTTAAAAATAAAACCAAAAGCTGTAGTTGCACATTTCAAGTTAAAATGATTGCAATGGAATGAGATAAAAGTCCTACAAAATGGAATTAATGGATCTTATTAAACCTCGAGTTTTATTTATTCTGTCAGCGATATCTTTTTTACTATCAGCCTTTTTGTTAAATATTACACTCAAGTATTTACTTTTTTCTACTCTTTGTATGTAGTGTGGTATTCCAAAAAAAGGTTCTCAATGTCGTTGTTTCCAACCAATAGGTATTCACATTTTGCTTCGTTCATTTTAAGACCCGCCAAATCATACGATTTCTGAAGTTTTCGCACCATATAACTCAAGTCATTCTCGTCTTTTGCCATCACTATCTGATCATCTGCGAAATATAGGGTGTATAAGATATCTTCCTCGTAGTCTCATATTTTTGCATATTTTTGCCATCTTTGTAAGAATTTGTCTATATAAATTTTAAACAGAGTAGGAGAGAGGCCTTGTCTTAGTCCCTTTGTAATTTCTATGGGATCTGTAATGTTATTTCCTATTTGTATTTGTGTGGTATTATCTTCATACAGCCGACGATCCGCATTAATTAGTGAGGACTCTATACTATATCTTTCCATTTCTTTTCACATTTTTTCTGTGGGTACTGTTAAAAATACATGTTAAAAAGAAAAATTGTGTTAATAAACCCAGTAACAATTTGCCCGGATATTTAGATAGTTTTAATGGAAGACAAAAAAAGCGAGAAAATGAACTATGAATGTTGGAATATGGAACATCCAAGGGTTTAGAAACAAGCAGCAAGAGGTTTTAAATGAATTAAAGAAACGAAATATTTATATAGTAGCTATATTGTCGGAAACTAAAAAGCAAGGCAATGGCTGCGACAACCTAACCACTTCATTCAGTGTTATAGTGGGATTGACAAAAGTGAGAGAGCAACAGCAGGCGTTTCAAATATTATAAGCAAGAAACTGAAACAATGCGTAACGTCTTGGGAGACCATAAATGAACGCATAATAAGATTTAGACGGTAAAATGTTATAAAATAATTGATTTAATTTGTTGAGGGAACTACAAATTTTGGTCCGGTTACAACCGGACAGCTGTAAACCGATATCGTATAAAGTTTCACGTTAACATTTTTACACATTTTATTTAAACGAAATTTACAAATTTAATGCAACAAAGTTTAAAAAATTAAAATTTATCGGAGAGAGATTTTAAAAATTAATTTGAATTTAAATTTGTATACATAGCAGTATACTATAATATAATAAAATTATAAATTTTATTAACAATTTATTGAACGTTAATATCTCATGTAAACCAATTAAGTAGTGTACAGTTTTATCTAAAGTAAACTACTTTCTGTAAATCATTAAATCTAGCTTTTCCTTCCGAGTGAAAATAGTATTATATACTTTTGCAAGAGCAATAAAATATTGTTTGTAAAAAGAGCTTAATATAAAAACCTTATATTTAAGAATAACCTTAAAATGCACTACATACTTTTTAGAACTGAAATGCACCAAGTTTTCACAAGTACAATACACTGAAATCTAAAATATATAAACTTCAAAAATGTTTGCATCATACTGTGGTATAAATTTTCAGTTTATGCTGAATTATTATTATAAAATTAAGGTCATTATTGTACATTTTTTATAATAATTAAATTAACTAGGATTAATCAAATACATATATTGTCATGTTTCAAAAGTGATTCGGACCCACCCTATACATTTTGGTAAAAATTCATTTATTTATTTAAGTTATGTTTAAATTGATTTATGTGGTAAGATTGTAAAATTAGCAAGGTGGGGACGAATCACCGGAAATTCTAAGCCTTTTGCCAATAAATGGTCGACGTGATGGCCGTGTTAATTTATTAGTCTGAATAATTATTGAAAAGATATGTAGTTTTTATAATATAAGTGATTTTAGGCCTTTTGTCAAAAAATGGTCGACATGATGGACGTGTAAAATTCATGTCCGAATAATTTCTAATAAGTTTATAATTTTTGAAATACAAGTAAAAGTTTTGAAGTTAATAAAGTGTTTTATTGAAATTATTAATATATTTGATTAAATTGAGTTTGAAGAAAGATATTTTGGATAATTTTGAAAAAAAGAATAAAACAGAAGCTATGGTCGAATGAGTGCAGATGGTAATAAAGATAAACAGAATTTGGAAATTATGATTAAAAGTTTGGTAAATAAAAATTTTACATTATTATTTTAAAAATTTATTGAAGGAACTACAGGATTTGTTTGATAAGCGGGCGATGCGATACGGCTATCGTAGCATTTAACTTTACCATTTTTAAATATTTGATATTACAAAGAAAATTGAAATTTAAAGAATTATTGTTAATTAGATGAAATTATTATGAAAAAAATTTAAAATTAATTAATTAATGAATAAATTACATTGCAATATATTGTAGTGTCCGCACTAAGTGATTAAAATGGGTTGCGAACTTAGCAATAAAATAACTGTATTTGCAACTAGGGAACAAAACAAAGCAAAACTCTATTTTAACATTTTTATTACCAGTGTGTGTTTTATTTTTGTGTGTTCTTTATTTTGACTTCAGTATGTTTAATATTTTCATTATTTTTTGATTTTGATTTTATTATTTTTATGTTTGTATCATGACTCACCAAATGCCGACAACAGCCAAAATTTAAATAATGAAAAATCTAGATTTGAAAATAAAAAGACATTAAAGTACAACCAATGAAAAGAAGATATATTGCAAAGAATATCCAAGGGGATAAAAGAATCAATAAAGAGATCGAGAGTCATAATAATTTGAGCAGAGCGGTCGATCGATAAAAGTTTGAGAAGAATTTTTATAAATTGAATTGAGAGAGGAGTCGTGTTGATGCCTAAGAAGCATACAAAAGATTCAATAGAGGTTTATTCGTGTGAAGAATATTGTTTAGATTGGAAAAAGAGTTGGTGGTAAAAATAATTTTTTTGGATTGAAGATATCCAGAGAGCAGTAGAAGGAAGAGAAAATAATCGAGCAGACAAAGCTATTCAAAGGAGTTGAAGATAAGAAGGTCGCGTGTTATTTGTGCGCGATATTTATTTCAAAGGAAGATAACTTTGGTTTCTTCAACAGAAAAGCTGCGGTCGGCTATTTGCGTGAGTTTTGCTTTTGTAAATATTTGTTCCTATTTTATAAAATTTTTGAGTTGCAAATAAAAATAAAAATATCCAAGAGTTATTTTATTGTCTTACTTGTAACAATTTTTGCATTCGAGAACCTACGTATCCCATAGACGAGATAGAAATTTTGTATGCAGGGACGCGCATAAGGTCGCAGCAATATATTGTGGTGATTTTTTGTTTAGTCAACCTGCAAGTCCAGATCGTGGTCATTTTATTTGTTTTAAGTACTGCAAATAAGTTACAATTTATTCAGAGAAAAATTGAAAAGGCTAAATTTTATACTTAAACACATCCGCAACACATTTTTTGATTGTAATTGTTATAAACGTTGGAATAAGTGATATTTGTGCAGTGCTTCGAAAACGATCTACAATGAAAGAAAAGAATATTAATTTGTGCAACATCCTGTACGTAGTTGAAGAACTTATGTAGTATAAATTTTATGAAGGTGGAAACCAGGTCTTCTAGAGCGCTTATTGGATGCGAGTTGGACGCTAAAAAACGGTAGTGCGTTTTTTAATTAGCGAATAGTATAATTTTTACTTAGAAACTAAGTAGAAATTAGTTTTAAAGTCGTAAAAGTAAATATTTATGAAGAATCGTCAATTTCAGTAGAGAATTGCTGAAAATATTAAAATTTGAAGACATCGTAAGTAAAATTTTACGAAGGTCAAAGTTAGAAGCAGAGGTCATTTTGAAAAAGATTAAAAATTTTTAATGCTAATGCAAATTCACTTACCTACGTTAAATTTGAAGTTAGTTAAATTGGATAATATTGAAAATTGGATCAACGATTTTGAGATTGATAAGTTTCAATCTGATTGAGTTTGAATATTAATACTGCACCAGATGGTCTGCTGAAGTTTATTCTTTGCAACACGTGTGACATTCACTGGTACGGAAGCAAATGGTGATGGACAGGACGAGCCGCTTACACGAACGCGCACGGGATTTATACAAGGTAATTCAAAATAAACATATCCTAGTAAAAAAATTTATTAATAAAAAACCAAAACTTGTATTACTTTATAAAATTTTATTATTCGATGCACATTTAAACACACCGACAAATGAATTTGAAATTTAGCAAGATTTTGAATAAAGTAAATAAAATTTTAAAATCAGTGGTTGAACATCATTACACTATAAAGCCTAATAGCGAAATTTGTCGCTACCAAAATTTTCCATTGAATAAATCAATATTTTTTCGTTATTTCAAAAATAAGAGTTTTTATTTGCTCGCAAGACAGACGGGGTGACCTACAGGAATTCGCTACTGGGTGTTTCATGCTCTACCAAATAAACACTAGAGTGTTTATATTCAAATAGTATCGGGACTTGTCGTTTTCAAAAACGCGGTATAACTATGTTTACTTTAAAAATTTTATTTCTTATAGTTTCCTGAAACTGTCGTTGACATTTATTTAAAAAATAATACGGTTATATAAATTAGTTTACTGTTAGAATATCATACATAAAACAAGTTATTTCACGACGCATTCTAAAAACGCTAAATTTTCTTAAAAAATACAACGAAAGAAGTGGCTTTCTGAAGTAACTAATAACAGTACATTCATGAAACACATCATAACTGGTGACGAGACATGGGAATACTAGTATGATGTTGAAACAAAATAACAAGCGTCTGAATTGAACCTTAAAAACAAACCAAAACCCAAGAATGCGTAAAATTCAATCAAAAATTAAAATTTTTCGCACAGTTTTCTTCGATTATCGTGTTGTAGTGTCCTATGAATTTCTTCCTGCTGGTGAAACTGGGAATAAAGAATATTATTTGAGTCTTATAAAACGTTTGTGTGAAGCTAATCCGTCAAAAAAGGTTGGATTTGTAGAAAAACAGTTAATAGATTTTGCACTACGATAATGCATTTTTGCACAATTCTTGGCTTCTCTGAAATTTATTGGCAAAAAACTCAACCAACACCATTCCTCAAGTTCCATATTTACCTGATTTAGCCCCAAGCGACATTTTTTTTTCTAGATTGAAACTACTACTTTGTGGATATCGATTTAAGTCGATTAAAGACACAAAAAATGATGTTGAAAGAGCTTGGCTATACCAAAAATCATGTAATGAAAGTTTTGAGGATTGGGTTCAGCGTTGGTGCATGTATGTACATTACTTGCAATAGAGAAAACGTTGAAAGAGACAAAGTTAATATTGAATATTCAAGTTATAGTTTTATTTTTTTTTAATTCTGTCAGTCTTGGAACGTGTTGAAAAGTATACCTATATTTTAGATTAAAATAATACTTATTTATTAAAATACTAAAACAATAAGTAAAATGAAAATATTTCAAATTCGATTATTTCAAATTTTACAAAAATTTTGATGATAATGACAAATAATAAAATAAAAAAATTCTTTGTATTAGAGATGGCCACACAACAAAAAATTATTTTAAATACAAATCTATGAAAGTTATGAAGTAAAATAAATACTTTATTCTACTAATAAAATTTATTTAAAATAAATTTATTATTTCCACAAAGAAAAATTACAAATATTTTAATTAAAATCAATACTATTTTAAAGTAATAGAAATAAACCTAAAGAAATAACAATTAGAAGTAAATTATATGGTACTTGTTTAGGATATATTGTAAAGTAAAATATTTAACAAAACCAAATATTTGCTACGTACTTATGTATTCTTCATGTTACAGTTAAAATTTTATTGTTTTAAGATTCTGTTTAGTTTTATTAAATATTTTCAAACTATCTCAAATTCAAGTTTAATATCAATTAGTAATGTAACATTTTAATAATAATTCAATAATATGCATAAATTAAATTTTAACTATTTTCTCAAATTATTGAAAAATGAACGTAATTATTTATTTTGATTTAATAATATGATAATAATATAATAATGTGATAACATTAATATTTTCAATTTTATATAGAATTTTATTTATTCTTTGTGATTATTTAGAACACACTTTTTAAATAACAACAGATGCTGTGGATTGTTTATATTAAACACCAGAACAAAAAATGTTGTTCACTCTTTACTAATCAAATAAACTAAAATTGAGATGTTTAGGAGAACGTGTAAATAAATAAACAGAAAGCACACTTCTAAATTTAAGTAATTGGTAATTGTTTACACATAAACGAAAACATTTTTTATTTTAGATCGTATAAAATTTATAAGTGAATAATTATTTATGATTAAATTAATCTAAACTACTTATAATAATATACACAAACATATTGAAAATAACTTTGTATACACACACAAGTAAGGTTCTTAATTGTATAAACTAAAAATCAAGTGGTTTAAATATAAACCAAAATTTTATAGACCATCTCAATTTGTTTGTGTATTGATTTAAAATATATTTTAATAAAAGTAATATCAGTATTTTCTTCATTTCACCGATAAATGAAATACATTATTTTTCACCGGATTTAATTTATTACTATAAAGTATAGTTCCTATACATTTATTTTACATTATTAATATGTAAAGCTTCCTCGGTGTCTTAATTTTGAGTCTCCAAAAATGAAATTAAAAATAAAATTTTAAAGTTTTTATGTAGAAGTTTTTTGATTTGAAAGAAACCAATGCCAAAATACTAATAACAATAAATAACTAATAATACATATAATTTCATCGCAGCTATAATTAAACATTTTCGGGGGTGGACCACTTTCAAAATTGTAGAACTCGCATAATGCATTCTTTAAGTTATCAAACTTTTTTATAAAAAAATATATTATATTTAAAATTATAATTATTTTAAAATGTTTTATTGGAGTACTATAAAATATACAACATACGAGTATTTATGTATTTCCTTCCCTTTTACTAATACATAATCTAACTCTTTTCAGCCCTTTGTATGCATTTTGATACTATATTTTACCTTTGAAGTACAGTAGCCTTCATTTTAGCACTGTTAACAGAAACTCTTTTCTCACCTTCAGGTATTCCAAAAAGTTGCAATGAGTGCAAAACAGAAAACAAAGATACAAAGACTTGATTCTAGAATCACTTCTCCTCTTCTCCTGTAGTCGCTATTCACTCACAATAACAACAAATTTACTTTATTTTATAATAAAGATTGCTTGTATTATAATCATAGCTGTATGATAATAACAAATACTATTGTAATATTTTTAACTAAGCTTTTTTCATCAGAAATTAGGGAATTTTTACTATGTAATTTTGCAATCAAGTATCTTATTTCTGCCCTATGCTGTACTTTGTACTTTATACAGACTGTAGAAATGTACGTCATCATTATTTTTATGCAAAAATATACATATCATTATGTGCTGAAAATAATAATATATTAACAGGAATTCATTTTTAGAACAGTCTTTAGCATCCGGTAAAATAAACCCGATAACAATAATTTCACAGCATCTTTGCGATTTCTTATGCTCATGCACGAATGAACTTTTTAAATGTTTTCGAAGATTTTACAGATTTATTTCGGCAAGTAAATTGATGCTGACCCAGCAACTGAAAAACATACATAAACACTTTTCAGCATTAAAATGCACATATTTTTTCTATTCTTTGCAGTACATTATTATGGTAATGTTTTTAATTCAAATATACATTATATTTTTTGATGTTACTGAAAAATGAGAGAAATGATACTTTTAATTATTTTTAATACTTTAAAAGCTTTAGGTTAATTAAATTGGGAGTAATCTATAGTAAAACAATTGTGCTATTTTTTAATTACGTACATAGTCAAAAAATTATATACTTTAGTTTTTCTTCAAATATCTTTTAAATTAAAAGAAATTTTCAAAAGGATCTATTTTGTGTATATTAATTATGATTATCTCACAATATATTAAATACTCTGGTATATACATAATATATTATAATGCAAAATTTACGTGTATAAAGTCAGCATCCCCACTTTCTCAAAATTAAAATTGAAATAGTTAATAATTTGGTGTAAATTATGTGCAAATTACGTGTTTAAAAAAAAATTGTGCACTTATTTATTTATTTAGAATTAGAAGCAATTTATTGGTTCTTTATGTCTTGACATGGTAAGCACATTATTCTTCTTCCAGTAAATTTACCGTTGTCAATTAATTTCGCACTCTTTCGCAGATCTATAGCATGAATATGTCACACACAACATACTTTTCGGTAAATACCTTTTCGTTTACAGTTCTACAAATAGCTAATTCGTTTTTTTTTATATCCCTATATACGTAGATTCTCAATCGATATATTGGTCATACTATCTTGTATGTTTCCGCTTAGCTGTAATTCAAGTTCTTGCAAAAATTGCTCTTTGATATTTTTTTCGACATGTTCTTTTACATTCTCATTGTCTGTTTTTTTTCAAATTTCTTTCATTTTTTTTATAAAAGCTGCCATCTAAGGTGTTGGTCAAATTTTATGGTGTCATCACTTTGCAGTGCTTCCATTTCTTCCGAAAATTGCCCCTAAATATTTTTTGTTACATTTTCTTCTATATTGTAAGTTTTCTTCAAATTTATTTTTCTTTATTTGAACTGATATCTATAGCTTCACTATTATTTTTATCTATTTTGTCAGTAAAGGGTTCTTCTGTAGCTTGAGCAGCAGCACGTTTCATTTTGCTATCAAGATATGCAACATTCATATTTATAAAATCGTCCACTTTCATGGGTTTATTCTTACCACATAACACATGATTTTTAATTATATTAAATTTGCTTTTAAAACTTGCAGATGATGATGAACAGAGATCTCTGCAAAATGCTGAACTAAAGTGGTAACAAGCAAATATGTTCCAGCAAGCGATTAGCTAGTTGTGGAAAAAATGTGTGTTTACGTCACGGTTCTGGCAGGTACAGTGAACCCTCTCTTGGGCGGACATCAATTGTACTGGAAAATATATCCGTTTAAAGCAGATGTCTTTTGAATAGAGGGGGTATGTAATATTATTTAATTATTTCAAATTATGCATTAAAACGAATATTTATTAATGTCAAACTTACTATTAAAATACAAATATTATGCAAAAAAAATTTCAAGTTTGGTTCATATCTTTCATAAAATAATCCAATATTGTTGTTTGCTTTGTTCTTCTAAGTATATTTATTTAGTATATTCTTCGAAGTAAATTGCCTGCAATACGGTTATTTGTTTCTCCAATGCATTAAGAAAATCGACTTATTCCATATTACAAAGAATATGTTTCAAAATTTTTGTTCTGTAATTTTTTTTAAAGTTTTTTATAACTTCCTGATCTAATGGTTGACAAACTAACGTCGTGTTTAGAGGCAAAAAAATAATTTTAGTATTTCTTAAATTGATTTCCCGTAGATGATATGCTGCATTATCTACAAACATCAACACTTTTTTTTTTCTGAAGCATTTTATAATCAAATTTGAGCATTCATTGTGTAATTATGTCAGTTGTCATCCAGGAGTTTTTGTTAAATTTCCAAATCACTGGTAATTCATTTGGGTCCAAATTGCCAAAAGCACTAGGTTTGTTTGCTTTTCTTATAACAAGCAGCTTTTCTTTATCACCTGCCATATTTATACAGTGAAGAATAGTTAAACGTTCCTTAGTTAATTCACCACCACTGCATTTCTTAGCTTTTAATTTAAAAGTCAGTTTCATCTGCGTTGTAAATACAGTCTTCACTATATCTTTTTTTACATATTCGGTAATTTGTTTAAAATTGTTGCATATCGTCTGGATTGACTGCTGCATCTTCACCACACACACTTTTGTAGCTTTTTTTGAAAGTTCATGCACGCTACGATTTGTTTTTTTTGTACAATTTACAACATTGATTTTATCTTTTAAGATCAAAAAATGTCTTTTAGGTGGCAGATTGCACTTTCAACTGTGGTATCATAGGCGAAAGTAAATAAACTTAAAAAATGCTTATAAAAACGCAACAAAAAGTTATATAATGCACTTGTGGTACAACTAAAACTACATTAAATCGGAACCGAATACGCGAATATACTTAGAATATACTATTACCCTCGTGTTTTCTGTGATTCCCCATTTTTTCTAAGATTCCCCCTGTATTCGATTTCTACGATTTGCTGTCCGCGTCCGTTGAATAGAGGTATCCGGCCAAGGGAATCAGATTTACATTAAATTTAATATTTATATCATCCGTAATCGTTATGTTGTCCGCACGAAAGAGGTGTCCGTTTATAATAGGAGGTGCCCGTTAACAGAGGTTTCAATGTATTTACTATGTCTGGTACTTTGCTATTAATTTTCTGTTCCCATGTGCACTATTTGTTGTTGTTTGTCAATATAATTTCATCTTCTTCATAAATCAGTTTGCAGTTATCACCATTATCGTTGTTTTCATCCTAGTCATCGTTATCATCATATTGAATAGTTGTATCGCCAATGGATATTTAATTTTTTTCATTTTATGAAATTATAATTCTAAGCCGATTTTTGTCCACCGTTGAAGCAGTTGGCATACCATCATTGCCAATTTTTTCAGTTTCATTTCGAGCTACTATTAAAATTGATTTTAACAACATTCTTGCCTCTTGAATATTTCGGCATGTTATCAATTTACCTAATGAATATAGGTAAAATTCCTTTATAAACTTTCGACTATCCTTCATAAAATTGGCATATACATTTTTATGAAATTTGCAACGTCTGTTCTAACAAAGCTTTTAGGCAATGAACCATTGTAACAAGCATCTGCGTATTTGCTTAAAGTTAAATATCCGGTAAATGCCTGAGTTGCTGCAATTAGTATTGCTCGAGAAAAATTGCTTACCATTTCTTTGGGAGCTGGTGGACTAGTACTTATCCATTGTGATAACCAACTGTGAATTTTTTTGATTTCCAATTTCACGATTAATGACACAAACATAGAAAATATAGCCTTCGACTTTACGGCTTTTAATGTTTCTATCTTGCGTACCAAATTTCCTGTTGCGTCGATGTACACATGAACTACTTTTTTCGCAATATTTTCTATAAACATTTAGATGGTAATTTGTCCAGTAGTAAACAAAACACGGATTACAGCCTAATTTATGGATATTATTCTTCATAACACCTTCTTGCAACATCCGTAAAGCAGTTAATGGTAGTTTGCGTGTACGAGATGATTCACAATGTTCATATTTTAGAGCAGCGGTTCTCAACCTTTTTACGACGCAACCTCTAAATTTTCTTGCTTATTTTCTGCGATCCCAACAATGTCAGTAATAAAAAAAAAGTCATCAATTACTTTGTTTAAAATTTATATTAAAAAAAGATACATATTTAAAGAAAAAAGAAAACACAAATACTCAACTTGTACTTTTTTTTACTTATTAACGACTTCCTTAATTTTGATGTTTTGATACGAGTTTATCAATCTTATATCCAATTGTTTGAGCAAAGGAAATCTTATGTGCAGGTTCCACTTCAAGTCGATTTTTTGCCTTGTTTTTAGTTATGCATAAAGCTGAAAATCCTGCCTCGCATAAATAGGTAAATTTGTGAATAGTAAGTGCAGGAAGAATTGCGGACGGAAGAGAATAACTACCAAACAAGACAACAGCATTATTCGGTAAACGACTTGCAATAATCGTAGATAATCAACAGCGGCTATAAATGCAATTTTGAAAGAATTAGTCATTAAAATCTCTTCCAGAATCCTATGCCATCGTTTATGATGGCATAGACTACACTGATTCTAGAGCAATTGTTCGCCGGATAATTTTTCGCCTGATATTTCGGTTAGAGATAATTTACCTTGTCAAATGTACCATATACCAAGAACTGTTTGAAAAACTTATTACAATAGACACAACTTAAAACGTTGCTAAAGGTAAAACGTTTATTATATTATTTATTATATATAAATTAAAAATTATAGTTGTGAGCTAGGCCACGCAGCTCAAGCAAATCGATTGCGCCATACTGATTGATAATACGAGAAGTGCGTTCGGCGACATCACGGTATTTCTTTTTTTCCAATGGGGGCTGCTGACCGGCATATACTGCTCAATCAGAGCCTGATTTGTACTTTGCTCCAGTTGAAGATCTTTACTAAATTTCCAAATAGCGAACAATTGTCCGATGCGAATAAATTATCCGGCGAACAATTGTCAGGCGCAAAATTGGCGGCGAACAATTGTCCGGACAGAGCTAGAATTATATTCATGCTAAGAAACATTATGATAACATTACATATAAAACAAAACAAATGCGGATCTAAAATATAAAATGTTAAATAGGATTTATTACAAAAAATTTCAGTGAAATATTGGTCCTTGGAAGTATCTGAAAATTCAGTGTACAGTATACTTTCTCATTATATTTCGATTGTCTTATTATTGCCTTTATGCTAATAAAGTTTAAAAATGTTCTATTTTTAATAACATACCACCAACACATAAAAAGAAACAAAGAGTGTTAGTTGTAAGAAACAAATAGGATCTAGAAAAATAAAATTTAGTTTATATAATATTTTTTTTTAAACTTATAATGCTTACAAGAAATCTATTGGTAATTATATAAAGGCATCTATGATATATCTATCCTTTACATTAAAATATTAAGTTATATAAAGTTTCAAAAAGTTGCAATGATAAACCTGATACAGAACCTGGCATTGAGGCTCTTTAAAATATATAATTATAATCACCAAGACTTTTATTCAAAATTTGTTTTACATAAGCTTCTATAATTTGTAGAAGGCAATATTTGACAAGTTTTATAAAACAAAAATTTTGTATGTAAATGGTATGAAAACTTGAAAACTCTTAAGCGTCATTCACATTCAAGTAACGTACGTAGCGGACATACAAGACATACCGTACAAAACATAGCAAATGACTTGCCATTCAAATCAACATAGAAAGCATAGAAACGCGAAGAACGCGCACGCGTATTTTCACCCGATCGGTTGACTACGGTATCGGCTTCTCTACGATCGTAGAGGAACGGATACGAATGTATCAGATCTATAAATTTTCCGTCATCCATAATTAACCAAATATCAATAAAAACACACGAACAAGAGACATACTACAAGCTGTAATTTAACCTAAACGTTTAAATGTCGAAAGTGTAAACTTCGCCTTAAAATTAAAAATTTTAAAACGTGGGTGTTGCCTCGTAAAATAAACGCATCTCATTGGTTAAACATAGAAAATATAACGTATGTAGAAGTTCAAGTTGACCGAACTTTTTGTTACGTTACGTCATGTCGGCTATGTTTTGCACGAATGTCACTGTGGCGTTTGAAACCATACATTTAAACTTTTCTCGCGTTATGTCTTGTATGTCCGCTACGTACGTTACTTGAATGTGAATAACGCTTTAATGCTACGTTTAGGATGTCTAGGTCAATTAAGAGATCGGTTAAAATCTTGAAATATTAGGGCTGCCCTGTTATTTTGTGGAAAATTATGATCTAAAAAAAGTCTAGCGATTTGAGCAAGATAAGTCAAAAACCCGTAAATACGAGAATTTAAAAAGGGATTCTCGCTTTTAAAAGTTCAAAAAGCGTGGCGTGGCTTAAAACTCAGAATTTTTCGACAATAAGGCAAAAATTGCCTGGAAACTTTAATTGGGTTCATATTTTTTTAAATTTTTGATGGAGTGTCTGAAGATATCTTCGAACAGTCATATGACTGTATGAAGTCATAACACGTCATAATATAAAAATATACGAGTTTAGTGCAAATATTCTATTTTATTATGAAAATAGGTAATATTCTACAATATTGAATAATGAATGAATAAATACGTCGTTAGCTTTATTAAATCCTTGCTTTACCGTCTAATGTCGCTTGTGGAATACTACACTACGTCATGTTTTGGAATATTTGACTCAACCACGTTCGTTGGAGTTCTTTAATTTAGAGATTGGGCGTCGAAATTAAACCACTACGCTAAATTAAGATATAGATGCAGACACACAATTTGCACTCTTGATTTATACTTACGGCGGCGTCACGGTTGAACTTATTAGAAATCAATTGAGCGCGAAGCATTTTGATATAGCCCCATACTTCGCCAAATTTGATAAAAATTGAAAAATATAATCACCACACGCTTAGTCACGATAAAAAATAAATAACAGAGAACTTAATCTACCTCCCCCCCCCCCCAATGTATCATTAGTCTCCCTCCACCTCAAACTGAGTTCTATTTCCATTGAGATCCTATATTTTTTCATATTTTGTTTTATAAGATCTTCATTTCATGAGTGTATCGAAGTTAAAAGTTTCTAGATAAGCTCAGCTATACTTTGGAGTTGTTACTACAGTATTTGACACAATATACTATTATATTACACATACGACTATGTTTCTACGTTTTTTTATCTCATATTACATTTTCGATTCTAAGCATTTTCAAGACATTACAGTTACTGCAATAGAAAGATAAAAACAAATAAAATTATGTTTGTTTTTGTCACATTTAGAATTCTATTTATCGTTTTCAATAACAATTTGTGTATTAAATTCAGATGGTCATGATGTAAGGCTACTTGATGTGATTTTAATTATATCTTTGAACGATGTTGTACATAATTAGAATTTGCAAAATACGTTGATATAGCCTCAAGATAAGTTTTTATATCAATTTTTCCAAAGTATTAAGAATTGTTTATAAATTAAAAATTCAATATCATTACAAGTTTTTTAACAATTTGTTTGAAGTCTGCAGATTTAAAATTTTCAATTTACACAAATTTCTATAATTTCATATTTTTCAAGAAAAAAGTATTATTAGAGAGAATATAATTTTGTTCTGAAAGAACTTCGTTTCAAAAAGTTGTATTTCTGAACCGTAATGAAATCTACTTGGCCGCATTAAGAATTAACGCCTAAGGCCTGCAAATTACATTTTCCTTAGTTCTAAAAATGCAGACTAAAATAAGAGACTATTCGATGAGTGCATGCTTTGGAAAACGCTTGCGCACCCTTCAATTTGTTGCGAACTGCAGGGGTTGTTCCGTCACATCATCACCACCTTCGGCTCGACGCACACGACCGAACCCGGAGTTTGTTTACGGAGCCGTGTACGTGTTAAAATGATATATCTTCCGGAATAAGAAAACGAATAATTTTTTGAGATTTTATAAACTTTGAGACTTGACTAAATTTAAGTTGTTTCACCTATATGATGTAGTGATAAGTGAATTAAGTGAAAAATGAGTTATACTTTATGGATAATTAGGACTTTGGCACTATGTTTTGTGTGCTACCAAGGTATTTTATTTTTTACATTTTAAATTCGTAATTAATAGTTAAAGCAATTAAAAAAGATTTACTACACCATAAAAAAATAAAAGTGACAGGATGGAATAATTAATTAATTTCTTTTTTTAAATTAACAGACTACAAAAAGACAAATAATTGTTATGTTTTGTAAACAACAACCCTTATCAACACACTTATTCGTGCAAATTACAAGGATATTAAAAGAAAAATCTGCAGTAACTGTCGTGTACATCATTATTATTGTAATATTATATTAATACATAAAGTCGACTGAAAGTAATTAAATGTGTGAAACTAATCTTTGGTTCTGAAAAAGTTTTTAATAACTGCAGTAATATTAATAATTTTACTGTATAAAGTTTAATCATAAGCTTATAAGAATGATTCCTAAAGCTAAAATGCAAAAGTGAAAGATTTAATGAAATTTTAATTTTAAAAATTGAGCTGTGCAGCAGGACAATACATACTACGTACGTGGTCTATTATAAATATAAAATATTTTGTCATTAGAGTAATAACGGTTAGCGTGATTTACGTTATTTTTACAAATTATATTCACGGGAAAATGTAAAAAAAAAAAAAATAATGAAATATTAATATTACTTTGGTTTGTGAAAATTAAAAACTTTATTGATACAAAAATGATTACATTATAAAGCACTCAAAAATATATCAAATACGTGTTTCTTTCTTATTTTGTTTGTCAAACACTGTAAACTGTTTGATAAATGTTTACCAATTTTGAGTGCGCATATACATATCCGAGTGAATAAATTAAATTTTTTGTATGCGTATAAATTACGATTTTTTGCGAACAAATTAGTTATGCGTAATAATTAAAAAAATTTCCATAAGAAAAGTTGAATCTTCCATTTGAATTATTAAAAATGTGCAGTATAATATAAAATTACAAACTTAACAGAAATACAAATACGGTTGCTATTAAATACTAATTAGAATTGTAAATGACTTTATTTAAAGTATATTTACTTAATAATCAAAATATATTTAAAAATCAAGATAAATGCGGAAAAAATTAAATTAAAAGAAAACTTAAGATGCTGCAATAAGGTTCTCAAACTTGAACACAAGTTTCCTTAGAAGTTTAATTTTTGGTTAAAAGCAAATTAGCTTTTTAAATTGAATATAATTTTTTTGAATTAAACTGTTTTAACTTCGGTACAAAATTTATAATTACGCATTAATGGTGTTTTCCAATTTATTTGTAACTATATATTTTGGATATTTAAGGAATTTATAATTATTTTATATTTTCTACTGTTGGATATAAAAGCTAGGATTTTCAGTCTCTCTAAAATTGTTTTCATCAGATATTAGATCTTTAGTAAAGGATTTAAAGCACATAAGAGATTCTTTGAAAAAGAATTCAGAATTAACAATTGTTTGAAAACACTGAAGATTGATTTATCAAGAATTACATTGTAACTATTGGAAAAGCAAAATTTCTAATTAATTACAATTTTGTTAAATATTTTTAATACAAATTAATTGAACTTTTAATACTTATCTCATAACTTATATTAAAAAGTACAAAAGAGTTTGAAAAAAGTAAATTGGATTTTAATATGATTTAAATAAACTAATAATTCGACAATCGAAAAATCAAACTGTAAAATTAATTTTTTTTTGGCATACTTTGTAGTAGGTACTCACTCCCTATATTATGTTTGAAAATTTAAAAGTATTTGTTTTCCGCACGATTACACAATGATTTAATATTTGTTAATTATTATTTAGCATACAGTATAAATATACAAAATATGTAATAATATTTCATTTATTTTGAAATACTTTCTACCGTTAAATAAACAGAATATTATAATATTGATATAACATGTTACCTTTATTACTTTTTTTTTAGGATTAATTGTACTCCCACTTGTCAATTTGACAGTAAAATATTATATTTAATTTAAAAACTTTTGTACAATATTATTATGCTGTTTTTTTTATTTTAATAGTGCTATTCTTATATAATATATTATTCAAACTGTTTCGTATAATTTTGCTTAATATGCACTAAAAGTATTATAAATAATGTGAGCATTATAATAATGTTTTGCACCCCCGGGAGTAAAAATAGTACTTTATTCTTCGTTTTAAAGAAACTTGCAATCCTCGTAGAGTAAAGTTAAAATAAAAATAATTGTTGTAGTAACTTTAGTGACCTGCACAAAATGCAAAAGCTGTTATGTGCATCATTTTTTTATGAATGATTTGTATCTAGTTTTCAAGATTTTTTTTTCGAAATTGTATCGGGGTGTATAAAAATAGGGTATATGCTATAGAACTAAAGTGCCTTTTAATCCCTCGCGTGATTATTGCCTGCAACTTAATCTCGGACAAATACTTCTGATTTGGGTTGATATATGTATAAGATAGCACTATAGTAAATTTTCAAAATTTATTTGATACTAACAACTCAATTAGTTTTATGTTTTAATTTTGTTAATGTTAATTATTTATTTTGATAGGTCAGCAATGTTCTGAGTTTTGTTTACGGGTTAAAGATCAAGGTGAAAAAATACTTGAATTTTAAAATCTATATATATCTGATTTTCATATCTTTCACTCTTTTTTCATATTATACCGATACTAAAATAAGCTAGCTGCATTATAATGGTCTCGAAGTGTTTTCTGAGATTATTGAGAAATACAGAGCAATAAACAACGATGCAATTATTTTTCGCTGAAAGTGAAGGTGAATTATTTACATAAGTAGTAGACCACAAACGTGGTTCACCTTTCCGGCTATTCATTTGTTTTCGACGACTAATATAACTAAAACGACACTACTAAATATAAAACCTTTCGAGCAATATCCCAATAGTACACGTATTGTTTCAAGCGTGGGTCACGTTTGTGGTCTACTACCAAAGAAAATTCAGCTTAATTATAAAAGATGTAATGCCGGCAAAATGGCACAAAATATTATTTATTAAATATTCATTCATAATATTATTACTAAAATAAAAACATACATAATACAAAATTAACCTGGTAATATTAAAAATCTTAATGGTTGTAAAAATAGTTAATTATACAAATCAATTAAAATCAATAACAGTAGTTAATTTTTATTTTAATAAATTTATGTGCTTCTCATGCAAGATTATATGAATAATAGTACCTATTTATTAAGAATAGAAAAGTTTAGTTTGGCAGAAAAGTATATTGTTAAGGGAAAATTATACCTTTAAATTATTTTAATAGTTAACACGCTAAAATCGACAGATCAAATGCAATATTTTATTTAAAAATATTAGACAGCAATTAAACTACATAATAAAAATAATTAAGCATGTTTAATAACTTCGACAGCAACTGCTCATTTTTATAGCACAACATAAAAATTAGAATTAAATTTTATTCATACGATCTTTTATAATATATTTTTATTACCTAGATTATATCTACATAAAATATATTTATTTAAAATATTTGTCAAGAGAATTAAAATATATTACAGACATATTATTTGTCATGTATGGTGACATAACAGCAGCCGTTACATATTATTTTGCGTTTCAGTAGTTGAAACTACATATTTGAGAACTGTAATTACGTTACATTATATTTACAGATCTAACGATATTAATCAAGTAAATACACGTAATTAGTAATTAACACAATGTACCACATCTTGAAACTATAATAATAAACGGGAGTGCTTTTCAGTCATTGTGGTTTTTAACAGTTGAAACAAGAGCTTCGTAAATACTTGAACAATTTAGTTCAATTAAACAAATTAATTAATATCGTTAATAGTAAATTTTTAAACTATAACAAATTAAGAATGATATTAATAATTTTGAAGATTTATTTGATGCAGATGAAATTGATTTTAAGATAATCTTTGGGTAAATAACGTAGAAAAAGATCTCTTCCATTAAATACTTTATGTACATCATTATAATTAACACAATTCACACTAGAAACGTAGTAATAATTAAGCTATCACAAGAGGGTTTTAATCTAATCGGCTAAATTCAAAGTTAACTTCATCTCTCCCCCAAGAGGAGATAAAGTAGGAGCACCCCTAGTCACGTGGGGGTGGTGTAAGTCTAAAGTAAATGAAGTATTATTATGTTTTTGTTACAAAATGCAATATTGGGCACAGTGTGACGCAATGTATCTTCTTATTATTGTAAGTTAAACAATATTTTTAATCATATTATCTGCCCTCTGGTTTTTAAATATAATTGCATTAAATAATCTTCTGGTGCAGTATGTAACAACAATAATATCGTATAATCACAATGATGCACATTTTGTAAGATTGTTAAATGTATTAAGTTATTTCAATTCAGTGAACACAATAAAACTAATTTTTCAATCTCCTGGTACAAAACCTTTTTGTGAAGATATTATTCATACATTTAGATGCATTAAAATCAATTTAAATTTAATCAACATTCTGATTCTTACAAAGTAAAACGTTTTCAAGTGCGTTTAAAATTAAATTTCACATGTGTATTTATTTACGTGCAATAAAATGGTGATCTAAAACTAAAGCTTTACAATTTTTGTGGTTAATTCAATTTCAGGGGCAAAAATTTGATTTATATTTATTGGGACACGAATCGATTCTATTCTATTAATTCATAATGCGGTGAAAGCTTGCAGTTCATCTAGTCAAATTACATATTATCAGCTTAGAGGAGGCATAATTTAACAAATATTCACACCTTTACTATAATAAATAAAGAAAATAATAAAAATTAACTTAAAAATAATTTTAACTACATTTTTGTAGTATTTAATTTTATAATTATATAATAATTATATAATTTAATATAAATTAATGATTTATGGTTCAGTATTTTAATTTAATATAAGTTGCCGAATCCACCTTTAATTTCGTTTAGGTCATGGCATATTCTGCTTTAATTTTATAAAATTAAATGCAAACTGTATTATTCATAGAAACTAAAATTTTCTACAAATAAAAGTTTTATAAATTTGTTATGAAGATATCTAGTCTAAACAAATCAAACCGTAATTTGTTGTTAGTTCAACAGCAAATTATTCTAAATGTTTTGAAATTTTACGCAAATAATTACGGCATTGTTGGACTTTATTTAGACTAGTTAGTGCAGATAATTACATCTCTATAGGATATTACAATTATACTACTGTGATATTCTTATGTTACGATTTGTAATTTGATGTACTTATTAAAGCTATTTTAGTTGCGATATTGTTGTGATGTCGCTACCATATAATATATTTTACAATTTTGTGACACTGTCAGCATTGTTTCTAAAAATAAGTCATATCGAAGCGATGTAAAAGTAAATTTATTTGTGTAGTAACTTTAATATAATTTAAAACATATTGTTAAACGCAATTTTTATAATAATACCTGTTTGAAAATTGTTTGTATAAAATATCTATAAGATTTTAAAAAATTGTGTAAAAATACTTGTATTACTTTTTAGAAACTTTAAATATTTTGTTCTTAATTTGTTTAACAAAGAGTATAAGAATATTTTAATATTCTGATCGTTATTATCAAACATTAATAGTGCTTTTAGGTTATCAAAAGTTTTGTAAGGTCAAGTAGGGTAACAAATCTTTTTTTGTCTAAGAACGATACTTACAAATTGGGCAGTATAATATTGTCATAATGATTCTAGCTGTTACAGCTTAAAATCAAAAAAGTTGAGGTTTCACGTTAACCAAACGTTTCAAGTTTCTTATACGAAAATAAGATCGCAGATAAAAAAACTCCGGGTACAAAGAAGCACAGCTTTAGCATTGAAAGTAGATAACAATCTTTTGTTAAATAGAACAGCGGTTACAACTTATTAAAATTTACAGTATATAATGAATTTTATTATAAATGAAAGTACAGAAAAATCTTATAAATTCAAGTTTATGCAAACATGACAAGCTTTTATAAAATGAAACCTTAGAAGTCAATTTTATAATGACTTAACCTATAAGAGGTATACAAATACGAAATAGTTACCAGTTATAAAATTCACGTTAAGTCTTTATCATCTTCATTATAAAGCATAAAGCTGAAACAGAATTAAATAAATTGTAATTAAATTTTTTTCAAATGTATCAGTTTTAAATCTCAGTAAAAAAGATTCTGGAATTACATTGATCTATCAGAACCAGATAACCTTAATTGAATTTCGAGTTAGACAGAGTAAACTGAAATTAGTGAAGTGGGTAAAAGTTAATTGAAAAAGTTAATTTTTAATTCAGTTATCGAAAGCAAATGATGTATTTTGACATCGAAATGTTGTATGTTGACAAAAGAACATTTTAGAATAAATTATTTACTGCACGTAGGGCGATATTAATTTTTTTTAAATTGAAAAAACTGTAAATTATTATAAGTAGATAGCGATATTCAAATATTTTTAATTGGTTTAAATTTAGTACCTACTCCATTTTCTGTTTATAAAACTCGGGCTTAATTTCTTACACAAATAAATTTTTATGTTTTGAATTTCAAATGTATTTATTAATGCAAATGTGTAATGTCAATATAAATCAGATTAATTTTGCGAATTAATTTGAATTTATTGTTTTACTATTAAAATTGAAACATTAAATATTTCTTTGTTTACTTAAAATTACAGTGCTACACAATGAATAAAATCTGAAAGCATTTTATTGTTAATATGTCACTATTAGTGATTTATTTTATGCGATACTTATCCGATGATATTATACTTACTTGGCAAGTAAAATTCTTATATTTTTCGTTCGTTATAAACCAACGCTACGGAAATTAAATCAATCAACTTAAAATTTTAAATATTTAAAATTAAATTAGTTTGTAACTAAACATATTTTATACGTGTGGAAAATTTTAGATATTTTGCAAAACAATCTCAGCTATTTAATTTTGTATTTAGCGATTTTAAAATTCTACGAGCAGGTATAATATAAAATTTTTAGCATATTCATCTCCTAATTGATTTTATATATATTTGTATTTGTATTAATAAATTAAATAATTAAACAAAATAATGCAAATGGGTAAATAACTATAGATCTATTTCTGGTAGGTACTACTTGGTTAACAAGTTACCTAAGAAACTCGAGTATAATATATTCTGTTCAAATAACATGTTACAGGTCTTAGTTTTCTTGATATAAATCTAAGTTTAAATTTTCTCTGAACCTTTACAACCCTTAACCAACCTGAAAATTTATACTACTATTGTAAGTTACTGTAGGTTTATTATGAGTTTATAGTAACAACAATCTGTATTATCACTTGATAGATCGTAAAATAGTTTTGCTTTTGTAAAATTTCAATTTCTAGGATCTAAGATAAAATATTCCACATTTTTTTTCATTTAAAGAGAATATATTTTTTTAATATTTAGATATTTTGGGAAATAATAATATTCACTATAATTATAGCACTTCCACCATCCACTTGTTCATTGATTCAAAATGATTATTTTTATCGAGTTTGTGGTTATAAAAGTTCAACTCACCCAAACTATTCAATGAAATCCAAATTTAATAGTTTTTTATATGTAAAAATATCACTTCTACATATTTTCTTCCAATGGACACGCTCAAAACATTTTAATTAAGATCGGTATATCTCGTCATTCCATAATTATAATATTTTATTACATAAAATATAACTTTTTTATTTCTGTTTAATAGTTTTTGTTATATTTGTCACAAATGTTTTTGCAGAAAACTTATCATTTTGAGAATTTGTTTTATTCAATAATTTTCCGCGTTCTGTTAGATGTGGGATAATAGTTATTACCGCTGAACGTAATTATAAACAACTGTTCATTATTTATCAATCTGCAATTATCTAAAGCGTAATATAACATAGATAATTTTTTAGAACTCTTTTGACTTCTAAAAACGTTTTAATGTTTAAATATTTAAGTATCTTTTTGAGACATTGTGAAATTAGAGGTTGTACTATCTTTTTATCGCGGACTGTATTGCTTATACTGCCAAATTTCTTGAAATACATATGAATAAATTATTCAATTTTGGGAGAAGTCCGGAGATTGAATTGCCTCAGAAGACACAGGTAAACTGTAATCTGTCTAGTAAATATTCTTGAGTGAGAATGTTTCGTTTAAAATCAAAAACTACCGACTATATTCTAAAAAGTTTTTCATGGAAAAACCTTAAAAAATAAATTAATTAACATAATTATTTACTTCGTAGTTACGACTATCTGTTAAGACTTATTACTATTTGTGTTTTAAAAATATGTTTAAGTCATCTTTATTGATAATTACTCTAATATAACAAAGATTGTATAGTATGTAGTAATTTTAATTGTATAGTAAAGATACAAATAATTAATCTTAGTAACAATATTATAGTTTACTCGTAAATTATATTTATAAATTGATTTTCTTTTCTTTTTTATACTACGGATATAGTGCCTATACCTACGTATACTTACTATTTTATTTTTATGCTTTCAACTTTTAAAATTTATAAAACTTTGTTAAGTAGATTATTATTTTAATTGAAGGTTTGCCTAATGAATTTCATTATATTACTTCAAGTTAGTGAACGTTTCCTGGAATTAAATAAAATTATGAAAAAGTTTTAAGAACTTTAAAAGTAGCTGATGCTGTATGTAATATTTTAGGAGTATTGTATTAATCAAGTTGTTATGCTTTAGTATTGTTATTTATATTGTTAATTATAACATACTTCATTATAAAGCAAAATACCTACTACATGTAATTTTAAGTTAATGATTGTCTGAAAATTATAAATTATATATTACATTGTTATAATAATACCTTGATGCTAAAATGAATCTACGCTTGAAATTTGTTATAATAATTATATTAGTGTTAATAAACTAATTTTGCACTTCCAATAATGCATTTCAAAATAAAGCTTAACTGGGAAGTTTTCGCAGCTTAAGAAGCTTAAGCCGTAGCATATCATCTGGAATAAAATTATTATGAAAATGATTGCCGGGCATGGCAATTTAAATATCTATTACAATTTAATACTGAAAATTATTGCATTTCAGTATTAATTTAAAACTCATATACTGTCGTGTTACAAAGTAATGTTTGACCGCCCCCGATACTTTTGGTAAATTTTCTGAATTTTAAGTTTGTTATATTAATTTTGTAAAATGTAAAGTTGGCAGAAAGCAGAAAGCGGAGAGTAGGGGCGTTTTTGCCAAACATGGCCTTAGGAGCGGCTGAGTGAATTTTTGGCTTCATAAAACTCTTGATTAATTTGTAAGAATAGTTTTTGCAATTGAATTTTGTGTTAATATTGTTGAAGAGAATATTGTTTGGAAGTATTTTTGATTAAAACTTAAATTTTGATTTTGTAAGTTGGATATATATTTTTTTTTGATTATTAACAATTGGAGTTAATTTAAATTTATAGAATATTAGAATATAAAATTGCATGGGAAAAAGAACGACGTGTGGATTGATAGAGATCACATTTGGATTGATAATTAAAAATTATAAGCTCCATTCTCCAGCAAACTATAAAATTTTTAAAGTGTAAAAATAAATTCGATTAAATCAAATCCTGGTATTTTTTTTATCGATTTAATCATAGCATATACATATAATATTATATTGATATATTCTAATATTTGTGATTAGTTTTATGTAAGAATACCTCTGGCTGCAGGACAATCTAATCGATATTTTAGATGTCATCTTAATATTTTGTAGATAAGGATATATTATAATAATTGTAAAATAAGTAAAATAAAAAACGATAATTTAATTTAATAATAAAATTTTCGAACGCAATTCTGCGACAGTTTTCAGTTAGTAACGCTTTAATTTCGAGACTGGGCAAAATATTAATTTGTAAGATCCCAAACCCAAAATCCAAAATTAAGTTACAAAAATTATAACGCAAAATCTAGAATATAATAATAGAAAAAATGGTTAAGGTTATTATCAGACACACGTAATTAAATTAGGATAAAATGTTGCCAACATAATATTAAATTTATTATAAATATCGACCAATAAAGATGGAAACGACCTACCTTACAGCACTTATAAGTTATAAGCAGCATTATATTATATTTCACACCCGAAGATGCAATATAAACGAAATCAGCTGGCGTCACTTGAAATTTATTATTTTCACCAATGTTTTTAACTTTAAAAATAAAGAAAGTTTTTAGAAGTTTAAAAATAAAAATTTAGGACCCGGGAAACTGGATATACTAATAAAAACAATAAGCTAAGGTCAACTTAGAACATGTTATCTATTTGTCGTTTTGTTAATTTTTAAGTAATATTTAACTACTCTAATAAAATTATATGGTTAAGGTTACTAACATGTGATAATAATAAAATTATAATAACTAAAATTTCATTACTACATTTCCGGTCGTGCTAATTTATTGTTAGAGTTATTGTCGATTGTTTTGATTATTATTAATCAAATTTTTGATTTTATAAATTAATAATAAAATGACAAGAAACTAATTAAAGTTGTATTGCTAAACTATGGGAAGCATTAGACGTTATATTTGTAACTTTCAACTTGGCTACAGGCAAGTTCTTATTGGCTCTTAAAATCCCACTCTTATAGTACGTAAAAGAAAAATATTGAAATTTTTACTAAAAAGACAATCTCTTAATGTTAATCAATGAAATTGTTTTAAAATTAGACGGTTTTACAATAACGAGATTTTCAAGATTTAAGTGTTATGTGTGTTGTCTAACTGAACCGAACAAAGTCATAAATAAGGGAGATGTGGACAGAGTTACATGTAGGTAATATCGAAAGACGTAGATACTTGGTTATAACATTTTGCTTTTTTGTGGTAAATATTTAATATTACTACAAGAGCAAGTGCTATTTAAATTATCTGAAGTATTCCGATGTAAATTAGACTTTGCAAACGACGCGCGACTTAAAGTATTCATATTTGGATCGACTATATGTGAAGTATTTTACCTGTGACATATGGCTAACGGTTGTTTAATAATTTCTTTCTTATGTTAGAAGTATGCAAAGCAATTTAAAAAAAATCTAAAGCCCCGCCTCGGTTTGATTTCTACTTTCAAATAATATAATAGACAAAACCTCAAAACAAAACAAATGGACAAAATTGTCCATTTGCACAGCTCAGGTTTGACGTTAAAATTAAAACATGGCGGTATATATAAAAAGAGATTGATGGTATACTATCAATACGATAATAATGATCTTAATATTTTATGAAAAGTTATAGTACAACCCCTAGAATAGCCCTAAGAATCTGAAATAGTGATCATCAATGGTTGCTACAAAATATCTTCAATTCTTGAGAAAAGAATCCAAAGTTCAAGTTAGTAGTAACGAAGTTAATACCGGTTAGTATAATATAAGATTAAATAACATTTCTATGTGGCAAGTAACTTTAATATAAAATTTGTATTGTAAAGATACTATTTTGAATCTAATTGTAATACATAAAAAATATGAAAAACTTAGAATGGATTGAAAGACTATGATAGTCAAACGAGCAAGATTTTTGAAAAATAATAGAAGTGAGACCGCATTTCGTTACAGTTTCTAAGCTATGAATAGCTAGCGGTTATAGCAATTCAAATGCTTTCATTACAGCAACATCTGTGTTTGCCTATTGACCGAATAATGTCAAAGAAACCTTTACGATCTAGCTAAAATCGCTGACAAAGTGTACAAAAATTTTCTTATGAAGCAATATGTTTCATTTGTTAATGCTTTAACTACAAAATTTATATTCGTTGAAAAGTTTTCATGGCTTCGTAGTGGAGATGCGGAATGCAAATAATGCAAAACAACTCAATGTGTAGTTTTCGTAGTAAATTGAGAAATCATAGCGTTTTGGGAATTTGGTTTACATAATATCATAAAAATTTTGTAGCTTAAGCACGTAAATACTAGATACAATGCTTTTCTTTACACAGAAACTGCCACTGGGGTCTATAAATATCGACTCACCAAACGTAGTTTTGTCTTATAATATTTACCAATTGATTATCAAAAATACTATATTATTAATAGACACCGAATAAAAGGATTGGATATCGGAATTTAATTTTTCATGTAATTTATGAATGCAATTTATTTCCGAATTTTGTTAAAAAAATTAGAACTATTGACTTCTTATTTTATTCATTCGACGAAATAATGAACCTATTTCTAAAATAGGTTAAGTACCTATTTTTAATTAATGTTTTTATTTTTACCTAAGTACCTATGGTTAAATAAAATACTAAATTGAAATAGGATAAGGTTAAAAGTCTACGATACCCCTTTCTAGGTGCACATGACCTACATTATACCTATTTTCTCCGTTATAAAGTTACTTTTCACTGACTTGAAAAAAAAATCATAACAAGGAATGATCGTCAAAGGATTATTGCTATTAGTTATTAAAATTAGTTTGTTATTTACATTTTATAATTTAAAACTTGGTAATTTAGGTTATTTTAAACATTTTTTTCTCATCTTATAATGGTAAATATTACAAAGTTTTCGACCAATAGGCATATATTAAGGGATTCTCTTATCAGCTATAATTTTTAATAATATTATAGATGAATGTTGTATCCAAAAAACGGCATTTAAAAAATCATATTTTAATTTAAATATTACTAAACAGATGGCCGCACTGACAGTTTTAATAAATTTGACAAAAGTAGCTCCTTCTTCGATGGACTGAAACAACCCCTGCTCTCAGAATGAGATAGTCCATTAAGCATACAGAAAATATTGAATCGGTTAGAATAAATTGAAAAATGCTTAACAAATATTTACCGATAAACTTATAAATTGTAGGTACAATGAACGACGCTTAATGTGATGATTACATTGGGACCATAAGAGCAATGCTAATTTTATTAATTTTACTTAATTATTAATTATACATTTATTAATTCAAATTTATATTATGGAAAGACAGATTTTTTGGTTAAAAATAAATTAAAAAATTCCTATAAAAAGTGTCAAATTATTTAATTAATTTACGTTCTATATCATATAAACATAGTAATCAGGAAATGCAAGTTTTAGTTTGTGTTTATTTTTCGTTTTAGATTCTTCAGATATTTCTCTCGTTTTCATTGCCAGAAGCAGATCCCTAATTTCCATGCTTCGGATTTCTCCACTGTCTACTAATTCAGGAAACATGTAATCATAGCAAAGTGCTTCTAGTTTCTTTTTTATCTTTCGCAATTTTTTTTAATTTTAACACTTTTGGGGTCCGTACGGTAAAATGACACACAAAAGCTTTTGTTACCTAAAGTTTCGCCGTCGGGAAGTTTTGAAAAAATTTTTCGTCGTAAAAGTTCTTATTTTCAAATTTTCCCTCTGACCGGAGCTGTTACTGTCAATAACTTACCTCGTAAAAACACAAAGTGCAGTGCCTGGTTATCCTATAAGCGGAATAAGCAGCCGCTTGGGGACCCGTGGATAATAAAATATGTACAAATCTGGTTGTCTTGTGTATGATATTATTTTACGGTCATTTAGAAAATCGTGTAATATTAATCGTCCGCTAAACAAAGAGAAAGGGGGTCCAAAAAAACATTCCGCTTGAGATCCCGTGCCTAAAATGATGCCTAAAACCGGTCCTGGCAAAAGCGTCAGTTGTAATTTATTTAACAATACTCGTATATTAAAAAAGTGAAAATCTTATTAATAAACAATTTACTATTATTAATGAATGAATAAAAAATCAATACATAAAAATAAAATACACAAAATAGCACAATGATAAAAATTTTTTTATAGCGATTGCAAAGCAAGCAATTATTGCAAAATACTAAAATATTTAAATTTGCTAGAATAACCATAAATTATATTTGTCTCTTGTCGTAGGCATTCACGATTCAGGATTGTGAATTTCCGTAATAATAATTATCCTTTTAAAGAAAATTCCCCGGACCCCGCATACCTGTGCGTTACCATGTCTACCTAATCGTAGACTCTTAAGCTTAAATAGGTTAGTACCCTAAATATGAGCTTCGAACTTTTTAATCAATTTTTTACAAAAATTGTAACTTTTTGTAAATGCTTTATCTTGTGAAAATCCTATAGATAAAAATGAAAATTAATGTTTGTGAAAAACTAGATTCTGAGAAATTTATATTTCCACAAAAAATGTTCTATCGTGAGTATCTTTAAAACTGTTAGGACTTGAACAATCTTTTTTCGTTTTACTCGACTTTACTTGATTTTCATAAGCAACCCCGAATTGAAATTTTTGAAGAAAGCAGTATAAGCTTTAATTTTTTTATGCAAATTTTATGTGCACCTACTATGTACATACTACATCTAGGTTACTACTATAGTACCTACTGATAATAATAATATAGTACCATGTTACTATATTTAATATTTCGCTTTTTTTTAGAACGTAATTGTGTCAAATATTATATTGCTGTTTTTCTGATATAGGAATTTTCAAATTTTTTATGAGCTTCTACTTGACTTCTTTTATTATTTTAAAAATTTGTTTTGAAATATTTGGTATTGTGTTTTTTGTTGTTTCTATTATATGCACGTTTATTAAAGATAAACTGGAAAAAGTAACAGCTTTAAATATTATATGAGCGATTATATAAAACGAAAACTAGCTCAGTTGATATTTACTCGAAAGCTCCTATGCGTGAATTTCATAAGCCACATATTTGATCCTATTTGCATGCAAACAATAAGTAATGTGGTCGTTTCAGATTCGTATTCAACTGAAAGGTTCTTTGCACATTCTCACTTAATAAAACGTTGAGTTGCAATATCCCAAAAGCACAAGTAGGCAGTACCGCAATTATTTATACATAAATGCGTTATTTTGAATTTGGGCTTGTTAAGCAGAATTACGAAATCGCTGTGTCGGATGTTTAAAATTTATTACAAAATTTAAATCTTTATAATAGAACAATCGTAGGTTAAATACACAATAGCGCTGTTCCAGATTTTGCGCATTCTAATTTTTAAACCTATTAGTTTTATTTTTAACCAGACTTTTCTAAATTTTTTAAATTTTATATTTATTTGAATTTAATCCTGCACTAATTTTTTTAATTACGTAAATGAAAGTTAAACACGGTTATCCGTAACAACTCTATTTAACTTTCTGAATTGCCGAAAAGTTTATTTTTATGTCAACAATTGGTTTGCAAACTTTCTTTTGATTTAGCTACCTACTTAATACCATACTTATTTTTAAATGTTTTAAAATAGTACATATTTAATTTTGTTATCTCATTAAATTTAGAAAAATTATTTAGATGTACTAAGTTGAAAGAATTTGTTGGTTAAACTTTTTAACGTTTTAAATTACGTGTTTCATGTTTTGCAAACGATACGAGGAAGCATTGGCAATATTTTCCTGGGACCTTACATAAAATTGCAAAAATACAATTTTTTACTGTGTTACAATAAAGTTGTTTATTTAGGATCTGAAAATTAAGTATTTATTTTATTATTTTAAACTTGAAGTCTTCAACCTTTTTAAACTTGAAACAAATAATAAAATTTAAATTTAATTTATATTTTGATGACAACGTGTAACAATTTTGTAAATATATTCATGTAGTATCTACATAGTAGTTGTAAAATATAAAGGTTAACGTGAAATGGTGAATATATAGTGAACGGTTGTTTTATGAAAAATTTGTTTATGCTTCTCTTTCTCGAAGTAAATTTCGTGCTGGTGCACTAATCAATTCTGTCTGTACGTATAAATATAAATGCAAATTACCAACTTTCCTGAAAAAGGTAATTGCTAAATCCGTTGATGATTACTAGTCTCTTGAAATCTTGGTTGTTTTGCATCTTTCATGATACTTACACAAATTGTCGTGCATAACGAATTTTCTCCGAATGAACTTAACAAGGTGCTTTTTACTTTAATTAAAATTGTAAAATTACACATTAACTTTAAAATACATGAAATTTAAACAATTTTGCCAAAAATATTTGAATTCTGTGTAAAATATTATTGATTATTCTAATAAGATACATTAATACATTATCATAAAAGGTTGAGTAACTCGTGATGCTATTCGCTGTAACGTGAAACGTAGAATAAATTCATCATAAATAAATTTTAAAGAAGACAGCATAATCAATCAAAAATATCATTAGTTATTAAAATTGTCTTTATTACATTCATGTAGTCTTCGCTTATACTGTTTTTATTCATATCTGACAATTTTAAATTACAATTTCATTTTCATTTTCATAATCACTTCATAACACTAACAAATTTGTTACAATAATGAATTTACTGTTGAAAACTTGCATTTTATATTTCATAATGATAACGTTTTACATTTAATATAAGAATAAACTTTATTAACCATAGCTAATTTTTCTATTAAAAATCGCACTGTAGAAAAAGGTAAGAAAATCAATTTTGATATTGATTGAGATAATGGAGGGATAAGTGAATGCCTAATGCGAAGGGAGTGAGAATTACCCTTTTTACAATTTTTCGTAGGTTTTAAGATTTATACTATAATATTGAATTAATTCTAAAAGTAAATAAATAGCTATAATTTTGTGATTTTTAATTATTGTATTATAGATATATCGCATCATACAGTGACTTCCCCCATTAAAAAGTTAATCTAGACTGGGAACAATTTTATTGATTGTAATTATTATTGCAATTGTTAAATGCAATGGTTTTTCAAATAAAATAAGTTTTCGAGGTTTTCCAATTAGTGATAATAAAATTAAGCTATGCAACCTAAAAAATCACAGAATTGTAAACCACTGTTGCATTATATTATTAGTATTCTACAGACTGAACTGTTGGACATGCTTTGTATAAATATGAGTACATTATTAATTTTTTACAGCATACATATAAGTTAGCATATTATAATAATAATATATTACTCATAAAATATTGAAAACTTTAAAATATATTAAAATTAAATAAACAAAATTCGATGTACATAATTGTTCGTTAATGATGAAGCTGAAACGAGAGTTTTTACACGTAAAGTGGAGTTTTATAATATCAAAATGAATGAAAATTACATATATCCGTTTCATGTTAGTAAAGAGCTCTAAATGAAATGAACGTTTTCCGTGTACGAACAACAAATTAAGAAAATTTAACGGTTTTGCCTATACTACAATAAATTATGTTATAATTTATTTATGAAATCAAACTTCACTTTGTTTAGTACAGCAATAAAATTAGTCTATAAATTATATTTAAAAACCAATGATAAAGACTTGTAAAGCATAACTATAAACGTTTATTAATTAGCTATAACAAAACATTTCATTAATAACATAAATTAACAATAACTTGAAATTTTCGAATGAATTCAATGCAATTTTTTTAAATATGTATATGAATTACTATTATTTATTAATACTAATTTATTATTACCATAATTACTATTACAATATTAGAATTGTTTTTGCTGCTTTAGATAAATGCCTGTACACTATTATTCGCGATCATAAGTGCATAAAGTGCAGCTACGCCATAACAGTAGTAATAGCCTCCCAGTGAGGTACTCGTTCAATGGGATGTAGTAGCTTCTCACGCTACAATTTGTTTCTATCTAATTACTCGAAAAGTATTAAACCGATTTTACTCAATTAACAAAGCAGTAAATTTTGTAGCTAGTAAGAATGTTTAAACAAAGTTGCATCAAAATTAGTTGTAAAATGTGAACTGCACATTTAAAACGGTTAAATAAGATCCGTACAGAGCAAAGCTTCCAATTAAGCTACGATTTAATTACGGGGAAGTTTCTTAGATCAAGCTTTATTTTTAAATATTGCAAAGTGTAGTTCTTAGTATTTGCAAGTAATTAATTGCTTATAAGTATAATTATGAAATTTTTTATAATAGCAAATTCTTAATCCAATAATCTGATTAAACATCTAGTTACCGAAGAGAGATCGCCTCTAATCAGTTTAACTCGACTGGAAAGTATTATTGTGGATAAATTCCTTTAGGGAAGTTGAAGAGTATAAAACTAACAAGTTTTGTTATAAAACAAATGTGAGGAGTTTATAATATTCAATAGTTTTCAACAATTCTTGATTAGTTCTTTTTGTCCATTTTATCATTTCATTAAAGAATATAACATATAGTTTATATTATACCATTATTATGTGTCTAAAAATATTTTATATAAACAAATTAGATTTGGGCATGAAATTTTACTGTAGAACAGAATAATTATTTTTGATGAACGACAAAGTTAATATTTGTCGGACAATTTATGACAAATTTAAATAAAATTAGATATTTAAAATTTTTATTAGCATCAAAACTTTTTGTTATAACAGAAAAACTTGGCTGAGTCGATTTTAAGTAACACGTTTGTAGTAGTTAAATCTTTGCTACACAGACAAATCATTTTGTGGATTAGAAATATATTTCTTTTTGTACTTAAAAAGTATAGTATTTTCCTTTTAATAGTAATTAGCAATATGGTACTACCGCAGCAAACTAAATATTGACTAAATTTTGATCTAGGTAGTATAATAATAGCCGAGTAAAGTAAACATAATAAACTAAGGATCTAATAATGACTTACGTTGAAGGGGGTACAGATAACATCACTTACTATACGGCGTAAATGTAATTAATTGAAACTACCCCTACGAAATACCTGTTACAGTTCCAAATCGTGATATTTCTAATTATTATCTTATTATTGTAGTATTTGTCTATAATTTAGTTTTGACATAATTTTTTAGCATTCAAAAAGTTTAATGCTGTCAAATAAAATTTAAATTAGAGAGCTACAATTATTTTAATAATATAAAGCAAAATTACGATTAAACATTTAATACAAAATCAATACAAATGTACAAACTTTGTAATACTAAATTATTTGAACGTTTTAAATAGAAATAAATAAATAATGAAATTCAAATATAGCAATAACATTAAACTATAGAAAAAAATTTCATTAAAAAGTGTTTACCATGAAAAGCTACAAAATGTTTATACACCATTCACGTGAAATTTTATTAATGAAAGATAATTAATTGTTTTTTGGTTAATTACATATTATGTACCTGGCCAATCATAAAATTGCTATAATTGTATTTTATACATAAAAAGTGAGATCGCAGAAAATGTAGTAAAATTTATACCATTGGAAAATAGTTTTTAACCATTTGATTATTATATGTTGAAATAATTTTGAAAATTACGTTTCGAAAATAAATCATTTGAATATCATTAAAATTAATGATGTTGGCCAGATGGAAATGAAAGTAACTTCTTTAGGCAATCCCGGGAAATTGTTGAGCAAGACGCAGCATAGTATATTTTCAAAAAATTGTATTATTCAGTAAAAAAATTATATAATTTAAAACCATATGTTGAGAATGAAATAAGCGGTTTGTTCTTATAATTTTCACATGCAGAAAAGTGCTTATGTAGTTCTCATTTGAGGCTTTAAGTTTCATTACTTTTATTTAGAAAAAACTGTAGCACTAACTTATCTGACTTTATAACACGGTATTTAATTATTTCTTATGGAGTATTTATACTATGTATAATTTAAGGATCAATTTGATGTGAACTTTGAATACATCTAATTGGCACTTTTTGAAGGTTAGATTGATCTTCTATTACAGCTTCATACTGGTAGTGAAATTCCAAGACATGTTATAGTGCTTGCTTATTGGCATTTACTAGCGGGAGTCTATGTAAGGAACGCAATATTAACCAAATACATAAATTGATCAAATAATGTCTTTAGACATAATTTTAAAGTTTGACAAGATTAATTCTATAATAAGATGTTAATCCATTTGAGGGATATAATAAAACTCACAAAAAACATCCGCCTGTAGGGTGAGAGAAGTGATTACAGCTGTTGAAAACACTTACTTAAATAAATACATAAAAAAATAAGTAATAATAAATAATCTATAGACCATTTAATTTTAAAGATCATTACAAACTACTTTTATTTGAAAAACAAATTATAGTTCAGGTAAAAGCAATAAATAAAAATATCAGTATAATTTTAATCTAAAATCTCGATTACCCATTAAAGTGTTGAAAAAGTAAACACGAAACTTGCAAAGTCTGGTGCATATCAAGAAATAAATAAATCTGACAAATAAATGACCTAATTTTGGCCAATCTCCAAAAGTGGCCTTTTTGTCTATTTCACAAATCAAGTCAACTGCTAATTGCGCTTGTGTTATTCTGCTTCCTTTACTAATAAATTGCAAACTCTGAAAACAATTAATTTTAAAGCACCCTAATAAAATTTGAAATTTGTAGTTTTGCAATTATTAATTTTTAAATTCTTTGGAACAAAGTTTATATATAAAAGAAGTTATATTTTATTATTAATTATTAATTCATAATAAATTTCAAATTAAACTATCTTGCTAAAGACAGCCAATTATTTTTAATTTAAAAATTAAATTTTAAAGTGATAGATGATTAAATTTAATGTGATGTTACCGTGTACGAGTAAATGAGAACTAAATTAGAAATTGCATTTAATGCAATAAGTATGCACCTTAGTGAACCAAATATAACACAAATTTTTAATTAATTTTTAAACTTAATTATCTCAAAGGGAGTATAAATAATGTACATAATAATAAAAATCCCTCGACGGTGTGAGCTTAACTCCAAATTTGTTCGTTTTACATTGGTCCTGCGTCTGCTTGTCTACGGACTGAATTTTTTTAAAACACAAGCTGTGTAAGTTTTTAGATTTACATTTCAAATTTGTAAGTTAAATTATCATTATTCTAATTATTCTTAACGAATTCTGCATCTGTAATCTTTTGTCAAATGCGTTTATTAACTATTCGCAGTTTTCTAATTGAATGAATTACCTAGCGGTTTTTTTAGTTTTATTTTTCTTACTCGGATTATTAATTTACTAACATTCTCTAAAAAATGATTTTATTCTCCGAAATAATAAAAATACTCGGAACGCATAAATATACATTTATGTATATAAAAAAGTTGAAATACATTGTAAAGTAGCAAGTTTAATAAATTTAATTTTTATACAGTATTTTAGTTTTGCATTTCAGTATGATGAGTTATAATGCAACACTAATGCTTCTATTCATTTTCGGTATACATGACCGACATTGCATTGTGTAAATTTGATTAACCTGTTAGGCAAAACATATAAAACATTAATTTGTTACAAATTACTGCTTGTTAGTTTCTCAACCTATTGCCTAGATTTTGAAATGAAATATTAATTACAAAAATTAAAAATGAAAATAAAATTTATTTTATCTTAAATTTCGTAGTTATGTTATCCGTTTAGAGCAGGTTCAAAACCAAAAACTCTCAAAAGTTGTCAAAAAATATTTTTGCTGCATTGCTATACAGCTACCTTTTTAAACATTGAATTTAAGAATAATTTTAATATTTTTCATTTCGGTATTAAGTATCTAATTATTATTTCAATGTATCTTATATTTTTCTCTCAATGTACTATTATGTACTAGCTTTTTTTGTATTATGGAACACTAGTAATATTTAGTATTTTTAAATTATAAGCAATTGTGATTCCTTATAATTAACAAAAAATGCAAGTAAAAAACTAATCTGTATTACCACGAATAGTTATAGTAATAAAATGCTCGATTTTAATATGTACCTATCGGTTATCCAGTTAAAAAGATTTCAAAAAATTGAAAAAATAAAAACGTAAAGATATTCTATTCTGTAGTTTAGTTTAAGTTTTAAGTTTATTCTGATCTTTAAATTTTAACTAAATATTTAAATCAAATTAATAAATGGTTTTAGTTAAATGATCTATCAAAGATAGATCATGAAAATAGATAGATCAATCTATCAAAGATAGAAACTTAAAGGAAAGTTGAAAATCTGCTGGAGATTTTTAAAATATATTGTGATTTGTATTTTTCTGACTTATTATAAACATAGCTTAAAGTAATGAAATAACTAGAAATATCAATGTCTTTCTCAGGTTGTGTCACAAATTGACAATAACGTTCCAGAAGTTGTGTAGGCTATAAAATTACAAAAATTAGCAATTTAATTTCATATATTTCAGTAGCTGCTTCTTTCTCTCTTTCAGTCAGATTTTAATGTGACATTATGCAAATTTTTGGTTAGAATGCATTCCTGACTAGAAGTAATAATAATATGATTTATTTACAGATAAACCTTTTACAATAAGCATTACAGAAATTACACAGAAATAAATTCACAGCAGTGCATTCGTCGCGACTAGGACGGGAACCGCAGTTTCCTGATCACAAGACCTTCCTTGCATACATTACGCCGCACTTGCTGGTGCACTTTTTATTAGTGTTAAAAGTAAGCTATAGCGAGCGGGGTCTGTTGAGCCTTAGGGTCTCTTGCAGCCCTTACAGTAGAACAAGAACGTTGTACGATAAATATAAACGGCGGACGTTTGACAAAGTCGGGGGGTTAGGAAACCCAGTCGCCGGTACTTTGAGTGAGGGAGAGCAGCGTTGTTAATTTAACACCAAAAGTATAAAACATCGCTTTGTTGCATTTTGTTTTAATCATTCAATAATATGTCGACGTACGACAATCAAGTAAATAATGTATTTCAAATTCAAAATACTATCTACAAACGTTGCTGACATAAAGTTAAACAATTAACAATGGTTTTTAAATAATTCTGTAAATTATAAGCAATTTGTGAAAGGGGTCATTTGAGTCAAAGTAAAGGGGGTCTAATGAGCTATGTTTAAGTGACCTCTATGTTTTTAGTTTGATTTTTGATTGAATTATTTATATTATACTACAAGTACATATGTTTTAGAATTAAATGTTATATGCTATATGCTTAAATTCTACTAACACTAGTAGCAAAAGCCCTTCATTTGGCAAAGACATCAACAAACATAATGAATAGTTTTAAGAAAGCAGGTATTTACCTCTTTAACAGAAAAATTTTCTTCAAAGATGATTTTATGCCATCGTATGTAACAAACCATTCAGAATCAGAACCACAATTACAAGTAAGCCATATAATAAAGAAAGATACAAAGTTGCAATCTATAGGGCCTGAAATAAGAACACCTTTGGCGCCTATTGAGGTGAACGTAGAAACGTATGCGCTTTTGCCATTACTTGTTACTGAATCAGCAACTCAAGAGCCGTGAAACGATCAAGAAAACCAAACACCCAAAGTTGACATACCATTGACAACAAATCCAAAATCGATGCTTCACTTTCACCTGAGTTTGTGAAATCATTTCGTAAAGCAGGACTCAGAAAACAACAAGCACGAGGAAAAAATAGAAATAGTGCTGTTTTGACAGATACACCTGAGAAAGACGGGCTTGCTTTAGAACAAAGCAAAAGAAAAATCAAATTTAGCAAGAGAGTCGATTCAGAAAACAATTTTTTAAATGGCCACTGAGAGTATGATGAGGAAATTACATCTAATAAAAAGTTAATAAAAAGATTAAAAAAAAATGTAAAGCCAATTGAAAATATTCCGCTGAACACCGACGAAGAAAATTATTTCTGCCTGGTGTGCGCTGAAGCCTATTCAGATAATCTTCTAAACGAATAGTGGGAACAGTGCTCCGGTTGTCGTGATTGGGCCCATGTTAAGTGTTACCAATGTATTTCTGGTAAAGGTGCAGTTTTTGTTTGCATGAACTGTGAAAACGACTGAACTATATATAATTCACAGACTTTATTTTTGTTTTAATATAACTTGTATTATAATATAGTATTATCTAAGAAATATTGTTGCTTGTATATGACGATGTTTCTATATGTTAAAATATGTATATGTTCACTGGCTCAATAGACTCCTTTGGGTGATTCAATTGGCCCCACCTATGGGGTCTATTGAGCCATTAGGCTTTTTTATTATAAAGTGGATTTAGTCTTAAAACAGCGTATTTGACAAAATTTTATGATAACATTACAGTGCCAAATAAATAAAAAACTGACTCATGAACGAATATGGTTTTATTTATTTTTTAAGATGACTCTACAATGATCTTAACAAAATCATCATCAAGTAACTCCGCTTTATACATTATTTTCAATAATAGTAAATTACTTTCAACGGGAGTACCTATGTATGTCACTTTCAACACGAATGCATATAGAGTAACTTTTTTAGCGAAAATTAGTATTAAAAGTATGCTTTTGTCAAAATGTAGTAGATAAACACTATTATGAATTAAAATTTATTGCCTGATGATGCCATGAAACAAAAATTTAGAAAATATTATTTGTGAAAATTTTGTGTATTTTAAAAGTAAAAATGTTTTGTACAAACAATTTTATTATATTCAACAAGGAACTAAAAATTTATTAAGTTTAAATTAATTTAAAGTACCATATCGGTATTTTAAAAAATTAAAAAACTTCGCACACACTACTAAAACTACAGAACTAAAATATTTTTAAGTTAACACAAGTAAAATAGTATAAGCATAACATCGCAAACGTTTTGCATCTGCACTATGACATCATCAGGCAACGAACTAGTTCATATGTTTCTTTTTGAATGTTTATTGTTATTAAATTAATTTCAGCATTGGCAGTTTTCATATACAAAGAATTGTTTTAGTGCTTACCTACTGATCTTGCGCGATGCTGTAAAACAAAATTGAAAAACATATTAAAATTAGAGATAATACATAATACAATGTTTATGTGTAATTATCGATTCTTTCTAACAATATGCTATTAAACTTTGAATAATAAAAAATTATCGATTTTTCTAATACATTTTCAAATTAAATTATTTATTGCGTTAAACATAAATGGTTTCAGTTAAAATCAATGTACCGAAAGAATGTGTAATGGGTAGTTTGCTTTCATATGCATTTCAGTTTACTACTGTATATTCTACTCCATATGATAATGAATTGCACGATAGTTCGAAGATTTATGTGTTAGTGGATTCACCAGGGCTTTTATCATTTTTAAAATTATTTTTATTATTAAGATGTAAAAGCACTATGATGATAAAAAAAGTTTATGTAGTTTTTCACGATTTATTGTATAATTTACAGCATGCATTAAACATTAGCTTTGTACATTTGTACAACATCAAAAGTTATAATGCATAACGCAATAAATAATACTGCTTGGTCTGCTTTTTACTCGTCAGTGTAGAATACCTAACAGTACTTTAACAAAATGTTCATTTTGCCAAAGTACAGCTTAAATTTGTATCAATATTAGAAGCACCGAAGTTTAATTGATCGTTGAATTTGTCGCTTTTTACGTACTTGTATGCCTTAACGGAAAAAATCAATTAACGAAGGTAATTATATTTAAAAGAAAAAGGTAATTATCTATACAAAAATCTAATTAACACAAAATAAAATAAATACCTAAGTATATTTATAATAATAAAGATTTTCTAGAACTATATCTCAGCTAAACTATAGCTATATCTATAGCGTTGTAATTACATTAGTTTGTGGTAAATTTTAATATTAGTGTAGAAATCAGACTACTCTGAAATATTGTGGCACTAGAGTAGGATTAAAATAATAAAAAGTAAACACATTAAATTTGATGACTATAATTTATTAATGATCTGCTGAAGTAAGGGACTTTAGAGATCTTTATATTAATTACTGAAATATTAATACCCTAGATATCCAATAAAAAAATTATAAAGGCAAGAAATCTAATTGTATGACTTAAATACTTCATGATTATTTACGTAAGTATTTTCAGTAAATATTAACAAATTTGCGATTTCATTAAAATAATAACTATGAAAGTACTAAATTTAAACAAGACGTGACATTTTTAAATTTAATCTTAATTAAGATAAATTAGTAATTTTTTTATCTACATAGTGTTACCAGTGACGGCGGATACAACTAATATAAGAAGCCCTCCTGTAATTTAGTATCGTAAGAAAGCTAGATTCGCCCCTGAGTGTAACTTTGCATGCCATTACTTTTAAAAATCTTTATTAAACGTAGTTTGCTGCAAATTTTCTTAAAACTTCGCATACTAACTTAATTAAAAGAAATAAATGGAACCACTTGCAATTAATAATTTTTGATAACTTATACCTACCTATAACAAAACTTTGGTTTGATTAAGTTTTGATTTAAGGTTTTTCTCTGAAACAGACGTTTTAAATCTTACAAGTTGTAAACTTACTAAAGTTATCTACAATAACCACTTAATAAATTTTCTTCGAATTACTTTATTATCCGAGCTAAAAACACTTAAAAAATCTCTCTAATAAATGTAACTAAATAAAATATTGTTTAACTATTTAACTATAACATTTTTTATTTAAATTTTAAATAATTAAAATGTTTCAAATTTAAAAATTAGAATAAGTTATATTGATACGTTATTTTTATTATTTATTTTAGTAAATTTAAGCAAATCTATTGCAAAGGAAACATAATTTGAGAAATTACCAAAATTGATTAGGATCACTTTGGAATCAGCATATCTTAAAGTGCAAGGTATTAAGATAATCTACTAAAGATAAACTAATGTTATTACAGATCTTACATATAATAATTGTAATTATAATTTAATGATTAATTATATAAATTTATTTAACAAGAATTGTAAATAATTAGATGGTAAATCGAATGGATTAAATAACAATAATCTTTTATAATTTTTTGCATTTTTTGTCAAAAATGTATTATTTTTTTTAGAGCATTTTTTACAAAACTTTAATAAACCGTATTTAGTTGAGTGTCAACTAAAACTTGAAATGACCAGTTGTCACAATAATAATTAAATTGTAAATATTTATAGAATATTTTAAAATCGGTTAACATCTATATTATATTATGCATATCCAAAAACAAATTGTGCAAAAAATAAAATAATTAAATCAAAATAGAATTTTAAAATAATAATGCTACCCAGATCTGTTTCATCATTATTATGAATCAACAGTTTCGTGTTGTTAATATTATATGACTGTGTATTTATAATACACTAAACATAAACCGAATCAATGAAAACTACATTACACTAGGAAACCTAATGAACATTTTTACGAGTAGTGTATTAGATGACCACCATAATATACTTAATTATAGAAAATATTAAAAATTTCTGAACTTTGTAAACTATGTGCAAATATATAAATAACTTTCTAAAATTTAAAAAACTTCTTAACATCCGTTGTTCTTTATTTTAAATCTTTTTCTTGTTTTATGGCAACTTTGTTTATGGTCTCACGAGACTGTTGAAAAATTCAGTGCATTCCTTTAAATAAGGTGTAAGATTTGAAAAATCAACCTCTTATACTTTAGCCCTTAAAAACAATTTCTTATCTGTAGACTTGTAAATCTAGAGGATTTTAAGATTTACTATTACACATTATATAAGTATTCAATCTTTTGCAAAACAAGTGAAACTAGAGAAAACTGCAATTAGATTACGTGGGATTACTTATACAAAGAATTTAAATTCAGACTTTGAAGTTTTGATTAGGTTCAAACTTTTGCCTTTATAACCTACATATAAAATGTTTGACTTACAAAAATTGGAAATACCACACACATACAAATACAACATTCTAATTCAATATTTTAAAAAGCAATTTTCTACAAGAAGTCTTTAAATCTTGTTTTATGTTTAATTCAAACGCAACCTTGATTTATATTAAATATTGTTCATTAGTTGTAGAGTTTTTACCCATAAAATAAGTTTTCAAATAACATTAATTTGCGTTACTTAGCTTGAGTGGCAAATAGCTATATCTAGGAAATCTAGGAAAATTAAAGTTTTAAATCATTACAAGTATTAAATATTATTTAATTCTTAGTTTACAAATTAAAATTTTGCTTTTGATCAACTGCAGGCTACAGTACAATAATATTTAATAAAACATTTTAACAATATTGTTTATTAGGTACTGAGAATAACAACAAGACTCTTAAACTTCAGGGCACAACAGTATAAAAACAGTAACACATTCAAAAACTAAAATTAAAAATTATCTAGAAATATAAAATTAAATATGTTCTTTTAATTTTTGATAACGGCCTGCATCAAAAAAATCTAACGATAGGTATTTTATTGTTGTAACAAAATCAAAATAGGCATTAATAGCTACAACAAAAACATAATGTCATTCGTTTATAATAAATTAATCATATGATAAAAAAAATTGCCCATTTAGTTAAAATTTTGTGCTATTAAAAAGTTTAGGCCGTATTGATTGGCAAGGGAAAGTACAATTTATATCTAATTTTATTTTTCTCAGTTTGAAAATAAATTACAAATTACTTTTATACTGATGTGTAAATAATTGGTTTGAAATAATTTCCTAGCATCTGTAGCAGAAAAGTTTATTGTAAATTTTAAAAGTTTTAGGTGCAATTATAAAACAGTGATTGATACAGAATGGAAATATTAAACCTTTTCTAAGTAGAAAAAATACCATTAAATGGAATTGTTCACTAAAAAGGTTTCTGTGTAATTGCCTTTGAAAACACGCAGCGTTTTTGTTTCACTTGAAATGGTAGGTATTATACAATACCTCAGGTGTTTTAAGCGAGATTATCGTTACATCAGTTTGAAAAATTTATTGTTAATGGAATTAATGTTTTTAATTGTAAATCTGCATTTAGTCCACAAATTGTTTGTCTGCAAAATTTTTAAAAATTCTATAGAATTTTGTATAAAATGTGATAATAATTATTATATTTCCCTAGTGAGAGTTTTAACTCAAAATGTACAGTAGGTGGTGGATAGCAAGAAAACTCACTAAGATAACAATAAAGCAAATAGCGAAATATTTTGCCAATTGATATCCAGTAAAATGTTAATCATTTTATACGTAGTTCTATTCCAGTAAAATTTATTGATTTGTTGTAAGTCTACGTTAAAATTTTTTTGATGGTTCTACTCACATACTGAAATATTATATAAATTTGAACTCAATTTTGTTTTAAGTGAGCCGTTTCAATAAGTTTTATTTAATTTCAATTTGAATAAATTCAAATAAAAACATGAAACAAATACAAAGGGCTACGCATACATCTATTTTTTATTAAAAATAGTTTTTCTTAATAATGACATCACATAGTCATTTTATACAGAGAAAGATATTGAAACTTTATTACTATATTGAGAAAACGTTTAAGTTTTTGATATGAGCTAAATACATTTTAATATTAATTGATAATTTTATCATGTAGCTGAAACATATCAATTTGTTTAGTCCCTAGCTGAAGTGATGCTTTAATTAAAGTGCTACCAAAATTATGTAATATCGGGTTTAATAAGCCCCTGCTAGTTATTTGTAATTCTCTAAGATAATAATATTATCAATGAATATGTATACACATCGTAACATTCATGTCACAGTAATATTTGAATATTCACAAAATATTAAGTAGAAAGCACCGAATAAATGTGACTAGCATGAAATTTTACAGTAAACAAAATAATTTTATTAAAATTGTTAATTTTTCGTTTAAATAACAAAGTAACTTAAAGTACTTACTGAAGAAGTTTGCTCTAAAAGGTAATGTTGAGATGTCAAGAGCAGAAACCACGGGCAGAAACTATGGTATATTTGAAGTAAAACCATTGTTTGTTTAGTTTGATTTCGTTAAATTTCAGAAACACATTTTTTAAATTTTTTATAAATAAAATTAATATTATACCTCTCATTTATAACAAAAATTCCTTTATATTATCAGAATCTCTGCGATACCACAACTTGAAAAACCTTGCTGCTCTTCTATACTACAACAGCCGCAGGATGATTACAAAAATTATTTATAACCGAGTATGTCATTTTAAAATATTTTTTTCAGTGTTTCGTAGAGTAATATTACGTAGAAAATCTCTCAATATTAATTGTTGTTTAATATTGTATAAATAAATTTGATGTTTGGTTGATCTGAAAAAGCTTAAAGTAGAAAGTAGTCACCAATTAAAATAAAATGTATACAAAGATGATAATACAATTAAACATTTTTTTGTAAGAAATTGCTTCATAACTGTGAAATAATAACTAATAATAATAATAATAATAACTTTATTAACGGCAAATGCCAATAACATGAAAACATACACGATTTAAGTCTCAAAAATGTACCATTAATAACTGCTTAAATTTCACGATACTGTCTGCGAAGAAGTCCAAATCATTGCAATCTCGGTTGACTGAGTTTGCCAAACGGCACATTCTAGCTATTGCAGAATGTTATCCAAAGGCGGACCTGTGAATTTTTTCTATAAAAATTGTTTTTTCCCGCAAGTTTCTTACGGGAGCTCTGATTTCAAATAGAGACAACAAACTCGGACAGTTCACAAGGTTGTTCAATATTTTAAATAGTAACATTAAATCAGAGATAGATCTCCTAGCAGACAATGGTTTCATACCAAAGTAGTCCAACAAGTCACCATAACTTTCGGAACTATAATCAATATGTTTTTTAAAATATAACATTCTGACAAATCTCCGCTGAACCCCCTCAATTCTATTGATATGAGTAACGTACGAAGGACACCATACAGACGAGCAGTATTCCAGAATAGATCTTACAAAAGCCGAATATATCAATATCGGTGACCTCTCATCGGAAAACTCATGTGTGGATCTGGTCACAAAGCCTAACATCATGTTGGCTCTAGAAATTATCGAGTCTAGATAAAGAGTGTAGGACAAGGATGAATCTAGAATTATTTCCAAATCCCTGAAAACTGACACATTGTCTAGAAGTTGGTCACCGATTTTGTAAGAGAAGAATGTGTTATCTCTCTTTCTAGTAAATTTCATGGCTTTGCATTTGTTGATGTTTATTTTCAGTCTATTCCCATTGCACCAACCGTAGAGCCTATCAATGTCATCCTGAAGCAGCACAGAATCGCCACTAGATGAAATTACCTTGAACACTTTCATATCGTCGGCAAACAGCAAAAATTCTGAGTGTCTAATAACCGAATGAACGTCATTGATGAACAGTGTAAATAGTACGGGAGCCAAATTGGAACCCTGCCCAACTCCAGAAGTAACATCAAAATCAAAGAATGCGTACCCATTTACCACCACCAATTGTGAGCGCCCACTTAAGAAGGATTTCATCCAAGATAGCAATGGATCCAAAACTGAATACAGCTTTTCCAATTTCGCAAGCAGAATTTTCACTGGAATTTGGTCAAATGCCTTTGCTAAATCAGTAAAAATGCAATCCACCGTTTCTCCACCTTCCAGGACGGAAGTAATAAAGTTAGTAAAACATAACATATTGGTACATGTAGATCGTCCAGAAACAAAGCCATGCTGATTGATGATGACAGCACTCTTAGTGTGAAAAACCAACGCGTCAGTCACGAGAGATTAAAAAATCTTGGAGAATACAAACGCAATACAAATCGGTCGATAATTACAAACGTCACCTGGATTGCCTGCCTTGAAAACTGGAATTACTTTAGAGGTTTTCCACTTAATAGGAAAATGACCTACAGCCAAAGACTTCCGGAAGATAATGGTCAATAGCCAAGCCAGATAAGGACAGCTCTTAATAAACATAGAAGAAATCTTGTCGAGCCCACAAGAATTTGAGAGTTTAAGAGATTTTATTTTAGATACAATGCTATCCTCCGCAATCACTATATTTGAGATAGAATCATTTACAATGCTACCATACATCAATGGACTATCCTGAAACTTATCAGAGGTGTATACTGATTTGAAATATTCGGCAAACAAATTTGAAACCAATTTACCATCAGCAGTAGTTGCAGCACAAAATTTCAAGAGATTTGGTACACCGTTATTCTTTTTCTGAGAATTAATGAATTTCCAGAAGTTTTTTGGATTAGTTATGACATCCTGTTGTACCCCTAATAAATATACTTTTCTATCAGTAGTAACACTTTCTTTAGCGTCCCGTCTCACTTATATAACTTATTAGTTATTTACTGTTAAGTAATTTATTGTCATTATTATTAAATTAAAATTTTTATTTAATTTTTGTTGATAAGTAAATAAACTAAATCCAAATTAAATAAATTTAGAATTTATTTCAGAATCGAGAATTTCAAATAATTCAGAATTAATTTATTAATTTTATAAAATCATACTTATGTAAATTATGATTTTTATTCATATTTATACGAATAAAAAGAAATAAAATGAAATAATTTCGGCAACTTTTCTTTTACTACAAATATGATTAGTTAATCGTCAATAAAATAATTAATTCTTACATAAAAAAATAAGTGTTTATAAGTTTAAGCAGTCATTCAATATCTAAATAATATTATTAAAATAAAATTTAGTAAAACTAAAAAAAAAACGGTAAAATTATAGAATTAAAATTCTTAATTAAACGGAGTCATATTATCTAATCTATTTACGTTTTCAATTGTTTGAATAAAATATCTTGTTATATTCGACTGAAAATTGAAAATAATGGTGAATAGAGACTTTATATAGTCATTTTTTTGTGTGGGAACATCATTTCAACTTAATTTTGGATTTGTAAATAATAAGAAATATATTGCTACGAAAAATTTCTTATTGTTCATTGACCTAGATTCATTAACCCTGGATTGCGGACACTAGGATAATGTTTGGGCGAAGGGTTCTAAGCGTCTTCAAAGAAAATAATTAAATAAACATTTATTCTTGCAAAAAAAAAAATAAATCGTTTTTCATAAATTATAAAATCAAATCCAATTTAAATTCAATGTAAAATGTTTAATAATTTTAAAAGGCAACAAAGTTTGTAAATTTAATATATCTAAAACGTCTTCTTATCAAATAAACCATTCGTTCCTTTAAATGTAATTTAATTTTTCCAATTTTTAATACAAATCGAAATTCTAATTCGTACTATTCTCTTTCCAAATTAACCATTCAAATCAATCCACTTCCAGGCAGCAGCGAAATATAAAAAATTCTTAAATCCAATTTCAAATATCAAAAAAAATCTCAACAATGGCCTCGAGCCAAAATCGCCCGACAGGCTCGGGTGACCACTATCGGCAAAAAGCCTGGTATCTCCTTCGATTCGCCCTCACTTGTCTAATTTTATTTTTGCAATCCTACAACTTTAAATTTACTAAAACAAAATTTTCCAAAAATGTACAGGATGGGTGCGAATCCTTTTGAAACACCACAACATTTTAATACATAAAACTATTGTTTATTTAGACACAATTAAAACTAACATTGACCTAATATTGACGCCTTGGTAGAGGTCGCATGCGCTATAACCTTAAAATGGACAAAAGTAAATTTGTCAACAAATTGAAAAAATTACTCAAGGATTACTTAATAGAAATAATGGTGAGTGGAAAGCTTTCAGCAAAGCACCAGGATAACAAAATATGCACAACACGCAATAGAAAATATGCACGTGCTGCAATTATAGTGAACTGTGACCACAACAAAATCATACACAGCCAAAAACAACAAATCAAGCTGATGCAGAAGCTAATTGAAGAAACATTTTTAAATAAAAAACTAACTAACTAACTAACTAACTGTAAACAAAAACGAAAACGAAAGATACAGCAACTAACAAAGGTGGTACATGCGCTGGTTTTGAAGCTGCCGAATCTTATCAATGGTTATATGCCGACTAAGCGTAAACACAAACAAAACAGGTATCATAAATTACCTAACAAACAAATTTCCAAATAATAATTTTAAGGTGGAAAAAATACAGAAACACGGAAAAAAATTCAAGCATAAACAAATCATTTAAAGTTGGTTTTGATGGACGACTGGCAAACATAGTTTATAAACCTGAAACATGATCAACAGGAGTAATAGTGAAAAAGTTTCAGTTTTTTCGAGGAAACACCCGGACCGTTCAAAAAAATTAGCACAAACAAACCCGACAACAAACACTAAAATGAACATAAGCAAAATAAAGTTACACCAAAAAATGTTACATCTTAATGTACAATGTCTTTCCAACAAACGTTCCGCACTGGAACACATACTACATGAAGAAAATATAGACATAGCTTGCATAAATGAACATTGGCTTAATTCGGGCAACATAAATATTATGTATAATATCGCAAACTTCAAATTAATAACACACTTTACAAGAAAGAAATATATGTATATACAAAAGACAGATTGACATGCACACCTCTTCATAGTATTGAAGACAAATCAATTTAAATTGATGGCGAGTTTTCAGCTTGTCACATCAAGGAAATCAACACAGCCATAATAACAACCTATCGATCACCCTCGGGTCATTTTAATAATTTTTTAGAACTTCTCGAAGATAGTACGAAGAAAGTAACTAAGCTATATAAGCCATCAACCAAGTTGGTAGTAACGGGAGACTTCAATGTTAACTTCCTACTACAAAAAAGAGCTATACATGCACTAGAGGGAGTATCGCCAACAACATACTGTAGACCGTTTGCGCATTCCAACGATCTTATCTGCCTATGTCTATGCTAGTGCAGTAAGAGTAAGAACCGATTGTGCAATTTTGGAAAACACTGCAACACACCAACATCAAACAAGAAACAGAAACGGCATTCAAACTAAGGAAAAAAGACTCAAATGCTCAAATAGAATAAATCTACAAATCCGAGTCTACAACAAATTGCCTGAACAAATCAAAAATCTTTCTCTTCAGAAATTTAAGAGAGCAATAAAGGAATAAACTGAATGCGTGTTGTACGATGTCGAAGAGTTTTTTCCAAGCTAAGTTGAGATGAAAACCAGCAACTGATCTCCTTCATTTAGAATTAAAAGTTTTTGTAACCTAATAAAGATTATTTTTATTATTATTAAAAATTTTTAAATTTAATGTTGTATATTTTCACTTTGCATAATGTAGGTGCATAAGTTATTTGTTTTTACACTTGTATTTTTTTTAAATGTTCTTAATACTAACCTGTTAAAAGTGGTATAATTTTTCAGTGTTAAATACCACGAAATTTATTGAACATTTTTTTTTAGTTCTTCTCTGTTATAACAGTAACTAACAGCAGTAATTAGTAACTAACGAAGCAAAAGCTTTAGACTTCTAGTACTTAACAGTAAATGCTAACAGTAGAATTGTATCTCCTCGTAAAATTTCAGGGGGTTGTGACTTATAGTATAAATTTTTGTAATAAGCAAATAAAAAAACGCACAGACTTTCTGTTTAATATAATCGTATAATAAAAATAAACAGATAGATAGGTGTAATCTTATCAACGTGCAATTATTGCTGATTTAATTTTATTTTACATCTAAAGTAGAAAATGTTTTAAAGTAGTAATATCGCTATTTTTCATATAGACTCTTCTTGTTGCCGTTTTAGAATCTATCATCGTGAAATTTAATTTTTTTTTTATAAATTTCATTTCGGAGGCGGTTCACAAACCACTACAACTAGTATATTAATAATAATATCATTTATTTACGGATAAACCTTTTTAAAACAATCAGTACAGAAATTAATCAGAAAGAAGTTCACCGCAGTGCATTCGGCGCAACCAGGACTGGATCCGCGGTTTCCCGCTCACAAGACCTCCTTGTATAAACGCATAATCACATAAATAAGATCTTTGGTAAAACTATCTCAGCCAAACAGATCTCATTCAATAAAATCTCAGGCATGAAAATTTCGATTCAAATATTTCTCAATTATTCAAATGTCTATCTTTAAAAATAATAATACTTTAAAAATTGACAACAAAAGTTAGATTAGAAAGAGTTGAATATTTATTATATCATAAACAACAAATCAAATAATCTATAATTTATTATTATATTATTTACGTACAGTTTCAGTAAAGAAATAACTTAAACAAACTCTAACCTACGGTTAGACCAATGTCCTTGCAGAGATCTCTCTTTTACTACATACAACTTTGCTAAAGAAATATCTTAAACCTGCTCAAATGTACTGACAGATACATGTTTTAGCACGAATCTCTCTGTTACGTACAGTTTATACTATTTGCACAAAGAATATGTTATAAAAGAGGGAATTACATATTATTGGGATATTATTGACATTACTGGGAGATTTTTTTATAAATATTTTAATCGAGATATTTTTATTTTGATAAATTTTGATTGCAGATACTGTTTCCTGAGAGTTTTTTCCTAAAAGATTTTTACTAAAATATTATCGTCTGCGATAAAATAAAGTGTTACCCAAATTATGCATTTACGAATGAGTAAGATATATAGAGGTGACCATAGAAATAATATTTAAAAAAATGATAAAACGGTATAATGTTTCATATTGAATTGAAAAATTTAATATTTTAAAATCAAAATTTTTCTTATTTAATAATTAATATGCAACTATTCTTTGATTATTATTATAGCAGTGTATTCTCGCATACTTCCAAATTTTTTTGTTTTCAAAATATATACTTACATTTTATGCAGGTAAATTAAAGTATTTTATAATTTGGTGAAAATCACAAGCTTATAAATTTTTATAATTGTTTTGTGGTTTAGATAACATTGAGAATAATTGTATCAATAGTTCTAAAATAAAAACAGTTGCTACATAAATATAAAACTGATATTCTAAATATTGATTAAAAGATACTAGATTACCTCGTCAGTAAAGAACCTTAATTAGCTGACCACTCCAACCAAAGCACTCTCAATTCTTTTCCGAGTTCAATAGTATAAAGTATAATAATGTAGTAGTCTGCTGTATCTGTAAATTAAAATTTTATTGCCTGCCCGAATACCAAATTAATTGATTGCGATATCACGAAATATTGAAAAAGTTTTTTTTTTTTCAATATAATAATACAAGACAGAGAAAAAATAAATTGATAATATGTTCTATATACTTTTATTTTGTTTCGTTCTGCCTTTTACGCAAGCTGTAGCTGCAGTGATGCAATTACTGTCGACTACAAAAATTTAAGCGTTGATACTTCGACAAGTGAAATGGGAACAATGCAGGAAGATTTAATTTATTAGAAATAATGGAAAATTACATTTTCCTTTGTAAGAATTGGAACTCAAACTACCAATATCCCTTAAGAATTCGTGCGACCCGAAAAAAGTAAGAATTGGAACGTGTAAATGATTGACTTGCGCAAATATAAAATAAGGTTTAATAAAAAACTTTTAAAATTATTTAATATTATATTCTAAGACTTAATTATACATTAATCATATATTCAAACATATGAACAAACCTACCTACCTAAAATATAATATAATGGATTTCTGAATTGAATGCATTTTTAGAACCCTATTATTTCACAATAAAATATTATCTCTAATAAAATCAATTTTCAAAATTTATTTTTTTAATATCTACCCACCACATTTCTTCGAGAAAATAAATGACGTTATTAGCAGTTACACTCGAAGTCGGATATAAACTTATTCTCTTACTTTCTTCTATGCTAGTCGACCTTTTTACGTTTTCCGGTAGTTCTTCCATGAGTTCCTTGAAGCTTTCATAATTTTTGTTTTTAGTTCAAGTTTATAAAACACAAAATACTTAGTATTAAACAATTTCAAAAACCAGTCTTTCTGTTATCATGTTATTTTATTGTGTTTAAACTTTTTAAAAGTTTACAACTAAAAAGCTATTAAAATTTTGGATGTAGCTTAAGAGAGAAAATTGCCGCATAACTAATTGCTCATTTTAAATCAATTTTGTGTAATGTTTAGGACAACTCATACAAATTATTTTTAAAGTTGCATTATATCCTTAGGAATTGATATACTACAATAATTTTAATTTTAGGTATTGTAAAATCTTAATTTCCTAATGCATTAATGAACAATTTGATAATTTTATACGATTAGTCTAAACTAATATTGTTTTCGCTATTGTTTTAGTAACTTTAGTAAAGTAATGTTTTGGTAATTGTTAAATATTTACTAAAGCTTATTTAGCTAGTTACCTCAATTTTGGGATATAATATGTATACAACAATTAAATTATTATTCAATTAGTAAATATTGCCTACTACCTTTCGGCAGGTATGCAAAACCCTATAATCCTCTAATATAATGGAAAGTATAGAAAGTTACAATTTCTCGGTTCATTTATTCAGATATTTAGATCGGCATTCAAACTTTCAGTAAAACTCAATTAAACTTTTAAGAGTATACTAATATTAACCTAAAAATTTGCGATTAATAATTAATTAAAACAAAATTAATTGCTAGTACCTAATGCAGCACTTGAGAAACTTTAGAAGGGTATAATTTTCATTAATATTTAATAATAATTATTATTATTGTTATTGAATAATTTTTCAAATAAGTACATTTAGTTGTCATAAACATTTAACCACATGATGGTTAATAGCCTTTCTTGTTTATATTAATGTATTATATTTTAAAAATAACTAAATATTAAAATTTGTCGGGGGCGTAGTCATTATTTATTAGAAGTGCTCTAAATACAATAAAAATTGCAAATGCATAATATATAACTTTTGAATTATTTACGTACCTACACTCCCCCGTAACTACGCTACTGAAATACTACCTACACTCATATGCAATATTTTCAAATATGTAAGATTTTATATTTTAACAATATATTGACCACGGTAGTGACTTGCTATTTACTACTGCTTGAGTATAGAGAATAAACTCGAAGTTCAAATATCAGGCTTGGGGGAGTTCCAAGCTCATCTCGAGGGTGGACAGGAGCACTCTATGATAGCAATAATTAATTTATATCTATGTTCATTTTGACGTGACTCTGTGAGCAAGAATTTGTAGCTCAAATATAAAAGAGTATTATATTTACAGCCACTTAGAGCAACATACATATTTTACAAAATTCAGTTTTATATTCTTTATCAAAATAATATTCATCCACGCAATATATTAATATTAAATATTATGTAATTCAATAACGATACATACGTTACTCAGAATAAATAATTATTGATATATTTTGCTTTTTTTGCTTTAGTTACTGGCAGTCGTAAAGTTACAGTGCGACTGACTGCTTTCGATCTTAAACTAAATATTTTCAGGCAATTTTAGCATAAGGTAATCATAAAATATAAATAATCGAAAGTACAAATTATTATTGCTGTATTAATTAACTTCCAATATTTTAAAAAATTTGATGCACTACGAAATTAGTAAATGTGAATATAATTATGTCCAATACAGAAGAGGTCACGAGAACTAATATATGCTGACAAACATAATAATTATTTTAACGTAGCATTTTTTTTTAACAGTAATAAAACAAACTTTTACTTTTTACTAAAATTTAAATTTTAGTACAGAAGAGAATATCGTTTGTTTTATTATTGTTAAGATGAATACTTTTTACGACATCACGGCTAAACAAAACAAATTATTTAGCATTTTTTTATATTTTTCTTTCATACCAATCTATTTTTAACTAGCAATTAATAATATGAATTGAAAATATTGTATACCTACCTATAATAATATACATTCGTACTTTAAATTAACTGCGCTTTGTTTTGCTATTAAGTTTTGTTATCAAATATTAATAAACTAAAAGGTGAAATTTATTTTAATTGTTTTTAGTTTTGATTGTATACATATCGATTTCAATTATTTTGTTTATCTTTTACTTATCTTCTTCTTGTGTTAGTTTTGTGACTTGTATTTTTACCAATAGTAACCTAAAAAAGATTCACGCTTGTCTATATACGCCGTATATATACGCCGATGACCTTTTTCTAAAATTTTTTATAAAGGCAAATCATCAATACAGAATAATTGATGGCTTTACGTGCTCTCCGAAGCAATAAAACTATTCCAGGATTCCACGCGGGTGCACTAGTGTTATCTATTACTCGACTAACTTACTATGCAAATGTCTGTCTATGATATCAGATAAATGAGCTTTTATCCGCATCTTCTAGATAAACATTATAAAATTTTAATTGTATGGCTATTACATACTGAAGTATATTCTTTTTTAATTATGAGTGTAATTTATTTATAAAAAATGAAGTAAATTTATAAAATTTAAAAATTTTATTTATTTTATTTTTACTATTTTTTGCAGGTACTGGAAACGTTATACAAATTTCCAAGTTACTTTACCGAGGCTGATGTTATGTTTTAATTTTATGTTAATAATTCTACATTTAATTAACTTGTACATAATTAAACCTTCATTTAAATAATATTTAACAAGTCAAGAATAATTTAATTGCAGTAAATGGCTATACATACTCGTCACAAAACAAAGCTGAAGTTTAATATCTAAAAAAAAAAGCAGCCAAGGTGACGTACCAGGGAATTACTAATGGAGTTGTTTGCCGTTGTTTTCTTGATAGCCTACAGATAGATATTAGTTTTTAGATCACAATAGTGTAGTCAGCGCGACCAAAAAGCAAACCTCTCAGAATGTTGAAAAGAAAATTTACATTTTCATCATGTATATTTTCATTGTGTTATAAACATTAATTAGCTTGATAAAATCGTTGACAATTCTTTTAATAAGTATTGACTGTACATAGTTTTAGGTTAATCTGCTATTTTTGATTCATATAACAAACTATATAACTTCTCATAGCAAATATAATATAACGAAATTATATACAACTCTTGCGACAATGTGTTCGATATATCCGGTAGCGATTGACTAATGTAAGGGAATGTCGTCAGGGTTGGCCACCTTTTTAACTTTTGTCTATAACTTCCATGTAAGAAAGTATTTTGTTAATTTAAGCACATGATCAGAAAGATCTAGGAATAAAGCTACTTTCGAAGCAATCGCAAATTGATTGGGTAAAATATAGAGAACTTATGCAAGAATTAACAAAAAAATGCTGTCAAGGTTGGTCCTTGCTGTCTAGGTTGGCTCACCGTTGAGAATTGCCAAATTCATGAAAAAAATTAACTAAATAAAATAATAAACCAAATAAACCAAATTTATTTTATTTTTATTCGATTGAGTGAAACTATAAAATATAATATCGCAGAGAACTGATTTACAGGACACATAATTCCGTATCAGCGTTTTGGTAAATAAAATTACTCCTTGCCATTTTGGCACATTTCAAATGCACTTTTTTGTTGCATTTAATGCATGCAATAGAGTTGTTGCGGTTCAGGCGACGAAGCATTCGCTTCCAAGCAGATGATGCATTTTTGCAACGGTCCAACCTTGACAACAAGTTCCATCACTACATCGCGTTACACTACATCTAAACAGGTAGCGAAATTGAATTTTTCTTTTGAAAAATTTTTAAAGACTATCCACATAATATATTTTAAATGCTTATCTTAACGAATTAATGTTTTTCCTACAAGTTTTCATGTTCTATTTGCAGCTGCTGTAAAACATTTTTGTCTTTGTTCAGTGAATGAGTGCACAACACGTTTCAACATTACACTCAGAAATCAGTAATAGCACGAAAAGTTCGTTGTCATTGAGGGATGTTTTGCCATACTCGCACATAGGTGGTTCCAGTAATCTATACTGAAAAATCGCAGTGGGCCGACCTAGACGATGGGCCAACCCTGACAACATTTCCCTACATTAAGATTGTGATAAAGAACAATATTATCAATTTGAATACTGGAAAATAAATAAAAATCCTTCTGGAAGTAGTTTTAAAGTATTAAATTTTTTTAAACTGACAAGGAGAAGGCCAGTGTAAGTACTGATGCTAGAATCGAACCTGGAATCCTTTGCTTATTAGACCTACCACTTAACCTCGTTGCTATGGAACCTTTGTTGCAAATTTTATCCTTTATTACGTTAATTCGTGCAATAAGAAGAAATTTTCAAATTCGATTTTTTCAAAATTGGCCGAATATGGCGCGCTACTATTTCATTCACGTAATGTCTTAGGTGTAATCTTTACGTAGTGTAAGTATAAACAAAAACAAAATTTTGCATACCTGGCGCCCTCCTTGTGAGTGTGTATTCATGTTTTAACTTAAATTGATCGAAATGTAGAACAATGTAAAAATTTTGAGAATTACATGACAGAAAATCGTGCGCATTTTCTTTATAAGATGTAAATTGCATTTTGACAAAAATTGTCAGCAATTATTTTCTGCATCATTTGTGGAGATACATAGAGCGGCATATATTTTTTCGTAAAAAATGATTTATAATGTAAGAAAAACTATTTCTTTTTATGAAAATACGTGATTTTTACATAAACAGAATGAATGAAAGATAGATTGTGAAATTAAATTTAATAAAATATCTTTCAAATGAAATCAATTGCGCTTATTTATCTTCAGTACAGCGTTTTAAATATCCAGTGGAATCAGCAAAACAAAAATCTAGATGTTTCTTTAAAATACCTTAATATTTAGTTATATGATAAATAATAACCAAAGGATTTTCATTTCGCATGTTTCGTTTCTTAGTTATACAAGCTTTAAAACTGATTTTTTTTTTCAGAAATGTTTCGATAAACTTGTAAATAAGCTTTGATATTTGGCAAAATACTTTAGAGACCACAAAATTTTTGATAAAAAAATTATAAGTGTTTTTTAAAGCTAATAAAATCATGTTTAATTTACTCATATTTTTTCTTGACTAAATACCATCTTTCAGGACGACATTATAGGTATTTAAATGATTGATTAATAATGTAATTATTTAAATAAATAAAATCGTCTTTCTTTGAACACAAATACTTTATTTTGTTCAAAACTAGATATCAAGAAATAAATTTCATAACGTTTCGAAAATAATTATAATTCTCAATTTATAACGGATAACGGCCACGATGGCATTGATATTAAACAGATTTTGTTCTTTTTAAATAAAACGAATTTACTCACATAGAATAAGATCTCATATTTTATTAAAATGTGACATACCGAAATTTTTGTTTTGATTTGAAGCAGATAGCAAGTAAAGATTGAACTTAATTTGCTAAATGCCTAATAAAATTGGCATTTTTTCAGAAAAGTTTTTTTACAATCACAAAAGTAATTCTTTTTATATTTTTATGAAATTTGTCGCCATTTTGGATAAAGTGACGGTAAATTAATAACACATTTTTTAAAAGTTTTTTGGGAAATCTGCATAATTATTATATTTAAAATGCTTTTAATTCACCGGTGTGAAGATAGCAGCCAATTTCTAGCAGCCGATTTACCGGAAACACCCGAACGTATTATAAGCAAATTTTTAAATGTATCGTTTTCGTTACCTGCCTGGAATTTTCAACATACATCAACAACGTTATTATGCACCAAACCAAACAAATTGGTGCCGGATTTATGGGGTTAAAGGTCGTTTTCATGCATTTATCGCGGTTTTTATAACACCGCGCGCAGTTTAATTCGATTTACTCATAAACGGTTCGAGAAGCCGGACTGAAATCTTCAACATACATTAACAGCAATATTATGCACATACACTGAAAATTTGGTGCCGGCTTTCGGCGGTTAAAGGTCATTTTTATGCATTTATCGCAGTTTTTCTAACACCGCGCGCAGTTTAATTCGATTTACTCATAAACGGTTCGAGAAGCCGGGTTGAAATCTTCAACATACATCAACAGCGATATTATGCACATATACTGAAAATTTGGTGCCGGCTTTCGGCGGTTAAAGGTCATTTTCATGCATTTATCGCGGTTTTTATAACACCGCACGCAGTTTAATTTGATTTACTCATAAACGGTTTGAGAAGCCAGGCTGAAATTTTCAACATACATCAGCAGCAATATTATGCAGCTACCCTGGTAATTTGGTGCCGGCTTTATAGAGTTAAAGGTAATTTTTCTGTTTTTCTTTAAGACGAATTTCTAGCAGCCGGTTTATCGGTAACCAACTTTTCATATGTATCGTTTGCGAAGCCGGGCAGAAATTTTCAACATACATTAACAACAACGACATTATGCACATACACTGAAAATTTGGTACCGGCTTTCGGCGGTTAAAGGTCATTTTCATGCATTTATCGCTGTTTTTATAACACCGCGCGCAGTTATCTGGCACCAAATTTTCAGGGTAGGTGCATAATATCGTTGTTGATGTACCTTGAAAATTTCAGCCCGGTTTCGCAAACCGTTTATGAGTAAATCGAATTAAAGTGCAGGCGTTGTTATAACGTCTGCTTTAAATACGTGAAGATGACCGTTAACCTCCATAAAGCCGGCACCAATTGGTTAGGGTTGGTACATAATAACGTTGTGTATGTATGTTGAAAATCTCAGGCCGGCAACGCAAGCGATACATATAAAAATTCGCTTATAATACGTTCGGGTGATTCCGGTAAATCGGCTGCTAGAAATTGGCTGCTAGAAATTGGCTGCTAACTTCACACCGGTTCTAATTCAGGTAGTTTCTTTAAGTATATTGGTAACATACTCTTTTTTTGTGTCTCATTGTGTCAGCAAGCAAAACATGCTTGTGTCAGCATTTCTTGCAGTCAATGAAAATTTACAAAATGGTATTTTTGCCGTGCTGTCTTCAGAGACGGATTACCGTTTAGGCTAGCTAGGCTCGTGCCTAGGGACGCACAAAAAAAGGGGCGCAATGTACCAAGCAAAATACATCACATTCTCAAAAATTAAATGTATCAAAAAATACAATGATTACCTATAGTTTTTTTTTACTGAGTTTTTATTTACTGATTTCAAAAATACTTTTCAATTTTTATCACATTTTTAAAAGTTATACCTTCAGAAATCTATGAGCGCATCGCTAAATTACGGCGATTTAATCGCCCCTGATGCTATGTTAAAATTTTCTCAATTCTAAATCTGAATTAGATGATACAATTTTAAAATGTAAAAGGTTGGCAAAAAGGCTGCTCCGCCGATCTTGAGTACTTATTCTACAAATAGTTTTTACAATTGATTTTTTTTTATACGAATAATGTTAATTCGAATTTTGTTATTAGAGTATTTTTGGTCAAAAGTGGCTGCAGCTAAGGTTTTGATTTTGTAAGTTTTTAAAATTTTTTTTGATTATTAAAAGAGATTTTTATTGGATAAGCTATTTTTTATTCGATAAACGATTATTTATTTGGAATCATTAATATGGAGTTATATTAAATGTTTTAAATATTGGATGAAAATTTATTAAAGGAACGAAACGCAGTTTCGCGGACCAAACTGCGGACCGGTATCATAAAATTTAACGATACCATTTTAAATTGAATTGGAACGAATATTTTTAAAATCGAAACTTGGTAATAATTTTCCGAGAAGAAGTAATTAAAATTATTGAAGAAACAAATTTTTTGAATCGGCGACTTTGAGTAAGCCTGACTGATCCCGCAGACCAGAGCTCACCAAGCAAAAAAGTGTTTGATTTTCGGAAATTTCACACCAATATCACTAAATACGCAACCAATCTCTTACCGCTTGGTGTGGAGTGGACACAACAATATGTATAAAGTAATAAACAATAGCTGTTTATATTTTCTATTAAGGGGGGGCATGTGTGCTTAAGGGCGCAGAGGTACCTTAATCCGCCCCTGGCTGTCTTACCAGCATAGATATATTATTACTATTATTATTATTATTATTATTATCAAATATAACATTTAAAAAATCTTGTTATTTGTTTTGTTAATCGCATTATAAGTCAACTTGAAGTAGCTTATTGGCTAACGATATTTAGAAATATTAGCTTGATTGATTAATATGAACTGACTGGTTGATTAGATCACATGTAAAATAACCTGCCGTTATGTACTTTTGTCAATATTTTATATAAACTTATACATCACTAATTTGGGTAAACTATCCGAATTTAATTTAATTTCCCAATTGTCAAGCTTGTCAACACCAAGATTTTTTGTCACAAAAAATGATATAAGAAACTTGTACAAAAAGCATGTTGCCCTATATTACACAACTTGTGTTGTCATAACAATAATATTAGCAAATAAATAGGATGGAAATATACAACAAGTTCTAATTCCACGACAATTTAGAATAAAGTACTTTTCAGACGGATAGTTAGTAAATGCGCTTTAATTGTTTGAATACAATAGACATTCACACTGGTGAAATTTACTTTGCAATTGACGGCTCATAATAGTTATTTGTGTTTTAAGAGTGAAAACAATACATTGCCGCTAGAGAAAGGAAGCGTTGCAATGTTACGAATGTAGTAGTGTTATACTATTTAAAAAACTGTATTAAATTTAACATTTGGGTATTACACAATAACTACATAATAATTAATTTTTTATTTCATTTATTTTTTATATCGCATAATATTTAACTTAAAATTATAAAGTTGTAACATTTATGTTTGTTCTACGTCGTATATAATTATGATATAACATAATATCTTTAGTGACGGACAAATGAGTATAAGTAAAATTTTACTCAATACACGAAAAGTTTACAAACACACTTTTCTGAAAATTGTCTATCAATTTTGCTCCAATCAATCGTATTATTTCCTATTAAATTCTTCCCTAGCCATAATTTTTGCTTTGCTGTGCAAAAATGTAGTAATTTTTTTTACGCTATATACTTCTATAGCGTAATTTTTTAAGAATTTTATTTTTTTGTTTACTTAAGTTCATCCCTGTTAAATGTGAATTTTTGTCATTTTGGTTTCGTTAAATATTATGTTTTCTTCGTAGTATGTATTATTTACTTAATAGTTAAAATTTTATTATTTTAACATTTTGTTAAGTTTGATTATTTTAACATCACATGGTACTAAATACCACAAAAATACTTAAACAATTCTAAACTTTTTTAAGTTATTTTCTATTAACTTCTTATAATTACAGTTTCCTTGTAAGGTAAGGTTTTCAAAAATGATGTATTTGTGTCTTTTTGAGATTTTGCTATTATTTTTCTAAAGAAAGTAATTATTTGCTGCTTTGCTTCGCTTCCTATCCAGCAAGATAAATTGAATTAATTGTATCTTTACAATTAATTAGATTAAGTAAATTGTCTATTAAACTACCTGAAACATGAATTAACCAATTGAAACTAACAGGTGCAAGGAAGTCTAAAATATTACCATAATACCTAGTTTCAACTTTCTTAATTTAAAGTAATTATAAACAATAATTATGTATAATTTTAAATTGTAAGTGTTGTTAAATTATAAAATAACAATTCAATTAAAATTTCAAAATGTACAATTGTTTCTTCTGAGCTTACTAAAGTAAGCATAGCAATTTCTCGAGATTCTTTAATTCGATTCTGGAAAAAAATTTTATTTTTATTGTTTACTTAGCATTAAATTTTAAAATCATTTATTTCAAAAGCTTTATGAAGCTAAAAAAATGTATTTAAAAATTTAAACAAAAAGTAATATTATATAATAAATTATTTTTCTGAGCATGATATGATTACGAGCAATAAGTAATTATAGAATAATAGATAACTATGCTTTAGGTATCTATTATATTTTAATTAACCGTAAAATTAAAATATCTTAACTACGTTACTTTAATTATTAATGTATGTATGTATGTATAATAATTATACATAATATTTATTGTAATATACAAATATAATTCCAAATAATTATCAACTGATGTATAATAATGGTAATACTAAAAAAGTTTTAATGATGCAAAGAAAGTATGTTGTTAATCTTCTAGTGACTGGCAAAATTTAATTTAAACTTACCTACTCCGTTACATTTAAGAAAGGGTGAAGTTTGCTACATTTCTACTAATATAAATTAAAAGTTAAACTTGGTTAGAATTTGAAAGAATACTAGAGTATTTTGATTTAGGTGTGTATCAGAAAATATAATACTCATACCTTTCTAATGATAAACACATATCGATTTTGTACGGCAATATTTCTTCTACTCATGCAGATATCTGCAATTTTATCACGTGTATTTTTTGATTTGCAATACAGTTTCAAAAGCTCTCTACGGTCTAGATAAATCATAATGAAACATTTTTTTCGAGTATACTATTCTACAACCATGCAACGTATTTTGTCAAGTGGTATCACATGAACAATTTCAGAAAATAAATCGACGCTGCAAATTCTTGTCTTCGAAAAATTTTTCCAATATTTTCTTTATACTATTTTTAGTGTTTTATCCATAATTGATCATGTATTCCCAAAATTGCAGTGTAAAAACCTCCCTACAATATTCTATTTATTTATTAAATTAATTTAGATAGCCAGAAAATTACTGTAATTAATATATAAATATATTAATTATTAACTTGTGATAAATTATATTAAATATTTAACTTGTTCTTTTTTAAACTTATTTAATGTAATTAATATAAATTATTATAACAAAATAATGTAACAATTTTTACGAAAAATTTTGAAACTACAACAAATCTTAATCTTTTGAAAAACGTATTGGTGCATTTTCTTCACTTTAACCGGAAAAGCTTATCAATAAGTTAACATAAATCTTGGTAGATTGTTTTGGCACACTATGATATATTTGACATAAATTTAGTTTAGAACATCCTTTATCTAACACGGCGCCTTAAAGGCACCACAAATTTTTAAACTTGTAATTTATTTAACCCATTTAATTAAGATATTTTGTTATAGTGCAGTAATTAATTTTAAGTTTAGCTAATTCCGCGGTGGCTTAATATATTGCAACCAGTACAATTAACTTAAAATTTGAGATTACGTATTTATCCCTACAACCGAAGCTATGGGAGTTCTTTTTAATTTAACTTTATAATTTTAAGCTTTTCTTTAAGAAAATGTAAGTTCTAACTAAAACAGACAAAGCAAGTTTTTTAAGATTTTTCAATTATTACTATGTATATGTAACATAAATTTATTGTAATTTTTTTTGTATCGTTAAATTTAATTGATGTAAAAGTAATTCTTAAGAAAATTCAACTTTTGTTTCTGCTTGGTATTACAGTATTATTTTCTTTTCTTTGTCATTTTTATTAAAATGATAGTTCCAACTTTGATAACAATAAATTTATTCGCTAAACTTTACTACGTTGTGGTAAATTGTAATATAAGGAAAATATAAAAATTAAGTTTTCTTAATTATTTCAAATAATACTTGTCTATATTAATCTCATTAGTACAAAATTAATTATTACAATTCTAAACTTAATTTTTGTAATTAGAAATTTATTTCATTTTAAACTTGGCTTTTAGGAAAATTGTACAAATTTAATAACATTAATTTTCAAGTAAGGTAAAGTAATTGTAATAATGCACACAGTAAATTTTAGAAAATGAGAATAATTATTATACACAGATATTCCTATGACGTTCACAACAAAGATATAATTAATGCAAACGAAATTAATGTTCTACAAACTAATGTTTTCCGAACAAGTTAGTAATTTTATAATGACTTAACATTTTCGTAATGAAATATGATCAATGCTATCAAGTTTTGTCAGTTTTATAATTTTAACGATGAATTAAGTATTAGTCGACTATATTAAATATTTTTTGTGCTCTTCCATATTTTCTTACGGCTTCTTATTTGATAGCTTATTGAAGTATAATTTCGACGTGTTACTGCATGACTGAAGTGCATTGTTTCCACATCGTTTAAGATTGTATCGTGACTTGACTTTGTGGCACATTATTGGATTATTGTATAAACATAATTTGCCTAAGTACATAATTGCTTTAGTGTATAAGATGCGATATGTCAATCAGTATATATTTACAGTAATTATACCTATTCCTAATCATTATAATTATGTATGTAGTATCATCAGCCATGTGGAAGATAATCGGTTCCCCAATTCCGTTTTGTGCTCATTTTCATTATAATGTTTGAAGAAATAATTTTGTATCTAAGTTATATTCACCGGATACACTTGGAATTTTTATTTTAAAAATTATACAGACTGCAGAGTATTTGAGTAATTTATTGAATAAGTTATGTAGTTTATTTAAATTTTATTATTACTTTTCAATAACAATTTGTACACTTACAAAATTTACTTATTGACAATCTCAATAAATAATACATTCCTGTCCGTTTGTTTAATTTTCTGATAATATATCACTAAGTATATTATAAGAAAATTTGTAACACAATTAATGATACGTTTCCACTTGTATTTAATGTTATTACATTTATAAGTGATATGCGATTAAAAGCGAAAAGTTTCAGTTCAATAACAAAAATTCAATTGTGGAACATTATTATTATCGAATTAAAAAATTAGATTTTAGCAAACTTAGGATTTGTAACTAATTGAATAAGAAAGTCTTCTAATGAACATTAATTATTTAATTTATTTCTTACAAATTCTGGGGAAAATTATGATTATTGATTAAATTTATTATTCTTACGCTAATAAAAACTGCCGGTTTATTTCTAGCGGGTGCGGCCCGCATCCGCAGCAAAGTATTAGCTAGTAATAAGTTATAACTGATGATGTTAGTACAGGCTTTCCAACAAAGCGGGTGTACTAAAAGGCATTACCCAAAGGTATACCAAAAGTATACCAAAAGGTATACTTTGCACGGGATGTAAAATATATTTTGATTGCGATCATCAGCACTTTTAGACTCCTATCCCACTATTACCTGTAGTATAAATAAAAGTTTTAAAAGAAGCCGTTCTTCAAGTAAGAGCTTCTAAGTTGTTTAAGCTTAAAAGTTATCAACTTCATTATCTACAATAATTAATGTATTCCATTGTTTACCCGAATCATTTGATTCTAATTTAAAAAAAATATATTGATCATGAAGATTAAAAGTAGCAAGAAAATATTTACGTTAAAGAAAATATGCTCTCCGACAGTGTTAATTGCGTATGTTCTGAATACTAAAAAATTTGTACGAGAAATTCTAATTAACAAATATTTGATGAATTGTTCCCTTAGATATTAGGTTGGTTATAACAAGTGATTACGATTTGACCTTATCATTAAAATGTAAATATGAGCTTAACTTCTAATAGCGTATTTTACTGTACTTCATTAATTTATTCCTAATGGTCAAACGGGAATTTAATGCGCACTCAACTTACCACGTAAATGTTCTATAAATGCATATTATAGTAAACGTGTAATTGCACCTATCTTGAAAATATGTATTAGAATTGGCACAACAATAATTACTAACGTATTTAAGAGTAATAATACTAAGGAGTATTCTATTCAAATATTGAAATACTGGCGGTTTTAGAACCTCCCTCTCCCGTTATATGTAATGCGTGTTAAAGAATGATAGATTTCTGTGTAAAACATCAATCACGTAATAGGCATGCACACAAAGCTCTGTATTTGAAATAAGAGGGGGGGGGGTCTGGAGGAGTATCGGGAATTACGACGTAGTATTAGAAAATTTCTTTTAGAATTTGTGTGCTATATACATTGACAGAATGTACATAAAAATAACAGTAAATTAAGTAAATTTAAAAAACAGGCCACCTTTCTGGAGATTACAATCCCAGCGTAGTAAAGTCTATGTTTCTCAGGCCACTCTAGAACGTCAATAGCGACACCCTGATCAAGTCAAATGACTCCTAAACATTCAATTTATTGAACGAGCGAATCACCCTTGACACAAGCCGGTAAAAACCGTAGTTGGTACTATAGTGCCTCTCTTCAAAAATCCACTTCGTTCTTGTGAAACTACTTGGCTTATTATCAAATAAGCTTATTAATAAAGCTTTCATAAATACAGTAATAAAGTTTTAATACAATGCATTTTTTCATTAATATTGAAAGTATTATAACTGATGAATCCGTAGCTTAAGTAATGTACCTTGATGTCAAGCATATCAATACTTTAAAAAATCAAAAAAATGCACAGCATAATTATCACAAACATTTTCACCATACTATGGCATCATCATTGCATTTTCAGAACGAAAATCTGCAAAAAATTATCAAATATATGAATAATTAAAATTAAAATATCGCTTTTAAAACGGACAATAAGCTCAATAATTTCATTTAACGCGAAATCCAAGCTGGACATTTTGTTTAAATCAGGTTTAAAAGCTGTCTAAAATACATTGGTCATACAGGTAGATTCTTTGGATCATGATTTAAGAAGCACACACGATTCCAAAGACTTACAAACTGAAACTCTGCAATCCATAAACAAAGAGGGGGAGGGGTTGAAATTTTACATTTGGTACAACAAAAACGAAAAAACTTGAATATTTAGAAACAATGGGAATAAACAAATTATAATATTTATCTTATTTATTAAATAGTCAATCTGACCTAAGCAACTCACCTCTATTAAACATCTTTATTAAATAATAAATCTTTTTGTTTTTGTTTTAATAATTACTCCTTTTCCTTCTTCTTTTTTCTTGCAATTTTAATATTATTTTAACGACTTTTCTGTACATTATCTTGTATTTGATTTAGGGTATTACTTTCATGAACACTAGGAGATCAAGCGGTCTAACAGCCGCCATGACCTTCTAGTGAGTGAATACTATAAACCTCTGATTGATGTGAAACACAAATAATACGCAATTTAATTGACATGCATCTCAATTAATGTAAACTTGTAAACTGTAAATACTGGAATCATAATTATTTGTACATAGGTATCCGTAATCCATAGAAGTTTCTTTACATTGTGGTCGCTTTCCATTAAATTGATCAATATTATGTAACAATGGCAGCTTTATTAACTTCAGGTGTCTCTGTTTGTTTGACGCATATATAAGTAAATAATATATCGTTTCCGTAAAACGTTTGTGCAGTTTTGAAATAAAATCAGAGAATCTCTTTAAACACAATATTGTTTGTGCAAAATACGTGGTTCTGTAAATCAGCTGTTGATGTATTACTTTTTAGAAATATTTTAACGCCATCGAAAACATTTGCTCGACTGAGAGCCACGTATAATTGACCATGTGCGAAATGTGACCATCGACCATCGGTTCTTGTTAATGATCACGGCAAAAGCAACTATTAAGAGAAATTGCGTATGTTGTAGTTTAAAAGAAAAAACGTTTTTGGAAGAAATTAATTTAATTCTAAGAATACGTATTCGTTTTCCGCGTGATGCTTCAGTTAATTCTTCAGAGTCAATGATTTATTGAGCATATGTTTAACTCTCATTTTTGTATTATTGAAATACAGGAGAAGTTCTGCATACAAACTTTTAATATATCGCATTAAATATATAAATTGTAGTTATAATAATTTAATAAATGCACATTTATTATTTATATAAAATTATTTCAACTTGAAAAATTTTATTTTTGTTTGAGGTTCGAACTTATAATTTCTACTTATCAACTTGACGTGATATCAGCAACGCCACGTTTGTTCCTTTCAAATTTTAATTTTTCTATCCAAATTAATATTTAACTTAAAAAAATTTAACTACGCTTTCAAAAAACAGCTCATCAAAAATTAAATCTTCTTTAATCAAAATAAAATAATCTTTTACTCACAAAAATAATTTTCACCACGGCCACGTTTGACCAAAAATATTTGCAAAAGAATTCAAATCGCAATATTGAAATAAAAATCACAATTTTTCAATACTTGCATCAAAATTAATCACACAAAATTTTACTAAAATTTAGAGCTTAAATCACACAACCGGCTCGTGCGGCCATTTTTGGCAAAAAGGTCTTTTCAAAAAGTTTGTTTTTCTCTCCTTTTCGTCCCCACCTTGCACTCTTTTAAATTACCAAATTAAAATACAAATTTACAAAATTTTACCAAAAGAGTATTCTAAGGTATACTTAAAACACGTGTGCTGTTCAGGCTAATACAATGGGAAATAAAATTTAGGAAATTGATAGATTTGCAATAACTCTGTGAAACAACTGACTAACCAAAATGTATTAGACAATAGAGTAAGTTACAATAGAGTAACTGACATCGACATACTAACAAACAATAAATTCAAACGTATTCTACTGTTTGAAATGTCTAACATAAATTTTGAAAAAGAAGTGGAAGAAAGTATTAAGTCTAGTCTGATTGGACTGGAAAATTAAAAATAACAAAGATAATCGTGAAGGATTTGAAGATGGGTTGTTGAGAATTCTTAAAAAGTTAAATAAATTTTTATTACCCATTGTGTGCTATTGTAGTATTTATCAATTTATTCTGAATTCGGCGCTAATATACTTAATTACCGCAACATCGGTACTTCTTCGGCTACTTAATTCATTAAGTTGTGTCTCTTTGGTTATTATTATTAATCAAAAAATGATTAATAAAAATACTTCTTAGAAAAGATATGTTCGAAAGTGATCTAGAATTTTCATTGCTTTACCACTATAGACTTAACTCGGCATCTGGTAAAAAATACGATTCTGTTGTCTTTATAAGATCACATCAGTTAGATAAAAAAAAGAGACGGTCGTCAGCTAAGGCGGTTAAGTGCGTTGCTGGTAATGCTGAATTCCTGGTTCGACTCCGGGCTTAGTAAAACTTTATTCTGACCGCCTCTTCTTCTCTGGATGTAGTGAACGAAAGTGTAGAAATGACTAATCAATTTTTACGACCAAGTACTGATTAGGCGATAAAAATTTATTTTAATATGCTAGTTTTATCATAAACCAGATATGTGTATAAGAACTACTTACAGTTACACTAAAAATATAAAAATTTGTGGTACTATATAATTTTAATTAAAAAATAATTAATTTACTGTCAGGTATCTACATAATATAACGAATGTCGAGTTTATTTATTCAAGTTAAATAAGTTTTGTATTATAAATGAAGTTTTTAAATTTTATTTAATACTAATAATGTGATTTTTTTTGCAGATGTTTTAAGTTTAAAAGACGTGATACTGACTTTGGAACCTACCATAGTTCAACGTTATAATCACTGCACACTTAGGTGTAGTTATGATTTAGAAGGTGCACCGTTGTATACAGTGAAGTGGTACAGAGGGTTGCATGAGTTCTATCGCTATACACCAAACGAGTACCCAAATACAAAGATATTTCCTATTGGAGGAATAACAGTAGACGTAAGTATCTAGTACTTGTAGATTATAACACAATATTCAAATGTCTTGGGGTTGTAGGTCAACCACTCCAACAGTACTCAAGTTGTATTGCGGAATGTAGAATTCAATCTCTCTGGAAACTTTTCGTGTGAAGTTACGACGGAAGAAGGTTTCTCCACAGGAGTTGATACAAAGACGTTATTAGTTGTTCGTAAGTGAGAAATTTTCATTTAATTTATATCCCGAAATTGTAATTAAAACAAAACTAATGTTTTATACAGTTGAACTTCAACTAATTTATGATTTTAATCTAAAATGTACAGATAAAATTTACACAAAATGACATTCTGCCACTCCAATTATCACAATGTGCGAGATTCGACTTTAAAACATTAATTTTCTTTGCGTTCAAATTTTGTACAACTGAAAGAACGAAATGACTTTCTTTTAATAATTCGTTTCTTTTAAAGGAGTACGATTTTAATAAAACATATATTCGGTTCTTTAGTGAATTGTATAGCTTTATAATCTAAAATAAAAAGCTTGGAATTCGCTTTAAGTAAATACTTGTACAAAGGAAACAATAAGTTTCTATAAGACTTTAAGATAAAGATTAAATTTTGTCGTCTTCTATATAAAAGTGGAATAGGAAAATGTAAACTTTTTGAAGCAGATTACAACCAAAAGCTCACCAAATCCATAACTATAGCAAAACTTTATTCGTTGTCAATTGTAAAATAAGTAGCATAATATTAATAGTTTAATTTTGACAGACTCTGCGTTAAACCGGTTATAAATAAATCAGATCGAGTATTATCATTACTGTATTTAATAGTTGTTATAATTTATTGTTATATGAAATACGTATAAAACAATTAGAAATTTGTTAAGAAATTTTCCAGCTATTATTGTTTAGCTAGTAAAAACATTCACTATCCTTGACATATCTTATATTTAACACTATTTTTATAATACCTACACTGCAAGACAAAAGTTTGGATACAGTATAGTAGAACTACACATTAAATGAAAAATAACTTATAAATCCTTAAAAATTATTAAACTTATTAATAATTGTATTGTAATTATTGTAACTGTTACCATAATTGTGTGGGCCCGAAGTTGAACAGGTGACAAGCTCTCTTCACAAAAACTTGATAGGGTTAAGATATTGTGATTGTGGTAGTCAGACCATGTTCATTATTGTACCTTCAGCAGATTTTTCTACTATGTACTCACGGCAAAGTTGCAAACAGTACCCAGGGTTGTTATCCTGTTGTAAACAAAAGTACTGCTCATTATTCTGCATCCACAGGATTGCTTGTTCGATCAATAAAATCTCCGATGCTGTGGCTACTAAAAGAAGCACGTACCATAATCAAAGCACCTTTATGTTTGACAGTAAGCACTACACACTGACACACTGTGTTTCTTTTTACGAAACTGCGTGGAGAACAACCTCCGATGTCGGCAATGTAAGGCCTATTACTTAAAATGTTTCTGTTTATTTTTTAAACGCAGCAAAAGTTTTTTCTCAAACGTCTCTTTACTATTGCGAGAGAAAATAAATTTGATCGTTTTCTATTAATGTTTTTATCAATTTCTAAAGTTTATTTTTTTAACTAGTAACCACAATGTATTTGATCCCTTAAGAAGTTGTTACTTTTGATTGCTCTGAGCAAAATCGGTTAGGATTAGGATAGTTATTTTTGAAATGATAAATAGTTGACTTAACACCTGTAACACAACTCACTGTGATTTGGAAAATTTTCTATACAGAAGGTCCTCATTGCATAAAGTGACAACAGCACTCCGTTTTTAAATTATTTTTTTTTGTTTGACTCATAAGAATAAGGTTACTTGTTAAAAGTTTAAATTCATAGTTGCGACTATGTTGATATATCATTGCATCATGAACTGTTATAGCTAAATAGTACCGAATATGCTTATATTCTATACAGAAGGTCCTCATTGCATAAAGTGACAACAGCACTCCGTTTTTAAATTATTTTTTTTTGTTTGACTCATAAGAATAAGGTTACTTGTTAAAAGTTTAAATTCATAGTTGCGACTATGTTGATATATCATTGCATCATGAACTGTTATAGCTAAATAGTACCGAATATGCTTATATTAAAAATTGCTTACCATTTATGATATCTGATATTACCTGTACGTAATTAATAGAAGCTGAAAATGCGGTATCTTATTGAGTAAATACGCTATCTTTCCAAATCATTTCTGAAAATCTTTTCTTTTCTTTTAAAGTTGTCAACAGTTATTATTAATTATATATTTAATATGCTTTAGGATTCATAACTTACAAGATAATGCCTCCTTGAAATGTGGTATTCTCTCGTTAAACGTATAAACATGCAAGTGTATCTAAATTTTCGGCCGGTAGTATATTTTAGTATACGTATACCTATGCCATTCTTTCATTTCAATTTTCATAAAAGGAATAGTAAAATTAATAATTTACTATTTACTTTTCCAAGAACAAGAGAAATAGTATTCGAAAAATTTTTTTATTTGTTCATACTAAATCGTTTTATTCATTTGTAAAACAAAGTTTCAAAAATTTTATTAAGTTAAAGAATTTGAATGTTTTGTTCATGCGTTAATAAAATATCGGAATAGCACCTAATCTACACTTTTTGTAAATTTGTGAAAAATTTACTTATAAAGGTGGAAATCAAGCGAATGACAACATTACAATTTATAATATAAATGTCAGAAACGGTTTTCATTTTATTTTTACAATTTAAATTTGAATTTTTCCTACATCTCTTTAGACACGCGTGGTAGAGTTTTTAGCAAATATGTTACAATATTAAATTTGATTGTCTTTTTTTGCTTCCAAAAATGTATTAAATTTGTTCGTACTTGTGCATTAATATTGAATAACTGTCAAGTCATTGGCTGTGTGCATTAAAATAACTTACAAATTTAAATAAAAAGCAGAGAAATATTTTTCTTAAATTTAGCCTCAATGTCTTGGTATTTCTCAATATTAAAATCATATTTCAGATGTATAATATAATATGTACTCCATTCCTTAAGAGTAGAATTTAAATAGATACAAAGGAATATTTTGGTTTAAAATTTATTTTGAGTTTAAATATTTGTTAATTTTTATTCTCATCATTTATTGATATAAATTGTGAAGTATAACTTTATTTGTCAACAATATGTACGAATTTAAAAATTAACTTTCAATTAAATTCAAACAATGAGTTTATTTTTATAAATTTGGCCTTTTCACGCGTTTTCCTTGAGAGCTAATCTGGATTGATCTCGGCGCTAAAATTAGATGAGGTTCAGTCTTTTGGTTTTAAATGAACTATCTTTGTAATAATTGGATAACTGCTATACCTTCGTCATAATTCTTATGGAAAAGAATTTAAATTAAATAAGTTAAAAAACAATTTTAGCAAAAATATTAATTAAATTTGTAAGTATACATAAATTTAATTCTACAGCTTTACACTGAACATTTACATTTTACATGTAGAACAAAAGAGCAAAAATTGGGAAATTTTAGAAGCAATGTAAAGTAACAAATTGAAATATTTATCCTCTTTATTAAACAGTAAATTTGACTTAAACAACTCACCACCATTAAATATTTTTAATTAATAATAAACTTCCTTCATTTTTATTTACAAATACCCAGCAAGTTAACTTACAGAAGCAACTACTTCCCTAGTTAACTACTCTAAAAAATTTCTTTTTGAAAAACACCCCTTCACTCTATACTGTGTTTCTTTCTGCTTTAATCTCTATAGTTCATCGCCTGATGTTGCCATAGTATGGTGAAAAGTTTGCGATAAATTATGTATTTTCCATTTTTCTAAAATTCTAGATAAATTAAATTCTTTTACATTTAAAAGTAAAACAAACGCAGCAATAATAAAAGTATATTGTAACTTAATTAGAAAACAATTATTTATGCACTCATATGAGAAACCGATAATTTTACTCGTCGTCATAAATCAAGAATAAAATAATTTTTCATTAATAATTTATTATTAAATTTAACAACAACAATAATTTCTGCAAGAAAAATTCAGGAGTAGCAAAAATATTTCACAATAATAAAAACGTATTATTTGTTTACTTTTTTGGAAACAAGAGATAAAAAATATAAAAAGAACTTTTTCTAAAATGACATGTTAGCAACATATGTCGGTGAAGAAATCAATTTATTTGTAGATTACATCTTATTTATTTATATCCATGTGTAGACAAAAAACGGTCACTTAAGCAGCTTTTTTAGGTCTTTATCCGGAACAATATACGTAACAAAACCAATTCGCCTGTAATCCAATCGATCCTCAATAGGTTTTGAAGTGATATTGCACATTGTTTAAAGTTGCGTTCAATTACTAAAGGTACATTGCGACACGTACAAATTGATGAGCCCATTTAGTTAGATTTTATAAAACTTTTTACGTTATCTTTTTGTAAAATTTTCTAATAAATATTGTATCAAATAGTACGAGTTAAAAGGTAGGATTAAGAAAACTGATTGACTGTTAGCTTAACTTAGATTAATGTCATGGTGTGGCTTTAGACAGATTGGAGCTTTCTGAGTTTAATACCAAGATGTCTTAGTTTTTCGTTACCAACTTACACGAAACAAATTAAATCTAATCAAACAAAATCAAAGTTTGCAATTACGTTACTCGATACATTAAACTTACTCTTAAATTTTTAACCAACTTGAAATTTTTAATTTAAAAACATTCAGTTCAAAAATGTATTTAACTATTGCTTGATTTTAACCACCTTTACAAATTTAATCTTACTACCTTACAAATAAGCTAACGTTTTTTCGAAGTAAACATTATTTTTTATTTAGAAGTTTATTTTTTGTTATTGAGAAAACATTTCAAACAATTTTATATATTTTGTTTCTTTGACCAATTATTATTTAGAAATTATCCAGTAATAATTTTATATTATTATTATACTTGCCAATATATATTATTATTAAATTTTTATATAATATTGAATTATAGCCATTTACTTTAACCAGACTTCTTTTACAGCACAATATACTTACAACACCGTCTGCGTCTTTCCACGCCCTTTTATTTCAACACCTTCAAGCTTTTAACCGAAAACATAAGAGAGCAAAATCGAACTAAACTTTGATAGTAAACACCCCTGTTGTATTAAATTAGATTAATACTAATAAAAATAAGTTGAAATGATAAATCCTACATTTATGTAATATTTTGAGATAGTCATTCTATAGATATCCAGATATATCTATAGATATATCTTCTAAACTTTATAGTTTTTGCTTTTTTACAAATACTTTTATAAAATTTAAATTTGTACATTTGTAGGTTTGTAAAAGTACGTATAAAAATTGTTCAAAGAAAGATAAAACGGAATATTTGGATAAGTAATATATAATATTATCAAACTTTAATAAATTAGATTAAAACTTTAAAATTGAAAAACTACTTAGGATTTCAACTAGTAGATATTGGAAGAAACGCAATTGCTTGGCAACAGTACGCTCATTTTCTGAAGCATTTAATAACTTCACCGAAATTATATTTAGGCTTTTAAAAGTGATCTTTTAAGAATTACAAATTAATAGACAAATAACAAATACTTTGAATTATCAGTTTTCCGCGAAACTCTTGGTTTCGGTTAAAAGATTTCAATATTATGGTGAAAGAAGGTTTTTATTAAATTATTTCTCAAACATTTTCCCTAACCCCATGACGGATCCTTCATAACTAGGGGAGCATTCCATAGTTTCAGATCTTCTGGTCGGAGTTTGCCAAATTTTTAACTAAATTTAAGCGTTCCGTAACCTAAATTAATTGGAAACTGCTGCTTTAGATCAAAGCGTGTAGGCAAAAGATGTTGTTTTTTAAAACACTTTCAAATAAATTTGTAAAGGAAATACAAATTACAATATGTTTAAACAACCTAATATTTTAATAATAAGTCAAATGAGAGTCTGGGACTATAAACGTTCCTTATAATTTAAATGGCTGGAAATAATATTTAGGTTAAATGTATTAGTCATATCAAATTTTTAGCATAAACCAAAAAATGCACAAAATACTTTTTCGAAAAATAAAATGCTAAAAATTTGATATGATTAATATCGAGTTACACTACTTAAACCACTTATCTATTGATTAAATGTATTAGATTAATTTTTTGCATTATTAATAATTACAATAATAGTCGAACAAGCAAAGCTATAATTTTTCTATCTTATGCAAGGTTGTATACTATATACACAGTATATTGATTACCAAGCAATTCATTAAATAGTGGTGCTGCTTTTGGTTTGACAATCTTTTAATAGATAGCTAGGAACAAAAGAAAAAAAGATAACAACGAAAAATTTTCACAAAAGCAATAGTGGGATTTTCTTTTTCTAAATAGGTAATAGTGGGTGAGCGTAATTTGTGTTACAATTTTCTCCTTGGTCTCTAGTGGTTTTTCAAACCGCGTAGCAGTGGTGTTATGTTTTATGCTATTTAATGTAACATAATAGTATGTAAGAAATTGACTACCACTCATCTTCTTGTTTTTCAAAAACTTCACTTTTAACAGAAATTTTTTATTTTAATAGAGATGTTTTTAATGTCGATTTTGTTTATTATAAATTTAAAAATTTAAGGATTTATTTAAGAAAAATTTTTTTTATAAATCCACGATGATCTGGATTAAATAATAATAATAATAACAACATACAATCTACAGGTTAAAATTTTAGTAGTTAAAAGTTGATGTTCTAAGTTCTATATAATTATATTTTATTGCTACAACTAATTTTGAATTTAAACAACAAACAAAAATAATCATTTTTCATGACAAGGAGTGTAGACTCTGTACAGCCTGTTCATGTCGCATAATATAATTTTAAGGTTTCTTGAATATGACGTCAAAGAATTTACATAGAGTAAATAAAAATTAAACAAAAAGGTTTTTTGGATATAATTTTCACTAATGCTATTCAAAGTAAAGCATTATAAGTAGTAAATTCACTCAACCCTTTACGTTTATAAGCTATCTACCGAGTATTATTTTAAATGTTTAATTAGTTTAAATTTTGATACCTATAGCAAATTATATTTATGTTTCTAAAAACAACCCTTTTATGTTATTAAACTTCTTTTTGTTTTGTTAATTGTTATTAATTTTATAGGCTGTATTATAAATTTAATTTTCAGTTTTGAATATTTTGCAATTAGAATCAAACGTGTATTATTTTGAATCTACTTTTTAACAGATTTATATTTTATCTTGGCAAATTTTGTATTGCAATACTTTTAAAGCACATTTAATTTAGAATTTGGATAGATAAAATTAAAGTATAAGGTTGGAGTAGAAATTTCTCAAAACCAATGAAGTACTTATTCCGTTATAGTTTATATTACCTATATCTTAGAGCAATTTAATTTAATTTTACTATCAGCTCTCATATTTTAGCTTAAAAATGCTTGCAAGTTATTTTATCTTTAAATTCAATTTTCTTTGAAACAGAAAATATTTTAATATGCAGTTCACGTTTGTGGTATATAGCGTAAATACACGTAGAGTGGCCAACTTTATGATGCATGTAGAAAGCATTGGCGGTTGGTTTATGATAAATGGTACAAGTCTAATTATTTTATAGTAGAAATCTGTGTAAAATATAAAAACACACCCATTTCAAAGACAAAAAAATTTATATATTTTTATCTACAAAATAATAATATATTAAATATTGCAACAATAGTGAATAATCCTAGCATAACCAGATGTCACCGTTAGAATACTGTAAGCAACGTGTAGCGCATTTGAGGGGTTGGAATGAACACGATGCCTAAATTTGACAAATAAAGTTAAACAATAATAATTATAACGTTCATCAATCATTCCAAATATATTAATAAACAGGGCATTTTTAATTAAATACTGGATAATTATGCTAAAAGCATGATAATGTGAAAAACTGTCTAAACAGTTATTAGTATAGCTATTAGTTGTTTCTTTAACCGAATTAAATGAAATTAAACTTATAAACATTTAGTATAATTGTTTATTATATTATAGTATATCAGTGATTACCTAGTTCATTATATCTTTTGCATGTTACTACTTTGGTGAAAGTATAAAAATCAATGCGTTTTACAAATAATTCAGTTGAAAGTTACAAACAGTTTTAATGATATTATTTTTAATATACATAAATTAATACAAAAAGGTCAAATTTTGACATTTAGAAACTCAATATTACAACTAATGGCACTGAATATTCAATAAATTGGCCGGTCGTGTGACTTAATCTTTTAATTGACTTAGAGAGAGTAAACGATCAAAATTGTTGAGTAAATTGATAGTTGTATAGCCAAAGTTAAGCTGCGTTATTACTGGTAGATATTATAACAAAGAAAATAATTCTTTTCGCTTATTATATTTTGAGATAAGTGGTATATAAGCGACCCAACATTTCAGTTCAACGGAATTAAAGACATCCGACCGAATGACTATGTCAGGCCGTTGTTGGCTTTTTAATTTTTGTTTTTTTTTTAAACACTAAAGAAATTTCCATTAGGGTACAACAATGTTAAATTTTAATAGAAGTTGTTTATACATACTCGTTACGTAGTGCCTAATTTAATTATACAATTAAGAGCTTTACTATGACGTCAATTTAACTTCTAAAGATATTTGTAGTTTGATATAATGAATTTAAGTAGATTGTTCTTGAAATTATTGAGCAAAAGTTAATTTTTTATAATATAAATTGGTTAACAGAATAATCATTAATTTTAAAATGTTTTGTTTTATACTAAAAAATAACTACATAGAAAAATGTATAAAAATTGCAATTATTTGTCAGAACGTATAAAGAAATTCCGTTTTATACGAAAGGAGAATATTGTGTTTGTTTATATCTAAATTTAATATAACCTCTTAGGTATATCGGTTAATTTATTATCATTATTGTTTTAAAGGCTTATAAAATTTAAATATTTATTAATTTTTTAACAATTCTTTATTTTATTCACGCTTATATTTAGCAATCGAAGAGTTTAAAAAATAGCTAGTCCACATTATATTACAAATTAATTTGCCGTCGAAAACCAACCAGCTATTGCCTTTAAGTTCCGCTCTTAACCGACAAAATCGAACACAGCGCACGTCTTACCACATATTATGCATAATGTGCAATACATCCGAATTTGGTATATTATGTATATTTAACGAGTTTAAAAAATTATATAGCTAGTTTTAGCTGTTTGATCAATCACTACATATTAATGTGCAAATTTGTTTTTATCATATTTTTGCACATAATTTCAAATTAAATTTTGTACTAAGCTGCACTTAGGTATAATTTTAACGGAAAAAATAGAGATAATTAATAATATTATTCTAGATGTAAAAGTATAAATTTTATAGTTTCTTATCATTCGTAGTGATTGCATTCAGGTAATTATTACCTTAATTTATTATGGTTACTTTGCAAAAGCTTCAAATAAAATTTAAAACAATTTTTTCTCTCCATTAAAAATGTTTTTAACATTTACGTCCCTGATTTTGCATAGAATCTTCGATGCGAAGAATAAACAAAATCTAATCAAAAACTTGTACTCTGAGCACTTTTCGTTCCTTCTATAAAAACATTTAATTAAGAAAAAAATAAAACAAAAATTTTGATTTTACTATCACTATATCGAAAGGTGGTACAAGAGAAGTACTCGAATGTTTTTCACTTCTTAGGAATGTTGCAATGCGAATATACCATTTTGCATCAAGACATAATTTTTTGTCAAAAAATTTATGAAATATATTGTGTAAAATAATAAAATAATAATCTTTTGGTATATAAATGTATAGAGTCCGAATTTGTAGCTATAATGCTTTTTCTGGAAATTCAAAGCAGCTCAAATTTTTTAACTAATCTAAGCGATTTATCAAAAAAGGATTCATTTGACACTATGTTTTATATGCTTTTTTTGCTTTTTTTGGATTTTTGTGCTTTTTTTTTGTTTTTTTATGCTTTTTTGTGCTTTTTTATGCTTTCCTGTGCGGTTTATGAATTTTTGAAGATTTTTAAAATCGTTTTTTTTTAAATAAAAAAAGTTTATTTATAAGTATTTAAGTTTTTAAAATTGTTTATAGAACAATTTAAACAATAACTGTATTTATTTCATACACCGTGTTTATATGCCACACTATACTTTTCACCTTGCACGTACTGCTGCTCAGCGGGTTTTTTTCTCCCGACAACTTACGCTGATGCTTAGATGATTCAAAATGTGTTAAGAGGGCGGCCGCTGCGAATTTAACCGCTACGAGCGCTACATGTACAAAATTAGACAAATTTTTATGAATGCACAAATGTTCAACACTTTAAAAATTTTTGCATCTGATTGAAAATATATGAAAACAATAGATCTATTTAGGTCACGAAAAAATTTCATTACGAAATTCGGCCGTGGTGTATTGTTTATTGTTAATTGAAATTTGAAAATTTAGGATTTTTTTGTTAATAAAGTGAACTTTTTTTATTTCGTACCCAAGCTACCATTATAAATGTGCTAATTTAAAAGTATAAACGTTAACAGTTCATTAATAAAGTTTTTCTGCATGTTTTTGCGATAATTAAAATATTTCAAATTTAGATTCTAATCATGAGTAGCACATGTAATTTTTCTAGTTCGGCCATTAGTTCATAGGGTAATAATACAGAATTCTGTACTTTGCTTTCATAATGTTATAAAAAAGTAAAATTTATCGTATATATAAATTAGGCATGTTTATGAGGCAATTATGACCCTAAGAAAATAAATCGGGCACCTACTTTGTGGTAATTTGAACACATTTTTTTATCTAAATTTGACTTTACTTTTGCATTACAAACTCGAACAATTTTTATTTACAGCTAAATTATGTAAGATTTTGGTAACTTCACATTAATATAAAAGATAAGCAGATATTTTTTTACAATATCGAATATAAAGAAAAACAAAGAGCCACTTTTTTAAAGTATAAAATAAATAAACACAATTTAAAAAGTAAATTCTTTATTAATAATCGTATGCTCGCAGATGAGAAACAGTGGACGAGTCAACCCTTTGGAGGTCACAGCCCTCGTTAATCAAATAATCTATGAGTCAGATTAAGAAACTATCAGCAATTTTCAAAACAATAACAACTTTTATATACAAAATCAAACAAGGCGATTTTTTACAGTTGTACTACCCTGCATTATTTTTTGTATTTGTTTTAACACTTTTGGTAATTTCCTTTTATTATTTTCAGCAATAGCATCTCGAATGTATGGTTGATCTATACATTTTTTGTTTTTCTTTAAATTGTTGCGAATTAATTCAGGAGCTATACATTCATTGTAAAATTATTGTAATTTAGGCAACATAGAATTATTCCAGAACTGTTCATTTTTGTAAATTTCTTCTATGAATACTGGTATTATGTCGTTGATATAAACAACGAAATAACATTTTTCCTTTTTGGTGATATTTAGTTGTCCTTGAATCTGAAAATATTTTATTAGTACTTTTGACATCTACATAAAGTTTAAAAGTGCCTGATAATAATAATTGTGATTGCGATTTAATTGTATCTCGCATTGTTTTCGGGTTTTTTTAAACAAATCTTCAATTTCTTTATCTCGATTAGCTCTAACAAAAAAGTAAATTGTGTATCAGGTGAATAAATGCATTTGATTTCTAAAATTGCATTTTCTCCTATCAAACCTGTTATAATAAATTAAGGTTATGTTATTTCTTTGAATAGCTAATACTATAATCTATTTTTACCATCGGGTGAAGCAGCTAAGAAACCATGATCTTCGTCAATCCAGAGATCCGATTTTTGAACTTTCTTTCCAGTTGCTTTCAAAAATAGTGATGCAGCCACAGTCTCTTTTGATATACCATATTCGGTTGCCAAAGAATAAAATGAATTGTTATTTAAGCACGGTTTGACTAGGTTATGGCACGATATATGTTGCCGACGTTTTACAACATTTCCAAATATTGATGCCGTTAATCTGGGATGTCTTTCGTACTCATACAATTTGTTTCCAAATTGCGCCACATTCTCACTTTGGATACAATTTTTTTCTTCTGTAGTAACCTAGAAAATGAACAAAATCAGAACTAGCTTATAAATTTTATTGATAAAATGGTAAAATATAAAATATAAATTTTATTATGTTATTATTTTTACTTGTAACCGTAGTGTTTGCTGTTTAGCTTCCGTCAGAATAAATTGTGAATCCTCAATATCCTCCGGTTCATTTGCAAACTGTCCATAATCTGTGTTTTTACTCACACTTGGTGTTTTACAACTCCGTTTGCTTTTTTTAATTGCAGGAAATAATTTTTTTCGGCAAGTAACCGTTTTTCGTTGGTTCTTTTTAATAGTTTTTAAAGTGACGGCCTGGACTACTTTTAACGCATTTCTTCCACGGACTCACATGCCACGAAAACTTTTATTGTTTATTTTATTAACTTTTATTAAAAAATTAAATTATATTTTTTTTTATCAAAAAACTATAGTAACTTAAAGAAAATTTTATTATATTTCGTTCTAAAAATATCAGTCGAGTACGATTGATATCAACATATGGTTAAAGAGAGACAAATAATAATGCTTGCTTTAATAGCTCAAATATTTTCGAGTTTTAAAGTGTATATGGTCGCCCCCTTCTGATTAATAGTTTAAGGTTGGTGGTGATCTTAGCTAATTTCGATAAAAGCTTCGCTAATGTCGTCCTCTTAAGCAATCCAGAATTGAATGCAAATTTAACTTTCATTAAGTGTCACTGCAGATTGTAAGCGATATTATAAAGTTGTTGGAAAAGCAGCGAAACGCTTGATTTGGCAGAAAAATTTAAAAATGCCACTTCTAAAATCTTAGCACAGGTTGGGATTACTATTAAAAAAAAATTAATGGAGGTTTTAGATAAAAATGTTGGTTTAAAAATATTGGACGATGTATCCAAAAGAAACCAGAGAAAGAAATCCGGAGAAACATTTGTAAATTTAGAAATAGATCCCTCGGTTGTAGCAAAATTCAAATTTGCACCAATCACCAGTGTCGACGTTGAAAGAAGCTTTTCAGTTTACAAACAACTTGAAGCGATAGAATGAACTTTACTCTAGAACATTTGAAACTATTTTTGATTATTATCAATTGTTTTACAAATTAAATTCAAGCTGTTAATAATTTAATTTTTTTAATTTTTTTATAAAATAAACGAGTTAAAACAACAATAAAATAAAAATTTTGAACCTGTTTATTTTATAAAAAAAATACATTAATATTAACATTTAGGGTCAATAATTTTCTATAATTATATTATCAATAATTTTTTTATTAATAAATTTCTTGCTTTTTTTAATTAAATTGATTCTTCTTCTTATAAAATTGATGTTTTTTTTATAAATTTGATGCTTTTTTTGAGAATATTTGATGCTTTTTTAAGCACTTTTTTTTTAATTTTTATGCACAAAACTATGAAAGAAAAAAATACCAGAAAATCAGGAGTAATCCACCTGGAGAAATGGATTTGTAAAGACTTCCAACGGAAGTGGGCATATTATTTCTTAGGAACGAACGTCTTTGTTATTATTATTATTATTATTAATCTTTTGGTTAAGGATAGTTGTGTTTTAAAAATCAAGTTTTTAAATCTAATTATTAATATAAAGTGCACAAATCTTAACATTAAATAAAAAATTAAAATTAAAAAAAGGCAAAAATATTTTATTTGTCATAATATTTCATATTCTTTATAATACGCATATTATTTAGAAAATTTAATTGTAACTCTATAAAGTTTCTTAAAATTTCAATATTTAACTTTGATTAGGTAGATCACCGCATAATTTTGCACGCTATTTTACTTTTAACTTCTCCCTAATGATTAGTAATTAAATTGAAAGGAATAAAATAGTATTTTTGTAGATTGTTAACTTAGTAACATAAATAATGAAGTTTGTTTAAGTGTAAACCCAATTTCATTCATATTTTATATTGCTAATTTACAGAACTTTAAATAAATTTGAAAACTTTATGCGTAGAGAATTTATATTAATAAGAAAGAAGTGGGGTTTTACCAAATTACATAATTAATCTATTAAAATTGAAAATTGCTCAGGAACATTTCAGAACCGGTAAGAAATTAAATTTTCTACTGAGCTAAGCAATCTACTTTATGAATTATTCATAGAAAATTTAGTAAATACATGATTTAGTACTTTATGTTATATATAGAATGAGAAGATTAATACAATAACTAATAAATTACACTTTTAATTTGTTTCAGAATTCCCCGAGGAACCTCCAACAATTAGCGTAACAAGTGAACCTTTGGATTATGGGGACACGTTAAAAGCAAATTGTTCTTCTTCGCCATCCCGACCGCCAGCAACACTCATATTTACATTAAATAATAAAACGGTAATAAAATTAAATTGCCCGTGATAAAATAAATCATAAAGTTTATTCGTTAATATAGGTTGCAAGAAGCAATCCCCTAACGGCCAAAAAGTATCAAGATATGCTCTGGAGCGATTTGTCGTTAGAACTTCCCTTATCCGAAGTGCATTTTAACGGCGGTCGATTAATCCTACGATGTGAGGCTCAGGTGGCCGATATGTATCAGGAATTTGCAGAATTGAGACTCGACAGTGCTAGAGATCCCGTCCCCGAAAAAGGTATGCATTGAGAATTAATTAAATTTAGATACCTACTCTAAATACACCACAATAAATTATTATATTAACTTTCGAAATACAAGTTATACACAATCTTGAATATAACTAACATAATTGTAATTTAGTTCGTAACCATAAAATGTGATCTATGGAACATCAATAACAAAACTATTGGCTTTATTGTAGACATTAAATTATTCAGAAAATTAATTGGAAACTCTTAGACGTTCTGTAAGTTAAACGGCATCGATTTTCATATTATTTTGTTTTGCATTACATCATTAATTTTATTTTTATTTTTAGTTCAGGTACGTTAGGAAAAATAGTGGAAAAAATTACAAGAGTTTATTTTCTTTGCAGCGTAGTTTTTAATATAATTAATGTCTCTTCAAATTTGTTCTGCGCTAACATACAAAAAGTATTAGGTAAATTAGTTTAGATATTTAAAGATTGCAAAGTTGTAAATATTATAATAGTAAAATTAAATGGTTGCTAGCTTTTTATGTGATTGGCTAAGGGTTAATAACAATAGAAAAGTTGTTTTAAATTAAGTTAAGAAGTTGGCTTAACAGGAAAACCTATCAATATTATTTAAAAAAAAAGTTTAAATTATTAAATTTTGAAATATTCCTGTACAGTCACTATAACAAAATAATGGAACAAACTTAAATAAACATTTATTTAAAATTAAGGACCTAAATAATTAACAAAGATAGCATGCTCTTCTAAAACAAGATATTCTTTACTGTAATTCAAAATAAGTTTTAAAAATAAATTTACTCTACTTCTCTGTTTAATAAACTGTTATTTTCAATTTATTTTTTAAGTTTTTATTATATTTCTTCATTTTATTTTAATTTTTTACTTTTATTCTAATTATTAAAGTTTTTATATTTATTACGTTTCTATCATTTTTCATTTTTTATATAAAATTAATATTTAATTTAAAATTACAAAATTATTTTATATGTATTTTTATTATCTTTTACTATAACCATTATAGTGACGCTTAAGAAATAATCTAAAAAATTTTAAACATGTGAGCTTTTGTGATCATAATTTTTGAGTAATATCTTTTCTCTTACTACTTACGGCTTACTACATTAGTTTTATTAAAATCCCGTACATTTATTTTAAAAAAATCATAATTTTTAATTTTATTTTATTCTCCCGTATTTAATTCTACTCTACTGTTAAAATTAAATTATTGTGAAGTTCAACTAAGTTATTTTTTTTTTTTGATTTTCTTATTTCCTTTTCTTTTTGCAAAAATTAATTCAGTTTCAGGATTTTTGTTTTTATAAAGCTGTATAACTATTATTTTAACGCTGATTTATATAGATGCTTCAACGAAAGAATCTTTTTAAAAAACTTGATTTTAATTATTTAAAAGCTTAATTTAAATATTTCAAAACTTAAATATTTAAATTAAATGATTAAAATCTAAATCTTGTATGCACTTAAATAGTTTAAGTAAGAATAAAAATAAGTGAAATATTATTTACTAATAATTAAATAACCACACTATTAAAAAATTAATGAGTTAAAATGAGTTTTTATTTTCAATTTAAAATAATTAGTATAAAGAGATTTTCATTTTTTTAAATTTATTTTTAGTAGCAGAGAAAAGGCAGAAAAATTGAAATAAGCAAAATTTGTGCCTTCAATCGTTTCTTTTTATGCGTGAATAATTTTGGTACAAGTATTTCCAAATTGACTTAGTAACTTTGATCAAAAAGAGAAGATTGGATAACTAGACAGTTTTGTGTAAATATTGCAACTTGGGCACAAGTAACTTTATCGAAATTAATGCAAGTAATCTACTTAAGAGACTAAATGGTTTATGAAGTTATGGTTAGTTAATATTATACAAAAATCTTCCAAGTTCTGCTATATAACTTATTATTGCCGATTTTAGTTAATATTATTTTAATTTTAAATATATGACTGAATTATAACTAAAAAAAAATTTAATTTATAAAAGTGGTTCTTTATCGTCTATGTTGTTTACAAAACAAATAAGTAGTTCTTTAAAAATTTAAATTTAAAATTTAATAAATACTTAATATTTATATAACTGAAGTACAAGTTGCTTTTTATAATTAGGAGTAAAGATAGTTTATCGAAGCGTTAACCGATGTAGTACTATACAACATAAGAAATAGTTTTACTCACTTATTAGTTGTTTAACTTTAAATAATTTAATAGAAAATATTTAAATAAACATAAAAAGCTATAGAACCTTGTTATCACAAAATCTACATTTTACAACTTTGTAAATGCTTCAAATGCTTAAAATTATGTTAGAAGAGGTTAAAACTTGAAAAAATATATTATGTATTCACTATTATTTGTTTCCAAGTACCTGGATTATTTAATATAAATTTTACTTTCATTCATTTCTACAACCAATTTAATTTTAATTTTATCGTAGATCAAAATAACACAATAGAACAAAATCCGCACCAGGATACCCAATGAGGTTTTCGGTAATTATTTTTATTTATATTATTTTGTAATTGCTTTATAACAGTCTGTAATTTAAACGAAGCTTTTAAGTAAAAATATATCTATGCACCTAAGCCAAGTGTACTTTTTTTCTGGCGTTAAAAGCACGTCTGTAAGTAGGTACCTACAGTATTTCAAACAACTTAGCATCTTTTTTTATTACTAACAAAAAGATGTGTTTTTTCATTATGCATCAAAGTTGTATAACTATCTACTTAAATCACGAGTAAATTATGAATTAAAATATATTTTAATTAATTTTTTTGACATTTTAATCAAAATTCAACTTATAAAAAGTGGGTGTAATGTTCAATTTTATAACAATTCATATAAGAAGAACCATTTAGGCCTAAAATCATTTATTAATTGTCTTAATGCGTTTTATTCATCTAAAGAAGTCGACAGCAGTGATAGATGACTTCTATTGTTCTCAACTATGTAGTTCTAGAAGTTTAATGATTTCACATCAACTTTGACATGACTAAACGAAAAAAACTATCCTCTAAAAATGGTTGAAGTGTCTGATAAAGATATTATTAAAAGAAAATAATGCTTTTACCGTAAAACAGAGTGCTTTTAACGAATCTGAAGGCGTTACTTAGTTAAAGTACTGGTGCAATTTGTTTCAGAGGTTTTCTTAACAAAATAAAGTTTTTTATCTTATGTGAATTAGATTAAACGAATATAGTCGTAAGTGCTCAAACAATATTGATTTATATTTAAAATATTATTGATTTGTTTGGTGACGACAAATCAGGTCATTTGAGACAAAACTTCTCTTTCTATTTTCCAGAAAATCTTTTTTCACATGTTATATTATTTAAGACACCGAAGTAATATCTTCGGTAATAATAATTAGTATAGAGAAAATTAAAAATGGGGTTTTGTCTCGCCACCGCCGTCTATAATCATTATATAAGGCTTTTATAAAATGGTTTGTTTATATTAAATTGGTTACATACTATGATACTAATAAATGACATATGATCGTAGAAGAAGAATATTGAATTTATGGTAGAGGTTGTCTCATTTTAAATTATTGTCTCTCCATGTAAAAGATACTTTATGGTTTATGGAAATTAATTTTCTTCAATTTAATATCCTCAATGCTAATTAAATATAAAATAAATTAATACTATATTATTAAGAAAATTTATAGATCACGTAAACCTCTATAGCACCTACATATTATAATAATGTAGACATTTAATGTACTCTTGAGAAACACATTTGCTTTGAACAATAAGTAACTAGACATGTTAGTTAGATTGTTGCCGACAATGGAGAACCATATAGACTGCTATATCGACAAAATTACGATAGAAATCTCACATGGGATCTACGATAAGTTTTAATTCCGATATAGAGATTGCACTGGATGTTTAAAGAAGTCAAAAATGAAAAAAACAAAATTAACTGAGTACAAATACCGATAGTAAAAACAGTTTTAAAAATTATCAATAATATTGTGACGTGAAATTATTTTATTAAGTAACCGATTAATTAAAATAATCTCAAAAAACAATTCATTGGAATTCGTAGTACTTTACAATGTGCAACTGTATCTATGTAAGTGACATCGTCAAAAACTATAAATATAAATAATTTTTTACTATAAAATGATAGTATAAAAAGGTAGACAATAATGTTTCACTTATTGCAATTTATTATTAGTCAACTAACCTAGATTTATTTCTAAAATAACGTTAAATTATTATTAAATTAAACGCAAATTGGAAATAACATTAAAATTAAGCAGTTAAGAAATGAACTTCTTATTTATATATTTTAACAACTTTACACATTATAGAATGTGCAATTTTGATTACATCTTTTAGTTGAAGTAAGAAAAGAAGCTTTTAAATATGTAGGTACAATATTCAAATGTTTAAAAAGCTTCCATGCAGCTTTCTCTTCTTTAGCTTGGGATTTCCTGCTCAGTAGCGTATGTGACGTTTAATGATTTAGTTCGCAGAATATTTAATATTAAAACGTAATCAAACCTTTCAGCAGTTTCTTGATATTGAATTCCCGATTCATTAAGGTTCTCTAGCAATTTGTACAAAATTGAAAATGCTCACTTTGCAGTTAAATTAGTGCAACGTAAAAATGCTAGCAGTTACTATATTTTCAATATCATTATATTCACTTATTCTTTTCTATTACTGAAATGTATGTATGTTCGCTATCATAAAACTTCATAATATAGACGTCAATAAATTTGGGTATAACATATTGGAATATATTTTTCTACAACAAAACAAGCTATTAATAATAAATCTTATCCAGTGAGATTTTAATTAATTTGTCTAGCAAAATAAAGAATCCCATTATTTTGGAGATTTATATGTAATATATTCAAGAATTGCAAAGCAAAGATCGTTTCTTTGTATTTAGTACTTTTGATAAAAATTGGTTTTACATCCTTTCTTTTAGATGCCGCTTCAAAGATTCAGATTATTTATTTTTTATATTTAAATTTATGTCATGGTAAAAGCTTAATTCATTTCTAAAATTTTCTTCATTTTAAATCTAAAAATTTTTTTAAATTATTCTTAAAAAATTTAGAACAAGTCGAATTCTCATTGTTTACTAAATCGTCAAAATTAAGTTTAATGCCCAAAAAAAATTATGGCTTTAGTAACAGCAAATCTAAAATTTTCTACCCCTATTGGGTAATTCGTTTTTAACACACGTTAATTTATTTTGATAATTTTGATAAAATAGGTTATAGGTTCCTAGTTTACACCAAGGTAATATTTTTATACTAATTTTTTTTACTTGACATACAATGCATGTAGAGGTTAAGAACTTAAGGTGTTAGAACTTAACAAATAATAAGAGAGGTTATCTCTTTTAATCTTAAATAATAATAAAACTAAGTATTTAATTAAAATGTTTTTATTGCGCAAGGTTGCGTAGTCCGTACAAAATTAAATTTTATAATAGTACCATTCTTCAAATATAAACTACCATGGGTACAACAATTTTTGTTGGTTAAGCTTCTTCAAGTTTTTTCCGGGACAGCCTCTATTTCTTGTCTGATGTTTTTGTAAAACTTTGGTATAAGATCCAGGTTTACTAAAGCAGACTTTTTTCTTAAGATATCCCCATAAACAAAATCTATTAAAGTCAAACCTAGACTACGCGAAAGTTATGTCATGTTATCTCTTTTGGATTTCAATTTATTTAGAAAGATTAATTAAACAACTGTTAAAAATGTGTTTGATGTATAGAAAGTCACTACGTTTTGTTAAAACTATGCCTAATGATCGAGGTGAATCCACTACAATAAAATCAAAGATAAATTTAACAGACTAAATTGTTTGCATTTCGACAATCGGGTATTCTAGCCTGCAGATGTTCGAATACATTTACGTTTTCTTCAGTTAATGTTTTTGGTCAGCCCACCCTAGCTTCAAGCGTAATAACTTCGAATTATTGTTTTGGTAAAAAAAATTGTACGGAAAACACGTACCGCAAGCCGGTGAAGACATGTGATCCATAATGACGAAATTTCCGAGAACCGTAAATATTTTTAACACCGCGAAACGAAACTGTACTTTATAACGAGCCACCTTAATTATTTTTTGAGCTCATGTTCAGAATAAAATTTTTTTACGGAGAATTTTGTTGAACGACGTACATAACTTTTAGGTTCTAGTTTAAATATAGCAATAAATCAAAAGTTAACAATTGCATGTTTAAAAATGTTAAGGTTAGGAAAACCTCTAGATTAACAAAATGTAAAGGTAATAAACTTTTGTCATTCTGTCGTTATAATTTTATCAGAGTTACATTTGACAAAAATGCTAGTGCTGAATTTTTTCCCTCTCGGTACAGTCATCCAATGTCTAAGCTTTAATCGTATGCAAAGGTCACGGTGCACTCAGGAATCTAGTCTTAATCTAGATAAATAAAAACACACACAAACAATTTGACACTTAAGTCATGATTAAACTATTGGTAGAAGAGTAATTTTTAAATTCCAGTTATAAGACAAGACAAGCATTTAATTTAAAATATAATAAGCATAATAATTATAAGTTGATAACTCCAGGTGAAGACTCAAGCTGCAGTGTTACAAATTGTTTTCCTTTTGATTATTCAAGATAGAAAAAGAACCCTACTCAAAAAACAATCATAGAATTCTCCGTTAAACCTTTACCTTCAAATCTGAAATGCTAAGAAAATCATCTAAAACGGTACATTTAGTAGATATCTATTTAATTTACATAATATGAAAATGTCTACTGCAGTAAAAGCATTTTTGAGAGTTACAATCGTTACCCGCTCGTCAAAAAATAGCCTTACTAAAAAAATATACTATTATATTTAGAGATTTACCCACATGAACAAAATAAATGCCAACAAATTTTACAAATTACATACATATATGTTGACATTAAAGCTGGGCAGTTTGGTTAGTAAAACGTAAAATACGCCACATAATCTGCAACGAAAAATTATTAAATGTTCAGCAAAACACTGAAATTTAGAGTAAAAAAGAAAAAAAATGCTACATACACCTGCTTACATAATAATAATTAATTGAATTAAAACTTGTTAGGAAATTTTCTAGTTAGAAATCTTTTGTTAGTTTCAGTATACAACAAACTTATAATAAAATAATCTTGGAATAAACAAGTTAATTAAACGTTTTATAATAATGTTTTTATTAAGCTTTCGACGTTGGTATTCCAAGATTATTTAATTATATTTCACAAGTTAAAAATTTAATTTATCAAACTTATAATAATGTAATTGCATCTTAATATGCTTTTTTAAGCAGAAAAAACTCAATTTTGGTTTTCACATTATCCTGTACGGTTTGGGTGTTTTGTTACAATTTTACTTGTTTCATAAAGAAAAATCAATTTTATATACGCAATACAAATTTTTTTTTTATAATTTCAAATTAATAAATTAATATAAATTCAGTAATTCAGTAAAAAATCTTTGATTTTTGTAACCTCAGCCGTCAGCGGTCAGCAACCGGAGTTCCACGTGCTTTATTGTCGCATGTTTTAATATCTATAAAGATATGGGGTGAATCAAAATTAACAATATATACGTCGTATTTAAACCGTATACTTTTGATAGTAAAATTTAAAATATAGTCAATTTATAAAACTTAAATAAAAATAAGAATTGAAAGTTATTAAAAATAATTAAATTAAATTTGTTTTCAAAAAAGATTGAATTTATGAACTACATTTACAAAATTTTGTTAAGCAATACTTAAAGTTTTGCAAAATAATTTCATGCAATGTAAAATTAGTAAGAGCAGTAAGAAGAATTTTTGTATTTCAAGAAGTTTAAAAGCTTTTAATATCTTATTGGTTATTGAAAGAAATATTTTGCAAATGTATTTTTGTACTTCTGAAATAATTTTATAGATTTAATATTAATTTATAGAATTAATAAAATTTTATATAATGAGCAACCTACTGATGTTGTGGCCGATTGATTTAAATTAAAAAAAAAATCGAAAATTAAATAACAATATTGCAGTTTTTCATGTAGCTAAGAGTTTTCTGCTACCAATAGCATCTTTTATATTGTCTTGTTTAACCTTTATAAACGGGTTACTGCAAATAGACCTACAAAAATAGGTTTTCTAAAATGGTTTACCCTAAGGTAAGATAAATGCATTTTCTCAAAATAAAATGTAGTAAAACGTTATTGTTGGTTTAATTAAAAAATCAGTGACCAGAGTAAGTTTGCGAAATATGTCATTAATAAACTTTTTTAAGTTTTCAGAGAGTGCGGAATTAATGAACACACAAACATTACATTGTGGTCAGTTACTTCCATAATTTTATCGTTTTCGTCCTATTCGCAATTGTAGTTTAACTTATGTATATGAATTTTTATATAATAAATATTAGGTATTTATACACTACTTTCTTTTAGTTACCGATTTTATCCGTCGGATAAATAACAAAAATAAAACCTGAAGGATTGGTTAATTGACATAAAGTCACAGTAAAAGAAAAAAATATTTGGCTTGAAATACTTGAAGTACCCCTAAAAATAAAATCTTATTATGTTTGCTATTAGCGTTAGTTAAGAATAACGAGCAACTGCTGGCATTGATTCTAATTCTGATTTTTCTTTTTTAGTGGTGGTTTGCTGATAAAATTATATTTTACTTTATTAACAATTAATTTTTTGAGGTAATCGTTTAAAACCACTTTAAGTAATATTAAAAACACAATTGGAAGAAATTTTTAATTTTGCAATAAACCAATAAAAGAATTTATAAATTCTGCTCTGTAAATATAATTACTTTTAAACGAATGTACATTTAATTTGAGACAACCTGTGCCTACAGATGAATTATTTCTTTAATTAATTTAAATTGAAATTTCTGTTACAGTTAGTGCCGTCGATCGAGCAAACACTCTTGCCGATTTATCTATAATTCATTGTATAATAATAACTTTTACGTCGTTTTTAAATAGTTAATACATATTTAACCTGGTTTAAATTTTATACAATTTATTTAAATAAAGAAATTTGTGTAACTATACATGGCAAATATTAACAATTTTAGTGCAATATTGAAAAAGCAATTTTTATCTTTGCATTAGAATTCAAAAAATTACATTAAGTAAAGCTTGCGTAAATATTGTACTAAAATATTATTTGTGGAGTTTTATTAATTTGATATTGTTATAATATGAATACCAAAGATGTAATACTTTTTATTGTACTACTAACTAATTTTTTTATATACCTAAGTTAAAAAATATATGCTAAATAGATTTTCAAAATGTAGGTTTAGGAATTTTTTATTACCAAGCAAGTTTGATAGATAACAAAAATTGCATGTTTGATGCATTTCAAGTCTACTGTAGACTAAACCTTATATCTAAAAATAATTAAGTTTAGTTACTCTAGAATAGTACACCTACTTAAATCATAACTCTATTAATCAAGTTAATAAAGTTACTTCACTTAGCACTGCTTATTGGTTCTATTAATTTTATTTACATGGAGTAACTAAGTTTCTAATTGACTACATTGACGTTATACTTTTATAAAATAATATTTCTTTTCGTTTTAACCTAATACATAAAAAATTATAGCTGTTATTACATTTAAAAATATTACAATTTTCTTATTTCTATAAAATTTAATTTCTAAACTTAAGAATTAGTGTAATAGATAATAGATTCATCAAAATATTAGTTTACTATTAACTATTTTGCAGAAACGTGTTACAGAACCAGCAATTTACTTGTAAAGTTGTATTCAAAAACTTCTACATTTTACTATGTATTCCATTTACTTGACGGAGTTTGAAAAACCCTTAAACCATCTAGTTTATGTACTCGTTTGCAGTAAGCTTTTCGTACGTAAGATTTCCGATCTTTATTTGTTTTTTATTTCGGTATTGACAACCTTTTACTTATTGATGTATAGATTATTATTTTAAAACGACTGAAAAATGAACTAGCACTTTATAAAACTAAAATTTTAAATTTTAAATTACATTGTCGGAAACACTTTTAGTTCTAAAACAATAGGTACCTACCTACGTGAAATCCAATCTATTGATTTATAACTTTCATATAATATTATTTTCTAAATATCAAAATTTTGACACGTCATTTCAACAAGAAAATTTTAGAACGCAGAAAAGGTTAGAATGCAGTTTCAATATTTTCCAAAGTAAGGTAAAGTAAGCAATGACTCACGTTATATTTCTAATGTTGATATCAAAACTTTTATTTCATTTTATTATTAGTAATAATATGTTTATAATGACATGTTTCGGTGTAATAATCATTTCGTAAATAACGAAAGAATTCAATATTATTTCCATTTAAATATTACTATAAAATATTCATGCTTATTTTGAAGAAAATATATTATTTATAATATTGGAAATTTTCTCTAACCCTCTGCCCCTGTTGCAAATTTTCTTATGTGAATTATAATTTTTTCTGCAGAAATGGTTTGCCGACATCAACGTTTAAAATTATAAAACTTTTATTTTGTATAAAAAGCATTTTTTGTGTTTATATTTGAGTCAAACAAAAACGCAAAATTTCTGTGTAACTTTATGTTGGATTATTAAATTATAAAAGTTAAGATAAACGTATGTCTAATTAAAACTATAATAAAAATAAATTGAGTCTAGACGCCTATCGTCTTCTTCATTTCTTTTTATTATGTTTTTATGAAGTCACTCAAGTTCTTTTGTTGAAAAGACAAAGATACAGCTTGTTTTTGTCAATTTGTTCTTTTAGAACTCTTGATTTATTTAATTAAAGATTGCAAAATTTTGAATTTATTTTTAAGAATAAAGACTAACGCAGACGTTCATTGTCATTTATATAAAAATTAAATTTATTAAAAGCTGTAAATTTAATTTCTGGCTTCTGAACGTAAATCCACATGATATATGAGTAAAGATTAGCCATAATTGCACAATAGGTTTTCAAAACGTCATATTAGATTTATAATGCATTTTTCGCCGTTTTCTGTAACACTTTTCTGAAAAATAGATTTATGTTCAGCCAAACGATTGTCATAAAAGTAACATATTTAGTAAAGAACTGTCGAGATCGCTCTAAGCAATCAATCTTAAATGTAATACAGTTGTTACAAGGTGTTAACTGTGATAATATTAATAAAATGTTTTATGTTTAATAAAGAAGTTTTTGTCTTTTTCGTTATAGCGTCTTTTAGAGTCGCAGCTAAACTTGCGACGTCTGCAGAGATCTCGCGTGTTTTCATATTTGAAGTAATTTTGCAATATTGAGTTAAGGCAGCTACAAAGTTTCACATACTGACTGAGTTGGGTAGCTTTGATTACTTTTTGCTATTTTTTGTTTATAGCGGTGAAATAAAAGCAAATTTTTATTATGAAATATTTCGGTAAAATAATACGAAGCTTGTATTTCAAGTTAGTACAACCAAACCGTTATTAAAATTACATGATTGTTCGTTTTGTATTTTATACAATACAAAAGTTTTAAGTAGAATTAGCAATAACATTTTAATTTTTAAACGGCAAACAATATCCTACATAATTACAAAGAATAAAAGATTTCTTTGTTTATCAAACAATTAGGATACTATTAGGTAATTAATAATACGATAATTCGTATATTGCTATATACTATTATTAAACTGTAAAATAAAGAAGCAATTTATTTCAAAAATTTTCGTTGCTCTATTTAGACCAGAAATTTGAAGAATTTTAAGAAGAAATAAAAATAGAGCAAATAAATATACAATTTGAGGAATTATAGAATATTTTAACAGTAACTGGTTTTAGATTACAAAACCTTAACAGTTTTATTTAAACAAACCAACTAAATTTACCGTTATATTAATTTATAAAGCTTATTATAGCTTATAGCTTCTGTTATTAAGAGATTTCGATTAGAAATTGTGCTTGTAAATATTTTTGCATTAAGGGAAAGTTTTAAGAAGCTCTCTAAGAGTAAGTGTGTTAATAAATACTCATTTCTAAGACAACTTTGCATTGACTTGTTCAAATAAATTATATTGTGGAGTATTAGAGATCAAAATTTGAAGTGGTTAATTAATATTTTGTGAACAAATAAAAATTCAAGACTAGTCAAAGCTATCAACACATCATACTGTATGTATGTAAAACTATCATATCACATTTCTAAATAATACTGTATATAAAAAAATAATAATCTGTATTATACAGATACCTTATATTATATTATCAATTTTGAGCACTAATGAATAATATGCTACATTTATGGTTGAGATTTACTGCATTATTACACAGTTCTTAATTTATTGAACTGAAAAAAAATATACAATATACACTATACAATATACACGTACTAGCAACGTAGCTTCTTTAGTAATTAATTACATTAACTAATATCTACTATGTGATGAGAACGGTAGATCCTTGGTTCGAGCCCGAGTGGAGTAAGAACTTTATTCTAACCGTTCTCTCTCGGCGGGCAATGGCAAACTACCGAAAAAATTTGAAGTGGTCAGCCAAAAATCACTGTGGGTTGAAGCGCTATTAGCGCTATTTATCATCTCAGAAATTAATTAATGTACCAGAAGAGTGCTTATAGGCTTAACTGTTTTTCTAAGGATAAATACTACTTGGCTGTGCTGCTAGTACCTATGTAAAGAGGGATTCAAGTGTCCTGTACGCCATAATTGAAAGCAGGTACGTTTCTACTTTTTATATCAGTAAACATATTATCCGTAATAAGCTTAATTAGTATCATACGTAATTAAAATGTACAAAGTAGGTACTATTATGTAACTATTTATTATAAGTATTCTATTTGGAACTGCATTATATCAGAAATTAATTTGCCGTATCATAAGAGTGCTTAAGTTTAACTGATTTTGAATAGATGATGGTGCTGCTAGTACATGCATCATACAAGGATTGGTAATTGGTATGAGATAGCAGATAAGTTTCTACTCTTTTATGGCAGTAAAAGTAAACTCAATAGGTATTTCTGTTATGAGTTAATAAGTAGTAAGTAATTAAAAATAACTACCTATTTCATTAAGATTTTAATTTTATACACATTTATAATTTCTCAGTAAAGAAGTTTAAATAAACAGTTTTTGGATCAACATTATGGCTGATATATAATAGGTACATGTTGACGGTACTATACACACACTGCAAGACGAGCGTTTATAAGTTTCGTTGAAAAAACTTCACACCAACAGATGTTTCTGATGAATATTATGATTGCCTTAAGTTAACACTTCTAACGACCCCAATGTTACTTCGGGGTTGTTTTAAATTTTAATGCCGTTTTTCTCACTTAAAACATTCAGTTAAAATAATCTTTAGTAATCCTTAGTTAAAATAACTGCAGATATACAATATTTGTTATATTGGAAAATCTGCGCAAAGTTCAATCGTTTTTCTTGGTTTAATTAATTTTAAGTTTCAAGTATTTGATTTTATTAGCTCTCATGTTTTTGTAATTTTTTATTAAAGTCAGTTTTTTATTCATAGATTTAGAAGTACATAGTATTTGATATGCATTTTGTCACATCAGATACAATGAAATTTTATCTTAATCGTTTGCTAGCTATTGTTAAGGTAAGTGACTGTTTAAATATTACAATTTTCTATTTAAGTTTGATGATTTCCTCATTAACATTTATATTTTTCGATGAGTTACACATTGTTGTTTTGAGATGTTAATCGTAGTCAGTGTTTGATTTCAATATTTGTTAGCAACAAATTTTATTTTTTGCAGATCTGTTTTATATTCGAGCATTCATTTTTATTCTTTCATTAATTTTATCTGGCGCTCAAAGTAAAAACCCAAGTAAAAAACCTAGTATTTTTTCGCTTACTTCAGTCAGTATACCGATATATCGGTCAGCGGTATCCTTGCAATTACCGGTAAATGTAATACCTGTGAACATGGGCTTTGGTAAAACTAAGTCGATGAATGCAAAGCATTGCAAACATAACCTCTAAATAAAGTGTCAAATAGCAACTTGTTTAAATTATAGTGGTAACCTAAAAACTCATTATTTGACAGGTAGAACACAGAAAACATATTTTGAGGTGTGGTTTAAATATATGAAAAAGGCGTTGATTTGATTAGTTATTCTCGTATTAATTATTTATATTCTTATTATTAATGACGCAGGGCTTTTCCTTGATAGCTCAGATAATACCTATCAATATTATAATATTTTTAAATAAATAATTGAATAAATTCTAAACGTCACAGTAGCAATCCTTCCATCTTTCTCTGCAATAGTTTTGAGTTGGTATTATAATAAACTGCATCATAAATTATTGAGTTTTTCAATATTTTCAGCGATTTAAATAAGTCACAAAAGACTCGAAAACTAAACTTGGATTCATAAAAATACAAAAGTTTTCAGTAAATTTAATTTTCTTCTTAAATATGTTCCAGAAGCCTAAATAAAATTAATTATATTAATTGTAACAGACAATTTTACTCTCCTAATATACGAATAACCAAGATTATAACAGTTTTTAATGTCTTACATTATGAAAATAATGCAGGGTACTTCAATCAAAATTTTATTTTTAAAATTCAAATAAAGTACATATTTCGAATGAAAGGTCTGTATTCATTTATTGATATATTTATTATGTATAAAGTCTACCATTTATTAATGAAGATTGTCCACCAAGATAAAATTAGTCAATTGTTGACCAACAGCGGTCGATTAGTTTTAATTCTTGCACACTAAATCTTATAAGGTTTTAGATGCAAATCTTTACGCAAAATTTGCCATGTGGTGGTCGTAGATAAGTCCAATTGCTGAAAACGTTGTAAAATTGATAAACTTGAATCTTCCTCAACACTTCCACTTACAATCGCAATATTATTAGCTAGACGATCGGGATAAAAACATATTGTTGTTGGAATGTCATGTATTAAATCACTAGATTCAAATTTAATCATCAAATTTTTAGTGGAGATCTCAGAAAGACAATAATAACAGCCGAAACTATCCAAAAATTTTGCGTTATGAAGTTTTTACAAATACACCATTTTTGTAGTGGGTTTTAATTACTTTTATGCGATTTTCGATTGAGATTGAAGACATAATAAATGGTAAACCTACTACTTGACAAAATGACAAAATTGTCACTAGATCAAAAATTATCCTTATTGATGAAAAACAAAGTTCTCGTTGTAAAGCCCTTTATTATACTCTTGAATGTTTTTAGTGCACTAATTTTTTTAAATATTGTTTTGTGCGTAGAAAATAAAAAAAAAAATCATTAGAAATGTTCTTGTTTGTAACGTATATTGTCGTGTTTCGAAACCATAATTTATTTATTTTATAAAATAATTTTAAAGTTTGAAATTTGTTTATTTATTTATAATCACATTGTATAAAGTTAGTTAAATTTACTGTATAAATAAAAGTGGGAGAAGTAAAGCTAGGGGGAGTACGGCTAAAAAGTCGATGCAGGAAGACTGAGGTGGACGCTTTGGCGTCAAGCGGATGAAACACCATACCCGCAATTCTAATTAAAATTGTTAATTGACTGAATACAATTAAGTTAATTTGATTTGTTGTTTTATTTTAATTAATAAAGAGAAGTGAGAAAATAAACTGGAAGAGAAAGTGATAAAACTTGGTAATTTGTTAAAATACGACACAGCAAAATTTGTGTAACCAGGCGTATTTAAGCCAGCTGGGATAACATGTGCGCTTCAATATCACATACAAAGGTAAATTTGTGCAATTTTAATTTACAATTTTAAAAACGAAGAGGAGTCTCATGTTCTATAAAAATTTTCTACGATTGCATGGGGTGGTTTGATTTTTTATCGCACCTTAATTAAAAACAGCTACCTTTCATGACAATATATATATATATGGCGAGTGTTTTACAGACGTATCCGTTTCTCGCATCCCACGTAATACTGGTTAATGCAAATTGGAAACAACCAATTATTAAGTCGATAACAGACAACTAGCAATTAGAAAAAATATCTAACATCATAATTTATTGAAAATACGCGTAATTGCAATATTGTTAGTATGCTCATCGCGTTTAGATCGTTAGCAGATATTTTAATTGCGGTTTTCCTACAATTGCGTTAACCACAATTCAGTATAAATATAAGGTCTCGCATATTGTGTATAAATATATGTATTAATTTAAAGGAAAATTGAATAGAGATATCAGTTTTAAAGCAATTCATATTTGAAATATATATTTTATAGTTACAATGTTCATTCGGATAATAACTATTATGTTATAGTTTATAACAGTGATTCCTGAACTGTGCATAGAAACTGAAAAACCACGGGTAATCACAGAAGCGCCGTGAAAATTTTCTGCGCTCAATTATTTTTTTGTTTTTAATTTAATGTGGTAATGTCACATCTAAAAATGCTAGTGTAGAATATATCACGTTAAAAAATTTATGATAAGCGCTTAAAGAGCGCTGCGACTAGAAATAGTTTGCTAGGGATATTTTACTATAAAAAAAACTGCGTTAAAAAAAATTATACTTATTTTAAGCAATGAGAAAGATTTGTAAATAATTTTATAAAATTTGCTGTGTGGTTATTTGATAATATAGAATCCTTATAATTTTAGTATCCACATAGTTAACAGAATGAGCTATAATATGTCGTGCATACGATATTTTTCAGGAAACAGCAAAATTTTAAAAATTTATTAAATAAATAAAAATATTAAAAAAATTTAATATTATTATACTAATTATAAAAATATAATTATGATAACATATAACTTTTTTTACGATCTTTAATAAATTTTTTGTTTAATGGTCTTTTGAAATATTTTTGAATATACATAATGCAAAACGGTGTTGTGGAAATTTTGATTTATTTTCTAATTGACTATTAAAATAAATGATTGATTATGAGGTAGAAATTACTACAAAATTTGAAAACAGCAAATAATATTAAATTATCATGTGTACCTACTACTATTTAAAAAGAGGTTGATTGTTTATTAGGAGTTTTTAGATTTTTCTAAAAATATTTTTTCAAATTTATTACAAGATTAGAATAAACATTTTCTTTTAAGTTTTAATTGAATTTTAAATGCAATATTTTAAAATAGTATTTTGTAATATTTTCAACATAAAAGTATAAAAATATAATTTGTTGCATAGAAATATTTTAACATCTGCCACTTTTATACTATTCATAATTTATTGTATTATATTGTTTGGTTTTTATTATTAGATCCGCACAAAACCTTTGCTTATTTGAAATTGTTTAAAATTATTATGATTGTATCAATAATCAAATTTTGTATGTTTGTAAGAAACGTTACATTTTGTAATTAAATTGATGCTGGTGACGTATTAAATACAAAAGCTTAGGTTAAAAAAGTCAGGAATGGACATCTATCCCCGTTACTCTCCGTTTATGGACGTCCATGAGCTTTAATAATGAAAAATCGAATTTTCACATGTGATTAAGTTTTTATTGCATATAAAGTAAAAATACAAAGTGCAAACTAGATAGTTTTGACTAATTAAATTGTTATAACTAAGAAATAAACAAAATAATTATAAAATATTATTCAGAAAACGTTCGTCAACAATATAAACTACTTACAGTAATCCGGATTTGTAAGTAGGTATTTTAATTAGTCCGAATTATCAAGTCTGAACTGCGTGCTTCTCTACAAATTAGTACGAAGAACAAGATTTTTCCACTTGCCACAATTGCCAAGCTTTACCGTGTAATACTTAGATAAATTATTCATATTTACTTAATATTATGTGGTAGACAAAAATATCTTCGTTTGTTAAGGACTTAACAAAAAACGCTGCTTATTTGATGCAAACGTGTTTAACGTCTAACTTACAGGATTACGCCAATCACAAATTATGATGTAAACTTTAAATTTTAGAGTTATTTAATTTTCTAATTAAAGTAGTATTATTTAATATTTTATTAACAGTGAGTAATACTCTTTAGTGTATGTGTATTTAATTAGAAAATAATTAGCTCCAAAATTCAAAGTTTACGTTATTTGAAATTGGCATAATCTTTAAAGTTACTTAAAATTGATTTAGAGAAGACACATAATTATGTCTTTGCGAAATCAAAGTTTTTAGTTCCTTGCGCCAATTTTGTTTAAGTCAAAATTTATATTTAGCATTTATCTAAATTAAATAAAAAATATTTATATTTAGTGCTTGAAAACACATGATAAATGAAAATCTCTAATAAAATGTCCATTAATTGGTATGTCTTTGGTCAGTCCATCTCAAAGTTCAAGTGTTTGATTATATTTTAAATGATTATATTTTAAACTTTTAATGCTATTTACATTATATTATAATAAGAATATCCGTCTTTAATCATTCAAAACTAGGTTGTAACTTTGTCGAAGGATTTCTCTTAAATATATTCAAAGACTAAATAATTGTGTCCCGTTATTGTATTCGTTATATTTTTAATCATTTCTTGAAGTATAAAGATGTTATCTATGTATTCATATTGATATGTAATTCACCCTTGGTGTATTTTTTTTATTATTTTTCAAAAATTTTCAAAAATCTCTAATTAAAATATTTGCTGAAATTTTAATTTCGTTTTCAATATTAGTAATTTTTAAAATGACAACGCAAATTTTATACGATACCCATCATAAGCCGGTCCGGCTTATCAACCAAATTTTATAGTTGCTTAAGTAAAATTTTTAATAAAATAGAAAACTTTTTTACCAATTTTAATTATAATTTTTAAATTTTGTTCATTATTATTACCATCTGTAATCATTCGACCATAGCTTCCGTTTCAATCTTACTTTCAAAATTATCCAAAATATCTTTCTTCAAAATTAATTTATTCCAATTATAAATATCAATAAAACATTTCATCTTCAAAAACTTTTACTTGTATTCCAAAAATTATAAACTTATCAAAAATTATTCGAACATAAAATTTACACGTCCATCACGTCGACCATTTTTTGGCAAAAAGGCCTCGTATCAAAGTGATCGGTCTCCCACCTAGCAAATTCCACAATGTTACAACTTAATAATTAATACAATAAATTTACAAAAATGCATAGGGTGGGTCCGAATTATTTTGGAACACGACAATATATGTCCAGATTTAAAGCTTTTTGTTCTTTTAATGTTATAGCATTTATAAAAAAAATTCAAAAATCTTTGTTTATAATAATTATTGGAGAGTAGATCCCATAGCCCGTGTTTGCAATTCATTTTATATAATACGGATATAAAATAAAAACGTAAAATATTTAATATATTTATAAGATTAGATTTTAACCAATAATTTAACGAAGTGTGTACTCTATAAAGTTAAAGCAGGCGTATATTTATGAAACTTACTAACATATCAGTGTACCTGAAAAATACATAAATTTTAAGAAAAACTTGTCAACTGGACTAGAACACATAATAAAAGTTGTTGAATATTTTTGTCGAGTATTATGATGTATGTAAATGTAATAAAAAATATTTGCTCTTTCACTAAAAAATAAAAAAATGTGCGCTTTGGTTGTTTCCGAAAGCTGAAATATAAAATGGTTTTATAATCTACCCTTTCATATTACAAAAAAGCCAAAACTAAGGTGGTAATTGTGGAACAAGAAACATAGATTATAATTAGCAAGTTATTTAAAAAAATTTAATGTTTTATTTTATTTAATTTAGTATATTTTAATAAAATATTTAAAACTTAAAATACCGTATACTGTCTTGTTGCAAGCTTGGCCACCTCTATTTAAATACATGTTATACATGATTTGGCTACTGTACTTATTTTTTATAATTTGTGATGTTATCATTCAAGGAGTTATGCACACTGCTCCCCAAGCAAAAAGGTTTCCACTAACCTGAGTTGTAATCTGCTCTCGAAACTACCTTATTTTGTTATACGATTAAATTTATTAGTCTTATTAATATTAAATATTTTATAAAAATTACTTGTTTTCTTATATAATAAGCGATTTGATTCTTGAATAATTAATAAAAGAAAAAATTTGGGTTTACCAACGAACTTACGTTTAGTACAGGTGAACAAATAAAAATCTTATTAATTTATAACAGTAACAAGTTTTACATAGAACGTCTGCTAAAGACATGTGAATAGTAAAGAGCGAGATTCTGTAAGGAAGGCTGTTCGGCGTTTGTTAAGGTTGTGAGCGTATTACCAAATTATTGAAAGTAATTACTGTTCAAGAAGAACACACACACAATCCAATGACAAAACCAGCTTCTACATAAGCAAGATGTAATGAATTGAATAAAAAAGAGATCGATTGAATAATTCTCGCAAAGACCTGATACATTATTAAAGCATGTTTGAACTGAAGACCGTCTTCGAGAGGATTTCTGCAGAAAGAAGATTGTAAGAAGTATGACAAAAAAAATGTCTACAATGTGCGATGCAAAACTATAAGTATTTTTCTTGTCTACAATCTTGTCAACAATTCACAATCAAATTTTCTTGTCTTTTCTTGTTCTACTAACTTGAGTGCTTTGGCAGTAGCTGAAGATGGATGGTACGTTTGAGTACTGCACGAATTTATTTACGCAACTGTTTACCATCTATAGACTTTTCAATGGCCACTATGTGCTGCTTGCATTTTGCATGTTGCCAGATATTTTTACCGGAACCAATTTAAATTGCGTAGACATTTAGTGTATACTTAAAAATCTTATTGGATATTATTTACGCAAGAAATTGTGAGTATTTATTATATTGGAAGTTACTCATTAGTTCATTACATATATACAACACCCACGTACTAATACTTCTGTAGGTATTTACATTTCTGGGTTGTTTTATATAAATTAAATAAATTCAGAAAACAGTAACTAAGAACTAAATTAAGTGATCGAAGCAATACAGTTAGTACATAGAAGTCGACTCCATTGGAATCAATACACCTCTAGGTAAGTAACCTTTATTAATGTATAAATGTCGTCACTTCGCACCTTTAAGCGTAAAACATACGACTACAAATTTAAATCTTTATGCAAGACGTAATATTAATTGAAACCACCTTGTAAATCAAGTAAGAAAATTGTATTTTCAATATTGATTAATTAAATGAGTTAACTAAAATTATTAATTTTGATGTTTTGGATGAATCTGAAAATTAAAAATTTTGCAATGTTATAAAAGCACTAAAGTTTTCTGTCAGTATTATTTGCTAAAGTACATTTGCAATTTTGTACTTTAATTTTATAGGATTAAATTTTAATTAATACTTACTTCTTGTGGTACTTACGTATAATACAAAAAAGCAGTACATTTAATTTTATTTCAGAGTAAAGCCTAATCAAAATTTTATAAAGTAAAATAATTGGTTTGAAGGTAGGTATTTATTTTTAATTAATTTCTTACTAGAGTTCTAATTCTTATAACTTCATTTAAAATGTTTAATTAGTAATTACTCGTAGTGTAAAGAGTTTATAACTGTAATGTTTTGCACAATGTTTAAAATTCCGAATTTCAATTTTAATGAATAAATCTTTATTTAAAGTAATTCCTTTCACTTTTTAAAAAAATTTAAATATTTAAAAATGTATTAAATTTTCTAAAATTGGCATAGCCTCATCGAATAATAAAAAGAGTATTTCTCAAATGAATATAACAATGATAAAAAATAAGATACGGTTATAGTGTATAGCTTCAGAATCAGAGTTAAATAAAATTACAAGTGAGAATAAGCGATAATAGGAAATCAATTCATAATTATAACATCTACGTACAAATTAGATGACCAACCTCACACTCGATCATAACGAAATAGAGCGGGAAAATTTCTTTAAATATCCGTTTAAAGATATTTACAGATAAGAATGAAAATTTTTCTTTTTCTTCACCTTTTCATTTATGCCCAAAGAACGAGGAAGTTCAATAAGATAAAGAAGAGAAATCATTATATCGAATAACTTACAATAACATAATCGAAAAATCTAAATATAGTTCACAGTTATTTTCTTTGTATTTTACCCTATTAATTTGATAGTTTATTTACATGTAGTTAAGTGTACGACAAACTATTGAAGAACTGCTATTAAATTAATAAAAATAAAAATTACATAGTAATCGCAAAGAAGCAATAAATTAATATAATATATTTATAGTTATTAAAACAATTCAATAGTATTTATTTTTTAATATGCTATTAATAAATTATAATATGTATCTACTATGTATTTCATATTTTATATGAAAAATAAATATTGCGTTTTGACTATTTGTAAACTGATAGATAAAGAGCATTTTGTTACTTTGACATTGTTTTGACGAAATAATGATATATTTTTTGATATTAAAAAAATTTTTAAATCAAAAATATGTAAAAAGAAAATTGTACACTTTAAATATTTATTTACAAAAAAATCTGAATATATTTACTACATGGCCCTTGAGAGATAGCAACCCGCAGCTTTAATATTATATCAAGTGAGGTGGTATTCACATTGTCGGTGGTAGAGGAAGTCAGACAAGCCCCATTGTACTCGAAATGAAGTGTTGTGATGCAAACAGGAATGTAAATAAATCACAGAAAAAACCACCCTGGGCGTACGTGCGTGCTTGATGACTCCGATTTCCTAACTAATTAATGTGACTTGACTTAATATACCACCATCGCTCTCATTTTACTTAACAAAACCTTACGTGTTTTGTTTCTCTTTTTTAGTGTATATTTTATGGGCAAACAAAAAGATTGTCTTTTTTAATTTAATAAAGTAAATTTACTATTTTTTATTTTCCAAGAAATTTCGTAGGAATTTCTAAAACATTTTTTCATTTCTCAACGGTATAGATTTAAGGTGGCTACTTATTTTGCTATCTATATGTAATTTGTGTATATTAAATGAACAAAAAGTTGGGGTTCAAATGTGCAGCATAAAAGTCAAATTGTCGTATATATTATATTCGCAAACAAAACAAGACCTGAGAGGATTGGAATGTGGAAACGTGTGCTGAGTATTAAGCAAATAAGCTTACATCGAGGATGTTCTCAAAATATATTAATGGTTGTATTAGTACACTTGTTATGTATTTTAAAGTTTGCAATACGCTTAAGTATGCTAGTTACCATCTAAAATAAAATTGGAATTTTTCAATATTTTTCTAGTATATGCAAACTTTCTAATTTAATAGAAAAACAAATTCATCTCCTATCAAAATAAGGTAGTAAATTTTATATCACATTTTTCAAAATTAAATCAAGTACCGTCACCAATTTATCAATTCATAAAATTAATCACAAGATAATCAGTTTGTTAAAGTACTTAATTAGTATTTTTTTTAAATTTGTTAATTAAAAGTTTTTAATAATAAGCCTACCTATGTAGGTTCACAATTCACAAACAATTTATTGTTTAAGTTCAAAACCAGAACTTAATCTTATTAATACTTTAATAACTTTTAGCGTTATATAGAATCACAAACTTATAGTCGATTAACACCCGTTTGAACACAATATAACGAACATAGTGTTTACTTAGCTAATCTTGTTTCCAAATGCAATTTTTAATTAATCGATTTTTCTAATTGTAAAATAAGTTAACTATTTTATGACCATTATAATTTTAAAACTTCTGTTGAATAACGCAGATGTTTCAAAGAGTTATCCAGAAAATTGAAAATTAAAAGTTTCAATTGCTAATAATACTTATTTAAAAATTAGTTTTACCGAATACTGTTCAAGTAGGTATTTCAAATATTGTTGATATTCCAATCAGTAATTTATTGCTATATTTTATAAACAGATTTATCTAAACCATGATTAGGACTGCATCCAAAATTAGTATTAAATAAAAAATAAGCAGCAAAACTTGTTAATAGAGTAGCTAACTACAATAATATGTTTTCACCTTATTCACGATTTTATCCCTTCTACTGGTTTTATCAGATGGAATTGGAAGAAAATTATCAAAGAAGAGCAGAATTTGGAAATAAAAGCAGGAATAAATTGGTGATTAATATTTTAGTCTACGGTTTATTACTTGCTCTATTTATTACTTAAATCGGTGTATTTCAATGTATAGGGTACGTAAAAGAGATGAGTGCATGCTTGAATTGAGAAATTAGAATAAGAGGTCAAATAACCTACGACTTTATTTACTTTAAAGCCACTTAAAATAATAATTAATATACATACGTGAAATATACATCATTCAAATTTTCCGAAAACTCTTTCAATTTTTGATGTCAAAATGTCTTTCGTATTTTTAAAAATTTGTGAAAAACACGCATTTGCCTCGCAGAAACTTTTGAAATCGTGTAAAAATTAGAAAATAACATTTGTTCACTTTTTGAAGCCATATGGAATAATAAATATAAAATAAATAATAAATAATAATTAAAGAGTTAATCTCTCCGTTTATTCAATGATCGTAACATACTATTTAGAGTAAATAATATTTACTATTATAACGAAATTATTGCAGCACTAGACTAGACTAGTTAAATTTCTTAAAATTCTATAAATGACTTTATTCGATAATCTGTAATTAGAATAAACTAGATGCTGTTAATTAATTTATCGAGTGCAACCTTTCATGGTAGACTGCCAAAAACTTTAATGCTACATTTTTATAGTTACACAATTACAGTAAATTAATTTATTACCGCGATGGTAATCAGTATGAATAAGAATGCTTAATATATTACTATTCATCCAGCTATTTATCTTGCCAGTACTTCTTACTCGTACGAACTCTCTACTCCAAATAATGGTTAAATTTTTAAATTTCAAAACGAGCATTGACTTTATACAATTTAAAACTACCTGAAATAATAAATATTATTACACTTCAGTGAAAATTGCATATGTTATTCTAATTTTCTGCTCAGATTAGGTAAGAAAACGTGAACCTGTGATTTCAAACTTTCAATTTTTATGTTCCTGCTATATGTAGGGGTGGTTAACATCGTTAGCGCAGTGTGCCTTACACACACTCTGCTTCAGCGTAGTGGAGTAACTATGTAATTGTAGTAACACAGTTCATTAACAATTTGTTATTTCACATCTACATATAAATATCTATACATATTATGTACTAATTAGAAAATTTAAATATAAAATTTAGAACTAATCCCATGTTAATTAAATGATAGGTAGCCATCAACCCCTATCGTTTATCACTTATCCATTGTGAAACCAACCAACAAAATTAATTTTTTGGATTTTTATAATTTACTTTTACAATAGTTCGATGAAATTCATTACGTGCATAGCTCGTTTGCATCGATACTATTGGCTAAAGATGCACTTCAGCTTATTACTTAAGAAATTTTACACTCTTGCATTTGAACTCGAATAAATTATTGCCATACAAGCAGTCCTGAATTTTTAGTTAGTAAGTATTGTAACGAAAATTTAAACGTTTATTTAATTCTAAAGATCTAATAGAAATATATACAATACGGTTAATAATAATACAACAATTACTACACTAAGATTAACACTAAACTAAACTACACTACAATTTATTTAACACTAAACCTGGATTTATTTAAACACTCAGTATATTGTTTATTACTTCACTATTTATTTACACTAAACACTAAGTCCCAATTTATTTAAACACTCGGTATATTGTTTATCACTTCACTATTTATTTACACTTTCTATATGTTAACACTTGTACGTACACACCGGAATTAATTCGTCACTAGAAATCGCTCTGCATTTACACCTAAATGCAGCTTCTAGAAATTTTCATACAATTTCTATACACTTCTATGCGTTTCTAGATTAAAATCCAAACATTATTTGAATGACTAATGATGTTATCAAGTATGACTCTTCATACACGACGTCATATATTAGTCATCAAATATAATTAAACGTTTTTTCGGAACAGTATTATCGACAACTTCCTACATTACTATTCATATAATCTGTTTGACTGCACACACTATTTAAAATGTTTAAAATAGTGGAAATAAACATTTTTTATTCTATATCTATCTCTGTTTTGTTTATTTCTCATTTTATTTTCAGAAGTTAAAGTAACCTTGCGAACTTTATGGTCAGACATAAACATAATATTAACAACATCGCCAACACATTTTATCTCGTTATCAATAAAAATGTAGTCAATGCAATTATGAGACTAACAATTATCTTGCGTATTAAAACAATTGTAGGTAATAATAATATTTTTTTAATAAAATTAATTTTTACATGTTACATGAAATTGAAAAATAATTTAATTCATAACTTACATAAAATTGTTCAAAAACTATTTAAATGAACTAAACCAAATTATTACCAAAACTATTTTGGTAATAATAATAATACCTGTTAACCTATCTCATTATTTCCACAAGATTATATTAATATGAGTAGTTTAAAATAATAATAATATTAAAGTATTTATAGTAATAGATATTATTAATTTATTATAGTAATAGTAACAGATATTTTCTCCCAGCAGTGATCTTCTCAATAAACTTTTTAATTTTCTTCTAAAGCAGTACATTCACTCCATAATATCATGTTCAATAACTACGCATAATATGTATAAATTAATGATTTTTTAATTTCTAATTGAAACATGAAATTTTAGTATAAAGTATAAAAATAATATTCACGAATTTAGTTTTTTACATTAAACTCATAAATTTTTGACCTACAAAATTCTTCTTTGCAAAAGCACACTGCAAGTTTAAAATTCATGATTACATAATCATTACGGTTTTTATTTATAGTTGATAAAGCTTCAATAAATACTTTAGTAGGAATGTACGAGCTTTCATTGATTTTGAGTTTGTAACGTTACAAATACGAATTTGCCGGCATTTCATAATTATTTTAGTCAAGCTGTTGCTAATGTTTAAGTTTTAATTGATGAGAATAAATTAGTAGTTGATTAGGATTATTAGAATTAAAAATTTTCTTGCATCACTGTACTAGTTGCGGATTGGGTTTCGTGACTTTGGTTTTCTGCTAGCTTTGTGAAGTAGAAAGTAGAAGACAAACCAAAGCAATGATTATATCTTTGTAAGTGTTTATTTGTTAATTTTACCATTACAATGTATGAATTAGTAAAATTAGTTTACGTAGTCCTTTCTTATTATAAAGTTTAAATTATTTATTTTGTTTCTATAAGTTACATTTATTCAGAAATCGGTACAAAACATCGCTGATAAGCATGTATTACACAATGATTTTTGAAATTGTTTTGAAAATTAGTAACTTTGAAAAAGATTTTTAATGTTCCAAAAAATATTCCTTCTAACAAAATTAGATAATTATTATGCAATTTGAAAGTATTTTAAACTCCTTATAGTATTTAAAGTATTAGTAGTAAAAAAGTATTTCAAATTTCGAAATTGTAGCTACATTCAGGGAATTTTCACTTTTTTATATCTTTTTCTATAAAAATGATAATGTAATAGTATATTATAGGCCAAGGTTGTGAGACTGTCATTATTGACCTAGCGCAAAGATTATATTCCGAGGTGCTCACGAATATAAGTTGTGGGGTCTATAACGGTTTTCACAACCGTGGTTTATATATGATTTTTTCCACCATTTGACTTATTACCAATTTCTTTAAAGTCTTTTAATAAAAAAATTTCAAATTTAAAATATTAAATTAAATAACAACTTTGTTTTATTTTGTTGATTTGACAAGTGTGGACTTGTTTAGGTTTGCTGTCATAATTAAATTCCAGGTTTTTAAAAATATTTGAAACAAAATTTTTCTATTAAAAAAGCATTTGGAATAGTTTAAATGCATTTAAATATAGCATCTCTTGGTTATAGAAAATCGTTTTTTAACCATATTTGTTTATCAATCATCATTATAATTTATTACTGCACGATCACCAAATATTTATTTTCCGGTACTAGTCATATAAGGCTATCATTATAACCTAGCTAAGTCGAACCTGAAGTGACGATTTTCAGACTACTGGTGTATAATTTTTTCATTATACACTACTAGTTAATAATGAACATATTGATATTTTTCTATAGTTTCGCGAATGTTTATGAAACAAATGTTGTTAAAAAACGATTTTGTTTTTGAGAGATGTTATTTAAATGCATTTAAACTATTCAAAATGCTTTTTTAATAGAATAATTTCGTTTCAAATATTTTTAAAAAACTGGTATTTAATTATGACAGCTACCTAAACTTGTCAATACCTGTCAAATCAACAAAACAAAACAAAGTTGTCATTTGATTTAATACTATTTTAAATTTGAAATTTTTTTATTAACAAGAATGTAAAAAGTAGTGGTAATAAATCTAGTAGTGGAAAAAATCGTATATAAACCACAGTTTGTGAAGACCATTATAGACACCGCGCCTTATATTCCTCGCTGCTTTGCACCTCGGAATATAATCTTGACGCTGGGTCAATAATGACAGTCTTCACAACTTTGGCCTATAATATACTATTATCATAGTAGTATATTTTTGGTTTTGAACTGGTTTAATCATTTATTTGTATTCTATTTACGGATTAAAATTAAATTATTTTAAAGAATTTTATATTATATAATAATTAATTAGACGAGCAGTATAAGCAATCCGATTTACCAATTGCTTAGTTTGTAGAAGCCAACGTTGGTATTAATTAGAATAGGTACCCATGCATCAGAGAATTGATGTTTTCGTAATTGTCAATGCTTCTCGTTTAAATTGCTAGACCTACGTAGTTAATTACAAGTAAGTTAATGAGTTATTCGATTTATTTATATATAAAACATTTAATCAAGCAATACTCAACAGAATAAGCTATGTGCTGATTTTTAAGTACAAAATCGAAACTTTAAGATCGATTATTTCATAAATTAATCGATATATGGAGTTAGCCTATAATTTATTTGCTTCATTTTATTGTTATATATTATACATGATATGAAGTCTGCTACACAGTAATAAAATTGATAAACTTGTTTGTGTGTGTGTGTAGTTAAAGTAGAGCTTGTTGGATTGAAAGTTATTGAATAAGTGGATTCACGTGTGGAGACGCTCGTAAACAACAAAGATTTTTATTGGACTTACTTTTTAGCTTAGTGGACTTAATTCCATTATATTCACACAAGCCAATTGGAAAACTGGCGGGTGTAGTTCGTTAACTGACCATGCAGGTTTTGATAGACACCTTATTATCAAAATGTTTCTAAAATTTTAAAAAAGGCATTACAATGATGTCAATAAACAGAGGATCTACATAAAGTTTTCCTTAAAATTTCAAAATAATCTAATTTGAAATATTAATTTTTTACGTAATAGTTGTTGAAACTTTCATTGTGTTGACGGTGCGTGTACTCGATGTAAATACGTACTGCGCTTGTTTTAGTAAACGGAGTCACCCACAGCTAGATTGCAGCATCGTTACTGATAATATCATGTAAATTAATTTTAAATAGGAATTAGAGAATTATATAGTTGAATTTAACTTAAAAATAATAATCTGTGTCTTTTTAGAAAGAAATTTTTTAATGTTTTGTTGTACTGGGAGGTCCATGTCTTCTAGATGAGCCAATTTTGAGTGCAATTTATGACGAAAAATACTTTTGGAAATGTACCATGAGCTGAGCTATAATCTTATGGATTATAGCTGTATAAATAATTATGGATTTAATTGACGCCAAGTTGACTTTGCACTAAATTGTCTTGGCGTCAAATTTGGCGAATATCTTAGTAGTGGAGCGGTGTCAGTGTCGTATTATATCGGACCAGAAAGAACTTATATACTTACTGAAGTAAAAACAATCAGAAATATATTGTAAACACATATTGCAAGTTTAAGTGAAACTATAACCAAGTTAGTCTAACCAAATACATTAGATAGGTTAATACGTACAGCTCGTTGCATTTTCAATGCATTATTAGGTAAAGCTGGTTTCAACGCCATCTGTCGAGGCGAGTTGTTCAAATTGGAAATAAATAATTGGCTATTCAGGAACAGAAGTGATCCAAGTGACATATCAAAAGTTTTGAGATATTAACCAAAACGCGTTTTCATGAATCCTGCCGTTACTTTAATAAAATTTTTCCTAAATTATTTTTTATCTTAACAGAATTCATAATAATTAAATTACCTTATATACAAAATTATGAAAATTTGTAATTCTATTAGGAAAACTTTTGATTTTCTTCATTTGGATCACTTCTGTTTTTGATAAAATTTAGAATTCCGAATGGAATGCATGATTGTTCTTTATTATTTTACAACAATTCTGCACCACTTTAAATGGTAAATTCAATAAAATTATACGTTTGAAAAATATATGAAAACGTTGAATAAAATAATGGCGATGTAGAAGAACATAATATTGAATCTAATCATTTGTGTGAAACTGTAGAAGATATTCCATATCTATATATTATTTAAATTAATTCGGTTTTAATTTACATGTTCGGTTTGCTTTATTCTTGAATTTTGTATAAACAATTAATAAAGTTTTGTGCTATTTGCAATGTATTTCTTTGATTGATGTATTATTTCAATATTATTTCGAGTCAAAATCCACGAGATCCACTTTAAAATTCCATTAAATCCATTTTTATATTCAAAATTGTGCCTGTAAAAAAAATGAAATATTTTTATACTTTTGTGATATGATATTGTTATCAATTAAAAAAAATAATAATAATTTAAAAGTTGTTTCCAGAACTTTGTTAAACCAAATGTTAAACAAATTTTCGTAATTTTTACAAAAATCGTTAAAGTGGATTTAGTAGGTTTTGATATTAGAGGATTCAATTGCTGTCAACAAATACTTTAGTTAGGTTATAAGGAACAATCAAACAACTGCACAACTCCACTCGTTAGATGCCGCTAGTGCGCTGCTTTACCATTTTCGTTCGAAGCTGCACGTATTAACCTATTTAATGTATTTGGTCTAACTCATCCGTTGTCAAATTAAAATATTAATATGTATAAACAAGTGATGGTTGCAAAGTTGCAACCCTTAAAATAACATATTACTAAATTGGAACATGCAACTGCTATTATATTACACTGAATATGTTTGCCTTTAATTTACTATTTTACTTTAATGACACTCTAGATTTTTTGATAATAATTATTATATAATATCAAAATATAGGTACGTTGAATTTCAGTTTAAATTTTTATTGTAGAACCTTCCATTTTATGGAAGTAAATATTATTTTCGGTACTAAAAATGAATGGTAACATGTGTAGGATAAGTATTTTGTGGAAGGGGAAAAAATCTGAATTGCTTCGTAATTTTCGTAATTCTTATGTTTTTCTGCACATGAGAGAATAACTTTGCTGGGGGGTGATGAGTGCGTTATTGCCTTTTATAAGAGACTGATGGTTTAAATGCTTGTACAGAATTTGGCTTTTGATTTGTTTAGTAGAAATAACATTCATAAACAGCTTTTATCAAAACCTGTTTGTAACAATTTGTAAAAATTATGTTTATTATTTAATGAAGTACGCAATAGAAAATTAACCTAAAAAATGAATTTTTAAGTCTATAGTGTGGTAGTTAGTACGTAATAATAAATTGGGCATAAAATTAATACAAAGATGTTGAACGATAAAGAGATTGTTTTGTGAGTTTGATAGAATGTGCAATTCAAATTTTATTTAGTTATTTAGCAAAAGGTAGATACTACAAATTAACTTTGTGTATATTTGATAAAGTTTTGTAACGGATTTTCTTTTAGTTGTAATTTAATTTTAGGAAATAGTAGCTTGTTTTATTCAAGTTTTCTAAACAATGTTTTGTTGTATTTCAAAAATGTCAAAATGGTGAAATTGTTTTATATTAATATTTTTTTAGAAGTGGTTGAGTAAACTGAGAGAGTTGACAGAAATTGAAAGTTAATTGAAAATTATTATCAATTATCGATTCTAACTTTTTTAAATTAAATTTTAAGTAATAAATTCATCACGGTTTAATACTGATAAATGGTATTACTTTTACCATACAATGTTTTGGTTGCAATTAGTTAAAAAAAAAACTCAATTTTATATCTGACATATTTGTCACTTAAGTGACGAAAAGTAATTTAGGAACTTTGCTAATTTAGACGTTTGCATCTAAGCTACATAAAAACTTTTAGAATCTTGCAGACAAGCAATCAATTATATTACAAATTTAAAAGCTCCACAATTTCTGAAATTCGTCTTTAAAATTGAAAGTAAACAATATTTTTATTAGATGGCCTCAAGAAAATTAAACAGTCAACTCTCATCTTATATACGAATTCGATTTGATTGATCCTACACTAAAGAAATAAAAAATATTTTGATAATTTACATTATGTAAACGATTGAAATAGAAATGAAAAATTTAGAGTGAAATTTAATTTAAATTTTTAAATAATTGAAATTGTAACGAATGTAGCAGCGTTTATTAAATTTACGACTATCGGGTTTTAATTTAAAATATTGCAATTTAAATTTTACAGAAAACCTTATAAAGTACATTTAATTGAATACCTTTTTGATCTTTTATAATAGTGACAAAATTTATTGTAAATCGTAATATTGAAAACTCTTTTCCAGAGCGTTCTTTATTGTAACATACGTTTGACGTTAATTTATAAATAATTTTGTTTGGTAATTCAGCAACAATTCCTTTACCATAAGTGTTGTCAGATATTTGACGAAGGTTTCCTGAAAATTGTTTAACAGTACATTAAGTTGACAGGTTTCTCCGTTGTATATGATGAAAATAAAACTATGGTACTGTACTTTTGCCACTTGATTGATTAACCGACGGTATTTTATTGGTAAATTATTTAATATTTTGTGTACACTTAAAGTATTTCGATTAATAGTGTGATTCAAAACTCGAAAATATCAATTTTGATAAACCTGGATGTTGGGTGAAAAAAAAATTAATAAAAATCTTTATTGTGTGGTCCAATCATGCAAAATTTTAAACTCTTTTATAAGTTTTCCTTGTAAAATTTAATGAACGCAGAAATTAATTTAATTACACCTAGATAATGACTTCAAAGATACAAATTAAAGTAAACCTATATTCTTGGATAAGTTTTCTTCAAAATTCTTAAAAATAATTTTTTATCTTAACAAGTCATAATGCTTTGTCTAAAGCAAACCTTAATTTGGTTGCTAATCTATAATAAACAAGATTTTCTATAAAACGCTTTTTTAATTAAGTAAATATTTGATTTAATAAGCATTTAGGATTTTTTTGAACGATTTTCCAATCCTTAATGCAATTTCCGTTTTCAATGTATTTTCTTATTTATTTTATCGACTTAACGGAAATATAGAAGTTCTTATAAAATTTTACCAATTTCTTTACTTAACAGCCTTTATAAAACATCACGCATAAAAGAGAAAGCTTTTTTAGTTGATTCGGTTAATAAGCAATATTTTCTCATACCAAATTCGAGTGACAGTAAGAGTGAAAATAAATATTCTGCCATTGCTCATTCTGCTCAATGAAAAACAACGTGTTTTTGTTTTATAGTTATTATAATAATACAATATCTCTAAAGACCATGTCAGACAATGCAATTTATTGCCAGAATAAATAGCAAAGTTTGATAATATGGACTTAAATGCATCAATTAATAACATACCGATCATTGTCTTTCAGTGCATTTTTACATAATATCCAATTATACGAATCGGGGACAAGCGCAAATTTAATTCGGAAAATTGCACATAAAATATTTGTTTGAAGTCACGCCTGGTTACAGAGAGAGTGCGACAAAAGTAAAGGCATTCGGGTCTTCGGCAAAGTATGATGTATATTGTGAATACTATCTAAAATTTGCCAATTTCTTAAATTTTTTTTATTATATTTTATTATCTATAGTAGTTTTTTTCTTTAATTAAAAAATTGTCAATTGGAAAAATTTTATTCACCAAAAAATTCATTCTATAAATTTTTGTCAAGCAATACTTACATATTATATAAAAAATATAAATTATTAAATCAAAGTTTTAAAAATAAACAAATTAAATAAATAATCAAATATGATTAATAGTATTTAGAATAGAAGGTATAAGAACATTATTCTTGCCAATTAAAACAATTCTTAAAATCAACTAGTTTTGGTAGCGTACCATCTTCAGGATTCAGTGTCAAGAAATAATTAATTTTTGTTTTAAATTTCTAATTAGTGTCTGAGCACATAAATTTATTAATAAAATACTGTTTTTAAATGTAAGGTTTTAACAATGGTATCTTGCTGCTTATATCTAAAATTTGAATTTAGTATAGATATTTTTTATATATTGTATACAATTTGTGCTCACATACCTACGATATCTGATTAGAATATTAAGTGGACTGATAAATTTTCTTCATATTATTTAATCAGATATTGATTTAGTGTCATTAAAAATGCATCATAAATTATTATTTATTTTAGATGTTCAGTATACGATACTTTGTATTGTATAAAGACTTTGCTTACTCAAGTATTAATAAATATAAATATTTTATTTATTTTTGGCAAAATATTAAGTATTTTTTAAACTTTCCATACAGTTTATAGTAGGAAGCATCCGGATTTTTAAACATAATTAGCCGGCTCTGGTCAAAATAATATTTGATGCGAATGCAATGTCATTCGATTTTTAACATAATATATTTTTTTCCATTTGTTTTTCCCCTTTTGACTTTAATATTTGGTTAATTGCTCAGATTTTTGTTAATATAAATTAAATTTTTAAATTGGTTGATGTGCACCAGAAGGCCGAACTAAGAAATTCTGTTAGTTCGATATTCTAATCCAGAATTTCTACTCAGTAGAAATTCAACCAGAACTCAACCAGAAAAATTTAATCTTCTGGTATCTAGTCGTTTTAAATATAATAATTTTTCTAATATTAAAATATAGCGTTTATATAGCTTTTAGTTATACAGCTCACATTTTTTAACTCTAGTTAACGTTTAAGCAAAGATTCATAAAAATTATAATCTTTACGAATCTTTCCATAAGCAGTTCTTCAAAGCACGACATTTACTGATGGTTTCTCGCTTTGTTTAGATAAAAAATATATTTTCTTTTCTCTTTTAGTTTTTAAAGAATGTGAGACATATATTCTAGTCTCTCGCACAAGTATTCTAATATTTATCTCTTGTATCACATGAACGGAAATTATTCCAATAAGCAATAAGCTTAATATTTCATTTATTTTATTTATTTTAAATAGATAAAAAATATTCAACATTTTTGTGAGATAATGATGTTTGGTTGCACGGTTCTAGTTAAAAAAACTTAACCTCAAGTTTCTTTATCTTTTAACTTCATGTTTGAAAGTTTCTAAATGATTTTTCTTTTTCATTTGGCTTAAGAAATTAATTTACGGTTCAAAATAAATTTACATTTAATTTTGTAAAAGATACAATAATTAATGTATTTACAAAATACATTTCTCTTTTAGAAGTTACTTTGTTTGGAAATTTATAATATGAAGTTTGATTAATTTTGTAGCGCTTAAATAGACTTCAGTGTGTACTTTGAATATAATAGCTAGAATAGGGGCTTGCAATGTTACCGTATTACGTTCGAATCTGACTTTTGGAAATTTTCTTTAAAATTTATTTTGTCTAATTAGTATAACAACACGGTATCAATTTGTTATGAAGTTTGTTTTCATAAAATTATTAATTTTATTAGATATGATTTTCATAATTCGACAAAACCTTGTATTTAAAACTTTATATAATTTTTTTTGTTAAATAAATTTTAAATGTGTAAATTTAACAAATTTACAATAAAATTACTTTATTGATTAAATAAATAAGTATTGTTTTATATATAACTTCATTAAGTATGTAAAATTGCATAATACATTCTTAGATCTTGATTTATAATCATTAAGTTATTCGTCCTGATTAATTAAATAAACATTTGTGTATTGTAAATATTACTTTAACTTGTTACTATAATATCATTCTTACGGCTTGCTTGCCAGAGCCTAATTTGTTTCAAGTTACATTTTCAGTAAAATATTATTTTATAAATTAAACTACTTATTTGCGGCTATTAAAATAATTATTTGTTAATATTTACTATTGTCTAGAAGTGAAGACATAATCTATGGATTGGCTCAAATTTAAACATAAGGTAATTTGATTAACTTATATTTGTTTACATGAGAAAGTGACATTCTTAGAAATCAGTTTCTGAAATATTATATTTCCTGTACAATATAGTCCTGCTAGACTGATTGTCGGCAAGTCTACATTAAGTGCAGGGAACTTAAAACTTTGAACGTGTTCGACATTCAAGCTTAGTGTTACGAAACGGTATCAAACTCATACAAAGCAATTGTTCAAACATTCAGATATTTACAATTAAATTTGGAAGGATCAAAAATTTTATTGTGAGGGTTTCCGCCATCAAACTTGACAATCGATACAATCAAAGAGTGCTAATGAATTATACTGGGTTTTACACACACAAAAAATTAAGTATTAATTTGTGATAGAATTATGTCACAAACACATTTTCTTTATATTTGGGTTATAAATTTATTATTAATAAACAAATAAATTAGTTTAAAACTATTAAAATATATTTGATGCGCGGTTTTAAAATTTATGTTATGGAAATATTATGCTATTGTTTTAGAAAAAGTCTCACGGAGTGTTCTTATTCACAGCATAACGCTATTTTTAAAGTTTAAAATTTTCCAATATATTACATTAACTTAATCGGTTTTAAATTCAAACTTTGAAAACTCGTATAAGTATTGCACATATTGAACGCAAAACTATTAAATTTAAATGTGCACGATTTAAATTTGATATCGATTGTTTTAAAAGTTCTAATATTATATTATACAAAACATACAATAAAAAGTAAACGCATTAAACATCCGCGTGCAACACATAACAATTTAATTAAAAATTTTATTGAACTCTTAATAAGGTGCTCTACGCTACAAGTGTTGGTAATATTTTTTTAATCCTGCTAAAAAAAAATTTATCCTTTTATTTTGTATTTATGCATATCATCCGCTTTTTCGATGTAAAATAATATTTAATGTTATTTCAATTTAATCTAACGTTCTAGTAAGTAATAGTATACAATGATAATAATGAAAACTCCTTCTAAAATATTAACTTTGAGTTTGAGTTTTTCAGATCCTACATAATAAGTAAGCAGTAAGAAATAAGTTATATTTTTATACAAAAATACATTTTAACAAAAAATATTTTAAAAATTTTTGTTTAGTTTAAAAACAATTGCTGTCAAACATTTTAACATAAATATCATACTACACCTTTTGTTAGGTTTGCAACTTTTGTTAAATGTTTTAAAAAAGTTAAAAAAGTATATCTGTACTATATTGTACAGAAGTACTTCTGTATATGTGTAGAGTGGCCTTTTGCTTTATGTGATTTTCTTTGATTTTTTGAAGTTATATTTGTCTTTTGTAGGTTATTTATTTTATAGAGTGAAACTAAACTAATTTACATTATAACTACTTGCTAGCTAATGAGCTAAATATAATAGCTGCGTCTATTTGACAACATTGCTCTCTTTAATAATTAGCAATCCTAGTCTTGTAAGTTACATTTTAAAACATCAACTGATGATTTTTTGTAAGCTTTGCGGTGAACTCGATTGTATCGTTGATATTCATGTTAATAAATATAATCCAGTTTAGAATTTTTACCAAAGAAATTATAGAAAACGAACTGCTTTAAATATATTATCAAGTTTTAAATACAATATTGCGTAATACGTTTTGTAGTTACCCACAACACAAATTGTATTACAAAATCCACAACGCATTGTGGCTATAAAGTTTCGTTACTGGCCGAATTGATAAATTAAGTACATTAGCATTAGTATTGACTCGATTATTATGTACAATATCTAAGAATTAATAAATTAATTTCAAATTTTTTTATGAAACTCGGCAACATTATTATAAAACATGGCGGGAATTGACTTATTTATATATTATAAACAAATAAATAAACTAAATAAAAATGAAACCAATATAGGTTACAATTATTGTTAGTTGATTGTTAGTGCAAGCTTTGCTCTGAATGAAGGTTTTCTCGAAATGGCATTTGCTGAGCAATACCATTTTCAAAAACAATTTCTTAGCCGATACGAAATTGAATTCTGTAATAATCACTAAAAGATATAACAATGAAGGGAAATTAGTTAATAAATCCTATAAAGGCTATAAAATCTTCATTCGAGTGCTGGTCAAATACTTACCAGCATCGATAACAACTTAATCGACAGGGAATAACAATAAATTTCTATTAATGAAAATCTAGGAATGGTAATGTAAAAGTGAACTGAAGTCGCTAATAGTTATATTATTGTTACTGACAAACTAAGAGATTTAAACATCCCTGGTGTTTTAAGCTGAATGAAATAAAGAAAAAAGAAAATATTATTAAAAAAAAACTTACAAAATACTGCAACATCTAAACTTACATACTTACAAATAATATATTACAATATATTTCAGCAAAAATTCATTAAAGTAGATCCGTTACATAAATACATATTACAAGACAATGCGGTTTTATAGAAATACATTTTGTTATAGCAAAATCAGTCTCATTAAGCTCTGGTGTTCTTTGTAAGAAAACATTTCTGTGATTAAGTAGAATTATATTATTTTGTTGAAGAGCTACAATTTTAATTCAAGTACGTAAGTCATAAAGGACTTTACGATTTTACTTGGTTTTAATAATTCATTTATTTATTATTAATTATTTGTTTTAGCTTTCATTTTCGCAAATAATTTTATTATTTTGCATTACCCAATACAAAAACATTTAAGTGATATTTCCTCTCGTATATAGAAGTATTCAGTAATCAATTGATATGAATGTACGATTAATAACGGTGAAATCGTGTATTATGCAAAAAAGGACGAAATGAAAATCTGATATGCTTTGTTAATCTTTTCATTAATTTATTTTTAAATTTTAAACCAGCTTTTTACTAATTTGGCATTTACTACATAATCATTTCCAACTGTATACGCTTTTTATTAGTAAATTTAGATTGTACGTGCATTTATTCGATCGCTTTTTACTAAATTATTAAAATAAAAATTTTAACTAGGTATTAGTTGTTAACTTTTATTCATATCACTCTAGGCGAACCCAGTTTAAATCTTGCTAAATAGCTAATCATGCTTTCGTTGAAATTAAAAGTTACTCAGATATGTAAACAAAAGTTATTGTTGTTTATCTACACATAAAACGTAGTTTTTAATTACTTTCCTCAAGTTATATTTTAGTTAATGTACCAGTTTTGGTTTGTGACATCGATACCACTATTTACAACTACATTTTTGATCATTTATTCAAATATATTGATCACAATATTCAAAGAATTTTAGTTATAACCAAGGATCTGACCGTCTATCAAAAATTGCATAACTTTTTGTGATCGTTAATTGGAGGCTGGTCTTGACGATTCTTTGAAAAGCTTGAAAAGAAGATTGGCAAATCAATTAAAAAATAATAAATTCTTAAAAACAAAATTTGTAGCAAACTTTAAAGAAAAGTAAAATAAGAGGTTTATAGAGAGGTTTAATCAATGGTCGAATAACAATATATTTACAATTATTCAAATATATTACAACACAGATATTATAATGTATGTCTATGGATATTATAAATTTATTATTTTAAATAATATGTATATCAATATTGCTCTGAATATTTCACTGGTAAATGTCAGAAAAATAGTTAAGTATATTTATGGTATTAGTTAAGTACAATAATACATTAAACTATAAATTTCCCTAAATTTTATATTTAAAAGTTTGATCTATATGTAATAATAAAAAAAGTATGCATTACAAAACGAAGAAGCCGAAGAACGACAAGTATGTATGTAAAATGTAACAAATTTTGAAAATAGTTTTAGTTAAGATGCTACATCTAATTTAAACTTTCGCGAAGGTTTTATGATCCAATAAAGTACAGCTTACACATTTATACATTGTTCCAAACATTAAATTGTTTATTTATTTAAGGAAGGATTTAATGAATCATAGAATTTTTAATTATTAATATAATATAATGAATAACAATGTGTTAACAAAACAAAATTGTATATCAAGTGACCCACACATAAATAGTGTTTTATATTGCAAATTTATGATGATCCATAATAAACTTAATACATACATTACATCTAAAGTGTCAGACTCAAGTTAGTAAACATCAAATACTTTATGTGAAAGCAAACGCTTTTCGTCAAGTTCAATATCCCCATGTTGTGGTAGTAGATGTGGATATAGACACACCCGAACTATTTCATTATACAAGATTCCGGCAATAGGGTCCACCTCCTGAATCTATTATGAATGTAAAACGTTTAGGCCGATATCACTGCACAATTATTGTCGTTAATTTTGTTAGTGTCGACGTTTACTGTAGGATTGCACAGGATTACAACAGATTATTTCGTCGATTTGTATTATAATCTTTTCCAACTAGTAGTAATTACTGGCGCTTTTTATTTTTCGCCCTCACACAGTTAAGCCTTTGTTAAATCAGAATTTAATCTTTGTTTATGGAATCTGCGCTTATTTATTTAATTTTCAATAATACAATATGAAAGATCTTGTAAATTGAACGTAAATTTTATGTATGGGTAAGTTTTAATGCTTTTAGTTTTCTACTAAAATTGGTATTGTGCTTGAAAATCTAATGGGCAATGCATGTTTGCCAGAAGCATTTTATTTGTTCGGGTTTCATTTAGGTTTTGTGCTATTTCCATTTTCTTGTAAGAAGCGTTAACAATAAAAGTCAATGGACGTGCTTAAAATTAATTTTGCTTTAGTTAGAAGAGTAATTGAAAGTTCGTAAAGATACTAAAACGTCTCCTTACCAGACCTAACACAAAATTTCTTGTTTGGCAATTAAAACCATAGTAGCTGCCTAATTACTGTTCTATATAGCAAAATAATGAAACAATAAGCCACTAAAATAAATTTCTAACCATTACCCTTTTTTCCACAAATTTTGTCAGTTTGAAATTATTTCACCTATGTATTTTCGCTTTTCAAAATGCTTTCTAGAGCGTGACTTTGTAAAAATAGTTGGCAGCTTGTGAGAACAATATTATTAGATGTTTTGGAAATATTTGCTTGTAGTAGTGAAATGTCGGTAGATAAAAAAGTTGTTCGCATAACGTAGTGGAAAAATTGAAAAACTAAGAAATCGTAGAAACTACATTACAATGATACTTATGACCAACATAAATGTAACATCATTTATAAGTATTTTTTGTTTTACAAACCTTTTTGTATTTTGAAAAATCTAAAATATAAATATACAGATTTTATATAGGCAAATGGCTTTCATATAATTTATTACTCGTAAGTGACATCAGAATATAATATTTTACTTATCATCTGACTTGCGATTGAAATGTACAGTTGACAGTTTTCGTTGGAGTATTTCTAACGAAAAACGCGATTGCATTCAAGAATAACCTAAATTTTAAATAGATACTACATACTTCACATTTCAATTTTATGTATACATTTAAAATAATATTCAATTAATATCTGGGTGCAAGCAATCAAAGTTAATAAACTGACAATATCAATCATGTCAAATATTATATAAACACATCAAACGATACGGTAACGTTAAATACTGCTTAACGTATGAAAATATTACATTATTAATGTTATAAAATTTTATTACATATTAAAATATGTTATTCTTTTTTGAAAAATTATATTAACATTCTCCTTTTCTCTCTCATAGTCTGGCTTTTATCCTTTTATCCTTTACCTTTTATAGGAGTTCTCGTGGCAGATACCTCGATGGTTTGCCATTGCCTGCCAAGGAAAGACGGCCAGATTAAAATTGTTACTTCGCTCGGGATCGAGCCGAGAGTCCCAGCTTTGCAGTCGCCGCACTTTAGCTTCAGACCGTGACCGTCTACTAATATTAAGATTAAGATTACACAAACATTAGGATGGTCTTTATTAGAAGTCTAATAATAATAATATTCAGTGGATTACTTCTCAATTTCTTACCAAATCATTCACAGGAAACTTAATAAATTTTAAGTTACTTATTTTCAGAGAATCTCTCAAAACGAAAAAGATTTAAATTTTATAATAATCTCACGGATGTTGCATGTAATTTTTTAAACAATAGATGTGTTTGGTATGCTGCACTGTTTTCTACAAATTTTTTTTGTTTCCCTAACCAAATCTTGATATACAAAAATAATCAACCTTTAAATCATGGGTGAGTGTACACTAGTGCAGCTTTAACTACCTAAAATTGATAAATTTGTCATTATATTTTTGATATTGTACTGCATTGCATTACATTGTACAATACTTACTGTTTGGAATTATAAAATTTATTTTCCAAAGTAATTTTGCAATAGTAAAATTTGTATCTAATTAATTTTTTCGTTTTTGTTTATTTAGATGACGAACGTGAGGAAGCTTGTAATACTTAGTCTAGACTCTAATTTTAAACCATTCCAATCAACATACGTAATACATGATGAAATAAGCATTTCTCAACATTTTGGTGAGGCGTTGAACCTAGGAAGCAAAAACATGCACTATTAATTTTAGCGACGCAATAGATGCTACAAAAACTAGAAAATGTATCGATACTGTGCTAGAAACCTTGATGTTAGTGCATGTAAAACTTAAATAAAAAATTATTGTTAAATCTAAATAACAAAGATTGTAAAGAAATATAAAATCGACGGATCTTATATATTATTATGGTTAATTAAATATGTTTTACTTTAATAAAGTTCTTTTGATAGTCGAGGATTTAATTGAAAATCGATTAAAAAGTAAAAGTAAAAGTAAAATATTACTATTGCGCTAGGTCAAGTCATACCTTTTTAATCGACATTTGAATGACGAAAAATCCCTTTTTGCAGGAGTTCGTATTAACCAAATTTCCAACACTAGTATTACCTTTTTGATCCCAAAATGGTTCCGAGAAAATTTTTCTTGTAATCATTTTGTGGCAGTTCCGCATCAAAAAATTCAGTTATACACAAATAATAAAAAAGAAAGATTATTTATTAAAAAAATTAATTTTTTTTATAAAATAATTTGTTTGATTAATATCAGTTTTTAATTCATTACCTTCATAAAGAGTCGGCGTATTATCTGCTTCCTTTAAACATTTTGTAATTTTCTCTTCGTTAAAACACTGGGATTTTTTTTGTTATTTGTCCAGTCAAATTTCTGTTAAATAAAGGCAAATAAAGGAGTGAACAACATTAGAATAAGGAATTCACAATGTGGAGGGCTATTATATGTTTTTCAATTGAGTTCAAAATACGCCATTAAAAGTATTTTGTTTATGTTTCTAATCATTTTTATTGTAATACATAATCTCTCAAATTTATTGTACTCGCCTTCATACTTTTCTTTTGATTTTGAACGTTAGCAAATAATAACTGCGATTAATAAAATATGTTTGACTATTTATAAAAGTACATCAGCATACTATACTGGTAAGTAATTATTTGTGAAGCAAAGTCTGATTCTAACTGTCAAATATATTTACTCGAGGGATAAACTGCATATCAAAATTTTATACATCAATTCCTCTATTTGTTTCCAATTACTACAATTCCTTGACAATTCATGCATCAATTCCTTTGCAATTCCAAGATTTTCGTCTTCGATATTTGTTCGTACTTCTACGCAAAAAGTTTGGTAAGAAAAAAAAGAAGAAGAAAAAAAAAACCAGATATGTAGGTGTAAAACACAATGTAAATTTTATTCTAATAATTCATCTTTTATTTCGGTTTTCATATTAGTTAAAATAACAAGTGCATAATTATATACTCACTTAAATCTAAATTATTTAATATCAAAGTAATTATAAATAATTTCATAAAATGGTTTTATTAGAACCATGTGGAGAGCTGATGTAGATTTATTTTTTAAATTATTTTTACATTATTTTGATATTGCTTATTACTTCCCCTTCCCCTTAGATATAATTTAATACTCACTTCAAAATTAGTTGTTTTTTTATTATTTCTTAAAATATCTCTAAATATTTATTTTATTATTATTTTAAATATTTATTTATTTCCTTACAAATTATAGCGAAAATTGACGACAATCTACCAATAGAAAATTGTCAAATCAGAAAACTTTTTTGTAAACATTGCAACATGTTGTAATAACATTGTGCTATTATTTTTAAACTTTAACAAACTAAAACCACGAAAACCTTCAGCAATTTATTATTATAATTATCTTGCTATATTATATTTAATTGATAACCAATAAAATACTATTAAAATCACTTTTATTTTCATATTTCAGGGCTTTAACGCTGAGGTTATTTGTGGCTTAAAATATATGAATTCATGCTTAAACTTTTTTATTTTTTCCACCGGTAACGTAATTTATTGCATCATAAAGTCACATCAATAACCTTCTACAATACTTGTAGATACCTCCTACCATTTTTATTTAGTTGCACCATTCATCGATTTGGCATCAACTTATATTTTAAAAACAATAGCTAGATCTTTCAAATCAAAAAACAATATCAAGTTACCTGCCTCAATGGTGTTACTTTATTTTTAGTTGAAGGATTTAAATAATTGAATGAAATGTCATACTAGAAGTCTAAAGTTACTTTTGAAGTTAATTATTTTATATTTTATTCTTAATTACTCAAAGAAGAAAAATAAAAATTTAGAAATAGAACCTAAAAATGAATTTTTTAAGTCGATAGTGTGGTAGTTAGTAGTATGCGATGTTAAAATAAACGAACTATAGTCTGTTTTTTTTAAGAAAAATATTGGAATTTGTACTAAAGCAACAACCTTGAAATGTAAACCAATGAAATTGCTTTGAAGTTAGACGCTATTACAATAACGAAATTTTTGCGATTGAAGTGCTATGCGTGTTGCCTAAACTGAACCGGGTAAAGTCATAAATAAGATAGATTTGAACAAAGTTAAATGTAATATCGAATAGACGTAGTTATTTAGTTATAACATTTCGCTTTTTTGTGGTGAATGCTTAATATTATTACAAGATTAAGTAGATACTATTTAAATTATCTGAAGTTTTGCGATGTAAATTAGACTTTGCAAACGACGCGCCCCCTATATTATATACTCCCCGCATTCATTATTTAATTGATTTTTATTTTTTCAATTAAATATTTTCTTAAAATTTTAATTTGGTTTGCAATAAAATTTTAAAATGGGCACGTTAAAAATTATTCGATACCGGTATTGCAGTCCGGTTTATCTCCAACAATTTGTTGTTCCTTGAACAAATTTTTAATTTATAAATGTAAAAATTTTACCAACTACTTCATTTTAAAATTATTATTTTCTTTTTTTTTCTTGCTTTATTATCTTCTTTATCTTATTATAATTATCTTCGATAGCTTCCGTTCCAATTATAATTCCAAATCACTCAACTTTTCTTCAAAAATTAATATACTCCAATTATAATTATCAATAAAACATTTTATCTTCAAAAACTTTTACTTGTATTACAAAATTTATAAACTTATCAAAATTTACTCGGACATAAAAATTATACGTCCATCAACGTCGATCATTTTTTGGCAAAAGGCCTCGATAAGAACCTCACTTCTACCAACTTTAATTTTCAAAGTTTTACCTCCCAAAATTCAAATTCAAATATTTCACAAACTTAACATCAAAATTTATGGCAAATCAACAGGGTAGGTAAAACTTTGGTTCGAAACATGACAATATCTTAGATCGACTATAAACAAAATATTAAAATAATGAATTTTAACTGTTAAGTAAAGAATACATACTTAAATAGACAAATAATATTTAAAAAACAATAATTAACAATTTAACAGGTTAGGTTATCAGTTAAATAATAATTTAACTGATTATAATTTAATATAATAATATTTAATATAAAAAATAATAATTTAACTGATTCACTTACTAACTACTCACCAAATTACATTTTATAGTCATATTTTTATATTTACCTATTTAGATTTACTCCGGAATTTTAGTCTTCGAGTTAAATTTATAGTTTGCTTTAATTTAGAACTGTACTATAATACCGAATAGCCTTATATATACAGCATTGTACTTAAACACTTGAAATGTTTGAATAAGATTTGAATAATATTAATAAATATTTGAACAAAATTGCTTCTTTGTGCATTAAGAGCTCAACTATCGTCGCAAATATTGTATAACGTAGTTCTTTAATATCGAATTTTAAAATAAAGAAATAATAAGTAAGTAAAACAACTTAATGAGCTAAGAAAATCAAAACTCATCATAACAATAATCAAATCATAAATCATAATCAAAATTATAAAATAGGAAACTGCTGTTTAAAACCACGGTCATGTGCTATGATTTAAAGTAGAATGTAAAATTTTGGCTTATTACGAAAACAACGAAAACCTCTTCTATTAAAAATATTTATTTATTAAGCCCTCTTTTTAAGTTTTACATTTCAGTTAATCCCTACCATTGCATTAAATTTGACTGTGAATATTGTCGCATGTATTAATTATTAACGGACTTCTACCATGTTACCTGCGTGGGTTCCCTTTACATGCTGGGTTGTGTAGCTCAGAGGGATGTCAGCTTCATCAGTAAAACAAATATGTGTTTAAATATTATTTCTATTCACTAATAAGGTTCAAGAGATACATTCTTAAGTTCTAATTATGTACAGACTTAATACTAATTCTTACTGTATCCACATTATTGTGAGGGGTAGAAAGGATTGGCCCATCTTCTTGCTAGGAAGGAACTGGTTGAGCTCCTCTTCTTTAGCACTTCACTCGCGAGACTTCTTCGAGCCTCTTTCGAAACTGTTTTGAGACTCTTTCGAGACTGACTTCTTAATTATTTAATTGTTCTCGCCAAACCTCCCTTAACCCCTCTTTTAATTTAGATCGAACCATCGGACGATTACAATCGATCTTTATCGTCCCGGGGTTTTTCACCTTATTTCTATATGTCTTACCTAAACAATTCTTATTAGTAACGGAAATGTCACACATCCTTAGGAATGTTCATGTTATGCTTTTTGTTTGAACTCCAGTTTAAACTTAATAAATTATATTCCAAATTTCGCATAATTATATTTTGAGTGTGACAATATATAGAAAATAATATTGGTTATCAGAAATAAAATAAAATAACAAAGCAAAATTTAATTTAGTAGTAGTATGAAAGAATGAAATACTTACCAACCTGTTATTTATTTTGATTTAACTTTACCCTGTCTGTAGTACATCCAATCCTATAGTATCCGGACGTTTGGCTCCGGACGATTGAACCAACCGTTCAAGTTGATAGTTTCAATTTGTAATCAAATATAATTAAAATTAATATTTAGTAATATTTTTAGTCTAGTTGTTATTGTTTTAATATTGATCTTTAATTATAAATAACAACTAATTTAATGATGTAATAAAAACAATTTTAATTTAAGTTTTATGTAAAAAAAATATTTTATGACAGTTCATTTTAATGTTCCAGCTATATTTGAACTGGCATTATTTGTGACATAAAGCAAACTTTATTGTTTTAGACTCTTCTTTATGATATTATAAGATTTTACAGTTCTGCAGGTGGGAACGACCCTTGAATAGCAGATATAACTAATAAAGTGGAGCAATGTACAAAGCTTTGATATCCAAAATTTTATTATACAATGAGTACGTAATAATATACTTTGGTAAGTTGTTTATGTACGTACTTACGTTATCTACTATACAGGACATCGCCCTTTATAGGGTGGACTTTTTCCATAATTTAATTATTAATTATATTATTATAAAGCTATATTTCACAAAAATATAGCTACCCGTAGTTTACGTAATGAAATTCATAGCTCAGTGGTGTATAAAATGTCAGAACAATTTTTCAAATTTACTAACTAAACATTGTATTGTGATTATTAGTTTGCATTATGAAATGAATGCTTTGCATTTATTTACATAAAAGAATATGCGATTATGAAGTTATACAGAAGAAATTATTTGGTCAGGAAAGTTGTATATTTCTTTTATTCGACATCTCAAGGAATCAAATGTTTTTCTTTACTCATAGGTAGTAAAAATTTTTATATAGTATAGTATACATAATTTTTTTATAAAATTGATTAATATCTCAAATAAATCAGTAAAATATACTTTTAGAAATGTCAAGAAACTAATATACAAATTTCTTATTGTGCAATCATCGTAAAGTGAGCATAATATAATTTCCATTATTCAACAAAGAAACCCCAGGAAGACTTTTGTTATGGTATTAAAATCACCTTCCGCATAACTTTTTTACTGTTTGAAAAACCTATACAGTAAAATATGAGAAATTAATGCTTTATGATTTATTTTTGAAATTTGTAAATAGCAAAGTATTAAGCTATTAATCATTTACACAACAATAAACTTTACTGATAACATAATTCGTGTATTCACCAATTTTTTTGGAAAATCAATTATTTATGTCGACAATAAAATATGTTTTTCAGATTTATCACGGAATCAAAATCTATTGTTACGGTGTTTTTTTACATAATTTAGAGAATATGTAAGAAAAATTACAAAGTTAAATTTTTGCGAACCTTGATATAGTATTAAATAATAAGATATTTCTTGACACGTAGGCTTCACCTCGTTTTATGGAATTATAGCTGGTAGGTACGATATGAATTCTTAAGTAGCAAAAGTACTGCAGGTAGCTTCTAACCACAACCATTCGTAATGTGCTGTCAGTTTAATCCTCCATAAATATTAAAACTGTATCAGAAGAAAGCGAACTCTCCGTGTGCTCATTTAAATTTTGTTTTAGAAGGTTTATATTGAAATCTGAATGAAAACATTTCCTCTACGACTTTCGTTCCAATAAAAATTCTTAGAACAGTTTGGTGATACACCGACTAACTTAGAAAATATAGCTCTCAAACAGGAAAAAGTGCTTTTCGGAAGTCATCCTGCTAGATGACGTCATTAATTCCGCACTTTGGCGCCGGAGCAGAACAGGCCAGGACGATACGGCGCCACCACAAAGCATTTGTATTCCTTCAACGCTGAAAGGAAAACCTATAATAAAAGTTTCTGTGTAACTATCAAAAAACACAAACCAATGTATAAACTAACTTTTATAAAGCCAAGTAGAAGTTAAATATTTGTACATATAAAAACTTTACTCTTATGTGTTGCACAACTATAATTCAGTTTATATTAAATTTAAAATATTTCCCACTTTCTGAATTATAGTTGACAAAAACTTTTTAAATAATTTCAAAAAATTTAATAGCATCTACTTATTAAATTGCTTTATTAAAACTGTTAATATAATTTTATCTCGGTTAGAGTAATAATCATAATATAAGAGTTTAAGAAAATCTTTCAACTTTCATATATTAGATTTTTTATTCACCGTTATTTCGTCTTTGCACGAACTCGATGTAGTTTAGTATAAACTATCAACCCTCAGCTCTAGGGTTTCTACATTTAATAAATTCGCAACCTACCTAAGAAAACTTCAATTTCTCTTTCATATATTTTTATTTTGCAAGCAAAAATAAAGAAATACAATTACATATCCGTATAAGATTTATTTTAACTTAAAATAGGTACAATGTTATTAATACTGCAGATAAAAGTATTGGAATAAAATATAATTTCAATATAATAGTAGGTACTATATTTTGCATAAATTTGATATTTTGATAATTATTACTCTTTCCAACTTTATACATAATAATATATTTTTAAACATTAATTTTCAAAAATATATCTATTATATCACTTAAATTTTTCATCGAAACTAGAGTTTCATATCAATAACGCTAACAAACGAGTCTTGTTGTTACATAAAGAATGAACTACTTTTGTTACTAAAACGCGAGTGAAACCGATTTTATTGTGTCAAAGATTTTACTTATGAAGAAACGAGAAAAGATTTCTCTATTTGAAACGTAATAGAAATTGACGTTTGCTATCTAACCCTGAAGTAACTTTCAGAATTAATTTGGTTTCATTACATAGAGCGTTGCTTTTAATTTTGTTTACTGCTATCCCTTAAGTCTATAGTTCGGTACCCATTTACATACATCACCAATGCCAGAAAGTCATTTTTAAAATTAAAAGTTTTTCTGTAGTTTTTAATACCTACTTTTATTTTTAATATAGTGGATACAAACTTTTGCGAGCACCAAATATTCTTGCTATTCAGACTGCTCAGATAATAAAACTCTGAGAGAAGTCTGAACTAAAAGAATGCCACGTAGTTCGACACTGGCAATTGCGTTAGGAAGCATTTTACGAACGTAGTTTTAAAGTTGTTATACTCACGGTTGCCGAACTTACCAAGAGTTCGTCAGAGCAACGTAAACCTGCCGAAGACGTTAAGATGAACCTCTTAACTTTAAAAGATTACAGTTCTATTGCTCAAAATTTAACCACAATGTTTAATATATATCACTATAGCAGTAGCATTATAAGGGTTTGGCTAATACTTTATTTTGCAAGATGTAAATCTATATTTGGTATCTACTTTTGATTTACCGAAATGCTTGTTTATTGTCAATTTATGTCTATTTATACAAGTTGATAATTATATTTATCGAATATAGATAAACAACTACCTATTGTTGGATATCAGATTCAATGCCTGTCATAAACCTTTCTTTAGCTCTGAGATTGAACATAGAGGAGTTACAGTTTAAAGTTATTTGCGATTTTATTAAAAAAAGTGTTTTAGTTATTGAATTTCTTGGCTTGCACCACTACTTTTTAAAATTTTTGCTATAGTTTTATGAGAATAAAAGCTTGGTTTTATTAGCACCACCTAACAAACTTATTTTAAATAAAAAGAAATGTTTTACCTGCCTTTAAACGTATATATAAGTTATATGTTAGACTAGTATCAATTAACGATACTCGTTTAGGTTCATCTAAGTTATTTAACAGGTAAGAAATTTGTAAATTTAACTAGAGAAGAAAAAAACAGCTTTTATCCAATATTAGCAGCATTGTAATGTGATTTACAATGTACATTATTTTTTTGTTTATTATAATTCTAAGGAATTTACTTAAATACCCAAACAAGGAATTACAATGCTGTAGATTTTACTTACCCAGTATTTGTCGATAAATATAATATATATATATAATAGGACCTACAGGAATCCAAATCATGGCACAAATAATTTATGAATTGATGAGAAACTCAGCCAAGAACTCACAAATATTAGGTTTGCAATTTAACTCTCCCAACCCTAGACTAAACTAAACGAACTTTTTAATTTGAATTAAACAGAAAAACTTTATATAGAATTATTAATATAAATCAATTTAATTTATAGTTTATATTATTTTATGATATCAATTGTGTTCTTAAGTTTCAAAATAGTAAAAATTTAACTACTAGAGCATAATGCGGACAACGAATTGGAATTCTTAGATGCTTGCTCGTTTTGAACCAAAATTGACTATCAGAAAATCTGCTTAAATCTAATTGATTTATGTAAAAGCTATAATTATTGCGTAATAATAAATAAAAATATTTCATGTTTCATCTACAACAATAAATACATTATTATTGCCTAGCTATTCAGATTACTTAAACTTAATTCCTTTTTATTGTAATACTTTTATAGCATTATAGTAATAATTAAAAAAAGAACAATTATTTATAAGCTGTTCTAGCTAAAAAAAAATTTTATTATTTTAAACTAAAGATGTCCACGCCATACCATTGGGGTGAGATGTATCAATGTTAACACGAATAGACAGTAAGTTTTCACGTATGATTTAGCCACGTCTGCCGGGGATCACGTCTGGAATCTAATGTTTGTTACCTTCTTTGTTTAGCAGCTTTTCTTATAATATTTATTTTTATTGATTACTAAGTTTTGTATTACATTATTATGTATATCATTTTAAAAAATATTTGTAAAAGTATTTTAATGAAATACCAAATTGGAATGTAATAAATTTAACATCTTGATAAGTTACAAAATTACATAGCATTAAAACAAGTCGTAATAATTGTTTATGATTAGGTATACAAAACTAATTAAAAGTAAAATATTAAAGGTGGTTTAAAGTTAAGGCTTAATGTTCAAACAAGAAAACTTGTCTTAGTTATTATGCAATAAAAAGTTTTACACAAACATAACTATAAATTAATATACATAACTGTTGATATATATTCTCCAACTTATAATTAAATTGGAAATTTTGGAAATTTAATTCGTACTACACAGTAGTTAAAAACTTTATAACAATTAAAGTTTAATTTTCTTAAAATGCATTGGATATAATTTTTATATTTTTATTTCTTGGCGATTACTCTTTGCTAACTAGTCAGGCTTAATTAAAGAAAATTACAAAATATTTAGGTCAATATTGACGCTTTTTAGTTCTACGGTCTTACCGGGCTATCGTTGCTTCGTGGTTTCTTCCTAACGTATATAATTTTTTATTAAATGATGGATAATTTATTAATTGCTATTTGAAATTTAAAAGTGCATTAGGTAATGATTTTGTTATATATCTACTTAGTTCAGTAGAAGAGAGTTTGTAGTCGGCTTTAGCAATTTACGAATAAACTGAGCAAAAAAGAAGAAAGCGTCACAAAATTGGGACCAGAAGGAAATGTGAAATCTTGTTTTTTACATAAGTTTTGTTTGTATTAACCTCGGAACTACTTTAAACCTAATTAAATAATACTATTGTTCATGAAATACAAGTGAAATTGAATTTATCAATAAAACAACCATTCTTTATGTATTTTTTAAAAAGTGTATCTGTTTTTCCTTATACATTTGTTATCTAGAATCTTGATTCTCGACAATTTATTCTCTTCTTGCTTTATAATTTTTATAAAACAAAAGAAACGACATTTCAAAAGAAAATATTGAAAAGTTATATAATATATAGGATTAATTTAATATTTACCAACTGAAACTCTAAATTGCTTGAATATAATCACTATTATTGCGTAATTCAATTCAAGTTTATCCTTATACGGCTTAGTATTGAGACTGCACATTTAATTGGAATCAAAAAATACTATGGCCATAGATAAAATACGGCTAGCCAAAAACAGTAATGATAAACTACAGTGAGCTAAAATTGAGCAAAGGCAACTTGTTACGGGTCAGGTAGCCCAGAAAGTGTTACTAACTAACTTACTATTTTATAACTATTTCTGTTTTGCTCATAAAATACTTACAATTTTTTAGTTACAAAAAAATTACTAGAAACGCTGGCATTAAATTCGTAATTTTCAAAACAGTATAATTGAATGCGATTTATACTAAAAAGAAAATTAATAGAAACATTACATTAAAGAGGCTTTATTTTTTCAAAAAACTAAGTTAAACCTATATAGTTTAAACTTTTATTGAACAGAGTTTATATATAAAAATAATAATAAAAAAATATAAAAAAGTGAATTTTTGCTCGTGGGATCTATCAAAAGATAGTAGACAATGTGTTTACATGTCAGTCGGTGTATTTGTTACGGAAATTTTGAGCATTTGAAGAATGTGCACATCCTTTGGACTAGGTGTAAATTTTCTAAAATTCTTTGTTAATATGAGTATAAAAATTATTGTTACTGACTAATTAATACATTTTAAGCGGTAAATATTATGCATATTTACCTTCGATGCACGTATACTGTAACATATTCATTCTTTCCCTGAAGTGTTATCTTCTATTCAAATTTTTCTGCGACTGTGTTAAAATTTCAACTATAATTACTATGTTGTAGTATAACTTAATTCTAGGGCTCTCTTTTCAGATTTATTGATGATTGATTTTTGGACGTGGGGAACCTAGCTTACCGAAAGCTTTTCAACGTAATCTTACCGGTCGGTATTATTCGTATGTTTGGTTCTTTATAACAATTCTTAATTTATTTTCTAAATACTTCTAATTGCATTGTGTATGATACACCTGTTGAACCTTGGTTATAACTTACGTTATATTTAAAGTGTGGTACCACTACTATATAGATTATGATTTGTTTAAATAATTATTATTATAAGTACACTATTATGTATTTATTAATTTAAACTTCGATAATTATAAAAATGATATTAAATTATAATATTATAATAAAATTCAAAATAATGAATTTAATTATATTACAAGTTAAAAATTAATATATTATAATATTATAATAATATATCGTAGTCTATATTGTACGCAGAGAGAATTATATTTGATTCAATTAAACAATTGTGAAAAACTATTGCACAAATTGTTTCAAATAAAAAAAAAGTTGGAAAAACAGATATTTCAATTAAAAGGCAGATAAATTTAAAAGCAACTTACAAGGAGATGGAAAGATCGGCCCTTAGACAATTAACAATACAAATAATTAAAAATAATTAGAGGAACAACAAAATGTGTTACAATTGCATGATACGACCAACAAAAGTTATGTATTTCATATAGAACTCATTTTTGTTGAATTAAACCAATATGTGTATAAATTATAAATTATTATATTATAAACAGTATAATAATTAAAACAGGTATCTATATCCTAAACCGTGCAGGTAACCTAGTAACCTGAATAAAAATGACTAGAAAGTAATTATTTCTGTACGTGTTTATTTCGTTTATTAATTTATTTATTTGGTTACTTGTTTTTCTAATACGATACTGCAAAGTATCATTTTTGGTCGAATAAATCGTACAGAAAGTGATACTTTCGTTAGTCATAGAGTTAAAATAATATTAAAACCTTAATTATATTATTATGTCATTCAATAAAAACAAATCATTAAAATTGTTCAATTAGCAAATATTTAAAAAGCAATCAAATGCCGATGTTTAGATAACAGTTAATCATAAGGTTTGTTCTAATTTTATGATTTAATTATTAACAAAGAGAACTTTTTTGTCCGGTGTCAATTTCTATTAGTAACTAAACATAATTTAAAATTTTATAGTGTGATTTAAAATTTTGCGTTCCTGTGTAAGAACGAACTTTTCATACACCCACAATGCTTTAGTAATCTTTAGTATACGAGCTGAAAATAGAATACTAGCTCAATATTGTTCATTCTGAGGTTAAGATAGTTTTTCCGAAAATAATTTGCTTCTCGATAGAAATAAAATAACAATCTAAACAATCTAAATAAAAATTCTATAATTGATCGAATAATTAAATTTAATTACACGCAAGAAAAGTAGTCACTATATAAAATAAAATAAGTAGCTCAAATAATAATCTAAAAATTTTAAAGATAATGTTTAAAAACATGTAATTCACATTATAGTTTTGATGTATTGCAAAATAACGGAATAGAATAATAGAATAAAATAGCTTATCCACAATACTGCTGATATTTACAAATTCTATCCTCTAAAATGATCTGCTTCTTATTCCTCTTTGTTCTGCGTTGAACCCCAAATGGTACACCAACTTTTCAATCTCGATGAAATTAGACAGCCACAAAAACTGAATATTGGTTGGATCAATGTATTGTTTTGATTTCGTCCCGACGAAATCAAAATATAAGTTGTAACTGAAAAATATCTACTGTAACTGCTCGTAACTTGAAGACGATTCACAATTGAATCCAGATCAAATTCTTATAAAATGTTGTTAATTGTTTACTCCATCAAAATAAAAAATGAAAACCCCTTTACTCGAAATGCTATCTTAGAATCTGATAACTAAAAGATACTATTATTTATTTATCTTTGATTATAATATAAATTTGCCAACTATTAGGAATATGAAACTTTAAACTTGATCACAAGATTTTAATGAATAATTTGATAATCGAATGTAATATTATGATTTTCTAAATAAAATTTATTTAATACCAAAAAATTCGCACAAAATTTCAAGATAGCTATTCAATCGGGCGTCGATATTATAACAATCTCAGGATTTTTAATATTTCAAACACCAATTAAATTCACAAACGCCAAAATATCGACTACCAAACTCTGTAATTACTTCAGTTTACAATTTATAAATATTCGGCTGTTTGTAACAAAATAAAACGACAAAATTGAGGCGTAACGTGTGTTTATATATTAAAGTGCCGAAGATAGGAATTATGTTACGCCAAGACGCTAAAATGCTAAATTTAACAAATTTACTCTACAATGGTACGTGCTAATGATGACTAAAAATCGAAACCGGTTTATTTCTAAATATATTTATCTCGAATATTTATCTTTATAAAGAAAATGTTTGATTATTTATTAATTATAATAATTACAAATAATATGTTCATAGTATAATAACATAAAATATTAATATTTTTCTAAAACTCAATTTGAATGAACAATAAATACTAAAAATTTATTTTATTTGCTTTTTTACCTCAAATTTCGAATCAAAATACTAATAATTATGTTGATGTAAACTAAATATAATAGTTTTGATAACTACCTTTCCAATTTAAATAAATAAAGTTTTGATTATAGAAAATAAAAAAGATTTGGTTAGCCTTATGAACGTTGTGAGAATAATACAATAGCGAAGAATCTATAAATTCTCATCGGGTTTGCATGTTTCCAGATGTTTCCAAACTCAAGCCTTAATCTTATAAATGTGTGGTTTTCTTCGGTGATAGAAGGCGACCGCTTAATGATTAGATTTTCACTTCAAAAGTTTTCGCTTTCAAAAAACATGAATAACTTCACATTACCCATATTTATATCCCTAATAGATTAATTATGTGACCATTATAATTATACTGGGGTAAAAAGCTGCATTGAATCAAGATACAAAAAATATTTTATAAAGATAAAGTATTATTGGTCACTTTAAAAGTCAAAAGTTTTATCTATTAATCAAAACTTTTAGAACTTTGCTACATTTTTGTATTATTTTCAAAGCTAATTCAAGATAATATGAAATATACTCGTTATGCTATTTAGAATAGAATATTGTGAAATATTTTTTTCTACTATAGATTTTTTATCTTACTCACGAGGGCAATTACTTTTGTTGAGAAATTTTATATCTCTTTGGTATTCTGGCAAATAATGCTATAAATCACTCGAGTGATATACCATTTACGTAATTTTCAACAAATTTCCTACTACGACGTTTATTAAAATGCGATATTATAGGAGACTGAAATTTTTGCAATGTAATTTGAAATTAATTTACGCTCGATAATGTAATTTTAATAACCGCACTAGTATTTATGAACAAATATAATCAACGCTTGCAGATGACGTCTTAAATTATGTTCAGTTTGTAATCAAGGAACTTGATGGCGTTTTAAGGTTTTCGTATAGTAGTGTAACATATTTTCATAAAGAAACATTTTCGCATAAATTGTGTAGGTATTATAAACATCAAACTTATAATTTAAACTTCAATATGCAAAATTTAATTTAATAAATTAAAATAATGAATTAAACTATCTATCGGTTTAAATTTATATAGATCAAGTAATAATATATTCAATCATTTTATAATATATGCTTACTAACTTGTTAATTTATTTAACAAAATAAGTTTATAGTGCAAAATTTTAGTTTTACATTTGAAATTCGCTTTGATCAAATATATTTTTATAGGTTTATTGATTTGCTATTACAAATGGGTATATAGGTATGTGTGCCATTAAAAAGTTTATCGTGATTGAAAGAATATTTGTTTTCACGAAATAAAAATTTAAAGTTATTGGTCTCAATAGGTTTCTCAAATATACAATTAATTACTTTGTAAGTTATAGAATAACAAATAAAATTATAATAGCCATGTCCAATTAAATAATCTAAACTATCTGGGTCATAAGATCACTCTCAAAATATCTGACAATCTTAACAAAATAACGAAAGCAATAGCAAAATACATTCTAAATTGAATATTGTGAAATGAAGAGTATAACAGCTTAGCAGTAAATATTCCCCAAAGTATACTAGACATACAAGCAAATCTTTTCAAACGCGATTTGACGAATACGTACAATCATGTCGCAAAATCAACATTCATTTAATATCTTTTGAATAACAGACATAAAAACCGCCAGGTTATATGATTATACAAAAAATGATAATTAAAAACAAGAAAACAAACTCAGTATTTTTAGAAGAACTGGAAATCATTATCAAAATACTTTATTGCTATTTTGAATAATCAATCTAAGTCTATTATTGCACTAATTGTTTTTCATAGCACACTATTTTTAAATATTGCAATATTTTTTATTGCATGTTTTCTTTTATTCTTTCTGTGCCCCATCTTTATTTTTTGAAGAACTATGTTATGTTAGTTTCTAATATAATATGCATGGGAGCTAAAATATGCTCATCCAAAAATGTCGTTTAAAATTGAAATGTCTAGTTTCTAGAAGGTGAATATCGAACATCTAAAGTAAACGCTCTCTAAAATAAAATTACTTAATATATTCTCTAATATCATTTATATACTAATGTTTTCAAAATTTGACGTTAATCCGTCAAACAGCTTTTAATATTTTAGTATACTCTAGTGACACACCGCAAAACTTCAACTTTAAGGTACGAGTTCACTATAGCGGACCGGATACATCTAACGCCTAACACCAAATACCTGAAATTTGCCAGAACATTCTGCTTATCTTATCACTTTTATGTCTGTACAAAAATATAAAAGGCATTCATGTATTTTCCAGTTTATAATAAATTATTATTAATTCAGAAAAAGATAAATTACAATGCTAAAAATTTATTATAATTTATTGTAGTGTAATTTGAAATCTAATTGAGCCCATCGTTAAGATGTCAATAAATAGGTGGTATATTTTGAAAAGTGATAGATTTGTATTGGCGTGAGTCGATAAAATTGCAATGAAACTTACATAATAACTAATATGATAATTAATTAAACTCCGGGGTAAAGCTCTATTAATTCTCTTACATGATTTGCAAATAGTATAAAAATGAAATTAAAAGTTTTAATAAAACATTTTAATTACCTTGAGTGCTAATGTAAATGATGTTTATTTATCGTTCATATAAACAATGTTAAATCTAATGCAAATCTTTGTTTCGTTGAGGCGTTCAACTTCTGTGAGTAATAAAATTTTTAAATTTTTTTTTACATATTCTTATAGTTGGGAAGTTTCACTATTATATTCATGGTAATAAATGAGGTGATCGATGTATAAAAAATTAATTACAGGTAGGTGACAGCTTTGTTTTCTGTGTCGTGATGTTTTCTTTTTCATAGCACACTAAATAAAATAAATAATTAAATTATTTTTTGCTTAAATGTTGTATTTTGCTCGAAAATTTTCCTATGTAACCTTTTAATAATTTTATATGTATGTATAGAGAGAAAACTGTTAAAAAAAAGAAGTTGCCATTTGCAAAAATAAATTCATGTTTACTTCCGGTTAACTTTGAAGTACAAAAAATTTACCATTGCAGTTTCCGATGGTAAATTTCAAGCTGAATAAAGAACTACTTAAACTTTTTTTTGTATCTATTAAGATACTGTTCACTGTTACCTCTTCTCGTGAACACACTGTATTTAATCAATAGATAAGTGGTTTAGTGCACAAACACTTTTTCGAAACTAAAAAGTTTAAGTTATCACAATATATAAATACACCGTATGTATATTATCGCAAACGTTTTCACCATACTATGGCATCATCAGGCGATGAACTGGTGTCTAGTGAACTAGTGCCTGGTGTATTTATATATTGTGATAACTTAAACATTTTAGTTTCGAATAAGTGTTTGTGTATTTTTTGGTTTATGCTAAAAAATTTGATATGACACTGTATTTAATTAATGTAACTTAATGTTCAAAAGTATACCGACATTTTAGTCCGTCCTCAAAATTGTTTTAATTTTTAATAAGAAGTTTTAAATTGTTTTTTTTTAATTGCAACATTGTTTCCTTGATTTGGGGTAGTAACTAAATTTGTAACTAGTTGTAGTTAGTAAGACAAGATGGTAACTTAAGTTACTATCCTTATTTCTTGTTTTCTATGCATACAATTTTATTACTGATTTTCAACTTGGAAATATGTTAGGTACAAGGTACTATAAGCTCTAAAATGGATTTTTTATTGTTTTTTTATTAGACCAATAAGTAACTTTTATTTTAAAAATGTTTTTAGAATAAACTACACGAGAGAATATTTAAAAATACTGTTAAACATTAACTCGTTTCTTTCCCGACATTTAGAGTACATATTAGGCTATCGTTGGAACCTCAAATATCAAAATATATTTAAAATTACTACTTTCCGAACCATGAGAAGTAATCATTTTATAGTAAAATCGAAGATCGTTTTTTAAACTTTGCCATTTAACATTTTTTTTTCAAAATTAGTTTTTCGAGATTTTGATGATAGTTACATTCATAGAAAACAAAATGTAAAGAATTTGTTTATTTCAGAAAACTAGAACGGTCAGAAACATTGCACCCCGCTTGACCAAACGTTTCACGGATTTCACTATTGGTAGGTAAATTACCAAGTTATCAATAGACCTATCCAATACTATCTGTACGATAATGTGGTTCACAGGTTTTTCATCGCTTCAGATTTTTAAGCATACTTTTCAAATAACTGTCCAATATGATTTTGTATTATGTAAACCTTAGAATTATGTAATTTCAGTAAAAGATGCTGAAATGTTACGTTTTGGTCATTTAGGACTCTCTATCCACATGGAAGGATTTTCAATTCATCATCTGAGAGTGTACGGAGTAGCAGGTTAGATAAAAGCCTCAACTTTGTTGAGCACATAAGAGACACATCGGCATAGTCACTGTAGCAATCATAGCCGGCATGATGCCAAACGATGAAGAACTAAAACCTACAAAAAACAGAGTGCTCTTCATGGTAGTTTATTTTATTATGTTGCTGCACCAGTGTGACACAAAGCCCTCGGCATTAACCCCTTACCGCATATTGGGTCATATATAGCACATACCAAAAATTGACTTAATTAATAGCTCACAAGTGGTTAATTTTTGTAATTGCATATATAACTGATATATAGTCGATCTAAGATATGAATAATATAGGTGGCGCGTCGTTTACAAAGTCTAATTTACATCGGGAAACTTCAGATAATTTAAATAGTACTTGATCTTGTAATAATATTAAACATTCACCACAAAAAAGCGAAATGTTATAACCAAATAACTACGTCTATTCGATATTACATTTAACTCTGTTCAAATCTATCTTATTTATGACTTTACCCGGTTCAGTTTAGGCAACACGCATAGCACTTCAATTGTAAAAATTTCGTTATTGTAATAGCGTCTAATTTCAAAGCAATTTCAGTGGTGTAATATTGTAAATTTGAATTTGAATATATTGGGCGCGAAATTTTAAATTTAGTTCATTTTGGTTACTTTAAAATACAACGGTGGTAAAACGGAAGTAGTGGGAGTTTTTTCCGCTAGAGTGGACCGTTAGGGATGGTAAGGGTCTTACATTTTGGTCGCCGTTGAAAACGCTTGTTCTTTGTGCATCAATTTTAAAATATCAAGTAATTGAAATTAAAATTATTTCAAATCAGATTTAGTTAACAACAGAATTAAAATACGTAAGTTTAAAATATTTGATTTATTTTGTTAAAGAATATAATACAGGATTACGTTAAAATTTCGAGTAATAATTGTTGTAACCACGCGGGTAGATAATTTCGTTTTACATACACGGGTGCATCTAAGTTTTTATTAATATATCTTCAGTTATGAGATTTGATTACTGTTCAAGATGGTGATTTATTATATTATCATTTAAAACAAAAATGGGGGTATGTGATGTGAGGGATTGATTATTCATATAATGTTTTGCCAGTGGCGTACTATTATTAGAGTTGGTTTGGTTTAGGTTGTAAGGGGAGTTGTTGAAGGTAATTTAATGAAGTGTTTGAAGTGGAAAATATATTTATCGTGGGATAATTAAATTTAGATGTTTAAGTGTAACGGATTTAGTGGACGTTCAAAATCATAAGATGGCGGTTAAAATACGTCGCAGTAATAGGCTTGTCACTAAAAAGGCAAACTGTAATAGAACCGGAAGTGACATAGCAAATGCTGTGATGTCGTTTCTTCCTTTTTCATATATCTAAATGATGTACTACAAAATTATGATATTTCAGGACAGTTATTAATAATTTTAACAATGTTTCTTATGATTATTTGCAACCACTTATAAAATAATAACAATCGAATACATTTAACTTAATAAAAATTGAATACAATTAAAATTACACCATTTAACCTAATAAAAGGTAATAACAATTAAAAACGATATTAAAGAACTGTGTTAACAAAGTTCTTCATGATTATTATTTGCGGCTATGATTATTTACTAGTTTAAGTATGGGGAATTTATTTAGTTAAGTACAAACGATCTATTTAGATTTAAGAAACTGACCAATTAGCAATAAGAGACGTACTAATTTTAAGGTGACCATCTTAGCTTTAGTGACAAGGTAATAATTATAAGAGCGGATAATTTAGAATATAAGGGATATTATTTAAGGTCTTACATAATATAAAACCAATTGAGTCGAACATCGGTATACATACATGAAATTCTTACAAATTACGATAGGTTGTGGTTGGTAATATAAATATGAATAATCAATGAGAAAACATTACAATCAGGGGATTAACTATCGAACAGTTATTAAATCAAATTTCAAACTAAAGTATTCTGAATTACATGATATCAAGGCGATTAACTTTGCTGGTAAATTGGTTGTCGGACTACCTTTTTTTTTCGGATAAATATATATACATCGTTAAACCGAATCTTGTGTTTTATTTAATTTGTGTGTACTAATTATTCCTTCAGGTGTCCTAGCAGTGGTTACGCCACTGGACAGATTTAAGTTGAAGTTAGTTAGTAAGGTAAGCTACGTTAGCATTCAAAGAGCCATCCACAAATTTAAAAGAACTTGTAAGTGTTACTACGAGGGGAGATCACATCGTGCGAGGTTTGTTTGACGATCACAGCTTTGGTTTGGTTTGTAACTTTGATTTGAGAAGGCGGTAATTCAAATTGAAGAACCAAATATTACAGTGGTTTAGATTTCAAGATTGTCTCTTTAGTACAAATTCCAATATGTTTCTTAAAAAGAACAGACTATAGTACTAAGTATAGATGTAGCTAGTGACACCTGATATTTTCAACCAAATAACGTTGTTTTTATAATTGTAATGTCGTAATGCAAATGAATCATTCTGTTATCTTCAAGCATTGCAATTAGTTGTAAAATACTAAATTATTAGTGTATTGATTGATTTTTAAATTTTTATATAGACTTTGACGAGTGTATACGTGAATATTCCGAAGTAAGTTGTTTTATTTATTGATACACGTTTTTAGCATTTATGAAATTAGCTTTGTGCCATATATGACTTAGCATGCAGTTATGACTTGCATTGTTGCAATATTTTTATCAACTTTATTTGTAACTATCGAGAACTATAGTGATTTCTACCTTTAGGATTATGAATCCAAGAAGCTTTTATAGCTCTTCAAATTCTGGTCTTCAGAATATTTGTCATAATGGAAACATTAGTAAAGACTCTGATTTTTCGGATGATGAAACTACATATTGTCATGAATTTTTTATTTAACAATTCACAGAATTATTTTATTTTAATAAAAAAAATCTTTAGAGTGAAAGAATTACTTCTACAGGAATGAGAACCAAAAATTTTAGTTAATAATTGAATGATGTTGATTGATTCAAAAAACAAACAGATTTTAGTTACAAAAATTATTTCAAAATAAAAGTTTTACTTGCCTGGAAATTCGTTGAACTAACTATGTGTAATTAAAAAGAAAGATATTTTTAGACTAAAGATTCCTCAAATGAGAGGACAATAAAAGTTAATGACTAGCAAAGGCTGAAAATGATAAATCAATTAGGGATTAAAAGGTTGAAAAGTTTTAAAGTGTTTGAAAATCATAATAAAACAGAAAGTGCGGCGAACTACGTTAGTTTGGTTTACCATTTGAACTTCGCGCTGCGTAATCGTCTCTAGGAGAGGACAAACTTGGAAAATTTGCAGCAATACGGCGTAAAAAGAGTTTTGTTAAAGCATTGCGGTACGATTCAGGAAACGAGAAAGTTGTTTGATAATTTGTAGCTCCGATAAAATTCGGACATTGTGTTAACAAAAATTAAAATTTTGAAACAATAAATGAAATGGGCCGTAATCAATAAAAGTGAATATGATTTACATAAAATGGACAGTAAATCAAAAGATGCTCCAGATCAATTACAAACAGTAGCAGAAATGATCCGCAAGGAAGACCAAATGCTCGAGACCAGTAAACCACAACAAACAATTAACAACATATGGTGAGAAAATTATAGTGTACGTACGTCATTAAAACTTTAACAACAAACACCGTAAAGTTAAAATTTAAAAATTTTTATAATGTCATTCAGTGATAATTTCTAAAGCACGTTGAAATAATTACGAGTTAAATATTAGAAAATTAAAACTAACCGCACATTTGTAAGCCATTAACTAATCTTATGCAAGAAAAAGTCTAAAAATATCGACTACATTTGAATTCAAAAATATTGAATTAAGGTAAAACTTTATATTCAAAATTTATGATTGTGTTTTAAGTATTAAATATTGAATAAATATCATTGAATTTTATTGAAATTAATACGAATTACTTAAGAGTCTCATACTAAAATAAAATAATCTGTGTAACCTCAACAATTTACCTCACAAGAGGGTGAAAAATTATAAATTTGTAAAGTTGGGGGCATAGCAATATCAACGATTGTCTAAAATTCTTTCACCCGAATCAGATGAGTACGAGAATAAATTTCCAAAAATTTCTGAAGAACTAGTTTCGGAATCTGATTTTGAGGACCACGACGTAGACATTCCATTAGAGCAAAGAGTGCATACTACAGCCAGATCTAACGAAGAAAATATTTGACTTCAAAGTAGATGTTGCTGATTCTCTTTCAAAATCAGTGAAACAGCATTTGGCTACAAAACGTGGTCGTCCTACTTTCAACTTGTAGAAAGAAATAAATATCAAAAAGCATAGAGGTCCTACTTGCGATATGCCTCAAGCTGACGTACGGTTAGACAGAATTGATCGCCTGCCAATCTGGATGAATACGCGTGCTCGGTGTAAGTATCCAGGATGTACCGGAAAGTCATACGCGTATTGCCAAAAGGGTAAGGTACTGAGTTTTAACAAAGATAGAACCTGTTTGGTCCAATTTCATACAAATTAATTAATGTATTTATTATTGCATACTGTGCCATATATGTCACAAACCATTTTTTTTATAATAAAAATAATTTCTAAAGTTTTTGATTTTTTTAAATATTTTTCTGGTACTTCTTACAACTTATTCTATATCTATGATTTTTTTTGACAAAAATAAAAAAATCATACAGTAAGGAGTTAAAAGAAACGCTCAAACCCGCAGTTAGTCTTTGCAAAGACGCCCAACTCTCAGGATCACTATCCGGCGGTCTTGGCATCAATTCATCCAGCAGACCTGCAGGCTTGAGATGGCCTCCTTTTTTAATTTTTTCCTCCCTGCAGAAAAGCAAAAAGATTTTTCTGTATAAATAAAGATTTATTATAACAGTTTTTTTGTTTTTTTTTACAAATTGACGCAAATAAAGTTTTCCGTCTGCATGAGTAGTTAAATAAATTTTTAAACTATCCTTACATAAAAACTTTTTTAGGGTACATAAATGAGAGGCACAAAATTTATAGCCTATATAAGTTTTTGAATTCATATGCAAAAGGTTTTTCCTCCGTATGATTTTTTTAAATAAACATTTACAACAAATTTATTAGAAAATTTCTTTTTTCGAGTTCCACTCTTGGCGAGTTCTGTCATTCTACAAAGATATTTTTAAATTCGTTAAGGTGTCCGGAGAGAGTCTGTTTTATTTTTTTATCTAACTCAACCGCGGCCTATTATAAATCCATGTTAAAACGTATATCTAAAATACATGTAAATTTTACATTTTTAAATTAGATATTTTCGATAACTTTTGCATAATCCGCTAAAATTTTTGTTCTAATATGCTTAGAAAAGTGTCCTCTTTCCTATAGTGCAATTGAAATTCGTGGTGAAGGTTGTCTGACATATCTCCAATTTGGGTTCTTTTCTCTCCTAGACATAAGATTGTTTTTTCTCGGAGAAAAACTATCAGCATCATAACTTCCGTGTCCTTACTCTTTTTTTGATATGACTTGTCTTTCAAGCACATACTAAATAATTGATTTATCGATTTTAAATTAGAAATTGTATAAAAACCTATTTGAATTTTGAATATTTTTTTTATCTTGTTGCTACTGGATGAATCATTTCCAAATTTTTTTATCTATAATCCATTATTTTGTCCTCTTTCTTATCGTTTAAAGTAATTTTAGTTTAGACGCCGTGTTTCGTTTCCACATTATATCATAAAATTATTGTAGGCTCATCCATAATTTTTTCATAATCTTTGTTGAAATTTTACAGTTAAAAAAGTTACAATCGTTTATCATATGACTTGGCCATGAAAATTGGCATTTTATTATATATTTCAGGTAAATTAATGCTACACTTAGAAATTGAAACTCACAAAGTTAATTTCAAGTCAAATTTGAAATTAATGTCATTCTCTTGTCTCTTGTCTCTCTGTTATTCAATTAATAGAAGCGAGAAAAATATCTATTGAAAGAGTATAGGGGCCTCTACGTAACCTAACATATTTTAGAAATATCGAAAATATTACACCTAATATACAATAAAGATATAACTTTATTTAAAGTTTTTAGGGTTCAATAGAAATGTAAACCGTGACTGTAATAATTATTAAAAAGGAAACTTTACTCAAAATACAAAGATAATTTGTAGTGTTCTGGATCACTCGTCTCGACTCGGTTGGTCATTAAATAGTCAGCATTTAAGTTACCGAAGCAAAAGTAAGGTTTTATTATTATATCATAAACACTGCAATATATTCTATTTATTACTATTGTTATTTTATTTATGTAAAATTGATTTGATAATAATTTTGACCTTTTAATATTTCTTGCTGAAAAATACTTGCTAAAAAAAGTTATAAATAAAACAGGTGTAAGAAGGTTTAACAATAATAAGAAAAAATTCTTTTATTTGGAATATTTCTTACGACATTTAACATTTCATATTTTATAACAAAAGCAAGTACTTTGCAAAGTACATTTTAAAAACATCTTTCTTGACACGACTCCACATTTTGGACTTTTACGAGAAATAGATCTTTCTAAAGATGGCATATAAAATTTTTTATTGGGGTAACATCTGCCAGCATACTGTGTATACAATAAATAGTTTATATTAACATATTAATGAATTGTGTAATAAACAAAACGTAATAAAAACCACCCGGTAATCTTACAATGTAAAATTTATGATACGTGCAGTTACCACTAACACATTTACTTAGAGGTTGATTCAAGCGTAAAAACTAGCGATTGGAGTTGACAGAAACGGTGAAATATCATCCGAGTTACTCTGAAACATGTTCAAGTTTCTCTGCGACTCTATAACGAAAACTAAACGTTTGATTTTATCCGATACCACGTCAACGAAATATAATATCTAGCCAATTTAAATTCAGATAGAAATTAAGGTTAAATAATTATTTTTATCGTACTTCAACAAAACTTTCAAATATAAATCACGTTTCTCATTAGCTGCACAAATTTTTAAAAAATGTGATAGAATATCACTGATGTAATTTGTCTTAATATATTGGATCATCATTAGTCCCCACATAGTATGGGAATACATCATTAATATGGCAAGTATGTATCTATATGTATCATGTACAGATTAATGGTTTAATTATTGCTTCTAGCATTTCTTTGAAATTTCTGTCCAATATTCAAAACCGTAATATACTGTTTGCATTTATGACATATTGATTGCCAACTTTAAGGGAAATACAACTAATGAAACTTGGTTAAACTTAAACTATACAAATTTTAGTCTATTAATTACCTATTAGGAAATTGCGAATAATAATTATATACAAAGTGAATATTTACATCAAGATAAAATGCAATTGTAGAGATGAATTCCTGCTATGTGGTTCATTTTGTGGTTATTCAAGAGTAACTTGATTTTATTAATTCACATTAGATCTCACTTTCTAGTGTCTAAATAGAACTTCTACTTATAAAATCGATATTTAATTTTAATTTTTTAATTTTCAAGTTTGCAAAACTTGTACAGTATAGTGATTGGTTATAATGTACTTCAGGTATCCGTATGATTTTATTTGTTATAACCGTAGAACAAACAAAATTTTTATCAAACTAAATTAGTATAATAAATATGAGTTTAACAAACAATTGAGTTTTTTAATTTAATTAAATTAAATTAACTTTAGAAAAATGTCAACCCAGTATATTTAAACCGAACGATTATTGTATATTATTGTTAGATTAATATGAATATCAAATTGTCAAAACTGCTTTGAAAGTTTATCATGGATAAACTTGAATAAGTTTGATATGTTTACAATGCATTCATTTATCAAAAAAAGTAAAGTGGATGTTCGTCTACATTTAAAGAGGCAACTCTTGAAACATAAAAGATATGCATAGTAAATTATTATTAAAAGGAAGCTAAAGTTAATGGAATACAGATACAAAAAATAATAGTACACTTATACATACGGCAGCTGAAAAAGTAACATCCATCTGTATAAATAATGTCACAAAATAGATATTTTGTAAACTGAAAAACAGTTGTGCATAATTTACTTTAATTTAAAATTTAACTAGAATTACTATATTATAATTAACAGAAATTTATTAAAAAATAAATTGAATCGATGTAAATTTCCCCAGTAAATTTATAAACTAAACGAAAATTGTAGTCAAAGTAAATGAAAAGTTATTTTCCAACTTAATTACATTTTATAATAAACTTATTAAAATAAACGGTTAAGAATTTTAGCGCATATAAAGGAAGTTAGCTGTTTATTTAAGATACAAGACGGCAACTTAGCAGTCGACAAGTCGGGAAAGTTTGCAAAGCGCATTTTGCATTGCAAGACGAAATGTCATTCTGTTTCCTATTTTATTCTCTGATTTATATTCTAAAATTTTTCTTGAAATTTATAAAAAACGATTTAGAATGATTACTAAAGTTTTTCAAGATTGAAAATAATTCATTTCAATAGATAGCTTTACATTCCTTATTCTAGATACAAAACTGTAGTTGTGCTATCTTCTTTTTGTCATTTTGTTAATTACTTACTGTTATTTTCAATTAGATGCAATAAAGTGCACTTCTCATTCTAGTACGGTATTAACTTGACTAGAAAACTCGTTGATTGATAATAAGATTTTTTAATGCGGAAGTGCAACAGACGGTGCTGAGATTCGAACGTGGAAATTCATATTCATAATTATTGCAGTTTTAAAGAAATCTCGCATAATGTTTATTCTAAATTTTTAATAGATATTTCTCTGTAAATAAACATACTATTTAATAAGAAGTTTTTATATTGAGGTATTATTTGCGTCGTTTCTTATGATGAGGTTGTAAGAGAATCGCGTGTTAACAATTAAGTGTAACTTAAAGTCTAGTATTTCTGTTTAATTGAGTTATTAATATAAATTAATTATTTTAGCATTTTTTGAATTTTACGTAACTATAAATCTCATATACATACAAAATTGTTATATACCTTGGCCCATTTTTTAATATTTGCAGACAACGGTAACATTAAAAACAAAACAGTTTTATTTTATTTTTATCGGTGGTTGCTCTTTAAGTAAGTCTGTTGCAGATAATTGTTTAATCTTAAGTTAATCTAATGCAAATCTTGCTGTAGTTGTAAAATTTAAATAGTCAACGTACTTAAAGTTTCTGAAAATCATAGAATAATAAGTTCGGACACAAAACTACATCTATGCTAAAATAAACAACTTTTGGTTGACTTTGTTAACATTATTTTTAATTAAGTTAAGATGTTTACCTTTTACTTCTAAAGGAGTATTAATCTAAAATGAAACGGAAGTGCTCTCAAAAGTTTGGTTTAATATTTGCTCATTTTGTAATATTTCTAATGTACATATATTTTTTAAACGTCTATTTCTTTTATTTTATAATAAATTATATAATTAAATTTTTTATTCAACACTCAAATTTAAAAAGTAAATAACTCCATGTAATAAATGTGTGTAAATATGTACATTATTATTTTGTTCAAAGTGAAAATTTTACTTCAAACAACTTAACTTCAAATAATATATTCAACATATTTTTTTAAAAGTTCAAATTATTAAATATTATAATTGATGCTTCTTTGATTTCTTTTCTGCAGTCTGTATCTTCTTATATACTACTGATATTCAATTATTTTTAACTACGTGTAGCAATACAAGCAATACAATTTACATTTGCTTCAAAAAAGTGTTTTAAATAGTTTTGTATTGTTATTCTTATTTACTAGATATTTAAAACAATAATAGTTTTTTTGGTACGTAATTGAAAGAGATTTTACAAGTGGACTAGTTTTTATTTGTGATAAGATTAAACCATGTTTTAGATCATATATTGTTCAGATGATATAACTCGGTTTCCATATAAACACCGTATTAATATAAATATTCCGATGAAAGCGATAAACTTCGCTGAAAGCGCAATAAAAATATTAGTAAATATTATTTTTTAGTTAACTTCTTCAATTAAGAACAATTGAATTTAAAACTATTTAATTGACTGATTATGGTTTCTTACACCGCGTGTTAACATCATGTTTCGAATTTATTATTTTCACCAGAAAAATTTAAAAATATTATAGAAAAGAATGAAAAGTTATGCAATTAATCATTATATTTTGTTTAATTCAACCTTATTGTTTCAAACCTACATTCGTTATTACAATTGCATCAAATTCAATATTCTAGAGGAGAATATTTTTATGGGCAGGTTTTAGGTAGTCTGTATTATTAATAAAATTAATGATCATTATATAACAGTCTTTTTTCAATATATGATCGTAATTTAAGTATTAAAGAAAATAACCATTAAAATACTTACCTACTGAAAAAACCCCAAAATATCACATCGAAGCGATGTCACCGCTTTAACGAATTTTTGCCAAATTTATGTTTTTTATTGTTTTTTAATAATAATGTTCTACCTTTACGTATGTATTTTTTCACCTTATAGTTAAAGTTCTATTGTGTTATCGTTTTGTATAGTATTGTTAAATATTAGTAGGTATTACATTTTTGAAAAACTTTGCCCTGTTTTTATTTGATTGAAGTTATCGACATCGATATAACTTATCTATATTTGGGCTGATCTTTCATTAATTATTGAAATCAGTGATAGTTCAGAAATTTGAATGTGTATTTTATGAACTATTATTAATAAATAATAGGAGTAATTAATATTATAGAAATTTAATTAACAATATCTTATAAATATGTAATTAAAAGTTGTTTGATTATTTAATGATAATATTATTTAATTATTTATTATGTAATTTAATGAAGTTATTTGATTATAATATTTAATTAAATTGTGCTTAATTCAAGATGTAAAATTTCAACACAATTGCGACAAATTAATTAATCAATAACTCTGGTGGCTTAAAATTGTCACTCTTAAGCCAGGCTATTCCAAAATCACTCGTTTCTCGTACGTTTATTCATTTATAAAAAAAATTCAGTACAAAAAATCATCTTACCTATAAAAAGGTACAATAAGGTCGATAGTATACGGTAGTACATAAGGCCGACTTTTTACACCTTTGTGTTCGTAAGAAATTATTCAAACATCCTAATAAACTATTAAAAAAAATATAATAATATATTATTAAATATAAAGATAAAAAGAGAGAATTATTGTCAATATCCTTATAGTAGTACGAAATAAAAAATTTAGTATTGTTTACATTTTTAATTGACTATAAAAGATTTTATTACATCTTAGATACATATAAAAGTTAATTGTATACGTATACGTAGGTATACGTAGCCAACCTAGTGCTCAGGTGTAAGTTCATAAGTTCTTTTATAAGATATTAAAACACTAGAATTTTGTCTTAATTGTAGAAGAAAGTATTTTTAATTAAATAAATATATTATTGCATGAACATTCATATTTTATTAATACTATTATTGTGTAAATGGTAGAAATTATTATGCAATTAATTTTAAGACAGAATATAAAACAAAATTTTCAACTATTGTCTCTTAATATAGATAACAACAAAGCTAATTCAATTAATTCGTGTTTCGTGTAGTGAAACTTGATAGTCACAGTTAAAATTCAAATATTTACTGAAATACAGAGAGTAAGGTTAAAATTAAAAAAGCTGGTTGTTTTAATTAACTTTACTTTAGAACTATTTGTAAAATTATTATAAAAATAATAATGCTATTAGTCAGTGGTGATAATATGGATATTATTAAAAGGAAATTTTCTATTTCATCATTTGAATTGTAAAAATGTGCTCAAAACTGTGCTACCTCAGTTTTATATTATGCGGTATTCCAATGTGACTGAGAAGGTGACTGACTGATGAAGGTTAAAGTAGATATGAAGGTAATACCTTAACTAGCAAAGTCAACATAGCCGCAAAAATAAAAATGGAAAATCATTCAGAATTGCTATTGCTTCTTTTTGTTCTGAGCAGCGCTTTTCGAAATATTTATGTAGAACTCATACGGGTTCGTTGTTATTAATTTGTAAATATTTTGTATAATATAACAATTAAATGCACAACAATCTGACGAATTTTATGTGAGACTGAAATGCGTTTACCAAACAAATAAGGTTAAATAGTATTTGTTATAAATAGCGTTTCGTATACCACAAAAATTAAAGAAGAAGTATATACGTAGGTATAGATAAGTTTTGAGAATTTAATTTGCTGAAAAATCTGCGAAACGCAGCATTATATTGTGTATCTTGAATAGTTAAACGTAAAAGACATTCAAAATCGTGTTCAACAACTGAAAGTGTAAAACTTGGGCTTTGAATAGCTTTAATCCCTAAACTTTTCAAAATAAATTAACTTACTGAATGACCAATTGTTTAAATTTTGACCACAATTTTACATTTGAAATTAAACACATCAAACCTAGATTGCCGAAAACAAATTATAAATTTAACTTAAAGATAACCCTAATCATAAAATTTCTGTAAAAATTTTCAAGTATCTTATTAAATTTGGATATCTTAACCTAGAAGTTTGTTAACCAAAATTTTTAATTTAAAAAAATTAAGACTACATCTTTAACGATATAGTTTTATTATTCAAATTCAAAATTTTAAACTTTCATTGATTTAAAAGGATTTTAAAAAATTTGTTATTTACTTAAAAAGTTATAAAATATTTTTAACCATGTGTAAAATTTGGTTATATTGTGATTTCATTTTAGTGACATAAATATCTTAAACACTGTAAAAATATTTTATACAAAATTAAAATTTTATTTTGAAATAACAATGAATGAATTTGCATTGTATTCTAGGTAATTTCTGATTTAGTTTTACATAAATCTACATTAAATAATTGATTACAACAGAGTAGAGGAATATCAAATACATCGTTTAAAAGATGTAACAAAAATGTTGAAAATTTAATAATCAATCTACTAGAGCAACGAGAAGTGTACAAAAATATGGATATGAAGAATCAATTTGAAGAATTACTATTTTATAAAAAAAAAATTACTGAAACTAAATCTACAAAAATAGCCTTTTTGCACCTTACTTTGATTGAAAAAGTCTTAGTTAATTTGAGTAAATCAAAATCTGAGTTAAATTTAAATGTATTTAATCATACAGCAGAAAGAATTATATTTTGGAAAATTTTAAAATCAATTTATTATTAAAAGGAAAAATTGATTATTTCAGAAAATAACGTCAAATAGACATTGGCGTGCTTACAACAACATGCAGTTGTTTATATAATTTTTGGATGAATATACTTTTTAGAACAAAGAAGGTACATTTGAATATTTTTGGTTCAACAATCAATTTCATCAAAATATAAAATTAATTCAAGAAAATGACTACTATTGAATATAATTAAACACTTTAAGCCTCAGCAAGGAAGCTTCTACAAAAAATTTCAATATTAACGTAATATAACTTGGTGAGACGTTTAATCTATTATAATATTTACTATCATAGTATAACTAATGTAATACGGTATAATAATCATCTTTCTAAATAAAAGTTATTCTATATAAACGTTAAACCAAAACTAATTATTCGAGACATTTAATAAAATAAATGGATTGATTGAAATAAATAAGAGATTTTCCATCTCGGTAGTTATAATTAATAAAAAAATATTGAAAAATTGAAATTTACTTTAAATTAAAATCTTGACATCAAAAAATCTTTTATAATTCGTATATTTAAAATTAAACGTTTTTTTGCAAAGCATTAATTAGAAATGCAGTTTTTAAGTTAAAATGTGTTTTAAAATAGCAATACCTTATTATTTCGTTGCTTTATCCTTTCTGTTATATAAAAATAATTTTCAACGTTACTATTGAAGACTGCCTAACATTTTATTTTTAGTAAAGAAGTTTTAATGAATCTTTTTCAGAATAAATTGGTAATCGCTTTTACAAAAAATAAAATCAATTATAAAGTCAGCAAGTTGCTGTGACACTTTTTAATTAAGTTAGATTAGATAAATGTATCAATTTTTTAAATCACTCGAGCAATTTTTATTTTCGACTGCTTTGCTGATTATAAATTGTTTTAAATTATTTAATTTTTAAAGCTTTATTTAAATACATAATAAAAAATCTTGAAATATAAAGCTAATAGTGATACAGATGCTTTTTTATTTTACAAAATTTTATAGTATAGCAATACTTTCAAATTCCACTAAACAACAATTTTTTCACGTTAAAGTTAAATTTGTAGATTTGTACACAACCAAGGAAATCAAATAATTTCCTGTAAAAGATAAAATCTTTACGATTATGTTGTTACAAAACACAAAGAAATATGCAAGGTTAAAAGTTTAATATAAAACCAAGATATTTTACTTTAATGGGAGTATTATTTTTATATTATAATGTATTGTAGAATATATAATGTATTTAAGAAATACTAATTTATATATAAATATTATGTATTATAATATTATAATTATATAACTAGCTAATTAAACATACTAAAAAATACATATTATGCATAGTATTTTGTAGGTAGATTATTTTACTAGAGTTTCAAATAGCTTATTAATCGCGAGGTGAACTGTATGTCTCTAGGCGATTAGCCAAATGGCATATTACCTATACTAGCAAATAATAAGGTATTTACGCCCAAGTAATATATATCTACTATATTATCTGAATATAAAAAATGGATCAAATTAAATTAATTTGAATAAAAAATATAATACAAACTTAAACAGCAGAAAATTGGTGATTGCACCTTTTTTATATCGGTATTCTTATTTTTATCTTTTTTCCTGGAAAATAGAAGATATTGTTCTTCTGTTTATTGCTCTTCTAACAAGTAGCAACACAAAGACTTGTACCTATGCGGACGATACTGCTATAATGCTCTAGCTTTCTACAAACACACCTTAAAAAGATCGAGCTATTGGTTTGAAGAATTAAAGCTAACAGTACAAAATCCATACATATTACTTTTACTTTTCAAAAAACAGCATCTCCTACTTGTCACTATGTATGCAACATTCCACTCTCGAAAAAAGAGGAAATAAAATATCTTGAAACACACCTCGACAGAACATTAATCGTCTCCAACTACGTTTCAACTACCAACAAATGTACTAGCTATTAAACCGCAACTATCATCTGACGCTAGATTACACACTTCTGATTTACAAATCGATTCTTAAACCGGTGTGGACTTGCAGAATTCAACTATGTAATCCAATATTATAAAACTGCAACAATTTTAGTCGAAAACACTGAGAAATATCTGCAACGCACCCTGGTATGTCCCAAACCATGTTATAAATACAAATAGATCTTCAAGTTAACACTGTTAAAGAAGAGATTACCCAATAGAGCACAAGATACCAGGGACGCTCATGTAAGTGAACACCCAAACATGTTGGCAAAAAACATTTTGGTCGCACCCACAATGAAGAGACTAAAGCGATATGACCCGCTAGATTTCCCATACAGAACACGAAATCTTCTCGAGAATAACACTAGTATCTGATGCTGCTATGTTCATACCGTAAAGGAGCATACCACTGGGCTAGACTCTAACTGTGACATGTACTTTCTTGTAGTAATAATGTTACTTATTGTTGTAGTAGACAGATTGTAATAATTCATGAAAAAAAACTGTATTGTGATATATTATTGGTACATATGTTCTTCTTAAAGAAATATTGTTATTTTATTATTAATCTAATTTGACTGATTGCTTCTCTTTTGAGTTCATTTCTATGATTAAAATCGATAGCAGTCTCACATGGCTTTTAAGTGTAGATAGAAAGATAGAAATAAAACCTCATGTCATTTAGATTTAGCTTGTATGTTTTAAAATTATGACGAGGTCTAAAGTTCTGTGACGACGACTATAATAATTATAATAATCAATTTCGTGACTCTTAATTTATAATTCACTATACATATACTTTGATTTGCAATACAAATAAAACAATCTTTCCGTCAACTGACTAGTTTCGATTTTCATTTACTCCTCATCAGAGTCGGCAGACAAAATATACATAGAACAATCTAAACATTAAATCAATTCAGAATCATTTACGAGCAATAACTCCTTACAAGATAAGAGATCTGTCGGTCAATCATCACCACGATTTTAACTTTTTCCTATTAAAAATTGATAAAAGAACACTTTTCTAAGCATACTAGAACAAAAATTTAGTAGGATAACGCAAAAGTTTTCGAAAAAATTCAATTTTAAAAATGTAAAATTTACATGTATTTTAGATATACGTTTTAACATGGGTTTATAATAAGCTGTGGTTGAATTGGAATTTTTAAATTAATTTAATTTAAAAGTATCCTTGTAGAATGACATAACTTGCCAAGGGTAGAACTTGAAGCCATAGAACTTGTCCGGGCGTCGACCGCAACGCGTAGCGGAATTGAAATGCAAAGCGTTTAGCGCCGTAGACGCTTTAGTTTTTTTCATCTGGTGAGTAAATAACGGGCGTTGGAGATCATAGATCAAAATATACGCTGACGCGGGTTTGTCAGCGTTGGTCTGAGTGGTGAATAATTTAAAGGGAGGAATTAAAAAAATTTTGAATTTTGAACTTTGAAGAAGTTGAACCGAAGTTTGCCAAATGTGTGTCGAAAAATATCAAAAAAGAAGTTTTGTGGGCGACCAGCTATTTGAACCTCAAAAAGTGTACGCGTCTATGTCATGTCGACCGCAATTGACAACAGCATTAAGAGTATATCAAAGCACACGTACCGTCAACAGAAATAAGAGCGGGAGGGCTCAACGTGCGAGTTACCGTCGCGCTACTCAAGGCATCGGGGTGTATCATATTACATCTACCCTCTTTTCGATAGAATAGTCAAAATTTCGATCAATAGTCAATAGAAAAAAGTTCAAATTGTGGTTGATTAACTGACAGTAACCAAAGATAAAAATAGGAAAATACTAACTGTTACATATCTTTCAGAAAATAATATCTTTCGATTGATATAGTATTTTTCATTATAACTCGTTAATTATTTAATTTCATATATTTGGGTGTGCGACTGACCATCCGGCATATAACACATGAAATTTAAATTCTGTAATATATTATGCAAAAATGGTATATTTATTACCTTACCTTATGAATTTAATGCATTTTGACTCAATTTTTTAATCGCACCTTATCTAGAATGAAAGTATTATTTACATAAATGTTATTATTATAACAATTATTTCTATAAAAGAAAACCTTTAGTTAGGGATAACTATAGGTTGCTGATAGCTATAACTGTAAGATAACTATAGGTTGAAGAACTGTGTTTCGAAGAAAATCTAGATCAATAATTAAATATAAAATTATGCTCAATAGATTATATTATATTGTAAATTACTTAATTATTGATTCTAAACTGTCAAAACCTGCAAAGCCGAAAACCATAAATATTTTACTACTAATATTTAATTAATTGTTTTGCACTAATTTGTGCTGCACTATTACATATACTTTAAATTCAAGTTTGCCACAAAGTCGCTATCTAAATTAACTACCATTCCAACCGAGTGTACTGTAATTATAAGTAATCTAAGCAATCTCTATGAAACATAAACAAAAACTGCATAAATAGTATATTGCGCGTTAAGATCGGAAAATATTCCTGTATGTACGGATGTGCACATTAAAACTTAGAGAAAACTTGTCTTAGAGACAAGAATTTCAATCACAGTCTAACTGGAAAACTATTATTTACTCGAAACATGTACATATTATACTTCCAAACCCGAAAAAACTGAAATATCCCCCTTTCAAATTTAATCACATTATAATTGTTACGTTCAGTAAAGGTTATTGGGATTTGGACTACTGGTAAATAAAACCACCTCTTTTTCTATCAGTCGACGTTTCGAGTTTTATTTCACTCTTCTTCAGGACTACAAAAAAGAAAACATGTCACCGCTTTAATTAAACTTTAATTACGCTTTAATTACTGAACGTATTAATCATGGACGATAAAGTAACAACTGATTATAATTATTATTAACTTTAAAAATTCAATAACTTATGGATTTGCAAAAATAGGCTCTTCTTTCACCAAATGGTTTTGTTTTTTGTTCAATGATAACATATAGTCTTATAAAATTTGTTATACTTTATATACACAATTTAAAATTATACTGAACTATCTAACGCTTTTAAGAGCTAAATATAAACTAGGGGAATGTTGTCAGGGTTGGCCCGTCGCCTAGGTCGGTTCACTGCGATTTTTCAGTGTAGATCACTGAAACCACCTATGTGCGAGTGGGGCAAAACATCCCTCAATGACAACAAACTTTTCGTGCCATTACTGATTTAGGAGTGTAATGTTGAAACGTGTTGTGCACTCATTCACTGAACCAAGACAAAAAAGTTTTCAAGCAGCTGCAAATAGAACATGAAAACTTGGAGGAAAAACATTAATTCGTTAAGATAAGCATCTAAAATGTGTTATGTGGATAGTCTTTAAAAATTATTCAAGGGAAACATTTAAGTTCGCTACCTGTTTGGATGTAGTGTGACGCGATGTGGTGATGGAACTTGTTGTCAAGGTAGGACCGTTGCAAAAAAAACACGACATTCCTTTACTTAAAATTGTAAGAAGTCATCTATTTTGATGATAGTGCTTCTTTGTGAACTAAAATTATTAATGATTTTGTTAACGATAGTAACTTCCACTATGAAGTTTACCATGACGATGAGTATAGAATATTAATAAATTTGTCTTTCTCCGATAAACGAGAAAAACAAAGACATTTGTATTTTCAGAATGGTGTAACGTTTCACAACAATAATTCCATATCTGGTGTATTGAAGTCTACCGAGTCACAGTTATACCAGGAAACTTGACAAAAAGTTATCAAAGCAAACCAAAGTAACTCTCCAAGAACTTTCTCATTCCACTTCTGGTGTTAGTTGGCGAGTGAAGTCTGCATAAAATCATCGCAAGTGGTTTGTATAGTTGATAGATCCTAATAGACTCAAGTTTCAATGCATCTTAGTAATACTACTAAGTTACATGCTATTATCCGAATAAGCTGGTATAATGTTTACTACATAGTATGCTTAATGAATGTAATCTCATAGATTTAGAATTAAAAATTATGTGAGCGAATCATAGCAAGCGCTCTCATTTAAACATGTAAACAAAATGAATTTATACTTTCCATTTAATAATAAATTCTTTTGTATTGTATTATTAGAATTCAATGTTTTCGTGATTTTTGAAACAATCGGTGTAGGTGTAAAATATTATGCTAAAGTTTGTTTTCCTTACTAAATTGTAATAACTTCGCTTCGTGAATTCGGTGTATAGAATGCTTCTGAATCTTCACACTACACTTGTAAATATACTTATAAATTATGGTTTTACGTTATATAAACAGGTTAATATAAATCACATGGTGGTAGTAAAATTATGAAAATTTGTTAATGCTAGTTGGTGAAAACTCCAAGTTATATCTATTTAGAAGCAAATTAAGAGAAGTTATGTAATGTTAAAATTATTGAAGCGAAAATGTTACTTCTATTTCACCAACTTGTTAATGTATAATTATAACTTTTAGTATACTGAATAAAGCGGATAGAATTTAACCGATACGGAAAGGTATAATATCAAAAAGCTAAACTTCGATTCAATAGAATTCATAGAGCACAAATTCAAACTTATACCTTTCAATCTTATATATTAATTACACAAGTTCACATTCTTGTTTATTATATTTACAAGTGAGTATCTATAACCTTAATTAATTTAAGTAAAATTTATTTAACGTTTTGTCAATTTAATTATACCTTAATAATTATGAATAAAGCAAGAATTTAATTAATAATTTTTATTTATGTCTCTTAGAAGCTTTCAGCAAATTAAATAACATAGGAAGTTTAGCTAAAAAAACATGTTAAATTGGATTATAAATTGCAATCTACGCTAAAACTACTAACAGCATTAAGTAGTATAGTACAATTAATTACTTTATTCGTAAAACAAAGCTTTCAGTTTTTAATAATTTAATGAAATAATAATTTAAGTACATTAGTTTATTTTAATATTGGTTTGATATTTGAATTTATTGATATTGAGTCTTTTAATAAAATTGGATTTAAATTAATATACAAAATAGGTTACCTAAAAATTGCATTATTTATTTAAATTTAAAATTACTAATGCTTAGGGACCTTTGTAACTATAATATCTTTAAAAATATACATAAAGCACTGTATTCGTTCGTAGCACTTGAAGTTTGTTACAGAATACATTATACAATCCACGAGTGTATTATGTGTTGCATACAATTACTAATGCAATTTACATTTAAATCTTTTTAAATATATTTAGCCTCAATCTTTCTTTGAATTTGTAATTTGTAAAACCTTTCACAGAACACGACAATCAAAAAATTAACATGTATTTTTAAAAACTTAAAAAAGTTTTTTAAATTAATTGGAACATATAGTAAGAAATAGCAAGGTACAGACATGCTTGCGACATAATTGTCGCGACGAAAATAACAATTAAAATTGTAACTGTCGCGTGTCGCAAACGTGGCTATTGCCATTTAAATACCGACATTTGACTCATCATGGTGACCTGATTGCAGAATTTGTGTCGCAAGCGTGAGCCTGGCCTAAGTGCTTGATTTAGATGTGTCCTACTATATATTATAAAGTCACCGCTTAACTATAACCACGGTTATTCACAAACTAAAATTCAACCATTAGAAGTAGTTTATTTATTATTTTAACCACCTTAATTTAGATATATAGATTATTGAAAAGAGTTTGCAATAAACTTGACTAATATTTGAAATATAAATCATAGTTTTGTAGTTAGGATTTTGTTATTTCAAATTTGAATTTTTTAGTGTTATATTAATACAATTTTTAAGCTCTAGGTGAATCAATGTAAATTAAAAAAGTAAATAAAGAGAAATAAATACTTATCAAGTACTAGGAGTTTTTGAGTAGAGAGGACACCTTCACCAAAGGAATTCACCTTTTTGTTTACTTAACCATTTAAGTTCACACACTACAGATAGAGTTTTACTTTTGTTTATATCCTATCTAATGGCGACTCTTTTGAAATTTTGTATTTGTCAATGGTTCAATACGATTTTATTGGCCTAGTTTATCAAGCGTTTTTGTTTGTGTTTTATTCCAACTTTTGGTTTAATATTTTGACCATTTCAATTTTACTTTGTGTTTTACGTACTAGTTTATTTAATTAATTTATTTTATACACAGATTATATATTGTGGTGAAAAAGAGGATTCGCACCTACCCTGTACATTTGATGAAAATTTTGTTTTAAATAATTTTAAGTTGTAAGACTGTAGAAGTTAGACAGGTGGGGGCGAACCGACGAGGATATTAGCTTTTGCCAGCGGGTCGCCGCGAGAGAAAGACAGCGTCGACTGTTGGCTCGTTAATTTTTGACTCAAGTGAGTTATTGTTGAGATTTTTGCCTTTCGCCGAAAGCGGCCACCTCGAGCATCTTGTGCCATGTTTGCTCGAGGCAATTTTTGAGATTTTTGATATAAGTTTAAATTGTGAATTATATTTGTGAGTACTGAATTTTGATTTTGATTTGAATAAATGATTTTGATGCGAATGCATTGTTGCGTGATTTTTGGATGGTTTTAATAATTTGGAATTGGATAGTTTTGATGCGTTGCCACCGAGCGGTAGTTTGATTTGATGGTTTTGATTGAATTAGTAGTTTGGATTGATTTAATTGATTTGGTAAAATTTAGAAAGAGCAATTTAAATTAAATTAAAAATTGGTTTAAAATTCGAAGAATTGAAATTACATTTGTACGAGCGTGTGGCCAGCTGATAGATAAGCCGACGTTTTGGATAGGCATAAGGTTGAAAGTACGAGCCCATTTAAAATTTCACATTAAATTAAATTTGAATTTATTTACGAGTTATTAATTATTTTGAAGAAGATTTATTTTGGAGAAATTATTTGTTTGGATTTTGAAGAATTTATTTTGAAAAACATTTTTTTTGCGCCCAGACAGTGGGGCAGATTTTCATCATTACATCTAAATTGTCGTCCATACGTGGAGCTCGATTTGAGCATTACATTTAAATTGGATTACTAATTGGTAATTATCTTTTGGAATTTTGAACCCACCCTGAGAAGTCTTAGCGAACCGACTTGGAGGCCGTAGAGATTGATGGTGTTATTTTGCAGTTCGCCACGCATTGCAAGAAAATATCATTACAATATTTACAATTGACTTTTTACATGTTATGTTTTAATGTTTTTGACTGTATTGATGCTCACCACGCTCACCGACCATATTTTATCATCTGTAGTCAAACGACCAATATCCTGTTTTGTTTTGGTGAGTGTAACCTTATCCATTTTTTGTTTTGTGGCGGACCTTGCCAATAGAATATTTCTGTGTACCATTTTATTTTAGCCTTGAAAATGAAAGTATAAAATTTTCGGAACGTTGGCAAGACAAACATTTGTTTGATTTACATTGTCCTCTCTACCCAAGAACTCCTAATACTTATTTTTTTACAGAACAAGAATGTGCTTGTTCAAATGTTTATCAGCTTAACCGCAGATGTATATCTTTAATAAATAACATTATATAATTTTAAGTGGCGCTCAACGTGGGGCTTCAACCGACGACCTGCAGTTTAACTGTCTCTTGCTTTAGGTTTTATATAAAATAAATGCTTATTCTACCTAATTTTAATAAATAAGTATAATAATTTCTCTCGTTTATATCAAATTTAGTAAGTAAATATTTAATTTTAATCTTTATTTTAATTCTTAATTTTTAATATTAAATCCTCTTATTTATCTATCTATCTTTCAGTTGGTATCTTTTACTTGCTCAATTTTTTTTATTTACTTACCTTTTTTGTCTATAAAGTTGCTTTCAATGTATGCAATTTAATCATATTGCAATTAATTAATTAATTAATTCGTCAACAAGGTACCCCTTGAGGTCTTTCAAACATCTGAAACCCTAAATATTTTTTAAAAACAAGGCTAGGGACTGCTTTGCATTTATGTGATGTAAAACAGTAGAAAGAAGTGGTAACTAATTTGTTTTACAAGTTTGAAGCCATTCTAAAGTAATTTAATAAGTTTAAATAATCAAGATTTGTTTTATTTCATTTAATGTTTCTAGTATTACAAGCACTCACACACGCCAAAGCACATTTCAAATTTGCATCCCAAGCGACGCGGTCCCTTTATGTAAATTTGGCACAAATAAGCTCGCCGTTCTTAGCTAAGCTTTCTCCAAGTAACCAAGATAATTGTGGTTTCTCTCTGTAACGAGGCGAGGACTTAATCACATAATGCTAAACTCATTTACGTTTAAAACTAGTTAACTAACACAATAACAATCTTGCCGACTACGCAACTCAATACCTTTAGTGCACACATCTGTTACATAATTATTTTTACCTAAACAATAATATAATTTTCACTTATAATTATATAACGTACAATTGTGTACAAAACCCTTGTTTGTTTAATTGTACAAACGAGGAAAATATTTAAATTACATATTTGTTAAATTTTGACATCGTGTGGTTGGTATACTCCTACTATTACATATTATTTGAATGTAACAAATTGGAATTATTTTTAAAACATTTACAAAAATCCAGTTGCAGCAACATAATCTAAAATTACTGTATTAAGTGCTAATAGTCCATTAGTTATAAGGTTGTTAAAATAAATCTCAATTTTATTTTATACCATGTGGTTGTACCAGTATTGTTTTTTAGTTAAATGGAAATTGAAGTAAAATTGCTAACTTCTTTAATGGTTGTTTTTTAAATATTAATATGGACTTCCAGACAAGAGTAGATAAAATTTTGAATATACTAATAATTATTGTTTTTTGAGTATAGTAAGATACTTTGCATATGCCACAAATGTTAACCAGAGCTTACGTATTTATCTAATGGATAAGTTAACCAATCTTAACAATCGAATTAACATACGTACATATTAACAAATAAACAGATTAATAGTTGTCTTTCATTATTGTAGCCAATGATGGAATTGAATAGAATACATATAATTGGATACATGTACGGAATATAATTATTTATTAGCAAAGCAAAATTTATAAATTGTAAAATGGTACTTAAAAGGCAATTATCTGACGGCATTTAAAGAAGATGCAAAAAAAAGATAACAGATGGAAAGAGCCGTCAGAATTTTGATTAGCGATAAACTGAATTGGTAACCCAGCTATTTCAATAAAAGAACGTCAACAAGCTGAAGGTGAAGAAAAGCAAAAGCATCAATTGGAAAAACTGCAAATCAAAAAAACAGTCAGTCAATTGAAACATACGAAATGTTGAAACATTGCATTATAGCCAGAAGATCGCTAAACCTTTAAAAATTGTGTATCACTTGATCAAGGTATTTGAACTATTAGTTAATAATAGCAATTTAGTTTGTTCTCTTGTCTTACTTGATTCTTTTGTTCAGATGTATCTTGCATTTCCTAATTAATTATCATTAAACTGTGCACAAACATATTATTATCATTCAGACATTCACCAAATTTATTGAATTGTTGATTGTTTAAATTCTGTCGTAGCGGTTTAGAAGAATTAAATATAATTAAGTTCTAGTAGTGTGCGAAGTTACTATATATTGTGATGTAATTTTGTTAATTATTTAAATTCTTTTAAATCACCTTTCAATTCCAAAAGATTTCTTTCAATTTTTAATTTTCATTGTAATGAAATATAAAATTGTAAAGTAAAAATTTTATTACGATACCGGTTCGCAGCTGTCTTCTTATTAACACAAAATTTGTCGTTCCCTCGATAAACACCTAAAATCTTTAAAATCCATTTTATATTTCACTTTTCAACTAATGAAAACAAATAATTAAACACACCTTTAATATTAAAAATCAAAACATTATCAAATTAAACAAATCAAAGAACAAATTTTACAGCCGCCGCGTCGGCTATTTTGGCCAAAATCATCCTTTTCCATTTTGTTACCAACATCGTAATCAAACTAAACAATTTAAAAATTTTAAATAATATACAAAATGTTACAAAATTTTAAATCAAAACAAAGCCCAAAATAATTCACAAAAACAACAAAACAGTTTTTCATGAAGATTTCAAAACATGTCAATATACTTTTCGGTAAGTACCTTAATTCATTATTGTTTCAGATACAAATTAATTATTTCAGTAATGGGAGCATTGATTACTTACTCGTACTTACCAAATGCTGCTTAAAAACTCTGTTTCTAGATAACAATAAAAGACTTCTTTTAATTTGGAAAATTCACCGACCGTCAAAAATATTTAATGTAAAAAAATCCCATTAGTTAATCAAATATATTGTACATGTAATGGAACGGTTAGTTGTTTTAGTTACAGAAAATGGATGTTTTAGTATTCTAGATTTTTACATTAAAACAATTGAGAACAACTGAACAATAGTTGCTCAAAGTCTAGGCACATTTACCAACATAATATCTAGAAAAATTTGGTTACTCTCGTAACTCAGTCGCTAAATTTTGCATTCTTTTTAGATGTATGTACCTCTAACCTAATTTAGTGGTAGATGTACACATACTTAATACGTAGTATGTACATACATATTATTCATTATATTTTATATTTACCGTAAAGTAGAAATAAATGAAGTAATTTCAAAGAATGTTTTAATTGTGTTTACTAAGATTTCTAACTAATATTTTTGCAAAAAGATTTTAAATCACTTTTAGATTCATCTTAGATTAAACAATCGAGATAATGCATTGTCTGCAATTTATTTAAAACTAAAACAATAAGCTTAAAAACCCAATGGTAAGTTTAGAAAATCATACTTTTAAAGTGCTTTTCTTTTGCAGTGCTAAACTAACTACAAAATAAAACTTTGTGACTGATATGAAACTTTAATTGAATTTTGTCTACCACATATTTTTGATATTTAGCTTTTATTATAAAAGCTTTTATTATATATCTATACAGTAATAAAAACGATACAATACAAAATAAAATATCAAACGTTTTTCTTGTGGTTTTATCAAGTGTAAACACGTCGTTTAAGGAAATACAATTTAGGTAGATAACATTTTCTAAATCGAATATAAAGAAATAAAAAATGAAATAGTAAGTATGGCAGTAATGATTTTAATTAACTTAATATTATCATAAATTTATAAATATTTGCTACTTTATTAGATAATTATAATATATTTGCACTAATTTGAATTTGTATTGATTTCCATCCATTATAAATAAAATTACATTAATTACAATTTAGATTAAAATTAAAATTACATAATTAAATAACTTCACTTCAAGCTAATTTATTTTTTACTTTTTTTGTTTTGTTACTTAATTTTATATTTGGTTACAAAACAAATCAATTTTACTAATGTTCAGTGGTGCAGAAATGCAATTATGCCGGAGGCCTGAATTATCTTAAAACCGAACGCATCTTCAATCATTTTCAAAGTTATATTTATTAAGGAGTTAGTCTGTAAAATTTTTTAAATGTTACAATTGCTTGAGAATATGAGTATTTATGCAGTACCCAGTATACACACGAATACAATGTATTTGAACTTGAAAAATTGTTATCTTTGCCATATGCAGTATATTCAGAGGAAAACAGTTCGTCGTAGTTTCTACTGAAGAGCAGTTGAGCATTCCGCTAGCTTGTTATTTTATCAATATCGCATCAACCATCCATCTCCAGTATTAGAACAGCCCTGTAGTTTTGTGGTTTGTTTTTAGACTATAATTTACTAAAAAGAAACATTAGCTTATCATCTGCAAGCCAATTATCAAGATCTTTGCAATAAGATAAGTGTTTTATGCCGGAAGCGGCTTTATTTTTGTTGATTTATTGTAATCTGTATTGGCTCTTTAATTGATTACCGGTTATATTACTATCGTTTATGATAAGAATAAGAATTTGTGGTATTAGTTGTAATTTGAATAATAAACGTAGAGTAATTTTGAATTACAATGCAATTGTTAAGAAAGTGTGAAAATTAAAAACAATAACAGTAATTGTACAAGATTCCGGTCTGTGGTTTACTCCTCGTCTATTTATGCTTCATAAGGTTATTCAAAGAATCTTTTTTACTATTTTTTATTAACAAATTTAAAAAAATATTTGTTCTACGATTCAAGTGTACGTTCTTATAATATCGTATCTTTCTGAGTTCCTAATTGTTTACAACGTTGCAAATTGTAATATCAGTCATTTCTTATGAGAGAAATCTTAAAACATGTGGCTCATGGTAATCTAGACCACAATTTGTTACGTATTAGGAAGAAAGTCATTGATTTGCCTTGATTAAGTAGAATAAAAACTAACAATGATGGATATATAATGACGGTGATCTCCCTGAGCCGATGATTACCACAATCAACAATAAACCAGAGTTACAGAGACATTCCCCAATCGGTTTAGCAGCTGTGTGGGTCTTAATGCTTAAAAACCGTTATGTGAAGGAGGGGAATATAATATAATGTTGAACGATATATGGCTTATAAAGAGATGGAATGTTTACTCTTCTTCTAGCCAGATGCTTAATACCTAGATATAATATTTTACTGTTTTTATCTGATTTTAATACAAAGCAATATTAAAAATTTTACAATTGTTAGGAAATAATAGTGCTTTGAAAATTAAAAGTGATCAACACCTCTGCATGTTCTACTTGGATCCAAGCATCTTCGAGAGTCTAATGTATGATTAAGTGGTTTTTAACTTGCGGCACTTCTGACATAGCTAACTATTTAGTCTCAGTTTAAGTATTATAGTTTTCGAAATTTTGTTAGATTTTCAGTTAATAATACATAGGATTAAATATTATGTCTGAATTTCATATTTTCAAATTTTAAGTTATCTACCTCACATTAGTATGGTATATTTCTAAAAAATTATTGTAATAAAATTTATATTTTCTATGTAATTTGTAACACAAAAAAGATTATTTGTATAAAACAAAATTAAATAATTACTTCATTTTATTAATTTTCTAAAATTTAAAAGAAATTATCATATCTACTTAACTAGTACAATATACATTACAAGTAAGTGCAATTTCTAAACTATTAGGATCTTTTATAGAAATTGGTTATAACTTTCATCGTTATACGTAATATACGTGTATTTTAATAAATTTACAGGTTTACATTTAAATAGACGGATATTTAAGTGCAAATATAATTAAAATTTGGGAATGTTCCCTGTGTTTAGTCATGCTTATTGAAAATAAGTGAAATACTTTCATAACTGTTGAATATGTTTGTGAGCACAAAAGCATGGTATATAAATTACGTGGAAAATTGTTTTCGTAATACATAATAGCAATCTGTGTGAAACATTATTTGATTGAAATTGAAAAATATGTTGCCAAGCCATAACTTTCCTATTAAATCTTTACTTTCGTATTAAATCAAATAGAGATGTACCTACACAAAATTAATTACACAACCGTCTATTCTTGCTTTTGTAAAACCCAATTAAATTATATTACAAAGTCTTTGGAAATAAGTACAAGCATTAACCTTTCATTAATTTTAAACGGTTATCTAGGTATAAATAGAATTTTAAATTAAACGTACATTTTAATTAATTGACGCTGTTGTACAATTTTGTCAATTGAGGCAGTAAGGATGCTCATGTTTATAGTGTAATTCGGTAAAGGCATTTGAAATAAAATCGTAAATTTAATCAAAAGTATTCTATTGTATCACATTTTAAAAGTCGTGAAAGCATTTCGGAAATACTAACTTGAAGCTTCGGGAACTTAAGATGAATTACAACTGCAATTAGCGTAATGCGAGCCGAAATGTTTTCCGCTTATATGAAGAGATAGTTAAATTCTGGAGAACGACCATTATTGAGTTGTTCCCGTGCGAATAAACTTGAACGCAAAGAGAATTTTGAAGATGATTATTTTCATCTTAACTTTATACTGAAAGTTTTGAGTTGTAATTATTAAAATATTTGCACCTTGTATAACAGTCATATCGTTTAATTTATTATTTTATTAAATTGTAAACTAAATAAAATTCTACAAATCCTAATACGAATCTGTATACAAACAAAAGAGGCAGCAAGCAATACATTATAATGAATAAAATTTAAATGTTACTTACTCTAAGTACATAAAAGATAGATGACGCTATGTTATATATGAATAAAATTGACTTAAAAATTTAAAAAGCGTTTGAAATATTATAACAACTTAAAGGATAATATACAAGGATACTAGGATAACACTCTGAACATACTACACAAAATTGGAGGAATGATGGATAACATTCAGTGCAAGTAAAAAATATAAATAATATATGTGGTATAATATGTAGTATTTGGAAACAATATTAGAAATAATATTGGATCATATTCGGTAATACCTTTCGAAAGGATTATATTTCTCAAGTATTAATAAAAAGTACGGGTAAGTAAAATATTCAGCTAAAATCTAACTAATAAGTGTATACTACAAGTTACTATATTTACATAATAAAAGCTTTATTTTCGTTACATCAATGCTGCACAATTACTTTACATCTAAAAACCAGACGGTCAAATTTGTTATATAGAGATCTTTCTATACCTGTAATCACATTTCACAATTCATAACTGAACATTTATTCCCTGAAGAACTAACATTAAATTTTGTATGTAGCCGAATTTGCATAACAAATATTAAAATTTACGTTACGAAACGTAATTTTAATTGTGTGCTTATTGTAAGTAGTGCCACATTTTGTAATATAGGTACTAGGTAAGAATCATTTTTAGAAAATAAATACGTAAAAGCTTTCGTTTCAATAATTTAGCAATTAACAGTAACAGTTTTATTCATATTTTAACAAAGTAATATACTAGATAGAGTATTATGCTAACATAATTATTACGCAATGAATGCATTATGCTATAATGCACAGAAATTACGAAAATAAAAAAGAATTTCAAAGAAAAGTGTGGTAACTAAACTAATAATAGAGTAAATAATCTAACCACTCTGTTCTATTTGTATTTATTGACTATATAGTTTCGGTGAGAAAATCTGTACAAGAAACAAAACAAAAATTACTAAACACAATCTATATTTGATGTAAGTTTTAATGCAATTAAAAATGTCAACTATAATGTACAAAAATAATAGTAAATAAATATTTATAAACAGAATTGAGTGGTTAGATTATTTACTTTATTATTAGTTTAGTTAAAATAAAATATCACTACATTAGCGTAAAAATAGTTGAAAAGTGTGGTAATTATATTGTATACATAACTACTTATATTGTACTATAAACTTTTTTCTGAAATATTGTAAAAAGTTGACTTAAAATCAATTAATTTTTAAGTTAATAAGTTAGTTAATATATCAGTTGTTAAGTTTGCTTTCATGAACACCATTGTTTTTAAAGCAAAAAGATTGAGGGCAGTATGAGAGTTTTTTAGTACCTAGACTCTGAAATAGAAACAATTTTAATAAATGAAATAAATACATGCACTATCAAAATTATTTTTATTAAAGGTTATCGGTTTAATAACGATTAAAGCTTTTAATATTTGATAATAGACATAAAGATAAGAAATAAGAAAAATAAAAATATAACCTTAAAAGTATTGAATAATGCTCAAATCTTAAGCACCATGATGTAGAATAGTTTTTTCCAATATCAGAATTACTCTAGCATTAATTAATTCTTGATTAAGCTTTTATTTGTATTTATATTTCTTATGTCTTATATATTTTTAGATCTGTTTATTTTGAAAAAGCTATTTGAAGTATTTAAAATTTTCTGCATAATTAGAATATTTGATTGATCAAGTAAAGAAATTTATAGTTTTTATAATTTGGTAAAAATTTATAATAATATTTAAAAAAATAATTAATGTTTTTAAGAGCCAGTTTTTTAATCTCGATCTTAGTTCTAATTAAAAGATAATTTCTTTAAAAATAATAATTGTTGTATTTTTATATTATATTGTATTGTTATATTATATTGGATCAACATGTTTAAAATATAATTTATTAAATATTTTATTATAATAATTATTTGTTTAGATCTTGTAAGTAACTTTCTGAAAGCTTTCAAATAATTTCGAGAAGTTTACAAATTAATTGGCCATTACGTTTGCTAGATTTGAGTGTATGTGATTATTTTTTTAGGGTTATCCAAAGAAGTGTGGTATGTCAACAAGTTCAAGACAATCTAGTAGCTCAAGGATAACATGCGTACAGAAATCCGATCGCTACATAAACATCATTGCCAATTGTTGCAGAAAAAAGATGGCATACAAATTTAAAAATTGACGGAATTTAAACTTATTATTCATACATGAAGTTTGTAGATTTTTATTTTAATATATTTTAAAAGCTCATACTGTACGAACTGTTGTAATTTTCATTAGGAAGTGTTTCTTGAAAATAGTTTTTACAGCATAACAATAAACCATTGCATTCTTTAAACTTTCAAAGCACGATGTTAATAACTTTCCAGCATCTTGATGTATTTTTGTAGTGTAATATTACATAATGTTTAAATTTATTATTTTTATGAGTTAGTAAAAAATATAATAAAGAATTTATTGCATTTGCGTTTTGTGTAAATTCTTCTGTTAAAATATTCGTTTATATAAGTACTATCCCACATGCACAACTTCAAATATGTATTAAAATGTAAAACTGGAAATTTATGCAATGTTAAATTTTAAATTTAGATTTTTTTGCTTGTATGAAAGAAGAACATAAAAACAGTTGCATTTATATATTGTAAATATACGCAGTTGCTTAAAAATTGCAGTATTATAATATTATAATATTCTTATGCAATCATTAAAATCATTATAGTAAAAGTAATTATAAAATATACGAGTATAGATTTTCGACTTACTTGCAGTATTAGAAACAACATCTATTTTTTATGTGCACAATTATTGTAAAACTAATCGAAATATTCCTCTTTTTATAAAATATTTTACATTTCAACACAAAAGATATAGAGATAATAACGTATTATAGTATTTGGACACTGCGTGTGATGTTACATAATAGCTATTTATGCAATTAGTTGTGAAATAATAGTGTTTTGTGCACGAGGCGTAAAATTTTACCTCGACGTGTGTTAAGTATACTTTACACACGCAAAGTATATAAAACATAATATTCAAATGGCAATGTAAGCAATAATAAAGCATACGGTTGACACTGAAAGACTTTAAGGATAGATAGCAATGACATACCAGTTGCTGGACCTTATATTATATACTTTGTCCAAAATTTTTATTACCGTACCGTTTTGCATAAAAATTAATGTAGGATTTTAAATTTTTGACATCTAGATTACTGACAGCCGTGATCACTTATTTGTTATATCAAGATAAATATATTATAATAAATTCTTATATTATAACATTTTTTGTTTGTTTCTTTCTAATCTTTATTTTGGATATATGTACATATTATTATTGCAATGTACCCCTTGCATGAATTTTAAAAATCTTAACCTTTTCAATGAAATTCTAAGTTTTCAAGGTGATACTCGACTTTCTATAGCACAAAACTTCTCATAAAATTTGTTCTTTTTAAATAAAACAATAATATATCATCTTATAATAATCTCAGTTTGAAATTTAATTTTAAAATATAAATTTCAGTTTTAAAATAAATCAATTAAATTAACCCTTATTATTTATTTTATAGTAAAGCAAAAGTTTTGTTGATGTTTTCATCTTAGTCTTACATAAAATCAATCAATGAATCACAAAAGCCGTAGAGTTAAATTTTTAATAATCAATAGATAAGTAATTTAAGTAGTGTAACTCAATATTAATCATATCAAATTTTTAGCATAAACCAAAAAATGCACAAAATCATCATCAGGCGATGATGATGCCATGTTCATCGCCTGATGATGCCATAGTATGGTGAAAACGTTTGCGATAATATACATACGGTGTATTTATATATTGTGATAACTTAAACATTTTAGTTTCAAAAAAGTGTTTTGTGCATTTTTTGGTTTATGCTAAAAATTTGATATGATTAAATTTTTAATTTTATTTCAATCGTAATTATTTCAACGTGGCGATTAAAAATTATAATGTAATGATTTCATTTTTTTTTTAATAAAGATTTATAATTTTATGATGTAAGTTTATTGAAATGTTTCAAATTTTTCACACAATAATCAGATCTGGATATTAAAGTTGAAAGTTTCTCTCAAGTTCTCCATGGTCATCTGGTACTTTCCTATTATGTAGTTTATCAATATGCATTAAAAATTTTGAATCTTTGTGCTGTTAATGTTCTTTATCCTAATTGGTAATTCTTTTGCGATTATTAATAATTAATTCACTGTTTATTTTAAAGTAAATAAATTAACTATGTTTCATTGTGATAGCGACATTTTATTTCTAACTAATTTTCATAATTGCAGGAAAAAATTTTATAATTTAAAATGATAATATATTTTATGATATAAAATCGAGAGAATTTAGCAACTTATACGTTTTATTGTCTCTGTTGCAATGTCGTTCCATTTTAGCAATTTTCAAAAATAAAGCAATGGCGCGAAATTCAATCGGTGAGTAAAATTCACTTTGATATTGCACTTTGTTCTTTTCATTAAATTTTATAAACACCTTTATTCGAAGTTTTTAAGTTCTAACTATTTAAAGCTTTGACCATCATTAATCATCATCCTCTCATTTGAAGATTTTGTGATCTAAAAACATTTTTATTCCTAAATAAATATGAAATGACTTCAAAGAAATCATTGGGTAAGGATTTATTTTAAAATTTGAATTGAAACCTGCTTCTTATTTCACGATTAATCTACAAATTAAATTGTTTATTTTATTTTCAAACTTCCTTTCTCATCATCGTGTGAGTAATTATGATACAACTGAAAATTACTGTATATAGGCTCGTAATTGACTTAAATTAAACAACTTTTGTAAAAAAATATGGCAAGATGTGTAACTCATCATTTTTCAACAAATAAAATCTTGAAGTACTGCCTAACTTCGTCATACTATTGGTTTTCGACAGTCAATCTGCATAGTAATTACAGTATTGGATTACCATGCCACAGTCGTAGGTTTGATCCCTGACTAAGTTTACCTAGTAAGTATACTAGAGAAAAGTAATTGTTTTTCTTGCAAAAATACTCAAAAGCTGATTTTTAAGTAATTAATTAGGATACAACAGTGAATTGGCACAAAAAAGATTGAAACAAAAATTACATTACTTCAAACTAAAAAATTGAATATAATTTAAACTGTCGATATTTTTATGTTCTCAAAAATTTTGTTTACAATATAATCTCTGAAGTTGATTTTCTCAAAACTTTATTTATGTGGGCTGAATTATTTCTGCTTAACTACATCCAATTTAGAAAAATATATACCCAAAACTTAATCAAACAAACATGAAACAAATCGTAAGAATTCTTCTACCGACATAATTATTTCTTATTTTATTTTTGACTAGTATTTTTGACGTTAGTTAAAATTAATATTATTGTGTAAAAAAAATAACATAAAGTCAACAGAAAAATTTTAACAATGTCAAGATACCTTCTATCCAAAACTCACATTACAAATATTTTTTCCGAGGCGCTCTCACCGAAAATTAAAAATTAAACATATTTAATTTATATTAGTAAATTTTATTTATGTTAGTAAAAAAACCAATAAATGTAACAAGACTTTATGCTTTAATTGTAAATTTAAGAAATCATTTTGAGCAAACCTTTCTCAAAAATTAAACTTTTAAAAGAATTTCAATTATGTGTAAATTCGATACCTAGTACAAGATCTTATATAGTGTAAAAAGAATTGCTTACAAAGTTTAATATCTCAAAGAAATTAATAAAGCATATCAAATAGCTCAGTTGAATAAATGCAGATGCAAAATAGAGTATCCTTTATCACCTCAAAAACTGCTCCTGATCAGGTAGCCAAAGTAATCTTCGAAAAGATTGATATGTTAGTAGTGGAAGCTGTTGAAAAGTGATTGTAAAAATTGTTTTCGTAATAATATTCAGTTTTTTTTTTAAACAGAGAATCTGAAAAAATTGTTTAATTTATATCATTACTTATGATCATGAGCGTAGGTATAACCATGATGGCGGAAATTCAACACTTTAACTACCATCCTATGACCGTTTCGATTATTAATGTGGAATTGTACATATGTAAGTTACTTATTGTAAAGTCTTAAATAATTATAAGGTCTTTCCTAACACACAACTATCACTACAACTCACAGTGAGTTTTGGCTAACCATTTCAATTTATGAACGGTTTTTCAAGGCAGATTACCTCGGTGGTTTGCCATTACCCGCCGAGGGAGGACATCTAGAAATTAAAGTTTTTGCTCTACTCGGGTTCGAACCAAGGATCTCTGCTTGGTAGTCGAAGCACTTTTGCATCAAAACGTAACCGTCCTTCCTTCCTTCTTTCCTAATAGATAAAAATATTTAGTCTAAAATCTAATCTAAAAAAATAAAATGTTTCGTTTTCGCCTGGTAATTTTGGATGAAAAGAAAGATTTATTATGTAAAAGATTTTAAAATGTCAACATAAATTAATTTATTATTATCAGCCTATTAACGTAATATAAATTTGGTTACTTCCCAGACAGCACATAAACAACCAATGGACGTCCAAGAAACATAGATTTCTGGACATTAAAACGTCCAAAGGACAACGAGATGGCACAAGAATGGACGAATATCGAACGTCCATTGCTGGACGTCCATTGAACGTTATACAATGGACATCTATTGAACGTTGACTTCTGGACATTGAAATGTCCAAAAGACGGCGAGATGGCACAAGAATGGACGAATATCGAACGTCCATTGCTGGACGTCCATTGAACGTTATACAATGGACATCTATTGAACGTTGACTACTGGACATTGAAATGTCCAAAAGACGGCGAGATGGCACAAGAATGGACGAATATCGAACGTCCATTGCTGGACGTCCATTGAACGTTATACAATGGACATCTATTGAACGTTGACTACTGGACATTGAAATGTCCAAAAGACGGCGAGATGGCACAAGAATGGACGTATATCAAACGTCCATTGCTGGACGTCCATTGAACGTTATACAATGTACATCTATTGAACGTTGACTACTGGACATTGAAATGTCCAAAAGACGGCGAGATGGCACAAGAATGGACAAATATAGAACGTCCATTGCTGGACGTCCATTGAACGTTATGCAATGGACATCCATTGAACGTTGACTACTGGACATTGAAATGTCCAAAAGACGTCGAGATGGCACACCTGTGGACGAATAATGGACGTCCATGGTTGGGCGTTCTTTGTACGTTATGCAGTGGACATCCATTAAACGTTGACTACTGGACATTGAAATGTCCAAAAGACGGCGAGATGGCACAAGAATGGACGAATATAGAACGTCTATTGCTGGACGTCCATTGAACGTTACACAATGGACATCTATTGAACGTTGACTACTGGACATTGAAATGTCCAAAAGACGTCGAGATGGCACACCCATGGACGAATATCGGACGTCCATAGCTGAACGTTATACAATCGACATCTATTGAACGTGGGTATTAAAGTGGGTAATGAACGTCCAGACTGGACGACCCATGGGCGTCCATTGAACGCCATACGATGGACGTCTATTGAACGTGAAAAAAAATAAAATTGGAGATAGGCAAATACAAATATTTTTAAATTTCAATGTTTAATCAAAGTAATAGCTATAATAATCAAATAATATCAAATAATAATCAAAATAATAGTAATAGCAAGTAATAGCAGTTAATTTAATTTTTTCGTTCCTTTGCTCGCTTGAGCCACTTCATTATATTTCTTTCTAAGTCGCTTTCCGTCGCTTCTTTGAAAGCAATGAGTCCGGTTTCTAAAAAAAGTTTTCTTGTGTACTTTATTTAAACCCAAAAATAAGGATACTTACGTTTTATAACCTGATTCATTGCAAGGGAATTAAAGGCTTCTTCTCCTTCTTTCCGAAGTAACTAAATTCGAAAGCCATTTTGTTGGTGTTAAGTCTTTCAGCAACTCGAGCAACAAAATCGTATGTCGTAGTGCCCCCCAACGCGACAATTCCTTTACCTATAAACGATAAAATTAACAAGCTAATTTTAAAATAAACTTGTTTGTAGTGCTTACCATTTTATTAACCTCCTGTTCGGGTTTTAATAAAGTCTCTAAATCCTCTAATGAACTTGTGTTAGTTAATGGAAAATTAAATTTGGTAAATAGAGATTCTAAAGAGAGGTAAATAGAGTTTGCAGGAACAGCCTCTACACTATTTTCTTCGATAAATTTCACAACTGTCCAGGTTTTTGCCATCATGAAAAATATACTGAAACTAATTGCTTATATATTATTAATAAGAAATAAGGTTATGGAATAAATTCAAAATGTGATAAAAGTTTTACAATTTGGGTTAAATTTTTTAATTGCAATAAAAAAAATTTTAAATAGCGATAAAAACAGTCAAAAATACGAAAGAAAAGTAAAAAAAAACACGAAAATTTTCTTTTTAATTTTCAATAAAAATTTTGTATTCATTTGCGATAAATGAGTGATGAATAAAATGATTTAAAGGCGCGATGATAATAATATAATAGTCAAAAATCGGATATGAAAAGTAAAATTTTTTTTAAATTTGCGATTAAAGTAGTCAAAAAATCCCATAAAAATTTTAAAAATGCGATGGAAAAAGTAAAAATTTACAATCAAAATATGTGAAAAAGCCAAATGGAAAAAAATTCTAAAATGCGACAGAAATAATAAAGAAAAGTACTTACCTTGAGATGTTGCCTTGTTGATGAGTTAAATATAAAAATGAACTCTGCAACGTTTTAGAATGGTTTAGGCTACGTTGCTAGTGATTTGTTTGAACCTTTAAAACTTATTATATTCAAAATAAATTCATTTTTTCCAGTAAAATTGGTTTTTCCAAAAAGAAGGTGTAGTACTTAGAAGGGCAAACAAAGTAAACAATAAGCCGATTGTGGGGTGGTTTTATGGCGTTATGACTATAGTTTACTATACGAGGTAGATCAATGGGCGTCCGGATCAATAGTACCCGTGTTCGGAATTAATAAAATGAAAAGACAAGTTTAAAAAAAAATTTTGTTATTTTTCAACGTAAACGTAATCAAGTTTCGTGTAATCATATCAAATTTTTAGCATAAACTAAAAAATGCACAAAACACTTTTTCGAAAACTAAAAATTTAGTTCATCGCCTAATGATGCCATAGTATGGTGAAAACGTTTGCGATAATGCAGTGTATTTATATATTGTGATAACTTAAACATTTTAGTTTTCGAAAAAGTGTTTTGTGCATTTTTTAGTTTATGCTAAAAATTTGATATGATTAATATCGAGTTACACTACTTAAACCACTTATCTATTGATTATTAAGTTTAGTGTAGGTAGATACACTTTTCCCAACGTTTCTGCAATTTCTTTAACCCCTCCAAAAAATTTATTGAAAAAGGGAACATCAAATTCCCGAGAGCTCGGAATATTGTTATTTAATTAAATTCTTATAACTCCTATATTGTAATTATTTTAATATATATATTATATACGTAGTCAGTAGTATTTCTTTCAAATTGGTAGAGGAAGTATTGTAAGCACAGGGAGGTATCTGGGTTACATTTCAGATACCTAAATACAGGGGGTTACTTTCGGTGGGCTGGATCACATGGTGATGCTATTTGTACAACAATAACAATGTGCATTGAAAATTTTTGATATAGGTAATCTAAAATTTATAAAATTTATAATTTTTAAAAAGAATTGAAATTTACAAGCCGTTCATAGCATTTGTCATTATTTTTATAATAGTATATTTTAATATTTGTAGGAATGCAACGGTAGGTTTATAACACAATAACCACAGTTTTCACTTTAAAGAATAGTATAAAGGCAGGTAAATATTCGCGCAGCTTGTTGCAATTTGGAAAAACCCTAAATTTCAAAGCTTTCCTTAATCCTTTAAAGAGTGTTTTTAAGTACACCTTTATTCTGTTTTTCCTTAGCGAGCTATTTTAGAAAAATTAAAAATTTATTCTTCTATAACTTAATTCCACTTGAGAAAAAGAAAGAAATAATAAATCTGTAGTCAAATGGAGTAAAATTGCATTAACGGGGCGAAATTGATCACTGTTAAATTATCTTCTTTATTTTTGTATTTGTCGACCTTACTATGGTTAATTAAGTAATGCGGCGTTGCAATAAACCAAAAAGTTTTTGCGAGAAATACAAAAATAAAGCAAATTAAACATGGGCGTCCATATGATCTTTTTCAGGTAGGGTCAAAATAAAAAAAAAATGTTTTTTATAACACATTATGTATCATTCTATGTTCCTTATAAATAATAATACAATTCCATTTTGGTGTGTAGTTTGTCTTATTTGAATTTAAAAATCAAATTCATGTTTTTTACATTACTATTCATAACATATAATATAAAATATTATTATAATAATAATATGCGATAGAAAAACCACAGTTCTATAGAAAAATTAATTGATTTTATTATATTTTTGCAACAGTTGCCATTATAATGTATACGATAGAAAGAGATATTGATACTACATCAGGTGTGGTTGCGTAACCAATGCAGTTGGCCTCAGTCATTCTTACAGCGAGTCCTTTCCAGATACGTTAGTATACATTTCAATGATTTAAACTGTAATAATTATGGCATAAACTGGACATCCAGCGAATATTTAAGTGTGGATGTACAATTCTGTTTATAACTGGACGTCCACTGGCCGTACATACAAGGTCAAATACTTTGTGAGTTTTAATTGGACATAAACTGGACATCCTACGGATTTTTAAATGCGGACATACAAATAATGTCTGAACTTGGACGTCCAGCGGATATTTAAATGTGGACGTACGAAGACTGTTGATAATTGGACGTCCACTGGCCGAACATACTATGTCAAATATTGTGTGGATTTTATTTGAACATAAACTGGACATCCAACGGATATTTATATGTCTCAACTTGGACGTCCAGTAGATATTTAAGTTTGGACGTACAGACTGTCGATAACTGTACGTCCGCTGACCGCACATAATAGGTCAAATATTATGTGGATATATATTGGACATAAACTGGACATCCAACGGATATTTATATATTTACAAATAATGTCTGACTTGGACGTCCAGCGGATATATAAGTGTGGACATACATTGACTATCGATAATTGGACGTCCAGTGGTCGCACATACTATGTCAAATATTATGTGGATTTTATTTGAACATAAACTAGACATTCTACGGATCTTTAAATGCGGACATACAAATAATGTCTGAACTTGGACGTTCAGCAGATATTTAAATGTGGACGTACGAAGACTGTTGATAATTGGACGTCCACTGACCGAACATATTATGTCAAATATTGTGTGAATTTTATTTAAACATAAACTGGACGTCCAAGGGATATTTATATGCGGACATACAAATAATGTCTGAACTTGGAAATCCAGCGGATATTTAAGTTTGGACGTACAAAGACTGTCGATAACTGTACGTCCGCTGGCCGCACATAATAGGTCAATTATTAGGTGGATATTTATTGGATATAAACTGGACATCCAACGGATATTTATATGCGGACATACAAATAATATCTGAACTTGGACGTCCAGCGGATATTTAAGTGTGGACATACATTGACTATCGATAATTGGACGTCCACTGGTCACACATACTATGTCAAATTTTATGTAGATTTTATTTGAACATAAACTGGACATCCTACGGATCTTTAAATGCGGACATACAAATAATGTCTAAACTTGGACGTCCAGCGGATGTTCAAATGTGGACGTACAAAGACTGTCGATAATTGGACGTCCACTGTCCGAATATACTAGGTCAAATATTTTGTGGATATTAATTGGACATAAACTGGACATCCAGCGAATATTTATATATGGACGTCCGATTAATGTCTCAACTTGGACGTCCATTGAACAACCATACAAAGTCTATGGACGTTTGGACCTACCCTGGTCCTAAAATGGACGTCCAATGTTCAACTGGTGCTGTCTGGGTTATAAATACTTGATATGAAGTCCTTTTTTAATCAACAGATTAAAACTGGGAAACATTTTTTCTTGTTTCAAAACCGAATTCTCGAAATAAAATTGCACAAAAACTATTTACTTGTTTTCCGTTTTGAAAATTAAAAATTGTTTGTTCTCAATCATTTTCATTGTGAAATAGAAATTGTATAGTATGTTTTTTATTTTTTAGCAAAATACACCGTTCGAACTTAAAATATCAATTTCCTTTTTATAGCGCAAATTATTATTATCGAATGTTTGTTTTTTCCGGTTTCTGTATCTTTTTAATATGTATTGCATTTATTACGATATCTAAAATTTTTCTAAGAAATGTTTTATAGAATACTATAAATGAAAACCATCTAAACAAACATTAATCAAAGATTAATAAACAGATTAAATTTTAGTATTTCAGATAAAATTAAGAAGGCATTACAACAAAAGTATAAGTTATAATTATAAGTTTTTTATATTGTTTTACAAACAGCAAAACGTACCTATAGTGACAAATTGACGAGTTAATTTAATAAAGCTGAATTTTATTCAAAAGATACAAATTGGAAATAAAAGTTAATAAAACTTATGACGAATCACAAAATGGGTTAATTGGTCAAAGGAAGAACTTAAATCTTCCAATTCGTATTTTTGCTTTATATCATTAGTCATTAAAATGAAAGTAGAATAATTTCAGCAAAACATTAGCAAATTGTAATTTTTGAGGAAAACTAAACTTAGTTTAATTGGTGCAAAATTTTCTTGACAATGATTTATGTTTTAAGCAATAACAAGACTTTAACCAGAGTACGAAAGTGATTTAGCCGGCAGGTTTTCTACAAAATTTTTTATAAGAAAGTTCAAGTTTGAAAGTTTCCTACACGACTAAAAATTAAACTTTTTAAATTTTACACAACCTATATCTTTTCGTTGAAACTTATTTTCAATTTTCTATTAAATTTATAATTAATTACTATGTGATTGTTTGAAGCTTATACAAAAATAAATACAAAACGCTAGAAAACTTGCTCGTAAGTTTCATTAATAAAGAATCAAGCAATTATTTATTGCTTCAAATTATTATTCTTAACAAAAATTCCTGTTTAATTTTGGAATTACCTTTATGCGTTATCAGATTTAATCAAAGTTTACACATTTTCCATATCAGATTGTCGTCAACACGGCAGGGTGTCGAATATTTTTACACTGTTACTCGCATAATTAAAAATAGCATTTAACCCAAATTGGCTAAGGGGAAACCTAATCTAAAATGAAATTAGTTAAGTTAATCTATATATAAATATTTTTAAGTCAACAGTTATTTGTGTCTCTTATATGTGAATAAACTGAACTCTCCGAGTTACATTTCATTTTATTTGTTGAGCTCCAAGTATAAGCCCGACAAATCAAAAGATAGTTCGTATTGCTCTTTTTGTATCAAATCATAGAATGCCCATCTTATTGTGGAATCGGATGATACCAAGCTTTAGCTTCGTTTCCAATCAAACTTTCTATGTTTGTGAAAAACCGCAATAAAAATGCATTTGGCGACTGACCTCACTTGAATGCTTATGAACGGATGTATTTCGCTTAATTTATACGAAGAGAAACGAAGCTTTACTAACAATAAGAATGTAAAAGCACTGAAGAAAAACACAATAAAGTTAGCTATTCAATTTTGAAATATATTTTTATTTCAAGATATTATGTAAATGAATTTTGTGATATGTATCAAACCTTTGCACGCAATATTGTAATAAATAGATATCAATTAATCTTCTAGAATTATTTTTATGTTATACTTGAAATTTAATCATATATCAAAAATGTAAAAAAATTTTAAAACTGTATGATATAAATAATAATTGATGACTCTTTTAAACTAGCTAGTTTTTGTTGCAATTTTTTACAGTCAAGATAAAAAGCTGTTTACGAGCGCCAAGACGTAACAATATTATTCTTACGGGAAATGAAATTGTCCTGTTGCATTCCAAGACATCAAGTTATGGAATAATCAATACTGACGATACAGCTTAGCAACATATACTTGCTTTATGATGAATTTGGGAGCCGTAAAAATAAACCAAATTCTCTCAAAGTAATAAATTCTAACAAATTTCAAAATGCATTTTGCCAATAGTCACAAGAGCTAAATCGATTTAAATCAAGAAAAACTACATCTAGATTCAAATTTTAAAATATAGAGAAGCGACCTGTCCGGTATGGTCACACCCTCTTTTTTGCACAGATTTACTGCGACTATAAATTTAAAAAGTTCTATTTCCTACTTACATTTACATATGTATTGTACATCGTAGATTTAACCACAGAAACAGCTTTACAGATTTTCATTTCAGGGTGCACAGGTCAATAAAATACACAGTTTATTTTTAAGGAAAAATTATAGGTATAAATTACGTCTACCAAATAATCTATCCGTGTTTTGATATTTTATGAAAAAATAAAAACTAGTAATGGAGTATTTTCCGTCAGATAGAAATGTAAAACCATTGCTCTACTTTATTGCAAGAAATTTTTCCATATGACCGAGTACCTCATAACGCTTTAAGTTCTTTTTGTTCACGCATCGTTCGTTACAAAGCCAAATCGCACTTAAAAAGAAACTTTAATAAAGAATTTTTTCCATCAAATCCATTATAGAAGAAAATGCATTTTTAAAGAATTTGTTAAACTCAATTTAAGAAATCTGAACGGTAATGGATAAATGTATACTTAAATCTGTATTAAACAAAAAGTTTTCAAAAGCTAATAATAATAATAGAAATAATATAATAAATTAAAGGAAAAATTAATTATTGTTTTCAAAAAAGCAAGCTGTAATTTTAATTTAATTTACGTCGCTTTTAGTATAAAAAGCAAAACAAACATTTATATAATTATGTATAAAGTACAAAGGTAACACATAAAAAACATTAATATATTAAGCATTTTTAAAACTGTGTAGAAGCAGCCTCAAAGTCTGCAATTATAATATTATATTAAATAATTTTAACCTTTTTATACGAAAAGCCAAAATAAATAATTATTTAAATAATACTTAATACATATTGCAGAATTACCTACATTTGTAAATTAAATTTTCATCGTTTAATTAATAATCAAAAACTATAAAAAATTGTGATAATTTTAGTTCTAAACTAAATATAAAATAATGTAGCAAATGCCATAACAGTTCTTATTATAGATGGCATTTTGATGTAATCTCATCAGATAATTTAATTTTTTTTGTAGCCAAGTTTTCATAAGAAATCAATACATCTACAAACTAATTTTAGAATTTTTAAAATTATATAATTGTAACTGTAATTTTAATTGCAAACAATTAATTTATTAATTACAATCATGTGTAATTGAACATCGAGGTTTGCAATTTTTCATAAAATATATTATGGTTACCGATAAAACGATAAATGCTATGCGAGAATTGAACTAAAGCTTTTTAATTAATTAATTGGTATTAAAGATAACTTTTTCGTGACTGATGTAACCTACTCCTCAAAGAAGACGTTTACAATACAAGTTTTATATTATCTGATCTCGATGTACTGTTTATCGATAAAAAAAACTTTTCAGACAACAGAAAATAAGCAGATCTTATATAAATAAGCAAAATAGCAATCAAACCTTGTCAAATTCATGTCAATCTTTCAATACTTTGTAGTAAATACCAAGTTGACCTTTCTAAATTGGAGATTTTAGTTTGCAACTGCCTAACCCCATGAGCGTGGCAAGGTAAATAGATATAATTATTAAACAGTTCAACTTTTTATTCTTTTGCAGATTTTTGATTTGCTTGAGCGTGAACAAATAGATTATTACAAAATATTCGATTATATGTAACTAATAAAACTCAAATGAATTAAATTATACCTCTTGATAAAGAAGAACTCACCACATTACAGGTAAATTATATTTTTAAACTAGTAATTATATTTGTTTTTTAATTTTAAATCAGTTTACTTAAGTTATAAATACATAATTCACTATTTAATAACAATCAATGAAGGCCCACTGTATAATTTAAGTGAAAAAAACTAAATTATTTTAAGCAGCTTTTCTTCTACGGAGTTCTAAAGTTTGCGAAATGTTACTTCGTAAGTTTGATTGTTAATCCTAACCAACTTCCTAACTCATTGAATTCTATTGCAATGCAACGTTTTAGAGGTTTTTGAAAGTGTTATATTCAACAATAGAAACTACCGAATTTCATACTGAAAATGGGCAACTGGTTTTCCAATAACAAAAAAAATAAAACAAGAAGAACGATCATGCAAATAATTTTTATCAACCCTGTCTTTCTGGTAACCTAATGGAGTAGGTGAGTCCATAATATTCACCGGGGAGTTCTAATATATTGTAGTGGTATTCTTCTTATTCAGGCAGAACCCTTTACTATCTCAAAAGATTTTATCTCCGCTAGCTTTTCTTTCGTCGTAGAGCATTGAGATCTCAGAAGTAAGTTCCTATGATAATTCCCTATTGTCAAATTAAAAGAAAAATGCTCTTTTTAAGGCAAACTGAATTTAATTTATTTTTGAAAGATCAAAATTAGGTAGGTGACAATCTCACCTTTAGCAGATTTAATATCTGAACCTGTAAATTTATATGCACATTTACAATTATCAAGCGTATTCGTACTAGCATCTAATTTTATTTATTTTTATGGTGTTAAAGTGTAAACATAAATTTGTACAGAATAGTTAATGTTCAATAAAAATAAAAATGCGCTTTGAAATTTTATTATTGTTTTTATCAAATACCTTTCGTTGATACGTCACTGGTCTTGGATGATCTCGATTGTTCTCGTTCACTGTTGGTGGCGGTTAATGTATTTGCCATCCATTCGTGCTATAGTAGAGATGTTACTTCTGGCTACCGTTGAAAATTTACCATTTTCTTCCCAAGCGTTAAATAAATTTGCTCTTCGAGTTCTACACAAAAACTTAAGCGTGTTGTGATAATTCACACAAAATAATTCTTCCAGCTAAGGTAAATAATTTTAATTTATAATATTGAAATCCAAGCGTTTCAAAATGACGGCATGTTCTTTCGTTTTGTTCTCTTTAATAACCAAAATTTAATTTCAAGTATTAACCAAGCTGATATCGCAAATGATATTTTCCCAGACGTAAAAAAGAAAACTCCGCTTCAAAACAAATTACCTTTCACAAAACTTATGAAAGATTCACTCACAAAACTAATCGCTCAGAACCAAAACCTAAAGTCTCTCTTCTCCTTTGCTAATTTTCTAAAAACCTGTCTCAAACTTGACAAAACGAAACTTCAAAACGTAGCTCAACTTATGTACACTGCCGAACATTTTAATCCTACCTCTATTTTTAAATCACTGCACTTCTTATAAATTAACGTGTTAAAAGTAAATGTGTAATCGTGTCTTCCATTAAATCATTCTGCTGTTTCATCTCTCAAAATGTGCTACTTCTACCAAACGTAGCGGTTATTGACTGTTAAGAATTCGAAAATCGAGCTTATCAAAAAATTATACCACAATTATATTATTATATACATATTCTCGGGGGCAATTGAGAACTCTTCGGTAACTAACGTTATTAGTCGTAGAGTTTCTCAGTAGTTGGTTCCTGTGGCAAGCCTCGATTGCTGATAAAAGAAGAAAAAATACTCTTTCTAAGTCAAATTGAATCAAATTTATTGATGAAAGATGAAGTTTTTATAGGTGACAGTTTCGCCTTAACAGATTAAAATTTGGGGGTATTGTGATAATTTGTAAAATTAGAAGCAAATTTATTGTAATCCACTATTTTAATTGCATTATCATCTAATTTTATTAACCTGTTATGTGTAATAGTGTCAGAAATTTGTACAATGTAAATAAAAATTAATGTTCATGAAATTAATAAAAAATAATACACTTCAGAAATTAATAATAGTTTTATCTACCTGTGGATATGCTATTGACTCAGTAGGATGTCGTTTTCGTTTACTGTAGACGGTAGTTGCAGTTCTCAGATACAGTGAAAACCATGTGCTTTCCCTTGACGCTACTGTTGGAATATTAAATTGGCTTCAGACTTAATTTCGTGTATTCTTCGATGCAATCTTCACAAATTATTACGTTTCTTGTGACAATCCACACACAATATCAAACGCAGTCAAGGTAAGTTTTATAACCTATCAAAATCTTCTTATCGTTACAGAAAAATGTTGCCTTTATAAAATACTGAAAAATGACTTTCAGGAAAACGTCTCCGTTGTAAAGATGTTTCTCTTCAAAACTTGACAAAAATGCTCTTCACTTCGAACACTATTTCACTTTCCACAAAGTGAAATTCGCACAATAAAAACTAATTTTTGCTGACACGCAATACTATTTGCAAGTCAACCGGCTTCAACGCTCTTCAGCCGATGCATTTGAAATTACAACCATTTATAAAATAAAGTATAGATCAAAACTATTACATAAATGTAGTCTTACATAATTTTAGATAATATTAATCTTTAGTAAACTCTTTGTTGTACACTTAGGTTACACGTAAAGCTGTTAAAGATCAAAGTTAGTTTTAAAACTGATATCTTACAAAAACCTTACTTGCAATAAGAAGATCGAGTAGATTTTGATTAAATATAAAGAAATAGTGGCAACTTATATAAAGATAATTTTGTGTAGGCGTATATTATGTATCTTTCGGAAGATAACATTCAACAACCATAAGAATACCTGCTCAAGAAAGCCATGTTGAATCACTAGAAACTAGATGTTCCCGAATTTTACTCTTAATTTGACAAAAATTTCAAAATTAAATAAAATTACAATAAATTATTAATTTTCTTGGATAGATACAAAAAATAGATGAATAAAAATCTTCAAAAAATCCAAAACAACGCAATTTAATTTTGTTCACATGAAGATTTTGTTAGTTAAGTAGCAAATATGTTTTAAAATTTGTCGTTATTCAACAAAAGAAGCCATTAATGATTTGTTCTTTAAATAAAATATTGGAAAATTTGCTTACCTATATTTAATAAATGGATGGTTATTTATTTTAAAGAAAAATTTGGAAAACTATTATATTCACTCGCACATAAAATTCGATACAAAATTAAGTAAAAAAATATTAGAAGCTTTTTTTGTCAACTAACATCTTGTAATATAAAAATATTATATATAAGCTAGCTGACCCGGAAGACGTTGTCTTGTCTAAAATTAAAAGGTTTGAAATCTTAAAAAAATATGATTACGCATTTATTGCAATTCCTATAGTAAAAAATATTTATAGTTTTCTGTCAGGTGCGAATATATTGTCACGTTTTTTTTAAATAAATTAAATAATTGATTGGTTATAAGATAGTACCTGATTTGACCCTGAGGAAAATTCGGGAAATTGCAACCTCACTGGCCTGTCGGCCGCCTTTAGCCATCTAGACTGTATCGGGTATAGTTGATTAGCCTCAACAAGAAAATCGCAACCGCACTGGCCATTTAGGTTGTGTCGGATGTAGTTGTCCGGCCTTCGGCCTCACTCAAGGAAATCGCAACGGTACTAGCTGTTCGCTTTATCGGTTTATTAGTATGACAATTTAACAACATTGTTCTGGTATTTGTTGATTGGGTAGGTTATAGACTTGATTTGATAATTGTTTATGTTAGTGAAGGTAAGATATCTTTGCGGTTCGGTAGAAGAAAGTTAATTCACAAATTTGCGATTTTGAGTTATTGATACCATAATGTAAATTTTGCGCTCTTTTGATTGGTATAAAGATAATAAGTCATTTCTTTAACATGAGAGTAAAAAAGATGCAAATATTATAATGTTATGTTTATTTTGTCAGTGAAAAAAACCAAATCAAGTTAACTCGACTTAACTTTGTTATACTGTACACTGTAAATCTGAATTTTGGGTTTTAAATAGTTAATTTGAGATACATGTTTTCATTTAACTGCATGTAGTTTGGTATAAAGAGTTTAAATCAAAACATTTATTTCGTTTTACAATACATTTTTTATAAAGAATGTAACTATCTTACAGTTACTTATTTTTTTATCAAACTGAAGTTATATAGTACGTAACTGTTTTAAATCAATCAGCTTCACAACTTTCCACCTGCTCTGCTTATGATAACAAATTAAATGCAAATTTTGAATACTTTTGAAAAAAGAATGTACCTATCTTAGTGTCTTATATGTTATCAAAGTTATGTTATGCCCGAATCATTAGCTGGACATTGAGCTAATGAAATTGGTTCTTACGTCTTTAATCATTTAAAAACTTTACCTTCTCTAATAAAAGAAATTACGTTTTATTCAGATACTTGCTAGGAACAAAACAAGAACAGCCATATATGTGTCATATTTTTGGAATTTATGGCAGAATCAAAACTCATATTATAACAATCAACTATACATCTTTGAAATCTGTTGTGGATCATTCATTAATTAAAAAACAGAAAAAAAAGCAGGCGCTTCTATTTTCTATCCACATGACTGGTATCAGTTAGTTCAAACCACTGGAACCAAAAATAAGTTCGAAGTCATTGAGATGAACCAAGACAATTTTTTTTTTAATTTTGCTCATATTTTAAGCAATACTTTAGTATTTCAGAAGGAAACCAAAGCAGGTGTGCTGTTTAAATTACTACAAGTTCGTTGGTTCAAATATAGAACCAACGAAATTGAATCTGTTTATTATAAAACAGATTTAAAGCCTGAATCAGAATTCAGAAACATTAGTTTTTTTCGTAGAAAAAATCGCATAACAATAAAAATTGAAAAACGCTATCGCTCTCGAGTTGTGATATCTGATGAAAACAAAAAAGATCTAATTGATTTTCTGCACCTGATACCACCGATCTTTCATCCTTTTTAGAAAAATGTAACTTCGGGCGGTATCCCAGAAAATGATCCGGATTTGCAAGAATTCGAAAAAGATTAATTTTTTTAATTATTTTTTGTTTAGCCTTTACGAAATTAGAATAAATTGATTTGACTTTTTCTATAAAAATTTGTGATTTATTTTTAATCGTAAAACCATAACTTGACTTAACTTTATAGTAGGTACTAAAAAATTTATTTGTAACTGCATATTCTAAAAAGTTAAGTCACAAAAAAAACTACTAAGGACCTTATATTTTTAGCTGGGCAAAAAGGGATAAATACAACTTAGTTAGATAGCCCAGTACCCAATACAAACTTTTTTTTGACCCGATAACGTCTTATAAATTGATATACCAGCTGCACGCACAAAAAATTGTCACGTTCCGCAAGTGAGAGCGTGGCACAAGCGAGAGAGAGGCACGATCGGCTTTGCATCATACATATATACATCATTTGAATTTATTATAAAATGCCATTAAAAAAAACTTATCCGGCATGAGGTTCGATCTCGCGATCACCAAATGATGCAATTATGTTTCATGCACATAACACACTAACCTACTAAGGATTAATGTAATAACATAGTTTTAATTCGTATTATCTGTTACATAAACATAATTCAATTCAATTTTTAAATTAACACTCGGTTTACGGACAATAATTTTACGTGATTTTACGTCATAAGGAAACATAATTCATTCAATTCATAAAAGTATGCAATTTTTTATCAATGTTTTCTTATGACGTTATCACGTAAAATTATCGTCCGTAAACCGACTTTACAGACAACCCGAGTGCCACGTGTTATTTGAAAAGAATTGTGGATATAAATCAATCAAGACGTTATTTGCTTCTCTTGTAAAGTTGACTTTTTTGAATTAACTTTCTTTTACCAAACCGCAAAGATATATACCACGGATGTATAATTATTAAGGTGATCTGACGGCCTATGCTTCTATCACATAGTAGTGGGCCTCGAGTGTCCTCAGTGTGCGAGGGGTAGCTAGCGACAGAGATAGATAAACAGCTGCACGAAATTGCACAGTGCATAAGCGATGCACGCATTACAATACACTTTTTAAACTAAAAATTCATTAATTAACGTTTAAATTTTGGTAATGGCTCGAAGATACTGTTTCGCATCCAATTGCAACAGCGGGTTGATAAAGATTTATCAGCAGTGATAAAGATTCCCTGTTTAAAATGCCTAAAAACAAATTAAAAGAGTGGAGTGCTTTGATTCCACGTGCGGACAAACAATTAGAAATGAATGACGTTTTGAGAGTCAAACAATATTACCGAAAAGAACAAGGAAAATTTAAAAAACATTCAGTCGTCGATAAAAAAAAAATCAAAATTGAATAAGTCTTAATTCAATATTATGTTTATCATTAGTTATCTAATTTCGTATTAATAATTTCAGCTTTTTAATAATTTGGTTCTCGTTTCTTATTTTTCAAAATTACATTAAATCCTAAAATCAATAATCGTTATATGATTATAATATGCTACTAATTTAGTTATTATGAATTTAATAAAATTATTACATTTCATATCTTTTTATAGTACACTTATTAACTTGCTAGTTCAAAATATGTACCTAATATTGTTTATAATTGTACCTAACACTATAATTAAATAAATAATTTGTTATTAAGTTGTTTATTTATTTCTTGTGGGACTCTAAAATAATATTTCCGATATTACTCCACAAGACCACTAGTATTAACTGCAGCGCGTTGTTTGTCTCTGTCTAGCATTGACGGAGACGTTCGTAGGTCACGATAAACGATGAACTTCTTGGTAATATGGAGGTGCCACGGTAAAACTGTATATCTCCTTCATCTGATGTGGGCGGCGGGCATTGGGATTTATTGAGGTGTAATTCCTCATTTGAAGCGCTAAGCTTGATCGGGCTGGGATAGGTCATGAAATTTGCGTTGTAAGCTCACCTCTTATATTATACATCCGTGATATATACTAAAATAGTGCCATCTGTCAACCATTACTTTTCTTCTCTTTTGAGAGAAATCTCGTTAATCTTATCATACGCGTCCCATATTTTCCCATCCGTTCTCCGCGATGTTTGCTGGGTGAGAAAGTGACACCGGTAGACGCCTGGTGGGACTAACTGATCGATTTATAATTGATCGGTTATTGACCACCGACAGTTGAAGATTATTACAGTACTAATATGTAAAAAATGGGAGTTGGTGGTAGAAGGGTGAATATTGAGAGTTATTATGTATTTTTAATGCCAAATCATAAAAAAATAAAAATAAAAAATTTTGTTCAAAAAATAAAAAAAAAATTTTGAGATAGGCCACTCTCATTACTTAGGGGTTTAAAAAATAGTTTACGTCTTATCCTCATACTTACCAAAAATACACAATGAATTTCATAAAAATCGGTCAAGCCGTTCGGAGGATTTTAGTTACAAACACTGTGACACGAGAATTTTATATATAAATAGATATTGTTATTCAAGATTACATTGGAGAAGGTAATTTGGTTATCGCAGATAATTGATTGGTTAAATAAAATTTCCTTTGTTAAAATAATTTTAAACCGACTAATAAAATAAACTGCGGTTTTTCTGATTGTTGATTACATTATTGCTTCATAACTGAAAATTTACATCAATAAACCATACAGTAAATTACACAGCGCTTTTCAACAAGGACTTTATTTTTTAATAGGTATAATTTTTAATTTATCTACAATTTTGTTATTTGGTTTTTTTAAAAAATCAATCAAAAATTCCATAAAAGTAATTGAAATCTACTTAGGTACTTTAAAAATGGTGCATTTGTAAAAATTACATAATATAATATATTGCAAATTTTTGGATAGTTTGCTCGTTATAATCGTCTGATATAACGTTATAGTCGTCTGATCGTTATAATGTTACTAAAAATTTCGTTGTTAAATTTGATTCTAGTGGTTAAAATGTCTTGTTTGTCGAGGTCATTTAACTAACAATATTGCTGCAGTAAGTAAAAGTGTTGAGGATGAATTTCACGACAGCTACATGGCGAATTTTGAGTAAATATTTAGATCTAAAACATTATAAAGTTCTATTAGTACAAGAATTAAAGCTAACCGACCATGCTGTTTATCGACAATGCAACACAGTAACCGAAATAATTTAATTTATTGCAAAAGAAATTTCCAGATCACATAATTTTGCTTAATTTTGCAATTAGACTATTTCTTGTAAATCATAGACTAATCGAGCTTATGCAGATAATCCATAATCCAATAGTCTTGAAAACCAATACCGGATGTCTAATTAGTGATATAAAGCCGCAATTATACAAAAATGTAATACAATAGAAAATTTTGACAAACGGGTCGACGTCTTTATGCGTGATCTTGGTGGACATTTGTTTGATATTATTTTTCATTCATTAACTGTTAACTTTGAACATAATATATCAATAAAGAAATACAGAACTTTAATCTAAAATGTGTTTTATTTAAAATTTGAAAGCAAAGTTCTTTATTGAAAAGTCTTTTATATGCGATTAATTTAATAAATAATACTCCTACACTTTCAATGCAAGCTTTAATTTTTATTTGTCTTACATTGGAGTTCCATGAAAATCAAATTTAACCAACTGAGCTAACCAAAAAGTAAGTCTAGTAAATACTTGCTTTTTTATATATATTTTTTTTTGTTAATAATTTTAACGTCTAGAAAATCACAGCTATTAAGATTGCAAGAAATTATAAATAAGTTTGAGTAATTAAGTTTAAATTTAAAAATTCTAAACAGTGGAAATTTAATTATTCTAGGTGCTCCAATGAATGATCAAGTGGTTCTCTCTCTAATCGCTTTGAGGTATCAAATTATAGCAGCATTTTCATTAAATTTTAATAAAAATTAAAAACATAAAAACTATTATTAATTTTAATAAAAATTACTCCTATTATTTATTATGTATGTACAAGTCTGATATGAATTTTTTTTCAGGTTTAATGTTTTCAATCAAGCTTTCAATAAGATACATTTAGAAAAGTTGTTAAATTTATTAAATTATAACACATGTTATAATATATAAAAAGTTTCCCTAGCCCATCTTTAACAAATTTTGAGGTGTAGTTATGACTTGCCAGACAATATTTCCGTTAAACATTTTACCACATGAAGTGAATTTTCCGGAAAAATGAGAAATACTCATCTCAAACCTATGAAACCCTTAAAATTAACAGAGGCTTTCGTTCAACTGCTAATATTCCTAGTATTTTACAGACCATAATGATTACAGGTAATGATAATAAGAAACTAGATGGTGTGACCTTGGTTGCGAAGATACTCTGGCCTCAAATCATTTAAAAATTTTGTGTCAAAAGGGTAGTTGAGCAACGACGAAAGCTAATACTTGAAAACATAATAAATATAAATCAATAAAACATTATTATGATTTCTCAACTTTTGTTGTAGAATCTTCACGCCCTAGGAGTAGAGATGCAAATATTTAGCTCACTTGGATCGATCGTCTTCTAATCGATGTTTTGCGGAATCAGCTAGTGCATCAAATGAAGAAATTTCGTTTGGTACTAGAGTCGATGTCCACAAAAGGAAATTATGTGCAAAGATTTCTAGCTTACTGGATAGTTTAATGTTTATATTATATTATGTATAATAGAAATTAATATAAAAATAAGAATTTCAAGTAAATTCTGTGCTTCGTTAAAGCACGTGACATGTTTTCGATTAAGTTATTTGATTTTTTATAATAAGTCATATTTTTTATGCAATCTTTCTGTTGTTAATATTTACTTTTTCAATTGTTTGAATATGAATTATATAAAATTTTAAATTATATAAATATGAATAAATTTCTTCTTGTCACAATTTTCACTTGTATTTTTTTTAAGTATTCTTAGTTCTAATCTGTCAAAAGTTATAACAAAAAGTGCTAACAAAAAGTCTGTGTAACAACAAAGACTTGACATTATATGTATTTAGTGCAACAAAAAAATTAGAAGCTCTCTTATTTTTACAAAAAAATTAAAAGTTTAAGTAAAAGTAAGTACATAAGTATATAAAGAAATTTTAGTTTTTCACTTACGACGAAATGCGATTTTTACAATCCAAATTAAATTTACTCTTAACATAGAAGTTCGATGAAAGTTCTAAGGTTTCTGTACAATTTCATTGTATCGAATTATATGTAAAAACTTAATAGCTTAAATAAACTTCAAAGAAAACTAAAAACAAAAAACTATATTAGTTACGTGCTCAATATTGCTTTGTTTGTAGAAAACAAGAAAATTATTAAGCTCGAGCTGGAGCTGGCAGTAACTGTTTTTCAGATAGTATTTATAGAAGATACTTTTGTTTCGCGAATATTGTATTTTTATTTAATCTGTTTGGATATATATAGGTAATTTTAGAATTAAACTTTTTTTTAAAGATATACGATAAAATCTTGAAAGTTTTAATTATTTCTAGCAGGTAATGACTATTAGGGTCATTTATCTTAAAGAAAAGTAAGAAGATTTTCAATTACATAAAACCTTCCTAATTCATTTAGAACGTTTTTTGCCACTAAAAAACATGAACTCTTTTGAGAAGTTCGAAGCAATTTGTTTGCATTATTTACTAAATAAAATAATATATTGATGTTGCAAGTTGATTTAAAAGTTTTTAAACTAACAAAATGTGGCCGAATGGATAACGTCGTTAGGTTAAGTTTAAAATTATATTTTATACTACTATATAATAATACTATATATATTATTATAATATATATAATATAGTATTATAATATATAATACTATATATTATAATACTATTAACATACTAATTAATCAAAGAATATCTATTTCAAATATCTGCAGAAACAATTGTTAAATTTAAACAAAATATAGAAATATGGTTAAATATAGAACAAAATTGTTCCGAAATATACGTAGTTTATTGGTTTATAACACAAAGTGTAAATCACAATTTTTTTTTAAATAATGATAATTTGCATTTAAATTTATAAATACATAGTTGAAAAATGAAAATTCTTTGTCTAAAATAATTGATAGAAAACGAATGGAATTCTTGAGTAAGTGGAAAAAATAAAACTATAATGTTGCACTAGTCAAAGTTTCGGATCATTTATTGTCCTATCTTCAGGATTGCAAACCGTAAAATCAAATAAGTACTAATATTAGTGGAAGCCACTATAAACTACATACCAGATGCAAACGGTTGACAAATAGTTTTCATATGTTTAGGAAACACGCATAGGGCGGAAACAATTGCCATTAACAAAGTCACATTTAAAATCATGTACAAATTATTATAAAACGCTCAAACAATAGTGTAAATAAAACTATATAAATAAAATTTTCAAATAACACCTAAAACTTTTTACATAAAATGCTCGACTTCACCGTCCTTATCTATGAAATCTTTGAAGATATGTTGTATTTTGTGTTAGAAGTGTGGATGGTATGTAATTTTATAATATTTACTTTCATTTAAGTCAGTTTCTTCGTGCGTAGTTACTCTCTTTTAGAAGAGAGCGCAGTCAACTAACCGAGTTGGGTAGTTATTCTTATGGCGGTTTGCACCACTTCTAGTTAAAATTTAAACGTTAGTTAAATTAACTAAAGTCACTTTATCTTTTTGCTCATTGACTAAAATAAGGTTTTAGGAAATTTAACTAACGCTTAAATTTTAACTAGAAGTGGTGCAAACCACCATTAAACAGTTGGATTTTCAACTCTTGAAGACTCACACCAATCAAATTATCCGGTACACATGTGCATATTCATGTCTCATTGTGTTGATGACACTTAGTTTTTTGTTAAAAAGATGCAATGCGTAAAAATTGAGAAGTCCGTCAGTAGACGATGGTTTTCTGTGTATATCTGTGGTTATGGTGTCATCGCTTAATCTCTTTACCTGCAGGTTCAAAAATGGGATAATGTTGTCGCTATTCAATCGTTAACTTTGTTTTTAGGCACCGCAGTTAGGATATCGAAAACATTATAGTAGTAGAAATGGTATCTCGAAATCAATAGAGCTAAAGAAGTTGTGTAGAAGATCATTCATAACAAAATTTAAGAAAACCAGAGAAGAATGGTTTCCAATCGCTGAACCCATCAATTGTGAATAAAATTGTCCTTCAAAGCTAAAGTAGCTATTTTGAAAATTACTGCATATTAATGTGGTGTATTTTCTAAACAGGATAGATGTGAAAAGTTCAATCAATTTCCTGTTGTTAGTAATAGAATCCATAACTGCTTCTTTTGAGACTTTGGTAAATAGAGAGTTCACGTCAAACGAGACCAATATGTATTCCTCGGATATGGTGCTCCAATTTATTTTTCTTTAGCTTTTTTGGTATTGTTGATGTTAAAGGGCAATAATGGTATGACGTTTATTAAGATGTTGTTAATAAATTTAGTGAAGGGGATTGACAGGGACTCTATGCAACTGATTACCGCTTTCAATGGAGTGTCAATTTTGTGAGTCTTAGAATGGCCATTGTCTTTGAGAAATTGTGTGTTATATGTGATCATAGATTTCCTCTCGATGTAGTCAATATAGCAATTTTTATGTGGATCTTTGTTAATTAGGTTGAATTTATTCTGTATTCTAACCGTGAAGTACGTTTTTAGTTTTTTGTATGTCTTCTCGTCCTTCAGAAAATCATTCACTTCTCTGCATATTTTATTTTGTGCATTAAGACCGTCGAGTTGCCTTTATCAGCTTTAAGTACCAATATCCGGGTTTTCTTTGAGAAATTTTTGTGTGTGCCATATCTGCTTTGCGATAGGATCGGTTACCTCTTATTGGTTGATAAAATTGCGTGTTACGTTGACAATTTGGCTCCTTAAGGTTTCTTTGTCGAGAACAAATGATGTAGTTGAGTCGATTGCACTTTCTACTTCTGATAAGAAAGTGTATGGAGAAGCCTTTTACTTTAGGTGTTATGACGAATTTTGAACTTGGTGATATGGTTTTAGATACCACTTCTAGTAGTTGTGTGTTGGTGAGGTTGACAATCCAATTATTGTCTCCTAGTATTTCCAGCTTAGGTTGACGCCGAAGTAGCTTTTCAAATTTTTCCACAATTTTTCCTCGTATTCTAATAAATTAACCACCATAGTGCTATCTGTCGATCTCAAGAAACCTATTCATCACTTCATCTAGAATCACTTTTTTTAGGACCTCTCATGTGTTTTTCTATTTGTTTATTGAGTTGTTTTATGTTTTTAATGGTGATTCTGATGTGCATGATTAAGATCTCATCTTTAAATCTTTTTAGGAAATTTTCAGCCCTTTTTAAAATTTCTACATCTGGGATTAACTCTTGTGAAGCACATGTTATTTTTTTTTTATGAAAACCGGTTAAACTCCTCTTGCACGGCATTGCAACAGGAAAATTTTTCTATTAGTCATTCCACTCAGCTTCTTGAAGTAGAACGTCACCTTCAACACATTAAAAGAAGCAGCCACCTCCGTACCCACATATCATTTTCATATCGTTAAAACAACCCATAATATAACTAATTGAGTTTCCAAGTGAATTGCTATAACAGGATATTAGTTAAAATGAAAACACTAATATTTAAATTTATAATTTACAAAGTCAGTAGATTTTTTTAACAAACTGAAATATTTATTTCAATTTTTTCAACGTCTTTTTGCTTTTAATGGCGAGTACTATATAATTTTAGAAAAAATGGTTAAGGTTATTAACATGTCATAATTTATTTTTATATAAAATTAATTTTTACATGTTACATGAAATTGAAGAATAATTTAATTCATAACTTACATAAAATTGTTCAAAAACTATTTAAATGAATGACATAGCTTGCTACATAACTATTAACTTTTATGTTTCGAATTTCGGATTCTCATCATGCAAACCTGTAAATATATATAATTTTAGTAGAATATACATTCATTTTAACTAATAAAAAAATATTTTTGTTTGAATAATCTAGAATATTATTAAAACCGTAATGTCTTTAATATTTTGTATGGTACTGTCAGAATTCTTGATCCACGATTTCAACATTTCAACTACACTATAGGAAAGAGGACAATTTTCTAAGTATATTAACACAAAAATTATTTAGGATTATGCAATAGTTGTAGAAATAACGGCATTTTAAAATTACTAAAAGCAGGGAGATGCAATATGATACACCCCGATGCGTTACGGTCAGTCTCACGTAGATTTCCCTGCTCTTCATTTTGTTAACGGTATGTGTGCTTTTATATACTCTTAATGTTGTTGTCAGTCGCGGTCGACACCCGGACGACTTCTATGGCTTCGAGTTCAACCCTTGGCGAGTTCTGTCTAAATTGTTTTGCGTAACAGCAACGGCTAATCATGCAGCCGTGTTAAAAGGTGTATCTAAAATACATGTAAATTTTACATTTTTAAAATTGATTTTTTTTCGAAAACTTTTGCATTATCCTACAAAATTTTTGTTCTAGTATGCTTCAAAAAGTGTCTTCTTTCTTAGTATGTAGATGAAATTTAGAAAATCGTGAGTCTAATTTTCTGGCAGATGTCTTTTGTACTTTTTTTTACTAAATCATCGAGTCAATTTTGTAACAGTATGACTGTACAGTTTTTGGAAAATCTTTATCAACTTTTATAATAATGAGATTTTAAAAGACGAATAATATATTTGACCTCAGATGTATATTACGTATATCTTAGCCTGTTTCTATTTTTGAAATTAATATAAGATGACTATTCATTTAACTTAAAGTAATAATCAACATTCTTCTTCTCTTTTATAAATGATTATAACAGCTTAAACATGTTGTTTTCTTAATTTCATTTGTGGTTTTTTTTACTACTCTCATGTTTCCCAAAGGATTCTATCTCATTAGTTTTCTACTAAGGATACCATTCAATTAATGCAATTATTGTTTAGGAAATTTTCATTTATAAGATGGTCAACTTTTTATCAAATTTATGTGTAATTGTGCTTATTTATTTTTTTTCTCTGTTAAAACTAAGAACTGTCACGCTTATTTTGTGTAGAAAATTTAAAATCGAAACACTTCATTTACATAGCTATATATATATAAAATAGGAACTCGTTTATATTAGAAGTTAATAGACCGCTTTACGTCGTAGAGTACTTCTTCAGAGTACTGAAAAATAAACCTCCGAGACATGAACAATTGCACATTCAATTGCAGTTATTCAACTAGCGTATAACACTGATAACTCCTGAAATGAATTACGGAACTCATTTACTACGCGGGCAGCAAAACTGTTCTTCTGAGTAATTTTATATAATTTTATTCATTATTCTCTTGTTATAGTAGTTGATAACGATATAATATATAAATATAATAAAACTAGGAAGTTGCTCAGATTGTCTAGTGTTTGAATGGTGTGAGACTCGATTGCTCAGGGGTGTTATTCTTGAACTACTTGTTCATTTGAACGTATTCGATGTTGATTCAGAGCTGAGTAAAAATATTATATATTTTTGCAATTTTTGAGTGAATAAGACAATTGAATATTTAATTTAAATCAAATAAAAAAATAATTTTTAATAATTAAATAAATTTAATATATTTAAATGACTTTATAATGTTAGTTTTGTGGTTACGAACATAACTTATTTGAGGTATTATTTACATAATTTTTTATTTTTAAAATTATATATAAATCTTGTTTTTATAGTATTACATAATATTATGTAATTGCCCCACTTTTTAAAAAAGCTCTATTATTAAAAACTATGTACTTATTAAGACTAATGCAACATGTATATCAAAACATAAGTCTTTGATCTTTTATAGTACCCTATTTTTGAAATCATAATTACTAGTGGTTTTAAGTAAATCCTGTTTTATTTGACTTCTCAAAAAAGGGATAGTTACCTACTGTAGCGGATAGTAGCCTAAAGTTAAAAATGCTTATGGAGATACTTGCCTCGTGCTGGGATAGACGCCTAACAATGATTTTTTTAGATATAGAAACAAATTTGTATCTATTTAAATAATCAGTCTTTATTATTTACTGAGATCCTTATCTAGTACTAATCATAATATTAATCAACATTATAAAATAGTCATATCAATTTTTTTTAAAAAACCAAAAAATTTGATATGATTAATATCGAAACCACTTATCTATTGATTATTATAAAATAGTATTAAGTTTTAACGTTTTAAACTATAAAAATGCAACAAAAATAGCCTTCAAACTTTAAGTTAGGTAAATTATTAGTAAAATATTATTATTTATCTAAAAAATAGAACAATATGGCAATCAACTTTGGCATTAGCATTAATTATAACCAGAAATCAGGATTTTCAACTTTGCACACATGCAATGGTTTTTAAATGTTGTACAAGTTTCATGCAACCACATTCGACAGATCTCACATTGAATCCAATCTGATTTCGATTTAGTAAAATTGTAATTCTCAAAACATTTTGCGCAATAATCATCTTGTTAAAGAATGTACAGAATGGATAGTTGCTGCAGGGGCAACTATCCGCATAAGTAAATAGAGCGACTATCCTTTTTGATACGGATACTTGCTCTTTTTATTTGCAAAATAAATAAAAACTATTTAACAATAAAATGTAATAAATAGTTTAAACTCTAATGTATGCAAAAAAACAAAAAGTTGACTGAAACCACAATCAGTAATAAAAATATTCAATAGAAATTACTTACCAATATTTTTGTTCACACGGATAAAACGCGTGCGCCTATTTTAATGTCTTAGATGGCATTTATGTCTGTGGAAAGGCCACTTCTAACTATAGTAAATCTGAATCCCTGAAGCCACCAACGTCCCTAACATAGTGTATTCAAAACCGGGGCATGTATCGAGGCAACTATCCGGCTTTTACTCTATATTAAATTTTCAAAATTATCAACTTACCTTAGTACTTATATTTTGGAAAAAGGTACTACCTTCTTGCATATTATATAAAATTACTCTTTGCATACCGGTTTTGGTCAAATTTGTAAATTGACTTTATTTATTGTAACACAAAAGTTTTGAATTTACAAAATAATATTTCAGCGACTATGTGTTACGTTTCCAATTTTGTTATTTATTTATAATTTACCATGTCTTGAAGATGAATTAAAAAAATTAAAACTTATAAGCAAAAGGTAGTTTTATTAAATGCAAGAAGATACCTTTGTCCAAAACATAAGTATAGATGTTAATTCAATAATTTTAAAATTCAATAATATTACTATTATAAAAGAAAAATACGATTTATATATACTAAGTGCAATAAAGATATTCACAAAAATCAAATTTGACTCTTGCAAAAATTACTAAAAATTAATGCAAATTTCACTAAATTCCAAACGATGTAACTTAAGTAAATAATGCCTAAAATAATTACGTAAAAAATTGTTATATTCATTAACACGTAGTCATAGGCGCTACCAAGAGATTTTATTCAAATGAAGGTTTTAAAAATAACCTCCTCAGGTTATGTCGTCTAATAACTTTTCAATTATTTAGATTGGCAGCTTAAAATGAACCATAGATGCGTTACAAAAAGAATAACAAACAAAAATATGGCTTTTTACATAAAAAGTATATTCTTTGAAAACGATCGACCTAAACTATCTCGTAAACTACATAAAATATGAAGAGACTTGTAAAAGGGACTTTTCTGGATAAGAAAGGAGAGATTATACTGCTTATTCTTTGTTACACTAGGACTCACTCTCTGACTATTAGCTACATCCAATCTAAAAATGTTAAATGGCATTATATCTTCTGTAACACCTCAAATTAAAAGTTTTTTAGAATGCTATTTTTTACGTAGAAAATTACAATCTATCGATTTGAATATTTTTTAAATTAATATTTAAATCACAAAGAAACTAACAGATAATAAACGAAATACTTTTAACGCAAGAAAAATTAATGTCAATAAATTTGCTTTCAAGAAATTACTCAAAACTATTTCATTTGAGAAACTAGCGGAAATATTAAATAAGATTAACAATTTACAAAATAAGGTGATAATGAAAGAATATTATTTTTTTTATAAATTCTTAACTGTTCTTATAACTCGCACTATCTGTAAGTATAATCGGATTCATTATTTTAACTCGCGTATTACTCATCGAAAAAATTGTGTGTATCAAAATTTACAAACCGTATATCTTAGTGTTTTTTATGTCAAACGAGATGACAGATATTTAAAATTATATTATCAAATTTAGAAATTAATACTTTAATCAATTTAAATAAAATTTTTCTATTTTAATTTTAATATTACATTATTTAAATATATACTGCAATTCCTCCCTGTATATTTTTGTAAAAATTTAATTTTACAAATAATCCCAATTTATAAATTTCGTATTTTTGTCAAACATAGTTTTCGGGTAGTGCACGCAAATAATTTGAGGATGAAACTCTTTTATTTAATAATTTTAATAAATTTTGGTATCGTTTAATTTTTGTTTCAATTTTAATTTAAATAGTTTTAATAATTTTGTTCGATATCTTATAATTTTTATTATCTTATATGGTATAGTTATTGCTGGGCGTCGAACTTTGGCTTGGCTTATCATTTACCTTCGTTGTAAAGCAATTTCACAAATCACCAAACCTTCAAAATCTTCAAAAATTTTCAATCTTTTGCACTTCACTCAAATAAATTAATTTTTCTTTTAATTCAAAATTATATTTTATATCAAAACTCAAAAAAATAATCAAATTAGAGAAACGGTTGAACACTCAACCATCTCCTTTTACGTCACTCGTTTTTCAACTTCGTCCGTTACCAACATCGTAACCTAAACAAATAATTTACAAAATTTTTATATAACGTCACAAAATTTAAAATAAAAAAAATCAAGCATTCGAATAATTTTCAAAATAAACAAAAACTAGAATTTCACATTTCAAAACACGACAATATATTATATAATTATAATAAAAATTAGACAAATTAGAAAATTAAAAAAATGTGTATTGTTTTATTAATATAACAGTGAGTTACTTAACAAAATTTTGGTTTGTGAAATATAATTTAGTTTTTTTAGGGATGAGCGAGATTAAAAGTGTTAAAAACCCAATTGTACTAATGAAAATATTGAAAGCTTTATGTTCCCAAAATAAAAATATGATTTGAATTCAACTACTTTTAACGTTTATCTATTTTGCAAACTACGTAAAAACGTATTACTTGTTATAGCAACTAGTGTCGACTTTGATTAACCTGTTATTTTTAACCTTAAACACGTTGTTTTTTAATTTTTCATCTAATCACAAAAGAATCATGACGGATTGTTAAAATAAGAATTAGAAATTAAAGAACAACTCTATTCTTTTGTCTTAAATGACGATATCGTAAAATCTTTAAATATAACATTAATTTTGTTTCAAAACACCAAAACCCAGCTTATTACTTCATAGTAATAAACTTCAAAACTAATTTCAAATGAGTGATATTTAGTATGCAATGTAAAATAGAATTTTAACAGAAACTAAAGAAAACTTGAAAGTATTAGAGTTTTAACCATAAAACTAAAGAAAAATACACAATTGGAAAATTATTATTTAAAGACACGTCAAAAACTAGAGCATAATAAAATTATTATACACACTAAAATTTTACAAAATGAACTATTGATGCAATATATGAATTTAATTCATAAAATCATGAATTTATTATGAACCACGTGAATTGGTTTAATTTAATGCTTGGTTTTTTATGATAGTCAATTATTAATTTCTTCACTTGATTTTAATAATTTCAATTTAAATATTTTATTTGTATAATTTTCATTTTTATTACTATAAAATTCTTTTTTACAATTTTTGTAATATTTCGTAGTATATCCGCTGTATACTTGACAAGCAAGAGTTCCTAAACTTAAAATAACGGAATTTATGACAAAAATCGTCAGCAAATTTGAAAGATAAGTCAATTTTAAGGTTATGTGTGCACGCCGTGAGAATTTACGTTCGTAAGTAAATTATATAAACGTTCCTACAGAAATTAAATGTTTGAACTTCGTCAATTTGCGTATGTAGCCACATCGGCGTTTTATATAAACTAACCGACAGAAATAGCTTTTTATAAAATAGTATTGTTATGAAAATTCATGTTTATTAATGATATTATAATAAATAATATAAAGTATTATTTATACGAAAGTTTGGGTATTATTTGACAATACTGTTAGCAAATTAAATGATTTATATAATATTACGTAATAACCAAAACGCATGTAAATGAATTGTAATAAATAGAAATAATAAAGTTAATGTATTTAAAAAAAATATTTAACTAATATAATAATTATAAAAATGTTTAAACAAATATTCCACAATCAACACATGTAAATAAACATTTGTTTAAGCTGGAATGTAGGTTATTTGAACATTAACACCATAAATTAAATTACCCCAAAATCTAATTTTGGTAGCAACCATATAAATGGATAGTAATAAACATTCCGGTTTCCAACTCATGTGATTGAATCGTGTGAGATATTCATAATATGGTATCGATCTAAAATTTATTTTACGACCTACTTGCAACGTAATTTCCAATTATTTCAAAACTGTAAACTAAGTTGTGCACTTAATTATATAAAACTGAATTTACTTACTGTTGCTGCTGCAATCAACATGAATCTGAACGAAATTAATTTTTTGTATCATTCGGTTAAATGAAAAGTAGCAATTAATTACAAAAAAGTTTACAAGCAAGTTATGTCCAACTTTTTTTCTGCTGTATTCTTCATTCAAATATACATTTTTAAAATAAAGTTCTTTTCTTATTTTACATTATTTTTTATTTTCGTGTTTCCGTTTGCTGTGAGAGCGTTTTAACAATGCTTGGTTATCCTGAAGAAGTTATTGTTTCCTTCTAATTCAGCTTCAGAGCACACAATTTGAAGCGGCAAAAAATTTGCCATTTTCAACTTTAATTTTATTACCATTTACTTAACGAATATTATAAAAATGTTTTTACACTGTAATATAAGCGGTGTATTTTATTGTATAAAACAAGAAACAGATTAGTTAAATCTTCGTTATAAATTTTAAGAAAATTTATTAAATAAAATTTCATTTAATATAATTTTTTAACGCTAGTTATAAAAATATAATATTTTTAAATGATTTATGAACATAGCACCTGGTAGCGTCATAAATATAAAGTTGCACTTATATCATTCGTAATATGTATGCATCGAAGTTTTCATAAATTATTATTTGAAGGTTAAAGGAACTCGCAAAAACTGAACAAGTGAAGTATTTCAAAATATTTATAAAAATTATGGTTTACAAAAATTTCCAACAATTTTGATTTATTTAAAATTCAGATTACTAACTTTCAAAGTTTCCAGGCAATAATCTCATTTTAATACTTATCTAAATAAACGTCAAGCTTAAGCACAAGCATATCTCTGAGAAGCGGAAAATGAAGTTATTAAATATAGGATTTTATGATGAAAATACACAACTTTTTATAGACTTGCAGTAGTACCAGTTAAAAAAATGTCGCTATTAAAATTGATTTCATTGCTATACAAAAAGTATTTTATTTATTACGACCTTTTACATAAAATTTTTAATAATTTCTATACCAATGAACTTTTTATAAAATTGTACAAAAAATTAAACTATTTCAATAAAACCAACATTGTTTATGTTGCGTACGACAAATGATTTGACAATACCTTTCACAAAACATAATATACGGATATGTTCAAGTTTTTATTTATAGTATTAATTTTTTCCAGCGTGATATTCATCAAACACGATCTACCAAAATTTTAAAGATGAAAAAAGTGATATTTAAAAAAATAATGTTAAAAAAAATAATGTTGGAAGATTTTCTCTGAAAACCGTTCTGAAATGTTTTATCGAACTTATTCTAAATTTTACGAGCTAACTGTATGTATGTATCTATATATAAATATAATAATTTATCAGCAAAAATAAAATTTTATTTTGAAATGCATATAGTCACAAGTTATTTTTACCTACAATTAAATTTTTTTTCCATATTTTTGTTTATTTTACTCGTAAGAAATTATTTCTTTAGCACAAAAATTTTAAAATTACATTTACTAAAAATAATATTTCAACATATTATTTAAATTTGTATTATTTTAGTGTTTATATAATTCTACTTTTCAGTTTTTGCTTCGATTTTATGGACACAACAAAGTTAATACTCGACGCTATATTTCACCAATATTTCTGTGAATTCCATTTCACTTAGAATGACGCACTTTAAATGAATATAAACAAAAAAATGTTTAAGTTACGAAAAATTAAACTTCTAACTTTGAAGGCTAGTTTTGACCTTCAATTAAATTTGTTATGTTATACGATTATACATTGTAATACTCTACAATTTATAATTTTAAATTTTAGTACCTGCTACAAGCATACACTGACTAAAAATTTCAAGACGTTATATCCCCTTTAAAGTTTCTAATATTATAGAAAATTGTCAACTGCTTTTTATGAATTTTTTGTGATGCGGTAAATTTTCTTTTCTAATTCCGACCTCTAGATTATCCAAAATGGCGACTGTGTTTATACCACAAGGGATGTTAGGGTGCGTGATGGATGATTTGACAAAGCGCTTTCAAAAGAATATCACTAAAGAAGAGAAAATTTACAGCTTACCATTTTCACGATATGTGCATTGTATTTAATTTTCTTAGTCGTAACAACTTCGATCGATTCAAAATAATAATCTGTTGGTTGTATAAAATAATTGTACATCTAATTAATTACAGTTCAAGTAAGTTAATACTTACTTTACTCAATTGTAATTCATTAAATCTTGACATGTATTTAAATTTAGAAGACTTCATTAAATAATACAGTTGTATTCTTTTAATTTTTAATTCAAAAAACTTAACTAAGATCCTCATATCGAGATTGAACTAAAATTCAGAATAACCTACATCTTCTCAATTACGCTTAGTTTAGTTAGAAAGTATCAAAAACTTTGTAAGATGCATATTTATCAAGTTCCAAGACTAACAAAACAACAAACTGCAAACTAACTAAACTGTCAATTTAGGTCCATCGTTAAACACAAATTGCGTTGGTTCGTGCTTCTCATTATACAATGGGGATTTCAAAAATAGCAACCGATTTTAGCTAAAATTATATTAAATCAATATTAATTTATATATAAATTAGAAAATACTTTAGTACATTTATTATACATGTTGTACATATAGTAAACACTAAATAAGCAGTCAACTTATTTAGAAATTCGTCCAGTTTATCTATGAAAGTAGGTGCCTTTAAGTATTCAGTTAATGATTCAATAAAATATTACCTAGCTGAGACTCAATTTGTAAGTTAATAGAAAACCTACAAGTAAATCAATAAATCAAAAATTGAGAGTGACAATTTATGTCTCTTGAGCATTTTTTAAATATTCAAATCAAAATTTAAAATTCGTGATATTATGGTTTCACTGAAAAAGTCTGATAAGAGTAATATATTATTAGATGTCCAACTATTCAATATTGTAAGTAAGGAAGGAAGCTATACCGCATCTAGACCACTTCTACTTTATAACATATCGTCTAATTTATGTACATATAAGTATTTATATTCCAATATTTATATTTTATATTTAATCTAAATGAACCTTTGACCGTGCTTATGCTGTAACAAAGTAATATCTTCACCTAACTTATGAAGAACCTTTACACACATAGCTACATAGTTACAGTTTAGTTCACTGCATAAGTAGTATGTCATCTGTTATTTGGCTTTTTTATTTGTTGAGCTCCAATCAAAAACCATCACAGGGTTGGTAAGAGATTCTTTTATAAGTAGGTAATAATAATATAAAATAAATGGAATACTAGATTGAATTTACAATTATTTAGTGGTTTACGAGCGGAAAATCGCAGAGGAAATTTGGGAACAAAATCTATTATTGTAGGAGAATTAAATGCAGGATTTTCAAGGGAATTGTCAAGAAATTGATGGATTTGGAAATAAAAAGAAAAATTGGTATATAAGATGTTCGTACATATTGCAAGTTTCAGATACTTTTATAATTTTTTGTCTTGTAAGTGCAACTTATTTCCTTAAATTATAAATTAAACATAATTTGGAAATAAAATTTTTTTATTGAAATTTTATTTGTTGAAATATTTTATTTTACACGCAGTAACGCTACAATCCAGGGTAGTTTTTGGGTGACCACTTTAAATGTATGAAGGGTTTTCAAAGCAAATTACCACAGTGGTTTTTCATTGCTTGCCGAGGAATGATGGTTAGAATAAAGCTTTTGCTGCACGCGGGCTCAAACATGGGCTCTCTACTTACTAGTCGAAACACTTTAAGCATTAGACTGTATAATCGTCTTCTACATTTTAGTTTATCATCACAAAAAAGCTATATATAATATTTGTACAACAGGTTTAAGCGGGAACAGCTGCAAATTTATCAAGAAAAGTACCAAAATCCTGAATTGGCCGTTTCTTTAAGTTTTATATAATACCTAAAATAAGTCTTGTCAAATTTTAAGTATAAAGTACCATTCTCATCGCATTAACGCTAATAAATTAGATATAAATAAATAATAAAATGACATTTCTTCTTTTAAACCTCGTGTATTTATAGTTGTATTTGTAAATTGTAAATTGATTAATAAAGTAAATATAATTTCATTTAAAGTCAAATACATCGATAAAAAGTTTTAAATGAGAAATGTAATTGTTCTTATTACATAACGTTAATTGAACGGAGCTTTTCATCTTCTTGAGCAGCCTTTCATTCCACTTCTGGATCAACAGCTTCTTTCTCTGTCAAGAAAGGTTTCAGCATTTAGACCCTACGGTTGTTCAGGCCGGATTGGGAAATACCTATAACCCTGTTTTTTCATAGTTGGCGATCGTCAACTGAGAGGAACCACCAAGCTTTATGTGCCCTACGAAGTACAAAGATGATCATAAAAAAGTTTAAACTATGCCCGGATTCGAACTGCGTGCCTCCGCAGTTATACGGCCAACATACTAGGCTAGTGACCATCTCAATATATTGCGATGCCCCCAGGTGAAATTTTTTTAGAAAATTTTAATTTTAGAAAATATTTCCAATTTTAATTTTCTAATGGGTTCGGGTGGATGACATTCAAATATTTATGAGCATGAGACTTTTCTTTTCTTTTTTATTAAATCTTATTTTTATTTTAAATGTGGTTAATATTTCTTGCATTAAAATATTTTATCGTATTGTAACGCAATGTTCTGATCACCGTGTCATCCAAAACGAGGCTCCCAAAACACCAAATATTTCAAATTATTATATTTTGAAACACTTCACTTAACTAAAACAACCCTTCCATCTAACAAAATTACTCTATTATTTTTAATAATCGTCAAAAATATTAAATTAATTGGAGAACAGAATAAACACCTCTATCCATTTCAACGCATTTGGCGTAAAGCGCTTCACTCTCCTTGCCGATTACCAACATCGTAACCAAAAATAAATAATTTACAAAATTTTATATCTATACAGTCTTACAAAATTTAAAAATTAAAACAAAATAAACTGCAAAATAATTGTCAACATAAATAAAACAGAATTTTTCGTTTCAATACACGACAATATGCTTTCTAATATGCGACCAATATGCTTTTCATAGAATATTGATATTTATAGATTTTTGCAATCAAAACGTAGTTTTCAATTCTTGATGTCGAGATTTTACTGTTAAAGTTAATAATATATTGATTTATAGATAAATGACACCAGAATCAATTATTTATTTATCTATAAGTACGGGCAAGCCCAATAAACAATATAAGTTACATACAAAATTAATTATATTCGCACAATGCGTTACAAAAAACAAACATACATAATGTTATACCCAGAGTAACAACTCAAGACTACTCAAAAAACAACCTAGTATTTAGGTTTGCATTACGGGATATCCTGTTGACTGCCGAGTTCATCAGGTACAGACGATTATAATACTGAATGCAAAAGACCGCAGCATTCCTCGTATTTCTAGGAGGAACACGAAAGGCAATCCGCGTAAGCAACTAAGAGCAATCAACAGAACCCCCGACCAACTTGGATAAGAATCTAGCATCTGCCAATACCCTTCTCCCTGTAAGAGGTGTGAGGGAAAGCCGCTGAAGCAGATAGTCGTATCCGACTTCGCGATGAGAAACTTGTAGTTTAAAAGCTACATACCTAAGAAATCTTCTCTGTACCCCCTCAAGTCTATCTATGTCGTATTGGTGATAAGGTGACCAAACACACGATGCATACTCTAAATGAGACCGTACAAAAGAATTATATAAAGTCCTCAGTGCGGTAAGATCATAAAAATCGCCTGCGCTCCTTCTTATGAAGCCAAGAGCCTTAAGTGCTTTGTCGCAGACAACCGCTATATGCGCACTGAAATTTAACTTAGAATCAAAAGTAATTCCGAGATCCCGAACATTATCAATTGTTTGCAAAGATGTGCCATTATAATTGCATACGTGACATGTGCAGCACCAGACTGACGGCTAAATCGAATGTGCTTGCACTTTGCTACATTAAGTGCCAGTTTGTTCACCGCACATCAAAAACCCAATCTGTGCAGATCCGACTGCACCAGAGCAGCAGACGTGCTGTCACAAATCCTCGCAAAAACCTTTATGTCGTCAGCATAAAGCAATACACTACAATAGTGGAAACACTGAATAATGTCGTTTATGAAAATGTTAAACAATAACGGTCCTATGTGAGAACCCTGAGAAACTCCCGAGGTAGCCACAAAGGCCTTTGATCAAAAATTTTTTATTTTAACAATCATAATCCGATCGACGAGGTATGTGCACGCCAAAGAGTACTCTCAATACCAAATGCTAATAATTTGGATAGTAACAACGCGTGATCAACACGATCGAAAGCCTTTGAAAAATCTGTATAAATCGCATCGACGGCGATGCCCTCCTTGAAAGCTTGCACAACGAAATTCTCAAACAACAATAGGTTCGTAGTGGTGGATCGCTTAGAAGTAAAACCGTGCTGCTTATCACTGATAACATTCTTTAGTACTGCGGAAAGATAATCATTTACCATGCTTTCAAAAATATTAGAAATCTGTGACAAGATTGCGATCGGGCGGTAATCCTCGACGGAGCTTCTCAAGCCCGACTTAAAAATGGGCACGATATAAGATCTCTTCCAATCCGTGGGAAAAAATCCCGTAGAAAGTGAGACATTAAATAACAACCACAAGGGAAACGCAAGCGATACCGCACAGTTTTTCAAAAATATAGAAGGCAGACCATCTGGTCCGGCCCCCTTATCACCATTCAAATCGCTCAATTTATTGAAAACTTGAATTTCTGTGACCTGATAAGAGGTGACACGTACATTATTAGTGCTCAAAATCTTATGGGACTCCTCAAAGGAGAGAGGAGCATATACAGAGGAGAAGTACTTAGCGAACAAATCCGCAATACTCGTGCCATCATTGGCCCCCTCACCACCCAGATTCATGGGTCAATTATAAAGGGTTCAATAAAAGAAAGTTAAAAGGATTTAAATTTGATTTAAATATAATTGAATCACTTTATTGTTAACTTTTGCGTCAAATATACACAGAAAACGTAACATCGAAAACTGGAAACTACGGTTTTTTGAGTCAAGTTTGATAAAAACTGAGGTGCTGTGCAGAGTGATATCTCGAAATAATTTTTTTCACGTAGTTTTGTCTACTTTTAGTTTTTTCTAAACGGTCAATTTAAGATTTTGTAATTTTTAGAACTTTTTTTCACAAATTTGCTCTTATTCCGGTTTCAATCACTTCTAGAAAACTCAGGATCTTTTTTCTAATACTAAAATTAAATGTTTGAACAAAAAAGTTTTGTGTCTTAGTTATTTTCACCATAATAACTGAACTAAAAATTGTAGACAAAATTTTTATAAAAAAAAGTTCAATTATTCTCAATTTTACTACAGAAGGTTTTATTCTATTTATTAATAAGTATAATAGTATAGTTATTAATTAACTCATACCTTTATTATTAAGTATAATAATAAATTTAATAATTTACTTATTAATAGTTAACAATAATTAATAATTTTACAAGTTTCGAGAGTTTTAAATTTCATAGATACTAAACTTCGGCATTACTTTGCTGCTATACTTAGACCAGCAGTTACTGCTAGGCTCTCGATTCATGGTGCATTTGTATTCCTTCTGTCTTAATCCTTACCGATTGCAATATTTTTATTCATTGCGGTATCCGTTTTTAATAAAATTATTAATTTTATTTGATGTTTTTTACAATTAGCTACGCTAAGCTCCACATCTTAACAAATTCACACACGTTGAACAAAATACTAATTTCACTAATTAGTTAATGAAATAGCTATTATATAATTAATAATTGTAGTATTGTGATTATAAAATTACAAAATTTTACTTGATGAAAATTTAATAAAATTGTGTGATGGTATGAAGTTAAAGAAAGTTCTAGAACAAAACAAGTAGAAATAAAATGATCCAAGTAAACGAATTCTTGAACGATATTACTTTATCGAAAGAATGATATAAACGGAAAAATTTATATTTAATTAAGTATAAAGAAAATTCAAGTTTTAACGGCATAATTTGCAACAATCGAAATTTACCATTGCAATGTAAAAGTAGAAAGTTTGTGACCGCCTATTATTACGCTGGCAGAAGAATAAAGTCAATGCTATTTTTATTATACAAACAATTTAAATTCATAAAGTTTAAATAAAAATTTCTCAGGTTCATGATGCTTATCTTGTGATGAGAAGTTTCATGAACAAAATTATTAATCATTTTCAGTATTAGCATTTAATTTATAGTACAATGTATTATAAGTTTCTTGTTCCATGTAATGCAGTAAGTATGGTATTAATGCCTTATAGTCTTTTGATTTATCGCTTTAATTGAAATTTTTACATTCAAATAATTTATTTGTAAATTTATTTTGTACTGTTAAGCAAGTAACAGTGTAACAGAATTTCATTTAACTCTTTTCTCAGACGTCACAATTGCTATTTTTACACCTCGTCGCCAATAACTGTTGTACTTGTCTAGTAATTTCATAAAAACAATAACACGTAATTGTAATAATAGTAAAACACAAAATTATATTTTGTTTGTGTAATTGCAAAATGCGCTATCGTACAGAACATGTAATTGCACTACTGATGCTGTCACATTGTGATTCTCACATAGTCGTCGATAAAAAAACATATACAACTCTAGAAATAAAAACTAATTCAAAATTCAATAAAAAATTATCTCATCACAAAGTGTTAACATAAATCTGTTTGTCCAATATTACAAACATTTACAATTTATATTATTGTTTATTATTTTTCATAAAGTTGTTAAAATTGTTATAATAAATAAAATTTGCTTCATGAAGTTATCAACTTTAATCGATAAATTTTTAACATTGAAAACAGAATCCACTTCGCTTAAACCTCGATCACATTTCAGAAGTGACATTTCTATAGCAACGAGTACTTTCATCAATCGAGGCTTACAAATGAGCATAACTGTCATTTAATGAAAGGTTGTAAAGACCAGAAATGCAAATCCCTTGCCTTTACATATATACTACCTTTTGATACGAATATCAATCTCCCATTTTAAAATAATTTATATGTTGTAATAAATATACTAGGTGATAAGCTATACTCTCTAGCATAGATTAGTTTTCTAGATTTCTGTTTCCTATAATGTAGTAATTGATTTAAATTAAATTAGTATAAATCGAAAAAGTAGTTTTTCCAAGTTTGAAAACACCCAAGGGTTATTTCCTTAATTATTATTACAAATTTAATTTATAATTTATCGGACTCATTATTCTAGAGCAATTCATATTATGTTAAACAAGCTTACATATTTTACTTTTAAATTTCTAATAAAGAATTATGAGAACAACCAGTTATTCTATCTCTGATTATTTTTAATCAAAGATTTATTCCTTTAGAAATAATTATTATCATCGCGACGATATGAATACAAGTTAAAAAAAAATGACAACCAATCTAGAAAAGATAAGAAAACTTTTTGTTAACCCTTCAGCGCTTCCGTAGTTTTCAATGGATAGTGTATTGTATTTTATTCACATACCTTTACCATACCACACTTAAAAATTTATAATACGATGGTTTAATACAAATATTGTATATAATAGTAAGAAAATTGCTACAAAGACGCTGTGCGTGATTACGAAAAGAGTATCAACCTGTACAAAATTGATTTAACACGAATGTTTCACTTTTTTCCATACAAAATTTTATCGCAAAGAAATTTGCAAAAATAATTTCTCTAGAACCCTTTGATACTTTCTTTTGATTTCATCTTGTCAAATTCATAATTTAGAAATAATTAGCAAGTTAAAAAAATTTTTACGCCGTTAATTAAGAGGTAGATGTGGTTTTTAATATGAATTCGAAAACTTAAATTAGCGTTGTTATGATATAATTTAGGTTGCGCTTGCTTGTCAAGTTGAAATTATTTTAGTCATTGCGGAAAAGCGATTTAAAGAGATCTATAGCAATAATATAAGTGAAATTTTAAGTGCTTAAGTTGGAGAATATATAGTACTATTCGTAAATATGACACACCGATTTAAACAATTAATATAGCTGCCAGTAGCCTGTCAGTATAACTTTCCATGGCAATTTTTCACCAAAATTGCATTTAGTACAGCTTGGGTGTGTTAACAGCCATCGACATATTCCAGGTTTCTTGAAAAGTTTTACTCTTTATAATATACTTGAAGCATTAAAAAGTTTAAAACCTGCTGTTATTGCTTTTATGGAGCTGAAATTTTCCTGTGAATATAAAATTGAAGATTTAAATAGTAATCAAAAATTAAGTAAATGATAATATTGTTTGAAGCAATTATATTGTTAAGACAAATGATTATTTTAAAATGTTTTAATTAATTTATAACGTTTACTGACTATTAAGAATCGTTTAGCGGAAAACTCTTAACGAGGACTGTAATTACGACACGAACAAAAGTTATTTCAGTAGTAATTTTAGAAGACGCTAAAAGTTTCTCAGCTTTCTAACAGTTAAAGTTTATCTTAAATAAAAGGTGTTCTCTCATGAAAAATTTATAGCCGAAATGTGTTCTTTTCAAGTTGTTGTTTTAATATTAGCGATTTAAATTAGAAATAAAATTATATTTTCTAACTCAATTTAACAGCCACCTTGTTATACACTTTAAATTTTGTTTTTATGAAATATGATATAATTTTTATTAATAACAAAATTTACTAAGGCAGTTTGTGTTACAAATAACTATTCAAATTTATTATTATTCTCTAATAATATTCTAAATTTAGTATAATTCGATTAATTATTAATAGTTTAAGCATTCTACTACCAGTTATGTTCTGCTACATCTAAGCTTTAAAATAACATTTTAGCAAATTTATTGACAGACTAATTTCTTGTTCTTAACGAAATATTAATATAAATTTAAACTACTCTTTACAAATATTTAGTAATGCTTCCAGATTTACATTGTTGACCAACTCTGTATCAAATCAATCCGACAATTATTCAAAACAGTGAAATATTACTATTCTACATTCTAGATTGGGTCTGAATATTGTTGTCTCAAGAGCCTATGAAAATTACTGGACAATATTGACAGTACTCAAGCGTAACGGTCATTATTGACAAGTTCACTAACGCTACTACTATAACGCTCAACTTAATACGTATATTTTCAAACATAATTTACATAGATGCAATGTAAATAGAATTTGGGTTTAATATCTAACACAGATCAATAATTACTTATTTTGAGAATCATAAAGAATCAAGCATTAACAATAATTAAGATATAACTTGAACTTGACACTTTCTCATACGCCTCTCTTGTCGTGGCAAATAAGTAAGAACTAGGTTCAATGAAGTAGACATTCATATCTATTAAATTGAGAAGAATTTTCTTTTTATAAAAAAAATCAAAACCTTAAAGGTTCATTTTTATGAACTTCAAACGGTAGATAAAGGTTAATGAGCGGTTAAATCTAAGGTAAAATGGTTATACAACTGACTTCTTCATTGCTCCATAGCAATTTATTGCGGCTAACTCGTTTCACCGATTTGTTACCGACGAATTATCTCTATGAGGCTACTTGAAAAGCTACATTCGCTATATCAGGCTTTTAACCCATCATATTCAAACGAAAAGAAGCTTTAACGTTTTTTTTCCATAAATTAGCATACAGCAAATAAACTACAAGTAAAAATAAAGTTTCTAGTACCCAATTTTCACTTAAAGTCGCATGTTTAAAATCCGATTTAAATTTTATACATATTTAGAAAACAGTCAAGTTACTTATTTACATAAATAGGTGTTACGTATTTTACATAAACACCTACATCATGGATTGATAATGTATAGGTTGTGCAATTATTAATTAGTATCACAAATTAGAAATGCAAACAATACAGAGTTAATCTTCTTATCTAAGCTGTAGATTAGCTGCATTACTTTGCATCAATAAGCAGTAGTGTTTACCAATGTTAGAATTCAAGCAAGAAAATATACGCATGCACTGTTCAACATTTCATTCCTTCCTGAAATTTAGTTTTAATACTCTTACAATATTAGAACAATTCGTAATTTTTAATTAATAAACCATATATTAAATGTATTAAACAAGTAATAGAAAGTCCTAAACTTGGTTGTTAATATTGTAAATTAAGTAGATGTTATAGTGGTTGAATTTTATTTCAGCAAATCAAAGTAATCACAAAGGTAAAATTAAACAAAAGTGATGTGTTTATTTTAAAATGCTATTTAAATTATTACTAATATAATTAAATATTTAAAATTATTATTGAATTATTACGTAACTTTTTATCATCTGATTCCTTAGCAATAGCGGAAAACCCTTTACAGAGACGAATCGCTTCTACGTAACATAACGTTAGAAAACCCTATTACATTCATTCCAAGAGACTAAAAGTTTTAACAAAACTATATTTAAACGTGCTTCGTAGGGTACGTAAAGCCGGCGGTCCCTCTGGGTTGATGACTTGCCTTCATCAACAACAAAAACCAGAGTTACTGGCACATCTGAGATAAGCCTAGCAAGCTACCTTGGATGTAAAACAATAAATATGCTCATAGCACTAATAGTAACTTCGGAACATCACCGAAGTTGCTGTTAAGTAAAAACAAGTCGCAGACCTAATTAAAGAAGAAGAAGAAGAAGAAGAACAAAACTATGCAAAATATGTCTAAGGTATATATCGCCAAAATTTGTTGACCTTTGATGATGTAATTAGAATTTAATTCACTAGTCGTTTTTCCCAAGTATAAAACAAAAAATTTAAACATGTCAATCGGAACACAAATTGGTTACTAAATTTACTTATTAAATATATTAGATATTGCAAGATTAACCACAAGTTTGGGTGAAGCAAAAATTATAGAATTAGAACAATTTAGTTATAAAATACGTGTCAGTGAACCGTTGTAATAGTATAAATACTAATAAACATATTTTATAATAATAATATAATTTTAATCATATCAAATTTTTAGAAACTAAAATGTTTAAGTTAACGCAATATAGTATAAATACACCGTATGTATATTATCGCAAATAATCAGACATGTTAACTAAATCAGGGGTTTATGAGCTCACTTGTGAATGCTCTCAAAAATACATTGGTCATACCGGTAAATCTTTTAAAACACGATTTGATAAACACACTCGATCCCACAGACTTGCATATGAAAAATCGACTTTCGCGAAACACCTACCAGACACAAACCATAAACAAGGAGGATACGAAATTTTGCACGTTGCACAAAAAAGTAAAAAACTGGAATTTTTGGAAGCTATGGAAATTAATAAATTAAAATATTCATCTTCATTACTAAATAGTCAATCTGATTTAAATAACTCACCCCTGCTAAACATTTTTAATAAATAATACCTCCCCCCCCCCTTCTAACTTACCTCACATCCACTTACATTATTTCTTTTTTATATTAAATATATCCCTACCCTCTAGTAAATTCACACAAAATTATACAATTTTTTTAAATTACCTCCCTCTTACCCTCTTCTTTTTCTCTTGCAATTTTGTCGATAAATACGGAATTTTCTCGTTTCTCTTTCTAGTTCATCGCCCGATGATGCCATAGTATGGTAAAAACGTTTGCAATAATATACATACGGTGTATTTATATATTGTGTTAACTTAAACATAGTTTAGTTTCTAAAAAGTGTTGGTGCATTTTTTGGTTTATTCTAAAAAATTTGATATGATTAATATCGAGTTACACTACCTAAACCACTTATCTATTGATTATTAATATAATTTTATATAAAATAATAACTTATATTCATATAACAATAATTTCTGCACTTAGCGCACAAATTTCTAATTTAATGTTTTGAACCCATTTTACTTATTTGCTTACGCCCAGATTCATAGACAAGTATTAAGTGCTAAGAAGGACCAATAAAGTCGAATTTGTTTTTATTGCAACCTTATTTACTAGGTCAATAAGGGTCTATTTTAAAAGTCGTTTTTTAAGTATAAGTAAGGCATCGTTTATGAATACGGCTGTTAATAAATAATGCGCTACGATTGAACAATTGGAAGCAAATGAGCGTGAGACATTTTGAGGAAAATGTTTCTCTACCAAAACTCTACAAAACAAAAATATAAGGACCACACATTTTTTACCGTAAAAAAATTTATTAAGCTTAAATAAAGAAAGCAGGTTAATAATACAAAAGGCACGGTGATATGACATACATAAAAACAAAATATTCTTGGGGGACGCAGAAAGAGATCATATACTATTATAATAGTTGTCTTTATTTATCATAAAATAATAACTTTTTTATCAAGTCTTGTTTTGAATAATACTAAAAAAATATTTAGTAAATTTTAACTGTTCAGTTAATTAATATAATAATTAATTAAAAAAAAATAATTTTTTTAAAACTCTTCAGATTTGATAAGCTTTTTACCACTCATACAAATAATTTTTATGCCTATCAAACAACAAAAATTTAGGAAGCTAATGAATTTAGTTTCTGGAATACTAATAATGACCGCTCTAATAAACACATACATATACTGTGTCACTACTCGTAATGTGACTTTGTACTAAGGAAACCGCTATCGTTGGAAATCAGATAACAAAATTACTCGAGCAAATTTGATGTTGGTTGTCTGTCAATAAGAAGGCCTTGATCAAATTCAAGGTAAACTTATTTAGCCAAATAAACCTAAACTGTAATATTGCACAAATTTGTCGTGCAATTTCTCAACATAAACAATGGTATAAATAATTTTCCCCAAACAAAATTTCTTCATAAAAAAGCTTGCACAAATAATCTCATTACTTGTATTATACGAAGGTGTTCTAAATTCAGAATTAATTGCCTTATTTTGTAATTTTTATTAGCATCGATCTATTTGCTAAAAATTTCCAATTTTTCAGTACCTAAAAATGTTCGTTTTTGTACCTCAAAACTTTGCAGTTTTAACTAATTGTCAACTATTTTATGAGTTTTTTGAAACAATTTTTCAATATTTTCAATAAAAAAAATCATATATTAATTTAAAGGTAGGTATTAAGGTGTATAGGTTACCAGAAATTTTCAAAATCCTGCAATTTGCAGAATTCCTAGATAATCTACAAACCGACTAAGTCGTAGGGAACTATGCAAATTCACTAGCACTTTAGGCAATTTGCAAAATGGCTACGATGCTTCAGGCAATCTGCAAATTGTCTATATTGTTAGTTAATGCAATTTTTGAATATGTAACAGACTCGTATTGGCCAGGCAATATAAAGAACGATATTTAAAATATCATATTTTAAATAGATAATTTTAAAAGAAACATTTATTAAATCATTACTCATTGAACATTTTTACGTAAGAATTTAAACTATAAACCTACAAACATTAGGTTACTTAGTTTTACATGGATTAGCAAAGTAACAGCGACTATTACACATTATTTTATTTTTAAGGCATTTGTATGATTCATTTATGCACTTCTATCTACAATTACACTTCAACATTCTATGGTCACCTGTAGAGAAAGCAGTGGACACCGCTGCCCGAAGACTAATTTTGTCTACAGATACATCTTCTGCATGTATAAAATTTTTCTTCACCGGCTCAAATTCATTTCTACTGTAGCATTTCTGAAGAACTCCTGCTCTAAATATTTTGTTTTGCGACAATATATTGTCGTGTTCCAAAATAATTCGGACCCACCCTATGCATTTTTGTAAAATTATTGTATTAATTATTAAGTTGCAACATTGTGGAATTTGCTAGGTGAGGCCGATCACTTGGATACGAGGCCTTTTGCCAAAAATGGTCGACGCGATGGACGTTTGATTTGTTAGTCTGAAAAGTTTAATTGAATAAGTTTATGAATTGAAAATTATAAGAAGTTTGTGATGAAAAATGTTTTATTGATATTTATAATTGGAATAAATTGATTTTGAAGAAAGATATTTTGGATAATTTTTAAAGTAAGATTAAAACAGAAGCTATGGTCGAAAAGCAGATGGTATTAAAAATGAACAAAATTTAAAAATTATATTTTACACCAAAGGAAGTACATATCAATTGTTGGGCGCCAATTGATATGTACTTCCTTTGGTGTAATTTTTTTTATTAATTATTAATTAAATCAATTTTCAAAAATCTCTAATTAAAATATTTGCTGAAATTTCAATTTCGTTTTCAATATAAGTAATTTTAAAAAATGGCAACGCAAATTTTATACTATACCCATATCGCAGTCCGGCTTATCAACCAAATTTTATAGTTCCTTGAGTAAAATTTTTAATAAAATAGAAAACCTTTTTACCAATTTTAATTATAATTTTTAAATTTTGTTCATTTTTAATACCATCTGCTTTTCGACCATAGCTTCTGTTTTAATCATACTTTAAAAATTATCCAAAATATCTTTCTTCAAAATCAATTTATTCCAATTATAAATATCAATAAAACATTTTTCATCACAAACTTCTTATAATTTTCAATTCATAAACTTATTCAATTAAACTTTTCAGACTAACAAATCAAACGTTCATCGCGTCAACTATTTTTGGCAAAAGGCCTCGTATCCAAGTGATCGGTCCCCACCTAGCAAATTCCACAATGTTGCAACTTAATAATTAATACAATAAATTTACAAAAATGCATAGGGTGGGTCCGAATTATTTTGGAACAAGACAATATACAATACAAATCTAGCAACCAACATCAGACAAAGTAGGTTATAACGGTCCGTCAAATCAAGAAGTTCACATTCATCTTCTTAAACTCTGCAAATGGGTTATATATTGGTTATATACTTGGAACTGTTAATATCGTAGGAAGAAACTTGTTCTTATACATCCCTGCTTCAAAGATATGTTGTTTTCAAAAAATTTTTTTAACAAGTGCACTGGTTTTTTGAACTATTTACTTTAACACTTATTTTCTAAATCAGAGGTTTTCAGTGGGAAAAGGGAATTTTTTAACAAGTGCATAGATAAGCACTGATCTATCGGTTTCAATATTTTTTTACTTTATATCTGTATTTTGAATGCATTTTTGTACTGTAATATTGTAAATTTGAATTTGAATATATTGGGCGCGAAATTTTAAATTTAGTTCAATTTGGTTACTTTTACATACAACGGTGGTAAAACGGAAGTAGTGGGAGTTTTTTCCGCTAAAGTTGGCCGTTATGGATGGTAACAAAGGTCTTAGATTTTTGTACTTCAAGATGGTCGGATGTGGGTGATTTGGTACTTGGAATGTTTTGAGAATATTAAGTAATTGAAATTAAAATTATTTCAAAATAATTAGTTATCAACAGAATTAAAATACGTAAGTTAAAATATTTGATTTACTTTGTTAAAAGAATTTAATACAGGATTACGTTAAAATTTCGAGTAATAATTGTTGTAACCACGCGGGTAGATAATTTCGTTTTACATACACGGGTGCATCTAAGTTTTTATTAATATATCTTCAGTTATAAGATTTGATTACTGTTCAAGATGGTGATTTATTATATTATCATTTAAAACAGGAATGGAATTAGGTAATGTGAGAGATTGATTATTCATATAATGTTTTACCAAGGGCGTACCAGTACGAGGGCTAGTTTGGTTAAGTCGTAAGAGGAGTTGTTGAAGGTAATTTAATGAAAGGGGGTGTTTAAAGTGGAAATATATTTATCGTGGGATAATTTAATTTAGATAATTAAGTGTAACGGATTTAGTGGACGTTCAAAATCATAAGATGGCGGTCAGAATATGTCTCAGTATGGCTTGTCACTAGAAAGGCAAACTGTAATAGAACCGGAAGTGACATAGCAAATGCTGTGATGTCGTTCCTTTCTTTTTTCATATATATAAATGATGTACTACAAAATTATGATATTTCAGGACAGTTATTAATAATTTTAACAATGTTCCTTATGATTATTTGCAACCACTTATAAAATAATAACAATTGAATACATTTAACTTAATTAAAATTGAATACAATTAAAATTACACCATTTAACCTAATAAAAGGTAATAACAATTAAAAACAATATTAAAGAACTGTGTTAACCAAGTTCTTCATGATTATTATTTGCGGCTATGATTATTTGCTAGTTTAAGTATGGGGAATTTATTTAGTTAAGTACAAACGATCTATTTAGATTTAAGAAACTGACCAATTAGCAATAAGAAGGACGTACTAGTATAAGATGACGATATATTAATAAGAGACGTACTAATTTTAAGGTGACCATCTTAGCTTAAGTGACAAGATAATAATTATAAGAGCGGATAATTTAGAATATAAGGGTTATTATTTAAGGTCTTACATAATATAAAAACAATTGAGTCGAACATCGGTATGCATATATGAACTTCTTACAAATTACTATAAGTTGTGGTTGGTAATATAAATATGAATAATCAATGAGAAAACATTACGATCAGGGGATTAACTATCGAACAGTTATTAAATCAAATTTCAAACTAAAGTATTCTGAATTACATGATATCAAGGAGATTAACTTTGCTGGTAAATTGGTTGTCGGACTACCTTTTTTTTTTCTCGGTTAAAATATATTCATCGTTAAACCGAATCCTGTGTTTTATTTCATTTGTGTGTACTAATTATTCCTTCAGGTGTCCTAGCAGTGGTTACGCCACTGGACAGATATAAGTTTGAAGTTAGTAATTAAGGTAAACTACGTTAGCATTCAAAGAGCCATCCGCAAATTTAAAAGGACCTGTAAGTGTTACTACGAGGGGAGATCACAACGTGCGAGGTTTGTTTGACGATCACAGCTTTGGTTTGGTTTGTAACTTTGATTTGAGAAGGCGGTAATTCAAATTGAAGAACCAAATATTACAGTACTCAGAACAAAAATAAAACTAGTGCACCACCTAGTCGATTATACGGGAATACCATACTGATTTGCATTTACGCTATCTGGATGTTAAGATAGGTATCTACAGGACAGACTCACCGAAAGACTTAGTGTTGGTAGAATGAGACAAATTCCTTGACAACATTTGCGTAGAAATACTTCTATTTATGAATTTTCTCTATGAATCGGGATAACTTTATTAAAACAGCCAATTATGGTATCCATACATTAGAATTTTACGATTAATAAAGATTTGTTACCAAATTTTCGCGTGATCTATAAAGTTTTATGTCTATAATTGAAATTTACGCTCTCAACTCCCTAATTTCAATAGAAAATTTTTTAATTCGTATTATCTAATAACAGTTAATTGTTTAAAAAATCTATTTGTCCGTATTATATTCGAGGTTCGATTTTAGAAGAAAAATTTTGATTATTCCAAAAATTCTAAAAATTTGTACTTAGATAATATAATTATTCCATTAAACAAATTAATAGAAAACAATCGAGAATAATAAAATTTTAACTTTCTGAAAATATTTGTAAATCAATTTCATGCACGCTTTTAATACAAAATAATAATGTTTGAAATTAAATGAAATAGTACAAAGAAGTAATACACATTTACAAAAATAGTATAAAATAATTGGAATTGATTTTATTAACAAAATTTAGCTTTTTATTAAAATTGTAAGTATCAATAAAATCAAAGTCCAGTAAGCATTAAAAATAAATATTTTAATTTGATTAGCTTTTGAAAACTTCTATCGTTCGATTTATCAATACAATATATTATACGATCCATCTCTATATAAATGGTTTTTTAAAAAGGCTTGCAGCCAAACATTTCTCCTCCAAACACTCTAATGTTCAAATGGCCGGGGTCAAATGACTACGTCCAAACTTCCTGCTTCGAAAATATAGTCAAGTTATACGAGCTTGACAAATAACTGTAAAGTTATAAAAATGTTTTAAAATATTTCACCAAAAATTATTAATAATCATAAAAAATATAAATTATATTATTGAAATCATATTGATATAGTTTTAATTAACGGTAGGTATTTGGCTTACAAATTGGCGATGGTCGGAAACTATTAAAACTGTACGTATAATAACGCTATGGCGAGAGAGTAAAAAATTGTTTTGAATTGAGATATCCTAACGGTTTTGCGGATTTAATTCTCATTTTAGATTAATCCAGAATTTGTAATTAACCTTGCAGATTGAACAAGCTTAGTTGACCACTGCACATTAGTTTGCATTGCACCCCGTTTGGTAAGTTTACAAAATTATTGCGTTGCAATGCGGTAGTTTTAGTCATTTGTGTTATATTACAAATAACGTTGAGGTAGGTAATTTTATACTGTAACCAACTGCATTGCAGCTACATTTAATTTTAATATAAGTCGGAAGATATTTTATCCTATCTTTAACTCATATTTTATAAAAAAAATTAATTTAACCGCCCCATAACTTTGTAATATTGAACTTTTTTTCAATATTCTTCAGGTGCTTACTATTACGTTGGCCAATATCCTACGACAATATTTGGTCGATAAAACAGCATCAAAACTCAAAGCGTTTGACAAAAGACTTTCGTTACGATTCTATTTCAGAAATATGTGGAAAGCTTTACAGCATTAAACTAAAATTGTGCAAAAGTAAATATTGTGGCACTCTAAATATCGTTATTTTCAACCATGTTTATTTTTAATTTCAATTACATTAACGTTATACAATATATCACATAGCGAAAGATGGTAAACCTTAAAAGCAATTTTAAACAGCATCGATATAACATCAATCAATCTTTAGATTACGTTTTCGCCATTTTTACATTTTCTTATAAATTACCAAACATATCATATTATTCAGCAAAATGGTGTGATATAACTCCTAATGTTTTAATGATTGGTTAACATATTAGGTAACAATTTAAAATATAGCACACGAGAATTGATTTTGTAATGAAGTAGTTTTCACATTAACTCCTATCTTGAAAGATTTGCAATCAAGTCAGTTTTTATAGAAAATGTGTTATATGATAGGCTGATTCAGAAATTTTACGGCTTGATGGTAATTTTGGAAGGTTTAGAGTGTTGCTTTATGCACCCTTAAGTTTGTTCGTAGGCAGTAAAAAACCACATTTTGGCCGACATGTTCTTGCATAATCAGAGCTATAAGTAGAATAAAACTCTATCTTATCTAAGTGTTCTATTTTCATGAAAAGTAATTCAAAAAATTATTTTATAAATTTACTTTCTGTAATTAACTGAATTATTTTGTCATGAAAAAGTATTTTAAAACCATTTAATGTCAATTTATTATTTTGTTTAAGTGTACCCAATTATCGTATTCTTCTTTATGGTAACGCATAGCGCCTCTTTATAGCTTTCATCAAAATTGTACAATAAAAATTAATTATAATTGGTTCTAAATATTTGCTATTAGCACATTTAAGAAAAAATAAGCGTTCATCCAACCAACGCAACGCAGCGTATAGAATATCATGAGAAAAAGCAAGATTTTCAAATTAACGCTTTCATTTCACATTAGGGATTTAAATCAAAGTTTAAATTATTACAGTTTAGCAAATATAAATAATGGTAATTGTAATAAAACTAATAAAAGTATGATAACATAAAAGATTATTGTTTACTCTTATTTTTTATTAATATGTATTTAGCAGTACTAAATGCACATTCTGCTAATATAACTCAACAATTTAAGGTTTTCTAATAGTTGATTATTTATTTGATAAAGATCTGCAATAAAATATTAATGAAATTTCAGTTTTTAGCTGCGTGAAAGTATCAGAAATAACAGGAACGTCGTTAATCAATCACAGCTAGGGATAGCCAAAACGATTAACTCTATCAACAAGTTGTGTGAAATGAATTTCATACTGATGTGTTTTATAATTTTGTTTAATTACAAATTTATTTTAAAGTGAAATATGATTTTTTGTGCTTTTGTAAGCAATTTTGATCTCTAATTTCTATTTTAATAAAATATTCTTGATGATATTTAAAAAAAAACGTAAAAATAAAATGTTATTTTAATGAAAGAGCTTTAAGCAGTTTGCTATCGTTCTTCTTTATAATATTTAATATTTTTGCATTGAATGTTTTATGTTCTATTATTATCTATAATAATCTAGTCAATATTTTTTAGTTTTGATGTAATAAACGACAATCGATAGTTCATAATTATACTACATAATATATTTTTATATAGGTACTTTGATAACACTTGTTAAAAACAAACATATTTTTTATGTATGGAAAAGCATATTTCCAACAACTGCCTCAACAAACACAATTGAGATAAATGTAAAAGTATAGCTTCTGGTGTAAAGTACACCATCTTATGTAAAAAGAGAAGGGTGTTAAGGAAATAAATTAATAAAGTTTCAAGTTTTAATGAGAAATTTAATATAGATATTTACAAAAATAACTAAACTGAAGTGTTAAAATGAAATTAATTTTAACTCCAAGTATTACATACATGCAAATTTAAACCGAAGTACAGTAAATTATTCAGAACATTCAGAAAATAAAATGATAAACTGCGAATTTAATTACTACTATATTAGAATGAGTGACTTTATCTTTATTTTTGAGAAATATTTTGAACTGTGTTCGATTACAGCAGGACTGGACTGCAGCATTAGCTACATATTTTCATGACAACATAACTATGTTTATAAGCATTTACAGTGAGAGACATTATTATTCTCTCAAATTATATTAACGATATTGTTAGCATATTATAGTTTGTTTAGCTGTAATCTGTAATGTTGTTATGGTGAGACTAAGGAATCTTAAATTGTTTGGTGTCGAGTTTCATAGAACAACGACTTGAACTGCACTACCTCGAGGATATACACTTAATAATTAGAATGCTTAATGGGATGATTTTGATTTATCAGCTTTCCTGATAATTTTTCGATTTTACTGCGTTATTTTCTTTTTATATGATCGAGTTTCGTGTTTTTCATTGCTCAACTAATGATGGTATCCTAAAGGGTGTCTCTACGAAAGCGCCGAATTTAATTTTAAAGAAAAACACATTTATTTCAACATAAAGAAAAATAGTTCCGATTAAACATGAAGTACAACATGGCAAATGGCAACTACGAAACCTTTGGCACTGGGTTATTCTTTTGTTGAAATTTTGAATAACGTTTTTGCAAAAATGTGGCGAAAAAATTTTTACCATTTTTGTAATGAGTTTTTACAATAATTAATTACCAATTAAAAAGCTTGGCAAAAAAATATTAAAAGTTATAAAAATTGTTTCTAAGAAACAAAGAAGGAAACTATTGAGATTCTATGGAGAACTTTGGAGAACCTCCAATAAAAGTAACAAGCTTTGAAAAAATTCTATATCTGGGGTCTTCACAAAGAAGTACTTCAGTGTACAAAATTTAGTCAGCGGTTTAATTAATATTTAATTTAATATTAATTAATAATTAATTTAATTTAATTAATAATTAAAATTAATATTATGACGTCACTCTATCAGTTTTGATTTGTTTTTTTTTGATAATTTTCTGAGAATACTGTATATTTGTGAAAATTTACAATATGTATTTGTTCTTGCTGCCACCACCTTTGAATAACGAACCTCAATTGATTATTCTCAGTATATGGTTAACGTGATGCTGATTGAACTATTAGCTACTGTAACATGTAAATTTGTTTCAGAATAATAAAATAAAATATTGTAACGAAAATTAAAACGTTTATTTAATTCTAAAGCGCTATTATTTCTTTCTTAGTTATTTATAGTAGTACCAAGAGGTATGTTTTGTACTATACTAGGTGTTTTACAAGTTAAGTTTTCACTGAATTTAAAGTTTCAGGATATTAATCAGTTGTTTCCATATTATCTTCTCTCTAAAAACAACCCCGATAAGTATTGTCAGTATAGTATTTTTTACAATTCTCCGTTAATTTATAGGTTAAATTGGATATAATGCATTTAAAAATTTAAAACTATAATTTACAATTATTAATTTTAGCTGACCCTTTGATTTTGTTTTACTATTTTTCATTGATTTGCACGTCAAATTCAGGAAATGTTAAAATATTTATATAATTTCACTCGGTTACTTCGATTTTATCTCCCATAAAATATTTTTTATTAAGAATATTCAATATTGATTGACCGAGATATTTTGACCCGTGTACTTTCGAGTTTTTTTTAAATTTGGACAAATATGTATGTTTACACAAATACAATCATTTTTTTATAATAATACATAATACATATATAAATTATTACTACTTAGTAAATACTACCTTTAAAAGTATTGAATGTGCTATCTTTTGTCTACTTTGATCTTCTCATTCGAAACAATCTGACTACTTTGAACTCTTCTACTAAAGTTTGTTATTATTTTATTTTTAACTACTAATACTTATACAAGTCACTATAAATAATATTCGCCGCCAGATCTACTGCTTTGGGGGCCCGAAACCAAGTCAGTTACTTCGTTTCGTGTAATGGTATGTTACTTTGAAGAACACAAAGCTTAAGCTTTCTTCTGTCGCCGATAATTTGATTTGAATTAATATTTTTAATATTTCTACTTCTTATTGTAACAGAAAATAATATATAGGTAAATAGTATAGTAAATAGTATAAATCAATCACGAATACAACTTTCATTTTCCAAATTTTTCGGAAATTATTAGCAAAAACTGTTAACTAGCCCATTACAATGGTTTTCAATGTCTTCTATCAGCTCTTGTTGCAATATTAATTTATCATCTTTTAAAATTCATCCAATGTTATCAAAGATGAAACGTTTTGCTTCTTTATATCGTTAATAGTGCATTGCAATTTAAGCACTGCTGCATTAATTTTGTCAGTTACGGAAAAAGCATTAACATTTGTACCTTGTTGACTTAAATTCAAATCGTTTTCTCATCAGTTTAGCTCATCAGTAAAAAGTCCACAAGGTAAAATTTATGCTTCGTTAAAACAATTGCACTTTTGAACGTAATTCAAACAAACGAACAACACCTTTTTTACCATTGCGGCTGAGCCTCATCGTACCACTTGCCTCGGCTTAATGTACCACTAGTGGTACGGGTACCATAATTTGGAAACTGCTGTTCTACATAATTATTATATTGGTCAATACTACATACTGGTAAGTAAGTGAACACTTTCCATTGAGATGTTCAAAAGGCGTTTAACCAAATTAACTTACCCATTCTTCTGCTTACTAAATCAGACCGGTTTCGATAGGTTGCTACATGTTGATTGTTATTGAGAACTATTAGAAATTTAATTAAAGCGTATTGTATAGAGTGAATTTACCGGTCTATGACCAAATATTAATTTTTTTACTTCGTATTTTTTAAATTTATACCGAATATATGTCAGAATGTCTAACACTTATCGGCATTATACCTTATTGTAGAACTGCACTCTTGAAAACAAAGAATATAACCTTTTTGTAATCTAGTTTCCGTACATCATTTAATTTTATATCTTTGGGGAACGGCAAAAGCCGCCAACAAGTAAAATCACATTAAACTTTATATTAATTAATAAGAATACAACAGCTACCTTACAGGAGTATAATTATCCAACACAACCAGTTATGTAATTCGTGGTAAACTTTTTGTTTTTGATGCCTGAATCAGTAATTATCTGTGTCTTTGACGATTGTTATATACAGTGATGGAGTGATCGTTTGATAAAAACTTTGAGTAGCCTGATAACCACATGCTTATCTGATCGTCAGGTTGATATTTGGTTCAATCATTAGGTATTTTTAGTGTATTACATAGAATCATTGTAAAGAATTCGTTATAAGAACGTATAGCGGCAATACACTTTAAGAATACTTGATGTTATTGTTCAGACATATTTTCCGATAAATTTAAGTTTAAATTTGGATCAGTTATAATAAATTGTCGATCAATGTAACGTTGATAAATTACAAAAATGAGTTACTGAACATACTTTATACAATATATGTATTGAAATGATGTGAAATTTTAACAAATTTATTTCACCACAAACCAAAAAAATTACCACGACTAGCTTTCTCAGTCGTCGAGCAAGTATTGTCAGGGGTGAGTTCACCTGTTCGCCCTCATTAACTACGGAAGGAAAATGCTCCTCCAAAAATAAACAATTCACAATGTAAAATACAATTTAAGTTCAATGTAATGCAAATATTAAATTGTTATTGGGCTCGTACTTTTAATTTTAACGTTTATCTAAATCGCCTGCTTATCACTATCGACATTCGTTCCTACGAATGCAAATTTAATTTTTCAATTTCAAGTATCCAAATCGAATTTATTATTTGAAATATTCTTTTTTCCAAAATTTAATCATCCAAATCAAGCCAAGTCGATACACTACCGTTCGGTAGCAAACCATCAAATAATCTAAACCAACTCCAAATCTCAAAATTGTGCTTCCAAAATAACAACGAAATAATGCACACGCATCAAATCCACTTTATTCATATCAAATCAAAATAAAATATTACTTACAAATATCAAAATTATCAAAACTCAGCGGGCATACAAAGTCACGCACCCGCTGTCGGCCATAGTTGGCTCAAGAAGCCACTAATTTCCTGTCATTGATCCCCACCCAACAAATTCTACAATCCTACAACTTAATTATTATAGTCAATATTTCACCAAAATGCACAGGGTGAATCGCAATCATTTTGAAACACCACATCAAACCCTCGATGCTAATTGCTGTTTTGAGCGCAGCTGAAAACAAAATTCGCAAAAATCCGTGCGTGTTTCAAAAATAAATCTAAAGAAAATATTTACACAACATTACAGTATTTATAACTAAATAAATTTAAATTCAAAAATTTCAAATCAAATAAAAAGGCTTATTTATTTCCAAATTTTTCATTTATCATTATCTACTATCTCCTTCTGTTTTGTTCACTTTTCTTTTATTTTTTCTTTCGAACCTTCCAAAGATTGATCCTGGTTTGGGGCGTCCACTTCACTGGTGTTTTCTTTCCTCTCCTCCTCCGACTCATCCAAAACTTCCAAGTTCTCTCATTTTTTTTCATAGCTTTCCGCTTTGTAGCTTCTTGCCTTCCAAATTTTAATTTTTCAGTTTCTACTTTTACCACTTCTAAATTTTCAGCTTCTTGTCTTATAATTTTTAGTTTTAGCGCTTGTAATCTTACAGTTTCACGTTTTTCTGCTTCTAGTTTTACCATTTCTAATCTTTTATCTTCTTGTTGTGCTGCTTCTAATTTTTCAATTTCCAATTTTATGGCTTCTTGTTTTGTTGCTTCTAATTTTTCAGCTTCTAGTCTTGTAATTTCTTGTTTTTCAATTTCCAGTCTTTCAGCTTCTTGTTTTGTTGCTTCCAGTTTTAGAATTACTAATCTTTCAGCTTCTTGTTTTTTAACTCTCAATATTCTTTCTTCTGTAGTTTCTCTTTGTATTTTGTCATCCATACATTTTAACAATTCCATAAGTTCACTCGTTCGCTGGTTAAGTGCTCGCATAATATTTGCTTTAGTTACTTTCGGTAGTTGTTCCATTTTTTGTTTGTTATTTTCCAATTTAGATGAGATTGAATCTAATCGAGCCCCACAGTATGGACGACAATTTATCACGGCTAGCTGGTTCAAGCCCCACACGTTGCGCCGCCAGTTGAAATGTTGTATTTCCAATATAATTCAACTCCAGTTCCAATCCAACGTAATAAACTTAATTTAATAAAATTAATTAATTCACAATTTAATATACAATTTAAGTTCAATGTATTGCAAATTTTAAATAAAATTTTAATTTTGTTTAAAGGAAACGAAGTTTGATTTCCCTTATCCAAATCGACGAGTTATCAATATCCCGCACATTCGTCGCACAAATATAATTTAATTTACCACTTTTATGTGCAAAACGAATTTATTATTCGAAATAATGTCTTTCCAAATCACTTCGAATTAACTAAACCAGTCGATACACTACTGCTTGGTAGAGACTTATCAAAAATATATCGAAATTATCAAAATATCAAAATAATCATCCGAAATATCAACGAAATAATGCACACGCATCAAATCCACTTTATATAATCAATCAAATTAAAATATTACTCACAAATATCAAAATTATCAAAACTCAGCGTAACAAAATCAAATTTCAGCGGGCATGCAAAGTCTCGCACCCGCTGTCCGCCATCGTTGGCCAAAGAAAAGCCACTAATTTCCTGTCATTGATCCCTACCTAACCAATTCTACAATCCTACAACTTAATTATTACAGCCAATATTTCACCAAAATGCATAGGGTGAGTCGCAATCATTTTGAAACACCACAGTATATACATTGTTATTTAAGATTATTTTTAAAACATAGCAATACTTGTGATGTACAGGATGTACAAAATTCAGATAATTTATTTATACAAAATTATAATAATTATATTTAATTTGTTCATTTGAATTAATACATTCATTAAATAGTGGATAACAAAGTTTCACTGTGATACTGCGAATATCTAACCATTTTATTTTAGCCATTTACTAACACAGTTTCTTTATTCGGGTCATCAAACCTTGGTAGAGTGAGTAAACTACGTTAATGCTGTTATCTACATGTCAGAAGCATGAAATATAAAATTTCGGAATTTTATAAGTTTGCGTGTCTTTATGAATTTAATTTAATATTTGTCACTGAAACATGGCTCCCCATTGATCTATCAAATTCAAAACTGGTTTTTCATACAATGGTAATGTTTTGACATAGTAGAAATAATCTTACAGTCAAAGGTTCTTCGCGTGGTGGAGGCGATCTGATTGTAGTGGATCACCACTTTGAGACTTCAGCTTAAATGTCAGTAAATTTGACTAATGTATTTGTGTCAATAGACATTGTTAGATGCAAATTAATACCTATTGCTTTATAAACACATTTATAAATTCTCCCTGCTATGTCTAGCACTACTCTTGAACTATTTTTGGTATATTCGGTGAGTACTTAACTGAGCTGTGTGGATCTTGTCTGATCGACGATATACTTTATATACTTTTTAATTCTAGTGCTAGTGATACAGAAACCGTAATAGTTAAAAACTTTGAAGAATATGTAGTGGGTTTAACCCAACTGATAAACCCGACTCACAATTTTATAACAGCACAATTAGTGATGCTAATACTAAAATTTGAGGACAATAGCACATCTAAAATTTCAAAAAAACTCACTTTTCTTTATTATTAAAAATATCACCACAACAACTAAGTAAAATATTTTTCGTTTTTATAATTTTAATTCTATAATGGAAATTTATTTTCATAAAAGATGGTGTAACTCAAATTAGAGAGTTTACGCAATTGATATTATATTACGCTTTTAAGTTCTATTAAAAGTTTTGTTTGAATTATGTGTTTAACTCAAGTTAATTAAAAATGATTTTGCTTAGACTAGATTTTGGCAAAAGCACAATAAAGGATATTATTAAATCTAATAGATGTTGATAAAATAGGACTAAATTAGATATTATAATAAGTTTAATTGTTATGACCCAAATAACTTCCTTTGTTATCAACACCTCAACTTGTTAAAGGTTCCCTTAATTACTAACAGTTTCCTACTCTAATAAATGCAGGAAAGGATTGCGAAGGGTTGTTTCATTTCAGAATACCAAAAAATTATAATTAGTTGAAGCGTATTCAGATTATGTAAAGTATTTTTAAAATAATACTTTGTACTGAACAACCATCAACTTGTAATAACAAGGAATTTTCTTCCTCGCTGAATTATATACGAGACCGTGCGATTTCCCATTTGATTTTACAAACTCGATATAAGAGCAAGGCTAGTCCATTAGTTGAGTAAGTATCCGGAACACGTTTTTCTTTCTTACTGTATAGAAGGAGAAAAATTATATTTCTTAACGAAAATGTCGATACTAAGTGGAATTCATCGCAGTAATTTAAATTAAGAATTTAATTAATAGGATTTTAAATAAGAAACATTTTTATCGTAAACTCACATGAAGGCTAGCAAAATTATGTCGAAAACAAATAAACGAAAGCCAAATTCAATTTGTATGGATAAATCACTCGATACCTATTCAATATTGCCTTAAGAAGTTTTTATTTTCCTACTGTAAATTATAGATTAAAAAACATAAGATTTATTGTACTCGTGATAAGAGAAAAATTTAATTTATATTATGATTCTGGCGTATCTTCGATTTCACAGGAGAAACTGAAATTGAAATAGTTGAAGCGCGTGCCGCGTTCCAACTTGCGAGTATTTCTTGATGAATAACTATTAAAGGAATACCACTTATAGATAAAATAGAATAGGAAGAAACAACCGTCCATCTATTCGTTTAAATTATTAAGTTTATTGACAGGATGTCAGGTTTATCGTAACGTACCACCCATTTCCAGGTCTCATCTCCTCAAGCATTTTTAGTAAATTCTGCACACGTAGCATCGCGTGTTCAATTTTGCTGGGATGACGAGATGTCGTTTTATTATAGAGATCCACATCCAGAAACCTAGAGATAATGGCAAAGATCGTGACAGTGTTTGCCCTTCATTCATAATTCGATCTCAGATATAATATAATTATAAAGATCCAATCGTGTGAAGTGTGCAAACAATAGAAAATAAATTAATTTCTATTGACATGCAACAACGAAAGGTCTAATTTAATTTTCCGAAACAAAAAGAAATTCATTTTCTTACTTATAGGTAAACAAAGATATAAGTTTCTATTTCGTTTAAAATGAAATCAAGTGAATCTTTTAAATATGTATCTAATTGCATACGACGTGCAAGCAAATTGGAAAATTTTGTCACTCCATGTTGATAATAACACACAGAAAACATTTATAAAATGTCAAAAAATTATGAACAGATTTTCATGCTGTGGTAAATTACATTTTTGAATTTAAAAACGTATTTTCTTAACAATCCTGCTTGTTTTATTTTGTTTTTCTTTTTAAATTATTATACAATAGGTGTGTTGAAGCAACATTGCAGTAAAAGCTTGAGATGTAACGATAACCCCTGGGGAAACCTTTCACAGGTTACTAGACTAACAAATTGTTTTAACTGAAACTGTATTTTATGGTTTGCCTAGTGACAATATTTGAGCAAACTAATTCAGATTAAACCTTAAAGAAGAAAATTTGCATTAATCTAGATAGCTTAAAAGTAATTAAATCTAATATGTTGTAATGTGTTATAAAAATTTAATCAATTTAGAAGTCAGTTTTCATAACAGGTGTCAGCAATTTTCTTTCGTTTACCTACGCAATTTTCTTTTATTTATCAAAACAAATTTTGAACGTTTGGACCCTGAGTTCTAATTTAAAAACTGAATTAAATATTCAGTAACGCAAAATTAAATTGTGGTTGAACCAACTGTTACGTAACACAACTCGTACAAAATTCAACGTGTTTTAGTGCAAACCATCGTCAATCACAGAGCAACGCTGAATTACATAGTCAATTTGTCACTAAGATTTATGCTTTACTTAGGTGTAACGATATGTTTATACTTGTAACTGTTTATCGTCATTTAGAAATGATTGAGTATTTTAAGTTACAACTTCGCTTAATTGCGAGTTCTTTATTAAATTTTGCTTTCAGGGGTCTATTTTACAATAACATTCAAACTAGTATTATTAGGGTTGTAACTCGTAATTTGTTACATTTTACAATTTACTTTATAAATTACTGGTTGCAAAATCAAAAATTATAGTCATACAAGTTCACGTTTCATAATAGTAGCTTATATTAATTTTTGACAAAAATAATGGTTTTTAAATGTAATTCCCCACAAGTATTTATTCACCCATATTGTGATGTTATTTATCCATCGATGAAGAAGGTTATTATAGATATTTCTCGGCGAAAGCACATGGTTTGTAGTGAGCTTTTAAATACAATAAGCTGCATTTACTACTTTATTACATTTTAATAAACGAACTATGGCATTTTACATCAAAATAATAAATCATCATAGCCCTCAGGTACTGGATTGGAAGCGGCATGCAATATAATGCAATACCAGTATGCACTGCTGTCTCCGACGATTCCTCACCTGTTGAAACTGCAGCAGAATTTGTCGATCAACATAGTAGTAACTCAATAAATTGTATGTTTGTATGGTATTTTTATGGTTTTTCAACACCTTTTTTTTATGTCATGACAATTCATTTTTATAAACATAAAAACTGTAAATTAATATTTTTCAGTAAAAAGTATTGAAAGAAATTCAAAAATTAATATAAATTACACGTGTAACAATTTTGTGATTCCAGTGATATTAAAATATTATTCATATGCTAAATGAGCAAACAAGAAGCCATAAAGCTGTTAACATAATAAAACCGTTAATTTGGAAATAATTACATTTATATGTAACTATATCATATTAAAATATTAGTGGCTTTTAAAACAAACTAGATAATTATGTTAAATATTACATATTATAACTAACATATTTAAAAATGATTAGTTCGATAACACTGATAGTTTGATTGACGATAATATAACACATTTAATAGGTTAGTAATTTTTAAGGAATACAAAGAAATGCTGTAAGAGATTTAAATTTTATTACAACTTTTTATTACTATTATATTATGTAAAGTATTTTATTAAAATTATTTATGCAGCAATACAATGGCAAATGTAAATAATTATTTCCTTCATAATCATATCTACAAATTTTTAGCCATATTACCTCAACTTTTAGGAATGATTTACTTATTAGTATTTAATAACTTGTTTTTCAAATTGCAATTATTTTATAAACTGTTGAAATGTAAATACCAATAAATAATTTTATCCACGACCACTATATTAGAAAGGTTTAATATGTCCGTTTTCCATGGATTAGAGGCCCTTTAATACACTAGTGGATTAAAAGTCATAATACACTAGTGGATTAGTTTTCAGCTCAAAATCAGTAGGTATTGATCAAAATCAATTTTTCAAATCTGATGATTCTCAAAACCAAAATTTTTTTTCTGGTTTTGGCCATGGTCGTGGATAAAATGTTGAATTACATTCGGGAATTAACGAGCCTATAATCTTCTCGAAAAAATGTGACTCTCAGCTGCGCCTCGAGTGCTCATTTTTTCTCGTAGATTAGAGGCTTCTTAATCCCCTTATATAATTAATAACTATTATTTATTCAGGAAAAAATCCTGATTTTTTCTCTTCCATTCTTTTTTTTCCAAAAATGTTAAAATCTAATCGATTTAAGTTTATGCACTTGGAATATTACTGGTGGTAATAAAAATATTTAAGAGATTCGATCTCTGTAGGGTAAACTCTATTTTTGGCTAGCACAGTGAAAAATTGATATTTTTCGTTTGTTATATCGCAACTAGAACACGCATTGTTAGTATTATGGTCATCTTGTTATCAAATTTAAGTTAGCAGATTGGAATCGATCGAACCGAAATTTTTGAAATTGTATAATTTTACGATTAAACGTTCATAAGAAGATTTTTCATATGTTCTCAGTCTGCTTCAAATCCAATGCAAATCCTTGGAATATATAAGATTTGTTGCCGACCTATGTTTCTTTTTTCGTATGTTGAACGGTAAAATAGATTGCGAATATTTGATCTCACGCATTTTACTAAATGTATGTGTTTATGTAACTAGGAATCCAAGGTTATTTTGGATTATCTGCCATGCGTCAAACTATGGTTTGCAAAGTCAGAATGTGATTTTAACTTAATGATTTTGACAACTTTGATCTTTTTGATAATATAAAGTATCGTAACAAAATTTTGTTATTTTGTTTGAGTTGAGTACGGTCCTGTTCCCCCAAGGCATGTGCACACGGAATTTGTGCAATTTGTGCAAGTTAACCATGCGACATTTTTACTTTGATTTTTGTAACCAGCAAGTGCAAATGAAAGTCAATTCATTAGGTATGATCTTTTAATTTATATTTTTGCAAACTTCAATATCTGCAATTTGTAGAAAGCATTTTTTAGCACTTTTTGAAACACTTTTCACCTTTTTACCATATTTTTGAAGTGCTTTTGATATTTGTACGAAATCGTAAGTACCTGCTATCAATTTGTTCGTGTGCTGACCTTGGCCGCAATCAAAATTTTATTTAGAAGTTTGGAGTACCTTTCTGTTCGCGATTGTAATTTTTCTCGAGGGTCTCAACACCGAAGTTTCCCTCGAAGAATGTGTAGCAGCTGCATCAGAGCCGCTCGAGTTATTCTATGGTTTGTCATCTTTATTGGTTCTTGATACGAAGCAAAAATTGTTAATTGTGCACCATTTTACTGCCATCAGACTCGTGGTTTAGAGGTATAGAAGATTGTATAAAATTAGATTTTGTAAGCTCAGCGATAGCTATCGTGGTGAGTAGTTTTGTCTTACTTTTGATCTGTGGGTCTGAAATTTTGAGAGAGCAGTTGGCGTTATTTTTATGTGGTTACATTGTACGCAACCTTTAACGTATTTTCGAAGGCGTGTTTAAGTAAATTATTGATAATTTTTGCGTATGCTCAGTAATGTCATCAATACCAATAATTGTACAGATGCAATCACAATACACACCTGTATTTTTTTTATCTTTGATAATTTATAAATAAATATTATTTGTTATTTTTATGTGTGTTTCTTTCTGAAGAGCTGGACTTGACACCAAAGGTTTATTTCTTGAACCTTGCTCTCGCTTCCGCATGAGCTCAGCTAGTTGTAATATCACTTAGGATTCTCTACACTAAAGTGAAGCTGGTTAGTTTTTATTATCCAGCGTATAGAGGAAAGATTATTCTTCCTCGCAAGAGCAAAATAGTTTTTCATCACAATATAAAATATGTATATGAAATAGTGATAACAAAGTTTAAAAATGATTTTATTTGTAAGTATTTTTAAGAACATAGTAATACTTACTACCTACAATTTTACTTTGAAAAGTTAATTGCGGGTTAATCTTAAAAAGTAAAACGATAAAATGATATAGCATTCCCCCAAATTGTAGAGTGATTTCTCAAATTACTCTCAAAATAAAAACCGCAGTTTAAAAGACAAACCAATTTTATAAATTCAAATCAAACCCAGTAATTTATATCACTGATTTTCTATAACTTTGATTGGTTTGGTTGCTGATTGTAAACCAGAACCACTTTAAAATCAAAGATCTTTTCTAATACCATGTAGTACGATTAAGAAATAATAAAAATCTCCATAATACTTATGTGTTTATGTATGTAAGAATGGTAAAGTGGGGAACCGTTTTATTTTTTAAATTATAATCTTATTTTAATGCACAAATACATAATTAGATTAATGCCATAAATTTTGTAAATTTGTTGTAGTTAATTCAAAAATTTATTATTATATTTCTGTAAAGAAATTCTACGAATAAGAACTAAATCAATAACTTGGAAACATGTAAATAGTATTTATTACAATAAAGCATTATTAAGAACGACGAAATGTTTATCTTTATATCCGTGGAAAAAATTCTGTTTGTTGTGTTATTCGATATTCAATAACATGAATTGTAACTGTTATAAGGTTACCTAAGATATGAAGACAATACAGAAACAGGCAAATGACAAAAAATAATTTGATAGTTATATTTCAACTCCAAACTTTCTGAACTGTTCTGAATCCTACTACATGCCAAGTTTTGCATGAAAAGCTATCTTAGTAATAAAAACATACAACCTTAACTTTTCTATTGACCAATTTTAATCATCGTAGAAAAATGCTGGGAAAGTTACTTTTAAAATATGAATTTGTTACTCTACTCCATAATAATTTATTGGTAAGATACGCACGACGGTATAGTCAGTGCAATAAAACTATACGGTCTTGACTAAATTTATAATTTATGCGTCATTTTGATTACGTATAAATTACAGTTTAACTTTCCTATTTGCATGTATTAGAACCATATTCATAAAAATTCACGGTGAATACAAAAAATTATATGCAATAAAATTTTCTCGATAACCGAATGAACTTAAATTACATAATAATCTTTACATTGCTTTGAGCTTTCAGCATTTAATTAATTACAGAAAAGAATTTTTGGAAAATAAAAAATGTATCAATATTGCACATAATGTCAATCGTATATATGATTTCGACGAGTTTTGTAAAGTGATATGAATTCCATTCACGTAAAGCGAGTTCGTTTCTTGGGAGTCGGTTTTCCCAAATGGTGCTGCTACTAACCGGATAACCTTTGACGGAGTTCGGATGTATAGAAATTTTTCAATCCATACTTGATTTGTTCTGCCTTTCTAGGTTTGAAAGGAACATTGCTCAAGGATTTTATGTGAGAAGTTTTTTTTTGTTTACGAAGTACATTTTTATTGGTTTATTGCTAGAAAGTTAAAAAATTGGTTGATGTTGTTCAAGTTTCTTTCATAAAACAGCAACGAATACATTTGAAGTTATTATAAAAACTCTTGTTACCTTTATAACACTAAGCATTCATTTATATTTCTGTATATATTTTAAACTAGAAAAGAGAATTTTTAATTCAGTAAATAAAAATTTTAAATAAATAACAAAGTGCAATTTAAAATTTCTATAGATATTACTTTTATTTTTCTACGTTATAAAGAATAATTTACTAGAAAAAGTGTAGTACACTAAGTAGTATCTTAGGATTGACTTCCAATTTAAACTACCTTAGCTTTGACAGCTACGTACGGAAAGTCGATAAATCTAAGCTTGAAGGAGAAGTTGAAGAATTGTTCTTACCCAATGGATCAGCTGAATGTTACGTTTCCCTATTATGCGTTTTGCTGTAGTAATAGCAACTTGACATCTTTACGATTGAAGATTTTGAAAGCAATTTCAATTGAAATTTTTTCTATTATTATTTTGCCATTATAATTTTACGGAAAGCTTCTGTGTATTCTTATTTATATATTACTTACATTAAATCTGAAAATATCTTTAGATTCTCTAAATAGATTAATTCAATGTAATTATTTCGACGATCTATTTACTATAAAAAAATAAGTTTTGATTGTTGGAATCAATTAAAAAAAATTACTGCCCATTAGTGCTTCTAAATGATGTGGTATATAAAATGCAAATAATATGTAAAATGCGATAGTGGGTTTTAGTCAATTTATAAAAACAAACATTCTAACTAACAAAGAAAGTGATTTCATTCTGAGATGATAGGGTATTTTTATGGAAATGTAAAAAAAGCTATCAAAAAAAGTTTTAAAATTTTATATTTATTCTCGTTTTTCAACATCATCGATTATTAAAATTCTCTTAAATTGTTGTTTCAAACTAATAACTTATTTAAATTTCTATCGTAAAATAACATAAAATAATCTCGGGCGTTTACAGAAATAAGCGTTTGTGGTTGAAAATATTAAATTTTCACATAGGTGGTTTACGCTTTTAGCATGCTGCGAAAAGTTTGTAGATTAAAATTAAAAATTTTTATTTGATGTTATTGCAATTATAAATTAAAATAACGATCTGGTCTATTGTACCGAAATATAATTTTCCCCAACTTTTTGATAAAATCTGGGTTTCTAAACAGCTTCTTTAAGTAGCAAAAAACTTGTAACTTGGCATTCTTTTTGTGAGAAAATAAAGCTGTCAGTTCCTGGTTGTAATATATAGTATAGCACGTTCTCGTCTAACATATGTGTTTGAGCGTTTGAAACTGATTGTAAGCAGAAGAATAAATGACAAATTTAAATAAAATGTTAATCTACCAAAAATATCGTTAATGTAAATACATACATTTATTATTAAAAACAACATGACGCTTTAACAAATACAAATGAAAAAAACCTTGTTTTATTATACGTTGATGTCTCCCTATTCATAAATTTAACAGTTATATGAGCAATGGAAATTAATGAAGTTAAAAACAAACGATTCTACTTTGATCATCAGAGCAAAAATCAAGTAAATGAAGTTGAAAATTTAAATTGTAGAAACTCGACCCTATTAAATAAAAAATAAAAAGGTTATACTGTCAACGGTTTCTTTTTTAGAATAACAGTCACATGTAAAAGAATTTTTATAAAATAGTCATTAAAATGTTTTGAAAAGCTATACAAATAAATAATGAAAACTGCTGACTTATCTTTATATGTACGCGGGACAAAGAATAAATATCTTCCGGAGCGACTGTCAAGATACATATGTAAAAGTTAGAAAAAACGTAATATTGTTAAATTTATAGTCGCAATGGAATCTGAATTCTATATATTTCTATATCTTCACACTAAAATGCTACACAAATTAAAATAATATATTGTGTGCGGTATATGTTATTATAACCCGACCATTTACTCTATGACTTCAATTTTGATTCAGTATCTCCGTGCATTATTTACTTTAGCCACAAAGCAATCATAAAAATAATTAAATTTATGCGTTTTGATGTTTTTGTGCGTTTGATTTTTGTTCATTTTTCTTATTAACTCTTAAATAACATGATTTTTGTTTCATTTCAATCGTTTTCTAGCTAGTTGATTGTTCTTTAAAAAAATAGATAATGCATTTTTTTTTATACGTTTATACATAGCAATCGGTAAACTCAAGTAATTGTGATACTGTAGGGTAATTTTATATTAAAATAGCTTTAAATCTGTCGGGTAGAAGTATAACTAAAGCACTTTTTAAAAATGATATACATGTTTCAAATTAAAAAATCAAAAATTTGATTTCATCTTTAATGATTTTACCTATAGTCGATGATCTAGGAAATTGTTTATTTTGAAATTAAATATTATACCCTTAACTTTGGAATAGATTACAATCATCAAATTGGTATAATTTATATTATATAAATGTCCTTTAATTTATGTATTTTTTTCAACAATATTTCTGAAAAATATACCAAACATTCAAATTTTGACTTAACACGAATCTTCATTTTTTATTTTTTGCTTTAAGGCAGTATTCTAGTCTAGAAAGTTCTAGTCTAGAAAAATTGAAAATTTTTGTTTTCATATTTCGATAGTTTAGATATTCAAGAATATCTTCTTAAAATAATTTTTTTAAATTCGAATTATTTTAAAAATTATTGCCACTTTAGTGTGGTGGCAACTCGACCGGTTTAGATGGAACAAATCTAAGAAAAGTATTAAAAAATACTCTTTATTGTTTTTCCGTGTTTTTTAAAATTTACTTATTTAAATATTCAATTTGAGGTAGAAGAAGGCCCGATATATGGAGCCGGAATTGTCGATTGAAGTAAGTAATATGTATTAATTGTTCTATCAGTTGCCTGAAACTTAACTTAAATTTTTAATCATGTTTTTCTCGAAACTACTTTTTTCGAGTCGGTTGACATAAAATCTTAAGTTCTGATTGACCGATTTTCTTGAAATTTGACATGAATTTTTTTTATATATCCCTTTATGGTAGGAACCAACAAAAAATCATCATTTTCAATGTTTACTATTTTTTTAAAATTCGGAAAGTTAAAAAATAACTGAAAAAATCAACTTATTATTCTGAGTAGCTCCTTTTCGCGAGAAAATTTGTTTTTTTCATTTTTCCTGGTTCCAACCAAAATGACATTTGTACTGATTAAGAATCTATCTTTTTTTTTTTCAGACGATTAGAAGGGTTGGAATCGTGTCAACCATGAACACGCTCTTTTTTTTCCCTCCCTACTTTAACAGCGTGCAATTTTGTGAAATTTATTTATTTTTATTTGAAAATTTTCTTAGGAATTTCTAAAATGTAAATAAATAAAATTTAAAAAACACAAAAAAAAGAAATAAGGAGTATTTTTAATACTTTTCTTAGAATAGTTCCGTCTAATCCGGTCGAGTTGCCACAACACTAAAGTGGCTATAGCTTTTAAAATAATTTGAATTTAAAAAAATCTTTTTAAGACAAGATTTTTGAATATGTAAACTATCAAAATATAAAAACAAAAAATTTTGATTTTTTCAGCTTTCTAGACTAGAATACTGCCTTAACAATTTATTATTACAATTATTTACCTGATCATTCAAACTATTCACTTCCTAATACTAATTTTTACTTTTCTTTTTTGAATATTTTTCCAAAAATTAAATTCAATTGACCTTTTCTATCGTCAATAAATCTTCTTTCTCCTTTGTTATCTACATCAATTCAACCACAAAAGATGTTTAATTCAATTTTTCCTACAGCCGTAATTTAGATCGGTTACTTCATTTATAACTTAAAATTTGTATCACTATTATTAATTTACGAATGAAATATCAAGCAGAATACGAATTACAAAGCAGAATTGCGACTGTCTATTACGCAATATCCATAATGAAATATAATTTGTTAAAAAATTTATAATAATGAATTGATTGCTACAGCATGCATACGTTTATAAATAGATTGTGTTATATTTCAGAAATAAATTGCAAATTCTACGCTTTTGTGCTATTGTCAATTTGAAACTTTAGAGATTACTTTAAACATTAATTTTAAGTGTTGTGCTTACAAGAATAATCTACCTTAAAGTTACTTGTGTTCACATTATTAAACCAAAAGTGATAAATGATCTCAAACTGTCATTGAGGAATTTCAAAGCAAATAATTAAGGCATTTAGGGAGATTCAAAATCAGAGCTAATAAATCAAATGGATAATATTACTACTGCACTACATTAACAAGAATAATATAAATTAAATGACAAAAGTTAAAAAGAAAAATTGAAGTAATTTTATATTCTACAAGCAATTTATGAATTTTTTTTAATTTATTTACTTATAGTTTAATATTAGGTTGATTGATCTTTATTTTTTGAGGTTAGAGTTACAATTGGCATCACTATATTACCTTCTGCCAAGTTTTAGTTACAGATATTAGAACACCTCAGGAGACGGAAACTTTATTTAGTTACTTCGAAGTTCTAGGGGATATAATACGTGGATAAAATAAACAGCACAACTAAAAAATTAATTCTCAGAGTTTATTATAGTGATCGAGTTTTCTAGGATACTATGTCAAACAATATTACCATTTAATAAATAATATTAAGTAGTACTATTTACTTATATTATATCTATAAGCATCAATGTAGCATCAATTTGGCATCAATTTACAAGTAATCCAGAAAAGGATATTATATTCCAATAACAATTATTTATTATACTATAATTATTAATTACTCTATATTATTATTTAATATTATATTTTATATTATATTTTTCTAATATTTTTTATAAGTAAATCAGTGCATGCGCAGTTTAGTTGAAATTTTGATTGATTTAGGTTAAACTCTCGTTATTTTGTTCTATTGGATAATAACTAAGCAATTTTCACTGAATTCTCGCATTATAACGTAAAACGTAAGAAAAATATATAATGATAAAGAGTTTTCACTGCTAGAAGAATTGATTCACACGCAACTAACTATATAACTAACGGGCCTGTACTCTACAATTAATTAGCTATTTCTATATTACACAAATGTTCAAAGAAACGACAGAAATGGTAATCAGAAAGTTATTTTTTTCTGGATACACAACAGATACTTTAGCCTTAGCAGTGGAAAAACGTCAAGGAAATTGAAATGTTCATTTTTAATACAGAGTAATTTGGTTGTGGAAAATATGCATACAAAAATGTATCATTAAATCGTCACCCTATGCGGTTGTCTCTATTTGTTATAATGTACAAATAATGTTGTCTCGTGATAAAAGTGCTAAATTTTGATCCCGAGTATTGGGTTCAAATTTAAGTAGTTTAAAAAAAAGTTATCTGTACCTTTGTTCGGTTGCATAAAACCCCAAATATATTGTCATGTTCCGAACCAAAGTTTTACCTACCCTGTTAATTTGCCATTAATTTTGATGTTAAGTTTATGAAATATTTGAATTTGAATTTTGGGAGGTAAAACTTTGAAAATTAAAATTGGTAGAAGTGAGGTTCTTATCGAGGCCTTTTGCCAAAAATGGTTGACGTTGATGAACGTGTAATTTTTATGTCCGAGTAATTTTTGATAAATTTATAAATTTTGAAATACAAGTAAAAGTTTTTGAAGATAAAATGTTTTATTGATAATTATAATTGGAGTATGTTAATTTTTGAAGAAAAGTTGAGTGATTTGGAATTATAATTGGAACGGAAGCTATCGAAGATAATTGTAATAAGATAAAGAAGATAATAAAGCAAGAAAAAAGAAGAAAATAATAATTTTAAAATGAAGTAGTTAGTACAATTTTTACATTTATAAATTAAAAATTTGTTCAAGAAACAACAAATTGTTGGTGATAAGCCGGACTGCGATACCGGTATCGAATAATTTTTAACGTGCCCATTTTAAAATTTTATTGCAAACCAAATAAAAATTTTAAGAAAATATTTTATTGATAAAATGAAAATTAATAAAAAAATGTAATGCTGAGGGTATTTCAATACGAAGAAAATAGGAACGGGTTGAATATTTTCTATAATTAGGTTTGCTGATTTAATTGACTATTGCAATGTAACAAAAATTAAAACGTTTATTTTATTCTAGAAGGGCTACAACAAATTATACAGATAAGATTAATAACAATAAAACAATTACTACACTAAGATTAACACTAGTACTAAATTACACTAAAATTTATTTAACACTAAGTCAGGACTCGGTATATTGTTTATCACTTTACTATTTATTTACACTTTATTTATGTTAATACTTGTACGTTCAAACTGGAATTAATTTGTCACCGGAGCTCACTCTGCATTTATACCTAAATGCAGCTTTCCAGAAACTTCCATAGAATTCCTATAAATTTCTATAGATTTCTAGTGTGCAAGCTAAGCAATATTTGAATGACTAACGATGTTATCATGTATGACTCATCATATATTGCTTATCATACATTTGTCATTAAATATAATTAAACAATAAATGTATGCATTTAGACTTTAATGAACAATATTGCTTTTACATAAAGAAAACTTGAAATTTGATGATTAAATGACGTCAATATTCAAGTTGTTTTAACGTTTTCAGAAAATAGTATATAATTTAATTAGAAACTGTTGATTTTTGATGTATTGTTTGACTTTTGTTTAAATTTTAAGATGGACAATTGCAGACGAGTCACAGAAACTAGATTAACCTAGGCTAGTTATGTTATTTTCTTCTGAAAACGTAAAAATATAAATATTAAAAGTAATTATAACATTAATTTGATTTTACGCCTCGGCGTTAAAGTAGTTTAATTTCTTTCCTTTGTTTTTTAAAAACATTAAATTGTATGTAATATATTGTAACGCAAATTAAAAACGTTTATTTATTTCTAAAGGGCTAATACAAATATTTACAAATACGGTTTATAACCATAAAACGATTATTAACTAAATTAACACTAACACTAATTTACACTATATTTTATTTAGACTATAATTTATATTTAACACTAGGTCTATATTTATTTAAACACTCTGTATACTGTTTATCACTTCACTATTATTTATGTTCACTGTTCGTTTATGTTAAAACTCCCGCGTTCGAACTGGAATTGATTCGTGACAGGTTAAATGCAGCCTTCCAGAATATTCCATAACCATCCAGGAATTTCCAGGCGCTTCCACGCATTTTCTAGATCGTACATTCATCTATATTTGAATGACTAATGCCGTTATCATATATGACTCATCACACATGACGTCATACATTAGTCATCAAATATAATTAGACGTTCTTTCGTAACAATATAATACATTTTATATGTATATATTGCAGTGATCCTTTCAAAACGGGTTGATTTTATACATGCTCCAAGCATAAGTGCTAGAAGCTTGCTCTTGAAGGCAGGAGTAAAGACAATCGTATCTCGGGGGTGCATTCTAATACTTTGAAACAAATAACCTCTTTCTTGGCAATGAAATTCATAAAATACAGGAAAGATAATAATTTATTTAACAACACAAAAATAACCGTCGTTCTAGATCAGTTGCAAAATATCTGTTGAAACATTTGCGGTTATACAACCCTGCATGGAATATTTGGTGTATAAAGTGTTAATTAACAATGACGAGATGTGCTGTTAATGAAAAAGCAATTTGTTGCCAGCTTTTTCTCGATATCTTTAATCAAGTGTGAAATGTTGTTTTCAAGATGTTACAAATTGTAAAATAAATATTAATTTCTGTTTAAAATAAAAATGAAATATTTAAAAATGCGTTTTCTTTATTAAACAAAGCGTCACTAATTTAGTTTAAGTAAGATCTGTGTAAAGATTAGTTTCTTTTCTTACCACTTGACTGTGCGCCTCCGAATACGACGCATGTGCTGGCTTCTGTAATTGTGAATTTTTCCAAATTTTATGGTGTTGCACTAATTTTCCTTCCGTGTATCTTTCGTAAACGTGGTGCATCTAATACGATGTGTAGTTGAAAATATCTTCGAACGTAAGTAATTTGTTCATACAATAATAAAAACTTCTTTGTTCTCAATGTCGTTATCTCAAAATGGCCGCCCTTTCTAACTTTGTTCGTTTTCAGCCGTTGACAAAATTTATTGACGAAAACTGAGTCACACTACTACAATCAATGTTTTCAATCTTCTTTTCACCATTTGACTTCGATTGGTAATCGATTTTACTTAATCGATTGTACGCCGATCTTACAAACAATTCAAGGACGCTAACCTTGACAAATTCTCACAAAAATCAAAAATCGACTTGATGTTTCAATGGTTGAACGCACTCTCTCACATTTGTTTACTTTAGAAATTGTTAATCACTAAAACTTGCTAAAACGCCCGTTTTTACACTTCCGGTGGCGCAAAATTCGCATTCAAACAGAACATAAAATCTTTGTGTACAGTTTGTGCTTAAGTGACAATTTTTTTCCATTTAGATTACCTTGTAACCTTTTCAATTCTATTACTCATTTAAGTTTTCATTCCTTGCTTTTAAATTTGTCATGCCTACAGGGTAACTGCAAATTTTTATGACTTCTTTACCTGCAGAGATCGTTTGTCGCATCCCCGTGTTTGAAACATCACAATATGTATGTATTCACATATTTCTCACATTCGATCAAATTTTTGTCATGTATCTGCTCTAAATATCGGAATAATTGTTTTGTTCTATTTGTGAAAGCATTGTTGAATGCACAGTTTTAATGAAATTTTGGGTGATTGAGCTTCTTGTAGAAAGCGTTGTTAGTTTGAAATTTAATGAACTTCTCGTTTTCATTTTTTTCTCTTAGAAAAATAACTATTTCTCTATAGGTTACAAGAAATTAGTAAGGATTTATATAAGAGTCTATTGTTTATTAAAAATGTCAATATTTTTAATTTTTTTTGAAAATTTACTTTACACAGAATTGTTGTTAACCTATTGAGAAAAGCACAAAAAGCGCATCTTATGAACAATAGGGTGTTTATGTTATTGTAAATAACTACCTCAACTTCGATTGGTTCGAAGAAATGACTATTGCTACTTTTAGAAATAGTGAAATTAAACTAATTGTTGCTGTTATTAATTACTTATATTATTGACAAAATTAATATAATATTTAATTTTACAATTTTACCAATGTGGTTAATAATTATTAAGTTCACTGCTTAAATCAGAAACATATGACTTATTGATAAAATAAATTGTTAAAAGTAATATGAATTACTTAGAGGCTCTTTTCAACTATGCACAATTTCTTATTTTTGCCATAAGGAAAATCATTTTTGCGTGATTAGGCGTGTATATATGTAATCCATTATATAAGTTTAGTCGCTTACTTCTTTACGCATTAGATAACCTAATGCAATACAACCGCCTTTTACTAACGTTGGTAAATTTACTTAAACACAAATGCGACCCTTTTATGCAAATTTGTTGCAAACTAGCTCAATATGTCAACACTATTACAGCTCAACAACTATAACAGTAAGACTTATACTTTGTTGATAGGTATGTACATGAACACTACCTATCAAACTTTAAAATTAAATCGTTCAATACTATGCAAAAATGACAAAAGATAAACTCATGTAAATTCAATAAATTAATTTATGTAAATCTCCCAGAGATATTACAGTACATGGTACGCGTATTTTCACACATGTATTGTAGAAGATAAAATTATACGAATTTATTTTAAAATATTTGATGTGTAAGAAAAAAGAAACAAACTACTATAAACATAAATGAAAATCGGATAAAACAATAAAATTTTAGTTTTCTCGAGATTCTTAATATTAGAATCCCCCTGAACCTACATTTATTACATAGGATATACAATACACATGCGTACTATTACGGTGGCAGATTTTATTTATGTTGAAATAGTAGGGATTGCAGGGGTTTGTATTTTTAACACCGGTTATACTTTTCACAAACTTTGCCAAAGGGGAAGAAAAACAGCATTTCACCATCAGTTTCAAAATGTCTTAGTAATTGTTCCGTCAATGCGGTTGATAGATTATCAGCAACCTGACACTTTATACTCGTATATAGCGACAGTAAAGGAATTGTGTGTTTATATAATACCTTTCTTTTTGTACAACAGTATAATGATAACACACAATTATTACAAAACATGGTAAATCGAACAGCAAAAACTTCTGTATTGTTTTATAAATGAAAGTTTAAGTTGGTTTCTCTTTTGTGATATCTGCTTTATTTAAATAATTGAAAACATTTTTTCTTCACTACTTTTACCTTACAAATTAATATTTACTACTTGAAATTCAAAGAACTATTATTATTATTCTAATTGTACTTACTACATACACGCCATTGTACCCAATTCAGGGTTCGAGCGTTAGTGGTGGTTTTTACCTTCATCTAACACTGTTAAGGGAACACTACTACATTTATTTATGCATTCAAGATTATTGTACAATAATACGGTTAATGTACTTGCAGAAGTGATAATAAACAAAGTGTTCATTGATTTGGAATAGATTGCTTTGCTATGCATTAAATAAATCAATTTTACTTATATTCCCTAGACTAATTAATTTCAATGTATCGGTTTAAACATACCTAGTTAAAACTTTTGAATTAATAATAATATAGTCGGCTATGATTGTAATATACAATTCAGTATACAAATTGACGATAAGTGCTTTTGAGTTAAATGAAGAATATTTAACACATTTCAGTGGAAAACTTTATAGTTTCCAACTCTAACTACTGCAGAAGTACTTTATGTAGAACTCTTATGTGTTAGTAATTTTGTAGTTTGTATACAACACGTGTTACTAGTTGAAACATTTAATAAGAATGACTAATTAGTTTGGTTTTACCATTATATAACTTCTAGGTTGTGCTTTGTATATGATTACGTGATATATTGTTTACACTTACACATGTCTAAACTTATTATTTATAAGGGTAACCTTTCTCGGGTGAGTAACTTGCAATATATTTTAAAACCTTTTAAATGATAATAGCAAACAATAATAATAATTATTGTGCAGCACACGATATTGTTCCAATTTGAATCGGGTACCTTACTTTGCCCAAATAGAAACTGAATATCTGCGTCGATTAACATTAACTTACTGCTTGATTTTCGTTTTCTTTTTCATTGGCTATTGCTATAATATATTTTATTAATCAGATTATAAAAAATCAATATATCAATATTTTAAAAAACTCTAAAATTATACTAAAATATATAAATATATATTTAAAGCCTAATTATCGCAAACATTTCCACCATATTATGGCATCATCAGGCGATGAACAATAAAGACATTCTTTATTTCAACGCCTGGTGATGAAAATGTTTTGCAATATTTATATTTGCAGTGCATTTTGTTTGTAAAAACCTAAAAACAATTTAGTTCCAAAAAGTATTCGTATGTGCAATTTTTAAGTTTTCTAAAATATTGTTAACATCTGCTACAAAACTTTGTTAAAACTTCAGTTAGACGTATGTACCATAGATTAAATTTTGATGATATAATAGTCATTCAGTTTTATTAAATATTGGCATTGGATGATTAGTAATTTATATACAATTAAACTCTCAAGTTAAATTAATTATTAACTATTCGACACTTGTGTTAACCAAAATTGGCATAAAGTTTACACTATATAAACCGATTGTAAATTACACAATTTCAAACTCTGTCGCATTGGATCAAACGTTCTCGTTTGGTGTCCGGTAAACCTAAATTCGGTTATAGTCTATGAAGTCCCTTTTATCTATAATTACAAGTATAGAATACGCGTATTTAAACAAGTTAAACAAACAACTTCTAGTAGTTTGATTAATTTATATTTATTTTGTTTCAAAACAAAGTTTGCCAAGTATCTAAAAAGAAAAGATTATACTTGAAGTATTATTTATTTATTTATTTGCCACTACTAATGCAATCTCTGATACATTTTAATATAAATTCCATATAATTAGCGCTTGTCATTTAAGATTGGTTTGATTCAGCATTAAGTTCTACTTTCCTTTATGTCAAAACTTATGAATCTTCCAGAAGAGAGAGTACTTCTATTAAACTTTACTACTTCAAAGACTAAAATGCTTTGGAGTTTTCTATGTACATACATATATAGTATACACATAAGTACTACATACTGAAGCAATAACGTAGAAAATATGCATCCAGAATTATTAATATTAAGCAATAAAATTTCTAATTTAGTGCAAGTATTGGAGTATTATTACCTTTTATTTTTGTCATTATTATAAAATAATTTATTTTTTATTAAATTTTTTCAACGGAAACATTTCTTAAATGAATATTATTTACTAATGAATATTATTATGATTCGAAGAACATTACGTTTGATTATAACTCACAGTAACATGTTTTTATCTATCTGCAAAACAGATTTTCGGTAATTTATTAGTTCAACAACAAAAGATTTAAATGGGTTAGTTGTTAAATCGTTTTGACTTAGAATTTGAGTTTTATTAAGAAAATTATTGATATATTGCTATGGTTTGGTGACGAATTTATTCGCCCGAGACCAAGATCTTAGCTTCTTGTTCCATTTCTTCGGTTTTGCTTTTATTTTCTTTACAAATTTTATTATTTCTAATATCTCAGGTTTCTCAGGATCAAAAAGTAGGTTGCTTTTTGCGGAAGCCTCAAGTTGCATGCGACAATTGATGTGTGTAATTCACCCTGGGGTGTATTAAATTATTTATTATATTGTTTCTTCCAATTAAATTTATAATTTTTCAAATTTTAAACTAGCTTTCAATATAATCTTAAAATGGTAACGTTAAATTTTATAATACCCATATCGCAGTCAGGCTTATCAACCAAATTTTATAGTTCCGTGAATAAATCTTTAATTTCAAAATTATACAATTTTTACCATTTACTTAATTTCCAATTACGATTCTTAAACTTTATCCGTTTCCAATTTTAATTACGTAATTTTCTTCCGTTTAATTTTTACCTTCCAAAAACCGTTCAAACTTTCCTCACAATCATTATAATCCAACTACAAATCTTTCTATAAATCTTAATAAAAATACTTTTCATTCAAAAATCACTTATATTTCCAAAAATCATAAACTATAATTTTATCAAAATTTTATCGGGCATACAAATTGCACGTCCATCAACGTCGATTATTTTTGGCAAAAGGCCGGGTATCAAAGTGATCGATCCCCACCTAACAAATTCCACAATGTTACAACTTAATAATTTTACAAAAATGCATAGGGTAGGTCCGAATCACTTTGAAACACCACAATATATTAACAAAAAATGCACTAATGTTTCTACAGCAAAAATTAGCAGTTTAGGTGATTAAAATTAGCAAATTGTATTTAGTTTATGTCTAAAGATTATTTCTTAACCCTGGATACACAAGGTGATGTTGTTGGTGCATTTTTGACAAGGTGGTGTCATAATATGACACCAAATTATTTCTTTATTAAAGTATCTTAAAATTCGGAAAAAAACATATGTATTTATATATATACCTTAGTTAAGCATTATGAACAAATAATATATTATTTAACGAGCATATAATGTAAGCTTTATGACCTACGAGAATGGAGTTTATACGCGAGCCGTAGGGACAGACTAAAAATATAAATACCCGTTTCACCGGTGACACCACCTTGAGGTTTCAGGGTTAACGATGATATGAAGTGAATGTACAGAAAATAATCATATCGAGTAATGGTCACCATAACATTTTTCCCACCTACCGCTTCAATGGATTTTAACTATACTATACATGTATGGTAACAGACAAAAATGATCAAAAGCAAAATTTTTTTTAACAGTACATTCTGCAACTTGGCATATAAAATAAACATTTAATACAAATTTTGTTTCTGTTCAAGTGGTCTCAAAGAAAACATCTAATGTCATCAAATAGCAAGATCTTAATGGTCCATTGATGTCGGCACGTTATGAGAGATCACGAGTTCTTCAAACTTTGAATTCAATAATGAAATTGTTTCGTTTGCTGTAATCATGTAGTAATCAAGGTGTTCTCTTAATTCTTCTTTGACAGTTTTCTTCACTGTAGTGATATTCATAACTAAACAATCATCACGATGACGGATAAGTATTTTTATATTTCTTCCTGAACCAGTTTCCTGAAATTTTTTTATTATAAATTTGCAGTTATTCTGCTACTAAATGGTGCCTTTCTAATTTTGTGAATCATAACTGCACAATTTCGCCCATTTTGGTAATGTGTTTTCAAAATAATTAAGTATACTGTGGTGTTTCAAAAGGATTCGCACTCACCCTGTACATTTTTAAGAAAATTTGTTTTAAATAGTTGTAATTTTGAAAGATTGTGAAATTGGAAAGGTGGGGGCGAATCGACGAAGATACGAAGCTTTTCGCCACAAGTCGCCGCAAAAGTAGGCGGTGCGACTTTTGGTTCGTTAATTTTTGGCTTTGTGAAATTTGTTTTTGAAATTGTGAATAATTTTTAATTTGAATAAAGTGAATTTGATGCGTTCGCATTATTGTGTAATTATTTTTAAAATTTTGGATTTTTGGAATTTTTGATAAGCTGCTACCGAGCAGTACTTGATTGATTGGTTTCGTTAATTTAGAAAAAAAAAAAATTGTAAATTATGGATTGTTTAAAATTGGAAAATTTAAATTACATTTTAAGGAAAGACCGTGCAAGGTAGATAAGCCGACGTTTTGGAAAAGAAAATCAAACTTCGTTCCCTTTTAAAATTTTTAAACATTTTACATTGAATTTAAATTGAATTTGATTTTAAAATTTTTGGAAGACGAATTATTTATTTGCATTAGAAGAATTTTTTATTTTATTTTGAAAACGTTATATCATTTCAACTTTCTATTCTTTTGACGCCCGAACGTGAGACTCGAAAATTTAGGACGTCACTTGTCTCTACTCCCGCATTTAAGAGCAAGCCTGAAGCAAGTTTAGGAACATAGCTTTTTGCTAAAAAACCATTGCAATACATTTATCCAACATGTGAGGTGTCACGAAGATTGCAAAATTCAGAAGTACTTATATAAAATTTCCACGACAGTCGAAGAAATTAGAAAAATACTAAATGTAGGTTTCTATCAAATGGCGAAATTTCCACGCTGTGTAGGTGTAATAGATCCCACATAGGCCCAGTTTTTCAGTCGTGAGTTAACTTTTTGGTTAGCTAATTTGGATTAAAATGTAACTAAAATCTTAAACTAGTTTAAGTCAAATATGAGTTTTTCAGTGATTAGACTCCACCTCTCAATATTTTAGTTAGCTAACCAAAATATTTGGTAAGTTGGTATCGAAACGCAGTAAAATTTCACAATTTGACATACAACGTATGCTTATTTCCGGTTTTATGACAAATTAAAAAGTTATGTTTTTTGGTTAGTTGTGCATAAAATTTAAAATTGATCAATTATTATTTGATATTTCATCTGATGATGAAGATATTATTGATTTTGTAGAGCATTAGAATTTCAATAAATAGTGATAAAGTTCAATGGATAATTTATATATAGCCACAGCTGTACTACATAATATTGCTTGCAATTTCCAAGAACAAGATTCACTATTGTTGAACAAAGACGAATAAGCAGCATTTAATCTTGTTACAAATGTTTCTGTTGCTAATAATGTTTGAAAATTAATGCAAATAATAACAGAACAAGAAATTATTTATTGATGTATTTTTATAATTTGTGAATTTAATAAAAAATGCTCTTATTTCTAATCAATGGATAAGATTATTTTAATCAAAATTCGTGCTCTTCTAGAAGCAGTCGCAACCAGTCATCCTTTCACCAATAATATCATGGACGATTGTATCTACTGGTGTTTCGTCCACAATTTTTGTTTTGGCTCCTTCTCCAGTTTAACGAGTGGATTTTTACGCCTTGCTGTCCTTTTATGTACTTACTTTTTTTGTATTGCGCCACTTGTCTAATAGGGTTTTTTTCCCTCTTGGTAAGAAAACCACCACTAAAGGACAAAGTGGTGGCATTGAAAGCACAGAAAGCGTAACTCTTCATTGGTGAAGTTTTTGGCACGTACTACCGCATTATTATCTGTAGGTGTAAAAAATTCATTTAGAATATAAAATAATTTTTATTCCTAATGTACTTCATAATATTATAAAATTAATTATTATTTTACTTATATTTTAGATAATTCACTTTAACGTCACTTTTAATTGCCTAGCATAGTTAACTAAAATAATGTAGTTAAACCACCACATGTGCTGGTTTATGTAATTGGTTAGAGAAAACTGCTAACCCAAGACTGAAAAACCGCTAAATAAGAAATTTTGTAGTTAACTATTTTTATTTGGTTTAAACCACGACTGAAAAACTGGCCTATAGGTATTAAAACACAATCCTCTGGTGGAGACGAAGCTGAGATTTATCGAAACCGACAGGGATATTTTTCTATTAATGTTCAAGGCATTTGTGATGCATCACTTTTTACAACGAGTATTGTTAGTCGTTGGCCAGGTTCTAGTCACGATTCAACAATATTCAATAATTGTATATTGAGATGTAAATTTAAAAATTATGAATTTGGTAGTAATTTACTAGTGAGCGACAATGGATATGCTCTGAAACCATTTATAAGTGCACCATTAGCAAATCCATCAACACCAGCAGAAAATCTTTTTAATGAATCACAGATTAGAACATGAAATTCTATTGAAAAATGTTTTGGTGTGTGAAAGAGTCGTTTTCTCATTTTATCTTTGGGGATAAGATTAAATATTGAAAAAGTTGAAGCAATTGTTATTGCAACAGCAGTTTTACACAATATTGCTAAAAATGTAAAATAAAATGTAACATTTTTTCCATCTTGTTATAAAATTCTATTTGCTTAGCATGCTGTTTATCCTTGATGTGGAAATCCTTAGCATGCTGTTCCTGCATATGAAGCATGTTTAGCTTATGTTTTTCTTTAATACAAAACATTTGTTGTTCATGCTTTTCTAATTTTAATTTTTTATCAAAATTGGTTATGTTGCAGTTTGACTGCACCTAATCACACAATTTGTTTGTAAGTTTACCATTTAATGTTTGCAACGGTGTTGAAACCGAAGTCTTCAATTGAGCGGGTGTATAATAATTATGATGACCAATTAGTAGTAATCTGTAAAAATATGCATTGTAACAATCTTAATTGAATTAATAAAAGTATATATTAACGAGAATTTTCTTTTAAGTAGTAACACATAACACTACATCACTATAAATATTGATTTCAATTTCATGTATTAAAGCCTTTGTCGTTTTCTGCAAAATTCTCTTTATAAGGGTAGAAAACCATTCAAATTTGTAGCATAGGCACCGTAAAGCAGAGAGAAACCATCCAAGACAACATAAGAGTGAAAGCCATTGCAGTGAATAGTAGAAAAAGTTTATACAATGAGTACCGAAATGAAAGAAACCAGAACAGACAGTTATGAAAGTGAAGGGTCAATAACAGAAGAAAATAGCAAGAAGAGAAAGAGCGATTACAATATTTTTAAGATGAGTAAGAAGGTGCAAAGAACACCAGCGAAGAAGCGAGACATACTAAGCGAAGGAGATGAAAGAGGAAGTAAGCCGCAAGAGGGAAATTCAAGAATCGAAGAAAAATTGGACCGACTTACAGACATGGTTGCAAAGTTCATGGCGGATATGCAGGAGAGCATTGGAGTGATCAGACAAGAGGTTGGCGAGTTGAGAAGAGAAATTGCGGATGTTAAAATCGAAACGAAGAAGACAGATAAGAACTTGTAAGAATTGAAAACAACAAACGAACGGAATGCAGGAGCAATGGGAGAAAAAGTGGAAAAACTGGAATTGAGAAACATGGAACTGGAGTACCAAATGGAAAGAGTTGAAAAAGAGAGAGTATGAAACAACTTGGTCATTACCGGAATTGCCTGGAATGAAAATAAACCGGACAAAATGAGATTGGCAGTAAATAAGTTTATCAAGGAAAAGCTAGGAGTCTCGGTCGAAATCAAGAATGCGTTTAAGATAGGCAACAAACGATGCGTGGTTGAGGCAAGCAAGTTGGAAGATAAGATGAGAATATTAAAGAATAAATCCAAGCTGGCCGGAACCGATATGTACATAGATAGTGACCTCACGAAAATGGAAAAAAGCATAATGAAGGAAATTAGAACAAGGGCAAGAATTGAACGGGAAAAAGGAATAATAATTTAAGTCGGATATAACTTAAACGGGGTGAGAGTAATAAAAAAATGTTTTCTACAAAACTTGCTTATTTTTAAAGAGCTTTCCAACGATACCACTTTCGACATATGGTGCCATTTAAAATTCTGGATTTCTGGACTTTCTGGAGCAAACTACTCTGGATGCCGACTTTTCCCGGAAATAATAATATCACCATTAGATTCGTCATTAAGGCTTTTGTAATATATTTTTTTAGTCCAACTCTCTACGACTTACCGTTTTTGAAAAAAAAATACTGATACGGGTGGTCTGGGTCACCCTGTATAAGACCCATGTCAGAACGGTAGTAACGTACGCCGCGGAGACGATAAACTTGACAAGGAGAGAAGAAAAAAGACTGAGGACGTTTGAAAGAAGAATGATAAGAGCGATTATGGGTCTGAAGAAAACCGGAGAAGACGAATACAGACAAAGAACAAACTCCGAAGTGATGGAAATTATGGGTGATGGAGACATCGTGAGGTATATGAAGGTTCAAAGAATTCGCTGGCTAGGACACATTACAAGAAGAAAACCTCAGAGCGAGATAAGACAGATAACAGAATGGAGACCCAATGAGACAAGACCGAGAGGAAGAACAAAAAATAGGTGGATGGACGAAGTAATGGGTGACCTCAGAACGATGAGAGTGACGAGATGGAGGGAAATGTGCGGGGATAGAGTAGAGTAGAGAAGAATAGTGAACGAGGCAAAAACACACGCTAGACTATGAAAAACGAAGAAGACAACAAGAGGAGTAATTTACCTGAAATGAATTGTAAAGACTCATGTTAAAGAGTAGAAATATTCCTAAAAATAATAAAAATAATATATTAACGAGAATTTTCTTTTAAGTAGTAACACATAACACTACATCACTATAAATATTGATTTCAATTTCATGTATTAAAGCCTTTGTCGTTTTCTGCAAAATACTCCGGTGAATTTATATTTGTATAATTTTTTTTATTTTTGCTTAATATTACGTATTTATTACATATTATTATGGAATATCAACTAACCGACGACTAGATTTTGTGAAATTTATCGAGGTTTTTAAAGAAAGCATTCAAAGAAACTTTTAAGTTTTTTATGATCGACCAAATTATTTTGTTAATTAGTCAGATGAAAAATTGTTTTCTAGATTTAGGTTGACAAAACATTCGGTTGAAATAAATGAATGCTTATATTACTCAACGCGATTTGTACAGTGATAGTTTAACTTCTAATTTAGTCAAACTTAGTTTAATTTATAAACCACGCTTAAAATCGTAAGCATTGTATAGATCTAGTTTAAGAAAAGTTTAAATAATCTGTAGTTTAACAATAAATTATATGGTTGGTATCAAAATTATAAAACGTCAAATCGAAATTTGTACTATTATAATATAAATTGTACATTTATTTTATATAAATTAATTATTATTATTAATTATCTTATACGAAATAAAAACTCTCGATCGTCTCTCAATAAGCAAGCAATATTAAGGAGAATTGCTGTAGTGACAATAATTGCTTCAACTTTGCTTTTATTTAATTTTATTTCTATAGCAAGAATAGAAAACCTGCTTTTCTACACACAAAAGGAGCGTTCTCTAGGATTACAAGTCCTGATCTGTGCCTCGTTAAATAGTTGGTCCGTCTATATTTCCCATCAGGCCATTTTCAAATTTAGCCTTACAGCTGTATTCATAAAAAGTTACAACAGGTTTATAAAGCTATTATAAGCAGAATGTCAAAAAACATTATTCATAAACGTTCAATAGCGCTAAAACACTGTTATAGACTGTTATAAGACTGACATAAGCGGTTTATAACCTAAAACAACCAATCAGCTGTAACCCATAACCTATAACAGTATTATAACTAAAACATTCCTGAGCGACACTTTAAGAAATTTTTATGAATATGGGTGTTAGTTTTTAAGTTGTTGAAAATATTCGAGTTGTGACTAGATCCGGCTCATGTGCAAACTAAATTTAGAATTTTTAGTTTTGCATCGCATATGCTGTCGTGTTTTGAAACATAAAAATCATTATTTTATTTATTTTGTAAGTTATTTTGCAGTTTGTTTTGTTTTTATTGTAATTATTTATTTGTAAGTAGACTGTACATAAAGTTTTAATTGTAAATAATTAGGTTGGCAATAGAAGTAAGTGGGAGAAAGTGTGTTTAGCGAGGTTAGTCTGGGTGATACGCCCTGTGCGTTGGCTAACAGTGGGAGTGTTATTCCCCGCTATGATAAGTTTAATTTTGATAATTTTTAATATTAATAAAAATATTTTCCCAGGAAATTCATGAAATGGCTGCAAAACTAAACAATGGTCCCGAGTACGGGCGCTTCTTAAATGGAGCAGGGGTGCTAAAAATCTTCCGGTCAGCCTCAGTAAATTTGAGTAAGGATTACTCAAAAAAGATAGGGATGTGGAATGTACGCAGTATGTTCCAGCCTGGAAAGGTAAATAACACCATAAAAGAAATGGAGAACTTAATTATCTCGGTTCTTGGCATTAGCGAAATGAGATGGCCTCAGAATGGGAAATGCACGATAGACAATTATACAATATACTACACGGGAGATCACACTACTTAGAACAAAAATGGAGTTGCCATAATAGTCTCTAAAAAAGTAAACGACTTGGTTCAAAATTTTATCCTAGTGTCGGATAGAGTTGCTATGTTGCGGGTCCGGGCGTATCCAACAAATATCAATTTTATACAGATATATGCAACTACATCGAAATGCGAGGACGTTGTAATAGAACAGTTTTATAAGGATGTAACAATGTTAATGCGCCAAACCAAAACAAACGAAATTAGAATTTTTATGGGAGATCTTAATGCGAAGGTTGGAACCGGTACAGAAGGAGATACAGTTGGAAAATTTGGCTTATAAGTGCGAAATGACAGAGACGGGTTCGTACAGTTCTGCAATGAAAATAATCTGGCCATAATGAACACGTTCTAAAAACTGCCCAAAAGACGTTTGTATACGTGGAGATCCCCAGCAGATAAACCTGAAAAGATTGTCATAGAAACCAAATAGATTATATCTGTGTACAAAAGAGATATAGGAATGCGATAAAATCAACCAAAACATATCCAGGAGCAGATGTGGCGTCAGATCATAGTCTACTTCTTGCAAAAATAAGGATGCGCTATAAAAAGATCAGAAAAAAAAACAAATGCCGAATAAGATAGATGTGGACAAATTAAACAACTTGGAAACGCAAAAAGAAGTGATCGAGAGAATTGAAAAGGAAATGGCTCAATGCTTTGTGATGAATGACGTGTCCGATATGGGAACTGCGAAAACTGCAGGAAATATTGAAGAACTATGGAGCGGATTCAGAAAAGTAATGAACGATACCGCAAACTCAAAACTAAAAACAAATAGACGAAAAAAGAACAGAGCTTGGATGACCGACGAAATTCTAGACCTGATAACATACGATAAAGACGAAAATACAAGAACAAGAATGAGTGTAAGTACAAAAATATACAGAAAGAAATTAGAAGAAAAAATACGTGAAGCTAAGGCTGATTGGTTTGAGAAGGAGTGTTTAGCTATAGAGGAATACGAAAAGAGATATAACGCATTTTACTTACATAAAAAAGTAAAAGAAGTTGCTGGACTCCGAAAAGAAAATATACATACAAGAATTATAAATGAACAAGAAACTATAGTTATTAATATAGAAGAAAAACTGAACATCTGCAAAAAGTATCTCGAAACACTCTTTCATGACCAAAGAAATCCACTACATGGAATTGAAAACGCTGCGGAGGGTCCTCTTATCACTATAGAAGAGATAGAAAAGACCATTTAAACGTCAAAAAATAGGAAAGCGACGGGGCCAGATGAAATACCATCTGAATTGCTAAAGGTACTCGGGGAGAAGGGGAAAGCAATTCTACTAAAGATATTCAATGTTTTGTTTTTATAAAATTAATTTTTACATGTTCCATGAAATTCAAGAATAATTTAATTCATACAAATGAAATCTTGAAATTGGGGCAATCTACAACTTTTGTAATTTTTAATTACAACTATAACGTTTCATTTTAGGGTTTTTATTTGGGTATGTTTAGTTTTCCGGCTTAGAATTTTTTAAAATAAGTTTATTTATTCATTTTGGCTTTAAGTAGATATAATTTTTGATTTTACAAAAGTCAAATAAATTTGACTTTATTTACTTTTTTTAATTACTTTTTTTACTTTAAATAAAAGTAAATGTCGGGGAAGATGGAAAGAGCTGCATATTGTTGCCACTGATATTTAATATATATTTTGACAACATATTCTCAGAAGCAGTTGCAAAAGTTGAAAAAGGCATAAAAGTAAATGGGATTGCCATAAACAATATTAGATATGCAGATGATACGGTTTTGATGGTGGATAATGTGGAAGACCTACAAATGCTTCTAACTAAGACTATAAATGTTTGTGCGGAGTATGGGTTGAAGCTTAACACCGCAAAAATTAAATATATGGTGGTCAGCAAGACACTAATTAATAACGCTACTCTTTGGGTAAATAATGAGCAATTAGAACGAGTACAAACAACCATGTACCTCGGCAGCACTATTAACAAAGAATAGGACCACACAGTCGAAGTTAAACGTCGTATTGAATATAGAAGAACAGCATTTTTCCGCCTAAAAATAAATACTATGCGGGCACGACATAAATGTACAGTTACGAGTTCGTCTGCTCAGATGCTACGTGTTTTCCGTTCTTCTATACGGCGTCGAGTCCTGAACACTTACAGAAAACACTTTGAAGAGATTGGAGGCGTTCGAGATGTGGACGTATAGGCGCATGTTACGAGTAAGCTGGATGGACCAAGTCCGAAATGTTGATATACTTGGAAAACTGAATAAGGAGACAGAAATTATAAAGGCGGTAAAATCAAGAAAGTTGGAGTATTTTAGACATGTTATGAGGTATCCAGCAAAATACAACATTCTACATCTTATCCTACAGAGAAAAATTAGAGGAGCGGGTGGACCTGGAAGACGAAGAACATCGTGGCAGAAGAACCTGAGGCATTGGTTCGGAATGACTTCAACATCACTTTTCACAACAGCAGTTAGTAAAGTAATGATAGCCAACATGATAGCCAACGTTCGTTAGCGGATACGGCACCTTAAGAAGAAGAATAAAAATAAAAAGTAATTTGATTTAATTGAGAGTTGTTTTTACTGATTAAACTGCAAGTGCTAATTGATTAGAAATTTTTAAGAAATTGAATGTTTTTGGCCGTTCGTGAAAGTACAGCACAACAAATTTATTTAACCGTCAAGAGCAGCTGTGGATCTTACGTGCAATCCCGACATCATAAGGTAACATAAAATTTTATGCAAATCAACGTTTAAAAATTAAAAATTGAAACAAAATTGAAATGATACGAAAATTTACATTTTAAATGTAAACTTAAAATACTAAACAAGAGTCTTTTACATAGTAATAGTATTATAGTATAATGCAATACATAGCTTGAACATTTATCGAAAACAAACTTTTGCGGTTTCTATAAATTTCCGCCTCTTGTCCACTTAGAGATTGAATTTTTATATGAGATGCAGAAGTAGTAAAATGGCTGATGGAGTGCGTGGCAGCCGAAGGCTGCCTTAAAACTCCTTCGTCTGGTGATTGAAAAAACATGGCGTTGGGTAATTTTAGATGGGATTACGTAACCCGGAAGTGGCCTAGAGCCTTGTCGCATTTTTCTTTCTATATTATTGAGTACGGAAAGAAGGACATTTTAAAGAAAGAACAGAATTTAAAATAATGCTTAGTGATAAAATAATAAACTAGAAAGTAGATAAAGGCAAACAAGAATTGACATAAAAAATTTTAAGATATAAGTAAAATATTTAAATATATTTTAATTCTTAACTTGTGATAAATAATATCAAATAAGTTTAAAAGTGAACAAGTTAAATAAACGTTAAAATATAAAAAAATATATTTTATGAGCTTCCAGCGAGTTCGCCGAAAGCTCCTAAAATAAAAAATTTTATATTTTAATGTTTATTTAACTTGTTCACTTTTAAACTTATTTGATATAAATAAAATAGTAATACACATAAAAATATAAAAGTAAAAATTAAAATAAAAATAAAAAAAAAATAAAAAAAAATAAGAGTTTACTATTTATAATAAAAGAAAAGATGTGTTTTGTTGCTCTGAGTTTGAATGGAAACCTAGTTTGTAGTTATTTAATATTTACCGTAGTTGGTCAGTCAGTTATCGCGATTCCGAAAGATACCGCAGGAAGGAGTTATCGAAGGCGTTAGTTTGATGTTCAAGTTAAGTTAAGGTTAAATTCTAGTTAAATAAAAATTTTTCGCAAACTGCTGGTTCAATAGCAACAAGTTATTTGTAAATTTGTTGCAAAAGTTTGTAAATAATAAATATTTGACATATCTTCATCAGTTGAGGCTCTAAAGATATGCAAAAGAGGTTTATGAAACTAGTCGACTGTTGTAAATATTTCTTTAAGAAAGTGTTGTTTTATTTATTTAAAAGTATTAATTTATTTTTTATAATATTGCAAGTTGAATTATTTAGCTTTAGAATGTAGTTTAGAATGCAGTATAATCAATATACCGCATGAAGTTACAAAGTTAGATATTATCAGGTGAATGATTCAATCACAATATAACTAATTACTAAAGAAAACGAATGGAACAACATAAAAAAGAAGAAAAGCAATAAAATATTATAAATAAATTATAAATTATTAACTTGTGAAATGAAATAAATTATATAGTGCTATGCCCCCAACTTTGCAAATTCATGCATTTTCACCCCTTAGTGAAAATTTCTGAAAATTTCAATTAGAAATTAAAATGCTTAACTTTTGTTTTACCTTGAATGTCGTATTGGAGCGCACATGGTATTCCAGCTGGCTTCAGCACGCCTGGTTAAACAAATTTTGCTGCGACGTATTTTAACAAGTAACCAATTTTTATGACAAATTCTTCACTTTTTAATTTCTTAGCACTTCACTTTATTAATCAAACAAAAATCATCAACTCAACTTAACTTATTAACTTTTAAAAACAATTAACAATTTAATTATAATTGCGAGAATGATTTGTCATCCGCTCGACGCAAAGGCGTCAACCCAAGTCTTCTACAACCTTCAAATCCCACTCCTTCCAGTTCTCGTTCTCCCTACCTTTTTATTTACATTTAACCAACATTTTTATGCACAATTATAAATAAATAATAAAACAAAATTCAAACTTTAAAATAATTTGCATATTAATGAAATTAGTGGTTCTGGTTTTCGAAACACGACAATAGATAATTAGGTTATGATCGATATAATAACTTAAGTATTATAGTAGTGATAAGACCAAGTAAAAAATTTTTATTAAAAAGCAAGAAAGTATTTGAAGTTGCCAAAGTTCTTATTAACAATCGTTATGAAGTTAAAAGCCTGCGAGAAGGGAAACGAGACCATATGAAGAAGTAGATTACTATTCAGGATCGCATGTATATACGTTTAAGTTTGGACAAAAGATCAATGTATCACAAAATTGCAGAAAAGAGATCAACGTATCTCTATATTTCGGAAAAGAGATCAATGAATCTCAAAGTAAGGCTGTACTGAGAGCTCAACGAATCTCAAAGTAAAATGGCAATAAAAGGTCAACGAATCTTAAGTACGATGGTATTGACTTAATTACTCGATTAGAAAAATTTAGTTCGCTATGTTTCAAACAAGATTTAAAAAGTTTGATAAACAATCTAAGCAGTTTTATAAAGTTTAAACATAAGTTTGTTAAAAAAAGTCTATGACACGTTAGAAAAACAAAGTAATAAAATTAATGTTTTTTATACGCTTCCATACCCTTAATATGAACAAAGTGAATTCCTAAAAGATCAAATTTTATAAGATACACGGGTAATTCAAATGAACTACTCAAATAAATAATTGAAAAGACGTAATACATACTATATAATTAAAAATTGTATTTTTGAAGTCGGAAAGAACGAAAGTGCAGTACGGAACATTAGCTTTTTGAAAGTCATAAAGAATTAAATTAAAATAATTTTGTGTAAATTAAAATTCACATAATTAATAAACAATTTAAATAAGAGTGTAAGACAATAAAATAAGACTAAAATAATGATATTATTAATTATTATTTAATTCAATTGGGATTAATATTTTCGAGTTTTTTGGGTCCTTGAAATAAGAAAATACTAATCCAACTTGAATTAAATAATTTATAATACACAGGGTCGAGATGCAAATCGACTCGGTTATATAGAAACGCAATTATTTATTAATTATTATATTATTATTATTATTAATTATTAAATAAAATTAGTACAATATAAAGAACCAACATATTGTTGTGACTACCTCTTTTTCTAGTAAAATTAAACATAAACTGAACAGAAACGTAAAAATAATAGAATTTTAACCATAAAGTAAAGAATACAAACGTATACATGTAAATACATACATACGTATATTTTATTTTACGTTTAAAATTCCATTATTCTAACGTTTTTGTTTAGATTATATTTTATTTTATATTTAACTGTTCATACTAATTACCACAAAAAATAATCTACTTGAAATTCATATTTAAGTTAATTTCTCTTTTTCTGATGAAGTTATATAGCTGAGTTTACCCGATCTACCTAGTTAATTAATTGTAAAATGTATTGCATGCATTATTATAATCGAAATAATTGAATTTATATTAAAATATTGTTTGTTGTAATAGAACTATGAATTGATTAATAACACAAAGCTGATTCGAGCGTTAAAATAATAAAATTTTAACCTTAAAATAAAGGATACCTACGTAGAAAACCCATAAAAAGACGTTACATATATCCAAATAATTTATTTGAATAACCCTGAAAATGTAAAAATTAGTAAAGTAATAATTATTAAAACAAGTATAAAAACGACTTACAATGAAAAATCAAAACGCTTTCATATGCTTCACATTATTGAATTTTTGAAGGTTAAATAAATAAGAAAATTTTGAAATTGCATTGCCGCTTTGAAGTCTTCGACTACACTGAAGTAATTGGTAAAAGGCTTTATTTCAATATAATAAAAATGAATTTAAAAATAATAATTTTAACTAAATTGTGTGGTATTTGATTTGAAATTATACGGTAGTGTTTGTTATTGTTCTTCTCTAAACCGTTGATAATAAAACATTTTAGTAATACTATAATCAAAATAAACAAACTAAAACTTATTATTAAACTAATCAGTTTTAACTATTTAAGTAACGAATAGAAAAATAATATTTAAAAAAACAATAAAAACGACAATAATTCACATTTTAGTTTGTTTATTTTAACATTATATACTACTAACTACCACACTATATATACTTAAAAATTAATTTTTTAAGTAAATTTTCTATGGTAATCAAATTAACTTTAAAATTAAACTTTTTTTTATTTATTGATAAAACTTTTTCCTTCAGAGGATTAAGAATTACATAATTATTATGAATAACAAATTTAATTTTTTAGAAGATTTTTAAAAGTAAGATCATCTTTTATTTAACATTTATCTGCTTTTAAAGAAGGTAAATTTTTTAACATCTAGATAAGGAATAAAAATTTCTTTATTTAAGCATGCAGTATCTAAATAAAACTTTTTTTAGATGTATTGTCTACCCATAAATTATAAAATACACGCATATCTCTAAGCCCTCTCGCGTTTGTGAATCAACACTACCGACATGGAGCCTATCCTTAACATTGATCCTTAATATTAGGTGAAACTACTTAAAGCAACTTAATTTTTTTAAATAAAAAACTTGGAAATGGAGTAAAAATTTTTTTATAATTGATGTACTGCATGACTGCAATATACTTTCAATCAAAAACTTTCAATAAGACTTAAATTTCTTAACTATTAAGCAACTTTATACGTTTAATTAACTTTTTTCTGCTCTCATTAATTGTTATTTCCAATATTTTTTATTTTTGTAATGTAATATACACACTGTAATTAATTCAAACACATTTCTTGTTGTTTGTCCTCATCGATCTGCATTTTTTCTAAATAAACTAGATTAAAAGACTTCGTACTTATAATTCTTAACTTTTGAACTATTTTCTAAGCATTTCTTTCAACAATAAATAAAATTAAAATAGAACAGAACAAGAAAGTTAAAGTAATAGAATTTTAACCGTAAAGTAAAGAAGATATATTATGTAAAAAATTATTTTTCTAAAAACACAATGAAAAGATATTAATTTACTACATTATACATGTTATGACTGAAAATACCCGAATAACAAGAAAAACTAATATTACGTTTTAAAAATTGATAAAATTCAAAATAAAAATTTAGTAATGCGATATAAGGTCCTGTTTGTCTTAATATTATACTTAATTTCTATTCTGTTGTAATTTTATAATTATTTTATTTAAGTCGCCTTGCAAAACTCTACACCGCAGCTCTCCAATCCTAACCAATTGGCAAAACTAAGAAAATATTTGACGGTTAAATGCTATTTATAAAAATTAAAGCACATCTTAGCTCATTGGCTGAAAAATCATGATTTATATAATGGTTTTCAGCTTACTGTAAACATTTTTGATCTTTGAGTGCAGTAGATCGTTTTTAAATTCATAAAACTATTAAATTTATAATAATGCTCTCGTTGAAATAAAAGAACTAAAGCTCGCCTCACACAATGCTTGTTTTCCAGCATGTTTTCTTGCTTGGTGCCGTGATGGTTGCGCTGATGTGTGCGCCGTTGTCGTGCAGGTTTGGCTGCATGTTTTCGTGCACGATTTCTCTGATAGAACCGAGGCTATTTTCTGTGATGGTTTACGTGCATGTTTTCAGCGCTAACCAATGATAAAGCCGCATTGTGCGAGTACTACCGAGAAATGCCGAGTTTCAGTCGAGTTTGAATTGAAATGAAGTAAACAAATAAGTTTATTATGTTAAATAACCTAATTTATTTTAATATTAAAAATAATAAAATATTTTTATTATATTGGTTATTATTATTGCTTCTTGTTATTTTCTTTATTTTATAATTTTTTCGAAATTGTTGTTTTTTGGTTAACCATATTTGAAAGAGACTATCATTTTAAATTGGTAGTTCGATTTGTATATAATTGCAATTATATTGTTTTGTGTATTTTGCACAAAAATATGCTAACTTGAGACTGTCACTGTTGCTGTGTGCGCATTGAAGCTTGAAACCATGCTTGCAAACCATCATGCACAAAACCTGTGTGAAGCCAACCATGCACAGGAGCCAACATGCTAGGTACCATGCACAGAAACAAGCAAGGAAACCATCAGCAAAACAAGCATCGTGTGAGGCGAGCTTTAGACTAGCTGTTGATTTCTAATAGTAATTTTTGGTTTTGTAATTTATCAGAAAATTCGAGCTCAGGATTCGGCCATTGGCTCAGCTTGGCTGATGAGCTTCTTATTTTTTCTTGGTTTCAGGCATCGGTTGTAAAATCGTGCTTTGTGAAATTGCCTTTCGAAAATGTAACCGAAAAGGCTGATGGTGCAATTTTCTTTTTCTTGCAACACTCACTGCGCTATTGTAACACAATAAATGAAATACCTAATACGGAAAGAAAATATACTTTATTTAGGCAAATATTGAATTATTGAAATACAACTTTTAAATTTTTATAAACTTGAAAACGACTCGTTGTTATTATTTTATTACTGTAGAAACGATACGCCATCTTTGTGTAATTTGGGGGCGCCAAATTCAAATCACGAAATAATTTTCTAGCCATAAGCAAGAGTATTTGATAACTTTTAATGTTGATTCATTTTACTCACCCTGATACGTATCATTCCGATTGACGGTATAATTTTTTTATCAATTGATTAATAAGCTGATACAATACAGCTGATACTGATATGATACAATCATAGTAGATCTGATTACAAAATTTTGAAAGGTATTGTTTCAAATATAAATAAATGTAACCTACATAACAGATTTAATATAATTTTCAAATGTAAAACAAGTTAACAGACCACATTTTCTATTAATTTTATTATCTTGTAGTTTTCTTAAATTTCAAACTACCCTTATTTAATTCTACGTTATTGAATATTCCTTTAAATAGATAATAATTGGTTAATTAAATAATTGTGTGATTTTTAATTGGTCAATTGAATCACGAAAATAAATAGTTTAATATTATGTAACCGCAACTACGAAATTACGAAACAAATAATTAGAAAGCAACTGGGAATTAAACTTAAGTTTGTAATATGTTCAATTCAATTCTTGAAGCTTTTAGTACCTAAAACTACCTGCATTATAAGTTACTAGCGACCTGTATTATAAGTTTCACTGAAATATATTAATTGTTAACTTGTGATAAATAATATCAAATAAGTTTAAAATTGAACAAGTTAAATAAACGTTAAAATATAAATTTTTTATTTTTTGAGCTTTCAGCGAGTTGTATCGCCTTCATCAGAATAATAATAATAATAAGTTTCACTTATTTCCGATTCCGATTTCAGTTTAACTTACAGATGAGTACATTTTAGCTAAAGTAACGAAGTAATCAATCAGAAACTTAACTTAAAGTCACCGTAACAAAAACTTTAAGTCTGATTAAATATTTAGTTACTTTATCAATCAGATAATAATATAGTAATTTGGAAGGTTTAACTGAAAGTGAAAAATATCATCTATTCTTTTAATCGGAATTGAGGATGAAGTAATACTAAGGTATATGCCTACTATAAATTAAAATTTGTTATTTTAATTGGCCAAGTTACTAATTTGTAGGTATTTATTTTTCAACTAAAATTGTAATTTTATTTTTGCATTTTTAACAATAACAGGTGAGGTAAAAAAATATTTTTAAAATGATATAATAATCGTAATAATTCTTATTAGTTACAATATTATTTCATAATCAATAAATAAGTGGTTTAGGTAGTGTTACTCGATAATAATTATATCAAATTTTTTAGAAAAACCAAAAAATGCACAAACACTCTTTAGAACTAAAAAGTTTTAAGTTAACACAGTATAAATACACCGTATGTATATTATCGCAAACGTTTTCACCATACTATGGCATCATCAGGCGATGAACTAAATACTAACTTACTAAGAACTAAGTCGATAAAGTAAGTTCGTCGCTTGATGATGCCATAGTATAGTGAAAACGTTTGCGATAATATACATACGATGTATTTATATTGGGTTAACTTAGAAGTTTTTAGTTCTAAAAAGTGTTTGTACATTTTTTGGTGTTTTTAAAAAATTTTATATGATTAATATTACTTCATGTTATTTCCCTACGTTTAGAAATTCTCCAATACTAAAAAGTGACACTTTAATCCTTGAAAATTAAAAGTATGTAGTATTAGAATAATTAAAAGTAATTCTTTTACGTACGAGAGAACAAATTCGATACCATTTTAAAATCAGTCTTTCTGTAAACATAAAATAAATAGTGTAATTAAAAAAATGTAATGCGGGTATGCTGCGACAATTTCAAAAAATTAATTGTTTGTAAAAGCAAGCGCACACTTTAGATAATTCGAATTATTTAACATTAATTGATTTAGAAGTTAGCTCATTTGCATGTGTCGGCAACATTCATTAATTACGGAAGGAAATCCATAAGTAACGGAATGATAATAGCATACTACATACATATAATATAATAGCAAACATTTATAACCTAAAAATAAAATAGTCATAGCCAATATCAGTATAAATATTTTTTAAAGACTGCAAAGTGCCTCGATAACGATTAAATATATCATGAGCATAGAATTATTTCAATTTTCAACACAATAATAAATGTGAAAAGCGTGTTTATAGCTTCAATTTTACCTCTTAGTTTGAATAATAAAATGCTTTTAAGATTTTCGTATACTTCAATATCCTTACTCTTCAAGCAGTTACCTTACAATAGACTGCCGTTGCAAAGTGATTAACTTCTATTCAATTTTATTTTATATTGCTTCTACATTCAATAAAATATAATTTATAAATAATAGCCCTCTATTTCGTGCATTTATTTATTTTTATTTTATTATAAGGAAATTCGTTTCGCTCCTACTACTTATGGAAAGCTATAATTACAATTGATAGTTGTACCTACCAATAAGAAATTTAAATTTGAAGTTACCGAATAATAATAATAATAATATTCCAATTTAATTTTGAATTGCGAACAAAAGCGGTTGCAAGTTGCTAATAAGTAAAATAAATGGGTAATTAAAACAAGAGTCATTTAAATTAACAATAAACGTCGTTTCATTTCATAAGATTAGGTATACTATCATGTACCAACAAAGTTAACTTTCTCACTAATAAGCTTTCAATTTGATAAATTAACGGATATTATATTACTTGGCAGTTTTACCCAGTACTCCCATGTACATTATACATAGATTTGTTAAGATGGTGTAATTTTACATAATTATATATTCGAATTAAATCACTTTTTCCTACTGATACCATACAGATTTTTAGATAAACGTTTTTAATTTACAAATTTACTAAGAGGCTTGGAATAAAATACTGAACAACACGAACGAAATAAATCAGATTCGGTTAGAATGACTATATTAATTCTATTACTACTATATCTAGCAACATAAATTATTGATTACCTAACATAATTTATGTTACATGTACTTTTATACATAATATTATAATATATGTAATATAGTAGCACTTAAATGAAATTCGATGCCATAAATAATAATTATCAATAAAAGAATTAGTAATGTTTTTTTATTTATGTAAGCTACATTTTTATAATACTTAACACATCTCAATTCAATATTAATCGTATTTATTTAAGTTGTTTGATGTGATTGTATCTTTTTTATTAATTTTGTTACTACAATGTTATGTTATAGTTCTCTAACAATAAACTGTAAATTACTTATTTCAGTATTGACATCTTTTTAAACAAGAAAGATTAATTGTTAAAAAACGTTTACGTCAAGCACACTAGAGAAAAGACTTTTACAAAAAAAATATTAACAGTTAATTAATCTTGTAGAAAAGATAAATTATGGGCTTTTCTTTGTTTAAAAGGTTCTATAATACGTTTTTTAAGTAAACAAATTAGACAAATTGTATTATAATTATATTAACAATATCCTTGTAATGAAAATTAATTTATAGTAAAATCGTTATCGAAAATCGCTTTAAATTTCTATTTTAATTAATTTGTTCCTATAAAGATTTATAATGCACTCTATTATAATTTGGTAAAAAAAATTGTTAGATCCTTAGGTCTAGATTCACGTAAATTGAAAATGTCGTCGTTGAATGAAATATCTTGAAGGTATGTTATTTTTTATAATTTGCAAACGAATCACAAGGTTGGATTTGCGAACATTTCAAAAGAAATTTTCAGTAAACATGTTTATAATAATGATGAACACAATAGAACACAATGTCAGTTAATGGTAATGGTATAATATAAAAAATAAATTCTAAGAAAGACAGATTTTGATGAATTGATTTTCTAACAATAACAGTCAAATTGTGTGTCTGTAATAGAAGGGTCTTGGAAAAAATAATATGAAAAGTCATTCGGATAAACAAATAACTTAATCTCATAGATGGAAAAAAACAATTAGTGTTCTACATGAGTTGATAGAGAATAAACCTGCTAGCCAAATTTTAATGCATTGGTTAATCAATCTTAAGCAAATATTACATTGTACATCCTGCTTATTCTCAAATACATTCTATCGGTTAAATTTCTATATTTTGCATTATTTAGTGATTTGTAACAAGGTTTACAAGTGCTTATGCTTTCTATCCACACATGCATGTTCAAGCAAGTTCGTTACTTTGATTTTCGTGCAATGATAGAACTTCTACTTAAACGCCTGAATGCTGACTTTAATCAGCCGGACCATCTTATCAACTCTGCAGTTTACCATTTTTCGTTATATCATGTTTATATTTGTAAATAATAAATGTAACTAACGTACTGGTCTTGCATAATTTATTAGTCAACACATACACAGTAATTTTGATCTCCTAATTAATTTTCAAATAGTTGAAGAATCAATACAATGCAGAGAGAGAACGAAATATTGAAATCGTCTGAAGCATTCTAATGACAGATAATGTAACCATTTCTTCTGCTCGCCAACTCTGCCTAAGTTACATTAAGCAATAAAAACACTTTCTCTTTATAATATAATACAATTTTATTAAATTTTTAAGAATTACATTAAACTTTTTACAACTTTTCCATTAAATCGATGTTAAAGTATTTTGAAGAACGTGGCTTAAATATTAATTAACGTGTTGAACAATGTGTTAAAAATTTACGTTTTTATAAAAGTTAGTAAATCTAAGCTTATTTTTAAAACGATATATAAAATTTATGTATTAAAATTTATATTCTAAAAAATTTGAATCTTTTCTTTTCGTTTTACATATAAATTGATTAAGTATATTTATTCAATAAAATATTCTCTTAGGAAATATTTGGTATAAAAAATGATCGGTAAATATTTTCATACCTATTTATTTTGATAAATATAGACTTTTATTTTTTGGTAGTGACTTTCATCATTTCACGATCTATGTTTTACTAGATCTATAATATTATACCGGAATCGCCTACTTTAGGCGCCGATAACACAACCTCTAAAATTGGAAAAAGCTCAATAGTTACAAGTAATTTACTAGTAGCTTCAAGAGGCGTATTTTTGTCAAACACCAAAATTAACCGGGTTAGATTTCTACCGATTTTGCAACAGAAAAATAGAAGAAATAATTGTCAACGATTAAGAAAAATAAATTAACCTAACCAAAAATAATAATATCGTTAAAGTTAAGGTTATAATTGTCCGACGTAAGTTAAAATTTCACTTTGGAAGTTACATATTATATACTAGAAGGTTTTAATATTAACTACTGAGGAGAGAAATAACAATATTATCATAACAATAGTTGTCTTTATTTGTAATAAGATAATGATTTGTATAAAAAAACTTGTATTGACTAATACTAGAAAAGAAAAACGTTTACAAAACTTCAAGTATTCAATTAAGAATTTCCGTTTAACATATTCCTTAAATTTTTTTCTTTTAAAATATAATTTTAATATTCATAAGTCACTGATGAATAATAATTTATATAATATTAATTTTATATAATTAATTTATTATGTTAATATAAACAAGCTGTAAAGTAATGAATTTAATAAATTCTGAAACTGAATTTTCTGCTCTGTAGGTAGATAACAGTGTGACCCCAAGCATTACATTTGGATACAATTGTGAATGTTATATCTATATTTTTTAATTTAGATTATTGTTTGCCTTATTTTTGGATTCAATATACAGGTATGAATTATATAATATATCCTTCGTTTCCGAGTTGGTTACTGTTGTTAGTAAATACATTTTTCCTGATATATGCATGTCAACGATTTGTTTATAACTTTATTCTAATTGCAACATGTGCAGTGAAACAGAAAAATATTTACTGAAAATAAGTTTTAATCCATACTTCCATACTAGCACTACTTGCGTTCTGGGCAACTCCTATAAACATAATTTAAATGGCGTCAATTTTACGCCTTATAATTTTGTCCATGTGCAGTGTTTTTTAAATTATAATTACTGCATTTTCTTTCATTTTTTAAGGAAATTACGTTGAACTTGATATTCTCAGTAAATTTCATGAAAGTCAATTTTAATTTAAGTAATTAATAATAAGAAATATTTTAATTTTTGTTTAACCAACGGATTTCAGCATAAGAATAACATTTCGAGTTAATCCATAAATATTAAGTTATATTATTAGGTAGTAATTATCAGAAAGCTTAATTTAAATTTGTGTAGCACTAACTAAATGCAATGTACCTAGTTATGGTAAACCATACTTAATCATTTAAAGGTTGTCTTTAGAAACACTAAAATTGGTCTTTGCAATAAACGCAACGGGATTTAATAACCCAATGTTGCGTGTAGGCTATTAGCGCCTCCGAAGGAAAACCTTCGCCCAACTATTCATCAACTAAACCGCAAACGGAGCAAGCTACCTCTCAATTTCAAAAGGACTTTAACCACTTGCTACTAATTACTCTGTATTTGCAGAAGATGTTCATAGAAAGCCTTAATTAATAAGTTCCAACACTATATAGAGAAACTTAAATGCAAATTTTAAGTCCTCACGTAGATATCTAATGACTTCGAAGTTACGTCTAGAGAATTTCGTAACTTAAGTTATTATAATCTTACTTATTATAAATATTTCCTTACTTATTATGCTAAAACTTATAAATACATTAACAACACCAGGATATTGAAAAATAACTATGTAAATAAGCAAATATAAACTTTAAATATAATATTTATAAATCTCAAAATTTATTTAAATGTATATTATTTCGGTTATGAAAACCGTTAACTAATATTAGATTGTGAACTTAAATTTTTAAATCCGACGTCAGAAGTTTTGGTCTAAACACAAATATACAGTATCTCACTATATTGTGAAGATTGATGGTTCTTCAAAAATATTTGAAAAACTACCATACGCCTGGTTCTCAACTTTTTACACATTTTCAGAAACTAACGATTTGCATACCAACAGTGCAATACCAGCTCAAATGCTATTATGCGCTTTACATAATAACATAATACGATGGAAAAAATAACAAAAACAGTTGAGATGATGGATCATGCTCACATCATATTTTGTATTTGACGATGTGAATTATCAGCATGAACATAGCATTTAATGAAGGATATATTCATTTGTACACAAGTAATGAAACCAAATATTATGATTGAATTATTCCTAATAACAAAGTTGTTCACTGACCAAATTTATGCTGCAAACTGTATGTTGCAGATTAAATGCAAATATATGGGCATATAAACGGTCATCACCTCAAATCGAATCAATTACCTTTACACTTTGTAACGGTCAACTTGTTATTATAGATTTGTTCAAAGTATTTTTACTTCTAGTACCTTAATATAGATGATAGTTATCTCCAAAGATTATTTTTAAAGGAATTTCTATATTGGTGAACTACAAATATATCTCGCACATGAAATTTACAATGGTTTTGTGCTGCCACAGACCTAGCCTGTAAAACAATGTAGAATTTAACAATCTAGTATAACATAAGTTATGGGTGTTGAATGTTGAATTAACGGAGGATTTAAATGACAAATTTTTTTTTAAATTAGGTGAGTGATAAAGGCACTAATAATTTATTACGGTGAATTATGTGCGAACTTACATAGAGTAAGTTTATAAAGTAGATAATAAATTAAAAAACAAACAAAACAAACGTTGACAAATTTGTCAACTTTCTACTAAATCAAAAGTAAACGGTCAATCTTTTTAATATTTAAAAAAATATAGAAAACAATCAAGTTTTAAGAATAGAATTGATTAAAAATAACATTATAGTTTAAAAATTATTTGAATTTTCTAGTTTATAAAATATTTCATTAAAAATTTATATTTAAGAAAGTACTCAATTAATCAATAAACAGACACCAGCATAATGGTATCAATTTAATTTTCAAGATTTTCAATATAAAAATGATAGAGCTTTACAAAAGAAACTTACAACTAAAATTTGGTTATATTAGAGATAGGAAAATTCAAAACAGAAAATGAAAATCTAGAATTGCTATAAAGAAAAGTAAACAATGAAAACTTGAAATTAAAACAAAAATTGATAAATTTAAAACAAATTTTAAATTACATTTACTTTTGAAGATGAAAAATGGAAGGCAGAAGAAAATTAAAAAATAAAAGTGCAAGCTTTTCCATTGAAGATAAAAACAAAGAAGATTAAAATCAAAATATCTGCAAGACAACGGCCGTCGGCTATGAAAGTAATTCATGAGGTAAAAGTATGTAAAGTGGAAAATTGTGTAAGATCAACAATTAAACAAATTAGAATAATAATAACAGATCAATAAAGAATGTACAAATAAATAAAATGACAGTAACAAAATTTATCGCACATTTTGATAAATAAAATTATTTAAAACCACCACAAAAATTTCTAAAATTAATTATTATTTTCAGTTTGAAAATTAATTGGATATATTCAAAATTTATAAAATATTTTATTCTTAATTTATTAAAGACATGATAATATTTCATTGTAACGAATTGCAAAAACTAAATTTAAAAATTTGTAACAATTTTATATTTGTGAAAAATTTTGAATTTAAAAAGAAATCTTAATATAGGTATATTATAGTAATTTGTTTAATATCGTGACAATCTTTAAACTTTTAAAACTGTAATTATTTTGTTTGGTAGGTAATTCAATTTAAAAAAATTAAAATAGTAATTTTAAAATAGTAATTTTAACGCATTCTGCACTGAACCTCTAAAGTAGTTCATCATGTAACCCAAATTAGTAAATAAAAACGAGCCATTACATAACGGTATGAGATAAATAATTATTTTCGTACATTTAATAAAATTAAATTTTTGAATTTTGTTGAAATCATATTACTTGCAACTTTTATTATTATATACTTACGTATAACTTTGTGAAAGTACTATTATTCGAAAAAATATTACAAACTCTTTTTACCAAACAAAATTATTTTACAACTAATTATCACTTTATAATAGAAAAAAGAAAAAACCTAAAAATTATTTTTTTAAGTGAATAGTGTGGTAGTTGGTAGTATGTAATCTTAAAATAAACAAACTAAACAAAATATCAAAATATTGAATTTTAACTGTTAAGTAAAGAATGCATACTTACATAGAAAAATAATATTTAAAAAAGAATAAAAAGGCAATAATTTACGACAATAATTTACATTTAACGACAATGATTATCACTTGATTACGATGCCCGATTAACTGAGGGCACTGAGTTATCTCAGTTATCAAAAAATCAAAAAATTCCTTTGAGTTTGCGAAGGAATCATTTAACAGTTTGCGACTACTTACAGTAATGAGATTTCTTAAAACTACTATTGATGCACTATTGCACTATTGATGCAAATGATAACATTAAATTTTCAATGTTGCATAATGAAGAAATTGCTTGAAAATTAACCGTATTGGACCCACCCTGTTTCAGACTCGAAAGTGACTCACGTGGACTTCGCCCAGCAATAAATTAAAACACCAATTAAAATCACATTGGTAACCATTAATGCATTAATACATTAAATGTAATTGGCAACGTTATGTTTTTAAAATCTGATCCATTAACATTTTTTATTAACTAGCAATTTCTACGGAATTGACTTCGGTTATCAAAATTAAATTGTTCAATGAAAATGAAGCAAATCAAAATACTTGATGCATAAACTTAAAAACAATAATTACAAAGACAGCCTTAAACGAACTCGTTAAAGAAGTTACACATCCTTCTGGTTAGGGTTAGTTATCAAATAACACTTAAAAATTTAAAACTTTAACCTACCCCTCTATTTCTGAACATAATCAAACAATGAAACTGATGACGACACATCAGCAGCAAAAAACCAAATCAAAAACTAAAATGTAAGAAAAATAAATGGTTTGAACGCCTAGGAAGACTTAAGAACGCAGATACGTGACATAAATTTTTTAAACTAAACTATTGAAATTTGAAGAAAGATATTTGATTAACAAAAAAATTTATTGCGGTTTTACATGCGTATGCACATTTATATTTCGACTAATAATTTGGTACTGTAACTATTTCTTTGCGTTATTTCATGATTGTCATATTCTGAAATATCGTTCTGTGCTGTTACTTCTGCAAATTATAAATTTTGTAAAATTGCTATAAAAGAAACGGAAGATTATATAATTAAATTGTTTTATCTAAACTGCAATTATAACTCAGCTGTTACTTCTCATAACAAAACTAAGTAAACTCCAGCATACCAACGTAAATATAAGCTGTCTCAGAAGAAATCCGCTTTAGTAAAATTAATTTAGAGCAGTCTACATAATAAACACATATATCTAATTCCTGGTAAGTAAAAAAATTAATTGAAATTATATTATATAACATTTATTCACTTCAAAAATTTATTCACTTCAGGTTTGAAAAGATTTATTTTGCGAACATGATTGAATAATTTTAAATGTTCTACTAATTAATTTATTATTCCATACATTCTATAAACAAATCTGGCTCAGTTTTATGACAAACGGTATTCTTTCTTTCAAAAATTTTAAATTATGACATTAATTGCTAGTAATTATAACGCAGAAAATGTTTTCTTGAAAAAGTATAAAAATTTTCTATTTGAATTAATTTGGTTACATAAATTGATTTTATAATTACTAACTGTAAAAAATATTGTTGACGTTTAAATTAATTTCATATTTATTCTTTCATACAGCACAGACGGGCAAGAATATATTTTTCTTTCATTTTGATTAAATTTTAATTATATTTGAATGAAAATACACTTTAATAAAATAAAACGAGTTTAACATTTAAAATTAATTAAAATAATTTCTTTCATTGTTTTTCTTCTGCTTATAATAAATAATTAATGAATTGTGTAATTTAATGATGTTTGAATTTTGTGCTAGTTATACCGAACAGACAATTCGAATATTTTTTAATTTGATTCATGATGTAGCTATAATAACTCTAATATAGTAAAAATATGGTAAAATGAAGAATATCGTCTTGAAAATAAAAGTTCTGAATATTTTTTCAAAATGATTATGTTAAAGTTGTTTTGTGGGGAAAGTATCAAACAGTGGAAGGGATAAGGTTCTAGAATCTATCCAATTCAGAACAGAAACCAGCAATTACATTACGCTCAAGTGGACAGTGCAATTTTAAAAATTTTTTCAGTCCTAATGTACATTTTTATGCGGTTACCTTGGATACAATTTCTAATTTACTATTTGCTTTTATTAAAATTTTATTAAATCTGATGATCGTTTGCTGAAAATTATGATTCACATGGTTTTGGTTGTATTTGAAATAAAGATTTTCGTCTCAAATATTTTACATGCAAATTCATTATTTTTGAGTAATTAACTGCTATTTTTTATTACGAGCTTCAAAATATTTACAAGAAATTGAATTTCCTTCACTAGATTTTAAAACTCCAATCTAAGAAAGCGAAACTACTATATCTTTCCGACGTTTCATTTATATCTCAGATAAACTACTTTAGGCTAGATTTAAAAAAATATATTGCAGTTATGTAGCAAAAAATAGAAAAATTTTGTTCATTTTGTTATAATATTTTAAGAGATTTGTAAAATATTTATAAAACTAAATGTAGCATAATAATTTTGGCAACTTCTTGACAATAATAAATGCCGTAACTGCGCTTTTTTGTAAACATTGAGTTTTAATTGTTAATGGCGTTATTTGGCTTTAAGTTTCAGAAAGACTGAGCAAACTAAAGTTTGCGGAGGATTAACAAAAACCACTGTCTGGTTCATTCTACGTGTATATGAACGATAACGGCAATTTACAGATTGGGATTTTGTCGTATATGCATTGTTCGCCTACTAAAGGATTAACCACAAGCCCTTGCCTTTAAGTTGCTTACGTTCTAAACGTAATTAGTGAAAACTTACATTCACACTATTCATAATTCTAACTAATTAATTGGCTCTCAAATTACTTGCGCAGTAAATTACAACTTTTTGCATACTGGAATCAACTAAGTTTTAATTGGATATTTACCTAACAAGTAAACCTACCTAATCTAACAAATATTTTGTTGTTAAAATCATTAGTTTAAAATAATCTCCTAATTGGAATATTAAAAACAATAAATTTTCGTTGTTCCATACAATAAGAAGGATAGCAAATAATATATATTTGCTTTAAATATTATGTTCTCATGTTGAGATAAGAATTTGCTGTTCAAGTTTCTCACAAAAAGCTGCATGCATGGTACTGACACGGTATAATGTTAATCATATTAATATCAAATATCTAATATGCTTTAGTCGATATAATTAATAAAAATCATCAGTTTGTTGCTTGAATTTACACGATTTAAGTAAATACTTGGAACTTTTAGTATTTGTTGACAGAATTTAAACAGTTGTGTATAACGTGGAAAACAATGTTAGTGTGACCAATGTACATACACAATATGTCATTTATTATAATTATGTACAATATATTCATTATTGTAATACTTGTCAGCAGTCTTTTGGGTAATTTTTCTCTTGGCAAAGAAGTACTTTGTTAATCTCGCATGTTTTTCATAATCTTTATAGCTTTGCAGGAACTCGATTTTTATAATTATCTCTAAATGGCTGCTCCGCAATAAAAGTTTTAGTCTGTGAATCAGGAAATAGTTGTACAATGATGGTGCTGATACAAAATTTACCTCGTTTATTGATTCAACTAATAAAGTCACTAAGAGAGAGAAAGACAGAGACAGAGATATATATTGTCGTATTTTGAAATGTAAAAATTATATTTTATTTTTGTAAATTAATTTGAAGTTTGTTTTGTTTTTGTTGTAATTATTTATTTGTAACTACACCGTAGGTAAAGATTTAATTGTGAATAATGTTGTGTTGGTAACCGTGCTAAAGGTAATGACAGAAGAGAGTGGTTTAAATGAGCTTACTTAGGTCGAGACGGCCTTGCGCTAGCAAACGGGCGGGATAAGTACGTCCGCTGTAAATTTTGATTTTTAATGGTTCTCTAAAATGAAAAGTGAAATTAATTGTAAGTATAAAAAAATTGTTTTAATTTATCGATAAAGTGTATGGAGATTGAAAGTTTTGAGTTTTTAGGAAAACTTTTGGTTACTTGTTGAAATTGTTTCAATACAAAGTTTTTTAGACCGGCGCCAACAGATGTGGGTCGCACGAGCAAACCCGATACCAAAAGGTAATAGAAAAGTTTTATGCTAACATTTGAAAATTAAAAATTGAACCAAGATTAAAACGGTACAAAAAATTATATTTGGAAAACAAACTTAAAAACTTTTAGAAGAGTTCCATTATCTAAATAATGTGTGCATCTCAACTGAAGTAACAAGAGGGAGAAAATTTTGGTAAATTTATAAGGTTGGAGGCATGGCAATATATAAGCTTAATGTTGATATTAGTATGTAGTATATAAATGAAGAAAAATGGGGTATTATCATAGAATCAATTCTATAATATACATGCAACTGATTAACTAAATTCAAACAATTAAATATTTGATAAATATAATATCTATAGTACTGTCAATAGTTTATCATTATCTATCTATTTACATTACCAATCACTTTTGGTAGAAATATAAGTTTTTCATGTATTATAAAGATCCTTATGGAATTTTTTTATTAACAATTGCATCTATTTTATATAATATACAAATTGCTCTATTTTAGTTCAAGATGTTTTCTTTTTCTATAGTTAAATATATTTTGGTAGGTGTTCTTATTGTACCTGTTCACCTTTTTATGATGACATGATGTTGAGAGTTAAAATATATGCACGTATAGTTAGTGCTATGGAAAAGTAAGAAAATATTTCATTTTTCTGATAAAAATATAATCAAAGTAACGCTGTGGTTGATCGAACAATATGCTACTGCACAATCAAAGAACCTAGTAAATTACTAAAAACAAAGTTGACGAATAATTATAATAATAATATAATCAAAATTATATCTGTAGTTTGAATGAAGATTTATTTTATTGTAATTATAAGATAGGGAAAAAATTAATAATATCTAATTATAATAAAATGGTTAAGGCAGTATTCCAGTATAGAAAACTGAAAAAATCGAAAATTTTTGTTTTTATATTTTGATAGTATAGATATTCAAAAATCTCGTCTTAAAAGGATTTTTTAAAATTCGAATTATTTTCAAAGCTATAGCCACTTTAGTGTCGTGACAACTCGACCGGTTTAGACGGAACTATTCTAAGAAATAACGGTAAATGAAATGAAATTTCAAAAATCCTAATTGTCGACCGTAAAAACTAAGAATAAGAAATAAATAGTTGAGATAGAGGTCGTTATAATCTACAAAGTAGATGAATTTCAAAATACAAATTTGTAGCAGGACATCGGTAGTCAGGACCGTATTACGGTATACGGTCCTGACTACCGATGTCCTGCTACAAATTTGTATTTTGAAATTCATCTACTTTGTAGATTATAACGACCTCTATCTCAACTATTTATTTCTTATTCTTATTCTAAGAAAATTATTAAAAAATACTCTTTATTTCTTTTTTTTGTGTCTTTTAAATTTTTTTTATTTAAATATTTAACTTGAGGTAGAAGAAGGCCCGATATATGGAGCCGGAATCGCTGATTGAAAAAATGTAAGCATAAAGTATCAATGTATGGCTTAGACTTCGCGTAACTTTACCTGAAATTTTAATCACCTTTCTCTCAAAACTACATTTTTTGAAATTCTTGTCATGATTTCTCAAGTTCTACTGAACCGATTTACTTGAATTTTGGTGTGAGTCTTCTCTATACATTTCTCTATCGTATGAACTAAGATTATAACAAAATTTCAATTTTTACTATTTTAAAAAAATTCGCAAAGGTAAAAAAAATTGCAAAATAACGTTTTTTCTTTTTAAACAGCCGCAATTTTACGAAAAAACATTTTTTTTTAATTATTGTAGTTAGTACGATAGCAGTATTTCTCTAGATTTATAAATCTTTTTCTGTTTTTAATTCAGATTACTAGGAGGGTTACAATCGTGACAAACTTCGCGCGCCATTTTTTTGAAACATCTCAATTTATCAACCTGTAACTTTTTGAAATTTTAATTTTTTCACTTTTTTTTTATTATCATGTATTCTTTAAACGTTAATAAATATCTTGTAAAATAATGGATAATAAAAATAGTGCCTGTTTTTTCTTAAATGCACCTAACAAAACACCTAAAATTCGTGCTTCTAGACTAGAATACCGCTTTAAGGTTATTAACATGTGATAATATTTTTTTATTTAATTAATTTTTACATTTTACATGAAATTGAAGAATAATTTAATTCATAACTTACATGTAATTGTTCAAAAACTATTTAAATGAATGATATAGCTTGCTACATAACAACTGTTCAACTTTTATGTTTCGATTTTTGGAATCTGGTCAAGCAAACCTGGAAAATTATTAAATTGATTGAGAAGTTATGCTATTAAATTCAAAATTCAAACTTGATTAAAAGTCAAATTTATTTGACTTTTATAAAAACAAAAATTATACCTACTTGAATGCAAAATGAATAAATAAACTTATTTTGAAAAATTCTAAACCGGAAAACTAAACAAGCTCAATAAAAAAACCTAAAATAGTTAAATAGTTTTTGAACAATTATATGTAAGTTATGGATTAAATTATTCTTCGATTTCATGTAACATGTAAAGCCTAATTATAATAATAAAATATAATAATAATTAAGTAAAAATAATAATACCTAATCGATGTAATAAGTAAGTAAATCGATTTTCAGTAACTCGACTTACTAGTTCAAGTAATGTTTTTCTTTTCTTGATTATTCTAGATAATAGCAAAAAAACTTTAATTGGGGTTGAAATAAAACAAACAAAAATATCTTAGTTAAGAATTGCATTTCAATGGCTGCAACGCAGTACCTCGTAACTCACATTTTTTGAAGTTTGATTTTATATTATTAACGTTAGAGGACGGGCTTCTCAATCTTTTCCAACTGTAGATTTTAACCACTTTTAAAACCTATTTTAGTTCATTTTAAAACTTTACTAATATTGCTGAATAATTTTGTCTTTTAAATAAATGCTTTCTATGTTTTCTGAACATTTTGTTTATTCGCGAGTAAAATTAAGGATGCGACGTCTGGTTGCAGAATTGAGAACAATTCGATGCGAGTAGTAAACGTGGTTTATGCTTAAGTTGCATGTTAACGTGTTGAAATTATTTAAGTAATTAAAGATTTTAAATAAATTTTGAAATGTCAACCGTTGTTGAGAAACGTAGCAAAGAGTTTTGTTGTGTGTATGGATGCAATTCAACACGATGGCGAGATCCAAATGTAAGTTTTCACCGGTTTCAACAAAAAGGAGTTAGGCAGGTTAAATGGAGTAACATTTAACATTAAAATGGAGTAACAACAATCAGAGATATGAATTTTCTTTGCTCAATATAGCAAATGAAGCATTTATAATTAATGTACGATGTTGGTTTTATTGAAAAATTGACAAATTAGGTTAAGCTGTTGCTCAATCGTTATTTTTTGTAATAAATATTAATACTAATTAATAATAGTTTTTTTTTATTATATTTATTTTAGTTGTAAAATGTTATAAATTTAAAAAATAAATAAATAAAAACAGTAATTTACAGTTTTATAAATTGTTTAAATCAACTTGTATATTATTTAAATCTATAATTACAAAGTTAACACTAAATTTCAAATAATCATGATATTTATTTAATAGAACAATTTTTAACAAGTTTCGACTATTGTCACTTACTCTACTTATAAATATTTTTGGTTCTTTCAACAAAATTAAATATTGACCAAGTCTGACCAATTGGCAACAATATTTCAACTCAAAATCAGCAGTTCTGATTTTTTAAATAAACTTATAAACTACAAATTTCATGCAAAAGATTACAAAAATATTTTTGTTTAATGTTCGCCAACATTTCACTAACAAAAGTTTCATCTAATTCTATGGTATTTACGAACATTGTACAATCTTTACTGTAGTATATTACAAAATCACACACTGACATTTAGAATTGCCATCCTCAGGTTAATTTGTCCATAATATAGATGTTTTCACTCAATGCCGAAGTGCCAAATCACTTAATGTCAAAGTATTTTTACAAATAAACCCAGTTATTAAATGAGGAGCCTATAATAATGCGGAAGTCTGTAGTATGAGGGCATAAATCGCATAAACAAACTTAACACAAGGCGTTACACCACAAAGAATAACATGCTTGGCATTTAGCCCTTCCTCACCTTCACAAAAATTTCTCGACGTTGCGCTGCTATTAGTGTACTTAAATAAAGATTTTAGAAGAATTTGTTTCGTTATTTTACTTTTTTCGTTAATAATTCGAACACACAAAAAGATTTACAAGGTTCACTCGATCACTGTAAATACAACTATAAACTCGATCACTCGCATCTGACAGCAAATTTGAAAATTTAGCAGCGCCCCCATCGTTAATTTTATTCGCGAATTGCAGTTACGAGGTACTGCGTAGCCGTCGATTTGCAAAATAAAATTTCAAATAACTACAAAGTGTGTAGTTGCATGTTAGGGTAGTTAAGGTAAAGTGTGTAAAAGTATAATACCTAAAAAAATGTACACTTTAAAGAAATAATATGCTAAGTGTTTATGCACATAGGGGAAAGACAAGAGAATCAGATCTTACAGATCTTACAGATCTTATAAGGTATGTGAGCTTATAAGAACTCAATGCCCACCAATATCTCAAAAGAGAAGACGCTGAACGCATACAGGTAGCAGAAAAAGGCGTACAAGGGAGTACCCGTGTCGGAAAAATACGTCTTCGGCAATCTAAAATTGATGTTTCCAAAGCGACAACTTCAAAACAAGACACAGTATATGGGCCTGGAATAGATCACTATGTATAAGTTATAAAATAATTTTGTTTCTTTACTGTAAACTGCATTGCAAACTTAAATTTAAAGATATTTCAAAAACCTGAACACCAATCGATCTCAAATTTTGTGTGATTTTTTTAAACTCTCAAAACTAGTATTTAATCGAAGCTTTTGGTTTTACAATGCGTAGTTTCTATTTTATAAACCAAAAGTTGTTTTTTTTAACAAAAATTGAAATTTTGACTTTTAATGACTGCCATATTGTCGATATTTCGATAACCTGGGTTCGAATAACACTGCTTATCGCAAAACATGATTTTAAAACATGCTGGTCGAACGTTCACTTTAACTTTGTTATTTATCGATATTTTGTAATCAAAAAATTACCAACCGCTCACTAAATAAAGGTCTTTTAAATACTTAAACTGTTGTACAAACATATGCATTCAATTCTCCACAAAAAAATTGCAAAAATTACCCATTTTTTTGACGGTCTGGGTGAGCATAACCCCTTAAGTCGGCCTTTTAATTCGAGCTGAATTAGGAACTCCATAGCTAAAAATTGTATAGGCTCACTAATATGATTCTATTATCTTTTGTAAAAAGAAAAATCATGGTGTGTGCTAAAATAAATAATTTTTACTAATCAAGTTATATTAATTTTTATCACAATTAAGCCAATTTTTAAAACCGTTTTTAATTTGTCATAAAAAGAGAATTTATTTAACTAATTTAAGAGTAATTGGAATCTCGTTAATTAGTTCACAACTTGAATTGATACGAGTAAATTTTTCTTTGAGCAGATTTTGTACAAGAACTTTAAAATTTATAAATTTATAAATACAATTCTCTAATTTTCATTGTAAAGTACCTAAATACTTTGAATAATTCAAACTTTAATCTATCAAAATCGACTGGAATTTGATTAATCAAAAAATGTTAGTGGTTTCAGTTGAATAATCTATTATTTATTGACAGATCGCGCTTTCATTGCTTCATTGGTTTCGTAAAAATCAGCGATAAACTGAAAATCACACATCTTATAAGAATAATGTTGAAACTCGAGTCTTGGTCTAAATTAATACGATTCTTGTTTTTGTCAAACCATCTGCATTTGAATTTTATACGGAAGGCGACTACTGCCAATTGTATCTGATTGTGAAAGATGCAACTATCAATAAATGATAAATCATTCTACTAAAGCTTCTTACATTTTGTAATACATGTATTCTTCGATTGTCAGTTGAAGAACTAAAAATATTTGAAATAGATAAAGCAAATGAAAGTATAGTAATTAATGAAATTAATACTTAATAAAATTTTAATAAAAACTAAACAGTAGTGCAATATGACACTATTTCACTATTATTATCGATCATCTGTTGCATTTAATTCAGAATATAGTAAAAAAATAGTGAAAATTTACCATAAAAGAAAGTATTAATTTAGCAAAACAGGAGGTAGAAATTATAATAATATTCGAAAACATTTTAAATAGGTAAAATCATTAAAGAAGAAAATAAGAGTAAAAATATTTGATAAAATATTTAATGTATTTTATATAATATAGTATTTCCTTAATAGTATAAATAGAATTTTAAATTGATTTTTGAAGGTTAACTAAATACGTTTTCTCAGAGAAAGAGGTTAATTAACTTGCAGTAGACAGAAGAAATAAATAAGAATTTCTTAAACGGTACCGCACTCCGGACTTCTACAATTTAATTTAAAAACTAATTTTTATATTTAACAACCATTTACAACCAAAAGAATGAGTGCCAAATTATAGAAAGTTACTTTAAAATAAACTTCAAGTAAAAGGTATGGTAATGGTAAAAAAAAATTTAAAAAGAAAAAAATAGTACGTACATATACATTGCTAAATGGAAGTGTAACAAAAATTAATCAAAAAGATGTTTTAATTTATTAAATAACTACAATTTTAAGTTTAATAATTCTACAAACAGACCAATTAGTTAATTGTCTCATTATTATTATTAAATGAATCTTAAGCAATAAAAAACTGACGACTGGATTAAAACAAAGAAACTATATGTACTACCATTTGTGGGTGTTGTGCCAAAAACATTGAGTTGGTTGTACCTTTATAAATATAAAGTCATTTTAATTCGTGACAAATAATTTTAGAATATTTTTATTTTCTGCTAAAATAAGAAACGCTAACGAAAAATAAAATATAGAGTAACTTTATAGTTTAGAAGTTTCGTTTGCTGTTTCGGACTGTTAGTTTTTGCCGGTTCCAGTGAAGTAAAAAAATTTCAACTGAATAAAAATAAAGGTGTGCCAGCTAAAAGGGAAAACTTGCAATAAAAATAAAAGTATTAGTTAGAGCAATTGAAATAATGAATTCAAAATCAGTGACAATGACAGTTTTTGTTACACGTAATAAATGTACCATATTATGAAAACAAACGTTGTACATTTTGTAGTGTTCATTTAAATTTATTCGACAGGCTAAAGCTCAACAATAATTTTGTGAATGTAATTGGAATGACTCATGAATATGATAACGTTTTAAAGGGATGTATTAGGTGTGTCCATTTAATTTAACGTTACTCCAAGGATGTAATATAGCAATTATTTTGTACATTTTAATAAAATGGTAAATAAGATAAACGGTTCGGTAAATGATATTTTATTACAAGAAATAGTTCTCGTTGTACATTTGTATTGACAAAGCAATTACGAATATAAATCTCAAATTAAGAAAAATATTACAAAAAATGGATGAAAACAAAGTGGATGATTGGAACCAATAAGCTAGTAAAAACGAAAAAATCAATGACGTAAAAAGTATAATGGAAAGAAATTGCCGTTTGTAAAAGCTACAATATCGTCAAAGTAGCAGTAAAAAACCAAACAAATGACAAAATTTGCTTTTACATAAGAATTACAGAATTTAATCTTACTTTGTGAAAAATTTTAAAGCCTAATTTAGCTAATATTAATTTTTTAGTAATATAAATTAGCGCGATCAATGCAATTATGCTCAAAAGGTCCTGTCATATTTTTTCTAACAATATCTCTTTCGCATTTTCCACAAATTATTCTATTATTTTTGAACGTGCTCTTGAACTTTGAAAAACTATTGAAATTATCGATAGCTGGCTAATATTTACCAGACCCTTCGAGAAGTTGCTAACACGCACAGGCAAAATAACGCTATAAAAACCGACATCTGCTGCAGGGGTTGTCAAACATTATGTAACTTTTGAAATTATTGCTTTTCCTCCATTATTCTGTTGCTATCGATAGTTTGAAAAACAATTTTAAGTTTGAATATGTTAAAATGTAAAGATATAAAATTTACTTTTTATTTTAAAAATATTTTGTAAATTTATAGGTATATAAATTTTTTGTCACTTAGCAGTAGCAGTTTAATTTAGCTGTGTAGTAATTATTTGTAGATCTCTATTGAAATTTCATTAAGGCAGTCATTAAGATTGTCTTCCTTTCGTAAACATGTAATTAACTGGCGTCTGTAGCTACTGACTTCTAATTTAACTTGAAACGCATAATTCAAGAAAATCTGATTTACTGCATTAATAAATTCTCGATTTAACGATTTTTAAAATTAACATATAAATAATGCACAATGTAACTGTGCTAATATAATATTTCTAGTTTATTTAATTAAATCATTTTAAATTATAATTTTTGTCACAGTTAGAGAATTCGAAAAATAATAATAATTACGTAATCGAATAAATATAAAAAATAAACAAACGAATAGCAAGATAATCTTCTTATAAAATAACAACAATGTTATCCAACAACTTAATAATTTTATCAATATATTTTGCAATAAATTATGTTAACCTGTCAGTTGCACAAATTATTTCTTCGGCCATTTTTAAACAAATTTTATAAAATTAATCAATCACCGGCAAGATTAAATTTTAGTACACAATTTTCTGAGGTAATCATAACAATGAAAGCAACTGTAGGATCCAATTACATACTTCCAATAATTTAAACAACCACAAGGAAATATTGTTTACTTTGATTGGTAGTCTATAATCGCTATTTAATTATACCAAAAAGTGAAATTAAAATTTGTTATTCTAAAATTTCATTTTGATGAACGAAATTTGATATTGAAAATTCAGATGGCATCGAGCGATTATAAATTTGTTTGCCGATTTTAATAATTCATTACAACGCTTAAACAACATCATAAGTTACTATAATCTGTTTTTATAGTAGAAACATCTGCAATAAACTTTATTACCACCCTGTACATTATTTTATTTCAAACTACAAGCGAAGGGCACTATATATGATTTCCCAAGTATTCATTTACGAAACCATTCGTAACAATGATTCTATCGTAGAGAATAGCATTTGGAAGAACCACCTGACCCCGAGGAATTGAAGGCAATGAAAAAGTGCATAAACTTCTAAACGAACATCGATTACTATTCACAATTCTAAAACGGACATTTTCAATCACTAACAGGTTTTCTTAATATTAAATCTACCAAAGAATTTTGATTAATAATATAACTTCTGTATTAATAAATTATATCTATGAAATTGCATAATAAGTCTTTAATTAGCTAAATCAATAAATTCTTATTCAAAATCAAAATAAAAAGATTTTAAAAAGCGTCAGTTAAATTAAAATAAACTAAAAAAAATGAATAATTTATTGTATTATTGTAATAATACAGATATGTATAATCTAAATAGATTGACATATTATTACTTCCATACTCAAATCAGAAAGTAACACAGAACAAATACAAAAATAAAGCAAAAAATGTTACAAATAAACAAACTAAACCAAATATTAAAATTATGAATTTTAACTGTTAAGTAAAGAATACATACTTACCTAGAAAATAATATATTTAAAAAACAATAAAAACCACAATAATTAACATTTAACAGTAACAATTTTGTTTTTATTGTTTTTTTTTTAAATATTATTATTCTATGTAAGTGTGTATTCTTTACTTAACAGTTAAAATTCATTATTTTAATATTTTGTTCAGTTTATTTATTTCAACATTACATACTACTAACTACCACACAATCGACTTAAAAATTTAAAAAAATTTAAAAGTTTAAAAAAACTCATTTTTTAGGTTAATTTTATATTTAAATAATGTTACATATTTTGTATCATATTTTCTACCCCCACTTGTGTATTTATTCTGAAAAGTGAAAAAATCTTGTTTAATAAAATTAACCAAAGAAAATGTACATGAACCTTTATAGTTTAGGAAACCGAGGGATCTGTGGGACCCGAAAATATGCCTCAGTATACTAGAAATTGCGTTCCAAAGAAAAAATTTGTCGTTTTCAAATAAAGTTAAAAACATACAGTACTAACCTAAAATAATTATAGAACTAAAAGATATCTAAATTTGAAAATAACACAGACAATAGATTATTAATGTTAAATTATTTGAAAATTAAATAAAAATACCCTGGGCATTTATTATTATTTTCTGATCTTACAGAAATGCAAACCAAATTATTTGGATAAATTGCTAAAATTGAATTATTTCTAAAATGTACGTTTATACGATAGAATTTTTTCATGTAATCGATTGCTGCGAGTATTCCTTAGTCACCAAACGACTAATGTAAATGTTATGTACATAATATAGTAATAATCACGAAAAACTAAGCTTGCGCAATTTGCGATATTGTATGAATTCAGATGAAAATTGTAAGTCAAATAAGTGTTTGTGATAATAAATTTAAATTATAATAATTATATAAACAGAAAATACAAATGACAGTAAATATAATAATCATCATAGAGCCCTTGCTGCACAGTCAAAATATTTGATATTTGATAAAAATATTTTTTAATTGTTTTCGTTTTTATTTCCTGTAATTTGAATTGCTATAAAACATTTATATTTTTCGGTTAATTAACTAGAGTACGCCTAGGGCTGGTGATACAAATAACTTGAATTCGTCAAGATTTTAAAGCTTTTTCTTGAATTGACATATTTTTTATTCAATAGAAAATCCAGCAAACCAAAGTATAAACTCGAATGAAATCTGAATATAACCTTAAATTATAAACACACTTGACAAACAGTCGCAAATTCACAATAGAAACTAGTTTTATTATAATTATTATGCACGCTAAGAGCTAATGTACTAGCTATCTTTTTTTAACATATACCAGGTGTGTAAGTATGAAACCGGAATTTTTGTACAGAAAATACACGTTTATTGTAATGATATGATACAAAGTAACTTATTCAAAGTATTGTCCGTCGCTATCTATACATTTTTCCCATCTTTCTGGCAATTTGTGGATTCCACGCCCAAAGAACTGTTGCTTTTTTGAGGCAAACCAGTCATCGAGCCATTTTTGTACATCTTCGTAAGAAGTAAAGCGCTGCTCAGCAAGTGCGTGTCCAATCGATGCTAACAAGTAGTAATCGGATGGGGCAAGGTCCGGTGAGTAGGGCGCGTGCTGAAGAATCTCCCAACGGAACGACTCTATCGTTTCCTGGATCTGTTTTGCTTTGTGTGCTGGTGCATAGTCATGCAGCAAAATCACCTTGTGTTGTCTTTGTTGGTATTCTGGTCGTTTTTCACGCAAAACTCGATCCAAATCGGTCATTTGTTGTCGGTAGCGTTGAGTATTGACAGTTTCCCCAGGTTTCAGCAGCTCGTAGTAGATTACGCCCTTCTGATCCCACCAAACACACAGCATTGTCTTTCGTCCCTAGCGGTTTGGTCTTGCCGTCGATGTTGATGGTTCACCCGGAGTAACTCATGACTTTTTGCGCTTAGGATTCTCGAAATATATCCACTTTTCATCGCCACTCAGAATTCGATGTAAAAATGACTTTCTTTTGAACCTGGCGAGCAGCATTTCGCATGATGTTTTGCGGTTTTTCTGCTGTCTTTTGTTGAGTTCATGTGGAACCCATTTCCCCACCTTTTGTATCTTTCCCATGGCTTTCAACCGAAGGGAGATGGCTTCTCGGGTCACCTTTAACTGATCCGCCAGTTGTTGTTGTGTTTGAGCGTCGTCTTCGTCCAACAAGGCTTGCAGGTCAGTGTCTTCAAACTTTTTCGGTGGTCTTCCACGTTCTTCGTTCCTCACGTCAAAATTGCCACTTTTGAACCGTTTGAACCACTCGAAACACTGTGTTTTACCGAGAGCATGCTCACCGAACGCCTCCACAAGCATTCGATGCGATTCGGCTGCGGTTTTCTTCAGATGAAAACAGAAAAATAGTGCTGTCCGCAAATCGTAATTTGTTGGCACAAAACTCGACATGTTTATCTCTAATAAACTAATGCTACTGAATGAAACTCGTGTTATTGTGAGTTGGAAATCTTTGTCAGATATCAAAACAATAACAAGACACCGCTGACGTAATGTGTCGGTAACTGCATCGACATCTAGCACCACCTATAGGCAAATTCCGGTTTCATACTTACACACCTGGTATATTGAGTATCATTATTACTTTCGACGTACCGTATTTTTTAATTGACACTCTTATGACAAATTTATTTTAGTTCGTCTTTGTTGCACCTTATGTTACTAGTTATTAATTTAAAAAAGAAATTGTCGATACTTCATTCAGATGGTTATGACGTAAGTGTCATTTTTCGTGATTACCACTTTAGTAATTATAATAAGTTACAGAAACCTTATGCACACGCTAATAATATATCGTTGCAACTAAACGCAGTGATCAATCGCGTAAAGAAATTTCATAAATAATATTGATATTAATAATATGAAATGATAATTATTGATAATACAAAGTACAAAAACGGACGAAATGCGCTATAGCTTTTTAGCTTTTATTGTACAAAAATAAATAAATATACATTTTAAAGATAACAATTTTGGCTTTCAGATAATTGCAATTTAGTTTTATTACTTTCGTATTTAAGACAGTGTGAAAATGAGCCGCAACAGTTCTAATTTGTATTTACATCTATTGTATCACAAAAAGAGATTGATACTGTTTAATGCCAATTTAAGTATGTTCTTTTAACCACAAAATAAAAAACATATTTTTGGCTATTACCCCATTTTATAGCTATTACCCCACTTTTTTGAAACTTGAGAGAGGTATCCATACAAACTTTTTAATATTAATTTAAGTAAAACATTTTTAAACGTTTCCAAATTGTATGTTGTAATTTTAGATATTTTAAATAAGCTTTTTTTCCCCTTTTTTTGTGAATGTGTGCTTATACATATCTGAAAAATCTATAATAATTAATAATTTGGCATAGTTAACAAATATTTTAATTCATAAATGTAAATAATTCTAAATTTCTTTCTTTTTTAAGTTTTTTCTTTTCTATCTATGCATAAGTTTATGTTAAACGGTAAAATATTTTTTGCTTTATAATAAAATATTATATTTTGTATATGATTTATTTATTTTATTACAAATTATATACTAGACGTAAACCTATTTTATTTGAATTTAGGATTCGTTACTTTACTTAAAAATTTTTAACGTGAATTAAGTCAATAATTTAATGACCTGAAAACAATAACAAAATTGTAAATATGTAATAGCTACGTTTTTGTATGTACTTAATTAATTACAAAATGTGATTTATATGTTCTAAACATATTCTGTATAATATGTAAATATTGAATTGTGCTACGCAAATAAATCGCGCTTGCTTTGACCATTTTAAATTTTCAGTTATTGTTCTGTTTGCTTTCTTTAAATTAAAATAGCAAAAATGTTAAGAACGTTTGGTATAACTGGACTTTGTTGTTGCAATATGCTGGCTTACAGTGAAAAAAATGATATGTAGCTTACGATACCCAATATGGTCAGGTGTCCTTGAAAAGTTGGCTGCTCTGTCAGATTAGGTATTAAGTTGGGTCATGTAAGGGATTCAGCTGATAATTTTATAAAATTTTTGTATCATTCTGTATCGGGTGATATTTACACCTAAGTTAAAGGTTGCTTTAAAGTCTTGCTTTAAATAAGAAGTGCGGGACGTTCTAACTGATTTGCTTATAAAATTAATAGAATTAGTATAATTTTATTTTATTTTAAAAATAATTTATTGAAACTTTTGTAGTCGAACTAACAGTTTCTACACCATTACCAGAATACAACAATCAAACATTAAATGACAGTATGAAACAAAATATTACAATAAATGTACTATAACCCAAGACTAAACCGAATCGAAATATGCCACTAGCTCTTTTTTGAAATTACTTGCACTCCCATGAAAAAAGTTTAATTCTTTGTGTTGCACAAAAATAGTATTTGCAAGACGACACAATCTAGACATGGCTGAATGCTGACAGAACGTAGACCTGTGAAAACTCTCGAAGAAAATTGGATTTTCTCTCATACGTCTCACAGGTACATGAAACAGAAATAATTCAAGTAACTCCGGACAACTGAGAACATTATTTGGCAATCTGTATATGAACATTAAATCTGAGACAGACCTCCTTGCAGACAGCTTCATTAGCCCAAAGTACTTCAGAAGTATTTCATAAACTTCGGAGGAGTACTGGATGCGACTTCTAAAACACAAAACTTTAACAAACCTACGCTGGATCCTCTCCAGCCTGACAACTCGCGAAGAATACGATGGACACCAAATCACCGAACAGTAATCAAGAATTGATCGCACAAACGATGAATACAAGGTGGTCAGAGCACGGATTTCGCTAAACTCAGAAGTCGACCTGCTGATGAATCCCAGCATCTTATTTGCCCTCGAGACAATCGAGTCCAAGTGATGATAAAATCACAGAGCAGGATCAAGAATAACACCAAGGTCTTTGTACTCATAAACATTCTCAAGAATCACACCGTTGATCGAGTAGGAAAGCACACATTACATCTCTTTCTTGTAAATTTCACAGCTTTGCACTTTTTAACATTTAGTTTGAGACAACTAAGATCACAACAATCTTGTAATCTTACAAGATCACTCTGGATAAGTTTAGAATCACTGTCGGAACAAATCAGATGAAATAATTTTAAATCATTCGCAAATAACAAGAATTCGCAAAATCTTATCACAGAATCCACATCATTAATGTAGAGTAAGAAAAGAATAGGGCCCAGATGGGATCCCTAACCCACTCCAGATGTAACATGAAATCTGCGGGAAGCATAACCATTTACAATTACAACCTGCTCTCTTCCAGTAAGGTAGGACTTCAACCAATTAATCAAGGAACAGGTAATGAAGTACATTTTATTAAGTTTCAATAAAAGCAGATTAGCAGGAATCTGATCAAAAGCTTTTGACATATCGGTAAATATACAATCTACCGTCTTACCGCACTCAATAGCAGAAGAAACAAAACTAGTAAATGATAACAGATTAGTACAATCCAGACTCCAGACTCTGGAAATTCCTGGAATTGTCAGTAGTGCTATCATTTTAAAAAACATTTTATTAACTGCAAAACTTGTATATGTAGAATTACAGTGGCAATACCGCAATCAGTACTTCTAGTTTTCTTACTAAATATTTCTCCAATTAAAATTATTCCAATTAGAATTATTTCAAAGTTCGCACTAAATTTGATTAAAAGTAGGAATATTAAAGGAATTCACTAATAATAATTTTTTTCAAATTTCGCATTTGGTTCTAATGCTGAAGCAGGATTTAAAGAAAATGTGATAGTATTATTTAAGTATATATAAGTACCAATAATTGCAGAACTTATCCCAATACATATTACAGATATAAAAATCAGCCAGCGCTTTCGCGTATAGCGGATACAGCCAAAATTAATAGCGCAGCCTAAGACATTTACTACCCCAAATAAAATTACTGCGTAGTATTTATTAATTGGAATTTGCAGATTTTCAAAAATTTTAACTGCATATATCGATAACGTTGATATACCTGACAGATGACTCATCAAAAATATAAAAGTAATTAGAGACAAGAGCCATAAGAAACTCTTTTTAAAGTAATTTGCCGTATTCTCACATATTTTACTGTTTCTGTCCGAATAATAGCAATTGCTGCAGTGTGTACGAAGCATTTTGTATTCGTCTTCTATGTTTGCCACAGTTGTCTAACCTCTTAGCCACGCTAAGCTTTTCTGTGCTTCTTCAAATTTATTATTCATTAATAACCAATACGGACTAGGAATAAAGAAACCAACTAGGAATAAAGCAATTAATAAATGCTAATGTACGCCATTCACAAAATGATCCCAGGATGTACTGTAAAATCAATCCAAAAAGAAAAAGAACAGGTGATGTAGCTGCTAGCATTCCTCTTATTCTTGGTTGAGATATTTCGACAGCATACGATACAATCTATAATCAGATAAAAGCATTACAAAAATAAAATTTTTTTAAAATCAGTAACTTACGAATCCTTTGCAAATACCACTGCTAAAATTACATAAGCATAAAGCAAAGTTAAGATGCCCAATGCGGTAACTCTCTTGAGTTATTTCTGTAATTACTAAAAATTTTTTATATTGTTTTCCGAAATTTTTTTAATTTTGATTAACTAAACGAATAAACGTTTCCCTATGGATATTTTTGATCGACTATTTACATTGTGGATTTAACACATTTTTTCGAATACGATGTGCAAAGCTTTAGTAATTAATGTTTGAGTCGTAATAATTAATTGCACTGAATCAAGATCAACACACATAATGAACTTTACAGGAAATATATACAGTTTCAAACGTTTCTGAATGGTTACGGTTTCCCAACTATTATAAAATTGATTCCTATTTATTTATTTAATTCAATAATAAAATCTTGTTGTCGAAAAATACTCAAATAAATAATTTTAATAATATTAAACATACCATTACAATACTCTCATCATTATCTTACCTTAAAACAATAATAAATTTTTATTCAATAATTGGAAATAATGTAATTTAATTTTTAACCATATAACCCAAATTTCATTTAGCTAGTGCAGCCCTATAGTAGCAAAAGTGGTAATAATTATTTTCACCGCGTATGAAAAGTTAACCTACACTATTTACTTTTTAATTTAAATCATGTAAAGTACTAAAATAGTTTAAAATTTATTTTTGAATTATTATCAATACCAGTAGATTAAGTTATTTCTTTTGGTTTTGTTTAATTTGTGAAATATTATTTATAATAAATGTTAAAATTGCTTAATTTTAAAGGGAATAGTTATTTTTTAATTATTGAAAATTGTAGAATAATAAATTATAATATCAAACACGTTAGTTGGATTAAATAAAGTTGACAGTGCTGACATAACGTTCGAATTTCTCGTCAACGTGTGTAAGCTTACATTATACAAATCGAACTGTAAAATTTGCACACTATATAAGCATTAGCTTAGCACCAATTGGTACCAAAAGCGCGTAAGCTCTCAACTCGAAGACGACCTTAAAACAATACAAAGAAATAAAAAATAAAAATCAGAAACTATATTGGATATCCCCTTACACACGGTCCAACCCAGTTGAATTTTATATGGTTTAGCGTTGTCTAATATACCAGTAAAAAATTGCCATCTGCTAAATATTGTTTTTATTACTTTGTTTAATTTTTATAATATACGTAATGCTTTCCGTTCTGTAGAAATATCAAATAAAAATATTAAGTAATTAGTGAAACTAGTAAACTGTATAATTTTTATAATTATTTAAGAATGAAGTAAGAAGTTTCGGTTAATTATTAAGTTAAAATTTGATTAAATAAAACTAAAATATTATCTTCGTTTGTTTGAACTCTTTACTATAGCTGCTTGCAAGACAGATTCACTCGACCGAACGCCTGACATATCACATACGGCCTGATTCAGTAAGGTCGTATAATAAATCCACCCGATTTCAGCTCAACAAGGAATTCACATTATAAATAAAAACAATGTTTTTATCGATATTTTAAGACGGTGGGTACTCTATGTCCTATTTTAGATTAAAATAATAGACACAAGACACAGACACAAAAATATACGTATCGTATATTTTATATATATTCTTATTTATTTCAAACAAATTTTTATTCTTGTGTAAGAAAAGTACACATTCCTGGAAATAAATTGCATATATAGTAGTTAGAAATTTATTTTCTTTAAACCTATTTCTACATGATTCCCTGAAATTCAAACCTAGCATTGACCTAATTGCTGCTTTCTGTATCGAAAAAAGATGGCCGATATCTCCTGCTTTATAAAATATAATTCAATATCTTAATTTGGATTCAAAATTAGCGTAATAAATTGTTCTCGTCACAGCAAGGTTTATATATTTTTTTATGATTTTCATTCTGTATAAAATTGTATTGAGATCATTGCTTATTTTTTGTATATGGTTTTTCCAGTTAAGATTGTCGTCGAATTGTATTCTGTATTTTTACATTCTTTACCATTTATTTTAATACTTGTTAGATTATCAAAACCTGCATGATTTGTTTTAAATAACATTATATTCGTTTTTGTCTTACTCAGTATCATTTTATTTTTTTTTTAAATTCGTTAAATTCGAAATTAGTTCGTTTGCTGATTTGATCACATCGGGCCATGTTTCTTTCCACAGAAGTACATTAGTATCGTAGGCGTAAGTTGTTGTAATGTGTTTTCTAGTTTTTTCATTCTTTGTTAAATCGTTCATATATATTAGAAACAGAAGGGGATCCAGGTTGTTTCCCTGGACCACTCCATTATCCACTTCTCTGCTAGTAGACTTTATTTCTTTGCCTCTTTACAAAGTATTTATTGTTGCGCACTCAGTCATATTTTTTTGGATTTTCTTGTTATATCAGTTTTTTCTTTGCATTTTACACCTTGTTTAACATAGATAGCTGTTCTACCATATTGGTTCTCTTCCTCAGTAGCTGGAGATTAAATTATAGCCCATTATTCAATAGCGATTTAATTGCCTCTTTGTCTTCCAATCTTCTGTGACACACAGCACCTCACACTTGTGTTGTTCAAGCATTACATCTACTAGTCGTTCCACCGAGTTTCCAATAGATTATACATTTTGATATAAATTCTTGATCCAATTGTTTTATTCGCTTTACTGTTGGTTTTTCATTAATTTCTACTCTGATATTATCGTCATCATTTTTCTTGGTGTATACTATCTCCTGCATGATGTTTTTTATATGCCTGTCCTCGAGACAGGGGGTATTAAAAAAGACGAGTTGCCTTCATGTAGTTTTGAATTTCTTGTGCAGAACATATTTATAAAAGTTTCCATGGGCCAATTGCTGGTATTTGTGATAGATTTTTTGCACCCTTCGGTACACTTGTTTTAAACGACGCATATGTGCTATACTTTGACTCGACACTAAAACATTCTACATTTGCAACACCCAAGTCCATTAAGTACAGTTTGGCATCTTCTACCATAATCTCTGAACCCAATCTGGATACGAAACACTTGTCCTTCGCTGAACTGCATTCAGCCTGCATCCGGATCCCACCCCCTATCCAATTACAATATATTCTTTTTTAATATTAAATTTATGAAATGTTTGTGATTTCTTTTGTCTTATTCTCGAAACAATTATAATTGCCAGAAGACTTAACGGTAATTTAATTTATGAAATTTTATAAAATTAATATAATATGATTTTTTTAAATTTGAATTTAAAGTTTCACTTTAAAGTAATTTCTGTAGAATTTCAAAATATCATTTTATTAAAATAACTATTAAAATATTTTAGTTCCTATGTTAACATTTACGCCAATATTAAAATTTAGCATGTATATTGAGATGACCCGAGCTATGTAAATTTTTAATATTTGCTTAATCCCAAAATTACTCTAGCTGGGTATCCATTATTCAACATGAGACTATCTTCAGTGCTTAAAAAATTGTAAATTAAAATGCTCTTTCTATTGTTTTACCTTGCATGTGGTATTGGACTTTTGCTTCACGTGCGCGCTTGCTACGCATGTGGTATTCCAACTGGCTTCAGTACGCCTGGTTAAACAAATTTGTTGCAATGTATTTTTACTGCATCGACTAAAATTTTTACTAAATTCTTCAATTCTTCCAAATTTATTAGCACTTCACTTTATTAATTAAACAAAAAAACAACTTAACTTAATTTATTTTATTCTTACTTTATTAACAATCAAAATTAAATTATTATTGCGGGAATGATGTTCGTCCGCTTGACTATTCGACGTGAAGGCATGAGCCCAAGTCTTCTACAACCTCTAAGTCTCACTCTTTTCTCTTTTTCAACTTTCGTTCTCCGCACCATTTTTATATAGGAAATATTTAACTAACAATTTTATATAATATTATAAATAAATACTAAACAAATTTAAACTTTAGAATTATTTACAAAATAAATAAAATTAATGTTATTATGGTTTTCGAAACACGACAATATATAATACTATCTTCTTTTTATTTCACCATTAATAAAAACATTATGGAAACCCGAACAATAAATTGTGTTTAAAAATTTTTCGAGTACATTCAAACAAGAGCAAGCTATTTGCAGATGTAAAGTTTCAATAAATAGGCATTTATTTAGAAGAAGTTGAACAATGATAAATTAAACTTGCAAAGATCTGAAAAACCAAGCAACTTTCATTTTTACAAAAGCAGGTAAAGCAACTAACGAATCTTTTCAACAACGATGCGGTTTAATTATTTGAGATTTAGTAATATATTAACATTATGTTGATATAGGTAATAATTATTACCCGAGTAATTAAAAATTTGTTTACTTCAGATGGTTATACAGTTTACAATTATAGTTTACACTTAATTTTTTGTAGCTGTTACAAATCTGATCCTTACACTAGGAATTCTTCAATTTATAAACAAAAACAGTTTGAATAATAAATATTGTTACTTAGCTGATATTATAATTAAATTAAAAAAAACCAAATTAGATTAATAGCACTTTATATAGATTGAACTATAACCTATATAATATACACATTTTGTATTATTTATATGAGTCGTATTTTTTTATTAAAATAGAGTCACAAAATGTTACAATCAAATATTATCACTACGCTATATCAAGTTACAAAAGCTTTCTAATCGTTTCACATGTAGTATCCTTGAACTTGACATAAAAGCAATTTTGCGACAAATTAGAGAGAATTACAGCAATACCTATTTGTCAAAAATTTTTGTCATTCTAATATTGTTGTGACTGAAATGTATTGACTGGCGGCCACTTACGAAACCGTTTAATAGCATAATTTTTATGATATTTTTCTGAAATACATTAAATACGTGAAAAACGTGGAAGACATTTGAAAGTAGGTACTACATAACAATAATTGTCTAAATTTTAAATACTTCACAGAATAATAAGGTATTATCCTATCATGGACTTTTATTTAATTTAATTTTCTACAAGATTATAATATGCTATTTTCAGCGTTCCAATTTAAACTATATATAAATGATATATAAATTAAATCATTATCACTTCGCACAAGTAGAAACTGTGTAGCAAATTTTATATGTATTATCAGGATTATTATTACGAAGTTAACGAGCGCGGATTCGAGAATATGGTTAACTAGGCTGATATTTTTCTACCTTAAAATACTGTTTCTTAGTGGTCAAATATGGAAAAATATAAAAATTCTGGTGCAAGTATTACTTGTAATATATTTAGAAATTCATTCAAAATTTAAAATTATACTTCAGTGAACATCGATCAAAGGATATTTTATTACATTTTGTTATCCATTATTTTACTTGTATTTTCTATATTTACAAAAACTATAACACTGTTCTATTTGCCGATAGGAATATAAACACAAATTCTATCTTCAAAGGCAATTTTCTCGTCTCTATGATCGATATTGAAAAGTTTGTTATGGGATGCGCATCTACTGTTAACAGGATACAAATGTGTTGTCCTGGCGCCACGCAGACCCTTCCTGGTACATTACAACCTCGCCAGTTTATTTAATGATGTTGTTTCTTTAAGTTATGTGCTAAAAAGTTTTTTATATATCCCACACTTTACCAAAAACTTGAAAATAAAAATTTATAAATATAGAAGCTACAAGTATATATTTTCTTACGACAATCGAAACAAAAGCCAATTAAAGAAAAAGAACATTATAAAAGTATTTCACTTCACGCACCATTTACACGCCCTTTATTTCAATTATAAAATTACTTTATGTCAACTTAAATCATAAAAACTTTTGAGGAGTGTTGACGAAATCTAGCGCGTGTTTACATGTCATAAAAAATAGGTGTGTTCGGCGGACTATAATTTTTCCTAATGTACGAACATAAAAATGATGTGTAAGCAAAATTTAAATTTACATAAGTTGAATGACATTCATTAATTGATAATTCGTGATATGCGCTACGTTTTTTGTATAATAGTCGGAAATTAAAAAAATTCCTGTTTTAGTAACAAATTAAGATTAGATGAACTGTGTAATATTTTAGCAAGTTTACTGTTACAGCTTTGTTTAAAACTCAAATAAGACAAAAAATCTTTAAAATGCATTATCTTTTATGAGGGCTATACGGACGGTAAACAAAAGGAAAAAAGTGTCCGTTTGGGAGAATATCTTACCCTCTATCAATTGTTATGTCCACGTTAGCATTGAATAAAATTTTATAATCTTAAAAAAGTTTTCAGTAAAATTCTACGGATAACAAACATATTTAGGAATTGTGTTTTTGTGGGGAAAATATTTGTACATGTAACCTTTCAACATATTAATAATGTCATATCAAGAAATTGTTTTTACGAACAAAATGCTTCATATGTATTTACATATGTAGAGGGAAAAAATAATTATATTATAAAATTTATTAAAACTCTGCTTTGTAATTTTTAACAAATTCGTATGTAATTGGTAAACCACATCTGTTGAAAAGAATGTCAAAGGTTTACTGCTTGCTTTAGATTTAATTCCACAGTAGTATTAAAATTTTTTGTTACAAAGAAAAGAAACATAAAGTTGCATGAATATATGTGGACGACGATTATTTTTTTACAAAAAGTCAAACCATCCGAAGTGCTTTTCTAATTTCCTTTTACAAACTGAAAACAAGTTTGTTGTGTTTTCAGAGATGGTTCGGTCAATTTTTTAGCTTGAAAGTTAAAAAAAAGGTCGGAAGAATTGGATGATGGGGTTGAGTGTGGTTCATTGTATTTGTTCAGTCATTCTATTCAAGCCAAGATTTAGTAGCGCCCTTCTTACACTAGATGGAAATTGTGATAATGGAGTTTTCGTCCGGCTTCTTAAAAAAAGTCAGCGATGTTTGAAACTCTTCCACACACAAGTAACTAACGTAAAACTTTCTGTTTCTGTAATTTAATATAGCATAACAAAAAGTGGCAACTTTGTTGAAACCATTCCGGTTTTGTGTTTAAATCCCAGAACATTTAATTATAAATTGTATTTTGTTACTTTAGATATTATTTTATAGATTAATTTAATTAAATAGCACACAATAATAGAAACCTATTTCACAGTTTATCATAGTTAAGTCATAGACACTATGCGTTCAAAATGTACTTTTTAGAAAATTTTTTATCGTCTCTGATATTATTTAAGAATAGATTTATAAACCATAAAATATCTACGGAATCCATAGTTGCTACTGCGTTAGAAGTAAAGGACGAAAAAGGACTCAAATGATTGATTGGAAATTTTGTCGGTGACTGAAATGTCTCCGAACTAACTTGATCATTCTCGAGTGAGCAACTCAATAACGAGCTTCGCTGTATTCGCTTATATCTCTTCCCAGGACACAAAACTTTCTATCTAGACAATTGGCCGTACATTTTACTTCTTATAAAAAATCTATAAATATTAAAGTAACATTATACAACAAATTTATTTTTAGCATTATTACCAAACTTTTAAAAATTAAATATTTCACATAACAGAGCTTTAAGCAGAAAAATTATAACTGAAATGTCTTCCGATATTATTGAGTTCCCTATTACATGATGTATTTATTGACTTTAGTTGACTGGGGTTACAAAGAGAATAGCTTCCATCTTATATTATTTTTACTTTAAATTTGTAATAATTTCTAGCAACTTATTACAATAAAATACTAGTTTAACAATTATTATCTATTAATTGAGGTAAATTATTTAATAATAATTATTATCGTCTCAATTAAACACTGTTTTGGATATGCTTTAGATCCGCTTTGAATGCCAAACGACGACATATACTACTCATATCCGGTTGTTCCTCAATCATTAAGTTAGTGATTATGCTGTGTAATTAAATAAGGGTTAAAACACTCTTAACGGGTGTAATTTCGGTTAGTGGTTAGTATTTTCTACAATTTCTTTCAGATTTTTCTTTGACTAACCTAGAAATTGCCACTGGGTTAAGTTTGGCAGTTTAAATTAAGCTTTTATATACCTAATTTACAAATTAAGTACCCAAACACTTTGTATTATTTTGATAATTATTATTATTTAATTTCTGACTGAAACCTTTCACAAATTGTAAAAAATAGAAATAAATGCGTTACAATAATAATAATAATAATAATAGTACAAAGGAAGACTGTATCAATAATAATCACTCTGAACTATTTTATGCTTTACAAAAAAATTTTTTCTGAGTATCATTTTATTGGTTTTGTAAAATTATGCGGTATCTTATTAGCTGTCAACCACTAACCAAAGTTCTGTCGAAACTGTTTCTAAGCAGAATTCTAGCGTCCTTCCAAGCATTAGCATACTACCAAGATTTAATTTGACCAGTGCAGTAATTCACCGAGCAATCCAAGACCGTTTCTAAACTACTCAAACTCTGTGAATTTTATCTAAAGAAAAGCTTTTGAAATGAACACGTGCAATTAAAATTTAATAGTGATGCTGAATTGCTATACGATAAGATAACGACAGCTGCCAGTTGCAAGAGACGTATTACGAAAAACTCGAACTTAAAATGCACCTATGCTAAATGTAAAGGAGTGGGGAAATTGCATACAGCAAATATTTCAAACGTTGAGTCTAGTCTATTCAAAGTGTATGCAATGTAATTTATGTAAGGTAGGTGCATATAATATGGCCAAGTCGGTGATAAAGCCACCTGCCCTTTTTATACAAATTAAAGCGCAGATATTGCTACTAATATCATCAGTTGAACAAATATATTAAATAATTACGATTTATACCTCAAGCACCGACAATTTGTTGAATGGCTTTGTGTGAGAACGTGTTGTTGGTGTTTCAAGTTCTCGATCTAATTTTACTGTGGTTAATTAATTGTTGTCACTTATTTGTTGTTCTGCCAATTAATTAAATAATGTAATAGTTAAACAAGGTAGGATGTGGGGGACATATTGTGGTGGTATTTGATTGATTTTCCTTTTTTTTATCACACCCTTTACCACACTCAAAGAAAAAAATACATCTTGACTAACTCCTATCGCGGTGGAACAATTCCACCTCAGGAGCAAATTCCTTTGACGATATTGTCTTCGTTGTCAATCAAAATAATGTTATAAGTGAATCGTCTTCTAAAAATCAATTAATTATTCTTCCAATCGCAACTAATTTAAATTCTAATGTAAAATTTAAATTTTCATGAAGAGATTGAAGTTTTGATTTCCCACTATCAATTCGTCGGTTTATCAATTTTGCACATTCGTTCCTACGAATGTAATTTTTAATTTTCCAATTTTGAATACAATCAAATACAATTTATTATTTGGGCTTATTTTTTCTTCAAATCAATTCAAATTAACCTAACCGATCCAATTAATTAATGCACTACCGCTCAGTTCAGTAGCAAAACATTAAAAATAAATCCAAACGAATCCAAAATTAAAAAAAAAAACTTATTTCTATCTTTTCACCCCACTCTGCACTTTTACCAATTTAAACTTTTAAAAATGAAATTAACAAAATTTTACAATTTAGCACAGGGTGGGTCGAAATATTTTGTTTCACGACAATTGATAGCATTTTTTGTATAGGTTAGAACGAAAACCCAGGAAATGTTTTCAACGGCGTGATGTAGGTAATATAGCTAATGGTTGGCTACATTACCAAAAATTACAAAAAGATGTGTAAGAAGATCTGTTTACAATTATTGTAAAAAAAATAACGTTGCTAATAGTTTTTCAAATGCAAAAGAGTTGGCAAGAAGATATTGGCTAAGTGGCTTTCTGAAAAGAAATGTAGAAATACGAGACAGAAGAGCCCAAAGCACGAAGAACTATTTGTGTGTTCTGATTGTCAAATGTAACTAAGTATTTTCTTCTCTCATGTTTATATTAAGCATAATAAATCGTTTTTGCAAAGAAAATCTAGTTTGGATTTAATATTTACAGTATTTGTCCACCTTAGAACAGTTGGCTATATTACCTACCCCCTGTCGGCAACATGGCCATTTGCTACTTTTTCATAAAAACGGTAATTACAGATGAAATATGAGTGTAATTGGGTTGATATTTTTTTTGTATGTAGTAAACATATCTGTTAAAACATGTTATTATTATTAGTTTTTTTTTATTAATATCAGATCATGCAAAAGGCCATATTATATGCACTTACCTTATTTGATGTTACAAGTTCTACGTTTTTGTGCATTTATTGCTGTTTTATACTTTTCAAATTTTTTTTATCAATGGAAATAAAATTAACAATAAAATATTAGTTATGTTAAAAATATTAAAAATAAAATTAACTAATAGACCAACACCCTTCTTTCAACCTTTAATTTGAATATAAAGAAGGTAAATTTACTAGAAAATTTCAGTGCAGTTGGTATATTAATTTTTGTTGCTTACTGGTTGCGATAAGCGAAATAAACAGTTTTGTTTTACTTGCGTAATTTTTGGCGGAGGAAAAAAATCTTAATGAATTGTCGACAATAAAAAATTTTATAAGAAAAGCAGAAAAACATTCTATATAAAAACATTCAACAATAATATTTTCTTTAAGAAATCAAGAAAAATTTCATGTTTTTGGTAAATTCAAATTGAATATGTGATATTAGAAAGTCGACGACTTGCTGCTCTAAAACATAATGAAAAAGTCAGTATAAATAGACGGTTACTAGCACGTTTAATCCATGTTGTTTGTTTTTGAACATCGAGAAAATAACGAATTTTTAAATGAAGGGAATTACCTATCTTAAATTACTAGAATTACTTGCACAAGAAGGGCAGTTGCTTAAAGAACACTTTTTGTTATGAATAATATTTAAAAGTATATCTAAGACGATACAAAATGATTTAATGAAGTGTGTAACTTCAGTTTTAAACTCAAGAATTATTATGTACATTATTTACATACATTATTTAATACTTTAGATTTCCAGTCTCCCCAAATTACTTACTCACGGACCGCCACTGAATTTTAGTACTAGCACCTGTAGTATACCTACCTGCGCTCTTAAATATAGTCCTTGAATCATTGTAGTTAGGAAAGATTTACAAAATTTGTCGATTAAGTGCAGATAACTAGTAAATATTTCATATAATATAATACAAGATCAAAAGTTACAATTTGTAATGTAAATTGTAAAGAGCTTTTCATAGTATCTAGTTTGTAGATAATTTCATACCATTTTATAATTATATTGAACTATTGTGCTGCATTTACACACCATGCAATGATTTAGTGGCGCCAGTCGTCGATAGCACGCTAGTAAAAAAAAATGCATGTGTAAACCTTTACTGGTGTGCAAATTTTAACAATACATACCACACCAGTAAAGTTTACACATGCATTTTTTTTACTGGCGTGCCATCGACGACTGGCGCCACTAAATCATTGCATGTGTAAATACAGCATAAGTCGACATCAATTTTGCTGAAGCACCTTCTATATTGCAAAATATTATTTTGGAAGTAAAATTTCAAGCAGTAAGATACCAAGAACTTTTGATTTAGACTATTTGCTTTTAAATGAAAAATTGTATAGAAATATCAAAGTTTTTTTTATAATACAAAGCTGCCTACACACAAAAATGTTGTTTGAAATAAATTCCAATAAGAACGGCCAGCTTAAGCTTTTGGTATATCGGGCAGTAGGCGAGTATACATGTAGTAAAGTTGCTATAGTCGAATTTTTTTTAACTCGCGTATGACTGATCTCCAAATGTAGTGAGATTTAACGTATAACATTTGGTTATCTTTGTCATATTTAGAAAAAAGTAACTATTAGAAAAGAGACAGAAAAAAGAATACGTCGCCGTAACTTTGTAATCAAAATGAATTAAATGTACGTCGATTTTAATGATTTTAACTGTCATTTCGTTTGTTTTTGACGTTTAACCTCGTCAAAGATTATGACATCTGACATCTCGTTTGATATAAAAAACCCTAAGACATACGTTTTGTAAATTTTGAATCATACAATTTTTTCGATACGTCATACGCGAGTTAAAAAAATCCGACTATACCTAGAGTTTAAATGCAAGATTTCTATGTGTAGGTGTTCAAATTCGAACTCTGTGCTGCAGCTTTAGGTATTGTCGCCCACTACTCAATATACCAAACTCCGTAAGCCGGCTATTCTTCATAAAATTTTTTAGAATTTTTTTTTGTGCGTATACTATTGATTTATGCAGTTAAATATTTCAAATAGTTAATATCGAATACTTTCTTATGGCGAATAAGGATTTAAAACAAAAATGAACCTTATAAATGGCTTACTGCTGAAAATTAAAATTTTATGTACCTACTATAAAGTATACCAAAGTTTATAATATTAAATTAATGAAAAAATAAGTAAAAAAAATTAATTAATTAAACAATTTTGTGTGAATTTATATAACATCTATAATAGCAATGAATTAATAATACATTCTTCTTCTAATAGAAAATTAATCTAAAAAATGAATTTTTTAAGTAAATATTGTAGTAGTTAGTAGTATGTACTGTTAAAATAAACTAAAAATAATGTTAAAATATTATTGGAGATCCCACATATTGTCCTGCAGATCGTAGAAAAATTCTTGATCTAATCGATTTTGCCGTAATCAGAGGAATACTTGCAAACAACATAAAAGCTGAATCGTGTCTAGATCTGTCATCTGACCATTTCCTTATAATAGTGACTATCAGCTCATATAGTATAATAGAAAATAGAAAAACAAAAACCACTATCATTTTACAATAACAAAACAAACTGGAAGGAATTTAGACACATATTGAAAGATCGAATTAGCTATAATGTGTACCTAAAAACAGAAGAAGAAATTGAAACAGCAATAGAAAAACTTAACATAGCAATACAAGAAGCAGCTTGGGAAGCTACTCCACAATATAAAACAACAAAAAAAACTCTAGACCTGTACAATAACTGCCAGAATTAAAATTGCAGAGAAACGTAAAATACGAAAAACATGACAAATAATAAGATCTCCACACAACAAAGAGAAACTCAACGAAACAATAAAAGACCTAAAAAGTTTATTGAATGATAAAAGAAATGCAGCTATTTAGGAACATCTAGAGAGTCTAACAGCAACAGAAGTTTTTATAATGGAAGGCAACACGAAGAATGAAACGGCCACAAACTCACATTTTCCCAATTAGACTAGAACATGGAAAATGGGCCTGAACAGAGAAGGTAAGGCAAAAATATTTGTAAAACATCTTGAAAAAGTGTTTGAACCCCTTCATTCAGAAATAATAAACGACGAAAAAAGTAAAATTAATAAATATTTCGAAGCACCACATCAAATGGACTTCCCTATGAAAAAATTTAAAACAACAGATGTAAGGAGGGTTATATTGAAAAAACTAAATACCAAGAAAGCACCGGGCTACGACCTAATAAGCGATAAAATCATGCAATAACTACCTATAAAAACAGTCAAGCTAATTACAATGCTGTTCAATGCTATACTAAGACTTAGCTACTTTCCATTACAATGAAAGGTGGCTCAAGTACTTATGATACCAAAGCCCGGCAAAGACTCAGAGGAGATGACGTCTTATAGACCTCTAAGCTTGCTTCCCGTAATGTCAAAGATTATTGAAAAACTAATAGTAAAACGGATGAAGGAAATCATACAAACTAAAAAACTATTACCCGATCATCAGTTTGGATTTTGAGAAAAGCAACCAACCGTAGAGCAGATTCATAGAATAGTTAAAAAAATTTAGTCAATGTTATGAAGAAAAAAAATATGGGTCAGCAGTAATCATAGACATTTCTCAGGTGTTCGATAAAGTCTGGCACCCAGGTTTTCTGTATAAAATAAAAAAAGTGTTTCTTTACAACTTGTAAAGAAATCATCAAATATCAAGATGAACACACAGAAATATGCCCAGTGGAGGCAGGGATACCATAGGGTAGTATCTTGGGGCCAATCCTATATCTTCTGTACACAGCGGATTTGCCAACAATAAAACAGAATACCACAGCTACGATTGCAGATGACACAGGTATAATGACATCACATACTAATCCAATGGTAGCCTCAGAACTTTTACAAATAAATCTGAAAAAATTGAAAACTAGATGAAGAAATGAAAAATTAAGGCAAATGAGACGAAATCTGCACGTGTAACTTTCACACTACGAAATGGAACATATCCTCCAGTAACCCTAAATGACAGACAGGTTCCACAAACAGAGACTGTGAGGTACTTGGAAATGCATTTAGATTGCCAACTAACGTGAAAAACTCACATTTGGACAGAAAAGAAGCAACTCAATCTGAAAATACAGAAAATGAACTAGATGATAGGTAGAAAATCAAAGCTCTCACTGGAAAATAAACTACTGATCTATAAGGCAATAATTAAACCTGTCTGGACCTATGGAATACAGCTGTGGGATTCCGTTTCCAACTCGAATATTGAAATAATGGAAAGATTTCAAGCAAATGTGCTCAGAAACATGACGAATGCGCTATAGTTTGTCCCAAATGAGATTATCAGAAAAGATCTTGACATTTCATTGGTAGAAGAAGAGATAGGAACATTTAGTTTTAAGTACAGAGCCATAATTAATTCACATCTAAACCAACTGACAACTAACCTGATGAATTACTAACCCGATACGGAAAGACTGAAAAAGTTCAAGCCAACAGACTTAATTAACAGATTCAAAAGTAATGTGTTATCTTATCAAAATACAGATTATTAACTTAAGCGTCATTCACATCCAAGTAACGTACGTAGCGGACATACAAGACATAACGCGAGGAAAGTTGAAATGCATGGTTTCAAACGCCACCAATGACATTCGTACAAAACATAGCCGACATGAAGTAACGTAACAAAGAGTTCGGTCAACTTCAACTTCTACGTTATGTTTTCTAAGTTTGACCAATGAGATACGTTCATTTTACAAGGCAACACCTCCATTTTAAAATTTTAAATTTTAAGGTGAAGATTACACTTTCGACATTTAAACTTTTAGGTTAAATTACAGCGTGTAATGTGTTTCTTGTGCGTGTGTTTTTTATTGATATTTGGTTAATTATGGCCGACTGAAAATTTATAGATCTGATACATTCGTATCCGTTTCTCTACGATCGTAGAGAAACCGATACGGTAGTCAACCGATCGGATTTATCGGATGATTCTTCACGTTTCTATGTTTTCTATGTTGATGTGAATGGCAAGTCATTTGCTATGTTTTGGACGTTATGTCTTGTATGTCCGCTCCGTACGTTACTTAGATGTGAATGACGCTTTACTCTGTACATAAATAATTTAATTAATTAAGGTTGTAAAGGTATAAGCCACTGGGATTATAACTAAATGGGTTATTTTTATTTTTCTTTTTTTGACATGTGATTTACTTATTGTTGGTATGGACAGATTGTAAATATTCTGGGCAAAATAAAAAAAAAAATAATAAATTTAAACTGTTAGGTAAAAAATACATACTTACATAGAAAAATAATATTTAAAAAACAATAAAAACGACAATAATTTACATTTTACGGGTTTGGGCTTAGAATATTTGAATAAAAACGAACCATAAGAATGACAAAATAATAGCAAAATCCGAGAGTGACATTTTAAATCTCAAATCTTTTACTACTTTACACAAAAGTTTGGCCATGAAGCAAAAAGTTTTACTAAACGAGTAAGTATTTGATTAATATTTAAAATTTTTATAAAGCTTTGTCTTCTTACTTACATTTTTCTGGTGAGCGAAGAGGGTAAATTTACTTTACAGGTTGTTGAAAATAAAACAAAAATCGAAGTAGAACACCACACCATTGACCACACTATGTAATAACAACTTTCTATGTAAGAACATATGTATTCTTTACTTAACAGTTAAAATTCATAATTTTAATATTTTGTTTAGTTTGTTTATTTTTAAAGAAATTAAGTTATAAAACAATTAAAGATGCAATTAAAATTCCTAAAATGAACTTAAAGCGCTTATATGACTTTGTGCAATGTTTGTAAAGATATTATATATTCATTCATTCGTTCATTCACAAACGAATGTCTAATAAATGACAGACAAACAAAACTATTCTGAAAATGTCTTGCTGGTGGTTTGACTTGCAAAATTGACAATACATAATATACGGATAAATTTATTTGATAGATAATAACATAAAATGCAACTCCTACTTCTAAAACTTCTCTGTCTGTACAACTTAAGGTTAAGATTAAAAAACCTATGTCTGTTTGATTCAATATCGTATGAAGTTATTTAAGCAAATGAAATCATAATTGTGAAAAACATAAATATTTGATAAATTCGAAAGTAACATTTGCATATTTATACAGTTTTTGAATTACACTAATATATTCCGAATTTATTCAGTTTAAACAAAAGCCAACTAACGCATAAAATAAGAGTAATTTAAATTTTACAATAAAATAACCAATAAATTATTTAGAATTTATAGCCTGCAAATGTAAAACAACAGTGTGCTGATATAAATGTTACTTGAAATTTGTTGCAGTTCAGTTTTCAGACTACTCAATGTACTAATTTTCACAAAACGCACAATGGAGTATTCTATGCGAAGTAACATTTTTCACTGTTAATCTCTTTTCGCTCTACAGACTTATAGAACAGATGTCAAGCATTCTTTAAAGGAATTAGTTCAATCTCAGCAAAATGTATATTAATCATGAGCGGATATATTCTTCTTCTAACTTGGAAAATTTTCTCATCACAGACACGGCAGAGATATTTAAATTTAGTTACAAACTGAACTGGTAATTTTTATAAAATGTAATATTTATTCATTTAATGAAAAATTTTCTTGCTGCTTTTCATTTCATGAAGATAAGTCGAATATAGTTATTTCAAGAAAAATATAAAATTGAAAATTTAGGACAAGTAAAGTTTTACTTCAATAAATTGTTCGAAAAATGGTAATATTATAAATAAAGATAAAATACATAATAATTATGTATGTAGTAAACCTAACGTTTGCATGAATGACATGTGATTTTACTAAATCAAATGGGCAAATTAAACCAACTTTCCTGTTAGACTTTAGTTGTAAAATGTCTTGAAAAAAGTGGATAAAATAGTTCTCAGTGTTTAGTTCATCTTGAAGTTACCAAAGCAAATATAACTAACAATTATTAATTACCATTAATCATTTACACGATGGCACTTGGAAACCAAATCGCCAATATACAATTTTTAATTATATTCAAATAAACATCTGCTAATAAATAATTCAACTTCAATTTACTGTACCTGTGTCCTGTACATCTCTAAATTAATAACGCTTTATTTTAATTATAAATCCTTCCAATAAATAAATTCTCTTATAATTAACTAAATTAAAATTTTAATTATTAAAGTAACAAAATAAATTGAAAGCAAATAAAGGACTAATTTATTTAGTATTTCTTATTTTGCTTATTTATTCAATTATGGCAAATCTTGAGGTATTGATACTGGAGAAATTCACCTACATCTTTGAATATAGAGACAATTTTATAGTACTTCCTGATTAAATTGAATTTAATTTCTTTATCGTTAATAGATTTTGATTTAAAACTTATTTAATTATTCCTCAAGCTCGAAAGAAAATATTACAAAGTGTGCTTCGTTAAAAAGATTAAAAATTATAAAATTGCTTGTAATTAAACTTTAATCATTAAAAAAATAATGTAAACTCATTTTAATTACAATATGAGTATAATCAGTATAATAGGTATATAAAAATCAGATAAATAATTATTATTATTGTTACTCCACTATTCGAAGTTAACATCTTAATTTATAATAAATTCTGGTAGTTATCACGATTCTGTAATTGCTTTTATTATAGTAAATTTCGAAAGACTTTTGTGGAAGGTTTGCCGAAATTTTAGTACTTCTGATATGGACTAGGTATCTTATTCTAGGTTATAGAATATCCACCTAGAAATATGTACTTTGAAAGAGAATTTATTGATATTACAACACTAAAACAATGTAGAATCTCTCAATATATAATATTAAAAATTAAATTATATGTAACTGAAGTAAAAAATTCAAATATCAATTACTTCTCAGATAACATTCCGCTAAATATTTTTATAAAATTCAGTGGTGGTATTGACTTACGACCCTGCTTTCAAGTTTTTAACTGTAGGTTTCCGATTTCAGTATCGTGCTCAGAATATAAGATACACAATCAAAAAGAACGGGTCAAGTCAAGCAAGTTCCTAACAAGGTCGCTTCATAAGAGTCTGTTTTAGACTCGTGAATAGGACCAATTGAGCAACTCCACATATCGTGGTGTATTTATGCTCTACCAAGTAGAAACTACCGGTGATATGGAGTAACATGAAAAGAATTTCTGACAAATTTAACTGATAAATGTCTTGAAAATTTATTGTAAAATTGAAAAACTACAGCACAAAAGTAATCATTTAAATAATATAATATCTAATAAAATATAGTAGGTACGTAATAACCTTACCTTAAATTTTTATTAAAAAATACTTGATTTTTAATGTTTATATTCATGTGCTTGGTCTCCACTATTTTCTTTATTGAACAAATATTTTATCAAAATACACGCCCGACAGACACCCTACATTACTGTCATTGAAATATTATCTTAGGAGTTTATTTTTCTTAAAACCAACGAGTGTATTTTTTCTTAGAATTGGTTTATATTTTACGTCGATTTTGTTCACTTAAAATGTAATTTTAATTCTTTGACTCATGCGTTTCATTCAAAAGCATATTATTTATCTTTAACATATTTTGACTCGGGTGCTTTTAATATTAATATTTATTTTCAATTATTTTTGTTTATAATATTTGACTCTTAAAGTTAAGCAGATTTTATATATACAATAGTTATTATTCTGAGGTGAGCATGTATCGATTTAAAAAGTACTCGTAGATTTGAAAAGTTGCGACCTTCTTTTTTTGCGAAAACTATAATGTTTTGATGATGAAAACTTTTTGGCAATTTGGCCATTAGCTTTTTGAAACTTCATTTTCCATAGAACATCAAGCTTTCCTTTCTAATATTTTTGTTCATCATCTTATTGTAAATCAAAATGTAGTTAATTACATAAATGTAGGTAATTACACATTTAGTAGATGTTAATACAAAAGTTATTTGCTGGTCTATTTCTACTTTGATGTAAGACTTTCTAATAAGTCTATTAAATTTTTAATTTATAAAACAATTACTTTACTTTTGACGAGTATCATTCATTAATTTCTGGTGAATTTGCTCGAACGATGTAAATATAGAATTCTCGCAGTTCACTCTGCGGATTTGGTGACTTTGTATTTTCTGCTTTTCTGTTCTGTATATTCAAGTAGCAATCGCGCCACGGCATCTACCGCTTCCGGTTGTCTTTGCTTATTATATTTGTATATTTTACTTTAACCTTAAAGAACTTTAATTATAACATTACATTATTTGTTCGAGTCAAATATTGAAATAAATGGGAATTTTCATTTTCACAAAGTAGGTAGAGAATTTTACTGCGCCTAAAATCAAAATTTACAATGCATATAAAATTAATTCCTATCCACCTGACAATATCAAGATAATATCTGTATTATTTAAAATAGTGTGGTTTAAAAACAAAAAATTTGAGAAAAAATCTTACACCAATTCCTGTAAAGAAAAGTTGAAGATAATTTTTCCGCTGTAGCATGAATTTATTATTATAAAAATTTAGTTTAGAAAGTTACAAATTTAATTTATTGAACTTTTTATGAAACATTGCAAATGATAGTTTATTTAATTTAAAACTTTTTATTATAAATTTTCTTTTTCAGATTTTTATTGCATTACATTGCATAGGTTCTGCCATCTTCCGCTATTATACGACTTTACAGAAAATTTTCAGGAAATTCACTGTAGGACTATTACAGCGTAATATTAAATTTTGCTATTTGTGTTTTGTTATAGTCGTCGGTAGATGGCAATATATGTTCAAATAATATAATAAAGTAATGGATACGATAGCAATTAATAGTATTATGTAGTATATTTTATTTATCTGTAAATACATATTATTTATTAAATCTAAATTAATTTTGACGCCCGATATATAGAAAACTTGTTTTTACATCACTTCATTATTTTAAAGTGATTACATTTAAACACGTTACTAGTATTATAATATTAAGTACATTATTGTACACGAATAAAAAATCTCAACCTGCACAAAATATTCATAATTATAATTATGCATTTCAACAATTGAAAAGTATTTTGAAAATACTCAAAATTTCAGCTTCGCTATAGGAAAGTGGACACTTTTCTAAGCATATTAAAACTCAAATTTTGTTGGATTATCCATTAGTTTTCGAAAAAATCAAATTTAAAAATCAAAAATTTACATGTATTTACATAGATATATTGTAATGATATTTTCTTAGAAAACTTCCAAACACTTTATTACCTCGGGTTACTCTGAATTGCGGGAGCAATTGATAATTTTCAAGGGTCGAAGGTTCTTGCGTTTTCAAAATTCAAATAAAAAGAAATCTTTCTAATGCAAAAAAATATTAAATACTCTAAATTAAATCTTCTTCAAAAATAAATTAATAAATCGTAAATAAATTCAAATACAATTCAATGTGAAACTTTACTAGGCTCGTACTTTTAATTTTAACGCTTATCCAAATTGCCTTTTTATCACCATCTGGCTACACGCTCGCACTTACAAATAATTTTTATTTTCAATTCTAAACCTTCCAATTTCTACCAAATTAATCAAAACCATCAAAACTACTACGGTTCAGTAGCAACATATCAAAACTTATTCCAATTCCAAATATCAAAAATTATACTTCCAAAAATTACGCAATAATGCATTCGCATCAAAATCATTTATTCAAATCAAAATCAAAATTATTACTCACAAATATAACTCACAAATTCAAACTTATATCAAAAAAATTTTAATAATTGCCTCGAGCCAACATGGCACAACAGGCTCGCACTGTCGCTACCGGCAAAAAAGCAAAATATCCTTGTCGGTTCGCCCCCACCTGTCCAATTCTACAATCTTACAACTTAAAATTATTTAAAACAAAATAAAACTTTCATCAAAATGTACAGGGTAGGTGCGAATCCCCTTTTTCACCACAATATGTACGTTGTAATACGGGTGCATGAGTTATCATGATTGAGTTTGTCAAAATAGACTCTCAGAACGTTTTCGGCGCCCTCCGGATCTGTATTTTGACAAACACAAAACAAATTTAAAAATATCCCTGAGTCATTCCATGCCAAATCGACCAATAGTTGGAATCGAATATTTTCGTAATAAGAGAACAATTTTCACCCAAATAATAATATATGATAAGGAAGTTGCAGGTTGGCTGGGATTTGCAAATCAAACGCTATCTCAGTTTGTCGACGTTTCGGACGCCTTTATGGATCCATTCTCAAGACTAAGAAAAGAGAAAATACAATATGAAACCGACAAAATTCAAAAAATAACGCTTCTAACACAGAAACAAACACCGAAAAAACTCGCCGAAAAACCGAGTGGTGTTGGCTCGTTTGATTTCGGCATGTAAAGAGATACACATATATGTCGCACAAAAAGTCACTCTCAACAAAGTCAACAATGTTAAAAAATTTAAATAATAAATAAATATGACTAAGGTTAAAAAACATTAAAATATACAATTTCGTAAAATACTGTAAAATTATTATCCTCTATAGCACCTTATTAAAATAAATAGTTATCAATTAAAACTAATTGATAGTAATGAAAACGTAAAAATATTGTGTTGGCTTGATAAAATTAAATTCTTTTAAAAGCTAACGTTGAGGTAGGCAACCCATTATGTATCTTCCGTAGTACTAGTTCTGGAATATAAATGAATCTAGTCCATGGTGTTGATTCCGTTAGGGGCGAATCTGTGTGAAAAAAGATAAAGTGTGCTGTCATCAAAATTGATAACTTAGTCACAGAGGCGAAACAAACTCGAAACAGAAAGAAATCCGTAGTTAGTAAGGTAGTGGGAATGTTGTTAATTATTGTCTTGTCTTTCTCTTAAATTTGTTAAGGAGATCCTTGTAACCCGCATTGATGTACCTAAAATCTGTTTGCTTGTTAATGTTGTTAGGTGTGGTGCTTATGTGTGCTGCTTCCAGGAAAGTCCGTTTGCTGTAGTTACCAAAATTTCTACGTCATCCTGAGAGAAACTGTGTGACGAGGTGAGTGCATGTTCTGCCAAACCAGTTTTATTGGATCCATGTTTTACGTCTTGCAGGTGCTGGTAGACGCGAGCAGCAAGTCTTTGCTTGGTTTGTCCTATGTAACACACATTACACTGTCATTTAATCTTGTAGACTACGTTGGCTTTGTCCAGGGGAGGAACCCTTTGTTTTGTTCTTGAGTATAAGATCCTACTTAAACTGCAATTGTTACGAAACGCTAATCTCAACTCACCACTATCTATGGTCTCTTTGAATGCATGTTTTACCTGGTGTTCCATGTCTTTACAGCTGTTCCAGCTACTAAGATAAAACAATGTGTAGAAATACTTAACAGCTTTGACAAAAAACTTAGTTTTACTTACGAAGTTGAATCGAATCGTTCTTTACCCTTTTTGGACCTTTTGATAATCTTGATAATTCTACTTCGTAATAGATAATAACAAGCAGATGGATGGATTGTTACTTGTCTGTTATTCCAATATACACCTTGAACACTATTTTGAAGTAAAAATACATAATTTTCAGAAAAATCAGCAACAACAGGTACTTGTCCAATCTCTAGGTTATTTTTAATAATTTGAAAATATTTTGCTTGTTGTTGAACTATGAAGTTATGCTAGAGTAGTTTGGGAATAGATTCGACTATGAAATCAACAAAGTCGTCAGTTCACTTAATAATCGTCTTCAAAGAACATCTGTCTACTTGAGTCCATTGACTGTAAGTAACTTTATCTAAAGAGTTATCCGTGAAAAGATTTTTCAAGATACTTCTCAATTTGTTGAGCCGGGACAATTAGTGCATTTTTCAAAAGAATGCTGTATCTATAATAGTTTTCGAGATATTAGAAAAATAAAATTGAAAAATTTTAAAAATTGTAAAGTTTTGAATTTTGAATAACTTTCGAAAAAAATTTTCTAACTTTTTTGCCTTTGGCAAATCTTTGTTTTATGATAAAAAAAACTTTTGACCAAAATTTATTCAAATCGAAAAGGGTCGATTCCAAGTATTGATCGATTTGACATGGAATGACCCCCCTGTAGAATAACAGAACTCGCTAACGATAGAACTCAAAGACATAGAACTCGTTGACTAACTGTCAGCAAACAGTAAGTGTATATCAAAGCACACGGACTGTCAGCAAAGTGCAAATAGGAACTGCTTATAGGAACTTTAAAATGCCGTTCTTTCGAAAACCAATGCATAATCCAAAAAATTTTTTGTTGCATTGTACTCAGAAAATTACAGTGTAGTTGAAATTTTTGAATCCGTGTTAAAGGTTAACTGACCGTAACCCAAAATACAATTTTATAATTAAGCATCAAGGTTGTGGTTGGTTTGTTGGTGTAGACCTTTTCTTTTAAGTACCCCCATATGAAGAAATCGAGAGAGGGCAAATGAAAGAGTCGCGGGGATTAGTCGATATCACCACTTTTTAACATTATTTGGCCAGAAAAATTTTCTCGTAAAATTTGCATCGTAGCACGAGCTGTGTGTGATGTGTAAAGCCCGGAAAAATAAGTTCTAACGACGTGTAAAGAAAGCATTACTATCAATTCTATTATTAGCCTTTACAAACTCCTACCATCTCCCACTACCTGCTGCACAGAATTACTAGTAATGCTTGATTTAAACGTTGTTAGAGCTTATTTTTCCGGGCTCTAGTGATGTGCACCGTCTTGTTAGATTAACATGTTCTGTGGGCTTAATTGATCCAATTCAGGTACCAGAAAGTTTTCAAATATTTCCCGATAGCGATCACCAGTAAGCGATCACCGCTAAGCTTGGCCGATGCTCGGACACTACGCTCGGCCGATGTTCGAACACTACGCTTGGCCGATGTGCGGACACTACGCTCGGCCGATGTTTGGATACTACGCTCGGTCGATGATTAGTTCTCGATCTTGGCTGAGGGTTAACATCCGATTTTCGGCAAGTCTTGAGCCAATGATGAATTTATATTCTTGGCCAGCGCTCGAAGTCTTGGCTCAGTATTGGGCCACTCTTCAAACTTTGTATGGATAGATAAATATAATTATTGTTACTTACCTGAATATTTAAAGAACAAATTGCTGTGTGATTTATTTAATGGTTGAATGATGAAGCAAAGTTAGTAGTTTGTCTCTGAAGAAATTTGATATTATGAGATAATAGATAAATTATATACTTTGTCATAAAAATAAACCTGATGTTAAAACTATTTTAATATCTAGGGAAGAAATTACCTGAGAAATTTGATCTAATTCTGGAAGTAAATTGTTGGATTTTATTCAGAATATAGTGAATACTATATAAATCTTTCTGTTTAATTTCTGAGGAATTCAATAATATATTTCTGTAGTACAGATTCGTTAAAACATGATTTTCCTTCGTCGTGAGAAGAAAAATAGCAAGAAAATAAAAAATGGAAGAGCTAAACTAAAGTAAAAAATTAACGAGAGAATACACGGAATTTTTTTTTTAATTTTATTTAAATTTTAGGCATTTTATAGAAATATTCAAAATTTACAAACGAGATGTCAGATGTCATAATCTTTGACGAGATTATACGTCAAAAATCAAACGAGATGACAGTTAAAATCATTAAAATCGACGCACGTTTAATTCATTTTCATTGCAAAGTTACGGCGATGTATTCTTTTTTTCTGTCTCTTTTCTAATAGTTACTTTCTTCTAAATATGACAAAGATAACCAAATGTTATACGTTAAATCTCACTACATTTGAAGATCAGTCATACGCGAGTTAAAAAAAATTCGACTATATCTGATATGCGGAGATGAATTGGAAAGCACAACTGTGTCAAATATCATAGCTTCGTTCTAAAATTCCTGACAATACAAAACTTTTTGGTGCTGAAATACGCAACAGTTTAGAGCTTATATTGATAGTTGTAGTGTGAGAGTAGTGCAATAATTATATTCTGATTGATTCCATTATCTCCTTATTTTGAAACGTATATTTGTGCTAAATTGTCACATCATTTAATAGCTCCTCGTCAGCAATTCTAATCTAAGAAAATAAATTTTGCTTTATTACTTACTTGCTTTATTTTAAATAAATAAAAACTGTTCACACAGGCACTGATGAAATATACATCAACACTTTCTTATAAAGTATCACTTTATAAATTAGGATTAAGGTTTTCCGAAGTGGTATGTAAAGGTAAATAAATAAAACTGCGTTTTTTACGCAGGCTGTTACATAATACATAATTTATACTAAAATTTTTTCAAATGTTGAATTGAAATTATATGTATTGTAGTGTTACAGAATATTTGGACCCTCCGTGTACCCATTTAGTAAAATTTTGTAAGTTTGAATGTTGATTTCGTAATTTGAAAAGAGTGCAAGGTGAAGAAGGAAAATGTTAAGAGAAGGACTTTTTTGACCAACTATGGCCGACAGCGGAAATAAAATTTTCGATATTGTGAGTAATATTTTATTTAAATTGAATAGAGGAATTTTGAGGAGTATGCCTTACTGCGTATTTTTGAAATTTAAATTCATTGTTTTAGAGTTATTTAATATTTTGCTGCCGAACAAAAGTAGTTTGATTGATATTTTTTTTTGAGGAAGAATCATAGAAATTATAAATTTGAATTTGGATTGTTGTAAATGGGATTATTTAAAATCCCATTAAAAGTTAAATGGTAAGTTAAAAGTTAAAAGTTAAATGTTAAAGTTAAGTTAAAAATTAAAAGTAAAAGTAAAATTTGTATATCGCTTTTGGCCGATAATTGAAAATGATAAGTTCGATACTGGAAGCGAAGTTACATTTTTGAATTTAAAATAATTGGGATAGAAATCTTTAAAAAAAAAATTTTTATTGGTATTAGAATAATTTTTTTTTTTTTTTTAGAATCAACCCTGAGACTGATCGTCAAATCTCGCGCATGAGAGGTTATGCCGAGGTACTTTTAAGAAACGATTTAAGTAATAACTTTATTTTATTATTTTTATCAAAATAGTATATTAGCCTGGATCTATTGATGATTACTACTAACGGAAACGCGTTACTTAAAGAATACAAAATTATTAAATTTGTGATAATAGTAGAGTTTTATTTACTTACTAAAATTTTTCTAATATTTAAAGTTCTGAAAAAATTTTAGTAAATCCTAAATTTATTAAATGTTTATGTTAGACAATAAAACATTTTTGTACCTACTGAATTACCACCACACATTTTTATTGATATCTAAAAACTGTAAGCCAATGAATTTAACCGTAATCAAATAGTAATTGAATTTTAATAACATTATCTACTTCTGAAAGCCAAATAACTTCAAAAACAGCATAGACGGTTTTTGAAACTAATTACACAACGGTTTGACACTACACAAATGATTCATTAATAGGATTGTAAAAATTATTGGTTGTTGAATTAATTTAATTATTGATTCAAATATTGATTATTTGTATTATTAATTAGTGAAGTACCTAATAATATAAACTATTTTAAATTAATAACTGATAGAATAGTATAATAAAAAAAAAGTAAAACAGAATTGTACTCGAGGTGCAATTTTGAAACCAAAAAGCAAAGTCTCTGAGTACTAAATACACTAAAGGAATAATGGCATTCTTATTAATAAATAATAATCAATCTATCAATCCATCATATTATAAATTAATACTGTTCCGCCACTAGCCTGTCTGGTTTCCAAATGTCAATTTGACATCACTACCATTTATAGATTATAATAAACTCTGATAAATTAACCTTTGAATTTGAAACAAACCTGCAAATTATAATAGGCCACACATAATATTACGTATAATAATGATATCTCTTAACAAGTTTTTTATTAATAAATCTTAAACAAATTAAAATAAATAAAGGTTTTGTAAAATTATTATTATTATTAAACATAATAATAATTATTAACGGTTCAAGTGCGCGTGGTGTATTTTCTTGCTGCTCTACCTTAAAATCAAAAAATCCAGAATCCATCGATTATCACGTAGATGGGTATTCGATTTATTGCCGGTGCGTTGGTAACACAACCGAAGTTCGAGGTAATACAAAGGAGAACGCTTAAGTTGTGCCATAAAATCAGTTTATTTTGCTCAAACATAATTACTCTTCGCGGTTAAATATATTTATAAAGATTAAGTTAGTTACATTAGCATCCCTAAAGCTATGTGGTTATTTGCTTGAATTTTGTGAAATTGCATGATTGATTGCCAGTACATTTGAAGAACAGACCACGCATGTGTGTGTGTTCGAAGAAGAAGGAAAAGAAGTGGCATTGGAAACAGCGTATGTTGGCCAAACATAACTTGAAGCATGGTTTGAACTGAATATTAAAATATTCAAACCGTGCAACTACTTTACTGCGACATGAATTCGTTTACGTCAAGAACATGTGGTAGCAACGGTAACAAAGAGGAAATTTCTCGTCTTCTGCATGTATACTGTCTCTAGAGAAAAACAAGGAGAGATTGTATTTTCAGATGCTGTTGCTCTATGTTCTAGTGACAACCACCTTTAAGTTCTTCGGGAGTGTTAATTGTGTTTTCTACTACATAAAGAAACTTATTTCCAAAACAATTTGTTGGATTCAAATAAAGAGTGTCTAGATCTACCAACAGTTTGTTGAGAACTAAACCTGTTTAGTGTCTAGGAAATAGTTGTCAAAAATTTACTGTTTTATTTGTATACCACTACATATATTAGATGTTTTTTTAGTCGGACCAGGAGTGATCTTGCGTTTCTTTCCACGTAAACAACTACACGGATAACAAGAAAGTTGGTATAGACCGGTTCTCTACCATTAAACAAATCAAATTATATGTTTTTCATAAATGTCAATTTCACGTTTAAGAGATTCAAAGTAGTTTTAAGTCAATAAGATAACCTATCTTCCACTTGTGAGATTATCCGAAATGTTAGAGAATTACACCCTCCTGTGCTTTCTGCACAGTATTTTGTGTTATCTGTCGTATTACAGTGGCGCTGATTACGGGTTCTATCTATTTTTGAATTTTGATTTGCTTCTAATTTTTGGATTGTTTCTTTTGATAACCCTTATTTGTGTGTACGCTATTAAATTGTTATCACATATCTGTTCATTGTTAAAGATAATGAGACTAACATTTACCATAATATTTCCTAAAAACAAAACTTTGAGAAAAACTTTGTATATTTCTTATAATTATTATTTGTTTTTAATTAAAATAATTAATGTTAAATAATTACATATGTATATAGTGGAACTTCTCAAAAGCTTGAGAATCTCATTACAGCTCAGAAAACTTTAAATTGCGGAAGTAAAATAGCTTTTCAAAAAAAGAACACAAAATTAAATATAAACTTCATATTTTATAAGAATTATTATTAAATACATTTTTGTGGTAAACTATAAATATACGCTAGCTATAATATAATACACTACTAGACTACTACCCATAATATAAAGACAAATATGAGGTTTAAAGGCGTTATTAAATAAAAAAGTTTTCTCTCAGTTTAAACTTAAATATTAAAATGCAAAACACGTAAATGCATACTTCTACGGATTTTAGTTATTACTGTGATAAAACCGTAAGAGTTTTTGCTTAAATTAAATTTTTCATAAGAATTTTCTCTTACGTTACTTTTTATAGAAATAAAAGTTTTTAGAATATTATTTTTATTATTTGATTTAATGATCCTACATGTGATTTTTCTTAATTAGGAATTATTTGTTTAATCGTAAAATATAGTACGTACCTAACAATTATTATTTTGAAATCTACCTGTCTGTCATAATAGTCGCACAATTAAATAAAGTATACCGATATTTTATTTTATTCATTAATCTTATATTGACTCAGCCAAGTGGAATAATCGAAAATATAAGTTCAAATTCGACGAACTTATTGAACGAGCGTAATGGTCATAGTAGTTGTTAAAAGCAAGTAAGTAATTAATTAAAGAAAATAAATTTCTTGTTCGTTTTGGGTGTCTGTATGGTTTTGACAAAGACCAATGCTTGACGAACTATTTTTATCAATCGATATCAAAATAATGTTTTACAGCAGAGCCGTATATAGTGCATAGAATACTATCGGTAAAGAAAGATGCGATTGTACATCATGAGAATGTACAAAAATTTACTTAAAACCGTAGTTAATAGACATACACAATTATGAAAAATTCCAATACAAATTAGGGCTTCTGAATAAATTAAACTATTCAACGTCAATATTTTTATCTTTTTGTATAGCCGCAAACAACAGACTTCCTAACTACATATACCCCCAAAAGATATATTGTTTCATTATATAATTATTATCCCTTAAAAATAATATCTATTAAATAGTATATTACGTGGCAAGGTAGAAAATGCTTCATTACAGCCGAGCGCTAAGCTGTAAGCGCGAGGCTGAAATGAAGCTTGACACCGAGGTATGTATACAATTTTATTCACAATCAGTTTGTAAATAATTAAACATCATCAAATTTCATTTTATTAATGAACATTTTCTGTTAGTTTTATTTCTTGTCTACCGACATTGCGACATTGCAGGTTGGGAAGTAAGTCAAAATAGCTTTCTGATTGGTTGTCAAGCGGAAGTAAATAATAAACTGCTTTCCAACTTTTTAAAAGTCAGGGATGTGTTGATTACTAACTGATTGTGAATAATAGTATATTACGTACCGAGGTGGAAAATGCTTCATTACGGCCGAGCGCTAAGTTAGTTGACTGAGGCGCAAAGCGCCGAAGTCAACTGTAAACGCGAAGCTGGAACGAAGCTTGACACCAAGGTATGTATACAATTTGATTCACAATCAGATTGTAAATAATTAAAGATCATCAAATTTCATTTTATTAACGCACATTTTTGGTTAGTTTAATTTTTTTTCCTACCGACAATGAGACATTGCAGGTCGGGAAGTGACCACTGAAAGTAAATAATAAACTGCTTCCCAACTTTTTAAAAGTCAGGGATGTGTCGATTACTAACCGATTGTGAATAAAATCCTTTTTTTTTAAGGTTTTTGTATGTTTTTTAATTAGAATAATCAAAAAAATTTTAACTTAAACTTTAAATTTAAATGTTATTTTTTTTTTGTTCAACCTTATTTTACAACAAATGACAGTTAAAAACACAAAAGTGCTACGAATAAAAAAGTGACAAAAATTTTTTAGCATTTTAATTTTGTCAGTCTTACGCCCGGTTTTCCAATCGTTGGTTCACTTTTTAGTTTGATTATCCTCACTTTCAAGTTAACCTATAGTTAGAATTCATTTGCGTTTTTCAATTTATAGTCAGGTGTTGGTAAGATAACTTCTAGTTTACTGTACATCTGAACTATTAAAAGTGATTATAACCCTAAATATTTGAGTGTATAGTCCGTTTTATTTAAGAAAAATATTGAAATTTCTACTAAAACGACGACCTCTAAAAGTTAACCAATGAAATTGCTTTGAAATCAGACCGTATTACATTAACAAAATTTTTGAGATTGAATTGCTATGTGTGTTGCCTAAACTGAACCGGGCAGTCACAAATAAGATAGATCGAATAGACGTAGTTATTTGGTTATAACATTTCGCTTTTTTGTGGTGAATATTTAATATTTCTACAAGATTAACGCATGGTTTTTCAATTATTGGTTAACTATTAGTTCAGAGTTAACTATTAGTTAGATTAAAAATTACGTTTTTCAATTGCCGATTAATGTAAAGTATTGGTTACATTGTGTTTAACTGATTATATTTACCAACACTTGTGGTGTGAGTTAACTATAGGTTGGCAAACTACTAACACTTTATAACCGTAAATTGGGACAGTTTTCATGGTTTTCATTGAGAAAAATGCAATAAGTTAATTAATTTTTTGAAATTATTAATTTTGTTATCTATGAATTATTACGATTGCGATATTAATACGTATTGCATTCTTCAATCTAAGTTTTTTGAAGAATACAATGGTATTGACTTTTTTAATAGATTTCGACTTGTAGGTTGACAGGCGTCGTTGTATGATTGTATTTATTGGTGTTCATAATAATTATTATAGACTTGGAGCAGCATTACAGGTGGCGGCGGTGTCGAAAAGTAAAATAAATTGTTGTATAGTATTGTGAGTGTTTGTATATAGATATACAAGATTTATATTTATTTATGCTTTTGAAAACAACGAACGAGATATTTTTGTATTGGTGAGTTTAAATATATTGCAGTGATCGTTTCAAAAAAAGGTAGTTTTCACACAGGCACTATATAAGTGCTCCAAGCTTGCTCTTAAATGCGGGAAATAAGACGGTCGTATCTCAGGTTGGGTTCTTATTGAATTAAATCGCTCCTTTTTAAATAAACAAATCGTACTTCTAAAAATGAAGTTGATTCAAAATAAAATAAAATTTCTTCTAATCCAAAAAAATTTTTTAGTTTTCCAAAAATTAATATCTAATTCAAAAAAAATAAATAAATGATTTTCCAAAAATGATTACCTATTAACAAAATCCAAATTATAACTAATTTACAAACATTCAATTTTGCATTCAAAAAAATTGTTCATCAAAAAAATAATCTTCTTTATTAATAATTATCCATCCAAATAAATAAATTGTTGTCCAAAAATAGTTACCAAATATAATATTCTTTGAAAATAAATGTATCCAAATTTAAATAAATGTAAAATTTTAACTTTTTTCAAAGGGATCGAAGTTTGATTTCCCTTGTTCAAAACGTCGGCTTATCTACCTTGCACGTTCTTTCCTTCAAATGCAATTTAAATTTTCCAATTTTAAATAATTCAAATTCAATTTTTAACTAATCTAACTGTTGTTTTTCCAAATCAATCAACCAATCAATCAACTACCGCTCGGTAGCAACTTATCAAAAAAATATCCAAATTCCAAAATATCAAAAATATACCTCTAAAAAAGCGCAATAATGCATTCGCATAAAATCACTTTATTCAATAAAACTCAAAAATTCACTCACAACTTTAAAAATAAATTTTACAAAGTCAAAATTAACGAGCCAAAAGTCGCACCGCCAACTCTTGCGGTGACTCGTGGCAAAAAGCCTCGTATCTCTCTCGATTTGCCCCCACCTATCTAATTTTTCAATCTTACAACTTAAAATTATTAAAATAAAATTTTTATGAAAATTACAGTTTGGGTGCGAATCCCTTTGAAACTTTTTCAATAATATTTTTTTTCAATAATATCTTCTAATTAATAATAATACGTTAAATTTTAATTTTCGTTACAATAAAATATTCAAAATGGGAATACAAAATGCTACGATAGCCGTATCGCATCAGCCCGCTTATCAAACAAATTTTATAGTTCCTTCAATAAATTTTTAATATAACAATGTAAAATTTTTATTTACCAAACTTTTAATTATATTTTCAATTGTAATTGTAATTGCCATCCAATTCCACCTTTTTCAATCTTCTCTATCTTTAATTTTTTCTGTTTAAATTTTATTTTAAAAACTACTCAAAAATCATCCAAAATTGATACATCCAATTATAAATATCAATAAAACACTTTCATCAAATAAAAACTTCTTATATTTTCAAACTATAAACTTATTTAATTAATATTTCGGACTAATCCTTTATACGTCCATCATGTCGGCCATTTTTGGCAAAAGGCATTGAATTTTTGGTGATTCGTCCCCACCTTGCTAATTTTACAATCTTACAACTTAAAATCAATTTAAACACAGCTTAAATAAGAAAATGAATTTTTACCAAAATGTATGGGGTGGGTCCGAATCACTTTTGAAACATGACAATATATACAGGGTGTTCACTATCAACGTCGAATATAGAGAATTTACATTGATTTCAATTGTTTTGTAGATTCCTGCTCGTCAATTCAACCTCCGGAAATTTTTTTCGTATCTATGGAACGAGAAAATTATTATGTGCATCCTATGATATGAAATGAAAAATATTAAATTAATTTTTTTTCATCGATATTTATTAAAAAAATTTAATATAAAAATTTAATGTTTTTAAAAACAAGTTACCATGTTTTCAAAAAAGTTGATTAAAGTTGACATTAAATTTTAAATTAACATTTTTTAATAAATATCGATGAGAAAAATTAATTTTGGTATCATAGGATGCACACAAAATCTCGTTCCATAGATACAAAAAAATTTCCGGAGGTTGAATAGGCGAGCAGAAATCTACAAAACAATTGAAATCAATTTTAATTCCTTATGTATCGAACATAGGGAATTGATATAGTGATTCCCACGAAAAATGACGATGGCGACACAATGCAAATTCGTATGAACTAAGCAAAGAATCTCTAGTCAAATAAAGTGTATTGAAAATAAGAATAATATATTAGTTATCTTTATTTTTTAATTTTATTTTTTACTTTGTTTTAGTTTAACAAATTCCATGTTGTCAACTGTCAAACCAAATATAGATTATGAGATGTCTTAAATTCACAGAAACCACTAACTTCAGAAAGCTTGAATAACACATATAATTTAAACTTATATTCACTACTGAAGTCAAAGTTATAGTTACAACCAGTTACGACATGCTATGAGTATATCTGTCTTTACTATCATCGAACAAACGCAACAACGTAAGTCGTTATTCGCATCATATACAGAACACGTGCAATTTGTATTCGTTCTTTATCATATCAATACAAAATGACTGGTACTGATTATAAAACACGTCGTTCCTATATTCTGTCAATTGTGCCGTCATCGTCATCTTTCGTGGGAATCAGTATAGTAGACACCACGTATATGTAAAAAAAATTAACTCACCTTTAAAAATGAGTCAATAAACTTAGAAAATCGAGAAAAACATGAAAGAAACTTAAAAAAACTTAAAAAACTTTGAGTATGGTTTGACAAAAGAGAAGACAACGATTGCCAAAAATAAAGAAATTTTTGGTGTCAAGGTTTATCGCATTGGGTCTTTGTTCCTACTGAGCCTTGGGATGAGGCAAATTTCAGGAGCTTCATGAGGGAAATTTTAGAATATTAATTTCTCAAAGCTTTAGGCTGACAGGGATTTGATGAACAATATTACTCGAACGCCAAAAGCTCCGTGTAAATATGTTTGCGATTATGTTTTCAATGTTGTAAAATACGACGTCGGGGTTAATTATAATTCTTCAAATTGTAAATAAAAAAGCGGGTTGAAAATGTCTAAAATAACAACAAATACTCTCTGAAGTATTTTGGTAAATGCAAAATTTTTAAATGCCGTTCATTATTAATATACAACACTTATTTTTTTATTTGCCCACTACGAGCGCTAGTAGTATATTTTTTTCTCGACTCCGCCTTTCTGCTCCAAGTCTATTGTTTTTCATTTTTATCAGAATCTGTTACAAAACGATAAGCAATGATAATTTTAGATTTTTATTAATAGTTAAATTGAAATATTTGATATAAACAATAATTATAATGCTATCTATAGGTATTATTTTTCTGATATGGAAATTTTTAAGCATAGAAAATAAAAAAAAAATTAATTATAGATTAATTAAAATTGTATTTTAATCTCGCTGCTTATGCCGTCTGATGCGTCCGCATCATAGTACCGCACGACCCTGTGTGCACCTTGCCCCGCACTCTTCATAAAATATTTGTTCAGTTGTTTTGGTTCTCTCGCTTGTGTTGGGTTCATAAACTCCCCCCCGGCTTTTGTAATAAAATAGTTGGCTTTTGATTTTGATTTTAACGCAGAGCTTGTAATTAATGTAAATTAAAATCTGAAACGTCAGCATTGGGTCAATTCAAGTAGTGTAAAAATAATTTCATGGCATTTCATCCAGCGCCCCTATTGCCTTGGCACCTGTGTGCGCCGCTCACTTTGCACATATGAGCGGCTTGGCCTTGCTCATTTATGATTACTCAATTGGATATTTATAAACTCAAATGGTATCCGAACGATTCATCCTGCGGACGATTTATCCTCGAAAGATTTATCCCGTGGACGATTAATCCCGGACGATTCATCTCGCACGATTCATCCTCGTAAAACTTAATTAGCCAACTTAATCATTTTTATTAATAATCTATTATTCTTATTTTTTTACAATTAACTTCGCTAAACGTTATTTTTATATCAATATTATTATTTTTATTATTACTAGTATATTTTTTTTATAAAATTAATTTTTACATGTTACATGAAATTGAAGAATAATTTAATTCATAACTTACATAAAATTGTTCAAAAACTATATCTATAGTTTGTGATACCCTGATATATCACCGTATGTTTCGATTTTCGGAATCTCGTCAGGCAAATCTGGAAAAATTATTGAAATGATTGAAAAGTTATGAAAAATTATTCTTTAATATGTAATATGTAAAAATTAATTTTATAAAAAAAATATTATCACATGTTAATAACCTTAACCATTTTATTACTAGTATTATTAGTATTTTATTATTATAATAGTAATAAACATCTATTATTATAAATTTCAAATGATTTCCTTTTTAACTAATTTATCTAATTAATTAACAATCCAATTTTTAAAATAATTATTATTTTTTCTAAAATTGTTCAATTTGCGGAGAAACTTCCAAGTTTATATGTAATCAGAATCTTACTCACATTAATGAACAGATTTTATTTTATAGAAACTTAGATTTAGATAATTGGTTTATAATTTTAAAATATAATTAAAATGGGATTTAGATAATAATTAAAAAAAAGAAGTCTCGTGCTAATAAAACTGATTAAGTTGGCAAATTAATTTTTGACGATGATGAATCGTCCTGGAATGAATCATCCGCAGAATGACTCGTCCGTGGGATGAATCGTCCAAGATGAATCGTCTGAGATGAATCGTCCGAGGATGTATCGTCCGCAGATTAAATCGTTCTAGGATGAATTGTCCAGGATGCATCGTCCAGGGTGAATCGTTCTAAAATCCTCTAAATATTCTAAAATTCTTATAGCACTATTAATTTACAGTTTTTTAAACAATTGCAATTCAAATCTAGAACCTTCAGATGGGTACGTTAAAAAAATGGAAACCTGGTAACTTATTAGACCGCAGAGTTTCTACGGCATTTGGTAATATGTATTGCACAGAGCAAATAAAAGTTCAGTTATGTAGCAAAACAATGCCACAAAATATTATTTATAATTATTTATAAAATTATTTGCAAAAATACCACCTAAGGATCTTAAAAGACTCCAGGTGTTTATCTAAACTTGTTCTAACTTTGGTAATTTTTTTCGGGTCCACATTGATTTTAGTTGAATGTCATTAAATTATTTATAATATGTTAGGTAAATATTTAAGAGATAATAATTATTATGTCCTAAAATTTTAGCAGAATAATTCATTTAAATTTAATGTTATTTTACGATTTCTCGTGCTCGCCAGAAGGTATATAAAATTTGTTATCATAATTTACTTATTATCAATAACTGTGAAATCATTAGTTTAAAAATTCAATATAAATATTTATAAATTATATGTTTTAAACCATAGATACTTTTGGAATCACAGTTTCAAATTTACAATTTAAAATTTCCTATAAATATTTATTTTTGTACTAAATTTTAGAAATGGATACTTTGAAATTTTATAAGTTTGCAAATAGCTATTTTAATGGCCTAGTATTTAAGTCGTCTTGGAAACACTTTAACGGATTAAAATTTGGTTATTTAGGCTCGGGCTCTTCACTGGCATCTAAGCTAACTAAAAAACTAACAAACTTTTAGTTGTCTAATTTTGTATGTAATTTTTCAAAAATAAACTAAACTAACTAAGCTTCGCATGAAATGAAAACATTTTCAAAAAATGATGTTGAAGCAACACCTTTTTAAGTAATAAGGACTTAATAGAAAATTAACCTAAAAATGCATTTTTTAAGTCTATAATGTGGTAGTTAGTATTATGTAATGTAACTAAACATAATAGTAAAATAAAGAATTTTAACTGTTAAGTAAAGAATACATAGTACTTACATAGAAAAATAATATTTAAAAAATAAACATGGTAAAATTTAAAAATTCTTTTCAAATTTAGTTTTTAGAAGTGACCAATGGCGCTGTGCATTTTCCACTTCAAATCCGGTTGTACCGTGATAAAAATCATTTCTATTTATTTAACCTTAAAAATGTCATTTAGACATTTAGACATTAGACAGAGGTTTTATTTGGTAAGTTATATTCAATTTAAAGTAATTTTTGTAATTTCTTGCTTTTTTTAAATTTTAATAATTTTTTCAATTTTGTTCGGTATATTGTTTTCTTGTTTCTTTTTATTCTTGTGATTAGGGGCTTCTATATCGTATTACAAAGTTTTTATTTTAAATTTTTATCATTTTTAGAACGTAATTTTTTCAAAATTCATAGTCAGTATTTTATGATTTTTTGTCAATTTATATTTTTATTTATTTTTCTTGTTTATTCAAATATTCTAAGTCCAAACCTATTAAATGTAAATTATTGTCGTTTTTATTGTTTTTTAAATATTATATTTTTCTATGTAAGTATGTATTCTTTACACTTAACAATTAAAGTTCATTATTTTAATATTTATGTTTAGTTTGTTTAATTTAATAACGGTTTCTTCAGTATAACAGTTTTATTAGTGGTCAACACGGATGAAAATCTTAAATCTTAAATAATAAAATATTAAATATTGAATATGTATGTAAATAAAATAAAATGATTAAATAACTTTTTTTGTATTTTACGAAGACAAGTCAGCATTATATCATTTTTTGTAGCGGTAATGCCATTTTTCGTTTACTTTATTTGTCAATACAAATAGCCGTAAATAATACGTAAGAAATAATTATAAATACAAAAAACCGTTGTATGCAGTAGGTACTTACTCAAATGGCTATAGCGAACTTATCTTCATGTGGCTCCCGCCTCGTCCGGAAACATTACGAGTTGTTCGCTAAAACCTTATTTACTTATAACATAAACTACCAGTATAACCAATCGTAACTTATATTACCAATAAACTATTATTAACTTACCTACACGAATTATTCTAATAATTATTACATTATCAAATCAAACTTCTTGCAAACTCACATGTCCTACCCTTCAAAGTCAAATATTAAATAACTAGGATTGCATTAAATTTTTTATCAAAATTAATCTTTCGTTAATGACAATCATCTAAATTTTTCACATACTAAAATTTATGTACAAATTTTTATACATCAAATTTACAAATTCCAATACATTTTTATAACAGGAATCAAATACATACATAATACAGGTACAAAATACAAATTATTAATAAAATTTTTATTAATTATAATGAAATATTCAAACTATTTATCACACTGTCAGTGGTTATAGAAAAAATTTAAAAGCTAAATAGATAAGTCGAAATAATTTTAACGTAGGAAACAACGCAATATTATTTATTTATGTAACTAACTATTTTGAAAGGCTTTAGAACATGCTATCTACATAGAACCTTCTTTTATTTGTTATAAAAAAAATAGTAACAGTTCAAAGTAATTTGAACAAAAACTTTTACTAAATGGAGGTACCTAGTGATTATTGGAAATTTTATTGCAGTAACATAAATATTACATTGCTAATTAAAACATTTAATTAAATCTTCTACAACGTAGTATACCATAGTTACTTATTTTTATACATTGTTTTAATGTTTGTTATTAGAAATCTAATTAAGTTTTTCTCCGAATGTTGTTTAAATTTTAAATCACTTTTGTGAAGCCCACCAGAAGAGTGTTTTTTGAGAGGCGTAAACGAATTCCGGTAATCTAATTTTACAAATGCCCTTTAATCGGCATTCTACACGTAATTTTTGTTCAGTTCTTTATTCCACTAATACGTTTTAAAGAAATTATCAGCAGTTTATGCTCGGGAAAAATTGATGAAGTGTGTGCAATTCAAATGTTAAAAAAATGTAATTCAATTAGAAAAAGAGCGTGCGCATTCCGAATTTACAGTTTTCAAATTAATTTATTTTAAGTGTCAAAAGTACAGACTACGTATATTAAAACATTTTCATAATAGTGGGACCTGTTACGTGACGAATTAAAAGAATTAAGTTAAACATTTAGTAAACAAATTAACGTACATATTGTGAAAAATTAATCCATGCACCTGTCACGAGAAGGAAAACTTATACAAATATTAGTATGGAACGTAAACGAAACCAATTTTTTGATACCTTTATTATTGTAGCAAATACCATAAAAACATTAATAAAACATAGCAACGCCTCTATGCATTAACATTATAATCTTAGTTGGTTTGGGGTATGCCACGTGAAATAGTTTTTGTTAGCATCGCACTTTATGCCCTCGATAGTGTCGACACTTGAGAATTTTGATATTAATAATTTTATTAATTTAGATAATTTTTATAACATGTTTACCATCTTTTTAAATCATCTTTTTGCATTTCAATAGTTGTCGTTTAATTTAAAAAATTTGAATTTTTAAAATATTTCGTTAATGGAAGTTTAAATATTAAAAATTAATAAATTACTGAAAAGATAAGCAAAATACTACTTAGCAATACAGTTTAATCGCATCTAATAAATCATTCTAGTCAATTACGCACTGACAGAGAAGATTTCTAAAACAGAGTTGATTTTGAGCGCTTACAGCAATTTCTGTCTATGAGTTAGGCAATAATGGATAATCTATTGTTAAAGCTTATCTGTGCTAACTGTGGATTTCCAGAGCAATAAACTCAAATAACGTTGTAACTAATGGCGTTCAGTAACAATTATTATGATTGCTTTTGATTTAAGATTAAAAAATACTTAAGGTTTTGCTGTTTTTTCGTAAACACCTAAACAGAAAATTTGGTGAACATTGTTGAAGAAACAACAATAGAAAATTTGAGAAATTACTGCAAACACTTTTGAAAACAAGTGAAGCAATAATATTCTCATTAGTAACTTAAATTGAATTTTACACTCGAACGAACCAGAATTGAAGTTAATTTAATTTTTGTAAATTCAAGTTTACCTCTAAAATATTTGTTTTGGGTTTAATGTGAATTTATATTAAAATTGATGGCTTATGAAAATCATTGTTGGTAATTATAGTCTTTTAGCGTACCTAACTAATTCATTTTATCTATATGAAACAACTTAAAATTAATATTGATTTCGCATTAATTATTTCTATTTGATTTATAACGTATTTTAGACTAAATTTTAAATATTTAAAATAATATAAAAATATACTATTGATGTTTTTATCAAACGTTTGAAACTTTGATTACTTGGCTATAAACTTGTGTTAAAGTTAGCAACAAGCTCATTTTCAAACTTACGTTGCTGTAATCTGTGTATGGTTCAGACAGTACTAGGTCCTTTGTAGTTGAAAGTTTTGAAGCATCATTGCATTTTATTCTTTATAAAAACAAAAAGATGAGAGTGTAAATGACAGTTTAATATTGCAAGGCATGTTTTGAATTTATTATAAAAACATCAAATATTAGTTTATTATTTACAAAAACCAAAAACGAAAATATTGTTTAGAAAATAAAATATTTTATGAAATAGAATAATTTATAGTAACTTCTCGTAGTTAAACAATTAATTTAATAATAGAAATTCCTTATTCGAGAATCAATTTCCTTTATTACATAAAAAAATAAAATCTCTACGGAGGGCTAGATTTAATTTTCAACATAATTTTCAAGCCGCTATTTTAAATTGATTTTATCAACATTGTTAAATTTAAGGTTCTTTATCTTTCAAAAATGTACATTATAAATATTTCAAGCAAGTCTTTATTTAATAAGAAATATTCTTCTTCATAGAAAGTGTTCTAAAAACATTGTAAATAGAACAGCTTTTTAATTTTCCTATTTTAATACAATACAATACGAAAAGGCTTTGTTAGAGAACCAAATGTACGTGCAATGAATTTTATATAAAATTATGCAAAACAGTGACATGTATTACGTTCACTTTATTTGTAAAATAATTTAAGATTTGTTATCGCCATCCTAATATTTCTTTTTGCTTTACTGGAATTAATAATATTGTAATTTCTCTAGGTTGAGTGGGATACATTATAAACCACTCGTTTAAGAGGGCTTGTGATTACACCGTCTGTTCACGTAATTTTCTTACAGGACGATACCTCTTTTTTACAATAAAAATTATACTAGTGTGAGCGCTTGTCAGCAGCTTTTTAAGCTACCTCTTGTTTTGAAGCTAACCGTTTCCCATTGATATAATCTGACCTTTTCTCTCTAATGATTTACATTTATCGATGCTAAAATTGTTATTCGAGCAATTTCATATTTGAAACGCATAAACCACTCAAAGTTTCTTGGGAACAAATAAATTCAAATTCCACTTTATTATCCACTGATGACCCAATTACATTGAATATTGAATTTCGGCATCTATGAATATGTGTCAGTAACATTTCAAATTGAGTATCAAATATTCAGTGGAAATTGACAAAAAACTCTTGTTACCGCATATTTTATTTGCTTATAAATGCGAATCTGGTAGATCCTACGGTTGCGTAGTAAAAACTTTTATAACGATATCCTGGATTTTGCATTCACATATTGGAGTGTAAAACCGTCTGTATGTTCTGATTCAATTTAAAACCTGTTCGATGTACGAACCAAGATAACAATGCCACGTTAGCTTCACATTTCAATAATGCTTGAAAAAATATTGAAAATAGTGGCGGCAAGTAGCAGGTATACATTTTTCGAATAAAAATTACTGTCCTAATTTTTAAATTTTGATTTAAACGCTTATGTGCTTTAATTTCAATTTAACTGACGCCAATTGTGGTACAAGTGCAATTCCAAATGATTTAATTGTTACATTATTGTCATACACACAACATATTAACCTATCTGTTGTTTGTCGGGTGGTTTCCAGTGTTTGTACTTGTAATGCAGCATGTTGGAATAATTTTCCTTTACGTTTAATAGTGAGGGTAATAGGACATTTGCAAGCAATGGCTGCAAATGGTTGTTGAAACGAGTGGTAGTCGTAATAAATGATAATTAAAAAATATATTATATTTGTTGTGAAAGTTTTTATTGAAATTACGACAATAAAACTATTCAATTACAACCAAAATTTTTAACTACCTCTTTAATTATTATTGTAACAAACATTTTGCTATGTTAATTTAACTGTAGGAATATAAAGAATACAAATAGTATACGTTAAATAAATTAATTCAAGAATTAATAAAGTGCTTACCCTTGTTATAGTGGCGTGTTGTTAACAGGACCTATGTCAAGAATAATTTACAATGAGCATTAATTTATAATTGGTGTAACTACAAAAAATCGTTTAAAAACGTGCTAATGGTTCGTGTTATGCAATAAACTTAAATGATATATAGAATTTGGTAACAGTTCTATTTTTTACTCATTTCTTGACAAATGTAGTAAGTTTATCACTTATATAGTGCAAGAGATAGCATAAATAATGATGTAGAAAAGGATTGGAAAGAAACATAAATTATTTGGTAGGCGATAACTGCCAGGACTTATTTTTAGTTTTGCACAAAAATATAACTGAACCCCTAAATAAATTTTTATTAAATTTTCGATATAGTGAAGTTCACGAATGCATTTATAAGCAATTAATTTGTAAGTTTTACCATAATTTTTGTTAATTAATTTTGAAAGAATTTTTATTATAAACTAGAAATATTAAATAAGCATGCTTCTATATCTATTACTACAGTTTAATAAATTGTTTTGTTTGATCTTTCATTCTGTTAGAATTATTGCAGATAGCTTTCTACAAGGATAAGCAATAAGGAGCTGCAGAAAGAACAATTTTATTATTTTATACTTAAAATAAGCCACAGTTTTAAAGATCCTTATATTACGTAATGAAGTGGAGCATTCTGATGTGTAAATTTATACTTCAAATAATACGAATGTCGGAGTGGTAAATTTTGACAAGATTGCTTTATTTGATAAATAACCGTGTTTGTAAAATATAAACCAAAATTAAAAACATACACAAAAACCAGATAATTGTTTGCAAATAATAGAAAATAATTGTAAAATTATTTACAAATTATTTAATCATTATTTACAAAAGTATCAAACAAATACTGTACAAGTTCGCCATCAAAAATCTGCAAATGAGTTGAATCAAAGATTCAAAACTAAACTAAAGTGAAAATTTAGTGTCATTGTAGACAAACTAACACTAAAGTTGCAAGGCAATACAGAGCTTTATGGCTATCGTGCTCTTGAATGCTACCCAACGGGATAAACCATCATTGCAAAAAAATGAGTTACACAAAGTTTCTATAAAATTTTGTAGATTGTAATTAGGAAAAATCCTATGATTAAATTAGAATATTTTGCCTTTGCCGTTTTGCACGTACTTCCGTTTGGAAACACCGTTTCAAATGCTCAAATGCCATTGAGAAATTCGCTGGAATCAAATATAGAATTTAATTTTTTAATCAACTATTTACTTGAGGGTCTATCGTATTTTTTTGAACATTAGCAAGGTATGAGGAAAGCGATTACTCCATAGAACATACTTGTGCCGATGAAACATCCTCGAAAATTAATTATAACATTCATTTTCCGCTTGTCGAATAACAAATCATTCTGGTACATTGAGGTTTATTTTGTAAAAGTAAATAATTTTACTTTTTGGATCGGATGAGATTTAAAACTAAAATGTAATTGCAGCACTAATTGGGAAGTGGTAACTACAACTTTTCCATTTACTAAGGCATTGGATATTATCGTCCTGTAGGTGTTATGTTGAATTAAATAAATTGTATTAATAGGAACAAGCAAAATTATTAGTAGACTAAATGCAATATCAAAAAATTAGACAATAAATTTAAATATTTTGTGTACCATCACAAATAATATAATAATAATTGAATAATATTCAAGATAACCAATGTTTCAAGTTTAGTTAATGATCAATGGTATTTTTATATTTTGTTTATAGGTATTATATCAATTACTTAAATAAAAAATACATAAATGATAAAGATATCTTTGTTACTCTGGCAATGGAAAATTTATAAACGTAAAATTTTAAATCTTATATTGAATAATTCATTAAATTGTTGATAAGAAAATAAAAGAAAATTAATTTTAATAACAGGTTACAAAAATTATCTAACCTACTTCTGATTACATTTTAAAGTTTTAATGAAATTAATACAACTGTGAAAACGTTAGTATTTTAGGTTACTGTCAGATAACTATCACCCCGATTTTCAAAATTTCAACTGCACTATAGGAAAGAGGACAATTTTCTGAGCATTTAAAAAAAAAAATCCTTGGACCGTCTATTAGTTTTCGAGAAAACGGTATTTTAAAATTACGAAAAGCAGGAGAATGTAACATGATACACCCGATGTGTGACGGTTGGTCTCACGTTGATTTCGCTACTTTTTATTTTGTTGACGGTACGTGTGCTTTGATATACTCTTAAAGTTGTTGTCAGTCGCGGTCGATACCCGGACGAGGTCTATGGCTTCGAGTTCCACCTTTGGCAAGTTCTGTCATTCTTCAGGGATATTTTTAAATTGTTTTGCCTTAAACAAAAATGGCTAATCATGCAGCCGTGTTAAAAGGTGTATCTAAGATACATATAAATTTTACATCTTTAAATTCGAATTTTTCGAAAACTTCTGGATGATCCAAGGATTTTTTTGTTCTAAACTGCTTAGAAAATTATCCTCTTTCTTATAGTGTAGTTGAAATTTTGAAATTCTTGATGATAGTTATCTGACAGTCCCCGTATTTTATTAGAAGTAGATTTAAATACAGAAATTGGAACAAGTTAACGTTTAGAATATTGTTTAATAAATAAATAAATAGATAAGAAAAGAAACTTAAGTCAAGAAACTTAAGATAATAAAAAATTATTAATTAGTTATTAATGCTCAATATTCAATATTTAAAATAAATATTTAACATAAAAATATTAGCTGCATTGAAAACACAATACGGCAGCGTTGACTACATGTATGAAAATACTATAATTACCAATCGTTTATATTTATGCATTCAAGCATTTCAATAGGAAATAAAACTTGCAAAATTCAATGGTAATCTTGATATAAATAAATAAATAATTTAAGATTTGAAATAATAAAATAAAAGATTATAATTGAACAATATACAAAAATATATAAAATATATTTTATATAATATACTTTATATATTTTTAAAATATATTTTATATAATACAATATACAAAAAGTTATATAAAAACCTCAACTAATTGTTTAAACAATAATTATTAGTAGCAGTTATATAGCAATATATAACACGTTGATAAATCTGCATAACATTATTTTAAAACAAAATTATTTACATCTTGAATTTTATTAAATTATTTTTTGCTGTTTTTTTTACATAATAATAGATATAGATGTAAACTGAGAAACACCCAACAGATATAAATACTTTGTTTTTCTATAGTACAAATACTTTCATAACACATCAACATCAGTTAACGTCTCATATATGTAATACATATAAATGAAATTTAAAAATTGAGATTTAAAACATACATAATTATGATAATTATAATTATAATACCGGGTATTACTGCATTTAATAATTTTAAACTATTGATATTGACAGGTAAATGAACAATGAGTTACAAATTTTTTTGTAACAATAAAAATTTGAAGATAGCAAAATATGATTTGTTTGATATTTTGTTTCAAAAAACTTACAACTAATATTATTTCTAGAGCTAATAATTTATATATTTTGATTAATTACACTATTCCGTAAAATATGCACTGTAAATTAATTTGTAACAAAATGTTCGAAATAGTTTCTTTGTAATATAAATAATATATTTCGTTTAGAAATTATTTATTATTGCCGTTCATCTTAAATTTTACAAGACTACTGTAACTAACAACAAACTGTTAAGTAGTTGTAGTTTGTTGGAAATGTGTATAGAATTTAAACTCGTTAGATACCAAACGCTTACTTATGTTTACATCTTAAAATTTAATAAAATCGTTTTACTTAAATCAAAAGTTTTATTAACATTATAATAATAGCATTAATTTATATCTATTTATTTGTTTGATATAATGAATCGTTCAGTTTGAGTGCCTTGTTTGAATGATTTTTGAATTAGCAAAATGAGATGTAGCGTCATCCTGCTAATATCAAATATTCTGCAGAGCACAATTCAGGCACAAAAAGTCACTAATCATCTCACGATATCGATCAGATCACCATTCACAGTTATAGCTTTACTAAAAACATTTTGAAAGAAGTTATAGACTAATTACTTGTCCAGACTATAATGCACAATAAACAGTGACTCGTTTTGTATGCAAAGCTTTTTCATGAATTATTCATAGATTTCTTCACCTCAGATATGACAATTTTGCTTATTAACATAGCTACTAATTTCAAAATGTGTCTCATCAGAAAAAAATATTTTTTGAGAAATATCTGTTGATTATATGATCCAATTGATAAATGCACAACATTTTGAATGATCTACTGGCATTAGTTCTTGTGTTATTTAAACCTTATATGCCTTCAAAGCTAAATACTTTCGTAAAATACGCCAGGTTGTGTCTAAGTTTAACAAGTCCAACTTGTTGTGAACGTCGACTAATGTACTTTTCAGGATTTTCAGCAACACTTTCACAAACCAAATCAATATTGGAAAATTGGAAAATTATTCTCACCACAAAGAAATGATAGAGAGGAAACTTCTTAAGCATTAGGAGGTGCAGTACAAATAAAACAAAACGGGTGACGTCGACTAATTTAATTAAATCATCTTCAAGACTACCAAAGATAAAAGCAAATGAAATAATCAACAAGTCGCAACAAAAGACACACCAACTTTACCTCGTAACTCAGGTGTTGACATTTTTTTAAAAAACTGCAAGATAGTACAAAAAACATGAGCATAAAGGCGTAAGCACTGTGTAAACACTAGAATATGATAATACCGGATAAATTGATTTTAACAAGCTAATTATTCTAAAACTTGGAACCGCGCAATATGCGGCAATTCCTCAAAATAAAAACAATGTTTTGGTAACAAACACACTTGGAAGGACAAATGAAAATTAATCAATAGATAAGTGGTTTAGGTAGTGTAATTCGATATTAATCATATCAAATTTTTAGAATAAACCAAAAAATGCACAAACACTTTTTAGAAAAGCATCATCGCCTGATGATGGTATGGTGAAAACGTTTGCGATAATATACATACGGTGTATTTATATTGTGTTAACTTAAACAGTTTAGTTCTAAAAAGTGTTTGTGGATTTTTTGGTTTATTCTAAAAATTTGAATTTTTTAACTTTCTGAACTTTAATAATTCAAGTCGACCGTATTTATTAACTGCGTTTTGAACTTTTTACTATAACTAAAATTCATATGCACGAAGCAGTATTGAAATCTATTAAGTTAATACTATTAAGCTTTTTTGACAAATTTAATTAGTCAATTTGAAAAGATTAAATAAGATTAAGATTAAACACAAAATTTTAAATTTTTAAAATAAAATGTTCAAATTCCTCACAATTTCTCAAAAATAAATTTTTGAGCTATAAATGACGTCACCAAACTGATCGAGTGGAAACTAATAGAGCCAGTTGTCGTAAGGGCCACTTGTCCGAGGCGAGTTGTCGCAGAGTCAAGTGGCTTAGAACCAGTTGTCACCAGTGCTAGTTATCGCTATGGCCAGTTGTCCCCGAGGCCAGTTGTTGCAAGGGCCACTTGTCCGAGGCGAGTTGTTGCAGGGCCAAGTGGCTCAGGGCCAGTTGTCGGTACACAAGCTAGGACAAATCACATAAACCGATGCACAGCAGAACAAAAATAGTTTAATTGTTTCCAACCCTGTGTTGGTAGATCAACAGAAGAGCCCTGTATGAAGCATCAATCTGTGAAAAATCGGTAATCTTATTAACGTAGATGACAACACTATTTTATAAGTACCATTTTTGACATCTCTGGTGTGTTGTTTCAGTCTGTTGTGCAGGAATTGCTTGGTCTGCCAAATATAAGAGCTACCGCATTAGCAGATAACCTTATAAACCAATTCACTCTTACACTCTTGTGCCACTCGATCCTTCAATCCAATATAAATCAAGTTAAGCAGGGAATAGACATGCTACTTAGTAGCACGAAAGCATGCTACTAGGTAGCAAATGACTTTTAGTAGCATGTGTATACAGCCTTGCTATTAAAAAGCTTGCTACTAAAAAGCATGCTACTAAATCGCAAGGCATTTGATTTTTATCCTGCTATATCAAGACCGGGGAGGCGGGGGGGTGTGGAAAAAGCATGTGTGAACGCTTACATAGATAGCATGCTAGTACGTAGCATGCTATCAGCTTTGTCAATGTGTCAAAATGTCTCGATAGGGTGACAGCAAAACTTTAAATATTATAATTGACTACCGACAGTACGAGTGTTTGTGGAACATAGGTTCTTCTTTGTATAAGAATAAACTTGCACGTGAAAATGATTACAAAGAATTATTCGTGTTTATAGGTGACGAAAATATAACTATGAAAATAATAAAAGCCAAAATAAAAGATCTGCGATCGGTGTATTATCACGAATTAAAAAAAAATAAAAGACTCGATCCGTTCTTAAGCTGATGAAGCTCAAATATATAAACCCACAATACCGTGGTTTGAGGAAATGCATTCCTTCTGGGTGACACTGTGGAATATAGAAAAACAATATGCATCTATCTTCATTTTTCATTTCTGTAAGCAAACAGTTTGCCTTCTGCTAGGCCAATTTTTCACCCAAATTTTCCTGTTTCTCTTTCTTCCGGGTTTATTGCAGTCTAATTACACACTGTGTAGCCAGTAATAATAATACAATATTTATTTGATTTTGTATTGAAACTTCCATGGTCAGGTTTGTTGGCACGTAGGTACTGGGTCCTGTAGGTCCTGTCAGACTTGATAGCTTGCTATCTGATAGTCTGCTATGAGAAAGCATGCTATTTCATTAGCAAATGTATTTTGCAACAAGCATGCTATTAAATAGCATGCTCTTTAAGCATGCTCTTTTAATAGCATGTGTATCTAGGCCTTTACTCAAATTAAACCGATTGTAAAAGAATAAACAGATACGTTTGTCACGTATGTGGTCACTCAGAAGGCACCTCATCTACCCCTCAACTAAGAGTGAAAAGTAACTTTGTGGTTTTTAGTACGTCTAATAGGGTCCACCAATAATATAGAAGTAGGTGCAGATATTTTTTTACCTGTGTTAAAAACAGAAACAGACATAATTACCTCTTTGGAGGTAATAATTTTTGATCAATTGGATTTTCAGATCATTGAGTCTCAGTTCTCGCAGGTCTATGCTCACACAGGTAAAAATACGCAGTTTTAGAGTATTTATAACTCCCATTTTTTATTCATCGGATGTCTCGAATAATAATTAAGCAGTTTTTTTCTTGATATATAGGTTTCTTGTATAAATTCGTAGGGATCTGTCAGAATTCCTATCACACGATTTTAGCTTTTTCCTATTGAATATCGGTAAAAGGAACTTTTCTAAGCATACTAGAACAAAAATTTTGTAGGATTATGCAAAAGTTTTCGAAAAATATCGATTTTAAAAATGTAAAATTTACATGTATTTTAGAAGATACACCTTATAACACGGCTGCATGATTAGCCGTTGTTGAGTAAGTTGAGTTACACATAACAATTTAAAAATATCTCTGAAAAATGACAGAACTCGCCAAGGGTGGAACTCGAAGCCATAGAACTCGTCCAGGTGTCGACCACGACTGAGAACAACATTAAAAGTATATCAAAGCATACGTACCGTCAATAAAATGAAGAGCAGGTTCTCTTGAGAGAAACCGACGGTCACGCATCGGGGTGTATCATATTACATTTCCTTTCTTTTCGTAATTTTAAAATGCCGTTATTTCGACAACTATTGCATAATCCTAACAAAATTTTTATGTTAATATACTCAGAAAATTGACTTCTTTCCAATGGTCAATAGGAAAAAGTTAAAATGGTGTGATAAGAATTCTGACTGTAATCAATCCGTATATAATGTGCCATCGAGTTTCCTGCACACCAAGGTTCAGGAAGGGAATAGAACCATTGGACTTCAATTCATGATAAAACGCAAGAGGCCATTGTAGTTGTTCAAAATATCCAAACAAACATCCAACTTGTCGGACGGGATTGCAGTAAGCATTCCATCAACGTGCGCTATGAGGAAAGGAAGTTCAAAGTCAATAGCACCAAGGAAACTTATCAACAAGTCCTTCATCACGAAGTTGGCAAATATTGGGCTGCAAGGTCACCCGTTGCAGATCCAATAAGTTGGGAATAGAAGCTGCCATCATACTAGAAATAACTGTTTTCGAACACTGAGGATACAATCTTCATGAAAAAACCCATCGGAATCGACATAAATGGAGTGATGAGATCTCAATTGTTAGTTAATGATGCTATAACTGCATCTTTGGAGATGTAAATAGGGAGCTCACATAGAAAAATATGAGTGTGTAGTTATGAAGTAATTTAGCATCTGAAATTTTCTTCATAGCTTCATTGGAATTTCTTATGTTCAAAGGGAACCGTGGGATAACATTGTTAGGGATAGAGGTGATAAACTTGACCAGAAGAATAGAGGGAAATTGACTGCAACTCACTAGGAGACTCAAAGAGACGCCAGGTTTGTGAGATTTAGGCAGTTTATACGCTTTGGGTGACCGAGCATTGTAGCAATTAAGTTTCTTTTTTCATCAATGTATTCTATTCTACCTCATATAAAGACTTGGCAATTTTATTAAAAGTGCTTTGGATGGATGAAGTAGGATCTTTCTTAAGTTTTTTTATAAGTAGCTAGATCATCGAATAAGCTGTTCATCTTATCTCTGTATTCTTGGATGGTCATGACTACAGATGAATTGCCTTTATTTGCCCTCATAACGCATAGATCAGGTTTAACTTTCGAAATTGCTCTTGTGAACAACCACTTCGACTATTTTTTCTCTTGTTTTAGCTTCTACCAAACCAGTCTGTTAAAATTTTTGAACAATTTAACCAATAGTCCTGTCAGATTGACGATTATTTAAACCATAACAATCACGTAATTTTCTAAAACCATTTTTTTAAATTTTTTTAAACGCTGATTTTCATAAAATAATTGAGCAATTTGAACGCATTATTGTATTGTGTACCAATCTATTTTTATAAAACATGTCATATTGTTAATGTCACACATGTCATATTGTTTACAGTTCTTAAATGTCGAAAGACGCAGATGATTTCAATGTGTCATTTGACTAAAATAGCTGAGTGTCAATGCGAGTCAATTTTTCTTTTTAATTTGTTATATTTGGATTAAAGAAACTACAAAAGCTTACCTAAATAAGCTAAGTCGTAAACAAATTAAATTATCAATGGTAGGAGAGTTAACCCAATCAATTATGGAATACAACTAGTAAGCTGATTGCGAATAATAGGTTTGTCTTAAGATTTACTGTTTTATGTGTACATAATATATTTAATTCTTTTAAAATACTATAAATACTGTGTAACTAAACCTGCCTTTAATTCATAACTAAAGTTATTTACAAAAAAATTTCATAAACACATAAAACTGATTCCAAATAATTTCTTTGTACTGATATGTTTTATGCGGTATCTCATTGTAAATATTTCTATTCAACTATTACAAACGTAGTTTTTTTTTTATTTTTAAAAATTTATAAACTTTTTGTAAAACATTTATTATAAGAAAAAAGCAGAATGTAAATCAATTCAGGATCAGATTTTAATTGGTTTTTCTGACCCTGTTCCTTTAATAAAATAATTGATTGGCAATAAATGAGAGTTAATAGCTAACTATAATTATGTTTTATCACATAAATTTAATTAATAAATACTAATTGTTGTAAGCTATACATACATTTTTTAGCCTTTTTTCAACATTTTTTGTTTACTATAATCTAGATTTTAAATGTAGGTGGTATTAATATTTATTAGTATTAGTATTTACATAATATTTTAGTTTCGATTTAGTTTGTGAATTAAATCGGTTTAACAGCAAATTATTCTGTATTTAAATTTTTTTTTAAAACGATTGTTAAATTTTTATTAGAATAGTTTCAATTTTAAAAAACAAAAATATATAGTAAATAAATGAACAAATAAAAATAAATTTATACTGCGATGTACCCTTAGCGTAAATTTAATTTTTTAATAGTATTTAATTATTTTTAAAATTTCTCTAATTAAAATTTTTACTTTTCAAATTTTAATTTTGTTACAATCAAATAATTCAAAATGGTAATGCAAAATTTTACGATACCTGTATTGCAGGCGTGCTCTTATCAACACAAATTTGTTCTTTGAATAAACTTCCAATTTAAAAATATAAAATTTTTACTCTTTACTTATTTTTAATTATAGTTTTTTTAAATTTTATCCATATAATCTTTGTAATTCCTTTTATCTTTAATTCGAAAACAGCTTCCGTTTAGTTTCCATTTTTAAACTATTCAAACTCTCTTTCAAATCAACAAATCCAACTACAAATCAAACTACAAATCAAATCAATTTATATTAAAAAAAACTATCAATTATCAAAAATTTCTCGAACTCACAAATCATGCGTCCATCACGTCGACTATTTTTGGCAAAAGGCATCGAATTTTCTGTGATTGGTCTCCATTCTACAAAGTTACAACTTAATAATTAATACAAAATTTTCACCAAAATACATAGAGTAGGTCCGAATCACTTTAAAACACCACAATATATTTATGCGTCGTTTCTCTTATTGTAAGTATTTTGCAAAAATTCTTCAGAAAACATAAGTTGTACACGGATATATCACTTAACGATTACCAAATTTTCGTAATAATTAGACTTTCAATTCAAATAAATCTTAGCGAAATAATCTTTAGTGCGTTATGTAATAATAATTGTCAATGTTCACTGTGTGCTTTCCTGTTACTTCATAACACTTATTTCTTTTATGTTCTTAACATCACATATAATAATTTCTGTACTTTCAGTTTGAGTGAGATTCGACACAGTGGCGGCCCGTGGGGAAAAATTTTGGATAGGCCAGCAATATTTTATAAATAGATAAAATCTACGGAAGATGTGAATATTTTCTTGAGTTATAATAATATGCTCTATTAAGTCATTTTATTTAAATAATAGAATTACTTACAGTTACTCGAAAAAGTATTCGTAGGCTCTTATGTTAGCAATGTAAATTGTACTTTTTGAAAACTCTTTTTAGCATATAAAAATCGCATTTACAAAAATACTTTTCAGACATTTTTTGTAGATAATTTCATTCCCTTCATTTTTGTTTTTAAACATGTTTTTATTCGTCGCCTCGTTTTCGATCGAGAGTGACTTAAAGCAGTCTCGGTAGAAATTCCATGAGAATCCTTCGAGAAAACCATTGTGCATTTTTAATTTTATGAAAAAATTTTACCGAGTGTCTGCTTTAAGTCACTCAGTCGAAAACGAGGCGACAAAATAAAAAAATGTATAGGAACAAAAATGAAGACAATAAAATTTGCAACAAAAAATGTCTAATAAGTATTGCTGTAAAAACAATTTTTATATAATAAAAACAGTGTCCAAAAAGAGCAATTTACATTGCTAACACAGGAACGTCCGAATACTTTTTCGAGTAACTGTACATTATGTTATAGTATTTATAAACAATGATTGATTCTCTTATGTTTGCTCTTCGCAAATCTGTCTATGACATTGTCGTGAAATGTGTTTGTTTTTAATAATTCATCAAGAATGTCTTTTTGTATTGATAACAGTGCAAGTGAAGATAGGCGACCATACCTACCGCTTAAACTATTTTGCAATAATAAAAATACGCTACAAAGTGCAAAATACCGCTTAATTTCTTTTTTTGTTATTTAATTAATTTATTTAATTTGATATAAATATTGTTTTTGTCATCTAAACAGCTTTGAAATGCCGCTCGCATGTGTCCGATAAGAAAACCTGTTTATGGCGAGGTATCATATAATTATAACTGCAAGTATCTGGTAGGCACGGGCCTAAGCGCTGGCTATTGAAGCTATATTATTGCTGTATCTGGCGTCATGGTCCTACTATTACATTGCTCTATATAGACCAAGCTAGGCCAGTGCCTACACTATAATACTTTAAAGCAGATACAAATAAAAATATAAAATACGCTAATTTTTGCAGCTGTTATTGCAATTTTAAGTGCAAATAATGAAAAATAACAAATATTAATTGTCCATAATATTAAAATATTAATTATATTGTACATAAAGAAACTGTTATTTATGTACATTAAATTTTGGGTAGGCCGGGCCTACCTTGCCTGTTCTTTAAAACCGCCACTGATTCGACATGGTAGTATCTAATTTCTGCTAAAATGTCATTAATGATACAACTGTAGGCCGATTACTACTATTAGTATAAACATCATCTATTATTTCAATATAAGCGGAAGAAGTATCACCGTCGCCATCAGGATCTGCAATGTAAAATACAGTATTTTTTCTTTGTGTAAAATATTGGCATGCTTATCGATCCACTTTAACCTGAATGCTTAATAATATTTTATTAACTGTAAACTTAATATTAATGTTATCTTGTAACCTACTGTATTATGTATACGAAAAAAGTGAATCCTGACTGCCGGGATCCCGTTCGAGAAGCCGTAATCACTATGATACATTGCTTAACATTGCAATGCTGTTATATTATTATATTTATTAATATACTATGGTATGGGAAAAACCATAAAAATTTTAAAATAATTTAATTTTTGTTACTGTGAATAACTCGTGGTGTGTACTTAGATAGGTGACCAATAGAAAAACACCTTTGTCGCTAGCATCTTTAAATTTGGAGGTTATGGCAACGATCTAGTTCCCTGTCACTCATATAACACAAAACTCATCTGTTAGAAATCCTTTTGAGTGTCTGAGATGCTATTAAAATAATTTATAGATAGAAATATAGTATTTTTCTATACTTGGGTAGAGACCCAGGTAAGTCTTTATAGTTAGATAAAAAATACTAAATTATATATTACAAAATTCTAATAATTAGTATTCTAATTATTATTTTTGCATTTTTATATTTAGAAAATTGTACTCCATCTAAATTCGTAAAGAAAAATAAGGGTTGCTATTTAAATAAAATAACGAGTCTCTGACATATCAAGATGTTGAGTTCTGAGAAATTGTTGAGTTTTTTTTTTTAGAATTTTTTTTTTATAAATAATGAATTAAACTAGTAGTATAATTTTTCTATTAGTAAGTATTACTATGTTCAGTATGTGTATATTCATAATAAAATTTCTAAGAAAAATTATTTTTTTATTAATTACCATGTAATGAGAATTTTTATTTTCATTTTCATTTAAATTTTCTTATAAATATCAAAGTTTTTTTATTCCAGTTTTGGACTCTGTATATCCACTTGACTAAATAAATTGTGCTCAATACCGTTTGCCAGTGTGATAGCTCAATCCAGTCACCTTAACTTTCTTCAAGATTCACGATGCAATAATTGCAATGCACCTAGTTGCAGCATCAGATAGATCAAATCAAATAATACGTTAAATTAGATATTTGTCGTCAAATACTGAATATCTGCTACATGTCAAAAAACGTGTAACAAATTTAAGAAAATTGTAATCTCGAATGAGTTCGTTTGAAATAATTCGCTTAATGCATTTTTCCTACTGATAAAAACATGCATCGCAATTATTTCTAACGTTTTGAGGTTTTTAAGTTGATGTTACCTTACGTAGAGTGAAATTTCCAATTTTACATCGCCATGGACTCTTTACGTCTTGTTAATTATAAGAAAAAATCTTAATGAGGAAAAGTAAAATCAACAATTGCCTTCTCTGCCGCAATTAATTGAACATTGAAATCTTCGTCACATCTTTAACGCCTATCAAAATTTCATACCACTTACGTGCTTGTTTCGACCAAAGAAAACCATTTTTTATAAGTACTTACGTTATAATTTTATTATGTCGATAAATTTCGAAGTGAGCTGTGTGTGAATTTAAGATCAACTTGCCATACGAACTTCTATATTATAATGTTCAAGTTAAGAACCGTTAATTTTATCATTTTGTCAAATAAAATTAATGTATTTTAAATTAGTATAGATTTAATTCTCTTTTAATACAAGTTACGATATAGTTTAAACTATTTTTGTTTAATTAGTTTAACTTTTGCATGTGGTGCACCAAAATACTTGAATATAAAATTTAATTCAACTTTAAAATTCTCATAAGAATAATTTTTTTTTGTGTGTAAATGTTGAGAATTAATTATATAATAATCATTTCTCTTGTTATTGTGTTTCTTTTTATTATTCATTGTTTTATTTTACCAGGAGCAGCTAAGTTAAGTATTGTTGGCATTTCGGATAATCGCCAGTGGCGCCTCTTTTCAAGATATTTTCGGGCAACGCTCAATTTATGATTAAATAAGAACCAACTCTCGCTCTGACTACTAGCAGGTAACTTAATTTGTGGCGGGGGTTATGCGTTGCATCATTTTATACCAGAACAATGTAACATTTTAAAATTCAAAAACCTCCCTCTAAAAAATTAGGATTTAGTAGATGTTGAGTTTAACAAAAGCGATCCCGATTTACAGCTTAAACTATCTGCTGGCAGCTTTCGCCCATTCTTGTACACCAAAAGATATAAAATTAAATAATAGTAAATAATGTTAATAGCTGTAATCATATTAGTTGTTTTATATGATCTATGGGAACCAGAATACGAAATGCGGAAAAAGACAATTGTTTTCTACATGCTGGAAAAATAACCAGCTTCTCTTTTATCTATAGATAAGATAAATCTCTCTATAAAGAGCCTAATTGACGTTAAAACTAACTGATTTGTCCCGGAAACAAGAATGGAAGTTCAAAAAAATTTCAGGCTTCAGAAAGAAACACATGTATAAAAAAAAATATTTTTTCATTCAAATATCAGAGATAAAAAAAACGAATAAATAAAAGGTAACATGGTCATATAGGTAACAGTTACCGGTGGGTTTTTTTCAAGCTACTAAAAAAGAATCACACAAAAGTTTGGACACGCCGTCGAAGAGAGTTACAAATAAAAACCCAACAGATTATAATGTAATAACAATTACGTATCCAGATAGCTATCGAGGAGCTTATATATTTTCAACCTTATACATGTGTACCTATAACCTACCTATTCAGCAGCAACAAGTTAAACGTTTCAACCGTCCTTGTATTGCACCATGAATTACGGGAAAGATGGTTGAAACTAAAAATTGAGAAATTATGCTTTAGTTGCTACGGCACTCTCAACAAGAAACTTCCGTGTCAAGCCTTCGAAACAATTTCGTACTTATAACGATAATCGAACCACTTCCAATATCAAACCCATTAATTAATTTCCCCAAATTAATTTCACCCAAGTTTAAATTCAAAACATTCTATTTAGTAATGAATATCAGTAGGTAGCAAAGGGGTCTCAAGAGTACTTTGTTAGTTCGCTACCTTGAGCTTTGGTTTCTGTGGTCTTCCAACGGTTTCGGTTGTAAGCCGATGTTGTATGAAGACGCCTCTTTGACTAACTCAAGAGGCAGAGTATGTTGCTTGTGGATGAATAAAATTCTCTTCAGTTTTCAAAACAATAAAACATATATTTAACAACAAATACACAAACTTACTTGCTAAACGGCGAAAAGGGTTACAAAAATAACAATAAAAACTTGTTAATTACCGTCAGCGTGCGCACTTGATGTCAACTTGACCTTTTCTTGATAGGTGAATATACTAAGTACTAGCACAGATTAAATATACTACAGATAGCTCGCGCTTATGGGAGAACGGGTGTCCGTTATTCATGTATTTGGAAGCCAATTCCTTAGTATGGAAGCCATTCACTATATATCGTAGAGGCGCTGGCTATTCGTGTTTGTTCGTGGTTAGTACGTTTCATTTCTCTTCTAGCCACGGTTGAGGTATAATCGTGCTGCCTGCCATTCATTTCACACATAGACATTTTCTATAACGCGTCTTAGAGAAAGAGCGTGGGATGATCGGGTACTTACGGAGTTGTCCTTCTAGTACTCCACCAACAATATATTATAAGGATAGGCAGCCTTCTAGAAATGAATAAAATACATTACGCGAGCTATCTGTAGTATATTTAATCTGTGGTACTAGTATGGTACTGATGTACTAATCGTCAAGTTCTCACACAAATTCCAAAGATTGGCACGGCGGCGTTAGTTACGCCTTCAAACGAGTGGCGCCAGTAGAGTAGCGGCGCCAAATTCAAAAGGAAAGTTTTACATTATCATACTTAAAAGGGTGCTAATGAGTAATGAGCTTTCTATAAAAAAGTAAATATGAAATTTAACTGAAATAAAATAATTTCCATTACCTATTAAAACAAAATTTTCTTATTAAAAATTTGCGACTCACACATTTAACTGAAACAAAATATTTGTCATAGCTGTATCCCTTAACACTAGAAGCGCCAAAGGGGTTATTTTGACACTTTTCAAATATAATTGTTCTGAATCCTTAAATGCGCCAAATAGACCATAAGCTATTATTTCAATCTGAGTTTTTCAATATATAAACAAAAATAGATTGCAGTGTTTTATTTTTTATCCATCCAAAAAAATTTATACAATAGAAAATGACAGAGTCAAAATGATCTATGTGGCGTTAATAGGTATGCAGGTAAGCACGGCACTTCTAGTGTTAAAGGTACTCGGACAGCGTAGCGCATAAAGGAAAACAAATTACCTAAACTTAAATTATTATTTTTATTATTACACCATTGTTTAAAAATAAAACAATATTCCTATAATAATAAAACAATATTCCTATAATAATATTTATTAAGTGTTCGCCTCCAAAATAAGCGATTTTTATAGTAAATTGTAGGCTGTGATATTTTTGATTTTCAAGATGTGTTAAGCTCTAACGAAAAACTATACCTACAAATGTTTGTTTTATTTATTACTTTTTTAACACTAGAAGTGCCGTGCTTACCTGCATACCTATTAACGCCACAGAGGTCTTTTGACTCTGTCATTTTCTATTGTATAAATTTTGTTGGACGAATAAAAAATATAACACTGCAATCTATTTTTGTTTATATATTGAAAAACTCAGATTGAAATAATAGCTTATGGTCTATTTGGCGCATTTAAGGATTCAGAACAATTATATTTGAAAAGTGTCAAAATAACCCCTTTGGCGCTTCTAGTGTTAAGTAATTTTAAGTAATTCCGGTCAAGAATGAGCTAATAGTGTGTTTTTAGAATTTTCTCGATAAGAAATTTGGTAGTAGAATATTAAAAAAAAATAAAATTAAGGTGCAAGCATTCTGAAAATATCTGGTATAAATTTTACAAATACAAAGTAACAATTTTAATATTTTACATGTGAAACATGAAATTTTTGTTAAATGGGCGTAATCCGGCGAGTTCACTCTATTTGTAAGTTAGAGTTGCACTAAGGAATGAAACATAAAGTCGGAGCATAATTAGTTTTAATTCGGTAAATTTTCATTCAATGACTCCGAGAATGCAAAACTTAGTGGTCAAATGGTGGAATCCAATATCAAACTTTTCTTCGTCTAGTGCTTGATAATATCACTTAACAGAATTTCTCATATTATCAATGATATTCCAAATAACGTCTCTGAAAATGAGTAAATTTGATTTTCTATTACGGATATCGCAATGTATTGGTAAACTGCGGTTGAATTCAATATTCTTATATTTCCGTAAAAAAGCTGACAATTTTCAAATATATGTATAATTGCAAATAAACGTAATTTTTTGCAAATTATTGTATTAACTTGTAAACTGTGTTACAGAAAGTTCCAAATAGTAATTTGGTTAAAATTAAATCATATTTAATCTTAACAATAAAATTTAATTTACTTTAAACTTTTGTAATTAAATTTTTGCGAATCTATCATTTTAATTTTATTTGATAGAAATTAAAAAATTTAATTACAACGAACACAAAAATTTATTCTTAAACTCAAATTGAAAAACTGTCGAAAAATAAATTTCGATTGGTAGCATAAGGCGTTGTATCCTAACATTCTTTGGCAATGTTGAACATGCCTTGTCGATTAGTTTTGACACACTTAGAGGTGAAATGAAATCAATGTTCTAAACCAACCAAAGCACGTTTTTGTAATTCTGTGCAAGCTAAGACCTTTGGTTATAGGAATTGTTTCACTAGGTAGTTTTACAAGGTACCTACTTTTAAATTCAAACGATATTAGGAACTTTGCAATACATTTAAAGAACAAATTAAAATGTTATTTTCATCAAAATATAATTTACTCTACATTGTTTAATTTCATTAAAAAATTAAATTAAATTCAATAGACCTATTCATTAAATTACTTTAAAAAAATTTTAATTTGCAATTATCCAGCAACCAATCAATAAGGTAATTTATTTGGTGGCTTATACCTACTATCTACAATCCTCATTTCATCCACACCAGGTTGAATACAACAAGAAATTGGAAAATACAAACCAATCCAGCTAATAAATTTACGTTTATACAGGAGTATGTACCTTTATACAAAGTTGTAAAGTTAAATTACAACCTTTATATTGCAGTATTTTGATAACCAAAACAAAATAAAATAATTTTTTCTAAAATATATTATTACAAAATAATCTTGGGATAATAAAAGTTTTTATTTTTTTTCCAAGCAGCTAATTTAAGACTCGAGTTAAATTTGATTTTGTATTTTATCAAAAAATCTAATATCAAGAGCCAATTAATTTAGTTCTTTATACAAATAGATTTTTTCTAATAAATTGAATTAAAAGTGATACATATTTTATATTGCAGCCGTATCAGCAAATAATAAGAAATATAACATGATAACTGTCAGATTATATGCTTTGAGTTAGTAGAGAAGTTGGAATTGCAAAATAACATACACCGAAAGTTTGATTTACTAAAATTACATAACGAAAGTTTTATTTCTTTTCGTTTAATAATTTATTCAAATTTATAAGATTATTATTTAATATTCAATAATTGTTGGCTGTGTATCGATTCATCTGAAAAACCCTCATTTATAAGTGAACCTAATGAAGTTTCGATATCCTCCATTAGTGTATTCTCTATATCTAATTACTCCGTTATCTGTCAGATCGTTAATAACCGCGATAACAACAAATATTGTGCTACATTAGTAAGCAAATATATAAATTTGCGAAAAACAGAAATTTGACTTTCCTTTATGTTTCGATAATCATATACGGACAAATCAATATTATTATTATTAAAAGTTGAAGTCCGTTTATTTCAATTGAAAAAGGAAAACTATTTGTGTAGCTTATCAGAAACTGAAATCCATGCATGTAAATTTTGTGCCCTTACTTTGATCCACTGTGTATAAGCAGCTTTACCCAATTTTGATTGAGCTGAGTAAGTAAGTTTTATCAAAAACGATATAACCCACAAGAATAGTATCAAAGGCAATCATGATTTGATTATATTGAACCAGTTTACAAGATGTAGTCTGACCCAATACGTGTGCTTAGAATTTAAAAATTTCAACACAATATTAAGTTTACCTAAGGTATTTTCAATTTCCTATAATTACATTATTTGATAAAGCGTTACGTGTAGGAATTCTTAAAAATAGACAATAAAGCATCTTGACACATTTAAATTTTATTCCGAGTTTTTTATATGTTTTTTTTTACTAACAAAACCTTATTTAAATAAAGTTTTATTTAATCTTCCTTTAATTCAAATGGTGCAGTTACAAAATTTTAGTTTCCTTTCTGTTTGCTGTTTTAGTAATCAGAATATTTACACTAATCCTGTCAATATGTATTTTTAGGCTCGATTAATCTTAGCTCAGTTTCCAAATTTCGGTATATTTCCACGAATTGTTATTTTAAGGGTTTTCAACGTTCAACAAGTTTTTTATTTACCCAAATTTCACAAAATATTAAAGAAATGTAAAGATTAAATCATTTGTAATGAAATAAATAATATTAGACTCTAATCGGATTTTTCAGATCATTGATGCTCTGCGCATTATTAAATTAATAAATCTTTATTTACCAAACAGTTATCAACAAAACCATCCATTGTATTAGTAGATTGATAGATACATCGTGTCTTTGTTTGCGGGTTCCATGAACACATTGATTACATTAATAATGAACTTGTGTTTGCTAAAGTATAATTATATGTTATGTCCACTGGATAGGTGTACATAATCCAATTTAAATTTATACATATGTGCTTATATCTTTTTTATCCTCTATAATTCTTAATATTTTTATATTACTTACTTTGTAAAATATGATATTAATTTAATATATTTTACAGTTTTAATAGTTGTAAGGACATGGCACTTAAGAATTTACTCTATAGTACACTATACTTACCTTTCTTGCAAAGTAAAATACTAAGAAGTTTGTCATTTTTACTGAAAGAGGTTAAAACTGATATACTTTAAACTTACAATCTTATTTAAAACGATTTTGATAACCTTTTTCCTCGTTCTCTTTTTAGTTTAGAAACTAGGTCTGATATTTCCAATTGTGTGCCAAGATGATTTCACTTGTTTTATTGCTTGTATGAACACTAATGACTTGTTCTATAAGTAATAGAAAACCTGAAGATTAAAATTAGCAAGTGGAACTACCATACGTTTGATTGATTTATATTTGTTAAAAATTTACATACATAGTAACAAGTTGCAGATTTGAATATTTTACTAACTTAAATTCATATTTAAATGAATTTTCTTCAAAAGTATATTATAAGATATTGCAGTGTTCTCTCGAACTGATGAAAACCTTTCGAGCCCTTCCGTTCAATGCATAATCCTTTTCTTATCCCTTTTATTATTGTATACATAGTATCTAACGCAATAAGCAACAAATAAACCTTGTTACGGATTTTATTTTAGCGGTTTAAATTAATATAACGATATTTTTTATTTTAGAAAATTTTGGTTATTTTCAAATTAAAAATAAATAAAATTTGTGATTACATTTGAATTGTGAAATAGGGGCCTTTATATCGTTTTACATACAATACAATACAATATATAGTCTTACATTCCCGAAAGGAATATGACTGTCCATTTTGGACTTAAACAAATCCGTTTGTTGAGGTGGATTAATCCTCATTAACTTTACATTTTACATCCATATATTTACAACTTTACACTTGTTCTTGCGTCCATTGTCATTGCCTTCCAAAAAGTCCTATCCTTCACCTTCTCTCTCCAGTTCACGACCCCCATATCTCGCAGATCCCTTAATACTTGGTCATACCATCTTAAGTCCGGTCGTCCTCTCCTGCGCTCCTGCATCGGTTTCCACTCCGTGATCCGCCTTATCACATCATTCTCCTTCTTTCGCATGATGTGACCAAACCATTGCAATCTATGCGATTTGATTACCTTGACAATGTCTTCACTTCCAACTGCTCTCAGTATCTCATGATTCATCATGGGTCTGGTTTCTTGTTCAGCAATTTTTATTGGTCCCAGTATTTTACGCATTATCTTTCTTTCAAAAACCCTCATCTTTTCTTCCTCTCTTCTACTATAGCACATCGCTTCTGTCGCGTACGTAGCCACCGGTCTAATTATTGTCTTATATATCCTGATCTTTGTTTTCTTTGATAGCTTCTTATCGTTCAGAAAGATTTTGTTCGCGTAGTAGGCCCTATTTGCTTGCTGCAATCTTCTTTCTAATTCTTGTTCTCTTTTGTTTCTATTATTTAATTGTGTTCCTAGGTATACGAAGTCGTTTACCTCCTCATATGTGTGGTCTCCAATTTTTAGTTCACCTAGGTCTTGTATTTCTCCTCGTTGACATCTCATATATTTTGTTTTCTGTTCATTTATTTCCAAACCCATTTGCTTCGCTGTTTCTCTTATTTCTTGAGTTCTTCTTGTTAATTCACCTTTCGATCTTGATACAATAACCACATCGTCCGCATATGCTATCAACTGTGCTTCCTTGTTGATTATTGTGCCGTTTACTTGTATCCTCCTCATGATCTTTTCTAGAAGTATGTTGAACAGGGTTGCCGACATAGCATCTCCCTGTCTCACTCCACAATTTATCAAGAAATCTTCAGTCTCTCCACTTGAGGTTCTAACACAAGCTGCTGTTTCTTTTAATGTCATGCGTGTAAGTCTTATTAGCTTGCCGGGTATTTCCATTTCTTGCATTGTTTCCATCAGCTTACCTCTCTTAACCTTATCAAAAGCTTGTCTAAAATCGATAAAAATCATATACATGCTTATATTATATTCCCGGCTCCTCTCCATAATCTGTCTCATTACATATATCGCATCTACCGTCGATTTACCTTCGACAAAACCGCACTGGTAATCTCCTATTTTATTTTTCATCGCAAGCTTTAGTTTTTTGTTTAATATCGTTGACAGCACCTTGGATGTTACATTCAACAGTGTAATTCCTCTGTAATTCTCGCACCTGTCCGCGTCTCCTTTTTTCTTTATTGTGACAATTATTCCTTCTCTCCATTTTTGTGGCATTACTTCTTCTGTCCATATTTGTTTTACAAGTTCATAGACCCTTCGATATAATAATTCTCCGCCATATTTTAGCAATTCTGCTGTAATACTGTCTTTGCCAGGGGACTTTCCATTTTTCATGTTCTTAATTGTCTCCGCTATTTCTTCATATGTTGGTTCGTCTATTTGTTGTTCTTCACTTATTATTGTTTCTTGTTCTTCCTCTGGTACGCTATTCAGTAGTTCTTGAAAGTATGTCATCCATATCTGTTTTATTTTTTCTGTGTCGTCTACTATTTTATTTTGCTTATCTCTCATTCCTCTCGTCTTGATTCTGTGTCCTGCTTTCTGCTTCTTCAGTTTTTCATAGAACACCTTACTATTATTTTGTCTGTTATTCTTCTCTGTATCTTCCATTATGGCTTCCACCCATTTATTTCTTTTCTTCTTGTATAATTTGTATGCTTCACTTCTTTTTCTTTTGTAATTCTCTCTATCTTTTTCTTCATTTGTGTTAAGGTATGCCAATCTTGCTTCTCTCTTCTCTTTCTCCATCTTCTCACAATCCTTGTCAAACCAACTCTTATCTCTCTGTACTTGTCTATATCCTATCACTTTCTTTGCTGCTGTTGTTATACATTCCGTGATATTCTCAAATTCTTCATCTACATCATTACTTATTTTACTGTTTTTTAAATATATTTGGATCGTATTTTCGTAATTTTCTCTTATTTTGGCATCTCTTAGTTTTTCCGTTGCAAAAAGTTTACTTTTGTTCTTCTTTATGTTGTTTATCGCTTTCTTCATTTTTATTTTTGTCACTACCAAATAATGATCCGTTTCAACATTCGCTTCTCTATATGATCTTACATCATTAATCAATGATTTTCGTTTCCTTGTAATTACATAGTTTTTATTTAAAAAAATTTTTATCATATTTTTATAACGTAATTTTTTCAAAATTCTTAGTCAGTATTTAAAGATTTCCCAGTGAACACATGACGTAATTTTTACGTCACACGTAAATCATAAAGAAGTAATAAAATTTTACGTAAATTTGACATAAAATTCACTTTTATTCGTGATCCTCATATGATGTCATATTGCATGACATCATTATGACATCATACTGACATAAAATTTGATTCTCGAATCATGTCATTTTTATGACTTAAATGTTATGTACATCCTTTGTAATAATTTTATCATACTGTGACGTAAGATTCAAGTCATACTTTTATGTATTATCTACGTCATACTATTACATAAGTTATGTGACAATTTTGTGACGTAAAAGTGATATAATAATACAATCATATCCTTACATAAGAAACAAGTCCCATTTTTATGTAAAACTGATGTAACAAAAACAACATACTTTTACTTTTACAAGATCACCATTATGTCAAGTGGACGTCATATTTATATTATAATTATTATGTCACAGTATTATGTAATGATGACAAAGTCATTTTGAAGTAACACTTACAAAATAGTATATTATTAAACGAACATATAATGTAGACTATAATCATCCGACTGAATTATAGCCATTATGTGCCAGTCTAATACGACGTTTTATCTATGACTCAAAATAAAAAATTTCATATTTTTTACAAAAAGTTATTTATTAATTTACAATCAAAATGAGATTTTGACAGCCGATTTCGGCATGTGTCAAAGTTGATATAAATCTGCAATCATCCCGGTCATCTTTAAATTTTCCGAAAATGTTTTTGCACATTTGGCTTTAGATAATTTTTTGCATATGGGTGGCATTTTTCAAAATCAAAATTTTCAAAAAATTTTTTTCGACTTTTTAAAATTTTTAAAATTATTAAATTACGATATTTTCTTTAATAATTCAACGGTTTAATAATTTTTAGCGTTCTTAATTTGCGATACTCAAAGAGTAGCTTATATAGCGAATCGCGTTATCACTTTTTTAACAAGGACCGTTATGAGCAAATGGATAGCACTGCCCGCTACCAACCAGCACTTCGAGGTTTGAATCTCGGTGAAGGCAACTTTTTTCTAGAGGAATTTGCAAACCGATTACTCGTGGTTTGCAAATATTATATAAAAACATTGATATGACGTCAGTTCGATGTTTTAAATTCATAATCCACGGGCAAGAACTCATAATCCACGGGCAAGAATTCATAATCCACTGGTGTAGATTGTGAAGAGAACATTACTGTACATTACTGAACATTACTGTAATTACGTACGTAATGGGATGTATTATGTTCCAGTCGTAGATAATAGTTATTAATTATATAAGGGGATTAAGAAGCCCCTAATCTACGAGAAAAAATAAGCACTCGAGGCGCAGGCGAGAAAAAATATGACTCACGGCTGCGCCTCGAGTGCCCATTTTTTTCTCGTGGATTAGAGGCTCTTTAATCCCCTTATATAATTAATAACTATTATATCACTATAACATCACTGTTGTGTCATTTTTATATTAGTGCGGGATCACCATTATGTCAAGTGGACGTCATATTTATGTCATATCTATTACGTCAGAGTCTTACGTAAGAAAGTGGGAAATAATGATTCAGTTATGACTCACACGTGATATATATCTTATGTAAATTATGACATTTCTGACGTCTTCTGATGTCAATTTTACGTAAAAATATTTACTGGGTTGTCATTTTTATTCTTGTCCATTCAAATATTCTAATCCCAAAACCTGTAAATGTAAATTATTGTCGTTTTTATTGCTTTTTAAATATTATTTTTCTATGTAAGTATGTATTCTTTACTTAACAGTTAAAATTCATTATTTTAATATTTTGTTTAGTTTATTTATTTTAACATTACATACTACTAACTACCACACTATCCACTTAAAAAATTCATGTTTTAGGTTTTTTTCTATTACATTTGAATTAGTTTTGAAAAACAAACTTTCTTTGAGTTCAAAAGTTGAGAAAATTTATGGCCTGCATTTACGTTTTTCAACTTTTCCCAGGCGTTAAAACTGTTTATTTGTTTTGTATTTTAGTTTTCAAGCTTTGATGCCTCTTTTGTTGTTGTTATTCGTCGCCACTATTTTTGTTGCGTAACTTTCATGTATAGAAGAGTAGGTGGGATTTTTACGAGTAATTTTTCAAACTTAGCAACAAAGAATTTTTATGTTTTAATTTTAGAACATTTAGAATACATAATAATTATATAAAACAAACTGCTGTGTACTTTCCGTCGAAATCTACAGTCTCTTGATTACCTCGGATTAACCCTGGAGTGCGGGAGCAATTGGTAATTTTGAAGGGGTCGAAGGGTTCTAACGTTCTCAAAAAATATAAACGAAATATTATTCGTCTTATAATTAAAACAAATTCGTTTTCCAAAAATTCCAAACAATCCAAATTCAAATTCAAATAAATGCAGAATAAAATTTTACTTTGTCTTTAAAAGGAACGAAGTTTGATTTCCAGCCTTATCCAAATCGTCGGCTTATCAATTGCACTATTCGTTCGAACAAATACAATTTTAAATTTTCCAATTTTAAATTCAAATCGAAAATTATAATTTCTAATGCTTTTTCCAAATTATCCAAAATCAATCAAATCTACTACCGTTCGGTAGCCGCTCATAAAAATTATCCAAATTAATTAAAATATCAAATTAATCATCCAAAAAAGGCGCAATAATGCATTCGCATAAAAGCACTTTATTCAAATCAAAAATAATAACTCACAATTTTCAAAAAAATCACAAATCTCAAAAATAAATCACAGAGCCAAAATCATCGACCAGCTTGGTCGGCCATCTTGGCGAAAAAGCCCTTATCTCCCCTTCTTGACATCTCACCTTGCACTCTTTCAAAACCACCAAATTAAAATCACAATTTACAAAATTTTACTAAAAGAGTACAGGGTGGGTCCAAATATTTGGTAGCACGACAATACATTATAAAGCACAAGTATTTATCTTTAAAATTTCTGTCACTAAATATTTATTTTACTATTAAAACAGATATTATTTAGTATTTACTTCTCTTTCCATTTTTTATTTTGCTTATTAATAATATACTTTATAATTATACGAGAATTAATTTTTACTGAATTAAAAGTTAATCATCTGAATAAGCAAAGGTAAGTCAAAGTAATAACATAATTATGTACAAGACCCAGGTTAAAAATTGAACTGCTCTGTTATTAATACTTAACAATTTTAATGTTCAAATTAATTAAAATTAATAATTAATTAATAATTAAAATTAATAATTAATTAATAAGGCAACACACCACATAACTAAATCTTTTTTAATTAATCACTTTTATTTTGTTTAATTCTTTTATCGTAACAACCTTTATTTATGAAGTGGCACAATTATATTCTATAATTTTTTATAGAATCTAAATGTATACCTGAAACATTTTTAAATACATTTTTGCACTTCTCTATTCTATTTATACTTAAATTTCTTAACTTTCTGAAATCTCTTACGATACAATAGAATACAATACAAGATAACTGATTCTATATGAATGCTACTTTAGTGTTTCTCTTTCTTACAAATTGTTTACTATAAAGAATAATATACAGTTGCAAAATTTACAACTTTTTACAATTTCTGTAAGTGGCAATTTGGAGATTTAATAATTAAAATAATATTATATTTTACCTACCGTATCACAGTTAAATTGAATTATATTGTTGTGTTCCAAAATAATTCGGACCCACCCTATGAATTTTTGTAAAAATATTGTATTAATCATTAAGTTGTAACATTGTGGAATTTGCTAGGTGGGGACCGAACACTTTGATACGAAGCCTTTTGCCAAAAAATGGTCGACGTGATGGACGCATTAATTTATTAGTCCAAATAATTTTTGATAAGTTTGTAATTTTTGGAATACTAGTAAAAGTTTTTGAAGATAAAGTGTTTTATTGAAATTATTGTATTGGATTGAATTGATTTTGAAGAAAGATTTTAGTGGTTTTGAAAATAAAATTTAAACAGAATGAATTAAAAATAAAAAGATAAAAGGTGGAATTGGATGGGATCAACAATTACAATTGAAATAATTAAGAAAGTTGTATAATTTTAAAATTAAAAATCTACTCAAGAAACTACAAAATTTAGTTGATAAGACGGACCGCGATAGTGGTATCGTATAAAAATTTGGGTTGCCATTTTTATTACTTATATTGAAAAAGAAATTAAAATTGCAGCAAATATGTTAATTAGAGATTATTTGAAAATTGATTTAATTAAATAATTAAAATAACCTCAGGAAATTCTTTTCTTATGCAATTTACATATTTACAAAAGCAGTTGTTGCCATTTAGTGCATCCAATTAGTTAGAATTTTTTATAATGCCAATTAGATGCTGATTTGTCTGTCGATGCATGAACGTCTGTATATATTCAATATCCTGCCAATTAATTATTGTCAATTTCAATAATAATGAGCTTTAATGAAAATGTTACCAATTACGTAATTTTGAATAGTTATGTTACTTATTCTTTCTCTATTTAATTTGTAATAATAGAAATTATTTGTATTAAAATTAAATAAATTTGTGTTACAATATTATACATTATATTTGGAATAAATAATATTGGAATTCACAGGTTTCATTGCAAACTTATTGGTCGAGTACACGGAATTAAGAATACTACGATAACACGAACCCGAAAATTATGATAGTTGAGAGAGTAAAATATAAATATGAACCTTAAACTTTATAGATCATTCACAAACTTTGATAAAAATAGACAAAACCGTAAAAAGACAACGTATACTGTATTGGCTGTTTTCATATAGGTAGTTCTGTTCACTAAGTTACTTTATAAAAAATACAAATAATTGCACGTATAAGTGTAGTGCAAAAGTGCATAAGGAATTCTCTATAACCACGACTGTTAAGTATAACATTACGTTAGAGCCAAAGCACTTACTATGTATTCTGAATGCTCAAAAAAGGTGGTTACGGAATGATGCTAAAGTGGTTTGACTACTAAGCAGGTATCATTGATTTAAATCCGAAAGAAGCAAGAAATGTATTTTAACAATTTTCCGTTGGCAAGCAATGGTAAACCATAATATGTCTTAAAAACCCTACATAAATAATGAAGTAGTCGGTCAAAACCCTTCCTGGGTTGTAGAGCTACTATGTATTATCACCGATTTCTAAAAACACGTATGTAAATAGCAGAAATTTCTATTAAAAGTAAAATTTGGTTATAATTAACAAAATCCAATTTAAAATAAAATAATTTTTGGAAATTAACTGTTACAATTCTTGAACGCACATGCACTTACTCGTTTACACACGTATGCAAGTAAGTGTTTCTTGCAGAAAAAATTGAAACGATTTTCCGTGTAAAAATATTCCAGTCCAGGTTATCGTAGTCTAGCTTGCAAAACACAAGAACAAATAGATGTATTCTGTTGACGATATGTGCATAATTCAAACTTTTTTAATCACCAATCGCTACCGAATTGCAACCAACCTTTGCGCTATCCAAAAGGATACATGTCTTTTAAACCTCATCGCCAGCTGCTAAAATTCGATTAAGATAATATAGAGAATTTCCGGAAACCTCGAAAACGAAGATGTCCAAAGACCAAAGCTTAAACGCTTCAGATACAAATGGTTAAGACAAGGAATATTATCATAAACCAAATGTACTGTAGTGGTATTTTCTTAATAAAAAAATGTAAAAAAAGAACCCTTTACCTCGTCTACTTTTTTGTATTCGTAGAGCATTGAGCTCCCTCAAGAGTGAGTTCTTATGACAAAACCCTATTGTCGGTGAAAAGAAAAATGCTCTTTTTAAGGCAACTGAATTTAATTTATTTTTAAAAGATGAAATTCGGTAGGTAACTGTTTCACCTTTAACAAACTTAAAACTTGGGTGTATAGTGTGACCTCGTAAATTTAGATGCACATTTATTATCAAACGTACTTGTGCTAGCATCTAATTTTATTAGTTTTATGGCTTGTAATTGTATAAGCAAATTGTACAAAATAAATCAATTAATGTTAAAAAGAATTAAATAAAATGCACTTTAAAATTTTAATAATTGTTTTAAATGTAGCTGTTGATACGCCTCTGACTGTATGAGATGTGGTTTTCACTCGATATAATTTTAAATCTTGCAATTCGCAGCTTCTTTGTGAAACAGGTGTTGTCTTGACTCCCGTTGAAAAATTATTATCAGTTTCTCAACTGTTTCAAATATCGCTCTTCGTATTCTTCACAAAAATCCAAGTATATTGTAATGATTCACAATTAAGAATGCTTGCAGATTAGGTAAGTAATTCACTTCTTAATTTGTTGAATCCAAACCTCCAATATGACGGCGCGTTCTCTTTTTATACCAAATTGTGCTTCGAGACCTTTAATAATGCAAATTCAATTTCAGGAATCAATCTGACGCCGCAAATGATGTCTTCTTGAACGTAACGAAATTTCCGTCTTAAAAACAAACTTGCTGTTTACAAAACTTGTGAAAACTCCACTTGCAAAACTAATAGTCGCTGATCAAAAGCACGCAAAAACGACTTGCTTAGACAACCTTTGCGTCTCCAGTCTTCTCACACGTCTTATTTTAATAAATTTGTATATCTTGTCGAGGTTCGAACCTTCAACTTCGTATTAGCAGTCCTATGCTTTACGATCGTTTTCTAAAGACCTATGGTTAAACTACACATAACTAATCATAGGTTAAAGTTAACCTTAGGTTAAAGTAAAATGAGTTTCTGAAACCACAAATTACTAAAAGATAACTAACCTATTGTCAACTCCTTGTATGTTTTTTGTATGTTTTCTGAAAAAAGTTCAGTAAAGGTTGTCTGAAGTAAACGTTTGTTGCTTGTTATAGGAACCTGAATTTAACTGCACGTTAGTCTTCTATTATTGTTTCCATTTCTGTTAATTTTAGATTATAATTTCTAATTGTTCTTCAACTTCTTTGATATCTATTGATCTTTTCTTTACCATTGATACATGATTCGATACCATCGATGGTATACCAATGCCATCTATTACTTCGAAAGTAAATTTGAAAATTCTTTTTATTGTATGTCTCTACTTTACAACCCATTGTTTGGGATTTAGATTTCATAATGTTTTCTTAACCTAAAATTTTATTTAGACATGTAAGCTCTTCTAGTTTGGTCATTTGGTAAGCGCAATATTTATTTTAAAGTTTGGTTAATTTCTTGATTTTTTAAGTTTTAAATTTTTTCAATTTTGTTTGGTATATTTGCTCTCACTTGTTATTTTTACCGTTAAACATGACTGATGATCAATAATAATCGTGAAATAAAGGCCTTTATATTATATTACAGGTTTTTTGTCTTTTGTTATTTATTTTTTAGTAATTTTTACCACTTCTATAGCGTAATTTTTTCAGAATTCTATTTTCTTGTTTTTTATTAAATATTCTTAGTTCAACCCTGTTAATTGTGAATTTTTGTCATTTTGGTTTTGTTAAATATTATGTTTTCTTCGTAGTATGTATTATTTTACTTAATAGTTTAAAATTTTATTCCTTTAACATTTTGTAAAGTTTGATTATTTCAACATCACACATGTTACTAAATACCACAATAATACTAAAAAAAATTCTAAACTTTTTTAAGTTATTTTCTAGATTATCAGAAGTTACCAAATTTAGTCGATGTTGCAAACGATTCTTCAACAATAATCTTGAATTTTTATCAGATGTTATAAAGAACTTTTACCAAGGATTGACCCATGGAGAAATAAAAATTCTATTTATCAGAATTATAACTTCAATTAGAAAGGCAATTGATATAAACCAAGAAGACTCTTATGCATCATTAAACAGCGAAGACTCTGAAGTACTCCAAGAAACAATAATATTAAGCAATAATCAAATAATGGTAAAAAATAATAATAAAAATATAAAACATACAATAATAAACAACTTTATGGCATCTTCTTGGTCTCAACGTTGAACAAACATAAACTTTGAATAATTATACAAGCTCAAAAAAATATTATTCTACCAGTCACATTATAAGCAGATGTTTCGGAAAATAATTAACAAGAAGCATCAAAATGCTATCCAAGTACACAATGGCAGTTTAAAAACAAGTAACTCTACATTTTGTTTAGTAAAAATCTACACATTCCAAGTTAACTATTCAATATCAACTGAATCTTAGAACCGATGTTATACCTATCAAATTAGCCATGAAAGTGTTTTTAATTTATATGTAATATTTAACAGTGTAAGTTTTTGTGAATAAAAATATTGTTTTTAATAAAAGAAAATAATTGGATTTTGTTAATTCTAACCGAATTTTGCTTGCAAACAAAACAAACAGAACAAAAACAAGTAAAAGTAAGCAACTGTTATTTTTATTTTAGTATTTAATTTTTACTTTTTCATACTACATATGATAAAGTAAAATACAAAATTAGATATTGTATCCGTACAAAAAAAATTAGGTTTTGATATCCCAGGATACTTCTATGGAGTCCCAAAAGCTAAAAATCATCATTTATAAATAAAGGTTGTGTACATACATTATGTAATGTATGTGGTCAAATTTTGTGTGCTTTCTACCTCAAAAAGAAATAAGATTTTTTTTAATTAAATTTCATATTTAGTAATAATATAATTTACTTAGAACTGATTAGATTTTAATTAAAATCGGTGCACGCAAACTTAAATCATTTTTTATGTAGTTTTTTTCTTGTTTTTTTTTAATCGTGTTAAAGTCATATAGATGGGCCACATTCCAAATAATATTTTACATTAATACTCATAAGAATATCGTAACATCACCTTATACATAATTATAATATTTAATGTACCGACAGTATGAATTAGAGCTAAGAAGGATATTACTAACCCAGATATGAGCTTTTGTAACCACAATCGATATCATGTTCTCAAAGATCTCAATAAATTATATGAATACCTAACTATAATTGCAATACTTTCTCGACTACTGTATAAAATGTTTCCTAGATTATTTTTAATTTTTTATCGTTTTTATTATTTATGTTATTTATGTTTATGAATTTATGTCTGTGAATTTTGAATATTAATATAGATACGTCTTTGGGTAATATCAAAAACCAAAACAAGGTATTTAGTGGTAATCATATTTTAAAGATCAGATGATATTTCCAGTCATTCGAAAGACAACAATGGTCAAGATTACTCTCAGAATTAGATAAAATGTCATAGAATTCTAAGTAAGCGTGGTTTTTATTATCTTTAACCAATGAAGTAGTTTTGTGATGAAAGTAGTGCCTTCGTTTTTAGCAACTTAATAGACATTCTGTTCAATTTAAATCTGTTAAATACTATAACATGCTAACCAATAAATTCTAACCTAAGATTATTTTATTGTTATTACATGGTTACAACTTATCTAAAAGATAAATTCTCTGCGCCATTAATTTGAAGTGAAAAAATCGACTTATGGGTTGGCTTTTCCATGGAAGATTACATATTATAGTATAGAAATTTATGCTGTAAGTTAGAAGTTTTAATAGAAAATGTTTCTAAAATTTTGAACACATAAGATATCAGCATACTATTTAACGTAAAAGTGACATCATTGCTATGTTTAAATAATGATTGTGCTTTTAGAAATGCAATCTGAAAATTTTTTAAATACCTGCAATACTATATTAAATTATTCTCATTGATAAAAAATCGATGTTACCAACTGTGTAATAGCACCGTCGAGTAGAATACTTTCGTATTATTATCGTTGCGTTGTTTCAGTAAACGAATGAAGTAATTAAAACAAATATTGACTAGGTATATGATGAAAAAATTATTTGCGGTATATTAAAGTTAAAGTTATAAAGTAAATTACAATTAATTGAATTACTATATTCGTATGCGGTCCACTTAAATCCGGAGAACTGGTGAAATGTGTTGTTTGCATAAGATTGGAATATGAACTTTTGTTTATCTAGCATAAAACAAATCTATGCCAATGTTATAGCTGTTGCGAAGTAGAAATAGAACCGTCAATCATCGTAGAAATAGAATACTATGTGTTTTCTTACTTTTAAAAGATAATGTTAACCTCATGCCAAAAAGAAATAGAACGGTCAATCATAATAGTTGGTAACATCATCAAAGGTAAGCTATAGTATTCGGAGTTTGAAGTCTAGGCTAGTAGAATTTAATGTTATGTAATTGTTTTACCTACATTTTTATATTCCGTGAGGTGCCGCAACATATTATATTATTATGGACTTATAGTAAAAGTTTGTGTTTAAATCACATAAAAAAAGTTTTTAATTGAAGATGTCAAAAGCTTTACAAAGAAATTACATTAATTTTATCTCGCTATTGCCGTAATTTTTAGCTTTTACAAACAAGTGAAGATACTATAAAAGGCTTCAGTTTTATCGGACAATACTTTCTGCTATTTATTTTTATATGATAGTAATAATTTATCTATTGTCGAGTCATTCAAGTACTCTAATTAAATTTCGATTGTAGTTACTGCTTCGGAGTAATGCAATTTCTTGAAAGGGTTTTAACTTTTATTTGCTTTATCTTCTTATAAAGTCAGACTTTTAGTTCTGGTTCCCACTTATTCTTCTTTAAGTTAACCTTTTATTTCTCTCTCTTATCTTTAATTCTCATGCTAGGAATTTTTCATTAATTAATTAATTTTTTTAAATGTTAGATAAAGCCCAACAAAACCAACATTTTTTTTTTCTAGTTAGTTACCTCAACAATAAAACTTACTAGATCTTATGATCGGCGGTTGTTACTTAAGTTGATTCTGAATATAGTAAAGTCTGCTACTATTTGATCTGAATTCGAGGGCATCTTTAATCGTAGACTTGTATACTAACGAGTGTGTTGGAAAAAATAGAATTTATTTCTTAAAGTATACTACAACAACTACTACTACACGTATTATTGATTTTTAATTGTAAAATTTAACATTATCTTTTGGTTACTTAATTACAAAAAAAAACATTAATCTTTCTAAGAATGGTAAAAAACTACGTGAAAAGCTTACAAGTTGTAAGACTTTTAAAATCGCATTAGAAAAGTCGGAATAGGGGAAAAAGCAAATAGAAAAGAAGAGGTAACGTAATCCATAGTATGCTAGGCCGGAAGGGGGCAATTTAAAATTTTCGAATTTGACAGCTTTTACTTCACCCTGTGGATTGCTACGTGAATAAATTTTGATACAGCTTGATAATAAAAATTTTTGTAATCAAGTCAAAACTGGTTTTATCTAAATTAAAAAAATATATTTTAAGTGTAAAATGAAATAACTTCTGTATTACCAAACGATGCGTGGCATTTATTAATTGAATGTATTTTCTAATTAGTTTTAATGTAAAGCAAGTTAATCATAACTACTTTAGTGTTAGATGAACGAGTTTTGCTGGATACGCTAATTGAAGTAATTGAAACGAGAAACAATAAATGCTCCAAATAATGTAAAGTGCTTCTAACTGCTGATTTGGTTGAACCGCATCAAGTACTGGGGAGCTTTTAGAGATCCCAAGAGATTTGGTTTAAAACGTGTAGCAAACCAAAAGAATCGGTTTTAAATATTTCTAAGTAGATTCATGCAAAATTTTAATCTCAATTCTTTAAATTTAAAGTACTTTCTGATGTTACATTAAGCTTAGCAGGTTAATTTAAATCTAATTTGGTCTTTAAAATATAATATTGTGACACGTAAACGTTTTGGAATAAATGTTAAGTTGGCTAAATTAAAATACATTAGGTAACAATTTGTATTCTGGAAGGGCTGCTTAGGTTTAAAGAAATAAAACAAAACTGACCAATGTCAAATATGTACTTTTACTAAACTTTTAGTCTCAGAAGCATAAGTTAAACTAAGAAATGTTCGTAACGAGTCGATATCAGCGGTTGAACGAGGGTAGTTTGGAGTTAGAAAATCCATAGTAGTAAATATCAGCGACGCTTTAGCTCGTTTAGACTTGCAACTAAAGCAAGTTATACTTAGGGCAAACTTTATGTTCAGCAGTTCAAAGTCCGAGATATAAATTAACCGAGTTTAATCCTGTTTCTTCATTTTGTTGGAACTGCACATTCGAAAGCTTTTAATGGAGATTTACGAAGAAACTTTTTAAGAACGAAGTTAAACGAATGCAAAAAATTAAAAACGTTACTTAAGACTTTTTCGAATTATAGATAAATCACATATTTACTACATTATATCATAATGAGTTTTTCACTTCCTCCGATAGTACGTTTGATGCTGCGTACAAAGGACTAAGACCCAAATTATAACTTTAATTGCTTTTATGTTTAATTTTGATAGACAACTACACGGTAAATAGGTAATTTTAATTAAAACTTTTAATCGCTATTGCATAAAATCCTTAGGTTTCAGTAATTGTTTTGCCTGTTTAATAATTTTGATCAATTTCGATTATAGTAAATTAATTTTTTAATGCTTAAAATCGATAGCACGTCCAATATCTTGCAAGTTTAATTTATTATATTAGTTGGTGAGTAGTAATTGGAATCAGCAGCTGCTATTAAAATCTAACGATGACAGCAATAAATAACGGAATAGCTAACTTGAAACTTGTACAAGTTTTTAGAGGGTTGGTCTTACAACATCGCTCAATTGTGAGATTAAGCTCTTTCAATCTCATTGATTTAATTTAATCTTTTGTTTTACAACTACCCGGGATGGATATATAAATTTAACATTGAGTACAAATATTTTTTTATACACTCACAGAATAACACTATAAGTTTAACTAGATTCATACGATCGCGTCTACATAAAAATAGGTTTTCCTGAGTCTGGGTACAAAATTTGAATAAGTAAAGCTATTGAGAATAGGCTCTAAGAATCTTCGATATAGAGAGCTTTCATATCACTTTGAAAATACCTCTGTAATTCTATGGTGATGGAATTAAGTGAATTTTGAAATTTTTTTAGATTTTCTACTTACGTCTACTCTAATATTGATCTTTTATTATTTTAGAATTTATTTAATATAAGATTTCGTTATTATTTAGCATTTCCTGTCGTATTGATTATTATTGTTATTACAAAATCTAAATGCACTTCTGTATTAATGCAAATTTTTTAGCGCTTCGTTTCTCTCGTTTTGTTTGGGTGACTTTGTTGTCCTGATCTGTTTTTAGACTAGCGCCAGTCTCCACAATGTCATTTCTCAAAATTCTTATATAGAAAATAATAATATCCTGAAAGATATTTTTCAACGAAATACAACAAACGGTAATAAAAATTTGTTGCTTCGTATTTTACAACTCCTAGGTGCAAACTAGCTGAGTTTTATAATAGAAAAACTGATGATCTCTTTTATAATAAGATGACAAATAATAAAATTAACATATCATTTCATAATTCATTTAAATAGCAGAGAATTAATTTCATACAAAAAGTTTAGACAGAATCAAGATAGATATGGCAAACTAGGAAACCAGCAACGTCAGAAAGGAACGAGTAATTGTTACAGACTCAAGATATGACATACAAAGTTTAGAATTGAAAATCAAATTCAGTTGGATGTCAGTTTTGACATTTAAGCAAATTATTATGGTTAAACTTATAATAAACAAAATTCTTCATGTATGTTGAATGTTGTATGGGTGCTCCTAATTACGGAAACCCAACTTTTGTTACTATTATTAATTTTATTTTAGCAGATATAATTTAAAATCCTTTGTAATAAAGTTGGTAGTATATTATTATTTTTGTTTATTGTATCATAAAGTTCCAAATACAAACACACTTGGGCCTTATCAGTATAATACATTTGCTTACTTGTTTTAGTGCTCCATTTGCTTCACTTACAATTCCAAATTCAAAAGTATTGATTACTTCGGAATTTTAAAGCAGAACGTTTACTATTTCAAATGTTGGAGTATGCAAATTTAAATTTCTATTTCTTGTAATTGTAGAATTTTATTGACGTGTAACTGTACAATGAAAATTATTGACATTTGACATTTAAAATTCAATGAATTACCTATAAGTCTTTTGTTCTAGAAGACATAATTTCTACTATTAGTTAATGCAGGCACTTAATACTTTTGTAATCGTTAAAATTTAATTTAGCATTTAAGGATCCACTCTATTTTTGTTTTTGCAATCACATTGTTTTCCCATATATGTCATGTTATGGTCGGCAGTGTTCAATTATTGATTCATTTGATAAACCCCTATGATGATTTACTTGAAACAGATGATTGAGAAGTGCTTGTGGTGTTTATATTGAAAAGTCGTCAATTGCTTTTAAAATATAAATTATTCCTGCTACCGAAAATTTGATTAATTTCAACTGTGTGACGTAATTCGTTTAGAAAATGCATTATTTGCATTTATCTGGATAAAGAGTATTTGTGGTATTTTCTAAAATAAAGATTTTTTTATGTCATTTAGAAGGTTCATGAATAATACAGTACGTTTATATTTTCCCTTGGGTAATGTTAAATTGTTCATGGATTTATTCTCATGGCAAGAATTATCAATATGAAAAAAGTTTAGCATTACTTTTTAAAAGTTGAGATCAGCTTTGATGCACTTTATTAAATTTTTAAAAATAAAAGAATCGAATGGCGCTGTATATAATTTATTAGGCGCATGCAATTTCGACCGATAATCAATAGTTAATTTCTATATTTTATTCTGGAAAAGTGAATGTCGTCGTTGGGTACTGGTAAATTGTAACAATTTTGTACAAATTATCGACACATAATCATTATAAGGGTACAATAGATATATTAAAACTATAAATTTTCTTATATTATAATTTTTCTTTAACAAAATTAAAATAATTTATTAGGTAGTTGTAACGTTTGCTACAATTTATAAATAATAATTATTTTAAACCATCATTGCTTAAATTATATTTAGACCGCCCTTGTATAGATATTTAAATTATTATTTGGGTCACAATAAAAATTTATTGTTCTTTAACAATAAAATTGGATTTAATAGTATATTATCTACGCGGGAGATATGAGATGCATTACCGGCGAAAGATTTAAAAGCCAGAGGGCCGTAGGCCCGAAGGCTTTTGAATCATGAGTCCGGTAATGCATCGTTATCTCACAAGTTTGATATACTATTTTATCTACTTCCTTGTTTAAATAGCATTTAATAATAAATAATAATTAAAATAATTTACACTTGACAAATGAAAACATAAAAAGCTGTTTATCTCGAAAACGAGACAAGATATCGAAAAAATAACTCAAAAATGTCCCCCCCCAGCCTTCTCACCCCCCCCCCCCCGCCGAGGGTAATGTTCTCGCTACCAGATGCATTAATTAGCGCGCCCTAACTCCAAGAAATATTGATGAAAACTCGATTGAAACAAATAAAGTTATACAAGTTATGAGAAATCTAGTGATTGAAAAATAAAACAAATGAGTAATTTGTCAAAAAAAATTGTGTAATTTCATTAACATGGTTGATACTTTTGATGTTGATGAAGCCGCGGCAAAGCTTGTAGAACAACGATTGCCGACGAAATCAAAAAAGAAATATGAAATACAGTATTTTATTTTATTTTATTCATGTTTATGTGCTTGTCGTGTAGTTATTGTAGTTAGTGCCGGTATTACATATGTCAATATATAAACGTCAGATAATATTACCTCCCTTGGGAATTTTACAAATATTAATCAATGCAGTAAGTAACCGCGATCATATCCACGCCATTTGATGGAGATAAGTACGCATTTATTTACCGGAAGTAGATAAAAGTATTTACTTAGTTCATGTTTTGCTTATTGTGCTGGTAATTATTACTAAGTTACATAATATGCTATCGTTATCCGTCACCATAGTGTTGTGTCCGCACTAAGTGATGAAAATGGGTTGCGAACTTAGCAATAAGATGACGGTACTTGCAACTAGAGGAACCACAAAGCAAAACTCTATTTTAACATTTTATTACTAGTGTATGTGTATTTTTATATATTCTTAATTTTGATTTCAGTGTTTGTTTAATATTTTATGTTTGTATTATGACTCACGTAAATGCCGACAACAGCAATATTTTAAATAATAAAAATCTAGATGTAAAAAAAAAGAAGACAGTTTAAAAATGGATATCCAAGGCGATAGAAGAATTAATCAAAAAAAAAGGGTTAATCACATAAAGATTTAAAAGTAGTCGGTCGACAAAAGTTTGAAGGCAGTTAGTCAGAAAAAGATTTGTAAAGCGGTCGGTCGACGAAAGTTTGAAGGCAGTTAGTCAGAAAAAGATTTGTAAAGCGGTCGGTCGACGAAGGTTTGAAGGCAGTTAGTCAGAAAAAGATTTGAAAGCAGTCGGTCGACGAAAGTTTGAAGGCAGTTAGTCAGAAGAAGATTTGTAAAGCGGTGGGTCGACGAAGGTTTGAAGGCAGTTTAGTCAGATATTTAGCAGAGCGGTCGGTGAAGAATAAATTCAAGAAAGAAGATAACAGTGTTTTTGTCTATAGAAAAGCTGGGGTCGGCTATTTACGTGAGTTTTTGCTATTGTTAAAATTTTGTTCCTATTTTTTTTATATTTTAACTTTGCAAATAAAAATTATAAAACCGTTATTTTATTGTTTACTTGTAACAATCTTTCATATTCGAGAACCTACGTTATCCCATTGACGAGATAAGAGGCGCGCATAAGGTCGCAGCAATAGTTTAAAATAGATCATCCATTCATATAATTTTCTCCTTCATTGTTAATTCCATGGTAAAATTTCTTCCAGCTTAATTCCAGCATTCAAATATCACATACCCAAAATTTTGATAAATTTAAATTTTAAGTTTTCATAAAGAAAATAGTTTATTATTATATACACTATAATATATTACACTATAATTACATAAATGTAATCATAGAAGCTCGAATGGATTTATTGTTATTAGAAAAATTGGGTTTTTTTATAATTTTTCTTTTACAAGAGAATTAAAAATGCAGTCTGTTAGTTGCCTTGTTTATATTTTGTAACCACAGGTTTTCATTGTAAAGCTCATATCATGGTCAAAGTAATTTCTGAATTGATTCAAAAATTTTACGTTGTGCAATTTTGAACGTGTAATACAAAAGTTAATAGTCTAACTTCGCGTGACGAAATTGACCAATAAATTTATGAATTTATTGACAGAATAGAACAATAGTTCTTATTTTAGTAAATTTTCTAGCATTGTATAAACAACAAACTCAGCTAAAAATCAATTAAAAATCAATTTAGTTACTTTGGTACTATTTTGACGAAAGTTTGCCATACTGTAAATGTATGGATAATACCGTGAAGAAATAATATCGAATAATATGTTTGGGTTTATTAAGGTGACCTTGAATAAATTGGTGAAGAAATTGATGAATTAATTCATAAATTAGTTTGATCGTGCAATATGAGCGTAAAAGAAAAATAATGAATAGTTTTATTTCATCATTATTTGTAAACAAGGTAACAAACTTTTTCCTTTTTTTGTGGCTTTGCTCGACTCGGAATTTACGTCTTGTTAAAAGTGAAACCTAACTATACAATTTTTTGTAATTTTAAAGAATAGACAAAATTAAAGTAGACCTTTTAAAGTAAATTAATTCACCATTTTTTAATTTCCGTTCATTGTAATTAAAGTTTTGTAAAATAGAAAAATTTATTACTTTTATTATCATCAAACAGTTTAAATTAATTCTATTCAGACTATTAAAAAAGTCAACTATAATTATTACTTATTTAATCTACATATATATGGGGTGGTCAGAATAGAAGTGAATCAAGTTCATAAATGCTGTTTATGAATTATCGAAACTTAACATTAGTGCAACACAAAAACATGTAATACATGTCACTGAAAAAAGTAAACAACTTACATAGGATACCAAATCAAACAAAATGTGACTTAATCTACTTTTACACTGAAGGAAAGTTATGAATTAGAAAACTTACAAAAAAAAAATTGTAACATAAATAAATGGGAAGGTTTGTTTGCTTAATCGCTATAGGTACACTTCTAAGTTCTTTGACCGATTGGAACCAAATTTGGAACACTTGTTCACTAGGAGTTGGGTTAGATTCCTGTGCAATTGTGCAAATCCTGTGTTTTTAGCAAACAAACTATAAGACAAGCTACTCAAAGAGAACGTGAAAGTAAAGATAAACATAGTAGACGACTCCAAATACAAGCCTCAAGACAGGCTACCCAAACAAAATGTGAAACTGAAGTTTAACGCGATAGAAGACTTCGGGCTGAAAGAACAAGACAAGTTCAATATTTTTAAATATAAACAAATAAAAATTACCCATATTTTCACACATAAGATTTTAGTTACACTACCCCCCCCCTCTCCATTTGACCGTTTTAGTTCTGATATTTAGTACTAATTGAATAACCACATCAATCGGATTGCGCGCTAAACAAACTAAACCCGAGCAACGCCAGGTACGTCAGCTCAATTATTTTTCGTACAGTGAAAGTCAATTTGTTAAGAAGTACCATTTTACCTTTTACCATCTTTTAAGTACCATATAGAAAATATTTCAGTAACCAGATGCCAATTTATGGTTAAATAATTATTTCATTTGGAGGCCATTTATATTGTTCGTTTACTTGACCTTGGCCACAATCATTATTTTTTATATTGATTGGAAGTTTTGAGTGGCTTTCTGTTCGCGATAGCAACAGGAACTGCACCCGAGTTAATAATCTTTGGTTTGTCATCTCCATTGGTTTGTGGTACGAAGCGAGGATTGTTGATTGTACTCAATTTTTACTGCCAGACTCGTGGTTTAGGGGTATAGATTGTACAAGATTGGATTGTGTAAACTCATCGATAGCTATCGTGGTAAGCTTTTTTATTACTTGTAATCTGTGGGTCTAAAATTTTTGAGAAAGCAGTTGACGTCAATTTTTTATGTGTGTCACATTTTACGTGACCCTTAACGTATGTTCGACAACGTGCACCATCAAGTGTTTGTGTTTTATTGATAATTTGTTTGCGTATGCTCAGTAAGTATATCTTCACCAATAATTGTACAAGTGCAATCACAATAACGCACCTGTATTTTTTTGATATTTGAAATTATTGTAAATAAATATCTGTTATTTTTATGTGTTTCTTTCTGAAGAGCTAGACTTGCCACAAAAGGTTTATTTTTTGAACCTTGCTCTCGCGACCGCATCAAATCAGCTAGTTGTAACATCACTTAGAGTTCCCTACATCAAAAAGAAGCTCGTTAGTTCTTATTATCCAGCGTGCAGAGGAAAGATTGTTCTTCCCCGCAAATTTATTGTTTTGCAAAGTTTTTTAAGCAATTTGACTACTTGTAAATTTTTGATTACTGACTTTTACATTTTTACATATTATGTGTTTATTTATGATTTTTAATTTTATTTTATCATTTCTTTTTGTGACATTCTTTCCTATAAGCATTAGCAATTCACTTGTTGTATTAGAGAGCGCGACTAAGATATTCATATTATTACAGGTAAAGTTTATTATACGAACATGCACTGTTGATTTCTACAAGAACCTTAGTTTGAAGATCCGCATGTGACTATTTTTGATGTCCCTCTAAAAATTACCCAATTTTGATTTTATCAAAATCTTTTTAGTTTTATTTTTAACTGCCCTATTCATTTTGTATTGTTTTGTATCAGCGACCTCTCTTAATCTGTTGGGAGAAAAATTTAAATTTTAGTTACTGTCAGGTAACTATCACTCCGAATTTCAAAATTTCAACTACGCTATAGGAAAGAGGACAATTTTCTGAGCATTTTTAAGAAAAAAAAACCTTGGACCGTCCATTAGTTTTCGAGAAAACAGCATTTTAAAATTACAAGAAGCAGTGAGATGTAACATGATACGATTCGGCGCCTTCCGGCGTGAATATGAATTCACGTGAAAATGAATATAAAGGTTTCGAATGAATGTTTATGGCAAACACAATAATTAAACTCAATTATTTACGTCGGGTTACAAAATTAATAACTTTGAAATTCTGATAATTAAATTAACATATTAACTAAATAAAGTAGTAAATCTAAACAAGTTAAAATTTGAACCAAACAATTTGATCTTCAGGCAAAAATTTTACATTTATTGTATATTTTAAATTTATGCTGATGTTTTGTGAATGACAATCATTTTAGATTTGTAACGATTATCCAGTAACATAATAATAGTGACTCATTAGCAAAAGGTACATTATGATTAACGTTTAAAATGAAAACTGTGTTTTCACGTATTTATTATTACCTTATTTTATGAATATAAAACTTTGCATATATTTATCTTAGCTTTTGAAACTTTTGATTATGACAAGTTTGTGATTTTCTAAAGAAAGTTTATGAAATTATGTTAATAAAACTATTTCAGATAACAAAATTTTCGATCTTTTATTTACTCAATTATTTAAAATAAAATTTTAAAGAAAGTTACTGGTTTTCAAATTAAATCGGAAATAATTTTTATAAAAATAAAAATACAAAATATCATAGCAATATATCAAAACTACGAAAATTATGAAAAACTTTTATATCATAATATGTTTCTTAACACTTATATAATCGAATATTTATAACACAAAATTTACTAGGAGTTAAAGGCAGTAAATGAATTGATTTTGATATGTCGCTAAATTGTTAAAAATAATTTTTAAGACTAAATAAAATCTATCTATTTCTTGTTTGATTTTGGCTTAATATTCGATGAACTTGCTATAGCCATCGATTTGATCGTATTTGAAGATATACTTTTTACTATAAGTAACGAAAATTAAAACGCTTATTTATTTCTAAAGGGCTAATACAAATATTTATAATACGGTTTATAACAATAAACGATTACTACACTAACACTATTTATCTACACTATAATTTATTTAACACTAAGTCAATATTTATTTAAACACCCGGTATATTGTTTATCACTTCACTTATTTATGTTAACACTTGCACGTTTAAACTGAAATTTTTTTTGTCACTAAAAATCGCGCTGCATTTAATGCAGCCTTCCAGAAAATTCCATAACCCTCCAGGAATTTCTAGTCACTTCTTTGCGTTTTCTAGATTGTAAATTCAGCCATATTTGAATGACTAATGCTGTTATCATGCATGACTCATCATACATGACGTCATACATTAGTCATCAAATATAATTAGACGTTCTTTCGTAACAATAATTTAAAGTGTAAGATTTACATTCTATTTTGATTACAAAATTTAGAAAACTTACAGAGTTAGTAACTCATAATACTGGTTATAATTATTACAAAATTTTATATTATAGATAATCATAATGTGTAAAGAAAGCTGTAACAGAAGTTTTCGATGATTTTTATATGTTAGATAAATATAGCAAAATTTGTGATAATAAATCGAAATTATTTTTTTAAATTTTGAAAGACGAAATCGTCATGATCTGAAAAATAAAGTTCCAGCTTATTTTGTTCACCTACCTTGATTTTATCATTGCACACTTTGGCGCTGTTCCATTCCACGAGGATCATACAACAATAATTTGTTTTCACCTTTTTTTTTGTAATTTCCCCTTACTTTTATAAAACTTTTTGGATAAACTAGTAGGCAAATAATATAAATCAATCAATTGAAAAAAAAAAATAGATCAACAAAATCTAAAAATCACAATCACTTTTTCATTATACCTAGTATGTATGTATCTCTATGAAAATAATAATTAATCATATATTTCATGAATAAAACTAGTGTGAGCGTAATCACCAGTATAAAAAATTTTAATCTGAAAATAAAAACTATACAACAAATGAAGAAATAAATTGTTAAAAAAAGCAATAAGTACGTGTTGAACACTACAATAAAATAAAATTGGTGAAATAAAAAGGTATAGTTAAATGAACCGTGATAAACCTTTAATGAACTGTAAAAAACTGATGGAAAGCTCATGGAAAGGCATTTTAATGATTTATTAGCATTAAGAATATCAAAAAACTTACAATTTCGCTTTCTGTTCTATAGAAATAAAGTATGCAATGTTTCTACATAGTGACGTATAATGTACATATTGTAATTTTAAGTTCAGGTTAGATAATTGTGTTAGATGACATAATGTCTTAAAAATTTAAATGTTATCTTATAATATTGGTATTTTACGATTTCTTGACTTTGGTTGAAATTGTCCGTTAGTGTGACCTAAATGTAGTTTAAAATTCTTTTAACATTTACAGAATTATAATTCCAGACTGAACAAAGTAATTTCTTTTAAACAAAGTTAAATGCATGTGCTTGAAGTTAAATCACTTTGTAAAGAACATCAAAGTGAAAAATTAGTTTTCCTGTAGTACGGATAGCTTAAGATAGTTTTACTCCAATAAAGACGTGATAGGTGAAAAAAGATTCCTTTCTTCAAACATAACTGAATAATCAAATTTTTTTACTCATCTACTTGTTTTAATAATATTGGATCAATCCAAAATCACATACATACACAACATTTTGGTACTCAATACGTCAGATAGAAGTGTAAACACTAAATTTTTTAACAAAATACAAAATTTAGAATTTACCTGAAATTATCTAGTCTTGTGTGCGGTCTTGGTATATTTCCACTTCATTTTATGAAAGGTTTCAAAGATCCCAGGTCTATTTTCAATTGTCCGGAATGCCGCATGTTCAAACCTACACACATTACCTTATCTTAATCCCGAATCTACTAAATTTCATTTTTCAGGAAATCTTTCATACTAACAATTAAAGTACTATGTACTACAGAACACTGTAGAGCTAATTAAAACAGTACTACTATTTTAAGGTTAACAATTTATTGTAAGACCAAAAATATAATAGGAGTATAATATATGGCTATATTTATTTTTTATTATTATTTTTCATATAATGATGTTTTATAAATTTATTATCTTGTATTAAATTATTTGATTACTCTTTATGTCTCAAACAATAGAATATCAATTCAAAAACAGTACTTTAATTATTTTAATTAAGGTTTTAACTTTCTAATAATAATAAAAAATTAACTTTATAGTCAGAAAATAATAATTATTAAAACCTTCACAATTTCCCCCTAATTCCACAATTAGTAATGATTTGTTTCAACAATAATTTATTATAAAATTTTCTATGAACTTCATACTAGGTAAATTAATTTCTTTTCTTTCAAATTATCCTTAAATATTTAGACAATTTTGACAAGTTTGGAATATGGGTCCTAAGGTAATTAATCATTCTTAAACATCTGTAAACATAAATATTATTCTTTCACGATTCATATTTAACTTTTGAATTCTGTGTCTATCATCAAAGTTTTTAACTTTATAGCTTTGATATTTAAATTTATTTACAATATCATTTTTAGCGTTAAACTTTATATAACTTCATCTACTATTTTTCAGAAATTATCAGAAAGTTCCCAACTATTATGCTTCTGATAGTTTTTAAGCATATTATGTACGTCAATGTTGTTGTCATTCATTTTTTTATTTAAACAATAAGCTTATGAGAAAATGTAATCTCAAAAATAGAATGATTCATACATTAACTCCAAGTATGTACTTTATTTAGAACGTTTCTGATTGTATCTACTAAAATGATTCTTTAAACCCAGTAGCCAAGAATATTAAGTTTCCTTAAACTTACCATTTAAAACAATTGTTACAGGAATCAATGGTTATGTTTAACAATTTTTAGAATCTAAACAAATTAAATTTGACCTCTAATTTTTAACAACCACTAACTAATTGACTCATTCAACTTTATCAATAATTTAACAAGTACTTACACAATTTAAGCAATTCATTTACTGTTCTATCTGTAAAATTGCTGCCTGTCGCTTTCCTGTAAATTACAAAATCTCGATTGAACTTTTTCCAATTTTCGTTTAAATTATCAATTAATTTTAACGGCAATAGTTAATTAAAATCTAAAGTTAACTTCTCAAAATTCAAAAGAAATCATAAAATTTTAATTTGTTTTGTTTTAGCAATGTAGACAAAATAATTATTATAAACTTCTCATCAAAATTGAAAGAACTTGAACACAAAAATATTATACTCTAGTAGTGCATTGCAGTATTGCAGTTGCAGAATTGGCGGGTAATTCCGTGGCATCTTAACCCATTAAGTACCAAGCATATTTTTTTTAGATTTCAAATGTTGTTTTCTTAGAAATAGTTCAAGTAGACAATCATTTTTTAGGCCTTAAAAAAATATATAAGTTACTGTCATCAAATGAGGACATTGGTACTTAATGGGTTAAACTAATAAGTAATGGTATAAGTAAATCACTGAGGTGTACCTGCCAAGTAAATCTGAAAATGCTTTGCAAAGATCCAGAAGTAAACATCAAGTGATTATGTTTGCGATATACGATTTGTTTTTTAGATGTATCGTTAAGATAGAGATTAAAGATTTTAGTTGCTAACACCAAGCTTTGTGATACTTGCATCTAGTATACATACTATAGTCCTGGTTGTCGAGATAGTTTTGATTTTGGCATAATCTATTCGATTATAATGTTTACGTAATCAGCAGTGGGGCAGTATCGTATATGCTTAAAATGTAAAAATCACATTAATTTTTCCAACTAATTACGATGTAATTAAAATATTTATTTTAATGTTTTTAATACTAATTAATACGTACTACTTATTTCAAAAAACAAAAATGCAATATCAAAGATTTGTATTATTTAATTTATTGAAACAATGTCACGAATTATCAACATTTAAATCTTCTCACAAAATACAAATAAACAAAAAAAAAACCATGCTTGCTACGCATGAAAAGTACCCTTCCTTCCACAACATAAATTCTTGCACAGTGTAGGGTTCAATAATCAATAAAAATTTATGCAAATCTTTACATTTAATCAGTTTAGTAATATTGTTAAATTTAACTGGCAGTTATGTATGTATGAATGTAAAACTGATTGTATTTTATAGGGTACGATGCCTACTATATTATAGTATTAACAATTTTTACAAGTGGCTTGTTTAGATTAGGTACAGGTCCTGTGAACTTCACTTTATTAAATTAGAGATGTAATACTATGCTATTATTTTTGGATTTTATTATTTAAGCAGAGTTTGATCTATGCCATGCAAGCTTTACATTTTTAATACACAGAGCATTTATTTTAACTAAGATTTTCCTTCAAGAAATTTTGAAATTCTTTTTTTTAAATCAAGGTTACTTTTTTGACTTTAATGGAGACTAACGGAGTTTGCTTGTTTTAGAACGTGGATCTTCAAGACAAGTCTTCATTTTTTTTGGCTTTATGTCGGTTGTTTCATAGCAGGAATTTAAATATTCCCATTGGTTTTGATGACAAATAAATTATTTCTTATGTGTTGAGACGTACTACAACTTACATTCGTCGTCTGAGTTTAGGCCATGAAAGAAGGAAAAGTTTATAGCACTCTGAAGTTTTTCTTAAGAGGCAAAAATTATAACACTGGCCCCAACGTGGAGTAATAAAATTCAAATAAAAACTGCACATGTAATTTATTTCAATCCTAAAGAACTCAGTGCAAATTCATAAAATTTTTTAACATTTTTAAAAACGATTATAAGGAATTAGAAAAACAGAACTAGATTTCTAGTTTCATGTGTCCGATTTCACGTAAATCTCGGTAATCACATTGTTTACGTGCTCTCTGAAATACAAGTTTTTTCTTCTAGATTTACTAGAAATTTCACTTTACATTGCGTTTATTACCTTTGAAATTTTATACTTTCTTTTATAAAACACCACCAAGACTAAGTTGGAATTTCATTGCGATTTTACGCTGAAAAATATAGCATATTTACTGTAAATATGTGCTGTAAACTAGCTACATTATTGAGGTAACTGTTTTTATGCTTTGTAAACTTGATATTAATGTGTTTCTAGGACCGCAACACCATTTCTCTTGATTTGCGTAATTCTTGAGTGTTTTAACATTTGAATTTAATCCTATGTATCGGTTTGGTTAACGACGTATGCCCTAGAGATTAAAAGGTTAGATATAGGGAAAAAAAGAGTAAAATTATATTATTATAGTAATCGATATTTTATTACCAGGTCGCAAATTTATAAAATTAATATTACGTCAAAAAATATGTATTGCAATGACCCAAGCTATTCAAATTTATAAAATTCTATCTTATTCAAAAACACTTCGCTTGTTTGGTTTCATTCATTATTTATAATGTTGTATGTTGACATGGATTTTAATTCTGACATAGTAACTGAAGAGATTTGTTAGGGTTCATGGACGACTTGTGAACACCATCGTATTTGAAACGTACGATGGTGTTGTAAGGTTAGCAATATGCTCTGCATCAGGTTCATCTCGAAATTGAATCTCTTCTTGTAGAAGAGTTTGTAGGTATGGTATCCCTGTGTCGGAAACATTCACATATCCCTGTAATAAATAAAATATTAAAATATTATACTTACTAGAATTAAGCTAAATGTTAATGTGAATACTTACTTTTGAACAAAATGCAATAACTCTTGTTTTTCCGTTTCAGTATAGTTTTTGTTGCGTTTCTGTTTATTATCTCACATTTTAATGGCTTTAAAACAAATAATCACAAATTCAACTTTAATCTTGTTGACATACAATATTCTGTCTTGTTGGCTGTCAGATATACACAAATTTGTACTATGCAGTTGGCGTTAGGGGTAGCAACCAAACGTTTGAACGTATAATCAGTGATTAACTAATTATAGATTTCAAGTAGTTTCTGCAACCTATTCAAAATTTAACCAATGATTATCTTTAACACATGTTAAGTAACACAGGTTAGTTAGAACTTTATTGAAACCGGGCGTCAGAGTATATCAAAGCACACGTACCGTCAACAAAATGAAGAGCAGGGAAATCTACGTGAGACCGACCGTCACGCATCGGGGTGTATCATATTACATCTTCCTGCTTTTCGTAATTTTAAAATGCTGTTATTTCGACAACTATTGCATAATCCTAAAAAATTTTTATGTTAATAGCCTCAGAAAATTGTCCTCTTTCCAATGGTCAATAAGAAAAAATTCAATTCTTGGGATGGGATACGCAACAGTAACCTAATTTAGATTTAAAATTATTATTCCATATTATTTAAATGTTTATTTTAAAATTGATTTTTACATTTTCAATTTTATCTAACATGTAAAAATCAATTTTAAAATAAATATTATCACATGTTAATAACTTTTACCATTTTATTATTTAAATGTGCATATTTTTTTGAATTTTTGTTTGAATTGTTTTTCTAATCAGCAAATTACTCAGGTATTCAAAATTTCTACCAGGCCCTGATTAAGTTTTGTTCTCTCCACTTGAGTAGCCGGAGGAGACTTGTTCGCGAGAACCAAAAAAAGGGTTCGCAACCCTACATACATATTACTTAAAATAAATACTTTAACCTTCTATTCCTTTTTCTTTGATTATTATACACTATGTAGTGCGTAGACGATCAACTTGGCATAAGCCATGGTGACATACTAAGGAATTATTTATGAGTGGTTTTCCGTTGCCTTGTCGATATCTCCCGGGGCAATATTGGTTGTAATGTAGGCTTTAAACCATATTGCTGGTCTATTTTTAATTCTAATCTTCCTAATTACTAAAATGATTTCTAATCAAGTGCAACCAAACAGGTCTTAAGGCTGTTCTCTGAGCCTATCCATCCCAACGTAAAAAAGGAAATTCCGTGTTGTGCAAAGACAGCAAACTTGACGTGTAGAAACTTTGTAATGCTTTTAAAGTGTAAACGTGTGTAGAAAAATTAATACGAATCAAGGATCGCCTACCCACGCACGTAAACAGATATTCTTACTATAAGCTGATGTTGCAGTTTTACCGAAGGGCAATACAATTTTATAATTGTGTGCTCTAATTATAAAATAATATTCGTAATGTTTTTAAAATTATATTTTTCAACAATTTCATTAAATCTTACTATGACTTGACCATTGTTCCTACCTAATGCAAATACGTACACATCGCTACCTCGAAAGAATAACGACACAACTCAAAATTTGGCAAAATTGAGTTAAGTATTAAAATCGACAGAATTTGGCTATATCTTATCATGTATAACGTCACAATGCAAAATTTTAATAACCTGCTGTTATTATAGCGGCAGTGCCATTATGCATGTAATGCAAAGTTACTACTTATCAGTAGTTTAAAAACGCTCTATTGAAAAAAGTGCTTTTTTTAGTTTTGTCGTTATTCTTGCCAGGCAGCGACATGTACCTTATATTTGGTAAAATTTGTTGATAAAATATAACATTTACTGGACGCTTACTCAAAAAGATAAATTATTATTTATAATTGTTTTTGCATTTCATCATGATTAGTGTTCCAAGATTCTTGGGAATTATAGACAAAATAAGGCGCAACAATAAAGCAATAGAAATAACAACTTTTTATTTATTATAATAAAAATTAACTACAAATTATACAAATTGAGATAAAAACATAGCGCCAATAGAACACTGAAAAAAGAAATTCACATGATGAATTTCTTCCAAAAGTTATTTCTAGAAAGAAAAAAAATTTGTGTTCATAGATACAGTTATAAAGTGCGTACCTATTTGTAATTAGCTTATGTAATATAAAATCCTAAAAGAAAATTAACATAATTTTTTTATGTAGTATGTAACATTATATTACTATCTTCGATAAGAATTGTAAAAGATGCAAGACATTCTTTCTCAATTTATATACTTTTCCTACACGTCAATTATAATTACGTGAAGCAATTTAAACTTTAGGCACTAAAAACTTTTAAACCAATTAAGATATCAAAATTCTGTCTGAACCAAAAGTTCTAAAAATCGAGATTTACAAAATATTGGAAGAACTCAAATTTAATGGTTTTTTGGCTTTTTTGGAAAAACCAAAAAACTTATTCAAAAAAGGATATTTGTAAAGGTTTGTAATAATCTACTACACATTCTGTCAAAATTTCAAGTCAATTGGTGCAGCCGTTTAGAACTTATAAAAAGGCACTAAAAGAACAGCCTTAAGAGAAAATATTAAATTTATGGTCAAAATAATGCAAAGGCTAAGCTATGATAGTATGCGTGGACTGTGATTTACTAAGAAATGAAATATTAACCCAGAAAAATAAAAGTCAAACTATCATGTGATCCTTTACTCCTCATCAAACCTATTAGACGAGACAAACATAAAATATAAACCATAAAAAGTAAATATAAATGAAAAACTTCGTGGAATTGAAGCGGACAGTTCAACGCGCTACCTTAAACTGAAATAACAAGACAGCAATCATGTATAAATTTCTCAATTGAAAAATAAAATGCCTTGTTTAGAATAAAACCTGATAATAAAATGTTGTTACGTTCTGACTATTGAAAGTATGAAGTTTAGATCTGTATCTCACAATTAACCATTATCAATATAACTTTTAGATATAGATTTATAGATTACAGTTTTGCGTAAATTACCTTTCTTGATGTGCAAGTGCAGATATATTCCAAATTCAAATTAATGGTAAAGTTAATCTTCTTATGTGATACTAAGTACTTAGATCGTTAGAGTGAAAAAACTGAAAGTATAATAGAAATGAGGTTTTCGTTAATCAATCATGAATGATTAAGTTAACAATGTGAATATAAAATTATGCAAATAGAAATTTAACATTTTAAAAATTTATTTCACGCACCTCTGGGTGGCATTAAAACTCATGTTCAATTTACCACACAAATTTCCTGCATGTTGTTTTAACCTGCCCCGAAGCGTCAGCTGTTCATTATAAAAACTGACTAAAAAACTCCGGATGCTAACGCTGCTTCATAATAAAAACATGTTTTTGTAAAGACACTCACTTAAAAACAAAATTTATTGTTCTCGTCACTAATAAATTTGATTTTAATATTTAAATGATACATTCTACTAAATAATTAACTTTCTGGTTGACAATAAAGATGGAAATGCGAAAGCATTAGGTAAAAAGAAATATAAATTAGTTCCATTCGCAGTAAAAATGTATGCGTAAAACTCATTTCGAAACTTTTAAAACCTTCTTAATGGAAATCGCAGAAGCTACTGGTAAAATATGTTAAAAAGTAATACACAATCTTATATAAAACACATTGCTACAAAGCGTATAAAGAATGTTCTACGAGGCGCGAAATTACACGTGACCTATTTAACAGTTCCTTTCAGCAAAGAAACAGCAAGGGTTACATTCTAGATTATACTATCCACAATTCTCTTCACAAGCAAATGCCGTTTTATTCCATTTCGAATGCAATTAAAGCTGTATGACTCTCCAGAGACAAACTTGGCTATTCGACCATGTGAATATGGGCGCACCGAGAGCTTGAATGAATTTGAATGTGATTTCGATTTCTTTCTAGGTTCTTCTGGAAACTCAAGAAAACAAGGTTTGCATATTAAATAGAATTTTTCATGTAGCTAAAACTTACGCTAAATTAAATTCTTTTTCAAAAATGTATTACTTTATTTTTATGCTTTATTGTATTAAACGATTACAAAAGCATCTTAGCAAAATATAAATAATATTCCTTTGTCATTTTAATTTTAATTTAAATTGTGCATTATTGCTTTTGTCGGCACTTGAAGCAAGTTTATTAGTAATTTTAATTAAATAAGAATATCAATATTAATGGTATGCATATTAGATGTCAGTGAATTGGTTAATGTGCAGGAAAGTGTTGAGCTGTTATCGTGAGCCAATAACTTCCAATCTCTGTTGACTGCAAATTTTGGATCACAGCCAACGTTTAGACACCCTATGGCAAGTTGTACCAACAACAGAAAGGAAATGAAAAAAATGTAGTCAGCAAAATTGCTTTCGCTTTGCATCTTACAAAATATTAAAAACAATGCTATGGCAATTTAAAGCATTGCAGTGTCACAACGAAAGATAATTAAAAAAGAAACATTAAAATATTTATTCATAATATTATGGTGTCGTGGTATACAATTAAAAAATACATTAATATTTTAACAAAGTAATTGATAAAATGGTTTTATTTTACAAAATCCTTGAAAAACTAATTACATTTAAGTCCTACTTCTTCAAAAAGTAGATAGGTACTAAATTTGCGGTTTAAAGTTAATTCCGTAATTTTTCTCAAACGCCAGACTAAAAAAAAAACTGTGTCAGTGACACACAGATAAATTGTGTTTAGGTGACCTGCAATGAAAATCAATTTGTATCAATTTTTGAAATACACATAACAAATGCAGTTATAAAATAAAGGCTCTAAAGTAATTTATATTTTTAGTTTTTCAACAAACGTTGAAATAATTTAATTTGATTTATTAATAAATTTAAATATAACTTGACAGTCGAAACTTTTAGCGTAGGTATCTAACTTGAAATGCTACTTGAGATTTACAACCGCATAACATTTATTATAAACCAACACTTAAACACAATGTCAGGACAACGTAAAGAATGATGAACTTCCTTCCTTCCATCCGTGTAATTGTCTTACACTCCATTACATAACTGGCATATAGCGCCAACTCCGACTTTATAACAGTTTTGCAAGACAATGAACTTCGAACTTTTCCAGCCTAACGCCTTACAATTTTCCTGTTCTCACAAAAATTAGTTACTGGGATGTGTAGTGTGAATTCTTATGGTTCGCACGTTAGCAACCCTTAATATACTAGTAACAATTGAACGAAACCCTCATGTAATAAACCTAGAAACCAAATTGTTTCTAACTTTTACGTTCTACGAATTTAATTTCTAAAAACTCTAACAAAAGCTGTGCAATGAGAAAATAGAGATAATCCTGAAGGTGTTATAAATTTGAGTAGCGAAAATTATGTAATAAAGCTAAGATTACATGTAATTGCTTTTTTTGAATACTATTGAGAGAAGTAGGTGTTTATTATTAATTAAAAAATTAAAATTTTTAATTAAAATTATTTTATGTAAAATTTAATAAGACTTGATATAATATATTTACTGTATAATTTTTTTATTTATAACAATTCGCAAAAAGTAATCTCATTACTTTCGAAAATTGTCATTTTAAGTATGGCGTCCGTCGGCTACTTTTATCGTATATATAAAAAACCAAAGCAGTCTTTCTTAATTTTTAAAAGTACCGTGTTGGAATTGTGTTTCATTTATCTTTGGTTGAGCAATGTCAGTTGGTAGTATAAAAGATGTTCAGTGGTCCTCAAATGCAAGCAATTTACTAGGAACGCAAGCAGCTTTTCTACAAAAGTTCTTAGGTTACTGAATTGACAGAGAGTAATAGTAACCAAGTGGAATATGTCTGCACATTATGGATAGATGAAAATTATTATGTTATTTATGTTTAAAAGTAAATTGTACAACCAGTACTTACACTCGTGTTTACCTTATTTTTATTAACGTTTAACGGTAAAGTTAATTAATTAGCTTTGCTATTGTCTTCTGGTCCGTCTGACTCAAAACGTAAATATTTTTCTGTAAATTATTTTCAAACAATTTATGGAACAGACATCTAACATACGATGTCGTGATACGTAATAATAGAATTATTTTATGCAAATAAAACTTTTTTACTCACTGACGTATATTTCTATTATGCATGTGCACATAAATAATGAATTAGTAAGTAATATGAACCTTTCTTCGAAGTTCTAAATCTTGTATATCTTAATTTGATTGAACATTCGGCAAAGCAAATATGTAATTAAAATTTTTGTTTGATGTATTCTATACATTAGTCAATGCTTTATGTCTCTCACAAGGCAAAATGCTCTGTTCTTTTGTATGAACTTCCTTCTAAGAATCAAAATCATCTACAAAAATACTTACAAACCTTCTAGGTATAATCCAAATAAGCTACATTGAGATTTTATATTTTATTGTTTATTATTTGCTTAAAAGATTTATTAAAATATACTGTATAAGTAAATAAATGTTATTATAATATAGGAAGATATTGGAATTGCTAATTTCTCACTGCTGCAAAAAGTAATAAATACTAAAATATTATTATTCTTTATTGAATATTTCTGCAGATTTATACAAAAATCATAAGAATGAATTGTATAATACCATTCAAAGCACATAAATAAATTGAGCGGAGTAAAATTCTACATTTTTCAAATATTGTGCACTAACATTTTTTTTTGCTTGTGGTATTTAAAGAATGGAAACCGCAAAATATTTTTAATGATAATGTTAAGTTGTTTAAAGTATCATTAAAAAGTTTCATTTTTCTTAGATCGTGTAAAAGTACATACTCAGGTTACGTATGAAAATTTTCGACAAATTGACAGATGTAGGTTTTATAAAGTGTATCTTCTGAAGTAAACGGATACAACTAAATTTTAACCAAATTGTAATAATCGAATTATAAGTTCTCGTTAAGGATCTCCTTAAGTAACATTTTAAAATTAATTAAATTATAAATATATAAGCTCTATCATAATATCGTCCTTTCCATACACAATTTTTCAAATAATACTTTACACCTCTGTATTATTCTCAATTTCAAGTTTTCCTTATTTACTTACTCTTACACGGTACCTACTCTTAACAATTAAAAACTATTTTAATTACGACCACCAGTCTTGTTAATGTTAATTTAATTAAGAACTTTTTAAATTTATAATAAAAAAATATTTTTCTTGTAATTCACTTTATCAATCGAAGAAAAAGAAAGGAGAGAAAAACAATTCAATATATTATATTATATTGTTTGGGTCAAATCCAAATATTATGATGGTAATTGAAGTAACCAATACCAATTAGTTCTGATAAATTTACTAATAATCTCTTCCTCCACATTTCTCTAAAGATGGATATTATATGAGTTTAAAATTAATTCACTAATGTCATTTTCAATTTAGAATTATTATAGAAAGTTATATTATGCCTATTTCTTAACCCGAGCACCTTTCTTCGTCTGTTTTTTCAATTCCTGTAGTTTCTTGTAAACTACATTATTAATTATTATCTTAAAATAAAATTATTTAAAAAAAATTTAATAAAAAAAATTCTATCTTCAACAGGATAGTTTACCTATGGGAAACTCTTTATCTTGCTTACTAGCCGATATTTTTATAGCTCATCTCGAAGCCAAAATTCTTTGCTCAGATTTCAAAAAACATATAATTTATTGGTATAGATACGTTAACGATATTATATTTGTTTCAATGATTCCCTCAGACAATTAGATCAACTTTTTAACTTTATTAACAAACAACATAATAACATTATATTTACTAAAAAAATAGAAGTGAGCAATAGAATCAATTACTTAGATCTTACAATAATTAAAGACAATAATAAGCACTCTTTTGATATTTTTCATAAACCTACGTCTGCGCATCCTTTTACACAAAAAAATGCTTCTTTTCGCGCTTTTCTCAATCGCTTAATTAGAATTCCCTTAAGTCTAGAAAGTAAATTTTAACAATGAATTAGACAGAATTAAATATATCGCAATCTCTTATTGGCACCAAGTCACTCTAATTGATAACTTATTATGCAAAATTAAACAAAAAATTCTGTAGAACTCAATAATATCAGAATATTTTTAAAAAAACTAACGCAAACTTTAATGTCATTACTTTTCTCGGAAACAAGTCAAACAAAATTGTGAAATATTTAAAAAATAAAAATTACAACATTGCTTTTAAAACGTACAATAAACTTAACAAATTTATTAATAACGCGAAATCAAAATCAGACATTTTAACTAAATCAGGAATTTACGAGCTCACTTGTGAATGCTCTCAAAAATACATTGGCCATACCGGTAGATCTTTTAAAACACGATTTGATGATCACACGTGAATCCGCAGATTTGCAGATAAAAAATCGACTTTCGCAAAACACCTACTAGACACAAACCATAAACAGGGGTGATACGAAATTTTACACATTGAACAAAAAAGTAGAAAACTGGAATTTTTGGAAACTATGGAAATTAATGAATTAAAATATACATCTTCATTACTAAATAGTCAATCTGATTTAAATAACTCACCCCTACTAAACATTTTTAATAAATAATAACCCTCCTTCTAACTTACCCTACATCCACTTACATTATTTCTTTTTTATATTAATTATATCCCTACCCTCTGGTAAATTTACCCAAAAATATCCCCCTCTTACCCTCTTCATTTTCTCTTGCAATTTAGACAATAAATACGGAATTTTATCGTTTCTCTTTCTAGTTCATCGCCTGATGATGCCATAGTATGGTGAAAACATTCGCGATAACATACGGTGTATTTAAGGTACTATATCGTGTTAACCTAAAACATTTTAGTAGTAAAAAGTGTTTGTCCAGTTTTTGGTTTCTCTAAAAATTTTATATGATTAATTATTATTATTATTGACAGAGTTTCTTGTTCTTCAGTGGATTTGAATTACATAAGGGTTTTTAGGACTAGTGAGATGGTTACTGATGAGTTGAACGCACACTCAATTCTCATATTACATTAAAATTTGTTTAAATTTGGAGTTAAATAAGAAAAGTTGGAGTTAGAAATAGTAAAGAAAACTTATTTGACTGCACATGCAAAAAATAATTCAATTTAGAGAGAAATTTGAAGGATATTGTTTATTCACATCCTCATATTATTCAAATATTTAAATTATTTGAATACTATTCAGATTATTCGAATATTCGTATACTTCAATTATTCAAATTTGATTTCTAGCTTTAGAAAAGGTATTGTAACAAATAAGCCTATTATGAAAGAAATGATTTACCTGGCTAGATTCTCTGTAAAGTAAAATTTTGCTATGGCCTTGAGAAGCATTTTTCTCTTTTGGTTCCAGCTAAAATCTCAGGTATACTGAACTACATTGAAAAAAAAGTTAATTCTATATTTTGATTGGGTTTCCAAATGAAATCCAAATTCATGAAATTGTAATTTATCGTATAAACAAAATGATCAATAAATATACGAGCTATATTACATAATTCTCATTAATTTCATCTGTACTACGCTAAGTTCAAATTATTCTTATATTGAATTCTTATTTTTTAATAACATTAAAACATAACATAATATTTACCATTTTACCATTTTATTGAATTCTTATTCAATAAAAATAAATTTTAAATTATACCTGGACCCTTGCGCAATTGTAATTATCTTGAATATGATAATCTCAACATACTTCTAACTGCACTTCTAAAAATGCTTCCGTCGTACTTGACGATTCAACATTAATGCCCGTTTTCACCAACAAATTCCTAACGTTAAGAGTTTCTTAACTTGAGATAAGAAACTCTTATGTCAAATTTGGTTTTCACCAAGCGCTAAGAATTCCTTAGTGGTATTAAGAAATCCCTAATCTTAGGGATCCGATTTACCGACCCCTAAAGTGTTAGGTATTCCTTAGCGGTTGTATTATACTATTTATAGGTTATAAATTAGTGTTTGTGCATGTTGATTTTGAATAGCCGTGCATTATTCTACACTCTTCTCTAGCCATGGATGCTATTCGACTTTTTGATAGATTAGAAAGATATGATGATTCATCAGATGATGAAGTTGTACACTTCATCACTTCACTTCAGAAAATAGAGCTGAAGAAAATTATAACCGTGCACACATTTATACCAGAAATACAGTTGAAAGACAATATGGTGTGTGGAAACGAAAATTTCCTGTATTAGCTATAGGTATACGTTTGAAATTGCAAACAGTTATATCGGTTGTGATATTTGCATTGAGGCGAAGGAAGCACTTCCACCAAATGAAGTTGAGGGAATAAATCACTTGATCGAAAATGGTCAAGTGACTGCAGAAATTCAAAATAATGCAAGATATGGTGGAACGCGAGACATTATTGTAAATAATTATTTTAATCAACCATAACTTCTGTGTGTTTTTATAGTTTATTAATTACATATTTGTCAAGTTTATTTTTATTTTATATTAAGAAATAATAAATGTAATATTAACAATTTATGGTTTATTTATTTAACATGGTCGTTACTTGTTATATTTTTGAAGAGTGCAGTTGCCATCACTTGAGGATTCACATTGTTATCTTATGTATGTACACCACATATTAACGGTTTATATAATCCTTTACAGTACCTGCTTCATAATTAACAAAATTAACTACATAATAATCATACACAACCGTAATGCCGCCATTAAATATAACCTACAAATTCAAATATGACATTTATGACCCTCATTAGTTCATTTGTCCTCCTTAAAGAATACCTAGCAAGGGAACTGCTGGTTAAGAAACTCTTATGTTGGTGAAATGCAAATTTCACTTTATGGAATACCTAGCGTTAAGAATTCTTTACTAAGGAATTCTTAAATAAAAGTTGGTGAAAACGGGCATAAGTCCCTTAGGTTGCGCGCAATGTTGGTAACAAGCCGTGGTTGCGCGGCGGTAGTGCGCAAAGAATCAAAAAATGCTCACCATGGGCGTAGGGCGCAATCGGTAATAAAGGGTCGCAAAGAACACTTATGCAAATAATTTTTACAAAAGTATTCAACCATTCTGTTAATTGGTGACTTTAACGTGAGGGTTAATCAATTGAAGGTTGTATAATTAAGATTTTATTTTACGTCAAGTTTCTTAATTTTTGTAATCAGATTAAAGTAGTTCTATCTGACTTTAGGATTATCGAACTGTTGAATTTTTCTTGACTATTTGCCTAGGTGGCTTAAAAAAGTCAGTGGTGACATTTGAAATAAATATTTAAGTAGCCCTATAATTTGTTTTTTTTTTAATAATAATTTTAAGTTCAGTTGTGAACCTGCGACTCGCTCTTCCCGAAACATCCGAGCCCGGCAGGCATTGTTAACCGGACAATTCTGACGAAGAAAAGAAGGTTATGAACTAGTAATTACATGATTTATTTTTTCTGATGTTATAACCTAATTATAATATCCTGTACGTATTTAAATGTAAATATAACGCTTCATAGGCAGATTGATACAACTTTTATTTTAGATTTGTTTCATAAAGCAGTAAAAACTAAATAAATTGAGAGTATTTAATTTTGCATTTATTTTGCATATTTTATGCATTCAATTCAAATTTCTGCTTATGCCAATGACAGAAAATGAGGATTGCGACATTTGGAACCCAAATATAGTTATGTATACCTAAATTTTTCAAATTTTATTCAAAAATATTGACTAATCTGATCTTTGATCACAAATATATGTATTTTAAAAATATGTAAATTATGAACTTCAATTTAATTGCAAGTAATTGTAAGGTAACCTGGTAATTCCACACTGCTACCCAACGTTCAATTTTATTTTAAACAGACTGCCAATAAAAACCTGTATATACTTATACAAAAATTCAACATTTAGAAATAAATGAAATTATAATTACGTTGCTTTACCTACTATTTTAAAAGTTTAAGGATAACTTGACGTAGCAATAATTATAATCTATGCCATTAGCAAGTATCTTACTAACGCATAATATAAAAAATAATATTAAAATGTACGAGTACTTAAATCAATTAGCACTGTAAATAAGTGAGAGTTTTTGATAAACTCTGATTAAGATTACTTAAATCCGAAACTGTACCAATAGGTTAATACATAGTTAACCTCTAATCAATATTTTTATATACAGTACAGTGTTATGACTGAAATAAAATAGCGTTAAACATGTAAAACCTTGATACTTCCAGTTACAAAAACTTTTTGCGATGACAAGCTTTTCAACTAGTTTTTATCTTTTGAAATACAAAGTGTTAATACCATTTCTTCCAAAAAGTTTTAAGCACTTTCTTAAACATTAACCCTGTAGGCAACCTAAGACCAACGTCTTAAACTTTTCATGTAAATTAAATAGTGAACTTTTATATCTATGAATATATAAAATAAATTCCAGCAAAGTTGTTTTTTATTTAAATTATTTAAAATGTTTCTGAAAGTGTAAAGAAAAAGAATAGAGCATCAAAAACTTTTGATAGAAAATTACAAATACTTTCCTTTTAAAACTTTTTAGTTAAGAATGTGCACAAATGTTTCAGTGCGGTAACGTTAAATAACTAAAACTAAGTTGAAGTTAAATGGAATTCAATTAAATAGGTAAGTTATCGAACATCAATGAAGCAAACTTCTTGAATAAATTGCAACGAATGTAAAATTCGCATTCCATTAAAACAATTTCTAATCTAAATCCAATAAAAAGTCTTACAGAATTATCCCGTATTGGAAGTTTCATATGGAATAAGAATGGAATATTCTACATTTACGAGATAAAATGAGATTGCCATGGGAAAGAATGTGCATGACTCAGATATGATTGATAATATCATGTTGCACTTAATATACAAAATGTTGCTTTTTTCCTTAGTATAAATAAAACGGATTTTATTTTAATAATCGACTATTGCAGAATCATTTCAAATTTCATGAACCGTGAATAAGCTTATAAGTTCGTATAAAATCTCTGACTCGGTCCTATCTAATACAATATCAAACTATATACATAGGCAATAAAAGAATTAAGGTACATTATATTGCCGCTTAACTTATTAACGAACTATCGTATCTACCTATTATGTATAATGTAGATATAGAACTAATAGCATATTATGTTTGCTAAGATCAGCGATATTTATTAGCTCGAATGCCGATGGTATTACTTACTAACATCTTTAATAGTCTATTTTACATTAAAATTGATTATATTCAAATTTTCACCTCAATTAGAAATTCAGTCAATATTCAAACCGGGTCATATACCTTACATCTATTTTAAGAGCCCATTACAGTAGTCGTCACCATTATTCCGAGTCCCTAGGATAAGTGGTGAATCACACTACTCTGTTACACCATATATCTCAGTCACGCTGCCGATTGCGAATTATTGTCCCCTTTTGGGCTATTTGCTGTTAACGCGAACTCGAACGCACAATTTATTACCACATCAGATGTAAAGGACGATTGGTTTAATGGAATAAAAAATTTACGAAACGAACTATTTTTAAATGTACGACAACTATATTGCACTTTTGCTGCTGGATGACCAGAAAAAATTGTGACATTAAACTAATGAAATTTTTTCTAAAATTAGGTTCTTGGGATATACGACTAAAATAAGAGAATTTAGTATTTATAACTCTGCATTCCGATCAAAATGAAATACAAATAACTTCAAACTTTAATGTACCATGAATTTAAATGGAAAGTTTTTTTAATAAGCTTAAAAGCTTAACAGGTTTTTAATTAATTAATTATATTTATAAGTTTCTAAGTGGAAAAACTTTTACATTTTAACGTTATTGCCTACCCTGAAAATTTGAAATAAAAATTATGCACATCTGGTGTATGAAACTTTGCGTATCATCCAAGACATACAAACAACTTTATCATTCTAACGACTAATTTAATATAATAATAGTATAAGTTTATTATAAAGAAGACAATATTAAAATATTACGTTATAAAATTTATTTCATGGTATGGATAATTAAATTCCTCAAAACTGCATTTTATTAACAGTAATGGTAAGAAGAACTCAGAAACTTAATACATCATGGTGTGTAATGGGACGTGAAAGCATAGAAAGTGTAACTAATTATTACAATTAGAGTAAATGAGTAAATTATTTGCGGTACTATTAAATTTCTTAGTGTGTGTGCAGTGTTATTGGATTTTATGGTTTTCCTTGAATGCTTGGAGGGTAGTATTCTTGGGTAAGTTTAGTAATTGTTCTATTGCATGAAATGAAAACTGTTCAAGTTTCCCAAGTACATTTAACCAAATAAATTACATTCACTTGAGTAATATACCATTTTAGCTTTGATTGATATTTACTATGATATTCACAAAAATCGAGATTTAATGTTTGATATATTTAATAATTTTGATAAAATAATATTTCATTATTCGAATATGCACAGCTGAAGAAAATGGAATAAATTTTCACCAAATTTATTTAATAATTCTCGTCTCAACGTTTAATACTTTCGTATCAATTTCATAAATGCGTCTAATAGAATCTAAAAATCAAAAGCTTCAGATATTCTATAGAAAGTTTTGCAATAATCGCGTTAAACATAAAAGTTGTGTAAAGAAGTTTGTGTAAGTGTCGGTATCAAAACGAAGTTCAATAACTGAAGGTAGGTAGATTATGACAAAAAGTAAGTTCCTTTGTGCTAAAAGTTAAATGAGTTTTATTACTTCTTTTATAGACAGAATAGATTATTAATAAGAATTCGGGAAGAATTTCAAGAATTTGATTTTTATTAGTTGTCATAATGCTGTCTTGTTGAAAATATTTCTTTTACTTTGCTATCTTTTTATAACTTTAAAAAAAAAAGAATAATAATATTTAATTTTTAAGAACTGAATGGCAATTTTTGTTTTGCCATATTTCATAATGTAATATCCTGGATAAAATTGGCCGTATTTTGCAAGATTATGCTTTCTATTAAACTAAGCGTAGTGTTACATTGTAATACCCGTACTTGTCAAGTACACACATATTGAAAGAGTTTACATGCGAGAAATTAATAATGCTTGAAAATGCAATACCGTCAAAAAATTTTTATCTTCCGAATATTTTAATTGTGTAAAAGTCTTCTATATAATTTAAAATTTAATTGCTTTTAAGAAAAAAAAGGATTAGTTGAAAAAGTTTTTGTGCAACCTCCTTAAAGCGACAGCGTGGTTAAGATTACAAACCTGTAGAGTGATTTAGTATTATTTAAAATTTACTCATATATTATTATGTAAGAATTTTGCTATATACAGAATTATTGTAATAAAGGAATAGTATGAATGCAGACAGTAAATGAAGTTCTTGTATAAACAGAACATTATTGTAACTAGCGTAAAATAGAACGAGAAGTGTCTTAGTAGTTTATGGACAAATGTTGCAGGAAGTGCTTGCTAAAGAAACGGAAGTTAATGTAGTAAGTCTAGCTTTGTATGCAAATAAAACTATGTTTTCGGTTAAATCAAATGAGCATGAAAATGAATTTAGCTAGTATGTTAGTTGAAATATGTAAGATTACAAAAAGACATAAAAGTACATCAAATGTTATTATTTACCTACTAATTTAATTAGGTTTTTTAAGCGATATTTTTCATAAAATCTCTTACCCAATAAATTTTTCAAAAATTTAGAAACGACCTCAGTACATAACTCTTTCTTTTCCATTGCATCTCGAATAACTTATTAAGGTAATTTTTCCTATTACGATTTTTATTTGGTCGATTTACGACGTGCCCTATTTGGAGATTCATTTTGAAGTCGAATAAAATTCAGCATTAATTACAATAATGAGAAATAACTGAAAATCCAATATATCAAAATATGAATATTCAATTAATTGCAATATATTAATTTCTGATTCATTCACCTTAGCCTACACGTGATTAACAATAGATATAGTTTTTATAAAAGCCGTTTCGGTTACTGCAACTGATTTTCAGTTAATTCATAAGCTTTCGGTAGTACTGTTCGTGCCTTCCGCATATAATAAGTGTTTGCTTATATCACATTACATTTTTATATTACAGCCCATTACATTTACTATAATGAAACTATAACTATAGCTTCAATAAACTAAATGTAGTACTACCTAATTAAGAATAAAATTAAAAATTGAAGTAAAAGCAAACATGTTTAAATTAAGAATTTAGAGTGGAAAAATTAATCAAACTGAAAAAATTTATTAATTAATAGTATTGTAGTTAAGTTAAACTAAGTATACATACATTGTCAATCCTCAAAACACTTGAACACAAACATTAATTTTTAAAATGACAAATCAAAGCATATTATACATATTATAATATGTTATATTATAATTATATACATATTATAATTATTATACTAAGTGGAAAAATTTGTTTAATATGAGACTCTCCCACCTTCAAATTACATTATAAAAGTAAGCCATAACTATCAGCTTATTTCTGAATTTACAAAATCTTGTGTGACAAATTTCAAAATTTATACGTCAACTTTATGTTTTCAGACTTAGCAGCTCGAGATCGGTTTTTATCGGTATTTCAAAGTAATTGAAAATTTATTATTTCGAGAATTACTAAAAGCAATCTTAATCAGACACGATTTCTATTGAACATGTCTCAGATCACCTGTCTCAGGTGTTTTTGGTGATTTAAATTTAGCCAATAAAAAAATTTTATTTGATCAATCAAATAAAAAACAGTTCTTTGTTACACATTATTTTGGAACTTTGCAGAAGAATAAACAAGACAAGTAAACTTTGGTTTTGTTTCTAATAATAAGGCGTCCGGATTTGGAATAAAAATACTGGTTTGCCAAAGAAGTAATAGACGATTTTTATTGTATAATCCAAAAAATAGATAAAATATTGATCAATGGTCGTTTTCTTCGGCGGCCATACACTATGCAGTGCGTAGATCGTCAATTTCGACAAAGCCAACATAATTTTTGTGGCAATTGGAATAATGGCCTAAATCAAAAAACATAACTTTACAGGAGTACTAAAATAGCGATTGGACAAAAAACGGTGTGTTTTCTTCGTCCAATGAAGTCAACTTATCCGTTTATTACTGTAATATTTTTATAAAATTTTCAAGAACTTAGGCTGTTTTTCTAAACAGAATTGAAATAAGATTACTATAAAATATGAAGTCTATAGCGATATAAAATTTTATGTTTTATTTATAATAAATTAAATAAATAAATAAATAATAAATAAATGTTTATTTAAATCATTTTGTTTTACAGTTATTCTTTTATTCAAGTAGAAGCAAACAAAAATTAGATTTTATTTTTATAAAAGCTGATTTTCATATGAGATCATGTTGTGGCATCTGATAATAAATTAATTATATTCAGCAAGTCTTTATATTTTTTTTGCTTATGGGCAACAAAGTATCATATTTTCTTCTTTAATGGATTCCCCAATATCAGCAGATTTTCTCTATTTGAAATGAAATTTTAAAGATTTCGTATTTTTTCTTTTTTATATAAAACAATAGGAAATTCGACTGTAGTATAACTCAACCACTAGAATGGTTCCCACGCAAATTTGTAGTCAATTTTATATTTTCTATATACTTGATATTATGTACATCTTTCAACAATTTAGCAAAATCGTATTTTATGTATTGCATCATATCTCTCACGATTATCATTTTTTTGGAGAGATCCGAATAAGTTGATTCTAATCGTGTGAGTGTTTCATTTTCAAATTTATGCATATTTAGTATGTATAAACATATTAAATAATAGAGTAAGCTTACATCCCATTCTATACGAGTATTTCAATAAGGAATAACTTGTGATTTACAGATTTGCTGTTTTGCTGGAAAACTCTGAATGTACTAGTCAAAAACATAGCGTAGACATGTGTGTTTTTAATTTTACAAAGTACATAAGCTTCACAAATGTGAAAAATGTAGGAAAATAATAAAAATATGCCAAATTAATTCAAATAAAATTCTAATAACTAATGACTTTATAAATAAATTTTTAAAACGAATGTTACAAAGAATTACAAAATAAAACTTCTTATGGAAGAACTTTTAAATCTTTATATATTCCAAAATAGGAATATTATACCTATTATATTTATAAACAGGAAACGATTTCGTTACCATGTATTGAAGCCTCGGTTACGTTTCAAGTATGCTTGTCCAGAGACACAATCATGTCTCAATCTATTCTTACTTGGGAATGTAATTAATAGGGTAGTTCCTTGTTGTCTTTTGTATTGGGATTTAGATTACAGTACGGATCACACACCAAGATCTTACCAGGATTAAATGATTCACACAAAACAGTATCAAGTTTATCTAGCAAACGTGCTGGAATTTCAATATTGATGTGTAACAACAGATAAACAACAGCAACCTATGGAAAGTTGGTCACAGTTAAATAATCAATTAATTTAACTCAAAATACTAAATAATGAACTACTGGGGTAGCTACAAAAATCATCTTTTACAGAAATAACATGTTAATCTGAGTGATCTTGAAATGAAACTTACCGTATTGTTGTGTAATTATAGTGTTGTATAACTACGACATAATGCCTCTTCTAAGTTGTATGTAGAGTTGTGTTAAAAATGCTGAAATTAGCGAGTTCGAGAATCTTTTTGTAGTTGAAGTTTAAACTATTAAGGAAATAAAAAGAAATATTATACGTATTATATAATTCATATTTCATAATTGTTAATTACCCCAATACATGGGGAGAAACCTCTTTACTGCCATTTATAAATAAATTAACAAGATTTTGATTACTGCTGATTATAATACCGTGATTCCCAAACTAAAAAAGTTTGTATATTTTGTAATTTATTAGAAAGTGTTTAAAAAAGGAACTTAACTGGAGAACAAATTAATAAGAAACGGTTTTTTAAAACTCAATAAAATGAAAAACATAGTTTTTCAGAAAACGAGTTTATATTTTTACGAACAGAATGATAGGGTTTAAAAAATTGTTGTAAAGAATTTTCAGTGAGATTTATTGCCTACATGCTACACTTATAAGTACAAATGGGACAAAACTTTAATTCAATAAAAAAAAAATTTTTAAAAATGGAATGGAATGGAACAAAACTCAACATAACCATAATAATATATAATACAAATATAATATAGATATACTTATAATGAATAACTAAATATTTTCATTTTCTTTGTCTTCTTTGCTTATGTTGTCATCGTCATTATATCATCTGTTGCTGCCGTTACATCTTTGTAAAATTGTTCGGCATGCTCTGATATTACTACACATTTGTGATAGCCTTTAGGTGATATAATTTCTTTATATTTTCTATAGTCTTTCTCTATCCGGCCAAATACACAATCTGGCGGCATATAACTACATTTTCTAACAGTAAATATATGCTGAATGGTTGTAAAGTGATGAAAAAAATTTATTAACATTGCAAATAATATTGTGGTTTTATTTTGGCTGGCACAAGCATCTGAGAAAATCACCAAGTTCTGCTGTGTTTGGGGCTTAAAACCAAGAAAATCTTCAAAATCTTTTTCCAAAAATTTTGTACACGGCTTGCGACTTTATTCGCATCTTTACCGCTTTCAATTTCAAACCATATGTACGTAATGAGAAATATATTTTTTCTCTTGTGATTTTTTGTGAATCATGATGGTAAGATTATACGGCCATACTTGACAAGTAAACAAATACCTTTCCTACGGAAAGTTTAGGAAGAGGTTCATTCTGTTGCATGTCAAACACAACTTTAATAGTGTTAGAAGATTCTTCTTTATAATTTGATAACATTTTTTTGCCCCAAATTGTGAAGTTTGCGCTGTATTCTAAGGTCGTTTTTTGTGTGGATATACATATTTGTTTGTTTAATAAATAATGTTTTACAAGTTGAAGAAGTATCAGTATTAGGATTTCAAAATCCAATATTAAAATTTGTATAAAATACTTTTTTAAACTTTGCAAGGAGATAATTTTCGTACCCTGATTGTTGCAATATTGCTCCCACATTCTCTTAATATTTAAATCTGGTTGTAAATGCGATCTATATTGTAATAAAATTTTATTTTATATTCAAAACTTTTTATTTAAAACTTTGGCTAACTTTATCAATCGAGATGATTTCTTCAGGGGAGTGGATTTTGATTTTATTTTTTTATACAGGTGGAATAATCACAGTTTCAAAATTAAAAGTTTTGTTTATGATTGTTAAGTTATGTGTAAAAGTTATGGGCATCTTTTTTACTTTCAGACCCGCAGCATTTGATTATAGATGAGCCAAAGCAAACAAATTTTGTAAAATTTTAAGTTGTTACACGACAATATATTTTTTCCCTAGAATAGCGACTTTCGCCCCATTTATATGACTTAATAAGAGTTCTAATCAAATGCGAAATTTTTTTATCCTTTAACGTTGACCGATCTTCTCTTCGCCGTTCTTCCCGCATCTTAACCATAATGCAATTAGTATTGGCTCAAAATAGCTAAACGATTAAATGTGGCACTTGTAATATTTGTAAAAAGCTTTGCACATACTGGCACTATTTCATCATTATTTTTCCTTACTTTATATTTTATAACTACCGATTTTAGCCCAGTATTATTGATTTCCTTCGTTTTCCTAGATTTTAGAAGAAACGTCCATGTACTTCAGTAAGAAGCAATCTTGATCAACTTTCGTAGTATGCGATAAACAGTGATGGCAAAAACTGGAAAAATAAATTGCCAATAAGTTGCCAAAGTACTACAAAATTATCATTTATGTTCTCACGTTCTACGTCAGCAATGCTTGATGCCCTAAACATAACTTTTTTCCTGTTTATTTGCAGATTTCCAGTTTTTTACAATTTTGTTCAATGTGTAAAATTTCGTACCCCCCTCCTCTGTTTATGGTTTGTGTCGATTTTCGATCTGTAAGTCTGTGAGATCGCTTGTGTTTATCAAATCGTGTTTTGAAAGATCTACTGGTATAACCAATGTATTTTTGAGAGCATTCACAAGTGAACTCATATATCCCTAATTTAGTTAAAATGTCCGATTTTGATTTCGCGTTATTAATAAATTTGTTAAATTTATTGCCGCTATTGGGAGGTGAATATACGTTTACTAATAACAAAGTTCCTTAACGCTATTGGCCACTTTACGAGGATGTGAATATATCGGCTTTTAGTCTCCGATTACTTCACATTAAAATATTTTCCTATTCTAACTTAGACTTCAATGTTAATAAAAAATGCAATTCAAATAAAAAAGAAAAGTAAGAGACTCTTAAATTCATATAATTTTAAAATGAGTATTCGCCACTTTATAAACTAAGAAACAAAATTATGACAATAATTTTTTTCATCAAACGTGTTTTTATTTGGAGACAGCAAAACAACATTTAACAAATTCAAAATAAAACTAATTTTGCTATTTACAAAAAAAAAGAAAATCTCAAATTTATGAAAATAATCATAATACCCTATCAATTCTATAAAATCAAATTTACAAAATAACAATACACCCTAAGTTATCAATTAAATAAATCTTAATGCGCCACTGATGGTTATTACTAAATTGTTTGTTATTTATAAAATTTAACTTTACTGAGTTAGTCGTGAACCAAAATTTTAAATTGAAGGCCTTTTAATCATGTGCGGCTTTCCAGATGTGCAGAGTTAGTACAAATTTCAATGCAATCGATGGATTCCACAGGTTATAATGTAAAATTTTTAAATAAACTTTTATACCTTATGACACAGTGTGTCGCTTTCTATCCGCTGTGCGAACGTTCGGCTTTCTATTTAATCAACTTATTTAATGGTTAGTCCAAAATTACAAGGCGTCGATAGCGCGCAACGCTTTACCAATTCTAAAGATGGTCGTCGTCACAATTCAAAATTTTCACAAAAGGCGTCGATAACGAAAAACGCCCAACCAGTCTCCACTATGGTTGTTGTCAAGAGAGCTCTTTTCCATCCAAAATTTTATGTTCTTCATTTTCCAATCCCCTCCTATGTAATTGTTTGTATCGGTGCAAACTCACACAAACACTGCACAAATTTGTTTTATTAAAACAAACGCAAAAACCTTTCTACAAAATTTTACATAAATAAAAATTAAATTTTCCTTATAAAGGAACACTCCTTGACGTCGTTTCAATAATACAGAGAACAATCTTCTGTTTAATTACAAATCTGTGGCATCAGATAATTATTGAACGTTATGAAATTTTATACGCATTTATCTGCTTTTTTTTTAATTTTTTTCTATATTATTTTGTTAAAATTTGTTTCTACGCTAACGTCTAATTTGAAATACGATAATATAGGTATAACAGTGTTAGCGAGATATTATCAATGAATATGTTTTAAAAAATATGAACAAGATAGGAATAAAATATGTAAATTACAAAGTGAATATATATTCAAAATTAAAGAAGAAATAATTAAAAAATTGGTCGAAATTCGCTCAATTAAATTGTGTTAATGTTATATACAGATTAATGTTTTATTTACAGTAGCGCTAAAGCACACACCTGGTTTCATCTGACCACTTCATTTTATGAAGGGTTTTAAAGGCAGATTACCTCGGTGGTTTGTCATTACCCGCCGAGGGAGGACGGGTAGAATAAAGTTTTTACTCCACTCGGGCTTGAACCAGAGATCTCCTTCTCTTAATAGTTGAACCACTTGAGCATCAAACCGTAACCATCCTCTGTAGATTAATATTATTGTTTTTAATTATGTATATTTTTTATTATAATTATACATACTTTATATAAGTACATTATATAAACCACGCTTCCTTATATTACGTTTAAAATAAAATCTATGGACACATTTTATAAATGGTATAATTTAAAAAAGTCGATTCCTGTCTTCTGTTTTTTTGGTTATTTAACTGGACAGTTTTCAAATACATAGATTGATAGACTGACTTTCCAAACGGATGATACATAAACATTGATACCGTGGAAAGCACGGTTGCATTTGCAAAGCAAAGCAAAGCAAAACATGGAAAACCAGGTTTAAATTTCACGTTGTACTTACTCTAGTTCTTCTTGTATAACACTTTAATTATTTTATAATTATGGCTAATTTATTAAGTAATATCTATACCTTACCTTAAAATATGTACCTACAGAATTTCTATGTATGATTTATTAACTTAATAAATATTATTAATTTTTCTGCACAATCGCATTGTAGCCAAAAACTAGTAGAAAAGTTAATTTATCTATGTAATGATAATGATTGCTTACATTTTAAAACTTTTTAAAAACTGAAATAGCTTACAGTATAAAATGCAAAGATGTAATAGAAGTTACTTTGTAAAATACAATACGGTGTAATTAAAACAAACCGTCGCTAATAAAAATTAGTCCATCTTAAAATCCATTGCAAATTGCGTCTCAGTGTCTTTTATAAATTGTAATTTCAAGATCTTAGATAATGAAATAGTTTGTTAGAGATTTTGATCTACTACCTCTATCGACTCTTTAAATTACTGGTCAATAAAATTATTTTATTATATTATAGTTTTTAGTTAAAATCAAGAATTTAAATATTAATTTCAGTTTTAAATTAAACAGGTTAGATAAAATTATACTTTTATTCGGCGTTAACTTGAAAAGAGTATAAACAAAATCCAACTAAATAAAAACATCTTCTAAACCAATTAGAAGTTACAAAAAAATCTAAACTTCTATTACATGGAATTACTATTCAAAATAAAATCTTGTTCTAAATTTTTTGAAGTTTAACAAATTAAACACATAACAAATCTAAAATATTTCTTTATTATTATTTCAAAATGTTACGACAATAAAATATATAACAAAGAGCGGTGCGTGTTAAGCTGAAATTCTCAACTTTTCCCTCGTTGTTAAATTTTAATTTTACATGTTTGTACAAATTAAAATGATTTTTGTATGTTTAATGCTTTAAAATACATTGTGGCCTTTCTTTCATTTTGGTTGGTAGGCAAACTCAACGCTACCAAATTAAAACCAAGTCACAAATGTAAACTTGATTAGATAAAAAATAATTTTTAATACTTATTGAGAAAATATATTTATATGTTTTATATTATTAATCTTTTTACCAATGGCAAAGACATTTTTTGTTTGCAATGGAAGTTGTCTTACAATTTCATCTTTTCGATTCACCTAACAAAATATTTGTAATTACATAAAAATGTTTATGAACGTTTTCATCTTTTTTTAAGTGAATTTTTAATTTTACTTCTTAAAGAATTTCAATATTTCCAATATTTACTAGCTAATTTTATGCATAGATAAACTTTTGCACATTCATTAAAAACAAAATAAACTAATATTTGTAATTTAAGTTTTAATATAACAGCTGAGATATTATAGCTTCTGGTATATTAAATTATTAAGATTAAACTTTTATAGATTTTCTTTTAACGTGCGAGTACTTCCATTTAACGTTAAAATGTTAGTATATTAAAGAATTTTTAGTGATAATGACTTCCAGTTCCATCTAACATTTCGAAAACCTTTTTGAGCTCGGGCATGAATATTAGTTTGTTTTTATCTGATGTTATGTAAGAAATACTTGTTGACTTTTAGAAATAAGAAACTACATTAACTCACTTAAAAAGTATACGTAAGGAAATTGGGTAAAGTAAGTTTAGTAAAAGTTTTTGTGTAATAAATAACGAGGAACAAAGCGAATCGTCGACGCCTATCTAGCCACTTATTCTTATCGTTTCTAGAAGATTAAGTTTTACTAAAAGGATTTTAGTTTTCTTTTTTCAATAAGTTACAAATAACTTGACGATCAAAGCACAGTAAAAATAATATTGTAGTACCTCGTACTTTCCACAAGTTGTAATTTACAACCTACGCGATGCCGCTGGTGGAATTCTACGCATTTTCTTGATTTCAGAGCAGATAATGTGAAGAAATTCTTACATTGTTCAATAAATAATATAACATGTGATTAGTTTACGGTATGTTTGTTTCTACATTCTTTGATTGTTTGTTCTTCTAGAAGTGTTGATTGACCCAGAATACTTTGTTTTGGATCACATATATATTTTCGCATGAGTTAAATTATCCTTTCGTATTTTTGCGTTGAATGTTGCAGAAAAAGCAATGCGTAATAAACTGATATGACAGGTGATTTATTTATTATTTTTTGATATTTTAAAAGCATTCGTTCAGTTTTATTGAAAAGGTTTTTTATTTTGATGTATTAGTAATAATAATTGAAAATTTTTCTTTTCATTTCTTTAATATTGAACACGATTTGTTTTAATAACTTAAAATTTCACCAGGCATTAATTTGTAAAAACTAAAACTTTTAGAATCTAGGAAGTTCGTGAGAAAGCCATCTAAAGCAAGAAAGTTATCGTTTAAGCTTCTAGATTGTATTAAGTTAAATGAGCGCAGTAATCTGCAATCTGTAATAGAAGATAGACTAAGAGATGAACTAGATTAGTAAAGAGATGTTAAAGAAGAACTAAAATGTAAATATAAATAATATAGTTTGTCATTTCAACAAGGTTTTATTAAATATAACATAAATAGTTGTTAAGTTCATAAAAGATGCTCATATGAAAGCTGAAACCAAGCACAATGAACTTTCTCCAAAATTTTAAAATAACATTTTTAATAAATTCATTTTATACTATATCTAACACTGCATATTTCAGTGATTTTATAAATCTATTGCAAAAGTTTTCTGCATGTAGGATAACGTTTCTAATAGTTTTATAAACTGCTTTTGTTAACTCTAGCGGACCAAATGTTTAAAACATATTTATTCTAACCTTGAAATTATTTATGAATTGATTTAATTTAAAATAAACCGTAAGATAATGCAAGCAAACTTATAGATACACTAAAATTAAATAAAAACTTTATAGTAGGTATATTTTATACATTCATTGCTTTATTTCAGAAAATGTAATATCTTGCATGGTAGAATTATTTTTAGTTTAGACAAATATATCTAATATAATTAACCAATTTTCTGACAAATTTTATTGTATAAATTTTCACCTGAAATCAACATAATATTTGTTGTAAAATAACACGACAATAATTAATAAAATGTACAAATTTTCTTTACATTCTCAAATGTGAAATCACTGAAGTCTAAAAAGAAAACCTTTGATGTGGTTACTATAAATTAAATAGAAACATTTTACATTTGGATAAGCACATTGCGCGTGTGCAGATCGTGGATTCAAATCTGTCCACAGTGTCTCGTAAAATTTAATAATGCAAGAAAATAATTTCCTATGGCACTTTCAACGCCTGCACTAAATTTTCAATCCTGTAATTTTTATTAGAATGCCATTTTTATTTTTAAAGAAAATGTGATGCGATAGCAATTTAAATACTTGATCTTTGGCTTTGAAGTAAACACGTTTTATTTGGTGAACCGATAAAATCTAAATAGCCTTTGAAAGCAAATTTTCTGCTTCTGGGTTTTACGATGTGACATTAAATGATAGAAGTACAAGTCTCTAACACATTTATATTCAACAAGCATAACAATTTAACACGTTACAACTACATAATAAGCACTACAATAAGTAACTCGAAAAAATAAATCAATACTGTTTTGTGGTGTGATGCGTTTATAGAGTTCCTGTGGAAATTTCCGAAAAAAATTAGAAATTTATATTCAAAAAGTTAATTCAATTAGTTCGTACAAAAGCTAAGCCACTTTTTTTATCCCACAATAAATTGAAGTAATGTGGATGGCATAACATATTTAACGAAAAGCATAACAGTAAATTGCTACTTCAATTGACGTAAGTTGTACTCACTAAGAGCCCTTCTTCATCTTCTTGTTATTGATGTTTCTTATAGTTTGAAACGTCATCTCCAGAGATATAAAACGTAACAGCACCCCACAGCTTTTCTCTAAATCGTTACTATAGAAGACGTTGGATAGTGCTGTATTAAAATTCCTCCCCATTGACTACCTCGGTAACGCTACTGTGAGGGTGGCATAATACAGCCAGTAGCAACACTTGCTTATATCGTTATTTTGAAGGGCAGTAATAAATAACTGTAGTATATTGAAATATTGTATCAGCCTCAGCGGTAAATACATTGCGGTTATTTTCAATGCGACGCATAAATTACGATTTTTATATAAATTATTATTTAAATAAATTTTATCACGTTTTATTGTCAATTTGTACATATATGTACAGATGGCGAAACAGATAAAACTTATTACGTCACAATCTAATTAAAGAGAATAAAGTTATATTTTTTGCTCATAACGTTATACTACACTAATATAACATTAATTCTTAACTGTCAAACTCAATTTTGAGTGAGTATGAAATGTCTCTAAAGACTCGAAGCACATTTTAAAGCTCGGGTTTTAAAAGATCTAATACAAATCAAATAGAAATTTATTGTTGAATATCCGATATATTGCCAGCTGAAAGCATATACCTAAGATGAAGTGAACCTATTATATAGTATGTCCCACTTATAGCGACCCTTTTTTACATCGAAAACAATATATGTATACTTTCTAAAATGCTTCAAGAGAACTTCAAACTTTATAAAATGATTTATTAAAACTGTATTATTGATCTACTTATCGCTAACCGTCTCGATAAACCTAACAATAAAAATAAATCATGCATACGACACGCAATTCGGAATAATAATATATTGAAACTATCTGTAGTAACGATGAAAAGAAAGTCATCAAATTACAAAAATATTTATTTGATCAATCGATTTTTCAGGACGTATTTTATCGGGTTTGTTATTATATTCGAGTAGTCACGAGAATAGTATTATAAATATTTAAAAGAGTTTGCAGAAGTATAATAAGTTACTATAATAATCAATAGAATAATTAATAATAATAATTTATATAAGTTACTAACAAGCAATAAATCACTTAAATCACAAAATAAATCACATTTCATTTTATATGGCATATGATTAAGTTCAGGTACCTTAAAGATGTCTTCAAACTTTAAGATAGTTCTACAATGTATTATAATCTGAGCACACTAAAACTTGTTTACATAATAACTTAATATGAAAAATTGTATTGTGTCATACGCTCTTAATTTAAGTTGTACTGCTCGTATAATTGTATAATATAATATTATTTGATTTGTCCATTGAATAAAAATAAAATAATAATGTAATAAAAAGAATAAATAAAAATTTATAGTCATTATTACAGTAGCTGGAGTAGTTAGAGCAGCGTACCTTGTTAAGAATGTGAAGACCATTTAGGTATAAACAAGTTTAGAAGTAGAACGTCGACCATTTTTATAACAAATACAGATAGGAGTATGGAGTGTGGAGTGTGGACTCACCTGGGACTTGAAAAGTTGTGAAAGACGGTGAAATTATAAGGAGGTAGTTGGTAACGTTGCAGAATGGATGTTCATGAATTTTTAAAAGGAAGGGGGAGAAGAAAAAACAGGTGCTGGGTGTGAAAATCGAAGGTCGTGGAGAAAAGTTTTTAATTAGTAATTATTATAATATGGGATATAATTATTATATTTCTTAATATTAGATAATAATTGGATTGTGGTAATTGCGACCCTAATTTTGAGTAATATTAGTTTTGGTTGAAAATTCGATATCAGAGTTTATAGAAGTTATTTATACTGGAAGATTATATTAATGTTTAATATTAGATTGTGAGAGATCCGATATCTGGAATTTGGAAATTATTTTGTACGTTAGATATTTTGTTACAGGTTATTTGTTTTCTATTTTTAAGTAATTTTTACCATTTCTATAGCGTAATTTTTTCAGAATTCTATTTTCTTGTTTATTCAAATATTCTAAGTTCAATCCTGTTAAATGTGAATTATTGTCATTTCGGTTTCGTTAAATATTATGTTTCTTCGTAGTATGTATTATTTACTTAATAGTTAAAAATTTTATTATTTTAACATTTTGTTAAGTTTGATTATTTTAACATCACATGCTACTAAATACCACCAAAATATTTAAAAAATTCTTAACTTTTTTAAGTTATTTTCTAGTTAGAAATTGTATTACACTCGGGTTACACACGACAGAAAAGAAGCAAAGATAAAAAATGGTATGATTTTTTATATCTGGACAATTGATGAGTGAAGAAAAAATCAGGATAGAATTAAGTAACCACGAGATTATTAGAAGATGAGAGAGAGAACAAAGTGATTTAAATTTAAGTTAAAGCAATTATTATTGGTAAATTTTTATTTAACCATCATTATTTCTACTATAGTGATAATTATTATTCATTGTACACATTTTGGATAGAGTCATGTGTTCTATCCCAAGAATTGAACTTTTTCCTATTGACAATTGGAAAGAGGACAATTTTCTGAGTATATTAACACAAAAATTTTTTTGGATTATGCAATAGTGGTCGAAATAACGGCATTTTAAAATTACGAAAAGCAGGCAAATGTAATATGATATACTTGATGTGTGACGGTCGGTCTCACGTTGAGGTACGGTCTTGTCGGTGACGGTCTCATTTTGTTAACGGTACGTGTGCTTTGATAACTCTTAATGTTGTTATCAGTTGCGGTCGACACCCGGACGAGTTCTATGGCTTCGAGTTCCACCCTTGGCGAGTTCTGTCATTTTTCAGGGATATTTTTAAATTTTTTTGCCTTACACAAAATCGGCTAATCATGCAGCCATGTTAAAAGGTGTATCTAAAATACATGTAAATTTAAAATTTTCAAATTCGAATTTTTCGAGAACTAATTTATAATCCAACAAAATTTTTGTTCTAGTATGCTTAGAAAAGTGTCCTTTCACGTATTTTCAATAGGAAAAAGTTAAAATCGTGGGATAGAAAACGTGACAGAACCCCACATTTTATTACACTACACATACATTATTTGTAGAGTTGTAATCTTAAGGTTACAAAATTTGTTTGTGACTGAAATAATTGCTAATATAATATTTATGTTTGTAATCTTTAAGATAAATAATACGTTCAGGTCCGGATTGTGGACAAAAACTTTAATTTGTTTAAAAATAAATGGTCGCAATCAATTAGTTTAAGTTAATTACATTTGCTGAACCGGCTACTAAAGTTTAGCTAAGGTAGGTTGCAGGATTAATTCAATTTTTAAAATAAATAAAAAATCATTGAGTGGTTTGTTTGATGTCAAAACCGAACAACTACAATAATTATTGTAATAAGATAATAATTTTATTCATCATTATTAAAAAACCAACCTTCTCTTGCTATTATGCAAAATAAATAAATTGGTCATGTTGGGTTTAAAAATGCGTGTCAAAATTTATTTACAGCCGATTTCATAATGATGTTTAAATGAAGCTTTAAATTTAAAGCATTATTTAAACTATATCATGAGATTAAGTATTAGTTGATTTACTATTTTGCTTTGTAAATATCCAGTTAAAAGTTTGGTTACAGGGAAATCTTTCGAATTAATTCATCAATTCAATTAATTTCATATTATCTAATTTCAAACTAAATAATTGTTTTCTTGATGTTTGTATTTTAACTAATTTTTGAATCTGCTTCAAATATTTGGATACATTTAATAAGAGTATAAGGGCGCTTAAAGTCTGATGCTTAAAGTCTGATGCTGATACTAGGCAAAGATCCCTAGTTCACCCAAGTAGAGAAAGAATTTTTATTTAGTCGTTCTCTCTCGGCAGGCAATGCCAAACCACCTAGGTAATCTACTTTGAAAACCCTTCATAAAATGAAATGGATGAGCAAAATTGACCCTGGGTTGTAAAGCTATTGTGTAATAAAGGTATCGTTATTACAATTTCTATATTCTTTTTCATCTGCATAATATTTACATGCACTTGTTATGATTACATTATAGATTTTCTAATCTTATTTTAATTAATTTTGCTTAATATTTTGACTGTTGTTATCTTTTATTTAGGTTTAGCAAATCAGCAAATTGTACCGGAGCAATGCAAATTTTAATATGACAACTATATATAAACTTATACACTGGTGAATTTCTATAAGGACCTCACATTGTAATCCCGTATTTATTAGAATAATAACAGGATGTACTTCTATGTTTTACAAATACGTATATATGTATGAAAAAAAAACGATAACCGCTATCAGGAGCGGGCTTAGCCAAAGTTTAGAGAGGATAGAGGGACATTACCACAAAATTGAAAATGTTTTAAACAAATTATGGTAAAACTAGATGTAAATTGCACATATTATGTTGTATAAACATAAAAATGTGTGTGTCATTAAAAAATTTTGATCAACAAAGAATCTTAAACGTCTTTTATTGGAGTCCTAATATCAATTCCTACTCTTATTCTTTCTGGAATGGTGGCGTGTACCACCTTGGTGATACATGATGTCACGTACTCAAAGCTCAAATACCTTAGGAGAAATATAAGAAAAATTCGAAAAGTAATAGTTTTATCAGTTTCTACTTGCTATAGTATTGAAGTCGAAAAACCTAGTAGGTAATACCTATCGCAATTACTCCTTAGGAAGCGTTGCATTTTGATGAATTTATTTTGCTTAAAGAAAGGAAACAAAAAATTATACTGTTCTTATTTTGAAATTATTGATTCTTGAAATCAAGTTTCTTTTGGCATAATTCTAGATGAGAATTTAGTAGTAAACAAATTGTGTAAAAAGTCGTACTACATACGTTCGTCAGCTTATTATGTTTCACAACGAGAACATAATTAAATAACACTTTAAATGGAATGTAGCAGACAATAACATTTACGTTTTTTAAAAAGTATAGTATTACTTTATTAGTACAACCGTTTCCAACCTCCAGACAATCCGATTAATGAGTGATTTTTGTTAGATTCGGAAACTGCTTTTTATTAAAAAATAAACAAAACTAAAATAATCATGTAACAAATTAATACAATAAATACAATAATAATAATATCATTTATTTACGGATAAACCTTTTTACAACAATCATTACAGAAATTAATCAGAAAGAAATTCACAGCAGTGCATTTGGCGCGACCAGGACTGGAACCACGGTTTCCCGCTCACAAAACCGTTCTTGAATGCTATACGCTACACTTGCTACTTAATAAAATAATACAATAAAAATTTGGTTTATTAAATATAATGTACTCCCAAAACCAGCTTATCAAAATTACTATTATTTATACGTTAAAAAAACGTTAAAACATTAAAAAAAACATCAACATTTCAGAATTGCGGCTTTATAAATTACAATATCATAGAAGTATTATTTATATCAACAAAAGCATTTGCATAGCAAAATCGGATCAAGTACGTAATTGGAAAATATATACATTTACTGGTAAACGTGTACAGATTCCACGGAAGTTAGTAAGAGTTTGTTGAATAATGTAAAAGTTAGCACTATCTTTATTCCAATGATATCCAGCGTTATCCTAATGATAATAAAACACACACGAGATAATTCTTCTTTTTCTTCTGCACGTTTTAGGTTTTATTGACCCGTTACGTCACCCTTAATTAGTCTATCTTTCTCTAGGACTACCAATATTACGCTTTCCTCTTGGTCGATATGAGAATAGTTGTTTATTTAACACGAGAAATTTCCAATTTGTAAAATCTTAGCTCATGTGATTTATTTACATTTATAATGTATGATTGTTTTTGTGATTCTTATTTTTAATCTAAAATAATAAATAATAGAAAAATAAAATAATGTTGTCTTTGTTTTTTCATCATGTACACTTTTCGGAAATACGGCTAAACAAACCAAACTTTATTATATTTTGTTAATTGTAATATTTAATTTAACGTGTAGTTGCTTACAATGGGCGTAGAAATAAAGTTGCTAGTTTTGATATTAAACAACTCGTAATATTTAATTGTAAAAAAAGAGAAAGCATAACATGAAGATAATCGAAAAGTTGTTAAATTTAAGTACAAGTACACTGCCATATATATATAACAAATTTAACAATTTAAAAATGAAGACCGAATTAATTCATCGCCAAAAACTGTCCGGCCACAAGCAATGGCGTAACCAGGGAGGTGAGTATCAAAACTTGGGGTTTCTTCTCCTGCTAAGATTAGAATTTACTAAATTTATGAAATTCAAAACATAAAAAATTCTTTTTTTCTAGAAAACACAAAATCTTTAATTTATATCTTTAATTTTAAAATTTAATAAAAGATTGAAAAGATAATGGTACTATTATTATGAAAAGTGTTTTTTCCTCAACGTTTGCAGGGTACGGTGGGTTACTTTCTAGATGTGACAAACATATTCTAAATTTTAAAATTCTATATTAAAGAGTTTTGCCATTATATATATATTGTCGTATTTTGAAAACCATAACATTAATTCATTCATTTTGTAAATTATTTAAAAGTTCAAATTTGTTTAGTATTTATTTGTATCATATTGTATAAAATAGTTAAAATTTTGCTATGTAAATAAGGTGGGGAGAACGAAAAATAAAGTGAAGAGAGAGAGGCTTGAAAAAGAGACTTGGGCTGATACCTTCGCGTCGAGTAGACGAACGGATGTTCGTCATTCCCAAAATGATAAGTTTAATTTTGATTATTAATTATTAAAAGTGATTAAATTTGGATTAGTGATTGTTTTATTTCATAATTAATTAATGCAAGTGAATAAAATTAAAAAGTGGAAGAATTTGGGATAATATTTGGTTATTCGTTGAAATACGTCGCAGAAAAATTTGTTACACCAGCTGCAATACTACATGTAGAGCGCGCACGTAAAAGTTACAAGTAAAATACCACATGAAAGGTAACAAATTTGAGCATTTTAATTTACGATTTAAAAAACAATTTGAAGAGCTCATAGCTAAATAAAATAATCTGTGTTACCTCAGCAAATTTTCACAAGAGGGTGAAAATGCATAAATTTGTAAAGTTGGGGCATAGCAATATATTAAATAAATCAAATTTAAAATATTAACTTCAAAGAGCAGTAGTTCCGAAAGAGTGTATTTTTTAAAATTATATAAATTGAATTTTATCTGCTTAACATTGTTTATGTGTCCACATTAAAGCGCTGGTTGTCATTTTTTGCTCTGTACATTTTAGACAAAAACTCATTTAATAAAAATTGTAGAAACTTTAGTAACGATAAAATTTTTTGTCGTAAGAAACTTTTACCTAATTCATTGCGTTTTGAAACCCCTCGTTCGCTTAATGTTTCATTAGGCTTCGTACCACAGTAGACAAACCTAAATTTGGAGTGATTTCGTTGCTTATACAATTCTCGATTAGTACAAGAATATTCTTTTCTGTAGGAGAAATATAACTCAAAAGTTATAAATTATATGTATACATATAACCCAAAGTTATATTCCGCCTTTTCAATTCCGTCTTTAAGCCCATAGAAAATTTAGAGATGTATTAGATGAAAATTTCTCCATTTTCCGAATAATTTCGTTTAACAACAAGTAAAATAAAATTATAATTTGCACTACAAATGAATTAATTTGAATGTCGTTACTTTAATTTATATTTCTTATTATTTCTTACTTGGAATCACCATGAAAATGTGATTAAAAGTTTGGGTCGTTAGTAAACCAGATTGGGAAGCGCTGTATTAATTTGTAATGTAAAATTAAATTTTTTGCAATAAAATTAATAATATGTAAATATTTTTATTATTTGTTTACTTCTAAATTTAAAAATATCCAATTTCTTCAATAAATTCTATTTATTTATTTTTATAAATAATTTCGGAGCAGTAGAGTACAGAAGCTGAATGGATTTCATGCGATGATAGCATGTAAGAAAACAGTTTCATAAGAAAACATGGAGAACAGTAATTAAAATTGACTTTGCGACTACGTTCACAATCGTAGCCGCATCTTAGGAAATATTTGGGCCTCAATAGCAAGCCAAAATTTCTGGAGAAGATCTCATTGTAAGGAAACAGTTCCATAAGAAAGTATGTATTATTAGTATGGAAAATCGTCGTTCTCTGGCCGCAAATACAACTTTTTCAGGCGCCAATTCAGGAAATAAAATAGTAATAGAATGGAAGGGTATTTATTATTCAACGTTAAAGAAATAAAAAAGTATAATAAAAGGTAATTGATAATAACTAACATTAACAATTACTGAAGCAGTAAAATTAATATTATTGATTTTTGACTGAAGATACGTAAGTAGTATGTGGATCATAAATTTATATTTTTATTATTTAGTGAAATAAAATGTAAATTATAATAGAACGAAAAATAAATAATGTACCTACCTATATATAATTTCCATTTTTGTTTATATTAGATCAAGAATATGTAAATTTTGTATATTTTTTCAGTTCTGATATTCGGAAATTAATTTTCTTATAATATAGCCATTCATAATAACTGCAAGATATGCACAAAAAGACCAATTAGTCAAATAAAATTATTTCTTAATTTATTAATATCTTTTTTCTTTTCCTTTGCAATCAAATGTAATATTTCCGTATAATAATATTTGAATTACTTTTATATGTATGTTTGTCAATAACGTTATCATGTTTTTTGACCATATAAACAGATTTTGCTTCATTTATCGAAAATAATGAGATATAGTAGCTTTACTGTTTCAGACGTTCTCTTTCAGTAAATATTTATTTTGTTGAAGTATTGTATTTTTTTAATTAATTACTGGCTAACTGTTGATATATCAATGTTTATTATCTTATAACAATAGTAATTTTTTTTAAAAATATTGCCTTTAAACAAATATTTCAATGTCAGCTACCTAGTAGAAGCAACATTAAGTTCTGTTTTCGTTCCCTAGGTCTCTATTAAAAGTCTTTGTGTCTGTAAAAGATTTGTTTCACTAAAGCCGTTTCGCAATCTAACATGTCCTATTTGGTAGAAATTACATTTATGTTTAACTTCACATTTGAATTGCTTAATGTTTCGCAATTATATAATATGAAATATATTGATTATTTTATTGTTCGCTTGACATTTTAAAAAATGTGTACTACGTAATATGTAACTATAAATTATAAATTACAGAAGTTAATGAATATTGATTTGGTACACAGTTCAAAAGTCATTTAAGAATATAAGATTTTTTTTAACGATTTGTGTTAATGGACTGCAAATGGCAATTTTCTGTACCAGATTGAATTGTCATCTGTTTTAATCACTATGAAGTAATTTATAATTTACAAGTAGTACATACTAAGCTGCTAAATGCATTCAATATGTAAACGCGTTAAATTTCATCAGATCACAGTAGCAATTGCATTAATTATTATCAGTGCTATTCAGTTGAATTGAACGTTACCAAACCTTCTAATTGTATATCTATAAATTTCCACAACACTGATACCATTTTGAAACTGTCAAGTAAAACTATAGTCCATTCGTTTTAAGATTAGTCTTGAATTCGGAACTAAAAATATTAACCTTGAAATGTGATTGGTTGATATTCAAAAATGAATTTGCAAGTTTACACTACCACAATTGTTTGAGATTTGACGTTTATAAATATTTTTTCGTAAAATTTTGTAACGAATCTTTAATATTGCTAACGGATATATTGCTGTTTGAACCAAGAATACGTAAAAAATAAATTGTTATTCTAATAACACTTTGGTTTTGTTAAAAACCACATTTGTGTATTCTAACCTTAATTTGTTTTAGAAATTTATTTTTTTTTTAATTAAATTATGGATCAACCAGGAACTAGTAATCAGGAATTTTATAATTTTGAAGAAGCATTTTTCACCGTCGAAAGTCAAGAATCAAATCAAACCGAATCGAGTTGTTCAAATAAAGCCAACGATAATTGAAGTTTTCGGGATGTCATTAAAAATCATCACGGTAAAATTATACATAGTGGACAGAAGATAATGATGTATAACATTTATATAAAGTATCGTAATGCAGGACACGTCAAACCACATAGTGTAACTTCAGCTGCTAACGATCTAGGAATTTCAGTTCAGTCAATGTGGAACACTGTTATTGAGATGGAGAAAAGGGGCACATTGTCATCACCAACAAAAAAAAGAGAACGCAAGAGCACATATGACAAATTAAACGATTTTCAGAAGTCAACATTACGTAGAATAGTTTATCAATTTTTTCTTGCGAATGATGTACTTACCGTTGATAAAATTCTTGATGTAAGTATTTCTTTAGTGTAGTACTTTATAATTTCTTAAGCAAATATTAATTTTATTTATTAGAAAGTGCAAAATAATGAAGTGCTTCCCACCATCCAACGAACCACGTTATACAAGACACTGGCATCATTAAATTTTGTTTGGGAAAAGAGATCACGAAACCATTTATTAGTAGAGAAAGCGGAACTGATCATATGGCGACGTGAGTATTTAAACAGTGTTAGAAATTTTAGAATACAAGGGCGTCCAATATATTATCTTGATGAAACTTGGGTAAATGCTGGTCACACTACGGCTAAAGTATGGAAAGACAAATCTGTAACAAGTGCAGCTGAAGCTTTCAACAAAGGTCTCTCGGTAATAGTATACACTAATTTATATAATTATCAATTACTAAATTATAAATATATTTTAGACAGGATTACAAAACCCCTCAGGTAAAGGTAAGCGATTGATTATTCTTCATATAAGAAACGAGGCAGGATTTGTAGAAAATGGATTATTATGTTTTGAATCGAAAAAAACTAACGACTATCATGAAGAGATGAATTCAACTGTATTTGAAGAATGGATGGTGAGAATTTTGCCCCTTTTAGAAGCTAATTCTGTTATAGTAATGGACAATGCTTCATATCATTCGAGAAGAAAAGATAAAAGACCACTTAAAAGTTGGACCAAGTCGCAAATGATGGAATGGCTTGATGCACAAGGAATTCCAGCAGAACGGACAGAATTAAATGTAGAACTTTTATCTTAATAATAAATTTGGTAATACAAATTTGATCATCATCATCTTCATTATCGTTTGCACGTTTTAGACTATGTTTACATCAATAAAATTATAAATCTTTCAACAATTTATTATTAAGTATTGATATAAACATAACAAACACAGTATTCAAATATACCTAGTTATTGGAATGGGGATCATTCAACTTAATCGGTGGGAAACGGAAAGTTTTTTAATAATGTTGATTATATGAACTTTAATTTATTGTTTTTAAGGGAAATAGTACAGTCAAAGAATAAGACTATGGATGATAACGTCGTATAGAAGAAATGCAATTAGAATTTCAAGTAAACACAGGTTTTTCTTCTGATGAACTTTTCTAATTTTCTTATGTAATATGTAAAAAGGTTATAAGCAATCTTGCTTACTTTTATGATGGAAAGTTGTATGTAATAATGAAGATGTAATTAAATACTTCCTAAATAATTTTTTGTTCATTGAAATTATTATATCAAGTTAATATTTAACGTATTAAACCCTTTTGTAGGTATGCATGAAAATAAACTCTTGTCGGTATGCAACCAAGCATACTGAAATCACGAACTGCAATTAAACTTATAAATTTTTCTATGTAAACCCGGCTTGGGTAGAAAGCGACATCTAAGACTAATCTTAACCCGAATCGACTATAATGGCCAAGGTTACATTTTATACATTAGAAATAAACCAGAAAAATATGTGGCTATACGATTATACAATTTAATTAATAATCAGTTCTGCTTTAACTCGATCGAAATTGATGGAAATTGTTCACGAAACCTTAAAATAAATATCGTTGCTCTAAAGGTAAAATTTCGTGAAATAAAGATCAAGGCAGTGGTATCTTACATTGAGTTATAGAGCTGAAATTCCAAATTTAGCAAAGGTTTTTATTATCCAAGTCAGGTAAGTTAAACTGGTGGCTCAAAGGTACATTTTTGGCGTCTTGAGTCCGCTCTGAAAAAATACTATTTAATGATGCTAAACAACACTTTTTGGAAGTAGTTTAAAATTTTCAGGTACGTATACTATTTCTGTATTCGAACCACCCGTACGAAAATATACTTCTAGTGATATAAGGTACAAGTCTGAGTTCATATAAAGCATACCTCATAGTTTATAAGTCGTAACAAATGGTTTATATGTGTTTCATTATTTTCATATTAAAATAATAGATAATTTATATAAAATGACTTCAAGTTATTATGGTTTTTAAATAAATTAATCTAATTTTCTTACAATATTTAATAAAACATTGTTGTAAAGTATAAATCTGTGATATTAGACTTTAATAAAAGAATGAATTGTAATATTGCAACAAAATTCTTAATTTTACTCCTTATTTCCTAACTATATTATTAAATCTTCTAATCTTTACGTTGTGATTAAGTAATAACCTAACTTAACTTGATAATAATAATAACTATAGGTTCATTTGTAGATGTGCTCAAAATATACACTATTCATATTGCATATATTATAATAATATTTTATATTAAAATTGATTTTTACATGTTAGATGAAATTGAAAATAATTAAAATCCATAACTTACATAAAATTGTGCAAAAACTATTTAAATGAATTAGTCTGCGACACCCTGTTATAACTTGGTGTTTCGATTTTCGGAATCTCATCAGGCAAACCTCAATTTCATCTAACATGTAAAAATCAATTTTAATATAAATATTATCACATGTTAATAACTTTTACCATTTTATTAATAATATTTTATCATACAAATTTAAAAAGACTTTAAATAGAAATAAATGTTGAATAATTTAATAATTACATATATATTGTTCTTATTTTTATTTAAATAATTAATTATTGTTACTACTTCATGGCTATGTATTCAAAACTGAAGCATGAACTTTTCCAACAGATTTTTGAACCCAAAATAATTTAAATAAATAAAATATTTAACAAGGTGAAGATTTACATTAAGTCGATTTATCAATATCTTAAACGAACTTCAGCAAAGCTGAAATTCAAATTATTTTTAAAAGAAATATTAAGAAGTTTAACAATGTTAAATCTTCAAAAATTTGTTTTAAAAATTATCACATTTTAAACTGGCCCTTAGATAAGTAAAATTAAGCAAAAATATATTAGTGCTTGACCTAATAATTGTAAATTTAACTAAAACTAACAGAAAAATTTAACAAATAGAACTAGTGGGATATTGTCAATTAAAACGCAAAATAGTATTATACTTTTTTTGGATTTTGTATATCGTTTTATTTTTGTTTTATTTTAATTTTTAATTGAAAATACAATTTAAATTTAATGATTATTAATTTCCGTTGTCATTGTTAACGTAGCTTGATAATTTACACTATAGGCGATTTCTATTGAAAGCTTATTAGAATATTTTTTAATACCGTCATTCCAACGAACAAACTGTGACGTCATATAAGCAGAGTTATGAAACCCATTATTCTGTTTTTGAAAATATTTATTATATCAAAAAATTGATGCAGTCATACAAAAAGCACTATCAACCGCATTCATAGGTTTTTAAAATCACCTTTGAGGTGCATTTTAATAATGTAAAAAATATAAAAACTAAAATGTAAAAACTAATATGTATTACACAAAATCGGTGTAGATGTAGATTTTCAAAAATTCTGGATAAACTTGTTTTGAGTTCCTCTGTCGCATTTCGAAGACTGATTTTTCTCATTTGTATAAGAAATTTTGACTTTTTGTATGTATTAGTACACTCTATTGAAATGTGGCTATATCTGGCGAAAAATATTATTACTAAAAAAATTAGTGGAATAGCTATTAGAAAATAATAGATAATAATAATAGCTAATAATAGAACGGTTACAGTTTGATGCTTAAGTGTGTTCGAACCCGAGTGAAGTAAGAACTTTATTCTAACCGTCCCCTTTCGGCGAGCAATGGCAAACCGCCGAAGTAATCTGTCTTGAAAACCCTTTATGAAAAGAAGTGGTCAGCAAAACTCACTGTGGGTTGTAGTGCTACTGCAATATATTAGATAGTTATGCATTTTTTATATATTCTCTTACCCAAATAGCAGATCACTGAATTTCCGGCAGTGTGATGTTCCTTAAGACAGAAAGCCATCTGATAAGCGACGGTTAAATGGTCACGGTAATTAGTTTCACTATTTGTTTGAACTGAGGAGAAAATTCTTTGATGTGTACATTATTAACCCAACACAAAATAATAATATAACTACTACTAGTAATAATTTTACTTATCATAATGATTAATTGAGCTCTTAATTGATGCATTCAGATTTTTCAGAATTTTGTAAAATTCAGAATATTCACACTGTATGTGAAATTCACAAAAGAAATTTAAAAATTTATTGCATCAATATAAAAAAATATTATGTTTTTTATAAAACTTTAAGGTTATAGAAAATTGAGAAATAAAGTAAAAAGACAAAAAGATTCAAAATACATGGGCATTGATAAATGTATCTAAATATTACTTAAAGAAGGAATTTTTACATACAAATAATTAACTAATTTAATTAGCTAAGGTTATTATAACCTTCTACGAATTGTAACAAATCCCATTATCTTAACTTTATTGCATCGCATGGAGGGACTTCCTGACTGTTCAATTTAATTATGCCTAAAATTGAAATATCCGAAGTAAAAATATTCTACAAAAGTGCAATAATAAAATATCACAACTTTACCTTAGTTGTGGTAACATATCCGAGGGTCTGATTGAATGTGTCGCAATTTCCATTAGATTGTATAACATTTAGGCGCGTAATTCAAAATTCAACTTAAAATCAGATAAAGTGTGAATATTCAAATCGAAAATTATGATACCAATTATATAATACATTAAATTAAAAATATTTCGCGAAACGAGAATTATGAAATACGAATCAAGTTATTCAAGGGTGTTGTTTCTAAGATAATAGTAAGTTAATAAACTTTTAATTGTTTAAGTGCAGAATGAAAACTTACAAATTTGAAAATTGGTATATTCTGTGTAGTTAATTTATTAGCGACGCGTCTGTTTAAATGAGGTGATAATATTGACCATCCAACACTTGAGTAATGTTAACGCAAGAGCTTATTAATGTATTAAATTGAATTTTAAAGCCATTATGTTCACTCTTGCGCAAATTTACAGTTTCACTGTTACACTCATAATTACATTTACAGTAAACAACTTCACCATAATTTACAAAGCTTAAATTGTCAATGGTAAACAAGAACTGATAAAAATTGGTACCTAACTTGCGTAAATTACTTTTTTTTTCGAGTTTCTGTATACATTTCTTTAAACAAGCGACAATCAAAAATCGTTTAAGTTAAATTGCGTCCCCACGATGAAAATACATTTAAAACGAGAATGATAACATAAAAATCGTCTTCTTTATCTTTGTTACTTTTTCTGTACATGTAGGTTATATTCTACTAAGGCACGCTTCAGCTCATCTGTCTCACCCACTCCTTATCAATCACACGAGCTAGAAGATCCTCTATATCCTTTCATTTATCTTTCTTTACTACGTATTACTAATAGAACTGGGCAAAATCGTAGACATAAAATACTTAGTTAGCCACTAAGTGATTTCGTGCTCAGCTTGTTTTTCGTGCACGTAAATATAACTTAGATTTAATTTTGTATATTCAGTTTAATTTTGTGGTTTAATTAATTTTCTTCAAGCTGTTACTGTTTGTTCTACTTAAATTTACTTTATGTTGAAGGTCTTATTAAATATCAAGAAAACTCGTTTTAGTTAACCCATTTCTTTAACATTTTCTGATTGTTCCCATATTTCTATTGGGTTAATGCAGTAGATAACTTTCGAAAACTAACACCAGGCATAAGAAATAAAAATTAAGCTAAACTTTCAAAGAAATTTCGTGTTAACGTCTTTTTTATATGCAAACCATCAACTTTTAACCAGATACGCATCTTGACAATGAATAATGAACTTTTAAAATGCTTCGAGCAATTGACACGAAAATGTTAAGTTTTTCTAATTTTTCTTTCAAATCTCTGATGATAGCAAGAATTGCTTTCATTCTCTTATTGATTGTTCAAAAATACTGTTTTAATTTGATTTTGTCACCTGAATTCACATAGAGCAAAACTAAAAAGCTTTCACAGTCAGCAGTTTAACTAACTTGCAAATTTAAAAGGATCGGTCATGTGAACTGAAAGAAAAAACTACTATGTATATTTATGGGTATATTTCTAAAATACTTAAACACTTTATGGATGCAAACATTTTTACTTTTTGTACTCCAGGTGTTTACAAAACAGGACAGAGCCTAAACTTTGACAGTTAGTAGTAGTTTTTTACCTAACTTGACATTATGAAATATTGCTTTTTTGCAAGAGAACGAGTTTGTTTACCACTTTCAGAAGTATGTTGCTTTAACTTTAGAAAATTTTGTTGAATAGCAAGTTTTTATGAGCTCTTCACCGAGAAAGATAATTTAATTGTGAACATTCAAGTACTTGCTTTATTTGTAAAGTTACATTAAAAAGCTTTAAAATAATAATTACCCGCAGTAATTCTTCATTTTCGTAGCAGTTTTTTTTAGTAAAACAATAAAACAGCTGATATTACTGAAAATCTTTCGATAAGTTAAAACATTTGTTTTAAATTAACCCCATGGCAGTTTTTCTCTACAATTAATTTATTGCATTTGGTTTAGTAATATAATTTACAATATCCAAAATACAAGTTTATCTAACATAAATTATTTTATAGATTAATTTACCGTTTCCAAACCACAGCTGTATGTTCATGTTTTTATTATAACTTCTAGTAACTTGCAGCTATTTGTAGTTAATCATGGAGAAATATTCACGTTTGAAGTGCCAGATGTCCAATATTCGAGGTCCAACTTTCTGCCTGAACTCTCCTTGGAAAAGGATTCTCGTGTTGATGTATATATAGAATAATACAAACAAATGGATTAACTCGATAATTTTACAATTTAATCTGATTACTTTTCAATTTCTGAACAAAATATTAAAATAATATTGACTCGGTAAAATTATTCTTTATAGCAAGCATAGCGTTTTTCAAACTAAAAGCTTAATTTGATGAAAAGTTTGATTAAATATCAGGTTTTTCAATAAAATATTTCAAAAATTGTTCCGGTAGTATTAATATACAAGTTCAGCTAAATGATTTGTTTGAATTTTATTGGTGTAACGATTATATGAAAAAGCATTCATGTAAGTTGCAGAGCGGCAATGCGACTCAAGTAAATTTAAGATTTTTTAAACAAACAAAATCAAACTTCACATGTATATTTCCAAGACTTTTTTACTGCAAACAACTTTCTTGTAAATTGTAAGAGTTGATTTTCGTTTTGCCGTTCTCGTGAAATCGTCTACAAAAGAATTAGCATTTGAGCCTTGAAGTGGAATTGGAAATGGTATTTTCCTGTGAAACCGAGAGTAAAACTGTGTGTTGTAAAATTCTACAAATTCCTGCTTTTAGGAGATTAAAGGGCTGAAGACCTTTGAAATTTTCAAGGAAACATACTTTAATGTTGTTGTTCGGAATCAAAATGCAAAATAGGTTTTGGCGTATTGTGTTAACCCTTTACCTTATTAAACTAATTACAATTGTAGAAATTGCGCTATTCCTTATACTTTTGAAATAATCTCTTTGAAGTTCCAAATTAACAGCGTTCTTGATTGTAATTCTTAAGAAATATATAAATTCCTGTATAATATGGCGTAAAACTGTTTCTCCTTAGGTATGTATAATTTAAAATTAATATCTAGATTTAATTAATTACCACTGTTCAGTTGTATTTTAGCAGAAAGTAACTTGGCTTGCCTCGTTTACTTACAACTATTATATTTTACATGCAATAAATTTAAATATTAGGTTTCACTTTCAATTTAATAATTTTAAATTTATTATTCCCCGGAGGTTTCATTGTTGACCTACTGTGAAAATTATTAATAATCATAGATTTTGTTGAGAGCAACACGCAATAAAATGTTCTCATATAAAGTTTTCACTTTCCATTCAGTACCTACCTACCTAATTCTCCAATGTAATTTATTATTCTTGAGGGACAGATAATACTTTTTAAAAACGTTATAACAATTTTTGCAAAGAAAATTGAATGAAATAAAAAAATATTTGTAAAAAAATTTTGAAAAATAATTTAAGTTTATTTTGAAGAATAATTGTAGTCTTGGTAAGGCAAAAGTTACACAGTTGGAAAGGAAATATTAAACATATTAAAATTTGTTATAACTTGAGATTTTCAAGCATATAAAGCATTTTTACAATTCTTATCAACTTATTTATATCCACATAAAAAAGCACGAACATTTTTCAATAAATTCTACAATAAAAAACTTTTATAGGTTTTAAAATTCTAGCTTTATTATTATATAATATCAAGAGAGTTTATTACAAATTTAAAAAAGTTTCGTGTTGTGTTGTACATTTATTTAAAAAAAAAACCATTCAGTTATAAAGTATTGAATTTAAACCGAATTTATCAATCTTTTATTATCTCTAACCAAAGGGTTAATCTTTTGGTTAGAAATAACCGCAGATTTATAAATTGGACCTTAGTAACAAAAATCAAAAACGTGTTAACACGTTGTAGAAATCGTTGGTTAGTTGAAACAGCTTGTTAAAACTTTTATGATTCTCTACATTAATTTACTTTAAAGAATAATTTACTAAAACTTGATAAAACCACATTTAAAGATGTTTAATTTTTTCGGCTGACCCAAAACAAAGAATTTCGTGTTTTCATTTTTCAGGAAAAAAAATTTATGTAAAAATTTTTTTTAATTATATAAAAATTATCATACAACATAAAAATTGAATATCAAAAAGTCTTTAATAATTTTGCATAAAACCATAACTGCATATTATCTCTTAACAAGTTTTTTAAGTAACATTGATAGGGGTAAAACATTACAAAATTTTTCTGTTAATACAATGTAGGTTGAAGTATTTTGGAGAAGAATAACCCGTGGGTACAAAATTAAAAGTGTTTAAATTATCAATTATAATATTTACATTTTCAGACCCATGTTTTGAAAAGCAAGTAATTTTGATAATAACAAATCTTACCCAAAATTCATTGTCAAAGTATTAAATCTGACATATACAAATAATTTAAAAATGAAAACTTGAGTGACAGTTTTTTGGTGGAAACCAAATGAAGATAGAGCATGAGAAAAAGCAAGGGTGAGGGGCTTTAGGATTAGGCGATGATTAATCTGAGAGCTATGGAAAAGATAATTACGCAAGAAAGATTCACGAGACAACGAAGATATTATCATAGACTCACCAAAATTGAAGAATAAACTGAATGTAAATTAATCTCTAATAATTTTACCTGTATTTTTGAAATTTTGAAGCAGATTATCTCAAAATCTTCTCACTTCAAGGTAAGGATGCTTTTTCATTTTCATACTGAGAAAATTATGTTTTACCAAATAAACAAAGAAAAATTAAGATTGCCATTTAAAAAAAGTAACATTAAAAAAAATGAGATTGACATATTCGAAGATTTTCTGATAAAATTCTTGTAAATATTTATACTGAATTTGTTCCAACCTTTACGAGTTCCCTATAGAAACGTTTATACGTAATAATTTTTTTAATCTCTTTAGAGGGAGAATAAAAATATCCTACTACACTCAAAGTCAAAATCTTCTTCTTCAGCCATTATACGTCCACTCCTCAATATACGCCTCTTCTTTATTTCTTCCATTAAGAGTTTTTAAACAAAGTTAAAACCTGCCGTTAAAACCGGCAGTTCTACCACACTGTTGGTTGGTATTTGACCAAGGTCAAAATACCTTGGTAATTTTTAAGTGTGATTACCCTAGATGTTAATAATATACTAACTACTAACTATGTTCTATTATTGAAGCGATGGGCTACCTATATGTTATGTGCAAGTGATTTGAATTTTTTTAAATTTGATGTCAGCGATTAGGGTGACAAAATATGGAACTTTTTATGGGATAGATTGTGAAAGTAAGAATGGGTTGTAGCATTATTAAATAATGTTTATATTATAAAAAGCAGAATTTAAATCAATTTGTGCATTAGTTGAAATTATTGGGTTGGTATTTCTATTATGTTGTTTGTAATATTTGGTTCTTCAATTTGAATTACCGCCTTCTCAAATCAAAGTTATAAACCAAACCAAAGCTGTGATCGTCAAGCAAACCTCGCACGTTGTGATCTCCCCTCGTAGTAACACTTACAGGTCCTTTTAAATTTGCGGATGGCTCTTTGAATGCTAACGTAGTTTTACCTTAATTACTAACTTCAAACTTAAATCTGTCCAGTGGCGTAACCACTGCTAGGACACCTGAAGGAATAATTAGTACACACAAATTAAATAAAACACAGGATTCGGTTTAACTATGAATATATTTTAACCGAGAAAAAAAAAGGTAGTCCGACAACCAATTTACCAGCAAAGTTAATCTCCTTGATATCATGTAATTCAGAATACTTTAGTTTGAAATTTGATTTAATAACTGTTCGATAGTTAATCCCCTGATCGTAATGTTTTCTCATTGATTATTCATATTTATATTACCAACCACAACCTATCGTAATTTGTAAGAATTTCATGTATGTATACTGATGTTCGACTCAATTGTTTTTGTATTATGTAAGACCTTAAATAATAACCCTTATATTCTAAATTATCCGCTCTTATAATTATTACCTTGTCACTAAAGCTAAGATGGTCACCTTAAAATTAGTACGTCTCTTATTGCTAATTGGTCAGTTTCTTAAATCTTAATAGATCGTTTGTACTTAACTAAATAAATTCCCCATACTTAAACTAGTAAATAATCATAGCCGCAAATAATAATCATGAAGAACTTTGTTAACACAGTTCTTTAATATTGTTTTTTATTGGTATTACCTTTTATTAGGTTAAATGGTGTAATTTTAATTGTATTCAATTTTTATTAAGTTAAATGTATTCGATTGTTATTATTTTATAAGTGGTTGCAAATAATCATAAGGAACATTGTTAAAATTATTAATAACTGTCCTGAAATATCATAATTTTGTAGTACATCATTTAGATATATGAAAAAAGGAAGAAACGACATCACAGCATTTGCTATGTCACTTCCGGTTCCATTACAGCTTGCCTTTCTAGTGACAAGCCATACTGCGACATATTTTAACCGCCATCTTATGATTTTGAAGGTCCACTAAATCCGTTACACTTAATTATCTAAATTAAATTATCCCACGATAAATATATTTCCACTTCAAACACCCGCCTTCATTCAACTTATCTTAAACAACTCCTCTTACGTCTTAACCAAACTAGCCCTCGTACTGGTACGCCCTTGGTAAAACATTATATGAATAATCGATCTGTCACATTACCTAATCCCATTCCTGTTTTAAATGATAATATAATAAATCACCATCTTGAACAGTAATCAAATCTTATAACTGAAGATATATTAATAAAAACTTAGATGCACTCGTGTATGTAAAACGAAATTATCTACCCGCGTGGTTACAACAATTATTACTCGAAATCTTAACGTAATCCTGTATTAAATTCTTTAACAAATAAATCAAATATTTTAACTTACGTATTTTAATTCTGTTGATAACTAATTATTTTGAAATAATTTTACTTTCAATTACTTAATATTCTCAAAACATTCCAAGTACCAAATCACCCACATCCGACCATCTTGAAGTACCAAAATCTAAGACCTTTGTTACCATCCATAACGGTCAACTCTAGCGGAAAAAACTACCACTACTTCCGTTTTACCACCGTTGTATGTAAAAGTAACCAAATTGAACTAAATTTAAAATTTCGCGCCCAATATATTCAAATTCAAATTTACAATATTACATGTTTAATATACCTTTATATGAAGGTTCAGTTGATTTTATTATTTGAATGTAAGATAAGGTTAAAACGATTTTGTAAAGATTTTTTTATAATATTATAATTTACTTATAATTTATAAAGTGCAAATTAATTCCTGAAAGAAAAAAGAAATGTTTGAATGCAGACTTTGGCGCATTCCTGATCAATTTTATTTCGCGCGCTTTTTTGGAATGTTTCTAACGCTAATCTAGGGTTACGCTATTTTTTATTTCTTTGTTCTTCTTGTATTATATCTCCAACAGACGATATAAATCCTGCAAAGTCTTCAGGATGAAAAACTCTTGCTAGTCGTTCAATTTTTTTATCCGTTATCTTCGGAAACAACTTGGAAACTTCCATTCCCTTGGAATATATTTGTTTTCCCAATTGGTTCATAGATGATTTACCCCATTCTTCTTCCACACTTGTCTTTGATTTGCTTTCGTCTGTATTAATATAATAAATAAGATCAGATATGCTTGCATTGCACCAGAGCTTTCGCTACACATGTACATTTTGCGGCTATCACTAGGCGATTTTCATCAATTTCTAACCGCACATTGTACGGCGGCGACGTAACTGATGGTTGTCGAATCACGAAACCCTCAATCTCGTGTTTTCCACCTCTTTTAACTTCCTTTACGTAGTTTATCAAAATTACTTGTAATTTTAGAAAAACCACACTTAAGATCTAAATCCATGCTTTAAAACTATTTATATTAACTTGATGCAAAAAATATTCACTAAAATTTTATTTTAAATTCATTTATATAAAAATTAATTTCAAATTTTGTATATTACTATATGAAAAGTATCCCTTGAAAAGTGCCGCCGCGCTCAACCAGGGGGCGCTAGTTGTGAACTTGCACATAGCCTGATATTAATAATTAATTTCAACTACCAAATCACAAAAAAAATGTTTTAGTAAACAATATACTTAATATTATTAACAAAATGATGTAAACATTATTAATTATTATACTCACACGATACTACTAAGTATAAATTATTATGCTTAATGGTTGGTTATATTTATGTTAAGTTAACCACGAAGTGTAATAATAATTTTAAAACTTTTCCTTTAAAGCTTTTAATGGTAATCATAATTACAAATTGATTACCATTGATTACAATTACAATTGATTACAAATTATCATTAATCGAAAATTCAATGGCATATGCCAATTTCAGAAATTTTGCGTGGTACTGCCAATCGGTCAATAAATGCCAGACTGGTGGCGAATTCCATATTATATTGTTTACTCAAAACGGTTGAAGGACATAAACAAACTTTGTCATCTTGTGAAATTAATTAAATTGTGTTTCCAATTAGAATTTACACAAACAAATAGGTTTAATGCTGGTTTGCAATAAATTGTAGGTAAAAAAATATTCTAATTGAATTGCAGCCGAATGCAAAATAACTAACTTGTCGAAACTTTACACAATTTTCAAGTTTAACATATAAATCTTGTTTACCGATTGTTACAAATTCTTTGGGTACTATCGAATACAACTATGTCGGTTAACAAATAACTAATCCTTAAAAATATAAATCTGCTATTAACGCAAAGCAAACTTTCCATATTAATCATGATAAAATGGTTAATGTTATTAACATGTGATAATATTTTATAATAAAATTAATTTTTACATGTTAGATGAAATTGAAAAATAATTTAATTCATAACTTACATAAAATTGTTCAAAAACTATTTAAATGAATGATATAGTTTGCGACACCCTGTTATAACTGATGTTTCGATTTTCAAAATCTCATCAGGCAAACCTGGAAAAATTATTGAAATGATTGAAAAGTTATGCTATTAAATTCAAAATAGTTTTTTAACAATTTTATGTAAGTTATGAATTAAATTATTTTTCAATTTCATCTAACATGTAAAAATTAATTTTATTAAAATACATATATTAATCATGCACTATAATTATTATTTCCTTTTTAAAACATTTGATATTAACATGGTATTTGTAAATAATTACAATTATTTGTATACATATTACAATTACAAAAATAAGGTACAAATCCACAATTAAGTTGTTTGACTTTTAGTACATTGGACCAAAAAAGTCCCCTTAGAACCATTATACGAGGGTCACTTTTTAAGTTTTTACAAACTATCACTAAATCACTCTGTCAAAAACTGTCATTATTATTGACCAAGTAGTTTATTTACAGTGAGCGTTTAAAAAATAATTTTGTCAGAAACATGAAAATATCACGTGAAGGTTTTCGTTAGATGATTTTTTACGATTTTACCAAAGGCCTAACTCAGCAACAATGCATAGAATTGCTTCGATCCACTTTTGGTAATGAAGCACCATCAGAAAAGACAGTTTATAATTGATTTACAAAATTACGTCGTGGTCGTGCGTCTGTCAGTGATGAATCTCGTGAAGGTCGGCCAAAATCGGTTGTTATTCTAGATAACATAACAAGTTTGTTAAAAAATCTTTTCTTTCCTAGTTTTTGTAAAAACTTAAAAGGTACCCTTCGTATCCCAGATAGTTTAAAAATTTATAATAAAGGTAATAATGAAAAGTTATTTTTTTGAATAGCTTGAGCATGAAATTCCATTAAAACCTGTATTTGGAACATGAAACGCAAAATAATTCACGTAACTTGTATCGTTTGAAAACAACCATTGCAGAACATAGTTCAAGTATTTCAGCTGATACATTTCTGATAACCAGAAATGAACGCATTGTTAGATTTCTAACAAGATAATCGCAATACATAACGAATTAAGTTAAAATTATTTGTTTTGTTCTACATTTTTACTATGTGGAAGGCGTAGCGTTTAGTCTATATTCCGTAATTGACACAATATTCACAAGCCTAGTCAATTTTACTACAGTGGATGCCGCTTAATATTATCACATTGGGTTTTGATAATGATAACTGATTGAAAACAATACACGAAAAGCTTTTTTTTTTAATTTTACACAAAAGTGGTTGCGAAATACCCAGTTGCAGTGCTGCATTCCGCTGGTTCATTTTTGACAAATTATGTAAAAATGTTAAAAAAATTTTTATGTCGCTTATTATGAAATTTTAAAACAGAACTGAATTAAATCGTACATTATCAGCATACTAGCATCTTTCTGCTATAATACACCTGACATGAGTCAAGACTGGGTAATGAATATGTCTGGGTGGTTCTCCGATTTGAGTATAAAATTAAAAAAATTCTTGTAACTGCAAAATAACTGTATTTTCAGTGGAAGAAAACAATCTCAAACAAATAATGGATAGCATAAACCGAATTATTAATTATAATAAACGATGTTTTTCGTGTGTAGTCATATTCGTTCGACCTGTTCTTTGCGAAAGTGATAATAATACTCGAATGATAACATTAACCGTGATTCCAATAAGCGGCGCCCACTGTACAGTAATGTTTTCCATATAGGTAGTACAATATATTTTAAAAGGATTTCAATATTGGTGCAATATTATACTTTTACTCGTACTATTATGTTGTATAGATATAATATTTAATATATTATATTGTCGTACACATTTTTAATGTCTAAGGGAGTTAAAATTACTATTTTAACAATTTTTATTTGGAAATGTAATTTTATTAGAAAAATTATTACAATTTTATTTTAAATTTGAAAATTTGAATGATATTTTTTATAACATTTTAAATATAAATTACTATAAATTTGATGGAAATTTAAACAATTTGGTTTGGAAGAATATATTAGAGGAATATAAAGATAAGAGTAAAAAGAAAGGTGAAAATAAAACAAAAGAAATAATACTATTGTGCAGAATAATAAAAAAAAATTTTTTAGAAGAACATCAAGGTTATCTAAAGTGTGAAAATAAGAAGGAAAATTGCAATAAATCAGAAATTAATCAAATAAAAACTGAATTTTTAAAAATTTAGAAATAAAATTATTAAAGATTACTAGCGCGATTTGAACTTGTACTCCAGCATTGATTGCCACGGTTCTAGAATAGTTCGCTCCGAGACATTTCGAACCTCGACATTTCGTTACTAGAACATTTTGCTCTCGGGGACATTTTGCTACTAGGGCATTTCGCTCCCAGGGACATTTCGCTACCACTTTTAGCGTATTATTTATTATCGGGGATATTTTACTCTTAATACTGTTTTTTCACAATAACAATAATTAAAACAACTGGTAAAATATTAATAATAATTAAAATAATTAAAAAATGCTTATGTGACATAACAAAAAATTTTTTAAATTATGAGCAATTTTCCGAAGAAAATTAAGTTTATCTTCTGAATCATAATTTTAAAACAACGTTTTGATGCGTTGATTCATATCTCGGTGTTACTTCTTTTTTGGGACAATAACTCCGCGGTTATGTTGAGCAAGTTTTGCGCTACTTAAACCTTCTTCTTTTTCAGAGCTGTTATGAGAGACCACAAGTTTGGATGAACATTGGTAACTAAACTTTTTAATACATTGTGGAAACCTTCTACATTGTTGTTAGTACGTAGCATACCATTTAAAGCCCGCGTGTGTATATTCTATAAAGAAATTGGAAATATAAGTTTAATAATTCTTTTCCTATGTTGACCACGACCTCTCTCGCATCCAATACAATATGTTTCAAAGTACGAAACAATTTCTTGTGGAAGATCGTCGTCATCAGCAAGTTGTTCAAAACAGTCTACTACATGATCGATCTATAAGAATCAGGTAGCAAAATGTCCCCAAAAGCGAAATGTCCTGGTACAAAATGTCTCGGAGTAGAATGTTACATATTCCGCCCGGACATCAAATCCAACAAAACGTACAATATTGTCGTGTACATTGAATTTTAAGTTTGAAGAATGGGAGTGGCGTAAAGGTGTTACAGGAAAAGTACGTATCCAATAATAAAAATAAATGTACACATATGCCGGCGCCTATGGTAAATGTACATACAATGTACTTTTCCCAATAGAAATAGAAATATCTGCACATATACCAAGCATTGTTGGGAAAAGCATATTTTTTATCTTTCATCATTTATTATTATTTACTATTAAGTATAACTCAAACAAAGCAACAAAATACCAACTACAAAGTAATAGTATATTTAAAACATTAATTTCAAAAATTTATTCGAAGTTTATATTTCAAAATATTTAATTTCAAAAAAAAATTTAAATTCTAAATATAAATAAAATTTGAAAAATTAACGATGGTAATATTATAACTTTAACCGTCCGGTCAATAATCGGGTACCCGGGTATCCATTTTATTTTCGAAGGTAGAATTTATTAACTTCTCCTTAAAAAAATGTTATGACCGCCCGGATCCCCAAAGTTGAAGTAGTTTGACACCAAGTTTTCGTAAAAATTTTTTGTAATCAATCAATCAATACCAGTTATTAACCATCAAACTCGATACCCCCTCCGTTCAACGACCGGTTACCCGTGTACCCAATTATGTTATTATGTAAAAAAGCCGGGTTTATACACACTGAAAAACCGTTTATCAAAGTATTTATGTATGTTGCCTTGTAAATAAATAATAATCATCAATATTGTTTGTAATTTCCTTTAATTAAACAATTTTTATTATAAATAATAGTAAAGATAGTAGGTAAAAAAACATTAATACGCTTTATTTTTCATTTTAATTATTTTTTTCTTTTATTTATAAAATAACACAGTACCATATAAAAAAACAAATAGTTTTAATTATTTCGTACACTCCTGGGGCCCTATTCTCGAACTCACACGATTTGATTCTCATGCGAAACTTTTCGCATGATAAGTTTCGCACACGAATCTGTGATCGCTTAAAATCGGTATTCTCGAATAGCACACGAATTGTATTGCGTACTTACGTAGAGTCGTAGCTTAAATCATACGAACATATACATTTCGGCCAATAGCACTACAGCATCATTATAGGTTAAATAATTTCAAATGTCAGTTTTGAAGTTTTAAATTGAATTAAAATTATTTACGATTATAAATTTCGTAACGAATGCCGAAATCAAAGAAAAGCCGGGTTGGCAATGTGTCTGCGAGACAGAAGAAAGCAATGATCACGTTCATGTACGTCCACATTCAGTTCTGCATGGTGCTACTTAATCATATCAAGAACTTATCGAGCTAGATCTTTAGGCTGGCGAAACAAACAAAAAAATTGCTTTTATGATAGCTCAATAGGATCACTTCAGAGATGAGATTGTTTGCATATTTCTTCAGCAGAAATTTCAGCCTCTTCCACCGTCTCAATCGTAGATAATATTGCCAACTCATCAAAATTTGCCATGCTTTGAACAATAAATAGGTTTGTTCCAACAAGCAGTTCTCTCCAGTTTTAGGACTGTACGCATGCTCCTTAGTTCAAAATTAGTTAAAACTGAGAGAGAACTGCTTGTTGGAACAAACCTAATATTTTCACAGCTAGGACATATACTAGTACGATTACAATCTCAAGTAATATAACTTTAAATACGATGTACGTACTTACTTAATCTTTATAATTATAAATAAACAGCAGTAGTAGTTAGTACCTAATCAAAATCTAAACTCTAAATAAATAAATAGAAAATAGGAAAAGAAGTGGATGGTGTGGTAGTATGTAATGTTAAAAAAAATAAATTTGAGTAAATAAATCCAAATGAAATTAATTAGAAAATTAATCACATATAAACTAATTATTATTACCAAAATTAACTAAAATACCTCAAAATGTCATGATGTGATCGCACACGACCAAAATTCTCATGCGTAAGTATCACACGATGTAAGTCGTGTGATTCTCATGCGAAAGCATTTACACACGATTGCTCGAGAATACCAATTATTTATTCTCATGCGAAAGTAACGTATTTGCGTATGCGAATCAAATAGTGTGAGTTCGAGAATAGGGCCCCTGGGGATCTATTCTCGAACTCACACGATTTGATTCTCATGCGAAACTTTTCGCATGATAAATTTCGCACACGAATCTGTGATCGCTTAAAATCGGTATTCTCGAATAGCACACGAATTGTATTGCGTACTTACGTAGAGTCGTAGCTTAAATCATACGAACATATACATTTCGGCCAATAGCACTACAGCATCATTATAGGTTAAATAATTTCAAATGTCAGTTTTGAAGTTTTAAATTGAATTAAAATTATTTACGATTATAAATTTCGTAACGAATGCCGAAATCAAAGAAAAGCCGGGTTGGCAATGTGTCTGCGAGACAGAAGAAAGCAATGATCACGTTCATGTACGTCCACATTTAGTTCTGCATGGTGCTACTTAATCATATCAATAACTTCTCGAGCTAGATCTTTAGGCTGGCGAAACAAACAAAAAAGTTGCTTTTGTGATAGCTCAATAGGATCACTTCGGAGATGAGATTGTTTGCATATTTCTTCAGCAGAAATTTCAGCCTCTTCCACCGTCTCAATCGTAGATAATATTGCCAACTCATCAAAATTTGCCATGCTTTGAACAATAAATAGGTTTGTTCCAACAAGCAGTTCTCTCCAGTTTTAGGACTGTACGCATGCTCCTTAGTTCAAATTTTAACCAAAATGATCTTTAATACCATGAAATTTGGTTAAAGAGCATATGTATAGTTCTAGAACTGAGAGAGAACTGCTTGTTGTGTTCGTGTTTGAAATATAATGTTCATCACAAATAAGAAACTCACATACCAAACATGATTTTCGTGTTTTGCGACGTTTTTTAAATTTGCTGTGGAGACAAACATGGCATATACCAGTAATCTTTTTCCTTCCGGTTAAATCGAACTGTGCCTGTGGTTTTGAAGATGTAGATGCTATTGGTTGTGCAAATTGATTTATAGCTTGCCCAAAAAAACTTTCAATCGTCACTTTCGTTGTAAATTGCCTCATGATTTGTGTATTATGCGCACGATTTTCGACGAATGGAGTACACAGCTCTCTGCCCAGTTACCGATAAAATAATCGTCGTTTATAAGATTTTTTCGAAAGTATATTATTATTCTCATAATAAAAAGTATATGTTGCAAGTCCACTCCAGCTTTTGACCAGTTATAAAATTCAATAATTTTTGCACCATCACCAATCTGTGCATCCTGATGCATTGATGATAGCATAATCAATGCCTTCTTGTTTTTCGGCACATAACTACACAAGGTTACTTTTTCATGAAAGCCTAACACAGCAGATAATTCTTCACGTGTTTTCAATGCAATCATCGCTGGTGGAATGTACGTCTTATTTTTCTTCAAAGTGTCAACAATTGTTAAATCCCAGGTTAGTAAAAATTTTGCCAATGGCAGCGTAGTGAAGTAATTATCCATAGTAATATTTCTACCGGATCCTTTGTACGGAGCCACCAAGTCTTTAACGACTCTCTCGGCAACGTTTTTCTCACGACCGGCACTGAATTTTCCAGTGTAAATCTGTCCGGTGAGTGGATACGAATTTTCAGCATCACATATCCACCATACTTTCATTCCATACTTGGCTGGCTTTGATGGAATATACTGCGTAAATTTAGTTCGATACGTGATCATTATCAGATTCTTCTGCATTGAATATTTCATCATATAAATGTTCTCTTCTCTGGGAACGCGTATTTCTATTGGAAAAAGTTTTCAGTTTATTATTTAGATACCTACTATTTTTTTTAAATATTTAAAATATAAAATAATTTACTCGAAAATAAAAGAAGGAAATCACGCCTTACCGTCGAAAACTTGATGAACTATCCATCGCATTTGTACTCAATGCGATTGTTTATTTATAATATTAAAAATTTTGTATTTTTATTCTCACTTTCACAATAAATTTGTACCATATAATTTTTTTCTTTTCACTGCGCTTAAAAAAATTTCTATAGAATCTGTATGGTTCCAACACGATGTTACGTCTGACAATCGTTCTTCTTTGTTGTTATTTCACATTCCATGAAACCGGACGTCTAAAGGCTTAGCCATGTGGCGCGCAGTAGGTGGATACCCGGGTAACCGGTTATTGAGCGAAAGGTGAAAGTTTGGTTATTGACCGAACGGTTAAAACCCCATTATTTCTTTCTATCGTCACGCAGATCTAATTCCCTCCTCTCTTTCACTCATTACGTAATTTATAAACTTACTTATAATTCAATATTCAATTATAATTCCACAATACCCACTTAGATTTTTTTTTTAATTAAATTAAAATTTGAAGAAATAAATATTAATGTTTTAAATTAATTTTTATTTAACTAATTAGAAACTAAATTAACAACTTATTTATTTAAAAATATTATAAAATTGTATGGTACGTTAGTTAATATATTTATATTCACATTATTTTGTATTTGTCGATTCACTTTTACCAAGGCACTTGTTTATAGCTGTATTCTTTTTACCTATTTTAAGTGAGATTGTACTGAGATACTCAGTTACTCAGTTGAAAGGGTGTTTTTTTTTACCGTTTTGACATAAGTACTGTGCCGTGCCGAACTGAGTTTTGCGTGACAAAATTATCCCCTTCCATACCCAAACTGATCTTGCTGTTTTGAAGTGTTACAACTGAGACAAATTGGGAAATTGCCCGGATTGGTTGATTTGAATTAAACTTGTCACTTATTGCAATCTTTTTAATATCTACTGCACCTTAAATTTTTAAGTCGTCTTTTTGAAGTTTATGTTGACATTATACAATAATAAAAAAAAACAATTTGGTTAGTACTACCAAACTTCAAAATAATTAAATTCAAAATTCACTTAGTAGTAAATTTTTGTTGTTCTTTTTACCTTATCTTTTTCTCACTTTGACTCACTTAATCTCAGTTCGTCTCACCTCACTTTATCTCAGTTGTACAACTGAGATGGAAATAAAATAGGTAAAAAGAATACAGCTTATATGTGTACATTTACCGGTAATTGTAAAAATAACTATGTTTTTTAAATTATTCTACGCACTCCTACCAACTTTCTTAAAATATGTACACATTTGCCAGTGAATATATACATTTTCCAGCTACGTAGTTTTTCCGTAACATATAATATATTGATAATGAATTTATTAATTCATGAAGTTTAATTCAAAAAACATTAATTCAATTTTAAATTTTTTAAAACAAAATTTAAATTACGAATCTTTTTAAAGAGCAGGCTTAACTTGACTCAAAACTATACAATAGCTGTATTCTTTTTACCTATTTTATTTCCATCTCAGTTGCACCACTGAGATAAAGTGAGCTGAGACAAACTGAGTTTAACTGAGTCAAAGTGAGAAAAAGATAAGGTAAAAAGAACAACAAAAATTTACTACTAAGTAAATTTTGAATTTAATTATTTTGAAGTTTGGTAGTACTAACCAAATTGTTTTTTTTATTATTGTATAATGTCAACATAAACTTCAAAAAGACGAATTAAAAATTTAAGGTGCAGTAGATATTAAAAAGATTGCAATAAGTGACAAGTTTAATTCAAATCAACCAATCCGGGCAATTTTCCAATTTGTCTCAGTTGTAACACTTCAAAACAGCAAAATCAGTTTGAGTATGGAAGGGGATAATTTTGTCACGCAAAACTCAGTTCGGCACGGCACAGTACTTATGTCAAAACGGTAAAAAAAACATCCTTTCAACTGAGTAACTGAGTATCTCAGTACAATCTCACTTATAATAGGTAAAAAGAATACAGCTATTATTGTGTTAATTTTATGAATCAACATTAACTGCCAAGTACCACTTGGTAATATGAAATTAATATTATCAATATATTAGAAATGAACTTATAAATAAGAATTTCATATAAAGATAATACTTTAGTAAGATTGTAAAATTTATATTTAACAAAAATTAAAAGAATATAATAATATTTTTTTCATATTATATTCTTCATTTGGCTATTAAAATTTTTTATTATAAACCTTTTGTTTATTTTTTGTGAAATATTTAAAAAGAAAAATATTAATAAAAAGTAATTATTCAAAAAATTTTGCACAAGGAAATTAATATTTTAAAGGTTCATAGATAAAAGTTTATTTTAAATTTCAAATATTACTTGGACCTACGTCATTATTAACAGCCTTATGCCTAGTCGTGCTCTTAAAATTATTTTGAAATAATACCAGTGGTAATGGCTTATTGTTATGTATTAGCTAGTAAAATAATACTATAAACAACTTACCTACTATACTAATTGCCATTCTGGAATCTATAATATTGACTATAATAGCACTATAAGCATAGTACCGATAAATAGTACATTGGTAGATATTTAATATAAAATATTAAATTATTTTTTTATAAGGCTGAACTTAATAATTAATAAACATTTAAAATTATCAATTTTAATTAAAATATTGTTAATTTAGATATATGATTCTGATTAAGACGCAAGCCGAAAATAGTTTAATTGTAGTGGTATTCTCGGGAGCAAACGAGAACCCTTTACTAAGCAAAAAGTTATCTCGGCTTGCGCTATTAGTCGTAGAGCAACGATCTTTTCCTAGCAATCGGTTCCTGTGGCAAGACTTGAATTGTTTGAAAATTGAATCAAATTTATTTATGAAAGATGGAGTTTTTATAGGTGACAGTTTCATCTTTAGCAGATTTAAATTTGTGTGTACTGTGTAAATTCGTAAAATTGGATGCATATTTATTGTTAATCGTGATCGCACTAGCATCTAATTTTATTAATTTTTTTTGTGTAATAGTGTCAATAAATTTTACAATGAATATGAAAATTAATGTTCAGAAAAATGAATAAATATTCACTTTAAATATTTAGAATTGATCGAATTTAAAAATGTAAAATTTACATGTATTTTAGATACACGTTTTAACACGGGTGTATAATAGGTCGTTGTTGAGTAAAGCAAAAAAATAAAGCAGACCATTCGAACGTCTTCGGTGCTCTCCCGGCCTGTTTTATTTTCTCACCTTAAAAATAACAATTTGAAAATATCCTTGTAAAATGGCAGAACTCGCCAAGGTTGGAACTCGAATTCATAGAACTCATCCGGGTGTCGACCGCGACTGACAATAACATTAAGAGTATATCAAAGCACACGTACCGTCAACAAAATGAAAGCAACTAATGCATAATCCTAAAAAAATTTTGTGTTGATATACTCAGAAAATTGTCTTCTTTCCTATAGTGTAGATAAAATTTTAGAAATCGTCGGTTCACATTTCTGACAGTAACCAAAAATTTAATAATAGTTTAATCTACCTGTTGATACGCCACTGACTCAGCAGGACCCCGTACTTGTTCACTGTAAACGGCAGTTGTAGTTATCAAGTGCAGTAGAAACCATGTGCTTCACTCACTACTGTTGATATATTAAATTGCAGCTTCTAATTTATTTCGTGTATCCATAACTTTTTAAAATCTTGGTTTCTAATTTTTAATATGGCCAAAAATGTGGCTTTCTTAGATAATTAAAAATGATTTTCAGGAAAAACGTCTTCGCTGAAAAATATGTTTCTCTTCGAAACTTGACAAATGGTTTCTACCTTGAACACTATTTTTCACTTTCAACAAAGTAAAATTCGCACAAGAAAAGTTAATTTATCTTTCGCAGAAATTCGCACGTTCTACGGAATCAACTTTTCTAAGTCGATCTTCCCAATCTTTCCAAATTCCCTGTTTTAAACTTAGCAAAACCAAATCTAGAAAGTAAGTCAAATTTATATACACCCACGAACATTTTTATTCATAACTTTTGTTTTAGGTCACTGCATTTCATACGAATAATTGTGTCGATAGTTTTTGTGTTTCAAGTTTAACATAAAATATTGGCTGCCTCATACAAACGAAGCGGTTATTAAACAACAAACCGAGAATAAAGGCTTGATATAAAAATACACCACAGTATATTTATTTTATTATATTATTATTAATAACAGTTTTATTAACAATATCAAATCCCAACACTCAGTATTTTTAAATACAATACATACAAAATACATTTAAATAATCATAACGACATGTTTGGTGTCTTACATTTTTGCGTATTAAAATCTAACCAAAAACAACTAGCTATTATTCATTCTCACATAACAAAACAGATTCTACTACGACCACTGCTTAATTCTTAAATTCTTGAATTCACTTACATAGCGCCTAACCTGAGGTAGCTTGATATTGAAAATTCTATAGTTTCATCTAATCTATTTCCGAATTTTATTATTTTATACAAAGGACTATGCTATGTATAATTAGTTGCATGATACTCAAGAGAGAATAGATTCTAAGACCTAGCAGTGCTTTATGATTGGTACCTTAAGGTCTGCAAGTTCAAGTAAGTCCGGCCATATGAGAAGAAAATTAATGAATTTAAAAAGAAAAACCAAATTTGAATTCACTTGGAGCAAGTGCAAAGAAGTCAGTCTCCTATCATTCGTAGCCTCTTTTTCGGGACAATTTAAACAAAGCTATGTCAGAGAGCTCACGTTAGAAAAATAACTGAATAAAAATAATATTCTTTGATAATAGTAGCATAAATCCTAGTAGGTGCAATTACAAATAGATTTATAAATAAATTAAACAGAAAGATCATAATCAATAATATAACCTACACCTGCTTCACTTTTCTTCGATAATTTATTTCAGTTATTGTGTAGAAATCATATAATTTACCACTAATTTCAGTATTTTTAGTTTACAAACCGTAAGCTATTTATTTTAATTAACTATTTTATGTTGTTTTGAAACAATCACTGTCACTACCACACAGTGCTTTCCATCGATAGTACTTTAATCTTCTACACGTTTAATTTGAATTTGTTTATGTACGTAAATCTAGGTACCAACTTGGCAAAAAAAATTAATTGCCATGCATTTAAATCAAAAATTGCAGTTTCGAAAAGATATTTTTGCATTTTAGATAAATTAATTTATTATTTTTATTTGACACGTAAGAACAGCTCATGTAGTATTTCACAAAATGGAAAACTCGATTTGGTTAAACACTGAGAATTGTAAAGGTAATTCATACACAGTTAGGAAGAGCAAGCATTTGTAAAACAGGCATCAAAAGACAACAAACAACATTTGGTAAAATTATTGTAAACCAAATGAAATACAGCGATAACTCAACATAAAATATACTAAAGCAATATCTGAATTAAGAAATATTAAGTAAAATAATTACTATTACTGTTCTGTTGTCAATCATTTTAATTTCGTTAAAAATAACGTTATAGCAGGCATCAAATTTGGGAATTGTTTCACAAACTAGTAATACAGAATTACCGAACAGTTCCTGAATAGGTAACAGGTGGTAATCGATACTCAGGTATTCAACCTATTCAGGATATTAGATACAATCCAATTGAAATAAAACTGACAATGAAATTTCTATATGATTTAAAATACTTAAAGCGTAAACAATGATTACGTTATTATACAAGTAAAACGTATTTTTAATTCACTTCATTTCTCGATGCGGGTTTGCGGGACCGGATTGTCCAAGGATAAAGAAAAATACGAATTGATATTGTACTTATTATAAATTTGTAAAAATCCACGCATGATTCATCGACGTTTTCGAGTGTTTTAAAACTTTTGTAATTAATTCACTTGAACGTGCTACCTACACGATGTAGGCAGTGCCAGTTCTAAAGGTTCATTTCGAATAAATATTTTAAATAAAAATTTGAATAATCGTGAGGCATTAGTTCAAACTTCAATAAATTTGATAAACTAATTTGGATAAACAACTTGTTGACATCTTGCAACCGTAATACACTTGTCCTATGCCAAAAAGAATGGTAGGAAAATAGAAATAAAAATGACTAAAATTGTTTTAAATATTGCTTGAAAAGTAATAAAATACACTTAATACTTATATCTGTTTATTTAAAAAACCAAACATGTAAAACTAGATATGCTTATTAAAATCATATTTTTAACGCAAAAAGTAACACATTAAAATTTGATGTTATTATTGGCATTATTAATATCTTTCATTTTATATATCAATAAAATTATTAAAACATAAAATCTCTTTTATCGATGACGTAACGAGCATATTTTCTGATTTGAACTATAGCTAGAATTGGACTTATAAAGTTAATAGCTAAATGAATAGTAAACCTAAATAGTAACTTTAATGGAGTTAAAATTAAAATACACCGCTATGTTATATATAGGTACATATTATTAAGTATTAGTTGACAAAATCTAACCACACCAAATTAATTCAAATTCCTACCCAAACGTTAAAGTGTATTAGTACAACAATACAATTAATATTTAATCGTACATTTCAATAGTTTGTGATGACGACATTTGACTAAATCTGAAATTTATGATGTAAATTAGCACGTAACTTGAACTTGTAACTGAGTCAACCATTCTAATAGCCTTACGCTAATGAATCATTTGATATTAGTCAATCTAATCTATAAAGTTAGGTATGCGATAAGATATTAAGCAACATTAAACGTTAATTAACTGTTGTAATTTTATTATAATTGCAATAGTATAATTAAAGATAGATATGGTTAATAGTTGATTTATACAACATACGTCTCTTCAAAAGCCATGAACAATAAAGTTAAACCATGTAACCGGAAATTAGATTCTAAACACATAAAGCCTGGTATGAAGTCGATGTGTATACATATATCCGTGTGAAGGGTACGCAAACATCAGCATGCAGGGAGTTGGGTTGTATTGAGTCCTACAGGACTATAAATCTATCGGTCGCGACCCGTAAGCTTCGAGGCTGGATAGAAGCGTCGTTGTTTGTTCTGAGAGACCGTCACCCCTGGGCTTATTGAGCTTCCGGATATTGGCTTGTATGAATTTATTTGGTTTGAAATTCTTATATAGAAGTGAAGAAAAACGTCATTTTACCATCTAAGTTGAATGATTTATTCATTTGGATGAAAATCGTTTTTCATCTTATACTCTAAAATATAAAGTATAAAGCATTTTCTGTTTTGCAAAGGATTTGTATTGCATAAAATTTTATTAGCTTTATTTTTGATGTTTTTTTTAGATTTGATGCACTTTATCAATAGTAAAAGTATAAAAACATATTTTGATTTTATATCAACCACTTTGAGATTGTATAGACTACAGCATAACATTTCAATGTACTTTTTGTTTGCAATAATTAAAATTGCAAATCACAAGAACATTATTAACCACAGATACCTAACTTAGAGCCACGAACAAGAAATTTTTTTTAAAAATTAATATATATTAAGTTCTTATACTTCTTATAAAGCATTTAACATTCATAAGGTGCTCGCAATTAAAAATTTTATCCGTTTCTGGGTTATCGAAAAACGTTCTTTATTTCGTTCAGCTTACAAATTAATGTACGAATCTTTATTTATGTTTCGCAACCATCGAATAAAATACTTAACGAAAAATAAAGTTTTCTATTTTATTGAAACAAACTTATTAACGAGTTTAATTCATTTACAAATTACCCTAACAATAAAATCGTCTAAATAATTATTATTAATAATGCGATGCAAATTTTAATTATTCACGGACTACAACTTACTTTATTACGTTGTAAATGTAATTTTGTACTACAAAAAGTACAAATAAATTTGAAACTTTATTAAATTTTGTCTGAAAGTAATTTCTTTCCGGCAACTTTTATCAGAAGGTATAAAATTTTCATTATTTTCTATTATTGGAATTATCTTATGAATTTCAGCCACTTTGACAACTTGTAATCATAGAAATCAAATTATAGCTTTTACTGTTTACTACATTATGTACAAACTATTACAGTATATAAATGGAACTCTAAGCGAATATTTTCTTTTTAGAACTACAAGTTACGACAACGTCTTTACCAATACATTTTATAACAAGAATATTATTTGAAATATTTTCCCTTTAAAATATATGAGAATTTCTGAAAATAAAATAAATCAAGTCACGCCCTATAAATATACACAACATAGATAGAATCAAACAAAGATTTTTGTATTTTTCGAAATATAAGACCAACATTAAATAGAAATTAATGAAAAACCGCAATTAGGTATTACAAATTTGATGCGATATACTCGCGAAACACTTAAACTTTACTTTAAGACAACATAGGCTATTGATTATATTGTATTAAGTTCTTATTCCATCAATGAAACCCTAAAATAATATTGTTGTATATTCGTGATTTAATCTAAGCAAACGGTTTAAACGCCTCAAGATATTTATTGTGGTTGAAACTAATGCATAATAATATTTAGTGTTGCTGTTGTACTTCTTTTTAGCATACTACATTCATAATTTCTTATATAACTAACTTGGGGTTTTAAATAACCTTTTCACCTAGTTAATCAATATTGTTGGGTCAGCTATATTACAGATATAAACAATAATATTAAATTTTTTCTAAAACGGCAATGATCAGATGCAACAGAGGAAATAGATCGGAAATGGTTTGACATTTTTGATTATAACAATCACACAAAAACAACTGTATTAATACGGTGTTTGTAATAGCTGATTAGATCAGCAATTTCAAATGAAATATACGTATAACTCAAACAAATTTTGTAAAGTTAATTTTCAAGACTACAATTATAATTTAAAAATCAATCAAAAGCAATAAATACGGAAATGTGGGTCTCCTGTAAATGACAGGCATTTCAACTAAGATAGTTTTTAAAAAAATAATTTTACGAAAGTGTGTTATGAAATTAATACTAACATTTAAAAAATATATATTTTTTTTTAAATTTCTTCGAATTTAGACCAGTACAAAAACATACTAAGTTTCAATCTATTTATTCTGATATTGCTATACTAGGCTAAATACATTTTAAATCATGCAAGTTGAAGAGGCTGAAATATGTCTCAGTTTATCACTAAAATATGTTATGTTAGTAATTATACAAAATGAGAAGACATGTGTTTTATTTTTCATTATAAAAAAAGGACAGACGCCCGATAATGGAATTTTAAAATTTTGAAATAAATAATGCTATTCTCAAATATTTAGTGTTGCCAATTCAGATTTTGAGTCGAGTCTTTTCTTCTTATATCGAACATCCGTACTTGATCTCAAAAACCATAAAAAACCAATATAATTTGAAAATAAACAAAAATATTGCAGCTTCCCTTAAAAAGTTGCAAGTCGTTTTCTCAAAAGGAAACGCATTTTTTCTTTAAAAATTTAATATATTTTGAGGGGATATGTACCCTATATGCTCTCTAAATTTTAATATTAATTTATTATTACTTTCAGAAATATCAATTATTAAAAATTTGCGGTTGTGCAGCTGTATTAAATAAAAAAATTTTTTTCTTTAAAGCTCCAGAGTTTTCCTACACGTATACCTGTGTACGGGTATACGTAGAACTGCATCAGAGATGTGAGCGCTTCCACCTTAGAGAAATTGTACTACTAGATGGACTCTTTCTTGGAATTCTAGTACTTTTCTAATACAGTTTAATACTATAATATATTACTATGGGGACATATAAATTTGTAAAATTTTTTTTTTTTTCAAAAATTTCTTCGCTAGAGGTACATCCATTATTAATTTTAAAGCAATGAGACTCTTACACTTGTTCAATTTTGAATTTAAAATGAAAATTTTCGTATTGTAAATTTTTTGTTACCTTATAAGTGGCGGCAATATGAAAAGCCCGGTCATAAAAATTTAAGTTATTAGTATTTTTTTTAGAGATGTTTAACATATAACTAATACTTATATTTTTTAATTAACTAACTATAATATACATAAAAATTACAAATTCGATAATTATAATATATATTTATCCCCTAAATTCAACCCTTTAATAAGTAGTACGTTTTTCAGATATATTTCTGCAAATCAATAATGACAGAAATTTCAATTAAAAAAATTATTTTAAGTAAAAATTATGTTGTATATAGTTTATTAATGAATATTTGTTTCATTAAAATTTTGTAGAACATCATCCTACTTTTAGGATATCTTTTAAAAGGCGAGACAATCGTTACGGTAACTGTTGCAGGTAGTCGACCCTTAAATTATTGTCCCATACAAATTTCAATACATGTATTACGTAGGATTACTCTTTGAAGAGTTTTGAAGCACGTACCGTTTTATTAGTGTCCACCAATTCTTAATTCTATTCAAATTTTGGCTATTACCTGGCTAATCGATTCCATAAATTGCATTATTAATTAAATAATTAATTACCTGTAACAAATAAAAAAATATCAATTGGATATTTTTGCATAATTTGTTACTTAAATGTACTAAAATTATTGTGTGAGTAATAAATTTTGAAATAAAAAATTATTTATAAAAATATTTCGTACGATTTTTGCACTATACAAAACTGTGTTAATTTGCAAAAAATATCACTCTTTATTTTCTGCGTATAAATTTAATACCGACGGCTGTAAACTGCTTTTCAGTATATCTAAATATTCTACAAGGTTCCATAAATGCCAAAAATTATATTAGGTATACTGAAAAGCAGTTTGGACGCCTTTGGCGCCCTCCGGGCCTGTTTTATTTTTTCACCTTACGCAAAAAAATTTAAAAATATCCCTGAAAAATGACAGAACTCGCCAAGGGTGGAACTCGAAGCCATAGAACTCGTACGGATGTCGATCACGAATGACAACATTAAGAGTGTATTAAAGCACTCGTACCGTCAACAAAATGAAGAATTGGAACGGAACGTACCAGTTGACCGTGGCTCGACACGTTGCAACGGGGTGTATCGGGTTACCACTACCTTGCTTTTAATAACTCTAAAATGCCTTTTTTTCGAAAACGAATGCACGGACCGCAAAAATTTTTGTTGCATTATACTCAGAAAATTGTGCCCTTTCTTATAGTGCAGTTGAAATTGTAAAATTCGTGATGATCGTTGTCTGACAGTAACCTACTTTTTTATTCCAAAACAATCAAAAACTCAAAGTTATAACTTAGCGTAGCGGAAATAACAATTCTCCCGCTGGTTAAACTGACGCAACGCCGTCTGCTAGCCTTGAACACCTTTTCTATCCTACCTATTTTTATTGCCTACTTTAATTTTTTAAAACTTAACTCTATGTACAGTGTATCTTCAAATAAATGATTTACAATAACAAAAGCAAACTATAAAATAATTTACTAAATAATAAATTAATGTTTCTTACGTGTTAAAACACGACAATATATGTTTATTTTGTATTATAATCTATAATAAAATACCTAGCACAAATCTAGCATTAAAATTTAAACGGAGAATTAATTTAAAATCAAAGATTTGGTTGATATATATATCGCTCTAAGAACCTATTTTATAATAAAAGCTAATCTGGCATTAAAATTTAAGCAAAGAATTAAGTTCAAATGAAAATTTTTATTGGTTTATTTGACGTTAGTTCTATCATTAAATTTAAACACTACCTTAAATTTCTATATGAAATCGACTTATAAACTTGTTTTAATTTTCTGAGCACGAATTTCACTAAAGAATTTAAGGTAGCATTAAAATTCAAGCAAAGAATTGACGTAGAATTGACCAATAAGAGCCTTTAGTTATAACCAGGGCTCAGAAGTTCTAGAAAATGCATATATTTTCTGGTAAGTCTTAGAATATTCAAAGTAAGATATAAATTTGTTTCACACTTCCCTGAGGTTGTATACGAAATTTTATAATGCTAATTTTTGCATATTTACAGTTTTTGGTGCTATTTTGCTATTTTCGAGTTTTAAGTGCTATTTACGGGCATATTTTCATATAATAAATAAAATAAACAATATTTTATTGAAATAAACTAAGTAAACAAAATGTTAAAATAATAAATTTTAACTGTCAAGTAAAGAATACGTGCTTACATAGAATAATAATATTTAAAAACAAAAAATCTACATAAATTAACATTTAGCAAGTTTGGACTTAAAATATTTGAATAATTGAAAAATGAAAATTGATAAAAAATCTTTAAATATTGACTAAAATTTTAAATTACGTTATAAAAAAATTTAAAATAAAAAATTTTGTAATACAAAATAAAGACCCTTATTTCACGATTATTTCCAATCATCATCTAACAAAAGAAAACCATAAAAATAATGAAAAATAAAAAAATATATACCAAACAAATTAAAAAATTAATATTAAAAAACCAAGATATTAAAAAAATGTTAGGAAAAAATAAAAATTATTTTACCAAATGGTCGCATACGAATAAGCGAACTAAAATAAGCATGTATTTTAATATTAAGCTCAGGTTTTAAACAATAAGAATTTGATTATTTTTAAAATTATGTCAGGCGCATCGTAATGTAATTAGCAGATTTAGTTTATTTCTAAAATAAAAATAAAAAAATTGGGTAACAATTATTTTATTTTGCATATTTTCAATTTTTTAGTGCTATTTATAGCGCTAATTTTTGTGTTTTTAAGTGCATATTAAAGTGCTAAAAGTTTACTTTTTTAGTGCTATAACTTCCGAGCCCTGGTTATAACTAAATTAACCACTTAAGTTTCAATTTCTTTATATGTCTTTAATTTCTTTATAAACTCGGTGCTCATACTTTAATCAAAAATTATAGTGCATTTCTCTACCTAAATAGGGTAGTCAATATGTGAAATTTTGGCTCAGCGCAGCCAAACCAAACTCAAGAGAAATGGTGTTTCCTTCAAAGTTTCTTTTTATTTTTCATTTTATTTTTATTTTACATTTTATATTTCGTACATGGAATTGTGATAGCTCATGAGATTTCTAAGCAAATCTGTTATATAGAGCATTGTTTGAGCTTGTTACCTTTTCTTAAACACGCAATTTTCAAATTTAAAACGAATGTATCGGTTGCTATTTTATTACGAACTTAACTATACAATAACTAATTTTTTTAATTTACGCTTTACGTTAAAATGTCTCGGGGTAGAAATGTCCCATTCCGAAAGTAAGTATTCTCTCAAAACATTAAATTTGTAGAGAAAACAAAGTGTTTTTTTGAAAAATAACATTTGAAATTTTTGCATAAAATTTGAAATATTTTTGGTTTAATAAAAATGTTTAAGATTTTTATAGATTAAAAATCAAGTTTGATATTCCACTTACGAGAGTTCCCAAAAACTGTTAATTCATCAAATTGACAACAAATTTTCTTGTAGTATAACACCCAATTTTTGATAATAATTCTTATTTATATCAAAATATCAAAATGCCACTATTAAGCGTCAAGACTTTTTTCGAGGCTAAAAAAATACAGTTTTCTACATTTTGTATAAACATCAACAAATTTTAGCAAAAATGAATTCTAACAGGAGCCCTTTTCCAGCTTGTATGATTTAAAATGGGTGGAATCACTAACGTTCATAAATCAATGAAGCAGTTTTGCCTTCTTTACTCTACCCTGAGACCGTTCAAAATTCAAACACATATGATAAGATGTACTTCTACTTGATTTCAAAAATAATTTTTAGTCCCTCGTCCTTTAAGAAATAATATATTTTATCTGTGAACGAGAGTCATTGTTGTTCGCTCAGTAATACAGTCTAAATAAGATAATTAAAAACACAACTAATATTGTAGTACTTTATTCATCATTCAGGAGAATGAAAGTAAATTTCAACATATAAAACAAACATTTAACATACTACATACAAGCAAAAATAAATTAAAAACTTTAGTTGAAAGTTGAAAAGACGGAAAATTAAGCCATTCAAGAAACAATACCAGAACTTTAAATGGAGTTCTAACAGACAGTCAACGCTGCTCAGAACTTATTATGATACGAGTAATATAGTATAAATCATTTATTTAAAAACATACACAACTGTAATGATTAATTAGTGACTTACACTCTTTTAAATTTGAACATGTGACTCGCATGAAATACTTCACAAGAATAAATTTAAATATACAAATTTTGCATCACTTTATTCGTAAAAAATCAAACCAAAAAGCATGCAATGAAATTAGATTTATTATCCATGACTACTCTCAAAATCCATAACGTTGTGAATTTGGCATGACAACAAATTACCATTTAGAAACCCATTACAATTATCTCAAAGTAATCTCCCAACGGATTTTCGATGTTTATTGGCGAACAAAAACCTCCAACTTAAACTCAACAGTTGCTCTTGAATAATCGCCATTCGAATGGCAATCTTCAAGTTGCAATCTTGCAAGTTGCAAGATGGCAATATTCTACTCCAGTAAAAACTTAATAGGTTTTCCATATAACTCATCTCAAAAGTAATCATCTACTTAACATTTTAACAAAAATATCAAGTACTGATTACCACTTCAGATATTCCATGATCTACAAATTTAGCATCAAAAACTTGATAACAACCAGATCAGGTTTGATCTCGACAATATGAAGTCAGTAAAATTATACCAAAGACAACGAATAGATAACTCACAGATTTAAAAGCAAAATGCTGTAAAAGCACATAAAATGTTAATTTTTAAGAGTTTCGAAAATAAAGAATTTTACCTGTAAACTCAAAGTAAATAATATTTATCGTTTCTACCAAAGAACGCGTCGATAAGCACCCATTAAATGTATGTACTATTTATACTGCAGAATATAATATTGCCAAGCTAAGGATATAATAGCTAAAACTATAATGATAGTCTTCTCAACTTTGATGTGTAATTTAACATGTAAATTTTTGTTTATAGTGTAATATAAATAATTAAAATTATAGAAAATATAATATAAAAAATTATGTAAATATGAATTATTTTACTGATAACCAATTGAAGTTAAAATATAAAATAAACAAACTAAACAAAATGTTAGAATAATAAATTTTAACTGTTAAGTAAAGAATACATACTTAAATAGAAAAATAACATTTAACAAACAATAAAAAATACATTAATTTACATTTAACGGGTTTGGACTTAGAATATTTGAATAAACAAGAAAATCCATACACTATCCACTTAAAAAGATTAATTTTTTAGGTTCTTTTGCTATTGAAATATAAAAGATTATTTATTTCTATAAATGACTTTTAATCCAATTTTTAACTATAACAGTGAATTGTTGTGATTGCTGGTTGAGTTACAGAATGGAAATTCTGGACTCGAATCTCTGACTTGACAAAATTTTTTAGCTCGGTTTTCCGCTATACATCAATAAGTTGTAGATTTAAGGATTGGTTCTATATTTACACAAGTCTGGCAAATTGACGGTACGTCAAGGTTTATTATTTAGCTGGTTATTATTAAAATAATTTATATTTTCAGCATTTTATTCGAGTTAACAATTTTTAAACTCATATAAATAATACATAATATAAAAAAGTTAGGTACGATTATTACTCAGCATGTTCTTATTAATTTTCTTTACAAATTTCCAGAAAGACTCAATTCAAAGACGTAAAAATATGATGTCTTTTAAGTTACTGTATTACTATTCCACGAATATTTAATAAGTCAGTTTTAAATTTCAAATTTATTTCTTGTTTCATTTAATTATAAATAATTAAAATATATTAACGTTTTTAAAAAATAAATTTGCTACGACATTTTTAGAAAATTCTTGAAACAGCAAAGAGGCATCAAAACCGTGCAGTATTTTTAAAATAGTAAAATATTTACTCAAATACAATAAATCCCTTTTTACGTCCCGTGAATTGTGCAACAAAGAATATTGTATTTCTGCATCATCACATCTATGAAATAAACATCTTTTCAAGACAAGAAATTGTCAATAAAATACATTTATCTGTTTTCGCATTAGATTGAATGTAGTCTAGTTCGTGGGACGTTACGGAATTTTTTATTGAGAGATTTTAATATTACAAAAGGTTTCTTTACAAAAATTTATTTAAGATTATATTTTTGGCTTTTAAAGAATATTGGATTATTAGAAAGTTTCAAATATTTCTAATTTAATTTAACACAATTAGTTAATATAATATTTTAATATTGATTTATTATTATTAATGCTTTAATTAATATTAATAATTATTCTAAATAATATTTAGAAACTTCTGTATTATTGTGATAATTTGTCTCAAACCAAGCTTTATAATCTATTTGTAATATGACTGTCAAGTTTGCGCCAAATTCTAAACTAACTTATACAATCGCATTTAAATAGATATATTTTAGAGCTTAAAGTTTATAGATAAGATTTAAATGTAAACCTAAAATTATACTAATTTATTATAGCAGTATTTTCAATAAAATAACCCATAAGCTTAATATCCAAATTGGTAGCTAGCTAAACTAATATATCGAAATATTTTAACTTGAAAACAATTTACTAGTTGGTTGTGTCAGTAAATACTAACGTTGCACGACCAACACAGATAAACCCTGACCACATCGTTTTAGAATTGCATCCGAATGAGGGTGACAAACGGATTAAAATTTATTTTATATAATATACTTAGTTTATTATAGATCTACATATACATACAGTTTAATATTATCTAGAGTAATACCACCAGTTGTTGAAATGTTGTAGTTTTAACCAACTAACATATTACCTTATTATCTTCCGCTAGGAAAATTTTACTTAGCTTGAAGCTAATATCCTAAAACAGAGGGTAAGAACGGAATTTACTTGACCAAAATTATCATTGTAAAATCGAAAATATTTAAATAATCTCACCTAAATATTAATACAGTTTTATTATTTGTTTGATTATTTCTTTGTAAAATTTTCATATTTTTGAAACATTTCGATAGGTTTATGATTTGAAAAGTTTTTCAGTAGTAATTTAAAATTTATTTGTAAAAAGTTTTCTAAGGTGTAGGAAAGCGGGGATTAAAATAACACGTAGTACAAAATAACAACACTCTATTATATTTCTTTAAATTTTCCGTCTCACGATCTACCCTTTGGTCTAGTTTGGGCATTAGCTAAATATTATCGGAGTAATACTCACTTGTTTTTGTGGTATTCTAGCAGTATACTTCTATACCAGTGTATACTAGCAATATTATAACAGTACTTATACTTACGTACATTAAATCTGACGGTAGACGGAACTTCAGCACATAACAATAGAATTTCAAAGAAGTCATAACATAAATAAATAAGACATACTACATGCAAAAATCTTTACAAAGAAATCTTATTATTTTAGATATAAAATTTTATACCTTCCGAATTAATTTCAAAATAAAGAATTTTTTAATTTCTCATTTGTATTACTTTTTAACTACTTTTTTTTATTATTCTATTTCATTTATTGTACAGTAATTAAATGTTCAGTTCTATGTCGATGGTCTGAACTAAGACATGAAATATAAATAGTTGACGTTTAAATGTTAAGGTTTAGTTTAAGGTCTGCGTTTCACAAGAAATATGCTAGTCACCTTAAAAACGGTTCGACGGATTGATTTGAAATTTTGTGAACATATTATATAAAAAATATCAACGCATATATCGGCTATTATAATATATTTTTATATTTTTGAAGTTATAAACTTTACAACTAAAAATCTTAGAAACTGCTATCTAAAAACTAGATATTTTATCATAAAATGTCTATGTTTAGAATATAAAATAGTACAAATTTTAGCTCAAAATTTTAAGTCAATTCTAAGAACCGTATTGGAAGTAATTTATTTATTGTGGTATACAGCAAAACCCTAACCTGAAGAAAGAAAATATCTTTAGAGTAGAGTTTTTAAATAAGAACTGTTTGTTTAATATATTTAAAACGCTGGGTACTATTTATTATTACGTTTAGCTACCACAATGTATTTTTCTTTTTATAAAATAATTATAATTGTTAGAGTAATGTAATCTTCTGGGAACGCTGTGGCGCAAGTCGAGTAAGCTTTATCTTATGCTGTATTAATCTGAAACGAAGAACATTTTCTGTTAATATTAACAAGTATATATTGATAATCAATAGATAAGTGGTTTAGGTACTTGATATTAATCATATCAAATTTTTAGAATTAACCAAAAAAATGCACACACACTTTTTAGAACTGAAATGTTAAAATGTTTAGTTAAAAAACACTAGTAGTTTTTCCTAGTTTATTGCCTGATGATGCCATAGTATGGTGAAAACGTTTGCGATAATATACATGCGGTGTATTTATATTGTGTTAACTTAAACATTTTAGTTCTAAAAAGTGTTCGTGCATTTTTTGGCTCATTCTAAAAATTTGATATAAGCATAATATATAGTATTGTGCGTGAACCAAGAAAAAATAATATAAAATAAAAATGCAAGAAATAGTACTACACTTAAAAGTAATTTGAATTTCTGCAAATATTTCTACAATAAATAAAAATAATTTTTTAAATAATTTTGTAAAACTTGTAGGTTTCAGAACAAAGTTATATTAACACTAGCTGACCCGGCAAACGTTGTTTTGCCATATAAATTATTTCTAGTGAATATTTTGGTAGTTAAATAAAAGTAACTAACTTATTGTAAGTGTATGGGAATGTAGTTTATCACTGAAAGAGGAATGGAGCGCGGTGAACGACGACGGCCTATAAAAATAACAAAAAATCAACTATTTTTTTTTAATTTATTGTACTTTATTAACTTAACTAATATATTTAAAATTGTATTTCTTAAATGTTATACATCATACAAGTTTGGAGTTGCAATTATTTATAACTTACACGTATTTATTAAATTTAAATATATCGATGTCTATTATGATACCTAACAGAAAAATAAAAGTTAAGTATATACTACATTAAAAAATTTTTACTATCACTAATATTATGACAATTAAAAAAAACAATATCAATCTCTAAGTGCAATAGAGTGTACGATATTTTTTGTTAGTCCGTCTTTAATCAACACAAACAAAGTGGATGGTTTAGTAACGCGAGAACATGCCACGTATAATTGTCCGTGTGAAAAACACGGTGTGCTCAAATCTAAGCCACAAACAGACATCGTTTGCCCTTGCGACTTATTGATTGTCATTGCGAATAACAATTTAATTGGAAATTGAACGCGTCTGAATTTAATAAATTGGCAAATCTGTGGGAATCATAGGGATTCGTGGTAGCAATACATTTTCACCTCGAAACTTGCCGTTCAAAATGCTGGCTTCTACAATAATTTTTATTAATTTTTTAATAACTAATTGTTATACAAATGCCATTCAATGCCACTCAATGCCATTGCACAGTCGTGGTGGGTTCAAATTATGAAGCAAAGTAACCAGAAATTCAATCTTCAGTTGTAAATGGTGCGGTGGCATACCTGGAAAATTCAATGAGTTCAAAAACTCTGTTAGATAATTTAGCAACAACTCTTGGCTTTGGTCTCATCTCTACTCATCCGTGCTGTTTGCTGAGTGGGAAGTGGCACCGGTAGACGTCTGGCGGGGATAAGAGATCGATTGATAATTGATCAGTTATCAACCACTGAGAGTTGAAGATTATTACAGTACTAATATCGCTGTTAAAAAATGGGGGTTGGGGGTAGAAAGCTAAAAACTAAGAATTATATCATGGACGTACAAGGAAAATCCTGTAAGTCCAAAAACTAAAAACAGAAGAAAAAGTGATTTTAATGTTTGAAGTGCTATATAAAATCCAATATTATATTTTTGTGTTCATTAAAACCAATTTTTAAGAAATGGCAATCATTTAGGGCTAATTTAGGTTAAATTGAAATACAGGGTGTTATTAGAAACAAACTGTTTATTTGCATTTTTTTATAATAATAGCACTTAATGGATTTTTCTGACAGATTACTTCATTTCTTCCGGAGTTATTGAATTTTTCTTGATGAGCATTTTTACTTTTACTGAACAGAATAATGAGCCAATGGCCAACGGCTCATTATCGGAATCTGAATCAGTTTCTTCAACTGACAAGTGTTTTTCTAACCTCACTTATCTTCTGTAGACTGTCAAGTAATTCATAAATCCATTAAGTGCACTTAATAGTTTTTTCCTGACCGATATTTACCATCTGCGGACTTAGTTATTTCGAAGCTAGTTTATATCTCGCATATTTGAACTGTATTCGACTTGCAGGCTTTTTAATATGAGAGGTTAGACCTAAATGGACTTAGTTATACGAAAAAACGATTTTCTCAAAAACGTGGACTTACATGGTTTTTCTTGTACGCCTACGATATGTACTTTTAATGCCAAATCATAAAAAAATAAATATAAAAAATTTTGTCTAAAAAATAAAAAAAATTTTGTGGTGCCTCACCTTTATCACTTAGAGGTATTAAAAATAGTTTACGACCTATTCCTAGACCTACCGAATATACACACAAAAATTTTATAAAAATCAGTGAAGCCGTTTCGAAAGAGTTTGGTTACAAATACTGAGATAGCGGGTGACCAGCCAAAGAACTGAACATAGAGAAATAACATGGGGTATTGATTTTTCTAAATCTTTGCTTTCCATTATAACGAATTGGAATGAAAAAGATATCAAATTAAAGAGATTTTTATTTCGCGTCTAAAGATACCGAACACTATTCGGTTTATTCGTTAATTATTGTAAATTATCGTATTTTCTTAAATCTCCATTAATTTTGGAAAAAAACTAGTAAACTCTTAAAAGTAATTTATGACGTCAGATTAAGTGGGAAAAATTATATGATAGCTATATAGCCGATTTTCTTACATAATATTACACACACAACAATTTTTAATAGACATGTACTTATTTTAACATAATACTTGTAGATTTAACAAATTTTTTCCAACAACATGGTACTTCGATAAATAGAAGTTGCACCGTATATGCTGCAGTTTTATTTTAAGTTACAGTTCTACAAAAAAATACCATTATGAAACCGGTATTATCATAAATTTATGACAGTATCTATAGGTTTTAAAGTCAATTTTCTATGACATAAGCAAGTCATCTATAACACTAGAGACATTTGACATTAATAGTAATAGCTTTAAACTTTAGACGTCTTTACAAATTTATAATGAATTGATAACAACAATGAGGATATATCCAAAACATGCCAATTTTTTATTACTTTTGAAAAATTTTGTGACATAACATTGTCATTATTTGCGGTCAAGTTACTCATAAATGTGTAATATATTTTTTTTTAAATAAAAAATTTTATGTAATAATAATTATATTATGTAGATTCAATTTAATATACCTAAGTTCTTAGTTTTACCTTTAGTTAATATTAAAACACGAAGTAGTCTCATTTTTTGACAGGTTCTGTTTACAAATATTTTTATATTTTCTCTCTTAGTATTTTTTTACTTACAATAAAATACGTTAGCCTCAATTAGATAATTAAATTTTCTATTTTCTTGCTCGGACATGTTACATTATGTGCAGCCATCTTGTACTAAGTATAAATTTTCGACGAGAAATTACATAATACGACAATGATTTTAAACGACTCAACTGTATCCCTTCATTTCATAAGTCTTTTAAAGACTTACGTAAATTTTTTATTAATATTATTGTAATGACAACATTAAGAAACAGTATCATTTCAAATTTAAGCGGTTCATTAAAGACACGATTAAATCATTTGAATGCGGCTGAAACTCTTTCCCGGAGTCGTAATGTTGTAGCACTTGAAGAATTAATTTTGTTATAGTTTGCTAATTTAATTTACATTAACAATAAAATGCAAAATTTTAATTTTTAATGTTACTATTACTTGAAGTTTTACGTGCTCTTTCAAATTAATTACCTGTGTATGATTTTCTAAAATTAAACTTCTATAAAGCATTGAAATCATTAAAAAATTGCTCTTTGACTTTTAACTTTCATTTTGAGAAAAAGTGAACAACATAGAGAAAATAAGCCTGTAACTTCTATACTATAAGCAATATTTATATTTTGTTGCAAAAATTTAACAAACGAAAACAATTGCATTTGTAATATATGCTGCAAGTTTCTTTAACATAAAATATAATAAGACTCATTAAATTTTGATGGTCAACAGAAGCATAGTAAACTAGGGAAAAATTAAGTGAAACAGAATAAGATAAAATACATTTTAGCCATTATGCTTTTTACTCTCTTTGGGATACCTATTTGGTAATTTTTTTAATATAATTTTGGGATGCAAAATCTGTGCAAAATCAAAACGAAATCAAAATAATAAAATAATTATTTTAAAATAATAATAAAAATTTCTATAAATTTCTATAAATAATTTCTATTAATTATTATAAGATTAATTTTTAGTTCATATTTGACATATTTTTATATTGTTTAAAAAGATAGTTACAGTACAACTATTATGGTATTATGTTTATAACATAACAGGTTTTATTAACATTATAACAATTAATAAGTTACTTGGTTAATTAATTATATGCTAGTTTCACTTATGCACTAATTTTTTTCTTACACATTTATATCAGTTGCTCCTGTGCTGGTATATTTTCACATTAATTAAACATCATCATAACCGAGTAAGTAATATGGCCTGGCTGTGTAAAATAATATTGCACTAAGATTATATTGCTTCAATTTTTGTATAACATCCATATGATCGCATCTTTTGCTTAACTTAATGTATAAAAGCTTGTAATAATATACCTACATATCTATAAAACATAAATTAAATTTAAAGCAGTTTTATCATAATATTTCTATAAAAAATTTTTAGTGCGTTGCAAGCAACCCATTCTGATTGTGAAATCAACCTACGCTCTCGACGCTGTGGCATAACATTTAAAACTAGCCCTCTAAATATTTCGACGTTATATCAGGAGCAATAGGGGATTTTGATTCATGTCACTCTAACTGTTTGCAAAATGTTTACAATTCCATGCGATTAAATTGGTTTTCACGTTACTTATCGAACCGCCATTTGTAAAATAGGAGATTTTGCAGCCGCTAGTTCAAATTTTTAAGGTTTTGTTAACTTAATTTAAATAATCAATATTTTAATTACAACAAACTAGATTACCGTGTCATTTAAAAAGTTCCAAAAGAAGTTTTTCCACTACTAGTCATATAGGCTATCATTATAACCAAGATGCAAGTCGCATCTGAAGTGACGTTTTTCAGACTACTGGTGTATAATTTTTTCATTATACACTACTAGTTAATAATGAACATATTGATATTTCTTTATAGTTTGGCAAATGTTTATGAAACAAATGTTGTTAAAAAACGATTTTGTATAACCAAGAGATGCTATTTAAATGCATTTAAACTATTCAAAACGCTTTTTTAATAGAATAATTTCGTTTCAAATATTTTTTAAAAACACGTGGCACTCGGGTTGTCTGTAAAGTCGGTTTACGGACAATAATTTTACGTGATAACGTCATAAGAAAACATTGATGAAAAATTGCATACTTTTATGAATTGAATTGAATTATGTTTATGTAACAGATAATACGAATTAAAACTATGTTATTACATTAACCCTCAATAGGTTAGTGCGTTATGTGCATGAAACATAATTGCATCATTTGGTGATCGCAAGATCGAACCTCATGCCGGACAAGTTTTTTTTAATGGCATTTTATAATTCAAATGATGTCTATGTATGATGCAAAGCCAATCGTACCTCTCTCTCGCTTGTTCCGCGCTCTCGCTTGCGGAACGTGACAATTTTTCGTGCGTGCAGCCGGTATATCAATTTATAAGACGTTATCACGTCAAAACTGGAATTTAATTATGACAGCTAACCTAAACTTGCCAACACCTGTCAAATAAACAAAACAAAACAAAGTTGTCATTTGATTTAAATTTTTAAAGAAATTTTTTTATTAAGAAGACTTCAAAAAAATGGTAATAAATCTAGTAGTGGAAAAAATCGTATATAAACCACGGTTGTGAAGACCATTATAGACCCCACGCCTTATATTCTTCGGTGCTACTTATCTCGAAATATAATCTAGGCGCTAGGTCAATAATGACAGTATTTACAACCTTGGCATATAATATACTATTATTGTAAGACTTAGCGTTACAATTACAAGTGCGATATCATTAATATTTCTGGGAATTTACCATAACAACCATACATTTCTAAGATAATGATTTAAACACCCTGTGGATGTTTTGATTATGTTGTAAATAAAATGGTAAACGATAGGAATAAAGTAATAAGAAATAGTAATTAAGGCTCTCAATATTTATCAAACCGAATCACATTTTAATCAAATTTTTAGTAAACAGCTGTTATTATTATCATGAAGGCGAGAACGTCCATCGTACAATATCTGGTTAATGCAGATTATATACAACAACATCGTTATTAGTTTTCATCATAAATGTAATTTTATTAATTAAAATTTACATTAGAATTTGATTATAATTATAAATAACAATTTCAAAATGAGACTTAAAGTGTCAACGCCGTAATTACGTAATAATATTTATCTCATTTTCATTAGAAAATCTTATATTTATATCAGTATAATCGTTCGAGAACAATGATTGATTGATATATTGCAAATTATTCTAGAATTACTATACCAAGTTTACAAATATTTTCAGAGATAAGTTTTTGCCTGGCTTCAATGTTGATTATGAAAAACTTGAAAGGAAAGTTTATATTTATAAAAATTATTAATTTCTTATTTTAGTTTATAATATTTTAAATAAAAAAAAAACAAACTACTACATATTTTTTCAGTACCTACCGTTAAACAAAAAAAAATTAATTAAAAATTTTAAAAGTGTGCATTGCAAAGAATCATTCTTTTAAGCTGTAAAGTTTAAAACTTTTTGTATAATCACGAAACTTCATAAAGCAAATGTTTCGAAAGTTAACTTATAGAAAACTGTAATTATTGATTTAATACTACGTTGTAAATCAAATTTTACAGTTACAGAATTTAAAATAAAAACTTTTTTGTTTGGAAATGTAAATAAAGAAAGTAATATTATCTGATCAAATGCTAAAAATATAAGAAATTTTTCTTAGAAAAAAATTGCGCTATGTTAATTCAATTCTATTATTAATAACAATTATTATAATTACTTTTTTTTATTTGAAATAAAAAACAATGTTTATTTGTCAAGTTGATGCATTTAGTTTAAAATTAATAGAATATATAATGCGTCTATTTCCTTGAGTTTAAAATTAGTTGTTGTATAGGAAACAAAGTAGAAACCAAAATGTTGAAAATTTCTGTTACATTTTTTTTAACTTGGCATCATATAAGCACAACATTTTTGCTGAAAACTTATAGTTTTAATAGCAAAATATATAAAATGACAATGCACAAATAATTAAAGAAATAAATTAAAAAAATTATTAAAATTTCTTTTTAAATTGTCAAAATTATCAAAACTATTCATTTTCATTTAAGTTAAACTATTATTTTAAATCTAGAATATTGTAAATTTGCTAATAAATTATATTAAGGTATTTCGTTTAACACAAAAACCGTATAATAAGAAATAGTTTCTTAAAATAAAATAAAATAAAATAAAATAAATAAATAAAAAAAATTTGAGTATCTCACCAGCGTATATCCTAAAAAACTGAAGCCGATACATCAAATATAACTAGAAACATTTTCATATAAAATTTTATCAGCTTTAATTTTATATAATAGCTTTTGGGTTTAACTGTTTTTGGGATATAAGCAAAAATTAAGATCCGGGATCATTATGCCCTCTTGCAGTTCTGGCAACTCCTAGATTCTGGAACTTTTAGTATATTAAGTAAAAAATAAAATTTTAGTAGTACTTTTATTATGTACTTCTAACAAGTACAAGCACAACTCTGAAGTCAAAAATTGAGAACTCCACATTTTGCTCTCGACTTCTGGTTTAAGCATTCATTGCCTGAGCTACCACTCTTATTAAAATAATAAAAAAATCTTACCTATTGAGAGTGTAGCGTTTGATGTTGATGTACATAAGTTAGCATTAGTATATTGTAAAAGTAAGAGAGATAATTAAATGTGTGGATAATAATATAATATGTCATTTAGTTATTCACCGCGAGATAGTATATTTTCTGTCTCTTTATTTTATGCCCCAGTTATATAATATACTATTACTGTACTAGCAGATGCGCTTTAGTTTTAGGAAACTGTATTTAGTCTTAGTTTATTTTCAAATAATACTATCTTATCGAGTGCATTAATTATGCATTATGCTTACTTACCGAAAATATAAAAACTTTCATATTCATTAATTTTAAGCATTGTTTTTGCTTAAATTTTGATGTATTTTAGCACAAACGTTTCGGTTGTGCTTATTTGTTTAATTTTTATGCTTATTTTTAATAAATTTCTCAACAATGTTGCTTAATTTAGTTATTTCCTTTCTGTATTCGGTTCGTTTTATGTCCCTGATTAATATTGTTTATAAAACTAATTAACAAGTTCAAGGGATTATTAATAACTTACAATTACTGTATTGTCATACTTAATTTTTGGTTTAATCGCATTATTCGGGCTCAATGATTGAGCGTTACAAGTTCTACAGTTGAAAACTTGTAAACTTTATAATTGCGTAATGAAAGCACTAATTATTATCAACTTGAATATGGTTATTAAATCAATAAGCTAGTAGATATCTTGCACACTCGAAGAAGTTCTTTGAAATATAAACTTGGGTCAGTATTTAAGGGCTTTATTATGAGTACTAATTTTGTAACGCGGAATCAGCTTTGTTGAATATCGTAAAACTAGCAGTGTTGCAGGGAATGAGAATTCTTAGCTTTTATATACAGAGACAGTAACTGAGGAAGTGGAAAGTCTGAGGTTTCAGCGTTCCATTTCAGGCCGCGTTGCAGGAACCATAAAAGTCGTTATGCAGAGTAATAAATACCTTTACTATAGGATGCGAGTTTTTATTTGTGCTTCACTAGACAAAATTTTTTTATTGAATTTACCAAACTGGTAGGCTTAAGCTGAAATGTTACAAATTAGTTTTTAACCTACACTAATTTAAATCGATACAAAACAAAAAATTTAAGACATTAGTTTGATATAAAACCCTTCAGCTTTATCTCCAAATGGATATCATTACTCAGCCTAATATCATTTTGGAGCATGGTAGTTTTTATAAGTGTACAAGATTTCAGAAGCTAAGGTTAGAAGAAAAATCATCTACTTAGGAAGTATATTGCATCATTTCTTAAAGTTTTTATAATTCCTAGTTTATCTTGCAATTTTTCAAAAATTTCAAAATTATTATAGTAGGTACTTAACTCACAAACACTACTGCAAAATCTACATTTCAGTTTACCACTTTGAAAAAAGTTGTCAAACGAGTAAACCAATATTTTCGTAGTGCATTATCGAGCCCTTAGTAGTATACATAACGTAAAAATACTTAAAGAGTAATTTAAAATGCTTTTTGTTAGATGTATTATTATTTTAAAATTAAAAGCTTCTTATTAATGTCTAGATACTAACGTAAAGTAAATACACAAAGAACAAAGTTTCTTCTTTTAGCATCTTTTTCATCTTAACTGTGGTAGATGTTAAAATTTTTATATAAATATATACACATTTTTCAACAATATCTCTTTAATATAAGTTAAAAGAAATTCTTGATGAAAACTTTGAAAGAGTTACTTTGTGTAATGTTTACAATAAAGGTACTATAATATAAAATATATTATATCCAATTAATTAGGCTATATTTGCTAAAATTTACTAATTTAAATTTTATTACACAAAATTATGTAATTAAATTCTTTGCTAAAACTCCACTTGTGCAGAATTGAAACAAAGTACTTTTATTTAACAAAGTAAAAAATTTCCAGCAACTTTACCAACTTGTAGAAGATTTGTTTCTATTAATGAAATTACTACGTAAAATCAAATAAGAAGGAAGTACATGGTGCTATTGACAAAACCATAAAGTATAATAAAACCAAAGTGAAAATTAATTATTTGTGGTTTCTCTAAATTAATCCTTTATTAAGCCCTCTTTATTAAATAATAATTTTTGGATTAGCGCAACACAAATATTCCTAGATTAAAATATACGAATATTCAGTGGCAATTCATTCAAATCATACGAATTACGTTTAATTTTAAAATACATATTATAAATTTTACAATGTTTATATAAAACATTTTAATCCTAGCGCTAAGAATTTGAGTATAAAATCAGGAATCTACATTTTTATAAGAAAGAACGCTTTCACCTAATTCCTACATAATAAATAATAATAATTGTTACAGAAAACCTTTGATGTAGTCTCTACTAAAATCTACATGCAGCTAAAACTTTTAATTATCTAGCTCAGTTCTGAAAAACTTCAATAGCATTTAAAAGTGGGTATTTAATTTTTATTACTGAGACTCGTATATACTATGTGTTTCTATAACAACTGCAAGATTGTAAAATTTTATTTTCAAAGTATTCTACCAATTCGATATATCTACCAATTGAACTATAAAATAATTCCATCTGCAGTTGGTTATGAGAAGAGAATATTATGAACTAATTGCTGGTTGCTACTTGCATTTTAGATGTTACAGACCGCATAAAGGAATTCGCGATCAAGCCAGATAAAGATAAATAGTGTTTGATATTATACCAACAGAACAGATAAAGATAAGGTGTTGAAGTTATAAACTAGACAATACTATACAGAAATTGTGGTAAATATGAATTATGCAGATAACTGCAAGTTTCCGAAATGTACGGAATTTATGCATTATGTAAAATGCAATTTAATTTATTATTAATTTTTAAAACTTAAAATTAAATAATATTTTTTTATAGAATAGATAATCTATTCGAGACGGTTATTAGCCTAGGATTTTAATCGAATAACTACTGACACTAAGGTACTCGGTTCGAATCAGGGAAAAGTCTAAACTTTCCTATGATCATATCAAATTTTTGGTTTATGCTAAAAATTTGATATGATTAATATTGAGTTACACTACTTAAACCACTTATCTATTGATTATTTCCTATGATCGTCTCTGTGATTCGGAAGACACGTAAACCTCTGTGTTGACTATTTGCTTTTAGCAATAATAAAAATCCGGAGTTCATCATCACTAAGGTTGCAGACCTAACGAAAAGAAGAGCAAAAGCAGATACTCTATACTATAGCGTTAGCTATATAGTTAGGAAGCTAGGTTCTACTGTAGTATAAATCGTGTCCTTTAACCTTTTCTGAAAGTCCTAACTAATGGATGATAGAAATACCATTAATCAAGACAAAAGAAGAAATTTCTATCTAAGAATACGACAAATGAAACTTGGTATTTAAACAAAAGCATCAACAATAAATAAGCAAGCACACAAGATAAAATAATAAAGATAAAATAATATGAAGTGCTGAACTCTTAGTATACAAACGGAAAGAAAAATCCAGAGATAGATATAAGCTCTATTCTTTTTACCTATTTTATTTCCATCTCAGTTGTACAACCGAGATGAAGTGAGCTGAAACGAACTGAGATTAACTGAGTCAAAGTGAGAAAAAGATAAGGTAAAAAGAACAACCAGAATTTATTTTGAAATAAATTTTAGAATTAAATTATTTTGAAATTTGGTAGTACTAACCAAATTGTTTTTTGTATTATTGTATTATAGCTGTGTTCTTTTTACCTATTTTAAGTGAGATTGTAATGAGATACTCAGTTACACAGTTGAAAAGTTGTTTTTTTTACCATTTGACATAAGTACTGTGCCGTGCCAAACTGAGTTTTACGTGACAAAATTATCTACTTCCATACCCAAACTGATCTTGCCGTTTTAAAGTGTTACAAAAAACTTCAAAAAGACGAATTAAAAATTTAATACCTTAGTATTTACCTTAATTACCTTAAAATTTACCTTAATTGTGTTGGTCGTTTAGTTTTTAAAACTTTTATGCAAATCGCAAGAATTTTAACTTTCATTATTTAGATTAGAGTATCACTCGAGAACGCACGTTGGCGCGGTTCCTATTTTGTGTAGTGACGTCGCATATAGCGGTCCACATAAATTTGTGAACCAGTAGCTGGTTTAGTGCACACAATTAAGTGATAACACCAAGTAAACGGTACTGATGAAGACTAATGAGTCAGAAACACATCGTGTGATGGCTGGACGGTCTAAAAATCAGGCAATGTGTCTACCGTTCTTACCTTAATTGTGTTGGTCGTTTAGTTTTTAAAACTTTTATGCAAATCGCAAGAATTTTAACTTTCATTAAAAATTTAAGGTGCAGTAGATATTAAAATGATTGAAATAAGTGACAAGTTTAATTCAAATCAACCAATCCGGGCCATTTCCTAATTTGTTTCAGTTGTAACACTTCAAAACAGCAAGATCAGTTTGGGTATGGAAGGAGATAATTTTGTCACGTAAAAATCAGTTCGGCACGGCACAGTACTTATGTCAAAACGGTAAAAAAAAAAACCTTTCAACTGAGTAACTGAGTATCTCAGTGCAATCTCACTTAAAATAGGTAAAAAGAATACAGCTATAATTACAGAATTAAAATCAACCTTTACCATTTGCAGTGTGATTTAACAGAAATGAAACCTAGATTTTAAATAACAAAAATTAATTTATTTTTATAAATTGTAATTTTCTATATTAAAACAAAATTTTAAATTTGTTACGATAAAATTCTCAAATACATAATAATTATATCCAGCTAACTAACGAAAAATGTGAATAAACAAAATTTAAAAAAATTAAACAGAAAATAAAAAATAGTACGATGCAATACTGTTTTTCAGTTTAGAGCACTTTATAGTGCTAAGTACTGCTCTGCTCTTGTAAGATCTTTTCAAATATGTGGATTTTGTAAAAAATTGTTTTAGAAATATATTTTGTTACAAAACAAATCGTAAAATCAAACGGAAGTTGTTATTTTCGAACATTTATATTTTGATATAAATTAGATATGAAAAGAAGAAATACAAAGCAATATACGAAAATTTTGATTTAGGGTGTTTACACCGCACGAGTTTACAAAATTTTCTAACTAAAGTACAAAAGCACTATGAAGTAAAATCAATGTTCTATTAAAAATTATTAAAATAAAGTAAAATAGTGTCGAATAGATGAAGTTTCTCTATAAATGCGATTTAGAACTTCTGGGTGTTTTCAACGAAATATAAAAGTTAAAACTTAACTTGGACATATAAACAGTTTATTAACAATTTAACCTGTATTCGAATAAATTTGTGTGTAGTTTATATTTTCCATAACCATTTGCATTCAGGAACCACCCTTCAAGTTGCTAAGTTGTTAATAATTCTCTTATCTCGTTTAACTTTCCGAGTAGTTTCTTATCTTGGCATACATATTTATATATATTTTTGAACTTAAAATATTTAATCAAATAATACAGAGTTAGCTGTTCAACTTTCAAAAGTTTTAATTTCTTGATTGTAAATAATATTAACTAAACACAGAAGTACCAACTGATACCTAATAATTATATACGCGTGGCTTAATTTTAATAAAAATACAATTACAAAAAGTGAAGCTTAAAGCTTGCCAACTCAAGCATAATAAAGTCAGATTCCCCGACGCTTTAAAAAAAATAATATACCGTAAAGTGGGATATACTTTACACACCGGATATAGTTTTATACAGTTTTCAAAATAATATTTATTTCCAAAACTAACGAAAATGATTTTTGCGGTATTGAGTTAGAAAAACATGTAACTTGAATAACCGTGCACAGAAAATTTTATTTTCGAGCCATGTTTATTTAGGTTACCATTTTATGTTTATCTTTATTCAGGCTTCATTTTACTATTTTATTTTGGAAAAGTCCTGTTTTTGAAGTAAAACTGCTTACGTGATTCTCACCGAAACAATTCTTAACGTAATTCGTAAAACATGACAGCTCTACTGTAAATAGCTATGAGATTCCCATAGATCTAATTAGAAATAATTAGATAACACTAGAATATAATTTAATGAAAATGAAAATGGTTTGTGAAGTAACTCCAGTTGATATTATTGTTTGATACGGATTAAAAGTACTTCTTTACTGATAAAATTTTAATTTTTACTTTACGCTTAAAGAAACCTTGAATTGAAATGGTTTAGGATACCGTATAGAGCTAGGAAACCGTAATAAGAGGTCTGTGTAAATGGTTTTCGCTCTAACCTAGATTCATTATATATTAATATTAATAATATGTTCTCTCCTTTAAACAGATATGATATCTAAAAGCAAAAGATTCGTGAATACTAAAAATATCTTTTAAAATGGTAAGTGATATTGAAAGTTTACCTATTTGTACGTTACTAATTTGATTAACTGGGCGGTGGGTCTTAATTAATTAATTAAGTAAATCAAAGCACTAGCAATTTCATATGTTATAAACAGAATGACCATTTCAATTGCTTACATATAAATAAAACCGATTATATCTTTCCACTTCTATTTTAGCAAGAAATAAAGTTAAGCACCTATCAACTTAAGTGGCCTCTTGCCAATTGCGTAGCAAGTTTAAAGTTAATACCATCATTGTGTAAACACATACTTGTACAGTGGTGGTAAAGCGAGTAATTTACGATATAATCGTTTTACCATTTCACTAGTTATAAAAATAATAAATAAAACTGGATTACATGGCATTAACTGATTATAAAAACTGAATTTTATAGCTGGGAAATACAGATTAAATTCAAGAAATTTAAATAGCCTCTCTTATTCAATTTTATGAGCAATAATGTAATAATGAGAAATAACTCTCTTAGAGATATTAAACCAGAACAGAAATTCTGAATTTACATATGGAACTTGACTGAATTTCTTAGCTCCCTTTGGTAGACTGCTATTCTATGGATGAAACCATGTAATTCTAAATTTAAACAATACTTAAATTCAATATTTTAAAATCAAAAATTTTAAAAATTACTTAACTACGTTTTCCAAAATTGATGCAAATGTTACTAAAATGTAGCCCATGGCAATGTTTTTTATATTTTTCTAAATAAAGGTCTGCATTTTCCCCACCCCACAAGTAACAAGCAATATTAAAGTTTTATTTGATTAACCATAACCACAATTTATTCCGTATTCTTCAAGTATTCTAATGTAAGATTATAACAGAGAAAAAGCATTAAGAACAGAACGCCCTGATTTTTTATCAATGGTTACAAAAATTAAGTTTTAATTTATTTTAAAATGCTAACGATCAAAAGTTTATCATTTAGAAGCAGTATACATTTTTAAATGAAACTAAATTAATATAAACTCGAATAGCAACATTTTTGTTGGTGGACGGTGAAGGCAACACCTTAACAAAAGTTGATGCATTAATAACTACACGTAGTGTGATTTTCTAATTTGCGAAAACTTATTCAAAGCGTTCTATGTACGACGCAGAGAGTGAAGATAATTTTATATTTCAACATCAAATATGAATACAACTCTCGAGTCACAAAAACCTTTACTTATTTTGCTTCCTCGCCTCAACTATTTACATTATATGCTACATCTACTTATATAGAAGCGGTTCATTCATAATAATTTTTTATTCAGGAATGAATTTCTATTTCAGTTTATAATTAATGACAGCGGTGAAACTTTCTTAATGTGCATAACACATAAATAATTATGTTTGCTTCTTAAATATTTTACACAAAGCTAATTTTATCCAATATTATGATGATAAAAAAACGCTCAAGTAAAACAAAAACACAAAGCGGTTAATGGTTCTAGCTTTACAGCTAGACAAATTTAGTCTTTGTCATATTACATAATTTTGTAATTTAAGTTTTGCAACAATTTGTGCCAGAGGTGGTATGCGTTAATACTAACTTGGTAATGATTGAGAAAACTTACTTAATGCAATTTTCCTTTTTTAACTTACCTGCATTAACTTACAGCTTGTTTGTATGAAATAAAGTAAAAAATTCATCTTTTCTGCTGTTTAGGTTGTAATTACAAAAATTTTCTGTCGCCTTATCTTTTTCAAAAATTAAACACACACTTGAATAACTTGAATTTATCGGAATTTCTGAGATAAATTATACTTCCGAAGGTAGAGGTTGATAAGCAGTAAAATTTTACTAAGGACATACCTCCCAGAGCAACTGTAGCATTTATGTAAAAATTATTTTTAATCATCGATCGTGACAAACAAGTGGGCGCATCCAATGCAAAATGTTTGTTAGCATAGGTTGTCGCGACTTGGTCGTAGCGACCTGGTTGACCAGTACATGCCAAAGCTTAAGTTTGTCGGAACCAATTTTGCCAAGCTTGATTTGATATATTACGACACTTTGACACTTCTTTTTATTTATTTTTAAAGAGGGTGCGTTGAATTCTTTATTAAAAATATGTGATTAGTGTAATATATAGTTACTTATTATATCCGTCTATGCATATTTTGTCTTTAAATTTAAATTTAAATTTATGATTAAGGAACGCCTTCAGTATTTACTTACGTAGTTTTCTGTATAATATTATCTTTAAATAACAAAAGATGATTAAAGTAAACGTTAAAGTAACACTTATAAATCCTTTAATTAGTCTAGCGAGTCCAACATGTTTCGAAGGGAGGGTATTAAATTTTATGATTAATTAAGGAAAGGTCCAACAATAAGTTAAGCCGATGACATTAATTAGTGCCGAAGGCGACTGCTAACTAGAGTTAACCAATAACGACGACGCTGTACACGTACCAAAATTATAGCTAATATTTTGGCCGTATCTGCTATTTGGATTAATGAGTTTTCGATCACAAATGGATTTAAATATAGATTGCCAATAATTTTCACAAATCGTAGCCGTCAGTAAATATCAAAATTTGTAGTTGTTATTTAAGGGCTATGAATTAAAAGTGTCAGAAATGAATTTTAGGGAATATATTAGTTTGTAAATGTAATGTGATATTTCAAATTCTCATTTTCCATCAACATTTATCATACTCGTTATAAAACAATTACAATTAATGTATTTCAATAACTGCTTACTCTGGCATTTATTAACACTTGCTTTAGAGATTTTAAATATATTTTTGATGTTAACTAAAAATGTAAAAGAAATTTACATTTAAAAGTCTTTTATACAATTCTTTTAACGCCATTGTTGTCAAACAAGAAATAAATTAATATTTTCAAATAGTGTTTTGGAATTTAAGTAATCTTAAGAAAATTAAGAAGCTTTTCTTGAAATAGTTAATGATTAATATATAGGAATAATTTTTATAACAATACATATTATTATCGTAAAACAAGCATTATATTAAGATAAACTAGCTTCTTGTTTGTTTGTAATAATAATAAAAGTGATTTGCTACTAATTTTGTCAAAAATGATCAAAGTGGTTTTTTTAAATTATACAAAATATAATTGACGATTTAATGAAAGCAAAACTTAAAAAACACCAATTTTAAAATATTTTGTAACAATATTGTTAAATGGTAAAACGTTTTTTTTTCCAACTGTAATTTTAGTAATTGTAAAACACAACATGCATAACAAATATATAAACAAATATCTACTAAAAATATTGGTTTATTGTCGTGACATCTACTCTACTCTCAATCTTCTCGATCTTCTTCAATCTTCCCCAAGTACCGGATCATTGGTCCTAAAGAAACACTTGGAGTTTTTGTTGGGACAACTTAGATGTCTACCATTGGGACCACCATAGCAAACTTTTCTATAAAATCCCGTGCATAGATTGCAATGCAGTGTATGTTGGTGGACCGGCAGAAAACTATGTGTTCGCATAAAAAAGCACACTACAGATCCGAAAAATGCCCGTTCCCTTGACAAGATTGATAGAGATAGGCGGGAGGAGGAGAGGAGAGATAGAACCTACGGCTCTTTTTGGCCATACTATTGATTACAACAGCGTTAAAATCCTTGCCCGTGAGAGGATAGACAAGAAAAGGAAGATAAAGAAACTATTTGCATCTACACGCAAAAGTCGTCAATGAATGATAAGAAAGATGTCGAATACTTTGATGGAGGTTATAAACGAGTTTGGGACATGATGAACCTGACGCTATAATTGTTGGTGCTATAATTATAATATAATTATAAATATAATTAAAAGGTGCTAACCTCATTTTATTTTAATTTATTTAGTTTGAACTAAACATTCGTTTGGGATAGTCAATATTTTAACAATTTTTAAAAAAGAATGAGGCATCGTACGGTTTATGGGAAAAAAACGTAATTTTTAGAATATGGTGGTCAACTATAATTTACAAATATACAAAAATGTTCTGCACTTTATATAAAAATACTATTATATTTAATTAATTAAATCAATTGTTTTACAAAAATTTAAAAACATTACTTGGTTTATTTATTATTTCTTAATACTTTAGCTAAAAATACACAAGCACATAAGTTAGAAGAGAAAATATAAAGTGAAGCATTCTACCCGCGTAATAAACTACCCAAATTTTGTAAACTAAAACACTTATAAGAAAATTGTAGAAAGTAGGAAAATTGTAGGAAGTTACGTATAATTAAGAAGTAAAGGTGTTAGTAATCGAGTGTTTACACACATAATACAAAATGTAGATTGCTACATTATATCTCGAATATTGATAAAGCGTAGTTTAGCTGCAGTTTTATGTGTGATTAAACAGTTAATAACAACTTTTGTAATTTATTAAGTTAAGAAACAATTATCTTACAAATCCGAAGTGGAATTAGCGACGTAAAACGTAAGACGTGTTATTGATAGCAACCAACAGTTAAGTAAATATCGGAAAAAGAAAATTACGAACAAAGAAGCCCATAGGTGGTAAAAGTTACTCCTCAAGCAGTGACAGTTCCTTGAATGCCGTTTTATCAGAAAGTAGTGAACTGAGAAAGCAAAGTAGAAAGTTAAAACAAAATATTGGTGAATTACTCATAAGCTTTCTACGTTTATCTTTTTTTCTAGAGATGAATTTTTTGTACGATCTTACAAGGGTGAAGATGGTATACAGAACTGGGCAAGACGTGTAGATAAGTTTATTAAATGGGACGACAATCATGTTAATTTGATACCTTTTAGGCTCGGCGATAACGTTAGGCAGTAGTATGATGAGCAAGCTCCATATACAGTGGTGGTTATTGAAATAAAGCCACCATAAAAAAACTCTAAAAATGAATAAAAAAGACAAATTTACGAAATACAAACAAAACTAAAGTTAATTTATTTTTAAAATTATTAAATGTAACTAAACCTACAAAGTTAACTAACTTGTTTTTAAAAATAGTTATCAAATAAAACTTTAAACACTAAATAGGTTGGTCATTAAAATAAAGCCACTACAATTTTACCACTTAAAAAAAATTATATTTTAAGAATAAAGTCTAGAAATGTATTATTGAGTCAATATTTAGTTGCCTGGCCCTTGTTCTTTATAACGGTTTGACATCTTCGTGGCATAGACTCCACAAGCTCTCGACACCGTTGCAGAGGTATGAATTTCTATTCTTGCTGCACAATTTGCCACAATTCATTTTAATTTTTGTTTTATGTCCCAACTGATTTCTTTAGTTCCTCCAAAGGTTTTCGAAAGGGTTTATATCAGAGTATTTAAAAGACCACGGTAAAACCGATAACTTTTAATCTTCTAGGAACATCCTTGCTTTTTTAGAAGTATGGTTAGCGCCGTTATTGTGCTGGTAAAACCATATCAAAGACATATTTTCTTCTGCAAAGAGCAGCATAACATTTTCTAATATATTGATATATTCATGTTGGACCATGTTTTTTTTTATCCAATAAATAGAACCTACACCATACCACGAAAATGCTCCCCACAACTTTATAATTCACCTCCATGCTTTTTTTGTATATTTAGAGAGGAATTACTAATTTAGCGGTTTGCATACATATTTCCAGCCATCGGATAGCATCAAATTTATCTTAGTTTCATCAGACCACAGAATATTTCTCAATTATTTTACTTCTTCTGGGTCGGTCCAATCTAAGTGATCATTCGCAAATTTTATTCTATCTTTAACGTTCTTTAAAGATACAAGAGGAAAATTTCTAGCCACTCTGCCGTTTAAATAATTTTTTGCTAGCCCTCTTCGAATAGTACGTGCACTTATAGTGAGATCCAGTTCTAATTTAATGTCCTTAGAAGATTGAAAATGATCGCTTTTAGAAGTATTCACAATTTTGCGACCAGTCTTGGCCGAAGTTTTTCAGGTTGTAAAACTTCTCTATGTAAAGTATGAATTTCTACTCGTTCGAGAGGAGTGCAATGGACACCACGACCGATGTTAACTAAAAATTACAAAGTAATTCATTTAAATCTCGTGTATTTAGATAAATTACATTCTCACCTAAAAATCCTAACAAAAAATTAACACATTTAGCTACTTGTTCTTAAAAAACTACCACTGTTATGGTATGGCTCTATTTCATTGACCAAACTTATATGACATTTTAATAAATTATGAATTCCCACAACATTATACAAAAGTACTCTAACAAAAAATATTTATACTTTTTAACTCTACATACTACATAGTTCAAATATTGTTTAACAGGCAACGTTAGCATAAAGGTAGGTACTAGAAATTATATACTTTTTACGTATGAATGCGGTGGCTTTATTTCAATGACCACCACTGTAAGTATGAAGCAAATCATAATATGATCCAACACGCTTGTAAGTTACTTTATTTTTTAAATTACTCGTTAACGATCCCGCCAATTTTGCTACGAATTTATGTCAAAATATAGAAAATTATATTACTTTCAACAATTGGCTAAAAATCAAAGTTAGTTGAGTTTAAATTCCAACTAGTACAAACAATTTCAAGAATTATGCAACAAATACAATGTAAAAATTTTTTAAATTAACATGCTAAAAGGAGGAAATAAGGTCACATTTTCAAAATTTAAATTTACTGGAAAATTTTTAATTTTTTTAATTTTAGTTACAACTAATAATAGCTAATAATAGCTGTAAAAGCTAACATAGAAAAACGGGTTTGTTTTCCATCCTTAATGAATATAAATTAAATAGTGACGTTTCGGTAAGGCTTAAACTACATTTTACTGCAAGCTATAACAATTTAGTATTTGAATTTTGAATAAGCCTAAGGCGGAGTACGGTGATTTGGTTTGAGGAGTTAAGATTTTTCGAATTCCATTTGAAATACTCCTGATTATTACTTCAGTAAAACATCGTCGTTTATGCATCATGGTGTCTTGATTAAGTTTTTCTATAACTAACGAGCACACGGCTGACTTTTTACAAACACTTCTCATGTAAGCATAAAGTTTTAACAAATCTGTTCTTTGATATCACAAGAAATAACGTTTGTGTAGCAACAAGCATGGTTGTTAAGCTGGTTAGATACATTTTTTACCTCAATGCATGAATATATAATATATAAACTATCGGTTTAATCTTTTACAGAACCATTTTTTATTATGTATAAAAAGACTTTTTTGTTGTCATATTGCTATGCCCCCAACTTTACAAATTCATGCATTTTCACCCTCTTGCAAAAATTGCTGAGGTAACACAGATTATTTAATATCTATGAGCTCTTCTTCACTTGATTATTTTTAATTAAATTAAAAATTTCTGTGGCGTAAATATTTAGTTTCAAAATGTCCAACATTTACCTTGTCATGATGTGTGGCTTTGCAAGCGCACATGGTCTTTTGCATCTGGCCACGCCTGGTTAAACAAATTTTCTGCAATGTATTTCATCAAATTTTATGACAAATTATTTCAATTTTTAATTTTTCTCACTTATATTATTCAATTTGCACTTTACCACAATTAAAACAAAACGTCAACTCAACTTAATTTATTTTATTCTTACTTTATTAACAATCAAAATTAAATTATTATTGCGGGCATGATGTTCGTCCGCTCGTCTATTTGACGTCAAGGCCTGAGCCCAAGTCTTCTCTTCAAGCCCTACTCATTTTACTTTTTTGTTCTTCCCACCTTTATTCATACAGCAAATAATTTAACTAACATTTTTATGTACAATGATAAATAAATAAATACTAAAACAAATTCAAACTTTAAAACTATTTACAAATCAAATGAAATTAAGATTTTTATGGTTTCGAAACACGACAATATACACAGCTGTGTATATGTAAATTACAGCGGACTAAAAAGAAATAGTGTGTAATATAAAAAAAACTAAATTTGATCTATTTTAAGATTGACGCATTAATCTAATATTTTTCGATGTAATCTGGCTAATGTACAGTGGCTCCCATAAGTAGGTTAATTTTTAAGAAAATTTTAAAATCATAGTATATCATTTTTTAGTAAACGGAAAAAAAAGTTTTTCGTTTGATTTACAGAAGTTATGACTATATTAAAGCCGTTACAACTGAAATTAACAATTTTGCTTATCAAAACAAGAAATAATAGGGATGCAATCTTGCAACTATAGTTTTTCATGTTACAAAAGTCGATTAACTTTGTCATTACTGAGTAATATTTTTTTCAATGCACAACTGAATTTGAAAATTTAATTATAAAGTGAATCGGTGTACTTTTTAGATAAAATTTTTGTTGTTTAATCTAAAAAAAAGTTTGGTGAAAGTGTATTTTTGTTATTACATTTATTTTACTGTATTTTAACATATTTAATTCGGAATTTTTCAATAACAAAGACAAAAATTAAAAAAATTTTAATATTTAACCACAGAAGAGCATAAACTAGTGTTAAAAATGTATGAATCTGGCAACACAATTAAAAAGGTTGCAGAACTTCACGGTAAATCAATCACTTCAATTTTCAAAGTGATAAAAGCATTCTAATATGAAGGTAGAGTTATGCCTATTAAGAGAACAGGATGGCTAAGAATTATCACCAAAAGAAAAGATATTAATGTACAGACATTATCTTCTGTTAGTCCTACGAGATCAGTTCCAAAAGTTAAAGTTAAATTCCAAAATATATGGAAAAATGTTCTATCGACCCGAACTATAAGGCGTCGTTTTTATAAATCAAATAAACACGGTCGGATTGCACGCAAAGTATCTTACTTAAGTAAAGTTAATATTACGAAAAGGTTAAGGTTTTACATATATCATGTTTTAAAATCTATAAATTATTGAAATAATATATTATGGACCGATGAATCGATGATTCAACTTAAATACAGTACTGGTAGAGTGTATGTTTGGAGAAACCAAAGCGAAGTTTACTCTTTTAAGTGTATTAAACCTACATTAAAATTGTTGGAAAAATAACTTATGGTATGGAGGTGCATGTGTACAATAGACGTAGGAATAATTGTAATTTTGCAGGAAAGAATTTATTTCACAGTTTATTTAAATCTCTTGAAAGACGTAATCATACCTGAAGGTAAAAGGTTAATTGGCAACAATTTTATATTACAACAAAATAATGCAGCTATTCATTGTGCTGAAATTGTCACCAATTATTTACAGGAACATGATGTTAATGTTATCGAGTGGCCACCACAAAGTCCGGACCTCTCAATCATCGAAAATCTCTGCGCTTTATGAAACTTCGAATTTCACAGTGGTCGACGAAGAATTTAAATGAACTTCTAAGTATGATTGAAGAAATTTTGTATGCAAAAAGTCCATCTGAGTGTAGTTCATATGTAGAAACACTACCATCATGATTGGCAACCCTATCTATCAGAAAAGATGGCCATTGTGGCTATTAATTACTTCAATTTCTAATATTAACCTACTTTTGGAACGTTAGTTTAAGTTAAGTTTTTGTTTTATTTTTTTTTATAAGATTTAAAATTAAAAATTAAAAATTTTTTTCTTTGAGATATGCCCGAAATTAATTGTTTTAAAAATATATATTTTTATTTTTACTTTAAATGCAAAAATAAGTTCGAATGGTGCATTTGTATTTAATATAACTTAAAATTAACCTACTTATGGGAGCTACTGTATATTAGATATTCTTGATAAAAATTTTTTAGTCCCATTAGCTCAAAGGGATTTTCCATACTCAAATTTACATTGTTTCTTAATTTCAGAGTTACTTTAAGCAGACTTGTGGAGATTTTGTCGGTATCGAACTGGTGACATTAACGGCCGTTTTCACAATCGATAGTCAAAACCTAAAGTTAACTAACCTTGACCTGAAAGTTAACTTGAAGTTTGAGAGGTGATACTGTTTCACAAACAAATTTCGACCTTGGGTCTGCTTACCGGTAGTTGACCATAGGTTTAGAAATGTTGGCAGCTCTGTAGCTAGTGATTTTCTATAATCACTGTTGGTAGCGTACTTATTTGTCTGTCATTTGTCATTTACTTGTCATAATATAATAACTTATAAATTATAATATTATATTATAAAACTTATAAATAAGAAATAAAACTTTATTTCTTGTTTAATTTTATTACTTTTTATAAATATTAGGTATATTTTTATACTTTAGTTAGATATTGATTGTAATCTCAGGTGGTTATTGTTATAGATGGAAAATAAAACTAGATGCAAGGATTTTTCTTTAACAAAAAAATCGTGAGCGTCATATTCATCAAATTGATTAGGCCGATATTCTCGGCCTTCTGGCTTCTTTGTCGCTGCTATACGCATTTACGTCGTATAATAAATCCATCTTAAATATTCTCTGTTATTATTAACTGTCGTATCTTTTAATACAATTATACAATACCGTTTATGAAAATACACAAAAATGTAACCAAAATCTGAGCAGTCCACGTCTTGAATAAATTTTAAAATTTTCACAAATTTGAAATCAATGAGAGCACTGCGTGTTCTCTGTGTGTTCCAATCTCAAAAAAAGTGATAGTTGATAGTAAACCTCGAGCTAACTCAAGGAACTTCTGTGGGTTACGATACCAACACTTAACCTTTAGCTCTCAGACCAGCGATTGTGAAACACTTTTTCATAGGTTAAGTAACGGTTACCGCTAAACTGCAGGTTAACCGGACCAGACAAAGTACTTTAAGCGCAGTGTGTCATCTTTTTGGTTTAAAAGCAATAATTATTTTTACAAAAAAGTGAATCTCTTACAATTGACAATATTGATTAATAGTCAAGTTTTCTTAACCTATTGAAAAAAATTAAATTGTTTTGAAACTATAACCCTTACAAAAATTTTAATTTCGAATACCATTTGTACCATTACGAATACAAATTTGTTAGCGTTGCATATAGTTTCTTGTACTTTGCTACTGATTACTTGTCTGTAATACTTCGTTTTCTGCTGAAAAAAATTTAAAGATTTGGTAATCTTCTTTAGGTTAATTAATGTAAAATACACACTTTTAGCTTGTAAGTGAGTTCGTGGGTTTTTCCTGAAATGTGAAATTATTTACAGATAAATAATTTATAAAATTTGACAAAATTAATCAAATGGTTACTTATAAAATAATAAATTTAATTGCATCTTAAAATATTTTAATAAAACTTGTTCTACCTATTCTAGCCAATTAAGAACACCGAGTGCTAAATTATAAAAAGTTTGTTTATCTATCCTGCGTCAGTGGTAGAACTTAAATTTTCTAAAAATTTAAACAGAGTAGCACAATCACAAGAAAGTGGAAACAATTTTATTTACATTTCATTTGTTTAGTCAAATTACTCACCTTACAAAAACATGTTTTCGGCGTATATAAACAAAATTTAATGAAACAAAATATATCTTTGTAAATTTTAAAAACAAACTTTATACGGAATTAAAATAAATGCGATTATCGTATTTTACAAATTTCAATTTCTAACTGATTATCATTTCGATACGTTATGGTTATCAGCATCAGGTTAACCCACAATAAATGATTTTTTATTTCAAATCAAGTAAAGTAATAATTTGAAGTGTTTCAGCATAGTTATTTTTCATAGTATTATTTCAGTAATAGTTATTATCAATAATTGATAGCACAATAAACATTTTATATAACAAATATTTTACCGATTCAGAAATCGGTAGTTTTCTGTAGTTTATGTTCTCTGTTATGTTATTATGTTATTTGTAAAAAACGTAGCTTATATTTTAATTTTTGTTCAGGTATACCTACTTTTAACAAATACTATAATGTGTTACAATTATATTCTTCACATTAAATCAACATTGTGATATTACTATTTTTAATAACTACCTACATAATAATAGAAATATGATTAAAATAATAAACGTATAAATTTTAGAAAAGTAATAAAAGTTTGTAAAAATATTAGTTATTTTCGCTGTACTTAAAACATGAAAAATCAGTCATCGCGCATTACTCAAGAAAGTGGAAATAACCTTATTGTGTGCAACAGCTGGGTACATCAATAACAGGCATTGGAAAATTCCTTCATGAATTCCATTTACGATGCAAATTACTTATTTGAATGTTGAAAATTTATTGTTAAAACGTAATCACTTCCGCCATCAACTGAAATCTATTGCGTTTTTAATTCGATTAGGTATAGTGTGTACATGTAAATGTAGGTAATTTCTGTATTTTGTGCTAAAGCTACCAGAAAAGCAATCTAATTCTATTTTTATTTTTTACATGCTTCAAAGTACAAATTTGCAAAGACGTGGTAATCCATTAAAACTAAATTCTCTTTATTGGCGTATTAATACTTGCAAATATAAAGTATACTTCAGTATTTATTTCGATAATAATATCAAAAAATAATTTTTAAGAGGCAGTAATAATATAATATATTACGTAAATGGAAAATTTATTGTGAATAAGTAGTAGTTATATTATTTTATTCATATAGCAAGTGTACGTATACCTATAGGAATATAATACTTACCAAATAGAATTGTAGATACCTACTTATTTTGAATTTTATTATCTGTTACATATAATGTAAAACAAACTTAATTTTCAAAATTCGAGGATGTACACGTAATATTAATAAAACCGAATATATAAAATTTTATTTTAAAAATATGCTTTAGAAAGTTGTTATGCTTTTATATAAAAACCAATTTTTTTTATTTATAACGGAAATTTAGTTTTAGCTTTTTAAGATCCGCCCTTTTTTAGTGCATACGCTAGCTTAAAAAAGGTTCAGAATTTAAATTTGTCTTAAAAATATTTCTATTGTAAATTTAATTTAAATTTAGCAGTGAATTAGGCAAGAATACATTGATATACTGTATGTCAGGTTTTAAATAATTCTAATAAAATCTGAAAAAGTAATTGAAAATTTGATCGTCTATCTAGAAAAAATAAATAATTATACACTTCTGCAAACAATACAGATTTATAAATTGACTTAACCAGAAATCACACACCGATCATACGCAAGAGTGAAGAGCTTTTCAAATTCCCGATCGGGAATTATGATTGGATTTAGCGTTCGTGTAGATTATGTAGACTCGATTCAACGACTGCTTTCCATGATGCAGAGAAGATTTTCGGGATTATTATTATATATCTCATGAACTACTAGTTTAATGTGCAATTTAAAAAATTAAAATTCATATTATTCAAAATTTATTTAAAAATGCATTCGATAATACATTATAAATTTAATAATCCTATAGTATGGTTTAGTTAGTATATCATTTAAAGTTCCTCTCTGGTTGTATACATTATGTGATTTATTGATTTTAGCAATTGAAATTTGATTATGCAATTTTGCTGCAAGCAGCAGATAAACCTTGCTGATTAATATTATTGCAAAATAATTTTTTAAATCTAATAAAATGTATCGATATTTCATTTTTATGATTTAATAAATAAATTATATGTTTATCAAACTACGGCACAAAATAAATAAACATAGTTATCGGCAAATGTAATAAATTGGAGTTGTTATATAGAATATGTTTTACGCTGCGCTGTTGACTCTAATACAATGAACTTGAGAAATAAAAATACAATAATTAATGCTCGTTACATACCTTTCAGTTTAATTTCTTGCTCTGAATAAATTGGTAAGAAATTGCCCTAAAATAATATTCTCTCCTATGAATACAGCTTTATGAGTCTATTCTCTAAAAATTCGTTTAATTCGATAAATATCAACATCGTTATGATATCAATATCGTTAATAGGTCTATTTACTAAAAATTTTCAACGCGAATCGCTATCATTATGTATCGATTATCGTTATCATAACGATAATTATATAAATTTGTATTCGATGCTTGTTTTACCTTTTTTGTAATAGGTACTTAATAAGTGCATAATTTGACATTAAGTTTATACTTGTCTGTATAATGGAGCAATTTATAAAATACCGAAAAAAAATGCAAAAATTTTAAATGCATGAACAACAGTAGAAAAAAAAATGTAATTTCTAATTTAGTTACTGATTGGTCGGTGTAGGTGGGTTACTGTCACTTAAGGTGGCGGTTTGGTGCTTAGATCCCTCCATAAGCTTTAAATGCAAATATAGAATATCACAACCGGGTCAAACATTCAGATAGCATTTAAATTAGAGCAAGAACTTATTGTGTAACATTTAATTTATAAATTCTAAATTAAAATGTATTATAATTTTTATCCCTGCGTAATATACAAAAAAGTTTATGTAATTTATTATCGTTTAACATAAATCATATTTTATATAAATATTAGTTTAGGTAATGAAACTCAATAGTGAGCATCATATGTTAGCAACATCTTGGTTCGAGGCTAAATGGAGCAAAAACTTTATTCTAGCCGTCTTCTCTCGGCGGGCAATGGCAAACCACCGAGGTATAATCTGCCTTGAAAAATCCTTCATAAAAAATGAAATAGTTAGCCAAAACTCACTGTGTGTTGTAACGCTACTGTATATTACAATTAAAATTATTATTCAGTTTTTCAAAAAGAATACACTGTACATAAAGTGCTACATAAGTAATAATAATTGCAAACGTTTTCACTATACTATGGCATCATTTATAAGGTATATCGTTCAAATTAAATTAAAAAGAATGGTGGGCCAAAGAGATACTTTTAAAAATGGATTTTTAGGATATTTCGAAAAACCTTTACTAAATAGAAATAGAAAAAGAAAACTAATCTTGGATAGGTTTAACTAGAAGGAGGGGGGTTATTTATTAATAGTGCTTAATAAAGAAGGTGAATATTTTAATTTGTCATTTTCCGTTTTCCGTTATTAGGATATTATGTAATATATCTAAATTTGCGTTAGTTTTAATACAAACAATATTGACTTAACCAAATTTTTTGTTTAATTTGATGCAGTTAAGTTATCTATTAGTTTAAGTCAGTATTCGTTTGAAATCGAGATAAATTTATACATAAAACTTAAAAGCATTATTTTAGTTCTAATACATATAAGTGCATTTTAGAATTTTCTAAAATATTAATATGGTTCATATTTTATGAAATTGAAATTTTAAACAAAAGATATTTAAATTTATTTTTAAAAGAATTTCAAATATCCAAGTAATAATATCAGGTTTCTTTCACTCCAATGTAATTACAGAAAGCTTAAATTAATTTAGATATCAAGCCAAATAAAATGATGACTAAAAATGTCTGAAAATATTGCAGAAAGGCCACATTATTTGTTTTTTATTTACATTTAAACACAAAATTACGGGGTTTTCCATTCTAAAAATCATTATTTTACCAATCTTTAGACGCCTGATTGATTCAATTAATTGTTTTAACCGAGCGCACAACCTTCACGTTAAACTGGATTGACAGTGAAAATTGTATTTATTTTAATTTATAATTCTGCTACATGTTCGTACCTATAATACTTTTTTAAATTGTTAATGGTGCTAAATATTGCATTTAATTTGAACTTGTCAACTTATATTAAAAAGTACTATATTTTATAAAATATATTATTTAAATGTTACTTTTTTGATTAACAATGTAGGTGATATTTGGATTTTAAAAATTTTTTTCTTCTTGTTATCGAACATACTAATACATTATGAATGTACACACATATTATGTATATCCAATGCTTGTACATCCGGTTGTATGCATAAGTACTAATAAATTGAAGCTGAGATAAGAAGAAAAATAGAGTTAAAATAATTGAATTTAATTGATTTATAAAAATAAATTGCTTGAATATTTTGGCTAATAGTAATAAATCGTATTGCTGTTTGTAGCTTCTTGTTCTTTTCAAGATTTATTTCGTTTTCCTTTCTTTCTCATGTTTATCACTAACCTATTATGTACTGCGTATCTATACACGCCATTGGAAAACATTGAAACTATTGAGATTTTATTTATGTAGTTAAATGGAACTTTGTGTAAACCCAAAGAAACTTTTGCTTTTTGTGATTTATTTACTGATATGTGAATTTCTAACTTTTATAAATAGGAAATTATAAGTTATGGTATGTTTTTCAACATCTTGTTATTATGCCGTTGCATTTTACAGGGTGGAGCAGGACTAAAAAAGATAATCCTTATTAACTGGTAAAGCCGTCATGACCAAGTCCGGTATCCAAAAAAAGTTTTTAATATAATATAAATTTCTATAGAAAATAATTTATATTGAAATTGAATTTCATCGGTCGAAGCTTCCGATGAAAGTTAAATTTTTCTATTGAAACCGTGTATGCTGCTTCTACGACATACGGCGACGGTCGCTACGACTGTTGAGCACCATGGCATTATGTAGGCGACTGCACCTGAAATAAAAATTTTAACTCCGTAATATTGCTATCGCTCTCTAGCGGTCTAAGTGATTGCCTAGTGAAGGCTATCTCTCAATGGAAATTATGTATTTGTATCGGACTCAGCGACCTGATCATTGCGATTTGGTAGCCCATGCGTCTAAACTTTAATCATCAATACTTACAATTATGTAATTTTTGTATTAAAAGCTTTTGAGTTTTATTGTACAAAAATTTTAAATAAAAGTTAATATATAAAATTATAAGATTAGTATAAAGAGATATTATGTGATTTACCTCATAGATTAAAATTGTTATAATTATTTCTAATTTAGTGGTTTAGTGAAGTATTAATTATTAATTTAAAAGGTAAAAATGTAAAGTAAAATTCCCATTCACTAAACTGGATTATGTATCCAATTTACATAATATTTATAGCGCAGATCAGGTCGCAATTATTAATCTTGCCATATAACATTTTATTTCATATTATATCTATAGTTGTATTCATACCTAACAATTTTAAAGTTTAACTCTGCAACTTAAGAATTACTTATACTTTAGTAATCTTACCTATTTCACTATAAATGGGCATCATAAAATGAAAGTTTTTTATATTTAGATGATGTAGGTACAAAATGTCTAGCGCCAACTTTTTAGAGCATTAAAAGATTACGTTTCATATCGGTCATATTGTAAAAATAGACTACATAGGAACATAATTGCCTCTGCATTTCATTCAAAAGGACCATTAAGTGGTGAGAATGAAATGAATTTTTTATTTGAAAAAACCCGTATTTATTGCTTTGGACCCAGGCAAATGCAGATTTGATTAAACCTTCTACTGCTTTTTAAATTTTTAACTTAATTTGGCGTTAGCATTTAGATTAAATTGAAAATTTTTAGTTTGGTGATGACATTTCATTTAGTGCAGTTGAGTTGGGAGCAATTTTTGAATTAGGTAACAAGTGAGCAATGTATAGTCACAATGACGTAATATAAAGAAATCTACCATTTAACTGAAATGGACGTCGGCGAAACAAATTAATTGTGATTGGGATTACAGTAATACAATCAATACTCAATTTCAAGTGTTTTCCTGCGTTATTTTTTTATTTTCTTGTTATTATTTTTAATAAGAAACAACAAGCTATACTGAAATCATTATTTTTTCTATTTTCAAATTTCTACTTCTTTTTATCTCGCGTAATAAAATCGTTATTTTCGATAATTAATTAAAAAAACTTTGATGTAATTGATATTAATTCATGCAAAGTAATTTATAAAGACCGTTCATTAAAAGTATAATATTGTGGTTTTAGAAGAAGTAGATGGAAGAACTACATCCATGGGACGAATAGTCGACATAATTTTCTCGTACTGGGCTGTTTTAAATTTTTATGCAGTTTTTCATAAACGGTTTTTAAAATCACATTATGCCTTAGTACCTTGTACAGTTTTTTGTTAATTATCATTAATTTATTATTTCGTAAGATATAAATCATAATTATAATTGGTACTATTAGGTAAAAGTACTATTAAGTTAGTGCGTCTGGTTCAGTATTATCTTCATCTGAAGGAGACGAGCATAATTTCGTGGTTTAAAATGGTTAGGTACCTAATTATTTTATAATAAATTTAACATTCATGTTTTTTATTACAGCAATTTTTACAATAATAAATATAAACAGAAACCTTATTTATGTTTAAAAGACCTATTTGTACTATGTCTCAAGTATTTCTCTACTTCTCTCGAGCCAGTGTGGTCCGTAGCAAAATGAGTATTGGGTTTATGGTGAGTTCTCCAAGTTTTAGCTAATTAAGATTTCTGTACATCAGTGGAAAGCTTTTTTTGTTCCCAATTACATTCCCAACTTCTCACTTAATTCCGGGTACTCGTAACTCGCTATCCTTAAACGGCGGAAATTAATCATTCATATAATTGCCTATATCTCCTGATTCACTTGGCTGTTTATGAAATTTATTATCAATCGAAAACTTCTCAACTGTTGACGAAAAAGAGTCTTTTTGACTTTCGTAGTTAAATTTTTCTTTTACGCGTTAAAAATTATAAATCTATATTTGTTTAATTTCAGTACTTTAGAAGAAGTTAAGAACAAAACGCTTAAAATTCATAAAAATACAATTTGTGGTTATTCTCTTGAACTAGATAAAAATATCTGATACCTATACTGCTTCTTACTGCTGTAGTTTTCCCAGCAGTAATATTGTCCCAGTATTTTGGTATTTATATTATCTCTGATCTCTGATATTGTGACCATGCCTTGCTATAGTTTTTGTTTGGGTAGCATTTAAGTATGAAAAAAATAGTTTAATTTTTAATTTATAAAGTTTTTGATTGAAAAAATATTGCAAAACGGACAAGTAGATCGGAAGATTTAGACCGTTATACAAAAGCTCAATTTTTGCCAATGTTTCAACATGGCGAGTTATGCGTACACAGAATAACTAAAAACTTAAGAATGAGGTCAAGAACAAAAAAAGCTTCCATTGATGAATAGAAACCTTAATTAGCACAAACTTTCAATACTTTTTGTCATTTTACTGAACTAGTGAGGAATTCAGGTGATGATTAATAGGTGATCTGAAAGCTTTGGTTTCGTGGAGGCAAGAGAGAGTTTTAATGTAGGATGAGACGTGGATACCTCGGCTCAAAGTCATTTGAAAATATCGTGTAATTCAATAGCAACAGCGACGAAAGCAAAAACTTATTTAATATAATACTTATTATAAATTTCAAAATTTTTCAGCTTTGCTATAGAAACTCTGGACTCTTATAGTAGCGATGCGAAGAATTCAGTTCCTTGGATTGATCGTCCAAGCAGCACATCCTAATCAATGTGTCAAGAGATAGACATGCAAATCGTTTCTTAATACAAAAGATCAGTTTGTGCATCCAACAAAAGAATTTAGATTTGGTGTTAGAATCGATCCCTACAGCAGCAATTACAAACAAATTTTTACATCTTACTGCATAGTTCGATGTTTACATTATAATCAAGAATTTCTGGTACCTATTGTTATTAATTTTCCTGCTAATATTCTGTAATTAGATTAATAAAATAGTTAAATATAAGATATTTATGGTTACATTTAACAACCATGTGGCATAATATACTAATAATATTATTATTAACATAATATATTAATAATAAACATATATATGCATAAAATAATAATACAATTACATTAAATTATACAAAATTATGATGGAATATCTCCTTTTATTTTTTAAATACATGATTATCTACATAGTATAAGCTTATTATTATTATAAATTAAAAACAATATTTACGTATAAAATGAGCAACATTATGAATAATTTATAATTCACATAACGTTGTAGATGCATTTTTTGCATTTTTCATAAAGTATGTTGTTAAAATTTGTCTAGACATAACATTTGCAAAGTGCTGAAGTTCGTCTTAAAAATAATTATTACTTTTGATTAATTACTTTATGTCTACATTATGTACATTTATTAATACCACTAGCGTTTAGCGTTACTGTCATAAAAGTAAATTCGTACGCAAGCAGTGTTTTTAAGTTTATTGCACGTATTTATAATAACTAAATAAATATCTTTTAAATATTACTTTACACATCATAGAGCTTGCGATTTCGAACAAATATTTATTATTTATTGTGCACTTACGAGTGAAACTTAACAAAATCTATTAAAACAAGGATCTATCTTTTATAATTACCTAATTATTAAATTTAACTAACGAATTCGACTTGGTCATTTTTGCTATTAAAAATTCAACAAGTACATTTGGTCACTATTAATTATTTACTATAAGTAATAATTATGTATTTAATTTTATATTTCTACTTATTCCAGTTTTCCTGTTGCGGGAACTTATGTGAGATTCATTCGTCGAAATAGAACAATTTTACAAATTGCTTGGTTTGATCAATTTTATTTTTCACTAGAAATAAAATTTTTGTTTAGTTACGATTCTGAATCTAAACAATGTATCATGTAACGTAAAAGTCAAAGGCCTTTAGCCACTCAAAATTTTTTGAAACAATAAATTAATGTATTTTGCTGATAGCTGATTTTGTTGTTATAAAACAATGCACCAGTGCAAAAAAGATATAGAAAGGTCGTGCTGCTGATTTTTTTTTTGTAAGAATGTGAATACAGGACCTCATAGTCTCTGATTTTAAACTCAGCAATTATTTTTTGCTTCAAAGCCTTAAAGAACAACGAATTTTTAAGGAAATTGAGACAATAAACCAAATAAATATTTCTACGGCAGTTTAAAACTGATATTGTAACGATGTAATACCCGTATTTAAAATCTAAGGAAATATATTGGAATATAAATCTTTGTTGCTTCTCTAATGTTTTGTTTTCATGCTTCCGGGAATATAAAATAGGTTATACTATTTATATTATAATATATTACTTATAGGTTGATGTACTAAAAGTAATTTTTGCTTGTAGTTTTTGAATTTTAAATGAAAAGATCTAGTTTAACGGAAAATTTATATTTTTATTTAAAAATATAATATTTTTCGCGCTACCATAATATTATATCCATGAATTTTAAATTTTAACATTTTACGAAAAAAATATGCATCGTGTTCGAACAAACTTCATTCAATTAAGTGAGTAAACACAATTTAAAATAAAACAATTATGCAAACCACATCAACTTCTATTGAACCGCACTAGCAAGTCGCCCTATATAATTAGCTACACACAATCGCTAGGGGAGGGTTCTAAGCTACGACAATAGTCGTCAAGAGTCATTATATCCTACTATCAACACTTATAAATTAACAAATGTGGATTCTAAATTATTCCAACTTGATAACGTGAAAACTACAAATAGCGTTACATTAGGGAAATATAGTAATTATAAACGTAAATTCATACTACATAATCTGATGATGTAATTTAAAAAGTACGTAGATTTTCTAAATATACGTATGCGTATGTACATATTATGTATAAATTACAATACAATATTTATATTATGACCTATAAGAGGTTTAATTTAAAATTAATAAAAATATCTGAAATAATTGTGAAAAAAACAATAGCATTAGTTACTTCAATTTGGAACTATTAGAATTCAATTATTATAATCCTCTTTCCCTGAAATGGCTGCTATGTTGTCGTTAGAAATCGATTTCTTAAATTATTTACACTGAGGACCGTTGTAATGGTCCTAGAGATTGCCTATTGCCGGCTTGACCACCGAGATCACATGCTCTTGATAGGCGAAATTTCCATATTATGGAAGCACTGAAATCTTGTACAAGAGAAGTTAAAATGTGTTTTGCAAACGAGTTAAATTATGAGATCGTAATATTATCTCCAATTTCCCAAGAATGCTATTCACGTTATTATTATTTTATTTTATACAAATAAATTTAATGAAAAATAAATAATAATCTCATGTACTACCATATATTATTATAATGTACTTACCATTATAAGTAGCAATCGTCGTTTTTCCTTTAATTAATATTATGAAAATTAATGCTGTATGTTAAAACATTAATTTAACATTAAATTGAAATTGGTTTATATAATACTTATTCGTTTATAAGATTCAAAATGCTCTTAAATTTTATATATTATATGAGTAGACGAGCAAGTAGATTACAAAGTTTTATTAAACTCGATTTTACTTTATCTAATTTATTAGCAAACTTTAATATGTATTATTGTAAATATTTACGGGAGCCTAAAGTTTTGTTCTTATAGATTGTCAAAATATGTTTTATTTAGTTATGATTTATACTTATATATAAGCATAATATAAATTACTTATTTACTTATCAGAGTAGTTTACGTGACTAAGATAAAATAGCTAAAATATACGGAAACCACAAATTTAGATTGTCTGTTCTTGAACTAAAACATCGTCCATCATTTCGTGGTCAGAATATCAATCGTTACCGAGCTTGTCTTTTTGATGAATGGTGGTTGTCAGACTGTAGTATCCACATTCGACTTCAATAAGACAGAAAACGAGAAACATTAAACGCAAATTTTTTTATTTCTTACGATTAAGGTTTACAAATATTTTTACAATTTCTTCTTTACATTGATTTTAACTAAACTTTAAACATAATTCTACGCATAGAAAATTGAGTTCAAAAACACTTAAGGTTAAAAATAATATTCACGACTGCTATGCAAGATTGCCCAGGTAGATGGAGCTTATCTTACAAGTAAGTTTTATGAAAATAAGGTTTTTAGTATGATCAGGTTTCATGCAGCAAAAATCCATAATGGATAAAAAGTTAACACAACTAAGCAGTGAAATATTTTACGGCATTAAAACATTTAAAAAGTTTTGTTCTGAGTTTGGTAATTTTTGATGCATTTTAAGAGCTAAAGTTTAATACACATAAAAAAATAAAACAATCTTTTGTGATGTTTTAAGGTTATTGAATCGGAGAGTGGTACTTTTTCAATTGAAGTAATCCTAATTTATCAAGATTAAAAGTGAAAATAGAATTATTTAAATTTTAACCTGTATATTATGAATTTTCAATGCCAATGATGCCTCACATAGTTAATACAGTTGAAGACCTCCCCTTTTCTATTATTTTCCTTATATAATTTTCGTTGTATATTATCAGCAGGTTAGTATTCAAATTAATTTGTTTAAAAATTTATGATGTTGACAAACTTGGAAAATAATTCATTTAAGTTTTAATTACTTAACTTGGAGTTTTCATATTATTTTAGCTATAATAAAACGTCCTACGATTGTCTTCTTAAGTGAGTTCAACTTTAATAAACTACACGAGAAACAATAACAAAAGTTTTTAATTGTTTCTTATATTTGTTTTACTTTTTATATATTTTTAATTTTGTTTGTTCACTTACAATTTTTAATCGAAACTATTAGGTAGATTATGATAATATAAAACATTATGATCAATTTAAATAATTAATTATCACATCTTGATTTGTATCACTAAATATTCATACAAAATTGAAATACTTTATTAAAACATATAACGGAATTATAATTAATAATACAATAACGCATTTAAAATTAACGATACCTTTAACATACATACATATCTACAGTGCATCTAAAAATTACCTTTTCAACACTTATAGAAGTAACATAGTTTAAATTTTATTACAATTACCATTATTAGTACAATTAGAATACCAATTACAGTATGATTAATTTGTTAGGTTAGGTTTTTACAATTTCTTCTACTATACCACTTAATTAGTACACGTTTTTAGTTTTTAAGTTATGGAATTTTATTTAATACTGTTTAAATTTAACACTTGATTTATTCTATACAAAATAATTTGTATATTTTAAACACTTAAGTTTGTTTAAACCTTTTAAACACTTCACTTTTTTACATAAATTTTATTTACAACACAAATTAATTTCAACCTGGTATGACACTGGCTTACCTTTTTAATGTTACCGTGAAACAATTCGCAACAGAAGAGCACTCATTAAGTAAACTCCAGTTAATTGGGAAACTAACCCTAAAACAAAACAAAATTGAAAAAACACACACATAAATAAATATACACAGTAAACAATGTTGTGTGAATATTGTGTTCTCAAGAACTAGTAGCGACTATCCTTAGAAGTAATTCACCCATAAACATAATCCTTCAGACGTTTTAAAGACCTAGTGGTTGGGCGTTAAAAGCACCAAAATGGGGCACTTTATAATCGTTATCTCGGGAAATGCGGACTGGCTAATTCTACTTATTCACGATCCCTTGTTTATATTTATTTTCATCTTACGACCCACTACATTTATCGAAATTTAGAGAGAAATTAAGTTTTGCAATTTCAACAAATTATAGTTTACAACTGTATTTCTAAACATTAAGTTAATTATTTAAGTTATGCAATAAAAACTAATTTAGATTTTGAAATTTGTTACGAATTAGAAGTACCTACCAATAGACTAATTATTATGTAACATAATCGATTACTTTACAAAAATTGCAGTATTTTTAATTCATTCAAATTGTTTTTGTTTTGAATAAAAAAACAAATTGTATGAAAAACCTCAAAGATTATTTTGAATGCAATTATTTTTAAGGGTGCGATTTAAGTAGGATTACGTTTAATTCTATAAGCCTAAATAAACAATAAATAAAAAAGTAGGTAATTTAAAAATAAAACTTTATTAAAATGTAAAAGAAAATCAAATATAAACAAAAATCCTTATAAATTGTTTAATTTAAAATAGCTTAACGTTTCTAAACGTACGTAAATTTAATTTAACTATAAATCCGATCGATTTTAATTCGTCGGCGCAGGTTAGCACGTACGCTAAAAGTTAACGTCGGGTCACACATGCTACTTCTTATTCTAAATAAAAAGTGTTAAAACCCACAGTTAATACCACTAAATCATATAACAAATGATATCCACTAAAGGAATTAAGTGTTTGTAATTTAAGTCATGAAAATTATCTTACATGAACCGTGTTAATTTTTAGCGCAAATTGAAACTTAATAATCAATAATAACATATAACATAAAAAAAGGACATTTGACCAAAAAATATTCTATCTATACATATTTTATATGATAAGTTTGAAACTGTAATTAGTCTACACTTTATACAATCAAAATATGGCAGCTCAATTAAGCTAATGTAATAAATCCATCAAGTGTTAGTATAATTAATTTAAATATATTGGTGTGTGAAGGAAATGCTTGAAAATCTCTTTAGAAATCGTAGAAGATTAAAACTGTTCATTTTCGTTTCAAATTTCTATTGCAAAATCTTAAAATTTAATAGTGGTAATTTAAGTAAATTATTATATGTGTCTATATAAGAATTTTCCATTTTAAAATAACAACATTAAATTTTTCGCATTGATTTACGCCTACTTATAGTAATTAAATTGTACTTATTCTTAAGTAAAAACTTATATCTTAGATAATTGAAAATTTAGTTAAATATTAATTTGGGTACCTGTGGAAGAACTACGAGTTCCTAATACAGAAGAAGGTCTGGGTCTAGGTCGTTCCTCTTCTAGAATAACTTCAGTCTGAGATTGATAAGCATCGAATAATTTAGCAACGCACTGTAGTCGAACTTTCCCATCGACGAAAGTGTTCGCATCAATTTCAAGTTCAAATCTAGATACAGTTATTTTTGGAATTCGTTGGGTCTCGTTGCTATTAGGGTCGAAAGCATACATCACAGAACTTGCATTTACCTAAAGAAGAAAAATTATTTCAATTTGCTATTATACAAACTGCACAACTTATGTATAGAATAATAACAAGAAGTGTTAGTTGAAAGAACTTTTTTAGTGGTGACAATAATGAAGTCACGTAGTGAACGTGTCCTGCCTTTTACATTGAAATCGAGTTCAAAAATCCTCATGATAGAAATTAAACTCACGCTTTCAATCAAAACTACGCAACTGGAATATGCAAATCAATATAATATTATATGACGTATTAAAATATTAAAACGCTAAAATAACGAAAAATTTACTGTTCAATCTTAATTTCCAATAAGAATTTAGATTTATTTGAAGTTTTATTAAACGTAGTATATGTCAAACTCTCATAATAAAAGAATTATTGTTACTTAGCAGAAATTGGCAACGTTACAATCCATTATATGATAGAAACACTAAACTAACTTTTAAATTTTTCTAAAACTTCAGTGGTTAAAAGTACTCACATAAATCATAAATTGCTAAGTTACCGAAAACACGAAAACGTCGACTAATTCGTTTCCAAACAAATATAAATTAAATTTTATAATTAAGAAAATAGGGTAGCGCAATTCGACATTTTTATATTAAAAACTTTTGAATTGTGGATGGTAAACAATAAAAAAAAAACGTTTTGACCTTTGTTTTTACTTGCAGGCTAAAACAGCGATGATATTTTTTATGTAATATATAAGTAGTAGCTACCCTTTTATTTACTAAAATAAATATGCCGATTCTACAGTTATCACACTAATTAAGTTTACTTATTATTAATATTTAATAACGGCGCGTTTCGTTTTGCTTACAGAACGGTAAATAAGAAAGGGTAGAAACAGAAAATGGAATTGCTACCATAAATTCAAATTTAATATACGACGGAATAAACAGAGCAGCAATGATGTATCGCTTTTTCACAATTGCAATTCCATTAGGACTAACAAAATGTATTTTCACACTATGTCTGTGAGCTCTTTCAATAATACATTCAAAGTTGACATTTTCGATCTTAAAATTGTTTACATAATCTTAAAACTATAATATATAAGCATAAACATAACTCATATTTTGCACAGAATATACTATCTGCAATCATAATTAATCGAAAGAGTCCAATTCAAAAAATTATTAATTTACTTTCACTGTATAGTTCATATCTATTGCAGAATTTTTTTTTTCAGAAATTTTGAATCATTTCTACATATTATATTAATAATGTAATAGTATGTGATAAATAATACACTAGTATATCCGAAAATTTCCAATAATATTATGCTATTATTATAAACTAAATTATATAATTTTAACCATTTACAAATCAAATGCTATGTAAATTTGTTAATATTGCTGAATACAGATTAACATATTAATTGATAACATTGAGTATAATTTAAATTATGTGATAACAAATAGAATACATTAAAATAAATTAATATATTTTAAATTTATGACTTAAGCATTTAATATTCAATTAAATTGGAGTCTAAGAAAAACAAAATAAATTAATTTTATTTGCAGTATAGTAAACGATTTACTTAAAGATTGCTTAGAATAGTAGCGCTGTGAAATAATATTTAAATTCTCGTTAGCTAACCTTGTGGGTTCATCCTTTACTTAATATGTGAAACCTCAGTGCCATGTTGGCTACTCTGTTTATCTTCGAGTTTACCTATTGTAATTAACTTATACTACTGGTTTGGTTAAACCTGTTAACTATTATGGACTCAATGAACTAATTTTGCTAATTAATCACGAGATTCGTTAGATTACAATACACAACTAAGTTTTTGGCAAAACTTAATGTGATTCACGTAAATACATACATACATCAATAAATAATTTACGATAATCTGCGTTAATATAACAAATTACAATTAGTTTTAGTAGATGCAAACTTTATACTAGTAATATACTTCTAGAATGTTTTTAGAATTATTATTTTATATCGAGAATGGAGCTATCTTGAAAATTTAAAGATCGATGTAGTTTTTCACTACTAAATGTATACGTTTATTATTAAGAAGAACCCCAAACAAAAAACGGGTTATGAGCCCAAGTAATTCACTATTGAAAACAGTGGTTTACGTTCTCTTCAGTACAATAAACCGTCTTCCATGTCCCTGGAATAATATACTTATCTCTAAGTTACTGCTGCACCATTTTAGATTAAATGGAGAAATGACCCTGATCATCAGGATGAGTAAAAAAGCTCTCCCACATTGAGTAGTAAACAAAATATCTATATGTGTTTATGATCAGAGACACTCTTCTATATAAGTATATTATAATGTATCTTATTTGGTTCTGAGAAACAATAATATAACTTTATGAGAAAAATTTGAATATTCATTTTTTCCTAAAATTTTAGATTAAGTCAATTAATAATTTTTCAAAATTAGGAACTCACAAGCAAGATTTACAATAATGGTTTAAACTGTGCTTATTTCGCAAGAGAGATATCCATTTTTTTAAGAAGACTGACTTCGGAGTCTGTAAAGTCTAGGTTGAGAATTTTTTCATTGAGAAATTTTAAATCCCATTCGACTGAAATAAGACTAAAAAATTCGAAATAATTGTTATAAAGCACATTTTAATGACACCAACTCTAATAATATCGATGAACGATATTATAATCATGAATTGCATTTAGGTAATTTTAATTAATCCAAAGTAATATTCAGCAATTTTATTGACAAACATGATGTTATTATCTCTAATAGATTTTTCTTTAATTTATGTTTAAATGTTTTTACAATTCACATACAATATAAAATTATGTTAAGTGTTTTGTTATTATTTTGTATTATGCCAGTTGTATTTTCACGATATTGTAGTTTGAATAGAAACATTGCTGGTAGGCACATCTCTTAAAACACACTAACTAAAGAAACAAGGGTTAATTTATTTTATTAATTAAAATGTATTTATTCACCATTTATAAAACTTTTCCAGTCATTTACTTTATTTAATTTAATTAAGTTAACTAACAAACGAAATATGTATTATTTTACAATAGTATTACAATAAAGTAAATATTTTTGTCAAGTTTCGACAATGCAACGTTACAATAAATTTCAATAACTTAAAAGAAACAATGTGAAATGTTATATTACTTTATGACATAATAAAGTTTAACATTTTTTTACTTAAGAACACATAAAAATGTACAAACATATAAAAACTTCAATTAATTTTAAGCTTGGTGTAATTTGTTATTAGACGGAAACCAACTCATTTTTAATACTAACAATGGTATTTGTTACTATTTTATTACATATAGTATTTTTTAAACATGTACTCGTAGGAGAAGATCACCGCGCCGCGCCGTATTATTTAAGTGTTGTTCAAAATTGTGTTCATCTGCTTTATAACAGGCATAAACATTTGTTTTTGGTTTAAACATTTAGTTAAGTATTTTCTTCTTTATGGTGTACACCACGAAAATGTACACCTTCTTATGCTTCGTAAGCGTTTCTGATCTATATAACAAAGTAGTTTTGTTATGGTAATATAAATTTATGAAATATAAAATATGGAATTCCATAATTTTAAGCGATTCATATCTAATTATATATTATTATCCATATTAACTATAAAAATGTTTGCTGCCTACTTAGTTTCTGTGTATTGATATCTAATCTTATTCTATTTGCAGTTTTGATTGGAAATCTTTTAAAATAATTATGTATAATCAAACCCAATTTTAGAATAAGATCTTTTCTTATAGTATAATATGAACTTTCTCATTTTATACCGCACAATTCTAAAACCGTTTTCCTAATTGTTTGCAATGAACTAATTCTAAACTTTTTTATATGATAAATTTGATAATCAATAAATAAAGCTTTCAGTTGAAAGTGTATTACTCTATTTTTTTTATCATTGGAAGAAAATAATACGTTTAATTTGAAGCAGAAGTACTTTTGTAGTTTATAATTGACAAACTGCTCTACTTTGCTCGTATACGTCACTCTTAAAACATAAACTTTTTGGTAGGTATTAATGTATTTAACGTTAAGTATATAATTATTGTAATTGTGCTTGTTTTTTTTTGCATAAACGATGATGGTTATTTACGTAACGGATAAGAAAGTAGATTTTTACTGCGTAAGTTATTAAACTTGAATTTATTTAACAAAACACTTTAAATTTATAATAAAAAAGTAAATTAAACATACAAAAGTTCTTCAATTCATTGATTAAAATTTTTAATATTATTATTATCCTATCATTACCGTTTAAAATTTCAACATAAATTGTTAATGTAAACTCTGATTTGTGCATTACATCAAACTTTTACTTTTATTTCTTTAGAATCCTGTACGTAAGTTACTTTTGATTTATAAATAAATAATAAGCTGTGCGATTTAATATGACACTATGATTTTATTATTTTTCAACTTCATTGGTTGGCAATTATTATTCTGAATAATAATAATACATAAATATGTACAAAAGTTATATCAAAAACAATTTTTTTGATTAGTTGAACGTTGACAATAATAAAATGTACATTTTTGTTTTTGTTGAATTATGAGGAAAATACCGAAAACACTATATGGAAACAGTTACTACATAAATCTATCTTAACCGAATCTGGTTTATGCGGTATAGCGAATTATATATTAAGAGATAACAAGGTAAATATAAATTTTGTCAATATATATTTTTTAGAATTATTGTGCTGCTTCAAAAAATTTGAATTCATATTGGTATATATAGCTACAATAAAATTTGAATCGTTTATTTATATATTGTTTTGTCATCAATATCAACAAGGCAAGTATAATATGGTGATATGAAGAAACTTCAGTAAGATAAAAGTAAATTACTAACATTGAAACTAGGACCGTTAATATTACTCCATGAATGTTATTATATCGACGACGGCGACGTAAGAAGCCTTTACAAAGAAGTCAAGAAATAACTACCAAAGTAGAAAAATCGATGGTAATAATATAGTAGACGGATGCAATTGAACTGCTTTGCTTCCAATGTTTATCTCGCGAAAATATAAATAAAAAGGTACTTAAAAATCTCGTATCTTTCGTGAAAAAAACATGATCTCGAAAAGTAATAAAATAACAACTTTTATTTCGTTTCGATTGATTTTTTAAATTATTCTTAAGCAAATTCCATTCTTTTGAATTTAATAATTACGATAACGTGTTATTCTTTTTTATTACTGCTATAACAGTATAGGATAAATTTTGAATCAAATCGTAAAGTTTTACATCGTTCCAAAGTAATCTTACAAAAATAAAATACCAATATTTAGTAACGAGAATCTTAATATATAATGTATTAGATGCTTTTTAGCACATATGTTTTAGAAAACATTCTGCGTCAAGTAGCGCGTATAAAACACTAAAAGCTCTGCTTGTATTAAAAATTCATGAAAACAAGGGAAAATTAGATCTGCTTTCTTATAAATAACTAAATAAAGATAAAAAAATGTTTCGGTATTATTTTATAAATAAAAAAAAAATCATATTAGCAATTAATATTTAACCAGGTTCCATCAACAGTTTAAACATACGAGGTGGGCCCCATTAAATGACACTGTTACGTAGTATTTTTATGCGTTTTCGCATCAGTAATCACTTATTGGTTGCATAAGATTAAGCCTTGAAAACTTGAGACTTGTTTTAGTTTCTCCACATCTATTGTTTTCTAAACCGTCTTGAATTGCTTTTTCATAGAGGTTTTACACCTTTGTGATTTTAGTCTCTACTGTTCATTTATTTAATAAAAGACATAAAAAATTAATTCCACATTTATTTAATTTTTTATGTCTGTATTTCTTGTTTTTAGCCTAAAGGCAATAAAACCGAACATGACTGATCTGTGTGCTTAAACGTTTAAGGTATACGCAAGATTTTGAAACAGCATAACAGTCACAGTCGACTTAATGTGACAATATTCGTAACAAAAAAGATATATACCAATAAATATCAGAGAAAACGAAAGAAAATGGTGCAACATTAATGTTAATAATTTATAACTTCTAATATTACTAAATTTTTGAAACCAGGCTTCAAAGAAGACGTTTAAGTGTGAACTACAATTATATATATTGATATGTTTTTAACCTTTCAATTGCATTAGTTATTAAATATTTACTAATTTATTAATTTTTAAACTAATTTAAATTCAATTGTACTATCGATTGCATCATTATCGATTTTGGTTACTGCCATGTAATTCCCATCACGAATTTCAAAATTTCAACTGTACTATAGGAAAGCGGACAATTTTCTGAGCATTTAAAAAAAATCCCTGGACCGTCCAGTAGTTTTCGAGAAAACGGCATTTTAAAATTACGAAAAGCAGGGAGATGTAATATGATATACCCCGATGCGTGACGGTAACTAGCGCGTTCAGTCCCCGCTCTTCATTTTGTTGACGATATGTGTGCTTTTATATACTCTTAATGTTGTTGTCAGTCGCGGTAGACACCCGGACAAGTGCTATGGCTTCGAGTTCTACTCTTGGCGAATTCTATCATTCTCCAGGGATATTTTTAAATTGTTATGTGTAAGGTGGAAAAATAAAACAGGCCCGGAGGACGTCGAAGTTATTTTGAATCTTTAAATTCAAATTATTCGAAAACTTATGGATGGTTCAGGGATTTTTTTGTTTTAAACTGCTTAGTAAATTGTTCTCTTTCCTATAGTGTAGTTGAAATTCTCAAATTCGTGATGGGATTAGTGTGACAGATCCCTCGATTTTTTCTCAAAAATAATACAAACTTAGAATCATTCTTTTTTTCCTTTTTCTTTGATTGTACCTTATTACAGTTAATACAAATATTTGAACATTAACATTTTAAACACAGCAACAAATTGGTGAGATTAGTGGTTGAGTTACAAAGCGGAAATTATAGGTTAGAATGTATTTTATTTTATTACATGATATTTTGTGATATAATAGCCTGTTTTTTCTTCGGCTATTTTTAATTATTTTTATGTAATTTCCAGTGTTTTAGCGGGCATATTTGAACTAAATTTTTACTGCGCAAATTTTGATATTGCCAATATACGAGTAGCAATATAAAATTAAATATGAGGTACTTAATTACCTAATTTTATTACGGAATACATTATTTGGTATCCTATAGCGAACTATTTAAAATCTAATTAACCCAATGAAAATCAAAATGCAGGATTCCAAATAAAATAGATTTTGCTTTAAAGATTTTAATAAACTATGTACATTCATATTAGAGAAAACAGACGTATAAGAATACTAATTTATTTAGTAAAATAACTAATTTAATATAAATATTGAAATGAAATACCTTATAAAGCTATGAATTATAATTTTAAAAAAACTAAAAAGTTTATTATATCTTTTTAAAAAAATACGAAAGTAATGTTTTATAAATATAATTTTAATAGTGTTTTATACATAAATATTCCAGAATAATAACTCTAGTTGGTATGTATACAGTAAAAATATCTGATTAAATAATTTTTCAAATAATTTTGACATTTGAATTTTAAAACGATATACATAGTAGCTTAGAACTCTGGTACACGGAAAATTGAAATTATAATATGTGTATCAGCTTGAAAATAACTGTTAATGTAATAGAAAATTTCTAATAAGCTTTTAAATTGCATATCTAGAGATTTATAAATTGGTTGTCACATCAAGATAATGTTCTCTACAGCTGTTTTACGCTTTCGATAATCACCATTTAATCTGCTAAACGTGCCAAATTTTTTTTTAATGATTAGCATATAAATTATTACAAATTACAAATATGTATAATTATTTAAGTTGCCATTGTAATAAGTAAGATTTTATTCTATTTTATGACTAGATATAAATACATCAAATAATCTTTATAAATCGGCGATGAATATAATTTATTATATAGGCTGGTCCGAAAAAATACGGTAAACGCTATACTTAACTCCGTTATTTATTGTCAGATTTAAATAAGTAAAGGAAATTTTATTACCTTTAATTTATATCTTTTTCAACAACAAAACTGACTATTGTCAAACAATAATCAGCTTTTTGTTAAATATTATTTTTTCTTGCAAATATTGTAAAAAAAAACAATAGAAAACAATAGATTAGACATCGTTAGATACAGAAAAAATGCTTTACCATCAAATTAAGAAAACATACAAGTAGCTACATGTTTATGTATTATTATTAAATAAAATTCAGGATTTTTTGGTAAATTTTTGCAATCATTTCAGTTTTTTAAATCGGATAATAAATAATGGAATTATAACACCGATTTTTTCTATAACAGCTTGTATAGTAATAAATTGATAAGTGGCTTAGGTAGTGTAACTAATTATTAATCATATCAAATTTTTAGCATGAACCAAAAAATGCACAAACATTTTTTCGAAACTAAAACGTTTAAGTTATCACAATATATAGATACACCGTATGTATTGTCGTGTTTCGAAATGCTATAAAAACATTAATTTCATTAATTTGGAAATTATTTTAAAGTTTGAATTTTGTTTTATTAATTATTTATAACATTGTATCATATTGTATAAAATAATTATTTGCTGTATAAAAGAAAGTAGAGAGCGTAGAAAGAGTGGGACTTGAAGGTTGATGTAGAACAGTTAGACTGAGGCCTTGACGTCGAATGGACGACCCGCAATAACAATTTAATTTTGAATAATAATAAAACGAAAGTAATAAAATAAATTAAGTTGATTTGATGTTTGTTTTTATTTAATTGATAAGGTGAAGTGGATGGTGAGAAAATTAAAAACTGGAAGAAATTGTGATAATTTAGTTGATGTGCAAAAATACATTGCAGAAAATTTGTTTGACCAGACGCCAGCTTTGATAACATGTGCGCTGGCAATACCACATGCAAAGGTAACAAAGTTTGGGCATTTTAAATTTTTTAAATTTTTAAACAAGAAGAGCTCATGTTAATTAATGGATGAATCCGAGCAAAGAAATTTTGGAAATTAAGCAAAATTTGCATAGCTCGAGTCATCTCAGTATATTATCGCAAACGTTTTCACCATACTATGGCATCATAGTGCTAAAAATTCGATATGAGCCTGTATTAGTATATTAAAATGATAATTTTGTAAAAATTTATAACACTTGTTTGTCCAGATGCGGGAAAAGTTGGTATGAATTTTAGGGTCGTGGTTCGGGCATATGTAAGACAAAACAATAATCAATTCTATTACCAAAAATTTCTTCCTTTTAAAATTTCAATCGCAATTATTTTATATCTAAAAAATTTTATATTTGCTTCACGGATCGAATTTATAATTTTAACTTATCAAATCAAATAAGGTATCTATTCTTTAATTAATTTAAAATCTACTTCCATCATTTAAACCTTTCTCTAATGAAATAAAACTCCTCCAATCAAAAAAAAAACTCACTCATCCAAGTAATCAATTTTAATCCAGTAAAAATCAAATATAACTCACAAATCTCAAAATACTTCCAAAACACTCTTTCTGCAACTCTTTAAATAAAATATTATATTTGCAAAAATTCTCGCGCAAAATTTCTCACAAAACTCACGCAACTGGCTCGTGCGTTAACTTCCTTTCTTGACTCCCCACCTTACACTCCTTTTAAAACTACCAAATTAAAATTACAATTCATAAAATTTTACTAAAAGAGTACAGGGTGGTTCCAATTCCAAACATTTTATTATAAAAGTACACAATTAATTTGTAGATATATATAATTAATTATAATCAAGAAAAAAAAACCGACAACTTCCAGAAAATATTTGCGTACAAAAATGACAGCCTCATACAACTATGAAACTTTCACAATTAAACTGGACTAATTTCTATTATCTGATAATTGTGTAATATTGTATTGCAAACAGTGTTATTTTTATGTACTACTTAAAGCACTTACTTTAAAAAAAATTGTATTGGAAGCTAGTTTAATTGGTCTGTTAAATTAATATTTTTTTATGTATTTTAGTTTAGTAAAACATATAATATGTATGTATTATTAAGCTAATTTTTCTCTGCAACTTTTTATTAAAAAGTTGACTACGTATTACTTTTATAATTACCACAAAACAGAATAGGTACTATTAGGGTACTATAAGAGAGTGACTCATAGTCGATCGGTTCCAGTAGTCAAACGTTTTAAACAATTTTTCGCTAAGACAAGCTTTAAATAGAATAATTATTTAAAAGAACGCGATAATTTTGCAATAGTCATTTAATTTTATTTAAAATTTCAAATAAAAGCAGTGCTTTTAAAGCAATACAATCTGTTAAATTGACGTTTTATTATGGCGTTGCCAATGAAAGCATAGAATGTCAAAAAATAGCAATAAAAACTATTAAGTAATAGTGCTTCGAATACCTAGTGAGGTACATTTGGATCATAGTTTAGTTTAGCATTTTTAGAGTTGTCGACTTTTGGTAGTATATTCAAAAACAGTTGTATTCCAAGTAAATCACCTCATTTCCAGATCAGGGGATCTATAGTACTACTGGATTTCTTGATTCTGAAGTTGATTATTTTTTTTTCAAATATTATATCAGATAACTAATTATTACATTACACATACATTGCTTTGTGTGTATATATAGTACATGCATATGTATTTACATATTTCTGATGATATTCTTTTATTTAAAGAGGAAAATAGTCAAATTCTAAAGAATATGCCACCAAAGATTTGGGTAAGTCGACCACCCACTACTGTCCATCTACGCGATTATGCTATCCGATTATTTGTACATTTTGACTACATTCAAATTAATAAGATCATTTCAGTATTCTCATCATTGCCGATTTATTGCTTTATAAAAACGTTTTTAATATTTTTTGCATTTCTTTTAATTTTTAACCTTTGCTCTTTTATATAGTATATCAATAAAAACTCCCACACGAGTAGCAACGTATATTAAAATCTATGGTGAAATTATTTTATTAAAAAGTGTATATATGTGTATTTTTTAGATATAATAAAATATATATAAATATTTAAAATGAAATATAATGTAAATACGAAGACTCGTTATGGTTTATTTAAATAAGTACAGTAATTAATTATAATGGCCTACGTTTCACCGCCAACGACTTTTTGAATTACAACATACACAATTAAAATTTACTCATGAAAATGTTTTGTTTTCTGAAACAAATGAAAACAAAAATGAAACTGTTTTCTCTTTACAGCAGAAATCTCAAAATAATTATTGTTAATTATTGTAATGATCAAGGATTATGTTTCAGATAAATAATATGTATTAATTAGCAAATTGTCATGAAATTTTAAAGTCTATAAAAATATTGAGAATCATAAAATTGTAATTTTACAACATTGCAATCAAATTACTTATTTAAAATATCAATTATTTTTATTTATTGAAGAAAAATTTATAAAATTTATGACTATGGCTGACGTAATGATTAAAAAATGTTTTTCGACGAAGAAACTGATGAACTAAAAAATGAAACTAGATTCTAAATGATCACTAAACAGCAGGAAGTTGTTTTATTCACAATCAGTTAGTAATCAACACATCGCTGACTTTTAAACAGTTGGGAAGCAGTTTATTATTTTATTCACAATCAGTTAGTAATCGACACATCCCTGACTTTTAAAAAGTTGGGTAGTAGTTTATTATTTACTTTCACTTGACAACCAATTAGAAAGCTATTTTGTTTTACTTTCCAACCTTAGGGTGGAAAGTGGTCACTTCCCGACCTGCAATGTCGCAATGTCGGTAGGTAAGAAATGGAACTAACAAAAAATGTGCGTTAATAAAATTAAATTTGATGATATTTAATTATTTACGAACTGATTGTGAATAAAATTGTATACATACCTCGGTGTCAAGCTTCATTCCAGCCTCGCGCTTACAGTTGACTACAGCTCGGCTGTAATGAAGCCTCGGCACGTAATATACTATATTTGCAGAATAACATTATCGCCTACTCATTGATGAATGCAAAATTATAGATTAAGTCATTTGAATGTCGGTGTGTAGCAGCCTTTTAACTTGGGTCTCGCGCTCAGATTTGTCGAGTTCAAACAAACTATTAGTTTAAATTTGGTATATAAAGTACATACAAGTTCTTGGGTTAGGCTCTTGTATAAATATAAATACGAAGTAAAATTTAAAGTAAATATTAAGTTTTATTATCAATTACAAATTTATTACAACGAAAATGAGTACTCGAATAAAATAAAATTGAAACCCTTTATAGTAAAGCTCGGTTTACTAACTCGGCCCTTAAGTTTGATTACTTTTATGGACCTGAAAAAACAATCACTTACCGAAGTCATAAAAAGATACATCACGTAATAAAAAAACTGAAGTTTTCAGGAATACGTTTTTAGAAACTAAGCACTTTTTTAAAATTATTATTTAGTTAAAATTTACAGCTTTTAAAACATTTGTGTACATTATTGTGAAATTAAAAATGTATATAAAAAAGATTGTCAAATTAATTACCACAGGAGCTATATAAATTAAAAAGGAATGTTGACCAAAATTAACCATATTAGCACTAATCGAGATTGAAGCATTGCAATAAATAAAGCCTAAGCTTTTAATGAACACAAATTAAATTATCCAACTGTGATCTCGGCCTAGCTAGCTCTCGATAACAAAGCTTGTTGTTGCTTAAAAATTTAATACCACAAGCAACAAAGACAGATTAATTATAGTGTTTCAAATGTAATTGTTACGTAATTGAAATTTACGTCAACTCCATCTAAAAAATTTCCGGGAAAATTGAATATACACAAAATGTATAAAAAATATTCGATAATGTCAATATTTAACTTCCCGTCAAAAGCATATCAACTGCACAAGAAAAAATGATGTGATAACAAAAAATTCTTTCAATTTTTTAAGTTCTTTACTAAACAAGGAAGTTAACCAACATCGTTTTTGAAATAAGGTTTAGGTTAAATTTTTACATTTTTGTTTAATATGAAAAATGTATATGTTACTGTTTTTGTTAAATATTAAACGTAATCATTTATATTTTAATATTAGTACCTTAGATTTTAATTAAAAAATGACATATAAAATTTCGGATACTAAATTAATATTTATGTTTTTTGACTATTTACCTTTCTTTTTATAAAATGTAATCAAACATTTTTATATAATATGTTATTCACTTGAATAATTCATAAACGAATAAAATTTAAATAATCGCAAAAAATAAAACTCATACTAACAAAATTATAGGTAAATCAAAATTAATATTTACCTATAGTGTTTCTAATTATAGTTAACAATAGCTGAGTACAACACAATTTTAACTACAAGATAAGGCTATCTACTATTCTACTGAAAAAACGAAAAATATATAATATGTTTCTATTTTTCTTTTTATAAAAATTTTCGAGTTTTTATTTGTGAAAAATATTTTAATTTTGCCCTGCTTCGTGAAAACATGCCTATACTCGACGCTATAAAGAAATAATTCCCCTGAAAGAATTTCACAGTGCAGATGTATATAGTCAAACGTACAGACAAATAAATAAACCTCGTTCACAAAAGATAATATTATGGTATATTACTATTAAGATATTTATCATTTTATTTGTCATTATTAGTAATAGAAAATTACAAATAAGTTTCACAGCTTAAAAAACCAAATAAAAAGCGTACTACTTAATACAAATTATTTTACGAACAACCACCAAATTAACATTGATATTACATAATATTAATAAAATTTATTTACAACAAATTCTAGACGTAGACAAAAATTGATCACTTTTCTTTTCAACAAATTGATAGCAATCGATATTGCTAAAATGAAATTTCTTCGCGTTTCAGTTTTGTTTTGATTTATTTCAGTTGGTTTGACCTCTCAGTTGATAGAATTATTATTCTTATTTGTGTATTTATAAAAAAAATTTATTTTTAAGCCGATTACACATTATATTTTGACATCCTGTTATTTGTTAAGATGGTTATGTATCCTGCTCATATAGTTATACTCCTACGTAAAAATAATATTAAATATTTTGTCGGTTTAACTTTTATAGACTCATTCTGTAATATATAGTATTATAAGCTTGAAAGCATGTAGTACTTATTTTTATTCGACATAAATCAATATTTGTATAACCATCCTAATATTCAAATTATGAAAATTGCGAGAGCGGAGCGATTGAAATTGAAAGTGTTTTTTATGCGCGATTTTATCTTGAATTTGGTGCAAAAAAGGTACTTATTGTCTAAAATAAATTCACCTCATTTAAAATATTAATTGCATAAAAGTGCTGGTAAGTAACATTTTTAAGCTGACAATAACTTCGTAAAATATATTTTAAAGTTTCATTGTATTAGGCTGGCGTGTTATAAGGTAAAGAAGAAACTAAAAATATAACATAAAAAGCACTGTGGTAAAAATTAAATTAAGTGAACATTGAAACATCGATACCACTTTATAAAAATCTAATATGACTGAACGAACACTTTTTCTTTACTTTCAATACATTGAAAAATTAAGTTACTACATTGTTAAAATTTCGTATTTCTTTTTTAACTTTTTATTTAATAATCTACTTATTAGCAATGAAATAACATTACTATATAATATATTATATGTACTTTTCTAATAAACAGTTTGAAAAATTTGTAGTATTGCTTTAGTTTCTGTTATACAAGTGAAGTAGTTGCTTAGATTAACAGTCTAAAGCTAACATGACATAATTTACTACCCAGTTATGTACATATATATTTTGAGAATAAAATTTGTTTGTCGAATTTATATTAAATAGGATTACAAACAGATTGTAAATCCTACAAGTCTGTAATGTTAAATTTATACCTATTGATCTATCTGATATTTAACAACTTCTACCTAAAAGTACTATAATGCCCTAAACCTACACACATATAAACACTCTCACGAGTGTTTATACGCCTACATGTTTGTATTGCGATTTCTGCATTTACCCAACATCAAATTAATTTTTTTTGTAAGCGACATTGCCATATAATGCTGCTTATAAGCGATAAAATTAATTAAGCTCGAGTTTACAGTGATTTATGGATTATGATAGCGGAGTATTACATAAGGAAATGAAACCCTTTTATATAAAAATATTCATATTTAAATTAGGAACGACAATAACACTGTTTAATTACATTACCAAATAGCATTTTTGCTGTAATTTATTGCAACACACAATAGAACTTTTTTACATATAATTTAAAATATTTCTTAGTGGGATTAAATATAAATTTTGACAAAGGACTAATCAAAATACTATATATCAAATAACAATCAGTAATTATTGTTTTAAAACTCAAACAAAACTATTTTTTCGTTCAAATTCAAATTTATTTTTAACGGTAAAAATTTTAAGTCACTTTGTTTCTTTATGTTCTCTAAAATAGAACGAAAATAAAAATTTCTCTTGATGCAAGAAATCATACAATAAAAAAAATAAAAGCTAATTTTGTAATTCATATTGATTGCAGTTACTATTAATTCTATCAAATTTACAAACAATAATTAATAAAATATCAAATAAATATTTTTAAAATGGGAAAAATTATTTTATTCTAGTATATTGCTATAAAAATTTGTAATTCAAATTATTTGTTAAATTGGATTCTAATAAATCTTCTAATTAAAAGTAATTTGTTAAATTTTTAATTTTTGTTTTGATAAAATAATCCAAAATAGCAACGTTAAATTTCACACGATACTCGTATCGCAGCTGTCTTCTTATCATCAACAATTTGTTTCTTAAATAAATAATTTTTACTATGAAAATACAAAACTTTTCCTTTTAATTAATCTTTAATTCTTCTTCATGTGCCATATCCGGTTCCCCGGACGCATTATCACACACATAAGGGGTCCTACTGCTTAAAGCGAGCTCCGAACAGTGTGAAGTGTATACACTTCATCTCCAGAGAGGGTGTACCAGGCAGATTGCATCTCGGTAGTTTGCCATTGCCTTCTGAGAGGCGACGACGGTTAGAATAGTTTTACTGAGCCCGAAGTCAAACCAGGCATTCAGCATTAACAGCAACTCACTTAACCGCTTTAGCTGACTACCGTTTTTCTTTATAATATAATCTTTAAGTATAATTTTTAAATTTTATCCATCTCCATTGCCATCTTTAATATTATACTATAGCCAGTCTTCGTTTAATTTTTATTTGCAAAAATCGCTCAAACTCCTTCAAACTCATATAACTCCATTTACAAATCTTAATAAAACACTCTTCATTAAAAAAAATCACTTTATTTTTCAAAATTACAAACTTATTTAAAATTTCTCGAACATTTTCGCAAAAGGTCATTAACATACTGCTATGCCCACAACTTAACAAATTTATGTATTTTCATCTTCTTATGAAAATTGCTGAGGTTACACAGTTTATTTAATAGCTATGAGCTCTTGTTCAATTGATTATTTTTAATTAAATTATCAATTTTTGTAGCGTAAATATTTAATTTCAAAATATGCAGCCTTTACCTTGTAATGTGGTCTTGTAATCGCACATGGTCTTTTGCATCTGGCCACGCTTGGTTAATCAATTTTGTTGCGACATCATTTTAATGCATCGACTAAATTATTATAATTTCTTCCAATTTTTTATGTTCTCAACACCCACTTCACCAGAATTAAAACAAAACATCAAATCAACTTAACTTATTTATTAATTTAAAAAAAAAACACATTAATAATTTTAATTTTCATTGCGGGAATTATGTTCGTCCGCTCATCTACTCGACGTGAAGGCGTGAGCCCAAGTTTTCTATTCAAGCCTCTCTCTTTTCTAGTTTTATTTTCTCCCCACCTTATTTACAGCTAAAACCTTATCTACATTGCATTTTTAGAATAAATAATTTAATAATTTTTAATAACAAAATTAAAACTTCAAAATAATTTTACAAATTAAATGAATTAAGATTTTTATGGTTTCGAAATACATACATTAACATTTATTAACGTAAATAATTTTGTTTCTATAATCAGTATTTTCTTAATTAACTTTCGTCAGTAGCTATCGGTTATTGAACTTTTTTTACTAATAGAAATTAATTTCTCTAGTTCACTTTAATTTCACTTGCTTTCAATTACATTTTTAACAAAAATTACTATATACGAAACAAGATTCGTATTACCAGATACGAAATAATAGGAAGATTATGCAAATAAATTAAATTTCCGGGATGGAAATATCAATATTGAAATATTCAGTAGCAAAATGTCAGATCATCTTTAAATATAAATAAATAGTATTGTTCTGAATTTTTTGTTATGAGGGGGGAGGGGTTGTATTTAGAAAAAAAACTGAATTTTTTTTTTAATTTAAAAATGTATATTTTGATTCGCAAGTATGCTTGGCGCAAGCTTTCTAGCTAGAAATATACTTTTGTTTAAACTAACAATGATACACCATTATTAAAAGGAAATCAAAAAATTATAAAATTAACGATGATAAACCAATGTTATAAATTGAAGTGTTGTTTTAATGATTGAATTGAAGCTATTTCTTAGTGAAAAGAAGTAGAATATTTGTTAACTAAAGAAACAATTGGACAAAAGTTAAAAAGCTAGAACAGATGTGAGTAAAACAACAAAGAAAATTATAAAAATCAAAGATAAAGGCGAAGAAAATGAAATTAATAAATCAAAATTTAATCCAGTCATAGTAAAATTATTTGAAGTAATTGCAAACTAAACCTAACGGGCGAACAAAACTGTATTATCCACACATATTCACCGCTTACATATTTGATTATTTCATTTATAATTTTGATTATTTACATATTAATGCAGTAAGGAAATAATAAAAAGGAATAAATAGCGGAAAAATAGTTCTCACAATATGTTTCTATCAACACTAAACTCAGTATATAAGTATTTTATTCAAGCTTCCTTTAATAAAATCAACCAAAATGAATCTTTTAAATTTAATTTTGTGAAAACTTTTGTATTTCTTATGTTGTCGAGCACACTTTCAATATTTTAGTGCTTCGTATTGTGGTTTTATAATTTGATTTAATCAACATGCATCTAAACATCAGAATCTAATGGTTGAATTCTTCTTTCTAACTTTAACTAAAGGATTTAAATTTAATGAACTTGATTTTTCTATAATTTGATTAGAATACGTTTTTTTTTCAACTAAAATTTTAATCAAAAAATGTGATTTTAATATGTAAAAAAATATACTATTTATAAAAAAAATAGAAGTACTTTGACGATATAGTTAACTAAATTTTACAATGTTTCATTTTTCATCTTTTTAATTTCTTTTCGGAAATGGTCTTACTTTAGTAAGAAAATAATCTCTAATATAATTATGTAATATTTATATAGTAGTAACACTTCAAAAGGCTTACTATTAATTAATATTTGCTTGATAGTTTCAGCATCGATTTAAAACCATTATCTATTGATTATAATAAATGATTAATCTGAAAAATAGAATTTCTCATTTCCTATGTTGATAAATTATTAGTGTAATTTATAAATTAACTGCAGTATAATTTTTACAATAATTCTTACAAATTTTCTCAAATTGAATTTCCACCAAGACAAACAATACAAATATGTTTTAGTTATGATTAGCATTAATATTAGAAAGTTAGAACATTATTTGTATGTAATATTAATAGTAACAATAAATAATAAGTAAGAAACAATTTTAAATTTTGGTAAATAATACAGAAGAAGATATAAATTTGCATAATTTTGTGATTACAGTACAATTTAACCATCTTTTAAAAGTCACGCTAATCTTAATTCAAGCTTATTAATCTGCTTGGTTGAATTATTCCAATTGGTTCAAAATTGCAAGGTTTTTATTATTAAGAAATAAAAACAGAATTCATTAGTAATGTTGTTATAAAGCCCCTCAAAATAACTTAACAAAATATATAATAATTAAATAAAAGGAAATCTCAAGAAAAATATTTTTTATTTACCTTATCATTAAGTATTGGTGCTATGTATGAGCAGATTAAAATGTGTAGGATTATTCGTTTCATTATAGAAAATATAACAAATTTTAATTATATTTTGTGCATGCCACATTAAAAAAATGGCCCAAGGTAGCACTTTGTATATATTAAATTAAATTATCACATCTCACTTAATTTAAAATTTTATTAGAAATTTTTGCCCTGCTTATATTTTTAATTAACTCAAGTAAATCTGAAAAATCAACGTCTGATAAAGTAAACAAATTGTGTGCTCGGTAGAACAATTTGAAACAAGTTATTTCGTTTATTTTTTAAGTGCGTGTTTAACCAGATATAGAAAAAGTTTAATTTTCACGATCCTTTGTAATTAACTGAAAACGCTTGGTAGAGCATAATTATATTAAACTAAAATTTTCTAAGTTAAATAAGAATTAAACTTTGCTTTTTATGTTTATTCGGTTTACACATCATAGAAATTTTTAACTTTTTGTATAAAGAATTTGTGATTTCAAACAATTTTATTCGCTGTATGTCAACATAATTAAAGCTTTTTTTGTAACAAAGAACAAATTAACAAAGAAATGTTTTGTTCTGTCTGTAAATACCAGGTTACATGTGTGTTGTAACAAAATAAAAACTTTAAAAGCAATCATTTTTATAGTTTAATATGGTAGTATTTAATATGATAAAACGGGAAACTGATATTAAAAAGCATAACACGTGAATATTTTTAGCAAAAGAAAATAATTTTTTTTTTCAAAATTTTTTAGATCAAATAAAAAACAAAGAAAAGATTTATAGCTGCAAAGGTGACACTTAATATACCAATCAATGTTAAAACATACCTGCGAGACTACTGAATCCTGTTCATCCAAAGTGAAAAAACTTTGTTAACTTGAAAAATGTTTTTAACTTTCGTTCAAGTTTTAATTTAAACATGCCTAGGTGGTGGTGGGTAGATCCTACTTCAAAACATAAATTTCAAAGTAATTTTTTTTTATCTATTTTATAAAAAAAGTCAAACACTTAAATTAATATTACACACTAGGTTATAATATGTAATAATAATTCGCATAACAATTTTGTAAGAAAACTATATACAAATACGATGAGAAATAATTTTACGGTCTACAACATCAAAACTTCGAATAAAGTGTAGGTATAATACTTCACTTACCACAATTTCAATTTAGATTCAAAACTACTTCTATACTTTAAATATTTACTACCTTAAATTTTCTTTATTAGTTAAAATTCGTCGTTATTATCAATAAAGTATCGTTAGAATTAAAAATTAATACAATATAATAACTAATAATTACAATAATATGTCGATACATCATGATGCATTAATGTACTATGAGATATAAATTATAGTAATATCTTCTTTTTTATTACAAAATTTATAATATAAAGTATAATAAAATTAAGACTTATGCAATTAATAGTAAGTATTGCTATGATCTGCACTATCATTTCAAGAGTGCATGTTACATTACTTTCTTTACAACTTACTTACTTTCACATTTTATATTTTCTATTAATTTCCAAAAATATTAGTTATAAAAATTATTTGTTCAAATTGATACCGTATCATGGAAAGCGATCCTTTCATAAATATTATGTCTTCAATACAAGGTTATAATAGAAAAGCCCAGCCACAATAACAATTATAAAAAATTACTATTGTTATTACTACAGCAAATTTTCTAAATGTTCTCTATTTGTAGTTCAACAATGTTGAAGTCTTTGTTAAAATTTATTTTTATTTTTTTGTAAATTTGCAGATATTAATTTGGGCTGATATTGTATCCTACATAAGAGATTTTTAAAATATACCCATAAAAAATATGGAAAAGCTACAAGTCGGGGACCTTATAGGTCACTCTATCGGTCTTGGTCTGCCGATTTATTTATTACTTTAAGAACTCTCAAACAGGTAATTTCGTTTTTTCATCACAGTCACTTTTACTAACGTCCCATCTATTAAATTTTACAAATAACCTGTAACGTTCTCAAAAATGCAAATTTTACATTTTTATCGGACTAGCCCAGGTTTTGTAAATAAAATATTGCAATATAATATATACAAAAGTTTGACCGATAGGTACACGTAAAAGTAAAGGGAATATCAAACTAATACTCGTATACTTACGGAAGAAAGTAATCGAGTTTTTGATTAACGTATCTTAATCGGTGTTTTATTTTAGTTTATTTAACATTATATACACGGATAAACCAGTTGAAAAATAGTACAACAAATGTATATTTGAATAATAAAAAAAGGGGATAACTACGCAGTACTATCGATTGCAAACATATTCCTGAAACACCCTACAGGAGCTGTGCAAGATGTTATCAATCACTATCGTTTAATCTAAATATTAAGTAACATTGTCTGACGAAATTATATTAACTGGTGAAACTCGCAGTAGTAGATAAATATAAACTTCGCACGGAAGCATTAAAATTAATAATTTGTATATTTTAATCGTTTCTTAAATAATTTGGACTCTTTTAATGCTTCGATCATAATTTTCAATAAATAGAAAGAGTTATTTACACCGTTGACTAGGTATTATTGCTCTATGGAATCTATAAAACTATACGTATATGTTCAGAAAACTTTAATAATTTAATAAAAAATCTCACAAATTTAAACATCTAAAAATAGGTTTTGGAAAAGAATCTTCATAAAAATTTAATACTAGTTTTCCAGTCCTTTGTATCATAAATAATGGCCTGTACTTATTTTTATTTTTATTAATGTATAGGTCGTAAACAGCTTTATTTCAACTAAAAGCTTAAAACTACCAACTGTGCTACTAAAATATTTTAAAGCTCTTGCAATTGCAAAGTGGTTTTCTGATACAATAGTTTCAGAAATAAGAAAAAACAAAATGTTGATCAATAGAATGCGAGTTTCGAATGAAACTCGGTGTATCCATTATAAATACGTAATTTAAAATTGCTCAATTATAAGCAATTATACATTTTACACTTTCGTAAACATTTAATTTCATCAATATTAATTTATTTTATTTAATAGTGAATTTATAGTATTTATTTTGGACATTTTATCGGTTTTAAAATACTTTTATTATTGCTACTAATTTATCAATTTAGAATAGAAAAAAGTTTTACGAATATTTATCAATTGGCAAAAATAGATCAATGAAAATGAACATTGGTAATATTTAAAACGGATATATCTTCATGAAACATATTCAAGTGAATATTTTAATTTGATTCATTTTATATTTACAAAATAGATTAGTCTATTGATAATCAAAATTACAGAAATATTTTGAGATAGCCACCCTCTCGTGACCGCCTAAAGATAATTGGCATAACTTTGTCTAATATTAGTTGTATTGTAAAATTAAATAAACAGTGTTTATTTTTTCTAAATACTAAGCTTCTTGTCATTATTGTTAAATACATATATATAAATAATTTCTTATGAATTTTTCACTTACATGTTTGTCGTTAATTATCCACGATATATTCAGACTTGGATATGAAGAAGGTGAAGTGCAGTTCCCGTTTAAAGTATAACCCACTTCATAAGCTTCTTTTTCTATAACAATATGCGGTTGCCCAACAGGTAAATCTGTAATAAATATGTGTATTATTATTTACGTTTTGTTATTTTAATATTCATAAGCTAATGCAAACATTATAGCGGTATTTATTTTGGTGATGTAGGATAACAATCAAATTTTTTTATGTTTTGTTTATTTTGAGAATGAGAAAACAACTGAAAAGTTGAGAACCTAAATTAAAGATATTTATAGCAAACACGAATTGCTTAGAACGACTGTTTTAATAGAAAATATGTATTATATTTCAGTCTATTAATTTCTGTATTTTCTAAAAATAAATACTTTTTGTTTTTCTATTCATTATTATGATTTATTATTAAATTTATTTATTTTTATGAGTAAATTTATTAATTTCCTTTTCTGATTTGAATGCGCTGTAATATTATTATTTATTTTCAAATATTTAACTATTATACTATATTAATCAATTATATTAATTTTAATACTTTGTTAATCTAACATTTTTTCAAACTCTACATTAGTAACAAATTTTGCGTCGCTTTTTTAGAATTAAAAATATTAAAATATATTAAATTAACTTATGTAGGTACATTTTACCGATTAATTTAACCCAATAACTTATTTAGTTAATTTGTTTGGTGATATATTTGATTTTAAATAATTTTTTTTAAAGTTTATTCTAAGGTGAATTTTTGTTAAATTATCGAGAAATGCGCGAAACAAAGGTAATACTTGATGAGCACACTAGTGTTTTGCACTATTATACATAACTGGCTGATTTGTTTATCAAAAATACCTAAGGAACCTCGTTTAGTTATAAATTTAAATTGTATAACTAACGACAGCAATAAATTGATGTTATCGCTGGTTCAGCTACAGAGCAGTAATTCTAGGTTCGAATCGTAGACTTAACAGAATTTTTGCTTGGCCTGAAAAGTGTTTAAGGATTAATTCTGGATTTACATAAATTTAGTCAATTAATAGAATGTCTGAATTATCAGAAAGATAAATGATATGAGCTAAATCTAACATAAAATCTTTCTAATTGAAAAAACTAGAAAAATATATTCGTATCGAGTCTGACCAGGTTACCGCATAAATATCAAAATAAAGAGGAAACGAAAACATTGTTAAATTTAGTTTTGAAACTTACCTCACATTAAAAAATTTTGAAAAAAGAAAATCTATTATAGAATTAATTTATGTTTTTGAATTTAATAAAACTTAATGATATAATGGTAGAACTATGTATGCGTATTATTATTCATGTGTTCGTGTAATTTAAAAGTAAGACATAAATTTATATAATAATTTTTGCAGTTTAAATGAATTTACATTTTTATCCTGTTTTTATATTTAAAGACTTTAAGTATACAATTTTACATTTAATTTTGTAATTTTCAGAGCTTCACATTCATTCTGTAACTGATACGATCATGTTTCTGAATATATTTACTTTGGTTGTTTTACAAATGATGCAGATTTAATGGTTTCCAATGTTTTACTCTAACATATTCCTTTAATTTAAATATAAAAATTTTAATTTTAAGTGACTCTGTCACATAGTGGTAAATTTAATGCTCTTCAGCGTTTTTTGAATGAAAAAACTTTGTACGTAACTTCTAATACTAGTAAGTTATACTTGACCGTACTTAAAATGTTTGAAACTCTAAATTTAAAAATTTTCTTTATTTTTAATATATTTTCTGTAAGTAGATACGAAAGAAGAGTTGAATTGTAAAATCATACATAATTCTGAACTGTGCGAAAATTTTATTCTGAAGTATCGCAATTTCGTGTTACGCCATGTAGTGAATTTTTATAGTTTAGTTTATTAAATTTTTAATTTATGTAAAATTTTTGTTTTCATTTCTCAATAAAATATCTTATCATAATATTTATGGTTTTCTTATTAGCAAAAAAATTTTTGTACCGCAAGATAAAAATTTCATAGTTATAAAAGATGTTTTTTTTGTAGTTCAAACATTTAAAAAAACATACAAAATCTTACAAAATCAACATACCACGATTTTTACACTTAGATAAACATTTAGCAATTTGGCAGTATTCATAAATCGGAAAATATACAATATCAAATTATTACATCATAGTGGGAAGAAGTTTGAGATTAAAAGTATAATGAAAAATTCGGAGAATCAGTTTCTGGTGAATGAACAAGTAAATTTGTTTAATATTTGAAAAAAAAAACATAGCGAAAGTCCTTTATTCATAATTATCAAGCCTGATTGATAGATATCCTATATCAGTCAATAGAAGGTTATCGCTTTATGAGTTTTTCGATCTTTCATTATTACAAAACGCTTGTTAATATGTGGGGTGTTATTTGCTATTTATAATAGTCGCCTTGAAGATATGTAGTATACAAGAATTACACGAAACTGTAATAAATATTTCTACTGAAACGCATGTGACATTAAATATCGAATAAATTTAATTGTTACAGTGAAAATTATTTTCTTTTGAGCTTTCAGTTTTATTTTTGCTAAATTTCAATCAAAAACTTTTGTGTGTTTACTTAAAAAAAGTTATCTTTGTGTATCAGTTTGAGATATTTTTAATAATCATACACGTTGTTCTAAATTGTTGATTGCATATTACGGCTTACAGCCCATTTCAAAATTTCATCTACCTCGGGCAAGTAATTTACATAGAGTCCTTTTCAAATTCAATTTTAGAAGAGCATGTTGTGATTAGTATGGTGTTCTGAATTTGAAATTGTTAAAACATACTTGATAAATAATTTTCATTACTACGCAATTATGTTTTAACGACCACTATCGTTATAAATATTTGTTTGTACAGTAGATAAGAAATATTTAGATTATGACGTAAAATAGCCCACGAAATTATAATTTAGTTGGCAACAAATTAAAATATATACACGTAACTTCAAACCCCAAACCTCATTTAGTAAAATGCAAAATATTTACTAACTTCACTAATACAACTTTCAAATATTAAATTAAAAAGTATCGCAGTCATTTTAGCAATTTGTGCAATTTATCTAATTGGTGGCAGACTGTTTTAAAGTTCTCGTTTGTGGTTCAAGCTGCGTACATTTTGAGGGTTGCGGTTAACTTGAGCTAACTATAGCCACTGTTTGCGTTGGTTGGTATGTTACATCAGCGTTATTACATTTTACTCAAGTTACAAGAACCAACTCATTATGTAAAGTAAGCATTTAAAACATACATGCATACCGAGTTAGAATACTTTAAATTTTACTCGACATTAATATTATGTGAGATTAAACTAAATTACCTACATACAATTCGTCTATTCTGCTACCTTCATTCTGGGTAAACATTATGTCTACAGACCGCTAAATTTATGTAATACTTACCTAATGCTAACTTTTAGTATTTACAAATGAACCCCACACACGTAGGAGTTGAAGGGTTAATTCAACCCAATAACTAACTAACTATTAAAATAATCATAAACCTACATCACTGATCCTTTCTATTTTCATCATTGCGTAATAAATAAAAGACACGTTTAAATTTATTTGCAGCTATCAACATAAACGTTATCGTTTGTTATTCGTCCGAAATGAAATTCAATATTAGAAAATAAAATAATTTATTATTGAATTTAAATAATGTTTTGGATATCTAAATCAATATACTATATACACTTCAAGTTATTCCGAAAAAATAACCCATATAAATTCAGTAATATCAATTCAGCCATAAAAATTATTAAATTTTTCTGACTAGAATAGTAACAGATATAAAAAATGATTTAAATGTTTTGAATTTTGAATTTCATTAACCATGGAGTAAAAGCACAAAAATTAAGAACTTTTTTTATTACACATTCTTACACATCCGTTCTTGTCACAGCAATATTGAACTCAATATTTTCTTTTATGTACATCTCATTCTGTTACTGTAAGTCGTAAATATTAGAAATGTAATATAAATTAACTTAACCACAAATATTTTCAAAATTTTTTTCTAGTCAAAGAAATAAGCTATATTAATTTAATAAAAATGTTCGTTAGCATTACTGATGAGACTAACATCGAAAAAATAAATTATACTACCTATACCTACAAATTTAGAAATTTAAAACTTTTTAAAGTAAACTAGTTTTTGAATGGTGTAAAGCTCGCCTCACACGATGCTTGTTTCCTTGCATGTTTCCTTGCTTGGAGCGGTGATGGTTGCGCTGATGGGTGCGCAGTCGTCCTGCAGGCTTGGCTGCATATTTTCATGCACGATTTCTCTGATAGAACCGGTGCTATTTTCTGTGATGGTTTACGTGCATGTTTTCAGCGCTAACGAATAAAGCTCGCCTCACACGATGCTTGTTTTGCTGATGGTTTTCTTGCTTGTTTCTGTGCATGGTATCTAGCATGATGGCTCCTGTGCATGGTTGGCTTCACACGGCGATTTTGTGCACGATGGTTTTCAAGCATGCTTTCAAGCTTCAATGCGCACTCAGTGATAGTGACAGTCTCAAGTTTGTAAAAACGGACGCTCTTTTAATGGAAATTTAACGTAGAATATTAACTGTTAGAATATTTTTGTGCAAAATACACAAAACAATATAATTGCAATTATACATAAATCGAACTACCAATTTAAAATGATAATCTCTTTCAAATATGGTTACCCAAAAAACAACAATTTCGAAAAAATTATAAAATAAAGAAAACAACAAGAATCAATAATAATAACCAATATAATAAAAATATTTTATTATTTTTAATATTAAAATAAATTAGGTTATTTAACCTAATAAACTTATTTGTTTACATCATTTCAATTCAAACTTGACTGAAACTCGGTAGTACTCGTACGATGCGGCTTTATCATTGGTTAGCGCCGAAAACATGCACGTAAACCATCACAGAAAATAGCACCGGTTCTATCAGAGAAATCGTGCACGAAAACATGCAGCCAAACCTGCACGACAACTGCGCACCCATCAGCGCAACCATCACGGCACCAAGCAAGGAAACATGCAGGGAAACAAGCATCGTGTGAGGCGAGCTTAATAAAGCCGCATCGTGCGAGTACTACCGAGAAATGCCGAGCTTCAGTCGAGTTTGAATTGAAATGATGTAAACAATTAATTTTATTAGGTTAAATGAGTCCTGTAGATGCAAAACTTGGTAAATACAAACGTCATAGTTTTGGGTATTCACAAAAAACAGTTCTTTACTTTAATAAACAACTTAGAGGTTTTATATTTTTATAGTAGGTGCCTGTAATGACCAAGAAATTAGTTAATTGGTCCTGAAACGTATCTTTAATAACAGCGACCGCTAAATTCAAAAATTAAAATTCATTTACCTAGTTTTGCAACAGTATGCTTTCAAAAACCAAGTTTTGCAGCGCTTATCAAGAAATAAATTTGCAATAACTCTTAAAACAATGCATTTTATTCAAAATATCAACATTAATAAGATAACAATTTTACCAAAATAAGAAAAAATTAACTTTAAATAATCAGAATTGAAGCTCTTCCACTGCCGAACTGCATGTTGCTTGGAGCGGAGAGTCGCTTTCCACATTTTCATTCTCTGCTTCTGTGCTCTCACTAATACACTGAACACTGAAATCTAGTTTTGCAACCAATCGTGTATTTTTGATTCAATTTTACATGTTAAAAAGCAAGTTTTGTAATATTATCGCTTCAGATTCAGATAGAGGAGATAATTTACTATAAGATGGCGTTCTCAACTTGATTTTCGTTATTTTGCATTTACCAAGTTTTGAATCTACAAGACTCAAATAACCTAATTTATTTTAATATTAAAAATAATAAAATATTTTTATTATATTGGTTATTATTATTGCTTCTTGTTGTTTTCTTTACTTTATAATTTTTTCGAAATTATTGTTTTTTGGTTAACCATATTTAAAAGAGATTATCATTTTAAATTGGTAGTTCGATTTGTGTATAATTGCAATTATATTGCTTTGTGTATTTTGCACAAAAATATGCTAACAGCTAATATTCTACGTTAAATTTCTATTAAAAGGGCATTCATTTTTACAAACTTGAGACTGTCATTGTTACTGCGTGCACATTGAAGCTTGAAACCATGCTTGCAAACTATCATGCACAAAACCCGTGGGAAGCCAACCATGCACAGGAGCCATCATGCTAGGTACCATGCACAGAAACAAGCAAGAAAACCATCAGCAAAACAAGCATCGTGTGAGGCGAGCTTAAAATTTGATTGGACAGATTGTGCGGCAGAAAGTTTGCACTGACCAGTCACTCTCTCCGTAACCTCTCAAATTTTAGGTTAGTAACTTAAAATGATCCAATCATAACTGCGTTATGAAATAAATGATAGGCAAAACGACCCGACTTTTTATATTGTACAGTATAAACAAAAAATTTAAATTTATTCAGGATTCAACGGACAATTGTGTCAAATACTCCACATTTATGTTGTGAAGTATCGAGATCTTTCAAAATTTGAAACTGCATCTGATTAAATTGTGGCTAAATTAAAGTGTTTGCGGTGGGGAATATGAATCTATTTTGCATTTAGATTAACTAGAGGTGATAAGACCGGAACTGCCCGATTATGCTGAATTTATTAATCAATATATTTTGTTTTCTGTTTTTAAACTAGATCCCCAGAATCGCTAACAACTGTATCTTCGATGTAATGCTCAGTTCTCAGGAGGCTTGAGAAGGATAATCACTTAGAGTCGCAAAGGTTGCATTTAAGATCTCTCGGAAACTTACCGAAGCGTTTGAGTTAATGATACTGTATGTTAGGTTTAAGTTTTGTCAATAATTATAGTTAATAATAGAGAGTAGTGTAAAATTGCATTATAAGAATGTCATATTGTTTTAACAATAACACGACAAGACCGTAGGAATAATTATTGTTCCAACAAGAATAACTGGAATTGTTGAGTAAAATCTCCAAGCTAGTTCTGATACAACTTAGAATTTCATGCTGCAAGCTCAAATAATTAACAATTGACATATTTTGTTCAAGAATTTCAATGGTTTTGTTTCTTAGCTACCATTTAAAATAATTTATTTATTATGAAATCAATAAAGCAGAGTTTACGTATTTGTTCACAATGAATGTAAGCCACATGAAGTACGTAAAGCATAAGAAAAACGTATAACGTAATATTGAGACCTTCTAATTAATTTGCGAGCGCGTTACTATTTCATTAGCTGGAACACTTTCGGATTATTGTTGGAAAGCTGGAGTATTGCAATCAAAAACTTTTAAATACTATTTTATTAGACACGGTTGCTTCTAGTACTTAGAAAAACAAGTATTAGGTAATTGTAATGTTCTTTCAATCTACCAAAGCTTGTCCCAATCTTAGGGTTAAACATGAGGGGTTTTCTTAGTTAGTGCATTGAAAGCATTTTTGTACTATTTTTAATTGTACCGTAAATATTTAGTTAAATTATACTTTGTTATTTCATATCAATTTGATTCAACTTATAACCAAACATTACCAACTTCAAACCACGAATTTTACTAGATGTAGCATAAGAATTTCGTAAAAAATGGATAAAATTTAAACCATTTCAATCTTATGTACGAACGTAGATGCATTGTGAACACTTACATTGATTCGCTACAGTTTAACTTTATATGTTATGTAAGTGTTATGTATTTCATATGTCTACGGCCATTGTGAATTTTCCGGTTCGGTATTTGTAACAACATTTTGAATTTTGTTATATTTCTTTTGGCTACACCTCGTATTTGTATTTTTAATGATGAATGAATATATGGTATATGATAATATATCAGAATATTATCGAGGCAAGACGATTTAGACGCATGACGGAAGATAGGGAAAGAGAGTTGCGAGTAGATTAGGAAGGAGAGCCAGATTTTGTGGACGAAAAGGTTGGTTTTTGCCTTTGATTTTTGGTAGTTATTGGTGATTTTTTGTGTAGTCAGAATTACTAAAGTTACCACCGGTCTTTCTTGCGGATTTACGCCAATTTTGAGGAAATTGTGTTCTTTGGATTTTTATTGCCATTGGATTTCTTGAACACTTGAAAGATTGAGCGATAACGACCACTCAACAGCAGCAATAAGATCAGTTTTTACCTTGCTACTTTCTTTTTGTTTCTTTCATCCGCAAGGTTGTACAACACTGATAATACTTTTTGAAAATCGTCAGCTGCGTTCGTCGATATAGCCGACGCTCGCTTCGAATATTTTTCGATTTTTTGATCTAATTTTGAGCTCAAGCACCGTTTTAAAGATTCGGGAACTGTCAGAATTTCCTCATCACGAATTTCAAAATTTTAACTGCGCTATAGGAAAGAGGACACTTTTCTAAGCATATTAGAACAAAAATTTTCAAGGATCATGCAAAAGTTTTCGAAAAAAATCGATTTTAAAAATGTAAAATTTACTTGTATTTTAGATAAACCTTTTCACACGGCTGCATGATTAGCCGATTTTGTGTAAGGCAAAACAATTTAAAAATATCCCTAAAAAAAGAAGAACTCCCAGAACTCCCAGAAGATATCCCAGAACTCGCCAAGGGTGGAACTCGAAGCCATAGAACTCGTCCGGGTGTCGACCGCGACTGACAACAACATTAAGAGTATATCAAAGCACACGTACCGTCAACAAAATGAAGAGCAGAGAAATCAACGTGGGACCGATCGTCACGCATCGGGGTATATCATATTAAAAATATTTAAAATCATATTTTAAAATGCCGTTTTCTCGAAATGTAATGGGCGGTCCAGGAATTTTTTTTTTAAAACTTTCAGAAAATTGTCCTCTTTCCTATCGTGCATTGAAATTTTGAAATTTCTGATGAGGAAATTCTGACAGTAACCAAAGATTCCAATTATTGGAAGTTTTCATTAAGAGTTGGTAGTTTATTGTTTAGAGCGTCGGTTGTTGCGAACGTCCCTTTCGGATTCGTACCCCATAGGTAGGTACGTTTTCCTTTGTTACGAGAGAGAGTGCAAACTTGTTGCAGTTACGCCGGATTCATCTCAAGCTTCCGCAAAAAAAAAGCTAGTTTTTTCTATCTTGGGTATTCTCACTAAATAAAAGGCTGGAAATTTCGATTTTCAACCGTGTGGGAAGGAAGAAATTGCTGGGTCTTCTCTAAAGAGTCATCCATTTTTTTTTTCACACCCACCTAACATTAGCTTGTGTAATGATTTCTTATTTAATTTTACAAAAATAAATTAACTGCAGTTAATTATAATTAATAATGACAATAATGACAATTAAATTTGTCAGCATAATGACAAATTTAGTTGTCATTATTAAAATATTGAGAAGTAATAATTTATTACAATTAAAAGAAGAAGAAAATCGCTAACTTTACTACGCAACCAGAAGTTTGTTAGTTGATAGTTAGTTTAACAGAAAGTGAAAATGCCGAATCTTAATCGATAAAGTTAAGAATAATTATTATTTACTAAGTACTGTTACATATTTTAATTTCTTACCATATTAAAATATTAAAATAACACAAAAATTAAATATAACTAATATCAAAATTTCATAAAATGTCACAAATATTCAACTATTGTAAAACTTTTTTTTATTTGACATATACAGTTTTACAATAATTTTTTTACAATTTATTTACAAAAGACTAAAATGAAAATCTCGATACGTTATTTTAAATGTAAGTTAATAATTATGTATTATTTGGCGTTTCAGTACTTAACCACAAATCTATTGCTTAAAGTTCAATATTTCTAGTAAAAAGCAAAAAAATTGCCTTTTAAGTAATCTTTACAAAAGACTTTATTATATTTAATTCACTTCACCTAGCAGATGAAGCACAAGAAAGTTAAAAAATTTATCGATGTTGTTATAAAAAACTTTCATATCTCTAGAAATTTATAGTTTTCAACAAAGTTTTATATAAATAAGTTATTATGATAAACTCATAATTTGAGTTTATTTAACTTTTATATGTGGAACTTTTATAAAATTATTTTAAATATCGTTAGAAATATATTTGAATAATTGCAGCTTAAGATTCCGTACAAATAAAGTTATAATTTGTATTATAAGAAGTTAAACTGTAATTAATAAAATAAACCCACTACAACGATGAAGTTAGATGAAACAAAAAGCTTTTGTATTAGTTCAGTTCAAATTGAGATAATTTTAACTTGGTAGTACCTATTAATAGGGTAGAATTACCATTTTATTGTTCCTTAGTGGTAGGTAGCTACTACTATCTAATTTATTAATAAAATAAGAAAGTGAGGAAATTGTTAGGTAGGTAGTAGATAGAAATATACACAATATCGGGTTTTTAGTAATAGTTTGCGAGAAACTACTATATTGAAATGTTTCTATTGTATTGTACAAAATAATGTAAGAATTTTCTAAATTGCTTGTAGTTTTATAACGATCGAGAAAATTAAAGTTATATGCGGTTGATATAACTTCCAATATAAAGAGTGTAATTTTCGGTCTGCAGTATCAATTACGTTTTAAGTGTTTTGTTATGGTATTTTTCAAATAGGTTTTTCTATTAAGATCGAGAGTTAAAATTGAAAATATTCGGGTGTAAAATTATCGTATCGAAAAGTTTTCCAAATTTTCTAAAATTATAAAATAATACAAAGCTTGAAGTGATACGTCAGTATAATAAAAGAAATGTTAGGCATAAAATTGTACGATATGGTGTAAACTTTTAACTTGAAATGAACTCTCAGGTAAAATGACGCCAGGCTATTGGAAAACTTTATATTGCCGTCTATTTACGAGAAACGTGCCCAATTCTTAGTTTGCCATGTGTGACCAAAAGAAACACAAAAAATAGGTTATTGTATCTCTAAATGTAAGATCGTAGTCCATTTTTGAACAAGCAAAAAAGCTTCATATTGGCTAAACCTAAATTTGATTTCTACTCGGATAAATTTTAATAAAATATTACCTATTGAAAATGCATTATCTCCAAATTTATTCAAAAAATTTCAGCACTAACATGTAAAAAACAATTTGATATAAAGTGTAGTTTGCATTGTTATTTAAATATAACTCGATAGAAAATATAATACTTTACAAATTTACAACTAAAATATCTTATAGTTAAAAAAGCGTTTTCAGAACATAAAATTTAAATTTTATATTTGTTTACACTGGCACATTTTGTATTCTATTGAATTCATTTGAATATGTTCATTGAAAAGTAAAAGAAAATACGTTTTGATAAAAAGCAAATTTGTTAAATATATTAAAAGTATGAGCTACCCAATTGTAAATTATGGAAAAGCTATAAAATAAATCACATTGTTTATTAATCAAGAGGCATTATATTGGCTAATAAAAAATCTTTGAGTGAGGTTTTCAATCGTGCGAGTAAACTCATTCTTCCAGATTTATAGCTGTGGTCAACGAGGTAGAAGTTAAGGCGTAATTGAACCATATGTGCCCACAAAAATTTCTCCCGAAGGGAAATTAGATTAAATAAAACGAGAACATATATCACCGATATTACATTTATCGCACGCTCCTAAAACCAGAATCGTAAATTTTACCTTATTCGGTCACACTTTTTTTGTAAAGAATAGAAGTAATTCGCTTACTGCTGGATAAAACTAAGTAAAAAATATTTCAGTTGCTACAAACTTACTTTGTCCTACATTATTCTTGATTAAATCACACAAACCTTTATTAGGGTGAGATGGTTGAAAAAGCGCAGCAGCTTTTAGCGGGCACTCGACCACTCCACAAGCAGGTGGAAACTACTACCTAACATTTGTCACCGTGGTAAAACCAAAGACATTCACTTAACACTCGAACTATATGGATTTTAAGTTAGAATATATGGTTAGAAAACACTTTCAATTCACAATCCAGGCAAAGCTTTTGGGCTGATTTATGAAAACGTCGTCGCAGTAACTCATCTCTAGCACGTTATAACTTCCTTAGTGAATATTTTATGATTGAGAAAAGCGAACTGTATATCTTATCTTATAAAGTATAGTAAAATGATATGAGGTTGCTATACGACACAAAAGATTGCATATATGTATGTACGATTACATAAACTTTCACGTGCTTACTATAAAAGAAATTAAATGCCATGAATTATTAAAATAATAACTAAGACAATTTCTAAAGCTTTAACTGCTTTATAGATGCTCTTCAAGTTTACCCTACTTTAGGAATTGAACTCAGCTAATCGCTTGTTATTGGAAATATTATTCAACTATGCGCACCCTGCGGTTAACACTCAAAATTACTGCAATGGCCGTCTATATAGTATTTATAACATTCGGAAATTATCTTAAATTGTTATAATAAAACAACCTTTTATTGAATTATTGATTTGAACAGCTGCAGGTATTTTATAAAAATGACATCGTTAACGTGAAAACTTATTCTATTTCATCTCAAATAAATATCGTTGCTACATTAAATATTAACTAACGCTGACATACTCATTTGAATTTATAGAAATTATCTCTAGTTATAAACTACTTTTTATTTCGTTTTGTTAGTATAAAGTAAATATGTTGTATGTATTCTCAAAACTAAAAAATCTAAGGGTTCCTACTATTTCACAGACCATAAATAACCCATCTATTATTATCTATTATCCATAAAATATCAAATCTAAAGCAAATTACTTTTAAAAATAATTTACCTTAAATTTCTCGTAAACTAAAAGAGATATCGAAAAAAGTAAAAAAGATTTCGTAAGCAGAGAAAAATAAGACTGTATAGTTTACATTGTGGTAGGACACACCCCATCACTCTCAGCTACCTCAATTTGAAGAACTTAAATGGTACTTTACCCGTGACACTTTAAATTAAAGGGTTTTCTTACGGAATGAAAAATCAATCTGCAATGATCTTTTCAATTTATTTTTTTTATCACCAGATATCACGAAATCGTCTCCATATTATATAAAAATATTTACAAGTAAGGCAAGCTAGTGCAAAAGAAATAAAAAGTTGCCTAAAAGTTATATTCTTCCATCATTAACTAAATAATTTTAGAAAACGTCAATCTTATTGAATGGTTTTCTAAATAAGTTAGTTTTTGTACAACTTTGCAAAAGCAAATCTATTGACATTCATTTTTCTTGTGTGAAAAGTATTTTATTTTAATTATTATTTATTTTAAGATGAAAGAAATAAAATTGTTGAAATTAAAATGTATCGATTTTAAAAATAAACAAACTAAACACAATGTGCAAAATAATGGATTTTAACCGTAAAATAAAGAATACATACATACTCAGAAAAGTAATATTTAAAAAAGCAATAAAAAAGACATTAATTTACATTTAACAGGTTTAGACTTTTTTATTTTAATTCATTCCATCCCACGATTTAAACTTTTTTCTATTGACTATTGGAAATAGGACAATATTCTGAGCATTTAAAAAAAATTCATCCTGGATTTATTCATTAGTTTTCAAGGAAACGGCATATTCAAGTCAAAATATTACATACATTTTAGATAGGAATTTGATCGTGTCGTACATACGTAACGCGGCATTCTATTGACGGTCCGTGTGCTTTAAACCTCTCTTAGTGTTTGCTGTCGATACCCGCACGAGTTCTGTGTCTTCATAGATCTGTTATTTTCAAGTTGTCATTCTCGGGTGATTTTTTTAATTGGTTAAGCTCTCGTCAAAATGTCTCTGTGTAGTGTCGGTTTTGACGAGGGCATCTACTGCAAATCTCAGATTTAGCCTAAAAATGAGTTCTGTGTTTTTTCGTTTTTAAAATTTGCAAAATTTAAAATAATTTATAAATACTAATGTATTCATCGGCTGCAAGTGCAATTCAAATTATGACTATTAAAGTTTAAAAGTTAACGTACATATTTGTAATCGTATGCAGACCGTGGAGCTTTAACGAGTCGTTTACCGTTAGGTCGATCAGAGGATAATGCGTATTTTGGGTCTCTGAATTGCAAATTTTAAAATACCATTTTTTTGAAAACTAATGGATAATTCAGAATAAATTTTGATTTAAAAGACTCAGAAAGTTGCCCTCTTCTCTATTGTCTATGGGAAAAAATTCTAATCATGGAATGGTTTGACTGACAGATCCACCATCAAGTTATAAATTTTGTTTAGAAATGTTTTTTACGTTGCTGCTTCTTTAACGCAACAAACCTTGTAACTTGTTATAAAACTGCATAAATAAGGTGTCTATCAGGTGTATATATCAAAAATTTAATGGAGGTATTAAGAGTTAAAATATTTAGATCCGTGCGACATAATAGATAATAAGAATATATAAAAACTATAATCTTATCTTAAAAAGAATATAAACAAATTCTTTTAACAGTATAAATAAAATGAAAGGTAAACCTTCTACTTACGAAAGTAAAGCAAGTGCTTTTCGAGAGGGAATTTTGTTCAAGCCATATGTATCTCATATGAATAAAAGAAATCTTTTACTTGGCTTATAATCAAATTTTATTTTATTCATTAAACATTGGCTCGCCATAATTATTATATTCAGCATATTCTCACTATTCCCACTTACTCGTATACAAATTAAGAATATTTTGGATTCAAAAGCAAAAAATCATGTTAAATATTACAATATAGCGTAACTATATTGGTAAAACTTTTCAGAACAAATACAGAAGTAACAGACTTCAAATTCAACCCATCTCAAAATTATTGAAGTCAAACAAAGTATAGCCATGGTTTCATTATTAATTTTACAAAATATTAATAAAATAGTTTTTCTAAAATTTGGCTCTAGAAAATCAATTTCGGATCGTTTCAAATAAAATATTGTGTACATTTAATTTACAAATTTAACCGATTATAAATAATTGTATTAACTTTATTATTTAATTTTATTTTCTGTACAAAAAAATCATTTTTGGTTGCTATTTATTGCAATAGTTATAATATTAAATACTATTTTTTGAAATTTATATTTTTTAAAATCTTTAATTGTTTAGTTTGTTTAATTTTCACTAAAGTCGAAACTTGAATATCCGCACTGAAGCTGTTTTGTTCGCGTTCATGTACTTTTTAATTGAGATTTTTAGCTAATCCTACAGATTTTTAATCTTTATCTTATTTTGTTTTTAACCCATTCGTTTAAATGGGTTTAGTCGTGATCAATTAACTTATCTTGAAATGTATTTAGTTCATGGAATCACGAGTACGTTGAAAGAAAGTTTTAAGAATTGCAGTTGAGCATAGAACTATATAGGTGAGGTCATTTGTGTTTCAATTAATATCTCTATTGTTGACTTTGGTACGTCATTTGTGTTAGCTTTGGCAATTTAAATATTCAGTAATAATTTTAACCCACAGAACATTTTTAAAGTTTTTAGATAAGTTAATTTTTTCAATTGTTTCTTTTTAATTTTTTGTGTTTTCTTCAACTTTCAAGATAGACTCAAACGTTCAAAAGTATAGTTATTGTTAGTTAATTACTAGTACAATCTAATTTAAAGCTCTGTACCCACTTTAACTTGTATATTATGTGTTTGTTTTTGTGTATGTTCTTGATTTTGAAATATACTGCAATGCTTTTTTAGCAAAAAGCTATGTTTCCAAGCATTCCTAAGTGCTCCAAGCTTGCTCTTAAATGCGGGAGTAGAAACGGTCGTATCTCAAGGTGGGTTCTAATACGTTGAAACAAGTGACATCCTAAATTTTCGAATCTCACGTTCGAGCGTCAAAAGAATAGAAAGTTGAAATGATATAACGTTTTCAAAATAAAATAAAAAAATTCTTCTAATGCAAATAAATAATTCGTCTTCCAAAAATTATAAAATCAAATCCAATTTGAATTCAATGTAAAATGTTTAATAATTTTAAAAGAGAACGATAAGTTTGATTTCCTTTATCCAAAACGTCGACTTATCTAGCTCGCACGTTCTTTCCTTCAAATGTAATTTAAATCTTCAATCTAAATCCAATTCATAATTTGCAATTATTCTTTTTCGAAATCAACGAAACCAATCAATCAACTACTGCTCAGTAGCAACTTATCAAAAATTTCAAAAATCCAAAATTTAAAAAATAATTACACAATAATGCAAACGCATCAAATTTACTTTATTTAAAATAAAAATTACTCACAATTTCAAAAATAATTTTCCCATAGCCAAAAATTAACAAGCCAAGAGTCGCACCGCCTACTCTTGCGGGACTCGTGGCAAAAAGCCCTCTCTTTTGTAAATTTTTATACCTTGTCGCTTTATTAAGTTTCCAGGTGCGCATTATTTTGCTCACTTAGTTAAATTCAAAACACTCAATTAAAAATAAGCATAGAGTAAAGCTGAATTTGTAGACAAATCGCACCTTTAACATTTTTAAAAAAAGTGTAATAATTATAATTAATATCTATGATTAGTGGATCAAGTTTGACCTAAACAACCAGGCTAATGGCATTATTTTCAAGTTTGAATTTGAATTAAGTCATTATTTGGTTGACAGATCTCTAATACTTAGTTTATCCCGATATTACAAAGTTGGTAATCAGTGGCATAAGTTGATACCCTAAGGGGCGAAAAAGACATGAGGGCGTGGAGTGAATAGAGAAATTTTATGTAGTTGACCTAATCTTTGAAGGTATTCACGGAATATTCTACAATAATTGTTTACGTTAAGTTCAATTTTAATTTTTTTAGTTCTTAATTTTTTTAATTAATTTTAAAATTTAATTTAAATTAAAAACATTTTTGAGTAAAATAACACAGCTAACTTCAGAAAACTGATTAATTTTGTTTTAAAATACGGTGAGTTTTTTGTAAACATAAATTTTGTTTCGTATTTTGTGAAAAAATTTTATATGAACTTGAATTAATTCGTTATTTTTTTTCCAGCTAGTAAAGAAATAATCAAGTTATTTCGATTATAAATTTAATTTGTTGGATAAAGTTAAATTAAATACAATGGATGTCTAATTAAGTATTCACTCATTTTAAAGCAAATTAATAAATCATCATAAAGAGTATTTGCGTCTCATATCTTTGTATTTCTCAGAAACAAAATCTGAGATAAATCTAATTAAAATATCAAATCCAATAATTTAATTTAAATTTTTTGCTTCAGAATCCTCTTTTAATTGGTTTTCAGATCATCACTAAAATTGAAATTAAACGATAATTTAAATCCTAGCGTGATTTTTATTTAATAATATTTGAATTTATATTAAATGTAGAACAAAAATAAAATAAGTATGCCATCATAGAAACGAAATAAAATAAAGTTATTGTTTAGTTGTACATCATATAAAGTGGTAAACTTTCAGGTATATTCAACCAATTTCAAAAAAAAACAAAAGTTTTATTTACTTGCGGATGTATTAGTTGGGATGTATTCTAAAGTTTATGTTAATGGTTCGAAACAAATATCCTTGTTTAATGTACTACTCTAAAATTATATCTTAGTTAACATAAATGCACATATTTGTCTAATATTACTTTAAATCGGGCGATTAGTAATTTATGAATTCAAAAATAAAATTCTTCTATTTGGCTGTAAGTATAGCTTTGTAGCTCATTTTATAAGCTAATGGCTGTCAGCTAACAAGCTAATAATTATTGGTATAATTTAACAATTATTTTAGTACCTGCATTATTGGTAAACGGTTTACCAATCGATAATCCGGTTTATGTTATATTTACACGGTTACACAGATTTCGGTTAAATAGACCTTCGGTTGATTGGATGATAGATTTTAAAATTTACCATTTTATTTACCAAATTCAAAATTTTTATTTTAAACAAGTTTTTGTATAAAATAAATTGTAGTAGGTACATTAAAAAAATACATTCTATAAATTTTTGTCAAGCAACAATAATTCCAAGTTTACTGGTTACCTCAAATAGCATAACGTAACAGATATCTATTGTGCGCACAATGTCACAATTATGTTTTAATTTATCTGAAATATCGTGGCGCTAATCCCAAAGCCGATACCAATTAATCTCTCTTCCACTCATTCTGAGCTAAGTAGACGCCGTAGACATAAAGTTAAGTTTGGTAAGAAATTAAAATCATGACATATTTAAAAACGTAACGTTTTTCCTATACACTAACATTATTGCCTGCCTGATGAATGCACGAACACGTTTAAATTATTTATGTACGTGTGTAGCAGCTGAAATAAATGAAATTTTCAATTAAAGAGAATTTACCTGTAATTTACTTTTTAATTTGTACGCCGGTTTTGAAGTTAAATATTTGCCGTTGAGCGGTTAAAGCAAATCTTGGTAATTTTGTAACCACTAATTTATCCGCTTGTAATCGATTGAAAATTTTATTGGTTGTTAGTTTTTCAGAAAAAAATTCTTCCGGCTTTTCAAATTTAATTGTACGTTTTATTGTTATAGCAAATTTTGATGCTATAAATTTTTGTGACTGAATATAAACGTATAATCTTTTGAAAGTAATAAAAGTTGAAAAATAATACCAACGTTGAAAATTTTAATTTAATTGACTACACACCTTATAGATGTATCGGTACCGTTTATCATAAAGAATTTTTGTATCGTTCTTTTTTCTTGTTATATACATTGTAAGCTTGATCGATTGGTATTAGAATCAATTTTAAAACCTTGAATTGGAAGTCATGAAAAGTTTTTGAAAGGTATAATACTGTTTATCATTGGAAAATCCACATTCAAATATTATGCTATTAAAAAGATAATTAGTGCCAATTAAAGGCATCAAACGTATAACTTTATATTTTAATAAAAGTTAACATCGTCAAGTATATAACCAAAATGAAAAACTGGAACTTTTGTAGGTACGCAGATGTGCAAAAGCATGAAAATTATGAAATAACAAAAAACTTTTTAAAACCATTCATAATTTAAAATTTTGTTGCAGTAAAATTGATACTACGTGCTTACAATATTATGTAAAAAACTTGAAAGTATCTCGAAAATTTTAATGTTTAAATTTAATAAAAGCGGAGGTATAAAAAAAACTTTCTAAAAATTCGAAAAAATTTTAGTTGTCATCAAAATGAACATTACAAAGAACAATAATTATTATTCTCCAATAGTTGAACATTGCAAAAGGGAACTTTCCAACTTATTCTTTTGATGTTAAAATTGAAGTAATTTTGTGAAAAGTAAAATAATACATGGTGTCGTTTTTTAGATAGAAAAACAAAGATTAATGATTTTGTTTTGAGCAAAAAGCAAACCATTAATGAGAGTTACAGTTAAATAAATTAGGAGAGTTATATGAGGGTTGAATTGATGTTGCAATATATAATTCTAATGAAGAAGTGGCATTAGTATACTCAAGTTTCTTGATTATTTCATTATGTAAGGTTCAACTATATGTAAAATTTAAATTTTACGAATCCCAATAATCAAAATAACCTTCGTTCGTAAAGTTCGCTGAATTACTCATATTATATACTATAATATGTAACTATAAAGAGACTTATTTATTTACTTCTTATATTTCTGGAATGTCTAAATGAATTATTTATATTTTGATCAAATATTTATTAAATAGAGCATTGAGCTTCGTTTCGATTTTATCTAGCAAATTAAGTTAAAAACATTAGTGATTCTAGTGTGCTTGTGCTGCTACGTTTCGAACTCATTTATTATTGATCAGTTAAGTAATCTCTTATTTAGAATGTAGTTTAATGCAATTCAGTTGTGGAATTACGATTATTTATAGATTTTATTGAAAAAGTTTTAAATTAAAAAGTTGTTTCACTTTAATATATTGTTTTTGCCTGCAATAATTTTATTTTGTATTAAATATATATTATATAAAATACTTAATTAAAATACTGAGGAAATATTAATTAAGCAACACAAAATTATTTAAAATTCTGAAATGTCAGTTTGAGGAAATTATAATTAATTTTTAATTTATCAATTTTAATTGGTTACTGAAATTATTACTTACAATTTAATATAATTGACATTTGAGAAGCAAATTAATTTTGAAAAGTGGTTTCGATTGTTAACTTGATATTAACTGATTAATTATAAAATCCTTAATTAGTTTTCATTCCATATTAAACGTTAATAAATATAAAGTAATATGGGCAGGTTATAAAGTAATATATTTTTATACATAACTCTTAATTTATTATTTGATACCTAAACGTGGTCTTATTAAAAAGCCAATTTTCCGCAGGATTCAAGAGACAAGCATTTTTATCCAGCTCTTAATAAACGTATTATATCTGATAATTGCTGATGGTTACTGATAACACATACTTTAGATAATTATCAAAAAAAGTGGACTATAATAGTATATTAAACAACAAGTTTAGAAAAGTTTTACTAAACGAATATAGCTTTTAAGTATGAGCGAGCACATGTTATGTTATAACATAACATAACAACAGTTAATTTTTATTTTTTGATTCTAATTTTGTGTAAGTTACATAATATTAATTATAAAAGTGAGATTGTTAAGTTTTCTAGTTTGAATAATAATTTTGTACTTTTAATATACATAAATGTATAACAATGATTCCAATATTTAAATAAACAATCTTCTTTCCAATAGTTTTTTATTGACAGTGACATTACTATACAGTAAAGTGACATATCTATGTGCTAAAGTGCCACTTTATTAAATGATTTTGAATTTAATAAAACAGCACATTATTAGTCAAAATGCGAAAAAGTGTATTTTTCTATCTAATGAGTCAGTGCTTTTATTATTTTATGTCGTCTTCTGATACCTAACATTCAACAAGAAGGTGACATCATTGTAGCCATTACCTGTGGATAGAAGATAGAAATTGAACAAAAATGAAGAATGAATCGTCACGAGGATTGAGTCTGCAAATTTACGGAATACACATAAAATTGCCAAAAATACTAATCAATAACATAAACTAAAGCACCATAACCTAACAATTGCATCTTAATATTAGTTAAAATAGGTAAATTTACCTAATTGTGATTGATTACTACATTAATTATTAATATATCTGTTTAGTTGTTTGATGAATTGATTTATTCGGTTAGTTGCACATTTCGAGTGTAAGTAACGTAACTTTATCGTAATTTACTTACTTGAAATCTAAAGAGATGGCCATTAGGAAATTTCTCCACATATCATAGTATAAGTTTGTCATATTAAATAGTAGTACTTATTGTCACTGTAAGAACAACTACATGACGCTTCCCTTCCTTTGGGATATTGAGCAACAAAATGCAATTAGAGAAAATATCCTTGCACAAGAAAGAACCCAAAACAATGTTTTTGTTAAATAGTAGGACAAATTCGTATATATACCAACGTAGTTATTGATCTTGTGAATATTATGAAAGCCATTGTGACGGGAAAGTTAACTCGGTGTGAAATTTTTTTATTGTTCTTGATTGGATTCAAAACTTTCGGTATAAGAGACGCACTTTGGTTAGAAAACTCTCCGTAACAATGAATTAAATTGAATTTTATTAAACATTCAATTTGAAATTTTATAAAATTATAATTACTAAGAAAACCGAGTTCTTGTTCATTTAAACTGAAAGTTAGTAGTTTTTAAACTGGACATTGAACAATAAATTGTGTTAATTTATATGTAAATTTTCTTGCAGCAGATGTTGGGGTAAAGGCTTCCACTCCTCTTATTAAAAGTCACACTAGGAATTGAAAATTACAATAAAATTAAGAAAACAATATAATATAAAACAAAATTTTTAATATTAGTACATGTAAAATTTAAAAATTGTAGACAATAAAAATTTTTTTAATAATTCTGGTATATCATATTAGTACATTATACGTATATATGATAAGAATTTTATTTCTTACTTTGGAAAACTGCCTATAATCGATGGTGTCGAGACAACTAATGATGATATAGATTATATTATAGTAGCAAAGCTTACTGCAAGAAAAGCGTTATAGTTTAGCAGCTAATAATTTATTGAACTGTGCATGCTTGTAAGTGAGTGTCTGCAAATAAACTTAACTTTGCGTGTTTGTAAGTGAACGTATTAAAGACTATAATAAAACAAGTTTGTCTAGAACTTGTGTTAATATTTAAGATGTTTAGTATTTTATGGTGCTAAGAGATGACGTCATTGGAGTAGTAGTTAGAACTATTTAAGCCCTAGAAGAGATCAAACTTTCTTATGAACATCTTCTAGCTTCGGAGTATACGTAAATTTATTAAAGTCACGGGAACTTCTTAGGCTAAGTTGCAAACTACCTCAAATTTAAAACAATTAATATGCATACAGTATTAATATAGTGGTTTCTGAACACCACCACTGCTAGTAAAAAACAGAAATCGTGTTTAAAATAAATGGAAAAGAAAATTGCTAATAGTATATTAGCAATTATAATAGTATAATATAAAGTATATACTACACGAATTTCTGTACACATAGAATAAAAATAAGTTTTCATTACTATGCATTAAATATGGAAAAAAAAAAAATATGTTTTTATACTTTGTTGTAGTATTTTATAATCGATGTATACGTGGTTTAATAAGTGTAATTAAATAGTAGGGTAATTCTAGGAAAGATGGAGCACATTTCTAAAAAAGCTCATAATTTTTATTTTTTGATATTTTAAAGGTAATAAAAGTTACCAAATCAATAACTAATCATTCTTTTCTTATTTAATTATTATAAACTTACAAAAGAACGCAAAGCTTAACCTTAATTTTCAAAAAAGTAAATGTATGTGTCGGCCCATCTCTCCTAAACATTATAGTAGAGATGGACCACACAGTATAATTATGTTTCTAATATTGTTTAATGTTTCTAATTGTTAATGTAATAATATTTCTAATATTTTCCACCGAATTTAGACGAATTTCCACGTTTTCTAACTATTTTTATGGCTGAAATATTGAGAACAGGAGAAACTTCGTCTAACACTTTATAATTTCATTTAGTTCAGAATGTTGCTTGGATGTGCTTGCTTGCAATTTGCTTCAATAATAGTTACTTAAATTCGAAAAATAATTTGCAACCATCAAAATTCAAAAAGAAATTTTACGTAGCAACGTTCCAACTATCCTTTTAAATGTGGCCCATCTCACCTAATTACATAGGAGAGATGGACCACACTACTCTAGCCGTATAAAGAATGATAGATTGTTTTGTAAGGTTAGGTAACGTTAGAAACAAATTCTTTATTTAACACTATAAGAATTATTTAAAAATATTTGCCACGACTTCAGAAATCTTATTAAATGTACAACGTTAAAAAACTTCTGGTACTAGTAATTTAACAATATCTTGATAACACAAAAATTAACAAATATTTCGAAACAGTTTCACACCAGTTTTTCTATAATAACACAATGAAGATAAATATGACATACACAATACTCTCTATTAAAAATAAGCAATAATTCTCTCACTGGTCCATCTCTCCTCGTGGTCCAACTCTCCTAGAATTACCCTATATTACTATTAATATTTAAGATCAATCACAAATAAAGTAACTGCAAGTATTGGGCGATGATAATAATCAGTTCATCGTCTACTATAGTATGGTAAAAACGTTGGCGATAATTATACTTACAATGTTTTATTACATAATAATGTAATTTCAATTTAAATTAAAATTTTTTGCAATTAACTATCAAAATCTTAAACACTCTCAGAGACACATTTTACAACAAAGAGACATATTATTAATGTTCCAAATTTTATAGTTTACAACACCGATCATTCAGATGGAAATGCATATGGTGAAGCAGCAATAGCGATTAGGAAAACAATTAAATACTATTAACTAAAAAAAATATCAATATAATTATATTCGAGTAACTTTTAATACTGATCTGGGTCATCTATCAGCAATTTATTGTACACCTAAACACAATAATAAAAAGGACAATGTAGTCACTTCTTTGATACACCGAGGATAAGAATTATGGTAGGAAGTAACCTTAATGCGAAAAACACTCAATGCAATATAAATTTACAACTGATAAAAGAAGATAATTACTTAGCTGGATAGATGCATAGAGAAATGGTGAGTTCATCTGCAGGACAACCGGCATACTGGCTAAGTGAACAAACAAAAACACTCGATGTCATTGAATTTTACACAACAAAAGGTATAAATGTAAACAATGCTAAGTAGAATTGTTACTAGATCTTTCATCTGACCACAAATCTGTTCTATTAACATTAGACTAACTAATTTTACACAAATAACGAACATTCTAGAGTAAAAGACAGATTGGGAATTACTTAAAGCAAAGAGGTAGATGAACAAATTAATTTAAAAGTACGAATCTTTAAAAACTTAAAAAAATATTCTTAAAATTAAAATAAATATAAATAAATATTTGTGCATTTAATTAAAAGTATACAGAATGCAGCTTGGCAAGTTACCCAATACAATATTTAAATAGTATATTATGAAAGAATCTTGCTTAATTACCCTTAAGCAAAAAATTGCAGAAAAAAAATATGTAAAGAATGGCAAGTATCAAGAATAGCAAAAATAACTAAACAACTTAAATCACTTTTTCCAGCACTAAAATATCAATAAATTCAAAAATATCTAAATAATAGCATCTAATTCAACTATAATGACTAAGTTTTCATAATCAATAGATAAGTGGTTTAGGTAGTGTAACTCGATATTAATCATATCAAATTTTTTAGAATAAACCAAAAAATGCACAAACACTTTTTAGAAACTAAAATGTTTAAGTTAACACAATATAAATACACCGTATGTATTGTAATGCCCCATGCTATTTAATCTTATATAAATTTTCTTTATCCATCAACTAATCTAATTCTGAGCATTGATTTTTTTGTAGCGATGAGCTCCTCAAAGTTTTTTTAAAAATTTGTAAATTAAAATTTTATGCTCACTTTTGTTACCTTGTTGTATTGGAGCGCACGTATATTTAGCAGCTGGCTTAAGTACGCCTGGTCACACAAATTTTGTTGCGATGTAATTCTGCATTGACCAAATTGTCACAAATTCTTCACCTTTTAAAATTTTGCACTTTACTTTAATTAAAATAAAACAAAAACTCAACTCAATTTATTTTAACTTATTTATTAAAAATAATTATAATTTTAATTCGTTGCGGAATGGTGTTTTAACCGCCTGGCACCAAGGCCAGAGCCTCACTCTCTTTACATCGACCCACTCGCTGTACTCCCACTTACTTTTCCCACCTTTCCTTCTATACAGCAAATTTTACAAACTTTATACAATGTGTTTACAAATAAATAAACAAAATCCAAACTTTAAAATTATTTTACAAAATAAATGAAATTAATGTTTTTATGCATTTCGAAGCACGACAGTATATTATCGCAAACGTTTTCACCATACTATGGCATCATCAGGCGATGAACTAGAAAGAGAAACAAAACAATTCCGTATTTATCGACAAAATTGCAAGAGAAAGGGAAGAGGGTAAAAAGGAGGTAATTTTAAAAAATGTATAATTTTGTGTGAATTTACTAGAGGATAGAGATATATTTAATATAAAAGAGAAATAATGTAAGTGGATGTGAAGTAAGTTAGAAGGGGGGGAGAGGTATTATTTATTAAAAATGTTTAGTAGGAGTGAGTTATTTAAATCAGATCGACTATTTAGTAATGAAGATGAATATTTTAATATATTAATTTCCATAGCTTTCAAAAATTCCAGTTTTTTACTTTCTTGTGCAACGTGCAAAATTTCGTATCCACCTTGTTTATGGCTTGTGTCTAGTAGGTGTTTCGTGAAAGTCGATTTTGCATCTGCAATTCTGTGGGATCGAGTGTATTCATCAAATCGTGTATTAAAAGATCTATCGGTATGACCAATGTATTTTTGAGAGCATTCACAAGTGAGCTCATAAACCCCTGATTTAGTTAACATGTCTGATTTTGATTTTGCGTTATAAATAGATTTGTTAAGTTTATTGTCCGTTTTAAAAGCGATGTTATAATTGTTATCTTTTAAATATTTAACAATTTTGTTTGACTAATCCCGTAATTATTGAAGAAATCTTAACCGCTTTAGACATCTGTCTTAAACAAAATTATTTTAAATTTAATGGAAAATTTTATCTTCAAAAGGGTGGTTTACCTATGGGAAACCCTTTATCTTGTTTACTAACTGATATTTTTATGAATCATGTCGAAACCAAAATTCTTTGCTCAGATTTTAAAAAACATATATTTTATTAGTATAGATATATTGACGATATTATTAACACCTAAATGCTTAAAAGTTTTAATTTCTATTTAAAATTATGATGATTAAGATTAAAATACATTTTTTAAATTATTCTTCTATTAATCCAGCTTAACTCCAGCTTTATCCAAAATTTTTGAAAAATTATCTCTCAATCCAATCATACAAGAAAGATTTCTTATTCTAAGTCACCAGTTTGGTTTTAGAAATCAATTTATGTAGTACAATAAAACATGGAGTGTAAAAGATGCCCAGCAGCGTTCTTAGATGTGACTCTTTTAACAAGGTGTGGCACAAGAAATTGTGTTAAAAATTGAAAAAGAGTCTGTTATATCATTAATATCAAGTTTTAAAATCATACCTGTACGAAGATAATCTTTGGTGAAGTATGGAAAACATAATACTAATTCAATTTATTTAGGAATGTCCCAGGGTAGTATTCTGGGACCGATACATATTATTTATTATATGTATGCAGCCGACATCCGACTGCTAAGCTATCCATGGTAGAAGCTTTTGATGATATAGCTATAATTGCATCATACACTAATTCCGCTATTGCTTATAAAAAACAAAATATTGAAATTGTGGCTTTAAAAATGGAAGATTTAATGGCTGTGCTTTGCCATAAATGAATAAAATGAAATTTTGGGTATGCACGTGGATAGAAGGTATGAATATATAAAATTGTAAGAAAAATCAATTTTATTCGGCATTCAATATTGGAGATCTCCTACTTCATCACACGTAGAAATCTTACAAATATTCCATAACAAAGTACTTCGAATTATTGTAAACGTACTTGTACATTCCTAACGTTGTGATTCGACGAGATTTACAAGTGAAACCAGTGAATGATGAAATTAAAATCTTCTTTCATAAATACTAAATCAAAATTGAAACTCGTTCTAAAGAGTTCAATTCAATTCTCAATAAAGAGAATGATAAATTTAACTTTATATAAAAGAAAAGAAATTTGTCATTTAAGATTATTTAATTTTAAGCATTGATTGTACAATATTATAATAATCTCAATAATAATTATTATTGCTATTTTTTTAGTTTTTCTTTATTAAGCATAAATTTAAGCAAGTAATATATGACTTAACCAATCAGAGGTAAATGTTAATATATAAAAAGTAGATATCAAATTTGTACTCTTAGCCTTATGGCTTCTAATTTACAATTTCTTATGTTTACATAATTAAATTTACTTAGTCCTGCAGTTAATCGTTTTTTTTGTTTACATGCCAATATTTGATGAAAAATATTGATCAAACCCAAATTCAAAATTTGTTAAGTATTTAACAAGTATTTTTTTTTAAGTATTTTTACTTCGAGATTTACTTCAATAAATCAATAATGATGTAGAAAAATTTTATTTGTATGTAGTTGGCAAAATCAATGTTTTTTTTTGTCGCGTTTGAATGATATTTCTTATCTCAGTTTAATAGCAGACTAAATTTAACCTCTGATATTTTAATATCAAAATAAAAGCGAGAAAATTTAAAAAACAAAATAAGAAGCAAGAAAAATATAACTTTTTCCAGTTAACAGCTTTTATAAAAAGTAATTTGAAAATAAGAAATAAATACTTTCTACTCAAGTTTTAGCATCAAAGATTTAAATTAACGATTGATTTAATTTATTGTTTTTTGTGAACAATATTTTATACGAAAATAATTACTTAATAATATACAACTGTTTTTTTGTAACAAAAACAAATAAATTGTATTGTGTAAAACACAATGTAAGGATATTTTAAGTGTGTGTTAAATACGGTAGGAAAAATAAGAACAATTAAAGCTTTACGTAGCATCAAAGAAAAATTAAAATTTTGATGTACAAAATTTAAAGGAAATTAGTTATTTTCTATTTTAGGAGTTAATTTTTATAAAGCTTTTAACAAAAATAACTTGTTTTATGTTTACATTTGATGGTTGGAAGATCATTGTTTTATAAAAATAACGATTTCATACAACTTTAAAGGATTATTTTTTCATTCACAAACATCGTTTTTAATTGATAAAAAAAGGAACCAAATTAAAGTTACTTTTGACAGCTTTGCAAAATATCTGTTTATTTTGACAAACAGAAAGTAATTTAAAATAAAAATTTAATGAAACTAAAACTCGGTCCTATCGGCAGCGGATTGCGAATTTATTTTGCGAATAACTTCTGCTTGATAAAAAATTTAAAATAAAGTAATATTTCAAATATTCCATTAATCAAAAGTCATCTTTCAAACAAATTTACAATCTTCTGCCGTCAGGATCTACCTTTAACGATCAAAAAAAGATTTTTCTTAATCATATAGTTATGATTATAGTATATCTCTTGAAGAAAATATATATGTTTGTCTGATAAAATTAGACAATAAATAGTTTCAAAGCAAATAATCAATAGATCCCTCTAAAGTGCATTATAGTACTTTAGTACCTCTTGCCACAGTAAGATTATTTAATGCCTAGACGCTAAAGTAATGGTAATATCAGTTAAATTTAATAACCAGCATTTTGTTTTCATAAAAATTAGCATATAAAAAAAACATCAGCCGAAGTTTGTCGGCGCTCATCCGTCAATCTTACAAACTCACAACATAAAGGCAAACGAGATGACCCGAGCTATTCAAATTTAATAGATTTTTCTTATTCCAAAAATATTCTTCGCCAGGGTTCATTCATTATTTAATTGAAAAGCCACGAGACTCTTTTTGATGTTAAATTTTAAATAAATTGTATAGTTTTATTTTATTTCAAATATTAAATTTTAAACGCTGGTTTGCATAAAATTTCGTTACCTTATGTCATCGGTGTTACACATGCGACATAATGCGCGCCGGTCTATCAAATTTGTTGCGACGTATTTCTACGCAACGATCAAAAACTTTCAACTTATTTATTTATAACAATATTGATTTGATTAGTCTAAGAGTATTTTGGTTCAGCTAGACCAGGAAACGTTTGAAGTTTTGATTGTGAGTTTTTGGGTATTCATTTTTATTAATAAAAAAAATTTGTTTTTGGATGAGCGATGTTTTTTCTTTGGATGAAGTTTTAATTTTGGATTTTTGATATTTGTTTAATTGGAAGACAAGAAAATATAAAATTAAATTGGAATAGAGCCAATGTGTGGCGTGGCTGATATCGCTTCGAGTTGATAATTTGAAATAGTAAGTTCGATCCTTGAGGCGAACATAAAATTTAAAAGTTATAATAATTTCGATTGGAAGTTTTTGAAGCCGAAATTTAGTATTCATATTTACTGTCTGATCTCCCTCATTTTTGGGCAAACTCAGGTACTTAAAGAGTAGTAAAGAAACACTTTCTTTTTTCATATTACTGCAATATTTATATAAATGCTTTACAAACATATTTTTTTCTGATTCAAGACCTAAAAGTCTTGGGCCTACATAGTTATGATAGAGTTTTAAAGTGACAGTGACTTAAAATAGTTATTTATAGACCATGAGCATAAAGTAATTGTTTTGGTCGACTGCGTGAATGTTATAGCGGGAACTTTGCTATTATTTTTAGTAAAAAATGGTATATAAGAGTTGTAAAAATATAAGCGTTGTTAAAAACAAAGAAAAATTTTTGTAATATTGTAAATAAAAGAATTAATTAATTTGATGAACTACAAGTGGTTTGGAAAACTATGCTGAAGCCCCACCCGACTTTATGTTGCTGTCGAAGTCGAAGAAATTGTAACAAAAAGAAATGCAAGAATGTATGAAGGGCATCATATTACTTTTATTCCCTAGAGCGCATATGTGTTAAAAAATAATACTTAAAATAATCTTCTAGGCACGAAATTAACTTTAAATATTAAGATTAAGTAGCGACTACTGATTTCTAGATTGGAAGTTTTCGGAATTCTTATTCGAGGATTACCACTGGACAATCTGTTTTCATTAGAGACCAAATAAAACGTTTTGCAAATTAATTTAATTGTATAAAGAATGTATTTACATAATACATTGGTATACTTTGGGAGCAAACTCATACGCATGTTTGCTTGATAAAGTTGGAACAAGGCTTAATATATCAGTACTCCAAACAAAGAGTTGGTAATGTGTTTACCCTGGAACATTTACTTTCCCATTCACTAACCACTAGACTAAACATAATAATACTGACATACAACTAACGTTGTGCATTGCATTTACATGCTTGCGTGTTTGCAGCCGCTACACAAATTTATGGTGAAGTGAGTAATTTTTTGATTGTAATAGAAAATTTAAACTCAAACGCTACTACTTGTTTGAAGTATGTAGGTTAAACATAGTTTTATAACAGCCAAAAGTAAAGATGAGCAATATAAATAGACTTCAACTCGAGTACTTCAATATAGCTTTCTCTAGAGCCGGATTAGTCATAAAAGCCACCTGCCGAATCCCTGTAGGCTTGTATACAATTAAAGCGAAATGATCAGCCAGTACCATTTATTTTAAAATAGACCAGCGTAATAAAGCCGCGCTCCGGTCGTTTAAACACTTTGGTAAAACAAATCTTTTTTTTAAGAATAAATACTAAAAACAAAAAATGCTCCAAGTTTTACAATTTTACTGTAAGTATTTAAGCTAACTTATACCTTACAACAGTAAATCACAACAAATAGCAAACATTTATATTGTAGAATACTCTCTATACGCCAACTTGAAAAATAAATAAACAGATAATATATATAGATTTGTAAACAAAATACAAGATATGTTAAAAGTTATTACGCTGAGAAGTATCAGCAATGATCGATGACGTTAAATGTCCCTACAGATTTTTATAAATACCACAAAAATTGTTTGTAGAATTTAAAAGGTGACATTAAAATATTTATCGCATAACAGTCGGTAAATTGCTCATTCTGTTGACGGTGTGTATACTTGTAAATACTTGCAGCACTTGTTTTAGTAGACGGGTCCGCTCACAGTTGATTGCTAACCGTACTACTGCTAACAAGATATTATATGTTAATTTAATAGTTAATTATAGCCAAATTTATCTTAAATACAAAGATCCCGTCTTTTAAGATTAATATTTTTCGAATTGGAGACGTTTCAGGAATGTTTTCAATTAGCAGAGCAACACATAGATTTACTTTCTAACTATATCTACCATTTTTGTGTGCAATTTGTTCTTAAAATACTTGCATATAATAAAAACACGTTTGAGTGAAACAATCCCAAAGTAGAACTTTGCGTTCTATGTATACTTTCTATTGGCAATTGGAGAAAATGCAACCATTTCAGATCGTTGACGTTTGCATCGTTTAAAGCATAGTGAGGCATTTAAAATGAAGAATATAAATGGGAAAATCAATACACGTGAAACGGAAAACAAATTAGCTGTAAAAAATATTTTTTTAAAATTAAAAGAAAATGAAGCGGTAGAAATTCTTAAAGGATGGAATGTTTTAGTTTGGTGATCGTTTATTTTTAAGAAAAATTTTGCTCCAATAAGTGCAGACTGTTTTAAATGTAGTTATTTAAAAAATATATATATTTGGTTGCGCTTCAGTCCACGAAATCGAGGTTCCACCTAGTAACATAAATTGGCTTAAAATAGTATTTGTACTACGTAACAAGGACTTAATTTGGTTATTAATCGCTCGTGTGAATTATTAATTTTTGTTAATAATATATAATCATTTTATAAAAAATTAAATCAAAATACATTTTATTAAAATATAAAAATTATGAACTGAAACCATCTATGCAACGTATGTACTAGGTATATTATCTAGGACTATGTGATATATTAATAAATCGGGGTAAATAAATACTAACTTTTACTGGCCATAAGATTGGTTAAAAAGATAGACCATAAGTATGTATGCTTATCCAGGTAAGAGCGTATAAACTAAACTTATTAACAGGAAATTTTTCTTAATCTTCTCCGGCAACATAAAACTTTTTTTTCATAGTCTGCAAAGTAGCATCCCTGACCTGGCACTAATCAGATTTCATATTCAGTTTAGTAAATAAAAATTTATTAACGCTTTAAGAAATATGTAAATATACAAATATATAAAAATATATTTAATTTTCAAAGTTTACAATATTAATAAGACCATTTTGACCACGGATTTTAAAGAATTTAGTATCCTAATGTAACAAAAAATAATCAAAACTGGTCGGATACGAATAGTAAAATAATATACCTGTTTTCACACTAAATAATATATTAGAAAAGTTTAACGTGCGGTTACGTTTTAAAGCTTATTTAAAAACTAATTAATCACACTTACGAAAACGTTTGTGGATAAGTTTCGGAAAAGATTTAACGCTTCCTAAAGTAATTTATTATTATTTTACAAATATCGTCACGTAGATCAAAAGTTTTGTGATTCTAATAAACCTGCTTGTAGGTAATGATTTTACAAAGTGATTTATGTTCTCAATCCAATCCTAATATCAACCAACTACCTACGCGTAAACCTTGACTTTACTAAACCCCTAAAATCCTAATTTCCTAGCGATATGATATTGGACGAAGCCGTAGCTAGAATTTACTAATACAGAAGTACAGAATCTTATTAATGTAACTAACATTAATTAATCCAAAAGTAATCCCATTACTTCCTTTATTTAAAAATTTAATTATATGAACTTTGTAATTTAAGCTTTCTGTAATATGCATACATAGCAGCCTACACAGTTTTCCACTTTTGATAGTCAAATACTGTGATTTCAATTAAGTTTCTTTTCCAATTCATTCTAAAAGAACAGAAAATTTATATTACTTTTAAAATCAAACTTATTCTATGTTTTGGTATTTTTCCCCAGTGTATTAGAACATCACAAGACTGCAACTTTTTTGTTTTGAAATCGAGTAAAAAAGTTTAAACCGACACACTTTTATGTTGAAAGTATAATTTAGTTCACGTCTGTATTGCTATAGCACTTGCAATTTTATAAAAAGAACATGTATGTATGTAAGCGACATTCTCTCATAGGAATAAAGTTGACCTGACAAATTTTAAATTCAAATTTTTGACGTATCTAAAGCCAAACGTGCTCTTTTACATACCGTTTCACTTCGATATACAAGTGAAATCCAATAGCAAAACGTTCTTAAAGTGTTTTGTCGATTTGTTCGGCCAAGTTTCACGTAAAAATTCCGAAATTTTTAATTTTCTAATCTTTTTCTTCCAAAAATTATTTCCCGAAGTGTATCATTAAAATTACTTAATTGACGATATAAAAACATTACATACAAAGACACTGACAACATACATAATAAAAGTTGAAAACAAAAATGATACTTACTAATGACGTACATGTATCCATTTACGATGGAAGTTAAAAAATTGGGAGAATCAGTAGATACTTCGCAACGATATTTTCCCGTGATTCCGGGTTGTACATTTCTAAGTACAACTTTGTTGGGACTTGAGTTGCTCAACTAAAATATTTGTTCTGTTTAATCAGATCGTAACGTAGTTATTTCATAAGATCTGCGGATCGCTACTTACATCAACGTTAATGCCCGGAAGTGGAAACACTTGAGTGTTCGGCAGTTCCTTTGGGAGATATCGATAAAATTCGCTTTGGCCCTTGTACCATTTAACTGTATATAAGGGTTCATCTTCTAAATTGTAACGACAGTAGAGCGCTACAGTATCGCCAGCAACGACCGCTTGAGGAATGGTCACTGATACATCTCTTAACGCCAACGTATCTGAAAGAAAACAGAATATAAATACACAAATTTTGTAATTTAAAAAGCATGTCGGACACAGTGCTCAAATGGATTATTTTAATTTTACGCATGAAAAATTTCCCTTGTATTAAAATTATTTTTCAGTTATAAACCGTCATGCGATTTGTAATAAAGAGAATGGCGTAATAATTTTACAGTTAAGTAGAACTTTTACTCCGTCTAGATTTATGATTCTGGAAGGAATTTGAAGAAAAGCTATTTTCTTACGTCAGAGCGATATTATCATTAATAATAATTCATTAATTTGATAACTTTTCTTTGTAATGTGTCTAATTAATTATTTTTTTGATAAATCTTATTTCGCAATAGTATTGACGTAAGCCAAACAGTGTGTGATTAGTGCTAACCGCCATTACAGTCTGGTTATCTGTCTAATCGCTGTTCGTGCAATAGAGCTTTCCAGATTCTATCACGTTAGTACAGGAGATTCGGTTACACTAATTTCAGCAAATACTAGGATTTCATGCTTTATTTCAAAAGATTCTTTTTTATTTAAAATTTCCAAATTGTTACTTTAAATTTACATAATATTAACTTGTCAAAGTTCATCTCACAAAATTTTATTGTGTCATCTACACATTTTGAAATATTTTGAATAGCATTTTACGTGCCAAGTAATGCATACTTCTCTTTGTGACAGTAAACAAGCTCTTCCAAATATTTCAAACAGGAATTTGATATGGTTTTCGCTTTTTTTATTATAAATAATATGCTTTGATTAAATTTGTGTTTAATAAAGTTTGAATTGAAAATATAAAGTTAATAGTTAATTTGACACTAAAATAACTCAAACACACCGTTGTTGTCGTCAAAAACTTCTTCCGTAATAATTAAAAATAAGAACATTGAGCATTAAATTTAACTTTCTAACTTTCTTCGAGTTTCAATTGTTGTTGAAAATAAAACTTTTTATTATGCGTTAACCCTCATCCTCTTTAGATTTAAAATTGTTTGTTTTATAAACGTAGTTTTCCAAATGATGAAGAATAGTTAAAATATTAAATTTTACTTTATTTACATAATATAATTAAAACTTGGGCATAGTGAAGTTGGGTTTATATTTTTGTTGTTTATATAAAGTGTGTTTTATTGTTAGTCAAAAGTGAGGTAATTGTTAGATTAAATTTTGTAACCTGAAGTGTTTTACGAATGGGGATTGTGAACTGATAAAAGAATAAGATTGCATCTCGTTCCGACAGCTTCTGCTGTTTCAAGAGTTTTGACAACAAAAAAGTATACAGAACATTAATTTATATAACGCTATTATGCATAATTTTCTAGTAACAAGGCAGAATAATTTTGTATTTAAATGACTGTGAGAGCAGCTTACTAAGCAATCAAAAACTTTTTTTATATTGTCAACAGCAGTAAAAATAAGTTTGAAAGGTTTAGTTCATAAAAATCATAAACTTAGAAACTGTATATGTATTTATATTTGGAGTTTTAAAAGTTAATCATAAGAAGCTTTTTCAGGCAACTTTATTTTTTTGTAAAAATTATTTGATGAACTTTTAACTTTACTATTATGACTCTTCGTGATTAGGATTTGAGTGCTTAGAACCGCACTTAAAGTGGATCCTATTTTATCTTCATAGGCGTATGTACTATACACTTCTATAAATATGGCGTTCAGCTATAAACCCCGAACAAATTAAGTAATAATACCGGTGAGCCACCATTACACTCCAGTTTAATGTCTACTGGTTACTAGTATTCCCGGAGCGGATGTTACGCTGCTATTCTGTTTAATACCAAACCACTAGGCAAAACAATCTAAGGTTGACTCTAACTAGCTGTCATTACATCGAAAGTCATTACAAATTTAATAAGATAACAAGTTTTTCCTTCACATTTTAAACTTTAATTAAAATTTAAGGTTTTTGGATATTTGCAACCCAGTAAAGTTACCAACGTAACAAAATTATATTTCCTCTTATATTATTAAATTTTACTAATAAATTGCTTGTGATAAATTAAACGTCACCACAAAAAATGTTCAATGAAATCGCTTATACTGGATTATACACCACAAGTATTTGTCAAGTTAAAGTTTCAAATTTATTTTCCGCTTCTTGAAAATTAAAGAACATCGCTTTAGCTTTAAAATTACTAAAGTAGCAGCACATCAAACAAAAATGTCGAAAACTTAATATTGAAAGTCGAAAACTGTATTGCCATAAGTGCTTAGTTGGAAAAGAAAATGAAGTGTATCTTATATGAATTTACGAAAGTAGTTAACGATGGAAATTTTTTGATTTACCACCTCAATGTGACACCGCACAATAAAGCACGTTTTTATTTGACAAGTACCATTTGACAAAAAATTATTTCAACAACCCCATTTGTTTGTATTACCATCACTTAAAAATGTAAACAAAATTTACAAGTGACGAAAATAAAACTCAAAATTAAAAAATGAATTTGATAATTTGGTGGAAATCGGCCAACTGAAAGTGGCTGTTAGTCTAAACGATATTTATTTCTTATTTTCTTGTAATATTTTGATAGCTAATCGCTACAGAAGAAAATTTATTATACAAAAGTTCTGGTTTATATCTTTTCCTATAACTTTTGTATTTTATTCGGTAAAAATATTTTCTAAATGTAACCTCAATTAAAATATTTAAGATTAACGCTATTATATTTTTTTGCAAAATTTTAAAAACTGCTCTAATGGATTACTCCACGTCAAACGAGATAGAACGTAAAAAAATAGAAGGCAGCTACAATTTATTGGCTACTAGTATTCTATAATGTAAAATAAGGTAAAACATCATTTCTACAATATTTTTTATTTAGTTTACGTATTTTTAAGGATAAAATGTTTTATTTTATACGGTGGAAGCATTATATTAATATACTGCAAATAAAAATTAAATTGCATTAATTTAAAAGTATTCTTTTAAATTGAAGGTAAAATCGTTCGATGTTTTGATATAGTGTCTATCAAATCTCTATCTTTAAATTTTACAAATAAGCTAATATATTTATTTGTAAATATTACAGGAATTATTTCACCCCGAAGGTCATCCCCGAATAACAAAATTGTTTATAAGAAATAGTATTTTTTGTTATCGTTAAATTTAATACATAAACAACGAAAGATATATTCTATAACTTTAAACTGATTTTTAATAAATCCTGTATAATAACTAGAACTGACGATACGATTTATTTAAATAGAACATATTTTCAATTTTCAGTTCTTTTTACCAAATTTCAACCCCTTGTAACTTCCAAACAAGGGATGTTGAAACAAAATTCATGTGGTTAGTTTATTTGTTACATGAGTATGTAAAAATTTATTATAGCAAATAGGGCATATAATACATACGTACAATTTATATAAGTATGCGTAGTTGTTAATTTATTATATAAAACTGAGGGTTTATACTTTACTATAATGTGGCTTTAGTTTTCTACTATGAAAATCTCTTTAAGTTACTAATTATGTAGAACAGTAAATAAAACACCTTAAACGTATACATTTTATATTTATTTAAATATTTTAACAACGCTATACCTATTTGTAATATTATTATATATGTAATTATATTATATAAAAAATATTAATTAATATGATTTATGTTCAAAAACTTTTGTAAACAACACATCAAAAATACCTGTACATGCACAATACAAATAAAAATTGACAAGCCAAATATTAAACTTCCAAACAAAACTATATTTTGAACAATACTATAATTTGTTTCAACTGATAATAATTTATATATTTCGTGATATGATGAAAAAAATACATAAATGAATTAATTTAATTAATTAATTACGCACAAATTAAAGATAATATTTTAACTTTTTTTTAACTTTAACTTTTTATTATAGAAAATATTTATGTTTTAAATATATTATAAAAACAAATAAAAAACAAATCAACTCGTAAGCATCTAATTCTCTCGCATTGGTAAATTTCTTTAATCTCCGCGCCTATATGTACATGCACCTTTAACAAAGTTTAATGCAATTCGGTTTCAGGTTAAAAGATATTATACCCATTTTTGTGATAAAAAAATTATGATGTGTGGTCATTTTATTTAATTAAAGTAAGACCTTTTGGGCAGCTATATAATTTTATGTCAGTTGATATTATAATCAAAGTTCAGAATAGGCAGAATTGATTATAATAAAAAATTAGCCTAAAATATGAAATTTTTTAAGTCTATAAGTGTGGTATACAGTAGTATGTAATGTTAAAATAACATATATTTAGAATTATTTATATCAAATTTTTTAGCATAAACCAAAAAATGCACAAACACTTTTTCGAAACTAAAATGTTTAAGTTATCACAATATATAACTATGGCATCATCATCAGTGAAAACGTTTGCGATAATATACATACGATGTATTTATATATTGTGATAACTTAAACATTTTAGTTTCGAAAAAGTGTTTGTGCAATTTTTGGTTTATGCTAAAAAATTTGATATGATTAATATCGAGTTACACTACCTAAACCACTTATCTATTGATTATATCGTGGGTATTCTGCGAAAATGCATTAAGTCAAAATTATTTTGTTGTTTTTTGTTTAGTTAATCATGCTCTGTTATTGCTTGGTGAACATTGTATAGGTTGCAAAAACACACTAAAGTCATATTTATACAACTAGCCAATATAATTTCTTCCATAAGTCAAAAATACATAAAGATGTTCAGGGAAAACAAACTTTCAAATTCAATTATGTCAAAATTATGATTTTTGACTTAATGCATTTTCGCAGAATACCCACGATATTTAGAATTGATTATGTTTAAAATATGTGACAATACATCAACTGAACAAAGGTTTCATTCAAATGTTAAATTAACTGAAATTTCTAAAAAATCCAAACTTTCAAGCAGGCACAAATACAGAAAGTGTTTGAATGAGAAATTCTCTCCCATACCATGAAAGTGTCTTCATGCTTTTAACAATTTTTATTCCGCATAAATAAATTTTTATTTACACTATTTATTAAACTTTCACCGTCCGACTGTAAAAATTATTATAATTCGCCTACATTTTTATTCAAATATCTTGAGCGTTTTAAGTCAAATTCGATAAATATCTTGTTTATAATCAAATCTGTCAATTTTATAACAACAAATTTTAGCGACTTCTTTAAGAGGCTTAGTACCTTCTTTCGTAGCATTAATGTCTTTGCTAGTTATGATAAAAGTCTTGTAGCTCAGAGTGGCAGTTTTACTACATTATATGTAAATACGAGAATAAGTTACCATTAATGTGAATTATTTTTATTTTGAGATACAAAAATATACCAGAAGTTTTAAATTTGATATTATGCAAAGGGTGTACGTTCAACTTTTTTTTAGTTAACGATAAGATTAAAGCTTTGTAGTGGTATCATTACAAGACAATTAAAATATCGTTTTATTATCGCTCGGATTCGCATTTTTTTTCAAAACATTTTTAGATAATGTTTTTTTCATTTTGTAAATACTCAGGCTATCATTCGCGTATATATTTGATAAAGAAAATATTCACTTTCGTAACCTGTTTTACAAGAAACTGTAAGGAATACTTTAACCTTACAATTGTTGCATTATTATTTACCTTAATTAGACGGAGGCGACTTTTGTTTTAGGCATTATTTTAATTATTTATTATTTTTTTACACTATTTATCGGATTATATTCATAAAATTAAAAAATATATTCGATCTGTTTAAGTCATTTGACAAGCTTTACTGCACAAGATTTATTTAAATGTAGATTAATCAAAATTCTGCTGGTAAGACTTAACAAATAACAAAAAACATGGATTTTGATAAAAACATTATGTTTATGAAGATGATATCTAACAGTTCTTGAAATGTGTTCAATGAGAAGTCAAAATGCCAACATCAGGTCGAAGTTTGTTAGTATTATATAGCTACTAACTGTAACTGTTATAATAAAAAGCAGATTGTTTTAATCATTTCGTTTATGATTTGTTTCTGATTTCCGTATAATTAAATATAAATTGGCTAAATAATCCTACTAACTCAGCTTCAGATGCAGAAACAGACTAAAAACACCCCGCTCCCAGGAATAACAGTATTAAAACTGACTGGCTTACTAAAACCGTATCTAATTATTGAAGTTATCAAAGGAATTTATGAATCGTTCTGGGATACTACTAACAGCTAACCTAAGCCTTAAGAAGTGAAATGACCAAGTTAGTCTAATAAACATTGCATTTAATAACTCACACTAGAAGATTGGGTAAGAATATTTAGCTACAAAAATTCCTTCACTTAGAATTAATACAAAAGTGGTAATCCTCGACATAAACAAACAATACAACCTTCACAAAAAGTTTATTAATTGGGTTTCATATCTGATTGATTAATTTTATTACAATACTTAATAATTTTATAATTATTGGTACACAACCGGTAACCGTGACGGCCTGGTGCTTATGGGCGTCGACTGCTAAACTGAGATTTTCGGTTCGATTTTGAACGGAGTAAAAACTATATTTTGACCGTCTTCCTTAGACAGGTAATGCCAAACTACCGAGGTATCTGCCAAAAGAATTCTTCTGAAAAAGAAGTAGTCAATATACCCTTACGTAGGTCGAAAGACTCTGAGAGAAAGACACAACTAGTAAATAATAAAAAAATTTACATTTTTGCTTAATATTAATTTTTGAATTTTAAAAATATTGTTATAAAATGATTTAGCATAAAAAATAAGGGATTAATACTATTTAAAACGCTGTATAATCTTAAATAGATTAATTTAATTACAAAATTGTTGCATATTTGAATATAAAATGTCAGCGATTTGGTAAACTGATATTCCATAAACATTAAAAATAAACTAAAAAATGTATGAATTAAATTTATTGCTTTTAGGATACAACTAGTGCTTAAAATAATGCTTTTAAATAATTTTGTTGATTTAATAAAATATGTGCATATTGAAACTTTTTATTTAAATGAAACTGTATTTTAAGTTACAGGTGTGATATACTTTTAAAACTAATAAGTAACATTAATTATTGAACAAATTGCTATTACAAAACACCTATTTGACAATTCATTTGTAAACATTATAGATAATGACACAATTATGACAGTCTATGATTGGGCTTGCTGAGGCTTTCATTGATCTAGATGAAATTTAGTTAATATGTTCTCCGTTGTGGTTTGGATTCCACGTTAAGTCGTATGTTCCACTTCCGCAAAACTCCTTGCCAATCTCCCTCTACGTTACACACATTCTATGTAATTAGTTTCTGGCTGTTTAAAGTGTGTCTAATCGTAATAAAATAAAAATAAAATATAGTGAAAGTAATTGTAATATTAATATTACATTAATATTACAGTATTGCTAAAAGTATTTGTCTTTTTAATAGTAGGAGCTATGCAGATATTAGAGTAAATTTCGTGGTACGAAATCATTACGAGATGTATTTGTTGACGATGATCTTTGATCTTTTTTAACTCACCAAATGTTCAACTTTTTTTTGACTAAATCATATTACTACTTTTAGGAGCGAGTATAGTGGCTAAAATATTTTGGAACCTAAAATGCATGTAAAATCCAAAAGTTTGCAAATTTAAATACATGGCCGATGGTATAGTGATCAATATTTTGTTTTCCAACTTTTTCATTACGTATACAAACAAATAACTTTTGCGTATGTGTCTAGAATTGCTATAATTTTTATATATTTTAATATAATTTCTAATCAGAGCACCTATATCACTATACATTTTCTCGATGTTCCATTTTTACTATTAGATTAGAAGGAAGGTTAGAAAGAAACATCAGTTTTCCTACTTACATTACAAAGAAACAAATAACAAAGTTTACAAACATTCAGTAAAGTTTTAATTAATTAAAGTTCAAAACGAATCACTTTAATTCAACAGTTTTTAATAAAACTGAATCGTTTTAAATTAAATTAATTCATTTTGAATCAAAACCTTTTTACCAGTGTATAATATAGGCTATATTGTTACAATGAATTCAAGATTGGTTTATGCAGAACGTCGACATGATGCTACGTCACGATTGATGCGGAATACCATTTTTCTTCTAGACGTTTGTTTACAAATAGATTTTTTACCATTAATTCATTTTCGTTTATTGCACCAACGTATCACTGAAAACCTCCTGTGAATATTACTATGCGCCTATGGTACGCTAACGTTGACAAGTTTTCTTTACTTTACCTAAATCTCGTTATTTGCTTTCTTTATTCTTAGCACCAGAAGTTCGAAAATTAAACCTAAATAATTAGGTATAATCTGATACTTAATCGAAAAATTAATATGGTCGACTTTAGAATTAGAGAAATTCAGTAGTACATAGATCTATTATGTTAATTACCGAGAATTCAACCGTTTTTTTCAATGATGATCCTAATAATTAATGCATTACACAACAATACTTAGTTTTTTTTTGACCAAGATAACGTAGGAACTATAAACTATCTACAACTTCACAAATTTATATTTACCTGTTTATTTACTAAATACACCTCACTAGACACAAAGTTTGCGAAGCACTAGTATTAACATTTTTTGTTATGAATTTTTGTAGTACTATGTTTTCGTTGACAAGGCTACAATAAAACTGCTTTTCTAAAATTACTCTTGCCTAAAATGCACTGCTTTTATTGGCAAATTTCAGATCCAACGACTATACATAGATCACTTCACCCTGACTACATTTATTTAAAAGAAGGATATTATTCTGTAATATAAAACTAAAAACAAAATAATATGCAGTTTTTAAAAATAACTGCATATTTAAGCTCGATATCTAATACAATAGGTATCGACTCGTAGTTTGTAGCAACTTAAACTGCAGACCTAAATGTTTTGAGCTTGAATCTCATCTACTCTATACATTTTATTTGTGCGGTGGTTTTTGTTATGATATATCCTGGATTAAGTTGAGTTTTCAAATAATAATATAAAAGAAACACATTTTTTACAGGGCTACTACTGTTAACACTTTGATTCCAAACCCTATTGTTGCGGTAATAATTCAAGTTATTGCGGTATTTCCCCGCCATCACGCTGAGCATACACAAAATATTGCAAAGCGAACAAGCTTCGAAATATTTTGCGAAACGGTAAAAACTTTTCGTACGTACTGCTGTAATCTTAATTGGCCCAAATTTTATTAAAATAATATTTGATTTATTTATGTCCGAAATTAATTGTTTAACGGTCACTGATTTTAGCCATTACTTAAAAAGTTGCCTGAAGTCTTGTAGAAAAAGGTTAGATCGGAGCTTTGCGAAATGCGTTTCAAGTAAGGAAGTTTTACAATTTGCTGGCGGTGTAAAATTATGTAATAAAATGAAATGAAATAAATTAATAATCGACTAAGTTTTTGAAAGAAAGTTAATGCAATTGAGAAGTAAATAAAAATAAAAGAAAAGTTAAGCAAATAAATTAACATATTTATCTATCATGTTATACGACATTATGAGTTTTTAAGAAAGCTACTATAATTGTTTTCGGTTAAGTTTATCCAAGAAATATTTGAATTAAAAATTAAAATTGAAATAAAATTCTAAAAATTGGCCTCAAGCTGTTATTGTAAAGTTGCATAATTTTAAATTACATAAAGTAAAATTGCTTTTTAGTACAGTGCAGATGCCTCATTATTATTGGGTAATTTGATCTAAAAGCAAATAGACTCTATTATTATAATTATGTATGGGTACGTACATATTATGTAATAATATTATATTTTAGTAAAAGGTATTATTAAAAACATTTTGCATATTATTCAACTTAAATATAGCAAATACAACATTTAAATGTAATAAAAGTATTTCTGTATTTAACCTTTTAATTTTAAATTTTAAGTTTAAATGTAGACTGAAACTGTTAAAAAATTTTGTAGAATAACATTTGAATAGCACCGCGCAATTCCATTAGCAAACCTTCTTTGGAGAATTTTAACTACAGAATTAAAGCTTACAAATGATGTTCTTCTACTGCAACCTTTTTAGTAGAAGCAAAATAGGTTTTAATTAATATTAATAAATTCTGAATTCAATATTTTCGTATTACGAATAAAATTTTTGATAAAAATAAGTATAATTACTCTAACCGAGTTATATTTCTTTTATATGATGATGTTAAAGTTTTAGATAATAATTTAGGATTAGTAAATTTTTATAAAGAAAAGCTTGATGTACTTTATCTTACATTATAGCATATCCTAACGTTAATGTTCTTGAAAGTTGCAAACTTGTCACAAACTGAAAAGGATATAAAGCAAGGGGTATCTTAAGCTTGATTTTGTTAAGTTACTAAGTCCAAGCTTCATGTTCAACATACAATGAAGAAATATTAAATTCAAAGGATATTCAAATTTTCTTATTAACTGTATCACAAACCTAATTAAATTCTGATTTAATTAATTAGATATTTATATTTATTCCCTAAGTAATACTAATAAATTTTCTATAATAAATCAATTATTGTTAAATTATAGTAATTTCATAAAAGTTAAAATTAATTAACACACTACAAACAAACAATATTGTTTATGTAAACTGAACTTGATTAATGATTCACCAACTGTTGCCTGTTTGTCAAGTAATTCTGTATTCATCAAAACTTTGCACTTGCTTTTACTGTGGAAATGCATTCAGCATCCCCTAGTATAAAATTTAAAAATAAAATTGGAAATGTTCATCCTTACGTGAAACTATAATGAAAAGAAGTAAATTTTGACCAATCCGTAGCTGAGATTTATACGCTAAGGAGGAAAAAAATATTTTGCATAAAACATCATTCGTCATTATTTTACATATAAAAAAATTAGAAACGCGTTTTATGACATCGAAAACTAACGTTCCATTCAGTTTTGGATTTTCAAAGAAATATGTATGCTATATATTATTGGACATATAAACAATACAAAGTTTGCAATATATATCATAAAACCCAAATAATATAAATAATAATCTATAAAATTTACAGAACATTATCTACTTAAATGTATTTATAAAAATATTTCCCAGTAATGTGAAAAAATATTTATTACTGATAAATTATTTATATTGTATAGCCATTTAGTCGAATTTTAACCAAGTAATGTATCTATTGGCTGTAATTCTTTATAGTCAACATATAAGTTGAAACACAAAATGTTGAAGTAGAGTTATATGTTCCTTACTAACATTTTTTGCTTATAGGTATCTATAAATTTCTGAGAGAATCTCTAGACGTATTCTGATTAACTTTTAAAATAATGATCAAGCTATTTAACTTGATCCGAACAAAGAAGAATATGCCAACAGCCACGCGTGTTCTATTACAAGCGAATGCAAGATTTATAATTTTTAATTAATTATTTTTATAATATTATGCATAAATAATTTATTTGCTAATTTTTTAAACATTATATTTAATTTTATTTTAATGAAAATGACTATTTACCTCATAGTTAAAAAAAAATTTACAACAGAAGACCTTCATATACAAAATCAAAATTGAGAGAAATCATATTTTACTGATTTGAAAAAATAAAATTATATTTTAAAATATTATACTTGCTGCGCCTGAGTTAATTAAATATTTTGTATTAAAATATTTTACAAGCAGTTAAAACTCTGGATTATAGTTTTCTTTCAATTTAAAACTATGTGCTATAGTTTTACTTCAAGTAATAATTATAAGATGGGAAAGATAAATATGAGTTGCATTAAGTGTCAAACTTTGGTTAACTTATGCATATTACATGGTCTGCACATTTTATTTTGTTTGCTCTATTTGTTACTGAACTTAGACAAAAAGTAATAAAAACGACTGAAAGAATACTCTAACTTAAATAGATTTCACAAGAGAGTTAAGTAGTAATTTAAATATTTCATTATATTTGCATATTATATAAAAACATAAAATAACGTTTTTAACAGCCAAGTTTTACTATCATACATTTTAACGGTATAGCAGTGCATACTAACGGCGAGGACTAATAGGGATAGGGCTGTCAGGCGGCGCATTTTTAAAACAAAGTATTAAAAAATTTATTATTATTATAATGCAACCATTATATTAAATAATATTTAATTTTCAATGTACCAGGTAGAATTTCACCTTATTTCTAATTGCCCCTCTATTCTAGCAATCTATCGGCCGTCGCGCCGCAGCATTTTGCTTACATTTTAAACTATTTTTATATATATAAAAGACGATATTGTTAAGTCCGTATCTGACGTTAAAATAAGTAGCTACGGCACTGACTACATAGAAGCAAACTAAGATTTTTCCTTACAGCAACCAATTTGCTTTAAACGCATGACGCAATCGGTTCTTATAGAACATTTCGCCGTCGTCATTTTACCGTCGCCAAATATAATAATACAACTACTATATTTAAATATTTTTCAAGAGGTGAAATTCAAATCTAAATTTTTTAAATATTATGCATTACAGTATAATAATATCTTAATATTTAAAAATTAACAAATTAATAATTAAACAACAAAATACTAATTCTATTTTTATTACCCATAATAAGTGCTTTGTGTAGTTATGTACAACAAAAGTTTTAAAATCTATCTTTTTTATTTCTTTTACCTACTTTATTTATTAATAATTTGAATTATGTTGATCTCTGAAATAATATGATAAACATTTATTTCTTATATTAAATATTTTTCAATTAAAAATTAGTCCTTCTTAATTCAGTGAATAAGTTAAAGTTGTAATATTAATTTTAATGTTTTAATTAAATTTTTAATATATGTATGTAATAAACGAGACGAGCCCTTTTTAATCTTTGCTTTGTTCATAGTTCTTTTAGTAGCAAGATCAATTACAATGCTTTGCATAAACTTTTTGTGTTTAAAATACCGTCCAAATTTACCAGGTCAAAATGGATTTTTGAAACAAGATACCATTCAACTAATTATGGTAGTCACAGTCCAATGTTTGGAGTAACTAAACCCAAACCGCAACCTATTTAATCGTTCAGTAGAAATCTTCAAAAAAACTCAATGAAGCATTGATCTACTAAATATTAGTTCCTGTTGTGCACTGTATTTATTATATATTTTGTATGTTGTTTTCTTTTTTTATTATTGTTTATTGTATAGATATTTTGCAAAAATATTTATTCGTAGATTTTATAAATAAATAAATCTCATTGATTAGTTAATTTTGTGGAATATTCAAAATTTTTAGTATTTAACTTTTGATAATAAATAGATAATAAATACTCCTATAACTTTCTATTTCAACAACCGTCGATTCAGGACTGAAATATTGTGCAACATTGCAAATTGTTTTCATTAGTATATTGCACTATATTGACTGCAATATTCTGCAACATTGCAAATTGTTCTCATTAATATATTGCACTATATTGCCATCAATATTGTATCAATATAATATTGGACGCAATGTGGCCCCAACATGTAAAGCAATATTACTTCGCGATTGCTATCAATATTGTGCGATATTTGCTGCAAAATTGTGCAACATTCAAAATTGTTCTCATTAGTATATTGTACTATTTTACCACAATATTACCCTAATATTTAGATTATGAAGAACCAATATTAGCTTAATATTGCGTGCTACCTGGTTTATAACGGTACAGCGTATTTTAAAGTGGAGACACACACAGTGCCATCTTATTACTTCTAGAAACTAAATTTGAGAAGGATTTTCAAATTTTACCACAGTTTTTGTATTTAAATGCACGTTACTATTTAATAGAAAATTAATTTTTAAGTCTATAGTGTGGTAGTTAGTAGTATGTAATGTTAAATAAAAACGTAAAAATAAAATAAAAGGAAGCAAGAAAACAATTTTTCTTATGTTAAATATGAATTGTAAAATAAGGGTCTTTATATCGTATTACAAAGTAATATCGTATTATAACGTAATTTTTTCAAAATTCATTTTCTTGTTTATTCAAATATTCTAAGTTCAAACCTGTTAAATGTAAATTATTGTCGTTTTTATTGATTTTTAAATATTATTTTTCTATGTAAATATTTATGTATTCTTTACTTAACAGTTAAAATTCATTATTTTAATATTATGTTTAGTTTGTTTATTTTAACATTACATACTACTAACTACCACACTATAGACTTATAAATTCATTTTTTATGTAGTAAAAAGTACCCAATATGCACATACATATGCAGCAATAAATACCTAAAATATGCATGTATATGCTTTAAAAATAAAAGATTATGTAGGGGAGAGTTATATAAGTTGGGACGCCGTATAAGTTGGGACAGCTGTATATCTAAATTGTCGGTATTAATGACACCTATGTTATGACTGTCAAAGTAGAGTCTATTTATAAACTAACTTTTCATGTGGATTAGAACGAAGAATTTGGGTTTATTATATCTATGCCAAACAAGGCGTAAATTGTCGTATAAAAAAGATCTTTACGATAGTTTTTGCGTGTTCATAATTTGCCAAATTTAAATCCATTGTTTTAAATAAGTATGTTCAATATGTCCTGTATTCAGTGCATTTTCATTGTGTGAAAAAGTAATATTAAAATGTTGTGTTGTTCAAAGTAATTTTTAACTTTTTACCAAATGGCTGCTGCGTAAAGGTTGGGACATTCATGTCGTATAAGTTGGGACAGCACTTTTTTTAATCCAAGACACTGCGATGCCATTTAAATGATATTTTTATATTTGATGAATGCAATTTTGTAAATATAACAACTAAAAAGCATTTCTTTATCTGATTAGAATTTTGCAATGTAACGTTACGCACGACAAATCAATCAGGAAATTACCGATTTCAATGCATTGGTAGCAGCGATCAATGAAATAAAATTAGCTAATAAAGGCATTTGATTCACCGCAAAAGCTTATAAAATTCCAAAAAGGCCAGTACATCCAAAACATTATTAATATTGCCATACGAATTTCGCTTACTATCGATTTTGTTTGTCTTTGATCGAATCTTTGCAGGCATCAACACTAACCAAAAAATTGAATTGTGAACGAAAGTCGATGAAAAGTTGTATTTTGACATTTTGACCTAAAACATTTCCGAATTGAAGAAAAAGCAAAATAAACAAAAGACTGCAAAAGAAAAAGTCAAGCAAACTGCAAATCAGATTAAATAGAATAATTTTTTTTACTTAAATTATTTTTTTGTTACATGACTTTTCAACAAATATTCTAATCATAATAATATCATGCAGTTTTTGGTTTATTTTTCAGATTTTTGAAAGTGTCCCAACTTATACGGTAAATTTTTTTTCGACCAAAAAAGATGTTTTTATTAAAATGATTATTATTTTTCACTCGATTGCGATATCAAATAACTTTCTACAGAAAACTTGTAGCCAATAATCATATGCTTTTATTGGTTTACCTAAGTTAACATTATTTCCATCCGTTTCAAAATCACATATCAAAAACGGAATTCGTCCCAACCTTTACAACATTCCTCTACTAAAAAACAAACACCTTTAATTTCTTTAATTAATTTTATTGTGAGATTTAATTACAATTAACAATGACATTATACGCCAGCCGCATTTTTGTAATTTTTGTTACTTATTGTGCTGGAAGGTCAGTCCTCGAATAACAATTTCCCAAAGCTGTTGAGACAGATAGTAAAAAAATTTCGAGAAAATCGCCTTTGAAATATTGAAAATAGAACCGTTAAATAAAAAAAAATGCACCTACGAAAATTTCCACCCAGTGTTAAAAATATGCAAAATAATATGTATTTTAAAAAGTATTTTATTGAATTCTAATTTGCCTAATTCGGCTTTATCCATATGGATTTTGGTGACATCAATTTTAAGAAATATGCAAATAGAGTCAAAAATGTAATTACTTATTTATTCCAAAAATATATATTTTAACTGTAAAATTATCTAAACTGTTTATTTTTTGAATCATCGGCAATGGGTAAATATAAATAACCAGTTAATTAACTTATTAAAAATAACTATTTTTAATTATCACGTTACAGTAAATCAAGCGTAGTCGTAATTAAAAAAAACATTATTTTAAAAGTTTTATTTATCAAATATTCTATATTTTAGATTTTCTTAATAAAATTTTGAGTAGGCGTTAGTATTTTGTATAACTAAATTTACACAAGAATGTCAGATGCACACCGAAATAATACTACAGAAGAAGATTTCTACTTCTTAATAATAAGGAAAATTTAGAATAGAAAAGATGGGTATAAAAAAATTTTATAGTTATTATTTAAAATCCCAAATATCAGACATACTACCTACAAAGACTAATTAAACTTTGCTTAAAACTTACTTTATTATATTTCTATAATATAAAAAATCTTATAAAGATGATTTTTTCTCAAAGCATGAGTTTTAAGACGACGATAACGCAAAGTACATGAAAAATTTACGTTATTATTATTTTTAGTCTTTTAACTTTCGTTTGCAATCTCGATATTAAAACTGATGTTTTTAATTCAAGTACATTCAAATTAATATTTAATTTTTAACATTACTTTTAAAAGTTAAGTATCTACTCTTTACGTCTTCTCTATAATAAACTATAAATACTCTACTAAAAATCTCATTGAAATCACATAGAAACATATATGTGAAATACAAAAGTAAAAATCGAACTCAACCTCGACCACTCCAAATAAGAGTAGTGCTAATTGAACCGACTCTGAAGATCCTAAAACTTGAAAATACTCTAAAAAGCGATATGAGTACTCAACCAAGAATAAAGAGAAGGGCGCATCCTATGATGTTGGTTTAGTTTCCAAAATGCTATTTTTTACGAAGACTTATTGATAGGAAGAATAAAGATTGGAGCCAATAATGAGGTTTTAGGATCCAAGCTATAACACGTGGAAGTGTAGCTGAACTGATCTTACATACTAATAATTGTTGGAATTGCTGTCGAGTCGGTGACTTGGTGAATAAATGAGGGTTAAAGTGATACTCTATTTAGTTCATTTCTGTACATTTTAATACCTAGTTGTAAAATTTTAATAGTTCATTGAAATCTACTCATATGAGAATATTTCGCATTTGGAAAAAGTAAATGTGTCGCTAATAATTGTTAATAATAACTAATAATAAGTTACTATTTGAAACTTGGGTCTTTAATAATGTTGGATGATTAGCTGTATGGATCAAGGATTATGTGTTACCAACGCGATTGATTTTTTGTTGTGTCGAGCAGGTGTTTCGGTTGGGAATGGATTCTATAGCTGTTGAAGAGAAGAAGTAAACTCATCTGTGCAGAATTTTTACCTTAAATGATTAGAAAAAGAGAGTTAAGCGTGATATTTTCTAGAAATACAACAAGAGTTTTTCTGTTTTATTGGGGTAGTTGGTTTAGGGTTACAATGTGTTGAGCAATAGGAAACAACAATAAAATAAAAAATCTTAGAATAAAATTAAAACGGAGGCTTTAATTTGAGAAATAAATTATAGAAGTATAACACTTTCAATATAAGCTACAGTCAAATCTAATTATTTATACAATTTAAAAATATCTAACAATTTGAAAGATTTAAATTTTCATCTTTACAAATGTTTTTCTTTTTGCTACTTTATAAAAGGTTTTAAATTTTTATCATGCTTTAGAACCCTTACTCTTTATATGAACACTAATGCGATTACATACACATCAAAAGTCAATTATTTTATGGAACTTTACATGAAAGTTGTCGCAGTTCCTCTTCAATAAAACGCAATATAATAAATTGCGCCCTTGTTGCAGTGCTTGCAATTTCGATGTATTTATAGTCTATAAATTTATATTTTATGTCAACTTTTCTGCAGTTAGAGTCTCTGGTTAAATGTAAATGGTGATAATGCTGTATTTACTTTAATAATTTATAGAATTAAAAACCATTGGAACTAATTATTATATAAAGTTGTTGCAACAATTTTTTAAGACCAACGCATGCTTACATGTTACATAAAATGGAACAAAAAGTTCAATCTTAACTAAGCAATCAAAATGAATCAATGCAAATGAATACAGCTAAAGGCTTCTAGAATATAATTTGAAAAACTATTGGTATGATAAACTAGAATGTCAATGCTCCTAGAGCATCTTTCGTTATGAGGAATATATATTAATCTACAAATATTTTATCAGTTTTGTGATTTTGTGCTTTTGTGAAACCAAACCTAGACATCAATACAAGAGTTATATAAATATATTTTGAATGATTAAATTTTTTAAAATTATATGTTGAAAAACGGTGCAAGAAGCAATTTTCAAAACCTATAATGTTTTTAAAACTGTTTCCCTTTTAACATGACGATTTGTAAACGCAATGTTTAAAAATTTATGCTTCCACTTTGTCATACTAAATTTTACAGTGACCGTTCAGTTACAGTCCCTCACAAAAGTATTCGACCACCCTTTGTATCCGGAAAATTTTACTTTATACAAAATTACAAATTAGTTTTATTATCAGTTACACAACTTAAAATGTGATAACATAGAATTAGCATTTACATTTTATTTCATTTATTAATTACGTACATAATTTGTACATATAAAATTATCAGTCATGAAAGTAATATCAACTTATTTTACATGGAAACACATAGTTTGTCGAATTATTTTTGTAATTACGCACAAATAGTAGGTATTGTCATCACATTTAAATTTTCCAGGTGGGTTTGTAGTTCGTTTTCGTGTCACCATTATCTAATTATGGAATCAATGCCGAAATATAAATTGACAAATAAAATTACAAGTTCAAGTTGTAACGAAACTATCAGAAGTATCTCACAAAATTTTTATAAATAAAATATAAGTACTTAAAATTTGAAATTTTACTTAAGATTTCTAATTTCGTTTAATTTTTAATTTAAACGAAAAAGTATACTTTATTTGTGAAAACTTTAAAAAGCTTACTGTAGCATTAACGATTTAAAGTTTAGGTATCCTTTATTGTTGCCTCGGTATGCTCAAAACGTTTGCAAAATATACTTAGAACGTATTTTATTATTGTGAAATAAATTGGATTTTTTTGGTAATTCCAAAATGTGTTGGAACTAAAGATAACTATTACATATGTATATTGCTTTATTATATAATGTTTTAATCAGGTGTCGTCTATCATTAGAAGTTTAAACAAATGGTTATGATCTATTTAAATTGATAAGTTTTATAGGCAAAACAATCTTAGTTTCACGAGTAAAGTATCTTGTTCTCTTACTTAACAGATTCTATTGTTTACATTGATAATAGCAGTTTGACAGCTTTGGTAGCAAACACGGTATGCATTATAGTAAGAAAAGCTTAAATTGTAATTAATGTGGAAACAACAAGAAACATTTTTAGGTAATATATAACTACATAATCAGATTCAAAAAAGTTATTTCGTTAAGCAACTACTAAGCAAGCTAATTCAAACATGATTGGAAAATGTTTTATTTTTATTTTGTTTTTTACAATTTCACATTTTTATTAAATGAAATAAACAAAAATTATATGGTAACTAACCGGGCTCGGAAAGAATTACATTTCTAGTTTCAAAGCACATACAGAAATATATCCATATTTTATTAACTCACAACTATAAGATTGATAAGTGATAACCTTTTCTAATATCTGAAATATTGCCATATTTGCAACAAAAATAACAACATCAATAACTTATTTTCTTTGATAATATAAAATTCCCATTTCTAATACCTATCTTCACATTTGATATAAATTTTTAAAATTTTATGACACTTGATATATTTTTGTGTCTATCCATAATAAAAAAAATTTTAGTCTGGTTATACGTTAAAAATATTTTCGGGATAATCACTTGTAAATTAAATTTGATTTTCTTGTGTATTTTGAGAGCAAAATCAAACTTAGTTTTATTTTAGTTTTATTAATTTTAAATTTACTGTAGAATGAACAGAATCGGGAATTAAAAGAGGTCAATTCGAGGAAGTAATGCCGGTCGACCATGATTTTATAAGCTCAATAGAAAAATTATAATTTTAAATTGCAATAAAGCAAAAAATATTATAAAAATAGATTGATTTATTTATTAAATATTTAATAAACAAATTTGATGAAGTTTGATGTAAATTGGATAGTAATTAGAAACACAAAACACAAAATATTTTGCGGAAATTTTATTTTAAGGATCGTAAGTTTGTTTATGATAAGAACGCATTTGATATCAACTGCTTAACACATTTATTAGAAGTATACATTAGATTTTATTAAGAAATTAAATTTATGAATTTTTAACGTTTGAGAAGTTTTGTGGTTTTTATATAAATGCACCATGAGATCATTTTTTAAATAACACAGCAATATGTGGGTTCGAGTGTAAGTATTTTTACTTGCAAATAGAGGTAAAAAAATTATAAAATTATTTTTATAATAATACATACATTTTTAGTTTTTTATGTTTATTTTAAAATGCTTCGAGGTATAGAGATGAAATTTAAGGTAGTGGGTTGTTATCGAAATTTGAAAGCGGTCAGAGGTGATTTTGTTTGAGATGTGAGAAAATTTTAATTGGAAGAGAAAAAAAGTTGTAAAATTAATTTCAAAGACGGTTTTATTTAATTAGTAGGTATCTACTAAATTACTAATTGATAAAAATTTAAAAATTAAGAAGTGTATTAAACTTATGAATGATAAGAATTATCACATTTTTTATAGAAAATAATTTGATTTTAATTTGAGCTGAAAGTTTAAAAATTTATTTAAAATTTTTATCAAAGAGTGGTTTTAAACCTCCATTTAGACAGATTCATAGCAATATAAAATAGGGTTACAGTTTCACAACAACACAGAGTAAATCAGCGTTAATTGCTTTGTCGTCTATGCGTAATAACTGTTATTAATTTTAATGTCATTAATATGTAAGTACATAATCGTGGTTAACAGGAGCAAAAATTTTAAATAAAAATTGTGCTGAATCTTCTAATCCCTATTTGTGTATTAGAACTGGAGTTTTCATTTCTTGTTTTATAAAACATTTTAAATTTTTATACTAGATCGAAGATCGAACCTACAATTACGCTATGCGAATCTAATATTAAATTTATTTAGCATGACTTTCATTTATTTAATTATTTTTAAATTATTTAAATTCTTCAATTATAAATTTTTATCAATTTCTATGCTTTGCCAAGAATCGAACTTGCTACTACTGCGTTTAGTAATCTACTGCTACAAATTTCTTTCTCACTCTGGTAAATACGTGATTTAATATCAAGCATCAACTAACTTACTCGTTTCAGGAACAACAAATTACTTAAATCAATTTTAAAACTCTAGAAGTGGCAAAAAATCATTTAACTACATTAAATCAATTTATTTACAACAATAAAAGTTTATTTACCACAACTCGACATCATACACTTTAAAGACATAATATTTGGTTTGATTAACTTAAATTTCAATTGTTGTAAAAATTCACAACGATATTATATATTAAAGAACTTCAGTTCAATATATTGAGACGCGATATCTGCTAATGCAGTCTTATTCAGTTTTCAAGAGGGGGGATACTAAATAGTTATTAAATTAATTTAATATAAACTTAATTCTATATGTTTCAGATTGTTTTTGTATTGCATTTTTAAAAAACAATATAAAGAAACATGATTGTTATTGATAAAAAAATTAAATAAATCTGTTCTTCTGTTCAAATTTAAAAACAAATATTTTGAAGAAATGAAAGTCTTTCATATAATATGTGCCTGGTAGACCATAGACCTGGTAGTCTACTAAAGGGTTAATTGATCAAGCGTCGGAATTTCTTTGATTCTATCAATTTTTTTCAAAAAACTACCAAATCTCTTTAGTCCCCCTTCCGTATAGATACGCAAATAAGGCAATAATTGGTGTCAAGACATCATTGTTGTTCTTGTGAATTTAAAATACACAGTTAAGTTTCCAATCAGTCGAAAAGTCTTGAAATAATTTGAATATCGTTGTCACTATAATAATTTTATTGTATGAAGGCTTAATTTAAAAGGTTTTTAAATTTAATTTTTCTGTTATGTCAGATTCACGTGTTTTACGGTTCAGTAAGGTTTTTATGTAGCTTGGGATTTGGTTAACCCTGAAAGGCAGTTTTGTTTTATGTCGTTTTATGTCGCGAAAACCTCCTCAAGGGATGAATATGAATCATCATACCATCAAAAATTTAAAAAAATTCATCATAATCGTCAGTTTAACCCTTGCTGTGTGTAAGTAATTTAATATAAAAACATAAGAAACCAATGTTACAAAAAATAACCGTTGCGTCCAGAATATAGATTAGTGGATTTAGTACTCAACAAATCTCAAGATGAAGAAACAAGGCAGGCAGAAGCACTCCGATTCGGAAAGAATTTGTGTAGTTGAGCCCCGATATCGATACTTACAGTTTAATTATAGAAAACTTTTTGAATTTTAAAACAACCTACAATTATTGTTTTAATAAAAATTAATTACTTATATTTTTTCACTTTGAATTATATTATTAAGCTTCCGAAAATTCTTTCCTTTTCATTTTTGAAATTAAACTGTTCCTTAAGAAGCTTAATTATTGTTTTATGTAATTTTCCTTCGTTGTTTAATACGTTTATTTTAACCTGCAAAAGTTTTTAGAATGATTCTTCTTCATAAATTATGCAAAAAAACAAAAAAAAACTTATTTTTAAGCATAGCCGAAATGTAAGAGTTATACGTTAAAAGTTGTGACCTATTAATTTTATAAAATAGTAGCATCAGTAATTTCAATTTAAAACAAACAAAAAAAGGAATCAGCTTTAGAAAGAATTTGCTTTTTTAAATAAAATGTGAAGAACCAAAATTAGATTACTAAATACAAAGGGTTTGATTAATGAAAGCGGGCGGTTTAAGTTGTATGGAGCATAGAAGGTAGAGGTACTTCGGGAATGATTAATTATATAACAGTGAATCCGTTAAAAAACTGACTAATACAAGTGTTCTAAAAGTGAAAAACTTTTTGCAATTTTGAAACAAACTTTGTGTTATATTAACACCTTTCTTTAACTTCTAAATCCACTTTAGAGTACATTAATCAAAAAAACGTGTATTCAAATAAGTAGAAAAAGTTAATTTGCAAAAAGTTTTTCGGTATTGTGAGCTTTTAATTACGTTTCTTAATTTCTTTATAAACAAAACGTTAAATTGATTTGCATTAAGAACTACATAATAGTTTAAAATTTAATTTCACAAAACTCGATTTAAATGCTAAGTTGGCGCTACCGTAACAATTAACTCAAGCAATTTCGGGTTTTCATACATAAAATTAATAAAACAATTTTAATTTAATTAACAAATTTCACAAAACTTTGAAGAATATTATTTGTACAAGAAGCTCGGGAAAAATAATGTACTTAAATTTTTCTATTTTTACAAGTTCCGTGCGAACCACAGTAATGAAGCTCAGATGTGCATTGTAAGCAATATTAATGCTTGGCTAATTTGCTCGTCTGAAATAGAAGAGTAGAAGGTTACGAGTAAAGTAAATATTTTAAATATATTACTGCATAATTGGATCATTTTTATAAAAGTTTTAATTAGTACTAATGTCACTTAAAAAGTAGTTAACATTATATTAAATCACAAAAATGCGGCGACTTTATAAACTTGATTCTATTAAAAACTACGCTTACTCAAAAAACTCATCTGCTAATAATAAATTAAATTAAAAAGTTTATAGATTAATTTCCTTAAGGTAATTATACCAACATAAAATATGATTTAAGCTTAGTAACGTTATCTCGATAAATAATTTCATCAAAAACTTAAACCTAATAGATATCGATTAAAAGCCATGCTCAATTAATAATTTTATTCAATCCAAGTTTAGATACACAAATGATTTTGCCATATTATGCGCTGAAGGGTTAAGATCGAAAGAACAGATAAAGTAAACTATAATTGCTCTTCATAAAGTTAGAATGACACTTGGCATCATTTTCAAGACTTTGCAGTTACTTAGAATCAGATTCATGTTTCTTAATGGACTTTCACTCAGCATAAATATACATTAAGATGGCAATCTATTTTCACAAACGTTTATTTAATCTTCACAAAATGTTGAAAGAGTCAATAATGAAACCTTTACACCAAAAACCCCACAATTAAAAGAAAAATAATGGAACGTATTTCAATTTACAAAAAATTAAAGCACAGTTTCTATGATTAATACGGAAAACAACTCAAACATATTCTGCAATATAAAATTATTAAATTATCTTAAAATTACTTTTGTACTCAGAAAATACTCTTTTTTATTTTAGTAAGCTATAGGTTTATTTACTTCCACATTGAAATTCTAGAGCAACTGATAAGCTGAAATTGTTTAAAACTATTGTTCTAACTCGAGAACAAAAAAAAATTATTTTTATAGTACTACTCACACATTCCCATTGGAAGAAATATTAAATACTAGAAAATTTAAACATAAGGCTGATCATAAACTTTCATGTCGTCGAACATATTATTTAATATTTCAAATTTTATGGGTTTGAATTTAAAGTTTTGTTACAATAAACAGTAAATTCACTCATACTTCATAGGACTTGATATATGAAGCGCTTATATACATTAATGTGACGTATACCATATTATATAGTGTAAGTTGTACAAAATTGTAACTTATGCTGTGTATACCACTCTGTATACTGTTGCGTATAGTCATATTTAATACAGAGCGCACTTTATCGGAGCCGTCGTCTTCGATAAGTTTTAAAAAATAAAATAGTATTTCAAACTAAAAGTTTTATTTTGAATTGCCTGTGCGAAAGAAAATTTTTTTAAATTCTAAAAACTTCCATCAGCATAAATTGCTTGGTAGCTTTTTGTAATATTGATCTTCGAATTAATTGATTCCGGCTAGAAAAGAAGAATTACTTCCTACCTCTTACCGGTGGGGATAGATAAAATGCTGTTTTCTTGTTTTTCAAATTATTTTTTGTAGTTATTGCAATAAATTTTGTATATAAGTTAAAAAGCAACAAGAAATAAAATAAAACGATTTTAATAAAATAAATTGGTGCGGAAATCTATCTAAAATCAATAAAAATAATAGTAAAAATTTTCATTGATTGGTAATCAATTTTACTCAAGTAATTTATTACTAACATATTGTATATTTGTAATAATCTGTTATATCTCTGCAAGCTAACACAAAACTTTATTGAATGTGACACTTATTGCAGAAGTCTTGGTTGGGTATTGAAGAATGTCGGAAACTATTGCTCATAAGAAGTTTAATTAAATGCGGAGACATTTTATCCGTCTGTGAATACTTTGGGGTAAGTTCAAAACAATGTGTTATTTGGTATTGAATTTATTTACCGCATTTCTTGGTTTCTACACAATATGGTGTTTCGGTTCGCTTTATAATCGAGACTTAATTAAAAAAAATATCTACAATTTATAATATAGTGCTGTAAAACACTCCAAATACTTTTAAATATTCTAGTTTTTGTACTTTGTAATTTGTTTTAGTTTGATATTCTGTGTAAAACCGTTTATCAAAAACCACTCAGAAGCACTGGGAAAGTCCATAAAATATTTACTGGTATTATTTTTGAATATGATGCGAAAGTAACCCGATGCTTTTTACTAAAAAGAGGTTTGTATTTAATACTGATTAATTGGTATATTTTCCAAATTTAATTGCAAATGTAACTGAACTTCCTCGCCGATATATACCATAATAGTAACAGTGGCATATAAATAAAAAAACTAATCAAGTACTAACAGAAGCTATAAATTGAAAATATGAATTATTCTTTCAGTAGATAGAAACATAAATTTCATTTGAACTATTGTCGATAATTGTACAGTACACATTCACTATTTATTCATTGTAGCAGGTACTTTAACTTGTTATACAGAATGTTCTTAAACGTTTGATCAATGCCTTATAATTACCTTATGAATATCATCAAAATTTATGTTTATCTATTAAGTCATTGTCCACACTGAAAAACCTATGCTATACAGTTTTTCTCTTCCTAGCGCTTACAAATTTTAATTCTTAACAGAATTTATGATAGGCAAAAGAATTTACCTGCTATTAAACATTATTTCATAAAATATTATAAACTAATAACGAAATACATACATTGTATAACATAGTACAATTTTTAGCAGCCCGGCTATTTTAAATGAGTAAGTGAGTTATTAAATGAGTACATTCAGTAAAGATTGCTATCTTAGAAGATATATGTAAAAAATAACCATAATAATTCAATAATAACATATTTTGTTAATATCTGTTTGATATAATTCAAGCATTAAACTTTTCATACTCAAAACAATTACATCCGTGAAGAAGATACATTAAAATCTTGGTACTGTTAGCACACAAAATCGATCTAATGGTTTCGTCAGCTCCTTATACTAAGAAAATATTTATGAGAGTATAAAATTTACATTTGTTTCTTGCATCACTTAACATGGTGTTAATAATTAACAGATTATTAATTCGAGTCATATTAGAGAAGTATTAAATCTTTGCGTTTCTTCTACTACGTCATACTTCTGATTGTTTTTATTAAATATAATAATAAGTAATATATATTTGATTTTATTACGATTTTTATAGTTTCTTTCGGTTCTTTTAGTAAGTATACTATATATTTTATAATAATTATGTATGTATTTATTTTTATTATATAAATTTCTCAACGAAATTAAACAGAAATTTTTATTTTGATGATGCTTTATTCAAACAATGTGTAAACTAAATTTAAAGCTTCGGGAAATACCTTTTACTTCGGATAGAAATAATATCGATTTCAAGTTGGAAAATTTATTACAATCTTTCCCTTAATAAAAACTAAACAAAGTTTTGCTATTGAAAAGTTTTCCATAACTAAAATTTTAACACTTAAAATTTTACATTTTTCTGTAAAGCAGATATTGCAGAAGTTAAATTAAAAAAATCCAATTATTAGAAAAATCTTAAAGTCACTTAGTGAAAGTGAACTTTTTAATTAATAAAAGTTTATTTGTATTATTTGTTTGTTTATCCCTTCAGTGATATCATGAATAATTAAACATAAACAGAGAAGTCGGTATTTCAAACCGATATCGTCTTTTGAGATCAATTTCTTATGTTCAATTAATAGCAGAATTGTTTATTTATTTACTGTAGTCTTTGAGTTCTATTTATATTTTTGTACCTTCTTATTGGAATATTGTCATATTTCAAATCATATTTAACGGGAAATCTTGATAATCTCTATTGTACATAATATTTTTTATGTATACATATTTATGAAGCGTTTCTGCTTTTTGAGAGCTACACGAGAGTTGAGTGATAAAACGAAGAACTCTGCAATTAAAATTTATATAATTCCAGTTGCATAATCTTTGATTAAAATGTAAATTGAAATAAATAAGGATTAGGATAAGAGTAAATAGTTTTTACTATTAAAGAATTAGTTCATTTTGAAAGCTAGGTTGACTGATAGGTTTACAGTGGACAATGGAAGCAGCTTAATAAAGAAGTTTGGTGCATTTGGTTAATTAAAGAGATTTGGTAGAAAATTCGTATAAACAGAAAGAAAATAAGAGATAAGTAAAATAAAACTAATTAATTAAAATTGTTGAAACGAAAATAAGGATTGCATATTTGAAATTTTAAACTAAAACTAATAGCTTAATTGAGTTCAGAACGTGTTTGAAGATTATCCAGCAGAATAATATGTTTTTCTTTAAACAAAAGATATTTATTATTAAATACTAATAAATTCTTAAAAGGTTATAAATTCTTAAAATCGTATAAATATTAAAATAAAGTAAATTAAATTTGAGTAACAAATATTAATTTTAAATAAGATAAGATATAAAATTCTTTTGAAAGATAGATTTAATTAAAGAGCATTATAATTAAAAACATTATACATAAAATTTAATATTTTTAGTATTATAATGCCCCAATATTTAATTAAAAAATAAACCTTCAATAATATTGAAGCAATTTTGAAATAATAATTTATTTTTTTGTAATTAACTTTATATTTTTTAACGAATAAACTTACGACAACTGTTATTTACGAGTCTTTTGAATTTATTTCAAAGAAAACTTTTATTAAAATTTCTTATTGAGTTATATTTTTGTATACCTAGGTATTCCCTCCAAATTATATTCATAATTTATCTGAAATCTTACTCGGTTCAATATTCATTAAAGACTTTTTTGTTATTTGTTATATTAAATTTTACAAATGTGCTAATCTTTTCAAATAAAATTATTTTTCCATATAAGAAGTTCACAGCTTAAATCCTACTCTCGCGTTGACTACAGCGCTATATGAAAATATTTCACTAATTTAGAAGAATTCAAATTAAATCTATGCAGAAATATAATCATTTATATATTATAATATTTATAATAGGAGTATTAAATTACCTTATTATATAGTGACGATAATAATTTTTAAATACAATTTTTTGGTCAGAGTAATTTAATTTTTGTTTAATAAAATTTAGATTTTGAGTAGAATTTTAATTTTTGGGTAGTGTAAGTAAAAAAATATTATTATTATTAAATTTAAGTAAATACCAGCAGCGTGGTGGCAAGTTTACGCTAGAGGTTTGGAAAGCTGGAGACCGTGGTTCAAAATAACCTTAAGATTATTTCATAAGAATAATTTTTGAGATTGCGATTTAATTTGAAGATTGTTGAGTATTTTGATGGAAAGCATTTTTCGTAGAAAGTGAACAATCAAAGTCTGAAATTTTGTAAGTCGAAGATCTTTTTTGATTAAAAGTGATTTGTTTTGGATGAATGTTTTTTTTATTTTATCGAGAATTTGAAATTGATAATTTGCAAATACATTTAAATTTATAAATTAAATTTTAACTGGATATTGATAGATAAAATTACTTTTAAAAAGAGCGACGTGTGGATTAGAAGATACCACGCAGAATTATTAATTTGAAATTGTAATTTTGATCTTCAAGCAAGTATAAAATTTTTAAGAAAATTTGTAATTTGTCCGTTATTGGCCGAAGACAGGCAACAGCAAAAATAATTTTTGAATTTACTCCTGATACAGGTGTTCTTTTTCTGAATGAAAACCTAGTTCGGAAAAATTTATTTATTAAAAGTAAGGAAACATTTATTTTTTTATAAAAATTCATTGCAACTTTTATTGGCGACCAGAACGTAAGACACATTTTTTTGGCTCGTTTATACAGTTGCATCAATTTTTTGCGCTCAGCTTTAAATGAAAATGACGGAAAATAGATGGTGCCGTGTAGTGAAATATTTAGAGGAGCTAAGAGAAGAGAATAAAAAAGAAATAGAAAAACACAGAACAAATTTTTTTGAAGAATTACAAGAACTATAAATGCGGAAAGATAGAGAAGAACTACAACAATATAAAAAAAATTTATGGAAGAAATCGAGAAGGTAATTTGGGGTGAATGTGAAGAAAAAGAAGAATTATTGATAAAAAAAGAGCAAGAAACAAAAATATTATTAATAATAATAATAATAATAATAATAATAGGCATTTATTAAAAGAGCTACTTTACAAAAAAAAGGTCTCTTAAAAGGATGATTTCTAACAAGTTAGATTTTCAAATTACCCCTTTTAACAATGTATTATTTACAACGATATATAACGCATAACAAATGTCACAAAATTCAAGTCGCATGATACCTACTGCTCCAATTGCAGTGCGTCGGTTAAACCACGGAGGAAAGCTGTCAAACTCGGAGATTCAAAAAATAGCCGTCGATGCCTTTCCACAAGTCTCGGTGCCTAACATGCAAAGCAGTGCTCAAACTTGGCTGTAGAATGAGAAGGAACGTCAAAATTTCCCAGATCACGCAGAGCCCGGGAATGACAAATAGAGCGGGGCCTAATCATATCTCGAAGATGTGTCGGTTTACCACTTCTGAATATTTTAAAAAGAAGAATTCCAGCAAGTAACAGAAAACGCTGGTCAATTTTCAGGACATGCAGATCACGATAATATGGTGTAATGTGATCATACCTGCATATGTTGAATGAATAACGTAGGCATGAATTCTGCAGAAGCTGCAACTTGCGTTTATACTCCTGAGTTAGGAAAACGTAATAGACCGCTGAACCATATTCGATGTTAGACAAAACTGTGCTGCTGACAATCGACCACTTCACATGAGCAGGCAATATGGTCTGGAATTGGTACAGGGATCTCAGCTTATAGTAACATCCCATCATCTTGCGGTTAACATGTAGACGAAAATTAAGTTCTCCATCCAGAACAAAACCCAGGCTACGTGCAGAGTCGACCATCCTCACAATCCCATCACTGATCCTCACTCGAAGAGTTGAGCCATCGAGCGCTCTACGTACCAGCAGGGGACTACCCAAAATGATTAGTTCCGACTTCGCCGGATTCAATGTCAGACCATTTACTAAGGACCACACACGCAGTGATTCAAGGTTACGATTTAACCGAGTTATTGCAGCATCCAAGTCCGAGGGAGAACAGGATATACGTATTCGGGAATCGTCCGCATACAGATCTAAAGAGTAGTCTGGATCCACTGCTTTCTCCAGATCAGATGTGTATACTATAAACAATAGCGGGGCATGGATACTTCCTTGTGGAACACCCCGAGAAACCACTAATGGCTAAGATACATTCCCAGAAAAATTAACCACCTGAGACTTATCACGCAGGTAACTCGCGAACCAGTTGCTCAGTGACTCACTGCATCCATAGTAACGAAGCTTAGCCAAAAGGCGCTGGTGCAAAACGGAATCGAAAGCCTTGGAATAATCAAGAAGAACCAATAAAGTTACCTCGGAACGATCGGTTGCTGATGCAACATCCGATGTGAGCTTCAACAAGAAGGTCACAGTACTGTGGTAGGGCCTAAAACCAGACTGCGACGGCGACAGAACCTTGTAAAGTGCCAAATGATCGTCCAACGCATTTTTGATAAACGACTCAACAATTTTTGCAAATGGTGACAATATACTAATCAGACGAAGATGGGCAGGCTCTAAAGCTAACGGAACTTTGGAAAGAGGTCTCACACGTGACATCTTCCAAATGGCTGGCATCTCGCCTGTTTCGAAAAAGAAATTAAGAATGTTGCAGAGCACCTCACTGCAGAACGGAAGAACAAGCATCAGCATCCGAAGACTAATACCATCCAGCCCAACGGCATCGGAGCGTAGAGTCGCGACAATCTCATACAATGCCGCAGGCGTAGCTCTCGGAATAGAGAGTGATCCAACTCCGGGAAATAAAGCGTCATCGAAATCCAACTGTACCTGACCAGAAACATTCGGCACAGAGCTGAGAAAATAGAAATTTATATAGTCAGAATCCTCACATTGATGTCCAGAAATCTGACCATTAGAGCGAGCATGTACGCTCCAAGATGACAGGTATCGCCATAGTTTTTTGGGATTTAAGCGATTTACAGAAAGCTGATATTTAATATAGCTTGTTTTTTCTCTTTTAACCGAGATGAGATCCCGATAGCACTCAAAATCTACTGCAGATCGCGAACGTCTGTATTTATTGTACGCCGAAGCCTTCAACTTAGCCACCTGTCTGATCGTCCATGTGATCCACGGCCTGTCTCCCTCCCTGAGAACCCTGGTCTGAACCGGAGCATGCACGTCAAAAAGTGCCAGAATAAAAGTATTTAAGCATTCCACCCGTGAATCGCAGTGGTGCAACTCATCAACAACATCCCACGGTAGCCGAGCTGCGTCAGCAGAAAAAGCATCATGGTCAAAGTTTCGGAAATCGCAGTAAGTGAAAACACTAGGTTCAGCTGACGGGGCACGCAAATTTAAATAACAATACACCATGAAGTGGTCGGTGGATGCAAGCAGATCGATCACGCCGCTCCGTGGGGAAACCCGATGCCTGCTAATACAAACAACATCAAGTAGCGTGCTACAAGTCGAAGTGACACGAGTGGGTTCCGCTATAACCTGACGAAGTCCGAACAAATCGAGAATTTCCTCAAATCGCCCCAGCTGAGGCGATGGGATAAGGAAATTAATAATCCAATCACCCAAAATAATCAGCTCTCCACATTCCGTACTCAGTAAGAAGAGAACATCTTCAAACTCTCCCAGACAGGAAAGAGTAGCAATGTGAGGTCTGTAAACCACGCCAACCTCAATCGCTAGGCCGCTGATCTTTAGTCGAATCCAAAGATGCTCAAGGCCACTAGGAAAACGATGAGCGTCGTGCAAGCGTGAAAAATGCAACGATTTACGAACGTAAAAGGCGACCCCTCCTCCTCGAGATGCTCTGTCTGCTCTAACGATTACGTAGTTTTCAAAATCAACAAGGTGCGACGGAAAATCAGGAGTAAGCCATGTTTCAGATACAGCAATAATACTGAAGTTGCTTTTGGCAGCAAAATCAGAAAACATGTGGAAATCTGAGAGCATAGAACGAATGTTAATGTGGGCCACCGAAAACCCACCCCTCCCAATCGGAGCAACCGGTTCACAATTATAACGATCATGATCAGCTGGCGAAGAAGACTCGCGTACTACCCTGTAGTGGTCTCCCCCAACGAGAAATGCGCTAAAAAATTTTCATCATTAACATGGGCACTGCGATCATCAGCAGCCGGTTTCCGATAATAAAAATCGCAGACAGATGCCTCCTTGGGCCAGACCTTATCGTCTGGTCGATTATTAGAAAAAGAAGAACAAGAAAAAACAGAATCGAATGAAAAAGAAACAGAATTATTGGTAAGAAAAAAGCAAGGAAAACCAGAATGGATGAAAGAAGAAAAACAAGAAGAAAAGGAATCGTTTGATGAAAAAAAGCAAGAAATTAAAAATGAAATAAGCGGCTATCTAAAAGAAAAAAGATTAACATCGGCGAGAACTGGAACAGAAGAGATAAAAAAAATTTGGAATCTTTAGAAGAATAGGAAGTGGCAGAAATATATGCCGATATCAAGATTATCTTGTGGAAGGTTAGAAGAGAGAAATAAATAAGGACAACAGAAGATTTGATGAAAACCAAAAGAAGAAGCTACCTTTGGTTTTGTTTCTAATCAATTTTAAGTATGTGCGGTTTTTAGTGCTAGTACAATATTATATCTTGCATAATATTAACGATACATACTTCTAATTACCATACAAAAAACTACTTAAAAATTCATTTTTAAGTTTATTTCTATTATAATTTTTTTACTTCAAGTTGTCAATACTTTCGATTCTCTTTACCAAATTGGTAATAAGAACTACAACTACACTACGTAGTATATTTTTTTCGAAACAATATCAAATTTTTATTTACATAAATTATTTAATTGTCAAATTTATAGTTCAATTTTTTACGAAAACAATTATTTCACTTAAGTGTCGGCAAAGAGTGGTGCTAAAGAAGTACTAACTACTTGCATTAGCTTAGCATCTTAAGAAAAAATTTTAACTTTATTGGTTATTTAAATCATCAGTTTTTAAATTTTGTTTTTATAATAAATTTATGATAATTATATTACATAATATATCTATTGTACTAATAATTTACTATCTAACAAATAGAAAAAAAAAATGATTAACCGTACATTTACAAAAATAAAACATCATACCTATAGTCGAATTTTTTTTAACTCGCGTATGACTTATCAAAAAAATTGTATGAATCAAAATTTACAAAACGTATGTCTTAGGGTTCTTTATATCAAACGAGATGTCAGATGTCATAATCTTTGACGAGATTATATGTCAAAAATCAAACGAGATGACAGTTAAAATAGTTAAAATCGACGCACGTTTAATTCATTTTCATTAAAAAGTTACGGCGACGTATTTTTTTTTATGTCTCTTTTCTAATAGTTACTTTTTTCTAAATATGACAAAGATAACCAAATGTTATACGTAAATCTCACTGCACTTGGAGATTAGTCATACGCGAGTTAAAAAAAATCCGACTATATATGTGTAATTGCTTTAACTTAAAGTTTAGTTAAAAATTAGTTTGTTAAAACCACTATTTAAAATAACATTAATTTAACTTATAGTAAGTTTGTCCATTTTGTAACTTATTTAATTACTTAAGACAATGTTCTTTCTTATATAAACACAATGCTGTATATGCCGTAGGAGTTTAACTTTTAACTCTTTATGGTACTTTACTCTTATAATCAGAATCAATTTCCTTTCAAAGTGGCAGATAATTTCCATAGCTTGAATGATATTATATTTATAAATTTGATTTACAAATAAGATAAAAAATACTTGGTTTAGTTCAACCAGGTTTAAGTTATTGTTTAAAGAAATGTTTTAACTTTTTCAGTCAAGGCCCGGTTGTTTAATTGCAGGGTAACTCAAAGTCTGTAGATTAACCACTGAAATATATTAAAAAGCTGTTTTCCCCTAAATATTTCGTTTAATCTACAACTGAATTATTTCAAATCGCTTAGTAACTTATACAAAAAACTTAATATGTTTTGAAGTTTGAGGAATAAAATATAATATGTAAAGTTTCAAATAAAATTTACCTATATATGTATATACACACTCTTACATTTATAAAACGTTTACAGAAATATTATAGCATATTTATTTTTTATAAAAAGAATTTGAATCTTATAAATCAGGGCTTTTTGAAACCTTTTTAAACTAGCAAATTGAAAAAAAATTGCACATAAAGTAGCAAACATAAATTGGCTTGCGTTGTGTGCCACAGGCACAATTCTGATAAAACCATTTTATACAAGAGTCAACATATTTTCAACAAAGTTTCTCTCCTTAAAGTTGTTGCAATACACAGTAAAGCAATTCACATAATACAGTCATTTGTATTCTTATTAAAAAGAAATATTACAAATACATGTAAGTTGCAACGGAAAGCTTCTTTTTAACTTATATTCAATTCGAGAACCAACTCTTTGAAGATTATGTTATAATTTATAAATGTATTATTATTATTACTATTGCAACAAACTATAGTTTATGAGTAGATACTCCAAATTTAATATTATCTACTGCTCGGAAAATACATACATACACAAGCTTCGACAGATATCATTAAATTAAATTTTGCAAATTGAAAAATTGAAATTGAATTTATAAATTTAATATATTATATTATGTAGTTTGTTTTGCATATGACAGCTAAAACTCTACTACGGAGCTCTAAAAGGTTGGTGTTTTGTTTTAATTTTTATTTAAATTTTGCTAAAGTTGTAGTAGTTTTTAAGAGTTAAAAATTGTTGTTAGTATAACAATATATAATGTTAAACCTACTTGGGTTGTTTATGTAATATGCAGCTTGCAATAATTCTCGCTCAGGAGAGTATTACGAAGTACAAAGAAAGTTCCCTAATAAGTAATGTTTGTAGATTTGTACATTTTACTTTTTTATGTTTTATAGCTTTACTCTAAATACGTTTTACTACAAGCTTTACTAACATGTAAAGAAACTCACAATATACAAATAGTACTAAATCAGCAAACTGCACAATATTGACTTTAGTAAACTAGCAAATTTTTTGCTTGACTGACGTTGTTTTAAATTTAAAACTTTCTAGAATTTTTATGGATGAACTACTACGTACTTTTATATTTTATGAATTGCTACACAGGTCTGAAGTTACTTTGAAATATTATATTTATGTTATCGCTACACATTTTTAATTTCAAATAGCAATATAACTTCAATAACACACTTGAGCTTTTATTGCCACTTTTCATTTAATTTACTATGTAGTGTGCGAAATACAAAAAGTTAAATAATTTATTTTTCATTTTGTTACAAGTACTTGGTAATCTAATACTAATATTATACGTCAAACTTTCCAACTACAAAAAACATTGACTATGAAAGAAAAAGTACAGTCGTAAAAAGCTTTTTCGAATTTGTAGACCCTAGAAAACGAGAAAACATAAGAAAAGCGATCAGCATTTTATGATGTCAATTATTTACAATAGCCAACATTTACTACTCAGAGAGGAAGCATAATTTATACAAAAAAGCACAATCCTTAAAATATTATTTTCAAAACCGCATTGACAATTATTAATATTTTTATTCATTTCTATATTTTATTTGACAGTTTTGTTGTGTATTAAATATATTGTCACTTAACACAACTAATTTTTTCAAATCCTGAAAGCTTTTAGCTACTTAAGAAAACTGCATTAAAATTGGAAAGAAAATTATAAAAATGGCGAATGACATCGTATGTCAACATTTAAAAACGTTTTTTAGACTTCTGTGAATCTTTCACAACTAAACAACTTTTGTGATAGTAAACAGTCACGTAATACAGCGTTACTCACAAAGTTACAGTTATTACGTTATATTTTTCAGAAATAACGAACTCACTTTAAAAATGTTATTTATTATATAAAATTTAGCTTTGATATTCCTTGTTGGTGGTATTCGCTTTTCGAGATTTTTAAAATTTTTGCTTCTATCAAAACAAAAATTATTATTATTCGTCGTATGAATACAGCCTTTTTGATTTACGATTATTACTAATCCGGAACTGAACAAGATGTCGACCGCGGTCCACCAACTGACCGCATAATATTTTGAAGTGGAATGTCAGTGTTAAACTTCTGTATTTTTATTATATAATTAATTGAACTTGCTGTTTGTAGTTATGATGGTAATAAAGAATGCAAAATTACTATCTACCTATTAAATCACAAAACAATGAACTATTGTATATCTACTGATATATTTTTGTAAGCTCTTGTATAATTATCACCACTTTTATTCAATTTGAAATATTTCCTAATAAAACATTGTAAAAATAAAGTCTAGTTCTTTCTATTAGTAAGTTTTGTCTGTAACAAGTAATCGAAAACGGTTTTGATGCCCAATCTCTAACTTAGAGGAGGGCAACGGCAAGCTGTGTTTCGAAATGGACACCCACCTAAATGCAAGCCTCGACTTATATTGTCTAACTCCTGAAGTGATCTGATGAGAACGAATATTTGCACTGTACCGTGCGTAGTCTTAAGTTGCTATTTTGTATTCCAATATTAATACTATTTATATTTTGTGCTGTTTGTGTTATTATTTACGGAAAATATATACAATTTACATAATTAAAATAAGAAATGTTGATTTTTCATTTCAAAATTTAAATTACTTCATTCAGCTTAAAATTTTAGTTTAAATTAAATTAAAATCAATATGATACAATGTAATTTAAAATTTTTGAGTTTTAATAAATTACCAGGTTTATTTCATATTATTCAATTGAAGAGAAATTAAGAAGAATTAATTTTAAATCTTTTAAGATGTAAATTAATCACAATTTAATGAAAACATTTTTATTTAACTCATAGTTTAGAATACTAAATAAATGCAAAAAAAAATAATGCAATTGAGGATACTCAATTTTGAGTATGCATGGCCGATGAAAATTTTAGACAACAAATAATGTCAATTTAAGTTCATAGAATTATTACATTTTTTGAGCCAAAATTGTTATTAAAATTCTATATTTACCTAGTGCTTATTTTTAAAAATAAAGTTTTTTATTAACAGTATCTACTGAGTTAACTTCCTATTAATCTTCTAGTTTTATTTTTTAAGGCACTATACTTTGCAGTATCAATTAATAAATTAATTAATCGTTTCAATTTGTAATATAGCAGTTTAGATAACAAACAAAATCTTTACGATTTTTTCTGCTAGATAAATCATACTTCATACCTTTTGCTGTATAACTAAAATTTACATCCTGTTCATATTTGTCGAAGGGCAGAGGTGCAAAATTCTCTCGGTCTCTGATTTCAACTTTAAATTTCCGCGCAATCAGAGTTCACATCAAGCCAATAGCTGTTGTAAAGATTTACAATATAAATATTACTGTTAAGCTGCGTTTTCAAGGCAACTGATTTAATAAATAGAGATCCTTGAAATATAGTGTAGAATAACAAAATAATTACTTTTTTTAAATGTTACAGAAAAAGTGTTTAAAAAAACAATCCGAAAAGCAACCGAGAAAAGATGTTGGTTTGAGCACCTCATGATTTAATTACTACCCTGATATACAACCCTAAAACGGTACTCACCAGAGAAATTGCAAAAATGTGGTTACCGTAAGAAAGAGGGGAAATTGGTATATTACCGCGAGTAACAAAGCGTAAGATTCATTTTGTCTCAGATTTGATATAAAAAAAATACAATACGAAATATAATACAAAATTATTGAAGAAGTCGCTTATGACGAAAAGATATTTTTTACTGTAAGCATATTATATCAAAAAACTCATAAAATCTAAAGTAAAAGTTTACCACGCTTGGGTTGTAAATGTAATGGCCATCCATTTAAACGTCTCGTCGGATCTTTCAAATTAATTACTCAAACTAAAGAGGCATGATTGCTTATAACAGTAAAAATATTTTACTCATGATAATGTCGTAACTAACCATTATCCTTCAGTCGGAAAAGATGTTTTTAAAGAACGATTTCACTTATAAGTCACGTTCGTTTAAAACAACCAAGGCAAAAATACGATAATACCTAAACATACAGAATAAATCTCCAGTACCAGCTATCTAAAAACCTATTTTACTTATTTTATTATTAGTTGACGATGCCATAGTATGGTGAAAACGTTTATTTTGTTTATGATAACTAAAAAACATTTTAATTCTAAAAAGTATAATGTACATTTTTTGAATTTTCGAAGATATTGATATGGTGACTTGCTTTTTTTTCAATAATGTGGTTAATAAATTAAAAAATAACATTAAACATAACTAAGTTATACATTTTTGCCAGCGGTCTATGAAAGTTTAAATTTAATAATTTAAAATGATGATTTATTCTGAACACAATTCAAAATCAGGATTGAAGTAGATACAAAAAGCTGTTCAATTTGCATTAGCATCTGCAGTTACTGTATTTTTAAATAAGTCTTGTTAAGGTGACAAAGATTTAAATGCAATTACTATGTATATTGTACAAAGTGGAGATTTAAACTGTTGAAAATTTAACATTTTTGCAACTTTGTTTTTAACTTATTTATTTTTAACATTAAAATTATGAGGTAGATAACACTAAACCCAAACCAACATTTATTTATCCAATAAATAGTTCTCAAACTCTAGCTATTGGATTAAATTTTTGACTGCTAAGTGATGGAAATTTTCATTCTAAAAAAAAGTTAAAAGTAATAATAGAAAATAATGCTGTTTAGAAATGTTATTTCTAACATGGAGGACGGTTTTTACCAATAGCATTGACCTAAAGTTTTAATTTTATATTTCATTTAGAAATAATATAATTCATTTGAAATGTTTAACATTGTACATAATATAATATTACAATATTGCAGTAATATGTATAAATAGACACTTTATCATATCCAACTAAGTAAACAAATATTATATTCATTTACTTTTCATAAACGGTACTGCAATGAGTGTAAATAATTATACAATTTAAGTTTTAACATTGTTTGAAAAATCAATAATTTTATTTGATATTTTACTACTACTGTTTTGGTAAAATGAGTTCTACGAGTAAACTTGTATGTAAGATTAAAACAAGGTAATAGAAATATATCTGCAAATTATAATGATCTATAAATTAATATTCTAACTAGAATAATATTTACTGTACGTCCGGATTATTCACAAAGTGAAAGTATTGAAAAGTTGATAAAAAAATTATTTCATGTGTTAAATATTAAAATAAAGGTATCAATAAATTTTATAATTACCTATATTATTATAATATTGTTGAGAAATAATTTTTAAAAATTAAGTAAACTACAATAATGATTTTTGCGGTTAGGTGAACAAATAAGAGAAATAACATTTTATTTGAATATGTTAGAAGCATTTTATTTAGAAAAAATAATAAAATTTTTATTTTCCATGATTTACTTTAAAAATATTATGAAATACCTCGACATAACTTTTACCTTCCAAAAGCCTGTAAACATAAAATATAAACGTAGCTAAACATGACCCTAAACACAACTCAGATATTTAAAATTGATTTATTTTACTTGGTAGAAAGAGTTTTAATTCTTTCAAAATTCTAAATAAATTTTTGTTAGATAATATAAAAGTTGAAAATAAAAGTACCATTAGGTAAATTTACAACTTCAAAACACCTTAAGGGAGTTAATACCCTTAAAGGCATTATAAATTTTAACATAGTTTCTGTAACTCTTAAAAGCATTCGCAAAATTGTATAACAAATCTCTTATACACATATATTTACATCATTCATCACAATCTGTATTCTGAACTCCTAGTTCTTTCTATACCGTAACTTGCTATAAAATATATCTAGCATTTAGCTGTTCTTAAGGAAAATCATTTTCCTACATTTTATATAAAAGTTCCTTGATATAGTATCTAATAATAATTTGACTTTAACTGTATATTTTATAAACTAAATCTTAAGACGCTTTCTATTCAACAGCTTAAATAAAATATTGAAGTATTATGTGGAGCAAAAATTTGTTAGAAAAATTAAGAAATTAAAAATTAAAGACATTTTATTTTAAAACAATCTTTGCACTTAACATTTTATGAATGGTAATTTATTTAATTACCACATGTTTTAATAAACATTATTAAGTATTATTCCATCGAAAATATTCGAACACATAAAAATTTTAGATACTCGTATGTTTTCATTTAAAAAATTTATAACCTGTAATAATAGTTGTAGAATAGCTTTTCTAGTTCATGCCAATCAAATGTATCGTTTATGACATAAACCATTTTATTCTTATCTTAAAGAAAAAGTCATAAAAGAAGAAAAAGTTTTGATAAAGTTGCAATATCGCTCATAATACTACTTTGATAGATTCTTGCTTAAAAAATTGTTTGCAATGAGAAAAATTGTATGGGTTAAAAATAATATTACAATTTAAAAGTAAAAAGTCGTTAGATTAAATGTTAAATAATATTTTCTTGATTTTAAAGTTTATAAAGTGCACTTATATTATTATATAAGATAGCTAGATAAAAGTTGAACAAAATATGTTAGTTATCTAGAGTATCAGATTAAGAATTTTCCTTGCTATTCACAGAACCAATGGCAGTTGTCCCAGAATACAGAGCAAAACCCTTTTCATTGTAAAACTAAAATGCAATATATATAGAACAAGTTCACATTTTCGCTACTTTACGATGTCCATTGTTTGTTCAAGCGGTGTAAAACGACAGATATATAGCTGTGAGCAGAGCAGAGCAACAGCTCGGAGCTGATAAAGGGTTGAAAGGTCCCTGGATACCAGACAGGCCTTTAGCACACTGGTACTGCTATCTCAATAGCCACCGAAGCTTATTTCAACAATCTTAACTTACTAGTTATTTTAAAAGTGCATGTTTTAAATTGTTTTTTAAAAACTACGATTCGACTACATAAAATATTTATATACAAACTCAAATCAATTTACCAGTTAATGCTTTTTCTAATGATGGATTACTTTGTGGATTTTAAAATATAATCGTCATAAATCATCCAAGTGTTTTTAATATTTATCGATTATATGTAGATTTGAAGAGTCTTTCAGAATATTATTGCAGCTGCTGTTTCTCGCGATGTGGTTTTATTTCAGAGATTTCTTTTCAAGTCTTATCATTTTCGGTCGATTTTCTTTATCTTTGTATTCTTTTGGGAATATATTGTGGTTCATTGTAAAAATATTATTTTAAAATTTTTTAAAAATATTCTTAACTTTCAATTTACCAGCTCGACAAAATTAATTTTAATAGAATTTAACGATAGAGTTAACATTCATAATAACCTATCGTATTCTCATCTTTTCTTGAACTTGAGGAAGTCTTGATATTTAGCAGTAACAGAAAATTCTATAAATCCATTTTACTATAGGGTATTGTGAGAACAACATTTTACATCATCTACAGACAAAACCTAATATTTCTTTATTAAAGTTTAAAGAGAAAAAAATCCTGGTTTCTTGAAAACACTTTAGCCTAGATTTGTGATAGCTTTTCTTGCTTTTAAGGAGTAAGCGATCTTCTGTTGTGCAGGAAATACATTTTCAATAATTTTTTTAGATAAACTTTTCATTGCATCAACCCTCCTTTTGTTTAGAAAATAAAAATAAGTTTATTTTATCTTTTTATTGTTTATTCAAAGGAAAATAACGAAATTTATCAAAAATCTGAAAGTACCTATCGTTGCTACGAAATAAATTTTCTTCAATAGTACAAAAACAAATAAATCAACTTGAATTTATAGAAGTTTTACTTTGCAAATTGCACCATTAATCGCACATATCAATTTTTTGATAGAACAAATCATTGCTGCTTTGAAAGATATAGGTATTATTTAACAATGACCACTATGTTTTCGACAAAACGTTGTTAAAGATAAGGTCTATACCTATTAAAACCCTGAAAGCAAGATAAAACTCAAAACGATGCATAAAACATCAAATTGTGTTTTATTCAATAATCTCTCACCTTAAGAAAAGTCTTTATTACAACATAAAATCGTAAATTTGAAAATTATTCATTATTTCTTTTGATATAACTATACATATCTTACTTATATATCGTTCTCTTTGATATACTCTCTCCTTATTATAAAATTTACAAGAAATGAAGGCTATTAAATTTTTTGTTTACATTTTTTGTTTATTACGTAATAAACGTGCCCATTTCTGCTTTTATTAAAATTATAAATAATTTAATTTTAAATATTTTATGTAACTTTAATAACGTTTTTATATTGAGTATTATTACTCTACCAGCGTCTTTTCAAATAAACGACGGAAAGTAGTCAAGCCGATGATATAACATCTAGTGAATTTGGTGCCCAAGATCCCCAGAGACAACGTTTAATTGAGCCTCACTGTCCATAAGGATGAGTATCTAAGGCTATAAGAAATATCAAAAGGTAGAGTTGATGGCAGATTTATCTTCTTATTTTGCAACCAGAACTTACAAAATATGTAACTTCATTATATTATATTTTGGTATCGCAATTTTCTACCTAAATTTGATATCTTATTTTATATCTAAAATAATTGTACATTAAATATATTATGTCTAATAATAATAAAAGAAACCTACACATCATATTACAAAATACAGATTACAAAATTTAGATTAAACGAGATCCAAATTTCTTGCATTTATATATGTTATCTACAAAAAACTTAATGACTTAATGAAAACTTTAGTGTTTTTAACATTTAAATCTAAAACTTTGATAGATAGGTATCTTAAATTTATCTTACTGCTATCAATTTATTGTACATTTCTAGCTTTTGGTAAAGCAAAAGACAATTTTAAACTTAGAACCGGGATCTCTTAAAGCCTCAGATTGCATTTGTACGTACATATATATGTAAATGAGGAAAACAATTTAACTAATTTTAGTCATTACATTGCTCTATGTTGGACCTATGCGCTATGAAATATTGCAAATTTTTGTCGAGCAATCTTTCAGATTATTTAATTAAGCGTTACGTATACGGAAAAATAAGCAGATTAGATACTTCCACTTTAAAAAAGTTTAATTGTTAATTATTATATTCTTCCTAAGAAAGTTAATTAGAAGTTTAATTAATTTTTTAATACAAAAGTAAACATTTAGTTGGGCCAATTTTAATTAAAAATTTGTTGTTTGAGAAGGTGAATTCTAAGTTACCACTTTATAAATTATTAAAATGAGGAGTAATTAAAAGTAGTGCTACAATAATTATTATAGCAACTGCTAAACCTAATCTGTTTAACATGATCTTAAACCAAGTAAAATCTTACTTAAACCTTTTCTAAAGATTTATTAAGTTTCTTTAAATTACTTTTTGTCGTTTTCTATTCTGACAACAATGATACTTTATCTCGAGTAAATTTATATTACATTGTGTAATATTAAGAAAATATAAAAGATTGCTAAAGATTACCAATAAATTTCAATGATATCGTAATTTGGTGGTAGAAAGCAATAGTAATAATTTAAATCTTGTATTTTAAGGTATAAATTTGAAATATTTAGGCCTTTAACTTTAAAAGCACATATATAAAACAAGCTTTTCAATAACTATTCTGTAATAAACACGCACGATTAGAAATAATATAGTCATCATGGAAAAGTATACCCCATAGTTAAACTGTCAAGATGATTATCACTTGGTCTACAAAAAAGCAATCAGAGAAAGTGAGAAAAAGGAAAATTCAAATACAATACTCCATATAACAAAGTCGTCAATTTCATAAATTGAAACAGTTCGAAATACGTGTAAGTTTAAGTAATTTGTTTATATTAACAGGACTAAATACTATGATCATCGAATTCGATAATTTTGATCTAGTGCTAGGTCATTGAACTTGGTATCTACTTAATTTTCATTTTTTTAAATTTTAAGAATAGTTCTGTAAAGGAATTATCATGAACATTTTTAAATTACATGTGATAGTATTTATAATGAAAAATTTGAATGTTTACGTGATTGTGAAATCAATAAATTTTGATGAAACTTTTTGTTAAAAAATGTAAGTTATGAAATCAAATTTATTAATTTAACGTATTATACACATTAAAAGTCATTATAAAAAATATCTGTTAACAAAAAATAACTACAAAATTCCATACGTAGGTCAATTTAATAGAAATTACAGCAAACCTTTGAGAAAAATTGTAAATAAATTTTTTAATTTTTCAATAATTTCAAACATGTCGGTAGGTTGATTATTGCATTGTAAGGAATTAAAGCTTAATTAACATAGGCACTAATAATTATGCCATCATATGCTCTAATTAAACCAAGTAATTTACACATCCTACTTGCTGTGAATTATGGTATATACCTAGTTAGTTACATTGAACCCTCCAGTGTTTCATAAATTCAAATAAAACTGTTAAAAGCATTAAAATGATTATCCTATTTAAGTAAGTATGCAACCTTAATAAAAAAAGCCGAACTATGTGTATTGTGTAAAATAAAGTTATTCTGATAGCACTAAGCCTGTTATTTGCTTTATACCAAGTTGATAAAACACACATTCTACATTATTGATGCTAGACATAACTATTACAATGCTGCTATCATAGAAGCTTCATCAGACAACATTCGAGGTTATAACACTATGTTTTTGTCAGTATCTATTCATCAGCCTAATCAATCTACTACGAAAACAAAACTATAATTACACAGAAAGTATCAATTTTGTATAACATGTCGCGTATCTAAGTACTAAAATCTGTTACCTACTTAACAACAAGTAAAATTTTGATATCAATCATGCAAGACAAAATCTCACTCAGTACTCACAGTTTTTACTAAAATGTAACGAAGAATTAATTTCTACAAACTTGATACAAATAAATATACATCTCGTTGGTTGAGATGGTTAGAGATCCAAATAAATAAAAAGAGCTTAATTTTTATTAGTTTTATTCCATTATTTTCATTATTTCTCTAATTAGACAGACAGATTATATTACCTAAAATAACATTAATAGTTAATAGTACCCAATAGTTAAAAATAGTTCCAGTAATTAGTAAGCAATTTTCTAACTTATTAATATTTGGCAATAAATCAATTACTAACCGATTGAGAATAAAATGAATAAAAATCTCTAATCAGTTTTATCCATTTAAAAAGAAGCTAGATGCTTCTTCTATTTACTTTCACGGATCATTGCGATTGATTCCTTATGGTTCAAACAATAATAATAGTGTTTTATACCGCTTTATAAGTAAATAATTTTTTCTCCAGCCAACTGGTAAATAAGTTTTGCCAGGCAATTTATGCTGCTGTAATTCAATTTACCGAAGTAGTTCCGTAAAGGTGTCGGCTAGATTATTTTTTTATCATAGCAACTCTACATAATATTAATTCTGGTTTCTGGGTAATTATTGTACTATTTTTAATTACATTTTAGGTTAAAGAAAAAATATAGTACGTATCATGGGCATACTGGAAAAAGTGACTAAGTCAAAAAATAGAGTTTCGAGATAAATCAAATTGAATGCTTTATATTTTGCGAAAAATCAGTTTTATAGTATTTTTAAAATTTATTTTCGAATAAGACATGTGCAAAACTTGTTATTAGGGCTTTTGCTAATTTTTGATGATAAGTCATTTTACTTGATTGTTTTGCTTGTTCTGTAAATCAGTTTTATCGAAATATAATAAAAGTTGTTTTGCACCGGGTTAAGGAGTGTTGTAGAATCTAGACCTAGGAACATTGATTCATTAATGTTAATATTATCGTCTAGTATGTGTTAGATGTCAACAAAATTTTTTTTGACTGATTGCAGTTAATATCATCTACAATATAAACTATAATAGTTTATATAAAATTAATATAATACAAAAACCCCCAGGAAATTAGATCACATTTTATTGCCAAGGTTTCTTCTATCTGACTGTTACTTATTTATTTGTTAAAAATTGTAACTTAAATAACTACGATTTTATTGGATTGGATTTTAAAATTAAATATTATTATTGTTGAATACTGTAGTTGGGGCATCATTATAATAATCTATTAGATGCATAGATAAATTTATAACTAAATAGCAGTAACTCTGCAACATTGGCAGTCACTCCACTAATAAGGTATTAAAAGTTTTTGAATTTCTTAAAATTTAAAAATTATTCTTATCGCTCTTTTGTAAATTGTTTGAGATATGCAACTTTAAGTAAGATATCCTAATATAGACGACGCTTACAAAACTTCTATTAGCATCATTTCAATATGAGCATTTGGCAGTTAAGTTCACATTGGAAGTTTTGTGGTAGTTTGGAATAACGGTAGGTTTAATTTTATACTTTTATTTGTCAGTATACATGTATTTTACAATAAAAAACCGCGAATCAGATCAAAACTTGTCATTCATGAAGGTTTTCTTGAATTTGATAACTTTTCTTGGTATTTATTTATTTGTCAGTGAATCATAATACAATTCTGACTGTCGATGTTGTTTTGGGATGAATTACTTAGAAATTTACCTGCTTAGTACATCATAATTATTACGCTTGCTTCAAATATAAAATTTACCACTGTTCTTTTACGGTCAACTAATAAAATTATTATGTATCGATTATATAACATTAATGTATGTATTATATGGTATTATGTGAATAATGTTTTCAAACAACTTATTTCCTTAACACAAAGCTTTATTTTATTCTTTTGTATTAATGAAATATTTTTTATGAAATTATATAAAATTACATTTTTACAATTACTTATTCATTTGTATATTTCAACAATGAACCATTCTTAACAATTATAAATGTACCAAACTACATTGAAGTAGGTATTCTGACAACAAATTAAATGAATCATAAAATAACCTTTATTTTGTGATTGATTGATGTGTTTTAAGTATACTTTGTGTTTTTCTCTGACTCAACGATTGCAGAATGTTTTCTTACTGAATGAGAGATCATTATTGAATTTGGATTGCTTAGTAGCCAAAGGTAGCTTAGACATTCGACGTGGGTTCTTAGCTATTATCGACGACCCTAAATTAATTTTAAACTGTAACAAAAGGCCAGACGGCCACCTTAATTTGAGTTCAGATTCAATGTAGTTGATTAGGAAAGATTGAGAAAATTAAATTTGACTTTGCAATATCACATTTTTAAGTCACCGAATTTCCGTTAAAAACTCATAATATGGATTTATGTTAATCAGTCAATTCATTTTATTTTAATTATTATTGTAGTAGATATCTTTTTACAGCACGAAAGTGTTTTAAACTTACTTTCTCTTGATGATTTTATACAGTATCTACAGTAAAATTTTGTTAAGTGTCACAGAACTGATTTAATTTTTTATAAAATAGAACACATAATAAAAAATAATATGATACTTATCGAATTGAATTTAATATTTACTTAAAAAGATTTCTTTATTTTTAAGCTACAATTTGAACAACAGATAAATAATTTTTATAACTAAATACTAAAATATTTTACATGAAAAACCGCATAGTAACTTTTTTCTATCTTGGCTACGGCTATTTATTGTTTCAAATTAATACAGACTAAAAGAATAAAAATATTAACAACATCCAACCACATACAATATTCAACATAAATAATACAATAATAAAACAATAGCATATGAAAACATAAAAATATATATTCAAAAATTCCGAACATGGGTCTGGACAATGGTCAATAATTTCTAAGTGTAAGTAAAACGAATGAAATTTTAGAAATTTTTGACAATCTGAATAATTAACTTGAAAATTGATATAATCAAACTTCAACGTGAACATTTACACGTAACTGGAGTTTTCCATGTATAATTAATTTTAAAATGTCTACTGGAATTTCCAATTTGCTTCTCTGTATATAATTTTGAAATAAATGTCAATCAATGTCAGTCAATTTACATATAGGTTATGTTTTAATTTTTTAGGCATATACTAGTTTTATACTACTACTAGGCATATACTTAATATTAGTTTTCAAAATTTTTGTGGCTATCTTCCAAAATGTCATTTCATTTGTTGGGTGATGTCAATGTAAGTTAAGATTAAGATTAAGTTTAAGATTAAACCAAAAGTTAAGCTTTTAAGGATACGAGTTCGTATGGTTTTGAAAGGGGAAAAAAGTGTTTGCTCGCATATCTTGAACAGTAGGCGAACAATAGTCCATAGTCTACCTACTTATGGAATTGCAAAAGCAAACATCAGTAGGGCTGATTTTAAAACGGTTTATGTAGGAGATCGCATACAAGCGTCCAGTTAGCATCTAAGTTAGCTTGAAGAAAGTCAAAAGATAAGTTGTTTAGAGTGGTTTAGTCTAAGACAATTTAATTTAAGGCAAATCGCTCTCTTTGAGTAGCTGAAAGAGAACTAATTATATGCCGTGCGTTAATGCAAATCCACCAATAATTGGCACATAAATCAATAACACAAACGTGACGATCATTTGCTCCATTAACTTTAGAAGATAAAACAGAATTAGCTGTTGGAGAATATGCACACAGAGTACACTCTTCTAGGGGAATCCAATGCAGAGCAGCTTCAATCATATATAGTTTGGTCTGAAACAGACTACGATTTGTGCAGTCGGAATATGTGAGCTTCCTACCAACCTTTCATTCCTTCCAACTTTTCTAAACGTAAAGATAGTTGTTGATACCGCATAGCATATTTGTCGACTCCTCCTGAATCGTTTACCTTTACGAACTTCTTTCTCAGTCTTTGGCAGATATTCAACATCTTCGCCGGCAACATACAAGACAACAACAGATGATAGCTGAACGAATTTCTTTCTCTAACTTTACCTCCTCTATTCCGATAAATCAATCGAAATTAGAAATTCAAAATTTACCGGATAAAGCATAATAACAGTTATCGAAAGAGATGATAATCTGATGAAATAATGAAGATAATAGTGCTAATAATAAATAATAGATAAGTTTCAATATTTATTATCAAATTCTTGCTACAAGAACTATGGAAGCATCATTCCTATAAAATATGAAATAGCATACAATACTTATAGTTAACACGACATAAAATTTTATTTTATAATCCAGGTTTAAATGTAGGATTAATAGCTTGTAGCTTAATAATAATAATAATATTATAATTATTAAGAATACATTTAAAAAATAATAATAACGAAATGACTAAATTTGCATTAAAAATATCAACACCTAATGCTTTCCTACAAAATAATTTGTTTGCTTTTCCAATAAATTAATTTTTTAACATCATAGTATTTTTGCATAAAAAACTTTCTAAATAATGGTTTGCGGCAGTTATGCTGTAAGCCCTGGACCGCTTTTTTGCCGATGCAAAGAAAATTGGCGAGGCTCCTGCGCTATCATTTTTTAAATAAATCAAAAACAAAACTCAAACAAGAATCAAAAATTGAAATTGAGTTTGATTTATTTTTCTACCTGTTTTGATAAATATTCTCAAAATTAAAACTTCTAACTACTTCTAAATACTTCGAACTCTCTTCTAAATACTTGTTAAGGTAACGTAAATTTTCTGCTCTCCGGCTAAACTGAAATATGGTCTTGCTTGTGATTAGACCATTGTCTGTGGGTATAGTATAGTATGATATGGAGATATGAGAGATATAATCTTCTCAATTGATATTGAAAAATCAATTAATTGGTGGGTGTGTTTAATAGTTCTACAATATTTTATAGTAAATTTGTATTAGTCATAAAAATCTGATCTTATATATACTGCCAACATTGCTATCCTTTATGATTCCTAATATAGCACGCAAGGTTCTGTAAATAAAGGTAAATAAAGAAATGAAATCTAATGTGTGTTTTACTTTACATGTGTTACACAAAAAATTAAGTGCACACTTGTTCTTCGTTTTCCATTAATGACTTACAAAATTTAATTTACAACAAGAAATTTTCGAAACAACAACAATAACTTTTGAGCCCAGACATTTTTATTAAATTATTGCTTTAAGAAAAGACTCCCGGGTAACTAAAACTGCCCATTAACAGCAACTATGTGTTGACTTATGTTAATGGCTTTTCTGCTAGCACTAAACCAACTCTTAAGAACAAAAAATACACAACACTATTTGAGAAAATGCATTTTTAATACTTCGTCAAAAAGTTAAACAAAAATAAATTTAAATTTCATTTTATAAGCCATGATTTTAGTAGATATGTACGTATATCTATGTGAATATAAACAAGTAATTACATATTAATTAAATATTTATGTACCTATAATACAAACTTAATTAGTATATTATGTACATATTCGTACCAAATCGTACTCTTTAAATTTTACTTATTCTTATTATATTAAAAAAAACAGTTGGAAATCGGATGATCGCAATTCCTAAACTTTTGCAAAATTTTAGTTAAAATTTTCTAATTTTTGTATTATTTATGCATTATCCTAAGACTTTTGCTGTTCAAAGGCAACGCAGTTAGAAACAGTTAAGAAAAACTTGCTGTATACGTTTTAGTACGTTAACGATTAACATTAATTTGGCCTAAGCCAAAGTGAGTTACTAAAGAAATATAATTTAATACAGTGGTTTCGCGGTTACTTAGCCTACAACTAAATTTTGGTTTTCAATTGTTGTAATAATGTATCCAATGCAACCAGGACTGGAATATCGGTTTTTCAGTTCCTAGGGTTCTGCCAATGTACTAATAATAATTATGTTAAAATGCCCCAGGTACCGCCTTGATAATTTACATTATAATTTGTTAATAAAAAACTTAATGAAGACATTACAGACAAATTTTTCATTATATGACATTACATCTTTCGTAAATAAATAATATTTGATGTCAAAATAGTTTATAGGTTAAACTCATCAGAAATCTAACTGTTTCTTGTTTTCTGCATAATGGCATTGCATTGGAATAATTGCAGCTTACTACACCGCATAATATAGAACATATCAAGCTTGTAATGTATTTCTCGCTACGTTTATTTTCAGTATATTGGAGTCAACGCAGTGACATTGACTAAAACGATTTTCAAAGCATTACTTCCCTTAATTGTCATTCTGTACTCGATGGTTTTGACACATCTTTACAAGACTAAATTAAAATAGTTTGCGCAAAATAATTTAAAAATAAATGCTTTATCATATTATTGGTACTACATAAAATAAAATAAATAATCTTAAATTACACTGTATTTCAATGTGCATGAAAAACCAATAATTCTGACGAAAAACGTCATTAAACATATTTATTGATTAATTCTTAAATAAAAAATTAAGATAAAAATATGAACAGTTCAGTTACTATCTAGTTTAGTTGAAAGTTACCAATTCTTCAGTTTATTATTAAAAACAGAACTATGCCAATAAAACAATAAATACGAAGAATCAATAAAACAGCCTACAGCAACATTTCAAGTACCATTAATTTTGAAATGTAATATTACTATTTTAATATACAATGAGGTTCTATTAATGTTACAAAATAATATATAGCTTTAAATTAGGAATTTAGAGGGGAAAATGATTTATAAATAAATATTAATGATAAAAAGTTACACAATAAAGATTTTAAGCTTTACGAAATGAAATTATATAAAATATTATACATAAAGTTTTTTGCAAGTTTCCAATAAGAGTTTAAATTTGAATTCTGGCGCAAAGAATTATTGAATTCAAACTAGCATCTCTACTTGTTGCAATATTTTTCTTTGTATAATATTACTATTTATACCAGTTCATGTAAAAAGTATATAAAACTGGTGAATTACGCGGAAAAGATTAGAAAGAAGTATAAAAACATTCACGATTACATACCAAATATTGCAGTTTGATTACTATATGATTACTGATTAACTATTACGTCTAACTCATCAAAGACAAAACAAAATTTATTTTTTCCAACTGATATTGAAGGTTGGTTTTACGTAGATGCGTTCGTGAGCAGTGTCACTTTGACTGTCTAAGCTGTAAAAAAATTATTTATTACCTAAATAAGTGTTGTTAATAAATTAATATAAGTTGAATATAATTATGATTCAATGCAATATGATTTTAATTAGACGATTTATTATAAATTTTTGTTTTGTTTTTCAAATTTAAAAATTTTAAAAATTTAACATGCTGAAATTTTCAGCAGTTCAATTTTAATTTATAAAAATCGTTGAAATATGTATATTTGTCTTTGAATTGTTAAAATGTTAAACGTGACTTTAAGTTTAAAGTTTTGTTGATACTATAGTTAAGTATCATTAGAACTTAAACAATTTTGGCATGCTCAGATGTAGAATTCTACTAATTAAATTGACTTTGTTAAAAACAATTAAATTCAAGTAGATACTCAAACATTTGAAAATGAGCACGATGTACTTAACATGTCATATAAAAAAAACTTTAGCGAATGAAGTTAATCGTAAACATATTCAAGACATTTATTTTTATTTGAAAATTTAAGTCTAGGAAAGTATTATATAAAACTGTGTCGAAAATACTTGTCACATTCTTTTTTAACTTGTTTTCTTTATGTTTAACGTTTTTCTATTAATTTTTCTCAAAATACATTTTTGTTTAAATTAACAACTTAAAAAAGAATAAAACTACATATTATTTGATTTTAACAAAAAAATTTCTCAACTTATTTTGAAAATAAATATCAGAGAATTGTAAATAAGATTTACGGCTTTGTTGAAAAATTGCAAACAAAAATAGAACTTACAGTAGTACAATAGGTTAGAATCTGAATTCCGGTAATTTTTTCTTTAAATTTATTCGACTAGCTACATTTTTATTATTTACGAGTATAGTATACGTACATGTTTTGTAAGGTCTCACATTTTTATTAATTAGAAGAAAATGGCAATTTTCATATGTATTCATATGTTGAGTTTGTCAATTAAAGTGATACCCAATTTAAATATAGCGTAAAATTTAAATAAAACATTAAAAACAAATTCAAAAGAATTCTTTTTTTGTTTATTTTCTATGAAATTTTAAAATTACTTTTATAGTAAATTAGTCTACTTTTATGACCATGCATGTACCAAGAATTCAGCAACGCCCAGAAAATAGTTGGATTTGAAAAGGCGAAAGAGCTAACTCGTATGTTCAATAATGATCAATTTGATAATGGTCTCATCAGAGTGAGTACACCTAATTTGGTAAAAAGAAAGTTTTCTGTGTTGAAAATTGTCAAATAAAATGATTGTGTCTGACTCAAGTGACGTTTCAAATACTATTCTGATGAGTTACCAGTTTCTCGTCAGTCAAGTGATAGTTTGAGCTGCAATATCCGAAAAAATTAGTGTTTTCTCTTATATTTATATTTATGCCGATAGACTCGTAAATTGATCAAATTGATTATTGATAATTAATTATAAAGGCGTATTTGATCCTGGGGACCTAGAAAATATGAAAAACAGCTTTTGAACATTTTAGCAAGACTCTGCTCCGTCACGGAAAGCTCGCACTATAAAAAATTGGCTGCGCAAGAATGTTACGGCATTTATTTCACCTAAGCAATAATCACCGTGTTCGCCAGATTTAAATTTGCTTAACTTCGGTATTAGGAGCGTCTTCGGGCCAACGCTTGCTCTAAACAACAAACTTTATAGAAATCTTTAGAAAAATCGCTTGTTTAAGAATGGCAGCTTTTAAGCCAGAAGTTTTTTGGAACATCGTGTTTGCTATAGGTTTTTTTTGATATTTAACATTATAAATCATTTCAAATTTTTAGCATAAACCAAAAAATGCACAAAACACTTTTTCGAAAACTAAAATGTTTAAGTTATCACAATATATAAATACACTGTATGTATATTATCGCAAACGTTTTCACCATACTATGGCATCATCGGGCGATGAACTAGAAAGACAAACAAAAAAATTTCCATATTTATCGACAAGATTGCAAGAAAAAAGGGAGAGGGTAGGAGGGGGGTATTTTCAGAGGGTAGGCATATATTTAATATAAAAGAGAAATAATGTAAGTAGATGTGAGGTAAGTTAGAAGGGGGGGGGAGGTATTATTTATTAAAAATGTTTAGTAAGGGTGAGTTATTTAAATCAGATTGACTATTTAGTAATGAAGATGAATATTTTAATTTATTAATTTTCATAGCTTCCAAAAATTCCAGTTTTTTACTTTTTTTTCAATGTGCAAAATTTCATATCCCCCTTGTTTATGGTTTGTATCTAGTAGGTGTTTCGCGAAAGTCGATTTTCCATCTGCAAGTCTGTGGAATCGTGTGTGTTCATCAAATTATGTTTTGATTGATCTACCGGTATGACCAATGTATTTTTGAGAGCATTCACAAGTGAGTTCATAAACCCCTGATTTAGTTAACATGTCTGATTTTAATTTCGCGTTATTAATAAATTTGTTAAGTTTATTGTCCGTTTTAAAAGCAATGTTATAATTGTTATTTTTTTAAATATTTCACAATTTTGTTTGACTAATTTCCGAGGAAATTAGTCAATATTGAGTTCGATGCAATTTTTTGTTTAATTTGGAGTTATATTGTGTTAACTTAAACATTTTAGTTCTAAAAAGTGTTTGTGCATTTTTTGGTTTAATTAAATAATCTTAGAATAAACAAGTTAATTAACCGTTTTATAATAATGTTTTCATTGAGCTTTCGACGTTGGTAAACGTCTTCGTCAGAATATTTTAATATATTTTAATATAAAAACATTATTATAAAACGTTTAATTAACTTGTTTATTCTAATATTATTTAATTATATTTCACAAGTTAAAAATTAACTTATTAAATTTTTTTGGGTTATTCTAAAAATTTGATATGATTAATATATTATAACCTCAACCTTGACTGTTAAAATTAATATCGCAAACTTATTAGTCAACTTAAAGTTTGTCTTAAAATACACATTGCACATGATAATAAATTTTATTTTAGTTTTGATAAAGTACATAATATTATTATGATTAAATAATCTTGGAATAAACAAGTTAATAAAACGTTTTATAATAATGTTTTTATTGAGCTTTCGGCGTTTGGTACACGTCTTCGTCAGAATAATTTATCTTGTTTATTCCAAGATTATTTAATTATATTTCAGTTAAAAAATTAATTTATTTAATATTTTTATGTACTGATAAAATTTGCTTATCACTTCATATCTCTAAACTTTTTACAGTATTATTTGGAATATTTGAAAAATAAAATTGGAGCAAACAAAAGTATATTTAAATCAAACAAAACAAAATTTTCTACAAGTGGAAATTATGAACAATAATAATTATTTTTTTATCTTATTTTGTATAATTATATGATTTGTGGCACATCTGTTTTCGTTTGTTCCAAATCTGTTGTCGTTTGCTCCATATGTGTTTTCGATTGTTACAAATAATACTGTAAAAGGTATAATTATAAATAGTAAGTTTCGACTTACTGTTTTGGTATCTTCAATGTCTTCAACATATTGTAAGTTATTAATCAGCGATAGTTTCGTGCTTAATGTGTCATTGTAAGTTTAAATTAATCAAAACGCATTTGACTAATTATTATACCTAAACTAAGAATTATTTAACAATAATTTAAAGCATGCAATAGCGGAAAGGTTCTTTATACTACAATATTAATTAGTTTACTGGGATAAGATCTAGTCAGCTTAGTAGTCGCTTCATTTCATAAGAAATTTAAACCATTGTACCTGAAGATTATCGTATACTAAACGCTTTTGTTTCAAATTCTATCTATGCAAGTCTAATTAAATTTTAGCATACTGTGTAGTACGACAATCTGCAGAATCAACGCAGAAACAGTATTTCAAACACGATTTAATAACCATAACTATAATGTAACATTCTCGCTGTTCGTCGACATTCCTAAAGTGCCTCAGGCACCAATCTCTAGCAACATTTCTCAGTGGTTGTTCTATTTAATATGTTTTATGGTAATTATATGCAGTGATATTATGTTAAAGCATAATATGCTAAACAACAAATTCCAAAAATGTACTAGAAGTGCAACGGTACAAAATAATTTGTTTGGGTTCACAAAAACGTTCTACCTAAATTTACCATCCTGCAAATGTATGTTGCTAAAATTAATGTGATCGTAGAAAAAGTTCCGTTAAGAAAATCAAATTAACATTAAAACAAAACTACTGCAGAAATTATTACAGTTGTTCACTAATACTAATGAAGGGGGTGGAATAAATTTCTTAAACGACAAGGTGCAGAAGATATAAGCGAAAAGTTCGAGCTTCACAAACTGCAGTTCGCTGCTCATTTTAGTCTAATATTAATCTTATAAATTGTCAGTCATGGTTGGGTTGACAGGTTGTTTTTATTAGGATATGCTAATGTATGAAAATTTTGTATGGATGTAAAATAATTTAATCCGTAAAAGTTGGCAATTTTTAATTTAAATTCTACAAGTTCATGAATAACAATTTAGTGTATTTTAAATATAATACTAGTGTCGTTTTTTAATAACAATATTAATTGAATCTTTTTAATAATTCATAAAACTATGTGCAGCGCTTCAACATTTTGATTAACTTTGTTTTATACCCACTTTAACTGGTTGTATTTAAATTTTAATAAATAACTGTAGATTTCTAAAAAAATAATTAATTTTTAATAAATTTTGCACGAAATGGCTAACTTAATTAATTAAAATTTCACTTAGATTTCAAAGCTTCTCTTTTTCTCATTTTACATTGTTACACGTCACACAATAAATCCGAAAGGGATTATATTTCAGAATTCATTTTATTCCTGATGGTAAAGAAATAGTTCATATTCTGATAAGAATAGTTTACCCCTTCGTTCATTTCTTCTTATTTAATCTTATCCAGCAAAAACTTCCATTTTAAATTTTTTAGTCCAAATGAGGAAATAAAATTGCCTTGTTAATTCGCCATATACGTATTTCTTGTCAATAGCACACTGTCTGTCAGCTGCAGTTTTCAGAGCTTTCAACATTATTCAAAATAATTAATTATCTATTATTTCATTTTGACATAATATTATTATTGTCGAATGAATCTTTCTCTGGCCATAGCATTGCCACTAGAATTTATTGATTAAGACAAACTTTAATTAAGAATTTGAAACCAATTTAAAATCTATCGAACCATTACTGGAAGTTTCACATGAGCATATAATAATATGTATCACCTACATAATATAAATATAATACAAAATAATCATGAAAAATGTTTTCAAAATATTGTAAAAATTAAAAACTTAATTTAAATATTTATCAAAATTACTACTAACAATGTTTCATAAATTCGTCAATACTTGATCCGTTCATTTGAAATAAATCTGCAGGATAAGCAAAGCTTGATCAATACATACTATTTATCGACCTTATACCATTATACTTTTATTTTTTTATCTAAATTACGATTACTTTTATATTCTTGTAACAATACTTTCGACTACAACGTCGAAAACCAATTTTATAACAACGATAAAGTCAACAAAGTAATTTTTTAATCATTCTATAAGACAAAACTTTATTATATCTTTATTAAAAAATGTATAAACATTTTTGTTTAGAGCAGAGAATGACAAGTATTAATTTTTAAAAATATGAACAAAATCTTACAAATAAGCTTCAGTAAGTATGAACAAGAAGACCTATAAAAAGAAACTGCAAAACGTTTTTGAGACTAAAAATTTTTAACCACAGTAATTAAAACAGTCACTGATAAAATCCGTAATAAATAATAATTATTAATGCGAACATGTGAAATCATTTTTAAATTTTGACAAAAAGTTGATTTGAGTGTTATCGAACTGTAACAGGAAAAAATATTATAAATTTTTTGGCGGTCATAATATAGCTCTTTGTATGGTGAAACCTAAAATTATAAATGATTTGAATTTATTAATGAGTATTTTGTGCGTTCCCTGTTTTTAGATTTTTAAATCAAAATGGCTTAGCTGTAAAATTAACGTAATTATTAATAATCTTGATTGCAGATTGATTCATTAATGCTTAAGTTATATTATTTGTTATTTATTACCAACCGATTTCTATTCGGACTGCGTTTCATTTTTCTTTTGCCATAGCATAACTATGTTTTAGTAATCTTTTCCCTTCAGGGAATTACTGCTGTGTAACTTTTGTCTTCTAATACGACCTTAAATGAGAGAAGCATGGATAGCTGAGACTTTTAATTTTAATTAAGATGTCAAATTATCTATCTCCACTAATTTTAGAAGCTTTTTAAATAATTTCAACTGCTAATTTTTACAGTAACTTATTAACTATTCTAATATAATTATTTAGTTTTTATAGGGTAAATTTTATTGTTATTTGACCTGAAAATTCCTTTAAAATTTCTTGAAATTAAATTTTAATATTATGTTCTAACAGGTAGCTTATTAGTATTTCGCAACCAATTATAACCAGATATGGAAGTATGCTGAACACCAGAACCATTTTGAAGCCTTTTAAAGAAATTACTCATTTTACTCGAGATCAATATTATTTCAATCAGAGCAATACGCCATACAAGAGTAAAAATATACAATTTTGTGTATTGCTTTTCAAAAATGCTGAAAATAGAATTAATTAAAAACTATATTACATAAGTGACATAACCTAATTTTTATAGATTTGAACCGAAATTCATTATTTACTTATTACATTTTAAAATCTTATTACTGAAATGGATTTTTTTTTTATATGGATATTTAAATGTACCTATATGTATTTCTTTGATGAATACATTTTCAGAAAAATCGATTTAAAATTTATAGCTTTTGATAACTTTATGTATTTCGTAGTTTTTCTTTAAATTTTTAACCTTGACACTATGTCATTTGGACAGCTTTATAGTAATACAGAACTAATTCTTAAATCCACAATGTGTTGATGCGCACCGGAAGACCCAGCTAAGAAATGCTGATTCAAGATGTGAAATCAAAATTTCCGCGTTTTAACTCACCAGCGATCACGCCAATTTACTGATGTGGTTTGATTTTGTAGTTGAATACTGAACATACTCGTAATCTAAATAATTTAATTTATTTAATTGTGTACATTTAATTTACATCTTTGCATATGTTTCCCACGTGACGCAATTATCGTTGTTTAATTTCCTCTCATTTGCAGAGCTTAATAAAACTTTAACTGATGTTCTATTATGACGGTATTCCACTGTACAGTTTTCTGTAGAATATAAAATTTTCACACTTTCGTGCATAATAAATTATTAAATAACATAATTATAAAATTAATATGAAAAGAAGATTGAGAAGAAAGATATTATATTGACTTTTTGTTAATAAACCATTCTGCATATATTTTATTATAATATTTACATTTCAAACGATTTTTAAATTATGAAAATGTATAAACAACGGTTATTGTTAAAAAAGAGCTCAAGGTATTGTAATAATATATTCGATACGTACAGAATATTATGTACATTCAAAAAATTAATTTTGGAAAGAAATACAATTTAAATAATTCTATGGAATTATCAATTTAGATCAAATTAAATATTCTTTACTTGCAATTTATTATATTTTCAGAAAATTCAACATCAATTTATATTTTTTCTTAATTTTAAATTTTCAATTTCGAATAATCATTAGAGCAGGAATATTAGATCGGAAAGAAGTAATACAATATCCCGAAATTATTGATTTTGTTAATAGCGCAAATCTTTTATCAAGCCATAAACCAGTTTTAATTGCTCTAACTTGACTCATTGCTGTGTTACCCATTAGTGCGAGTTACGTTTCCCACAGAATAGCTATAGTTAGTAATAAGAATATTATTATCATTTTGTACTAAGAAATATTATATTAAAAGATAAGCTTTTGTAAGTTGACTATTTTTCAAAACTGTAAGAAATGGTCAACAAACAGAGCAGAGTGTAATTCGCTTTCATCAAGTAAAGTTTAGGTCTTAATAAAATCTTTTATTTTGTTTTTAAAAACCAAAATATCTAAGGCCCAAACGTAATTGGCGCAGTCGGTAGGATTGCTCAGCGTTATTAATTCGACAAAAATCGCGAATTGGTAGTGTTTTGTTTCAACAATTTACTGAGCAAACTTATAGCAAAATTAAAATCAAATTGAATTCAACGACAATACAAGTTACAATACGGACAGCATCGCCGAGATTTGTATTACGGACCACATCGCCGCAGTTGAAATCAACGCCAACGGAAGTCGACGGACTACATCGCCAAGACTTTCTACTCAAAAATCAAAATTGAAGTTGTCAACAATCAACGGACAACATTGCCGAGATTGGAAGCAGCTACAATAGCAGTCAACGGACCACATCGCCGAGGCTGGTAATTTTAACAACAAAAGAAGTATGAAAATTCAACAAATCCTGTAAGTTCCATTTCATTTACCTAAAGATTTATAATAATTATACATGTTGAATCGGGATTATTAGTTAGTATAAATAATAATAAGGATATTATTGATCCTTGCGTATATTGATTTTTGTTATATAACTATTATATGTCGGACACAGAAAACGTTAATCGTGATAGAAGTCCTCTTCGTAGAGAACAAATTATAATGGCAGTACCAAGATTAGAAAAATTTCATATCGACACGATACCAGAATTTGATGGTACTTGTGCTAAGTTAGCGGTTTTCATTTCTGCTAGCGAATATTTGTTAAATAATTATACGGATAGAATCAATTTTAATAATATTCAAAACGAATTTTTACTTAGAGCAATAATCGGAAAATTGAAAGGACGCGCGCTAGAATTAGTAGGTAGTCGTGGAAATTTAACTACGTGGATTGAAATAAAACAATTACTTTTAAGATTTTTTTCGGATCCGCGAGACGAAAAATGTTTACTTGGAGATTTACTTCACGTAAAGCAACAAAGAAACGAAAGCGCTGTAACATTTGGTAATAGATGCCAAGATTTATTATGTTTAATGTTAACAAAATTGCAATTAGAAGAACCCGATATTAATGTACGACAAATGAAAACCCAAATTTACGAATCGCAAGCGTTAGACGCATATTTAAGAGGTATCAGTAATAGTCTAGCCATTAGATTAAGAAACCCAGATAATTTAGAAAAAGCGATTAATTTTGTAAGAGAAGAAGAAAATTTCGCGTATTCAAAAAATAACTTTTCCAGTAACAATTATCATAGTAATGCGAACTCGCATAGATCAAGTACAGGTCAACAGCGTACATTTAACTCAACTCCGCAGCATAGTAATAATAATTTTAATATGTCATATCAGCAAAGTAAACCTACTTATTTTAATAATAGACCAAATTTTAATAATAATTTTAACAATAATTTTAATAGCGGAAATTCAAGAAACTCTCGCTTTACGAATTTTAGACCTAATAATAACTCTCATTATAAACCTTTTCAACCCCAAATGCCGTTTAGACCAAATCAAAATTATCAAAGTAATGCAAACAGACAAGCACCAAATTTTAATGATAATAAATCAAAACAGTTTCGTCCAGAACCAATGGACACATCGAGCGGAAATACTCGACGAAATCAAAATAATTTTAACCAACAAAAATTTGTATCGGAAGAATTATATCAAACGGATATAGATCAAAATCCTGAATTTGTCAATGACGAACGCGAAGATCAAAATTTTCATTGGGAGGACCCACAAAACGACACGACGTGATAGATGTATCGAATATTAATACTTCCGCGTTACCATATATAAAAATTCCTCACGTTAATTTAAAGTTTATGCTGGACACGGGATCAACTAAAACCCTAATTTCGCCACAAGTAGTCGAAAAATACTATCAAAATTTTATTAAAGAAAAACCTTTTAAAATTAGATCTGCACATAAAACTACATTTCATAAATATATTGCACGAATTCCATTACCCAAAATTTTTCAATCTAAAGAATATTATGATTTTTGCATATTTGAATTTAATCCCAAATATGATGGATTAATTGGTATGGATTTATTGAAACATTTAGGCGCGAATATCGATTTAAAGAAAAACGTTTTATATACTAAATATGGTGTAATACCTATATATTTTGAATCATTAAAAGCAAAACAATTTAAATTATTACCGCGACAACAACAATTTGTAAAAGTTCCCATAAATTCGAATAATTTAGATATAGGAATAGTAGAATACATAAAGTTAACCGAGGGTGTAGAAATTCCCCAATGCTTAGTAAATATAAAAAATAGAGAAGCAATTATTAGTATTACAAATAGTAGCGAATCAGAAAAATTGGTAAACGTAGAACCCTTGAACGTATTAGAAACGGAAGATGCGGAAATGATAGATGTTAAGTACGACAATAAAATAGATAGGTTATTGAAAGAAAATTTAAAAAATCTTAGATTAAGTCATTTAAATGAAGAAGAGCGTAAAGCTATTAAACAAATATGTTACGAATATAGAGACATTTTTCATTGTGAAGGTTTACCGTTATCATTTACAAGTATAGTAAAACACGAGATAAAAACTAAAGACGACGTACCAGTATTTAAAAAGGCATATAGAATGCCATACTCGCAACAAAAAGAAGTAGATAATCAAGTAGCCGAATTATTAGAAAACGATATCATACAACACTCGGAAAGTGGTTGGAGTAGCCCAGTAATTGTAGTTCCAAAAAAATTAGACGCGTCAGGCGTACAAAAATATAGGATGGTGATCGATTATCGATTATTGAACGAAAAATGCCTTGACGACAAATATCCGTTGCCTCATATTTCCGATATATTAGATAAATTGGGTAAATGTTCTTATTTCACAACATTAGATTTAGCATCCGGTTACCACCAAATTGAAATGCATCCTAAAGATCGAGAAAAAACAGCTTTTTCAACACCTAGAGGTCATTATGAATATAAACGTATGCCTTTCGGTTTAAAAAATGCCCCCGCGACTTTTCAACGGGTAATAGATAACATTTTGCGCGGGATTCAAAATGAAGCATGCATTGTGTACTTAGATGATATAGTAATATTTTCTACATCACTTCAGGAGCACATAGAAAAGTTAAAATCGGTATTTGATAGGCTTAGAAAAGCAAATTTTAAAATACAAATGAATAAATCGGAATTTTTAAAAAAAGAAGCTCAATTCTTAGGTCATATAATTACGCCAGAAGGAGTAAAACCAAATCCGGCTAAAATTGAAGCAGTAATAAAGTATCCAATACCTAAAACGACAAAAGAGATTAAAGGATTTTTAGGCTTAACCGGATATTATAGAAAATTTATCAAAGATTATGCTAAGGTTACAAAACCATTAACTACTTGTTTAAAAAAAGGTCATAAGATTGAACACACTAAGGAGTTCATAGATTCATTTAATAGATGTAAAAATATTTTAGTTAACCATCCCATACTACAATATCCAGATTTTGAAAAACCTTTTATAGTATCTACGGACGCTTCTAATGTGGCCATAGGCGCCGTGCTTTCACAAGGTACCGTAGGGTCGGACAAACCGATTTGCTATGCATCGCGTACGTTAAACGATTCGGAAAGAAAATATAGTACAATTGAGAAAGAATTGTTAGCAGTTGTTTGGGGAGTCAAATATTTTAGGCCTTACCTATACGGTAGAAAATTTGTTATCTATTCAGACCACCGCCCTTTAGTCTGGTTATCAAAATTACGGGAACCAAATTCGAAATTACAAAGATGGAAAATCAAATTGGAAGAGTACGATTACGAAATCATATATAAAAAAGGTAATTATAATAGCAATGCAGACGCGTTAAGTAGGATAGAAATTAAAAACGATCATTTTAGTTTCAAAGACTTTGAAACCAAATTCACTTATAAAGAAATAGAAAAGTCACCCAGAATTATAGAAAACACAGACGATCTTTTTAAATCTCCTTCAAAATTTTCTTTATGTCATTGCGTTAGCAAAGATTTGTATATGAATGCTGGAATAGCTATCGAGTTTAAAGAAAGATATGGACAAGTCCAATATTTAAAAAGTCAAAATCCACAATTAAATTCATTCGTCTATTTACAAGAAAATCAAAGATACCTTTTCTATTTAATAACTAAAGAAAAGTACTATGAAAAACCAACGTACGAAAGTTTGTTTAATTGTTTAATTAATTTAAAAGAATTTTGTTTAAAAAACAATATTAATAATTTAGCAATGCCAAGGTTAGGTAGCGGACTGGATAAACTAAAATTTGAAAAAGTAAGTTACATGCTTAGTTACATATTCGGAAGTCAGTTTAATATACAAATATATAATTTAGAAAGTAATAATTATGAGAAGAAAATGGAAGTAGACTTAAACGCTATAGAAAACGAATCCATGTTGAATAATTTTGATGAAAATGAAATCGAAGATGTATTAGAAGATTTGTTAATAAATAATAATCTATCGGAAGAAAATATTATGTTAGAAGAAGGGTTAGATTCCATTATGGAACAGTTAGATAATTTAGATAGTACTATACATTCAGTTAGTCAAAATAAAGAATTAGCGCATATTAAAATATGTTCAGATGTAATAGATTCAAAACCAAATCAGTATTTCATTTATGAAGTACACGCACTCATGAAACCGGTAAAAATTGAAACCATCGGAAAAATTAAACGATATCATGTTGAGATAAATAGTAACGACGAAGAAAGCATAATTAAATTTTTTAAAGAATACACGAGCGAAGCAAAAAAATATTACATTTATTTTGAAACCGAAACATTATTTCAACAATTTAATCGCGTAGTACAAAAATTGTTTAATGCCAGTGGACCTGAATTAATTTATTGTACGGAGAGAAGAGAAATTTTACACGAACAAGAAATGATAGAAACGGCAATACGAAACCAACACGAAGGCAAAACAAACCACCGAGGCATTACCGAAACGTTAAAACAATTACAAAGAAAATATTATTTCCCGCTCATGCAAGAACATGTGGCAAAATTTATTGCCAATTGCGCCAGATGCAAAAAAAGTAAATACGAAAGAAACCCACCAAGAATTGCAATGATGTTGACGGATACTCCGCACCGTCCCTTTGAAAAACTACATATTGATGTTTACACGGTAGAAAATACTAAATTTTTAACGATAGTTGATGCATTTACAAAGTTAGGTCAAGCACTTGAAGTTAAATCGAAAAACGCCATAGACATATTAAATGCATTAATTAATTATTTTTCATTTTACGGAACACCCGAAACTATTAGTGCAGACCAAGGTTTAGAGTTTCATAACCATATAATTGAGGAACTACTCGAATCGCACAAAATCAAAATTCACTTTACCACACCTCATCATCCCGAATCAGATGGTATAATAGAAAGGTTTCATTCTACTTTAGCCGAACATATTAGATTGTTAAAAACAGATCACAATGAACCAATAACCATCTTGATAAAATACGCAATTATCGCGTATAATAATTCGATACACTCTAGTACAAATTTAACCCCATTGGAATTGACATTAGGTCACACGAAATTACGCGATCCGTATGATTTGTTTTACGACAAACAAATGTACAACGATTACCTCCAAAAACATAAAGAAAAATTAGCTTTAACATATGATCGAGTCAATGAAAATTTAATACAAAATAAAGAAAGAGTTGTAACCAAGATGAATAATAAAATTAATAACCCCTTCAAAGTAGGACAAGTAGTTTACGAAACGAGCTATAAATATAAAAGAAATAAAACAGGCGAAAAATTTAACGGTCCCTTTATTTTAAAAACATTGCTTTCTAACAATAAAGCAATAATTCAAAAGGTCGGTAGTTCAGATAAGAATCGAGGTCGAACAGTACATTTAAAAAATCTAAGACAACCCATTGTTCCAGAAACATCGCCACCGCCCTCGTCACCGCGACCATCCACTTCACAAAATGTTCAAATGTAGAAGTAAATAAAATTTCGAATGATCAAGGATTACTACCATTAAAACTAGGTATAGCCCAAAATATAGTTGATCATTGGAAATTGATACAAATTTATGATTTGTCTAGTTTAAGATTAGAATTAAATAATTTGATTAACAATTACGATAGGTTAAACATTTCATTTCATGAAACCACGTATGGAAAAGCATATGCTAATGAGATGTTTACGTATAGGTATTTATTAGAATATAAGTTTTCACAAGTAGAAATTAAATATAAGCAAATGACAATAACAAGTAAAGATAATAATAAACGCCCCACACGCGGATTGATTAACGGGTTAGGCTCAATTTGGAAGGCTATTACTGGTAATCTAGACCAAACCGATGCGGAACGATATGATGCGGCCATTTCACAAATTAAAGATAACGAAAACCAAGTTAAATCTATAGCCGCACAACAACTTAGTATTACTGAGACGGCATTGAAAGTATTTAATAAATCAATGAATCAATTACAAACTAATCAAGTATTGCTAGAAGCCAGAATAAACGAAATCGCTAACATAATGCAAAATGTTACCACCATGTACTTTAACGAAGTAGATAGTTTTGTCTTGTTAAATACTATATTTAATCAATTACTTTCGGCAGTAGAAATATTAATAGAAATTTTAGATAATGTTGAAAATTCCATTACGTTTGCAAAATTAAATTCATTACATCCGTCAATAATAATGCATGAAGAATTAAAAATAGAATTATCAAAAATAAATTTGCATCTAACTAATTTGAAATTGCCTTATAATTTGGAAGAGGAGAACCTCATCAATTATTATTCGATAATTAATATTAAAGGATATATACGCAAAGAACAAATAATATTCATTTTAGAAATTCCGTTAGTAGAACTAAATTCATATGATTATTATAAACTTTATTCCTCACCTGTGTTACAAAAAACCTATTTCAAAATTATTATTCCAAAATCTCCTTTCTTAATGTTGAACGACGAACAATATGGATTAAGTGATAACATGTGCAAAGAAATCAATCAAATAAACTATCTGTGCAACGAACAAGTTACGAATTTCATTACTAAAAATAATCCGTGCGAAGTAGATTTAATCAGTCTAAGTGATAATTATAAAAATTGTGAAGTTCGGGATAGTTACTTAACAAAAACTAAAATTCAGAAATTGATAAAGAATCAGTGGTTAATAATAACTGTAAAAGCTACCATGGTTACTACCAATTGTTCAAATAACTTAGAAAAACTAATATTAAACGGAACATATTTGATAACGATTCCAAAAACTTGTAATTTTAAAATTGGTAAATCAGTGTTAAAAACATATCAAAATTTAAGTCCATTGAATAAACAATTTAATATACCACCAATCCCGCTACCCGAAGACAACGATGATCAACACCTTATGAATATCGATCCCATTCATCTGGACGACATCAATCTCGACGAACTAAAGAATTTGGAAATACAGTTAAAACATGCCCAAAGAAAAATTTCGTCTATTAAATCAATACCGTTTCATTATGACAATATCAGTGCTTATACAATTTTAATTTATGTAATAATGTTTATTTTTGTTTTATATATAGGTAGAAAGTATTACCCATGTCTAAGAAAGAAAGTTAAAAAAGTTGAAATTCAAAAAGTTGAAAATTCAAAAAATGTTAATCCTCTAGAGGAAATCAAATTAAAAAATTAAGTCATTCAACTGTAATTTTTCATCTTAGGCGCGGAGGAGTTACGTTTCCCACAGAATAGCTATAGTTAGTAATAAGAATATTATTATCATTTTGTACTAAGAAATATTATATTAAAAGATAAGCTTTTGTAAGTTGACTATTTTTCAAAACTGTAAGAAATGGTCAACAAACAGAGCAGAGTGTAATTCGCTTTCATCAAGTAAAGTTTAGGTCTTAATAAAATCTTTTATTTTGTTTTTAAAAACCAAAATATCTAAGGCCCAAACGTAATTTGCGATCATTTGCTACTATAAGAAATTGTAGAAAACGATTGTTATCGACTATGAAAAATGGTTGTTGTTAACTTTGGTTTAAGATACATGATATAACTAATTATATGAGTTGCAATAAGTTTATTAATAAAAATTAGAAATTTAATCTAAAAATGTATCTACTAATTATTATCTTATATCTTATAATACCTTATCCTATCTTAATCTTAAATTATTATTAGCAATAATCAATAATCATAAAAAACCATAATTTTTATATGTAATCAAAAACATTGAAGTAACAGAAATTTATTGTTTAAGGATTATTGTAAATAAGCAATTTTGTATCGATTTATGGTATTTTATACAAGTTGGGTATGTACTTCTAATAAATGTAACAAAAATTTTTCTTTTTAAGAAAACAAATAAAGAAGCTGAACAGTGTTGTATTTATATAAATGTAATTACGACGTATTTTTAAATCTGGATATCGCTAATTTAAAGCTCCCAATTTAAATTTACAAATCAAAAATTAAGTTAAAAAGTGGATATACGGTGGTGTGATCTGAACATTGAAATTAGATACTCCTCTTTCAAACTATACACACATTTACTTATACCTACTAATTACTAAATTCATTCAATAATGAATGAAAACTGTAGACCCAATTAAAAAAGCACTTAGATCTGATTTTGCTAAAAAAATAACCAATTTAATTAATTTTTTATTAAATGTTTACATTTTTGTAATAAAGAATACCTTTTTATTTGCTTTTCTTTATAAAAGCAACTGAAAATAGGACTATCGAAAAAAGTGCGGACGTAACAGACGCTTTTCTAATATATCACACTATACACTTACATCAATACTTAATTAAATTCTTTTTCGACATCGTGGTATTTGATTGTTTTTATTAAAATAGTATTATTGGAGAAAATGTATATAATATGTCTGGTTGTATCGCTAAATGAAAACGATGCTTTAATTAAATGATATGAATTTCGGAAAATAGCAACAAAACTGAAAATTTAACTCATAAATTACTGAAACTATTAGGTAGGTACACTTGGGCAGGTTTTTTAGACGGTTTCTACTATAAGATATACCAGTCAATTAAGGTTTGTTTTATCAGCTCACCGGAAAATCTCCCGGTGTTTTCTATAGCTTGTCCGCCTTTAAACTGAATAGATATTGGAAAAAGGTTAAATTCTTAAGAGATTTTATGATTTAGATAAATAGTTCTGACAAAACTAAATTTTTCTTATACTCTAGTAAACCTTAAATTTTTTGCAATTTTAGTGAAAAATTCTTCTAATATTAAAATTTTATATGAATTATTTTTTATATAAACAGGTTTACCACACATGAAATTGATAATTTTCGCACGAACCGCATTTCAACTTTGGAATGAGAAAAGCACAGTCAGCTTTTTTAATAATAAAAAAGTTGAACTGAAATTGAGTTTCAAATTCGAATATCTAGAATTAATAATGTAGAATTATTAAACACTAATTTCTTCTTTCTTTTTTTATCGATTTATTCGTAATCTCTTTAGATTGCATTAATGTTCGTAATCTTGCAATCCTCTAATAATAATAATTGTTTAAATGTAAGTAAATGTTAATTAAAACTCTTTTAGTTCCTACCAAGATTTGTATTAATATAAACATATTTTTTTCCTCATATTTAAAAAGGTAAACACAATTTTCATAATTTAAGTGGACTCGTTTTCGACGTAGATTTATACCTGTAACTAAATGCACGTTAGTTCGAAAAAATACTTTGTAAAATACAACTATTTATCTCACTCTGAGCTTTTTACATAAGTTCAGTTTTTTTTCAAGTATCAGAAGCATTCCGACGCCTTTTCTATAAAAGAGCAGCGACAAGCGTTATTTTCGAAGCGGTCACCGGTATAAATGCGGACCGCGACTTCCATTGCTCGACTCTTCCGATTTTAATAAAGCACCTACTTAGATTATACTCTGCTTTCGTTCTTGTGTTTTAACGTATATACCACTAAATAATAAGATTAACACATCTACAAATCTTTATAAATTCAAAGCAGTATCGTAAAAAAATTAAAAAACTTGTAGTTTATTTAACATACTACTTTAAACTTACTTCTTGAAAATATTTAAAAACTATGCTTATTATATTAAATATATAAAAAAAACTTTACTTTATAATAAGAGAGTGTCTTTGTTTCTTTTATTGGTATTTTCTCATAAAACCTAATTTGTAGATGAATTGAGAAGCAACTACTCATCTTTTATAAATAAAAATATTTGAAAGTAATACAAAATTACAATTTTTCAAGTCTTTCAACAAAGAAAATATGAACTTTATTGTTCTTTATAAAAAATAAGAATTCTGAAATAAATCTCAAAGTTTTTCTAAACTAATAAAACATTGTTAAGTACCTAATTTAGAAAAAAAGTAGAAGAGTTATTTATTAGAACAACTTCGGTATACTTTAAAAAATGCCTCTAGGTTTTATTAATAACTTCAGATTAATTTTATAATAAATGTTATCTTAGTTAAGAATGCTAAGGTTCTTAACAAGATTTTCGTCTATAACACATTAATTAATTTTATTTTTATTCTCATGGCAAGTTAGAACCAGCGCTAAGCGTTATCAATAATATAAATAATATTGATATGTAAATAAGTACATATGTAATATTAAAATAATGGTTTGTTTTGATTCCTATAGCATTACATTAATATCATCGCTGTTTGTTTATTAAAGAGCAAAAGTTCTTAATTTAAATATTGCGTTTCACGGATTCTCTTTGCTTAGTACTTGAGTGATCAGAGCTGCTGACATAATATAAGATATATTGGTGTATTGATAAAATTACATTTAAGACTCTTGAAAATAATCAATATTGTTTCTATAACTGTTGACTAAAGAAACCTTATCAAATTCAAAAACATTAACGGTTCGTTGAACCGTCGTGTGCTGCTTGATTTCCATATTTGTTCCAATTGTAACATCCTATTAAATTTTATTGCGTTACATCAAATTAAACAATCTTTCCTTCAGCTTAATTTTTATTTCCGTATATAAATCTCATATCCTCTACACACAACTTTGCTTTTCTCAGGAAATTAATTTTGTAGTCGTTAACTTTTTGTAAGGATCTGAGTTTTGATTACATACCATATTGGCCCAAGTGCACTTATTTGTTTTTTTTACTATTATTGTATTTATATAATATATTAGCTACTTAGTATTATCATCGTAAATTTTTTTAATTAAAATAAAGTATTATTAATTTAGACAAATTTAAGATTCGATTATGGCTTGCACAAATGATTAAAATTATAAGTTAAAATAGCAGAAGTGAAAATTACAACAAAAATGAAAACGTAATTTATTTTCTTTTTTCCATAAACAAAAAAATAAAAAATATTACCACACTTTTACAAGCTAACAAATCTCATACGTATCTTGGCGGACAATTATTTAGCAAAAACTCAAATAAAAACGACGCGCAAAAGTTATTATACATAGAGAGCAAGGGTCATACATTTCACATACAATTTAATTATTTTTTTGGCGTAAAAATTATACTTGGGAACACATTCGCAAATCGCTACTGAAAATTATATATGGTTCGTTTTTAATTAATTTTAAAAAATCTCATTGTTTATATTAGAAAACGGTAGCATTAAATAGCTATTAAAATATTCTGTGTTTACGTAAAAGTATTATACCTACCTACCATTTTTTAATTATACAATGAGAAAGCCGAATACTTTGTTAACCAAAACCATAACAAAACATTGAATAGGTACTTTCTATTTAAAGTGTTAAAACATAAATTTTTTTTTTTATTTAAATGAAAAATTTCGAACTGAAAGAATTCGAAAGCTATTACGCTACTTGAGATCAAGGGGACGAATTTAATTGCTCTGGAAAAGATCACAACTAAATTATCAAAAAATAATGCATACTATAAGGTTAACTTCATAAAATTTCAATTTCTTTTGTTAAAATAAATTAAATTTGACATTAAATAGTAGGTACAACATTTCCTCATTTTAATTGAATAAGTTGAATCAATTTAGCATTACAGCATAAAATATTTCAACATTTAAGATTTAACAATTCGCTAACAATCAATGTCTCTCTCACGTTACACCAACATTGCAACAAAGTGGTAGTAAATATAGAAACAGAATTGTAAATTATTGTATATTTACGAAAAAATTTCGCTATATTATTTTTGTACCTACTGATTATTTTTGACAATTATGCATCAGATATTATTATTGGCATCCAATGATGTCGGAAAAAATAATACATTATTAATTATTCAGTAACTTATTTCATGACGTATTTCAGAGATTAAAATGTTATTAGAATGTAAAAATTAGTATTAAATTGAAACTTAGAAATTAATAGTCTAAACAAACACGATAAAACTTAAATTATTCAAATATTATTCAGGTTTTCAAATTAAAATATCTCAATGAAGTCAACCATTATTTTAATAGCGCCAACATTTATTACTGAAAGCTTTTTTAGTTCGTTAATTTTAAAATTCTAAAGTAATTGATTAAATTAAATTAAGATTGCAATATGACACAACTAGTTGAAAGTTTTCATTGGTTATTAATATTCCAAATGCTTACATCAAATTCAATTTTCATTTAAAGAAGCTAGAAAATAATACGAGAGTCGTAAAAGGATATATGTATTTTACAAAATATAGCGTCATCGTTGAAGAGGGTCTAACAGACGAAATAAATTATTTGTAATATTAAAAAGTGGCAAAAGTTTCCTTTGTATCGTAGTTTCTTTTTATGTGGTCAAAAATGTTAGAACGATATTGAATATATCAAACGCTTTCATTAATAAATGTTTTCTGTGAGATTGCATTTATTTTTTTATGTATTACTTAGTTTTACAAAATGTACAACTATTTAGTGTCGAGATTTACAGTTGATTATGTGTCGAGATTTACTCTTACTACACTAAGTCTAAAATGCTATATCAACAGCCGCTGTTAAAAATTTATGAACTATAGAATTCTCCGTAACACGAACAACCACTTTTATTAGAAATTATACTCTTTGTGACAAGAGCTGAAACGTGAATGTAACATGATGGAACACCATCCTAGTACAACAGACAGAGAGAGAGAGAAAGAGATATATTACAATATACTCAAACTAGCACTTAACTGGAAAGCGCATTGAATGAAGAGTGAAGATTCCGCACTAGATTGACGTTTGGCCACATACATGGATAGTCATGAAGTGCCCATTCATTTTTAAAACCTTTGCTTTAGTAAATTTGATTGACGAAGGTATACTTAAATAACATTGTGATTATTCAAAATTAATTTTCCTTGTTTCTTTTTGTAGCTAATTGTACTGTAAAAATTCATTAAGACAATATAAGAGCTTTCAAGTTGATTTTACTTTATTCGTTGAACAACTGGGAAATTGGCTCGTGTTTCCACCTTCTTTGCTTTTTGTACACTGTAATTCTGCGTAGGAGTTTATATGTGTTATAATATAAGTTATACGCTCATGAGACTGTGGAAGTCTCCCTAGCTGGATTGATGCCGAGATAGATGTTCCTTTGTTTGAGAATTTAAATTTTTATCGGTGCAATAGAGTTTTATTTAAGTTATGTGATGATATTGATTATTATGTTTATTGGAATTATATGATGTTGATATAAGGCAAATGTACAAAACCGACAATTTACCATTGCTTTCTAAGAATATTAAAGTGTGAGTACAATAGAATCTGCCGTACTCAGTGACATTTTTCGTATGCAAATATATTATGGAGATGTATTTGAGTGATATTATAGAATTCACAGTTCAATATGCATATTCATTAAGTGTACTTGCAGGGTTCGTGGCAGACTATATCTAACATACGGAATTTTGTATGCTAAGATACAAAGCCATTTCTGAAAATGACTATTGAATATTAGTATGTGTAGAACAAATGAATTATTTTGACAATGACTGACATTATTGTTTAAGTATATAAAAGCGAGGAATGTACGGCAACAATGACCAACAGTGATTTAAGGTTTAATTGGAGTTAGGGCTTTAGTAAAGAGAAAACCTACGAAATAATATAAAATAATATTTAGTCTTGCTACGGTTGCTTACTTACTCTTAAAATAGTTTTTAAACTGTATTATTATAAAATTTAATTCTTTGGTCATTAAGTACAAATCTTGAAAACTTTTTTAAAAAGGTCACTATAAGAAATAAAGAAAAATAAGAGCTTTAATGAAATAAATTGCGTAGGGTTTGGATTCAGACAAAAAGATTTACTTAAATTTTTTCCTCAAGAAATGTGGATGCATTATTGTATTATGGATACACAGTATTATAATGTAATACTTTGTAGTTTAGATATCGCAATTTTGGTATATCACAAAACTAGAAGGAAACAAATGTTCCCAGTTACTTAAGGAAACCACAAAACATTAAGAACATGTCATTATATTATGTACCCCTGTCTAATCATGTAATTTAGAACCCAGAGCTCAAGTAAACTTATTAACCAAAATTACTTTTAAAAGTATTTCGGTAAGTTCAGTTAATCTTCCAAGTATACTTTTTTCTTTAATTAATTTCAGCATACGAGTAAGATAGCAGATATTACAACTTGAAAATCTTAATAGCATGAGTTGCACTAAGCTGCAACTTAAAAAATTAAAATCTAACCAAAACAAATGTTCATATTAATATGTAAATCTAATTGTTTGAGTGTTCAGTGTTCATAAGTTATTCTTTTCGTGCTATGTTTGACAATGTTATTAATCAAAATATGGAAAATAAAATTCATATGAATTTCAATTTTAATTACTATTACTATGAAACCTAGATCACTTCTACTGTTGTAATAGTAAAAAGTTTAATCTGAAAATTAGTAATATTACTTAATATGATAAAATGTTTCTTTGTTAGTTGTAATCAAGTTTTCAGAAATTCAGATATTTCACCAAAAATTTGGAAATTTAGTTTGTTTTGTATATAAAACATAGATAACAACTTCTGTATAATAAATTAATTGTGTACTGAATCATAAAAACTGTTTGTAAATAATAGTACATTATAAAATGTTTTCAATAACTGCTGACAGTTAAATTCTGCAAATAAAATTTGCAGTTGAATTTAAAGCGTAGATAATAATTTGCATTATTGTAACATTTATTTGTAAGATAAAGTTGTCAAAAAATAACGAAAATCAAAAACATTAAAATGGTTGTAAAGGAAAAAGATTTACTAAATCGTCAAAAGCAAATCGTGCTGATTTTGTAAATAAATATTAAATGTAGAACCTTTTTAGAAAAATAAACAGAATATAAATGCGTAGGTACATATAAACATAATAAAATAGTAACCAAAATTGAAAAATTTAAATCCAAACCCTTATTGATATATTTTTAATATTTTTGTTTTGTTCATACTTTTTTAAATTCTATCTGCGTTATAACTTTAAATTATGATTCTTTACTGTGTTTGACCGAGCAATTTTATAATTAATTAAAAGAACATTTCCAAAGCTACAATTCCTTTATTAAATATACATTTCGCCATTAATTTTTTACTACAATTTGATAAAAGTTAGAAATTAAAACATGATTGCTCAGCAGAGCAAGAACTACAAATTTGAATTCCACATCTATCTCTTGGGTGAGCGTTAATGAGGATAGTGGATGACCGAAACTTCAATGTTGAACCCAAGTAAATGATAAAAAGCATAATAATTTATACGGTACATAGCCTATTTTCCACAAACTGAGTACATTTGCCAATTACAAGTACATATAATAATTTTATCATTAAAATTTTACTAAAAGTAAATTTTTCAATAATAATGGAATATGAAAACAATACTAATTAATGCGAATGAGAATTTTATGTTCCTACATAATTTATAATTTATGATATAATTTAATTCAATTAAAAAAAGCGTCGTACTTAAATTCTAAATTTTTTTATTTGTATTTCCCAATATTTAAATATACGCAATGTGAAATCGATTTAGTTTCATAATATAAACAACCTACGTTCTGAAAAATTTCATAAGGACCTTGTGTAGGTACGAAATTTATTTAATTTTAAGAAATATTTCTGTATTATAAAAACAAATTGAATTGTGGAAGTTTATAATATTCAATAACAACTTGCATTATTTTGGTAATTTTAAATGTAAGAAATTGATGTTTACAAATTGGTTTAGGTCAAGCACTCCACAATTATATCAATTACAAGCGTCTCGCGAGGCATTCCCTGAACTGAACTAAATATAACGATATTTAGCAATTTGAGATAATTGAATTTCAGAATTCCTATCTTATATTCCATACGTATAAACTTAAATTACTACTCGAGAATTGTTTTACAATAAAATTAAATAAAAGTTTCCGTGAATATCTGCATGTACCATTACTTGTTTACTTTTTCTTCTACAACTTATTTATGCTTTTCAACTTCCTGAATGATTCCACCGTTACTACTTCAGGAACAACATAAAAGTTCCTTCGGGAAATTCTCTCAGTTTCTACGCTCAATGACTAGCATTGAAGAAGTTTTAACGCAATTTTAAATTATTGTGAACGTGATAGCAATAATATCTAAAAAGGTTTTTTAGTTGAATTTAATTTATTATTTAACTTTTTTCAATAAAGGTTTTAATGTTCAACTTAAAATTTAAAAAATGTTTAATAATTATTAGATATTAAACTAACCCTTGAAACCTAAAGTGATTGCAAATAGTACAAATCCAACGTTGGTAAACACCATCACTAAACCCATTTTGTTTGTGTTTACTCTAACCACAAACACTGCAACTTTAAACACTATTAACCACAATAATAATAAAAGTTTAAAAGAATGTCTAATAATTTTTATTTATTCGTGTCAAACAGTTGAGAAAAAAAAGTTTTAAAATCACTCAATTCGAAAACATTAATTACCAGTAATAACATATTAAGAGCGTTAATCTTGCTATTTATAATAAATTAAGCAAACAACGTTGCCAGTTTCATGCAACCGAAAAGCAGCGTCGTTCTTATCAGCAGATGACGCGAAAACTAGAGAGAAATCCTATGTGAAGCTGCGTTCGCCATAACCGACAGACGCAATAGCGCCGGCACTCCCACTTACCACTGAAATCTCACCGAATTACCTGTAGTGGCGTCTTATTTTTCAATAACACCCTTCGTCTAATTTAGCTTCTACAGCTTTCATCCGGAGTTCACATAAAACGGATACGAATACGACTAAGTCAAATTAAATTAAGATTTAATTTTCAGCTGAGTGCGCTATCACAAATTCTTAGTTAACAATTACCATGCTTCAACAATACATAATAGAAAATTAACTTTTGAAATTCATAAAATATTTTTTAATACAAAAAAATTACACACAAAATTAAATTCAATAATATTACTCTTTGACATTAGATAGTCATTACAATAGAAATGTTTACAAAAACCAAATATAACAAAAGAGTTTAAAACTTGAGCGCTTATTCTATACTTAAGTCGTCAGTTACCTATAATATTACAGAAATTCGGGTGAAAATCAACAAATCAATAAATAGTAACATTATTTTAGTTTTTAATTTTTTTACATCAAAAGTAAATTATTTCAGTTTATCCAAACTATAATACAAATAATTCTAATAATATTTCTCTTAGGAAAATATTAAGAAGCCTATAGTTTTTACTTAAGTTAGCAATAGTCTCGATTATAACTAGGAGTTTATAATACATTAATAATTTAAGTGTTCTTATACATACCTTGTTTATGTAGTGATAAGTTTATCTTTGATGTACGTACATGAGCTTTTTAAGGGTTTACAATATCGTTTTATACATAGTTATATCTGCGAAAAGTAGACATCGTTCTCAATGGTATACCTTTTAATTATTTTGCATAGATTTCGAATCAATTTTACATGCCAGTATTATTATTAATAATACGTAGTAACAATTTTAGTTACTTTTTAGTTTCATATTTTTAAAAATTTATTTAATATTTATTTTCACAGTTGTTTAAAAATTTGCAGCAATTTGTAAATGCTGAAAAAGCCATAACAAATACAAAAAATCTGATGTAGCCATCGACATCGCTTTCCGAATGTCATTGTCTATTTTTGATTTTTTTTTTGTTCTAGGAAATTTATAAATAATATATCAGAAAATTATAAAAAACTTATTACTTGTTTGTAAACTTTCTATTACCTTTGCATATTTTTATCTCAAAATAGGTACGCAAGGTTTTAACTTTCCATGAGTGATAAACGTATTCCAAATTTTTAGATTATATATCAAAAGGTTTTACTATTATAAAATAAATAGAATTTAAAAACATTAACTTCGGAAAACTGCAACTTCAAAACTGTGCATTTTTTGACATACCTACACAAATTAGTTTCAATTAATTTAATTTTAGGTTACTGTTGCATATCCTATCCCACGATTTTAACTTTTTCCTACTGACTATTGGAAAAAGAGCAATTTTCTGAGTATATGAACACAAAAATTTTTTTAGATTATGCAATAGTTGTCGAAATAACGGCATTTTAAAATTACGAAAAGCAGGCAAATGTAATATGATATACCCGATGTGTGACGGTCGGTCTCACGTTGAGGTACGGTCTCGTCGGTGACGGTTTCATTTTGTTGACGGTACGTGTGCTTTGATATACTCTTAATGTTGGTTGTCAGTCGATGTCGACACCGGGACGAGTTCTATAGCTTCGAGTTCCACCCTTGGCGAGTTCTGTCATTTTTCAGGGATATTTTTAAATTTTTTTGCCTTACACAAAATCGGCTAATCATGCAGCCGTGTTAAAAGGTGTATCTAAAATACATGTAAATTTAAATTTTTCAAATTCGATTTTTTCGAGAACTAATTTATAATCCAACACAATTTTTGTTCTAGTATGCTTAGAAAAGTGTCCTTTCACGTATTTTCAATAGGAAAAAGTTAAAATCGTGGGATAGGATACGCAACAGTTCCCTAATTTTGTCTCATGAATCTACAGTAAACTGTTGGTGGTCTTTCTGTAGACACCCTCTATACAGAAGTTAATATTTGCCCATCTTACACATTTTAGAAAAAAAATTTATTTAACAAAAATATTATGGAAAAATTGAAGGCGTTAATTATTTGTCATAAGTAGAATCCCGATTTATTTAATACACCGTGTTTATATACCACACGCAATATTTTAAAAAATACTATAAAAAAGTTAAGGAAATTATTGGAACAAACTATATTTGGATTAGCGCCGATGAGACAACTGATGCGTGTGGAAGATATATAGCAAATAATGTACATATTGGTGTATTAGATAAAAATATTCCCACAAAACATACGTAATTATATCAAAAAATTTAGATAAAACCAATAATACAAGATTGTTTAATAAAACCTTAACCAATTTTTACTTACCAGTGCAGTATCTACGGAAAAAGTTTTATTAAGCAGCACTTCTAATATTCCAGGACGGGTTGGGATTACCATTAAAAAAAATTAAAGAAAGTTTTAAACAAAACAGATGATTTAAAAATACTGGACGATGTAGCCAAAGCAATATCCGGAGAAATCATTGTAAATTTGGAAATGGATCTCTCGGTTGAAGCAAAATTCACATTTGAACCAATAACTAGTGTCGACGTTGAAAGAAGCTTTTTAGTTTACACAGATCTTTTAAGCAAAAGCAGAATGTATTTACTCAAGAACATTTGAACAATTTTTAATAATTGTTTGTTTTACAAAATAAATTCAAGCTGTTAATAATTCTTTTATATTAATGTAATTTTTTTATAAAATAAACGGGTTAAAAGAACAATAAAATGAGGTTCTTTAACCCGATTATTTTATAAAAAATATACATTAATATTAATAAATTTGATGCTTTTTTTTTATTAAATTGATGCTTTTTTTTAAATTTTATGCTTTTTTATCCATAAGTAACTTTTACCTATAACCGCAATGAGGTATACCTCATTGCGTTTTGAAGTTAAAATGGCTTGTATCTAATCACTTTAAGTAAATCCACCATTCCCTTCATTTGATTTTATTTATATTTAATAGGATTAGTGCCACAATAGAGAAAAACTTAAACTAATAATTTTAAATAATTTCATTGCTTCGTTTGGTTGCAGTCGTGTTTACAGACCACATACTGACATTTTCCAGAAACAGTAAAAATGATTGAAGAGGATCTCGAAACATAGAAATTTGCCAAAAAACCGAGAGCTAAATTTATAAGATTACAATAATTGCCTTACTATGTAGTTCGGAAAATAAAAATTATATAATATAAACATTTAAGTAGAAATTAAAATTTTTTTTACATTAAATTATTAAAATAAAAAGTTTCTTTAAATTACTCTTAAAAATAGGACAAAAAATATTTTTGTCAAAACTTGTTTTATAAGTATTTAAAATTTGATATCTACTAGTATTAATTTTGTGCTAACTAAAGATATTAAAATTTAATTAAATTTTGTTGAAGCCATTATGTATATTCCTCCTCTTGATGTATGTGTACAAAACAATGTTAAGTTTTGAACATTTTTTTTATGTTCTAAAAGAAGCTGTTCATGCATTATCCATACTCTTTTGAGTTGATTTATAGCGACACATTTAAAATTAAATAAATTTCGGGAATCTGAATAACTAAATTTAGGTAAAATAATAAAAAAAATGTCTGTATATTTTTAAAACTAAGTCATACAGTTATGCCAAATATACAACAGGCAATATTATAGAAATCGTGTAATATAATTGATGCAGTAATTTCATTTAATTTTTCCAACAAATTTTAATATTTTATTTTATCCGCGAAAGTGTTCGTTTAATAAACTTCATTAAACTACTTTCATCTAGCAAAAACCGTTAAACACTTAACATTCTTATACTTAATATTCAATTTTGTTTAAAAAATTTGGTATTGAAATAAACTTTAACTTTAGAATTTTTTACATTATCGTACATTTATTCAACTTAATGATATGTATACCTACTACATAGAATTTTAAGTTGTTATTATCTTGCACGTTCATAAGCATAATCTACCATTATATACTATACTTATTATGACATCCTCATAAACACCAACACACACTTAATTTATAATTTGTTAATGTACTTTAAACGTTCCAGCAATTCAGTAGGACAATTGATTTTTAAATAATTTTTAAATTACGAATTATTTTTAAAAACATTCAAGAATTAAATTTTCTTACTATATTTGATTATATGCTATGTGCCATATAATTTTAGTTATCTTCGCTGTATTAAATTATAAAATGAATTATCTCCAAAGTCATGTAAATGCATGTTATAGTTTAGCACCTAGTAAAATAAACTTGCTAACCTTTGAAGTATCATACGAAATATCCGCTTTAACAACCATTAATTAAAAACCGAACATTTAGTTCAAAACCGCTATTCGTAAAAGAATATTGTCGTTTGACTGACTAATTGGTACACTGAAGCTCTCATAAATGCATTGAAGCATTTTATAAAAAAATGATTAGTTAAGATTTAATTGATTCAACGAACATTTTCATTGCACATACATAGTATGATTGTGTATTACTCTAAAGCGGTTATTTATTGTCGTGTTTTGAAACGTTCACACTATTATTTTAAGTTTGAGTTAGTTAATTTGTAAATGTACTGTAAATAAAATTTTATTTGTTAACGATTAGGTTGGCAATAAAAGTAAGTGGGAAAAGAGCTTCATGCGAGGTTAGCCATCACGAGCGGGCGTGATTTTGCAACGATCGTACAAATTTGATTATAATATTGATTTTTGATGATTTTAATGATTAAAAGTGAGTTTGATTGGGATAAGAGTGATTTAATTAATTAAGTAAGTGTTACAAAAATAAAAGTTGAAAAAAATTTAAAAGATTATTGAAGATTTAGTTCAATACGCACGTGCACGACGCACGTGTAGTTACAACGCCACATGAGAAGAATTTCATAGCTCTACAATTAATAATAGATGCCCTCCAGCGAAAATATTTTTTGGATTAGATAAAATTTTTCCAAATTTTAAATACTAGTTGGGCATTACAGTATATAAATAAGATCCGCTTGCCAATTATTACTACCCACCGTGTATACCACAATTTGGTAGAAAATTTGTTTTCTATCTTGATTTCAGAATTTAAAATGAAAAATTTTAGGAAGCACAACCGTATAACCTCGTTAATTTATTTATTTAGATAATACATAGTAACTGTAACGTAAAGACTCGTTGACTAAACAGAAAGGAACAGATGAAATTGTATAGAAAAGCATTTTTTTAGTCACAAGATTGCAAAAATACAGTTTTTTGTTTATTTTTCAAATGCCTGGAGCTATACAACAAGAAACGAATAACCCGAATGCGTGTACATTTCCTTTAACGATACGTTTTGTTCCATTTTATACCCTGCTTTACTTGATAATGAAATATTACTATAAAAACAGATAAAATTACTTATGAAAATAAACATGTATTTATAATAGTGGAGAACAAAACACAACAAAAAATTGGAAAAGAAAAGAAAAGGTTTATAATAATGTTTAAGTGGCTAATATAAAAATAAAATTATATCTACATAATTATATATTGTAATAATATTTTCGAGCCGCACCGTTTGGGCGCCAATTTAGTTGTAGTGTTTTTGTGGAAAATATTTACGAATTTTTATTTTGCTCAGATAACTCTTTGCGGTGGCAATTGGAATTTTCAAGGGTCGAGGGTTCTTGCGTTTTCAAAATTAAAATAAAAAGAAATCTTTCCAATGCAAAACAAATAATTTCTTTGAAAATCAAATCCAATTCAGAATAATACTGGCCAATCTAATAAATTTAATAAATTCTCCAAAATAATCTTCTCCAAAAGTAAATTAATAAATCGCAAATCCAATGTAAAATTAAAATAATTTTAATGTCAAATAAAATTTTAATTTTATTTGAAAGGAACACAGTTTGATTTCGTGCCTTATCCAAATCGTCGAGTTATCAGACACAACACTCGTTTGCTCAACAATAATTTAAATTTTCCAACTTCAAATTCAGATCGAAAATTATAATTTCTAATGCCTTTTCCAAATTATCCAAAATCAATCAAATCTACTACCGTTCGGTAGCCGCTCATAAAAATTATCCAAATTATCCAAATTATCTAAAATATCAAATCAATCATCCAAAAAATTCGCAATAATGCATTTGCATAAAATCACTTTATTCAAATCAAAAATAATAACTCACAATTTCAAAAAAAATCACAAATCTCAAAAATAAATCACAGAGCCAAAATCATCGACCAGCTTGGTCGGCCATCTTGGCGAAAAAGCAAAAATTTAACGAGCCAAAAGTCGGCGCTGTCACTCGCGCGGCGACCTGTTGGCAAAAGCTAATCTCCCGGTCGGTTCGCTCCCCACCTGTCCAATTCTCACAGTCTTGCAACTCAAAACCATTTACAAACAAAATTTTCATCAAAATGTACAGGGTAGGTCGCAACCATTTTGAAACACGACAATATACATAGTGTGCGTTAAAACACTTTTGCGACACGCAAATAATTAAAAATTTAAAGAATAACTTTTCTATCAAAAATTTAACAATAAAAACTTAGTATCAAATAAGTTTAAAATAGAACATGTTAAATAAACGTTAAACTATAAGAAATATAATATAATATTTCTTATTATTATTATTATTTTGATGAAGGCGATACATCTCGCTGAAAGCTTAAAAAATTAATATATTTAAAAAATTTTAATTTAATTTTGAACGTTTTACGGAACTTAACAAAATTGCTGTTTTATAGTTAAAGAAAATGGCATTTTACCTAGCTTGTGATTTTTTCTAGAGATTTCATTTTAGATTGCTTTAATATAGAAAATATATTGAAAGCCCCCTGTATATTTTTTGTAAAAATTTTTATGGACACAAAATGACTCAATTTTATTTATAATTTTTTATCGTGGGTTCAGAGGAAACATGCAAATAATTTTATTGAGCTATGAGACTCTTCTAATTAATAAATTGTAATGTAAATTTTTGATATTGTTCATCAATAGTTTTTAATTTTTCATAAATGTTTCAATGTGATGAATAAATTGCTTTAATTTTACCTTGCATGTGGTATCTTAACTTGCACGTACATCCACAGTTGGCCATCCGGTCAAACAAATTCGCTGTGAATACTGCACAATTACGCAAAATCATCAAATTTCTTCAAAATTTTTCATCAATTTTTCTACATAAAATAACCATTTAATAATGCGTTATTACTCAACTATCAAGTCATGATCCCATAGTGTTTGAATGGTGTGGAACTCCATTCAATCGAACTCAATTTTCTAAAGAAAAAGCGGTCACTATGCTTTTATAGAGCTAAGGACTGAAAAGATATCCAAGTAAATAAGTGTACGTAAAGCACAAATTGTTTACCATAATTTTTTTGTGCTAATCAAATGTTAGGTTTCTCAATACTACTAACGTTTTACAATTTTTACTATTAAAATAATTTACTGTAACTAATCAGAATTGTTTGTAATTATCTAACATTTCACACATTTTATCCACTTGCTCAACGTTTTGTAAATATTTTCGCACACAACTTTTTTATTATTTGCGGTAAACACTTGATTCTTTCACTCTTTTTTATGTCTTATAACTTTTTATATAACTTTTATCTGAAATTTTTACAAAAACTTAATGTGATTGTACAATTTTCAGGTTCAACTTCTTGCATATGTACTTTCGACTTTAGTTTCTTTTGCTACTTTAATTTCTTCTGCAAAAGGTCAATCACGCAATGTTACCTCCTTGATACCTTCAGGAAATGAAATTAAATTGAAAAATTGTTAATTCATAGGGATCCACTTAATATTCTATGCTTATCGGAACCATCTAATTTCTCCGAAATGTAGTCTACCATTGTAGACTTGTAAATTTACCTATTTAACTACCATTGTAAACTTACCACAATGGTTGTGGTAAGTTTAGAAATTTAACACATACATAAATGATACATGCTTTTTTATATTTTAAGGTGTCAATTTAAAATTTGTTTTCTCGTCAAATGCTAACATCAATAAACACCGATATCGCTAATCCTAGATATAATACTTAATGGTAAGTGCTTTAATATTTTAATGTAAATGTGCGAAATGAATTAAAAAGTTAAAACGCTCTTGCTTATACGAACAATATTAATGTAAGAATATCTTTATTTTGATTTTTTATAGTATTTTGACTCTTGTGTAAGAAACGAGAAATTTCAGTTCACTGTAAATATTATTAGAAAACAATGTCAGAAAAATATTTAAAAAAAAAGAATGAAACATATTTATTAGAAATATAATAAAATTATGATAAGAAAACTCACCCAAATGAAAAAGTTTCTTAAATTGTCTTTGTTTTGAAGATGTTATACATAAACGACATCATGAAATATCTATAAATTTAAGAATCTCATTTTCAGGTTGCTTCATTTGCCATGACTAAGCCGGATGCTTGGATGTATTACAGTTATTAGAAATTTTATTCTCTTGTATTATCTTTGTAAGTTTGAAACGACGCCAATCCGTGGTGTTCAAAGTTAACGTCAGTTCTAACAAAGCTCGCTGAACCAAGAAAATTTAATGCATTAATTTGAGTTGTGGTTTTCGACCAAGCACTTACCAAAAACTAAAATTATTGCTTTCGCGAGAAAGAATTATAAAGTAAGTTTTAAGATTGTTAAAAAATAAGCACGATGGAGATATTTGCAGTATAAATTTATTTTCTTTCATAAAAATGGAATATTAAAATTTAATCATAATCATAACACACTCACTTATTTATCACAGCAACAACAAAATTTATAATGTTTTTAATTAATTTAGGAGCACGTTCAGTATTGGTAATAAAGAAAGACTTCGTTTAAAAATAAATTGAAATTGCTATATTTTTCAATAAAAAGAGTAAATTTGCGGTATTAGGGGGATATCGATTAGGTAAACGTAATTAAAAATATGAAGACGCATCTTATTATTGTCGCCAAGCAATTGCCTTTGGAAAAGCGCTCAATTTAAATTTATAGCATAAAATTTAACTAAAATTATAGTGACACTTTAAACTGACTGCTAATTAACTACATTATTATGTGTATTTTCTTATTTAAAATTATATTAAGCTCAAGTGCTAATTACACAAATTATGAATAAGAAATGCCGTTGTCTTGAAATCTTACCATTTTCTAATTATCCTCTCTCTAGTCGACATTAGCATTAATTTTGATAAGTACAGTTAATAGAGTTGATCTTTTTTATCCTTATTGCTTAATTACGGAGGATGTCTGGTTTCCTATATTATGAATATCTTGATAATATCATTATTAACAATTATGAAAAAGTTGTGTATCTGCAAAATTAAATTGTATTAAAGGTTGCCAAGATTGTAATTACGTTCTTTTTTAGGTTTAAACGAATTTATATTTCTTTAATTCTGAAGTTCACCCATAACCACACCATCCTAACCAACGCATCACTCTCGAGTGTTTTGATTGTTATTAAAAGCTTCATTTCAAATACTACATAAGCAAACTGATTAGATTTACTGACATTCAATATTTTCTTATCGCTTACCTTTATTATACGTAGTTGACGGATGCAATATTTGCATTTTTAAATTGCAAGCCGCAAAATGAATTTTAAAAATTATTATTTCAGTTCTTTTATCTCACTTAAATGGTTATATAACCCAAGAGATCAACGTTTTAATATTAAAACTTTGCGATAATAATTTATCTTGGCTAAAACACATATTTAATTTAGTTTCATTTCTTGCAATTCTTTATTTGATCTAAGAAGATTACCACGATCTACTTTAAGGCATAAAGTGAAACGGCAAGTTTTGTTTTCATAAATTAATCAATTATTGCATAAACATTTCAAAATGTTTAGCTAAACTAATATTGAATTTGGTGGACGAGGCGTTTTCCATATTTTATTGCCTGATGCATTATGATAATAGTATGAATATCAACTAAAAAACTTTTAGAAACAATGAATATTCAAGAACTTTGTTTAATATCAGCATTTCGTATATTAATATAAAATGTCAGCCCGTATACCAACACTAATTAGTAGTGGCGTTAGTTTTATACTAATTATGGTCCACTTGACTTTCAATGATAATTGGGCGGGATTATGGTGTAGCATTGTTCAGAGATATCAATCTATAGTTAAATTATAGTCAGATAATGGCATTTGGAATGTAATCTTGATGAACGTGACATTTAATTTATAATATTGAGTATTTTAATACTCTTTTGGAAAAAGTAAACCACAAGTAATAAAAAATCTCATTTAAGGGAATTAAATTGGCCACAATTTAAAAAAATAAATACAAAAATTTAAAAAGTAACGATGTTTTTAGCGTTCTCTGAAATTATTCTGTGTTATGTGTTTTGCAGATCGTCTTGATATGGAAAATTGTGCATTAAAAGTATAACAAAGAAAATTTCTACAATGGCGTTTAGAGTTAATGTAAGTGGTGCATCGGTTTTACGAGGTTTTATTTATAAAGTATAATCTAAAAGGATAGTCTTTGTAATCTCATATACGACGTTTAAAAGTTAATTACGTTTTTGCTGTTTCTCTAACGCAATTCTAAATCGTGAGATTTAAACACTACCATGTTGGTTTACCTCAACTGACTGTATAGTGGCCTGCTGTTTGGTTAAGGTGTAGCTTATATTTAAATTACGAATTTTAATTTACTGAATTTGTTTGTAAAAATATACCCTTGGTATGTTAAACATGAATTTCATTCTTCGTCGCACTAATTAGACCAAAAATTTATGCTTGCATATTGCTGAAAAATGCTTGCTATGCACACAAGATTTGTTCTAATATTTTTTTTATTATTCTTATATCAACACTCGGCACTTTGATGATTGTAGAGTAGACATTACATTACATTACATCTTTCTGCTGTACTATAGACCAATAACTCCGTAGGTATACAGAGCATTAAATTTTGTGTTTCATGTGGTACTTTTTAGACATCGTAAAATTAAAAAATTGTTTTTGAAAATCAAATATATGCAAAATAAACTTAATGATTTATTTTATAAGTGAGGTTAGTAACCAAAATTTTTAAACATTACGTCATAATTAATAAGAATATTCTAGCAATTTAACTTCTTACTGTATACTCATATGATTCAATTACTTACTAATTACTTAAAATTAGTTTTATTTAAGAAATTTATTTAACAAATCCAACTTTCAATGAGATCATGATAGCAGTAAATAAAGTAAAAATAAGAAGAGCGCCGGGGGTGAACGGAATATGTAGAGCTCGTAAAGTATAGAGTTTTGCTTCTAGAAAGAATATGTAAGATCACAAATTTGGTTTGGGAGATAGTGACAATTTTCAAGAAATTAAATGAAGGTGAAATATTTATATTAAAAGAAAAGGGAAAAGGGTAAAGAAACTTAGCATTCAAAATGCTAATGTAGCATTCCACTACGGTTCACTACGTCCTAACGTAGTGAACGTCGCATGCAGAGAAACCTAAGCATTGACAAGTATAATTTTTAAAAACCTGAAAGTTATAACTACTTGGGATTGTAAATAAATAGAAAAGGTGACAAATATGTATCTATAAAAATATTAGATAAAAATAAAATAAACTCAAAAAACACAGCAAAAAAAAAATAACAATGTACCGTAACCTGGTCAGACTGGTGGTCACATGTCAGCAGACGAAGAAGATCCCAAAATTTTTAAACGTAAAGTTATAATAATCATAGATTTTTTAAAGAAAAAAACCATAGGGAAACAAAAAAAACAATTTTTGCTAAAAAGAAATCGCCAAATCACGCATCGTATATGTAGATATTTTTGGATTTTGAATTTTTTGTGGCAATTGCCACAAAAGGACGGACAACTAAGCGGGGCGTCCAACAGTTACCAACAAACCAGAAACAATAGCACAATTTTTGCTATCAGAGATTTTTCCGATCAATAATAAACATAAATAAATATTTAAAAAAAGCTAAAACATTGTTTTTCCTTAAAACAAAAAAAAATAATTATAAAAATTAAATTAAATTATAATATTACAAAATATTTGAAATACATGCACATAATTCAGATTTCAATTTTTTAATTGATTTTATTAATTTTCTTAAACATTAAGCAAAATATTAATAACTAATAAAGTAAGTTTATGTAATTTTGCAACGATAAATTTTTAATTATAAAGTTTAATACATTTCAATGACCACCTATGACTTTTGTCAATTTAATCATAATTTTTATTCGTTTAATGATACTTATATGTACCCGCATTGTTCGTGTTTTGATATTTTAATTCTTGAATTACCATGATGGGGTTGAAGCTCGTGCTTGCATGTTAAAGTAAATCGAACCTTCCTGATGACTTGTCGACAGTTTTGGTGATATTTGTTGTCGTTATAGCTATCAGTGATTCTATCTTTGATGTTAGGGTTATCATGTTATCATCAAATTTAAACAAACAGAGATCACTAACTTATATTGAGCGCCTTACACATTAGAAGCTTCTTCTTTAAATATTTTAACCATTGTCTAGATTCTAATGTTTATCATTCCCATTTTATGTTGTGTTCGTAACCATATCAGAAAATTCCCTCTAAATTAGTTACGGGCAAATTGTTATTCATAATGCCTTGTGTCTTATCAACAAGACATTTTTAAATTTTTGCTATTGTTATAGATGTTTGATTTATCATTCTTTATGATCAATCATAAATAATAATTGTCACAAATAATGTTTTGTTTTTATCTCAATGAACTATCGTTGTTAAGCAAAATTAAATTAATTTTAGCATTAATTAGTGTATGTATTCCGTTTATATTGTCGTGCTTCAAAACCTAAATAATCATAATTTATTAATTTTGTAAATCATTTTGAAGTTTGTTTATTAATTTGTAAATACACTGTACATAGGATTTAAGTGAAAAATGAAGGTTGACAATATGAAGAGTGGGAGTAGCTTGAAGGCATTGACTTAAGTCGTAGAAGTCAGAGAGACGCGGTGTACGTTGGCTGGCTAGCGGAAAGATTGTTATTCCTACTACGCCAAGTTTTAATTATGATTTTCATAATTGTAATAATAAAAGTGAAATTTAATTTTAATTAAAGTTTTTTAATTGAGGTAAAGTGCTAGTATTTAATTTGCAGAATTGAAGAATTTAGTTATTTGGATATTGGAAAATAAATTCACAAACGAATTTCCTAACCAAGTATGAACAGCTGGCGGAGCAATATCGCATGCAAGATCATATTGAAAAGTAACAAATTTTTAAAGTAGCAACCAATTTATTCGACATTAAAAACAAAACGATACGAAATTTTACAATTTGAGAAAAAATTATAATTTAAAAATTCATATAAAAAAAACCTTTAAAAGTCTCAATGATTAAAATTAATAATCAATGTATCCGAGCAAGAATATTTTTTGGAATAAGGAAAATTAATAAATTTGTACAGCTCGGGTCATTTCATTAAATGGCGCCCAGACGTGAGGCTTAAAAATTGTAAAAATTACATCTCAATATATTAAGTTACATTAAATGCTAAGTTCTAATTTACAATTCTAAATTTTAATAATTTAGTGAGTTCATGACGATGTTGTACTTTTGGGATTCATATTGTTACAATTATTAATAAAAGAGTAGCGCTACAAGCCTTGAGCTAAGTATTATTTAGGCATTTCGTGAATAAAATACAGTCAAAATAGCCAGATGTACTTGATTGGGCATCAAACCCACGGCAGCAACATAGCAATCGACCACTTTAACTGTAGTCCACAATCGCGTTAAGCCCTTATCTAGTTACGGAGGTAGAGTCAGAAGGCGGACAGGGAAGCTGACAAGCCGGTAGTTTTTTTTTATTAATTTTATTAATTATTAGTTAATTTTAAGACTGTTTGGTTCTATTTAAGTTTATAAATAATTTATTGCTAATTTCTGATTATTTTTCTAAATTAACTGTTAACGGTTGGTCTATTAATGTTTATAGATTGCCCACCTTGCCTCTTCCTTCACGGCACTTTTGCCTTAATAAGAACTTGGTGACCACGTCTTATTCAGAAGGGTTCTCTTGGTAGATACCAATTCTTTATTCTCGGTTTGTTGTTCAATAATCTCTTCGCTTGCATGAGGCAACCGTTGTTGAAATATTGTGTAAGCAGAATTAATTTATGTAGAACTTAAAACATAAAAACTATCAACACATTTATTTGTATAAAAAGCTGTGACCTAAAACAAAAGTGATAATAAAAATGTTCGTGGGTGTATGAAAATTTTACTTACTTTCAAGATTTTGGTTTGGTCAAGCTTAAAGCAAGAAATTTTTGAAGAGATTGAAAAGGAGGAACGTTAATTCCGTAAGATGTGCAAAGTTTTGCTGGTCACCAAAAATTAGTTTTTATTGTGCAAATTTCACTTTGTTGAAAGTGAAAATAGTGTTCGAAGTAAACACCATTTGCAAAGTTTCGAAGAGAAACATCTTTGCAGCCGAGACGTTTTCCTGAAAGTAATTTTTCATTATTTTATGAAAGTCACATTTGTCGTGACAAAAGACGCCACGCCATCTTGAAATTTGACTCAAGATTTAATAAGGTTAGAAAATCTGCCTTAATTACGTTTGATATTGCCTGAGGATTATTACGAAACACGTAATAATTTGTAAAGATTACACTGAGCAACACTCAAATTTGTTTGACATCCGAATAAAAATTATCAACGATAACGTGAATGAAAGCGCGTGGTCACCACTCAACTTCAAAGCACAGCTACTGCTTTTCAGTGAATAGGAAGCCAACCTTGTGACACCAGCGGGGGAGCCTCAACAGGTAGATAAACTCAATTTTTGTAAAGTGCATTTTATTTAAATTCTAAAACAATTATTTCTTGTACATTGTAAAATTTTATGACGTTATTACACATGCAAAATTAATAAAATTGAATGCTAGTGTCATTCAAGTTTTTGAAAATATATGTGCATTCAATTTTACGAATTTACACAGAACACCCAAATTTTAATCTGAAAAAGGTGAAACTACCACCTATTAAAACTTCATCTTTGATCAATAAATTTAATTCAATTTACCTTAGAAAGAGTTTTTATTTTCTTTCACCGGCAACAGAAGCTTTTGCCATAGGAACCAACTACTGGGAAAAGATCTTTCTCTACGACTATTAACGTTAGCCGAGATAAATGAAGGTAGTGAAGGATTCTCAATTGTCTCTGAGAATACTACTACAATATATTGCCATTCTCCCAGTGCCATTCATGTAAAAATTCACTTTTACAAGATAAATATTCGCTGGAGTGCACGCATCTTTATTAGCTTAAGACTTTTTTTATTTTTTATTGTTGTTCCAACTTTTTAAGGCTTAAATATAAATTTCAATCGCATAAAACTTTATTCTAATTTTATTTCAAAATATTACATTGTTTAAACAATGCTACGCTTGGCCACATCTGTCTGCCTTATCATGCAAAACTCCGTTGCGGTTTTACAAATGTTTGTAATTTTTCCAATTTTTAATTTATAATTTTTATAATTTAGTAATTCCAATTTATCTTTTTTCAGGTTCTTTATTTAAAAATAATTTTAGATTTCCACAAATCTTCAAAATTTTCACACTTTTATCTTCAACATTAATATAAACTCAATTCAAATCAAATAAGAATTACTCTTTATTATAAAATCGTTAAATAATCAAACTAATTTTTAGCCTACATAAATTTGCAAGTGGCTGCTTTGGTCATTTTGGCCTGAAGCGTCCCTTTCTTTCTCTTCGTCCGTTACCAACACAATATTATTTACAAATAATATTTTATGTACAAAATAATGATCAAAATCAAAATATTTTTTTAAATAACTAAATAATAATTTTTCGGTTTCAAAACACGACTATATACATAGTGGGACATAGTATTATTCGTAAAATAATGATTATGTACAAGCGACATAGAGTTAATGTAGTATCGACTAACTATGTTAATTTTCTCCTGTGGTGCTTCATTGCGAAAGAGGTAAGTTTTTACAACCGCACGTATACGTGAGATTGATGTCTTTTTATTTAGTCTATCCTGATTTTGTCGTCATTTACCTTATTATCGATGATTGTTCAATTTCAATCTCTATCTTTTAATTTCCGTTGTATTTTATTACTTTATAGTTATATACATACTATCAGACTTAATTATATTATCTTGTTACATTATTTTATGATAAAGTTTCCAGATCAAAAGAAAAGAAGACCAGGTTAAAATAAAAATGAAAGTTTTAAACTGGTATTGCATTGAAACAAATATGCAAACATAGAAAAGTGGAGAGAAAGTTAGTAGAGATGAAGAAGTTTCTGAGTTTTTATATTAATTATATAAACAGTTTTGTTTCGCCCAACTCATAAGAAAACGGCGTGATTAATATGTATGTATATAATCAAACCTCAACACAAACTATTTGGGAGTATGTAGGCTACGAAGAAAGTCGCGATTGTTGAAGCCACTGTTTAATTCACCAGTTTCTACATTAAACTATCTGTTAAAATATTTAAATAAAATAGTGTCCTCAGCTATATTTTTAAATTGTTTTTTTGTCATTATGAAGCATTTAGTTTTCAGCACAGTCAAAACTAAAAATAATCAATTCAATTTTGAAAACTTAAGTTTGAAACCAGTTTTAGCACTCTATCAATAAATTTAAACTTTTTGCGTTCTATTTTTACAAAAATTCAACAAAGAACTTACATGGAATGTCGTTATAATCCTATAGCTAACAGTATGCAAGGTCTACTGTTATACCTTGTGTCAGAATAGCGTGAGCTAACTGAAAAATCTAGAAGGAAATTTGTAAAATTTAAAATTTTAAGCATTGTTAAATAAACTTTGAGGTGATATTAATAAAAAAAAATTGACAATAAGTTTCACATCATTAAACTGAAGTATTGGAGAATTTTCAAAGTTATAAATTTAAATGCACAAAGTCCTAGGTGAGCCCAAAGGTTAAAAAGTAAAGTACATACAAGTACTAGTATTTGTTTGTTTACGTGTCGTAAGTGCTCTTTCGTTTGTCAGTACTAGTGATCATTTGAGTTTCAAGAGCACTTTTTTACCAATTTCACTGTAAATGCAAAATATTTTTAAAAAGTTTTATTTTAACAATTATTAATTTTTAATCGGGATTTAAAATAATTGCAAACTACTTCATCTTCACTATAATTTAGAAAGAAAATTATATTTAATCTGTTTGTGTGTCTGTAAGTTTGCCATATTAAAAGTTTTTCGTTTTATAGTAACTTGTCGCTTTTCCTAGTTTCTCATTTTTGTCACGTGTGTATAACACTTCATTCTACAGTTACAAATTTAATTTTCTATCTTTTAGTTGTTACAAATTTGTCTCTATATTTGTCTCTTTGTGTATTTAATCATTTTATCTATTATGTGCTTTGGTAAATTATTAATTTCAAATTTATTTTTGGTTGTAATAAAACAAAATATAATACATACCTTTTATCGAACCGCAATCGCACGGGAAGCTTACGTCTTAATCTCTAGACCAACCTGCCGTCTCAGTTTTCTAACTTGGTTGAAAATAAGAATTAGTTACTTAATAACAAAATAAGGGTAAATGAACATTAGAATATGAGCAGGAAGTTTTGAAAACTTTCGTTGAATTATACACCAACTTTATAACATACTATTTTAGTTGTTTTAAGTATAAAGCACTCTTTTTATTATTGAGGTTTATAGTTATCAAAGTAAAATTTGAAATACAAGTTCCTTCTTTTTTCGTTTTTCTAAACCAACTTGGAACATACTCCCAAAGTTACGTCATTTAAATCACTTACCATATGCTAAAGTTTATTTTTAACAAGTCAAGAATAGCAGAGCAACTGCACAGAAGTGCAGTAGTGGCTATCTTCTTCAAACGTGGCTATCAAATATTTTATTTCATATAATATAGGTAATAGTAATTTACTGGTACTATTTATTATGCTATACCTATATAATATGTGTTGTATTGTCTTGAAGTTTTACCGGCATATTCAATTTAACATGGGTAATGAATTGTAACTGACATTTACTATTTAACAGCTCTCTGATTGTCATTTAAATTAATTAAACATAAAATGCAGAAAATAGTTTTAGTTTGCAACAATTGAAATTAGTTTTAAATATTTCTAATTAAATAATTTAATTAAATTTATATTAAATCTTAAACTTAGTAAACTTTTGACATAATTGAATTAAATTTAAACGTTATATTGATTTTGCGTCGAATTGGTTTCATATCTTCAAATGTACTAAATTGGGATCAAGAACTGATTAAAAAATTACGATTTAAATTCCCAAGCCTAAATTTCAAACCACCAGTTTCATAATTTTGTTCAGAATTTCTTATTCTTTCCTAAATGGTTTTGAATTTTATTCTAGCAAAATTTTGCTCAACAGTTAGTGAAGTTTTTATTAAAAAAATAAATCAGATATATTAAAACGTCGTGACTTTATAATAATCTCCTATTTATTAATGTAATATATGTTCAGTTATAATTGAAAAACGGCTCTTTACTTTAGGTCAAAATAAACTGTTTTGTGCAATAGGCTGCTGCTTCGGTCCAGACTAATGTAAACCGGAGTTGAGATGCTATAAGTATTTTTTCTTTTGCTTCCACCTTTGCTTTACTCAATTTAAAATTATTACTATTGGTGTTTAATCTAAATAATTTGAGAATAGCATTTCTAGTAATTCCAACCCATTTAATTACTAGGTAAATAAAACTAAGAAGTACGAAAAAGGTTTCCATTTTCAAATTAATTATATATGTCATCACAATTTCAAGGAATTTAATTTGATTTTGTAGTACTACTTTTAAAAAGCAAACACTTTTAGAGGAATTTTAAGGTAAATTAAATGGAATTAAATATATTTATTTAAGTAGTTAAAATATTTAGGTAAATTTATTCTGCACACTTTAACAGCTTTCGTGAAATTTAGGTATACACAGTTATTTAATAATATTTTCATGGGTTAGGTGTTACCTTTCCTAAAAGATAAATTAAACAAGTTTTTCAATTTGACATTTACAACTTAATAAACAATGCAAAAATGTAAAATACAGGGATTCCACAAAATAAAGTCGGAATTTTAAATGAAAATATTCTATTCAAATAATATTAATAAAACAGTAATAGCGTCATATGAAATTGTACATTTATAAAGTTTTTCCTATTAGTGTTGTACTAGTATCAAATTTCAAATTTTAAATTTTGCGCCCACATTTTACAATACTCCAAAGCAACAATAAATATAAATAATTCTCGACTTATGGTGGTTGCGGTAGTTTTAGGCTACCGATACTAGAAATAGTTTTTCATCTCAAATCCACCTACATTATGTTGCGTTAATACAAAATTAAAAATTTCCGCAAAAAATCGTTATTTTAAAAAGAAATACAAATTTTTCCAATAAATTTAATTCGATGTACATGGTCCGAGATCGAACCCATAGCATAAGCATAACAAATTGAAATGAAGTGAAGATTTGAAGACTTTAAACAACTTGTAAAATTTCGTTTTTATTAATTTTCGAATTAATACATAACGTATAATTTTAAAGATTATAATCCTTAAAATTTTGTTCAAGACAGTCTCGTCTCAAACATTTAAACTTTACTTCCAATTTTCATTTCAACTTGCTATGGATTACAAATGAATCCAATATTTGTTCGAATTTAACAAAATATAATTGCTTACTATGAATATGAGGTTCGACTAACCTACTCTCTTATGGAAGCACTTTTATCTAATACATACATAATGTACGTAATATACATATATCTTGAAAATAAAAGTGTAATTTATAATGACTAAAATTTTAACGACGCAATTTCTACTGATGTATAAAGTAAGTAGAATTAGAAGTTAAAATATCACGAATACATTCTTTTAAATGTTAATTCAAACCTTTAAACTCTTTGATACAAAGTTTTTTTTTTGTAAAACCTAAATATTTTGTAAGTATGTGCACAAATAACAAAATTTAAATATATTTTATAAAATTCATTTTTACATGTTACATGATATTGAAATAAAATTGAATTCATAACTTACATATTTGTTTGAAAACTATTTAAAATAATATTAAAAATGTTTAAAATATTATTGAAAACAAAATAAGTAATATTTACATTATAGACCAGGATTTCCTGGTCCAATCTTACTGATTGCAAACTAAACAATACCTTAAATAACATTTTGATTGAAACTCACATATTTATTATTAAACTTTGATTTATTAAAAATTTTAATAATTAACTACCTACTTCTAAAATGATTCATTTCAATAATTATCGTTTCTTTGTGCATTTTATTCTGCTAATACAACCATATCATTTATATCGGCACATAGCGTAAGTTTTGCTTTACGTGTATCCAATAGCAGATTTTAAATTATAATATGTATATTTGCATATTATGGATGTATAACAAATAACCACAAACTGGATGCTTTGATAGTCAGCTGCTTTGTACACTAATTTTCCTTTACTCGATTATTCATAACAGCATATTAAGCAAATCGCGGTAATAGTTAATTATATATAATTTTCAAAATTTAAGAAAGCTTTGATATTAATTTCTTAAATAAATTTGAGAGTATAAATTATTTAATTTTTTTTATACTTCCGGAGAAAATAATACATTTTATGCTCTCTAATAAATATTAACGAAAATAGCATTTTATACCTTCAACGTTCTAGTGGTCTGGTAATCTCAAAGGATATGCAAATACAAAATAGGAATTGTAATTTGCTCAAAAACGAAGACTGCGAATTCGTGGAACAAAGCCTATTAATCTCGAAAAATTTACAGTCTTAACGCATTAATTATTGAAACTTTTGCTATATATTTAAGAAAGTTCATTACGAGTGCAAAGTTCTTTAGCGAAGTCTGTTATTTATGTTTTAACTACATTTAACAAAAAAACTTGGAATAATCACATCGGAACAAGGACCTTAAATTTCTTTATTTACACTTATTATATTTCCCGGAGTCATTTTAATTGCAAAATATACACAATTTTCTAAAGAAAGTTTAAAAACATTTAAATTAAAACAAGAATTGTTCCAAGTTTATATCATTAATTCTTACAAATGACTAAAGTGTAAGAATGAACTACTACAAAATATTATTTTTAAAAAAATTTTAGTTTGACAACTTTCAAAAGTAGTAATCTTTATTCTGATTAACTTTTATATTCTTCACTTTTAATGGGATTATTTTATTCCTTTATGATTGATTAAAAATATAGTATATTATATTCAGCAGAACTATCGTTAAACTCCGGTGAGATTAATGTCTTTCTTTATTTTTTCCAAGCAATATTTACAATCATTGGCAAAAAAGAGTTTCCTATATGGCGCTATGGCATACCGGTCGGTATATAAAAAAGCTTCACGAAAATATAAAGTAATAGTTACTAATAAGTAAACTATTATTACTATAATATGGTGATTAACGTTTATAAATCCACTTTCTTAAACAATTTAAAATAGTTCAAATTAAGAACCTCTAAATTTATGTTCAGAAAAGTTATACCCTGCACAAGTTAAATGTTGGTAAAATCATAAATTCATAAAAATATTAATAATTAAACCCTCTATGATGATTGATAATGTGTTTAAAAAACTTTATCACAGAAAACCTTTCTAAATTTAATTAAATTAAAATAAGTTTTGAGATAACTGGGGCTAAATACAAATAATTCGTATTAAAAATAAACTTTTTTTTGTGTATTTTAACTCATTTTATGTTGATCCTGAAATCCACTGAATACTACATACGTGATAACATGTTGCATAATATAATACGTGAAATCTAGTAGGGACATTGTAGAAAGCTTTTTCACCATAATATCGATAAAAATCTTGAAAAAATAAATATGTTTATATTATTTTAATTTATTTTGTATATGATAAGCAAAATAATTTCAGCATTGTAAAGTGTGCTTTTCACATTTAAATCTGGCATTTTTACTGTACTACGCAGTTTAATTTTACAGTAAACACGTTTACAAGGTAAACAAAACTCCATGTTGATTGTATATTGTGTAAGTGGTAGTAATTAAAAACCACAATGCAAAAAATGTAAAAGTATTATTACTTACAGAGAAAATCACGTGGTTTTATAATAAAAAAAGAAACTAATTCCGTATCGATCAATTGAAGAACAAAAAATTAGAATGATTGCAGATGAAAGCCAGCATCGACAATCCATTTCATTAGGCATGCTCTAGACATTCTCCAAGTCCAATAGTTTTCAATTTAACAGACGTATTTTATCATTTGATAAATTTTTAAAAACGTGCAGTGATTATGAAATCATGATTTCTAGCAACTAACTGTGTGAGATTATTGACATAAGAATACAATTCAATTATAAGGAAAAATTTTATAAACCGCAATGCAAATACAAATAAATTTCTTAAGGTAGAACTGTAATTTTTAAAATTTGTTTGTCTCTGAATTATTTAAAAAAAGATTTCAAGGGTTTATTTTACAATCGATTGTTTTGATTGTAGCCTTATTTCTGCAGGTTCGCAGAACAGGTTATGGCTACATTAGCATTTCATTAAGGTCGACGCCCTAAAATTTAGAAGATTAGGTTAGATTAGGTATTTCAGATTTAATTATTATGTTATATATTTATGAATTGTGTATGTATAATCCAGCAACTTGCGATAGTTAAATATAATGTACGGATTGGATTATTAAGTATATCGTAACTAATAAGTTTTAAAATGTACTTAGGTGACAGCATCTACAAATTTTTAACTGATCAAAGAAGCAATTAGTAGCTTCTAACTTTTTTTGATATTTATTCTAAAAAGTATGTATTTCATATATTTTTATCACATAAAAATATTTCTGCTATTTCCAAAAGTAAAAGATAATTTTTGGGTTATTCTATATCAAATAACTATCAAATCTGATTCTTGCATGACAATTTAAAAAAATTTAAATTTTTATGTATGAGTCTAATATTATAGTAGTTTAAAATAACCATTATTAAAATTGTGTTATTTATTGTTTCCATTTGGTAGCTATTTATGATTAAAAATACTAGCTTTTAAAACGTTTTGCGAAAACTAAATTTTCTTAGTGCCTATAATTTTAATAGTTAATATTTTTATTGTTTTCGTTACAAACACTATGTATTATTAATTTTGTAGATATATTTTTACATTTTCTTTTTTTTTAAATTTCATCAACAAATATATTTCTTATATTGAATCTTGCTCATAAAATTATACCCTATTTTTTTACCACTTGTTCCACTTTTTTATTTTGAACCAATAAGTAGTTTCAGATAATAATCTGATTATTATTTTTAACAAAAAATTATTTTAACAATTTTAAACAACTTTTATTTTATTAAATGCGGTGAATACTTTTAATTATTCATTTCTGTAGGAAAACTAATTCATTAGCAAGAACGTTAAAATTTTTATTAATTTTTGTGTATCATCGAAGCCATGATTATAATTATTTTTTTTGAATATTCGACAAATATTAATTACAATTTCAAATTGTTCTATCTTTCGTCTACGCTACACTTCTAACCAAATCGGTTGCGTTCCTTATTAAACTGTTTTGACACAAAGACTAGATTTCAGTTTGGGATCTTGCATTCTTAATTGATCAGCTGTACGAAATTTGAGAGTTAAGTTACATTTTCAAAACAGCATTGATTGTTTGACATTGGTTTTACTGAAGTTTTATTTTTGAATTTATTTTGTGCTATTGATTTATACGTAGATTTTCGTTTGGATGTTTTTATACCTAGTGGTTGAATGGTTTAGTGGAATGGAAGTTTGATTAAATTTTAGGCTTCTATACGCTCTACGCAGTATAGCAAAAAGCTTTATGATCTGACTCAATGTTCGTCGGCGTAATTCAAATTTTTAATAATTGAACCTAATTATTATTTTACATAGTAACAAGAACTGGTACCGACGAATAACAATATCAAATTTTCTTATTTGTGAAGCCTAAATCTGATATAAACCTTTTTTTATTTAATAATTACATACATGAACACAATATCTACTATGTTATTAGTCTGTTAATAATTTTATAGTTTTTTAGTAGTATAATTATTGAATTAAGGAAGTTAATAATACTCATAACTTTTTGTTTTCTGAATGTAAAGCTTCCTCACGTAAAAGTGGAATTTCATTTTATATATTTTTTTATCAATATTATGAACATTCTAATATGATATATTGAACAGTTAAGTCAGTTTCGCCTACTTTTTATTGTAGTAGAGTTTCTTTTATTAATTTTTGTGTATGTATGTGTAATTATTGTGTGTTTAAGCTTTATCCTCATTAACTCGGTCGAATTTTGGATTTAAATTGATTGGACTGATTATGTTAGCTGATAATAGAAGTATTCAATTTTTTTAGCAATTTTACTGAATGCATTTTTTATTTTAGGTTTTGGCCGAATGTACAGTTTAGGGTGCCTACCAGGATCACCAATTTACAAAATTAATATATTTTCTTGTATTTAATATTAGTAGGTCAAGTTATTTTATGACCGTCCTGGCCTATGAAGCTACCTTTAGTGTGGGATTATTGATTAGTTAAATTAATAAGAAATTGTATAATGAAGGAAAATATTTAGATTACTGAGACTAAATCAATTTCACTCTTAGTTAAAGTTTCATTTTATAGAGCTTTGTTTTTTTCTTGTGTCACAGTTTATTTGCTGAAACATCAAGATAAGTTAAAAAGCTTAAAACATTGTAAAATATTTTTAATTAGACTAAAAATAAACAACAATTTTATGGTTAATTTTTGACTTTACTATTTGAAAATTTTGATTTTCATTTTTTACTTTTTAAATTAATTTTACTAACTTCTTACTTAAAATATTTACGTTTGTTTACTTTGCATTTGTAATTCAAAAATTTTAAATTAGATAGAAAACTTTTTCAAATTGTTTATTTAAATGTACCTAATAAAGAATATATTTAATACTATTTTATGCAATTTTTCACTTTCAACGTTCTAGTAAGATTAACAATTTTTACACTGCAAAAAGCGTCGAATAAACTGATGATTACATGAATTAATTTAAAAACTGAATTTTGATTTTTAATGAAAATTTATACTTTTATATAAAGAGAACAAAAAATATAATTGCGAATGACTAAGCAGTAGGTATTGGATATAATTTTTAATGATGAATTTTCAATTAGTTAAAAGTAAGATTTTTATAAAAAGTTTAATTAACTTGAAAGCTTTGTAAACAGATCACCTCGACCGTCAAGATTCTTGAAACTATGCAAAAATTGTAAAATTTTACTATCGTAGAGGTTAAGTACCACCGTTCGTAAGCATATTTATTAATAAGTTTAAAAATATTATAATGTTGTTATAACTTTGATTATTAAACTTACTTTAAAAGAATAAAAATGATGAAATTTTTCAACTTTTGACATATAAGTAGGTACATAACGCAGTAATCAATCAATCTTAATCCCATTAGGTATTCAATCTACAAGTAAGTTATGCAATTTAAGGAAAAGCGTTGGTGTTTGGATATGATAGTTCAGGGCTAGTTGATCTAAATTTAATTAAATATTGTACATGTAGCTAGGTAGTACAGATATTCATTATTAGATATTGAAGCAGTGTTTGTTGTATATTTACTTTATAATTTGTCGAATAAAAAATATTTAAGCTTTCTTTATTCCTCCCGGTCCCTTATGCTTAAAATTATAAACAATTATTCAAATATTCCATTTTCTGCTTGCTACTTCAGAGTGATTAAATTATAAAGACTTTACTTAAAAAGCTTTGTATTATGGATTATGTTGATTCCTGGCATTAACAAATGCATTGCATTAAAAATTACTTTCTTATAAAAAAATTTAATAATGTACTTACTTGCAAAGTTGGTTTGTAAATATCTGAAAGCTTTTCAAAATTTCTGTGTTTATTATTTTAAATTGTCAAATACTTTATGAGTTACTCTGCATTTCAAGCTGATTTTGAAATTTAAATAAAATTATTGAAATATATTTTAATTCAAAGTTTAATATGCAGGTATATATTAAAATTCATTAAATTTAAAATACTAAATTATTTTAAGTTCAGTATTAAACCAAAAACTATTATCTTAGACTATAATAATATAGTTGCATCTAATAAATAAAACCGAGTTTTATTTTAAATCAAATAAACCAAAGCTTTTTAAAATTTGAAAAAAGTGAAGCTTTATCTAACTTACCCAAGAATTATGTTTTAAAATTATTTAATGCTTTTATATCGTCGATGAAAGATACAAAATAATATTTTATTATCTCGAGCACGTCGGCAGAAACGTGAAATTTCTGTCATCTGCTCCGTTCATCTACTCGTTGGTGGCTAGAAGTGTTGCTTACATTTTGTCCTTTAGGAATTTCTATACGAAAAGGTCTGAAGATTGGAACAAGTTCCTACAATATATATTCAACCGGGTTACTTATTATAAACCAGCGGTGAACAAAATTTTAGAGATTAATTTTAGGGATTTTCTTGTTTTTAGTTAATTATATGTTGAGTTTTGTTTTTGTTTGCTGCAAAGCAGTGATCATTTACTTTTTTAATCATTTAATAATAAATTGCTGAAAATTTATGGGCAAAACATTTTCGATTTTTAATATTTCTTTAATCGTTAGATACATAGTTGTAATATTGCACCATAAAATTAAATTTTTCTCATTTTTGAAGATCGTTTCCAAAGACCAAATAATCTTAAAACACATCAATCAAATATAAAGATTTCAGATAATGGTTGGTAGATATTTTAATTAAAAAACTGGCTACACATTACCAATGTTTTCTAAATTACCTATATAAAGCTCTATATCTGAATAAATACAGTTGCAAAGAATAATTCAACGTTGTATAGAACTGATCTAGAAATCTAGAAATCATAGATTCAGTACTTCGATGAACTACATACGCTGTAATAATAAAATAAAAGACTTACTCTCGCCAATTTCATTACTGTACTCATTTACATTTTATGAAATTCCAATTACCTTTTTGTGATCCCCGTGATTTAGTTCTTTAGAGTCAACTAGCGGAGAATAAGGAGTCTTCTGCAAGATCATAGCTTTAGTTTTCGAATTTCTCGATTTTAGATTAAAATTATATAGTATTGATTAAAATTAATACGTAATTTTGAAATTAATATTTTTTAATGCTAGATTTAAAAGTATAATTTTAAAAAGTAAACTGATAATTATTTTGAAAAATAAAATAAAACTTACGCAGAAGATTGATGTTGATTGGAAGATAGGAGAAGTTATATTGAAGTTGGAGAACAGATTAAAGTTATAATTGAAATTGATTAGATATGATGAGCATTTTGAAAGTATTATAATTATATTAATTTAAAATCAAATTGAAAAAATGAAAAGAAAGAATCAAAAGTGGTACCAATGCACATGATTATCTTATCGCATAATTTAACAAATCCCTTCTTACAAATTTATTTGAATTTAAAACCAAGAACCACAAAATTTTAGAAAATTATGTATTTTTTCATTTAAACTTTTAAAAATATTGCCATCTATTAAAATATACTTCAATATATTGTCGTGAAACAAAATATTTCGACCCACCCTGTGCTAAATAGTAAAAATTTGTTGATTTCAGTTTTAAACGTTTGACTTGGAAAAGTACAGAGTGGGGAGAAAGACAGAAAGGTAGAAGAGCGTCGTCTGCCAACAATGGCGGAGAGCGGGTGAAGTTTTGTATCCCCGCTGAGTTTTGATATTATTGTTTGAAATTGTGAGTAATATTTTGATTTTAATTGATTGAATAAAGTGATTTTATGCGTTTGCATTATTGCGCCTTTTTTGGAAGTGTAATTTTGAGATTTGAAGTTAATTTGGATAATTTTTATGAGCGGCTACCGAACGGTAGTAAATTTGATTGGTTTGGTTAATTGGGAAAGGAAGAAATCAAATTATAAAATTTGAATTTGCATTGCGAAATTATTAAAAAGTTAAAATTGGTTTAAAATTCGAGGAACAAAATTTGCATTTGTACGAGCGCGTGGCCAGATAGTAGATAAGCCGATGTTGTGAACGCGCATGAGGTTAGAGGTGCGAGCCCATTTTAAGTTTAACAATAAATTAAATTTACGATTTTTAATTTGGTTTTTGAAGAATTTATTAATTTAGATAAATTATTTTTGAAGAAGATTTGTTTCGTCACAATATCGTCACAGGAATTCACTCCTGAGGTCGAATTGCTCCACCGCAAAAAAGAGCTAGTCGAGGTATTTTTCAAGTTTGGTAAAGGATTTGATTGATTGACAAAAAAACAATCAAATACCACCGCAATATATAGTATACCGTCTTAGATTAACAATATAGTTAGAACAGAATTATTCTAGAAATAGAATAATAAATTTTAGAAGCAATGTAATATCAAGGAGCTTTCTTGTTTTATATGTGTAAGCGATCCTGAAATGTTTTACACTATATGTATACAGACAAGAAAGCATCATCAAGAAGTTGGTCGTTTATGTCTAACACAAGCAGGTGCTCTCGCGTTTACTTACCATATCATTAAAGCAATAAAATCATGTGTAAGATACTATACAAAATTATAATATGAATTACAGGTTCCATAAAAAATTTGATAAAATTGAAATTAGTTAGCTTAGATCGTTACTCTCAATGGTAGTGCCAGCTAGTCGTCTAGGACTTTTCCTCGTCGTCATTTCGCCGTTGCCGTATCGCCGTCAACCTGATCATAACAAAGATAACAAGATATTTTTTAGAGGTGAAGTGGGAAGAGAAGAATTATTAAAGAGAATTATTAAAATTTCAAAATTAAGCAAATTATTAAACAATACAATTCAAATTAGTTTAATATTACTCATAATAAGTCTTTTAATATTATTGTATAATCGAGCATATAAAATCTGCCACTTTTGAAGGTATTTAAAGTAGTCAAAAATAGAAGCCAGCAAATTGCATCCCCAACCCAAATCGGATCGGCATTAATACCTAATACAAATTCTGACAATTTATACTGGTTAAGTTGAGTTCTGAGGATAGTCGATAAGTAAAAAGAATATAAACCTATTTACCTATTTACTCTTTTAGGTATATTGTAATTTAAAAAGCTAATACTATATTAGTTTTTTAGATTTTTGAAAGATAATCATAAAATTTTTATTGTTTATAATAAATTGTATTCCTTTTGGGAAACAGGAATAAACTTGAAACAAATTAATAATTTTAATAACCAATCATCATTTTTGGTTTTTATTTCCATATACGAATATAAATCAAAAATGTAATTATTTCGACATTAAAAAAATTATGAAACTGATACTTATTCATAATAATACATAATAATAATTATTATGTAACTTAAATTAACAATTTATTGCATGTAAATATTTAAACATTAATGTTCAGTTGCCTTCTGCTTAGTTTTCAGGTAATAAAATTTAAAAAAAAAAAGTTGACGTAAATCTAAATCTAGGATGTTTAAATTTCTTCGTGACCGGGAGGTTTTTTTTGATAGTATTGAGATAGTGTGCTTTTACCCTTAGGTCTTCTTTATTGCTAATTACACAAAAATTTGCAAACATTTTTACGTTTTCTCTTAATGTTGGAAGTCGGCAACTGTAATAGTTCTCCACAGTAGGTTGACAAACTTAGCACTGTAAATTACAAACAAAAGAGTTTAACTTCTGTAGAGGTTATTGCTGATTTAATAGTCTCAATCTTACTTACAGAATTTGTGAATTTATGAAACTACTTGAATTTCTACCTAATTGATCTACTACCACCAATTTTCAGATGTATCTAAATAATTGAACTACGCTTTTGGAAGAGAAACTTCCAATTAATGTGATTTATTGCATATAAACAATAATCATAATAGAACATGAACTCTAGTAAAAAATATAGAGTTAGAATGGGTAGTGATTTTTGGGAGTCTAGCCAGTGATCAGTGGAGTATCCACTATTGTACCTTTTATAAGAATTATTAGCAATTTAGATGTGTGCACAAGTTTCGTTCTGTACAAATACACGTTCTATATTGGAAAATGGCTCTGATATCTGGTATCCTACTTAGTTCAAAAATTTTGTTCTTGTTGAGTCTATGCAGAGTGCCGCTGCTAAATTTCCTTATGGCAGGCAACGTCGGTTTTACCTGAACTGCCCTAGTATTTTTGATCAATCGCCAGCCAGTCGCTTAGCTCATAGCTTGTTCTCGGTTGCTGCTGCGGTTTAGAAAGGCCTCATGTTAAATCACGAAATCTATTAAGGACCAGGAAATATTTTCTAAGCAACCAGTGTATGGAACTCATTGTTATAAGAAATCGTTAAATTCCCTCAAAGCTAGACTGAATAGTTTTGCGTCGGCATAGTTGAGAGCTGGTTTGTTGTCCAGTAGTTTTGTTTTGCCTTGAACGATTTTATTAACTTTGCATTGTTCTATAATATCCTGTTTTATGAGCACTTAGGTGTTTGTGTATCTTTGTCCTTTATTAGGTATTTGTATTAATAATTAAAAAAATATATGAAGTATGATATATTATAATAAGTTTATAAAAAAATGTACATTTTCTACTTTAAGTCATGTAATCAATGGATACGTGGTTTAAGTAGTGTAACTGGATATTAACCATTTCAAAATTTTAGAAAACTAACAATGCAACCACACTTTTCCGAACTAAAATGTTTTTATGAGTTAGCCTTTTTAACGAGCCTGATGATGCCATAGTATGGTGAAAAGGTTTGTGGGTTACTGTCAGACAACGATCATCTCGAATATCAAAATTTCAACTGCACTATAAGAAAGAAGACAATTTTCTGAGTATAATGCAATAAAAATTTCGGAGGTCCATGCATTCGTTTTCGAAAAAACGACATTTTAAAGTTATTAAAAGCAGGTAGTTGTAACCCGATACACACTGTTGCAACGAGTCGCGTCGCGGTAAACTAGCACGTCGAGCCCCTGCTCTTTGTTTTGTTGACAGTACGAGTGCTTTGATATACTCTTAATGTTGTTGTCAGTCGCGATCGACACCCGGACGAGTTGTATGGCTTCGAGTTCCACCTTTGGCGAGTTCTGTCATTCTTCAGGGATATTTTTAAATTGTTTTGCGGAAGGTGACAAAATAAAACAGGCCCGGAGGGCACCGAAGGCGTCCGAAGTTCAAATTAACAATTTTGCCTTACACAAAATCGGCTAATCATGCAGCCGTGTTAAAAGGTGTATCTAAAATACATGTAAATTTTACATCTTTAAATTCGATTTTTTTTTAAACTAATGCATAAACCTCCGAAATATTTGTTTTAATATGCTTAGAAAACTGTTCTCTTTCCTATAGTGCAGTTGAAATTGTGAAATTCATGATGATCGTTGTCTGACAGTTCCCCTTAACCATATTAAAACAGTTTAGTTCTGAAAAATGCGTGTGCATTTTTTGATTTTTATAAAATTTTGATATAATTAAATCATGTAGATAAAGCAAACTTAAATAATATTCCAATTCAATTATTATTGTAATGTAGTATAACGTCTGATTATAATGGATACTTTAATAACTTTTATTTTATTGTTCAATAATCATAATAAAAGTGAATTATATAAAATCTAAAACATTAGGGCTATTTTTGAATGTTGCGCTATAATAATATAATTTATAGGTATTACGAATACGATTTATATCTTATTAATACTAAAGTAGTTTAGTATATGGATAAAATCAGTAATAATTTTAAGTGGATATTAATGTAATATTTCTAAATAAAATTCATATTATTTTATTAACAAATTTACTATATTTTTATATTGCATTACTTTCTTCTTAATTAGTAAACATTCAACAGGATACAGAAACCTTTTTTTTATTTCCCTACGTGTTATGTTTCTTCAGTCTTCTGTAGTTTAAGTGCTGTTTCGCTAACGAAGGTTAGCAATCATAAAAACCCGGAGCTCAAGGAATTTTACTAGCGAAATTCAATTAATAGGGTGACTTTTCATTTCGTTTTTATAAGCTCAGAGATTGAAAGTCAACAAAAAATTTTTATTCTAAAGTGAATAATATTTTGGAATCGAACCCAAGAACTTTTTCCACCATGGGCTAGTAAAATTATTAAAGTTATTAAAATTATAAAGTTAGTTATAAAACAATGAAATAAACTATTGATTTCTTATTTTCTGAAATAATAAATTAACTTAATACTATAGCATCATAGTAGGTAATTTAATGGCAAACCTAACTTGGGTTATAATGAGTTGCATTAATCCTTTACAACAACGATAATACATCGACTTTCTTCTCGTTATTATCGCTTTTAATAGTGGATTATTGTAATACTCATTAAATAAGTACTAACACAAATAAAGAACTGCTTTAAACACATTCAGTGTATGTTAAAATAAAATTTTGCAACTAAATTATACAGCTTTTAATTTAAAAAAAATACACAAACAGAATTAACAATTTATAAATTGAAAACTATTTGTTTAAATGCTAAAATTAAAACGCGTTATTTTTTGGCGACAAACAGTTTTAAGTATTATTCGATTTCTAAATTGAAAATCTACAAATACATCAAAACGAAACCATTTGGAACAGTTTTAATAATTGAAAAGTGCTCCATTAAAGCAATTTTGATTACACTGCAGAAAATTTAATGCTTCATTTTAGTTAAGAAATGATTTAATTTTGTTTAAATGTTTTCGAAAATGCAAAGTAACATTAAAGAAACGTTCAAATTGTCAACATTTTAAATTTCATACAGTCAGTAATGTTAGACATTATGATAACTTAATTTGTGCGTTTAATGTTAGAGATATTATATTATACGTACAAGTTTCAAATTTTCCAAATACTTCTGTAAAAATCTAAATTAGAAAATTTTTTCTCTCTTGTTTCAATATAGCACAAGCAAAGGAAAATTTTTTATTCGCCCTTTTCATTAGTCGTTTATTATTCGTGTTCTACATCTTAAAGTTGGATAACAGTAGTTATAGCTTCTTTTTTATTTTGGAAAAGTTTCTGAACACACGGAACAAAATAAAAGACTTCGAGTTTCGTACACTACACACGTTGTGAAAATGGAAACGGTTAATTGATACATGTTCCTATTAAATTGTACGCATTATATGGTCAGTATTAATGATTTTGATGAGCGGCATTTTTTTTTCATATAAAAGCGGATAACGAGTTGATATTTCTGTCACGAGGCAATCAATTTCAACACGTAATAAAATTTCTCTAAAATTCTACTAGAGCATTAGCATATGAAACGTGAAGTTGGAAAAACCGTATTTCATTTTTATATTGCCGAAAAGAAGTGTACATAGTGTGCTGTTTTAATACATGAATTATAACTAATACTTTTAAATTCACATAAAAAAAGAAAAACAGAATGATAAATCTTTATAAATCCCTATATTATAAAACTGGTACCCATGTTTGAACTCTTAATGCTAAGTGTTAATTTATGGAAATATTGTTATTTGTGGTGTAATAAAAACAAAGTAAAAAAAACTTCAAGAAGTGTTAACAAATTCATTTTAAAAGTGCGACATATTAAGTTAACTTTCTATTAAATTTGCACTTATTTGAACTAAAGACAAATTGTTGGCACTTTGTCAAAAAGCGCAATGAGCTTTTATAGTGACTGCAATCTGAATGTGCAATTTTTAATGTCAGATTTGTGTCATAAGTACACCAACCGCTGAGAACTGAATTAAATTATAAATTAAATGTAGCAAAAATAAACGATTACTGTTTAACATATTCCTACATTTTTTAATTTACTAGGTTAATAATGCAGGAGTGCTGATGATTTTACTCGCTAGTCTTGCAATCTTGAAACTTTTTAATTTTTGTTTTTTTCATATCTTAATTCTTTCTTACATCTTAATTTTTATCTGCATCAAAATATAAATCAATTGCTCTTTGAATACCTTTAATATTGCATAGTATCGGCAAACTATAATAATAAATTTCAGAAATTACTAGAAAATTTTTGTTAACTTAATTTGTTACTGAGGTATTCACACAATATTCGGAATTATTTTCTCTATATAACTGAGTACTCACAGGGCATACGCTGTACTTTTGTAATAAACTAATTGTAAAGTTTACAGTTTCGTTGCTAATTACTAAACTTTGCAATAGAAGAGATTTTATCTTATTTCAATACAAACACAATAATTAATACAAATAATTTATAACGTGTACTAACTTTAAACGGAAGAACGACTACCTATGTAGGTATAATATTAATGTTGCAATTTTAACGAAACTTTAAAGCGTATATAATATACTAACATAATATTTACATATAATGTCTCATTTTAAAATATACAAAAAAACTAATTCAACAAAATAAAGTTTTATGACGAAAAAAATTACAAAAGAAAAAATGTTTATTTAATTTCACTGAAACAAAACATTTATTGTCAAAGAAATTTCTGTACGCAACGATTTTTATAAAATTCAGAAATGAAAATAAAAATTTTAGATTGTCCTAACGACGACGAAATTAGATAAAATATTGTATACCACTTATGTTAGATAGGTTACTGAACTCCTCCACCAATTTATGGTGTAAAATAATTTTATTAAACACTAAAACATATTTTTAGAGTGTTGTTCATTGTTATTAACTGTTATTATTAACTCATATTTTATCTCATTTGCATATTTTCAAAATTGTATAATGATTAAAAAGACATCTATAGATTCTACTAATTTTATAGCATCTGCTACAGCATTGATTTATTCATTGAGTATAATAAATTGTACATATCGTAAATTTTTTGATATTTTAGTCGGTATAATCATTCTTCTAAAAGCGCTAATAAAAATTCGGTGGTTAAATTTGATTCTAGTGGTTCGGTACATTGCATACCAACAACAATATGTACGTTTTCGTCCAAGTTGTTCAGCTAACAATATTGCTGCTGTAAATGAATGTAGATCAAAATTTATTAATCTCACGATATTCTCAGCAATTGAACCTATTCCGACCACCACACGGCAAATTTTGAGTAAAAATTTGGGTCGAAAACCTTAAAAGGTTCATTTAGTGCAAGAATTAAAGCCAGCCGACCATGCTGTTTGTCTACAATTCACTAATTTTATTATCATTGAACAAGATAATGGTTTTTCTGAAAAAATCATCTTTTCAGATGAAACCCGTTTTTACTTAAATTGTTGAATGACTAAGCAAAATTGCCGCAATTGAGCTTTATAAATTGCAAAAGTGATTGGTAAGAGTTTCTTAGATGCAGCTTGTGTTATTATTATTATTATTACTGGACGAGTTATAGTTCAAGGCCCACTTGCACTGAAGCTTTGTTTCTTCAACAAAGCTGAGTGCACAGCTGCTTGGGTAATCTCCTCGGTTTTGAGGCTAGAGCTGGGCATACACATAGTATGCAATGGAGAGTCTCTTTCTGTTCCCCACACATTTTGCATGTAGAATCCTCAACTCCCCTCATGTTTTTGAGGTATGTTTGTTTACATAGCAGTGTCATGTGAAAAGTCCTACTGTCATCTTCAGCTGTTTTCTGCTCAGCTGAAGAATTTCTTTCCTTCTTCCAGCAGCAGAAAAACCGCTCACAAACATCCGCGATTGCCTCGGTCCGGGAAGGCTTTCCCAGTACTCAAGGTCTTGTTTTCTTAGTTGTTCCTTTATGACCCCTTTTGCGGTCAGATACGTTATCCTGCAAGTTGGTTCTAGACCGATTAGATGTGAGTTTGCAACTGCCTTAGCAAGGGAGTATGCTCTTTCATTGCCTTTTATGCCAGTGTGTCTCAGCATCCACCTCAGCGTTACGCTGTTGCGTTATACCAGTGCATTGAGGCAGTGTTTTACAACCTTAAGGGTGTATGTCTACTCCTTTCAAAGCTTTCAGTGCTACCTGGCTGTCGGTCATGATGCATTCAGCTCGTGTTACTGCTTAATGAGCTTTTTGGTCTAGAAGAGTGATTGGACCGTATTTTATTATAAATGAGACTGGGAACGCAGTTGCTATCTATAGATTGTGTTATTGGAACATGTTGAATATTTTTTTTTGTTATTGATGATAAGAATGTGAGAAATATGTAGTTTCAGCAGGACGGCACTATATTTCTTATGGGACTATATGAAAGATCAAGTCTATGCAAGTTTTATTATAAATTTATAAAATTGTTAAAGCACATTTAAAAGAATAATTATTTTTTCAGTTGATAAACCAAAACTCTCAATCACTTGAAGTTCTATCGACAACCTAGTAGTCAATATGTATTATTAGTTTGCCACTTGCGTATATATTGTCGTGAAACAAAATATTTCGACCCACCCTGTGCTAAATTGTAAAAATTTGTTAATTTGATTTTTAAACGTTTAAATTGGAAAAGTACAGAGTGGGGAGAAAAGGATCGAGATAGAGGCTTCTTGTGCCAACTATGGCCGACAGCGGGTGCGTGATTTTGCAGGCCCGCTGAATTTGATTTTTGATACGTTGAGTTTTTCTGATATTTCTTGAAATTGTGAGTAATAATTTTTGATTTTGATTTAAATAAAGTGAATTTTATATGAGAATGCATTATTGCGCCTTTTTGGATGATTATTTTTGATATTTTGATAATTTAGATATTTTTTATGAGCGGCTACCGAACGGTGGTAGATTTGATTGGTTTGGTTAATTGGGAAAGGAAGAAATTCAAATTATAAATTTGAATTTGCATTATAACATTAGAAATTAAAATTATTTGTAAGAGCGAGCGTGTGGCTAGATAGATAAGCCGACGTTTTGGATAAGGATAAATTTAAAAGTACGAGCCCAATAAAATTTTATATTACATTGGATATAATTTGAATTTGGATAATTTATTTTGGAAAAGGAATTAGTTTGGAGAAATTTGTTTTTATTTGCATTGGAAGAATTTTTATTTTAGATCGTAGAAAATTCTAATTGGAAAAACAAGAACCCTTCGACCCCTACAAAATTATCAATTGCTCCCGCACTCCAAGGTTAACCCGAGGTAAACAAGAGGTTGAAGATTTCTACGAAAAAAACCACAGCAATATGCATATTTTAAGCTAAAAGTGCAACTTCTAAGGAAGCCTTAATTTTACGCCTTGGATATGTATTGTGAGAAGAGTATCAATGTTTCGATAGATCACACAACGAAAATCTATTATTATACTGTTTTGATCTGTCAAGTTCGGTTTTTTTTAAATATCAAAGTTTTAATTGTCCAAACTTTAATATTACGGATTCATAATCCGAAAATTAAAGTTCAGCACAATTCATGACAATTTTTTAGAATTTGAAAAGCTTAACTGCGTTATGAATAATCACATCTATTAAATTGAACACATCAAGTCGCTCTTTACTTTTCTACCCAATGTAGTGCTCTATATTCTTTGAATTATAGACAGATCTTGATTCTTGACAGAACTTTGCTTCATAAAGCCAAAGTTAGGACTTTTAGTAGATTAAATATGAAATTTGTTTTGTGACAATTTTGTATAAAATCATTGTAAAGCATTAAAATTTAGGTTAATTTTATTGTGGTTATCTGTATTGAAATAAATAAAATTTTAATTACATTATTAAGCAATGAAGCAGTATATCACACTTGATAAGCATCGTAACTGTTGATTTGAGGGTGCCGATTCACCCTTACTACAACAGTTGGAATAATAAAAACATTGTTATAAATGTGAAATACGCACATTTGCTACATATCGCGGTATCATGTTTTAACAAGATCGTAGTTCCCAAACTTTGATGATATTTAGCAATTGATTTCACATTTTCTCAACGTCAGTTGGTTATGCCCGACTTTTGAATTACTTTTTAAAAATTTATTGATAAAAATTTAAGCAAACGAATGTAAAAAGTATAATATGAGATAATATTACCAATCATTTTTAAAAATACTGATTGCGTTTTTCTAAATTGTAAAATTAATGAATTCAATTTAGACTGTTATTTTTAGACTTTTAGAATAATTTTGAAAAATTAGTCACTGTTACTATCAAATTAATATTTAATATTCATAATTGATCGTTTGGATGTAGAAGCATAATATAACAAATTGCAGACTATATTCTGACGTACTATTTTCGCAGACGATATTGTTATTTTAACAAAATAACTGTTGATGTTCTGAAAACATGTTAATTTTTCTTTTCTTTTATTATCTGTTAAATGACAAAACTTTGTACAGTTTCGCATAACGAAATATATCTTGAATGTACCAATGCTATATACCTACATATAATGCAAAATAGATAGAATATAAGAATGGAGTGTAGAAATTTGATCTAATCAACGTTGACAGGCGCAAAAGAAATAAAAAAGTATTTTATGTCACAATGGAAATTGAATTACGAATAACAAATAGGGATCGATTTTGATGTTGGAAATTATAAATAAAATTTTAGTATAGTGAGAAAAGAACTGCAATTTTTTAAATTTAATTTTAGTATTCTGTTATAATATTCTTATTAAAATTGTAGGTTTTTTATGCTTATCATTCCAAAGTTTCTTCTGAATATTAAAACAACGTATTTATAAAATTTTAAAAGTGTTCATAATATAGATAATAATAAATAATATTATGAAGCATTGACATTAGAAAAGTGTCACGAGGGTCACGAGACTACCGTTTGTTTTCTTTTAATGGAAAGACAAATATTTTCTATTATACAGAACGATATATTCTTTTGTACTCTTTTAAAATGCTTGATTTATGCAAAAGTAGACTAAAATAATTTGAATTTTAAACAGAGTTCTAACCTCACATTTTTCTCTGTTTAAAAACATTGATAATGATTTATTGATTGCTATGTTGAATTTCTATTATGACTGCTCATGTTTTCCACACATTTTTTTATATTATTCAAATTATTTCAAACTATAAATGCAGCAGTCTCTAAGCACATCATTTGCATGTTCTCTAGTGCATAATAATTATAAATCTATGTTGGTATGCATAAGTACTTTTGAGCGTGTTTATACATATTTTAATACATTAATGGATGAACGTATTGCTAAGAACTTTAAGTACAGCAACGAAGCAGACATTCGTACATTTTTAATACTTATTTTATATGTAATGAACACTAAATGATCATTTTACTAAATTACAAAGATAACAAAACTCAAAAGTGTTACACTTAATGGAATAAAGCATTGTTGTTATTTAATGTGAATCAATATTTTAACTTTGGTGATATTTTCTTTATTTATTTTATTATATTATGTTAATTTATTGTATAATTTATAAGAGTTAATACGTTATTTACAGTAATTGTAACAAAATAAAAAAAAATTACATGACTTTAATTACTCTTAAAATGCTTATAATTTCAAGTTTGATAAAATTTTGAAAAAAAGAAACAGCAAAACTGATTCGCTATGATAAATCTCTATATTTGTGTATGAAGGTCGCCAACCGATATATTGCGTATTTTAACTGGATAACAAATTTAGAATTTTTAATTTCCGCAGATATTTCTACAAAGTCAATATCAGCTGGATATTTAACAAACCGCATCTATAGCAGTTTATTTTTGATCTTTAACTGGCATATTAGCTTATCAAGATTCCGTGGAAAACCTAAAATTGAAAGCTTGTAAATTAAAATTATTTTTAAATTTCATTTTTTGTTTAAGCATATAAGTTTTGCTTTAGGTTTTGAGTTTTTTGTTTGATTGAATGGCTTCCTTGCATAATTTTCAAACTTGTTCTTAGTTAACGTTGCTTGTTCAAAGAATTTTTTGCTTCTGTTTTTATGCCATAAACCTTTTGACTGCTTCTATTTCATATTAAATAGTTCCTATAAAAAATTATCCTTTGAAACTAACTATAAACACACTTTCACTTTGTAATATAAATATACGTTTTCAGGTGTGTTTATTTGTTCAAAACCTAAACTTTTCGTTTGCTGTACGAAGTGTTCTGTTTTTACTATGTATCACAAGATTACTATATCTCATTTTTAACACCCTCTGCCTCGATAATATTACTCATAAATGTTATGTTTTAAATGAGTTGTTTATTGATAATAATCTATAATAAAATATTATATTTGAAATATTATTCACATTGTAATAATAATTTATTGTATTATTTATATACTTATTTACTTATTACAGGTGCAATATAAAGCTTGTAAAAACACAAAATTGACCAGAAGAGGCTTAGAACAAAGTTCACTTAATCAGTTCAATAGTGATAGGGTGTAGTATTTGTATTTAAAAATTATGGCATGGAAAATAAAATCCAATGGCAGAGGTGTATCAAGAGTCAAATAAAATCTTAATTCAGTTTAAATCTTACCAAGTTGTACTAGAGAAAATAGCACGAAGCGCTTAAACCTCGAAGATGTCAAAAAGACCTAGGGAAAAGCAATCAGAATACAAATGAAACAATAAACTGCTACACAAATAATCACATTTAAAAATTTTTATAAAATATATAATATAAGATTAAGCAAAAACTGCGGCAGTGGATTCAAATCTGAGACTTGAGAAAATTTCTTAGTTTGGCCTCCTAATGTGCATCAACATGTAGATCATGTAGATTTAAGATTTGCTATAATATTTACATAAGTCTGACTAATTAACTGAACGTCAAGATCAAAATTTGAAAAAAGCGCCTTGAGCTAAAAGGTTTTCACGCTTTCATCATATTGTAATGAACATAAGTTATAGAAACTAGCTCTTTAGTATATTTTTTTAATTAGTTAATATTTGATAATTATCAATAACGATAACAATAATAATCAAAAAGTATAGAAAATGATTTGTATTGCAGTGTTCATAAAGGTAAGCAGTTGCAAATTTCATCGATAAAGTAAATCAAAAAAATAATTCAAAGAAACTTGATATTTGAACACATAATGATTTAATTTAAAATAAAACAAAAAATTTATTGGTTAAGTAAATGATTGAAAGTCGAAGAACGTCAGATATGTTAACCAACATAGTCGTCAGTGCGGGTACATGCAATCAAATAATAATTTCAAATCACGTTATCATAAAAAAACATCGATAAAAAGAAAAATTGAATAAAAGAATAATAAAGGATCGCCTGGACAACAGGTGGAGATAATAAAGAAGGAAAAAAAGGTTGTTGATGATTAAACGTGGACCGGTAAGGTCGTGTTGAGATTGTTCTCTGGAAATGGAGTAATTCTCAAAGAGAATCAAATAAATATTGGATAACAAAAATAAGAAATTCAATTTGGAATAACCAAGAAGAAACATTTAGGCAAGAAGAAGATAAATTATTTGGAATTAGCTGGGAGCTGTTTTCACGTAACGTGACGATAAGAGGAGATTCACATCCAATTTAAAGTGGACCATTGAAGGTCGAACTTACAGGAAGATAGACAGGTTCGCATAATCAACACTATAAGTGATAACGGGGTTTACTGAATAAGAATCGTGATCGAATAATACGGAGCGCATTTGACGAAATTATAAATCTAAATTAATTGTAATTCAATCGTTTACTAAATTTAAAAATAAATTCAACATTCATTTAATAATTTTACAAGTTTTTTTGAAAATAAAAAAAGATCGCAAATAACTTTAACTCAATATTCAAATATCTGGAAGCTGAGGTTTGCATTACTGCATAATTGATGAAGTAAGTATGCATTTTTAAAGATTCACTCCTATTAACAGTGCATATTTAATTGGCGCCCAACGTGGGGCTCGAACACGAAACATTGGTCGTGAGAACCCACTACACAAAAATAAAATTTATCAAACAAATCTTTGTAAAAAGAAATAAATTAATAACTTTAAAAGTAAAATTGTCACATTGAAGTTTTTAAATTATTATCACTATGGAAATGCGTAGCGGTAAAATCAGTATGTCTGAGAATCCAAGTGACACGGAAACTGTCGCGATAGAAAATAAAATGTCAGAAAATTCTGACATTCAAATGATGTTCATGCAATTAATGGAAAATGTAAGGGAAAGTAGGTCTGAATTAACAAAAAATATGTCTAATTTGAATGCAAAGATGAATGAGAATTCTAGGGAAATGTCCAAGATGGAAGAAAATATCAAGGAAAACATGTCCGAATTTAAAAAACAAATGGAAGGAAAATTTGATGGAATCTATGGAAGGATGGATGAGATAAACCAAAAATGTACGCAGGTGGAACAAGAAATTGTCAAAGTTAAGGAAGAAAACGGTAAAGTGGAAAAACAGGTACAGGTAAATAAAAAAAGAATTGAAAAAGTGAGCACGGAGATGAAAGAGACAAATCGACAAATGGAAGAAAAGGTAATTGGTGCAAGGATCGAGGTAGATTCAAGTATGAATGAAAGAATGGAAGGTATAGATAAAAAGTTAGATAAACGAATTGAAGTTGAGGGTAATAAGTTGAAAGAGGAAATTCAAAAGTTGCAAGAAAAGGTAGACGAAAAGTCACTCGGGGAACTAGGCGAGGTACTTAAATTACATTTAACGAAGGAATATGATGGGGATAAATGTGGAAGATTTTCAGGGGACGAAAAGATGAACCCAAAGATATTTATACAAAATCTTGAACAAAATATCGGGAAAATTAAAGATCTAAGAAGTGTCAAAAACATTATCCGGAAGTCAATGATAGGGGAAGCCGAAATATGGTTTGCAATGGTAGAAAATAGGGTTAAAAATTTAGAAAATTTCAAAAGTTTATTCTTAAAAAAATATTGGGGCGAGATAGAGCAAGGTAAGGTACGGGAGGAAATTAACTTTGGCAAGTACCGGGGATATGGAAACTCACGGGAAAATTATGCGATTAGATTAATAAGTAAAGCTCAACAACTCGAACCAAAATATTCGGAATCGGAATTAGTCAACGTATTAGGACGGCATTTTGAAAGAGACATTAAAGAAAGAGTAGGGATTGAGGGGGTAGATAATGTAGACAAATTTCTTGAGGTGCTCAAAAGATTTGATAGGTCAGTTGAATTTAAAAGTGAAAGTACCAGAAATTGGAATCGTGTTAAACATCAAAATTATGAAGTGACGGGGGTAAATGAGATACCAAGAGTGTCCCAAGATTGGAGACAGATAAGATCAAGTGAAAATGTTGGGATGTCCAACGATGGTAGAAACCAACCAACGGGTAATGTGAACTTTGCACACCGAGGAGGGTGTCGAGATGGACGATCGTGGAATCAGTATTGTAGGGGCAGAGGCCCAGAAAGAGGAGGTTATCAAGGTAATAGGGAAAGTCGGGAAATCAATAATGTAGCTGAACAATCAGCAGAAACTGGGTCATCTCGACCAGTAGTCGAAAGTGAAAGGACCAGTGGGTCGAATTTTGTTTAAGGGACAGCCAAAGGGGAAACTTTAATGTGAATTCATATGAACATCCAAGGGAGTTCATAACTGAACACATTGAACAGAGGGAAGGGGGTGATTTAGCAATTTTACCAAAAATTTTCATATGTGTGGGAGATGTACGGGTTTTAGCATTAATTGATACCGGGGCAGAAGTGTCACTTATAAATGAAAAAATTGTGTTACAAAATACGGAAAAATTGAAGAATAAGATTATTCCAATTAAAACGTTAAATTTAGTCACAGCAAATAATCGGAAAATGACCACTATAAATAAAATGTTAATTGCGGATGTTAGGATAGGAGAGACGGTTAAGTTAGAAGGCATTATGGTAATGAAAAACTTGCGGATGGATTGCTTGTTAGGTATGGATTTATTGGATAAATTCAAAAGTCATATAAATGTTGAGGAAAAATATTTGGAAGTAGAAGGGGGTCAAGTCAAAAGGGGGAGTTAGTAGCAATCGACTATTTAAGTAATTTGGTGAGCAATCGGGAAGATTTCAAAAACCTTTTTATAATGTACGATATGAGTACTAAATTTGTCAAAGTTTATCCGACTCGGCAGTGTAATACCACCAGCTCATTAGAATGCATAGAAAGTTATTGCGGAGAGGTAATCAAACCAAATAAAATTCTAGCAGATAACGCTACGTACTTCAGTAATGAACGATTCATACAGGGATTAGAAAACATGGGTATTGAGGTATTTTTCACCAGCATAAGACATCCTCAGGCAAATCCGAGTGAAAGAAGTATACAAGAAATAGTCAAATTCCTCCGGATACTAACGCATCAAAGACATGATGAATGGGTGGATAAATTGATACATGTGGAAAATTTTATAAATTGGACACCAAGTGTGAAAACGGGTTATTCACCTTGGTATCTTATGAAAGGTACGGCACCATATAGGCCGTGGGAGGTAAATCTTGCAGACAAAGATTATAATGAAGAATTAATAAAGGCTCGAGAAAGAGCAAAGAATTGGTCAAATAAATATAAATTAAAAATGAACCAAGGGATAAAGAAAAGGGTCACCTTTGTAGAAGGAGATAAGGTAGTGATCAAAAGTTTGAGAACGGCAAACCGAGAGCAGAATCGATGCGCCAAGTTAACGTTACCGTACGAAGGGCCGTACTTGATAAATAAGGTGATAAATGAAAATGTCTACGAACTGAGGTATGTTGATAACCCAGGGATTAGAGGAAAATTTCACATCAACCTTATGTACCCCTTCGTAGAAGAAGAGATGTAAAAGTTAAATTCATTTGGGTGGTGTGTGAATGTGTGTTAAATTAATTTAAATTGGGGAATAATAAATAAAAAACAGACGAGAAAAGAAATTTGACAAAAAAAGGCATTTAACGTTTGTTACTTGATTGTTGTTAAGTTAGGAAAGGAAGGGAAGAAGGATTATCAAAGTCAAAATAGAACGATTTGGTTGAGCTGACGAAGCGGCAATACCCGCTAAGAAAACGGGAATTATAATTTAAAGAATATTTAATGGGCATGACGGTAATATCCGCGAAAATAAATGGGAAGGGGTAAGAAATGAAGAGGAGTAATGAGAATCTGCAAAGTCAGAAAATAAATGGGAAGGGGTAAGAAATGAAGAGGAGTAATGAGAATCTGCAAAGGCAGAAAATAAATGGGAAGCGGTAAGAAATAAAGAGGAGTAATGAGAATCTGCAAAGGCAGAAAATAAATGGGAAGGGGTAAGAAATGAAGAGGAGTAATAAGAATCTGCAAAGTCAGAAAATAAATGGGAAGGGGTAAGAAATGAAGCGAAATAATAAGAATCTGCAAAGGCAGAAAATAAATGGGAAGGGAAAATAAAACAATGAATGTCTAATGACGAAATATAAGAATTAATTCCAGGAGTTAATAGAGACGCGGGAAAACGGAGCAATAACAGCTCAACCAAGATGATGAAAGATAAGAAATTTATATTTAATTATGTTTAGTTTAAAAAGTTATTAATTTATTCGCACAAATGCAAAGATTTATTTGACACCGCGGATGTTCGACTTTAACATTAATTTGGAAATAATTCAAATTAAGTAAAAATCGAAAGGGGGTAAATGCAGTGTTCATAAAGGTAAGCAGTTGCAAATTTCATCGATAAAGTAAATCAAAAAAATAATTCAAAGAAACTTGATATTTGAACACATAATGATTTAATTTAAAATAAAACAAAAAATTTATTGGTTAAGTAAATGATTGAAAGTCGAAGAACGTCAGATATGTTAACCAACATAGTCGTCAGTGCGGGTACATGCAATCAAATAATAATTTCAAATCACGTTATCATAAAAAAACATCGATAAAAAGAAAAATTGAATAAAAGAATAATAAAGGATCGCCTGGACAACAGGTGAAGATAATAAAGAAGGAAAAAAAGGTTGTTGATGATTAAACGTGGACCGGTAAGGTCGTGTTGAGATTGTTCTCTGGAAATGGAGTAATTCTCAAAGAGAATCAAATAAATATTGGATAACAAAAATAAGAAATTCAATTTGGAATAACCAAGAAGAAACATTTAGGCAAGAAGAAGAGAAATTATTTGGAATTAGCTGGGAGCTGTTTTCACGTAACGTGACGATAAGAGGAGATTCACATCCAATTTAAAGTGGACCATTGAAGGTCGAACTTACAGGAAGATAGACAGGTTCGCATAATTAACACTATAAGTGATAACGGGGTTTACTGAATAAGAATCGTGATCGAATAATACGGAGCGCATTTGACGAAATTATAAATCTAAATTAATTGTAATTCAATCGTTTACTAAATTTAAAAATAAATTCAACATTCATTTAATAATTTTACAAGTTTTTTTGAAAATAAAAAAAGATCGCAAATAACTTTAACTCAATATTCAAATATCTGGAAGCTGAGGTTTGCATTACTGCATAATTGATGAAGTAAGTATGCATTTTTAAAGATTCACTCCTATTAACAGTGCAGTATTTATACAGCTTAATAGTTATTTAATTTTATTATTAATAAACATTTATTATTTTAACGCTTTTGTTTAGTTTGTTTACTTTTAACATTACATACTACTAATTACCACAAAAATTCCAAAAAATACCAAAAAATTTATTTCTAAGTTCTTTTTCTATTTATTATTAATAGTTAATATTTTATAAAAATTAAATTGATATATTTTATTCAACGAAAAAGTTTAAAAAAAAAGAATTTCGATATTTAAATAAAATTTGAAACTCAAAATGTAATTAAATTAAATTTATTAAATTTAAATAAATCCTTTATTACGAGCACATTAATTAAATATTGAATTATTAATTTGTAATTTTTTCTGAATAAAAAATTCATTTAAATAATTCATAAAATTATTTTTATAATTTTTATTATATTATTTATAAAATTCATAAATCATAAAATTACCATCTATTTTAGCTCTCAACCTTTTATTTCTATAGTTAAATATTTTTGAATAATAGTATAATGCTCATTGTTTTAGTTACTATTTTGTATTATTATAATGTCTTTGAATACTATTTCTGCAATAAACATATACTTAAGTACTTATTTATGTACAAAAATGCAGTGAAAGCTTTTATGCCGAAAGTTTTAAATTTTTAACCACTTGAAAATAATGCGTAATTAATATAAAATATACTGTATAATAATATATAGCATACTATGTTCTAGTGTGGTAAAAGTAAATCAATATCTTGTACTTTTAACTCAAACTTTAAGGGTTCACATTTTAACGAAAACTTAGTTTTGAAATTCATATTCTTTACTACTCTCTCGCTAGTCGCATAAGTTACACCACGACAGTAATTATTCCAATGTAATGGTAGAATATGCGAATCCCACTATATTAGAAGTTAATATAACTCGACGTTGCGTGATAATTATTGTAACATTTTCTCCAATTATTATAAAAGTTTCTAATGTAAGAGATTCTACCGCCATAAATGACCCCATTATTTGTTGGGTTAAATTTAAATCGTAATTGATTTCTCTAATAAATAAATGCTCTAACTATGCAAAAAGAAAATTAAGTAAAAATCAATAATAATAGTACCCAAAGTTAATAAAAATATTAAATTTAAAAGGTAGAAAAAGATTTGCTTACTATGAAACTTTCGTGGAAGATTGGAAGGATGTCTGGACAGATTTTTTATTTCAATTCTTTCGTTCTTAATCTAACTCACTATGCTATCAACCACTAAACTACCCCCTACAGCCTACAGAAGTAAGCATCTGCCAATTCAATTTATCAATGCAATTTTCCACTTCTTAGTTGCTGGAAAACGGAGACAGTTTTTCCAGAACAATTCTAAGTTTATCTTTCCTTTACAAGTTTTCATACAGTAGCCGTATACTTGCAACGCGTAGAGTAGAAACAATAAAGTAATTTTATATTTTATTATTTAAAAACCATAGCCATTGCACGATTGCACTTACAAAGGTAAGCAATGACTTACATCGAAAAGAAAATGAGTACTTGATATAATTTTGACGTATTTAACATTTCGATATGGTTGGAAAAATTATTTTAGCAATTATAACACGACCTCATTATTGATAAATCAAAAAATTTCTTTGCAAATGTTACTCAAATATATTTATCGGATTACATTTAAGCAATTGCACTCAAACAAACTATCTTATAGAACATTTTCATAAGACACTTTGTTGACTTATATTAAAAATGATGTATTGATATAGTTATTACAATTTATTGAATTTTTCGTACAATTATATATATAGTAGCAAAAAGTTCTCTTTTTGCGATACAAACTGCTGTTCAAAAGTTATTACACATCAGCAAGTATAAACGTATTCGTGACTATGGCCGACTCATAATAACAATGAAATTGTTATTTTATGAACATATCTTAAGAAATATAATATAAGTTTAACTTTCCACTTGAAAATTTTAGCTTTCGATTCAAAATATACAGTATTGCTTTTTAAGAGTACTCAAGCTAAAGCTCTTGTACATTGCTAACCAATGCATTTTTTATCTTTGTAAATTACTATTTTAAGCATTACGTCTTTATATTTTTTGCGGTTTTGTATTTTTATATTCCGGCATTTGTAAATTTTTAACAACTTCATTTAAATTTAATATTTATCTGTCGTTAAATAATTCATACAGTAGATAAATCGTCAATCGAACAAATTTAGTCACTGCCGACGTTCATCGTAAGGGTTTAATTTTAGAATTAAAGACGGTTACTGTTGCGTATCCCATTCCAAGAATTGAACTTTTTCCTATTTTTTTTATACACAAAATTTTTTTAGGATTATGCAATAGTTGTCGAAATAACGGCATTTTAAAATTACGAAAAGAAGGGAGATGTAATATGATACACCCCGATGCGTGACGGTCGGTCTCACGTTGAAGTACGGTCTCGTCGGTGACGATCTCATTTTGTTGGCGGTACGTGTGCTTTGATATACTCTTAATGTTGTTGTCAGTCGTGGTCGACACCCGGACGAGTTCTATGGCTTCGAGTTCCACCCTTGGCGAGTTCTGTCATTCTTCAGGGATATTTTTAAATTGTTTTGCGTAAGGTAAAAAAATAAAACAGGCCCGGAGTGCGCGGAAACGGCTAATCATGCAGCCGTATTAAAAGATGTATCTAAAATACATGTAAATTTTACATTTTTAAAATCGATTTTTTTCGAAAACTTTTGCATTATTCTACAAAATTTGTGTTCTAGTATGCTTAGAAAGGTGTCCGTTTACGTATTTTCAATAGGAAAAAGTTAAAATCGTGGGATGGGATACGCAACAGTTCCCTTAAAGACTGATGAATAAATGACAAATAATTACGTTGTTATTATTGTTTTAACGAAAATTACTCAGTTTAAATATAAAGTGTTTTCAAGTAGGCGTTGATATTTTTCAGTTAATTACAACAATGCAATTGAAATTTCCGCCTTTGTGAAACAATAAGTTCATATTCAATTAGTTTATATTCTTTTGAAAAATAAATATCTTTCGGCTTATTATATTATATATTATTATATATAAATAAACAAAATTTTGAACTGTAAATAATAATGGAATAAATAATTCAATTTTTTATCTTGGTTATATATAGGTATACTTGCCTATAATGGCAATGTTACGATGTAAGCTATTCATTGAAACTAACTGGCCGGAACAAACGAGTCATTAAAGATGCATTGATAGAATCACACGATACAGTAACCTTGTACAAGAGATATTTAAATAATTAAAACCAAATATTCTACTCTTTATGACAATATCGATAAACTTCGAAAGAATCAATCTGGTATCTTATTGAAAATGTTTGAAACTGTTGTTCAATGAAGTTTGCGAAATCATAAACTTGAAATTTTGACACCCCTATCTTGCAAGCTAAATTAATTCATTAATTAATTCAACAAATTATCTACCGATTGAATATTAAAATAAATACCTGGCGATTAACCAAAAACTTGATTACACAACTCGACGCTTATAATTCAATTTTATCAATCTAAATATAGATAAGTATTCCATTCTGAAATTTTTACTGGCCATATAAATATTGGTCGTTAATTTTTAACCAACAATTTGATGTTTTGTTGTCTATATAATATAATATTATAGTTTAAATAAATTTGAAAAAGTTCCATACAGAGTCTTCTGCTTCCATATCGTCTAATAATCTCGATTGCCGTTAATGGTATTGTTCTCTAACCGTTGTGACGAATTTTGGCCTCTAACGATCATCTTTAAAGCATTCTTTAAGAAACGGGTAATATTCGACACTGCTTAATTATTCTGTAATAAAATATAGTTAAAAATATAGGTTAAAATCTTAGCAGAATTCAAAAGTCATAACAGCAATGTATAATATTTAAAGATAATTTTGTTGTCTCACGAAAACCACCTTTACTGTAAAGTCTTGATTTGCGATAGGGATTTCATTTATAACCTTATTTAGTTCAAATCAGATGCAACGTCTTTCTTCTTATTCAATATCAATATGTTAACTATACTATAATAAAATAAAAAAGGCACTTTTAAAATCAAGCGTCTCAAGACTATCATTTCAATAGTCTTAAGTAAGGATTAAACTTCACTCATAAATTGTATACAGGGTTACAAGGAAACTTACCCCTTTGCTAGGAAAAATTTAAAATTTAAATAGGTCACAACTCTCAACCAGAAATTTCAAAACAAGTTGTAGTCTCAATTTATATTTATAGCTTTGCACAAATTACTGATTATGGATTATCTTTTTTAAACAGTAATCCATACAATAGTATGTTGTTTTATGTAAGTCCCGAAACATTGCTTATTAAATGAATTATTTTCTGTGAAATTATTATGAACATTACATAATGTTGTGCTTTTCCAATAAGTAGCTTTTATTCGTTTTAATAATGAATTTTTTCAAATACGTGAAATGTTTGTATTTGTTATAATGATGTAATGTTTTTCGTTTTTATTTTCCAATTTCTTGTATGATTCGAATATTATTTAGTTATCGCAATTTCGCCTGACGATATTTATTTTAATTTTCACTAAATATTTTAGTTCCTCGCATAATGCAATTTGTTAGACGCTTCGGGTAAATTTTGAAGTTGTTAAACAGGAAAGTAGTTTTCAGATTTGCGGCGAGTATCTCTCTCTACAGAGCCATTGTATGTGTGTGCTTGATTTGTATCCATTTCCTGTAGACTACAAGCCAATCTTATTCAAAGATCAGTTTTTGGTATTATCTTAATTTTAGTTTAGTAAATACACTTTTCTCAATTACTTCAACTGGTCTGGTTTCATTCACTGTCGGTATTGTAATCAATAATCCATAATGATCTGGAAGTGCAGTTAATATGGCTTCGGTTCGCCAAGTTTTCATGGTTTATAAAAAATATGCTATCAATGGGGGTTTTCAAATTTTGTGTTGTCATTTCATAAGTAGTTTGCTTCTAGTCAATTAAATCTCACTCGAAATCCAGTAGTAGTTGATTTAGAGCAAACAACAATGGATATATGTACATATACAAATAAACTAATAAAGATTTATTTAAAACCTGCGTTAGTTAAGTTATAAGTACGTGCTTTCCAAAGCTGTATGCCTCAAATTAATTTAATCAAATTTATATTTACAAAGACAGGTTTAATCTCTATTGAAATTTTGTGCAAGCGTTACATTAGAAATATTTTTTAAATTTACAAGTTAATTTTGGTACCAACATGTCATCTTAATTTACTTAGTGTACAGTAGATATTAAAAAATATACTGTAAAAACTTGCTAAAATAAATTGTTAAATCCTTTGTTCAGTAAGCGTATCTTTTTAGTAATCCTCGGCCGACAAGTTTAAATTAATGAATAAAACGGTTTAACGTTAATGTATGGTATTTTAAATTGTCTGATTCATGTGTTCATTGAGCGACCTTAATTAACCTATCTAGTTGAATTTCGTGTTATACGAGGTGAATATTTTGTTTTAATTTTTTAATAATGTTCGTCAAAAAGTAAAAACCTAATTAAAACTTCTGAAATTGTATCACTCAACTAAAGGCTCATATTTATTCGTCATCATCTATCAGTGTCAAAAGTGTGATCGAAACTGTCACCTACCTGAGGGTTTAATTTAATACAGTTTGTGGTTTCTTGGTAAATGTAAAATATAAAATATTTCTTCTTTTTTTAAACGGATTTCCTTTTGCGGTTTCACTTCAAAAAGTTGGCCGTTGTCAAATTTCAAGTAAAGATCATTATTTTCCATTTTAGATCCTCAGATTAGACAACCCTTGTCATAGAACTCGGACTCTAGAGAAATCCTAACAGCGGATACTAGGATTCATCCCTTATTTATATCGCATTTATTATACTTCATATGAGCCCAAAAATATTAGTTAATTTATAAATATTAATAAAAACATTCATAAAAATGATTAAAATTTTAATTATTAATCTTTATATTCTCATATTATATTAAGTTGCCGCTTTAAAAGCTTGAAACTTCAGTAGGTATTTACTTTTTTAATAATAATTATATTATGCCACGGTTAATTTATAATACAAAGAGCTCTTTTCTACAGACGGAATAATTACTATCTTAGAAAATGTACTTTTAGACTAAGCTTTATTTAATTTTTAATAAGCTCCAAATCACTTAGGACTAATTATACAACACTTGAGCCTGACACTAAACATATAACTAAAACACCTGCGTGAATACCTAATACTAATTAAACTTAAAAGACAAAATGCCTGCAAGTGAAAGCTTTTAGTGATATGTATAACGTTTTGAACTCGCAAAATTAATACAACTAAATATATCCTAAACTTAATTTGATTAACTGATTAATACGTCAGATCAATTTGATTTACCTATCTAGTAATTTTGTAACACGATTCGTCATAATATCTTCTTGGGTTTTCCGTGTATAATTTATTATCAAGTTTCTAAATAATAAAAAAAGCTCCACTGCAAGGGCTTGGTGTAACCATCGCTTGATTGAAAATTCTTAGCTTGAATATTTATCTAACTTATAAAGCCTTATACCAATTATAAAAATCGATTTAAAACTACCCTACCTAATAAAACCATTACCAGTTATTAAAAGAAGCAACTGAGATATTGATAGTCGGTACTATAATCTTGTAATTAAAGCACTTAATTTAATTGAAAAAAACAAATAAAAAACTCAATTGGTTTTTTTGAACTATGAATTTGAACCATTTACTTACAAAGCAGTAGTTGTAATCAAAACAAGAAAAACAAATCTAATGTAATAAATAGTACAAGTAAATGAAATTAGTGTTTAACTTACCAAATTTGCAACTTTGTAATGTTTATTTAGAATCGTAATAACTCGACATTGAAATTTTCACGGGTTTGGATATGAAAAAGTATAAATTATTTGTTCCTTAAGCACAAAAGATTCAATTTATAGTTTGCTCGTTAATTGAAAATTCATGTTTTTTACTTTTGTAATACGAAAACCGTACCCTCAGTCAATTTCGACTTTGTTAAAAAAAATAAATATTCTTAAGTATTTTATGCTTTTAATTAAAATCTTTTGATTGAAATTCTTTTTTGTTTGTAGTTAGATTTTTTTAACCTTTTTAATGTTTCTATTTTCTGATTCAAAATGAATTGTATGACTTTCTTTATTTATTTCTAGGGTTTAATCACAGCTAACCTACTTATAACCATTTGCACCGCAATATTTAAGAATTAATTAATTTTGTTTTTCATGGAATATCATGTTTCGTTTCCCTATTCGTTGAATCTGTAACTTAAGAATTTTTAAAGGCAATCCTTAACTACTAAATAATTAAAAAAATTAACTATGCGCTATTTAAGAAATGTTAATGACTTAAAACATTAAAACTCTGTGATGAAAGTAGATTTTAAAGATTTAAAGACACCTGAAAATAAAATTGTTATATTACCTCACCATTCTTGTTATTTAAATGTATAATTTGTTGAATTTACATTGCTTCCCACGCACGTTTTATTGAACTATTGGTTGGTGATAACGACTAGCATTGGTGATCCTTGATAGCATTGCTTTACTGATTTTCATATTCAAATATGTTATGTATAATTTTGTGTTTAAAACACAGATTTTCAAAGTGATTCTAACCAAAGCTCTAGTTTCTATACCCATTATTTTTTTAATACATCAATTTTAATTTTACGAAACTGTTAAGTACTTTACTTGAAGTTGATCCAAATGAACCCATCGATTTTGACGTATCAAGTCAAAATGCATATTGGCAAGAAAATTGTTAATACCTGTTTATGATAACTCAAACATGGTACAGCATAGACGCAATTATAACATCCAGATTAAGTCAACTGAAGTAGTATCTATTCAGTAACATGCAATTAATTTTCTTATTAAATTATAAACTACTATCACGTTTTTATTTTACATATTTAAAATTGCACTTCAAAAGATATTTTATTCATTAGTATGCAATTTTAGTAAAAATACAAAATTTTACAAATTACATCAATTTAAATTTTTTTTAATTATGCAAGTTAGAATTAAGCAACTATATTAAGAATTAGAAAAAATAAATTTTTTAAGTGGATAGTGTGGTAGTTAGTAGTATGTAATATTAAAATAAAAAAACTAAACAAAATATTAAAATAATGAATTTTAACTGTTAAGTAAAGAATACATACTACATAGAAAAATAATATTTAAAAAACAATAAAAACCGACAATAATATTAAGAATTGCTTACGTTGTTTTACTTTAATATGCGTAAAAATTTATTAGACTTATAAATTATGCCAAATTTTATGGAAAGACAATAAAGCAATTCATTTAACAATTTATTATACATAAATATAAACTTTAAAAAAAAATTAATTTTATACAATCTTATTTAAGTTAAAAATCTTAAATATTATGTTCACGTAAAGTAAATTAGTTTAAACTCAAAAGTTTTCGAATTTATAAAAGTTATTTATTAAAAATAAATTGCTAATTAATTTTTATGCTAATTTATGAACTAAACGTAAACAATTTAGTTTCAATAATTAAGTTGTACAAATTTGAAAACTTGATTCTTAATTATTTTATTCAAGTTACGAAACTTATACATATTCGTATAACGTAAATTAAACTTCACTACCTAGCTACAAAAGCTGGAACTCAAACTGATAAGTTAATTGCGTAAATAAAAATAACATCCTTGAGCATTTATCATAAGTCACGTGTTACTTACACAGATACGGAATACCAAATAATAAAATATGCTTATTGTGTTAGATGCTTGTTTTTAACTGAGTATTGCAAAATATAAAAGACCCGAGTGTTATTGCTGTTGGTCCCAGAGACGGATTACCGTTTAGGCTAGCTAGGGTCGTGCCTAGGGGCGCACGAAAAAAGAGGCGCAGCGTGCCAAGCAAAATACATACAATGATTACCTATAGTTATTTTACTAAGTTTTTATTTACTGATTACAAAAATACTTTTCAATTTTTAGCACATTTTTAAAATTTACACCTTCGGAAATCTATGGGCGCATCGCTAAATTACTGCGATTTAATCACCCCTGATGCTTTGTTAATATTTTCTGAATTCTAAATCTGAATTAGATGGTACAATTTTAAAATGTACAAGGTTGGCAAAAAGTTGAGTTGGAGTGGGGTTTTTTTGCCACGATGGCGAAAACGACGGAGACCTAGACTTTTGCTCCGATTTTGAGTTCTTATTGTACGAATAGATTTTACAATTGATTTTTTTTATACGAATATTGTTCATTCGAATTTTGTTATGAGAGTATTTTTGTTCTAAAGTGGCTGCAGCTAAGGTTTTGATTTTGTGAGTTTTTCGAATTTTTTTTTGATTATTAAAGGAGATTTTTATTGGATGAGCTATTTTTTTATTGGATGAACGATTATTTATTTGGAATCATTAATTTGGGGTTATATTAAATGTTTTAAATATTGGATGAAAATTTATTAAAGGAACGACAACGCAGTTTGATAAGCCGGGCTGCGGACCGGTATCATAAAATTTAACGATACTTTTTAAATTGAATTGGAACGAATATTTTTAAAATCGAAACTTGCTAATAATTTTCCGAGAAGAAGTAATTAAAATTATTAAAGAAACAAATTTTTTGAATCGGCGACCTTGAGTAAGTAAGCCTGACTGCTCCTGCAGACTAGAGCTCACTGAGCGAAAAAGTGTTTGATTTTCGGAAATTTTACACCAATATTACTAAATACGCAACCAATCTCTTACCGCTTGGTGTAGAGTGAACACAGCAATATGTATAAAATAATAAAAAATAACTGTTTATATTTTCTATTAAGAGGGGCGCACCATACATGTGTGCCTAAAGGCGCAGAGGTACCTTAATCCGCCCCTGGTTGGTCCTATTATTTCTACATTTCTAAATATCCGGTATCTAGATGACGGTATCTAAATATCATCTTAGATGACGAATATGCAGTCTCATTTTATTCAACAATAGAAAAAAGCGTAACATTTCTTAAAAATTAAAAGTGTGTTTTCAATTACATATTTTTTCGCTATAACAATATTTTATCAAACCCGTTGAGATGCATAAAATCAGACAAACAATCACAAAAACAAAGATATTTTAGGGTAAACACTAGTCTATTTAGTAAATAAACCAGCATCACAGATTTCACTAAGTTATATTAAAAGTAATAAAAAAAATTTTTCATTTATATGAATATTTTGAACTCCGATAAAGGTGAGTAAACCTAGCATTTGATGTCTTGTCAGCATTTTGCTTAAATGTTTCAGTACAAGTAAATTAGACAATTAACTAAATTAAAGAAAGTTTATTTCATAAAGTGAAAGTAGAAAAATTGCAGGATAAAAGTGTCAGATAGCAATATGAAAAAATTCCTCTAGATGGAAAACTAACTTTATAAAAGCAAAAATTAACTGTGTGAAATAAATAAGTTTATTTAAATAAAAGTTACGACTAATATAAAAAGTACGCTTAGAATAGAATAAGAACAACTTTTGTTTAAAACTATTAAAGCTGTTAATATGCTTAATGTAGTTTAAAGAATAAATGTTAAATATATATATATATGTACATTGGGATGGATATGCAAAAATTCTATAAATGTAAAGCGTAGTTTACATTAAGAGGTACAGAAATAAGGTGTGTGCAATTGGAACGAAATATTTAGAAAATGCGGGAAAATGTATGTGAAATAAACTTATATATAAAAAATTCGTAGTATATTTATTGAATGGATGATGACTATTGAGTACGGTTTGGAAATGAATCTCAAAAATTTCAAGTGTGAATGTTTGTGTGGATTAAGTTATATAATGAAAAATGTAGGTACATAATGATATACAAAACCTATTTTTCTGAGAATAAATTCTAATTATTATAGCTGATGACAAAACTAAATAAAAGTTACTTGCACGAGTAAATTAACTTAAAATTTTGTAAAAGAAATGTTGGTGTAAAAATGCTATTATAACTAACTTTATGGATGCATAATGCATACTTCTTTACTAGATTAAATGGTAAAATACAAAAGACGTAGTAGAAGTAGGATATAAATCATTCGAAATAAAACAACAAAGCAGCTTTACTTTATAGTACAATCCTTAATCGACTACATTTTCTATCCAACACAATTAGTAGAAAAGAAATCAATCGCTTCAAGGAAAGTTCATTTCCTGTTAAGTCTACTTAGCTTCCGCAAATCTTCTTATAATACAAGTATTAAAACAAGCTCGATAAATGACGCTTCTGTGCAAGTTATTAAATAATCAATATTTAAATTGAAAATAGACTGTAAATTTCTGTTAAGCATTATGTAAATACGGCCATTTCAGCACGGCATTTGAATTTAATGCAAACCAATTTTAAACCGTTAAATTCATATCATTGTTATTTCATGATTTTCTTCATTGTTCATTTTTATTATTAAAAAATATAAACTTTCAACTGCCATCTACGTCATAAATAATAATATAGCATAATAATGTCTACATATTATTCCTATATTATAAAGTGAAAAGTTTGCAAACTGATGAGAATTAAATAACAAAATAGTTGCTTTGAGTGTTCAAAACTAAAATTAGCAAATAAAATTAATTGAATAATTTTTACTCGTAGCTTAATGTTTCAATTTAATTGATGCTCAATGGATGGGTATTATAATTCTCAGTATTTCCGATTGCAAAAATAGAATTAAAAGTTTGGAACGTATAAATAATGTTATACAATATAATTTTTTATGATTAATGTTGTTAACGTGTGATAATAGTTATACAGAATTATTATTACGGAGCTTTACTGGTCGGTTTTCAAAGGTTCAATCTCCATTAGCTTCGATCTACAGTTTGTCTCATAAATGACTCAAAATTCAAATTGAATTAAAAATCATAATAACTAGGTAAAAATCATTAATTAAGTAATCAATTCACACGTTCTTAAAGAAGTTGAAACGTCTTTTACAATATAACACTAACAGTATTCTAAATTTCAGATTACCGATGTTGATTCAAGATGTGCAAAATGATGCTAAAATATTGATGCAAATAAATAAATAAAACAAAATTTAATATTTCTAATCAATTTATATTCCCGAAAACCTATGACAATATATTTTAAATCTGCATAACTAAAACAGAGTGCATAAAATAGGTAATTTGCACATTTGCTATTGCATAGCAGAGTTAAGCTATTAGTATTATAGTTAATAAAATTTCGTCAACATCAATAAATCTTCTAAAATAAAAATTAATTTTTATTATGTAATTGTATCACTTTTACAAATTTTATAGTACCGTTATATTACGTTACGGTATGCACCTCCGTGAAGTTGGCCTCCCATCTGAAACATTTTGATATAAAAAAATTTGGAATCGTTAGGTCATCGTTAGGTCTTGAAAGGTCACCCGGTTTTATCGTTAGGTCACTTTTAGTTTTATCAAAAAAAATTATTCAAGTTTTGAAAAATTTTCTTGGTAAGTTAGCCTCCCCATTAAACGATTTCGACGAAATAAAAGTGGAAACCGGTAGGAAATGCACTGATAAGGATTGGTCACGTATATTTATCGTTAGGTCACCTTTCATTTATTTGCAATTAATTAATTTCAATATCATGTCTCTATTACGCATGCGCTAAACAAAAATATAGTTGTGATGAAATTTTTCTTACAAAAGTAAGAAAAATATAACATTTTGATATAAAAAAATATGAAATCGTTAAGTCATCGTTAGGTCTTGAAAGGTCAATTGGTTTTATCGTTAGGTCACTTTTAGTTTTATCAAAAAAAATTATTCAAGTTTTAAAAATTTTCTTGGTAAGTTAGCCTCCCCATTAAACGATTTCGATGAAATAAAAATGGAAACAGGTAGGAAATGCACTGCTAACGATTGGTCACCTATGTTTATCGTTAGGTCATAATTAATTTGTTTGTAATAAATTAATTACAATTTTATATTTCTATTACGCTTGCGCTAAACAAAAATATTAGTGTGTGCAAAATTACATCTCGGGACGCGTTCTTGTCAACTCTTGACTTGGGGTGCGTTCTGTGCGTTCTCGCCAACACTTTTGTACATAACGTGCGCTCTAAATGGTTAGAAAAGTTTCTTAAGCGCGGAACTCGAAAGCAACTATAGAGCGTAATCAAAACGTTTATAGTGCGAAGATCTTCTATTTAAGTAGCGTCTATTATTGATGTACTTGACGGTGATCCACAATTACAATATTATAATTCACTAATACACTGGGTGTTGAAACAAAACACTTAATCCATACAGCAGCTGCACTGTCCCACATAGATATGTAGTATATGATATGTGATATAGATATGTGGGATATGTAGTATACATTGTAGATACAGTGTATCTTCTTATTAGAAATAATAAAACACTTTATGAGAAATAATGATTTTAGTATTATAACTCGTTCTTTTTTAACATCAACACTATTTTTAATAATGTTTTCAATAAATTTGCTTTTATTTGAAGCAAATAATTATTTATTGCTAAATTTGAAAAAGTTGCTTCAGACGTAGGTTTATGGAAAAAATCAAAAGAGTGCATATTATTATTTTTAATTATTATGAGATCGAGGCAATTGATTCTATTTGTTAATTAAAATAAAATATGGGTTTTCTCATAATCCTTTTGAAGATAAAATTATTATGTTAAGAAAGTCCCTTAAGAAAGTTAAGAAAGTTAAGAAAGATCTTCGCACTATAAACGTTTTGATTACGCTCTATAGTTGCTTTCAAGTTCCGCGATTACGAAGCTTTTCGAACCATTTAGAGCGCACGTTATGTACAAAAGTGTAGGCGAGAACGCACAGAACGCACCCCAAGTCAAGAGTTGACAAGAACGCGTCCCCAGATGTAATTTTGCACACACTAATATTTTTGTTTAGCGCAAGCGTAATAGAAATATAAAATTGTAATTAATTTATTACAAACAAATTAATTATGACCTAACGATAAACATAGGTGACCAATCGTTAGCAGTGCATTTCCTACCTGTTTCCATTTTTATTTCATCGAAATCGTTTAATGGGGAGGCTAACTTACCAAGAAAATTTTTAAAACTTGAATAATTTTTTTTGATAAAACTAAAAGTGACCTAACGATAAAACCAATTGACCTTTCAAGACCTAACGATGACTTAACGATTTCATATTTTTTTATATCAAAATGTTATATTTTTCTTACTTTTGTAAGAAAAATTTCATCACAACTATATTTTTGTTTAGCGCATGCGTAATAGAGACATGATATTAAAATTAATTAATTGCAAATAAATGAAAGGTGACCTAACGATAAATATACGTGACCAATCCTTATCAGTGCATTTCCTACCGGTTTCCACTTTTATTTCGTCGAAATCGTTTAATGGGGAGGCTAACTTACCAAGAAAATTTTTCAAAACTTGAATAATTTTTTTTGATAAAACTAAAAGTGACCTAACGATAAAACCGGGTGACCTTTCAAGACCTAACGATGACCTAACGATTCCATATTTTTTTATATCAAAATGTTTCAGATGGGAGGCCAACTTCACGGAGGTACGGTATGCATTAGTATTTTTAAACGTAAAAATAATTAATCAATAAATAAGTGGTTTGGGTAGTGTAACTCGATATTAATCATAACAAATTTGTAAAACAAACCAAAAAATGCACAAACACATCATCAGGCGATGAACCTAGTTCATGTCACAGTAGGGTGAAAACGTTTGCGTTAATAGACATACATATGGTACATACATTTTAGTTCTAAAAAGTGTGTGCATTTTTTGGTTTATACTAAAAATTTGATATGGGCAAAAATATTTAACAATAAAAATAATAGTAAAATAACAATTACTAGACAATCAAGTTTACTGTACATAAAACAAATAAAAATTTAAAAAAATCAAATCAAAATTAAAAAAATAATAAAACTTAAATAATAGGAAAAGAGTTTCTTAACTTTTTCAAAATTGAGCTCTAAGTATATTCACCTGATTCGATTCTTTTTCTTCTTTCTTGATGTTTTGATAATACTGTTTAACGGATTTTCAAAAAGTCAAGGCTTTATATTCTTATATTTTATTTTTTATTTCTAATTGAAACTGCTATTATTATCACTCTTGCTCCCTTTATATGCATATTTATAAATTTATATTTCTGCAGTTCAGTAGAAGAGCTAAAATTTGAATTTAATTAACCAATAGATAGCAAATTTAAATTTTACAAAAATTATATTTTAAGATATTTTTAACAATTTTATAATGTGCATGAAAATGTGCAAATGACCAGATATACGATTACAAAGCTACGATAGTAACTGTATATTAGATAAATATAAAAATAATTGATTTTTTGGGAATATTAGCGCGAAAACAAAACTCAAACCGTTCAAAATCTCTGGCCACGTCATTTTGTTTCTCATAAAGTTTTTATAGCTTCTCTTTCTACAATATCTTTATTATGATTGAGTTTAGGTATTAACTTTAATAAGATGCTTTAATATGAGATTTTTTAATACAAGTCAAGTTAATTTAACGTAGAAGTTATTTTTAAGTTATGTACTTAATCCAAAAATTAGCACATTAAATTTTCAAAACATAGACGTTTAATTATTTCACTTAGTGCTTTTTACCATCCTCAAAATGTACAGATCAACCTTGGATTTCAGACCACTATATCGGATACCACCAGGATTTCAATGAAAAATTTTAGCTTCCTTGGTCGGCCTGTGTAGCCTTTACTCTACACCTCTAATTACTTTAAGGTTGTATTCTCATGTTTTAGTTTAAAAAAATTAATTTTTTTTTTATATTTCCAAAGTAAAATATATTGAGATTATATTGTAAAAATTTCAGATCAAAATTGAAAATATCAACAAAGTTATAGCAGAAATACGAGAGAGCTTCGTAGTTGCGATCCGCTAGCCGTACCGCTATCGTAGTACTTTATTGTTCTGTTCTCTTTATACCTGTGTTTTGTATATTATAATATCTGTACGTTTCGAGAACTAAAATAGTACTAGAAGTGTGTGTGCATCGAGTAAACATTTGTAAACATGCATCGCAAAGGAAAAAAGCGGCATTGTAGAAGCTCAGGATAGTTTGATTTTTTAAAACTTTTTAAATCTTGAAACGCGTTTTTCTCGAAACAACATTTTTTAGATCGGCCCGAGGGGTTTACAAAATTCTACCCAACCGATTTGGCTGAAATTTGGATATGTTATTCTACATATGAGTGGCTCTCGCAGGTAGTAGAATTGTATATTTTCACTCAGAATTTCTTATTAATTTTCCCGATTATCCACAAAAAAAACCACAATTTTTGAAAATTTAGTTTTGAAAGTCCCTCATTTTGTTATTTTTCAATAAAAATGTTTAAATCTACTACCTGCCAGAATGACAAGTCTACTGAACAATAATCAATTTGAATTTTTGATTTCAAACTACTACAAGTGCTGGAATCACCCGGGCCAGCCACCTGCGTTTTTTTTGAACCTCCACTTTGACAGCAAAAAGTAGTAATAAAATATTATTAAATAAACTAAAAAAAAATTATTTTATATACCTTATAGTGTCAATAATAACATAAAATTTTTAAAATAATTGGATGTTATTTACTTAGAAAAAATATTCTTGAAAAAATCTTAAAAATTTGGTTGGAACATGAGAATACATCCTTAAACTTAATACTACTCAAATAAATTATTTTAAGTTTAAGTTATTACATTACTGAAGAAAATAGTAGAGATTACCAATCAAATAATTTCTTTTTATACATGCAAATCACAGCAGTTTTTATTTTTCCAAAAACTATGGTTTAAAAATGAACGTTTCAAATACAACCAAGCCGAGAATAAATTCGATAAAATTTAAAATAAAATTCTAAATCATTGCATTCACTATATAATGGAGTAATTCTTTATACATGTTTTATATTTACAAAAGTTTTATCAATTTATTTTCGATGAATTTTAATGACGTATTTCTACGCTTTCAATTTGAAAAGGGGAGAAACCCATAAAAAATAGACTAATTTTTTTTAAGTGTTGAAATTCATATTGGTATTTAAACATACTTTTTGTCATTTGATTCAATATCAGAAGGAGAATGCTGCGGTGTTGTTTAATTTTGCTAATTAAAATTCTAACTATGTTTAGTAATTTAACTTCACAATACAGTAAGCTCTAACTGAAAGAGCAAAATAAGGAAAAAGCAGAAGTTGCGGTTGTCTGAATAATTCCTTAAACAGGTTAAACGTTCAATGTTCTTAATAAAAGTAATAACATTTAATTGCGATAAAGTTTTACTATTTTTATTTACCTACCAGTCGTAATTGAAATTAAGCATAATGGAAAATTAATTAAAACTTTCAGGCATTCAACTCTACAGTTTTTAAATTGAAAACTGCAGTAGCAGCTTTTAATTAGTATAGGTAGTCGGTACTGCTTTATTTCTGCTAAGGATTTAAAAAGCTTGTACAATTTTATTCTACTTTTTTTAAATATAAATACGATCAAGTTTAGAGAAAACTTATTCCAATTTAATAGAATTATTTTTTATTTCTGTTAATGATTATTTAAGATATTAAAAAATTATTGTAAATAAGTTTTCGTGTACAGTCAAGGTCGATTATAATCATATTCGTTGTTAATTCGAACATTCTTTTCCATCATTTTTTCATTAATTAAATAATCAACTGTATTGAACTGTTAAGGAAAATGTTAATGTTAAGCACAGCTAAAACTATTATTAGTGGTTCGCACCGCTTATAGTTAAAACTTAAGCTTTCTTTAAATCTTATTTGAACTAATGGACAAACGGAAAAAGGGAATTTATTAATTTAAGAGACTCTCAAATTTTAATTATGAGCAGTCCGAACCATTATTACGTATTGTTAATACGAATTAAACCAAGCTCAACAAATCGATAATTAACCTTAAAATTTTCACGCTACGATTTCGAAAATAATAGTATATTACATAACAAACAGAAAAAAATCACATATTTCGCATGAGTGTATAAGTTTATCACTAAATTTTTATGTTTGTAAAATATTAAAAAATTTATGAAAACCGCTTCCCCACAAGTACTGCACACTTATTCTCTTAAAATGCTATAAAAAAACGATACCTAAGATAGGCGCGAAAATCGTCAATTTTCGTCAATCGTCAAATGTAATTGAAACAAAATTGACAACATGATTGATGTCAGCTTTCTTTATAGTTATAGTTTTATAACTATATTTGATTTCAGACTGAAAGTGTCGATTTTTTCAGCTCAGGTTTCAAATTATTATTATGACAAACTGAAAAATTTACGTTCCCGGTGCACCGTGCAGTGCTCTTAGGATATGACTAATTTTTGTATATATAATTTTCACCCTAAACATGTTAATTCTAATTTGAAATTTCCTCTTATATTTTGTAAAACTTTCAGGAACACTTTACAATATTCTGTAACTTTTGATTCATATAATTTGTTATTTTCATTATTTACCTTTTCTGTATTTAATTTAACAATTTCTTTAAAAAATAAATTAATATGGTTGATGCAGATACGTTTGCTTATATTGACAAGACAACGTAAAACAATATTTGCAGAGTCCTATTTGTAATGCAGCCTTAAGTCTGTATGAATAAATTATCAAAACTTGATTTGATTTAACTTACCATGTTACTTTAAGTTTATAATTTATTAAAATAACAAGCTTTCATTATGTCGGCAACAAACAAGTTATTAATAAACAATTTCTTATTTACAATCAAGTATATACTCGTAAAATATGTAAACCAAGTTCTAAACCTTATTTATTTCGAGAAATTTAGTACTTAATATTTTTATATAGGTAATTAGAAATTTAATAATTAAAGTAGCTTTAACGGTAGCCGTTGTGCGCTTTAAAATTTTAAATTATTTTCTTTAGTTATCCATCTACCTCATTTAATCTAAGCTGAATGCGCACCGCTTTTAACGTTCTTTTCAACGGGAAATGAAGATCTACGTTGCTCCACCGGAGACGGCGGTCATTTATTTAGATGAAGGCGAGTGAGCTTGCAGGTAGTAATAACAAACAGTCTGACGGACGATCAAAGGATTTAGAAGCATTCGTTGAATAATAATAATATTACTGCCTATGCAAATATGTACTATATACACTTAAGTAGATAAGCTATCTATCTTGCATTTAAAAATATGGATTTCATAAAAATGATGTACCTAAATAAAAATATCAACAGGAATGCAACTAGGATTTCTTGTACCCTGCGCAAAATTTTATGTTTTGGCAGTTTAATAATTTTATAAAGAAAAAGCCTAACATAATTATTTCTTGTCCGATGGGTGATCTTATATAAATCTTAATTCGTTATAATTTGCTCAAGTTTCTCTCATGCGAATAAAAACCCACCATAATTGTTACATTTTTCGAGATGTAAGATATTAATAAAATTTTTGTAGGTATATTATTAAAAACTAAGAATCATGAGAAATTTGTGTTGTCAAATAAAAACTAATTATAAACGTTTTGAAGATATTTTAAGTTCTCATTTTCTTTATTTTTACTGATTTGTCAGTTTTAATGTCAACTGTAATTTTTACTCTTTTCAACTTAGGTTCTCAGAAGCTTGAAATTCGAAAACTTCCGAAAGTTCATTAAATGAGGTTCTTCTAATCCTGAAAATGTTATCAATCAGTATAATGCAGAAAATTGATATTAAAAGAACGCCAGTTACAACAGATCAAATTAAGAAAATGTCAAGAGCTGTTTAATGATCACAACAAAAATAGAATCGATGAAGAATTAATATAAAATAATTCCAAGTTAAAATATTGACCTCCTAGTTAATTTTTTATTTAATTCGCTCGTAATTGTTGACAAATAGTACATATTATATTTATTAAATAGAAAATTGTATTTTCTACATAAACACATTTTTGAAAATCAATAAACAATAATGTAAATAAATTATATTTTGTAAGAATATTTAAGTAAATTAAATATCCTAATCTAATAGATTTATTAGAGAATCGAGCGTAAATGTTTTCATTATTTCTTAAAAAAGAATAATTTATTATTAAAAATAAAAAACGTAATTAGAAATAATTAATAATTTAAATTATGAAAAATTGTATTATTGAAAATTAAAATACAGAAATTTTTTATGTTAAATAATTCAAATTTCAAACCTAAATATAAACTTAAACCAACAACAATAAATAATATTATTATTTAATTACTAAATTTAATGCATTTAAAATTACATAAAATTTATTTTTAAATTAAATATACTTGACAAAACTAGACAGTATAATATATTGCTGTTTTATTTTACTCCACCCCGAACTTTTCGGAACTATTTACCAAAGAGTACTAACCATATTTTGATATTAAACGTTAGGAGATTTTGAATCAATGTAAATCCAGTGCTGTAACTACCAGTGTTCGATGTGTTTGGTGGAACACGGGTTTCCGGTAAAAGGGGGTCTCCAAGGACTCGCATCGAAAAGCATAAATTTGGTAAAATATTAAATAAAACACATTGTTTAGATATAAAATTTTTCTTGGAAACGTAAAAGATTATAATAGTAGATTTTCAATATGTACAAGAATACAATATGACAGAATTGTCAAATAAATTTTCAAATTTGACGATAGAATGCAACAATGTAAGTACCCTGTATCCGGTGTAATTATCTAACTTAGGCACCGCATATTTTTAATTGTACTGGAATCAAAAGTTCTTTCAACTAAGGCAATATATATTGATTTGGCAAACCGGTGGCAAATAAAAGCAGATTTTGCAGAAAGAAGATCAAAACGATTTTTTGATGGAATAAGAAGTTATTTTCAAATTGAAAGTAATGAACAAAAGTTTAAGTGCACGTCTCTTTCAAAACCTTAGATATAATAATTGCTCAGATGGATAGAAAAAGTCGTAATTTAATTAATATTAATGCCAATTTTTGAATATTAAGCTCGCAAGTTTTAAAAGAATGCATCGGACATTTTTGAGTTGTTTCAACTAAGACAACAGTTTTATTTAAAGTATTCTAATGAAGTTTCTGACTCAATTTTTTCGCAACCATTGTCCTTCAGGGAGTGTTTCAAGGATAAAACCAACCTCAACAAAGCCGCTAAAGAATTAAAACAAATGTTAGCTGATATTCGAAATAAGGGCCTTCAAGACTATCTCGAAAATTTGGGTGCAACAGACGCTACTGATTATTCTCTGTGGAAAGCTACAAGAAATCTAAAGAAGTCAATGCATATGAATCCTCCAATCAGAGACCGAAACAACAAGTGGACTAGAAACAACAAGCAGAAGGCCGAGGTTTTCGCAGAACATTTGGAAAACACTTTCCAACCTAATCCATCATTAAATGCAACAGAGGAAGAAGCTAAAATTCAAGACTATCTGGAAGCTCCTTTTCAAATGAACCTACCGATCTTAAAATTTAAAATTAAAGAAATCAAAACAACTATCAAAAAAAAGATCAACCCAAAAAAGGCGCCCGGATTTGATCTTATTACCGGGAAAGTTCTACAAGAACTGTCCGAAAAGGGGTTTAAAGCATTAACTCAATTATTCAATGCTGTTACTAGGACTAACCACTTTCCAAGTCAGTGGAAAGTTGCGCAGATAATAATGATCCCGAAGCCTGAAAAAAATCCAATTAAAGCCAAATCATACAGACCTATTAGTCTGCTTCCCTTGATATCGAAGGTATTTGAGAAGGTGTTTATAGATACACTGAGACCAATAGTGGAGGACCGAGGCGTTATACCTGACCATCAATTCGGTTTTCGTCATAAACACGGCACCATTGAACAAGTTCATCGCATAGTGAAAGTAATAAACAGAGATCTAAACAACAAACGTTATTGCTCGGCAGCGTTCTTGGACGTAAGTCAAGCATTCGATAAGGTCTGGCACGTGGGACTATTACACAAAATAAAACTTAACCTTCCTTATCACTATTATCAGATCCTCAAATCCTATCTTAGTAATAGACATTTCCTAGTCAAACAAGAAAGCGATCACACCAACCTTCACCCAATCAATGCGGGAGTTCCACAGGGAAGCGTTCTTGGCCCTCTCTTGTACCTCATATATACAAGCGATATACCATCAGCAAGATTTGTTACAGTCGCTACCTTTGCTGACGACACAGCAGTACTCGCCTCACATGCAGATGCAACTATAGCATCTAGACGTCTGCAAGATTGCCTTAACAGAGTGCAGGAATGGATGAAGAAATGGCGAATAAAGGCAAACGAGACCAAGTCTGCGCACGTAACTTTTACTATGAAGAGAGACACCTGTCCACCTGTAAAGCTCAACAATTGCCAATTACCTCAAACCAAGAATACCAAATACCTCGGCATGCATCTGGACAGACGCTTGAGTGGGGAAAGTACATAGTCACAAAGAGACTACAACTTGGACTCAAATTGAGAAACATGTACTGGCTTATCGGGCGAAATTCCCAGTTGTCCATTGAAAACAAGATACTCTTGTACAAAGCCATACTGAAGCCGATCTGGACATATGGGATTCAGCTCTGCTCAGCTGCCAACTCAAACATAAATATAATACAGAGATTCCAAAATAAGGTTCTTCGCATCATAGTCGATGCACCGTATTACGTGCCCAATACGGTCATACTACGAGATGTTCCACTATCTTCTGTCATGGAAGAAATTAGAGGATTCAGCGACAAATACCGGGAGAGACTTTCAAACCATCCAAATGCTACTGCTACCCAGCTATTGACCAACAGTGAGAGTGACGTGCTCAGGTTGAAAAGATATCAGCCAGCTGATCTAGTGAATAGACATTAAGGATAAACTCTGAGGGGTTAATTGGAATAAAGAGATTGCTCACTGGAACAATTCTCTACATGTTATTGTAATTTGTATTTGTCATTAAAAAAGTTTATTATCTTAGGATAGATTGCTTGTATCGAAGGAGTTAATAAAAAAAAAAATTCAAAAATTTTTCTGTTATGGAGTTATTAGATTTTGTTTTTATCAACAATTTTTCATCATCCGGCAGGTTTACTGAAATAATAATTGCATGTTTCTTGTTTTTAAAAATCCCAGTTTAAGTTGCATCTGCGAAATATTTATTTTCAATTAAAATTAATAAAATTAATAAAAAACTATGTTTGTAATTCGATGGGCGAGGTAAGATTATCGTCTCTTGCTCTTATTTTGATAGAAAATAAGGTTCAAAAAAATTGGACGTTTTGCAAATTTAAAAATTAGTAAGAAAGAAACTATAAGTAAACGCCTTAATTTTATTTAATGATTCAAAATTTTTGTTTCGTACTGAAATTGTTAAAAGCAAGAAGCATGTAAGAATTATTTCAGTAGAATTGAAAAGTGATGAAAAATTGTCGATTAAAATAAAATCCAATAACTGTTATAACAGAAGTTCTAAAATTTATAATATCATTCTTGAACCACTGCATTTACACTGACTTTACAAAGGCATTTGACCGTGTTGATATACACAGGGTGGTATTTAAATTAAATATCATGGACATTAGAGACTCGATAACTAAGTGTCTGGCTTCCTATCTATGAAACCGTGTCCAGAAAGTTGGGATTAAAGAGAGAAGTTCTCTAAGGAAATTGTAGCTAATTTGGTAGTGCCACAGGGTTCTGATTTGGGACCGTTATTATTTATGTTATACATTAACGATATGGTTAATACGTTCAGTAAAGGTTATCGGGATTTGGACTACTGGTAAATAAAACCACCTCTTTTTCTATCAGTCGACGTTTCGAGTTTTATTTCACTCTTCTTCAGGACTACAAAAAAGAAAACATGTCACCGCTTTAATTAAAACAAAACCACACCCTACCTTCAGTAAATGAGGTTAGTAAGGATGTCAAGTGAAAAAGGCATATTACAAATGAAAATGTCATCACCAATTTCCTCGCATGAATCTCAACATTATCAAAATCACAAATTAAAGCGGTGACATGTTTTCTTTTTTGTAGTCCTGAAGAAGAGTGAAATAAAACTCGAAACGTCGACTGATAGAAAAAGAGGTGGTTTTATTTACCAGTAGTCCAAATCCCGATAACCTTTACTGAACGTAGAAAAAGCTTTTCGGGTAATGGGGAGGGCTAAATAAAACACAATTGCTTCGAATCGACTAGTTTCGGTCAAAACATGACCATCCTCAGGCTATAATAAGGAAAAAATATACAGTTAGCTACAATTTCGAAAGAGTAAAAGAGCTTACTGCGTCACCTCTCGATGCAGATGTAATCAGTGAAATAATGTCGTAAGCAGATCCAACAATAGGGTAAAAAACGGACATTATGCGGCGTCCAATGTATAGGTAGTAGTCTTGAGTCAAAACGATTAAACAATTAATCACAAAATCGGGTAAAATCGAAACGTTGAAAACCATATAAGCACGTACAGAAAAAACAATAGATAAAACATGTAAAACATAAACTAGTAACAAACCAAAAACACTATAAATTAAACGTGATAAAGCAAAATAATCGTATTTTTTGTTTTTTTTTTTCTTTACTGAACGTATTAATCATGGACGATAAAGTAACAACTGATATGGTTAATGTTTTAATTATTGTGAGTTTTTAATTTATGCCGACGATGTCAAGATATTCAGAAAAATTGACTCGATTTCTAATTGTGAATTAATCGGTAGGGATTTGTCTGCTCTTGAACCATGGTGCACGGTAAATAATATGGAACTAAATGTTTGGAAATGCAAAGTTTTGAGTTTCACTCGAAAGCAAGCGAGTTGCAGCTTTTCGTATCGTCTCTCAGAAACCTTACTGGAAAGAGTTAGTAACATTAATGACTTAGGTATACACCTTGACTCCAAACTAAGTTTTGCTAGACATATTAGTGAAATGTTGGGCAAAGCATCTAGAATGCTTGGATTTAACATTAGGCAATCCATCGACTTCAAGGAACCTCGAGTCATAAACTTATTATACGTGTTGCTTGTTAGATCGGTTTCAGAATACGATTCTATTGCATGGAATCCTTATTACAATAAATATATCGAATGTATCAAGAAAATAAAAAAAAGGTGTAAATATCTGTGCTTCAAGTAAAATATAAGGTATCAAAGCTCGAACTATCACAACATATTAAGATATCTTAATATGTCAACATTGGAGTAAAGAAGATCGTTTTTGGATATGGTTTTCCTCTACAATGTAGTGAACAACCATATCGATAGTTCTTCCTTCGTGGGTGCAATCTATTTCTCAGTCATGTCTCGCATTGTAAGAAATTCATCACTATTTTCTGTGGGCTTTCATAAGACAACGCAAGGTATGAATCGTTCGACCAGTGACAAGAATCTGTAAAGAGAGGTTAAATATGTAGTGCTTGCTAAGTGTTTCAATCTGGATTAATTTATAAAAATTTTCTTTTCATTGTAATTATAAACTGTCAAGATTTATGCATTGTACAAAAGAGTTTTTTCCTAAATAAATAAATTATTATTATTATATTATTATGAAGGACAATAGTAGCGCAGAAATTGCGTCAGAAACGTCATTAGAAACTTTAAATAATAATTTGTATTTGTAATTTTTAATATTTTAATATAAATCAAAATTTTGTTTAAATAATTTGTACCGTATAAATAGCACTTATAATTATTATAAGCGCTGTTGTAGTATGCAATAATTTTTTTAACGCTTAGGGAAGGGGCCCCACGACAAACTTTGAACACGGACTCAAATTTTGTAGTTACGGCGCTGTGTGAATCAGTAAAATACCTTCAGGTGTAATGTAGAAGAAGTGAACTAGTATAAAAATCAATTAATTTGATTAATTTAAATATTACATAATTAAATTAAATAGAGTATCACGTTGTAATTTTTGTAAGTCTGCAAACAATAGCACGAGTCGCCACTGCGAGTAGGTACATACAGAAAAGCGCTCAAAGACTCAATACTTTTTTAAATTGATCAACATTAATCATATTTTGTATCAATGTGCTAGTAACGAATTTAAAAAAAAAATTATATTTTGAAAATAATTCAGAAATGAATTCTCTGTATAAATTTGTGCTACTGGTTTTATATTGTAGAGAATAATTTAATAACTCAAAAACTCGGTTCAATATTTATAATTGTTTAAATAGATAATCTATATTTGGTGTTTTTAATATAAAATTTAATATTATGATGGAGTCGGTAAAATATTGTATGTTGCATCAGCAATTTAATAAGTACAAATTTATTAAATTATTAATAAAAATAAAAATTTATTAAATTTAATAATTTTTATTTAAATTTTTTTAAAGTTTACACTGGTGTACAGGAAAATATGAGAATATATTTTAAAATTTTGATTGAAGTCTTTTATCCTTTAACGGAGTAGTTTCTGGCCTTTCAAGGCTATAATATAAAGTTGTGAATTGCAAAATAGATTTTTCCGATTTACTTTCTTCGATTAACTTTCATGTCCCTCGACGTTGTACAAGATCTCAAACCCTCTTCTACACGCTTCACCACTCCTACATCTATTTCTATAGTTCCCCTATCAATAAATTTGAACAGATGTATTGCAATTAATGCTCTTTTGAGTGTAAGATTTATTGAAATTAACTAATTGCCTAATACTTATACTACGACAAATAAAGCAATAAAATTGTAACTACCATTAGAATATAAGCTTAAAATTACTTTACAAGCATTATACAAAAAAGGATTAGACAGAATTTGTTTCATGTGACTCAATATGTGCACACGTTGATAAAAGTTAAGGTACAAAACAAAAAATTAAATTATAGTATTTGTCTGACTTAACTTGAAGTAGTCTAATAGCTTTAGAAGATATTTTAGGAAACTGACAGACGTCTTAAAATGCTAAATAATATATATTTTGCAAGAAACGTATATTTTTACAGTTTCAAACAAAAGCAAAACTTTCAGTTATCTTGCCTTGCAACAAAAACCACATGCATACATAAACTGCAACTTTACACGTAACATAATTTTTCAATTGCTACAGCTAGAAAGAATGAAATTTATTTCGTCATAACAATATTGGCTTACCTTCAAAAAATTGGCAGCTGGTTTATTCAAAAACAAGAAACATTGAGAAGAATAATATAGTAGATATTCACTTAATATCAAAATAAAACAGTGATTAGAAATTTCAAGTTAAGATTATATTTCCAACTGGATTGTCACAGAAACTTAAGTTTGTAAAATATAATTCAATGATCAGATAATTTAACATACCCAATTAAAGACCACCTGCTTAAAAAATTATCTCTTTAATAAGGATCCTTAACAAAGTTGGAATATAAAGGAACGATTTACAAGATAAGATGATTCAACCGAAATAACGTTACCAAGTTTGTTCTAACTAATTTATATCGTGTTATATAATATAGTAGTACAAAATTTATTAATTAAAATTTTTATTTTGCGTCATTTGAAAATACTAAGATAGCACTTAAAGCTTGATCCTAGATTACAACTAACTTAGAAAATCGTAAACATCGATACCACGCAATAACTACCTATAGTACACGAAAAATCAAAATTTTAATTAAACATATTCTGCATGCAATGATGGTTCAATAAAACCTAATTTTATAAATAAATAACTCATATGTTACTAAATCAACAAACACAGATTATGATATTACAAAGCACAATTAATTTATTCTGCTAGAAATTTACATACTCTGCAATTTTATGTAAAGCACAATAGTCAATTATAATCCTTCGAATATTTATACAACTGCAGATTAAACTCGTGAACGAGCAAAGCTTGTCAATACAAAATTTACTACATAATTATTAAGTTATTATAACTTCATGTACTTGATATTTTATAGCAATCATAATTTGATTTTAGTAAAATTTTATTATACCCTATTAATGCAATCCATTATTTTCCTTTACAGTACGAACAGTAGCAAAAGAATCAAAAACTCAATTTTAATGTTCCAGATCATAATTGCGTTTCAGCGTTTTTCAAAACTGTTAACATCAAAATTAGCTCAAAAATGTTAAAAGCTCGACGTATATTTAAATATTTAATAACCATGATATTTATTCGTAATTTACTAGGTATTTACCTAGTCAGAAAATGGAACAAGCTTGTCCTAACATGCAAGTCCTAACCGAGTCTTAAAATAATATAATTTACATAGCTAATAAACTTTCGATTAGTTGAACTTTATTTAAAGTTCTTAATTTAATTTGTACTTTTGTGGACTTCATTGTTTTAATAAATAATTAAGCATTTTAAGTTTAAGGTAGTTATCGACAAATATAAAAAGGTTTAAACAGAAAACTTAGTTAAAATCTAATAAATCATTTTTGAGCAACAAGGCAATTCATTTTCCCTAAAGCACGTTAACAGCTTAACTTCGTTAGGATTACACAAAAGTTACGAAAGTGGGTTAAGTGAAGACGCCAACAGGTCTCAGATAGCGAGTTAGATAAGACAATGCCTTAAGGGAGTTTGATATCGTCATTTAGTCATCACCTTCTACTCTTGTCGTCAATCTTCTATATACAATTTCATGCAAAAATTCATATAGAAAATTATAACCCTCTCGATACAATACTCTCCAATGTACTACGAATGCAGAATACTTGTAGTAATTCAAATTAATCACATTAATTTAAATGCAAATTAGTCCAAAAATGTTAAGTTGATTTAGTTCTTGTAATCGTATTTACTTTTTAGCAAGAAATCTAGTTTAAATCATTACTGCCTATCTACATACAAATACTTAATAATGATTTTATTAATCTAATCTCTGAGAGTTTAATTATTAAATTCTTAATCATAAATACGATTACGACATCAATTCAAAAAAAAATATTTTATTACATAATACATGCATTAGCTAATTTTATACTAGAAAATTGATTTGTTCTATTATAACATAATATTACTAGTAAATGACGTCCATTGCACTTCCGAAATTCAGTTCACACGTCAAACGGTGGTCTCCTACATGCACAGAGATTTTTTAGCCTAACCAAGACATCTTTGAAATCAAGATATCAAGATCACCGCATCTACTTTTTTTTCATAGTTCGTAAAATTATCAGAGCACGGTAGACCATAATGGGCAAATCGATACACTCACGCTCCGCATTGCTTTTTTAAAATTCAAGTGTTTTAATTCGATAAAAACGTTAGAAAAGGCTGAATACCTAATGTAATGAAAAAGGAAAAACTGGAAGAGTTCCCTTTAACATTTTTTTGGTGTCCAAAGCACCAAAACGTATTAGTGAAGAGTTTCTGAAAGACTGGTCTGGGTTAAGTACTTAATTAGAATCAAAAAATAAATATATTTTTTGATTCTAATTAAGTAATTATTTGTTCCAGTTTTTAGAGAATTACTTCTAGATTATTTCAACATTCTATCAAAAATCTAAATCTGTAATTTTTAATTATAAATACTCTTAACTATGTTTCACAAAGAATCTTTAGTTCAGGTCACAGGTGGTCGTCGTTTATACCTATTTTGCAAAAGCATTTCACGAAGTAGATCATTACAAGCTTGTTAAATAGTTGCGAGCATGTTGTAGTAATACATTGATAAACTTGTTAAATTAGTACTAGTCGAACAGATTACCTGCATTCCGTTATGTATAATAAAGTTAAATGTTAAGTATTTAATCCTACGTTTAAAATTTTGAAGCCCCACAGGGGTCTATACTTGGGCAGTTGTTTTCGTTTTCATTAATAATTTTTCCAGGTGGATAATACTTTGCAAGTTATATAATATTTTGTTAACTAATCTGTTAACTTGACTATGTGAAACATTTTCTTTTATCAAATAGATAACGTGGTGTTAAAAATTAGATATAAATGAAATAATTTACTTCCAGTTTAAAATAAAATATAGCTTTAATGAACCTGTAGGAACTATAAATTACGATTTCCTTATCAAGTTGACTTGCATTACCCTAAGTACCTACTGAAAAATTTTAAATTTTTATTTTGTGTTATAATACCATTGCAATGATATTACAGTTAGTAACATTCTTAAAATAACTGAATTTATCATCAGGATTAAAAAATTATTAAGCGAGTATTGAATAATAACTAATTTCAATCAAAATAAATTAACAATAATAATTTAAAATTTTTTGATTTAGTGAATCCTTTTATTAAAAACTTAACCTTAGAACATGTGTGTGTTTGTGCTTGTAAGGTAATACTATCAACACTCTACCATTGCTCACGAAATATATTATGTGGTAGTAGCGGAAAGGAATGTAGATTTAATCAATATTAAGCAGAAAAACCTTTTAATTTGTTACACCTCAAGTCTGTTATAATCTGTCTGTTATTGATGTATTATTTATTATGTTTCGTAGCACCATAAATTTGAAAAAAGGATGTTTTGTTTATTTGCGGAATAAATAAATCATTATATGTATATTATATATATTGCTATGTTCTTTCCTGACTATTAAAGAAAAAGTTACCTAAAACTGAAATTTATAGTACAAAAAAGTTTAAGTAATTTTTGACGTTAATAGGTTTTCGTTACTTATAATAACATCTTTTAACAAACATTCTATTACTTATTACAAACAAAAAAAAACAATAATATGTACATAATGCAAAATTGCTTTCGTAAAGATAATCATTAACAATTACATCTAAATCATGTTGGAATGTAATGTATGTAACTTTTGAGAAAAATATATAGAGAGCTATTCACCTTAAATAGGAAACATTTAAAAGATTAATAGTCTTCAATAAGAATATAGTAATATTGAAAGAAAAAAGTTAAAGTAAATGAGAACAACTTATTAAATGGTTTAATAGATACTAAACGCAAATATAATGCTAAACTTCGTTTAGCAAATTCAGGTAATTACATTATAAATCTTATCCATCTTAGATGTGCGGAATATAAAAAAACTTAAGAACGAGAGTGACATTGCTTTTTATATAAAAAGTTTTTGATTTTTAATTGTTCTTTTATTTAAAAAATAAACCAACTATAAATTGAGGACAAACGTCCAAATACAAACAAGGGTCTAATTATTTATTTTAAATATTTTTGATTCAACTCGCTAGATATCAAAATTACTAAATGCTTTTTGTTATAACCCGTAAACAAAAAATAATATGATCTACCTTAATATAAGTGGTATTTATTTTCTACATTAAAACGTTAAATATCAAGTATTTCGAGTCAAACAATGTTAACTAAAAAGTTTTCAGTTTAAAAAAAAGTGTGTGGTAAAAGGTTATTATTATATAATTTTAATTTTAAATCTGTTATAAGACGCAAATATCTATAAGGCTGCAAAAAACTATTATTATAGTTTCCGACATACAGAACTAGGGAATCATGAACTGCAGTCTAGTCAAAAATGTTCTAAAACAACCATGACTGTTTATATAATGTTTAACTAATTTAACTATACTTAAAAAAGTATTTGAGCTCTAAGAGTTGTTTTTGTTTAAAATAAAAAAAAAATTTGTGATAGAAATCTATTCAATAAATTATTGTTTTGTTTGTAGCCAAATACATTTTATAAACTAAAAACAACCTGAATTAGAGTTATGATAATATGTAGCACTTTATATGTGCACAAATTATAATATGTATGTTGAACGCCTAAACATTTTTGTGTCCCCATTTTGATCATTTTTCCTCTATTAAAGTCAAGGTATGAAGTGTCAACACATTGTATCTCGACGATTAATATTTTTCAAACAGCCTTGGGTTATAACTGCAGTATTTTAAAATTAGCATAATGTAAAAAAAAACCTTTTAGTGATTTAAAGTTCTATGACATCTAACAAAGATCATTTTGTAGTTGTAGATTAAAGTCAAAACGTTGTTTGACTTTAATCCCTATATACTAGAACAATATGAAACATTTGCAGCTTTTAGTTTATTTTAATTTTTCATTTATTTTTTTGTTGAGTATAATTATTATCTGAAGTTCATAAATTTCAAAATAATTATAAAGTTTACTATCACAGAACATCCCTTATCGAGTAAGTTTTGATAAAACTTTAATTAATTAAGGTATTATTAATAAAGTCCAAAAGTACTATGCTTTAGTAAAACGTATTTTAGTTGGTTAGTATTTTGTACGCAAAAACTTTTCATCCCTGGAAGGTTTATTATATATCCTAAAAAATATAGAAAATGTGCGTAAGCTCTATTTAATAGGAAAACAATCGATGTGTGATTCTTAAAAAAATGGTTGTAATTTTTTAAAAGTAACATAAGTTTAAATTGCATACGATAAAATCTACACCCTAAAATACCTGTTAGGTATTGTATATTTAGTAACAAAACATGATCTGAATTTTGATGAACATCTGGCTGTTGTTGCCTTGCTTAAATTCAACACAGGTAACTGTAAATTTATCTGCAGCATTACATTCCCTGCCTTATAGTAATTACATTGTTGAGTGTAAAATTAAAAGCAATAATTTTTAATTTTAGTTTTTTATGTATCATTTTCAAAACAATAAACCTAAAATAGGTGTTAAAATTATAAATTTGTGTTTACGACTACTTTATTTGTGCAATTTAACCAAAACAAATTTAATCGTCTAAAACTATTTCAAAATAGAAAAACATATTTATAAAAATAAGTAATTTTTCCTATAAAATACAATAAAATTTATAATTTTTAAGAAGTATGAAATAAGTAAAAATATGAATCAGAAATTAAATAGAAACAAAAAGTATGTATGTACTATATGGAAAATAGATTGATTACTTCAATAAACTAGAATCATTAAGAAAAACGAGGCGAACAAAAGTAAATAGGCAAAGAACTAGGTAAGCATATATTGTTAGCAAAAAAAGTAGATGGTAAAAGAATAAATTTTGTAAATATCAACCATGTATGTATTAGAATTTTGATATATTTGTGGTATCTCACACAGGTGTTGATTGAAAATTTAAAGCGCTTGAACAGTTCGTGATAATAATAAAGCAACATGGAATCGTTAGACATAAAACAAATTTAAATTCCTAAGGAATTTTTTGGCGTTAACATACGTATACCGTTAAATATTCAAATGTTTTACTTTACTCCACGGCTTTAACTATCATAGAAATGTATAACAACAATTTATATTGTGTTGTAGTACTAACCCATTAATCTGGGCTGCCTTTTATAAAACATGGCTAAGGCCGCCTGCAGAATACTGATAAGTTCTGAAAAATCTAGCTTCGTAATTTAATTTAAAATCAATTCATTCAAGTTTAGAAAAGCGACGGTGAAAATAAATTTGTCAAGGCGCATCGTTTGCTGAAAAAGTGCCAAATACGCCAGATGGCTTCAATTTATTCTTTTAATTCTCTGATCTGAGAATAAGACAAAACGACCTTATTTAAAAATGTATAATAATATTTTTTTCAATTTTGAGATTACAATTTCTTAACATAGCTTCGGTCGATACCAATAATATCTTAAATTAATGGAAGTAATTTACTGTAAGTAGCTTTCAGAGAGATTGTAAGATACTACACTAAGTTACTATATTTTAACTAGTATATGTATTATCATAATAGCTAAAGTACAAGATATAGATCAATTACAAACGTAAATTTACATTTCATGATTTCGTCATTTCAATGAATTATCTTTTGATATGCATAAAAGAGTTTTATATATTCAAATATTTTTTAACAAAAAAGTTAAATTATGGAATACAAGCCTGCCAGTTGGTGTGATTTTTACTAAAAAACGTAGACAATATGATACGATATGAATAGCAAGTGAAAAATGATCGTGGTTTTTACAATCACTTGCAAGAAATTTATGCAAAAACCGTCATTTAACTTTAATCTAAATGCGTATTTTCTATTTTTATATATTTACTTGCACTGAAAAATATCAAAATATTTAAAAAGGTTTATTTACCTTATAGTTTCAACAGCTATAATTTTTTCCAGTATAGTAATTCACAACTAATAATATTGTGAATGAAAGTAATTTTTACACCAATTATTTATATAATTTGTTTATTAACAAAACGAATTTCTTTTTCGGTTAAAAAATGTTTAATAATTTGTTTTTAAAGTAATTATAATAACAATGAAGCTATTAATTTAGAAATACGTAAAGCAGTTTCATTGTATGTTTAGTTAAAATTTCATTATATTTTGAGAAAAACTTTACGGAGAAAAAATTGTAAATTTGCATCCGTTTTTAAATATCTATTATAATATTTATGTAACAAACAAACTGTATAGCCTACAATTTTTTAATTTGTGTACATTTTTAAAAAAGCGCTATCTAACAGGAAAACCGTTTAGACAAAGAAACCCAAACTCAAGTTTAAATTAAGAAATTTCAGTGTAGAAATACGGTAACGAAGAGGAATCAGAAAGATATCTCACAAAAATTAATAGATAAAGTTACGAATGCAAAGTAACAGAATTTTATTACACCTGACTTTTTTAAAATTAACCAACAATTTCCATTTAGTGCAGTTATATCTTAAATACCCTATATACTACCAATATTTATTATTTTTTTGAACTTAAACTTGAAACTTAAGTAAAATAGAAATTAGAATTTAGGATTATTAAAGTGCTTTAGTTTAAAAGGTTCATTTTTATTTAATGAAAGCTTGAAGCACTGCAACTCAAAGATCTTAACCAGCTGTTTACAAAGTTGCTGGACTTGAGAGAAGAATCACAAAACTAATTAAAAGTTTGGAAAATAGTGTAGCAAAGTAAATTGCCAATATGAACCAACAAACATAATAATTACCTAACTATTTTTTTAATTTAATATAAATGACACAAATTACAAATGCCTCGTTAATGCAAATCATGAAGCATTTCATTCAAGAATTAAATGTAACAAGCATTAGATCGTCACTAAAATATCCTTTAATAACATAGAAATATCAGAAAAAAATCGGTTTATAGTCTTAACTACACTGTAATATAATCTCTGTAACGAATTGTATTTTTATGAGTAAAATGTTGTGCATTTTTATTTGTTTAAAAATAAATTAAAAATATCTGACCGCCTCGCTTCTATACAAATTTTCTGTATGAGCCCCTAGATCTACATTTTCCGACTTCTCTGCACGGATTTTATAAAGGGTGAAAGATGTGCAAGTATTTAATACCTGTAATTTTGTTTATTCACGTACTTGCTGAAATAGAAATCAGTCGTGTTTGATGAAATCTAAATCGCAAAGCGAAAATTCTTATACTATTTACATTTCTTAGAAAATAGCAGTGCAAATTTGAATCAAGTCTGCTTCCGATGCACAACCTACACTTTTATCTATATTGAATAAGTAAACAATATGTATATGGAGAAAATATTGAGAGACGTATTTTTTAAAATTAATTTAAAAAGGAAAAATAACTATTTTATCAAAAAGTAAAACACAGACTAAAGGGCTTGCAGCATACACCGGGTATTGCATTTTTTACAAAAAGTGTATTTAAACCTGAATTCTTTCTATAAGAGTTTCAGTTTATCAGCTAGTAGATTTTACTAACGTTTATATAAGAAAAAGCTTTTTAATAAAAGATAGGGATGTAACTATCTTTAGTGTTTTAACCTACATTGATATATCATTTTGTTAATCTAGCACACTTTTAAAGTAAGGAATAAAATGTAATTTTCTTTAATGGCTCCCTAAAGTTAAAAAATGAACTATTGTAAGTATATTTATAAAATATGGAATTAAGTAAGTAATTAGTAACTAAGTAACTATTTCTAAGTGAATATAATTATTGTTGAAAGCTTCAAGATAAAAATATTTAAACAATTTTTTGAAACCATCAAAGAAAGGAATTTTATTCTTTCAACACTAATTATATGACTTTCTGTTTGGATTGAGGCGCTACAATTTCAATTTTCGCATATGGCTAACAATAAGTTCCACTTATGCGACATAGAATTCATAAATTTTTTTATTGTTTTTTTCTTGTTCTAAAACAAGTAATAAAGTTGTCTAAGCGTGTGTATCAAATTTCATTCCAGTATATTAATAACCTGTAAACGTATAATGAAAAATATGAAATATCATAGAAAATTAACTTAGAAACTGAATTTATAAGTCTATAGTGTGGTAGTCAGTAGTATGTAATGTTAAAATAAACAAACTAAACATAATATTAAAATAATGAACTTTAACTGTTAAGTAAAGAATACATAGAAAAATAATATTTAAAATACAATAAAAACGACAATAATTCACATTTAACAGGATTGAATAAACAAGAAAATGAATTTTGAAAAAATTTCGTTATAAAAATGATAAATATTTAAAATAAAACGTTTGTAATACGATATAAAAGCCCTTATTTCACAATAATTATTAATCTTCAGTCGTATTTAACATAAGAAAAACGTAAAATTAAAATAAAAATAAGCAAGAAAACAATATACTAAACAAAATTGAAAAATTTAAATTGAAAAACAGAACAACAAAGACAGAAAAAATTACTTTAATTAAATGTGACTTACCAAATAAAACCAAATAACTAAACAAAACAACGTCACGTGTCTAAATGAAATGTTTAAAAGAACGCTCCTGCCAACCATATATAAAATATTGTCATCTCTGATTCTGGAAAAACTTAAAGAATGTGCATAGAAAACTATTGGTGACTACCAATATGGATTCAGATCAGGGAAGTCGACAGTAGATGCGATACATATTATGAAACAAATATAATGCATAAATTCCACGAACATGGCTTGGAATTTCATCTTCTGTTTATCAGGTTTAAAACAGGCGTTTGATACCATTAATTGAGATAAATTATACATGTACTATATGAGAGTAATGAAAATCCCCGAAAAATTAGTGAGAATGGTTAAATTGACCCTAACGAGTACAAAAGCTACAGTAAAAACAAAAAATGAAAAGACAGGTGTATTTGAAATTAACGCAGGGGTTAGGCAAGAAGATGCATTGTCAGCAACGTTTTTTAACTGGGTTATGAAATATATCATAAGGAAAGTCGGATGTAATGGTCCAATAACAACGAAAGAAGCACAAATACTAGCTTACGCCGATGATGTATAGTAATTGCTAAAACAAAAAGAAAATTTTTGGAAGTTTTTGAAAAAATGAACATGCAAGCATACCAGTTTAATCTAATAATTAATGAAAAGATAATCAAGTATATGGTGTGTAATGAGCCGCCAAAGATGATGCAACCGTTGAGTACAGAAAAACACAACTTTGATGAGGTAGAAAGTTTTAAATATCTGGGAATCGTGATGAATAATAAAAACGAACAAAGCGAAAAGATAAATGAAAAAATTCAAACAGCCAATAAGGCATATTATGCCCACAAACATCTCTTGAGTAACAGAAACATAACAGTAACAGTTAAACAAAGATAAGAATATATAAGAGTATGATACGACCAATACTTATGTACGGCAAAAACGTTATGTTTAGCAAAACATGAAGTAAAAAAGCTGAAAATCGTTGAACGGAAAATAATCATAAAAGTCCAAGAAGTCCGTTGCACAAGAGCACAAGAGTCCGTTGAAGCCAAGTAATAACGAAATTAAGTTAAGAACCAATGTAGAGCTGGATGAAATAATGCAGAACAAAAATGTGGTAAGAAGTATTAAAGCTCAGAAAATGAAATAGATTGGGCATGTGATGAAAACAAAAATGAAAGAAAGAGAGGAAGACTCAGAGTAAGGTGGTGAGATGAAGTGAGTGAAGACCAAATGGAAATGGGCGTCCAGAACTACAGATTTCAGGGTCAGAACAAGAAGGCATAGAAAAAGATAACTGAAGAAGCAAAGACACACAGAACAATGTAGCGAGCAGAGAATAAAGAGTGATTCACCTCAAACTTTGAATCTTAAGTACTTCATAAGAAGTACGGTGATATTTCGTCAGGAATGACAACCATTTTCATTCATTCGTTATGTATCTTCAGTTCACAATTAAAAAATCTTATACTCATAGTTTTGTTAATTTATACTTAATTTTTTTTTAATTTTGACATGTAAAATGCTCATAGAATGTTAAATTTTTGTTAACAAACTGTTAATGAAAACACTAATTTATTACACTTATTGTGAAATAAGCAAATAAATAACAGAACAACAAAAACAAACATTTTAACTGCGCAAAAGACCAAATTAAAATTAAACTTCCAAGTCTTACTGTAAATATATTAGTATACAAATCTGTCTACTCGTTCAGTAATCTGTCTTTTTCACTATTCATAGTATACTATTAAATAAGTTTTTTTAACCGTTTGCACATTTTTTATATGATGCAACAATACGTTCTCATCTACAACAACAATTTTATTATTTTATTGAGTAAGTTCGGTTATAAAAATTATGTTTTACAAATTTTGAAATATACCTGGTATATATAAAAAAGCGCTGTCAGCTCTTTAACCTCGCGCAAGCACTTTGATAGAAGGTCGCGACAAACTGATTAGTTGTTGGGACCTACAATATCATGATAATTTCATTAGTATATTTGCATTTCCAGCACATAATTGAAATTATTACAGTATGTACATGCAAATAGTATGTGAAATGTATTAATATCTTGAGCTTAACAAATTCCGTAATAAAACCCTCTACTTAACCGTGATGTAATCTAAGTATTAAAACACTTAAACTAAATTCAATTATGCAATACTTTTCTATACCGTCATAGTATACATATAGATAAAGTAAAAAATTACAAATTTTTAAATTCTAAACTATGTCCTTTATCTTAGCATAATCAACAAACGAATAAAAAATAAAGCACATTCCAATGTTTTATTGTATAAATAACTAGCAGATAAGGCGGCCTACCAGCCGCACTGATCTCCTGGTACGTGGATTATGTAGACTTCTACTCTTGGTACAAGATGACAAAAAAGCTTTATATTAAAATTATGGATATTTTATAAACTAAAAAAGAAATAAACATAAATACTGAGAAAAAGATGTTAAAATTCGAATATGTTCTTATTCAGGTTTACTACATAATTCTACTAAGTGCTATATTTAGCTGTAAACGGCAACTAGCTATTTGACTGCAAAAACTAGCTAAGCATTCTTATTTGGCTAAAAGTCAATGAATTATTTTCGAACTATTTAATTCATGAAGAGGTTTATTTTAAATTTTTCATCTCGAGATGTTTCAAACTTGACTGAGTTGGTTTAAATTTTAATTAAAAATGGGCAATTTACTGTTTACTGCACTTTTTACGAGAAGAGTGAAATTTATTTTATGCAGCTACTTTAAATTTTCTTCTATTAACAGCTATTTTGCAAAACATTTACAAATAACCCCTAAGGTCATCTATATAACAATTTGCATCTTAAACTACCTTGACATAATTTATATTATATAAAAACGTTATTTATGTAAAATAAAAACTTTAACGTAAAAGCAAATTATACATATTCATTATTTTGTCCTGTAAAAAAATCTCTTTCAACAAAAAAATTTATATTTTATTGCTTTAATTTTTACCAGTAAATAACATCACTTGTACCTTTATCTTGAACATCTGTTTTGAATGTTCTATTTGGAAATTTAATAATTCCTTTTGCGATAAAAAGTTTTTTTTTGCATAAACAGGAAATTATAACAAAAATATAATTATTTATTTTGACAGAAAACTTATTCAACACAAAATTATTTTATTGTATTTGCAGTAATATAAATGCAAATACAAACAATTCGATCACTACTAGCGGCAATTTTACAAATAAATCGGAAATTGAATAGGCTGTAGGTACATGAATTATTCATATTTATGTAGTTAATTATATAAATATTTTGTTACATTTTATCAATAACATAATAACAAATTAGATAAACATTGCATCAGGAAAAGTATGCAATATAAAAAAATTAATTAGTCAAATTTAATTACAATGTAAATAATTTCTTAACTTTCAAAATAGTCCTTTTAATAATAATCAATACCTAAAACTGCTTGCCGCTGAACAATTATTATTCCAAAGTGATAAGGTAATCCATAACGTGATTTGAATAATATCTAATCCCCGAAAGTCCTTAAAATTAACTTCTAACCTGAATTTTCAATAGTTTTGCTTTAATTATCTCTCAATCTACTGTCAAAACTATACGGAATAGTGTTTTAATCTGAATTTATAAATTAATTATCTCGTAAAATGTGAAAATTAAAATTCTGTTTTGCAAATCAGACTAACTTATTTAATAATTTACATAACAACTGACAAGCGTTTATATTTTTAATAAGAAAAATAAATTACTTACGCCAATAGTTTAATAATTGGAATACTAAAAACTAATATTATTAAAGAGAAAATTGGATAAGGAAGTTAATTACTAATATAATAAAGCTAACGATTTTGTGCATTAGCTGGCGCTATCAACGTGCAAAACGATCGCCACTATTTTACAGTTTTTCTTTCCTCAAAAAATATGTAAGTTCAATGTCGAAGCGCATAGTTTGTAAACTAACTGTTTTATAGTTTTAATTTTCACATAATCAAAACCACAAGGCAGATGAAAATACAATAATTTGTAAGCAACACTAGAATTTCAAAGTATTGCAATTAGTTTTTCTTAAATTTTATTATTCAACCATTCTTGCATTTTAATAGCTAATTAAATTGTATCAAATTTAAAAACAAAGGCTTTATTCAAAATTAATTTATTTTAAGGTTTTGTAACCTTTTGGAAACTGAATACCTCTTTATGTAAACTTTCTTTTACGTTTAACTACAAAGATTAATCTTTTAAGCGCAAGATTAATGAATAAACAGGATTTACCTTTGTGCAAACGCATTCTGTAGAAATTAAAAAATTATTTTATAAGGAAAATTACAGTTTAATTAATTTAAATTAGTAAAGCAAACTTATACCTACCTAGGTATATGTACATGCACATATTTAAATTTTGTTGATTTTATAGCAATCGTTTTCAGTTTTAATTATAACTCTCTTGCAGATGCCTTTAAAAATAAAGTACCATTTATTACAATTAATTAAAAGCAATATATAATTTTCTATTTTTTAATCTCGTCCTTTAATATGCAAATTTAATTAATGCTTTGTTAAACATTTATTAGATGACAGTTCAATAGTAAATAACACTTTAAAATCCATGCGGTTTGAATAGTTTCCCAAAAGACTAAACCAAAGGTTTGGTATAACCATTGATTGAATTACAAAATACAATTTTCTCGAGGTCGATTCTTAACCGGCTTTTTTTACAAAATTATACAATTTCACATTTTCTTTTTAATACTATTACATTCTTACCTGATAGAAACCAAAATATTTTACAAATTCCCGATGAATAAAAAGAATCCTAAATTGACTTTCAATAAACTACTCAAGTTAGAAATTTGATTTTCATGATAGTTATATCTAACAATTTTACCCATATTAAAAACGAAGTTACTATAATTTACCAGCTGGATTTAATAAAATAATAAGAACAACCAAATACGTGATTGAAATCTCCATTGTGATTCCATTTGCACTGGAAAAGTAGCACATTGTTTATCAATGAAATCGCAATCTTAACTTGATTTTCTAATTCCAAAACCTTAAAGTATTGAAAAAATATTGAGTACTTTTACAAATATTTTTTTAAATTTAGGATTTTAACTCTAGAAAAAGATAGATATTTATAGTACTAAATTTAATTGAAAGAAAAATCGAAGTAAGGTGGAAGATTTAACAGGTAATTTATAAATATAATTTAGGAAAAATTTTTAAAAACAAGTTTAATTTTAAATGGAAAAGTAAATTGTTCCGATTTCATTTGCGTTGAATAAAATAAAAATAATAAACAAATTTTAAAATTATGTTTTTTAAATTTAAAGTAGAAAATGCGTGTCTATTTCAATATAGATTAAACATCATTGATCATTAAATCATTGCTATATTATATTGTAATGAATTTTTCATATAACAATTTATTAAATTATTTTATTTTAATACAAATGGTCTTCATTGTGCAAAATTGCTACTGCAAAGATGAGAGTCCAAAAATTTTAGTTATAATGAATGATATGTTGATTTGCTAATTAGTTCTAAAACAAACAACAGATTTTAGTTAAAAAATGATTTCAAAATAAAAAATACTCACCTGAAAATTCGTTAAAATTTACTACATTTTATTTAAAAGAAATATAATTTTAGCCAAAAGAATCCTCAAATGAGAGGACAAATAAAATTAATAACGATCAAAAGCTGACAATGACGAATCAATTTAGGATTAAATGGTTATAAAAATTTTAAAGTGTTTGAAGAAAATAATAAAACAAAAAGTGCACCAAACAACATTAGGTTGGTTTACCATTTGTATTTCGCACTGCTAAATCGTTTCTAGGAGGGGACAATTTTGGAAAATTGTCGCAGCAATACTGCGTAAAAGAGAACTTATAAGGCATTGCAGTATGAGCGAGCAAACGAGAAAGTCGTTTAAAATTTGAAGTTCTAACAAAAATTAGACATTGGTGTAATCAAAAATTTAAGAATTGATTAAAATAAAACGTTCCGCAATCAAAAGTGATATAAAAGTGCATACAACTTACCTGAAATGGATTGTGAATCACTTAACTGAAAAAGATGCTCAGGATCAAATACAGACAGTAGCAGAGTACAACAAGAAGAACCAAACGCAAGTAACCAGAAAACCACAACCAAAGTTTAACAACACATGGTGAGAAAAATATTGTAAGCCCATTTAATTAAAACTTTAACAACGAACACCGTATTATAAGTTAAAATTTTAAATTTTCATTTTATGTAGTTCAGTGATAATTTTCTAGAGTAAGTTGGAATAATTACAATTAAATATTGGAAAATTAAAGCTAAAGGCAAATTTGTAAATCATTAATTTATCTTATGCAAGAAAAAGTCTAAACACATCGACTATATTTGATTTTATTAAATCTTGAATTGTGATAAAATTTTTTTAATTTTGAAATTTAATAATTGTGTTTTTAAAAATTAAAAGTTACATTGACGTATATCATTAAATTTTATTAAAGTTAAGGTAACAAAATTATAAAAAAAGTCTCATCCTAAAAAAATCCATGTCCGCAGAGGAAAGAAATTTGGTAAATTTATAAGGTTGAGGACATGGCAATATATATTGTCATGTTCCGAACCAATGTTTTACCTACCCTGTTAATTTGCCATTAATTTTGATGTTAAGTTTACGAAATATTTGAATTTGAATTTTAGGAGGTAAAACTTAGAAAATTAAAGTTAGTAGAAGTGAGGTTCTTATCGAGGCTTCTTTAGCCAACTATGGCCGACAGCGGGTACCAAGTTTGGTATGCCCGCTGAGTTTGATTTTTGATACGAGATTTTGTCATTTTGAAATTGTGAGTAATATTTTGATTTGATTTAAATAAAGTGATTTGATGCGAATGCATTATTGCGTTGTTTTTGGAAGCATATTTTTGATATTTGGAATTAATTTGGATATTATTTATAAGTGGCTACTGAGCGGTAGTAAGTTGATTTGGATGATTAATTTTTAGAAAAAAGAATATTTCGAATAATAAATTCGATTTGGATACTTAAAGTTGGAAAGTTGAAATTATACATTTGAAGGAACGAATGGTCGATATTGATAAGCAGTCAAATTGGATAAGGATAAAATCAAAACTTTGATTCCTTTAATTTTATATTGGAATTAAAATACATGCAAGTTAATTTTTAAAGAATAATCATTATTGGAGAACTATTAATTTTTTTGGACCAAAAATTTTTACTATTTATTTTGAAAACAATTTATTTAGAAGTGTTATTTTATTTTGAATGACAATTTTTGGAATAATGAAGAGTCTCTTGCTACAAAAAATGGATACCCAGTTAGTTATAAGATTGATTTATGAATTGAGCAAATTTTAATAAGATTTGTATAGCTCGGGACATTGCATTTATTGACGCCGCAACGTGAGGCTAGATTTCATTGCAATATATTGTGGTGTTTCAAAATGGTTCGCACCTACCCTATACATTTTGATGAAAATTTTATTTTAATAATTTTAAGTTGTAAGATTGAAAAATTAGAGAGGTGGGTGCAAATGACACCAAGTAGAAGGCTTTTTGCCACGAGTCGCCGCAAGAGTAGACGGTGCGACTTTTGGCTCGTTAATTATTGAGATTTTTTTTGTTTTAATTTATTTGAAGTTGTGAGTTATAATTTTTGAGTTAAATGAAGTGATTTTTATGCGGTTGCATTACTGCGTATTTTTAAAGTTTGGAATTATTTTGGATGTTTTTCGATGAGTTGCTACTGAACGATAGATTTGAATTGGATTTGGAGAGTGATTATTTTTAAAATTGTGAATTGAATTGAGTTGGGAATATTAAAGTAAAATTGGAAAGTTAAAATTTGCATTAAAATTACATTTGTAGGAACGAATGCGCAAGATTGATAAGCCGACGAATTGATAGTAGTAAATTGAAACTTTGTTCCTTTTAAAGAAAATTAAAATTTTATTTAACATTTACTTTATTTTGGATTTGATTTAATCATAATTTTTGGAGATAAATTTATTTATTTTAGATTGGAAATTTTTGTAATTTATTTGGAAATATAATCACGTGTGATTTGTAAATTATTTTTAAAAGTGCGATTTGTTTATTTGAAAAAGAGCGATTTAATTCAATTAGAACCCACCTTGAGATACAACCGTCTCTACTCCCGCATTTAAGAGCAAGCTTGGAGCACTTAGGAATGCTTGGGAAAATAGCTTTTTGCTAAAAAATCATTACAATATGTAGTAACTAATTTTCTACTAAATTTTGTGAAAACAGTAGAACAGAAAAATACCTTTCACAGAAAAAAACAACTTTTACTAAATATTGCTTAAATCACATCATTGCTAATGTGGGAAAATTATAAAGTATTCAAGTGTTTGCTATAATAACAAGATAGCAACATTTTTTTAATTTTCGGCTGATTATGGATTTACAGATTGTACAATAAATTAAATTGTGGGAATTAACACGTCATACCTGTGATATTTACATTTACTTTAACTAATATACTGTAACCAGCCTCTAAAGGTAATCGTATAAGTCATGTAAGCGTTAATTTAATTTATTGACTAATTTCCAGTTTGCTGATTTCGACAAACAATTTGGTATATGGTCAATAAAAGCAAATAACTTGCGGGTAAAAACTTGTAGCTTATTAGCGATGTGACGATTAATATTCAACAACATTATTAAGTCAACACTCTATATGTCACATTTATTTCAAATTATTCAAATTAGAAAATTATTTAGTAGTTACTGAACACCAATCTCCATTAAGACTATTGAATGTTTTTGAAGCCGTTGTTGGTCATTTGTTTCAATTACAGCCGAAGAAGGTGAACACATAAAGCAATTAAAGCTACTATATATCTTGAAAATAAAATAATGCAATATTGAAACGTTTTTATAATTGTATTATTTTTTTAACAACAAAACAAAAACTAATTTCTTTCTTCTCTTTGCGTTGTTTGAAAACTAGACTTACAAACAGACTTAGAGGTACAGAACAAATTGAAATTTATAGGTCCATATGTTTTTACAAATGTACAATGCAAATTGTCATTAAAATAGTTCTGTTTTGTTAATATTTTGCACGAAAGACGTAAACTAGTGTTAAAAGCCACTTCAAAATAATATAAAAGTTTATTTACATAGTGGTATAATAATATAATCTAAATATGAAAAATATGGAATGTATAGGATAACAAAATCCTTTTTGCAAATATACTGTGTATATATATAATATACTGTCGTGTTTCAAAGAGATTCGCACCCACCCTGTACATGTTAAAAAAAATTTTGTTTTAATAATTTTACGTTGTAAGATTGTGAAATTAGAGAGGTGAGGGCGAATCGACAGAGATACAAAGCTTTTTGCTACGGGTCGCTGCAAGAGTAAGCGGTGCGACTTTTGGATCGTTAATTTTTGACTCCAGTGAGTTATTTTTGAGATTTGTCGTATTTTCGAAATTGTGAGTTATTACTTTTTTGATTACATAAAGTGATTTTTATGCGACTGCATTACGGCGTATTTTTTGATATTTGAATTGGAATTAATTATTTTGGATATTTCTTATAAGTTGCTACCGAGAGGTAGAAGATTGATTGGTTTCGCTGATTTAGAAGAAGAATAATAACAAGTTATAAATTGGATTTGGATTGTGTTAAAAATTGGAAAAATTAAATTGCATTCGTAGAAATAAATGATGCTGTTGATAAGCGGGCGATTTGGATAAGAATCAAAACTTCGTTCCCTATGAAGTGAAATTTTATTTTAACATTGAATTTAAATTGGATTGGATTTAATAATTATTTTTGGACAATTAATTAATTTATTTTTGCAAAAAATTTTTTTTTATTTAATTATATTTAGAAGTTAATATTAGAACAACGAATTTTGTCGCACGGCGCAGGAACATTAAAAGCGAATTTTTACATTGCATTCTATTATTTGTCGCCGTAACGTAAGAAGAATTTTATTTTTATTTTTGAGAACGATAGAACCCAACCTGAGATACGACCGTCTCATCTCCCGCATTTAAGAGAGCAAGCTTGGAGCACTTATAGTGCATGTGAGAAACTACTCTTTTTGAAAGGATCACTGCAATACATAGGTCAAATCTTTTGAAAAGTCTGTCGGTTTTCCTAACCCCTAGTAAATGAATACAGTGAAACTTAATTGGTGTGCAACTTGTGCACCTCACATTTTTTCCTGATGCAGTAACTTCTGTGCACTTGATGCGTAAAAACCTGTTTCTTCTGTTATCAGAAGACTAGAAGTGGCAGATAAAAGATAAATTATAATATTTGGATTAATGTAATTAAATTTTTTTTAAATTCAAATATTATACAAATATATACAAATAATATTTGTATTGCATATAAATATTACAATATAAACTCGATCGTTGGAGAAGTCTGAATGTGACTATGCTTGCTGACGTTCGTGGTCATTGCTATTTGTAAATGTTTTTACTTTCTGTTGTTCCTTTATATTAAAGAATATTTGGTTGGTAATACGTTAATGTGGATTGTCGGACTAAACGTGAAACACCACATTTGTCACAGTGTCGGCACAAATTTACTTGCATTGTGGTTTACATTCTTCATATATAGTCGATTCGGGTTAAGATTAGTCTTAGATGTCGCTTTCTACCCAAGCCGGGTTTACATAGAAAAATTTATAAGTTTAATTGCAGTTCGTGATTTCAGTATGCTTGGTTGCATACCGACAAGAGTTTATTTTCATGCATACCTACAAAAGGGTTTAATACGTTAAATATTAACTTGATATAATAATTTCAATGAACAAAACATTATTTAGGAATTATTTAATTACATCTTCATTATTACATACAACTTTCCATCATAAAAGTAAGCAAGATTGCTTATAACCTTTTTACATATTACATAAGAAAATTAGAAAAGTTCAGAAGAAAAACCTGTGTTTACTTGAAATTCTAATTGCATTTCTTCTATACGACGTTATCATCCATAGTCTGATTCTTTGACTGTACTATTTCCCTTAAAAACAACAAATTAAAGTTCATATAATCAACATTATTAAAAAACTTTCCGTTTCCCACCGATTAAGTTGAATGATCCCCATTCCAATAACTAGGTATATTTGAAAACTGTGTTTGTTATGTTTATATCAATACTTAATAATAAATTGTTGAAAGATTTATAATTTTATTGATGTAAACACAGTCTAAAACGTGCAAACGATAATGAAGATGATGATCAAATTTGTATTACCAAATTTATTATTAAGATAAAAGTTCTACATTTAATTCTGTCCGTTCTGCTGGAATTCCTTGTGCATCAAGCCATTCCATCATTTGCGACTTGGTCCAACTTTTAAGTGGTCTTTTATCTTTTCTTCTCGAATGATATGAAGCATTGTCCATTACATTATAACAGAATTAGCTTCTAAAAGGGGCAAAATTCTCACCATCCATTCTTCAAATACAGTTGAATTCATCCCTTCATGATAGTCGTTAGTTTTTTTCGATTCAAAACATAATAATCCATTTTCTACAAATCCTGCCTCGTTTCCTATATGAAGAATAATCAATCGCTTACCTTTACCTGAGGGGTTTTGTAATCCTGTCTAAAATATATTTATAATTTAGTAATTGATAATTATATAAATTAGTGTATACTATTACCGAGAGACCTTTGTTGAAAGCTTCAGCTGCACTTGTTATAGATTTTTTTTTTACTTTACTTACTTACACTTTAGCCGTAGTGTGACCAGCATTTACCCAAGTTTCATCAAGATAGTATATTGGACGCCCTTGTATTCTAAAATTTCTAACACTGTTTAAATACTTACGTCGCCATATGATCAGTTCCGCTTTCTCTACTAATAAATGGTTTCGTGATCTCTTTTCCCAAACAAAATTTAATGATGCCAGTGTCTTGTATAACGTGGTTCGTTGGATGGTAAGAAGCACTTCATTATTTTGCACTTTCTAATAAATAAAATTAATATTTGCTTAAGAAATTATAAAGTACTACACTAAAGAAATACTTACATCAAGAATTTTATCAACGGTAAGTACATCATTCGCACGAAAAAATTGATAAACTATTCTACGTAATGTTGACTTCTGAAAATCGTTTAATTTGTCATAAGTGCTCTTGCGTTCTCTTTTTTTTGTTGGTGATGACAATGTGCCCCTTTTCTCCATCTCAATAACAGTGTTCCACATTGACTGAACTGAAATTCCTAGATCGTTAGCAGCTGAAGTTACACTACCTGTTCTGACGTGTCCTGCATTACGATACTTTATATAAATGTTATACATCATTATCTTCTGTCCACTATGTATAATTTTACCGTGATGATTTTTAATGACATCCCGAAAACTTCAATTATCGTTGGCTTCATTTGAACAACTCGATTCGGTTTGATTTGATTCTTGACTTTCGACGGTGAAAAATACTTCTTCAAAATTATAAAATTCCTGATTACTAGTTCCTGGTTGATCCATAATTTAATTAAAAAAAAAATAAATTTCTAAAACAAATTAAGGTTAGAATACACAAATGTGGTTTTTAACAAAACCAAAGTGTTATTAGAATAACAATTTATTTTTTACGTATTCTTGGTTCAAACAGCAATATATCCGCTAGCAATATTAAAGATTCGTTACAAAATTTTACGAAAAAATATTTATAAACGTCAAATCTCAAACAATTGTGGTGGTGTGAACTTGCAAATTCATTTTTGAATATCAACCAATCACATTTCAAGGTTAATATTTTTAGTTCCGAATTCAAGACTAATCTTAAAACGAATGAACTATAGGTATATTATCATTCCAAATTATTTTTAGAAGTCTTTCCATTACTATTATTTAATTCTTAAGATAGAATACCTTACCAATTTTAGCAATTACACTTTGTAATTGTATTGGTTCATAAAAGTAAGTAATTAGATACTTCAACAAAGAAATCTTTCAGAAAGTCTCATACAGCTTTTCACGAATCTTACTAATTACCTTCTCTTTATGTTTTACTTCCTTCCTAGTAAATAACATAATCAATATTATAACTATAAAAATCAGTTATTATTTGTTTTACTATCAATTACCTGAACCTTAATTGTCATAATAATAACCATTACTTAAATTATAAAATATTTTATTTATGATTTTATGTGGTGTAATTTGTAGATGGTAGGTATTAATAGATCGGCAATGAATTAAGTAACAATAAAAAATTAATTCACTGATCATTAAATATTATTATATTAACTCTAAATCTAATTCGCGTTAGATTTATATCTGTATTACTAAAGTTATACAGCAAGGCATTATTCTACAAATTGCCTACTTACATATTATATTATTTTTATTACAATACAAATTTCGCAAAAACTTAAATTTTGAAAAATTGAATAATATAAACTAAATAAATAAAAATTAAAACAGTAAGTAGAAAATTTATATTCGAATAGTTTTAGACTTGCTTAATTCTGAATAATTTAGTTTACAAAAATGAAATTCTTTATGAACATTAATTTTAAACATCAACGTACAAAAGTAATTTAATCAAAATCTCGACTTGCTAATTTCGACGTACATTTTTAATTAGCTTTTAAAATTTGTGTTTTTATTTATTACAAAATATTAGTTTTGCTTAATTAGATATTTTCTTACATGATTTTTAAATTATATAGAAGTTTTAATTAAGTTAAGAAGCTTTTAATTATGTAATTAGAAATCTAATATTGTTTTAAGAAAATATCTTTTGTTTTTTATTAAAGTTAATTAACTACTAGCGATTTAAAATTGTTTTAAATTAATACAGAATTTAAAATAATTTTCATATGTACATACTCATAATTATTATATTAATGCAGCTGCAGATTATTAATTTTTGTTATAAAAATTTTAGCCAAAGTGTCCACGGTTTCTGATATTGTATAATATCAAAATATAAAAAGTAGCTACCAAAAGTGGAAAATATGATATAAAAAAAAAACTTTTTTATTATCTGAGGTTTGCTGGTCAACTTCATCAACTCTCTCCAATAATCAAAAAGGTGTGGTGTTAACAAGAAAAAAGCAGCTTCCCTTTCGCATAAATATTAATGTACGTATGAATTAAAACCTTTCACAGAAATTACAATTAAGCTCGGCAAAAAGCTGTTTAAATATTATTTCACACAAAAATAAATGTAATTTGGTATTTACGTAAATGGCTAATATAGATTTTTAATTTAATTTTATTTATTTAACTTAAAGTAGTTTGATTATAAATACTACGCAAACCATTTATTTAAAAACGTTGCTGTCAAATTTTCACAAAAATTTACTTCAATAGCTCAAACATCCCAAACGTATAATAAAAATATCTTATCATAAGAGAGCTTTCAGAAGTTTCCTCTTTTTAGAATTATTGATATCTTTCACTTTCTATTTTAATTTTTTATTAGAAAAACCTTTGCACTTACTTATTTAATTTTCGGTTTATTTAAATTTATCAAACACTAAGTATGCTTTTGTTTTTTCTTTTAAACTAACTGAATTATTCTAGCAAATAGATATAATATTTACCTTACTAAACGTAACATTTAATTTAATTGTAACTTTAAATTCGTGAATTTAATAGTTTATATAATAAATAGGTAAAATAAATTGCACTTGCACTAATGCTTTGCAATTAGTTCATTACAATTACTAATTGACTATTACCGTACGTACAACTATGTATGTACAACAAAACAATTTTTGGCTACATTTAATATTATATATACAAGATGAAAACTTAACTAACTTAATGTATTGCTATGCCCCAACTATTCAAATTCATGCATTTTCACCCCTTAGTGAAAATAGTTGAGGTAACACAGATTTTTACTCAGCAAGAGACTCTTGAGTAATTTTTAAAATCGTAAATTAAAATTAAATTATGCTCAACTTTTTGTTACCTTGAATGTCGTATTGAACCTTTGCTCCACGTGCGCGCTCGCTTCGCATATTATATTCCAGCTGGCTTCAATACCCCAAGTAACATTTGGTGCTGAAAAACTTGGTCAGCAAATTATTTGCTGCCATTACGGTCTGTCAGCTTAAAATTCAGCTGATTTTCAGCTTCAGCAAATTAGCTAAATTTTAAGCTGACGTTGCGAAGCGTCAGCTTCAAATTCAGCTGTTTTTCAGCTTCGGCGAATTAGCTGAATTTTAAGCTGACTTTGCGAAGCGTTAGCTTCAAATTCAGCTGTTTTTCAGCTTCAGCAAATTATCTGAATTTTAAGCTGACGTTTCGAAGCGTCAGCTTCAAATTCAGCTGTTTTTCAGCTTCGGCAAATTAGCTGAATTTTAATCTGACGCTTTGATACGTCGTACGTCATACGTAAAAATTGAAGATTATTATAATTATTATAAGTATACATTCAAAAAATATAATCCATTAATTAATTAAGATTAATTCAGCTAGTTATACGGTTCAGTTGAGCAAGTGTTTTTATAAATCGATTTATTATTTTATGAACACAGCAGTGTAGAAAAATAATTAAAGAGCTATACCCAAGTAACATTTTGTGCTGAATATCAACTGCGAGAGCACTGTTGTCAGCTTAAAATTCAGCTAATGAGCTGCGTCAGCTGCTGATTTTTAGTAACGTCAGAAGCTGAATTGCTGCTGAATTGCTAATTTAGCGGCAAAAAAACAGCTAAAATTGCGCTGCGTCAGCTGTTAAAAATGCTGACTCAGCTGATATTCAGCGCTGAATCAGCTGATATTTAGCGCTGAATCAGCTGATCTTCAGCGCTGAATCAGCTAATATTCAGCATTTTGAACAGCTATTAAAAAAATCAATTTTTAAATTGATAATTATATTCATCTAATTAAATTGTCGCCCTTTCAATATTTAGTCGTTTAGCGAACATTTATAATACAAATTATATTATTTGTATTTTATATTGTCAATTGATTAGTAATTTAAAAAATGGACCAACATTTAAAGTGCACAAAATTTGTATTAATTTTTATCATTTTCATCATCAATAAATAAAAATAGTGTTAATTAAAATCAAAATAATTTTCAATGTGAATCTATAATTTATTTACAAATGCAATATTGGGCTTTCGCTTTGACATAAATCGCATACAAAAGCGAAATCGCATAAATTCGACCGCATGGTAAAAGTAATTCGCAAAAATATCATCAATCGTTTAACTTTATTTTCAAAATTTTTTAATTTTTGTCATTAGTAAGTCATATACTTTCGCGTGGTAATTAAATTTGTGAATATTTTATAAAATTTTGTGCACGTTTTTACGGACTTATCAGAATTTTATTTACGATCGCCAGTGCAGACATATTTATATTAATTTTATTTTATTTTTTTTTTCATAGTAAAACAATTTTTAAAAATATGTTACCGATTATAAATCGATTTATGTAATATTAGGAATTTTTGTGTTAATAATTTTAACCAAAAAAGACAATTTTTGCTATTTTTAAATTTCTATGTAAATCTATAATTTATTTACAAATGCAATATTGAGCTTTCGCTTTAAGACATAAATCGCATACAAAAGCGAAATCGCATAAATTCGACCGCATGGTAAAAGATATTTGCAAAAATATCATCAATCGTTTAACTTTATTTTTAAATTTTTTAATTTTTGTCATTAGTAAGTTATATACTTTCGCGTGGTAATTATATTTTTGAATATTTTATAAAATTTTGTGCACTTTTTTACGGACAAATATGCAGACATATTTATATTAATTTTATTTTCATTTTTTGTTCATAGTAAAACAATTTTTAAAAATATGTTACCGATTATAATCGATTTATGTAAAATTAGAAATTTTTGTGTTAATAATTAACCAAAAAAAGACAATTTTTGCTATTTTTAAATTTAAATGTAATCGAATTTAACACGGTAGGTGTTTTTACAACATTGTAGCTAATTTAGTGTATTTTTAAAAATTAAATTTTTATAAAATTAAAATTGTCGCAATTTTTTAACTATATGTTCAAATCAATTGTAACAAAATTATTGTGGGAAACCCAAATTTCATAATCTAACTAATGAGATTATACAAATAAGGAAAAAGTATTTAGAATTTGTATTAAAATTTTTTAGGTAAGTATTTATTTAAAAATTCAAAATTTTGAAAAACCAGCATGAAATATAGTGATGTGTATTTAATTATTTTTCGATAACTGATAGTCAAATACTCCACACAAAAATAGATTGAATATATTTTTAAAAAATCAAAAAAGTTTCATATAGCTTCATAGCCTAGGCAGTTGAGCTTTCAAGTTCCAAGGTGGATACCTCAGGTTCAAATCCCACTCGAGGCGGGCAGACGTGTAAAAAAATGTAAGTTTAAACTTCATTTAAAGTTATACATAATAATTTATAAATTTAAAATTACTGTAATATTTCAGATTCTATTCTAGGATATCGTTAACGATATAAGATATTGCGACTGATATAAAATGATAAATAAATAAATAATGTAATAAAGATATAATATATTTATATTTTTTGATGTTAATGAAAATAATAAAATAAAATATTCTATAAATTATAGGCGACAATTTAATTAGATAAATATAATTATCAATTTAAAATAATTTTTTTAATAGCTGTTCAAAATGCTGAATTTCAGCTGAATATTAGCTGATTCAGCGCTGAAGAACAGCTGATTCAGCGCTAAATATCAGCTGAGTAAGCATTTTCAAGAGCTGACGCAGCGCAATTTCAGCTGGTTTTTTGCCGCCAAATTAGCAATTCAGCAGCAATTCAGCTTCTGACGTTACTAAAAATCAGCAGCTGACGCAGCTCATTAGCTGAATTTTAAGCTGACACAGCGCTCTCACAGTTGATATTCAGCACAAAATGTTACTTGGGACGCCTGGTCTAACAAATTTGTTGCGATGTACTTCTGCACATCCACCAAAATTATCACAAATTCTTCACTTTTCCAATTTTATTTAACACTTGCACTTCATTAATTTAATTTTTACAATTTGCACTGCACTTTATCAATTAAATTAAAAACATCAAATCAACTTAACTTAATTTATTTTATTAATTTTTAAACAATTAACAATTTTAATTTTGTATTGCGGGAATGATGTTCGTCCGCTCTACTCGACGTCAAGGCCTCAGCCCAACTGTACTGCCTTTTAAGCCCCACTCTTTCTAGATTTTCTTTCGTTTTCCCTACCTTTATTTACATAACAAAATTTAACTATTTTTATGTACAACATGATAAATAAATAATACTAATTTCAGAAAAATGGTGGGATTCATGGGTTAATTAATTAAATAATACTAACACAAATTCAAACTTTAAAATTTTTTTTATCTTTAAATCTTATTAATGAAAGTTATTAGAATTTAAAATTGTATTATAGGTATCTTAAATAAAGGCAAATTAGCCGCCACGCAGACTCAATTTGGTTTTACTCACACACATCGAGGTTTATGTGAAAATAATGGAAAACTGTGCACTTCGAAATTTATTATTATACTAATCATTCTTATTGCAATTACTAGTAGGTTATAATAATTATGTATGTAAAATAACTTTTTAACATTTCGCAGGAAATCAGAGTATTTATTATTTTTTTATCTACTTTAATTTTGCCATATTTCATAATCTTTTTTAGTATTGTAATGATAAACATCATTACAGTTTGAAACATTTTCAAAAAGAACTCCAAATGTGTTCCTAAGTTAAATCTGGGTTGTTCCACCGCGACTTCACTTGTTAAACCCACAGTAACTAAAAAGCCCATTATTTTCGTTGCAATTATTTTCTGTTTTCTATCGATGTCTCAATATATATCCTTCAGCAACACTGTCAAACTTCCAACCTCCGTGACGCTTGAGAGTGTGCATATCTGCCCCTGCATCGGCCAATAATGATGCCGAGGATCTCCAAAAACAATGCTCTGTATAATTTACCAGTTCAGACAATTCTAATGCAGTAGCGATTTTCTTTGGAATTTCTCCGATTGTATTCACTCCAACGCGAAGCTGGCTGCTGGGTACATTTACCTCCCTTGTTCCCTGAATGTTTCTTTCTGTTGTGGCAAATATTCGCATAATTTTAGTTTTTGAATTCGGCAAGGTGATCTTGATATATTTTCTTTCGTTTTGAACGTCTCATCTCATCAAATTTAGAATCTCCTCGCATTGGCAACCACCAAAAATTTCAATTATTAAAATAACCTGAAAGCGTAATAAGTTTGAGATTATTTTTTTATTATTTAAGCTTTAATTTACCTTCATTATATAAGAAATTCGTATCATTCGTTTCCATAAGAAATTGATGTATCTCTTCTTTGCAAAATATACCCGATTTTTTAGGTCGGTATCCTTCTGATTTTTTCTTCAAGAAAGCTACAATCTGATGATCTTAATCGGGACCAACGTTCGCAACCCAATAATAAACCATAAGAAAGATATGGTTTTAGCTTCCCTGATTGTTCAGAAAAATAGGCAAGGACTATCTTTTCAGAAACTTGTCGAATTTTCTTCACTCCCATCCATTTAAAAAAATATTTGTACACTACTTCATAACTCTTTCTAGATTTGGCAGGTATTAATGTACCTATCCATAGCAAATTGAGCAGCCAATTCTACATCAGAAAGCAAACTTTTCTCTGAATTACTAATTTTTCACTTACGAGTACATTGCAACTTGTTGTTGCTTAAACGCTTGAGAAACAATAAACAATTAGAAAATGTGTAAAATCACATATAACCACTGAATTTACGACACGCACTGCAGCATATATATTAAGTTTGTTAATGTTGTTATGAATGTGCATACTAGAGTGTACTATCCAAAGTTACAATATCTCTTGGAGCTATTGTTAAAAATAAATAAATAAACTAAGAAAATAGATTTACCCCATGCAACTATCTTGTCGCTTTCTACTTTCTCGATTAATTTTTACCATAATAGACGTCAGTCTATAACTTCTTTTTTTAAATACTGAGAATAACTCACTTTGTTCACCTAATAACGCAATGTAGTATTTAAGTGATAAACTTTATTTTGAATTTAATAAAAACATATATTTAACATAGTATTTTTTTAGAATGAAAAGTTTTTTTAAGTGTGCAATTCCTTCGTTTGTTTTATCGTTTTTATTTGGAATATTTCCCTTTGCATTAAAAAAAAGTGGAAAACAATATGAGCTATTTACAAGCTTTTACACGCGATTATGGACAATTGCATATATAGTGGGATTTACGATGGCAGTAACTCTATATGAAATGAACGACAAGGACTATTTTCAAAAATACGCTCATTTAAACATCACTTTAGACCAAATACAAAAAATTTCTTTTTATTTACAAATAATTAATACTTATTCGATTTATTTAAGCAGTTTATGTAACATAAATGACACTAAAGAAGCTTTACATAGATTGGCAGAAGCCGATATTACTTTTAAAAAATTAGGTCAACTCGTCAATTATACAAAAAGCATATGGTGTCAGTTTATAATTATTTTTCCATTGCAAATTTTTCAAATCGTTTTATTTGCAATTGAAATATGGGATACTTCAAATGAACAATTATCGGCGATGATCCACGTCGTAAATTTTTTAACCATATTACCTTTAATATTGCAAAACTTAATGGAAAGTCAATACGTTTTACTCGCTTTGGCATTGAAGCAAAGATTTCAAATGGTGAATGAAGGAATTATGAAATTAAGTAAGTAAAATTTTTAATTTATTATGTAAATAATTATTGTTACAACTTCCCATAACCTATTGCTCAAATTTTTTTAAAATATTATGTAAGTAAAAGAATAAATTGTTTGTTGATATTTTACTCTTATAATTAAATATTGAAGAAACCGTACTTTTGTTAAGCACACCAACCTATTTAAAGTAAAATAGTTACTATCATGAAATTATTATTTAAATCTGATCTATGATTCGTTACACTTATATTGTGATTGATATTCAATTTATTAGGCAATTTAAAATTTTCTGGCGAAATGACACCTACAACCCTGCAAGCTACAATAAAAATTATCTTCACTATTGCAAAAATGCAAAAATCAATGTTAGATTAAAACTCATTAATTTATTAGCTTTAACTTGAAACTAGTCTTATACCAAAAAAAAGGTAGATAGACAAGTTCGTGTATATAATATAATGTATGTATGTACGTATGTTATTCTTAGTACTAATTATTAGATTTACATTCAACACCTGCTAACAATTGCATTCTCATTTCAAAACTTGAAGCATGTTCGTATTTCCGCATCTTGTAATTGTATCTCTTACCAGTTTTAGCTTGTTTAACTTTGTAACAAAATCTTCAAATGGTTGCTCAAGATTATATAGTTTTTCTTATGATTTAAGCTAGAGAGAATATTATTATTTTAAAAGTATTTAGCTGAAGTCTATAAAAATTCTAAGCCTTGTAGTGGTTACAAGGTGGTTTCTGGTGGTGGTAAAGGTTTGGTGTTCTTCTGTTCCCCTATGAAGAGCGATATGATTTGTTCAACTCAATCGATTTAAATTCGAACCAAGAATAAGTTTGTAGCCCAAATCTAACAAAATTCCATTGCATGAAGTACAATAGGTTCAAATAAATGAAGATGAATATTTAGATCTAGAAACAGTTCTCTTGGAGATTTTTGGATTGGATTCCTTACAGTACTGGTTAAATCTCTTCGAAACTCTTAATGCCTAACCCTCTTGTCAAGGTCCTTCCCAGTAAACAACTCATCAGTTGAGAAGTTATTGAGCACATCTTCAAGTTCTTATTCAAATTTATAGGAATTTGATTACTGTTTTTCGGATTGTGATAAAACATTGTAGAACAAAAAATAAATTTTAACAAGTTCTGTGATGCTAAAATATTACTTCAGTAATCATTACGTTTACATTAATTTTACTGCCTGCTACAACTGGCACTACAGTAGTAATTTAGTCGTTGCTAATTGCATCTTGTCTGCTCAAATTTAGTGGGTAAGGGTTTTTAATTTATTTTAATTTTACATAAAATTAAATTTATCACGCGAAATAAATCAATAAAATATGCTAAATTTAATAATACATCACTTGCTTTGTGGGCCGGTATTTTAATGACAATTTAAACCCAACATTAAGCTAAACAAAATTTAAACAGCCTCGCTATATTTTTTGCAATTGTAAAAAAAAATTTATACAATGGCACATAATTTGAAACGGAATTTGAACTTTGTTTCTTTAATTTCAGGTTTAAACTGACACTGAAATACTGTCCCCTAAATATTTCTTGTCGGCACAATTACTGGAGGTGTTGATATAACCAAATTTTAGTACACAAAAAAAAATTTTAAAGCAAAAAGTGAATTTCTAGAACACTTTAACTTAAGGAAACTGTCCACAAGAATGGCTTGTTTAATGTCTTGTGAGATATTCCATACTCCCAGGTCCCCGGTTTCAATAACCGATTGATTGATTTCGTCACATTCTTTTACTTTTTCATAATGAAATACAATTTTTATAGATCGAAACAATTATGCACTGAGGGACGGGGGAGAAACCCCAATAATTTGTTAAAAATATTTAAAGATTGCCAGAAGACAGTATTTGTGTACTGTACCTTGGATGGTCGGAAATCTGAAGAAAATTAAATTAAACGGGTATACCACAGCTGTTTGTTTCATCTGGAGAATGCTTTGTTGAGTCAATTATCCTTGTTTGTGGGCAAAAAAATTCTATGTGATTAGTCAAATAGGATAACATAATCACAAAACCAAGCCGGTACTTCTTCATTTCAATATTTAAAAGTTTTATTGAGTAATTACCTAAAATTGAAAGTTTAGTTGTATTAAAATCATTATTTACAGAGCTAACATAAACTTTATAATATGTATATTGTCGTATTTTAAATTGGACGTTAGAATAGTAACATGTAGGAACAGATTTAAAAAAAAAAATAATTCAGAAAAATTTTTAAAAAAGCATGTAGATGCAAATAAAATTTAATAATGTTCAATACAAATCTGATGCCACAGATTTTAAATCAAACAGCAGAGGATTGTTCTACGTGATTTTGAAACAACGTCAACTTCTTGACTCCTTTATTTATAAGGAAATTTTAATTTTGATTTATGTATAAAATTTTTATAAAAAAAGTTGTTTCAATTTTAAGATTATAATCATATTTGTTTAAATAAAATAAAAAAGTGCGGACGATAGGTAACGCGCTAAAGCATAGGACTGCTAAATGATGTGAAAGGTTCGAAACTGAACAAGGTATAAAAATTTATAATTGTCTAATTAAATAATAAGAAAGAGAACGTAGACGACCATCATCGTTGAGACTGGTCAAGCGTTTCACCCCATCAACGCTTTTAGAGATTTTTATTATTGTCTGGAACAACCATTAAAGAAGTTGATTAAAGCAGAAACTGAGCATTCGAGCCATGGAGAGAAAGCGACACACGGTGTCACAATGTATAGAAATTTTATTTAAAAATTTTAACTATAACATTTGGAGTCCATCGAATACGAGGAAACGTGTGCTGCACATCTGGAGAGCCACACATGGTCGAAAGGCCTTTAATTGAATATTTTTTTCACGACGAACTCAATAATGTTTATTTAAATGACAAACAATTGAGGAAAAACCATCAGAGCGCATTAAGATTTATTTAATTTATAACTTACAAGGGAAACGTCAGGTATGCGAAATTTTGTTTTGGTTTATACTTACATTACGTAAAGATTACACCTAAGGCATTACGTGAACGAAATAGTAGCGCGCCATATTCAGCCAATTTTGAGAAAATCGAATTTGAAAATTTCTTCTTTTTGCACGAAATAACTAAATAATAAAAGATAAAACTTGCAACAAAGGTTCCGTGGTAACGAGGTAGAGTGGTGGCTTTAATAAGCAAGGGTTCTAGGTTCGATTCCAGCATCCGTACTTTTTTTTTCAAATATTTTTTTTTAATTAATTTTCTTTTTAAGTAATATATAAATTAACAGATATTTAATTATTATTCGAAATTATTAATTTTTAATTAATTATTAATTACTAGATCCCGTAAAACTTACTGTTTTCCCTGTTTTTACGATGAATACCACCCGGGATCGTGCGAAACGTCGGTGTAAAAAATTATACAATGTAAAATGATCAGAAAATAATTAATATGTATAATAATAATATACTTCATATAATATGTAAATACTTATTCAATTATGTAACTTTTCATTTCTTATTAAATATATAAATAAAATACGAAAAATATATAAATAAATACTTATTTAATTAAAAAATATAATTTTTAACAAATTCCAAAAATTTTTGAACGTTTCGAATAATAATCAATTTAAGAAATGTTTGAAAATACTGTTAGTAAGACAAAACGATATCGTCCGAATGTTGAGATCTGAAAAATTAATAATTTCGAATAATTATTAAATATATGTTAATTTACATATTACTTAAAAAGACAATTAATTAAAAAAAAAATATTTAAAAAAAAAAAGTACCGATGCTAGAATTGAACCTAGAACCCTCGCTTATTAAAGCCATCACTCTACCACGTTACCACGGAACCTTTGTTGCAAGTTTTATCTTTTATCACGTTATTTCAGGCAAAAAGATGAAATTTTTAAATTCAATTTTCTCAAAATTGGCTGAATATGGCGCGCTACTATTTCCTTCACGTAATGTCTTAGGTGTAATCTTTACGTAGTATAAGTATAAACCAAAACAAAATTTCGCATACCTGACGTTTCCCTTGTTAGGGTGTATTATTATTTTATGAATTTGACTTTTTCTCTTTTTTTTTGTAGATGGCAAAATTAGTTTTATTTTAAATTTGTTAAATGTTGTTTTGCTGTCTGCAAATAAAAACACTTTTTGATGACAAAATTATTGTTATAATTTTGTTTCATATTTGTATAAATTTGTGGAGAATATGTTTTTAATTAGAATACGAGTCTTATACTTCCTTTTTGAATTACATTTTTATTTTAACGGCTACTAAATTTTTGGTCAGTATTTTTATCATTAAATGGCCAGTATTTTTTTAAATAAATGGTCAGTATATTATAATATATTGGTCAGTATAAATATTTAAGTGTGGATATTAAATCGAATTTTGGTCAGTATAATTTGTTAATTTGGTCAGTATTATTTGTTATTTTGGTCAGTATAAATAAGAAAGTTGCAGTAATATTTTGTTTGGTTAGTATATTTTATTGCTTACTTAATTTTTGTTGTTAGTAACCACTTTTAATATAAAATAAGGAATCTAAATAATTATTATAAAATTTATATATTTATAAATACCCTGGACTAGCCTAAAGGCTTAATTATAGTAGACCCCCCCTAATATGCTTGACAATACATTACAGAATGAAATGTAAAATACTCGCTATAGAAAAAAAATCGGATGTGGCCAAGCCCATAACTTTATCATACTTTTAAATAATACTAAATTTAAAAGAATTTTAAAAAAATATTATTTTGGAGGAGAATATATGTATTAAAAAGTTAAAATTTTAAAAATAAGAAAAAAAATATTTGCAAAATTTTTTTTTATAATTTTTTTTTATATATTATTTATTTTTTTTGCGTTTCCGTATACCGATTTTTTTATTATTATTTTAGAGGAGAATATGATTAAAAAATAAAATTTTTTTTTTAATTTACAAAATATTGTTTTATTTTGCTTTTCCGTGTACCGATTTTAACCAAAATCTAATCAGCTTTAAGTCTCAATATTTATGTACTAAATACAAAATTTTGTTAAAAAATTTCTATTACTTTTTGAGGTAGAGCGCACACAAAATTTAACCACATACATACATACATCCATACATACATACATCTATACATACATACATACAGACATTTTTTGGAAATGACGATTTTCCGCTTCTGGGACCCCAAAATGTCTCAATTCATCAAAATCTTAATTTTTTTTTCTGCACGATTACAATACTTTCTCAGACTTCGTATGATAAAGTAATATTAATATAGATTATACTATAAATATCTTAAAAAACAAATCTGTTTCGCACATTCGTGCTCTTTCCATACATTTTTTATAACTTTTCGTCAAGTTTCGTATGTTGTTTTTAGCTCGTTGTTGTTTAACACCCTGTCTTTCAAATAACATTTGAATTGTGTTCCTTGCCAGTATCTGTTGGGTACTGTTTTATTTCAGATTTCCCAAGTCTTCTTTGCAAAATTATAAAAAAAAATTAAAAATTAACCCTGAAATAAAAAGGTTATTAAGCATTCAAATAACGATTGTTTTGCGCCATCCTGTATATACTGATATGTTTTAAATACTGACCACTTTATTTAAAATATTGGCCATTTATTTAAAATACTGACCATTTATTTAAAATACTGACCATTTACTTAAACTACTGACCATTTCAATAAAAATACTGACCTAAAATATTTTTAAATACTGACCAAATAAATTCAAGCATATTTTAACCTTCAGGTCCAAATTGCGGGAGGACAGATACAATTTTTGCCCAAGCTAGGGGCTGGTTTTCCATAACAATTAAATTGTCGCCCGAACGTGGAGTGTAAAAAAAAGTTTTCTATCTGCCCATCTTATTTATTTTTATTTTATTTAATAAATATTTTTAATCCTGTACTGTTAAAAGTATTAAACAATTACTAAATATTTTAATAAAAGGTTCACTTAAATATTTATAAATTATGATCAACTTTTACTTGAAATTTCTTTTTAAATTATATTTTCAATTTTTATTGTAAGTTAAAAAATTAATAATTTTGTTTGTTACAATACTGCCTGATAGGCAGTTAGTCGTACAAATACGGTTTTTATAAAAGATAAAAAAGAAATTTAATTTATTATGAAATATACAAAGCATATTATTTTACTTTAATAATTTAAACAATATAAATGCTTTTCTGTACATTTTAAACAATTTTAATGTGAAAAATCTATATTTTTGAATCAAAATACAGTTTTCTATTAAAAATTGTGATTGCAAAATAAAATAAACTGCTTTTAAATAATGATTTAGTACGGTATAGAGTATATTGTTTAATAAAATAAACTATTAAAAGTTTGGTCTAAAAATTTTTAAAGCAGCTTGAACTGCACATAAACGATAAAAGCTTGTACCAATATCCGGTCTTGATATCGCTGCTTCCGTATTTTTTATCTTTAGGTATCTAATCTCCGGACTAAAGCGAAGCACAGTAATATTAAATATTTTTTAAATATTCAACTTTATTTAACACGAGTTTACATCGACTCAAATAAGGTTCAATATTTAATATTACACTTAATTACACAATCTGTAAAAAAACTTCCAAGTCAATTTTACTTTATATATTTATATTAATTAATGATTTTAATTAATTTTCTAAAAGACTTAATGCAAAAAATGTAATTTACATAATTTGCTACATAAATTTTGCTACATTGACCATTTTACTTTTACAATTATTGAAAGTGCACTATAGATATTGTAATAGTAAAGATAATGTCCATGTTATGTAAGGGACAATCAATTGAGCGTGAGATTAAAACAGCTGAACTACTGAAACTTTGTAGATCCAAATATAGCCTTTACTCTTTACAAAACTAAATATCTAAACCCTTAAAACTTGAATATACTAGTAAAACTTACTTGCAGTGGATACTTATCAAAATTTAAAGCAACTAAGTACTTGAAGGTTAGCTCTTTCTTAATTTCATTTTAAATATTACCTGCTGAAATTGTTCCTGAGTATAGGAACTAATTTATTATTAACAACTATAGTAAAAATTATTGTCAAAAATATCAATACCAATATTATACTTTTATAATATTATTAAAAGTTGTGAACACCTCGAAATTTGTAGCTCTCGTAATACCAATAAAGCAAAGTAAAATATTCATACAAAACGTTGCTTTCAGGATGACCGTACATTTCGCTCCAGGACATTTCGCTGCTACGACATTTCGCTCCTGGACATTTCGCTACCATTCCTACCTTCTTACTAAATTGAATTGGTTATTCGGTGAAATATTAAATAAAATAGTCTTAAAACAATAATAAATAATAACATTTATTAACGAACTAATTGCTAATGACAGAGGTTATCAAAAAAATGATTTTCAAGAAAAACACAGTTTTGTTAAGAGTATGACACTCCATAATTTTGTTGGTTGCCTCAATTAAGAGAATCCTTGGTCATAATTTATTCGATGAAACGAAACATTTAACAAAAACATTAGTCTTCAACGGGTATGTGAATGAATGTTAAATGAGAGCAGATTTTAAAGTACAATGTCTGCTATTTTATATTTTAATATGATTAATGTTACTAACACGTAATAATATTTATGATAAGATTAAATTTTTATCTATATAATCATATTTATATAAAATTGAAATTAAAATTTAATTTATAACTAACTTATATGGACAAAAACTATTTAATTGAATGATTATAGTTTGTTACGTATTGTCAACATTATTATCAACATTATGTTGACAATAATATTTCCAGGTTTGTTTCATGAGAATTCGATATTCTAAACATAATGTTGACAATTATGTCAACATTATTTTAATTATTCGATTAAATAGTTTTTATCCTTATAAGTTATGAATTAAATTTCAATTTCATCTAACTGAAATGTTAAAAATGTACTCTTATCATAAATATTTTATATTTTTTTATTTAAAAAAAAACACATATTTTATGTAGACATATCAAAAAACTGCTACCTGAATGTTTAAATAAGGCAGTTGCATCTCATGGATTCCTGGTTTTAAAATTTCTTTTTGAATTTAAAATAAAAATAAAAATAAATTTTAAGTAAACCCGACTACCCGTTTTTAAGATCAGCAGTTTCTAATTAATAGATAAGTGGTTTAGACAGTTTAACTTAATATTAATCATATTAATTTTTTTAAAAAAACCAAAAAATGCACAAACTCTTTTAGAACTAACATTTTTTAAAATAAACTAAACATAATATTAAAATAATGAATTTTGGGTACTGTTAGACAACCCTCACCACGAATTTCAAAATTTCAATTGCACTATAAGAAAAGCGACAATTTTCTGAGTATAATGCAATACAAATTTCTAAGCATTAGTTTACGAAAAAACGACATTTTAGAGTTACTAAAAGTAGGTAGTTGTAATCCGATACACCCCGATGCCTTGAGTAGTGCCGCGATAACTCGCACGTTAAGCTCTTGCTATTATTTCTGTTGACGGTATGTGTGCTTTGATATACTTTGATGATATAATGTTGTCAGTTGCGGTCGACACCCGGACGAGTTCTATGGCTTAGAGTTCCACCCTTGGCGTATTCTGCCATTCTACAGGGATATTTTTAAATTGTTGTGTTAGGTGTTCCGGAGCGTCTGTTTTATTTTTTTGCTTAACTCAACAATGGCCTATCATGCACCCGTGTTAAAATGTGTAAAATATATGTAAATTTTACATTTTTAAATTCGATTTTTTCGAAAACTATTGCATAATCCGCAAAAATTTTTGTTTTAATATGCTTAGAAAAGTGTCCTCTTTCCTATAGTACAGTTGAAATTTTGAAATTCGTGGTGAAGGTTGTTTGACAGTTCCCATAAAATTTGTATCATATAATTATTTTTAAAATATATTTTCTTAAGTTTTTATTTTTTTTTTTTTTTTTAGTTTTTCATTTTTAATATAATTTTTGTAAGTAATTATTTATTTCTTTAGTTTCTATATCTCTATATGATTTCATCAATGTTTCGTAAATTATTTTTTAATCTTTCCTGTAAATCATTTAGTTTGTTAAAATCTTTACTTAGGTTTTTGTTATTATTTTTTATTTTGTTACTCATATTTTTTTCTAGTTCCTGTATGATTTTATTCATCATTTTAAATTTTCATCTAACTTTTATTGTAAATTTTCATTTAATATTTGTGTTAGTTCTAGAGTTTATTTGTGTTTATATCAAATATTTTTTTAGAAAAACCAAAAACTGCACAAACGCTTTTTAGAACTAAAAAGTTCAAGTTAAGGATGTATTCTCATGTTCCGACCAAATTTTTAAGATTTTTTCGGGAATTTTTTTTATAAGTAAATAACATCCAATTATTTTAAAAATTTTATATGTTATTATTGACACTATAAGGTATATAAAATAATTTTCTTTTAGTTTATTTAATAATATTTTATTACTACTTTTTGCTGTCAAAGTGGAGGTTCAAAAACAACGCAGGTGGCTGGCCCGAGTGATTCCAGCACTTGTAGTAGTTTGAAATCAAAAATTTAAATTGATTATTGTTCAGTAGACTTGTCATTCTGGCAGGTAGTAGATTTAAACATTTTTATTGAAAAATAACAAAATGGGGGACTTTCAAAACTAAATTTTCAAAAATCGTGTTTTTTTTGTGGAAAATCGGAAAAATTAATAAGAAATTCTGAGTGATAATATACAATTCTACTACCTGCGAGAGCTACTCATATGTAGAATAACATATCCAAATTTCAGCCAAACCGGTTGAGTAGAATTCTGTAAACCCTCCGAGTAGATCGAAAAAACGTTGTTTCGAGATAAACGCGTTTCGAGATTTAAAAAGTTTTAAAAAATCAGACTATCCTGGGCTTCTACAATGCTGCTTTTTTCTTTTGCGATGCATGTTTACAAATGTTTACTCTATGCACACACTTCTAGTACTATTTTAGTTCTCGAAACGTACAGATATTATAATATACAAAACACAGGTATAAAGAAAACAGAACAATAGCATACTACGACAGCTGTTATAACTTTGTTGATATTTTCAATTTTGATCTGAAATTTTTACAGTATAATCTCAATATATTTTACTTTGGAAATATGTAAAAAAAATTAATTTTTTCAAACCAGAACATGAGAATACATCCTCAACACAATATAAATACACCGTATTTATGTTATCGCAAACGTTTTCGCCATACTATTGGATTTATTTAACTTAAAACATTTTAATTTTAAAAAGTCTATGTGCATTTTTTTGTTGTTCTAAAAAATTTGTTATAAGTAGTTTCTAATAAAACATTGCAACCGAACCCCAACCTTGTCATAAAATAAGCGTAATATCGCAAATAAGTTCGAATAACTAACACAACCAAGAGAAATTTCTGGGTAATGTTATATTCTTAACAAGATTATTGAAGAGGACTGCAAATAATTGAAAACTATATTCATATATTATGTATACATCTATACCACTGAAATACAATCAACAGCATTGCTTTGAAAATATATGGAATTTATTCAACTGTAATACATAAATGACAGACAATAAAAATAAATGATAAAATTAAAACTGAAAACATAAATAAATGAAGATTTTATAATAAAGGTTGAATTAATTACTACTAATAAAAAAAATTTAAAAACTATAACTTACAAACCGTCTTTGGAATATTCGAATATGAAACACCCAACTGAATTGATTCACAACGGCTAACGGACGAGTATAGAATTTTGGATAATTTCGTTTTCAGTCTACTCGTTCTTCTAAAATCTTTCAGTCCCCAAACGTTCAAAGATGGCCACCAGCCTTTACGTATATATTTTAAATAAAAAGTTACGGTCTAATATTAAAAATATATAATAGTTTCGGAAACATTACTTTGGATTTCAAGGTATACAAAACTTATATTTTAAGGCGTGAAAATTTCTAATTTATCGTTCGAGGATATAAATTTTAACAGAAAAAAAACGAAAATTTATAAATTTTAAACACTAAGAAAAATTTATCCAGTACTTTCCTTGACTATTATAATGTAAATGGAAAGTAACTAATTCTTAAAGAAATCATATTTCAGATCTTATCAAGCAAAGAAGTAATTATATGACATTCTTAAATAAATTGAACACATTAATGCAACTTCACACTGACTTATGTGACTATATGGATTTGGTTTCTGATATTTACGGCTTTCAAATTTTTATTAGCTTTATTGTACAATTCCAGTACGTTTTAGCAGCATCATTCACTTCTATAGTAAGTAATAGAATAAATTGATTATTAAAATATGTAAATTTAAGTTTTCAGTATACAGATATTGAACTGGATTTTTATCTCTGTATCGGATGGATCAGTATAAAAACCACCGAGGTGCTTATTAAAATTATAATTTGTCATATCACTGCTAATGAAGTAAGTGTATATTAACTATGTCATTATTATATTATTAATAATTCAATAGATTTATAAAAGCGGCTAATACCATTTGTCGCAATGAACCTTTTTAAAGGTACATTTAAAAACTTTTTATCAAATTAACCCCAAAATTAAGAGAAATATAGCTTAACGTCTCGATTCGCTTTTTTAACAATTAATTGGAATTAAATAAAATTGGTTACACCGAGTCCATTAAATTGCTTGTGAAAATATATGATTGCAATTTAAAAAGAATCAATATTATAAGGTTAATTTCGAACACAATACATATTAATTTAACCATTAAATCTTTATAAGCAAACTTATAATTATACGTATTTAAAATTTTATTGTATACAATAAAAAAATTTAATATTTGCAACTGTATTAAGCGCTTAATTTATTATTTATCATTTAACTTATTAAAAGTTTATTAAGTACTTGTTTAATAATTTAACAATTTCAGACTTAGGTTTCTTGTCTCGATATATCTTTTTACCTTTTTAAAGTGCATTTTAATCAGAATTAACTTGTTATCCACACCTGCCGGCTCACTGAATAAACACACTACTATTTTAATTATTAAAAAATTATAAATTTTAAATTTACTATTTAGACCTTTCCTTATACAAAAATTTAGAAAAATACAATTTAATCTTGTTTCCCTGCATTCTCTCCTAGTTTAAATTTTTGATAGAACGCGTCCGCGAACCTAGCTCTTTCTTTCAAAAATTAATTTCTTTTTGTTGCTCTCGATTGTTATATTTTTAATTTTGCAAAGAAATATCAAAAGAACCACAAAAAATTTTTTTACCTGCTTCCCTTTTTTGAAATTTAAGATTTTCTTGACTGCTCTCGATTGTTCTACATATGTTTTCAATAGCTCTGCAAAAATTTAATTTTTAAAATTTGATGGTAACCGATATACTTAGATATTGAAAGTTGTTTCTGTTCAACTTGAATAATTTTTATATTTACAGCGAACATTCCTGAAAAATCCTCAAGTCTCCCATTTAACCCTTACATAATATAATGGTCTTTACGAAAGCTTGAAGTTTTGTAATAATAATAATAATAAGTTATTGGTGATTTTTTCTAATACTTTTTCGGAAAAACAAAAAAAAAGGTTTCAAAACAATTGAGAACATAAGTACCTACTTTGATTGAGTCTATGGTTATTGATTATTTTATTTCCAAAACTTAATGCTTACAATTGCCATAAAAATTGAATAAAGTTTTAATTACTCACGCTTTTATTTCATTCTAGAAGATTTCTGAGATTTAAAAAACACTTTAAGCGGTTCATCTTTGTTCGTAAATAGCTTTCTTAGTGAATCGATAAAAGCTTCTCTTAATATATGCTCTTCTCAATGTTATTCAATTAGCGCTAAATCTTCTGTATATAATTTTTATATTAATGTGTTCATAAAATATTGTTTTATTTATAATACATCAGTTACCACTTCTATTATTTTCAAGTTATCTAGAACACTTTAATGGTTATTAATAGTTATTTCCTGATTTTAAAATGATTTTCCAATATGAGCAATGTACTATTTCAAATTTTAACCAAGTCTTCATTTTCTGAAAAAAAAATCCGTCGGTAGAGAAAAGTTCGTAATCAAATTAAAAGAATTGCATAAAAATTTTAAAAAATATTACGTAAAAATAACGTAATTATGCAATTTAGTTTTATAAATTTTTATATTGTTTTTAGATTCTCTTAGTATGGTAACAAAATATCCTCATTAAAAGCTCCACAGAAATTTAGCTTCAGAGAGAGAATAGTCCATTTACAAAAATTTACTGTTTTTATGATAATAATATATTGTTTTCTATTTTACAACACCTTTTTCTTTGTTTCAAACTTTGTAATTCTATAGTACAATAAAAATAAGCTTGTAAAAATATCTTACCAAGACTGGATCATACTGTTGAAAGCGTTTACTTCAAAATATATTTGTTTTTAATTAATATTTGTTTAGTTCTAAATTTTTTTCAATTTAATATTGACTCAATAATTTTTATTTACTTCAGGCAAATTCTACTAATATTGAAATAACCGTATTAATATCCACTGAAGATAACGCAGATGTTAATGATAAGGTAACAAATGTATAGTTATGCAATACAAATAAATAAAAAAGTTTTGTTTTAGTTAGAGGAATTTTCACAGCAACTTACGCATAGAAAAATGGAATTTAGTACTTGGGGTTTATTTCCCGTAAATACTACATTTATATTTAATGTACGTGACATATTTAACATAGGCGAGTTTATTTTCTTATACGTCTATTATTTGTTTTTGTTGCAGATAGTACCAATGCAAATTTCGTTTTTATTAATTTTATACGGATTTTACGAACAAGCTAAGGCGCTGCAATGTTTAATCTAAAAATGACTAATAAATAATCATACAAATTATTTAAAAACTTTAAGGAATTTTGACCTGCAAGTAGCTATATGTGCGTAGAGACTTCACAAAGAGAACAGATTATGCAATATATTATATCTGTTGCATTTTTAAATTAAAAATTTAAAGTAGTACCTATAATATAAATAAAAAGTAAATTGTAATACAACAAAATGTAAAAATATTTTTTTATTCTGTTACCAATTTTTGACATCAATATTTGTAGGTACGGAGAAAAACCTCGGCAAAAATAAATGAAAAAATATTATCATTATATGAATTTTTGTAAATGCTTATTAAAAAATGATAAATAAAATTATTTTTATTAAAACTCATTGAAAAGGTAATCAATTCATATGAAATATTATAGTACAGCATAGTAATTTTTTGAGTCTTTAAATTTTGATAACCGAAAAATATAAATTATGTTAATAAATATATAAATATTAAAAGTTAAATACAATAGTGCTAGCATAACTAAATTTGTTAATGGTTTCCTAAAATTCATATAACATCTCGATCAGTTACTATAGTACGGTAAGTATAATGCAATGACCCGAGCTATGCAAATTTATAATATTTGCTTAATTCCAAAAATTATTTTTAGCTGGGCATTCAGTTTTTGTAGCTATGAGCTCTTGTAGTTTTTTTTTTATAATTGTAAAATAAAAGCTCAAATTTTACCTTTCATATCGTCGGTTTAAAGGTAAAACTGACTAAGTGACAATTTTGAAAAAAATTGGTTTTTACATCAGGGGACCATATTCTATTAGATTATTAATTATTAATAGAGTTTAAAAAACTTACTCAACTACAGGTTTTCCCAAAAAATCAACTAAATCAAATGCAATACTGATTGTTAAAGTAAAAAATATATTTAAACTCAATTACCGCATAACATCAATTGTGTTACTTAGTGAGTTTTACCTTTAAACCGACGATATGTTCACTCCTTTCCACTTCGTACAAAACTCAGAACTATCCAATCAGGTTATTCGCAATCCGCATCAGTTAGATTTCTTCAATAGTCAATATACAAAAATGAATCCATACACAAAAAAAAATTGAAATTGCAGGTACTTTATTCATTTACAGAAAAATTGTTATTTTGTGGCAATTAATTATATATAATGTAATACTCATGAAAAACATACTACTAAACAATATTTTATTTTAGACACCTGTAATAATAACTTGTTTGGACAAAGCCTTTTCTTCGATGGTATTACCAATTCTACATTAAATCATCAAACAGGTACTACATATTTCTTCCTCACTGTTTTGTTGTTGATAAAACATCAGTATTAGTATACATTTACTTTAATAATAATTATTACATTAGGAAGGCGAGGGTAAAATTGGAACGCTTAGATGAAACAAAGTAACTTAAAAAGTCAGTGATAAGTGATAACAATTGTTTAAAGTATCATTTATTACTATTGTAATTATTTTGCGACCATTTGAAAAATTAAATAACTTTTATTAAATTAAAAAAAAAAGTGTTACTTAACTTTAAGTTGCTTTAAATCAATATGATTTATAGTAATTGAAATTTTTTTCTCATTTGTTTTAAATTACCAATTGAAGTATGAAGAAATATTTTTCATAGAGTTTTATGAACTTCGTTGAAATTATAATAATAACATTTTTTATCACTTTGAAAGAGTGGGGGTGCTGCATTTTGCACATAAAAATATTTTAATTTTATGTCAACAGAAAATCATATAAATTTTTAATTGAAAGTAAAAAAATAAAAATTCAATACATTAGAGTTTTATCAACATTAATTTTCTTCTAAGCGTCCCCTTTATGTTTCATTCCATTTTTTCTCGATAATAAATAAATGACTGTTGTGATTAATAAATTTATTTTGAATGTGTTTTTCAGGACTACCAGTAACCAGTAAACCAGTAAAAATAGCATACCATGTAAATACTTTTAAAAATATACTACCACCTTACATGACTTGCTTTTACAATCAATCTTCATTATCTTATCTCAATCTTCTGTAGAAAATAATACAACAGGAAATTTGAGTATTTCTAATGGACAAACTGCCGATTACAACTTAAGTATAAGAACTCTCTAATAATATTGATAAGTACTTCTGAAAAAAGTTTGAACATTAAAGATATCGGTAATATAAAATTTTTAAATTTATTTTGGACATTAATGTCCTATATTTTTTAAAATTTTTATTTTAACTTTTTATTCGCAGATTTCAATAATTCGTTAAATAATGGCTAAATATTCTATAATGGACCTAAGAGAAGATAACTCACTATTTTACATTATTAACCATATTGTATTCTAAAAATAAAATTCTAGGTATCCTAAATGTTATCAATCAATCAATCAATCAACAACATTTTTTATTAGGCTATTTACATAAAATTATTTTTTTAAAGCATACAAAAAACAATTGAACATTTTAAAATTTAATGATAAAGAACGAGATGATGAGAGACCCTGCAGTAATGCGTAACTCTCTTTGCCGGAATTTTTAGTGTCCGAGACATTTTGAAATATTTTGTTAAATTGTGACGTTTTAGTCTGTATCGTTTCATAACTTATTAGATTTAGAAAGGTTGCAGGAAAAAGTTTTAAAAAAACCTGCTTTTAAAAATTAAAGTATTTACAAGAAATTTGGAATACCTAGGTACTCCGTACTGGTGACGTTGCTAGTGTCTGGTATCGTAGTCATCTTCGTCGTGGTGGTTGTCCGTTGTCAGTGTTTGTCGGAATATGGGTAGGTTTTGGTACGTCAATTTGTGTTTAAGTCGAAAAGGCGACTCTCATCTAGAATTTAGATGAGAGTCGGTTAACGTGGTCTTGAAAGTATTCGACGTTAGTCAGTTCATGTAGTGTCGTAATCCGTGTGTAACAGTCCAGTCCAGTGATCAGTCGCAGGTTCTTGTTCTGAAACACCTGTAGCGGCTTAATTGCCGTTTTTGAGACGTTGCACCAAGTCGCTGAGGCGTACGTAAGTATTGGTCGCAGTAAGGTCTTGTAAAGTAAAAGTTTGTATTTTGTAGTCATATGCCCGTTTTCACCAACAAATTCCTAACGTTAATGCCCGTTTTCACCAACATTTATTTAAGAATTCCTTAGTAAAGAATTCTTAACGCTAGGTATTCCATAAAGTGAAATTTGCATTTCACCAACATAAGAGTTTCTTAACCAGCAGTTCCCTTGCTAGGTATTCTTTATGGAGGACAAATGAACTAATGAGGGTCATAAATGTCATATTTGAATTTGTAGGTTATATTTAATGGCGGCATTACGGTTGTGTATGATTATTATGTAGTTAATTTTGTTAATTATGAAGCAGGTACTGTAAAGGATTATATAAACCGTTAATATGTGGTGTACATATATAAGATAACAATGTGAATCCTCAAGTGATGGCAACTGCACTCTTCAAAAATATAACAAGTAACGACCATGTTAAATAAATAAACCATAAATTGTTAATATTACATTTATTATTTCTTAATATAAAATAAAAATAAACTTGACAAATATGTAATTAATAAACTATAAAAACACACAGAAGTTATGGTTGATTAAAATAATTATTTACAATAATGTCTCGCGTTCCACCATATCTTGCATTATTTTGAATTTCTGCAGTCACTTGACCATTCTCGATCAAGTTTTGAAAAATAGCAGAGTCGTGAGTTGAGCCTGGCCAACGGCATACTATGTCAAGAATTTTTAGGTCAGCCGAAGACAGAGTTTGAACATTTAATGAAAAGTAACCTTTTCTGTTACGGAATATTTCTGCATCAGGACCTCCTTTAAAAATATTATGTAAAAAATGCCTAAAGTAGGTACAATATAATAATGTAATATATAATGAAGTTACCTGGAGATTGCAATTTAATGTGTGTACAATCGATTGTTGCTAACACATTTGGAAAACCACATATTTGGTAGTAATTTATGGGCGATACTGATTGATTTCTAAAATAATAATAATAATACCCAAAATAATATAATATGCACATTTATAAATATGTAAGTACTATATTTATTTATAATTACCTATCATCGATAAACTCCAGGGATCCTTATATTAATCGTAAAACCTCCAAAACAGTTTGTTTTCTTAACCGAAATCTTGCGGCAAATTCCAATTCATCGAAACTATCAAAATAATTTGCCCGCTTTTTAATGGTTCTGAAGTGTACAACTTCATCATCTGATGAATCATCATATCTTTCTATTCTATCAAAAAGTCGAATAGCATCCATGGCTAGAGAAGAGTGTAGAATAATGCACGACTATTCAAAATCAACAAGCACAAACACTAATTTATAACCTATAAATAGTATAATACAACCGCTAAGGAATACCTAACAGTTTAGGGGTCGGTAAATCGGATCCCTAAGGTTAGGGATTTCTTAATACCACTAAGGAATTCTTAGCGCTTGGTGAAAACCAAATTTGACATAAGAGTTTCTTATCTCAAGTTAAGAAACTCTTAACGTTAGGAATTTGTTGGTGAAAACGGGCATAAGAGTTTCTTAACTTGAGATAAGAAACTCTTATGTCAAATTTGGTTTTCACCAAGCGCTAAGAATTCCTTAGTGGTATTAAGAAATCCCTAACCTTAGGGATCCGATTTACCGACCCCTAAAGTGTTAGGTATTCCTTAGCGGTTGTATTATACTATTTATAGGTTATAAATTAGTGTTTGTGCATGTTGATTTTGAATAGCCGTGCATTATTCTACACTCTTCTCTAGCCATGGATGCTATTCGACTTTTTGATAGATTAGAAAGATATGATGATTCATCAGATGATGAAGTTGTACACTTCATCACTTCACTTCAGAAAATTATAACCGTGCACACATTCATACCAGAAATACAGTTGAAAGACAATATGGTGTGTGGAAACGAAGATTTCCTGTATTAGCTATAGGTATACGTTTGAAATTGCAAACAGCTATATCGGTTGTGATAGCTTGTGCTGTATTGCACAAATATTTGCATTGAGGCGAAAGAAGCACTTCCACCAAATGAAGTTGAGGGAATAAATCACTTGATCGAGAATGGTCAAGTGACTGCAGAAATTCAAAATAATGCAAGATATGGTGGAACGCGAGACATTATTGTAAATAATTATTTTAATCAACCATAACTTCTGTGTGTTTTTATAGTTTATTAATTACATATTTGTCAAGTTTATTTTTATTTTATATTAAAAAATAATAAATGTAATATTAACAATTTATGGTTTATTTATTTAACATGGTCGTTACTTGTTATATTTTTGAAGAGTACAGTTGCCATCACTTGAGGATTCACATTGTTATCTTATGTATGTACACCACATATTAACGGTTTATATAATCCTTTACAGTACCTGCTTCATAATTAACAAAATTAACTACATAATAATCATACACAACCGTAATGCCGCCATTAAATATAACCTACAAATTCAAATATGACATTTATGACCCTCATTAGTTCATTTGTCCTCCTTAAAGAATACCTAGCAAGGGAACTGCTGGTTAAGAAACTCTTATGTTGGTGAAATGCAAATTTCACTTTATGGAATACCTAGCGTTAAGAATTCTTTACTAAGGAATTCTTAAATAAATGTTGGTGAAAACGGGCAATAGTCTCCTCTTTCATGAGGGAATAAATTTTCCTCACTTGTCCGTAAGCAATTTGTCCGTAAGCAATTTGTCCGTAAGCTATTTTGTAAATGAGTCCGAAAATTTAGTCTTGAGTCCAAAGTTATTCCTAGATATTTAACGTTTTTGGTCGGTTTAATTTTGTGTCCGTCCACTTTAAGAGGTTCAAAAATTTTATGGTTTGTTCGTTTTCGTGCAAAAATTATAGTCTCCGTCTTTTGAGAATTTAGTGTCATTTTCCAGTGTCTGAAGTAAGGTTCGAGTTTGTCTACGTGTATTTGTAATTCTTTATTCGCTACTTGTGCATAAAACGAATGAGCGAGAATTGCTAAATAGTTTAAAACTAAATAGTTTAGGTCCGAGCACGAAGCCTTGGGAAACTCCTGTATTGATAGTTTTCGTAGTGGAGGTCGCATTGTTAATTTTTAAAGTCATGGCACGTTCAGTCAAGTAAGAATTTATTAATTTGATTAGGTGAGCCGAGAAACCGTATTGTTGTCCATTGTTGTATATTGTTGTATATGTCAGTCCTTCTATCCACACGTGGTCGAAAGCTTTCTCCATGTCGAATAGGGCCATGACGGTGATATTGTCTTTATTAAAATTTGTTAAAATGTCGTTAGTGATTCTAGTAATTTGTAACGTCGTGTTGTGTCCCTTGGTCAAGCCAAATTGGTTTGTGTTAGTAATTTTGAGTTCGTCCTCTTCTCGCTCTAGTCGGTCAAGTGTTATTTTTTCAGTTAGTTTTGAAAGAGTGTTTAGCAGGCTGATCGGTCGGTAGCTAGTCGGTAGCGTCGCGTCTTTGTTGGGTTTGTGGATTGGAGTCACTAAGCCCAACTTCCAATACATCGGAAAGTGCTGTAGACGAATGATTGCATTCACTATATAATTTATTTGCACTATGGCTTTTTCGAAAGATTTTTTAAAATTAAATTCTCAATTTTGTCAGTTCCTGGTGCTTTTCGGTTCGGTAGTGTCTTTATTATATTTTTAATTTCGGTTGGGTTGGTCATTACTTTTTTGAATTCGTCCGTTGTCAGCGTTTACGTTTTATTTAAAAAAGTTTTAACGTCGTTGCTAATTTTGATTTGTTCGTTGGTGTTCTTGGTATCGGTATTATAAACTTTTTGAAAAGTTACGGCTATTGCCTCGGCTTTTTGGACGTCGGTAAAAGCGGTAGCGTTGTTTTCTAATTTCAGGACCGGAATAGGTTGGAAAGTTTTTTTAGTTTTTTTGTCAGTCGCCAGATGGAGTTGTCTTGTGGTTTCAAGTTGGTTAGTAAGTCGGTCCATTGTTTATTTTTAAATTGTCGGATTTTTTCTTGTATGTCCCTCGTCATTAGTTACATGGTATTTTTGTGGTCGATGTCTGCCGTTCGTTGCCAAAGACGTCTATAGTGGTTGCGGTCGTTGATTTGGTTTAAAATGTTGTCTGGTAGATTTAGTTTATCGGGATAATTTTTGATTTCTTTTGAATTCTTTGACTTGGCGACAGTTATGGATTGTGTAAGTTTTCTAGCTTCGGTCTCGAGTGTGTGTATCGAATTAATGTCGGGGTTAATTTGGATGTTTTGGTCAAGGTCAAATCTAAATTTGTTCCAGTTAGTGTTTTTGTAACTGGTAATTTTCTTCGTGATCTGTGATTTGTTTGCGTTATTGCCGAAATAAAATTGTACCACGTTATGGTCGGAACTTAATCTTGGTAGCGAGAGCGGTTTGTTCACTTTGTCCACGTTTTTGGTCCCTAAAATGTCAATCGTTGTCGGAGTCATGTTGTTTGCTGGGTAATTGGTCGGTGCATCCGAGTAGTGTATGTTCAGATCTTTGTTAGTACAGTAGCGTAGGAATATACGTCCGTTAGTGTTTGGTGTGTTGCAGTTCCAGTCCGTATGTTTAGAGTTGAGATCGCCTGATAATAAAATTTTGTGTCTCAGTTCGAAAAGTCGGTCCAAGTCGAGGTCGTTAAAATTGTTAAGAGGTCGGTTGTAGGCCACTATTATCGTCGTTTTGTCTTGCAGTTAATAATAATAATAATAATAATAATAGTTTTATTCATCAACTCTTACTTACAATAAAAAGAAAAAATAAATACATTTCATAAAGCAGAGTCGATGAAGGGGCAAAACAATCAGCAAAGCTGCTTTTCAGTTCTACCCTAGCACGCATTTTGCGCAAGCATCAGAATCTTCTTGATCCCGCTTCTAAAGGAACGGCTGGTTCCGCCGGTCAAGAACACGTCCAGATACCTATTGTAGATCTCCGCCGCTCGGTACTCGAAGGAGCCCTGAAACTTAGTTGTCTTGTGAGACGGGATAGACAAGTTCCCGCTATAGCGAAGATCAAGTTGATGGCGTTCAGATCTTTTCACCATGAACTCCAACAGATACCCCGGGCTACCACGCTTATACAAATTGTACAGAAAGGAAGCGAACAGAAGTTCAAAGCGAGCGTGAATCTTGAGGACACCAAATTTATTATAAAAAGGAGTAACGTGACTGCCAAACTCAATATCACAGGCAAACCTCATGCAAGAGTTCTGAAGAACCTGTAGTTTGTGTTTTAAGTTGGCAGTAAGGTATCCGTAATAAACCACACTGCAGTAGTCAAGGTGACATAATATTAAACTCTGCACCAGCTGCAACTTAATCGTCGGGGGAAGAAGATATTTGTACCTGTATAAGGATTTCAGTTTGTAGTATCCTATACCACAAATCTTAACAACGTGCGCCCCAAAACTCAAGTTACTGTCGCAAATTACGCCAAGATCCCTAACATTCTCACTAAACTCCAGTACGGAGCCATCAAGTTCAACGTCAAGAGATCGTGTGCTGTCGGCTAGAGTACAGCAGTATGTACTTCCCACACGTAAACAAACCGTTTTATTGGGGTTAAGGATTAACCCATTGTCGCCAGACCAGAGCTTAATAGAAGTTAAGTTATTATTCAAAGATTGAACAACACTGTCAACTAAGGTTGGTTTGTTAGAGAGATATACTCGAGAGTCATCAGCATACAAGTGTACACCGCAGTCGGAAGAAAGAACGCTGGGAAGATCAGCAGTAAAAATGGCAAAGAGAAGCGGACCCAGAATGCTACCCTGCGGCACGCCACTGGTTATGGCAAGCTCACCGGACAAACATCCATTCAGTCTGACCCTCTGAGTTCTACCAGTCAAATAATTCCGCAAAAGAACAATGGCCGAGCCGGCACAACCGTAATACAGCAACTTAGAAAGGAGTAACTCGTGATTAATCACATCGAAAGCCTTACTGTAGTCCAAGAAAGCCACAATTGTTACCTTTGAATCGTCAATATTCCTGGCGATATCATTAGTAAACTTACTCAACGCTGTTGCAGTACTATAACCAGAGCGAAAACCAGACTGAATATCAGGCAAAATACTATTACACTCAATGTGATCTAGCAGCTGCTGGTGAAGAACGGACTCAAATACTTTTGAAAGAGCAGGCAACACACTAATTGGCCGAAGATCAGTAAATTTAGTGGCATTATTATTTTTAGCGATAGGCGGTATGATCGACTTCTTCCACAATGTTGGTATTACCGAATTAGTAAGACAAAAATTAATTAGATCAGTTAAGCTATCAAGACAAAAAGGTAAGGTAAGCTTCAGCATCCTAGCGCTACAGTTATCGACGCCTAAAGCAGCGGATTGTTGTTTAAAAATTGCAGCTGCTACCACTTCCGATGTGACAGGGTGAAATATCAATTCACCAGAAACAAGCGGGAATCGATTTTCATTGAAGTAAGCAATATCTTCCGGTTTAACGTCCGAAGAAGCAATGTTGGCAAAGTAACTGTTAAGTGAGTTGGGATCGTTATCATCAAGATTAATTGAGTGCTTGGATTTTGTATGGATGTTGGTCTGGTCGAAAAACTTCCATAACTGTTTAGGGTTTCTCGATCTTTGATGAATTTGGAACTTAAAGTATGCCTTCTTTTCGTTTTTTATGGACATCGTAGTGAAGTTGCGCAAATCCTTATAATACTCGTAATCAGTAGAAGATTTAGACTTCATAAATTTTTTATATGCCCTATTTCTCAATTTTATCATGAGTCGTATATTATCGGTTAGCCAACCGGGTCTCCTTTTCTTTATATTAATTTGACACAAAGGAGCATGCAGATCAAAGAGACAATTGATCGCAGCATTAAAATAGAATAGTTCATCATCCACATTCGCAGTCCCACTACAAAGTGTCCAATCGATGTTGGAAGCATCGATGGCAAACTGTTCGGAGTCGAAATATTTGAAATTACGAAAAGTTAGAGTTTCTGGAACGGATGTGATGCTCTGAAGATTAAGACTGCAGCACACTAACCGGTGATCAGTCATATCGGGTAAGTCGTACGTGTGAACATTGGAGTAGGATAAATCATCACTTAGACAAATCAGATCAATCAATGTAGCCGTAGATTGAGTTACTCTGGTAGGTTGATCAACTATTTGAGTAACATTGTAAGATGCAAATAATGACTGAATGGCATCAGACTGACGATTGACTTTCAGCAAGTCAATGTTGAGATCGCCCATCAGAAGTACCCCCAAGGCTTTTATGCTGCAATTTGGAATGTCGATACGTACGTATGGTATGTCGTTCTTGATTACTATTGCAACGCCACCAGCAGAGACATCTTTGGCCCGGTCTCTGCGAAGTACGGAGTAACCTGGAAATTTAATAACTTTAGTCGCGTTTAATTTTGTTTCACATACCAAAAGGATGTCAATTTTGTTTGATACTAAATAATTTTTTAGTAAATGTTTTAAATTTTTACTAAATAAGTTTTTTCATCACGTGGAGTATACGTGTGAAACTCGGCGCTGGCGTTGTCTAGGCGTGCCTTTAGCATTGCTCATTCATCATTGTCGTACACGTATAATCCGGTGGTATTTTTAAAATATTGGATGTGAAATCCTTTTTTAATGTTGTTGTTTAGACTTTTTAAAAAATTTGTGTGATCGCTTATTTGGTTGCTAATAATAATTGAGGGCGGTTTTGGAGTATTTTCTTTTGGCAGGTGGGGTGGCCATTTCTTCTGCTTCTTCCATATTTGTTTCCACATGAGTTGGTTCTTGCGTTGGAACGGTTTTGCTGTTGGAAGGAGTTGTAAAGATACTAAATTTATTGCTTGTGGTGATTGGAAAAATATACTACCACCTTACATGACTTGCTTTTACAATCAATCTTCATTTCCTACTGTAGAAAATAATACAACAGGAAATTTGAGTATTTCTAATGGACAAACTGCCGATTACAACTTAAGTATAAGAACTCTCTAATAATATTGATAAGTACTTCTGAAAAAAGTTTGAACATTAAAGATATCGGTAATATAAAATTTTTAAATTTATTTTGGACATTAATGTCCTATATTTTTTAAAATTTTTATTTTAACTTTTTATTCGCAGATTTCAATAATCCGATAAATAATGGCTAAATATTCTATAATGGAAGAGAAGATAACCCACTATTTTACATTATTAACTATATTGTATTCTAAAAATAAAATTCTAGTTATCCAAAATGTTATCGATTATTTGGATGAACGTATGTATAGGCATTTATAGTTATAAAGTATAATAAAAATTATAAAATATTTTCTTAGGATGAACTAAAAAATTCCGTATTAACGCATAAATTACGTGCAGGGGATGAATACGAATATATTGCTATGTTTATTCTTGCCCATGACACTAAAATCTTGAATTATCCATAGTTCGGGTAAAATTCATGTACAACGACTTTGGTCGAAACCATTGGGTTAAATATGGAAATCATCTTAGAATTATTTTTAGCAAATTTCTTTCCAAGTCTTCATTGGGGAAGATTCAACTGAAAATAAAATGTTTATTAATTTATAAAGTAAATTTAGGCAACATACCAGATATTTGTTATCGGAGAACCTTCAGCTACGTTTGGTCTGGCATTGCAAGTTTTATTATGGTTAAAGTCAATCTGGACATTCCAATATTGCAAAGTTGGATTGTTTCCACCATAAAAAAATCGTTGTGCTGAAAATTGAAAATATTAAACATGCTGGAGTGAAAATTGTATAAAATTTGTGTATTATTGTTAGGTTAAGAATAGATTTAAGTGGTTACATTTTGGGACGATTATTTTGACCAAAATATTATAAAGGTGCGACGAAAGACGATTAGGTTCGGGAGTGTTCACGGGTTTGTGAAAAATTAGGATTTTTGTGGTGCAAATGCGTGTAAGAAAAACGGTTGCATCGAAATTTAACAAAAAGTCGTTTGGACTTACGAAAAGAAAAGTCAAACGAGAAATGGAAAACATCATCGGAAAGAGCAGGAAATTCTCTTTAATTTAAGACAATTTGAAGATCCGATGATGAAAATTAAGAGTATAAGAAGAGATTCCATCCGAGAATGTGGACGGATCTGGACAATTTGAACTTTTTAATTGAAGCTGGAGTCCGACCGAAAACATTTAGAATAGGAAAATTTATACCAAAAGATGCAGGATTAAAAGTTAATGACTTTAGATAACTTTTAATCTCAAGAAAATTGTGTTGGTGGATACACCAAGTGAAATTAAGTACTTTAGTTAGTACAGAAACGCAAAATTTTGGCATCCTATGAAACCGCGAATTATCATTGGCCGACGCGAAGATCATCCACCACCCTAAATTTTATATGTGATTTAGTGGATTTTTATTGGTAAATGGCATTATCGATGGACATTGATCAATCAGCCATAAAACGAATAATTTGGCCCGAATTCCGTATAAAAGGAGGTGCGTTTGTAAAAATAAGTGAGTTCGTTTCCAATTTTTGGACTGATTCCTGCGGGAGCTTCTGCCCGACAAATCAGCAAATTTAAATAAAGTACTTTTCGGTGATAGAAAAATTTTGAAAAGTAATTTTCGGTGTTAGAAAAATTTAATACAGTATTTTTCGGTGTTAGAAAAATTTGATGAAATAATTTTTTTGATAATTAAAAATTGATTTAATTATTCATGTAGTGAAGTTATAATTGTCGAGCAATGGCAAATTTAAATAAAGTACTTTTCGGTGATAGAAAAATTTAATAAAGTATTTTTCGGTGTTAGAAAAATTTAATACAGTATTTTTCGGTGTTAGAAAATTTGATGAAATTTTTTTTTTGATAATTAAAAATTAATTTAATTATTCATGTAGTGAAATTATAATTGTCGAGCAATGGCAATTTAAATAAAATAATTACAAAAATTATTTACTATGAAAATTTACTTTCAATAACCAACAATTCTTCAAAGAAGAAGACGTTAGTGGGGAAGATATAGTCAACTATAATTTCAAAAGGATTACGTGCAAATTTACCTGTTGGTTATGTGATAGTGCCGTCCTGAAATTTAAGTGATTAGGTTGTGTTGAAAGAATTACATAAGAAGAATATAAAAGGTAGATAAAACAATTTTGATTGTAAAAATGTTGTGTTTTTTTTTAGGTAAAAACGTTTTTTTAGTTTAAGTTTTAAAAATATGTGGGGTTAGGTTTATGTTTTTGTTTAATTGTAAAAAAAATTGTACTTACGTGTGTTATGCAATTAAACCAGATGACAGAAATTTATAGTATTTCAATTCACTCCACAGCACAACGTTTATAATTTGTTTTCAGAAAAGTTTTTAAGACTGTCACGAAATTGCACAGGTACATTTGGCGAGATGATATAACGAGTATTGGTGGTTGCTAACTTACTTTCATAATCATAGTAATGGTATGTTCAGTGGCGTGTACATGATAAGTAAGATAGGTAGGTCTGCTATAGTTTAGTTTTTTTATTATTGTTATCAATAAATGATAACTGGCGCCGGGCAATTTTAGAAGACCATCGTAGCTTATTTGTAGCGTATCACAGCAATATTTATATTGAAAAAGTTGATTTAATTGTTCATGTAATTTTATCAGTTTTTAATTCTTGTTTATTATCATTTTATTATTAATAAAACTTACTATTACTTATTAGCGATTACTAATAAATTATTATTTATTCGGCTGTAATTATAAAGATGTTTGTAGTATTATTTTAGTACAAAGAATAATAGGTATTAAAATTTAATATTTTAACAAATAAAGTTATAAATAAATAAATTATTTATTAACTAAGAATAATGTCAACTCTTTATAAAAATCCCATTGCTACCGTAATAAATATATACAATATATGTAGAACTATAAGAATATTGTATACATAATAATCTTTCATTACTATTAAATATATTTAAACATATTTAATAATAAAATAAAAAATCATACTATGTATGCAATATTTTTATCGTTCTACTTATTTTATATTTATTACGATAGTAATGATTTTTATAAATAGTCTACAGGATATTTTATGAATAAATTATGCAATTTTTATTAAGCTAAATTTATAAGGTAAAAACATGTCTCGCAAAAATTGTAATGCTACGATTAATTTTTGTAATTCTACATCAGCATATTTTGTGAACCATTTATGCAACTTTTGTTATGCTGGATACTATAAGTAAAAGTGACCTCTTGATTTTTATTATTCTCGATTCTAAATTTGAGGCCGTGAGAGCAAAAGTGGTGTAACCCCAAATATAACCATTTGAGATATTCAAACTTTTAATTTATCAACTTTATCAAATATTTCTTGTAAGCTTATTATTTTGCTTTATATGCACCAACGTCGACTTCAATTGTTATAATAATAACATTTTACATTTAAATGCTGTATATTTTGTTAAAAATAGATAAATAAAGATCGACTATCTCCAATAGTTTTATTTGGGGTTACACTACTTTTGCTCTCACGGCCTCATTTATTCTTAAAGGAAACAAATTATCATAGGAAGAAAAAATAAATTTTCTACACGTATGAAAACGTGTAGAAAATCATAAAGGTTCATAATCATAGTAAACCAAATAATGATTTGAAGACAAATTTTAAAATAACTAACAGTACTAAGATAGAATTTAAAGTGAAAATAAAAAAGTCAAAGACGCCATGTTTGATCCAAACTTTAGATAAGTATTCATAATATTGAAAATATGGTACAAGAACTGAAACTTGGCATAAGTCTTAAAAAAATCATGATTCATTAATAAATAAAGTAAACATTTTCCAAAACAGCTAATGGAAGCGACGATTTAGACCTAGCAAGAAAATGCATAAATAGAAGCGATTTCAAGAATTATATGCAGTCATAAAAGCACAAGGTGCAAACATATATTTAATTTAGGAAGTTACCTTATTCAAATATAATAGTAGTAATTCAATATTTGAGCAAGTAGATCAGCATTGGAAATTTAATTGGCTAATGTAGGAAATGGTTAGTGAAAAGTTGATAGTACAATCCTAGAAAACAAATTAAATTAATTTAGCTGAACAACTTGGCCTTTGACCTGTAATACTGAAAGTAGAAATAATATTTTTAAATTGGTTCAATTAAAAGCTCGATTCTATATGATTATATTCTTACTGAAAACATTAATCAAAATGACTTACTACCATTTCAAGAATTTTATAAAACATAAAACTTTTACTTAAAAGAATGGTTACATCTCATATTCAACGTTTAAGTTAATAGGATAAGGAGACGATCTTATATAAGCACCTACTTACATAGTACATACTAAACGGCATTACTTCGCATAGACAAAATACAATTATTAATATGATAGTATTGGTGGTATATTAATATTAATTTGATGGCTTATTATAAACCACCCATTCAAAACCTGATGTGAGAATATGGCAAAAGTGAGAAAATTGAGAATGTCAGATTGAAATCTCATTACCGTATTCAAAGCAACCTTTAAAAGTAAAACTATACATTACACTTCTTAATTTAATTTTATTCATCATAATTTGTATGAAGGCAAAATTTGAGAATTTCAAAATTCCCTACTTCGAATCCGGGAATAGTCTAAAGTTTCTTATATCATCTTGTGCTTTGGATGAAGTCACAGAATTTAACATTTAATTAATGCTAATTTTACTCAATGATCAAATGATAATAAAAATGTACAAAAATGGTATAAGAGGAACTCTGTTAAATTAAATAGGCTCTCATTGGTAAAACATTTTATAAGTACAAGGCATAATCTTGGTAAAATTTCTAAGCGTCACAGATTTAAATATTTTCGCTAATGTTAAAATAAAATTTATTGAACAGCAATATTGCATGTTAATGGCACCTACTTAAGGGGCAGAAGGCCCTACAAGAAGGCATTTGTAGATCAGCGTTTCATACATGTTAACACTGCAATATACTATATACACGATTAGTAGAACAGCTTGCGCCATTTTCATGTTCTTTCTCTTCTACATAATGTCCTCACGATCGTAGACTGGCAGTGCTGCTATGGTATTGTCGTGAGTAGGATCCTAACGTAGCTAACATAAAGTACATAAAAAGTATTCTTGGTTTTAGTGGATAATCGACAATGACAATCATTCTGCTATCTATCAAATTTTGAATTTTGCAAATAGATGAATAATAATCAAAGTGAATATGAATATTAATGATTCTAAATATTTTAAAAAGATAGTTGGAATAAATATCATTCGAAGAATGTAAACACCATTAATCATATCAAATTTTTAGAATAAACCAAAAAATGCACAAACACTTTTTAGAACTAAAATGTTTAAGTTAAAGCGACAATGTTTAAGCGACGAACTAGGAATCGCCTGATGATACCATAGTATGGTGAAAACGTTTGCGATAATATACATACGGTGTATTTCTATTGTGTTAACTTAAACATTTTAGTTCTAAAAAGTGTTTGTGCATTTTTTGGTTTATTCTAAAAATTTGATATAATTAATATCGAGTTACACTACCTAAACCACTTATCTATTGATTATAAACACCATAAGTAAGCACTCCACATTGTTCAGATAAACCTACTGCAAGAATTGTATCAATTTATTTACTGAACTTTTTAATTTAATATAAATTTTCACTGGTTAATGATAATTTATAAAAATACACCTATTGTAAAAATACCTATTCAATTAAACTAAAACCAACCAGATTGGATCATAATACGATTTATAATAAAGCTAACACACAAACTGTTTATCATATAATAGTAATTTTCAAACTATAAGTGTAAAAAAATGAACAAGAATATTTACAAGTTATTTAAATCAAAAGTACAAATTTGAATATTACAAATATGTAAAACTTAATTACTCTATTACAAAAACCCTAAACATCAAAGCTAGAAACATATTATATATTAACAGTTTGCTAATATAGTTAATACACAAAAGGAACACATTATACAAGAAAATATATTTGAAAAAAAGTGCAGATTATATTTACATCAAAGGTTGCTACGCAAATTTAGATGCTTCTCTCAACGTAAACAAAGATAATATAAAAAAAATGCATCCAACCATTGCTAAAACCTTATGAAATTTTTTTTGATATTTATTGTTCATTTAACCTGTTTAATCTTTATACTTTTAATTTAATATAAAAGAAATTATTAATTCAAAGATTTGGGGTCTAGCTTATGAATACAGAGATAGAGCCAGTTTCAGAACAGATTAGCTAAATCTAATGTGAAAGAGGAGGGTAACTACCAAGTTTGACTATGTACACCGTACTGCTATTTGGTAGTATCTATTTAATAAAACACTGTTACTTACTGCTAATACTGTCACTTACTGCTGATATTTCGTCATACAATCGTTTCTGTATGAATTTATGTAATTCATATTATTGCAAAAGAACGCATTGCAAAGTATACGATGGTTGGAATTAAAACCCTTATTGTATACTTTGCATCCCCAAAAAAAGCAGAAGTCTAACTCAAAAAAGTGATTTTTACAAATCATTTTAATATTTTTTCTTCTAATATAAAAAAATAAATCAAATATTTTTATAATCTGAAAGGGATTATTAATTTTATTTCACAAAAAGCATATACAATTTGCATTTAATTAATGGTTCACGAGAATTACACATTTTCTGACTTGTTTATTTATTATACTAAAGTTATAATTGGGAATAGCACGATCGTATATAAATTTAAAAATTCTTTAATGAAATTATGGTAGTAAAGAGATTAAATTACAAAAAATATAAAGATAAAATTATTATATGTATCATTCGCAAATTTTTATAAAAAGGGCCGTTAAACTGTAAAAATATATTAAGAATATTGTCAAAATAAATAGTGCGAGATCCGGCATAAGAAATATATACCCTCATCTGTTATTTAATGATAATAAAGAATATATGCTAGATAATGTATACATTAATACATCGCAAATAGGTTGCCTAGCCAAATCACGTGCCGATGATGTTAAACAATAAAATGTATAATTAAATTTTTTTGATCAACTTCCCCGATTAGTTATTTAGGAAAGTCGAGCATCAGCTGAGAGAATATACCCCAAGGAATTGAAAAAATATAGGTTGCCTACTTTTTCCTCCGCGCAACTATGAAGTTGCCAGGTATAAACAGGTAAGTAAAAGTTGTTAATATACCCTCATAGGTTATTTAATCGAATTACATATCAAATGAAAGCTTATTTTATTCCCAATCCAACCGTATTAGGTTGCCTTATTAAAAAGTTTGTTAAATCCATGGTTGCCTAGATTTAAAATGGTACATTTTCTGCGTGAGCATTGAGAGTAACAGAGAAGCTTTACGCGTAATTCCATTTGACAGACAAAGATGCAGCGAGTTCTTTTTTAAAAATTTCTTCGATAGTGTAAATATTAACAACGATATCAAATTTTTTTCACTCGCACATTTATTCATCAGCGACAATACATAATTATAAAATAATAAATTTTTCGTTTCAAATATACGTCTTTCAAAAGAAGATTTTTCCGATCATGTAAGTGCGGATTAAATGCCGGTAAAAGTCTTATAAAATTAATGAATGCATTATCGCATTTCGGCTTTTCATTCGTAGTCGTACGTGACAATTATTAATTCTTCATTACACTTTTCAACAATTTCATTTGCAATTATGTTTCATTTACTATAGCATATACATACGACGTTGGCGAAGAACGAATTGGATGCAAATAATGTATGGTTTCATGATACAATAAATTTACAAGGTATGATATTGCGCAGGCTGGACTGTGACGTACCTTGGTTCAGATATTAACCCTAGCATGCTACCTACGTAAGTTGTGGTAAGCGTTTGGGTATCGTATTATATTTAATTTTACGTACGATAGCATTCTAGGGTTAAACAAATAGCGAGAACGACCGAGTATTGGCGGTCAACTACGGCGGGAACTATTCCATTTGATTCTTTAGAACCTAGATACGTCAAAATGACGTCATGCGTCAAACGGACGAAAATGGGTTCGTAAAATATCATACCTTGTAAATTCATTGTATCATGGTATGGTTTGAATTTGACTACTATCGGAACTATCGGGACTATCAGACACGATCGGAAAAATTTTCTTTTGAAAGACGTACATTTGAAACGAAAAATTTATTATTTCATAATTATGTATTGTCGCTGATAAATAAATGTGCGAGTGAAAAAAATTTGATATCGTTGTTAATATTTACACTATCGGAGAAATATTTAAAAAAGAACTCGTTTTTGTCTTTGTTCTTTGTCTGTCAAATAGAATTGCGCGTAACGCTTCTCTATTACTCTCAATGCTCACGCAGAAAATGTACCATTTTAAATCTAGGCAACCATGGATTTAACAAACTTTTTAATAAGGCAACCTAATACGGTTGGATTGGGAATAAAATAAGCTTTCATTTGATATGTAATTCGATTAAATAACCTATGAGGGTATATTAACAACTTTTACTTACCTGTTTATACCTGGCAACTTCATAGTTGCGCGGAGGAAAAAGTAGGCAACCTATATTTTTTCAATTCCTTGGGGTATATTCTCTCAGCTGATGCTCGACTTTCCTAAATAACTAATCGGGGAAGTTGATCAAAAAAATTTAATTATACATTTTATTGTTTAACATCATCGGCACGTGATTTGGCTAGGCAACCTATTTGCGATGTATTAATGTATACATTATCTAGCATATATTCTTTATTATCATTAAATAACAGATGAGGGTATATATTTTTTATGCCGGATCTTAGACTAAAAACAACAATTTTTGAATTTCATTTATTACCGATTGACTTTTTTTGCAGGTTGGCAACTACTATATTAGCAACGTGTGTGTAAAATTTTAATATCATCTAATGTATAGTTTTTATTGAACAGCCAATTAACTGATACCAACATTTTAATACTTGCAATATTTTGTATTTAAATATGACCGAATAATAGTATATTAAACAACAAGTTTAGAAAAGTAAAGTTTTACTAAACGAATATAGCTTTTAAGTATGAGCGAGCACAGCGAGCGAGTAACTTAAAAGCTATATGAGTTTAGTAAAACTACTTTTCTTACGAGGTTTGTTTATACAATTTTTTCGTATTTTGTGAAAATCTAATCTAAAATATGAATTTAGACGTTTATGAGTAAATTTTTTTTGCGCGCGATCGGTCTAAATTTTTTCGTATGCCTTCCTACCGATAATTCACGGGGGGTGAGTACGAGGCGAGGGGAGTCAATTTTTTACTCAGTTTTTCGATATCTAGCGCCGTTCTTGAGTTATTGCTAATTCAAAAAGTTTCTAAATAGATATTTGTGTAAAATTTTCGTAATCTAGTAACCAGACACGGCTTTATTTATTTACATAACAGTTAATTTTTATTTTTTGATTCGAATTTTGTGTAAGTTACATAATATTAATTATAAAAGTGAGATTGTTAAGTTTTCTAGTTTGAATAATAATTTTGTAATTTCAATATACATAAATGTATAACAATGATTCCAATATTTACATAAACAATCTTCTATTCAATAGTTTTTTATTGACAGTGACATTACTATGTAGTAAAGTGACATATCTATGTGCTAAAGTGCCACTTTATTAAATGATTTTGAATTTAATAAAACAGCACATTATAGGTCAAAATGCGAAAAAAATTTGTATATGTAGATATTGCGTCAAAAGTAGAATTAAGTACAGTAAAATGATGAAAGTGGTACACAAAATTTATAAAGGGCTATGAAGATATAGAAAATGATGCCTGGTGAAAACGCTTAAGCACACCAATCAATGATAAAATCTTTACAAAAGTCAAAAAAACCTTTTTTTTAAATCGACTTTACTGTTAGAAAGCTCACGGAAGAAGTTAATATCTCAAATGAGTCAAGTGAAGCAATTTTAACTTTTAACTAAGCAATTTTTATAGGTATAATTTATACATAAGAAAGGTGGCAGCCAAATTTGTTCCAAAATTGTAAAGACTTGAACAAAACTTGATCTAAACTTACTTCAACTTCAACGGATAGGTTGAAGCATATGACCACGACGTTAAAACAAATGCACAATCTTCGCAATGCAAGCTGCCACAGAATTCAAACCCAAAAAGAACCCTGTAAGGTCGATCAAATCTGAAAATTCTCTTAACTATTTTTTTTATTACGAGGGCATAGTGCATCATAAATTCTTACCAAGAGGTAGTACGTCGTACGTAAGGAATATACTATATTAAAGTCTCATTAAAATAGGAATATCCGTCGAAAGACACAAAAATTATAGAAAATCAACTTTTAGATTTTGCATCACGTTAATGCATTATGGCACTCATTTCACAGCTTATTCGTAAATTTTTGACGAAAACATGTGCTGCAACAGCCTCAGTATTCACTTAATTTATCTTTCTGTGGTTACTTTCTATTTACGAAAATTAAAAAAATATTAAAAGAACAACGTTTTAACACCTTTGGAGGTGATAAAACAAAAATCGCAGGAACAGCTGAACACTTTGCGAAGAGTTTTAAACATTGAAAAAAGCGTTGGCATAAAGGCATTATATCCGTCTGGGACCACTTTGAAAGGAATAAGTTCTGAATTATATATATTATTAACAATTAGTAAATATTTGTTTAAATAAACACTAATTGCCGTTTATTTTTGATCAAACCTCGTATATTTTTGTGTATTTTTTGTATAGGAGTGTAGAAATTTGTAAATTTATTTTTGTTTATTTTAAAAAAATTTATAATTTTCTCGATTTGGTTTGCTTAGCACGAACTAGAGAGAAAGACGAGGACTGAAAATATTAAAAAGTAATTTTAGCAAAAAAATGTTCAATTTGAATTTGAAATTGAGTTCAATAATTTTAAGAAATATTTAGTGATTTTTAAAAATAACCTTGATGGAAAGTTTGAAAAAAGTGTTAATTATAATTACAAGTTAGAGAAGATTACAGAAGAATTAAAAGCAAATACTTATAATCAGTAAATTAAAATTTAATTTAATAATAAGAAATTTATAAAATATTTAATTGTCTATATTTCAACAAATGGAAAAATTAATAGATAATCAAGTACATGAATACAGGTATCAATGTTATTTTAAAAGCCAGTCAAATTAAACAATCATATCAAATTTTTTAGAAATACTAAAAAATGCACAAATACTTTTTAGAACTAAATGTTTTAAGTTACCACAATTTAAAACACTGTCAGCCTTACTTATAAACGTTGTGTAAATTTTAAACAGAGCTTATACAAGGTTGTATAAGAAAACATTACTAATAAACCGTGCATAACGCCTACTCTGTATAAGCTTGTGATAACTATTTATAGGTATACTAATAAACCGTATATAACGCTTGTATACATCTTGCATAAGGAAATTTTACTAATAAACCGTGTATAGCGTATGACGTTTCTAAGGTTATCAAGCAAATCTTACACAAAGCTTATACAAGCTAGAACCCTTGTTTAACGAGTGTGTAACGTTCAGAAACGTACGTGTCTACCGTTTTTGCGTATCTTTTGGTATCTTTTGGAGGGTAGTACGCATGACAGCCGAATATTTAGAAAGAACTTGATTAAGCAAAGATATGAAAGAAGCGAATTTAATGAATGTCTGCTAGGAGATTCGGGTTATGCTGGAACTTTTTTTTATTTACTCTTCTGTTGAATCCGTCAACTAAGAAAGAAGAAAGGTACAACAGAGCACACGAGCAAACTAGAAATGTTGTGGAAAATATGCTTTGAAATCAACGATTTAGGTGCCTATTGCACGGTTTTTTTAACAAATTTAGAATATACCAAAACTTCCATTGTGGCTTTGGCTGTGCTACACAATCGTATACAGTAATTTGATTCCCAGTAATTTGGTCTCCAGTAATGTGATCCCCTGGTAATTTTATCCCCGGTAACTGTAAACCTTTAAAACATTAAAGGTAAATCCACGCGAAGACATGGATCTGTCAATAGGTTAGTGTTAGTTTTTGTTAAGTATTTATTTAGCAAAACTGTACAGTTACCGAAAACCAATTTACCAGGGGATCAAATTATCGGATGTGAAATTACCGGGGACAAAATTACCGAAGGTCAAATTACCAGAGGATCAAATACCCGAAAACCAAATTACCAGAGTTTAAATTATCTCGAGGATCAAATTACCGGGGACTAAATTACCAGAAACCAAATCACCTAGTGCTCTACACAATAGAGCAATACAAATGGAAGAATAATTTGTTGTGTATGAGAAGAATTTGTCTATGCCACCTGAAGACAACTTGCCACATCAGAAGACTTACTACAGGATTATATGCGTAATAGTGACAATTGTATACAAGAAAAAGCCGTTAGAGTTGCTTGTATTAACGATTTCTTTTAAAAAATAAACTAACTTTAAATAACTTATTATAGCTTATCATATTTATTGTTCTATAACAAATAAAAATTAAAAACAAGCGTCACTTGAATGTTACAAAAATAAATAAATGTTTTCTTTAGATGTTTTACTTAGGTACCTTGAAAAGTGGTAATTTTCGTTTTCAAACCTCTTTTTTCTTCTTAGAATATGACAGTAGAATATGAATATGACTTTAGATTATGACAGTTGTACAAAAAGTCACACTTGCATACGAAAAATTTTAATTCGAGTGTTTAACACACTTATAACTTATACAGCGCGTATACAACGCCTACACAACGTTTATTAGTAGGAAAGTTACACACCCCTTATACATACCTTATACAGTGTATAACTAAACAATTGTTCAACGCGTGTATAACGAATTTTTATTAGTAAGACTGTGTATGTATTATTATCGCAAACGTTTTCACTATAATTACCATCGTATCATCAGGCGATGAGCTAGTACATCCTAGTTCATCGCCTGATGTGATTATAAAAAAGTGTTTGTGCACTTTTTGATTTTTCTAAAATATTTGATATGATTAATATAGAGTTACACTACCATAACCACTTATCCATTGATTAAATTAAACAATGGTTTAAAGATATATATCAACATTAGCACGGGCTTAGCACCATCATAGTCTAGGCCATACTTTTCATTTTTTTATATTTATTTATTTAAATATTTATTTATATTTTTATAATATAATATGATTTAACTCTGTGTGTAGGTTACACATACTGTTTTTCTGTATTTTACGTAGTTTTAAAAAATTAGTAATTCTATTGATAAATAAAACTTTTTTTTGAGTTATTAAATTGTAAGTTATGCAATTTATTTATTTAAAATGTAAAGCATTAAAAATAATAGTTTAAATCATTTCAGTCAATATAATAATTATGTATGATGTATGTATAATAATTCTCAAATTTTTCCTTTTATTGTATGCATGTAGCATCTTGGGATTACACTTATTTCTTTTTCTCTTTTAGCAACCTACTATATGCTAAGCAATCAAATAATTGACTAAATTTTATTGGGCTAATTAATTGATCTTCACACAAGACATAAACTGCTTTATATTACATCTCAAACCTCTTTAATAGAACATACGAGTATTATCTAATATATTAACTGGTAAAAAAGAGATCACTGATTACGAAAAAGAAGACTTTTTAAAATATAAACCTTTTGAGGAACTTAAAAGTCAATAAATAAAATAAATTGATAAAAATTTCAATTATATAATAGAGTATAAAAACCTTGTATGTAAGTTGGTCGTAAACTTTAATGTAAAATAATAACTAACAAAATGATGTTTTGTTTGTAATGGCATAACTATAAAATGTATTGAAATTTATTTACCCTTGTTAGTAGTCAAGTTGTGTTGTGGTAATACAGAGAATACTTGAATCAAGTGTTTAAAAAAAGAGACGAATATGAATAATATTGATAATCTCTACACTAGTCTCTCACCATTACTTTATTTATCATTAATCTTGGGTATATCTCCAATTGTAATTAGAAAGCATAATAGCAAAATTTTTCTGTATACAAACAAGTACTTATACTTCATTGGTGCTAATACTATAGCATCATTTATTGTTTCCATTTTGGTAACTTTTCGTGGAGCTGGAACCACATCTAATGTTGTTTCTGGCACTTATTATGTAGGCAATGCGGTAGCAAACTATAGTCTGGCATTTATATTTCTTGGGGGTATCGTACATGTTTTGACAATTTTCACATGCGGATTATACAGAACCCAATCGATTAAATCCACCTTAGAAAAATTACAAGAAATTGACCACTTATTTCATCACATAAATCAAAAAATTAACTATAAAAAAATTTTCGTTTATCAAATTGTAACCCAGCTTTCGTTTTCCTTTTTTATATCATTTGCTATGCACACGCATCGGCTTAACAGTGAAAGTGAAGGACTACGAAAACTATCTACTATGACTTGGGCTATTTTTGCTTTTCCTGGAATTATTATCAACATTTATGTCAACCAATTTTCCGGTACAATTTTGCTATTGTGGCAACGCTTTAAAATGATAAACGAACAACTTCTAAGTTTAAATAAAGAAATCGTGTACGAAACGAGAGATATTAATTTAATTTCTTTTCTAGGTAAGTTAATTAATTTCCTAATTTCTTTTTCTGTAAGATTTATTTAAGATAGCAATAAAATGAAAAATAATAACACGACTTCAATTATTGTAAAGAAGATAAAAATATTAAGAACAATTCACGATGAACTTTGTGACATTGCAAAACAAGTCAACGTGAATTACACCATGCAAGCAATAGTTAACTTAATTGGCCAGTACGGTACAATGATTTGTTCTGCATTTTACATGTATTGGAATGTAAGTTGTTTCTAAGTTAACGTCTCCATATAAGTACCCAGAATGTAAAATTGTTTCTAAACTTTTGATCAAAAAGTAACTTATAAAGGAAGTCTCCAGTGTACTAATTTTGGTTAGTACGCGTTTGTTATTGTCTTAATAAAACAAAATTTCTTATGCGAAATTCGAAAGTAAATATAATTCGATTTTTCAGAAAAAGAAATTCAAGAATTTTTATAACAATGCACAACCAAGGCAACCTGTTGAATATAATAAATTATTATATGCAAGTATGTAGATCGTTGTTATTTCAGTCTAAAGAGAACTATTTTTTCTACTGATAATTTTAAATCAAAATTATCAAAAAATTACAAGTTCCATGACTGCAACTCTACTACTTTAAGGTTTTTTGTTTATGTCTTAAAACTGCACTATCATCTTAAAACCCCCTTAAATTAATTCATCAAACAATATTAGCATAATTGTTATAATAATGTTATACTTTGAATGAAATAATTTTGGCAATATTGGCGACTAATTTAGAATGCCTCTGATGTAACAGAAATAAAATTAAATAACCCTGTATTTATTTTAGCATTTTTTAGTATTCAATAAAGCCCAAATCATCTATAAGTTGGGTATTGTGGTCTGTACTAAAATTATTAGAAATAATTCTAATTTGTGTAGGATGTGATCTTACTGTTTCAAATGTAAGTATTATAACAATTAAACGACTAAAATAATTTTAAACATATTAAACTTAGGCAAGGCAAGCTGGAAAAAATGTTCACAAACTGCTTGTAAGAAATATGGATCAAGAAATTAAACTTGAGGTAAAACTTGCATATTTTATTTTATTATTAATTAAAAATTATGAAATAAAAACCAAAAACTATAACATACTTGCAAATTTAAACCAAAAAATAGTATAAGAAATATTTTATAAATAATAACTTAAAATTAAATTGTTTTCATGTCAAATTAAAAATTAAAGTCATAACTTACTTATAAGAACATAAGTTATGTTGTTGTAAGTTATGATTTTAATTTTTAATTTAACATGAAAACAGTTTAATCTTATCGTAATAATTAAATCATAAGTAAATGTTTTTATATATTTTTATATTGCATAGTTTAATTATTAGTGTGCTTTTGATAATTTTTTTTATATAGTAACCTATCAAAATTTATAGCTAACAAAAGCTATAGCTAACATTTTTTATGAAAATGGATTGTATTTTAATGAAACATGCTGTAGGTATATACCTCGATGTTTATAAAAACATTATTTGAAGTTATTTACAGCAATTTTGCAAAGTTATTAAAAAAATTTTTAAAATTATGAAAACGTTGTTTTCAGTCTTAAATCTTCATATAAAACAAATTGTTAACATTCTTTAGAAGCAATAAAACAGTGCTTATTCACCAATTTAAATGTAATTTTGTAACTAAAACTTTTAACAAAATATCATCAAGCGGATTTTTTTATAGCACATAAAATTTCCTAAAAAAAATTGTTAATTTTCTCTTCTAACAGAAATATTTCTCAAAAAATTTAAACTTTAAAGAACGATAATTTACTATATTGTAGTAACAATTTCATTATTTTCTAATAACATCAAATTTAACAATGTTTTGTAAAAAAAATTTTAAACTTCACATAAAAGTTTTGGTATAACGCAGAAGTTTCAATATTGAATTTTATAACTGAACTATTAAAATTAAATATATCTAGTAATATCCTGGTTGGTAATATTGTTAATTAATATTTTAATATAGAAAAATTGTGGATAGCTATTCCATAAAGTCAGCTATTTTCAAATTGATATTTAGAAACTGATGTTGAATGTAGATCATTGCAACACATGGTTGTTTATTGTAAAATCATAGAGTTAAAAAAATTATTACTTGCGGATTGCAAATAATTGAATGTATTATTACAGATTTATCATTAGAAAAGTTGTAAAGTTTCATTTTAAAAAGACGAATTGATGTGTTTAATTAAAACGAAATCGTGAAACACAAGCAATCGGAATAAGAATTCGACATATATAAGAATTACAACCTGCATTTTAATTTTAAAAAATTTATTTAAATTAAAATCAGAATAAATTCATAATATTTAATAAATCTATTTTTTTTTGGTAATATCATTTTTAATTAATTGGGAGCCGCCTGCAATAAATTTTACCATTTAAGGCAGTATTCTAGTTTAGAAAGCCAAAAAAATCTAAAATTTTGGTTTTCATATTTCGATAGTTTAGATATTCAAAAATATCTTCTTAAAAGGATTTTTTTAAATTCGAATTATTTTAAAAGTTATAGCCACCGGTTTAGACGGAACGAATCTAACAAAAGTATTAAAATATACTCCTTATTTTTTTTTTAGGTTTTTTAAATTTTACTTATTTAAATATTCAATTTAAGCTAGTAGCAGACCCGATGTATGGAACAGGAATCAACGATTAATAAAATGTCAGTATGCCGTACGATTGTATGAGTAAAATTACCGGAAACTTGTCTCAAATCTTGAAACGCGTTTATCTCGAAACTACATTTTTTGAGTTGGCGTGACGATATCTCAAGTTCTAATGAACGGATTTGTTTGAAATTTGGTGTGAATATTCTTTATACATTCCTCTATCGCCTCAACCACGCTCAGATCAAAATTTTTAATTTTACTATTTTTAAAAAATTCGGAATTGTTAAAAAAACATGACAAAAATAAATTTTTTTTCAAACGGCTGCCGTTTTGTGAAAAAATTGTTTTTTGACTTTTGCAAGGTTCATGCTATAGCCGCATCTATACTGCTTAAGAATCCGTTTGAATTTTTTGCTTCAGATAACCAGAAGGGTTGAAATCGTGCACGCCAGGACACCTTTTTTTTGAACCCTCCACTTTGCCAGCTCATAGCTTTGTGAATTTTGAAGATTTTTCTTCGGTTAATTTTTTATGTAATCTTAAAATAGCAACAAACAAAAGTTAAAAAAATGGATAATAAAAATATGTTTAGTTTCATTCATATAGAGCATCAAAAACCGCCCGAAAAGCATACCTCTAGACTGTAATACCCCCTTAAGCTAAATTAAGTCAAGTAATGATTTTTAGTATTGCAATTTAGATTATATTTATCGTAAAAAAATTAGAACTTTATTTATTATAGTGGGTACAATATATAATTTTTTTGTATTTCTTACCGTTGTTGCAGTGTTTTTTAAGGAAATTAATTTTTTTTTATTTTAAAATCTGCAGTTATACCTAAGTTAAAACCGTTGTAATGTTCAACTAACTAAAAATAGTGCATCAAAAAATATAGTGAAAAGTTAAGAAACGCAGTAGCTTAGAGCATGTTTGCCTCAGGTGAGAGAAATATGGTTTGCACTCCAGCGACATTGTGTAGTGGCAATTCTTGTTCTGCTGTATATCTAATTTAAAGCGAAAATAATGTAAGCTTGAAAGGCGTACTTTATTGTTTTTTGGTATATTTTTAGCTAATGGAATTTTCAAGCCAGCTCATGCACAGAAAATTTAATTTTACTTTACTTGGGCTGCTAACATTGGACACAACATTATTATTTTCGGTATAGTTACTTTTCAAAACTGTAATAGAAATTATAAAAGACCTTTATTAATTTGTAGGTTATTAGTTCTGGTGCTACGTTCATGATTATCATGTTGCAATTCCAAAAAGCTGCAGAACCACTTACTTGTACAATCAAAGTTTAAATCTATTCATATCCATTAATGTAATATTATAAAATCGTAAAACTTGTAGAATATGAAACAAAAAATATGGAAAAATTTTAAATTGCACTTGAATTAAAATTAATAAATCGCTAATAATTTTAAACTTTTTGTATTTTTAAGGTATTTATAATAAATAATATCTTCGATAACCAAAATGCTTCAATTGCTGCTTTTCTTCAAAGTTTTCAAGGTCGTATGATTTCAAACCATTAAGTTTTATGTGTTAATGAAAGTGTTATTACAGTTTGCAATTGATTAAAATTGGCCAAAACTGCATTAGCGAACTTCCGGTAGGTAATTTGTTACATAAATTGTCATTGAAGTAGAGCAAAAGATACGAAAAGTACTATTGTAAATAATTAATATACATCAGAAAATCATAAGGAAGAAATTAACAAATAACTTTCTTTGGTGATCTTGATACAATAACCATCTAACCTATTAAATAATTTTATTGATATATATGTAAAAGTTATAAGGTCAGTTTACTATTAATATTTTTGTTTATGTTGCAATCTCTCCTTTATAGAAGTGATCGGATCTCAATTTTTATTAATTTCTCATATATCTTTTGTTTAACGCAAGTATTTTTACTAGAAATAATAAAAGCACTAATTTAAATAAATTTTTAGACAAAACAACTAACGTATGAACGTACAAACTGAGAACTTATGCGTGCAAGTACGTCGATTAGGGGAGAGTCGGGTATTTGTGCGCAGCGGCTAATCGTGCGCATGCCTTTATTTCTATAACTGACTTATATAATTTCGAAATTGTGATTCGGGAGTCATCTCTTGACAAACGTATGTACTATCAGATATGAATAAGGTTTTTCCCCTAACTTTACTAACCACAATGATCGTTTCTTTGTTTATATACAGTCATACAAAAAAGTCTACATACGGCTTGGTTTTAACGATAAATATTGATATTTATACCTGATTTTTTAAATTTTCTTTCAGAATTTTTATATTTTCTAAAAAAATGATATTTATAGATAACACTGAAAAACAATTTTAATTAAATTTGGTTTATTAAACAATTGAAAAATAATAATACATAATAAAACTACTAAAATTAGTACAAAAAAGTTTACATACGGTTAAGTAAAATTAAAGTTGTACATTGGGCAACTTTTTTTTTAATATTTTGTACAATTACCTTTAGCTTTCACAACGGCTTTCATACGTCTCGGCATGGATTCAATTAAATTTTTAGTAATATTATCACCAATTTTGTCCCATTCTTCTTGAATTACGACTTTTAACATATTTTTGCTTGTTATCTCGTGCTTCTGAATTTTACGTTCTAATTGTTCCCATAGATTTTCAATAGGGTTCATGTCGGGACTTTGGGGTGGCGAATGTAATTGTTTGGGTACATTGTAAAGTATCCATTCACTCACAATTCTCGCCGTATGTTTAGGGTCTCGGTCTTGTTGGAATATGTAATTATTCCCGAGACCTAATTGAGTGACACTTTTCTTTAAATTTTTTCTCAAAATGTCCAGGTACACCTACTTATCCATAATTGAGTCTATAAAGTGTATTTTTCCTACACCCGAAGCGGCCATACACCCCCATACTAAAACACTACCTCCTCCATGTTTTACTGTAGGATTAACATTTTTTTTTCTTAGCTCTTCATTAGGTTTGCGCCAAACTTTTCCTCTTCTACCACATCCGATTATATCAAATTTACTTTCATCTGTAAAAATTATCCGATTCCAGAAGTCCATTCCCTTATTTTTATGTTCTTTAGCGAATTCTAACCTTAACCGTTTATTCTTTTTTGAAATTAAAGGCTTATTTCTAGCAACACGGCAGTGAAAATTGTTTTTTCGAAGACCATTTCTAATAGTTTCGTCACTGACATTGATTTTTAGTTCATTTCGCACATCATCCCCTATTTTAGCAGCACTTATTTTAGGGTTTTCTTTCACTTTTCGTACAATTAATCTGTTTGTTGCATCACTTAATATATTAGGACGTCCACTACGTGGCTTAACTTTCAATGATCCCGTGTTTCCATAATTTCTTATGACGGTCTAGACACTGGACTTTGATTTTCCCACTATTTCTCCAATTTTACCCATTGACATTCCGCCACAATAATATTTAATTATTAATTGTCGCAATTCTATTGCTATTTCTTTACCCATCGTTGATTTTAGATCTTTACCGTATAGAAAATAAAGAGCAAATAATTGCAAACAAGAATAAATGCCCTTATGGCTCATTAATGCACACGAAGCACATAGAAAATTATTCTTAGAAGTGCTGACAAGATATTATTCATAAATATCTTTATATCGTATGTAAACTTTTTTGTAGTAATTATTGTAGGTAAAACTGCTCTTCCTTTTTTTTCTTGTGTAATAAACAAAATTTTACAAAAAATTTTTAATGTCGTCTATAAATACAATTTTTTGAATATAATATAATTTTTTCAAAATAAAATAAAACGTAAAAATAGGTGTAAATGTAATTTTTAATCAATAAAACTTGTCGTATGTAAACTTTTTTGTATGACTGTATGTGGTGTACCAGTTTGCATCTCGGAGAAAACAAGCCGTAAGTATTTTCATTTTTGCATTTTTTTATAATTGTATGCATTAATACATTGCTTAATAAATCTTCTTAACACTGATATAGGTAATTTAGGTAACAAAACGTTTTTTAATGATTTATACAATTTAAAGTAAATCTGCCGTTTGCGCACGATTAACCTATCTTGTATTTGTGTTTTGCATTGTCAAGAATTCGTTTTAAATAAACAATCATGATATTTTGCATCTTGCAGATGCCGAAATACCAACGTAAAACAAAAAAAGCACAATGGGGTGCAGAAACTATGATTCAAGCAATACAATTTATTGAAAATGGAGGATCAATACGACAGGCTAGTAGAAAGTTTAATATCCCAGAGTCTTCAATTCGAAAAAGAAAACGAGCATTTGACAATGGACTTGATGTAGTAGGACCACATATTGGCAAGTACTGTGTATTTTCACTCGTCCAAGAAAATGACTTAAAAGACCATGTTCTTAAGTTGGCAAAACTTTATCATGGAATGACTAGAGTTCAACTCAGAAAATTGGCGTTTTTCTTTGCCAAAGCCAACCAAATAAAACACAACTTTAATATTGAAACAAAAATAGCCGGAAAAGATTGGTACTATGGATTTATCAAGAGAAACCCAGATATAGCGCTAAGAAAACCGGAACCCACTAGCATCAATCGAATCTCAGATTTTAATAAAGATCGGGTCTCCACTTTCTTTCAAAATTTAAAGAAAATATACGATAAATTCAAATTCAATGGGGATGCAATATTTAATGTAGACGAAACTGGAATTTCTACAGTACATAAACCATGCAAGAAACTCGGGCTCAAGGGAGTTAAGCAATTTGGCCCTAAGACATCTGGTGAAAGAGGGAAGACAGTTACTGTTATCTGCTGTTTCAATGCTTCTGGAGCTTGCTACGTGCCACCAATGTTCATATTTCCTCGCTGTAGAATGACAAATACCTTAACCAAGAATGGACCTCCTAATGCAATTTATACCTGTTCAAAAAGTGGCTGGAGCAATGAAGAGCTTTTTCATCAGTGGCTAAAACACTTTAAAAAAAACCGTAAAATCGACAAAAGATGAACCTGTAAACCTATTGCTTCTTGATAATCATTCCAGACACATAATGAACTCTTTTATTATTTTCGTTTTCTTAATTTTTTATATTTCATATAAGTTTAATTTTTCAGATATTTTAGTTCTACTTTATATATTATTATACATGTTATGCATATTAATGTATTTTTAACTTTTTAAATAAATAAGGATGTTTTTACGTTTAATAGTTTGTGTTCTTTGTTGCCCTTTTGAGTGCGCACCATTATCCTACCTGTGCGCATCATTAGCCGCATACGTCGTGTAATTGTACGCAGTGCCATGTTTTCATATTTTGAATTTTACAATCACGATATGCATTTTTATTTAAAATTTATTATAGTATGTTACAGCCAAACCCTTAAAGAATCTTGATAGCAAACCTAGCAGTCCAAACTTTTGTCATTTCAGAAATATTACAATTTTAGCTTAAGTGCGCACCAATACCCGACTCTCCCTACTTTTAAATGTTCTTTATAAGCAGAACGAGGTTAACCGAAATATGAGCCAATACATTACTCGCATTACATTTTTACGGTTTTTTGTAAAATCGTTCGTGTGGGCTACTTCACTACGGTGGGAACAATTTCTTTTTATACTTTAGGTATTTGTAAGTAGCTACTAGTACAAACATAAATAAAATTATTGAACACTTTATGAAACCTATTCAAAAATTTTTGAAACCGACTTTTCAGCCATCTTGGTAAAAACTTGACTTGTTTTAAAATTCCGGTAAAACCAAAATACCTTTATATAAATTCTTACCTGAGTTAGAATGTGTGATTACACATTAATTAATTATTAATTCCTATTGAAAATATTTTACCAATAGGAATCACCTACAAACTATCTAAGATGTAAACTTTGCGCAATTAAATTTAATAATTTGTAAATACGACACCTCTACTATTTGATAGTTTGTTGTATTGCAAAAAATTGTGAAATGACATACAATCAATATTCTATTGGGTTTTACCACGTAATAATACATCGTCATTAAAGTCAATAATATTTATATCATACAGAGCCCATTACGCATTAGGGAGATTGAAATCGCCAATAATAATGAGTTTAAACTGAGGAAAGTGGTTTCCCCCTATTTTCCACGATTCACAAGATCATCGTAAATAAGAAAATTCCATCGACATAATGGGTGATATGAATAAAGTATAAGCAATGCTTCTAGTTTGAAATTTAAATAAATACAGAGTATGTTACTTAAAGTGAGATTTGGAAAGTATTTTCAAGATCAAAATTTTCAGATGTATCGGTATATTATACTTTCGTCGTATTAAGAAAGGCAGAGGTCAAACTTAACATAACGTATGAAAAAATATCAATTTTAATTTAGAATTTAAATAAAAAACCAAATAAGTTATATGAATAAAATAAATGCAAGCTACTTATGTACTTTAGTTAAAAAATTAAATTTGGTTAAATCTTAGGCTTAATTTCGTAATTAAACTTAAACTTAATATTAAATTTAAGCGAAGAATTAGTAAAAACTGCAAGGTTTTCATTCATTCATTTCAGGCTAATTCCAAAATTTAAATAAAATCGGCCTTAATTGATATTACTGAATTTGTATGTTTTAATAAATGAATATATGGTTTTTGAAAGACGCACAGCCTGTTAAATCTATCGTAAGAAATAATCTTCATATAAATTGCTTATTAACTTCTAAATAATATGTGTTCTACATCTTTTAAACTGAGTTTTTTTACAATCATTTATTACTTTTTACCTCTTCAACTTGTTGACATATTCAAAACTGTTAAATTTATAATTATTAATTAACCAAAATTATTGTGTTTAAAATATTATGTATTACTCACGTAAAAATAAGTAAATATTTTTATTTGTTAGAAAACCAACAGGAATGTGTATCTAGAAATATTCTTGCAAATTAAATTTACTGCAGAAAAGTATTCAACAACATATTTATATTTATTTTGAATGATGTAGGTGTGGGAGATATGCAAATTACCAATTTTGTCAGTTTTTGAAATACCAGTTGTCACGAATTTTTTTTATAGAATCACAATTCTATAACTTTGATTATAGTTCCTGATACTGATTGGTATTTTCAGCCTTAACTAACAAAAACAACTTACCAATTTTCCAACAATCAATAAACCTTGCTTTGTAGTGTTGGACGTAAAATTGCAATTAGATTCTATTAGAAGACAATATATCCGCAAAGTTACAAACTGAGTTATAATAAATTAAAAAATTTTAAATTTAACACTTGGAATAATTCACGCTCGGATATGTACACTATTAAAAACTATGTTTTTTAATGGTTCACATAACCAAGTGGCTGCTGTATTGTTAAGATTCTATAACCAAAGTACAAAAGCATCTTATAACTATGATAATATGTTATATAAATCATTGCAATGTTTATCTTGTATTTGGAAATAATAAAATTCATAGTACATTTCAATTTTATAATTATTTTTAAAAGTATAAAGACTTAAAAAACTAAATTATAATCACCAAAAAACTTCAACATTGACTTAATAAATTTAATTTACTCACAAATTAAAATTTAAAATATCAGCATAATTATTATACAATTCAACTAGCCAATAATAAGATGTTATTGACCTAACTCCTTAAATTTAAATTGAACAAAAAATTGATAATTTTTATTTTTAAGAGAGTCGCGAAATAATTGTGCATGTTGCCAAGCAACATCTCCTTCTCCAAGAGATAGAGAAACTTTTATATGGATTGATTTACTTCCTGACAAATCTTTAGTGCTCATCATAGTAGTATCTAAAATTTATTGTTAAATAATTCCAAGTTTTAAACAAAGAATATAAGACTTACTTTCAGGAAATGATACAGAACTATTGTCACCTTCAATTCGAATATTAACTTTACCATTTTTATAAACTTCATATAAAAATTTAACTGTAATCTGATCAATCACTTTCTTTGACGCTTCATCTATAGCAAACCGCCAACTAATACTTCCTTCGTTTGATTTTTCTAAAAATAATTATGCGTAATTAAAAATGATAATGCAAACTAAAAATATTGTGTACCTGTTCTGGCTAGATAAACTTTTTGCCAATCTTCCTCCTCTTTGCGAAATACATTTGTTGTGCTAAATGTACCATTAATCCATGACGTTATATTTTTGGTAGAAGATTTCAATTGAGCTTTATATTCATAACGATCTAACCCAATTGAATATTGCACTGTAATATCGCCAGCATCCACGTCTTTATTAGATAATATCCATGTGTATTGCTCATTTTGTGATATTTGTTTTTCTCCTCTGGCAAGTCTCCATGCTAGATCGCCAGATAATCGACCAACGTTATCCTCAGCACTTGGATTCCTAACAGTAAAATACAAAATTAGCATCAAAAATGTTTACATTTCACAATTGTATGTTTTTATACTTTTCGACTAGAAAATCTGCAAGTTCTCCCAATAACCTCAGTGTAAGGTAACGTTGTCTTTCAGCGCTCAAAGATTCCTGTCGTTTTTTTCTTAAGTGAATCATGGCGTTGATTAATTGATCTTCACTGCACTTATTGCGCCGTTTGAGTACTTCTTTATGTTTATAAGAGTAACGCCAAGATACATCTTGAACCTCTTCCGCCGAATATGCTATACAATATGATAACTTTTTGTTCCAGCCGACTTCATACATAAACGGTTTATCACATGTATTTTCACAAGGATCACAATGAATCCATTTCTTTCTTCCGTAAGAAAACACCTTAAAAAATTGTCGGTTGTGAAACTTACTCCAATCGTAAATTATTAGAAAAACTTACTTCGGTCCAAACGTGATCAGTCTCGTCGAACACAATTCTAGCTTCCCAACCCATAGCGCAACATATTACCGTAAATGCTTTTGCCCATTCTCCACATCTCCCTTGTCTCGTGATTAATAAAGCGTAAGGATCACTAAAGCGTGCAAATGCTGTTAATTTGTTGCAATAATTGCACTTGTGCATCTTTAAATTAAAATTATTAAATTACGTAATCTTGAAATATTATGAACTGTTAATTTCTCAACATACCTCCACACTATCAGGTTTGACGATCAAATTATCTTTTGAGCCCATATGCGCAAACTGAGTTTTCCTTTTACAGTAGGTACAAGCAGGACTATCAACCCATTTGAAAAAACTATTTTTAAACCAAGATAGCACACTAAAGATCATCGCATCTTGAACGGTCAAACTTGAATCGTCTTGGCATTCGCCTAAAAAATAAAACTCGTACAACTTTGTTTTTTAAAAGGCAATGTGTACCTTTCTTGATCGCCTGTTGCAAATTTCTAATGTACTCCTGACTTCTTCTTTCGATTTCTTCTACCGGAATTAAGCGTTTTGCAAATTCTAATAAATGTTTATCTTTAAATCCCAAGGCAATATGAAATAAATATTGCATGCGAGTTAAAAAAGGATTACTAAAACTCTAAAAAGAAGACTTCTTAAAAATATAGGATTCCTACTTAAAATTAAATAAATAAAATAAGTTGTTGATAGAAACCCCAAATTACATTCATTGTATTATGATTATATTATGTACTACATTGATGAAGTACATTTATAGACGTCGCTCGTAAAATGTAATGTAGAGTAATAACAAACAAAATATGAAATAAAATGATAGCATAACAATAAAATGGATTGTAACTGATTCGCCCTCGTTAGTAGTCAAGTTGTGTTGTGCTAATACAGAGAATACTTCACGAGTGTAAAAAAGTATGAATAAAATTGATAATCTCTACACTAGTATTTCACCATTCCTTTATTTATCATTAATGTTGGGCATATCTCCAATTGTAATAACAAAACATAAAAATAAAATAATTCTATACACAAACAAGTACTTATACTTCATTGGTGTTACTACTTTAGCATCATTTATTGTTTCAATATTAGCAACTTTTCGTGCAGCTGGAAACACATCCTATGTAGCTACTGGCACATTTTACGTAGGTCATAATATAGCAAACTATAGCCTCGCATTTATATTTGTTGGCGGCATGATACATGTTTTAATAATTTTTACATGTGGATTATACAGAACTCAATCTATTAAAGCTACCTTAGAAAAAATACAAAAAACTGATCTCCTGTTTCGTTACATCAATCAAAAATTTAACTATAAGATAATTTTCGTATATCAGATTGTAATACAACTTTTACCTTTCATTTATATTGCGATTGCTATGGTTATGCATAAGGTTAACAGCGAAGGTGAAGCATTTCGAAAATTGCCTATTGTTACTTGGATTATTTTTGCTTTTCCTGCAATTGTTATAAACATCTATGTCAATCAATTTTCTGGTACAGTTCTACTATTGTGGCAACGTTTTAAAATGGTAAATCAACAACTTCAGAGTTTAAGTAAAGAAATTGTATACGAAAGAAAAGATATTAATTTAATTTCATTTCTAGGTAAGTTGATTAACTCCGTAATAATTTTTTTCTATAATATTTATTTAAGAGAGTAATAAAATGAAAAATTATGACATCGCGAAAATTATAAAGAAGATAAGAATTTTAAGAACAATTCACCATGAACTTTGTGACACTGCAAAGCAAGTCAACGTCAATTATACTGTGCAAGCAATAGATAACTTAGTTGGTCAATATGGTACAATGATTTGCTCTGCTTTTTACATGTATTGGAATGTAAGTTTTTCTGTGTTAAAATTCCAAAAATATTGGACTTTGTATTGGAAGTAACATCCATTACGAGTGGCGGTCATAGTTTGGTAAATAAGATCATTGAAAAAATTCCATTTTATGATTCCTTCTGATAGAACCTATCTGTCTAGATGTCGGTTCCTTCTTGACTCTCAGGTGTACACATCGAAGGTTTGTAATTACCTTCCAAAAAAAGACCGCCATAAATAAAATTTTTACTTCGTCCGAAATTAAACCGGATTGAAATTCAAAAATTTTTGTTTAAATTCATTCTGATGTATTATGTGTAACCATACCTCCAACTTAATATAATCATTCCATAATGTAAATTTAAAAGAAGAAAACTTTTTAGTATTCACTCAAACCTCGTACATCTCTAAGTTGGGTATCTTGGTCTACACTAAAATTCTTGGAAATAGTTGTAATTGGTACTGCATGTCAGCTTGCTGTTACAACCGTACGTTATAATATTGAAACGACTTAAATAAATTTAATCAATTTAATGTTTTAGGCAAAACAAACGGGAAATAATGTTCATAAATTGCTTATAAGAAATTTGGACGAAAAAATAAAATTTGAGGTAAAGTTTTAATATTTTTGTAATAGTCGATCTTTGTTTTAAAATATACTAAAAAAATAAATTTGAAAAAAATTCAGTAACAATAAAAAAATGCAAAGTGGAGAATAAAACAACGTTGTAGTAATATCTGAAGAAAGAGCAATATAGAAAAAAAAGCATGATCGCCATGCTGTTTCATTTTTAATTAATAAAAAGAATTTCAACAACAAACAATAATGTGGGTTTAAAATTTTTTGCTATGCTTTAGCTAATGGAATTCTCGAGTCAGCTCATGCACAGAAAACTTAAATTCGATTTATTTGGATTGTTTACATTGGACACAACATTATTATTTATGGTTGGTATATGATTTTCAAACTTATTGTAGAAATTATTATTATTATTATAAAAAAAAATGACTTAAAACATTTAAAAAGTTACTTTTAGGTTATTGGTTCCGGTGCTACCTTCATGATTATCATGTTACAGTTCCAAAAAGCTGCAGAACCATTAATTTGTACAATCAAAGTTTAAATTTCTTAATATTCATTGTGTATAATATTATGCGGATCAAAATAGTAGACTGTTCTAAAATTAAAAGGTTATCATATAATAATCAATAGATAAGTGGTTAGGGTAGTGTAACTCGATATTAATCATATCAAATTGTTTTGAAAAACCAAAAAATGCACAAAACACTTTTTAGAACTAAAATATTTTGAGTTAACACAATATAAATACACCGTATGTATATTATCGCAAACGTTTTTACCATACTATGGCAATATCAGGCATTGGCCCATGCATTTCCCAAATTAACACCCTTCTAACTTACCCTTCCTCCACCTACATCATTTCTTTTATATTAATTATATCCCTACCCTCTAGTAAAATCACACTAAAATATACAATTTTTTTAAAAAGATCCCCCTCCTACCCTCTCCCTATTCTCTTGCAATTTGGACGATAAATACGGAGTTTTTCTCGTTTCTCTTTCTAGTTCATCGCCTGATGATGCCATAATATGGTAAAAACGTTTGCGATAATATACATACGGTGCATTTAGGTATATTGTGTTGACTTAAACATTTTATTTATAAAAAGTGTTTTGTGCATTTTTTTGGTTTTTCTAAAGATTTGATATGGTTATCATATAATTTTCTGTATTTATGATATTTGTAATATATAAAAATATTTATTACCTATTATTCTATTATAGTTATTTGTCAGATTGTAGATTTGTGAAATTTTCTTTGCTTGTGTGTAATAAAGATTGTTATTATTATTATTATTATTATTTATATTATAAAAATTTCAATGTCTTAATTGATATATTCAATTTGAGTAAATATGTAACTACCGAAAAAATATTTAAAAAAATAAAATCTTTAGGGGTTTCCCTGCTGCGGTCAACCTTAAAACAGTGATAACTTGGAAAACTAATTTCGGAAAAATGTATGCAATTTTATTTATTATTGTGTATTTATTAATATAAGTCTTCATTAATATAAATATAAAATTTTATTTAAAAAAACACTCGGGTTGTCTGTAAAGTCGGTTTACGAACGATAATTTTACGTGATAACGTCATAAGAAAACGTTGATGAAAAATTGCATACTTCTATGAATTGAATTGAATTATGTTTATGTAACAGATAATACGAATTAATACTATGTTATTACATTAACCCTCAATAGGCTAGTCCGTTATGTGCATGAACCATAATTGCATCATTTGGTGATCGCGAGATCGAACCTCATGCCAAAACAAGTTTTTTTTAATGGCATTTTATAATTCAAATGATGTCTATGTATGATGCAAAGCCGATCGTGCCTCTCTCTAGCTTGTTCCGCGCTCTTGCTTGCAGAACGTGACAATGAATCATGGTTTTTCGTGCGTGCAGCCGGTATGTCAATTTATAAGACGTTATCACGTCAAAACTTTTATTTTTGTAGAAACTACGAGTACTATTTTATTTTCTAAACGGTGTACATGCATAATTTCTGTGCTTGGAATATATAAGTTGACTTAAAATTTGAAACAGTAGTTTTCTAGTGACGGGACGTTTTATTTTTATTTTTTTTTCTGTTGATTAAAAAAATTTTTAATTTTACTGTACTACAACTTGCGTAATTTTTTTTATAGTATTTCTAAAATAAAAATTTAACAAAACGATATTTCAGAAAAGCCTTCTGTCACTACATAACTACCAGTATTCTAAATATGTGTTTATAATTTCAAGTCAATTCATCGATTGTGATATCAGAAATCCTGCACACCGTTTTAAAAATGTAGTAGTTCAGCAATGTTGTATGCGAAGTTTTGTAGTTTTGTATATTTCTTTTTATAAAATGTTATATTAATAAATACCCAAAAATTAATAAAATCGTTTACGTGGTTTTCCCGAAATAAATTCTCAAAGTTCACACTATTTCAAGGTTGGTCACAGTAGGGAAATCCCTTTAAAGGAGGTAAATTTAGAAGATAAAAAGAAATTACACTGCCTCTGAAAAAATAAACTTCTGGAAATGTGAATGAAATTCAATCTTCAAATAGGGTTACATGATCCTCTTTCTTTCAAAAAATTTGGTTAGATCCGTCCCTGTATATAAGATACAGTAGGTACCCTTCCTGGTACTATACTATCCCACTAAGAAAAAACACCGTCAATTTTTTACTGTTTGAGTTAGATGCATTTTCTGAACTATTTTTTTTCCTCTTTCCACAGCACCAAGTCAGAAATTCAAATCTTGACTCTAAATATCAACATTATGTTGATGTTTATGTCAGGGGAACCAATGTAAAAGAACGAGGACCGCCAGACCAAAGAGTTTTTAAGTTGCTCGAGAGCATAAACATCGAGTAATGCGTGTGATGCATACAACATTTTATATTTCACTGCATTTGAATTTGTGAACATTTAAAATTTTGAATTTGATTTTGCTAAATTTTCTAGTTTGCGGTGGCTTGTATCTATGACGATTTGTTTGTTTTATTAATGAGAACATAATAAGCGGGCATTATGATTTACAAGCCCTAGGACATTATAGGTTACTTAATATATCTCGTTGTCGAGGTATAAAGAACAAATAATGATTCAGTGCTATTATTACAACTAGGGGAATATGAATAGTATATTTCCCGAGGTTGGCTAGTTACATCTCGAGGGCAAAGCCCGAAAGATGTATAGACAACCATGAGAAATGTATTCATAATTCCAGTGTTGTAATCAATAGTTTTCTTCTGATTGAAAAATATATTATTAAATATACCAATATTTCATAAATAATTAAATTTGAGATTTTGAATTTGCAATAACTCGAAGACGGCGCTAGATATCGAAAAACTGAGCAAAAAATTTACCCCCCTTTGCTCGTTCTCAACCCTCCCCCCCTAGAAATTTGTCGAAGGAAGCCTTATGAAAAATTCTAGATCAATAGAGCGCAGAATGCGCGCAAAATAATTCAGAAAAAGTTACGCAATCTCCGTGCGCAAAGTATACTTTAAAATGACGTTTCATATTTCCCTAGGAACAATATGATATGACGTTCCATATTTCCCTTGGGAAATATTAGTGTGTTATAACATATTGTAACTAAGGCGATATTGCTCTATATTGTTTTAATCAGAAGAAAATATAATTATGTTTATCTACGACTGGTATATGTACCAGTCCCATTACATCCCATACATCCCATTACGTACGTAATCACAGTAATGTAATTCCCTTCATAATCCACACCAGTGGATTATGAATTCTTGCCCGTGGATTAGGAGTTCTTGCCCGTGGATTATAAATTTAAAACACCGAACAGACGTCATATCAATGTTTTCATATAATATTTGGAAACCACGAATAATCGATTTGCAAATTCCTCTAGAAAAAAAGTCGTCTTTACCGGAATTCGAACCTCGATGTGCTGGTCGGTAGCGGGCAGTGCTATCCATTTGCCCATAACGGTCCTTGTTGAAAGTAATAATGGGATTCGCTATTAAGCTACTCTTGGAGTATCGCAAATTAAGAACGCGTTAAAATTATTAAACCGTTGAATTATTGAAGAAAATATTGTAATTTAATAATTTTAAAAATTTTAAAAAGTTGAAAAAAAAATGCAAAAATTTTTGAAAATTTTGATTTTGAAAAATGCCACCCGTATGCAAAAAATTATCTAAAGCCGACGTGCAAAAACATTTTCGGAAAATTCAAAGATGACCCGGATGATTGTAGATTTACATCAACTTTGACACATGCCGAAATCGGCTGTCAAAATTCCATTTCAATTGTAAATTAATAATTAACTTTTTGTAAAAAATATGAAATTTTTTATTTTGAGTCGTAGATCAAACGTCGTATTAGACTCGCACATAATGGCTATAATTCAGTCGGATGATTATACGCTCACCTACGGCTCGCGTATAAACTTAATCCTCGTGAATTATAGCCTACATTATATGCTCGTTTAATAATATACTATTATTAAAATATCTCAAAATCGTTGTTTTAGACATACGGTGTTTTTTCTAAGTAGAGAAAAAACAAATATAAATTGCATAGTATAATAAGTAAATGGAGACATGAAATTTTTCCAGAGAGTTAATATACACTTTAATCTTTGCCATAGACCGAGAAGAGATACAGAAAGTGAATCTAAGAATTGCTAAGCAAATGCAATAATTTTTGCATAATACAGTACAAAACTTGCTTTTCAAACATAATTGGTCTTTCAATAATATTCAATTTCCAAACACAAGAAATGTGATAAGATGCGAGAAAAAAAAGATAAAAGATGGTTAAAAAGATAATCAGGAAAGACCGTGTACAAATTCTAGTATTGAATAGTTAAAAGCTTAAAAAGCATATTCTGAATGTGCTACGAAATTGGAAGAAAAACGTGCATTCTCCGTAAATAGAAATATAATATATTTATATTATATTTGTTATCCTGATAGATAAGTTTCTGATATTTTTGCATTTTCTTGTCAAATTTTAAATTTTACTGGTATCTCTATACTAAAACATTGCCAACTTTATTGCGTTAACTAAATCCTAATGCAATATAATAAAGCCATGAAAAAACTTATATTATATTTTGCATATTTTAAAAGAGCCACAAATAGGTCAAGAAATTCTACCCATTCCGTGTGTAATTTTGAGATAATTTTATTGAAATTTAGGAATAAAACCCCTAATTTTGTCACATGTAATCTGATAATGTTCCGAATAATCCTGATAAGTGTAACAGAAACACACGATTCATTGCGTGCTTATTTCTTTTGTAATACCTATAATACTATAAAATAATGCATACTTTTTACTTGTTTATAAATTTTCATTCACGAGCAAAAAGAGAATAATAATGTATCAATTGTTGTGGTGAACGAAACAGCTTTGAGTTCATTTAAAATTGGTTGAATAGTGATAAATAATAACAGAAACATGCAAACTTTTTACGATCTAATATTTCCTTCGGTATTTATATCTGTAATATCGGGAATACATCCAATTTTAATAGTAAAGCGCAAGACTGAAAGAAGATTATATACTCACAATTATTTATACGTTCTTAATTTAACCGTATTAAGTATGTTCTACATTTTGTTATTCATAGTCAAGAGAGAAAAAAAGGACGATATAACTTCTAACAATTACTACAAGCAAAATAAAGTTTCAAATGTTGGTATATTATTTGTTTTTCTCGGAGGAATTATATACCTATCTACCATTTATATTTCTGGCATTTTTAAAACAAACTTGATCAAAACATTGCTTATAAGAATTTCGCAAGTTGACCAAATACTAGAAACATTAAATCAAGACCTAAGATATAAAAAATCAAGAAACTACCAAATTACAACACTATTGATGAGTGTGTGTGCTATTGGTGGTATATCATCATTTCAAAGGTATAACATTGCAGTAGAAAAATTAAAACCCTTAACCATCTCGATGTGGCTTGTCCTGGTATTTCCTATTTTTATTATAAATATTTTAACAACGCAATTCTGCCATTTGGTTTTATTAATTTCGGAACGTTTTAAAATGATAAATGAACAACTAATGCTTATGAAAAAGATAAAATTCCAAGTCGTTTTTGATAATACTCCACAAACTTTAGGTAAGTAGTCCAATCGTTTCTTTATAATTTTCTAATGATAATAATTCTAAGGCTCATTACAAAAAGAAAAATGTGAAACGGAGGCTATAAAAAAAATTAAAATTTTAACTAAACTTCACGAAGAATTGTGCCAAATTGCAGCGTTAATAAATCTTAGCTATAAAACTCAACTTATGTTAAATATGGTTGGTCAATATGGAACTATGATATTTTCGGCTTTTTACTTTTATTGGATGGTATGTATTTTCATTATTTGACATTTATTTTATTTTTGTACTGAATCAAATAATAATATAAAATTATCAGCATTCAGTCAAACCTTATTCGTCATTATGTTGGATATTATGGGCGACATTAAAATTTAGCGAAATACTTCATATAACTCTATCGTGCGAACGGGTAACGAAAAATGTAAGAACGCACTTAAATTAAGTACATTCGTACATTCATAAATAATTTCAATTTAGGCAAAATATACAGCAGTCTGTGCGCATAAACTTCTTATTGGACCGTGGAATGCGAATGTAAAAAATCAGGTAAAAAATATAATTATGGCTTTCGAAATAAATAAATAAGAAAATACTTTTACGTTTAGCTTATGGAATTATCGACCCAACTGATGCACACAAAAATAAATTTTACCTTATGGGGAATGATAAATTTGAACGCTACTTTGCTATATTCGGTAACAACTTATCCGTCAATACTTTTTTCAGATTTTAAAACTCATAACCTTTTAGGTTATAGGTTCAGCTGCAACATTCATGATTATTATGTTACAATTTCAACAAGCTTCTCTTCCACTGACATGCAAACTCAATGTGGTAGTAAATGCAACAAATTAAATTAATAAATTAATTTACACTGAACAAGTAAAAAGTATTATAGTATAAGACACGTTTAAGTAGATATAAGTAGATATATTATTATCTAGAGATTTTTTCAGTATTAGATGAATAAATTAATTTTAATTTTTTGACGTGATAACGTCTTATAAATTGATATACCGGCTGCACGCACGAAAAATTGTCACGTTCCGCAAGCGAGAGCGCGGAACAAGCGAGAGAGAGGCACGATCAGCTTTGCATCATACATAGACATCATTTGAATTATAAAATGCCATTAAAAAAACTTGTCTGGCATGAGGTTCGATCTCGCGATCACCAAAAAATGATGCAATTATGTTTCATGCACATAACGCACTAGACTATCGAGGGTTAATGTAACAACATTGTTTTAATTCGTATTATCTGTTGCAAATTGGGGTCGCTAGTATCGTAATGCCGTTTCACTTACTTTGCGATTTTTAAATAATTTAAAATTATTAATTATTTCTATAACTAATTGTTCGTGATTATATTTAAACAAATTAATTAAATTAATTTTGCAAAAACTGTAAATAATATTTAAAAATTAATGTTTTTAACCAGAGTTTTTTATGACAAGTTAACACAATGCGAAGAAATATTATTATTATATCAAGCAGGTTTTGGCGGGCTTTTCAAAAGCATCAGTTTGATGAATTTGATTTATTTGTCCAATTTCATCCTTTTAAATTAACACTCGGTTTACGGACGATAATTTTACGTGATTTTACGTCATAAGAAAACATAATTCAATTCAATTCATTTCTTATAACGTTATCACGTAAAATTATCGTCCGTAAACTGACTTTACAGACAACCCAAGTGCCACGTGTTTTTTTTTTATATTACAAATAACAAAAGTATATTGTGCAAGAAAATGTACCCAAGTTAATTAAAAAAGCAATCAGGTATCAAAATGGTATTCCTTGTGGAAAATCGAGCAATATACACGATCTAATTTTTTAATTTATTTAATGGTTTAATGATTTTCAAATTAATTTTATCAAACCAAAGTGATGATGCACCATCGCTTTCAGAAAGAACAGTAAAATGGATTATTTTACATTTTTGTAAAATTTGCTTCTCCTAGTAAAAGTGTTTACCTCAGTAACGTACCTAAGAGGGGTGGGGGCGGACCGCCCCAGGCACATATGGGCACATTGTTAGAGGCGGCATTTTGCTTCTTTTTGTACAAACATATTTTTATATAAAAAAAATTGATGAGTGGTGAAAATTCGCGAGACGTGGGGCTATCCTAGAAGAAGAAATACAAAGAGAAATGTTTTCGTCATTTGATAGAGTTATCCAGGAAATAACGATGCGTTTTGAGCAACTGCATGTCTTTGCAGATAAGTATTCGTGTTTAATACCATCGACATTGACGAAGAACAATTCTATATTGAAAGAAAGGAGAATTTTATGTCTATACCTGCTCTACAAGAAGAAGCAAAATTTTAGGAAAACGAAGAAGAGCCTCTTGAACTATTAATGTTTATTCAAAAGTATAGGTTGGAAAACTCTGATCCCAACATAATAATATTGTTAAGAATTTTTTTAACAGTAGCCATCAGTGTTGCTAGTTGTGAACTGAGCTTTCCTAAATTAAACTTAATTAAAAATTATCTTTGTTCCACAATGAGTGATTCAAGATTGCGAAATCTAGCGATACTTTCAATTAAAAAAGAGCTAACAGATGTTGTAAATTTTGACGATATCATTCGAGATTTTGCAAATAAGAAGGCAAGAAAAATAAATATATAAATTTTTTTAATTTTTTTGTATAAAATAAATTTTGTTATATACTATTAATATTCAGTAATATTTATATGAGGGGGGGGGAGGTAAATTTTAAGGCCGCCCGAAACGGCAAAAGCTCTAGGTACGCCAGTGGTTTACCCCCAAAGATGCAGTATTATTAAAAAATAACTAATAAATGCACAATAATTCAGTAATTTATGTATGTTTTCCACTGCACTTCAAATTTAAAAATAACATTTTCTAGTTTTTCCTAAAGTTACTATTATAATTTTAATTTTTTTAATTGTGCTAAAATATAACTAAAGAAATAAAAAAAAGATCATAGTTCATCGCCTGATGATGCCATAGTATGGTGAAAATAATACAGTGTATTTATATATTGTGATAACTTAAACATTTTAGTTTTCGAAAAAGTGTTTTGTGCATTTTTTGGTTTATGCTAAAAATTTGATATGAAAAAAAAGATCATCATTTTTTATTTTTTAAATAAGAAAATACTAAGTACTATTTATTAAAAAAATTTCTTCCATAATATGTTTCTCATAAATTTATTTAATCATTTTTGAATAGTAAGTAAAATAAAATAATAGTAGTATAGGTATTATTATAATAAATGATTATTATACTTATTGTAAAAATTATTATTACTTGTAAAATACATTTAAAAACTCAATTGACGTTTGATTCACTATTATTTGATTATTAGATGACCTTATTTTATTAAATTATTTGGTGGTTTCAGATTTTCGACAGCTATATTTAATGGCATTATTATTTCATTGGTTAAATATTTTTTTTAAAGTTATTATAATATATTCTGGATTCTGGATTGGATGTGGAGAGCAAACGGAAGTTCGCATGCACTCAGGTCGCATATAGAGCCCATTATGTTACCTCGAACTGTTTTAATTATAATATATTATATAATTTTCAACAATATTTTAACTTTAATATCTTAATAAATATTATTATTTTAAAACCAAGATCGTGGACTGGCAGTTAAAAGTGTGTGATTGCTATGTCCCAGTCCTAGATTCCATCCTCCACCCAGCATATCGGATTTTTCCGACCGTGGTCTATGTTTTTATAGGATTATTTAAAAAAACTAAGACACGGCCATACATGTTTGAAAATAAGTTTTGTAATTTAAAGAAAAATAATTTTTTTAAAGTTTAAAAAAATAAAAAGAAGCGCTACTCATAATGAAATAGAGTAAATTTGTGAAATTTACTCTAGTTTCTAAGGAAACTTCTTCACAAAAATCAAAAAATGTTTCAAAACGTCATTTTTTAGTTAAAATAGAGAAAAATTAGAAATTTGGAAATTTATTTCAATATTTACTTCTGCACGTTCCAATGCAGAAAAGATACTTATCTAACTATTTATCAATATAATTTTCCGTTGCTGAACTATGAGCATTTAAAATATTCAGTAAGAAAAAATTAACTAAATTATTACAAAGTTTCATACAAATGAGTTCGTAATAGTTTGTCGAGGAATGCCCTATAATACCTAATAAAAAATTTTGCTTATCCATTTTTAATTTAATCAAGGTAATTTAATCGAATAGAAGTGCTACAAACACAAATATAAAAATTAATCAAGTAAAACTTTTGATTCAAAACTTTTTCAAACAATGTAATAATTTCTACTCAAAGTTCACACATTTTTATGCGATTATAGTAAGTTATAATGTTTCAAATGTATTTAAAAATACAGAAAAATAAAAAATGTGCACTTTAATCAGTGAAAAAAACAAAAAAAATTATGCAAAAATAGAAATTTATATTAATTCACTTTTAATTGAAATTTAAAAAAAGTATATTTGTATTAGCTTAACAGTTTGTTAGTATTACAACTTAGTTATTAAAAAAATATAGTTTACGTAAATTTAATTTATCGATGTTTATCATCAACAAACATCACATAAAAATTAAATTTCAAGTTTTCATATAACTACTCTGTGAAATACTGTTCATCATTATTCACCTTATTCACTCAAAAATAAATTAAATTATTATGTAAGCTTTTGTAGTTTTAACTTACATTTTCCAACTGTGGAAAAACCAATGTTGGTAGATTATCTGGAATATGTTTATGTGAAATTTTTAATCGACATGGTTTACAATTTTCTCCAGCAATATACGGCACCTACAATATTAAAAAAAGGTAGAAATAAGCTTTGCAACTACTATAAAAATTATTTACTAAGACAATCGGGGCTTCGGGTCTTATATTATCATCATCAACAGAAGATTCGGAACTCTCCGAAGAATCACTTAAAGAATTAGTATCACCATCATTATTTTCCATCGAACAAGTTTGAAAATTATTAAGATCGTCCCTAATTATTTTTAAATTGTCTAAAGACTTAATGTGTGATAACACAAGTGAAGAACCATCCTAAAAAGAAAATAATAAATCTGGTACATATTAATATTAAGGCAACATACATCTTCAAATCCCATTAAATGCAAACTTTCCAAACCACCTTTAACTTTTAAAATTTTATTTGCTATATTTGCATTTGATTTATTTAACTTCCTAAATCTTTCATCCGAAGGATTTAATATAATATTATTAGCTATCTTAATAAGAAGTCTTACAGCTTCTACCAATTCGTCCAACTTATTTTTTTTTAATAATGTAAGCGCCACTTTGATATCCATAATTATTTAATTTAAAATCAACACTTCAAAACTACCACATCACGAACATGACATAACCTTTTTGCCACTGTCATCGATTGACAACAAACATCTGATATCTTTCAACTTTATATAATGGCGCCACATTCAAATTTATAAGGAAGCGTTCACCTTCTAGCGGTAGAAATAATACAGGGGATTTTAAGAAATGTCAGATTAAATGTTGCAGTGTAAAATTTTAAGTCGCGGTAGGGAAAAGTGTAGTGAAATATATTTTTTTTAATTGTTACGTTACTGCGTCATATTTAATTTAATTAGTACTTCTTCGCAAAAAAAAAACTATATTTTCTTTTTAATTTATATTTTCTTTAGATGGTTAATAAGTCTTCTTTAAATAACGATTACGGTGTGATGATTAAGTCCTTCGATCACTAAACAAAAATCCCTAGTCCGAGCCCGAGTCTAGAAGCAAGAACTTTATTCTAACTCTTTGGCGGTCAATGGCAAACCATCGCATAATCTGTCTTGAAAAACCCTTTTTAAAATGAAGTGGTTTACCTTTTATAAACTTTTAATATACCTTTTGCAAATTCCTTTGAAGGCAACAAATAAATATTTAGAAACAAGGAAATTCAAAAAACAATAATTTTAATATTGAAAAATAATTAATATTTTTTTATTTATTAACACAATAATATTTTATAATAGTAAAGCTTTAATAGTTACAAGTTAAATAATCATATAATCAGTGGCGGCTTGTCTTAAAGGGCACAGGGGCACGTGCCCTCCCATCCCAAAACCAAAAACAAGGCTTAGCTTAAAATAATTTATTTATTTTTTAATTAATTTTTAATTAGGTATAATTATTATTAATTATTTAAAAAATAAATTTTATATTACATTATTTTGTAGTTTATGCCAACAAACTATTATAATAGAGTCACGCAAATCGTCACCCAAACGCCAGCTAACGCTAGTGCGCGACAGTCAAGCTTGTATGTACTAAGATGCATTTTTAAAGTTAACCGACAGGTTGAAAACGGGTCACACTCTAAGAAACCCATATCGATTATCAGTTGGGTTCATAACACCAGTAGTGTATGACGTGTTTTTGTTTTATGCTTAGTTAGTTTACAAGTTGTGTTTTTATGTTTTTACTTTTAAAATGTATCAAGTATTTAATATACATTTTGTGCAATACATATTATACATATTACCACAATATTACTGATAAACTATTTTGTTTTTACTGTTTGTTGTTAAAAAAAGAAAATTTTCCGTGGGTTACTAACGATGAAGTTATTTACATCATATAAATGCAGAAATTGCTTATAATGTGTTAGGGATTATCGATATTCGATTATATTATATATTATCGATTATCGTATTTATTTGAGTTTAATCGATTTTGCTGCTGAATTCGATTCTGTTCTTGGCGTACATAATATAAGAAAAGCAAAATTATTTAAGGAAACTTCAAAAACGATACAATACGAACTACTAGACGCAATATTTGCAGTTTATCAAAGTGAAGAAGTCATCAAGCAAATCAACTCAGCAAATTTTTTAGTTATAGAACCGGACGAAACTACACATTATTTATTTCAATTTTATGTAACATGTAAAAATTAATTTTATAAATAAAAAAGATAAAAATCAGCAACAGTTAGTTGTAATATTTCATTACGTGTATGAAGAATCAATTTGTGAACGATTCTGGTCTTTTATTAAACAATTAGGTTATACAACGCAAATTTTATCTATTTTTTTTTATAAAATTAAATTTTATCTAGTGTCACAGAATTACAAACCAAATTAAATATTGCACCCGATAAATTGATTTCTCAAAGCTATTAAATTAAATGCATATTAAATGCTCTGGCAGTGCTGTTTATTGAAAAAACTTTGTTCGAGGAATACCAGATTATGATGATAAAGTAATTGAACATTTAATTTAGTTTTTGTTTAAAAAACAAAAGTAATTGAGAAAAAACCTAAAAAATAAATTTTTTAAGTGAATAGTGTGGTAATTAGTAGTATGTAATGTTAAAATAAACAAACTAAACAAAATATTGAAATAACGAATTTTAACTGTTAAGTAAAGAATACATACTTACATAGAAAAATAATATTTTAAAAAAAGGTCAATAATTTACTATGTAATTATTTTTGTAAGTTATTGTTATTTGTTACTTTTACTTTACTTTTATTTTTTTTATTTACTTTTATTTACTTTTATTTTTTACATATGTAAGTATGTATTCTTTACTTAACAGTTAAAATTCATTATTTTAATATTTTGTTTAGTTTGTTTATTTTTCCTAGTATAATTAAAAAATTATAGTTAATCTTTGATGCGAATAATTTGTAATAAAAAGTCAAAATATTTGAGTTAAAAATCCTTGAAGGTGGCAAATGCCAATGTTATTGGTCGTATCAATTTTTTTTATAAAAACCAACAAATGCACAAAACGTGTATAATATAATATTATATAATTATATACGGTGCTTATTTTACGGTTTTTATGGTTCAATTGATCTTTTTAATTTCTTATTGCCTTTAATGAATGATCTATTAACTATTTTACTATTTGCTTACACTACTTTCAGTTTTATTTCAAATTATAATTTAAAAGTAAAATAAAAAGTTTACATATAATAATAATAATTATTATTATTATTATTTTAAGGTGGTTTACACTATGTGATTTCTCAGGTGACTAGGTCATACGAAAAGTTATAGCTAAATCATAGCTAAACGCTCAAATCACATGACCAATAGTTTTTATGTTCACACTACGCAAGATTACTTATGATTTTTCATATGATTTAAAATGTCAAAACCGCTGTCATGTCAAAAATATTCTAATTAACCTAAGTTTATAGGAAAACCACTTGGTTGATTTTGAATTTTGATATCGAATATACATTATTATGAGTGACAAATTAATCTTTTAAAAATTTATTAAAGAGAGACTTACTAGGTCCTTTAATTGTTGGGTTGAGTAGTAACTCTAATTGTGGTTAATTAAATAGTTTTGTACTAATACCTATGTAAAATATTAATTTTATAAAAAAAAACTAATTGTGGTTACTGCTCTTTTTGTGGATTGTTGATAGTGTGTACAGATCGGCTAAATTTTCTATCCAGTACTTGTAGCCGAATCGTTTAGAGACATTAATTTTCATTAAATATCAAATTATTTAATTTTAAGCAATAATGCGTAAATAATTAATTAAAAAAAATAAAAAATTTAATTAAATTAATAATAAATAATAAAAAATAATTAATTAAAATTAATTCAAATAAATAATTTATTTAATAATAATTAATTAAATATCTAATATTTATTTATAAATATTAATACAAACTATTTTTTTGCACTTTGCTTAAAAAACGTAAAAAAAAGCGGTTTATTCAAAAAAAACATATGAAAAGTCATAGCAAAATAGACACCATCCTATTCTGAAAATCACTTATTATTTTGCTATGACTTGGCTTATTATTTAGCTATGACTTCAATAATATCAAAAATCATGTAGTCTGAACGTAAAAAAATTTCTCATGTGACAAGTCACGTGAGAAATCACACAGTGTGAACCAGCTTTTAACATCACATACTACTAAATGCCACAAAAATACTTAAAAAATTCTAAAACTTTTTTAAGTTATTTTTTATAAAAAGTTTATAATTGAAAGTTTTTTACATCTGTCACGAGTGTAATATTTATAAAACAGAAGCTTATCAAAATTCTATTGCACATTATTTTACATTTTAAAAATTATCGATTTACTCGTCATCTAGTGACAAATTTTTTTAGTTAAATTAACATGACATGACAAATTAACATCTTAGAAAGATCGAAAACATTCGTCTTTCTTGCTTATAAGTAGTTACACTAAATATTCAGATTTCATATTATATTATTGACTTTCCTATGTGCTACGAAGCGTGTTGGACGTGTTTCAAAGTGCTCCGTTATCGTAAGATTAATACCTGGCCATATACAACTTGATAGAATTATTCTTTGAATATTCAATATAATTAAATTATAATCAGGACTAACTATTGAATTTTTTAGACATTTTAACCGTACCTCGGGCAGTTAAGTTGAAAAAAACTAGAAAAATATGACATCAAACAGTACCGATGCAAATCTAAACCAAGAACAGTTGCAAACAAAAAACCTACAAGTAAATATTAACAATATGGAAATATCAGTAAGCAATGATCACCTATGGCAAGTAGTGACAAATAACAAACGAAAACAAGTTATCAGTCCAGACACAGAGCTTCCGCCGCAAACACTATCAAGAAGATACCTACCACTTGCTAACCTCTGGGACAAAAGTACAACCGTTAATAACTTAGAAATTAATAATATAGAACCAATACAACAATCCAAAATTGATAAACCACCTCCTATCTTTGTGCATGGCGTAATCAATTACCAAGACATGATTAAAAATTTTAATGCCGTAGTGGAACAGGAACAAATTACAACAAAATCCTTAACAAATAATGTCGTCAAAATCAATGCCAAAACTGTAGATAGCTACCGTAAACTAATAAGACATATGAAGGATGAAAATATAATTCATCACACTTATCAATTGAAAGAGGAATGAGCATATCGAGTAGTAATAAGACATCTTCATCAAACAACGCCTATAAACGAAATTCGAGATGAATTGGAAAGTAAAGGTTACAAAATAAGAAACATTGTAAATATTAAACATCGTTCAACGAAAGAGTCATTACCTCTATTCTTTGTGGATCTCGAACCAGCGGAGAACAATTAAAGTATCTATGACTTAAAATATCTACAAAATAGAACCATTCGGGTTGAACCACCGTACAGAAATACTGACATAGTCCAATGCACAAGATGCCAGATGTTCAACCATACCAAAACCTATTGTAATCGCTCTTTTGCATGTGTTAAATGTGGTGGATCACACGATACAAAATTTTACAAAAAAGCAGAAGATATACCAGCTACTTGCTACTTATGTAATGGACCTCACTCTGCAAGTTATAAAGGATGTCATGTATATCGAGATTTACAAGACAAATTTAACAAAGACCAACAACAGAAAAATAGACAAACCACACCTAGCTTCTACAGTGCCATACCAAGAGAACCCATTCTAACAAATAAACCTACAACTTCACAAACTTATTATAACTCAAATAACCAACAAACGTACTCAGAAGCAACAAGGAATAAACAACATGATCCATCAAGTCACCCCGAAGACATTCCGTTATCCAAATTTCTTAACGAATTTAAAGAAATGTTCCAACAACTCATGCAAAGAACAACACGATGATAAATTTACTCAACACAGTCATACAAAAACTAATACGATAATGGCAGACTTTCTACGAATTGCCTTATGGAATGCTAATGGCTTCCACACATCAAAAGTTCGGGAAACTGAACTATTCATAAAAACTTATAATATCGATATCTTACTCATATCTAAGACGCACTTCACTTCAAGATCATTTATAAAAATTCCTCACTACAAAATATATTCTACCAATCATCCGGACGGAACGGCTCATAGAGGAACTGCCATAATAATTAGAGAATCCCTAATTCACCACGAACTAAACAAGTATGAAACTGAACATCTTCAAGCTACCACAATCCAAATAAACAAGTTACATAACTCACTAAAAATTGCAGCAGTCTACTGCCCACCTAGACACAATATTAAAGAAGATGATTTGAAACCTTTCTTTGAGTCACTATGCAACAAGTTCATTGTAGGTGGGGATTATAATACAAAACATACACACTGGGGATCCAGATTAATAACCACCAAAGGTAGAGAATTCCTAAAGATTATTAATGCGAAAAGCTACCATACAGTTTCGACAGGCGAACCAACATATTGGCCTACTGATGTAAATAAAATTCCTGACTTACTGGATTTTTACATTACCAGCGGAGTCTCTACTAATTTTATGGAAATTCAATCAAACCTTGAATTGACCTCGGATCATACCCCAGTTTTATTGACGATTAGTAATATGGTTATTAAAAAACGACAAGAAGTATCTCTTTACAATAGGAAAATCAACTGGGACCAATTTAAAGATCACGTAGTACAAAAACTAGACTTTACGCTGCCTATTAAAACAAAACAAAAAGAAGCTAAAAATGAAACATTTAATCATTATCAAAGTAACTTGTCAGTAAAAGATAACTCTATTTGGAATGCTACAAAAAGCTTTAAAAGACCTCAAATTACCATTCATCCTCTTCGCAATCCCAACAATTCTTGGGCAAGAACAAATATGGAAAAAGCTGAACTGTTTGCTCAACATCTAACGGAGGTCTTTCAATCCTATTCTGACAAAACAGATGAAGATGTCGAACAATACCTTGACGCCCCTCTACAGATGGGCTTACCAATAAGGAAAATCAAGCAAACTGAAGTTGAACAACAGATAAGAAGACTAAACAAGATCAAGGCTCCTGGATATGATCTTATAACGGGTAAAGTTCTCTCTGAATTACCCAAGGTAGGAATAAAATTTTTGACAATTTTATTTAACTCTATCCTAAGATTATCGTATTGGCCATTACAATTAAAATTTGCCAAAATTATACTAATTTTAAAACCAAGAAAACCACCCACGGAGCCTTCATCATATCGACCAATAAGCTTGCTGATAATAATATCTAAGTTGATGGAAAAAATTATCCTAAAACGATTGAATGACAACAATCTGCTAGATGATTTAATACCAAATCATCAATTTGGATTTAGACGTCAACACTCAACTGTTCAGCAATGCCATCGAATAGTAGAAACCATCTATAAAACCCTAGAAGGAAAAGAATTTTGCTCGGCAGTCTTTCTGGATATAAAACAAGCCTTTGATAAAGTATGGCATAAAGGACTTCTTTTCAAAATTAAACATGCTTTACCAAACCATTACTATCAAATTCTGAAATCTTATTTGGAGAATCGAAGTTTTCAAGTTCAACAAGACGAAGATGTTTCTGAAATTTATACCATATCATCAGGAGTTCCACAAGGAAGCGTACTTGGGCCAGTGCTGTACTTAATACTCCTATTTTCTAAATAATTTTACATTGTTTTTCTTTGCTAAAATATGAAATTACATAATTTTTAATATAAATACTGTGTAATTTTCATAGGTAAAATTACAACAATTTTTTACGGTGTACTTAATTAACCTTAAATTAGCTAAAAAAACCTAAGCTATTAGCTTTAATGTAGTTCCACTAGTGAGATATTAATAATTGAATTAATCACCTAATGATGTTATAGTTGACGAAAGTATTACGAAATACATATATTTTTTACAATTACAGTGCATTTTATTTGTGAAAATGTATATTTTTTAATTTTGAAATCCTATAAACAGATGTAATTAATAAATTACTCTAAAGCATTCATAAACTGAAACTTCCAATGAATTGATTAATAATTTAACTAATTCGATAATTGATGTTATGTATTAAATGCATAAGTGATTTGAAGTAAATTAAATATCTATTAAGACCGCTCAGCTTTTAATTTCATAATTCTTCTGAAGTCTTTTCTAAGAGAACAATGCATTTATTCGAAGCTCTTAAGCCTTTATTTCTTATTTCAAATTTAAGTGGTACATTGACAATCTTCCCTTATATTAAAAATAAAAGTTACACCTTTAAGTCGTCGAAAATTAGTAAAATAATAAACTTATTATTTTTGATTGTATATGTTGCAAATTTAATTTATATAAAAAACTCATTTAAAGTTGATTCTACGCAAGGCTATTTTCAATATACTACAACAACTTTTGGATTAGCTTTGGATGGAATTGGTCAAATTGTACAGTTTTATTCAATATACATTACAGGATACTTTTTATCGAACAAGATACAATTTGTTTTTGAAAAATTATCTAATGTAGATTCCATTTTAGACAGTTTAGATTACAAATGGAATTATATAAAAACTCTACACGTGTCAGTTTGCATCTTGTTTTTAGGAATTTCTTCTATTGGATTTGTTACTATATTTCAATTATACATATTACCTGATAATTCACCTTTTCCAACTAATAAATCGCTATGGTTTGTATACTATTTTCCTAACATAGCAGCATTTATAATGGAAAGTCAGTATGAAGCAGTGATATTTATAATATCTATTCGAATCGATGCAATAAGAATAATTTTAGAAAATCTTTCGTTAACAAGTACATTGAAAATCACAACAAAAGAAAGTGCAAGTATGTTAATTAAGGTTAAGTAGCCCAATTTAAATAATCGCTTTAATTCTTTTTGATTGTGCTGTTGGGGTGCTGAATTAAATATTGGCTAAATGTACATTTAGAATAAAGCGATTATTTGGTATTGGTTTTAGCAATTTGCGATTGACAATAAAAAGAAAACAATAAGGAATAACATTAGTCAAAATAATTGATACATATAATTACGTTTTTCAAAATAAAACGGGTGTTTTAAAAATGAAAATTTATTTATTAAAGTTTATAACTGGTTAATTTGGATGCAAACCAACAACTGATTTTAAAATTATGAAAATCTATAAAGGTTACATTTGTTTTGGTAGGTTGTTTTGAACTTTATTTCTTCTAATCACTTGACTTAAGTTTGAGACGACCCTTACATAATAAATCTTTTAAAATATCAATAATCAATATAATTGCCTTAACCTAAACATGATGACATTAATGTATATTGCTAGTAGTCTTAAGAGGTTCGTTAGACATAACCTCCCCCCTTAGGAAAGAACGTGTCGTTCTTCGAGGTGTCCTGAAGCTTGGACACTTTGAATTTCATGTAATTCAATTTCTTCGTTTTTCTCCCTCTTAACTAACAATTTAATTTTATTCCTTAAAAGATATAATATTGCAACAAAAATACATAAAATAATAACAATGGTTGTGATAAAATGTGTGACATGCAATACAGGATGTATTTTGATGTGATGTTCCAAACTTTTTGCTTCTTCTTTTAATTCTTTCAAATCGTCCAGATGGTTTACTTGCAAATTTACAATTGAGCTAATTTTATAATCTTTAATTATTAACGGGTTGTTAAAAGTAAAGTTACTAAATGTATTTACATAAGTTTGATCTTCTATTATTATTTTACAATTGTTTTCGGATGAAATTAATACATTATTTATCACTTCGAGATTGTTAATTTTATCGTTGCATTCTTCAATTACTTTTAACTTAGTTTTACATGAGGTTAAAACTTTTCCGTTTTTAAGTTGCACGTAATGTTTATAATTATTATTAGCTAATGCATAGGTGCAGTTATTATTACTAATAGTAAATAAGCACTTGTTCACTTGAGGTTTTTCTATACACACGATTGAGTTTTCGATCACTTGACACTTTTCGTCGGTCCATAATTCTTTTCTTACACTTTGCAGATGGTACTTCGATGGCGGGATTAACACCTTGTTTTGTACATTTGGAATTGAATAAATTCTTGCATATTGGTAGATGAATGGATCCAGGATAGGTATATAAAGTATACATGTAATAAAATCTCTTGTTGAAAATATTTGAAATTTTGAAAATTCTAAAATCTTAAATATATGAACGGTATCTAATTCAAGTAATTCTGACTTTTTATAAATTAGTTTTAAATGATTTATAATTTCGATCAATTCCTTGTCCGATATTATTTCTAAATTTGTAATTTCTGAAAAAGCTAATGAGATTGTTTTTTCAATACTTTGAAGAATGTTTAGTAATTTTAGGCTGATAAAATTGTAATATTCTATCATTAACTGAAAATCAACGGAGTTGCTAATTTGATTTTATGCAATAAAAGATGAATTCAAATTATTTTGAATTGTTTCGAGATCTTTAGCGTAACGTTTCGTTATGTGATTTGCAAATGAACTATACTCGTTTATTTGTTTAACTATATTTTCTTGATTATTATAAAGTAAATCTAAATTTTTCTTAATGTCTACTAAATCTTGATTGTCCGGATTACCGGTGATAAATTTAATAGCGGTTCCTAAAACATTAATGAGTCCACGTTTGTTACGATATTTGAATTTTTATAGTTGTTTTTCAATTGAATTGCAATTTTCTGTTAGTACGTTAATTAATTGTTGCGTGAGATGATTTGACTTGATGGCTTTTGATTTTAAGATTGAAGAACTGCTTAATAATTTAAAATAGCTTAATTTCTAAGTCGCTTATATTAAAATAAAAATAAAACTTATGGTAATGACCAAGGAGTCATTAGTCAAGGAGTTAAACTCTTTACCTTTGTCACAAACAATTTTCTTTGGATAACCGTGATGAGAAAAGTAATGACGTAATTTATTAAGTATTATTATTCCTGTAGTATCTGTTACAAAGTAAGCTTGCGCATAACGCGAAAATAAGTCAATTATAGTTATAAATTTATTTTCTTCGAAACTGAATGTATCAATGTGAATAATGTCAAAAGGTCTTTTTGCAAGTAGAGGACCTGAGAATTGAATTTTGTAAGGATTTCTTTTATACTTATTAGCAAGACAAATTTAGCATTCATTTATAATTTTATTTATTTTAGTTTTCATATCAGGCCAATAATATTTAATGTTTAAGTTATTATAGGTTTCGGTGATGCCGTTATGGTTAATCGAATAGTATTCTTCTATTGCTTCATCTTGTTGATCTGTTTTTGCCAGATCTTTAGCTACAATATTACATTTTATAAATTTTACTTGGTTATTAAGTAAATTTTGACTAACGCTTAAAAATTGTGATTCTAAGTTATTATCTTTGAAATAAATTTCATATAAATTACCGGGATTCACAGTTTCTTTTAGCATTTGTGTTATATTTTGTAATTCATTACCTCTTCTAGTAGTGACAATAAAGTTATTTTTCGCAGATTCTTTTATGATCTACGTTATATTGATCTCCTAATTGTAGGATAATGCGATTTGCAAATTGATTTATTGGTTTATCCGAAATGGGCACAGTGAACACGGGATTTTCACCTAAAGTGTGACAAGTATTATTTGATTCATTGTCTTCATTGTTATGAGTGTTAGCGTTATTTGATTCGTTATTATTATCAAGAGCGTTAATTATGTCATTGAGGTCTTCTATTGGCAATTTTTCGCCAATATACGGTACTATCGATACTAAATCTAAATTTTCCTCTGAAGTTTCTTTGGTATTTATTTCTATACTTTTTACTGATTCTACGTTAATCTGTTGTTTAAAATTAATTTCAGGCATAAGAACTTCGCTTTCATCGATATTCTCGGGGATTTTAATATGTGTTTTAACGCTTTGTTTAAATGGCTTAAAATTATTCTGGTTTAATTCCAGAAAAAATGGAATTTTGTAATTTCCTATTTCTAATATCTTATTATTATAGTTTATATTTGCGCCTAATTTACACATATCTTCGCTTCCTAACATAGCGTCAAATCTATCGTGCCAATTAATTACATGAAAATTAATTGCTCTATTTATTCCAAATTCTTTTAAAATAGGGTATGATATATTTTCATCGTTAGAGACCGTTTGATTCACACATTTAATTAAAAAGGGTTTTTTAAATATAAACTTGTTGAATTTTTCATATGCGATTTTTATGGTCATTATTGAATTTGAAGCTCCGTTGTCGAGAAGAATTTTTAAATTTAAACTGGGAATTATAATAAATGGTAATTTAGGTGTTACAATTAATAAATTTAATTCGGCGTTAATTGTTCCGAGGCTGGCATTGGAAAAATTTCCAGCGTGTATGTTCATATCTTCAACGTATTCTTGATTTTCCAATTGTTGATCAAGTTCTTCTATGTTGTATAATTCTTCCGATGTAAAATTACTTGGATCGGATTCTTGAAAATAATTGTAAGATTCATTTTCTTTGTTTCGAGAAGGGTTAACAGTATTTCTTGTAGATATTGACATAGGAGTGGGTTTTGGTTCGGGTTTTCTTCCGAATACTTGAGAATTTGTGAAAAATTTATTTTGAACTGGTCTAGTTTGATAATTAACTGGACCTCGCGGGAATCTATTTTGATTATAATTGTTATGATTGCTGTTATTATTATTGTAATTATTATTATTAAATCTAGGTACTTGATTTTGATTAAAAGATCGAAAATTCGAAAATTGATTGTTAGATTGAGGGTTAAATCTGGTAACCCGTGGTGTATTTGAGTATAATTTTTTATGAAAATTTTTGTTCGTGTTATTATGTTTTACCGAGGCTTTGTTACGCATAAAATTTAAAAATTCTACTTGTTGTTGATAATTATCATAATTTCTTAATTGTAACATGCAATCTTCAATCGAATTCACAATTTGATTTGATATGTGAGTTCGGTGGGGTTCTAATAAACCGGCTTTAAATGTATCTAACGCGCTTTTATTATGTAAACTAATTTTATACAATTTAAGACACCGATCTTGTTCCCTAATAGTAACGTGTTCCAACAATAATTGCAATTTATTTTTAATTCTTTTATAATAAGAATCATACGTTTCATTTATTAATTGATAACAAGTATTAAGATCATTTGATAGTAAAGTTTCATTTCTTTGATCTCCGAAACGATCCAAAAGTGCTATTTTTAATTTTTCCCATGTAGAACAATCTGAAGTAACTAAAGTATCTCTAGCAAGACCAGTTAATTTTGAGCAGCAAGTTTCAAACAGTAAATTGTTTAAAGAACTAGCTTTAATTGGACCTTTGTATGCTCTGATAAATTTTTCGCATTGAAGTATAAAATATGATAAATTTTTACTACCTCCTTCGTATTGAGGAATGGTCTCTTTAGCTAATTTAATTTCTGCAAAATTGACAGACATTTCAAATTGATTTCTTTGATTTAAAATAATTTCATTAATTTCTAATTCTAAATCTGAATTATTCGAATTATTTGTAATAATTTTAATAGGCGATCTATCGCGGTGTAAACTCATCGAGATTTTAACACAAGTGTAATAAAAATTAAGGTAAAGGAAATGATAAAAGGTGCTTACAAAACTGCTAATAACATCGTTGAATGTTTAGCGGGTGAATTGCTGGCGGTGTAGTTTCCGGGGTGTGTCTACGGTTGAGGTTCGTCTGCGGTAGAAGTCTCTCATTAGGCCCAGTGGATCTTGCACCAAATTTGCACTATTCGTAACGTTGCACTAATAATTATTTTACCCAATTAGGATTTAATAATCGCCAATTCTTCGATAGAATCGTTTGGGTATCCTACCGACTGCGCCAATTACGTTTTTCAAAATAAAACGGGTGTTTTAAAAATGAAAATTTATTTATTAAAAGTTTACAACTGGTTACTTTGGATGCAAACCAACAACTGATTTTAAAATTATGAAAATCTATAAAAGTTACATTTGTTTTGGGTGGGTTGTTTGAACTTTGTTTCTTCTAATCACTTGACTTAAGTTCGAGACGACCCTTACATAATAAATCTTTTAAAATATCAATATAATTGCCTTAACCTAAACATGATGACATGTTAATGTATATTGCTAGTGGTCTTAAGAGGTTCGTTAAACATAACTATATGTATGATATTTAGTAGGCAGTGCGGTATTAAACTTTTTTCTTTATCGAAGAGCAAAAACAGTACAATTTTTTGACAGAAAAATTAGAAAAATGCATTAGATTCAAAAATTTTATTTTGACATTGAGAGCAACAAACAATATCACTTGACAATATATCAGATATCACATAATTATGTATCTCTAAATATCAAAATTTTTTACTTTCATCACATTTAAATTTTTGTACATTTTTCAGAATCAAACAAAGCAGAAGATTTAAAAACTTATAAGAACATTAAAATGTTGATGAAATCATACAATATTCTTGCCGATGCTGGAGAAATATTAAATAATTGCTACTCTTTCCAAGTTCTAATATTTTTTGCAGTACTTTATAATAAGATTGTGTTCTCCATTCATTTTTTATCTTTGGAATTATTTGTAATAGTAAATTTAAAATCTATTTAAATTATTTTAATAATAATTAAGTTGTAGATATTCGACAATATTCATATATTGAATTGGTCGATGTGGTTGTCCGTTGAAATGATACAATTAATTCTTATTATTCTACCATGTTTTTTTGTCAACAGCAAGGTAATTCTACAATATTTACTTAATACAAGCTATCTACATAATTCAGAAATAATTTATACCATTTTATTACAAAATATATTTATTGTCTTCTTAAACATCTTTCAAAAATTTCTTCTTGCATAAAAGGATCTAAAAGCTACATTTTTGTAGCTACAAAAACGCGATAAATTTAATATTAAAAATTGTTAACTCTTTTAAACCTAGGGTACACTGTAGTGTACTCGCGTTTTATTACATTATTTTGAAGTTTGTGACAAACTTATATGCTAGATAGCAATCATTTTTTGAAAGAAAGAATTAACGAATTTCTCGTGGTTTTTGAAATAATATCTCAAATCAAGTATGTAAAAATTTAATTCGCGTTTTATTTTTCGCAGTAATTACCAAGCGGAAGCGGAAGCAAACCTTTTTTACCTATTTAGGAAAATGCTATATAAAACTGCAGAACATACTTCAGTCAAAAATTGAAAAATAAAAAAAAATATTCATGTCGAAACACGACAACAAAAAAAGAAGCGCTTCATAGGGTTTGCACACGGGCACTGCCGGTGGTCGGCGCGGCCCTGTTGCGTACCCTGGGTCTGAAAGGGTTAATATTGATTTATACTTATATAAAAAAATTGTTAACAATTAAAAATATTTTACTGTAATTCTACACTTAGATAAAGTTAAAATAATTTCTACCAAAGTGAGTATTACTCTTTTGACTTATAAACTGCTTTTAATTATAGTTTCAATTTAATTAATTTAATTTTACAGACCAACAAATTAATGTTATCGATTCACGAATCTATCATTTACTCCCAAAACAATTACATCACAGCAGAGGTCTTAAATTAAAAATTTTTACAAAATATACATTTACTAAACGAAATATATTTCAGCTACTCTCGCTTTCAGAGCAAATTCATCAAAGACGAATATATTTTTCAGCTTGTGGTGTAATACCAATTAATACGAAAACCTTAGAAACGGTATGTATAGTTTGCATAGCTTATCGCCAAATCAAAATTTATATGAAATATTAAAATTAAATTCTTTCAGTTAATATTATCTGCAACAATGTACTGCTTTGTTATTCTTCAAAATTCTTCGGCACTTATACAAATACAATCAGCAGTCATGCAAGATTAAATATCTTCACTTATAATAGTAGCGCTTTAGATCAATTTTTAAGAGCCTAAAGGAGAGGGGGGGAGTAGAGATAGTTATAGATAGATATAGTCGGATTTTTTTTAACTCGCGTATGACTAATCTCCAAGTGCAGTGAAATTTAACATATATCATTTGGTTATCTTTGTCATATTTAGAAAAAAGTAACTATTAGAAAAGAGACAGAAAAAAAAGTACGTCGCCGTAACTTTGTAATGAAAATGAATTAAACGTACGTCGATTTTAACTATTTTAACTGTCATCTCGTTTGATTTTTGACATAATCTCGTCAAAGATTATGATTATCTGACATCTCGTTTGATATAAAGAACTTTAAGACATACGTTTTGTAAACTTTAATTCATACAATTTTTTTGATAAGTCATACGCGAGTTAAAAAAAATTCGACTATACAAATAATATATTTTGTATCTCGTGTACTTATACAGGTAATACAATTAACCAAAATAGATTTCTAAATTTTTCTGCAAAATCTAACTAACTACTTTTACTATAATATTTGCTTATATTTTAAAAATTACCTAAGTAGGTACATATTATTTATAAATACGCTAATAGTTTAGAATTGTCTTTAGAAATGTCTTTAGAATTTTCACAGCTTATTAAAGTAATAAATATTTTAATTATATTAGTCTACTTTTTCAGATTAATGTAAAAATAATAAATAATCAACATTAAAAGATTATCATAAATTATGTATATTAGAAGTTTTCAAAATCCAAATAGTCCAAAACATAATCTTTATAAAATAATCGTAAACAATACCATAAGAGCTTTGATTTATCCGAATAATTTTTAATTTTAACGAATACGTGGTTAGCAATTTAGCGAAAGAATTTCAGAAAGATTTATTCTATCGAATAAACTATAGAATTTAGTATGTTATAGATTTTGTTATTCCAACTTAGTAGTTTACTTCAAAATTTGTACTTCAATATAACCCATGAGATATCCTCACATTAACACAAGATAAGGTTTTCGATATTAAAATAAAAGTATTTTTTAACGTATAACATTCTAATTTTTTTTATAAAATTAATTTTATACAAAAAAATATTATAACATTCTAATAATAAAATGTTAAAATTTGTACTTGACACCAACTTAAAAATTATAAAACACGTTGTTTAATAAAAAAAACATTTATTTTTAGCTTTTTAGTTAATTTATGTTGCTTTTCTGTTTCTTGAAGTCGGTTTTTATTTAAAGACCTATAGTATGGATGCTTTAAAATGAAGAAATATACCTTGTTCGGAGATTTCATAAACCTAACAATACTCTATTTCTATTTCTATTTCTATTTCTATTTCTATTACTCTATTTCTATTTGATTTTGAGAAGTTCCCTGGTATATCTTTCAAGTTCAAATACCAATAAAATTAAAATGGAATCACCTTGGAACTACATTAAACCCAACATAAAAAAATCATTAAAATAAAAAAGTTATACTTGAACATATATAAAAAAAATATATATCGTTTGCGATGTATCCTGCGGTTTACTTTAAATTATAACACATCACAAATATCCACCTCACTTGGATACGTACATCTTTTGTAGCAAGAAACTCTTAAAATTTAAATGTAAAGTAAATTTTCAATAAAACAATAAACTGTTTGTTAACTTAAAATATTTTAATGCTTAATACAATTTAATCTCATTCGAATAAAGTTTATCACCTTTTCAATCGACCTGGTAGAATATAAAATTTATGTCAAGATGTTTTAAATTTTGTCTTACAATTAATGAATTACAAATCCATATAACCAAACTTTCAATTCTCATTTATTTGTACCTATTTCTATATATGCATTGAAAGTTTGACGTAATGATTCAAATTAGTTATAAAGTTAACAAAACATATCATTTTTTTTAGAAAAACCAAAAAATGCACAAAACACTTTTTAGAACTAAATTTTTTAAGTTAACACAATATAAATACATCGTATGTATATTATCGCAAACGTTTTCACCATACAATGGCATCACTAGGCGATGAACTGGAAAGAGAAACGAGAAAAATTCCGTATTTATCGTCCAAATTGCAAGAGAAAAGAGAGAGGGTAGAAGAAGGATATTTTTGAAAAACCGGTATATTTTAGTGTGAATTTACTAGAAAGTTGGGATATCATTAATATAAAAGAAATAATGTAGGTGGAGGTAAGTTTCCAATGCTGGAAATAAGAGAGGGTGTCACTAATCTTTTCCCAGGCGTACCTATTAAAGATACCGTTAATATAATCCGAAATTTATTAGAAAATAATAAAACCAACCCGGTAGTTATTGAGGAAATTTTAAACGCATTAAACATTTGCCTCAAACAAAATTATTAAATTTAATGAAAAATTTTAATTTCAAAAAAATGGTTTACCTTTGGGAAACCCTTTATCTTGCTTACTAGAGGATATTTTTATTGGTCATCTCGAAACAACAATTTTTGCTTAGATATCAAAAAGCATATAATTTATGTGCTTTTATATAATTATCACAAGTTAATAATTAATATATTTAAATATAATTTATTGGTATAGATACGTTGATGATATTATTATTTGTTTCAATGGTTCCCTCAGAGCCTCAGACAATTAGATCAACTTTTTAACTTTATTAACAAACAACACAATAATATGCACTATTTTGATATTTTTCATAAACGACAGAAGCTGATTCGATTATTCATAATAGTTCTGCCCATATATTTTCATATAAAATTGCTTCCTATCACTCTTTTCTCAATTGCTTAATTAGAATTCCTCTAAAGTAAAGTAATTTTTAAAAAAGGATTTTAAAAATTTCAAATTTTTTTAGGAAGAATATAATCTACTCAATTTACATTAAAAATTATATTGATAAAAGAAAGATTTCATTGAACCAAAAAATTAATTTTCTTAGCACAAATAATATTATGTATAATTTAAGTACGCATAATAGTATACAACATTTCTGTCAGCAAAGAACGGTATCAACTTCTATTTCGTCTTTCCTTTAATAATATCAATTAAAGTCCCTGTTATATCACTCGTAAAAAAAAAGATGAAATTCTTGAAAATTATCATTTTCATATTTTCTTAAATCATATTTTTCTTAACCTTTATACCTTTAATTATTTATACCACAAAATTTAACACGAATTAAAGGCAGTAATATTGCGTTTTACTTGAAAACCAATATCATATTACAGTCATTTTTCTTTTCATAATTTTCCGCTCTACAAATTTGTTCTCTAAGTTTTTTTTGTACATGATGTTCTTACTTACGGATATAGTATTCACAGCAATACTTTTTTGGCCTGTTTTGTAACTCAGAAGGAATTTATCTATAAATTTTTTTTATCTAATTTCACAATTTTTTTAGTGTTTAAATCCATAAAGTGGACTATATAATACAATAGAGTATCATTTAGTACAATAATATTGACATATTAAAAAAATTAATCAAACGATGAATTTTTTATTATCGTAGCATAAATTGTTCAACTTTCTCTTATAAGTGATTTTAAATGTTCAATGACTTATAAATTATTAAATTTTATAATAATCTCGGTAATTAATCACATTGTGACGTACCATGAAAATATTTATTAGTCTTTGTGTAGCTACATAAAAACAGGCAGAATACCTTTCAACGTTAGTTTATTTTAGAAGCTATTATATTGTAAGCATTTAGATATAACTTGAAGTAATGAATTTAAAAAACAACGTATTTTGTGATTTAAAACTATCTCTCTTACTGTCATGCCTACTTGGAATAACATTTGTATTTTCATCTGAACATGCTAATAAAAGAACTTTAAAAACCACGAACCTAAGTAAAGTAATGAACGTTTTAATTATATTGGTGTACTCTTACTGTTTGATATATTTTTGCATCAATTTTGACATATATCATAAAAGTAATAAATATTATCAATTTTCGACACTAAAAGAAGTTACTATATATATAACAATTGGAAACTCAATTTATTTCTACTTTGTATATTTTTCTGCTTTATATTTATCACATAAATTAAAATATATAATTAAAAATCTACACAAGTTTGATTGCGCATTATATAGTATCAAAAAGTGTACTAATAATGACAAAGTATACTATAAATTATTAGTATCATTATCTATTGGTATGTTGTACACTATATCAACCTTTTTGATCTCTATCATACTTGTACCCAACATATCTGTAGTTGGTGAATTCAAAATTTTATGGATTCTATTTTATTATCCAATTGTAATAGAAATTATAATAGGAAATCAGTATGTATTTTTTGTTTATTTATTGCATAAACGTATAACGTGCATTAAAGAAGGTGTTCATCACTTGTTTAATTCCGAAGAAACAAATAAAAATACCAATATGAAACAGAAAGTTAAAATACGTGAGTGAAATTTAGTAAGTTTCATTTTCAAAAATTTCATAATATATATTCTTTATTGTAGATAATGAAAAATTAAATAATCTTGAAAAACTTGAAACCGTCAAAAAAATAAAAATATTAATAAAAGCATACGTTTCACTATATTTGATTGCAAAAAATATTAACCGTGGATATGGAATTCAAATAACATGTTTCTGTTTGAATATATATATTAAAGCAGTAATATCTACTCTATATGCTTACTTCGAAGTTTTAGTAAGATATTTAAGCAAATAGTAATTTTGCTGATTATTAAAATTGAAAATTTTTGTAGGTGTTAAAAGATTCTTTGGGTCTTTTTCATTCTTGTATATGGAGTGGTTTACTGGTTTCACAAGTTTTCTTTGTTATCACTCCATGTAGTCTTTTAAGCGAGAAGGTAAATTTTGTATTTATAGTACAGGTAGTAAAAATATTAATTTAATTAAGTAAGAAATCTAAATTTATAATAATACGGCAGGAAGCGACAAAATTCGATTTTAAAGTTTTCTCTTACTTTTTCTGTAGATAACAGATTTAATTAGTACAATTCATACATATCTAAATAATGAAGAAAGTATGATGGTTCGAAACGAAGTAAGTTAAATATTTAGAATAAGAAATATTTGTTTCAGATCAATAATAGTAATTTACTAATATTTTTAGTTAATAAAATTTTCTGATCAAATTTTTCAACATAAAATAACATTTTCAGCATGTGGTTTATATTCTTTGAACTTAGAAACTACAGAAACAGTAAGTTTGCATAACTAACTTTAACATTTTTTGTAACTTTATTTAATATATTTTAGCTGATTAATGATGCTACAATGTATTCGTTACTTTTACTGCAATTTTTTGAAAATAGAAAATGCTCTAATTAAAATTCAAAACGCTTTTATCGTCATTGTAATACATTTAAAAAAGCATCTTGTATATGAATTTATAGATATAGATTAGAATGATTCTTATTAGGGGACTCGATTTATTTTTACTGAACCGTATCTCGATTTGGCTTCAAATATTTCATGGCACGTTCAGTTTTTTTTCTTTTAAGAAATCCTAAAACTCTAAATTTAATGCGAATCAATCAAGTTGTCAATCCAATTTTGTACTTTATCATATCTACGTACGTAGTGTGATGTAATCGTGCAGAAAAAAAAGGTGTAATTTTGATGAATTTAAACGTTTTGAGAACTAAAGAGCTAAAATCCATCGTTTCAAAAATTATCTGTATGTGTGCACGAAAAAGAGTTTTTTTAAATAAAGGCTAATTTATTCTTTTGGATTTATTTGTTTAGTTTAAAAAAAATTTTCAGGAAGAATATAATGTACTCATTTTTTAAATTTTTTCTAAGCGTATGCGTAGTCAAGTGGATGATCACTTAAGATTTTTTAGTTGGAATGTATATAATACTCATTTCTAAATTAATTTGTTTATTAAAATCTGATGTGGCCATCCACATGAGTTGAACATACTTTAATAAAAAAAATTACAAAACATGTAATCCTTTAATTTTTATTTAAGATCTAAATAAAAAGTTTTATATCAACCGATGTTAACCAAAATTAAATCAGCTTAAGTCTCGATATTAAAGTACTAAATACAAAATTTGATTAAAAAATATCGATTACTTTTTAAGGTAATGGGCACACATTTAACCACTGTTTATGTACACACATACACATACAGACATTTTTTGGAAATGATGATTTTCAACTTTGATACTCCAAAACGTTTAAAATTACTAAAACTATTTTTTTTTTTTGGTTTATAATACTTTTTCGTACTATGTATAAAGTAAAGTATGTATAAGATAAAGTAAAATAAAATCACAATAAATTTATACAAATACATTAGTATTTGTAATAACAATTTAATTGTGAATTGAATTTGTAATGAATGACAGGCATAACAGCACTTTTATTTATACATGTTTAAGTACCAAAGACATATAAGTTTTATTTGTAATGACAAATTTATCAATTTTTAGCAACCTGAAATATTTCTTGTTATAAAATTATTTCAAACGGAGCCATATCTGAGAAATTCACATAAAATTTTCAAATAAAATTTTTTAACGTTTTTGTGTGATGTGTGAAAATAAAAATTGGAAAAACAACATAATTTTCTTTAACCGAATATAATGAATATAAATAGTATGATTTTATAAATGTTAAAATATTTAACTTTCAATTAAAAAAATTTAGTATTTCTTAAGGATTACAAATAATAACATAATGTTGTTGTTGGTATTCAAAGTGTAACAAACTATGTACATTATGTATATCATTCAATTAAATTGTTTGTGAACTTGTAATTTAAATATGTAAATTATGTATTAAATTTTAATTTCAATTTCATCTTATTATAAAAATATTTTTTTATTATTATTTATTTGTTAGGTCGCAGGTTTTTTCTTGCTTGAAAACAGTAAACTACTTTACTCCTCGCTTTTCTCTTCTCTGTGTTATTTATGCCTTTAATTTAAAGCAGTTAGTATAGAATAAAATGATATTTATCCCTTTCAGCCCTACTACCGCAATGCATGTAAGTGGCATATTAATCAAACATCTAGCCTATACAAAGCTTTATTTCTTTGCGTATTTAAACGAAAAACACCGCTCTAAGTAGCTTTATGGACCACTTATACACATATTATGGCTTCATTAGGCACATAGGCTTTATTACAAGTAATTTAAAAAATATTATTATTGTCACAGCAAGCAATGTCTAAATTGTTCAATTTTATTTATATTCCAGGTAATTTTTCACACTAATATCTGTGCTGTCACATATCATAAAAATAATTATTAGTCTCTGTGTAACGACATAATTCTATAAGTACTTTAACGTCAGTTCGTTTGAGATATCATACTATTGAAAGTATCTAAAATTTTAAACAATGAATTTGAAAAATAACATATTTAGAGATTTTAAACCTTCTTTATTAGTATCGAGCATACTTGGTATAACCTGTGTGTTTCCATATGAACATGCTAATAAAAGTTTTATGAAATTCTCACAGATCAGTAAAATAATAAATATTTTAGTTATATCAATCTACTCTTGTTCTTTGATATATTTTTGCATAAATTTTGAAATGTATAAAGAACATGAATATTATCATTTACCGATAATAAAAGAAGCTACGATGTATATAACAATTGGAAACTCGATTTATTTCTATTTAGTATACATTTCTGCTTTTTCTCTATCAAATAAATTAAAATATATAATTGAAAAATTTCATGAAGTTGATTGTACATTATATAGTATTAAAAAGTGCACCAATGGCAATAAAATCTACTACTATTTTTTACTGCTATTATTATCAACGAGTATGGTTTACGTAATATTAATAATTTTAATATCAACCATATTTGTACCCAACAAATCTGTAGCTGGTGAATTCAAAATTTTATGGATTATATTTTATTATCCAGTTGTAATTGAAGTTATAATTGAAAATCAGTATGCATTTTTGATATATTTGTTATACAAGCGTATAGCATTCATCAGGGAAATTGTTGATCAGTTGTTTAATTCTAAAGAAAAAAATAATAACACTGTGAAGCAAAAAGTTAAAATAGGTAAGTGAAATTAAATAATTTACTTTTCAAAAATTTATCTTTATCGTCTTTATCGCAGATAATAATAGAAAACTACATGATGCTGAAAAATTTGAAACCGCTAATAAAATAAGGACATTAATACAGGCATATGTTTCAGTTCATTTGATTGCAAAAAATATTAATTATGGATATGGAATTCAAATAGCATGTTTTTATTTACATGTATATATTAAACTGTTAATAATTACCCTCTACTTTTATTTCAAAGTTTTTGTAAGATATTGAAGTAAATTATCATTTAACTAATAACTAAAATAAAAATTTTATGTACTAGGTTTTAAAAGATTTATGGAACATTCCCATTTGTACATTATGGACTGTGTTACTACTAAAGCAACTTTTCTTTCTGCTTATTCCATGTACTCTTCTTTATACAAAGGTAAATTATTTGGGCCGTTTTTCTTTTGCAGGCAACAAAGAAGCAAAAAAAAGACAAAAAATGAAGTGGTCATTATACTTTTACGTAGAGCAAAAAATTTAGAAAGAAAGAACCTCATAAAATTATAATAAAAATTTTTCAATTTTTTTTGTTTATCTGTAACTTGAATTATTGAAACTAAATTTGCTGTTAACACTTTTTTTATAGGTAATAGATTTGACTGATACAATTCATATTTATATAATTAATGAAAAAAGAACGATTGTCCGAGAAAAAGTAAGTTATTTACAATAAGAAATATTTAGTTCATAATAGAGAAAAATTTATCAAGAAATGATTATAATAAAGAAGTAAATAAATTTAGGGCATTGAAAATCGTCGTCAAACTGACTGATTGTCAAAGAAGTTTCTATTACACTACGATTTTTATTGAAATTGTTGTGTAATCGATTCAGGTAGATAGATAAGTAATATTTACAGGCTCTATTATTTTTCTATTGTTACTAAACAAATCCCTAATTAACGACAATATTTTCGTGTTATAAATTTATAAATCTAATATTGCAATTTAATTTCAATTCTTAGTGAAAATTTTGGATTAAGTTTTTATTACTTTGATGACGATTTTCTCATAAAAAAATAGATCAAAATTTGTACACACTCGTAGGAAAATATTTCTAGCACCTATTTGACATCTAGTGTTTTAAATCTGTTTGTCTATTCGTTCAGTAATTTGCTTCTTTTCTCACTCAAACCATAAATTATTATTAGATATTTAGTTCTCTGTTATACGAAATATTTTTGTGTCACATTAATAATAATAATTACCTATATTTTTAGTTAATCAAATTATCCGATCAGATTTTTCAACAAAAAATAGAATTTTCGGCATGTGGTATATTTCCTATGAAATTAGAAACATTAGAAACGGTAAGTTAACATAATCCATTTTAATATATTTTTACTAGTTTTTTTAAAACATTTTAGCTAATACTTAATGGATCAATGTACTCATTCCTTTTACTGCAATTCTTTGAAAGTTCCAGATGTTCTAATCAAAAACATTAAAATCTCATATTTAGGAGGGGTTGATCACAACATAATTTGAAAAACAAAAACTTAGTGTTTCATAAATATTCTATTTAAGTATTCCATAGAAAAATGTTCATAAAATTTCTCTCAATTTATTCAAAATGCTAGAAATGTCCCAAAAATACTTAAAAATAGCTTTTCTGCTTGTTATGTTTTGCCTAATTTTGCAATTATCTTATTGCACACAAAAAACACTTTAAAATAATAGAAAAGAACTTAAAAAAATAAGAATTTATTAATAAGTACTATGTATTATTTGAAAAATATAATAAGACGCTACTAAGACACTACTAGGTACGTGGTCATTTGATTCTAAAAAATTTGCTAATGATATTGAAAAAATTTTAAGTAAAAAATCCGGTGAAAAATCGGTAAAATGTATTAAATTGCTTGAAGTTTTAAAAATATACATTGTTTTTTTATCATCAAATATTAAATAAATAATTATATAAAGATACTAAAAAAAAACAAATGCAGTGAATGAATAAACTTTAGCTAGATCTCTTTGCTTTAAGTTGTACAAATTAAAATTTTTGAAATATGTTTTGACAAATTTGCCCTTGTTTCGATTTAAATCTGTTATGAAATTAATTTATTACAAAATTATTCTTAAAAGTAAAAAATTTAATAATAAATTATCTTTTGTACTTTGCCAGATTATTTAACTTCATACCTTAACTGTAACCTTAACAAATTTTATTTTATTACTGTATCTTAGCAATTGAGATGACGTTAGATTTTATGCTTAATGGGTGCATTTTCTTACCTTATCCGCAAAATATTAAGTTTGATATTTACTTATAACCGAATTGAGACATTTTGAGGTTTTCCCCTCGGAAAGCAAACCCTTCTGAAGAAGAAGTGGTCCCTAGGTTTTTATGTAGGGCCAAGGACTGAAAAGAAATTGAGACATAGAGTTGCCCTTTTTAATAAAAATGTTTTAAAAACGGTTAAAAAATTACCTAATACAGTTCTTTTTCTACTACCCGTACTATTAATGTTTGGGTACAAACGTATTGGCGCCGAAACGGCCTATTCCATATTCATGTAGTTTATCTTAAATGGTAAAACGAGGATATATGGAACGACTTTTCAACGTTTTGTTGAATTGCGAAAGTATTATCAGAACTACTGCAACGAAAAAAATATATATCAAAGAGGATAGCTTCAGCATCATATTTCATGACCAATGATGATCTGATCAGTGGCCTTTCTTTTTTATTTTATTTTTGTCGTTCCATATAACCCGGAGGGTCGGAGTTATATGGAACGATTGCAGGTGAACATTCGAATTTGCACTGCAGTGCACATTCAATTCATATTTTTCGCAATATGGGGTTATATGAAATAATGGACATCAAAAAATAATATGGCGCTTTTATCGCGCATTTTTATGTTAAATAAGGTGTCAGGAATTAATTTACGGCAAGTGGTTATATCGTTCCATATTAGAATTCATTATTGGAAATTATTCAGTTTTATTGGTAAGAACAAACATTACGAAAGGACAAACGCTCCCATAAAAAACAACTTCAAAAAAACAAACAACTATTACAAAACAGCCTCTGGAAACATATGGATCCCTCTCAAAATGGTAGAATCAACCAACAGACACTCAATTTGTGGTGGGTTCACCTTGCACGTCAAATTGGCGCTTAATGTCAAATCATACCTGATCGTTTCATATAATCCCTATCGTTCCATATATCCCTGTTTTACTACTCATTTTATAAAAACTTAATTAACGCAATTTTTCTGGCAAATAATTCTCAAGTAGAGGTCATGAATTCACAATTTTTTCCAAAATTTTTTGAGTACGTTTAAAGTAAAAAAATAATTGTTAAAAGACCGGCCGATGACGTCACGGGCCGGCTATTTCAAAAAATAGTGCGGCTTTAGAAGCCAATACAAACAGCTCAGTGCCAAGTCGAAACTGTTGAAAGTTGGTAAGGTAGATACCAATCTCACTTGTTACACATGATATCTAGTAGTTGTTCGTCTTGTTTTGATATTCAAACAGCTGATTTTTAGTCTCAACAACAGCGCATAATCAAGATTAATTTTCATTGGTCAATCATGGAGCTCAGTTTAAATACTTTTTCAAATTTCAAAAAACTTTTGTTTTTTCGTTTTGTTTTCTTTTGTTTTGAGATATATTATTTTAAAAATCTGTGACTAGCGAAACTCGTTATTACAAGCGTGCAATTTATGGCACCTCTAATCAAAAATATACCCAGCACGATTAGACTTAACAAAATTACTGTAAGCATGAAATTTAGGGCCTCCTAAAGTTTTGCAAAGCTATTTAAGTTGTACAGAGGAAAACTCAAATATTGTATATTTATGATCTTAACTTATTGATATAATTAATGTCTAGTAAAGTACATTTCAATAAATTTATTTTTGTTTTTATCATCCCATCAAAGAAGCTGTGAAAGTTATTACAATTATAAGTGGTATTTTCTTATCTGAATTTAATTCTTTATAAATATAATGACGTTTTGGGGTTTAGAACGTTGAAAATAGTTTGTTAACCCTTTCAGACACAGCGTCTTGTGGAGAGGATTTCAAAAAATTAAACCAATTCACATGCTGAGTTTGAAAATTTTCCTAAAACCCCTTCATTTTTCGTGTCTAAAAGGGTTAAATCAATTAAAATTGTTATGCTAATGATTAAAATTAATAATTATTAATTAAGATTAAAATTATTGTTTTGGTGGAAAAACTTCCTGATATAGTCGACTGTGCTTTCTGGAACATTTATTATTGCGTTTCCTATGGGTTAAATTTTAGCGATTTTTATTGTACAATTGGTTGATTAGAAAAGCTAGAGTTGTTCGACTTAAGCCCGTATGACACGATACAATTTATTAAACAAAAGTCGTTCCAACCATTAGACAGTAACAGTAGTATTAAATACTGCCAAATAGCAGCACGGTGGACATACTCAACTCAGTAATCTCTTCTCTCCAATAATTTGTTAATAGAGCCTAAAAAACAGTTATAAGAAATTAAGTTTTATTATAAAATAAAAAAGTAGATTTCAATGAAAGGTATAATTTTGTACACCTTAAAAATTCCAAGTGCTTCAAACTTATTCAAATTAACTTTTTGTCGTTAAAATACATTTAATAAAGTATCCTATCTTAATCTTAGTGTGATTTTATAGATTTAGATTTTGATTAATAACATTTAATTTTAGTAAACTTTTTTTTACTCATCCTCATTGTCGTTATCTTTTATGTTTTTTCTATCTTTTGCCAGTGTAATCAATTAAATGGCACATAAATATAGCGTGATAAACTTGTTTGTTACATAAACATTAGATAAAAATCTTTGGGGTCATGTCCAACTTAAATATTCTATTAATGTAAATTTATTATTAATAAGTGTTATTCAATATCATAGTTTCAATGTAAAAAAACAAATGATTTAGATTGAAAATATCACTTATAGCATGTAAAAAGATCAAATCAAATAATAGACTACATCGTAATAAAGTTGAAATTTATAAATAATGTATTTAACTACAACTGTAGTTAATCAAAATATTTTATAAATGATAAAAAAGCATGAGTATGTGAAATGATTTCTTTACCGGTTGTTTGTAATCAAATATAATTTGATTACACCGAATTTCTTCATTAGTTACTTCAAAATAATATTGTTTAATGATAATATAATTAATTTCGTTATTGGTAGGTAAGCATACATTTAATTTTAATTTTTTAAATTTTCATGTTGTTTTTAAAAATTTGGAAATGTTGTAGAAAATGAATCCAAATCATTTATTTGAAGCTTTGAACCCTATGTTCCTGGTATCAAATTTAGTAGGAACAAGTCCGATTTACTTTCAAAATGTTAATGGAAAGCGTCATTTGAAATCGTCGAATGTTTTTCAAATAATTACTGGCTTGTATTTATCAACTTACACGGTTAGCATAATTTATGGCGCAGAAAATTTAGAAGTCGACACCACAAATAAATATTTTAACAATGCCATGACAATAATTGGAGTTGCATTGGATATAATGGGACAAATATTTCTACTTTACGTCATATACATTTTTACTTTTTTCATTACGAAAAATATTAAAACAGCTATAAACAAAATTGCAACAATTGACTCAATTTTATTGGATTTGGGACATGTTTGTGATTATAAGAAAACTCTTTGGCAAACCATTGGAGTAATATTTGGAGGAATATCTGTAATTGCTTATACGAGTATTATGCATGTTATTATTTTACCTGATCACTCGCCTTTCAGTACAAACCAGGCTTTGTGGTTTGTCTTTTACTTTCCCAACATAATTATTTTTGTAATGGAATGTCAATTTGCCATTGTGACTTTCTTGATATACCAACGATTCAAAGCTGTTAATGAAATTTTAAATAAATTAACTCTGCAAAATGACAGCGAATTTAGGAATGAATATTCTAATTTTGAAGTTCTCACGGGTAGGTTTCATTTAAATTTAATTTCAATCTATAGGTACTCAAAACTATCGAACAGAATAGTATTGGGAAATTTAAGAAACTTGTAAATTTCAGTGAGTTCAACAACAAAACCAAATCATTCTAAAACTACAACTTTACGCAAAATTGAAACATTAATGGAGGTTTATGATTCAACTGTTGATGTAGCATCCGAAATTAACACTAATTATTCATTTCAAGTTTTAATTTGTTTGGCTGTATTGTTTATTAAATTAGTTTTTGGTATCAACTTTGCTTACCTAGAACTTTTTGTAAGTTACCGAGCTTTCTGTTTTTGAAAGTCTGCCATATTATCATTGTATTTTTTGTTTAGATATACAAGAAGTCTGCATCGTCGCTAAGCTGGATTACATGGTCCATTATGAACACGTTCGAAATTTTGCTTATTGTAATTCCATGCAATATAACAACTCTGCAAGTAAGATATATTATTGCCATATTAGTAGAGTAACTAATAATAGAAGGTAGAAGCGCATTTATATTATATTACAATTTTTAAAAAATAATCAAAATCAAACGCCAAAATATCAAATTATCTCATAATCTTTCAGCAATAGGCTTCTTGTTTTTTTCAGATGCTTTAATTAAAAGGGATTGTTTGAATTTTACTGTGTGCTTAGCTTAACTGTTAAAATGTTGGTAGTTAACCTTTAAGTTAGGGTAGGTTAGGTTAACCTTAAGATTAGGAGCTAATTATAATAATTAGAAATAATTTAATTCCTAGGCACAAAAAACTGGAGTAGAAGTTCACCGACTGATGATGAATTCAAAAGAAAATTATATTCGAGAAAAAGTAAGCATTGCAAATTATTTCTCAAGAAAATTAGACAAAACTTTCTTTTTAGCTGCTTGTTTTTTCCCAACAAATTTTTCATTGTCCTGTAGAATTTTCTGCTTGTGGATTATTTTTAATTGATGCACCTTTGTTATTTATGGTAATTAGATATTAAATTTTTTTTCAGTTGGAAATAATTTCTTTTCATAATTTTAGATAGTTAGTGCTGTTACGACGTATTTAATTATTATGTTACAATTTCAAGAAGGAACTGAGGCCAATTGTATAGCAACAAATGCTACAAGTACCTAATCAAATCGATTTTTCTCATCTACTTGTAATTTCAGAATATATGAAGTATATATAATATTTTATTAAAATATTTACTGTTACTTGCGATATTGAATTTAATTGTTATACAGTGGACGCCGCTTAATGTAATCACATTAGGAATTGGGCGTTTTGATAACAATAACCAATTGATAACAATACACGAAAGGATTTCTTTTAAATTTTACCCAAAAGTGCTTGCGAAATTCTCAATTGTAGAGCTGCACCCCGCTGGCTAATTTTTGGCTACTTATCTAAAAATGTTATAACATTTTTTTATGTCGCTTATTATGAAATTTTAAAATAGAACAGAATTAAATCGTACGTTATCAGCATACTAGCAGCTTTCTGCTATAATACACCTGACATGAGTCAGGCTGGGTAATGAGTATGTCTGGGTGGTTTCCCGGTTTGTGTACAAAATTTTATAAAAATGCTTGGAACTGCATACTAACTCCATTTTCAGTCGAAGAAAACAATCCTAGAGAAATAATTGATAACATAAACCGAATTTTTGAATATTTTTCGTGTGTAGTCATATTCGTTCGGCCCGTTCTTCGCGAAAGTGATAATAATACCCGATTAATAACACTAACCGTGATTCCAATAAGCGGCGTCCACTGTATTAATGTTGTAAACTGTAAAGGATTAACAGAGCACTTTTCGTAGAATCAAACTAAAACTTAATTAAAATAAACAAACTAAACAAAATATTAAAATAATGAATTTTAATTGTAACATACTTACATAGAAAAATAATATTTAAAAAACAATAAAAACGACAATAATTTACATTTAACAGGTTGGACTTATTGAATAAACAAGACAAATAAAAATGAGAAATGACAAAAAATTATTATTTTTGATAATAATTATAAAAAATATTATTTTTCTATGTAAGTAAAAAGTATTCTTTACTTAACAGTTAAAATTCATTATTTTAATATTTTGTTTAGTTTATTTATTTTAACATTACATACTACTAAGTACCACACTATCCACTTAAAAAAATTCATTTTTTAGGTTCTTTTTCTATAAAACTTAATTACTTACTAGTGTCATGATTTTCATTTCACATCCTCAAAGATATATATCCTGTATAAAATATAGAATACATAATTATTATAAATTAAATTATAATTTAAAGTTTTGAATAAACGAATTAAAATTATTTCTTGAAAAATTTTTATTTTCAAACTCATAAAGTTTGGAATAAATTCAATAAAAAAAATTTAGTAAAATTTTCTTGAAAACACGTCAATTTTGTTTTTTAAATATTACTTTTTCTGCAACTGATATTTTTTATCGTATTTTATCACGGAAATGTTATTAAATGATCACCCTTATTTTTCTTTACGGATTTGAATTAATAGATTACATTTTTCTGACTACGAATTTATGCAAAATATGTAATTATCTCGAAGAGGAAAGTTTTCGAGATAATCAGCCCCGATCCCTCAAAAAACCAAGTTAAGATTACTAGATTAATTATTTATTGCGAAGGCGCTAAAACCAAAAGACGGTTTTGATAGTTGACAAAATGTATTCGAACCAATAATAACATCATTAAATAAAAATTTTAAAAAAATTAATTTCATTGCAAAATTTATTTTTTAGTTCGTTTTTTGAAATAAATTTTCCTTTTCAAAATTATTTTTTTATACATTAGTAATTAACAAGATGTGATATTACCAAATACGTTAAGAAAAATAAGAGTTACTATTTAAGAAATTGCAAATGCCATCACAGTTCAAAAAATGTAAATGGTGGAAAAAATTAAGGATGACGTGTTCACAGGTTTTCTCAAAGCACCATTATAAATTATTTTATTGAATTAGTTTCAAACGTTACGAGCTTGCTGTAAAAGTAAAATATAATTTTACAATAATTATTACAATACAAGAAAATATATTTCACAGAAAAATTGTCGACCACAATAACTGCATCAATTTTTTATAATTATTACATTTTGATGTTATGCGGTTACTACTGTGGGTGATCGAGTTGCTTCAAAGCGCAATTAATTATTTGAGCAATTCCTGCTGCTAATTGTTTTGCAGTGTAAGGTTCATTTAATGGTGGTACATGAATAAACAATGTTCTCTTGTTGTCAATGTGTAAAGATTTATAATAGGTGAATTCACAAAGATACCTAAAACATAATAAATAAAGATATAATAAACAAGTAACATCGACGAACGTATAGCAATATAGTTTTAATATAACTTTTACTCATGATTTACTCCTCGGTACAGACCAAAGAGTAGTAGTCTGGTGGTATGGCTATAAAGACGTTTTTGGTAATTCCGGAAAGTGTGAGGTAGTTTGAGAAAGTTTGAATAGTCTTAGAAAGTCTTGTAAGTTTAGGGTAGCCTCAGATGGTCTGAGAAAGTTCATGTGCATATAGAAAGTATAGAAACAAATAAAAAATAATAAGAAAAAAGGTAAAAAAGAAAAAGGGAAAAGGAAGTCTGAACGGAAGTTCGGAGTAGTACTGAAGTAGGAGGTAGTCTAGTTTAGGTACACAATTTTCAGTCCATATAGTTTACTCTTCAATCTATATACCTTCATGCAGATGTAAATTCCTGACATAGAGAGTTTAACCCCCCCCCCTTAAAGTAATTTCTTAAATTTTAGCAATTTTACGCATTTTTGCAACAAACGTTTATTTATTATATAAAAAATTATCCTCTCTGCAGTAAGATAATTTTGGTAAACAGAATAGAAACACCTTAAGAATATTGATAAATATAAAAATCAAATAGAATTTATTAGTACTAACTTTCGAGTCCTGCACACCCAGTATATGAGCTATAAATAAACTGAAAATTTGTTTTTTTAATTTATCATAAATAATCAATTAATTGTGGTGAGGATTTGAAAAAGATCTGTTGTGTACTTTTTCTATAAAAAAAAAAGTAATTAAAAAAACTTCTATGGAATATCATTATTTTTCCAATTATTACAGTGTTATCCTCCCTTAACATGCAAGCAAAATTCTTTGCCATTTTTAGCATTACTTAATAAATTTCAGTATTTTTGTTTTAAATCAAAAATTAGTAAAAAGTAGGTAAAGTTTTCGCCGATCACGTCATAAATATAAATTTGATGACGTCTATTATGACCACAACATAAAAATTAAATTTCAAATTTACACATATGCGAAATACGACTGTCTAATGATTTCTAGTTTAATAAGTTTGTTTATGTCAACTCGAATTTACAATATTGTAGTGTACTCGTATTTTTGTTAAAAATTATAAAGCTTGAAAATCATTTTTATGACGTGTATCGGTGAAAAATTTACATACGGTTTATTAAACATATCATCGGTACCGGTCGCGAATGAATTAAACATATTTCCATAATTATAATTAAAATAAAAACTTAATGACATTGTTAATCAAAATTTAATATTTACAAGTTTTAGAAGGTGGTTACTGTCAGATAACTATCACCCCGAATTTCAAAATTTCAACTGCACTATAAGAAAGAAGACAATTTTTTGAGCATTTTGAAGAAATAAGAACCTTGGACCGTCCATTAGTTTTCGAGAAAACGGCATTTTAAAATTACGAAAAGCAGGGGGATGTAACATGATACACCCGATGTGTGACGGTAAGTCGCACGTTGATTTCCCTACTCTTCATTTTGTTGACGGTACGTGTGCTTTGATATACTCTTAATGTTGTTGTCAGTCGCGGTGGTCGGTACAAGACGACACAGACGCGTGCGCTTTTTGACGTTGATGTTCAAATCGCTGATCGCCCACAAAACCCCTTTTTTGTTAGTTTTCGACACACTTTGGCAAACTTCGGTTTAACTTCTTCAAAGTTCAAAATTCAAAATTTTTCAATTCCCCTTGTAAAACTTTTGTTCACCACTCAGATCGACGCGGCCAAACCCGCGTCAGCGCCCGTTATCCACGCACCAGACGAAGAAGATTAAAGCGCCTACGGCGCTAAACGCTTCGCATTGTCAATCCGCTACGCTACGCGTCGCGGTGGATTGAGGTTCAAATAGCTGATCGCCCACAAAATCCAATTTGTTAGTTTTCGACACACTTTGGCAAACTTCGGTTAAACTTCTTCAAAGTTCAAAATTCAAAAATTTTCAATTCCCCTTGTCTAAATTTTATTCACCACTCAGATCGACGCGGCCAAACCCGCGTCAGCGTATATTTTGATCTAAGATCTCCAACGCCCGTTACCCACTCACCAGACGAAGAAGATTAAAGCGCCTACGGCGCTAAACGCTTCGCATTGCCATTCCGCTACGCTAGTCGCGGTCGACACCCGGACGAGATCGTCCGTTATATATATATTATATATTATATGTCTCACGTTATAAGATTCTGCAGTTCTTGCAGCATTTTCATTTTGAGCTCCGTACAAGAAAATTAATTCTATTCTTTCTTCTACAGTATAAACCATTGTAATGATCCGATTTTGAACTTTCGTCACATCTAAAGTTAACGGGGAAAATAAAAACTCACTGAAAATCACAAAACTAACAATACTTGAAGAAACTAATGTCAATTTAATTGTTTTATGTGACAGTGTTTTGTTTTGATCACCCTAAAATTAATAAGTTGATTAATAACAAATGCAATAATAGCCTTCTAATTTAAAAAAAATTAAATTTCGATTATAATCAGCTGTAGTTTATTTAAATGTTTTTATTTTGCTTTAATGCATTTTACTCGAAAAGTCTACATCTAATAAAAAAAATTTTTAAACAAAAGTTGTTTATTTATTTATGCTAAATATGAATCTGCTAAAAAAATATAAGGTGCCATTTAAAAAACCAAAGTTGACCTTCAAATGACCTTGAAAAGGTCAATAAATTTTAAAAAACAATTATGCCATATTCTTTCCCCCTCGCTATCATACAACTTTTGTCCGAAACATTTTTTCATCTGACTTTTGGTCTTTGAGATATTAATTGCTGGAAGTTTTAAAATGAACACCCGTATACCATAAGCGTATTCGTCTCCCCCCCCCCTCCCTAACAAGTCTAAAGATCTACATTCAACAATGCTTGCATCTTTCGCACCCATCTAGAGCCAGCTATGATTAGAAAGTTGAAAGATTTACCTTCCAGCGTTATTTGAAACACAAGATTCCAATGATTCATTTTCATTAATAATACTACAAATTTCATTTATATTAAGTTTGGTTTGAATACAATCAATGCCACTGTCTGAAGAACAAATTTCTCCTGTAATGTGTTTATTATTTTCGCAATCTGTTTTGCAATAGCCACTCCTATGGGCTTGATGTTCCAACGTTATTTTTCTTGCTTCCGATGAAACGCCTACGTGAACCACTAACTAAAAATAATATTTTAGTCAAATTATAAAATAAATCGTACACTTATAACTTAACAAAACTATAGCACCTCTTTGAACAAATATTTGTTTTCAAGTGGGATATGCACTATTTGGTGTATAAGAATTATTAATCACAATAACCGACTAACGTACTATGAATATAATCAAGTCGAGTTTAATAAATACAAAAAGAAAGAATTATATCTACATTAGTGCAAAATTCGTAAAATTGTAAATAGGATACATTGATTTTAAAATTTCCTTTATAAAAATAATGTGCAGATATAATTCTTTCTTTATTTTTATTATTTTTATAAAGGAAATATAATAAATATAGTATCTGCCTATCTATGTTTTGCTCAATTTACATTTATTTTTAAAAAATTAAAGAATTATTTAAAATATTATATTATTTTCAAAAAATGAAACAATAGCTTTAAAACATATTATTTTCCTAATTTTTACATAATACTACAAAATCCGATTGAGAGACGATTTTTGAGACTTGTTTCACAGTAATAGTTTATATTATCAGTATAGAAAGTAAATCATTATCGAATGCGTCAAACAAAAATTATAAAATTTTTTTTAAATTGTAAAAATTTATAATTTTTATTTGAATTGACGTTTCACAATTAATAAAATAATATGATCAAGCTATTTAAATATTTTAATATTTCTTTTTTTATTGGTTTACATTATTTGATAAGTAACGACAACAAACGACAGTTTTTTCACTGCTGTTAAAAGTAGTGTTCATAATATAACTCAAATCAGTGTAGAAAATGTGCTATTACTTAACGGTAGTAGATAGACATTCAAACGTTACACAAATTGAGATATACTGATTGCATAAATAACTATTAGAAAATTCTTATTAATTAATTAAATAAATATGCACATACCTTAGGATTGTAAGTCTTCCACAGCAGTGGTATATGTGTGTCGATGTAATTATAAACAACCGGAATTTCTTCAATTATTAAATTAACATTAGGAAAGTCAAAATCTTGTGGTAGAAGTTTAACAGCTTCCCAACTAGTATTTATTTTATGCACTCCAAAAGGCCCAAAGCCAGTTACTATAATATTTTCCGTGTCCATTTCTTCCAAGTTCGATTATTTTTAATATTTCAATTAGGTATTCAATTGTGACTAAAATAATACTTAATGACAACGTACGTACTTGTTATACTACTTACCTAATTAACGTTTTTATTTAATTTGAGATAAGTAAGTTATTTACATTTTAAGTAACATGACAAAAAAGATAACTAATATTATATACTTATAGAGGAATTAAATTGTAAACAAAAATAAAAGCAAAATAATTATTTTTTTGAGAGACATAAATTAAGACGCGCATGATTAGATTAAAAGCAGCACGCATAAATTTCATAAAATAAAGTGTTTACAGTTGTTCCGTTTAGAAAATCTAAATAAAACAGATGTAAAAACTGTAGTTTGCGCCTCTCCTAATTTATTATAATAATTATTATTATATATTTAATTTAATAATAAATCAAGGACAACATTCATGTGAACGTATGAGTATTTTTATCAGCACCATCTGTGGATTATTATTAAAATAATAAGTTAACCTAAAAATTAGCAAGAGGTAAATTGAAAACAAAAACAATGAAATGTATTCACATTAATAAATCAAGTGTAATATTTATATTATTGTCCACATTTTTTAATAATATTCATTTCACACATTTAGGTTTGTTAAAAATTCACTAAATTTTCATTATTTTATTTTATTTTATTGTAGCCGACAATAATATGGACATGCAAAACAAAAATGATAATCAAAAAAATCACACAAGCACCGATATAGCTTTGCCAAGTCTAAGTGTAAGAAAAGAAGAAAAGTTATGCAGATCTCAGTGCATCATTTTAAAATGTTATTGCTATTTTAGGGAGATTCTATTTTACCTTATCCAAATGATATCAAGTGTAGTGAATTAGATGCTTCTTATTTGAACTGCGATTATAACAATAATTGTATTTATGGCAGTTTAGTCAATATTACGTGTCACAGTATACCAGGAGTAGAATGTAAGGTTAGTAATTTTCCTTGACCTATTTAATTTCATGTTTCATCTTATTAATCACTCGAATAAATGAATGGCTATTCAATATGTGGAATATCCTAATCATAACTGTTCATGCAGAAAAAAAGTATTCAAAATGAAAGAACCTAAACATTGATTTATTTTTGACATTTCATGGAAAAACAAAAATATCTCTTGTAGAGAATATCACATTCGTATTGATAAAATTACATTTTTAGGATCAAAAGAGTTTACAAAAATCATACATATGCCGATATTGTTATCAAACTGAACCCTGGGAGCACGATTGTGACTTAAAAGCTAATTGCAATTCCGCTTCAACACCTAGAGCTTATTACAGAAGTAATTGTACAGTAAAACCCAATATTTTGTGTTTGGGTAAGCCAATTAACAATTATAAAACTTTTATTAATTTTAAAAATTTGTTTAGGAAATAGAAAATTTTTTAAAAATGTTCGTTGTAATTGGACCGTCGGTTATAGTTGGTCTACAGCTCTAATTTTAAGTATAACACTGGGTGGTTTCGGTGCAGATCGTTTTTATTTGGGTCATTGGCAAGAAGGTATTGGCAAATTGTTTAGTTTTGGTGGTCTAGGTGTTTGGACACTTGTCGATGTTATTCTCATATCACTTCATTACTTAGGTCCTGCCGACGGATCTTTGTATATTTAATTGTCTTATATAATTTCAAATAGAATATTTGTGTATATGTTACTACATAGCAAGAGCTTTAAATATAAGGGAATCAACGATATTACCTAATAAGTTTTATTTATATAACAAAGTTTAGTCAAATTTTATAATTTAATTTATTTCTTGTAACTATTTTTTATTTATTTTAATTAAATAAAAATATTTAAGTCCAAAATTTATTATTCAACCTCAACAAAAAAGTACAAATATATCAACAGTTCATTAGACAATTTACTTAATAAAAATTGGAAATTTCATAAACGTATTTGTAGGTACATAACGAATATTTAAATTATTGAAATAACAATCCAGTTTAAACTTGATTATTAAAATAAATTAATCTTATGTTATAAAAATTTCAAAGCCATTTGTACATCATCGATCAAAGATTCCTTTAATTCTTGATCACTCAAATCCTCAATTTCTGTTTGTGTTACCTGAAATTAATTAATTGTAAATCATAATTTTATTATTAGCAAGCCATTCAACTTGTTACATTTCAAAAGTAAATGAAGAGTCGGGGGAAGGGGAAGAATAAAGGTTCATAACATTAATTTTTTTAAAGAGTGAATGCTATTGGTAAATTTTGGAGTTAAAAAAATGCAAAATCTGAAATATACTTGAAAGTGCTCTCCTGAACTATTTGGTTTTTATGACTATTTTCGTATATTTATACATAATATATTCATTTATACATTTTTAATTAAAAATAAAACATAACTTACTGTTACTAATGGCACTTTTGAATTTTCCAAAATTCTTAATTTTAAATTCATAAAACCTGTTGGACAGCAGTCTTTATTTTTCAGACTAGTAAATTCATCTAAAACCTCTACATGCACAGCCTTGGTTTCGTTTTTGTATCCTGTTATTCCAATAATATTTAAGTACGGTATTTCGAAATTTACTTCAAATTTATCAATTTTGAGTTCATTTGATACACAATTCAGAGCAGTAAATATGTTATTAAAAACTGGTCGATTATGTGTTTGCCAACTTGAATGATGAAAATTTAAATTTCCTGCTGGAGTTACACCAATACTATTGAACAATTCTGAATCTTCCAATTTGATGCAAGTTAGTAATAAATTCAAACGATTTGTATGCTTTGAGTTTCCTGAAAATTTTACAAACTTAATATTGTTATGATCGAGTTTATACAGGGTGGCAGAGCACTTATCGCGAATTTCCCCATAGCGTCCTTAAGATAGGAGTTCAAAAGAAATCTGAAACATTTTGGTAAGAACGAAATTTCTTACTTTTTTCCACCAAAGTAATTGAAATCTGACCAAAAATCTGATTATTGCTTTCTCCAAAGATTGATGTTTAACTACATGTAATCATTTGAATTTAAAAATTGTTAATAAAGCCAATCTTTTACACTGTACCAATACTGCACAAATTTCTTCTAAAGCTCTCTCTTGCATCGGAAACCTATTATATTACATCTGTTCACGTCCGGTTATCAAAGTAGCCCATAGAACGACAAATCACGAAGTGTTCAGGGTATATTGTCACAGCAAAAGAGTGTCTCCACAATACATATCGAATTTGAATAAAAATGACTTAAATTCGTAATTAATTTTTATAAAGACATTTCAAAAAATTACATTAATATTATATTTTATTACACTAAATTGATTTTCAAATAACGATGTCTTACTGAGTATGAATTTGTATCTATATCTGAATAACGAAAAAATTTAGTGATGGCATATTTTTCAAATCTTCTAAGCATCAAAGTGATTCAAATTAGATTAATAGTAAAATATTTGATCTAATTGCACATTTACCTACTATAAACTACAAATACTTGCAGGCAAACTAATTGTTAAGTCCTATAAAAAAATTAATCACTTACAATTGCGTTGCGTGAATAGATTTAGTGACTTGGGCTTTCATTATTACAATAAAATCTGTATTATCCAGCGCATTTGGTGCTAAAAAACTTTCTTATAAAACAATGTGCTAGATAAAAGAACGTACATTCCGCAGTTTATATTTAAAAAATGTATATTTAAAATAATTTTGAAACCTGCTGGTCTATATATAGTATGGTTAATTGGTTAATGCAATACCTACCAGATAAAACAGCTTTTAATGAATCATTATTAATTAAGCCAGTACATTTACTAGCCATAAAGCCATTCATTAACCAGTGCAAATAGCCATACACCGCGCGCCTACTTGCCAGCTCTGCGGCTTCTTAACTTATGCCTGTATAGTGAAAAGCTCTTACGTGTGTGCTAACTCTAATCAAGCTTAGATTTTAGTTTAAATAAATTTCCCGATTTTCATGGGTTATATTTAGTTTTATGTATACGGAAGTGGCATACCAGTTTTGATAATATCATAATCCCAAATCTGTTTTGCAATATTTTCCAAGTAATAAATGAGCTAGCCCACAGAAATTATAAATTTATGCATCTCTTACAAATTATTTTGAAATTTTGTTCTCGCTCTAAGTTTTAAGGACGCTATGAAAGAATTTGTTATAAGTAGGCCACTTTGTAAAATTAAAGTAGACATATTTGCATGCGAAGAAAATTATTGCAAAATAGCAGTTAGTGTTTCTACACCTGGATGCAATATTAATGAATTTTTATTTTAATTCTGTAAAAACTCAGCTGAAATTCAAAAAAAAAATCATATCATTAATACAGCATCCAGTACAACAAAAAGTAAGTAAAAAATTATCAAATTATATGCTTTTACACAAATGGATTTCAGAAAATTAAAAAGGAGCAAAGAATGTCAAATTTAAATTTAGTTGTTTCGTCAATTACACACATATTTTCACTCAAGCAAGAACTAATAATTCGACATCTAATCAAAAAGAGAGAAAGTACTTCTAGCTTACTCATTTCCGTCTGCAAATTTTACAAAATTTCCATAAATTTAAAACAAAATTTAGCGGATTTGATTGTCTCCTCCGATTAACCACTCTTCTGGAGTGAATAAACAAATTTTTTGTTTGTTTATTTTGTTTTAATTAGAAAGCTCACCTCTAATTTTATTTAGATTTTCTTCAGTCAGTGTACTAAAAAGAAGTTCTTTAGAACGACAATTCAACATCCACAAACATAAAATTGAATCGATTAGATGATGGGGTTGAGTTTTGTATTCGCCTAAGGTAATTCTTTCTTCAATTTTGGGTATTACTAAATTTTTTAGCATATTTACATCTGCCCGCTCGTAATCTAAAATAGCTAACGCCCACAAAAAATTGGTTATATCTTTGGCACGCATTAATTCGCTTACGTGCGTTATTTTTGAATAACTATTCCTTGTTTCTTCTAATTCTTTTACACTTTTAGCAACAAATATGTCAATTAGTTTTTCTTCATAGTAAAAATAATCGGCAAACAATGCAAGAATATAGCTCATTGCGGCAAAGTTATAATACTGAATTGTGTTGTTGAAAAATACGGTACAAGATATCGTATTTAATAAGTCTTCGTCTTGGTAGTGGTTATTTCTAATTGTTTTGATCAAAGTAATTAATAAGGCAGTATCTTTTAACAGAAACAAATTTTCGTGTAACGTTTGCTTCACTTTACTCAAAATTTGTTTTTCTTTTATTCGTGTGTTGGTTCTTTGTGTAGAATTGCAAATAATACACATATCTTCTATGGTTAAATTATCTAAAAATTCCCTATTCACACGATCGAGACAATTCTTAAGGTAATTAAACACCTTTTTATTGCCTTTCTCTAAACCAATATAAAAAATAAGTTGAATTAACTCCGATTTTGTTGAATTTTTAATGTGCTGATCCATATTGTTCATAAAACATTTGTAAAACTGGTATTCTCTAATACGATTAGGAACTACATACATATATGCATTTAAAATTTGCAGTGTGGTTTCTAAATCTAAATTTTGCACTCGTAAACTGCACTCCACGTCTAAAGTTTTTAATAGTTTTTGTAAATTTCTCTTATCGTAACCTAATTTGTTTTTTTGAGCACTGTAAAATAAATTTGTGATATCGTCGATATTAAAATTTTGCAACACACGATGATTTCCATGCATCACTAAATTGTCGATAGTTTTATTTCCTATTGTAGATACTTTTTCCTTATTATCGTTTCCATTTAAATATATTAGCAAGCGACCATTTAGAGTTTTTTGATAATCTATGCTCATACGATCTCCTAATATGGTTCTAGTCGACTGCCATCTTATTGTTCTGTATAAACTTTTGTGAAATAAATAACTTTTAATTCTTGGCACCAAATATGATACATTCATTTTTGCAATTTTTATCACAAATGCATACCTATACAAAATAAGCTTACAAGAGAAAAGGTTAATTAAAGTCACATGCACTTCACTGTCATCAAGGTGAGGTTAACCACTAATTTAAGCTTAGTTTATTTATATTAGTCAGGGGTGTTTATTTAATTTTAGATTTAATTTGCTTATCGCGGTTTTACTTCCCACTGATAAAGTTTTTCTGGCACTCGAAGCCAATTCAATATTGAGGTTATGTCTACTATTTGTTTTGTTAAATTTAAAAATAATTAATCGGGTAACCTTTTTTAGTTTATAATTAATACAATTAAACAAACCTATGTTTACAGTATTTTTCATTAAAATTGTATACGGCGTTGTACATTTTCTGTAAAAATTATTTTTTGTCATCAAAATGAGCACTCGAGAAATTCTGTCCCTTCAATTTGGACATTACGCCAACTTTATTGGAACTCATTGGTGGAACTTACAGGAATCCAGTTTTGAATATAACCCATTAAATCTATCAGAAATTAGCCACGATGTACTTTTTCGTGAAGGTTTAACAAACAAGGTATGCTTCTACTGTAGTCACTAAAACATAATTAAAATAACTTATTCCAAAGGGTCAAGTAACCTTTACACCAAGATTGTTATTGGTCGATTTAAAGGGTAGTTTGAAGAGTCTGCCTGAAAGTGGTTTGTTGGATGATCCTACGCCTGAATGTTCAGCTGACGATCCACTCTGGAACGAAGAAATTGTGCAAGTTAATACAACTGAAAATGAGCCTAAAAATCAATTTCAAGAAGATTTAAATAATTTAGAACATCCTAGGGATGTTTTGAAAAAAATATATAATTTGAATGAAGAAGTTCACGTTTGGTCAGATTTTCTTTATACTCGGTTTCATCCAAGAACTGTTAATGTAATAAAAGAGTACGAACATGAAAGTGCAATATCACAATTTGAAGTGTTTCCTTTGGGAACGAATTTATGGAGAACTGATTTATTTAAAGAAGAATTTAGTGATAAAATTCGAAACTATATTGAAGAATGTGATAGTTTTCAGGTAAATATTTTCTTTATCGTAGTAAAGGCTGTATGACACCTATCATAATTTTATAAAAATGGCATTATTATGTTTGATCAACAGAATATTATTACATTAATTTTATATTAAAATATAATTCTACAAAATTAGACAAGTGCCGTACAACAATTTTGTATTTTTTAAAGGGATTTCACATTACCTTGGATGCCACAAATGGATTTGCTGGTTTGGCTTCTTCGTGTATCGAATATTTAAAAGATGAATATGAAAATAAGTCAGTATTAGCGTTTCCTGTATTTCCTTCCTATTATTCAGATTATTCATTTACTTCTGAAGAAGAAAAACTAAAATCTAGGTTACAAGATTCTTTACGAGTTTTAAATACTGCAATGTGTTTTGATGTACTAACAGAACACAGTTCGCTATTTGTTCCACTATGCACAAGTGAAAAAGCATGGCGACAACCAGGGCCTAAGAGGGAGTTTCATCACGTGTCATATGACGTAAGAAATTGTATAAAAGTTTTAGAAAGAAATTTTTAATTTTACGTTTTAGCATAAATTGCCTTATCACACCAGTGCAATTTTAGCATCCGCTTTGGATACTTTAACACTTCAATATCGTCTGAAATCATCAACATTATGTTTAAGTGACCTTTGCAAAGATTTAAGTAATTATGGTCGCAAAGCCGCAGCTGCTAGCATCTGCTTACCATTTTCTTTAAATAAAGGTGCAGACTTTATCGATTGTTTAGATCGATGGGAAGGACCTCTAACCCAAAGTATAACACCGAATTGTTTAATAGGTAAACTTGTATAAAATTTAATTATTTGTGACATTTTATCTTTTTATCTGCAGGCACCGATAAAATATCGCAGATTTTGACTTTAAGAGGAATTTCTGAAGATCGCCTTAAGCGTCCTTTGAAATTTGCTGGTGCCCAAAAAGATATGGCAGCCTATAATTGTAATACAATTCAAGAAATGTTAAACTTGTACTTATCTTGCAATTATTTCCTAAGTCGTAATCATATTACTACTTTAACTAAAGGCTTACCTGTAAATACTCCATATCCAAATATTTTTGACAAATATGTTACCACCGATGGTAATATTGATAACGTTCCAAGAATTGAAAATGCTGGTAATTATTAATTAATTTTAATTTAGAATATCACTAAGAAATTTATTTTGTAGCTGTAGAAACCGTACCCATATTAGCTGGATTACATTCCGGTTCAGGTATCGGTGAAATGATAGAAAGTCTTCACACAGAAACGAGACGAATCAAATTTAATCGTTTACATCAGTTTTCTTCACATGGTCTAGAAACCTTAGAGTTTAACGAGTGCTTGGATAGACTTTTTGATCTCAGAGAATGTTACGAAGAAAATTACATGATATAATTTTTTTATTTTTTTAAATAAAACTTCTAAACAATTTTAAGTCTTTTATTGTTTAAATTACAAAACTTTAATCTTTATCTTGAGGAAATTCAACCCCAACGTCTTTCCTAATTTTGTCCATAAATTGTGCCAATTGTATTGTTTCCTTGTGTGTAATTTTTGGACTTTCTAGTAAACCTACAATATTATTTTTAGTTTGAATTTTGATTAAAGTAGTGCATTGTTTATTTTATTTAGAGGTCATGGGCCATACACCTTTAGATTTTCAGGAAGCGGTAACCGTCATAAATATTATTTTTGTTTTGGTGAAAAAAGTCTAAATTGCACAGAACTGAACCTTCTATAGTCTTTGTTGATCATTTTTATTTATGGAATTTCAAAACCTACATTATAGTATATGAAACACTTTTTTGTGACATCATTCACCATAACGTTACACCCAATATTTGACGGTACCGCATGCTAGGAAACCAAAACTTAACTGAATAAAAATAGTAATTAACTGATTACTTCTTCTATCATAAAATTACATTTTAAAAGTTAGCTTGCTTGTATTTCTCTAAAACCCTTTATATTATTGAGTTCCTTGATTGTGTTGGTCCAATGAAATTCTAGTGAAATCAAAATGACTTGTAAATTTTGGTTTTGCAAACTTTTATTACTTTTGGAACCCTCCTTTCTTTTCATTCCAATCTTTCTTTCAATATGCAGTTTAAATTATTAAATTCAATGTACCGAAAATTAATTTTATAGAATATAAATTGGGCAAATTAAAAAAAAAAATATTTTGCCTATTATAAAAAAAAAAAGAATACATATTTTGGTAATACCCGACGACATGAATATTGGTAATTATGGTACTGAGCAAAGCAGCAGATACATACCAGCTTGGATACAATTTCTAGCTTCCTGAACTTCATAAGACATACCAACAGTATAAGTGTGTTTAAATTGCACGTTTGTTGGTGGAAGGTCAAAGTTTATAGTTTGTTCGGGTGTTACTATAGTCGTTGGACACCAAAATCTTGGAATCTGAAATTTAAAAGAAAACTAAAAATATTTTTTCACGCAAAATTTTAAAGTTTCTATTTTCAATAATCTTCATTTGCCACTAAAACAATTGAAATCAACGCGTCATTGTAAGCATTTGTTTTTATGCTACTTGGCAATTTTGTTTATTATTTACACAAAACCCGCCTACTTGATACTAATAAGTTGAAAGTTTTAAGTGATAAGTATAATAATTTTGCTCTAGAAATTATTAAAAGTTAAATAAAAACTACATAGTTTAAAATTGTAAAGTCCAGTTAAGTTGAACAGCTCAGAGAACAACATTTATTTTGGAGTACCACACAAAACAAAAAAGTAAGTCTTAGAAATTATTAACTAAATTTTGTATATTATAAGGATTTAAGAAAAGTATAATTACCGTAATAGTTCCTTTCGTGCCTATAATCAAGGCTTCGTTGGGTAAATTAGCACGAGAATGAGTTGAAATAACTGCGGTTTTACCCCCCTTGTAAGTCAGTACTGCTGTAGCTGATTCATCAACGCCTTCATTATTTAAATGTCCACTAGCTACAAGAGCAATGGGCTCTTCGCCACCATACACAAACTGTGCAAGTTGCAAACCATAAATTCCTAAATCTAATATTGTGCCACCACCTAATTCTTTAGATCTGCAAAAATTACCTTCAAAATTGTTTTAGAAATTTGTTAACTATAAACTTACGCTAATCTTTCGATGTAATCGAAAGCTCTTCCAAAGGTAATAGAAATATAAAGAACCTCTCCGATCAAATCTGACTTGATTATTTTTTGCAGTTCTTCATATGATGGAAAACAACGTGACCATATCGCTTCCATCAAAAACAATTTCTTTTCTCTAGCATAGTTTATCAATTCTGTAGTATGCTTTTCGTTCAAAGTTAACGGTTTTTCACACAATACATGCTTGTTATGAGTTAGCATTAACTTGGCAACTTCTAAATGTTGCGTATTCAAATTACCTACGTAGACTACATCTGAAATAAATTTGAAAATATGAATGTAATTATTATTATTGAAAGTGTACAAGTTTTTCTTAAACATCCTGTAACACAGTCAACTTTTTTTTTATACTCACCGATGCTATCATCTTCCGCCAAACTGAGGTAGTTATCGTATGCCTTTGGAATATTAAGTTCTTTGGCAAAATTTTGAGCCCGCTCTAGGTTTTGTGAAGCAACTGCCACCAGTTGATGCTCTTCTTGTGGCAAAATCGACACAGCTTTTGCAAATTGTGTACTTATTTTGCCTGCGCCAGCGATGCCCCATTTTAAAGCCATATTGAACTTACGTAATTAATTGTAGGTTAAAAGATAAGAAGTGTAATAAATTATTTATGCGATTGTGACAATACATAATAATATAACCTATAAAAAATGAGAATCAGTAATCTTACGTTAATGAAAATAGCTGCTATTGGAGGTTTTGCTACAGCAGCTATGGGTTTTGCTTTAAGAAGAAAAATCAACGACAATATAGCACAAACGGAATACTATAAAGAAGCAATGAAAGATTTTCGAAGCAATAATGGTGTGATATATTTGATGGGTCAGCCAATTCGAGATGGTGCAGTCGATGTTAGTGATTACGAGAAGAACTATACAAAACTTTTAACTGCTCACTACGAGATTCCAGTGTACGGACCTAAGAATAAAGGTATTTTATACTTTTGGGCAAACAGGAAAAGTGAAGAAGATAAATGGGGAGTAACTCGAATAGAATTGCAGCTTCGAGATGAACCCAACAGAAGATTGCTAGTCAAAAACATCGAAATTGAAGAAACTGTTTAGAAGTTGGACACTTTATTTACAAATTGGCAGGATCAAAATTTAACACTACTCAAAGAATTGAGAACTGATTTAAGATGTGCAAAATATGAAGAAAAACAAGAAAGAAAAACTAAGTTCAATGTAAACAAATCAAATAATGTAAATAGTAGACAATTAAAATAAAATACTTTTAGCTTACAGAACTTTATCCTAAGAGATACTTTTTTGTATTTATATGTAGAGAACCCCTTCTTAAATTAAAAAACAGTACAGTAATGAAAACTTCACTTCGTGAAGGAGCGGAGGAATTACATAACTTACATTTTTTTCATATTTGATTTGTTTTCCTAAATTGATAAACTTTTCTTAACCTTTTTTGGGCACTACATTCTCTATTTTCTCTTTAATTACACATTACCCTTTTGCCTACACTTTGTGTAGGAAGACATAGCATTCGCTCCCAATTGCCACTCCCCTATGCTATACTTTAATACCAATAGTTTTTGGTAACCAGGCAAAATAATCTAGTTGCTCGACTAGATTGTCGAGCCCTGTATGTCGTTTTCAACATTAAATTAAGTAAGTTTGAAATGCACATTTTTTTCTGCAAATACACTGAATTTTCAGCTCGTTAACTAAACAAACCAAATAGAATTAAATTAACCCTTCGTTAGGTGCGCAAGTACAAACAATATAACTTGTACAATACTAACGAAAAACTTTTGCTCCAATTTTTTATTAAGAAAATTTACATAAATTACATTTTAGTCTGTTTTAAAATACATAAAATTAATTTAATTCTACCGAAACAATACAAAATATTGCAATTAAGTTGTATTACCAAAAATTATGTGGCAACATACCATCTGGTTTATCAAATTCACCAATTTTTTTGTAGTCTTCCAAAATTGTCTTTAATCTAGATACAGGGCCACCATTGTCTATTTTTTCGACAGCAGGCAAATAAACATGGTATATAAACTGAATTACCTTGCAAAAAACATTTCCATAAACCGTTTGTAATAAAAACCCACAATTTTCTAAAAATATGTGCAACAATGTGGCTGTGATGTCAGGTTTTGGTTCTAAATTTAAAAATGCTGATAACCATCTCCATCCTTCAACGTAACCTAAAGGATGATGGCTTTGACTTCTTTTAGGTTTGGTTATTATCATAGCTGAGTACAGCCTCATAATCCCCGATACTCTTTTTAAAAACTTTTCCTGCTTTTCAATAACATTATCTTTATACTGATAACCTAATTTACTATAAAATTCTTGATCAGTCTCTCCCACTATTCGAGGAAAATAAATAGGCACCAGGTATGGGCACTGCAAATGAAATTCAGCAAGCAATAACTTGCCAAAATCTGGATAATCATTCCATAATGATATAGCAACTGCTGCATAATGAAAAGCAGATTTAGGATTACCGGAAATAATTAGATCTCCTTGTAGAACAAATTTTTTAGCCAACAATGAGTAGCAAAATAGAACTCCCTCTGGGTGATCATTAACAGATACGGTGGTTTCGCCTACCACCACACGTTGTCCACATAATAAATTTGATAAACGAGCATATTTATCTAGTAAATGATGTTGGTTTACTGCTGATATAGCATTGACAGGAATGTTAATAGCTTTTTGAAAATTAAACCTTAACTTTTTTGCATCGACATTTTGTACAAAATTATTAAACGTATGCTTACAGCTTTCAGCAAAATTTTGTAAATCGGTGTAGTAACGTAAGGAGTCATTACTAGCATACTTATTAATGATGTTCCCAATATTGTTCATGTTTGCTTGTTCTTGTTTCGGCTGGTGTACCACAACAGGTGCAGGTGTTGGTTCGGGAGCTGGTGCTGATGGTGGTGGTGGAGGTGGTGCAGCTTGCTCTTTATTAATTTCGTTTATTCGAAATTGCACTGTACTCTGTAAAACTAAGAAAAAATAATGCAAGGATAGTTAATAAAATAACGAGTAAAAATATACCTTTTGCATCTTCAACTAATTGTTCCAATTTCTGGCAATCGCTTTCATCAAATGTTCGAGTTTTACAACGAGCAATAATCTCCACCATTCGATCTGGCAGATGTTTCAATTCTTGCAAAATATCGCTTAAACTGTCCCTCAATTGATGCGAATGAGAACAACTGTTAATATCACCCACAATTTTCTGATAAACTGCACAAAATTCTCTTTGATGCTTATTCATTTTCTCAACTAACATGTGCATTATTTGCTTTCTTCTTTCGTATTCTTCCAATTTTAAAGTATTTTGTTTACGTTTTTCTGCTAGCACTTGATAGTGCTGAGCAATTAGCTTTTGTTGAGCTACCATGTCTTTGTCATACTCTTCGAGGGATTTAAATATTACGTCTTCTTTTTCTCGTTCTTGTTGCAATAGCAAAAGTCGCCGTTGGCTAGTTTGTTGTTTTTTGATCAAAGATTGATTTTTTGTAAATTCACTAATATGGTTTATACGAGAATTAAGAGCTTCTTGGACCTCTTTTTTTCTTTGTGTTTCCAATTCAATAAGAAGTTGATTTACAACAGAAGTACTTGTTACTGTATGATTGTGCACTACCACAGCATTGGCCTCCACTATGTTAAGTTGTTTTGAATCTATTTGAGTTGTTTCGTAGCATTCGGTAAGTTCAAATGAAGTTCTATTTCGACCAATTGTTGTATCATTCACACAGTCATTTATCATTTTAGATTTTGATAAAGCTGAAATTTTAAGTTCTTCAAAAGGGTCTGTAAGACTATCCATGATTGTGCCAAATTGATTTTCTATTTTCATAAAAAGAGCCAAGTAAAAACTCACATTAGTAAATACCACAAAAGCAAAACTTTTACTTTCGTAATATTTAATTACTTTAACAATAACATTACGTAATTTATAAAATTAAAAGGTCTAAAATTCATAACGAACAAATTTGGTTTAATAATAGTAGGCGATTTTAAATTTAAGGTTAAATTTTTTAGACAAGACCAGCTTTTTAAATTGAACGTTGCTTTATTCGGTTATCTAAATAAAAACGAGATGGCGTGGTTTATTAAAATTAAATCAAGAAGCTTCGACCAGCTACGACATTCAAACTTTTCAACAAACATTTTGTAATCAGTAAATTTGTCATAATTACTATTCTAGTGGTAGCTGTTAATTGTAGAAGAAAGAGTATTGTTGTTAACCCATTAATTATTTCATAACAAAGTAAAGGTTAGTGACATATTTTAGTTTGGCATTGTTAGACTGCTTATTTTAAGAAACTTTTTATATTTATTTTTCGGGAAAAATATATTTTTGAAATAATTTCTTCAGGAAGTGATTTTTTTCGATTGTACATTTTAAAAGTGATATGAATCGTAAGTCGAGAATCATTCGTATTCGATACTTGAGGATAGGTAACACTTTGAAAATAAGTTTCCTAGGCCATGTTTTAAACAAATTAATGTTCCTGTCCTAGAATCGAGATTTTCCCGTCTCTAAATCTTAATTTACATTTACATAATATTTAAATTACTACCCAAATAAATTTAATTTGTGTTTGCATAAGATATATTTTGGAAAGCTTTAGATATTTTCAACTTTTCTAGAATTATATCACACAACCTAGCTGTCCAGTACGAAGTAATACTTTAAACCTCAGATGTGCAAAGGTTGAATTTACATTGCAAATATAAATAAGTTTTGAATTTCTAGTAACAATGTTCTCAAATAGCAATTACATTAAAAATATTTACAACTTAACAATATTTTACACCGTGTACAGCTAATGAACAAACAAAAACTACATAAATCGAAAAATTTAAATATAAACTCAGTACTAACACAAATCAAAAGCACAACTTGCAATTATGAGTTTTTTTATAAGTCTTTTTTATCATGTGAAAGTTACATATCGTCGGTGAGGAATCAAAACCTCGTTTCTCAATATTTGACGATTTTGAGTTACGAGGTTCTTGTGGTACAGTATAGTTTGGTACAAATAAGTTTGACCTGCTTATACGTCATTAGATTCAAGATAAAAACCGCATGTTCCCATAATATTTTCATAATTTTTTTGTTTGACACACCAAAAAAAAAGTCTAACCTCTCCTGAAAACTAAGTAACTTTGAGTTCTGAGGTTTCGACTCCTCGCCGACGATATTATACTACTAATAATCTTAACTGTAACTTTATAAAAGTTGCGGACTATATTAGCACGAATCCATCAATCTATTTTGACATGTGATCCTATTCGGTAGTTCAAAATTGGAATTTTTTAAACCTTCAACCGAATCAGAGAGATCCAAACAGCAAATTGTCAGATTAACCATGTTACCTCTATAAATATCACTGTAAAGTGCATAATCAAAACACCACAAGTATAATAACTCAATTCTTAATTTATTGTTTAAAGAGTACAGATAAACTTCTAATTGAAAAGAATGTGTATTTTGTACACTAAATTTATTAAAATATATGAATTTTAATCTTTAATAATTAACTAAATTACATATCACGAAGTAAACAATGTGTTAAACATATTGTACATTCAAATACAAACAATTTTTAGCAATAAAAAGATTAGCAAAGGAAGCCACCAGCAAATACAATTTATTTTTTTACACATAATCAATTTAATTAACATAATAAATGCCCAAATTTGCTTCCAATTGTTGGTCCATTGTCGTTTTTGTTAATTAAAAACAGATAAGCATGACTTTCTCATAAATGTATAAATAATTAACAATATTTTCGTATTGCATGTTGATAGTTTATTTTGAAAATAATTTTAGAGAATGTCATGTACACAAACCTAATAAATTATTTACAATATCAAAAATAGACACGCTTTGCAAAATTTATATAATTAAAATATAATATTATAAAACAAAAAATTTTTCTTTACAATTTATGTTTTTTAAGCTTTTAGAATAAAGAACATTGAATAACCAAAAGAAACTGTTCACAAATACTAAGCATAGTAAAATATCACCATTTCAAAAAATGTAACAATATTATGTTGCATATTTAGGAGCAGTACATAAAAAAAAGCAATCGTAATAGTTAAAATTTACATTTAAATTTTTGCAATCAAGTAAAAACACAAATATTTACAAGATTTGTTAAGATTTATAATAATAAACTACTTACTTTAATGTTTAATCACTCAATTAAGTGCAAATATATATTTTTAATCAATAACTCTCTAGAAGCATATTATATATAGCTTTTTAAGTAAACATGGACAGAATAAATTACAAACAATGTCAAAAATAAATTAAAAATTTGTGACCTTGTTTTAAAATTAATCTACACCCGCAAAACCTTGAGAGCCTTCGATAGCTTTAATCAGTTTTTCTCTTAAATGCTGATAACTATCATACGGAGGTAAATCGATACGATTAAAACTGAAAAGAGATCAATAGCAGAATAAAAACAAGTAGGTGTTACAAATTCTTACCATGTGTGAGCTCGTGGAAAATTATCAGGTGTACCCCATTTTTCAATTGTGAACAGTTGAGGTCCATTGCTACCGTACAATTCTTTGAAACCGTTCATAGGTACTCTTGATGTTCCTGTTACAAATTGCAGCAACCGAGATCTCATTTCATTTGAAAATGATAAAACCACCTAGAATATTGTTATTAGGAAAAATGATTTTGAAACATCAATTTATTAATTACCCGCCAAAACCATTGTATTACAATATGATTTGCATGATAATCTCCTTTGTATAAAGTATTTTGTTTCCAATCTTTAACATCCACATTTTGTATACCACACATTAACAATTCCAATTCATTCTCATCAAAAATTTTAATTATATTAAGAGGTACCAAATCACTGAACCCTTCCAAAAATGCATTCATTTGATCTTGAACTCTTTCCACAAACCTCCACTTGATTACACAACTAAAAAATTTGAATAAAAATTAAAATGAAAATGCGAAACAAATTAAACTCACTTTATGTATTCGTCTTTGTTTGAGTTCTCGACTGGAATATCTGCTCCATTTGGTTTAAGTTCGTATTGCATAGTATGTCCAAAGGAATCTTCATCTACAGCAAACGTAAGATCCAATCCTAGAGGATCGTTTTCTTTAATCCACAACAATGATTTATAGTATTCACTATCTACCGATTCCATATCTTTTAAGTCAATTGGTTTACCTAACATCATTTTATAAAATGGCCTAATAAAGAATGCTAAAAGCGTTCAATATAACATTTGAAGTTACTTTTTAAATACAAACTTTACCATCTAATAATTTTCCATGATACACAGCCATTCCTGCTACTCTACCGATAAATTTAAAATAGTTAATGTGTTCTTCATTGCACATGCCCGAAAATGGATTTATTTGTAATGTGTAATTATCCCTAAAATAACAATTATTTAGCAAATCATATCAAATACCTTTTTACAGTAATTAATTACATTGCTGAATATTCGAAGAGACCATAATAAGGATTAAACATTTCTTTCGATAATAAATAAAACCATTCTCTTGCCAAACCTCCATAATCTAAACCAATTTCTCCTTCAAATTCAATCCACAACTTTGTTTTTAATAAATCTACTCTAGGAACTGTCGTAATTGCCCTGTATGAATCTTCTAATATCGACGTTCTTCTAACTTTTATTTCAAATTTATTGGGCACATTGGTCTAAAATACAATTCATTAAGTAGTAACAAAAATATTTATAATAAATTGTAACAACTCACGGGTTTTCGCAGTTGTGTTTTCATGAACTCGTATTTTCGTTTGTAATCTCTAGAATATGGTACTGCAGGTCCAGCAATTTGTGGATTTGATAATCGCGGATCTTCCCACTGAGTTGTTCTTGTATCTAAAGTTTTATTATGTCACGATTACAAAATCAAATAAAACTGATTTGCTTACTGTGATCAATGAAAAATATACGCCCATCAGAATGAACCCGCTCTTCCCAACCCTCAGGTAGTGCTCCCAAGTCATCGTCGGGTTTTCGACTAGGGGCAGGCGTGGAAACTTGATTAGGCATTGCACTGGGTCGTCCACTTCTTGGGTCAATCCAAGTTGTTGTTTTATCATTATGATCTATGAAAAACCATCGACCATTTGGTGCTAATTGCATTGACCATCCAGTTGGCAGACCTTCAGATGCAGCTTGTATATTATTTTGATTTGCACTATTAGTAGATATCGTTGAACCTCGACGTGATGCGGTTGAAGTTGAGTCAGTCACTTCTTCACTCTAAATTTAAAATTCGTTACATTAATTAATTAAAAAAATAGAAATACGTTTAGAACTAAAATAATAATAGCAAAGCACATATTTACACATAATAATTCCGTGGTCAAGTGCAAAAAAGGAATAAATTGACTTATGCTACATGCTACATTACGAATTTTAATAACATTACAAATAATAATAATAATAAGTCATAATAATTGTTCACACTTTGATTACTTCCATTCCGGGGTTTTCACTTCACTTGGTGTTCTTTTTAGATACAAGTGTATCCAAGTATGGTTTAATCTGAGACTATTAATTAAAGGTGATTGTGCCGAAGGCTAGAAAAATTATTTGTTTCCTAACAAATAAATAGTGTTTTCCTAAATGGTTCATCCAAGTTTCCAGGGGGGGGTACATGCTATGAAATGTTTTGACTTCTGCTTACTCGTCCCTATAAAGGTTACACTTCAGAATCCTGTGTACCGGCTCATCCAGTTGTTCACACTCAGGACACAGTCCTGCACATATCCCTAATCGTTTAATGTGTCTGCAAAACTCCTCGTGTCCCGTTAGAAGCTGTGCTATTTTAAAAATCCCGCTGGGGTGATAGGTGATTCTTCTATACGTTCCGATGTGCCATTGTTATTCCCAGGCGAGTGTAATTCTGTTGACCATCATGTTTCTGATGAGAGTATTATACGTGTATTGGGTTGGATTCTAACAGGGCAGTAACTCCGAGTTGCCATGTAGCTAAACCTAGTGATCAGCACTTATGTTACAACGATAAAAGTATGAAATTTTCTTGGCAAAATGATGTGCTAAAAACGTTGACCGACTTTCCCACCATAATTTGTGAGAACCAAATATTAAAAACTGAAATTGCACAGGTCCCTTTGCAGTATAGGATTTTAACCAAAATAGCTTTTAAAAATAATTAATAGCTTTTTCACACGAACATAAATAAACAACTTTTGCTTTTTATAAATAGAATATAATTATGAAGTACTAACACAGCAATTAACTCCATTACAGAATTATAAGCTATTATAAATCAGTGAATATTATTTTGGGAGATAAAATGAATTAAAGCTATTAGCAGTGAAAAATCAAAAGCTTCAATTATGCATGCCAATTATTGCACGTGACCATAGAATTATTTTTGATATTATTTTGTTACACCCCAAGAAAAGCAAACACTGATATGCAAAAATAATATAAAGTACCCCAAACAGCACAACTATTCCGAGACACGCTAGCATAATTATTACAAACCTGTTCTCTTCTTAATAAAAGAAATACATTATTGTTGTGTTCTTCATCAGCATTTATAGAGGGATGTAATCGATTTTGGCATGATTCGCATTCTCCCTCACCAGAATCCCATGATTCCAATGATGAGACCCTGCGACTACTAGCATTACTCTCAGCAGATGCATGATAATCTGAATCGCATCTTTCCAAATGAATGCCCGAGGTTTTATTTAAATTGTTAGTATTTTCCTCATCAATCTCATCATTTTCATCATCTTCAATAGCATTATTGTCTGAACTATCTAATTGTTCGTCATCACATTCAGCATCATTTGCTTCTAAATGGTTATTTTGATGAAGTTCTGCTTGGTTACTAGAGCTCGATATCACAGTTTCACCCTGCCCAGCATGCAAATATATCCAAATAACCCATCATGTTATTAATTATTTGAGAAAATTTATCATTTTGATAAGTAACATGGGGATACTTTAAATCACTGATGCACTTTGATCACAGACATAGTTACTGTTGTATCAGCTTTAGCAATGATGGCCACGAGTGCTCTCCCACCTAGCCATTATTAATCAATTGATACGGTAATAGCTAAGCTCCTGATAAAAGTATACATAGAATTTAAATTATTATCCCCATGTTAAGTTATAAAGCTAATTACTTCGGGAATTGTAAAACAGAAATTGTAAATTTTATGAATGGCACTAATAAATAAATTTAAAAATTAGAAATTTCTCTACATGCGTTCCCTGTTATGTAGTTCAAAGCACAAATGCACAAAAATCAATTTGCATGCTCTCATTCACATAAGGTTTCCCATAGTCACAAAAATAGCATTGAAATTCTGAGATTTTGCAATTAAATTTAGATTTAGTTAAAATAGATGTTGAAATGAAAATTTCAAGATGCGTTTAAGCGACTTCGGAATAAATAAATAAAACAAATTTATACATACCGGTCCAGTACTGATAAGTGAATCGCGACGACTGTTGTTTTCATCATCTGCACTAATATGAAATCTTCTTTCAAAATCAGCTGCCTGATCTAAAACTCGTTGTTCACGTTCTTCCACATTATTGCTATTACAAAAATATTAATTTTAATAAAAAACTTTTAGCAGAAATCAAACCAACCTATATGTAGGTCTTTCCCATTGCGTTGTTCTTGCTAAATGATTTACATAATATGTTCTTCCATTTGCATCCTGCCTTTCTTCCCATCCTGGTGGTAAGGGGACTGCATTTTCGTCCACATTGTTGTCAAAAACAGGCTGAAAATTGAAAAACAACTTCAATATAATATTCTAATTATATTTTATTATATTTAACTTTTTTATTTCTAAACATTTAATAATAATTGTTTTAGGATAACATGAAAATAAATTATAAATATGATTAATAAATTTGAATAAAAGGTTTTTTAATTATGAAGAAACAAATTCATGAATTCAGCTATGCAACATGAAAGTTTGTGCAATGGACAGTACCAATTGTGTTCAACTATCATCAAATAATAAACAAAAATTAAAATTTATAACCTCTGCAGAATTTTCCGTTGCATAGTTGTGAATAAATTCCCAATCGCGTTCATTTGGTAAATCTTCAGTTGATTCTGCTTCAGCAGTGGGTGCTGTCGATGAACCATCACGAATGTAGGCATGATATATCTCCAAATGTCCACGAACTCTCGACCTAGCACTGTAACCACTATATAAGCACCACAGGTGCATCCCCACAAAAAGTTAGCATGCAATAATCATTATAAAGCTGTAAGATTAGAAAAATGTGGTGATCCTACATGAAAACTGAATGCCAGTCTTCATTCAGATGTTTTGAGAAAAATGAGTTTCTGTTTAATAAAAAAAATTGAAAAAGTATGACTGCATTTTAAAAATAAAAAAAAATTATATAATATTTGTATCATCTAGGAATACTTTTTCATTTTTAAATTACTAGAATTTTTATGAATTGGTTTTAAAAGATCTTAAATATTCTGCAAATATGGAAATTTATTCAAAAATTAAAGTGATTTTTATTTGCTCTAAATTAGAAAATTATGCAAGTACTTATTCACAATAGTATACAATAAAAGACTTTTAATTGCAAAACACGAACAGTTAAAGATAGGGTAAAGTACAAATCTCACTGGTTTGTTTAATACAGCTAATAATCAAACATGTTTTATGCATGATTAATCCACACCTTTTAGTGAATTTGTCAGTATGCAGTATTTCAAATCAACCAAATTGATACCTTTGTTAAGAAAAATTATACCCATAAAAATGTACCCAAAAAAAATTTATAAAAACTTGCAACAGTTTTTTTGTTACAGACCAGTTTAAATATTCTGTGATTCATGAAATAAAACTTAAAATTCTGAGATAATAATTAGGTTATAATCTTTATAGAAATCTAATTATTAGAGCTCATAGCTATTTAACTGAAATATATAAATATTTCGATTAATGCTGAAACACATAATTTTAAATATAATGAAAATTAATTGAATTTTCATGTATCACTTAAGATGTCATTATGTAATTACTACATAATCAGTATTATTACAGAATAAGTAATTAAAAAGCACATTGCTCTTAAAATAAAGAAGCACATCTAAAGAATTAAATCTGAAAGCCCATTTATACTTTAAATTTATAATAAAAAGCTAAAACATGCAAATATTTGCAGGATAATAAGAAAATTTTTTAGTGTAAATGTATGTTAAAATTGAAAATAAATTCAACTTACCTGCGTGGTCTCAATATATATTTTTTTGGTTGAATCACTCTACCTTCTTGTTCTTTGGGAAGATTAATTAATGTCAATTCTATCATGCCAAGAAAGTCATCTCGTGTCAATCTGTTTTCGTCAAATACTTGTAGAACCAATTTGTGTTCTGCTGGTTTAACCTGTAAATTGAAGATTTTAACCGTTTTTAAAACAAACAAAAAAAACTTTTATTACCCGAAATATAAATTCTTCATCCCATATTGGATTAAGCGTCTAAAATATTTTAAATTTTAAAATTCCAATTATAGAAAACAACGCCCAGTATTCTTACCTTTTTTTTTGTTTTTGTAATAACATTGTCTACTATTTCGTCACCATTTATTGTACTTAGATCTATTTTAACGTACGGATCACTAAAAGAGTATACACCAAATTAACCCAACTACTTAATTCGCACAGATAATATTTTAGTATGAATATTAACAAATGGTGATAAATGTTAATTAATTTATAAATATTGTGAAACATTAACCAAGGATTCTGTTAATCTTATAAGCCTTAGAAATGAAAAATTAAAAAAATAATCATTAATATTTTTAACTCACCTAGCTCCAAAAATGTCCTTTTTAGCAAGTTGGTGTCCATTTAGAACTCTTAAGCGTAACTTGCTTGTGGGTTCTTCGGTCTGTAAGTTAGCAAAATTAGGTTAAGTTTATAAATCAATAAAGGAACCATACAAGTGTACTTTTTTTATATTAATAATACAAATTTTGGCACTCCTAAATTAGGCCGTGAGTAATTAATTAGTTAATTGAGCATTTCGAGAGATATTGCTTGTGTTTATATTGAAATAGGTGGATGACATTGAATGATTACAACAGAAAAGAACTTACAAATCCGTCAGGTTCGATGGTTGGAATGTATCCGTAAATAATATCGGATGCCATGTAAAGCTCAAATAGTTATCTTAAAAGTTTTAATTACACATAAACGTAACTACCCATTTAAAAATAATACGGAGATAAGTTAAAAAAACTGCAGTGTGACTACCAGAACAAACGTCAAAGTTAGCGCTATCGCTTACTTTTGCTATATTTTTCTCTATTTAATAAGTAATTGCGCAATGACTGGTTCAGTTCGCGGAAAATTCAAATAAAAAAATTTGGGAAATACAACTGACATGGAATGGCGCACGTATACACAAGATAGAAAGGCGTAAAAAAAAATTTTTATAGTTATTTTTCCTGTTTTTAAAGTATCAATTACAATTAAACATAATAACATGTAGATATGATATATCTACAGTTTATTAAAAATGCAAAGTTTGCCCTAATCTAAAACGGTTTAAACAATTCGGAAGTATTATAATTATCGCAAATATATTTTTTTGTAGTTCATAACGAAAAGTTTAATGTTTTTATATTTTCAAAATATTTCCTATCTATAACAATATACTTGATATAGCAGGCGCAGTTAGTGCCCTGTGCCTGACAAAATTGACAAACAACAGTATTAGTCATAGTATTAGTCAGAGATGGGGCTGAAGCTGAGATACGAAATTACGGCAACACGATCATCGGGTGCCTCATCATAATTCTTCGGTTACACTCGCCAAAGGGCATCAAGGTTGGTGAGATTCTTAGTGATTTCTAGTGACTTTCAGTGTTATCTACAGGGGCGGATTAAGGTACCTCTGGGACCTTAAAAAAAAATTCAAAAAACTCGCAAAATCAAAACCTTAGCTGCGGTCACTTTTGACCAAAAATACTCTCATAACAAAATTCGAATTCAAATACAAGTATTTTTGTAATCAGTAAATAAAAACTCAGTAAAAAAACTAGGTAATCATTGTATATTTTGATACATTTAATTTTTGAGAATGTGATGTATTTGCTTGGTACACTGCGCCCCTTTTTTCGTGCGTCCCTAGGCACGAGCCTAGCTAGCCTAAACGGTAATCCGTCTCTGGTTATCTACCTTTATTTTCACTATATTATTATTTTTAGATTATATCAGTTATATCAAATGCAAATATCCATAGTATTTGGTTATATTTTCATTTTTGGTTCGTGTTTTCATACGAGAAAGATGTGTACATGAAGTGAAGTGAAAATTTATTTTGTTGTTTATGTTTCTATAACTTGTTCGTTTTAATATTTATATAATATTATTGTTTTTTGTATATTATATTGTTACTGTTTTTTTAAAAATTATTTGCTGTTTGTTGTACATACATATTGTTGTTTTTTTTATAAATTTCTGTAGTAACTTGTGTTTAATATATTTCATATTATACATTTTTAATTTGACTGAATTTTTATTGATAACCAACCTCCTGTCAGATTTAGCAGATAATTATTTTAAATTCTCAAGAAATGTATTTACATATTTTCTATAATTACCCCTGTTTATTATAGAAAAATTAAAAATAAATTTTTTAAGAATTTGAAATTTTAAATGTAATAAAATTATGAAATTATAAAGAGCTATTCAAACGCCGCGCAAAAATTTTAGTTGTGCCCTACGGCCGCAGAAGGGCCGTGTTACCTTCAAAGCAATTTCATTGGTTTACGTTTCAAGGTTGTTCTTTAGTACAAATTCCAATATTTTTCTTAAAAGAAACAGACTATAGGTATCATATTTACACTTCATTTACTCGTAAAGTTAGTATAGAACGCAATTTTTATATGTTAAAAAATTTTATGTTTTATATTTTTATATAATATATTAGGTGGACATTTTGATAACGACGAAGAAAATATATTTTGAGAACGCGCTTATTACTTAAAGATGAATCCTGTATTGCAAGAAAAAGTGTTGGAACAAGAATATCGAATATTATACAGGGAACCAAATTCAGATCGATTCTGATCCAGAAAAGGAAGACGGGGATGAGATGGTTTCTTATACCTAGTCTACATTGGCATAGTAAATGGGTTAATTGCTTGTACCTGTAACTTGCAAGACAGCTACTAATGCAATGTAAACCGATAGGACAGGACCTGTTTGTCTGAATTTGCCTTGTGCACAGGAAAGTTGACTAGCTAGGCTGCTAGGCTAGTACTGGTACATGTAACGGGTACAAGTAACTTAATCAAAGTAAACTAGCTATTATAGTTTCAATAAATCAAAGCTTTCATTTTCAAAATGGGATTTTATTGTAAATTTTGTTAATACCGAAATAGTGAACAACCCCGAAAAAGTGAAAGGTCTTTGCCATATTTAATTCACTATTTCGCGACTCGACTGTATATAGAGATACAGTAGAAGCTCGATAACGTGAACATTCGAATTTATGAACATCTCGGTTCTGTGAACACCCAAAGTTTTCTATAGCTACTCGATAACGTGAACAGCGAAAGTTAACAGTATTGTTAATCAGAAATGTAAATCTCTTCCAAAGCTTAATAAAAAACAGGAATAGCGGGATATTGGAACGCTCAATAAAACAACTGAATTGTCGGTCGACAATGTATTGTTAATGTTGTGTATTAAATATCTTGATGTCTACCACCCACTTCTTATCACTTGTACGTGATTAAATATAAATAAAGGTACCCGTGTTTAAATGAAAGAAATGCATATCTACATAATTATAAGAAATTCGTCTAATTGTCGACAAAATACAAGGTGGTGATGACATTATAAGATTTTTATTTCATGATGTTAGTATATAATTCTTTTCATTACGCAAAACACTAGTTTTTTTACACCCCCGTTAGTGTGAACACTTCCGCTAGTGTAAACATGCCTTTGGATTTTTGTGTTCACAGAATCGAACTTCTACTGTTTTTAAAAAAAAATTTAATTTTAGTAGCTTGTATATTCATGGAAAGTCATTTGCAGGTTATTAGAATGTTAAATTAAAAAAATAAAAATGAAAATTTAAAAAAAAAAATTTGTTAATGACTTTCCATGAAACTAGATTTTTTTTCGAATCATTAGTAAAAAAGTTAAATGAATATTCGTTAAAAGTTAGGTGTAAAACCCTTAAGTTAGTAACAAGTAATCATTAGCATATTGTTAATTTTTAATGTTTTGTAAAATTACAAATTTAAATAAAAAACATGATTATATTTTAATTTACAATATTTTTAAACAATGAACAATTTATATCAATAAAAAATATAAACATAATTTGCAATGTAAAGTATTCAACTTCATTCAAAAAAATAATGGTGAGATAATTAAAAATTAGTTTTAGTTGGTCGACTATGGTCGACGTGATGGCCGTATGAATTGATTAGTCTGAATAATGTTTGAAAAGAGTTGTAGTTTTTGAAATATAAGTGATTTTTGGTTGAACAGTGTTTTATTAAGATGGATAATTAATGGATGGATTAATTAATTTTGAAGAAGTTTTGAAAAATAAAAATTAAACGGAAGATAATTAAAGATAGAAAAGATATAAAACAGTGGAATTGGATGGCAATTACAATTACAATTGGAAATAATTAAAAATATAAATAAATTAAAAATTTTTATATTAATAAGTTAAAAATTTATTCAAGGAACAATAAAATTTGGATGATAAGTCGGACTGCGATAGCGGTATCGTAAATTTTAACTTTACCATTTTAAAATTTATATTGTAACGAAATTAAGATTTACAGTAATATTATTAATTAGAAAATTTATTAGAACAAAATTTAAAATAAAATTAATTTGGATAAATTACATCGCAATACAATATTGTTTTAATTAAAACATTTTAGTTCTAAAAAGTTTTTGAATATATTAATTATTAACTTGTGATAAATTATTTTAAATAAGTTTAAAAAAGAACAAGTTAAATAAAGGTTAAATTATAATAATCAATAGATAAGTGGTTTAGGTAGTGTAACTCGATATTAATCATATTAAATTTTTTAGAAAAACCAAAAAAGTGTGTATGCATTTTTTGGTTTTTCTAAAAAATTTTATATAGTTAAATTATTAGTATATTACGTGCCGAGGTAGTAAATGCTGTTTTACAGCCGAGCGCTAAGTTAGTTGACTAGTTAGTTATTAGCGCGAGGCTGGAATGAAGCTTGACACCGAAGTATGTATACAATTTTATTCACAATCAGTTTGTAAATAATTAAATATCATCAAATTTAATTTTATAAACGCACATTTTTTGTTAGTTCCATTTCTTACCTACCGACATTGCAGGTCGGGAAGTGACCAATTCCTACCCTAAGTTTGGGAAGTAAAACAAAATAGCATTCTGATTGGTCTGATTGGTTGTCAATTGAAAGTATAGTATATTACGTGCCGAGGTGGAAAATGCTTCATTACAGCCGAGCGCTAAGCTAGTTGACTGAGGCGCAAAGCGCCGAAGTCAACTATAAGCGCGAGGCTGGAATGAAGCTTGACACCGAGGTATGTATACAATTTTATTCACAATCAGTTTTAAATAATTAAAGATCATCAAATTTCATTTTATTAACGCACATTTTTTGTTAGTTCCATTTTTTGCCTACCGACAATGCGACATTGCAGGTCGGGAAGTGACCACTTCCCGCCCTAAGGTTGGGAAGTAAAACAAAATAGCTTTCTGATTGGTTGTCAAGTAAAAGTAAATAATAAACTGCTTCCCAACTTTTTAAAAGTCAGGGATGTGTTGATTACTAACTGATTGTGAATAAAATAATAAACTGCTTCCCAACTTTTTAAAAGTCAGGGATATGTCGATTACTAACTGATTGTAAATAAATTATTTATTTGATTGAGCTAACGGCGAGATATATCGCCTTCGTCGGAATTATAATAATAAGATGTTAACATAGAAACCGCAATACAACGTATTGTCATCTGAACGATTTATGATCTAAAAAATATTGAATACAAGGAGTATTATGATCGTGAGTTAAGGAAAAACCTAAAATGAGTTTTCGTCAAAGTAGGAAAAACTTAACCCCAATACGTGAGGGTAATTAGACAAGTAGATGGCTGTAGATATTGCAAACCATTTATATCGGTTTTTCTATTCATCGACTTCTTTTCTTTCTTGATACATATCATTTCATGTAGAAGTCTATATCTGTAGTTGGTAATTGTTTTTATAATTTTTGAAGTCTGCATTATGCTCATCGATGAGTATATTATGTTTTGCTATAGCAGTAGAGTCAGGTTTGTTACAGCGAATACTTGAGATATATGTCGACTCATTCTCTGATGTAGCCATTGGTTGGTTTCTTTCAATCTTTTGGGTACATAGGCCAACTCAATGTAGTTACGCTACTGATTTGTGACCTCAGTGGAGAGGAGACCAAATCTGCCACTTATTTGAAAATCAAAACAGGATTATTAATTTTAGAGTTTATTCAAAGATTTAAAAAAAACAGCACTCTTATTACATCAAAAGTGTCGTGATTGGTGCAGTATAGCGGTTCCCAATTAATTTTGGTCACGGAATCCTTAATCAATGTTAATAGCCTGAATCCCTACCATGGCGGTTTCGGGGGTACGTTAAATTTTCGAGAAATAATTTAAATAAAACTACTTTTACTATAATAAACCACGAGAAAAATGAAATGTTGTTTTTCTTTCGACAAATTAAATTGGATTCTCATATTCAGAACTGCGTCAAATCGATTTTTGTATTTTGTTTTCGTTCCCGAATATTGCGAGAAACCATTCTTGCCACAGTCGCCACAATCATGTGCTTGGAAATGGCAGCAATATACGGTTTGCACGTCTCGATAATTCCGGATATAATATAAGCCTATAATCTCATCATCTGCGTAGATTAAATTTATGTATTTTTTGGCGGAACTCTATTTGGAAACTAGCGTGTTTTTTACCTTTGTAAGATTAGACGTTACAATTAACAAATTCAAAAATTGAAATTACAATTTTGTATAATCCCAGATAAATTTTATTCAATCGAGTAGGGTTGGGTTTCATAACAGAGAAATTAAAATTTAATTAACGATTGTAATAAATTGTCAAACAATATAATAATGCGTTTTAATTGTTGTAACTATGGTTATAATTTTAATCGTAGCTTAAATTTTAAAATAACTTTGTGAATCCCATCATTAGACTATTATTATTAAATGTTGTTTTTAGATATTAGATATTAGATTTGACAAAGCATTGTTTCATTTATTTGCTAACGATACATTGGTGTATCTGTGTAATGTTTATAATTAAAAAAAAAACTTTTAAAAAATATCAGGCAATTGTTTTTAAATTACAAAATATAGAGGATCCATACTATAATATAGCATGTACCCTATTCTTGAATAATAAAAATATATTACGTGTTCAACATTTTACAATGGTTAAAATTTAAGTTGTAAAGTTAAATACAGTATTATATGCCAACATTAGTTGATATTTTTAAACGAGTAGCTGCGTTCAAAATTTAGAAATTTAAAATTTTTCATACCGCAAAGTTAAATTTAGGCTTGTTTTAAAGTCCACGAAACGGATAATTAGTGTAGGTAATGAACCAACAATTTGTATTTTTTTTAGAATAATTTTAAAAGTAAAGTTTTTTTGTCAGTGGCGTAGCTAACGAGATGTCTAGATGTGTATACATCGCCTCAATAAATCAAATATAGGGGAACGTTGTCAAGGTTGGCCCGTCGTCTAGGTCGACCCACTGCGATTTTTCAGTGTAGATCACTGAAACCACCTATGTGCGAGTGTGGCAAAACATCCCTCAATGACAACGAACTTTTCGTGCCGTTACCGATTTTGGAGTGTAATGTTGAAACGTGTTGTGCACTCATTCACTGAACTAAGACAAAAAAAGTTTTCCACCAGCTGCAAATAGAGCATGAAAACTTGGAGGAAAAACATTAATTCGTTAACATAAGCATCTAAAATGTGTTATGTGTATAGTCTTTAAAAATTATTCAAGGGAAACATTCAATTTCGCTACCTGTTTGGATGTAGTGTGACGCGATGTGGTGATGGAACTTGTTGTCAAGGTTGGACCGTTGCAAAAAAAACACGTTGGTAAATGCATCATCTGCTTGGAAGCGAATGCTTCGTCGCCTGAACCGCAACAACTCTATTGCATGCATTAAATGCAAGAAAAATGTGCATTTGAAATGTGCCAAAATGGCAAGGAGCTATTTTATTTGCCAAAACGGTGATTCGAAATTATGTGTCATGTAAATCAGTTCTCTGCGATATTATATTGTAAAGTTTCACTCAATCGAATAAAAATAAAATAAATTTGGTTTATTATTTCATCTAGTCAATTTTTTTGCATGAATTTGGAAATTCTCAACGGTGGGCCAACCTAGACAGCATTGGGCCAACCTTGACAACATTTTTTTTTTAATTCTTGCATAAGTTCTCTATTTTTTATCTAATCAATTTGCGATTGCCTCGAAAGTAGCTTTATTCCTAGATCTTTGATGTGCCTAGATGTTCCTAGATGTGCTTAAATCAACAAAATTCTTTCTTACACGGAAGTTATGAGCAAAAGTTAAAAGGGTAGCCAACCCTGACGACATTCCCTTACCTATAGAAAAAATTCTATAGTTGGTACAACGTAAACGAAAGAACAATGTTGATCGAGAGTGTTGTAAAAAATTTAAAAAATGTCGTACAGCTTTTGCTCTAGATAAGGAATTTTTAAATAGTTAAACCAGGCTAAAATAACACACCCTTCCAAAAACATCCTGGATGCGTTACGTCACAAATTAGATGCACAGCACTTTACATGTTTCATCTTAAAAATATCTTAAAACGTCAATTTATCCTATCGAACTATCCATACAATTCTACATAAGCATTTTCATGTTTCAAAAAAAAGTAAGTGCAAGTTAGGTTTCACGTTTGCTTTCTTCTGAACAGAAGCACTTTTGAACCGAAACTGCTAGGTAATTTTTGGAAATCTGCTAGGCTGATATGAGAAAAATTTTAAGTAACATTATATAAGTGATGAGACATGGATTCATTATTATGACTCCGAATCCAAACAGAAGTCACAGTGGATAGAAAAGAAAAACCATCATTAAAAAAGTTCAAAACTCGTCCTTTTGCTAGCAAGATTATAGCCATAATATTTTGAAATATTAATGGAATTTTGTTAATTGATTGCCTATCTTGTAGAGTTAGTATAACAGACATATATTATGCATGATTATTACAGAAATTACAGGAAGCTATCCAAGAAAAAAAACGGGCAAAATGAAACAAACATTTTTACTTCTTTACGACAATGTACAAGTTCACAAGTCAAAAGTTTCATAGGATGCTATTAAAAAGTGTCGCTTCAAAGAAATAAATCACCCACCTTACAGTCCACACCAGAATTATCAAATTTAAAGAAAGTATTACGAGGGATAAAATTTAATACCGATGAAGAGCTAATTTATGCTGTGGATACCTATTTTGCAAATCAATCAAAAAAAATTGCTTTTTAGTGGTTTATTATTAATTCAAAGAAGATACCAGTGCAATTGAGCTTCAAGAAGATCATGTTAAAAACAAAAATTTATTTCATTAAAAAATATTGATTCCTTATACATTTTTTACCGAACTTATTGATTTTCTCTCGTAGTATATAACTTAATTTAATATTCTGTTCGTTAATTTAACTGCAATCAAGAACTCAGTTATCTTCAATAAGACAGTGCTAGATATTTTGACAATAAGACGTGATGTACCTAGTCACCCATCCACCACCATGAATGGATGTCATGCCCATCTACCACCATGGATGGATGGGCATGACATGACATTTTTTTAGAAATTCTATTTAAATCGTAATATTACCTACTTCACAGTTATCGTGTCACGTCACAGTGTATTGTATAGAATGTAATAAAATAATAACAATGATGCAATTTTAAAATTTATTTTAATTTTATATAAATAATTTTGTCTACAGCGAAAGTGTTGGAAAATATGATTGAATATTCCCGAATAAAAATAAATTGAGAATAATTAAGCTGTTTAGTAACCTTTAACTATAGCCTTGTATTTTTATCATAACGATGTACATTAATGATGACGTCTAGTTTTAAAAATAATAACCTATTGGTGTTAAATCCGAATAATCTAAATTAGCTAATTTGAAAATTGTATCGTAAGAATAAATATTATAATTTCTATCGTTTACACGAACTTACTCTTTCGAATCCAATTAGAGATCTTCTTGATGTATGATTTTGTGGATGAGACTGCGAATTATTGTTCTGGTTTGAAGTCCATGTATTACTTCTCTGCCTCTGATATTGTCTATTCGACATCGATTCACTATACTGATGTAAATTATTAGACCTTAACATTTTAAAAAATTAAACCGCACTTTTCTACTTCATAGATTGTCATTAATTATTATAAGTTTGTTTTTAAAACTTACATCGTAACTTGAAATGTAATTTCTTATAAACAAAAATTACACTCAATATGAGGCATTTTTCTCTTATCTCATATAGATTAGAAGAGCGCAAATAATAAATACGATACTACTCGATAAAATTGCCTATACCTACTAACTTTGGGTAACTATAAAATAAAATTCTTTGTCATCGAACGTATACCTAGATGGTGTTTTATAATAATTTTTTAATGTAAGTAGAGAATACACAAATTTAATGATTTAAAAAAGATTAAAATTATGTTGTTTTTGCTGCTGTATTAGGTCGCCGTAACATAACATTGGCGGGTTATCGCAAAATTTGATTATTTTTATATAAATAATAATAAATTATTTTGTAGGAACTGTTTGTTGCAGACACAACATGCGTATACATGAAAAAAAATATCGTCCTGAAGTTCTTCAGTTACAAATTTACGTTAATTTACTAAATATTATGCAATTTATAATTTGTGTAATTTATAAATTATACGTAAATTACATACAATTTATAATAATTATTTAATTAATTAATTATTTAAAAATGAGGGTAGATGCAAAACCGGACATGACACATTTTCAGTCAAACGAAACTGAAATAAATTAAGTAGGTACGTTTCATTGTTCGTTAGTCGTTAGTATTTCTTCATTGTTACTATAGGATTTAATTATTGAAAAAATATTTTTTTCCAAAAGTGAAAAAACTTATTTATTAGGAGAACTTATTTATTCTTTGCAAAATAAGATATTATTTTTCTTTTTTAATTTTTATTTAAATGAAATGCTTTTTATTTAAAAGCACAATATGTTTCGTACGAATCATCGTACATCATCAGGTGTCTACAGACTGTCTAGATTTTAGACATTTACTCCCACACATTTTTTGTTTTACATTCATTACATTACCAACTTGTTTTTAAAAACTTGCAGCCAATTAATTATATATATTTATCACACAAATGTTCATTTAGTTCACGACGTAACAATTTTTATTAAAAAAAAACTTGACTTTATGTCATGCATTGTCTAACTTAAAAGTTTTAATTTTTTGTAAAAAAAAATAGATTTACTTTAGAATCGGTGTAATTGAACTCAATGAAATTTTGCACAGTAAAATTTTTACTGGAGGTAAAAATTGTATAAAATTTAACTCACTTTACCCCTCTCGTCGCACAAACTGCCATTATAGGTACATCACTAGATTTTTAGATTAGATTAGATTTCTAGACAACTCAAGGACAAAATAGCACCATAAAAATAAACTCCTTAAAGAACTATATAAAGAAGAAAACGCAAACAAATGACCAGATGGAATTGATGAGATTATTTCTTTATCGTATTGTACGTCACGAATCCACAAAATTTTTACCTTGTTTTCGTATTAGGTATGTATGTACATAACAGAAAGCCGAAACTTCTTGTTGATGTTGAAATAGGTGAATAGAAGATGGAAAATATGAATACAATCGAAAATGAGAAATATGAAAGGAATCTTGAAGCGATAGATGTTTTTAAAAAAGTTTTGAAACTATGTTACAAATTTCATCAGGTACGAAAATTAGTAGTACGAAATTGTAAACGAGACGATCGCAAATGTGGCTGGATAACAGTACCTTATACAAGACCATATGTCCTGTGTCCGTTATGAGAAAATTTAAAGTAATAGCAACTACATTCTACAGTCAAAACTAGGGAAGTTTTTGAAAAGAGGATATCCTATTAGTAATTTAAAACATTGGCACGATGTTGGTTCTCAAAAGAAGAAAGGTAAAATCTACTGTAACAGTAATTCAAATTATGGAAAAAAATAAATAGTCTGTCGAACTAATTGTTTCTAATCGAACTCATTCCAATTCAATTATACACACAAATTTAACCGTTTCAATTTTGTAACTTTGGAATCCAAAATAATAAAAAATCATTCATTCAAAAATAAATTACTTTAATTAATCAAAAAAAAAATCTCCAGCTCACAAAAATATAATCAATTTCTGCAGCAACATCCGACCAAAAATACTTATAAACAACTCAAAATCGACAATACTTATTCAAAAACAAATCTCGATTGCAAAATATTCGTATAAAAAATCGGAGTCAAAAATCAATCGACCGCTCGGGCGGCCATCTTTGGCAAAAGGTCCTACTCTGCAATCCTTACTGCCAACTTCCGCTTTACAAAAATATTATAATCCAAAATTCAAAAATAACACAAAATTTTCAAAATCAACACAAATACCAAAACTTGATCTCGTAACAAGACAATGCATTACCAGAAGTGAAGACTAGCACGAAGAAGTGCAGGAGATAATGGGATTTATAAAAACCAAAAAAACACGTCGATCTGTTTTCCGGTGCTGCAAATTATTCAGAAAGCACAAAAAGGAACACAAATAAAACTTTCGATAGATGCAGAAATATTTTTCACTGCTAGCACTCATATTTTTTATCTCAAATTTCTAACAATTATTCTGCATTGCTAAAATTTCTAAATTCAATGCACCTTCTCGATGAACTTGATTACAAAAACGTAGTTTTTATAATATTATATAATTTTTGAGTAAATTTCTATTTAACTGTTGAACTATCTTATTAATGGTTGGTAATGAAATGGTTAATCTTGAGTTTCCATCAAATATCCATCAATAAATTATATTTTTGTGTTTAATTTTTTTTTCTATTTTTAAATTATTTTCGTATTTTTAGAATTGTTTTCATAAATTAAGAACTATTGGATTAAAACTAGTAATTGATGTTGTTTTGAGTTGTGCTTTGCTTTGATTTAAGCAAACGATATTTTTCTATTTGAATATTATAGAGTTCCAACTGATATTTTTTCAATAATTGAAAAAACAAGTGACAAAAAAAAACAGAAAAAGTGCAATCTAAATTTATCATGCTAAATTTAAAACTTTTCAAATTTTCATTAATAGAGCAATATCTCCATAAGTTAAATTTGTTACTTAAAACCCTTAATATGCACTAACAATAAGGTATATAATTTAGTAAATCTCGCATTTACTGAAACAAGATAATCATTTTCTGTATATCAAAACGGAATTTATTTCCGTGTACTAATAAAAAATATAAACGTTTCTTAATTTTTATATTGTAACAAAACAAAGTTTTTATGCCAGAAAAATTTTTTATCTTTCTCATGAAAATTTTAAATTTAGTAGAAAAACTTTCAGATGATAATAAAAACAGTGAATTAAATTTTTTTATTATTATTTACAGATATGGAGGAACAAAATAACAATAACTTTCGTGAAAGCTTTCTGGGATCTTTAATACCTATAAATGAAATTAATCACAGACTACGTGATAATGAAATACAATTTCAGCATGACGAGAATTTCATTGCATGTAAGTAAATTATTTAAGTTCGACATAATATGAGTTGATAATTATTGTATAAAATACTGTTATATAGACAAGAACACTGAAATACGGAAGCTTCAGTCAAATACAAAAATTTTTGACTTAGCTTCTTCTGCAATGGAGAAACGATCAAAGTTAGTTAATCAAACGTTGTCCGAACTTGACTTTTCTTTGGACGTGTAAGTTGATCACAAAATGATAACATTATAACTTAAATCTAAAAATACTATTTTAAATATTTCAGAAGTCAGAAATGCTCCGAAGAGAAAATTTCACTGCAGATTATGCTGCAAGAGAAAATTGATACTTGTAAGGAAAATATTAAGCTTCTGGAAACAGATTTGAAAAAGAAACACAATAATTCTTTAGAAGAATACAACCAAGTTTTGAGGATGTACGAATGCTACCATCCCCTATTTAACCAGCGTAAAAAATTAGAAATTGAATCCTTAAAACTGGAAGTAGAGCTTAAAATGATTAATAAAAATATTTCTAATATAATAGAACAAAAATCAACACGTAAAGAAATTATAAAGATGATAACTCAAGTCAACATTATTAAATTCGTTGCCTCTATTCATGAACTTCAAAAAAGCAAACAGTTGCAAGCTGAATTAGAAGAGGCTCAAATGCAAGAAGAAGAACTTGTAAAGGAGCTAGAACTCTTAGGTAATTTGAAACAATTATTTAAATAAGCATTTTAAGTAATTGTGAATAATACTTATACATTTTTAGATTTGAAACAAAAGACGATGGTTACATCTCAATATAAAGCACCTTCGGAGATGCCAAATCTTGATTTTCATCAGGTATGGAAATACAATTTAATTTTTAAATTAATTTAAATTATTTTTTGTAGCCTCAAATAGTGGATGATGTAATACTTACGCGCAAATTAAATATTCCTCAACGAGTTTCTTTTTGTAAGTGTTTAAATAACTAATTTAATTAATGTTATATAAATAAGTACTCTTTTTGTTGTGTTTATTGGTAGATATTATTGGTTTATTAGTATTTTGTAGCGAATAGTAAACCAGAGATGTGAGATTTTTCCTTTGTAAGTTACGACTGTACCTACATATTCCTGACTTACCATTAGCTAGAAAATACTTAGCAACTGACAAGAAAATAAATTTAAATCGCGAATATATACAAATTGTAATTTTAGCAATCGGAGATTCTAGGCTAGTGAATTGTGAAAATTGGATGTCCGGAATCAACAATAGATGCTATCAAAGACAACAACAATGGCACCAACATCAGTCTATATTGGCTGAAAAGGTACTATAATATCATTTTGAGAAGTTGGAAGTTCGCATCAGCTTTAAATATCTATTTTTAGTTAATACCTCAAAAACGACCTGCAATAGAAAATAGTACCGAATTTCGACCTCCGCCCAGTAAACTAAAAAAATGCCCACCTACTATAAAAATTAAACAAGATATAGTAATATCTAAAGCAGCAGAAAATAAGCAACGTATTAAACTTCAATCGCCAGTAGTAGTTGAGAAAATAAAGCCAATTGAAAAAACAGTTCAGGTAGACATTCACAACTTTGTACCACATAATTATTTTAATGTTATACATTTTACAGATTGAAAACGAAGTTGTCAAGACACAAATTTCGGGATATTTTCAAAAAAGATCATTAAAATCTGCCGATTCCGTAGCAGGAAAAACAGATATTGCGACTTCTTCGCCAGTATATAATAATTCCTTTAACAATTCGTTTTTACAACAAAATCAACAAGGTACATAATAATAATTTTTATTAGATAATATGATAGTAATAATCAATATATCAATTTTACAAAATCATAATATTGGACTAGTATACTAATTATGATTACATAATATTATATGTAGGGATCTTTCCGATCATGGACTAAGAAGTTCTTCATTCTAAATTCATGGTTCCCATCTAGTTCAACCTAATGCATGAGAAGCTTAGGAATTGTAAAAATGAAATGGATATTATCGAATCAATACAGCGACAAAAAACCACCAATTTATGCATTTCTAAAAAACTTCTTACACCGATACAAGAATCATTCAAAAATTTAAATATACAAGCAAATGAAAATTTTCGTTTAATTCACGATCGAATTCATTTAACGTGGTTAAAATTCTTTCCACAAATGTTAAAATTTAACATTCAATAATAACAGATCATAAAAATTATTTTTATAATTTTTATCAATTAATAGATCATTTAATAAACAAATAAATTTATCCAATTAATCTTTTAACAAGTTTAAAAAGATAAAGGTGAAAATTTATTGATGGTTTAGAATCTCTAATAAAAATCGTAACAAGCAATTTGGATCATAAAGATGCCGTTCGATAAGATCAAAATATTCAAAATGTACATAGTACACCAAAATCAAAATAATATTAAAACAAATTTTAAACTAAATAATGGTCAAAGATTCACTCTTGTACAAAATCAAATTCTAAATTCAACAATTATGCGATGTCAAAAATTTATCAACATAACTAAAACTCAAAATTTAAATTTTCGCCATTTTGAGTTAATACAAAAAGTAATGAATCAATACCAGTCAAATATCTAAGAAATTTTTAAATATGTAATTTAAAGATAGCTATTACCTTTGCTAAAATTAATATAATTCATAATTACATTGTAGAATCATTGTTCGTTATTAATTACTAAACGTAAAACACCAAATTACCATTTGAAATTATTTAAATTAGGACAAAAAGTGTCCCAATTTACTAACTTAGGAGGCTGAAGTTATGTTCCACCATATAAATTACACAATCTTAATTATTTTTTTATGTCATAGAGATTAATCTTCAAGTAGGTACATTCGACCAAGGTAGTGAGGATATTTGTTATCATTGCAAATTTTCTTTCAATTATAATGCAAAACATTCAACTCTGTGAACTGTGTGAAATGTTGAAAATTAATTTAGTCTTAATTGTTTAAACAAACCATTTTGGTAGTATAATAATACATAATTTACTTAACTGCAAAATTTGTGTTTATGTTGACGATTCAAATACTAATTTTCTTGGTGAAAAAAGTTGTTTTAGGATTTTCTAATGCATATTTGGAGCTGGTTTTGAAGTTTATAAATTTTTTTCCACTTAAAACTTGAAACACAGATCGTTTTTTACTAAACGCATATTAGAGAAAAAATAACTTGTTTCCGAATTAAATTGGTATTATATATTGTGGTTATAAAATATTGGTTCGATAGTGTAGTCTGTAGTAACACACTATCAAAACGCGATGTTACTTTCTAGACATGAAAAATTATAAACCCAAAAAAATTCCATTCCAATACGTAAGGAAAGCAGCGCAAATTTGGCACTTTTCCGTTCATGTAATTTTTATTAACCTCCTTTCCTACAAAATTGAAAACTTATTAGTTAAAATATGATATTTGCAGATGAAGTTTCGTACACTGAGGAAGATTTGCAATCTGAACGTGGTTTAACGGGTATGTTATTAAATTTTATTATTAGATATAAATCCTAATTTTAGTTATTATTTTTATGAATTTGCATGGTTTAGCCTGACAATTTAGCATACTTTTATGTTTTTTTTTGTTTTGCTTCTATGTAAGCAATCCATAAATTTGAATTATGCGGATGGACAGACAGCGACGTAGCTAGATGGCCCCATGACGTATGGCATGGCGTGTTGATATAATACTTTACAGTTTAGACTTACAAATTAAGCATTTTCATACTTTACTATTGAAAGAAACTTAAAACACTTAAAAAGAGCCTACTCTGTGCCCAGCTTTAAATATAACGTTTATTAAAAGCATCTTTGAACAGGGCACCGAATACAAAATTTTGAGATAGTAATATTTGAACCAAAAAATGTCAGACAAATTGATTAGGTATACGCTAATCGCGTAGCTTCAAAAAGGTTACAAAGCGCTATCTCCACGGTTTTATTAAACTATGGTTTAGGCTTGAACATCAAGTTAGGTTTAGATTTAAGGCGGTATTCTAGTCTAGAAACACGAATTTTAGGTGTTTTTCTAGGTGCAATAAAGAAAAAACAGGCACTATTTTTATTATTCATTATTTTACAAGATATTTCTTAACGTTTAAAGAATACATGATAAAAATAAAAAAGTGAAAAAATTAAAAGTTCAAAAAGTTACAGATTGATAAAGTGAGATGTCTCAAAAAAATGACGCGCGAAATTTGTCACGATTGTAACTGAATTAAAAAAAGAAAAAGATTTATTAATCTAGAAGAATACTGCTATCGTACTAACTAAAAAAAGTGGAAAAAAAATGTATTTTCGCAAAATTGTGGTTGTTTGAAAAGAAAAAAAGGTTATTTACATTTTTTTTTACTTTTGCGAATTTTTTAAAAATAGTAAAAATTGAAATTTTGTTATAATCTTAGTTCATACGATAGAGAAATGTATAGAGAAGACTCACACTAAAATTCAAGTAAATTGGTTCAGTAGAACTTGAGAAATCATGACAAGAATTTCGAAAAATGTAGTTTCGAGAAAAACAAAATTAAAATTTCAGGTAAAGTTACGTGAAGTCTAAGCCATACATTGATACTTTATACTTACATTTCTACAATCAGCGATTCCGGCTTCATACATCAGGCCTTCTTCTACCTCGAATTGAATATTTAAATAAATAAAATTTAAAAAACACAAAAAAAAAGAAATAAAGAGTATTTTTTAATACTTCTCTTAGAATAGTTCAGTCTAAACCGGTCGAGTTGCCACGACACTAAAGTGGCTATAGCTTTTAAAAATTCGAATTTCAAGAAATCCTTTTAAGACGAGATTTTTGAATATCTAAACTATCAAAATATAAAAACAAAACTTTTCGATTTTTTCAGCTTTCTAGACTAGAATACTGCCTTAAGGCGCGCCGCTAAAGCTATGATACGCAGCTCCAAATTAGTGTACGACACGTCACCTCACGTCAATACAATTAATAAAAATTAAATAAAACTTAAAAAAACGTTAAAATCTAGCTAGCTTAAATTTTTTTTAGAAATTTTGTCGATATTTTATTAAAAAATTTTTAATTTAATCAAATTTATATATCACAGAGACCACATTGTATTTTGAATTTATCTTTTTATTAATTTTAATAATATATTTATTAATATTAATTTAAATTAATATTTAATAATTTAAATTAATATTTAAAATTAATCAAAATATAATTTACATTTTTATTTTAAATAAATTTTACAGATTGTTCCTTAAACATATCATTCGATGACGGCCCCGATGAAAATTCTCTATTACAAATTGGTAATTCTGAATCTGAGAATCAATTTACCTTTAATTTTAAATCAAATTTCTCAAGTGGTAATGAAGGTGGATTATCAAAATTCTTCTAATTAAGGTTTTTCTTTGTTTTCTAATTTTTTTAATAATATTATCAATTACTAACTTTATTGAAAGAGTTTATGTTTTAGTGTTTTACTGAAAAATTGTTTTATTTTTGTGTCATTCTTAAAATTTATATATTTTTTCATTGATTATTAATAATCTTTCATACATAAATATCTTAATTATTGGAATAAATTAAAAATATATATGTAGTTGTAACCACAAGAATTCAAATACAATTTTTGACAATACAGATTTTTTTTTAATAACTCGAAAACGGTAAAAAATATAGAAGAGATCAATAGTTTTCAGCTGTTATCATTAGTCATCCAAACATTTTTAATACCTACATAGTACCTATATTTTTTTTTATTTTTTTATCTTTCGTGATTTTTACATGTATACAGTTATAATCTTCAAACTTGCAACTTCAATTTACAATTTTGTTGAATTGAAATTAAATTATAATTCAAGTTTCAAATTGAATTTAAGTATATTCTTATTACAGTTTATATTTATTATATTTTATATAATTTGTAATAATGAATTTATATTTTATATGTAGCTATACCTATACAATAGGCCGTATTTATAAAAATAAAGTATTTCCTTCAGTGGAAAAGGTAAAAGTAAAAGGTAGAGCTCACAAGCAAAAGGTTAAAGGAAAATTGCAAGCAAATCCTTGCAAAAAAAGTAAAAGCTAAACATGCGCGAACGCCACCTACCAAGATACAGTCTTTCTAGTCTATGTACATAGACGTTTTTGACACTTGTACTGTCTTGTACTCAAAGTTTTGAAGATGGCAAGTGACAAAGAGGTGTCAGACGATAATTTAGAGTCACAAGCGACCGGCGATGAGCAATCTGAATGCAAATTTATTGCCGAAGGGATAAAACGATACCCGCAATTATTGGAAAAATTGCAACTTCCCGCGAAAAAAGCGAAGAAACAGGCGGCTATTGAAAAAATTGTCACATAATTTTATTGTTTGCTTAAATCTTGCATTTTTCTCGAAAATGTTTGTATGTAACCCTATGATAATTTTATATGTACATACGTATAGAGAGAAAACTACAAATTACGAAAATTCTAAAAACAGACATGTTGCCATTTGAAAAAAAAATTCATGTTTATTTCCGGTTGAGTTTGAAGTACAAAAAAATTTACTTCTGCAATTTCTGATGGTAAATTTTGAGTTGAATAAAAAACTATTTGAACTTTTTTTGTATCTATTAAGATATAAGAATTATTCACTGTTACCTCTTATCGTGAACACACTGTATAGGTATAAATAAGCAATATTCGTCGACAAATAGAACAAGAGGAGAAGATTTTGGCCATTCTGATAGAAATGAAAATCAGTAGAGTTTTGTAAAAATGAAAATGTTAAATTGTTGTAATCCACAAATAAAGGATACCAAGTGGACTGGTGTTTCTTCAGTATATTTAAATTTCCTGCAACGATGAGACTTCAATATTACAACTCATATTCCTAATGTTTGGGAATGTGATTGTTTGATATGAACAGTAATCGGATTATTTGCTCCACTTATATCACTGTTATCTCCTTCAAGCCTTCATTTTATTTCATTGGCAAGTTACTTTCGTATCTGTTTATCTTCATTTTATATTTTGAATTCGGTAGTTATTAAGGTATATGAATATTTTTATGTTAATTTATTGACGAGTAAGTGCAATTTTAATTTAATTCATCTGCAATATTTTGATAATCCTCTTTTTGTAGTTTACTGTGATAATGAGATTTTAAATCGCGAAACTAATCAGAATTCATACTGACTAGAATCAATACATTATTATGTGTTCAATTTGAGTAAACAATCATTGGAGAATAGTTTAAAAAATTAAATCTTTAGAAAGGATTGGTGTTGAAGGAGTAACCAAAAATAAATTGTTCTAAAAATCCAGAACTTTGTGAAAGTGTTTTATTTTACTTCAGGTATAAATAAATAATTAAGTAAATTAAATCTTCAAAAGAGTTATTTGATATGTTTTTCATATACATTTTTCAGTTTATATTTTTATACAGTAGCGGCTCGTGACATTTTCCAGTGGGAGGGCACAAAATTTAAAAAAAATATTTTTTAAAATAACTATTTATAATGAAAATCTCTATCCTTATTGTTAGAAAAATGTTCAATTACTTTATCATCATAATCTAGTATTCCTCGAACAAAGTTTTTTCAATAAACAGCGCAGCGCTGCCAGAGCATTTAATATGCATTTATATACTTCCGGTAAATAAATGCGTACTTTACTCTATTAAATGGCGTGGATGGCGAGGGTGGTTACTTGCTGCTTGATTAATATTTGTAAAATTCCCAAGGGAGGTAATATTATCTGACGTTTGTAATATACATATATTGACATATAGTAATTAGTAATAGTGAATTAGTAATTCACTATTTTTTACCATTACACCATTTTACAAATTTCGCGTACTGTATTTCATGTTTTTTTTTTTTTTATTTCGTCGGCAATAGTTGTTCTACAAGCTTTGCCGCGGCTTCATCAACATCAAAAAAATGTGAAATTACACAATTTTTTTTGACAAATTGCTCATTTGTTTTATTTTTCAATCACTGTCGGTCGACTTGAAAAATGTATTTTTAGTATATACAAGCTTGACTGTCGCCTACTATCGTTAGCTAGCGTTTAGGTGGCGATTTGCGTGACCCTATTATAATGTTTGTTGGCATAAACTACAAAATAATGTAATATAAAATTTATTTTTTAAATAATTAATACTTAATTAAAAATTAATTAGAAAATAAATAAAAATTAATTAAAAAATAAATAAATAATTTTAAGCTAAGACTTGTTTTTGGTTTTGGGATGGGAGGGCACGTGCTCCTGTGCCCTTTAAGGCAAGCCGCCACTGTTTTTATATATTATATTATGTTAACTCAAATTTAGCACAGTTCCAAATTTCTAGATTTTTAAAGCAATTTATTTTTGGCTCATTTCTTAAAATTTACTCTCCAACAACGTAATTTTTTTAACTGTGTATTTTCCAATGAATAGCTAAAATTGTTAACTGCTGCATATTAGCTCTTGCTTTCCAAAGTTTAAAATGTTTAACCGCTAGTAGTGGTAGTGGCATTAATTAAATTTTATATTTTTCACCCTACCAGAGCCTGTTGTGTACCAAAAAGATTTAAAATATTTCATATTATAAGATCAGAACAAAATCCTTACCTACAAGTCACAAAGAGTAAATAATAATAATTCTTATATTCATACCTATTATAACTAAAATTTGCAATAAACTTTCTATAAAACTGACCATCAGCCGCTACTAGTGCTCTCTTTGTAAATTCCTCTCCATGTTTGTAATTACTGAATGCCTCGGAAAATGTCAGATTTTTTTTTGTTTGCGCATCGCAGTATCTTCAAGATCTGTTAAAAAAATTAAAAAGTAACCAATCAAGCAGCAATAAATCGAAAATCTGATTGTCTTAGTTAATTTATGATATACAATCAAACTTGATTAATTCGAACATTTTTATTTTAAATTCGTCTGAATTTCGAAAGTTTTGTTGGTTCTTTAAATTTTTAAATTTAAAATTATTTCATTATTAAAACTTCACTAAAACTAATTTTTGATAATTTCAATATTTTGGTGGTCTCTTGAACTTCGAATTAAACAAGTTCGACTGTATCTCTACAATGTACTCCAATTTAACTATAAGTATCCAAAACTTTTATCTATAACGCTTCTAAAAGTTGATAATCTGTTTCAAGCTACCTAAAGTTTAGTCAAAATATTAACTAAAACAGATTGCGTAATAATAAATTTGCCATTTAATAGTTATTGAAATTGCAATCGTTTTAAGGTTATATGTATGATTAGACTTCAAGATTTTATTATGGTTTATGAACAAAAACTGGCATTAACTTATTGAAAAAAAGTGCTTAAAAGTAATACTCGTATAAATATAATAATAATGAGAATTAGAAAGACTATAGCAGTGGTAGGATCATGTATAACTTTATTCGTATGTATTTCAATTTATTTAAAAATGGATTCGACAATGTCTCCAAATCAGCACGGATCCATAGTACAAGAATATCAAGATGTAAGTAGTATTTATGACAATAATTTCACTTTCTTATGACTTAACTCTTTTTAAGAACAAATGGTTACACTTCGAAGACCGGTTAAAGCAATTGGAGAAGGATTTAAATAAGCACCATGCCGAAGTTGGTGAAATTAAACAGGCTATAAAGGTCTTAGCGCCTGCTTCAAAATCTACCAAGGAATCTATTCTACCTTTGAAAACAAATCGTTCTCAAACACGTCACAGCTTGGGCAAACTAGCAAACGAAATGGTTTATGATGATACCTGTCCCTTGCACGTTTCCAGTGCACCTAGGACTAACATTCAAGTAACTTAAAAATTAAGATGTATTTTTATAAATTTAACAGGGTGTGTTTTAGATGTTAGATATGTACAAATTGCTTAAATTTGATAATCCCGATGGGGGAGTATGGAAACAAGGTTGGAAAATTGAAATAGATCCTTTAGAGTGGAACAAGCAACACAAACTGAAAGTTTTTGTTATTCCACATTCTCACAACGATCCAGGTTGGATTAAAACACTGGAAGAGTATTATTTATCCCAAACAAAGCACATTTTAAACAATATGCTGTTGAAATTACCAGAAGATCCCAGGCGAAAATTTATCTGGGCAGAAATTTCGTATTTTTCCATGTGGTGGGATGATTTAGATCAAAACGAAAGAGAAGCTGTTAAGAAGTAAGAAAGTTTGAATTTCGAGAATTTTTTTGTTTAAAAAAGTTTGTAGATTAGTTCGTAAGAATCAATTGGAAATTGTAACTGGTGGTTGGGTGATGAATGATGAAGCCAATTCTCATTGGATATCGGTCATCCATCAAATGACCGAAGGTCATCAGTGGTTGAAAGTGAATCTAAATTACACTCCTAAGAGTCATTGGTCTATTGATCCGTTTGGCATGAGCTCAACGCAACCAATGTTGCTTAAAGAAATGGGACTAGAAAATATGTTAATACAAAGGGTTCATTATTCTGTTAAAAAGGAATTGGCACAAAAGAAAAGCTTAGAATTTCGATGGAAACAAGTTTGGGGTACTTTCACTTTGATTGATAAATTATAAAAGTTACTTTTATAATATTTTCAGATAATACGGGAAAAACTGAACTTTTTACACACATGATGCCTTTTTACTCGTATGATATACCACACACGTGCGGTCCAGATCCCAAGATATGCTGTCAGTTTGATTTTAAAAGACTTCCAGGTCATGGTTTGGTTTGTCCTTGGAAAGTTCCACCGCAGCCTATTACTGATACAAATGTTCCACATAAGTAAGGAACAAAAAAACTTTTTGTAGTGTACTTTATACAAATGTTTTAGAGCTGAATTATTGTTGGATCAATATAGAAAAAAGTCGACCCTATTTAGGACAAACGTACTTTTAGTGCCTTTAGGTGATGATTTCAGATACAGTCATCCTCTGGAATGGGATGTTCAGTATGAAAATTATCAAAAATTATTCGATTTTATGAATTCCAATCAAAAGATGCACGTTCAGGTAAAATTTTAACGAAGAGCTATTCCGATTTAATTTTTTAATTATTTTAGATTCAATTTGGTACTCTTACGGATTATTTTAATGCTTTACACTCGGAAACAAATATACATGATTTTCCAACTCTAACAGGAGACTTTTTTACTTATTCTGATCGAAATGATCATTATTGGAGTGGATATTACACTTCAAGACCATTTTATAAAAGGATGGATCGTGTTTTGCTGTCCTATATTAGGTTTGTTTTTTTTAAATATTGTAGATAAAGTAATACGGAGTTCCACAGTATCTTAACTGCTGACAGTCCGGACAACGTTAAAAAGTAACTATAGTCTGCTCTTTTAAAACTGTAGAACTAAATGATGCTAAAGACCTTTAAACAGGTATATTATACGTCACAATTGATGTCTACATTGTTGAAATAGAACCTGGACTCATTGTTTTTAACAGAGCTGGTATATTCTTGTAGCAGCAAGAATGCTGGATACTTTGTAATGATCGTAAGAAATAACTTCAGGAGGTGGCTTATGAGGTTTATTGTTCTGTAATCACCACATATCTTAAATCATAAACCTGCTTGAATATCGAGATTAGTCATTTCACATTACATTATCTTCATTAACAAGTATAGAAACTCAAATTATGGCACACTGTATTTCTTTCATAAAACAGCTGTTCCACATACTGTTTTCAAGTTTTTTTTAGTTTTTTATTTGTTATTAGTTAACTCTTCTTTCATTATCCACTAATTTGTGTATTGTTCTAGATTTATGGTGTCATTTCTCTAATTTTTCGATGAAGATTAAAACTATCACGTATTTGGCTTCTCTTGTATTCTTTTAAATTATTATATTGATATTGATATATTCCCTTGGTCTTCCCTTGACTTTTCTTTTTTCTTCCATCATTGAGAGAATTTTGTTATTTATCCACGACTTTGTTTTTATGATGGTCTCTAACATTTTCTCATTGATATTCTAGGTATCTCCTGAAATTGAAAATAAAGTTTGGTTTTGAGTGTTAGCCTTTATACTTCAGTTAATTTTACTGAGGAAATATGCTTTAACTGTAGTTTAGCTATTTTTAAAAAATCACCTTTATAACATCCGATAATTTTCATTTTAGGGCTGCTGAAGTTTTGTTAACAATGTCGTACTTGACCAATACACCTGGATCAAAGGCATTAATTAATAAATTAGAGTTGGAAAGACTTCTTTCAGATTCTCGTAAATCGTTAGCTTTATTTCAACATCATGATGGTATTACAGGCACTGCCAAGGACCACGTTATGATTGATTATGGAAAAAAGTAAATAAAACTTTATTTGTTGACTTCAATGAATATGTTATATTTTAGAATGCTTCAAGCTATAAAAGCAAGTCAGAATATTATCCAACATTGCACAAATATGTTACTAATGGGACCATTTGATAAAAATTCAGAAATTGATACTCTTCACTATAACATTGATGATATTCGACACAATTATGATGCATTGGCGGAAAGACACACAATTGCAATTGGACCCGAATTAAGTATAAAAAAAGTGGTCATTTATAACTCTTTGCCTTTTGAGAGACACGAAGTTGCAAGTTTTATCGTTTCTACTGCCTTTGTTGAGGTAACAATTTAGAACTGCTCAAGCTTTTGTTAATTATGCTGTTTTCAGGTGCTAAATTCTAATAATAAAAGAATCAAATGTCAAGTGTCTCCTATTTTTGAACACGATTCCACCATGTCAAATTTAAAGTTTGATGTGTCGTTTATTGCGAGTGTACCTGCTTTTGGTTTAATCACTTACACCATCAATGCGGTAGTAGAGGGGGATGTTCCCTCGTAAGTTGCTTTAATATTACTAATATACAAATAGCATTTTGATTTATTATTTACAGAGAAACAGTTTATTCCTCCATAAGAATATTTAACCAATACACAGATGTGTCCATACCTAAAGGTTTTACTGATTTTCAAATATCGCCAAGTTCTAATGAATTCACTTTACAAAATTCTCGAATCACTGCAGCTTTTAATAATTTAGGTTTACTGAAAGCCATTAAAATTGCTAGCAATACAATTCCAGTTCATTTAGATTTTGCCAAGTAAGTTCTAATTGTTTTAATATTTGTTTGCGTTTATTTTATTAAAATTTGTCAGGTACGGTGCAAGACACACTCAAGAACGAAGTGGTGCTTACTTATTCTTACCTGATGGTGACGCAACCCCGATTCAAATTGAAAACACTGTGGTTAACATTATCAAAGGCCCTATATTATCAACAGTTAGCATACAATTGCCATACGTGCATCACACAGTTACGCTGTATAATGGTCCAGGTACGACGCAATAAATTATTTCTGTGTATTATACTCAGGATACCGTATTATTTTAGGAGCTGACAGTTTAGGTTTAGAAATTAAAAATTTAGTCAATATTGAAAAAACATCCAATTTTGAAATTGCAATGAGGTTATCTACAAATATTAAAAGCGCTAACGAATACTTTACTGATGTAAACGGATACACGGTTAGTTGTCTAAAAAAAGCTATTTAAGATGTCTTAAATGATTTGTTTAGATACTCAGAAGAAAACAATTTGCAAAACTTCCTTTGCAAGCCAATTATTACCCAATGCCATTGATGGCTTACATTGAAGATAAAACTACTCGACTGACAGTTCTTACAGGAAGTCCTTTAGGGTGTGCATCGCTGAAAGAAGGACAAATTGAAGTTATGCTAGATCGACGCTTAAGTCAAGACGACAATCTAGGTTTAGGACAAGGTGTGCTAGATAATCACCCAACTAGACACATTTTTAGAATACTGTTAGAAAAAAAAACGCATAAATGTGATGTAAGTATTTGATTTTTCTTATCGACTTCAGTTAAAACTTTGTTTAGGTTGCAGCAGACAATCATCCTTCAGGTTTTCCATCTTTATCAGCTCATGTATCTTCAGAAACATTATTAAATCCATTAATTCGTATGTTACGATTTAATGATGATGAAGTGGTATTGCAATCAGTGTTTTCACCTGCTAAGAGAGACTTTGGTGTTGATTTTACGTTACCAAGTCTAAGAAGTGATATTATGATAAATAATAAGAAACACATAGGGATTGTTTTGCATCGACAACATGTTGATGTATGTTTTGCCGATCGAATTTTGTTACAACAATTTTCTCTAAGTCAGGGAGCGGTAAGAATCAAATTCCTTTATATTTGTTTTCCTAAATTTTTTGTTTTAGGTAAATGTAAGTGAATTACTTCCACCAATAGTAGATGTAAAATTTAATAAATCTACTCTATCGTTTTTGGACATTAAAGAGAGCGCAAGTTTTTATAATGATATTGCTTTATGTCCGATGGAGATACAAGCTTTTGTATTACAAAGGTGAAGACTTTAAACCTTAATTCTTTAGCTCAATCAGCAATGGTAATTAATTGCAAATATTTTTTTATAATAATTTTAAAAAATTTAAATTTCTAAAAATCTTATAGCAGTGGGAAAATCTGGGAAGGGGAGAGGTTCAATTTGAAACTATAAGTCTATAAGGTGCTTTGTTTCATATTTTTCATTAAGGGAAGGAGAAATGTGTTTACAATTCATTAATGAATCTCGGTGCTGTCAGTAATTCAATTATTAAATAGAATGCAGATTGAATCATATTAAACAATATCCTTATATTGAGTCATTTAATACAAAACATCTTGTAGAGTTTTGATATGTCTTCCATTTGAAAGTTTTACAAGATTTTTCTATACAATTGTTAAAGAATAACCAATATTGAAATTGCTGCGTAAGTGTTATTAAAGAACAATTTACTTGAATAACTTGAAATTGATTTGATTATTTAGATGTCAAAATATTTGTAATTAATTGCTATTGTTAGTAAATGATTGTAATTTTGTTATTTATTTATATGAATTAATATAAGTAAATATTAATTTTGAGGCCTTGAAATGTCGACACAAACTTTTACTAGATTTTTTAATCCACTTGGGGAGAGGTTTTTAAGCGTGTATGTGATTTTATTACACTGACTGATTATTTTTGACCTGATCAGAATTTAGCCTAGTCAAATTTTGCATTTATTAGGAGTAAAACTTTAGAGTTTTAAAATCTCACGTAATTATCAGGTGTGATGTACAGGTTACAGTGTGTTCCTAATTCGTTTTTTATGATCCAGAAATACTCACTTTCACTAAGCGATTAAATTTTGTTGTTTTTACAAGCTAGATTGGTTATTATTCAGCTTGAAATAAAATAAAATTATAATTTTTGCTAGTTTGGGATTAGCTAGGTATAATTTTTTATATTGGGCGCATTACAACTCAACTTTAGATATAATTAATATAGATTTTTTATAGTTCATATTAACCATAGTTTATAGTAAGGATAGCTAAGGACTGTCTTCTTTATGTTGTGCTTTAAATTTATATTGGTTATATCTAAAGTTGAAGCACTAAACTGCCGAGCGTTCTTAAATATGCCCAATGTTTAGTAATCTATAAAAAATTGAGTGTGCGCCATTCATTGATTTTCTGTGTATTTTGTAAATATGTTGTGAAAACCCCATAATGGCAACACAACTTACTAATAAAAAATGATAATCTCTAAATCATTGAAAAATAATCATTTTTTCTATAGATGTTCAAGTGCGATTTGCTCAACTCAAAATAGTAGAACAAGTAACACTTCAACCATAATAGATAAAATAACGCTTTAATTTTTCTTAAATTAATAATATATACTGCAATTTAAAAAATCAATTTTTATAAAAGAGCAGGTACATTTTCAAATAACTTCAAAAATATTACTGCTATATTTCAAAGCCAATATGTTCAGAGATATCATAGATGACTTTGAAAAATAAAAATAACGGATGTTCTTACTTTTATAACCTTATCCTTTTTTATTAACATCTGCTGAAGAAAAAAATTGAATTATTGATTCGCAAAGTATAATTCATGAGCGACCAATATATACAGTTACTCGAAAAAGTATTTGGGCGCTCCCATTCTAGCAATGTAAATTGTTGTTTTTGAACACTGTTTTTATCATATAAAAATCGTTTTTACAGCAATACTTATTAGACATTTTTTGTCGCAAATTCCATTGTCTTCATTTTTGTACATTTTTCTATTTTGTTGCATCGTTTTCGACTGAGCGTGACTTAAAGCAGACTCGGTAAAAATCTCATGGGAATCCCCTGAGAATTCCATTGTGCATTTTTAATTTTATTAAAAAGTTTTACCGAGTCTGCTTTAAGTCACGCTCAGTCGAAAACGAGGCGACAAAATAGAAAAATGTATAGGGACAAAAATGAAGACAATGAAATTTGCGACAAAAAATGTCTAATAAGTATTGCTGTAAAAACGATTTTTATATGATAAAAACAGTGTTCAAAAACAACAATTTACATTGCTAGCATAGGAGCGCCCAAATACTTTTTCGAGTAACTGTAACTTGAGTATAAAAAACCTTTCAATTACTTTAATTTATTATAAGTTGAATAATAATCAAGCTAGCCTGAATTTTCCTGTAAATATTTACCTACATATTCTATATCGAAACGTTTTTGGATACACCACCAAAGTTCAATAGACTTTTGCTTTTACAAGATTAATTTGAAATAAACATTCATTCAATATTTAAAATTTTGAAACTTAAGTTATATCTCCAGTTAGCTTAAAATGCATAATTCGATTGGACTAGAAATAAATATTTTACAGTTATGCACTTATTTTAGTTGTGTGAAAATTTGTAAAAAGCTCGAGTATGGCCTCAACTTAGTTTTTCTCAAAAATGTTGAAAAACAAAGAAAACAGTTTTTATAAAAAAATATTTTTGATATCTTTCAGCATTTTTGATTTATAGAGAAAAACTGAATTGTGTCTTATTAGATGGTTTTTACTACATTATAGGTTTTTTAAACCGATGATTATTAACCTGTGATTAATAAAATCGTCCAATTTAATTTGAAATTATTAAGAAGCAGTAGTGAATTTCCGTTTGTTAAATATCGTTCATGAGAAAACTTCCTCAAAAATTTTTTTTATCACCTAAACTCTTGTACACTTTACATATCTACTAAGTACATAATTTAATATACTTAAATGTTTTTAACTAAAAAATTAAAAATTTACCATGATAACTACTGATAATCAATCACCTTAGTATTTTAAAACATTCCTTTTTAATTATTTTTTATTTTGCAATAATTGTTGTTTGTATTTGTATAGCTATTTGATGATGTGTTTTATTTTTATTGTTTTGCACTTCTGTGTATGCATTGTAAAAATTTTTATTAAATAAAAATAAAAAACTGAAGTTTTTATAATAATTTTTGTTATGCCTTCCGAACTCTGTAATGTAGTATTTTTATTAAACATTAATTTAAATTTAAAAATTTATAAGTTAAGCAATTCTATAAAATTGATTGATCCTTCAGCAATAGGTTATTTATCTTCAGATATTTTAAACTTTATTGACTGTGCTTAATTTATTAATTTTAAAATTTTAATTTCATAGGTACAAATTTTCCAATATTTTATTTTTAATCATATTAATTACATCTGGATGTAATATTGCATTAATAACTTTTTCAAGGTTCGTTTTTATAACTTCGTCCTCATCAGTTGAAGAAGAATTTTCGATATCGAATCTCTCTTTCTGTTTTATTAGTAAATTTTGAAATTCCGACTCTGTCAATTCGTTTAATGGACGTAAAATATTTAAATTAGGTACAGAAGTGGACTGATTTTGTGAAAAATTATTTTGATGCAAATTTCTTAATTCTAGAGCAGACATAACGACTTGAGCAGAATCTTGCAAATCAGCATTTAAAACCTACAACCAAATTATCACAAAAAATTGGTAAAAAAATGTAATGCTTACTTCAGAATCGCAGGAAGGATTTAAAAACTGATTTCTCATTTGCATATCTAAACTTTTCGTAAGTTGACGTATGAGCATTTGGACAATCGATTCGCTTATTCTTTCTTCATGATCAATTGGCTGTTTGAAAATAAGTTCATTTTATAATTCAAAAATACAAAAATAATAAATTACCAGAGGTATCCATGTATTCAAACTAATAGCCAAATCGACATTTTCCACGTAATGCCACCATTTATGAGGTAAAATCAAGACATCTCCAGGTTCCAAAATTACAGATCTGCAATGATGAATTCCTAAGAAAATTATTTTAAAAATCTGTAAATAAATTTCGCACCTTTAAACTTTTCTACAGATGGACTAAAAAAATTAAGCTGCGAATATATGCTCGATTCTTCATATGGAATCCTACTGGGCATTAAGTTTTCATTGGGCGGAAAAATCATCCATCTTTTACTGAAAACAAGTTTGTCAAATGTTAATTCAAAAGCTTTTCAAAGTACCAACCGGCCATAAATTTGCGCTATTATATTACATCCATATGAATCTGCATGGCACGGTGTATGAGCACCTTGGGAACCAACCCATATTGTACTGTCATCGGAATTCAACAAAGGAAAACCAACATCTTTCCAATTGATTTTCTAAAAATAAACTATTGAGAAATACTTACAGAATTTGAAGTGATTAGAAAAAATTATTGCAAAATAATAATATCGATATGGCGCACTTGAACTTTGTTAAAGTTTCGACATTCAAAGCAAAGAAATATTTGAGGGAATTGTGGTAGTTTTATACATATACCTGTCGTAATTCGTTAGAATTTTTCAACCAATCTTTAAGATATTTATAATCAAAATATAACCATTCTTGAGGATTTTTCTCTTGATATTTGAGAAACTCTCGAAATGTCATTTGAACAGATCGAGTGGTATTTTCAAACTGAGGTTCCTAAAAAAATCAATTTTTTTAAAATAATTCATCCAGATAAATTATTAATTTTACTCACCGAAGTATATTTATTTTTTCCTACACGAAAACTAAGAAGTTCGTCCCCAAAAACCTCTGTCCACTTTTCCAAATCCCAAGTCAGAAAACTCCACGTAAGTGAATTTTTTAGTAAAAAGGGTTCCTGGGTATTCAATATAAATGTTGGCAAGTTTTCCATAATTTTAAACAATTTACAAATTTAAAAACAAATGTCAAATTTAAATATTTGTAGGTTATATTCCTACGCCTATTAGTATGGCTGTCATAAAATGTCTTCGTTATATTTTGATTCTGGTTTTGTTGTGAATGGAAATCAAAGAAGTAATTAAAAACATATAAGTTATAATTATTGAGTGAAGTAGACACTAAATATTCGGGATATTTAAAATTGCCGTATAAATTAAAGGTAAATAGAACTTTTCGTAAAGGTGACATATTTTACGCAATTTGTACCTTTACAGGTAAAATTTATAGTTTTTCTCTCATGACAAAGTAAAATTATGTTATTTATGTATCTTGTGGTTTATATGCAACTAATATAACTGTAATATTTTAGGAACCCATACGTTTTTGTGATGTCGAATATCATACCTCCTTTAGTTAGTAGTACACCTCCTCCTATGACAGGAGTTTTAGACGACGAGGATGACGATGAATTCGGTGACTTTGCTGCTGCTAATGATATATCATTTGGCTGTGATGGTAAGAAAGTAAAATTTTTCTAAATACTATAAGCTAACGGCTAGATTATTAGTATTCGCTATTTAGAACTTCAGTCCTATTTATCTTACGCACAAAAGACCTGTGGATATTTCCAAGTTTTTCACTGACTGCAAAAAATCTTCTTTCTTATTACAACTTGAGTTCTCAATAAACGTTTATATTAATTGTTCATATTTTCTTATGCCTACCTGGTATGTTTATTGCATCAAGCTACGTTGACATGATCTGAGTGAACTTAGAGCTGTGCTCTCGTTCACTCGGATCGAGTATAAACTAAGTTGATAATTTAAACCACCTTAGATCTGCTGCAATATTGTGATTGTACAACAGAAAATCATGCAATACTTATCATACTTATCAGTTAAGTCGTTTAGTCTTGTTAAGTCGTTAGCAACTTAAATCTAAAGCGTCTGGTTTACAGTGGGTCAAGCAACCACAAGGTAAAAATGTGCACTTCATATCTTATTTTCTTAAAAATTTCATCAGATTTTGGGACATTTTCCTATAATATATCCTATACATTGCACCCATGTTTTCCAATATTTCCTAAATATTTCTTGCCTCATGAAAATACCCCTTTCAGTGGTTCCAGGATATGAATGCACTATCTTTATTACCAATTTTTTATGATGGTATATTTTTCTAAACTACACTAGCGCTGCACTGTGATGACTAACCTTGGCGATATTGGCTCTTGACTATCAACAATCTGGATTGTTGGTTTTCAAGAGCACAATTTATGTTATAACTGATCATACTTTTTATGCTGTTTCTGAGATTGACTACATCTTGAAATACACTTTTTTTTTAATTTGGCCGTTGATTGGATTTCTTGAATTTATTATTTTTGCTCTATTTGGTCATTACATGTTTTTATTCAGGACGACTGTTGGCTTTCTACAGTTTGAGTCTTTTTTCTTTGTATAAAATTAATTTTGTAAATTAAATTAAATTTTAAATTACATTACAGCTTCTATGGTTATTTGTCATCTTATTCCTTCCCGTCATGTGAATTATCAAAGGAATATACCTTCTTAAATATTTAATCAAAATTAGAAATTATTTTTTAATTTATAACTTTGTTAATGATATACCTAATATAGTATATCGTTAGTCCGTTGAGACCTACCCGTGAAATTGGTTGAGATCGTTGGTTTTCATCACAATATAACTGCCATGACATAACTTGGGAGATTTCTTTTTTGTGTCATGGACATCATGACAATGCATGCTGATCCCTGACTTCAGTTGGATTTATAGTTTGGCGGACTGTAAACATAGACGTACTGGATGCGTAACAAACGCACTGTAAAATATCATTCAATTTATAAATCGACGTAACGGAACAAAAATAAATTTTGACAACTTCTACAATTCTACTACCAACTTAATTATTTTATTTATTTACACACAAATTGTGCCACCTGTATAATTTTAAATTCAAATTTAAATAAATAACAGCCGACAGTTTCACTCAGAATTCTTTTTTTTGATTGGTCGTACGTAAGAAACACACTGCAAGAGAAGAAAGTTGGCGAATTCTGACGTTACAGTCTATTTCACTAACGTTTCGACATGCGCTTGCGTTCATTTATAAACAACTGCACATAAATTCTATAGTTTGTTGATCTTTTTGCAGTGCGTCTACGTTTACAGTTCGTCAAACTATAAATCCAGCTTTATCGTTAATTGAAAAATACTTCAAAGGAACGCAATGACTTTAAGTCATGTGCAATTTCTTATGATTATGACTATGTAAGCACATTCATGTTTTATGGTTTCCAGAATTGAATTTTTTATTTTTTTTATTTTTATCCATTTTATCGCTTGTGTAATTTTTCATAATTAATTTTGTTTTCCAGCTTTATCGCTACCATCTTCACCAACAGAAACACCCGACAAAAATATAATATTCAACAATAATAGTGATATAAATAGTCAAATTATAGATAAAGATTTAAGTAAAAGTGTAAAAAAAGATTTTCAAGATAAGAGAAAAATTAGCGAAACTGATGCACCAAATTTAAATAATTTAAATAGTCATATAAATAATGTAACATACAGCAATTCTAGTAGCGAATCAAACAAACACAACATTTTCCCATATTTTTCTGAAATACCGCCGGATGTAGTTTGTAACACGACCCCGGAGTTTGATGATTTTCAAGATTGTATAACTGGTTCTAATGTGGAAACAATTGAGTCCCAAGATGTTAACGAAGTCTTAAATTATTATGATAAAAGTGATTCTGTAGGTTGTACTTCAGATCACTTGGAAAATTTTGAAAATTCAACAATTATAACACCGGATTTAAATATAGATGAGCAAGTGGTAGAATCAACAAAAATCTCAGATGAAACTGAAATTAATCAATTTAAGGCGGAAGAAACAATAAGCAACCCCCAACCATTCGTTTGTACTTCAGAGAATTCTTTTGGTAGCGAAATTAAAAGTGATATTGATGGTGATTCTGGTCCAGTCGATACTGTCATACCAAATATAGACGAAATTGAAGATGATTTTAACGATTTTCAAGTTAATTCTGAAGAATCACAACAGAGGAATGTACTTTTCGACGATGAACCAATTAATAGTGATAAAATTAAAGAAACAAATGATGACAGTGGCGAATTTAATGATTTTCAAAATAATCTTCAGGAGGAGCAATCCGGGGAATTACCCAATATAAACGAAATATTTTCTAGTAATGCATCTAACGAACCAATTGAAAATATTTTACAAAACACTGATGATCAAAGTAGAGAATTGGATGACGAATTTAATGAATTTCAAGAAGTGCAATCTGAACAATCACAAAGAAAACGCAATATTTCTCCCACTGATCTACATATTGAAATACAAGACAATGTCTTGCAAACAAATCGAATAAAGGAAGCAAGTGGCGAATATAATGACTTGGAAGAAAGTTATCAAGAAGATGAACCCGGAGAATTGCAACATCAAAATGAAATTTTAAGCGATGATTTAGATGACGATTTTGGTAATTTTGAATCTCAAGTGGCAGATTTAGACATACAATCAAACAAAGATCCATTTGTGGGCATAAACACTGATGATTTTAATTTCGGCGATTTCGATAATCAAGTGTTTGAAAAGCAAGAGCTAGAAATTCCTATTACTTCATTACCCGACATTCCAACTGATAGAAAAATAGAATTTGACGATGAAGATGACAACTTTGGCGATTTTAACGATTTTTCACTACAAACCGAACCTAAAGATATAAGTGGTATTCAAGAATTTTCAAAAATTGATATGAAAATCGCTTTCGAAAAATCAGAAGAACTAATTTTGGAAATGTTTTCTTTGGTTCAAAACAAAACTCAAGATTTTTGTCAAGTTGACCTTTTAATTGGTAATCCTGTTTTTAATAGTTTGAAAGATGTGACAGACACTTCTGCTTTAACGTATCAATGGGGAAAATCGACCAGCCAGAAATGCTTACTTCAGGCTCTAAATATTGACAGTCGAAATATTGTAAGTAAAAGTTTTACACATTATTTTTTTTTTATAATTTTTGCTTATTTGTTTAGTTGTATGGACCACGCTGGAACGAATCTATTCCGAGATATGCAGCGACACTTGGCTTTAAACCTTTAGAACCTGTGAAGTCTGTAATAATTACTCCTTCTCTTACAGAAACGAATAGTACTGCAACATTTGCTTCAGAAACGTCATCGCCAAGCGAAATTCCTTTGGCTCAATTTGACTGGGATGGTTCTGGTCTTACTAATCCTCTTGAAAGTAAGTTTTAATTCGATAGTATTATTTAGTTTACTAATACTGCACTTTGTAAATTTTTCATGCTTTCCTAACGGATTATTTTATTTTGTTTAAATTTTTGTGCCAACTGTTGGTAGATTCCACAGCTAGTACAATGTTACTAGATTTAGAACAGTTGGTAGCGTCACTAGATATTCAGTATTCTTCTAATTTAACTAACAAATCGCCTAATTCATCTTCTCCCATTAACGATATCGATGAATGGGAATTTTGGTTAAGTTGTAAGTACACTTTGTAACATGTGCATGAGTTCTTGGTATTGGCTTGATGTAAATCTACGAAATAGATTGAATTCGTATTATAAAATAAAACAAAAGTTCTAAACAAAACAAAACAGTGCTGGGCTGGAATGTGGGCATTTGAGACTTATGTAAACCGAATGTATCCTAAGTGCCAAAAGTTAGCGTCTTTTGAGCATTCTCGGATTTATTGTATGAGTTCGAACATGGTTCCTAAAGAGCTTTAATTAAATTTTTGTTCTTCATTTTCATAAATTGAGAAATCGTTGCTTTAAAATTGTTATGCTTATCATACTTAGTCCAGAATTAGAGTGCTCTACTGCTGAAGTAAAATTATCAGTTTTGATTCCTGATAAAACTAGAAAAAAATTAAAGCTTAATTTAAGTAGCCATGGGATTTAATGCTAACCCCTTCTTTAACCAGTAAATTTGACATTAGCATTGACTGCTTGAGTCTGAATTGCTAACCACTCTACTACCGGTTGCTATGGTCTTTCTTCCTTTTCCTTCTTTTTTTTATTTAATTATTTCCATTTTATTTGTGAAATCTTCTGCTATATTTACTAAAAAGTTCGTCTTGTTAGGTTGAGCTCGAGAACTTTCTATTCACATATTTGTATGTAAAAGTTGAACAATTGCTTAGCTTAGATTTTTGTGAGTCACATATCACTCGTAGGGCTGATTTGTCTTTTTCTTAAATTTTATTTTGCTTGTTGTTATCATCTCATCATTATCTCTGCATTAACATAAATAATTTTGAATCGTATTCAATTATTTAAATGCAGCTATACCAAATAAATTAGACTTTTCTCTCCTCTTTTGTGATAATCACAATCGAAGCAAATATTTATAATAATGACGTTAATAGATATTTTTCCCTATCTCCTCTGTCCAGTCCGGCACTGAAAGAAAGCTTGTTTATAGTTCATTTTCACTTTCAAAACTATGAATTATTTCAAAATGAAATATTTATTTTATTATTTTCATTTAGCAGTAACACCTAAAACAACATTGGAGAAGCCTGTTGAAATTATTACTTCTGAAATAAATCTGCCAAATTTGAATATTTTATCTGAAGAGGCCCAAGAAACATCACCATGTGAATTATCTCCAACTATAGAAGCAGAAATAAAAGAAAAGGATTCTGAATCTGTAAAATCGTTGAAATTCAACGAAATTCAATTAGATGGTTCTAAAGCCAACGCTGTTGCTCATTTTTCACCTTTTCAGTCGGCTAACGAATTTGATAACACTACAAGTTGGCAGTTCAACTCTGTTCTTTTGAGGGAAACACACATCACAAGCAATACTGCTCAAGCTGAACCTACGACAGCAGATTTTCAAGTTCCAGATATTTTAAAACCTATTGCAAGTTTAAATAAAATTGAAATAGACGATGATTTTACCGATTTTCAAATTGGAAGCTTTAATGAGGTTTCTAAAGAAATAACCAATAGTGAAACAAAAGTGGAAAGTGGGATTCAAAAATTTGATGGTGCTGAAGATGACGACTTTACCGACTTTCAATCAACTATTTCGACTTCAGTTAAAGAAGAACCTGCTGTTAGCATACTAGAACCGACCAAATTTTCTATTCTTCAACCTATCACATCAGTTAATGCTCCTACTTCCATTAACTGGCCAGATCCTGGAGTAACTGTCGATTTACACAGTTTCGAATTTAATTATAAAGCAAAATTTAATGAAGAAAATATAATTGTATCTAACGTTAATCTGAATAATACATTAGAAGTGGAACCAAAACAACCAATCAAAAATAACAATGTAGGTTTAGGTAAAGTTGGAGATGACGATGAATGGAGCGATTTTGTATCGAACCAAGAACCTGTGGTTAAAACTAGTCCATCTAAACTGGTTCCAAGCAGGTATGTTTATTGCAAAACTTTTTTTTTACGTTTACTTATTTTGTTCTATTTATTTTTTAAGGACTTTAACACCAGAACTTCAGTTATCAGTGCCACGTTTAAATCAAATGCAAATGCCCAAAAAACCTGCGCCTACCATAACTCAACAGAACTTCTTTCAAATGGAAGCATCGTCTTCTAAAAGACAAGAACCTCTAGTCCAATCTTCCGTCCATAAATTTGATACATATCCATTAAATCCTCTTCAACCTTCGCTTATTAGTAATCAATTTGCTGCTCATGTTCAACAACCTTTTTTCAACTATAACGCGCCGCCTCCCATGATGCCTAAAACAAATGAAACAAATAATTCGATGGTGCATAATTTTAACTATTCAACAAATTTTAATGCACCTCAAGTAAATTCGACCAATAATGTTGAGGATGATGAATGGTCAGATTTTATTTCTAGTCAACCTGCACCATTTAATGGCGCATCAGATATTTCGCAAAGCAAATTAAATTATGATTGGAGCAAACCTCCACAATTTACAAGTTGGTCTACTAGTTCTGCTCCTAACATAATAACAAATCCGGTTTCGTTTGATTCGTTTCAAAGTTATAATCATCCTGCACAAACAGATTTACTTAAAAATAGGACAAGTACAAAGAAAACTCCTAACGTTGTAATACAGCCCAATAGTCGTCCAATTCCAAGTATTTCGTCTGTGCCAGATTTAGAATTTATTGGTACGAAGAGTAAAACGTGGAAGAAATGACTGCAGGAACAAGTTATGCTGTGAAATGTTTAGTATTATAATCTGAATATGTGATTTATTTGTTGTTGTTTTTGTAAGTACTTTAATTTTAATTTATTTTGGGTTTAAGGTTATTTTATTGGGATTAACACAATAATTAGTAGCATTTTAAAGATGTAACCAGTATAAGTGAGTAAGTAATTTTTTTTTACATATTACTCAATTTTTTTACCGAATGTTATTAAAATATGTATTTGTTTTGTATTTTGTGATAACTAATAGGAAGTATTATGTAATTTTTTATATACTTGACAGAAAATACTTTTTTAGCCAATTTCAGAAAACGAGTCAATATAGTTCTCGGAGTTACTGTATGTATTTTCTCTTATGTTGTTAAATAATATTCATGGTGTTGTGTTAAGTGTAAGTTCTTCTTACATTTAGATTATCTTCATTTTGTGATGACTTATGTACTTAATTGCTTAATTCAATTTGTGTTATTTATCCATCCATGTACATATAAAATATTAATATATTAAAAAAAGTTGCATTTAACATTCCAATTTTGTAAATAAGATATTTTAAATTAAAAGAATTGAAATTGTTTGTAAAAATTTTGTGTTTTAATTTTCTTGCAAAATTATATAAAAAATGCTGCGGTTAAAAATTGGATTTATAAGGAACACATGGAAAAAGAAGAAAGGCGCTCGCATTAAATAGACATAATATTATCTTTAATTTTTCTAAATTGAAAATAACATCAGTGAATTAATATTAAACTAATATATCTCCAACTAACTAATAAATTGTGACCAAAAATTAGTTGATATGTGCTCATTAGAATGTTTTTTTTTTAATTATTTCATTATTAAAAAAAAGTCGACAATATGGAATGTGCTTGGAATATTTGAATATTCCAATCATATGTACATTTGAATAATCAAAAAATTTATTTAATAAATATTCAAATAAATGCCAAAATGATAAAAATTCACAATTTTAGTTTATATTAACAAAAAGTTTATAAAACACACAATAGCTCCTTCTTAAGGTGGGAAGATTAAATAATAATAGGTCTGTATAAATTCATAATTCTAAAATAAAAGAAATTAAAATTTGTTGAACTAAAGAAAGAATACAATCATTTTGGTTTCTTGTTGAGGCTAATAATTAAGATGTTGCTGCAGAGGGAAACCTTATCTTGGATGGCAGATATTACCCATCCAAGCTTGATGAACTTAGAGGCAGTTTCAGATTCCAAAAAAAATAGTATTCGCGGTTTATTTTCATGTAAAATTAAATAACCGAATTTAACTAAGTTAATTATTTTTAGTACATTATTAGTTAAACCTGTTAAATTTTGTAACTCTTTCAAGTTCTCATCAAATAAAAAAATAGTTCGATCAGATTGCTAAAATAAGGTTGGTATTGCTTATTTAATACTTCACAAAATTTTGGTCTTGACAATCTAGGTTGATTAAGTTAAATTTATTAATTATGTAGAAATTATCTGTGTTATATAATTTTTAGTGTTTTTGTGTAATAAATTGTAAGTTTTTTTTTAAATTATGTCTAAATTAGTATCCAGTTCAAAATCAAGTAAGTCAGTACGCAATAATATTATCCTTTTTCCTTTCCAAACATACATGACAAATAAACTTTCTTAAACTGGATCATTCGATATAAAATAACGCATTAAGAAAAATAATATGAGATTTAAGTCAGGATGTATATTAAAAATTTAAGAGCAATGAAAGTATGCATGGTGCACAGTTACCCTTCACTTGAAAAAAATGGTAATAAATTCGAAAAAATATGTGTAGAATTTTTTTTGTAAGTAAAACACCTACAACAATATCTGTTAGTAGAAACAACTGCATCGGTTTTGTGATTTGACTTAACGATATTATTTTTGTTTATTTCAAAAAATACATGTTTACATTTATGCCAGTACTGTTTTCGATTCTCAAAACGCTTCTGAAATGCACTTTTTGATCGAACCTTCAGCTCGTTCACAGATTTTACCTTTATCCTCTTTAGGTATGGTGAAAAAACGGCTTTCTTTTATGATTTTCCTTTTTCATTTTAATATTCAATATAAAAAGCTTTTGCACGAAAAGCTTATCGAAATATTCCGAACAAAAATATCTAGCAAATTAAAATTTAAATTGAAGGTATGCTGCAAATTCTAGGACGAACGCTGTTATTTCCAACCCATAATGTTTTTCTTTTCACGATGTCTGTTTTTGTTTAAGAAAAACACAAATTTTATTCAGAATGAATTGTATTAATCACAAGAACTAAACTAATCAATTATTCGGCGATTTTTTTGCATCATTCAAATTCTAGGAAATCAGGGCGGCCGAAAGGCCGCCTGACCTAATACATTATCATAGAAATGAAAAAAAACTATTAAGCAGCATAGAGTGAAATACAAAATATTTTATCGATAAACAATCTTATGAGTAAAGAGTACATACTATATTTATAATTATCTGTAAATCAAAATACAAATATTTGTTGTTTTTAGTTTGAATGTTGATATTCAAATTATATTATTATTGGATGGTTAAAATATTTTACCTCCAAAACTAACAAAAGTATCACTTTCTGTACAATTTATCAAACTGAAATGGATAATGTTCGGTATCGTGGTAGAAAAATATGTAACCTAAACACCCACATGCAGGAAATGTTACTTTCGAGCCATAGCTATTCAGGTTACAATTTTCTGTCCGACTTTATTCAGATTAATATTGATGAACGCTCTTCGAATTGTTCTGCTATATATTTGTTCGAATATATTCGAATTCCACTTCACATTCCAATATATTCGAGTTCCACCCTTGGCGAGTTCTGCCATTCTACAGAAATATTTTTAAATTGTTATGGGCTAGGCTTCGGCGCCTTCCGGGCCTGTTTTATTTTTTTGCCTAACTCAACGACGGCCTATCATAAACCCACGTTAAAACGTGTATCTAAAATACATGTAAATTTTTGATTTTTAAAATTCAAATTTTTCGAAAACTAATAAATAATTCGCAAAAATTTTTTGTTCTAATATGCTTATATAAGTGTTCTTTTTTCTATAGTGCATAGGAATAATTTCATTTCGTGTTGGAAATAAACTGACAAATCCCAAAAATCTACTAAAATGGTAGATCTGTGAAAACTACATATTATAAAATTTTGAATAGTTTCGGTCGTTATAATCGTCCTTCTGAGACAACTATTAAAAATTTGGTGGATAAATTTAAATCTAGTGGTTCGGTACATGATAATTACATATTAACAATAATACGTGTTTGTCCGGATCATTCAGCTGCAAGTGAAAGTTTTAAGCAAGATCAAAATTTATTAATTCTACAATGTCTCAGCAATTGAACCTATCCACGACCACCACATGGCAAATTTGGCGTATAGTAGATTTGGGTCTACATAAAACACAATGCAAGAATTAAATGTTTGTCGATAATTTGCTAATTTTATCATTGAACAATGTAATGGTTTTTCTGAAAAAATCAATTTTTAAAACTCATTTGCATTTAAACAAATTGTCGCATTTCACTCCAAGAGTAATTCTTGAGAAGCTTTCATTGAAAATTAGGCTGGAAACGCTGAAAATTTGACAAAAGAATCGAAGCCGGTGTGGTCTTGGTGGACATTTGTCTAATATTATTTTTTTGTTTAAAAGCCCTATATTTATGTTTAAGTAATTTCAAAATTTTCTTATATTGTAAATTTTACTTGAAATTTATTAAAAATTTGTGCTGGTCCACAGCTATGAACATCAAGGTTTGCTTTTCATGCTAACATTAATCCCACAGTACAGACACGAGTCGAAAAATTCGACTATAGTCAAAATATATCTCATGTTCAATTGTTTAAATATATTGTCGTGTTTCGAAATGCTATAAAAACGTTAATTTTATTTATTTGTAAATTAATTTTGAAGTTTTGTTTTAAATTATTGTAAACATACTAGACATTCAATTTTAAGTTTCAAAAGGTGAGGAGCGTGAAGAGAGTAGGGCTTGAAGGTTGTCCAATAAAAAGAGGTACGAGAGACGGCCTGGCGTCAAGTAAGCCAGTGGGAGTGTTATTTCCCTGTTGCGCTAAATTATAATTTTGATTTTAATAATTTTGAATAAGAATAAAAAAAAATAAAAGTGAGTTAAAATTAAATAGAAAGTTGTTTTATTGAAGTGCAAGTGAAGAATAAATTGAATATTTGGTTATTTGTTGAAATAAATTTGCAACGAATTTGTTTGATCAGGCGTCCAGGTGTGAATAGCTGGCGGAGCGAGACCACATTGCAAGGTAAAAGTTGCACATTTGAAAATAAACATTTACGCCACAAAAATTTTCAATTTAATTAAAATTAAATAATTGAAGAAGAGCTCATAGCTATAAAAAATGGATGAATCCGAGCAAAGAAGAATTTTGGAATTGAACAAATTTTATAAATTTGTATAGCTCGGGTCATTGCAATATATTGAGATGTCCCGTACTATACAAATTTTATAAAAATTTTTTAAATCCATAAATTATCTTTAGCTCGGTTTCATCCATTATTTTTTTTAGCAATAAGCTCTTGAAAGTTTAAAAATTGTAAATTGATAATTTAAAAATGCTCACTTTTGTGTGTGGTGTTGTATGTGGTATTCAACCGCACATGGTATCCTGCAGCTGGCCTCAAACAAATTTTGCTGCGTTGTTATGCACCTTTGCATCGACTAAAATTTTACAATTTCTTCCTCTTTTTCAATTTTTTGACACTTCACTTTAATTATCAAAATAGAAACAAACATCAAATCAACTTAATTTATTAACTTAAAAAAACAATTAACAATTTCAATTATTGAGGAATGGTGTTTTATCCGCTTGGCGCCAAAGCCAGAGCCTGTCTCTTTTATCTACCTGCTGGTCCCACTCCTACTCTTACTTCTCCCACCTTTATTTATACTTTATTTTTCATAGCAAAACTTAACAACTTTATACGATGTGCTAAATAAATAAATAACAAAATTGAATTTTAAAAATTATTTACAAAACAAATGAATCTGTGGTTTTTATAGTGTTTCGAAACACGACAATATCTATATTATAATTAAATAATCTTGAAATAAACAAGTTAATAAAACGTTTAATAATAATATTTTTATTGAGCTTTCAACGTTTGGTACACGTCTTCGTCAGAATAATTCAATATAATGTAATGTTTACAAGTTTAAATGGAAACCGATTGATAACGTATTGTCATTTAAACGCATTTTGTCGCAAGCATGAAGTCACCTACGTATAAATTGTCAAAGTATTTATCAAAAATAATTACAAACATTTTGGGTAAGAGTAAATACTACACCAAGGACTCATGGACGTTTATAGAAGATATAAAAAACCAAACCGTACCTGATAAATATGTACTGATCTCACTTGACGTTAAATCTCTCTTCACGAATATTCCTATTGATTTGGCAATCAAAGCAGTTGATGAAAAATGGGACGAAATCAAGAACCACACAAGTATACCCAAAGAAAAATTTCTAAATGCGCTAAAACTATGCCTGGAAACTACATACTTCCAATATAATGACAAACTATATCAACAGATTTTCGGTACAGCAATGGGAAGTCCAATATCAGCTACGATCTCTAATCTGGTAATGGAAATTTTAGAAGAAAACCGTATATCAACACTTCCATTTCAACTACCATTCTTTAAACGCTATGTAGATGATATAATAACAGCAATTCCAGAAGGTAACGAAGATTTAATTATCAGGCACTTTAATGAATTTCATCCACGACTCCAGTTCACTATCGAAAAAGAAGAACAAAATAAAATAACTTTCCTGGACATACAGTTAATACGTGAAAATAACTGCCTTAAATACAAGTGGACCCAAAAACAGACATGGTCAGGAAGATATCTTAATTTTAACTCTTACCATCACAAAAGCCAGATAATAAGCACGGCCATAGGCCTCGTGGATAGATCTCTTAAATTAACCCATGGAGACTACAGAAAGCAAACTCTTAAAATAGCTAAAGAGACTCTGTTTAAAAATGGTTTTCCCGGACCCTTGGTTAAGAAAATTATTAAAGATCGTGTGAACAAACTCTATAACGGTAACATTACCAAGAAAAAAACATCCAATTTTGCTGTTATGCCTTATGTCAAAGGACTAAGTGAAAAACTGAAGAGAATTTTAAGCAACCACGAAATCAAACTGACATTTAAATCAACCAATAACATCAAACAGCTGTATACGAAATTAAAAGATCCGGTTCCTACAGAGAAAAAATCTGATCTAATCTATAAAGTTGAATGCAAGAATTGTAACCTAGTATATATTGGACAAACGAACCAATGGCTGCACAAAAGAATGAGTGGTCATATCTCAAGTGTTCGCTGTAATAAACCGGACTCTACTGCCATTGCGAAACATATACTAGTCGATGGACATGATGCAGATTTTAAAAACGCAAAAATTATTAAGTCTGTTACTAATTATAAAGAAAGAATTCTTCACGAAATGATTAGCATCAAAAGAGAAAAGAATTCAATGAACAGAAAAACTGATATAGATGGTCTGAGCAATATATACAGCCATCTCCTCGTCTAATTACCATCACGTATTGGTGTTAAGTTTTTCCTACCTTGAAGGAAACTCACTGCAGGTTGTTTCTTATCACACAATCACATATTTTAGATCATAGATTGTTTAAATGACAATACGTTATCAATCGGTTTCCATATAAACTTGTAAACATTACATTATATTGAATTATTCTGACGAAGACGTGTACCAAACGTTGAAAGCTAAATAAAAACATTATTATTAAACGTTTTATTAACTTGTTTATTTCAAGATTATTTAATTATATTTCACAAGTTAAAAAATTAATTTAATATCTATATTATATAATCTATAATCGTAATAATTATATATCGTGGGCATACAAGTAAAAGTGACTAAGTCAAAAAATTGTGGAAATGAATTAAAATGATTAAGTCCGTAAAAATGTAAGACACAGGTCTGAAAAAAACGTCTATGTTCTAATAACGTATTGAACATGTTTCATTATTCGAAAAAATGAATTAAAAATATTATAAAGCTGATTTTTCGCAAAATGCGAAACATTCAATTTGATTTATCTCGAAATTCTATTTTTTGACTTGGTCACTTTTACCTGTATGCCCACGATATATTAAATAAGTTTAAAAAAAACAAGTTAAATAAACGTTAAATTATAAATTATTTATTGATTGAGCTTTCGGCGAGATGTATCGCCTTTGTCAGTCTCGGTAATCCGAACACGCGCTAATCCGGCCATCCAGTAATCCGAACAAAAGAAAAACTCGGTAGTTTTCACAAATAGTTTATAATCCGAACACAACTAACAAAATTTTCGAATTGTAGAAAAATGTTTGGATTGCGGAAAAAAAATAGGATGAAAAATCTGAATCTGAATCTAAGCTGAAGTAGAAGAGTGGATAAATGGAAGAACTCAGGAAAAATATAATTTAACTGATCTAAAAATTATTAAGCAATTTATTGAAGACCGAACGTGATGATAAAGAAAGTGACGAAAATGACAAAACACGTTTTATAAAGAATAAAAAAGCTGTCGATAGTTTTAACATTTATTTAAGATGAGCATGTAAAAATGATGTCCCATCTCATAAAATTTTATTTTTCCGGCAATTAAAAGAAGATGCAATTATCGTTTTTTAACTATATCCAGTAATCCAAACTTTTCTATAATCCTAATGGGGCCAGGTTTCTATTAGTTCGGATTACCGAGACTGTACTGTATAATGTTGTTGTTTTTTTTTAAACTTATTTAATATAATTTATCATAAGTTAATAATTATATATAATAATATTAAAAATAATATTTATAATTAAATATGAAATATTTTGTAGCTCTGGTACTTTAAATTTTGCCAAGCCTTATATTTTCTATTATTGTAACTCTACCGTAATGTTACCATGGTAACAGGATTCGTGAGTACTAACAATGATTCAGATTTTTCAACACAAACACATCGCAATTTGAAATTGATTCGTTAACCTAAAATATCTACCTACATATTTTTGTATTGAACTGAAATTTAAAAAATTAAATTATGACTTTAAAATTTAATTCAATAGACGTTTACTTTCACATGACAAATCATTACAAAAAACTTCGATCGGTTAAAAGTGTTGTTGATACTTCTTCTCCAGCAGGTTATGAAAGACAAAGTAGACCACCTTCCAGATCAGAATATCGAAGAGAATCCTGCCAAAACAATGGATTTTCGTTAAAGATTCGGTAAAAAAACTAGAAGCTATTTCTTGCAAATTTATAAAATTTATTGATTTATAGAAGAGATAAATTTCAAAATTCATGGAATTCATCGGTCAACAAAAATTATGATACACCGCGTACTCATTTTGTTAGATCAGCAAGTGTACCAGCAAGGCCTCAAACCAGAAGAAGACTCGTCGATATGCCCACTGCCCAAGTGGTAAGCGGACGATATTATATTGTTTGAGTTATATAAAAGAATTTATTTTAATAAAAATAATATTATATTATAAAATATAAATTATTAAATATTAGTGTCCACAACGCGCTCAATCCAGTGGGCCATTTGTTAAAGAAGACTCCAATATTCCAAATTTGAAATTATCAAGATCCAATCGATCTTCTAGATTCAATTCACCGGCGAATTCTTCCACACCTAGATCGTCCGTAAGTATACAATTAGAGCTGAAATAATTAATTTTTTTTTTTTTAATAACTGCATTACAAATTTGATTTTATTTACTTCTTAATTGACATAAAATAAGCTGCATACATAATTATTAGTGTGAGCATAGTAAAAATGAATTAGCTGAGGATTGCGAGTTTTACGTTCCTAAACATATTTAAACGTATGAGCGAATAGACTTTTCGATAAATATTTAATTGTATGTTAGGAGCACGTGACACGATACAATTTTTTGAATTATAAATTGTACAACTTCTGTACAGAACAGCAAAAATGCACAAAACATTGTTTCGTGTCATACGCCTTAGATCCCCTTAGATCTAATAATAGTTTTCAATTTTCTAGAACCAACCAGGCAGCAATTCGTCACATATAAAAATTAATAATCATAAAACAGTCTCAAAAGAAAGTGAACCACCAATACCTGCTCCAAGAAAAACAAAAAGAAGACGGAACGCTTTTAAGAATTGGTAACTGTATTATTATTGGATTAATTATACAGCTCAACAGACATTTTGGTTCCTGAGAGTTTTAACTGTTTATAGGAAAGCTTTGGGTGCAGAATCCAAAATAGCCGTCAGATTTGATCTATTAGATCTAGTTTTTGAGATATACCTACATGCTGTATTAGCCTCTTTTAGAACAAAATTATTTAATTTTTAACTACTTACTTTTCACGTTATTGCTATTACTATTTGCTTCAACTTAGCCAGTCACCAGTGCCGGTCTCAAAAACTAGAGCTCCTACGAAAAAATCCAGATATTTTTAGAATCAGTACATCCAAAATTAGTTCTTACTTTTCTGGTACCAAAACAAAAATTTAATTTTGTTGGATTGTAATCTTTAATAGCTAAATTTATTTAAAAAATTATTCTATCGGCTATGTTTTAAGTAAATTACGTGTAGCTTATTGCATTGGAATGTGCACTAATTTCTTTGGGTGTTGATATGCAGTTTTTTGTTGATGCAATATTAACAAATTATCAAATTAGTAAATAATAACAAAAATTTAATGTCAAAAAATCTACACCTTGAAGCATTTTATAAACAATAATATTATGATATCTATAGAAATCAGTGCCGATAAGTAATTTTTTAAAACTTATTGAGAAAATTAATAAATATTTATGTTTATGAGCAATAATGGAAATTATTTCTGTTCTAGGTTTGTAGAACACGATTACATGGAATTTATGCTGAGAATTACTGAGGATATAATTCAGAACAATTTATATACAGGAGAAGAAATCCTGCAAGTATTAAATAATCATATAGAAGCTAATATGGAAAGATTATCAGTGGTAAATAATATTCTCCAACATTGCGATAGCTCTGTTTCCTAATTATTTTATTTTAAACAGCCAAAAATGATGCAGCAAATTAGAATTCTGTGTCGCGAATTAAATGTTCCTTTCGATAAAATTTTAATCAGCCATTCAAATGTTAAGGTTGAATTCATGGAACCTTTGGAATCGACTGAAAAGAGTTTAATTTGCACTTGCAATTCAGCCAATAATAATAAACATGATTTTGGAGATTGCGAATGTACCACAAAACGATCGTCACCTTTTCAATGTGCTATACACAGTGGGAAATCCGAAATTGACAATCTCTTAAAAATTAATCAAGATTTTTCTCTATCGCAAAATATCGTCCAAGCGTATTACTTTAAGAATGTAAACGATTCCGCGAATTCAGAACAGACCACTAATATAAATAACAATGGAAGCAATGATGAGGAAAGTACAAATGCGATACTAATTCCACATTCTCTAAGTTGCGTGCCCGAACTTAACGAAGCTTCGGAGTCTTCTGAAATGACGACTACTATTCGTACTAACGAGCCTCAAGCATCTCAGCCTCAGGCAGCCCATAAATGTTGTACCAGCCCGAAAACAGCTATAAAGCATAAACATCCATGTAATTGTAACAAAAGCAAGCAGTTGCATTTACATACCCATACCAAGATCCATAAAAGTTTAAATGGCGATGAAAGCGTTCAATCGCAAAATATTAAAAGTAAAATTGAAAATTCTGTTAGAAACTTATCGAATCCAGAAACAGCAAATTTATTTTGTATTGGATGTCAGTGTGCAAATCCCACAGAACCATCACCAATTTTACCAGGACCCTTAGATGCTGTGCGTTGTTGTATAAATGCACAACAGGCACTGTATATGCAACACGTGGATAACAAGCATCAAGTCCATCGAATGTCTAAAAGCGGTATCAACGAACCATTTGCTTTCAAAACAATGGATAAAATGAAAAAAAATCAAAACGAAATTAGTACAGTACAGGATAATATAAACGATTATCATTCGCCTGTTACACAAAAAAATCATTTTTATAATAGAAATGAAGATTCTCTTGACCCAGACGAAGAGTTTGTTTTGTCTTTAGGAACTGCTTACATGCCAAAATCGGTTTCTAAAACAAGCAATGTAAGTTTATTTGAAAATATATGTATCGTTGCTCCAGATGCCTCCGATAAATGTAAATTAATTTTGTTGCAAAATATACCAAAACAATATGATTCGACGCCAACAACTGAAATCAATGCACCGTCCGAAGTTTCTGACTTGAATTCAAGCTATATAGTGGAAGCTCCTCAAGTTAATACCAAGGACATTCCGTGCAAAAACAATGTTTCAATATCCACGGCTGATAATGAAAAAAACTTTGCAGACAAATACTGTGCTCAGATATCTTCTGTAGGTACGATGACGACTAGTAAATGTTCCAGTAAAGTTGTATGTGATAAGAATAAAAATTTAACTCCTAAAACGAGTAGTAAAACAACCAAAGGCTCAACAATGTCAGATAAAGCACCTAAAAATATATATTTAATAGTGCCAGATGACGTTAAACACGATCAAATATTCGTGGTTAGAAAATCACAATTTGAAAAGTTGGATACGCAATCTGGAAAGTCTTTAGAAAGTGAATTTCAAATAATAAAAGACATCCAAGATCTATCAACAGCAAGTTCAATGTATAGTTGCATGGCGACTATGCAAAACGCTGCTTCATGTCAATCTTCAGCAATTAGTAATCCTGCGTTTAAAATCAAAAAAACTAGTCATTTAAAAAATACGGTAGGACCTCAATTTGTCGGCGAGAGTACTCAACAAACAAACATGGCTGCGTCACCTAGCTGTACTAATAATAGACCAACTTTAAAAACTTGCCAGCCTAATAATTCTTGTACTTCTCGTAATACATTTTTGTCGACTAATGATCCAGATTTTTTTGAAACTTATGATATAGATATATTGAATTCAAAAGTGTTGTTAAAATTAAACGATTATGATTTAACACCCCAACGTGATAATAATAGTAACAATCCCGATGCTGGTCATAAGCGTATATCATTTACTGAGAATAACAAAAGCTTTATGGAAACCTTCGAAACAAATAAAGATAAATTGTTATTAGGTAACAAATACGAAATAAACCAAGTTTCAAGCTCAACTGACTATAGTAAAGGCATACCAGATAGCATTAAACAGTTTTATCCCAATACTGCGTCACAAACGGGACCTTCCGATTACTCATCGGCCACAAAATCAATGTCAGAACCAAGTATCTCAAAAAATAATAATTTAGAACCTCCAACTAATTCCCATCATAGCACAGATAATCAGGAGAAAGTACAAACATCATCGTCATTGTCATCTATGCATTCTAAATATCAAAAAGAAGAACAAGATCAAACTGATAATGAAAGTGATGAGAAACAAATAAAAAATGTGCCATTAGATTTAATGCTCGATATTGAGGTAAATTCTGAAGAACAAAACCAGAAAAAGATATCACTACCAGCAGAAACGGATATTATTTCGGATTCCTTAAATAATCAGGGAGAGAGCCAATTTTCTTCATCGGCGTCAGTACTTAACGAGCTCTTAGTATCTGCTAAATATAATGAGCAATTGAACGACGCAAGAAGTACTTCTCCGAGATCGACAAAAATTGAAAAGCTCAAAAATGAAAACATAGATACTAAAAGTGAAAATATACTGCAGTCAGTTTTAAAAAAAAGTAAAGAAAAGGATCCCAGTGAAAAACTCGAATTTACTGACTCACAACTGGTACTTTTCTTCAAAAACGATATTAAAACCATCGGTTCTACTAAAAACTCCCTCGGCGAAAATGAATACCAAACTCAGTTAAATCGACTTAACGAAAAATCAAAAACAAATTCTGATATAATTAATTCGATGAATAAACAAAGCGAAATTGTTCAAGAATTACCACAAAATATTGAAGCAACTCCTCAATCTGCCCGAGAAAGTAAAAACTTAGTCGATGACAATAATTTCGCTGATGAAAACGATGATTCTGCAATAATCCCAAAACAAGCAAAGGTAACAAGTTTAATTTCCAATTCAAATGCTAATGTTCCACAATCAACTGGCGTATATGAAAAACCTTCGCTCAAAACGGTAGAAAATAAAAATTCAACGAGTAACTCACAGCGAAGAGTTCTTATAAAGGAACATATAGTTGACCGTAAAGAATCGTTTGCACCCCGTGCATCACATCACGATGCAGTTCCTATAGAATTACCGATTATTCAAATAGATGCATCCGATCCAAAACTGAGCAACAATAATAAGCGTACTTCTAGTAGCGATTCTACACAAACATGGTGTTGTGGTTTAAAATCTGGTAAACGTAAAGCGAGAAGAGATATAATCGATGCGGATAAAGGTCTTCAGACTATACCAAATGTCAGTACAATTCCCGATGACCAACTATTTGAAGTTGAAATGAGAAGACCCACCCAGGCTGGTTATGGTGCAGAACGAAAAAGTTTAAGATTCGATTACAGTATGATGAGCGAATTAAGTGATGTGGAAGGGGTAAAATTAGTGGATACTAATTTACCAACAGGCTCAAAAGTAGAAAATATATCCGAAGATGAAACCAAATTAATTAAGTCTGAACAATTCACCCCTAATGAGACTATCACAAAATCCAGTAAAACAGAAAATAAAACAGAAAATTCTTCTTTGGTTATTGATATTTATACACCAGCCCGTCATAATTCTACTGAATCTTTTATGTTAGATGGTACCTCTCTGAAAGAAAAAATTAGTACTAATCCGGATATTAACAATTTGAAGGATTAATTTTGATTCCAGAAGCGGAATTTTTTATCAGAACATTTTCTATTATGCCAATATGAAATTGTACATATTAGTAATTTAATAAAAAAATTAAATTTATATAATAATTTTTTATTATTTCTGTTTTGTCTGGTCGTGCAGAGCGGCGCAAAGTAAGGTGTTCAGCACCTGAGCGGTAAACAATTAAATTAACTAAATGTAGCCTTATTTTTTGAAAAATTTTCAAGCGTCACAGAAAATGGTAAATATATTATTTACGTGAAATCTGCATTAGCTATTCGATTTTTCTCTTCAAACTACGTGAGAAACCGTAAAAAAGTTTCTGATTTTGAATTTTCAGGCTCAAAAAATACTTTAAAACCACAATATCATGAGATGGTACATATCATACTTACATGAAATCTGCTAGTCCATTGGATTTTTCTCGTCAAACTACGTTAGAAACCGTCGAAAATGTTCTGATTTTTATGGTTTTATGGGTTTGCTTTAGAATTCTCACAGCCGAGCAAAAAGTAAACTACCTATTTTTCCTGATGAGTTAAAAAGTAAAACCAAATTGTAAAACTCAAAATTACTATTTATTATTTTACACAGTGTGAAACTACAATTTTTCTAAAAAAATATTACAGTTATATTTTGAAAAATAGACAATATTTATATTATTAAAAATAATGATATTATGCAGGTATTTAACTTTCGCTTAACTTAAAGCATACCTGCTTAATTTTAACACAAAAATACATAATATTCACTTGATAGGATTATAATTAACATATGTATATGGTAGGACTTTAATGTTATGCTCTTTATATTATTGAAATGTCGGATCTGTAGTAAGTACATTATTCAGTGTCTAAACTACCATACTGAAAACATTATGATATATCAATAATTCTATCAAATCATTTTAAAAGTTAAAGCCAATTTGGTTCTTTATTATCAAAAAAATAAATTTACGAGATAATAAGCAATACTTAAAATATAAATTAATCGTAAGTTCACACTAATCTTGAAATTTTTGTGCATGTAAGTATAAAAAATAATTCTTACTTATCCACAAGTTAAATTTTCATTTTACGCGATATTCAAATGAGTAAACAAATTATTTTCAAGTTTGCAAGATCATATGCTACAAGATTGGTGGAAACGAGCAATTACTTTAAATTTTGTATAATTCTCGAAGGTAGATATAATATATAATTCAACCAAATAAGTATCAAACATTTACATATTATATTACAAAGTTAAAACTTGAAAGTTTTCAGTTTGAGCTTCATTGTGATTATTAAAATATAACATTTATATTCATTAGAACTAATGGAAATGGAACACCAAGTTATAATAAAATTTTCACTCATATAAATTTTTCAAAATTAATGTATAGTATTTATTCAGAAACAGTTCACAAACAATTAAAAAAATTACAAACATGTACTATGTAATATAGATACTCGGGAACAAATTGGCTAATTTTTTTTTTATTATACTGCCCCAACGTTTTAATTTAATATATTATTCGATTAGGGAGTATTTATGTTGTTTATCTTAAAGCCATTTCGTTTCCGATATATCACGTATTTTAAAATTGACTAAACTATACTATTGAACACAAAAACTAATCAAGATACTACGAAAAATATTAAAATTTAAAATATTTAATTTTTTTTAGCTAAATCGTGAGTGTCTTATAAATACCGACTCACAAATAATTAATGTTCTGGTGGTTATAATTATTAATTTTTCATGGTTGTCGAATAATCCGATTATTTGAAATTAATCAGCAGTTACAACACATTTCGCGTGTATATTATTTTATATTATGAATCCAACTCAAGATTAAAAATTTTTTTTTAAACTTCCTTTTTAGAATTACTATTGTGTTACTTCGACATTGTGTTTCAAGATGTGTTTATTTTTGTATTTTTAAGATATTATTCATTGATCTGCTTTTGGTACTACCAAACAAAATTAAGATCCACAATATATTTCAACTAGCATACCGTCTTCCACAAAATTATAACATTTGTACAATAATTTTTGTATAAAACTGCAGTACCATTAAATTAAAAATTTTAATTGATAATATAATATACTACTACTGCAGTAGTATACTCAGTTGAGACATTCATTCACAATTTTGGCATGACTTACGTTATAGATTTTAAATTTTGCTGTTACAAAGTTCAACCTTTTTTTATGGTTTAATCTGAACACTATCTGTCCAATCAAGTGCTTTGGCACTAAACTATCAATAAAAATCGTGTTAACGCTAATTTTGCTAATGCGCACACATAGAAGTTAACTATAATAATATTATGCAAAATAATAGCAAGTCGTTTAGACAACTTACATGTAATGTATTCAGCTAGAATAGATAATAATTATTATTTGTAATGTAAAAATAGGTTAACATTTTAACCTGATTTAGAATTTGATGTTTATATTAAATTCTTTATAACCTCGTATATATATGAAAAAACTTAAAAATAAATTTCAAGTAGATTTTGTGGTAATTTTAGTTTGTATAGTAAAATATAAAATTTAACATAAATTAACCAGAAACGTTAAAATAAAGAATACATACGTAGAAAATTATTATTCAATGAAAAGGCATTAATTTACTACATTTGAAAAGTTAGAACTAAGAATATTTGAGTAACAAAAAATATTATATAATAAAATAAGGGCGATATAAGGCCCTATTTCACGATTATTTTCAATCTTCAGTCGCATATAACTAGGAAAAAAAGTAAAATTTGCCAAAAAAATGTTAAAAAAGTGAATATGTATTCAATAAGACTAACTATGAAAACCAAATAACTAACCTAAACGATGCTAATTTTTGAAAGGTTAAATAAATAAAATAAAAAATACATTTTATTTATCATAACTTACGCAATACTTAATAACGTAATATTTTTTGTTATTAAAATATTCTTAGCCCTAACCTGTCAAATGCAGCAAATTAATATCTTTTAATTATGTTTTTGAAATAATAATTTTCTACGTATGTATTCTTTACTTTTAACGGTGTCTGTTTAGTTTATTTTAAATTTTTTAAACTTGTATAATATTGCTGATATTGCTACAATATTGACCAACATTCAACATATTTTTAAAATACTAACATATCGTAATATGAAGATTATATTACGTAGTTCATAGAACATGCAACTTCTTGGTCACTACAATAGAATGATTATTAAATTTAAACATTAACAAACCAAGAAAGTCCGCAAGAAATAATAAAAATAATTTGATTTTTATTGTTAATTTATGTTGTTAATTATCAAATTATTTAAGTTTAGCAAATTTTCAGAAATTATTAATTTATATATTTCAAAAAATAGCATTTCTTTGTAGGTACAAAAAGATCTTATAACACAACCAGTTTCATCTTCGTTAGAGACATCCTCGGGTCTGAAAACTAGTGGTGTTATATGAAATATGTAACATTTCATTTCGTTTTATTTTTATCAATTAATAATAATTTATTTATATTACAATACAATAAATTAAAATATTTAAATTTTTGAAAATACTTTAAGTTCTGATTAAGAACAGTTATATGGCTTTGATTTTTTCACCTAATATAACTAATATATTAATTTATAAATTATATTAGAAACAGTGGTATACCCACTTAGAGAAGCATTTTTAAGTTTCCCTAGAATTTTTTAATACTTCATCTCTCATAGTATCATCATAATTATACTTATGAAATTTTGAATCAAATCGTCAAAAAGCAAATTATTTTAAATTAATTTAGAGTAAAAAAAATTATAGTATTAATTATGACTTCATGATACTAGAAAATATTATGTTACCATTTTTATTAAATTAAAAAATCGAAATAATTTTAAAAAATTGTTAAAATCTCCCTCACCCATAAAAACTTATTAACTGTAATAAAAGTAAAGATTTGCACTTCATCTCAATCAGATGTCTTCTGTTTCTGTAATGATATATAGCTTTACGATCGTAATTGAGTTAATTCTCAATCACAGTTTTCTTTCATACAGTACTAATATACTTTTTATAAAATATTTGTAACAGGTACCTTAAAATTTTTATTATGTAAAAATAAATATTTCGTTTTAAAAATAAAATAATTTTTTTAAAACATTCTTAGTTTAGATATTTTTTTAAATAAAATTATAATACTGATGCCTAAGTGTATAGTGTGTAGGAAAAACGGGGACATTATCAACCCACGGGGTACATTAAATAAGCACGATTTTCCGTTTGAACGTACCCCCATTCAAAAATCATAGAATATTATTATATGCCAAATATAAAGTCTATTATTATATTAAGTTGGAGGTTGAAATTGCCCCTTTTCCCTTATGTGAGTAAAGTAATGCAGATCATAAGAATGTGAACTAATTTGATTGTCATATTAAGATAAAATTAAATAACTAATTAAAAGATTAAAGATCGGTTTAATAGATTTAATAGAACAAAAGAAATAATCATTTTAAAATTTATATATCACAATGTGATCGGTACAAATTATATTGAAGTGTACACAGTTAAACGGTTTAACTAAAATCAATTTGTGAAACCTCTGGACAGTGTAATAGATATTATAACGTAATGTAATTAAATTTGAATTATATTTAAATTTTAATAAACCAACTCGACTGTCTCAGAGATCAACCCTTTGATAGTTACTGATAGATAACCGATTGATACATTATTACTGCGCGTAGACTCCCAATTTCGCGCTTATCAGTAAGGATGTTATATTTTATAAAATTTTCATACTTAGAATTAAAATAGGTAACTTGAAAATAAACAGGTAATTTTATTTGAGAAAAATTAGAAAAAATAAATAGGTTAAAAATTCTATCAAAATATCCAAAAAAATATCTTTGGTTATAGAAAGAAGCAATGTGTAATATAATTTACGTTTAGATCAAAAATTCTTTAAAAAATGATCTGTTTGGTTTTCTCTGTGTTTAACTACTATAATGATAATCTAAAAGCTATCATTTTTATTTTCTTTTAAAAAACAAGGAAAACAAAATATTCGTAAATACTTGAATATCACGAAAATTCATCCTTGATTTTTAAGATATACATTATTAATTTTTGAAAGAATAAGTATGTAAGCTACTACCAAATACGATAGAACTTGCAAATTATTAACTTATTAATTAAATTATTAAAGCAAAGTATTAATTTTTTGCAAAATTAATACCAGAAGATGTGGATTAAAACTAAGAAGGAAAAATGAGTTTCGAGAAAAATCTCAATAAAAAAATTAGATGAGACTGGACCCAAACGATTATATACTTTAATTATCTAATAAAAGGCTATAAAATTAAAATATAATAATATGCATATTATACACATATTATAAAATAAAATTAAAAAATATTTGTTAAATTAATTGGTAAACAATTGTGCGTAAAATTTGTCAAGTTTGCAAAAAGCAATCACAACAACATTGTTCGATAAATAAAATCAGGTAATATAGCAATTCATAACAAATAAGATTCTTGTACTTTGTCCAGTCACGTTATAAGAATCACTTTACTACATCAAATCAGCGGCGGATCTACTACATAAAAGCTGACACTTCAGGCCCCCAATATATCAAGAGCCCTTGTACCTTTGAGATACATTGTATACAATGATCTTTTTTTATCGTTACTGTATTTTTACAGAATATAGGGGTCCTATCATATATTTAATTTTAGGCTCCGAAAAAGTTAGATCCGCCAAAGAATAAAATATTAATAAAATTATCTATTAATTTAATTTCAATAAAAAAAAAACAACGATCAGACCATCAATCGTAATTTAATAATACATCAAAGCCAGTAAAAAATAGTTTTATTGTTGTGTAACTAAATAACCAAATAAAACTAGTTAAAGCTTTCAATGAATTGGTCAGCTAAAATAGTATTGTTTTATTAGTATCTCACTTATGATATTTTAATTTTTGTAAAAAATTGCACTATGCAATTGTGGATATATGTATATTTATGTAACATTAAAAATGTGTTTTTCTATAGAAAAACCCACGATAAAAAATGTTCAAGAAAGTCCAAATACAATTAGATTTTTGCAATGTAGATAGATTTTTAGAAAAACTATCACAAAAAACAAATTAGCACTATCTATTAAATACTGAATAGTGTTTTGTAATGTAGCAATTATTATGCTACACTATTCGGTAATCGCTTTATAAGAAGCAGCAAATTGTATTGCTCTGCAATATCTATGTATATTATGATAAATAATTTATTTAATATCACAACACTTGAGCACCAAATGTTACAAAAGAAGTGCAATGTAAATGTTTAAAATAATAAATAACTTAGAATAACTACATATTATTCGATTGTTTTAAAGGTACTAATAAAAAAATTAATAAAGATCAACTACCATCACTACTATTACTATTACAATCTTCAAGATCCGGCACGGAAACATAACTTTTATACTTCTTATTTTCTAACTTATGCCTAAAACCAGGTACGTTAGGATTTCTTGATAGTATACTGGGTAAGTCAGTGACGACGTCAATGACATAATCAGGTAATGGTTTCAATTCATTAATGTTGCTAATTGGTTCTAAAGGTAGTAACACTGTACCTCCCAGTTTAGCACTTATTCCACCAAAAATATCGGTTTCTAATTTATCGCCTACCATTATGCATTGCTTAGGATCGACTCCTAAATATTCACAAGCTTTGTAAAAAATTCTGGGATTCGGTTTTTCCCAAGGTAAGTCACCAGATACCAAGGCGACGTCAAAATAAACTTGCAAGCCAAGACGGTTAATTTTTTCCCATTGAGCTGCTGTTGGTCCGTTGGTTATTAAACCCAACATGTAATTTTCACGTAATTTTTGTAGCATAAATTTAATTTCTGACGTTAAAGCCAAATAAACGTATCGTAAATGTAACCACTTAAAATAAATGTCTCCTAAAATAAAACATAATTTTATGGCTTTCGGTAACTTTTCACCGCCGAGAGCAATAAATTCAAATAGATTCATTTAAAATCGCAGTAGCGGACATTTAAACAATAATAAGCAATGTCATTGAAATTTTGACAAAATTTTAAATTTCATCAAATGTCATTATTTTTCGTTTCGTAAAGTAACAAAAAGTTTCGGATAACTTGAAAATTTTAGTGGTAACGATAATTTATAATATATGCTATTAAAAGTAATCACATTAACGGGATCAGAACTTGAACTTGATGTAGATAATTCCGATAAAATAAAAAATGTAAAAGAAAGAATTGAAGAAAGAGAAGGAATTCCTCCGGTTCAACAAAGATTAATATACCAAGGAAAGCAAATGAATGACGATAAAACCATTGCGAATTATAAAATTAAAGGTGGCGCTACTTTGCATTTAGTTGTTGCACTCAGAGGAGGATAATGAAAAATAGTTAAAATATATAATTACCAGCTATGTTTCTATATTGATCACCTAAAGCTCGCGACCATAGTAAATGGCGCCATGTGTCCAAATCCATAGGAGCATTATCGGGACAGTTTCTGAACGAACGCAAAAAATTGCTACAAATTGTTGTAGCAGAATCTAATGGCACTGCATATTTTTCCCGCAAAAGTTCAGTTATCTGAAAAAAAAAATAACAATATAATATAAACCCAACCAATGTATAAATATAAATAAAATTTGATATCGCACCAAATAATTACTTTTCTTAAAATACCAAATAAAATAAAAATGTTTCGTCGCTTTTAATATTGAAATACTTTTATTTAGATTTAAGAGAATAAATTCTGATATTATTTGGAGTAACGAAACGTGATTGAGAATTTATTCTAAATTCATACTTTGTTGTCAAGCAATATCAAATCCATGGCATGACTAGGTATTACAAAAAATACTTATGAAATAATGACGATATTGATTTTGAAACTATTTTTACTTTAAATTTTTAAATATACCTCTTAATTCATTGTTACAAAAATAGTTGATAAAATCTTGATCACGTGCCATAAAATCAGATACGTCAATAACTTAAATAGCATTACGTTACCTATATAATAGAGTATGTAATATCATAATTTTTGACTGAAAACATGAATACATGTATGTAATTCTAGCACATTTTTACGCTTTTAAAATGGTATGCAAAAGAATAAATAAATTTGTCATTATTTAAAATTACATTTTGAATAATATTATGTTTTAGTTTAAATTATAAATGTTTTTATCGATTTAATGCAGCAGTATAAATTTCAAACTGCAACCAAGTATTGTATGAAAATAAATACGTAGGTAGTTATAGTAAATTTATTCTAATTAGTACATACTTTACATAAAACTCCCATCCAACTGACTTTCTTTTGTTGAAAACATGTACGCGATAATGGTTAATCCCATGACAGTTTCGTTATGTTCTTTATTCAATCTAAATAGCATATAATACTCTTATGTGAAGTAATTATTATTAATGTATTCGGCCAAAATTTAAAAAAAAACTTTAAGTTTTGAATTTAATTTAAAAAAATTTGCAGCCAACTGCAAAACTTGGTGGTGGTTCCATTGTGGTATAAAAATTCCGTTGCAGGAAAAATGGATCGATATGATATATTTATTGACATTTTATAAAACAATTAGAAAGTATCCAACAAGACAATGATCCTAAGCACTGTGGTATAAATACAAAGGAATAGATTTTGTGCGATGCAAGTGCCAAAATAACTTGAAACACTGTCTCACGCGCCAGACATAAACCACACATAATATTTATGGAAAAAATTGAAGTAAAATTTAAATATAATAATTCTTTTTAAATACTTTTGTCGGTGACTGTATATACTAAGTACTTACCAATGACCACAACCTCTATGCTAACGAACATAAGTGCTTGTTCACAATGTACGTAAAACATAAGACAAACATAACACAAACATAAGACGTAAAGTTTAACCTTTGTTATAAAGTTTGAAAGAGGTTTGAAAGTTTATTTAGTTTATTTTTTTGTTATACGCATGCGCAGTTTCATATATTTCTTATGTTCATTGTGAACACTTTTGCGGCTTATGTCAAAATTATGTTTTATGCTTATGTTATCCTTATGCACATCTTATGTTTTATGAACATTGTGAACAAGCACTAATACGGTTTAGTTACTCTGAACACATTAGATGTGTTATGAGGATTAGCATAGTAAATTTTTGACCAAATATTTATGTGTGTAGCAAATGCAGTAAAAAAGCAGAAATTCAAAAAATTTCAAGATAATTATTATAACTTATTATTTACTTTTTAAAATACTTATCCTAAAATATTTGGGTTATAGAGAACAGAAAGCGTAAGATATGATATTTATGATGTGAAGGCGTAATAGACCTACGCAAAAATTGTTGAAAATCATCGTAAACATTTAAATAGGAAATATCTTACACGTTTCCTATTAATGACTCTCCTACGGTGTATCTGTGATCGGTTGATGACTGAACTTTCATATTTTATTTATAAAGTGCTACTATGTTACACAATGTTTTAAATTTAAATTAAACAAAAAATTATAGTCGTTAGTAAACAGTACGCCAAGTTGGTCTTGGTAGCGCAGTCTAATATCGGTGGATAAAACATTAAAAAAAAATTATGGGTGCAAAATGCTATTCATTATATTCAAGAAGTATAAGTAGAACAATATATATTCATATAATTAAATAGGCTAAGAAACAAGATTTTGAGTTTGTTAATATTTCATTTTTTCATAAAATTCTTCACCCCTACTTTTGTAGCGTTTTCGCGGTCAATTGTGTCTATTTATTGCAGTTCCCACAGTATACAGCTCTTACAGGATAGCATAGTCTGTGACCTTGACGTGCGCAGTAAACTTCCTATAAATCTCTAACAGTTGATCTCGGTTCTACAACGATCCGAATCATATTTTATTTGCGCATCTCCAAGACGAGAGTTGTAGCTTTGCGTGCCAAGCTCAGCCCCCCCCTAAACTATCCAGATTTTAGTTAAAAATTTAGTAAGTCTCATACTAAAATTTTAAAAATTTTTGAAACTATTTTTTATACCATCTGTAGAAAGAACCATAAAACATGTACAATTAACGGCAGACTACGCTCCCCATTTTTTTTTAAATTAATATTTATAAACTTTATTACGCCTCTTCCCACGATATTATTAACAAAAAAATTGTAACTGTAAAAAATCAGTGAAGTGATTTTAATGTAATGTAATGTAATTTTAGAAAAGGGTTTTTTAACTGAATTTAAAAAATTGAATATTTAACAATAAAAATTAATCAAATATAAAATCAGCTAAATCAGCCATTCAGTAAATTAATATAAAATTAAAAATTTAAACTAAAACAAAAATTGAAAAATGCGATCAATATTTTTCTTATAATTTTATAATATTTTTATTTAAATTTCTTTCATGTAAATGTAACGTATCCTTTAAGTCCTTTTAAGTATTTCAATATAATCTCCATTACCTTGTATTAATTAGTCTGCTTTTAGCTTCCTTTTCACTTAATTATCTTTTATCTAATTCCTTCAAAAAATTATCTTAATTACCTTTCCTAATCAAACTACTACACTTTCTATTTAATCTAAATTGTTATTCTTCATTTAATTAATTATTATATAATAACAAAATGAGAAGGTAAATATTTTTGTAAATTGACGTACAATTGCCGCTTTACATGAAAATTTCCAGCCTAAACTCATCATTTTAAAATTATTCAATATAAAAACAACTTCTTATACATTTCTGAATTCCCCGACGTTGGCTAGCATAAAATATTACGTATTTTATAAACCTTGGAAATAAATCTCAATTTTTAATATAATATTACGACATTATTTTATAGATATTTGAAATAGTCAAATTTATCCCTATACCACCAGAAAAAAAGAAAATTTTTCACAAAAACTCACTATAATACAGTGAGATCGTAAAGTTTGAAACAAATTCGATAGCATTTTTAAGAGGAAAAACTTTTCGCCTCAAGTTAGGCATGCTCAGAAAATTGTACTCTATCTATACGAAAAGAAAAATAAGGGTTGCAATTTAAAAAAATTTACGATGGTGTCACAGTTTAAAAACAAAATACAATAAAATAATAAAAATGACAGAAAAGTGAGATTTAAAAAAATAAGGTAGACGTATCTGTGGATTTTTTCAAAAGATTCCTCTAAAAATGTGTATTAAATTTGTTCCAAAACTCTACTACATTCATAATAATTAGAGACCGGATTTTAAGCATTTTTGCTTATTGTCAATTTTAAAAGCAGCTCTTTGAAATTTCAGATCTGGACGAATTACATAAAAACATGTATTTTAACGTATAGTTTTTCCTGCTTTTTTTTGCGATTTCTAGCTTATTTTCTACTTTTGTGCTTATTTTGAACTTATTTTTGAATAAAACACGGAAAGTCCAGTTTTTTTACAAAATGAAACCGTTAAACCCATTTCTTACTTCTTTTTAGTACTTTAGATTAGTAAAGCATGTTTGTAAAAAAACTAAGAATGTCCACTATTGATATATTTATATTATTATTGACATCTGGTAGCAGGTTATTTTTGGTGCTATACCCTCATACCCACTGTAAGACTGGGGTAAGCATAAGTAATAAAATAGCGAAATTTATTATTAGTAAAAGAATATGTTAGGGAAAATTAAGTCACCGCCTAATTTAAAAAAAAACATTCATAACTTTGAAATTTTAGTTTTGTTACAATAGTTGGAACGTCACAATAACTTACTTTACTATTATTCTGTTATGTCTAATTTAAAAAAACATATAATTTTAAAATTTTATATTTTGTTTCATATGTTAAGAATATTTTTAAAAATATAGGGTATTCTAAGTTGATTTTTCTCTATATTTTCTATTTTCTCTATATATTATATTAACTTTTAAAGAATTAAAAAAGGTTAATTTTTATTTATATTATTATTTATTATGTTAAATAAATACGTGCAAAAGTGCTTTGTTTATTTCTTTCGAATAATATTGTCTAAGCTGTAATCTTTTTGCTTTTTTTTTGTTTTAATTATTAACTTTTTCATAACTTTTTTTGGCATAATTCGAACTTATTTTTGTAAAATACCGCGCTTTTTAAAGCACTTATTTTTCAAAAAACCGTGCTTATTTATCCGGTCTCTAATAATAATGAAGGAAACAATAAAATTTACAATTTTGATTAAGGTTTTTAATAATTTTTGTGTAACAAACACCTAATTAGCACAAGCTTATCTCTCTTGTATCTACTGTACTCTTTTGTTAAATAATTTAACTGTTTAATCAATTACATTGCCGGTGTTCAGTGTGTGGTAAGTTCAACGCCAACGTTCTAACAGAAAATTATCTCAATCAAATACTCGTATACCAATATAATACATGATCAAGTACTACGCAGTGTAGTAATGCAAACAATGTAAGGATATCCGTACTAAAATTAAATTTACAATTTTGAACACCTGTGTTTGAAGGTGAAAGCCGCCAGTGATCAATTATTATAAGAAAAAGAAAAATTTAATCAAGGATATAATATAATTTCTGAACAAAAATGAATAATAGTTAATTTATCATGATTTAAATATAGTACTTATATTATTATTCCCCAAATTTGGACTGAAAAATTTTTTCTGAATACCTAACTTCATAAAATTTAGAACATCATCTTTAAAACATTGTTCGACAAACATCTTCGTTGAAACTTTCGAATTCAAAGTAATCATTTCCAAAATTTCAAAATTGTATGTTATAATTCAACTGTTTAAGTAATTAAAGTAAACAAATCATTTTATCCAAGAAGCACTGGTAGAAAAAACAGTGTTGACACTAATTACAATGAGCCACTTGTACTCAGGATATCCTTTACCATGTAACATTTTACATAATATGTTGTTATATTTTATATAAAGTTGTGTCGTCGCAAAATCATGTCCGCCATAAGTAATTTGTATTTTATGTTATTTATTTCTAAAATTCCGGTAAATAGCACATTAAAATTTTAGAAGAGAGAAATGTGTAAATTTAAATGTGTAAATCAGTTTTTGTTTCGTATTTACATAAAGAGACGATGTAAGCTACACGGGAATACCCACTATTATTTAAATTTCACAAAATATTATAAAAAGGTAGCAATAGGTTTGCTTATTTGCACTTTTTTGATTAATTATTGCTAGAAGTCGCTTCGAAGATTTACTTTAATTTTCTTCTTTGCCTACCTACTTGAATTAATAACATTTATGCCGAAACCTTAATAATTGATATTTCAAAGTCATACTTTTAAAACTTTTTCTTTTCAGAAAGATATGATTTATCTAAATCCATAAAGAAAAATAAATGTTGTGCTTTAAAAAATAAACAAATAAATCAAGAAAAATACATTGATTGGAAAAGTATATTGTTTTATTAGAAGTTAATGTTTTTCCGACAAGTTTGTAGAATTGACGTTAGACAAACCACAAAAGCACCTTATCTCTGAATAAAACATATTAAATTTTAAAAAAACATACAAGAGTATTGCCTTCTTTACCGTGAGGTGTTTTCTGAAAAAATAACATGTTTTTAAAAAATAAACACATTATATAGAAACTTATAATTTCTTTATTTAAAAAAAAACAATAAATAATAAACACGCTGAGCAAAATTAAATCGAATAATATACAAAATTAAAAATCGTAAAAAATTCACAATTAATTTTATTGTGCTAAATAACAATTTCAGCTAAAATTTATTTCTTACTTACAAATGCAGGAAAAATGCAGTATTAAAGCAACAAACGCTAGATTAATAATTAAACAAATTTCAAGATCATGTTTTCCATATTCCTCCACTGCAATACATTTTTTTTCGAAAAATGATACGTATTTCATAAAAATGTTGTATCCATATCTTCTAACCTAGATCACTCCAAGATTGTCGTAATGAATTTAAAAAAATTATATATTTTAATACTGTTAATATTATAAAATTGTTAAATATAATTTTGAGGGAATAGGAACAAATAAATTTTTGGTAGGTACCTACTTAAAAATTAAGTACAAAAAGCTGTTATAAATTAAAAAAAAAAAAAAGTTTGTATGATTGACCTACATTTGCTCTAAATATTTGATTTCATTTAAAAAAAAACCGATTGTTTAGTTCGGTTACGATTTTATAAATAATTTGCGTAACTTAAAATTTCTGTAACTATTAAGAAACCTCCAATGTTTTATTTTGTAAATAATAATATAGATAATGGTCAATATAATTTTAATTATACTGTAAATAAGAATTATGAGATAATTTAGTAAATAGTCTTTACGTCGTAAATCAACCTTTGAAACTTCCCGTTATCGAATAGGTGCAATAATTCAATTTTATCAATATAAACTATTTTATCAGTACATTGTTAGATTAAACACATTTAATTTAAAAATTTTCTGCAAAAGATTGATTTTTGTTAATAGTAGGTATCCATTTATTTTATTATTTAAATTTGTTGAAATCGTGTCCTCGTTTAAAGTTCACGGACTTCTAACGATCTTGAAAACAAGAAAAACCAGGAAATCAGTATTATTGCGAAAACTAATAAATTGAAGCAAGAATAGAATCAATAATGTGCTTATTAGATAAAGCAAATTGCGTATTCACCGGAGAAATTTTAAATTTTACGCAAATCACATCTTATCAAAAATTGGACTAAGTGAACAATTCTATTGCATGACGAATGGCGATTAAGTAATTAAAAATAAGATTAATGCCAAAATAAAAATTGTCAATGATTACTATCGTAATTTTAAATTCAAAACCAATTTACTGCGTTGTATTTATTTTCTCACTTAACAACCACATTTTAATTTTTTACCAAGTTATTACTTCAGAGAGATGACATTACATAATAGGTTGTAAAATCTAAGAAATAAAATAAAACGCAATAATATTTGCAGAAAAGCAAATGTTTTGTATCGCAGTTGGTATGGAAAAATTTGAAACACCCTGTATATAATAATAAATTAGTGTTATCTTCAAAAAAAAATCAACAAAAGAAACTTAGTTTAATTTTTATATGAAAATACAAACATTTAAAAAATGAGACTGAAAACAAAAACTATAAAACACTTTCAACTCTTTCAAAAGCTAATGATAAAAATTTTCAACTTATAAATATTTTAACGAAGGCGAAGCTATTTTAGTTTGTTGCAATAAGTCAGACTTTCAGTTATTAATGTAATATATTAGTAAATTATGTTTAATCTCCAAACAATTTCTTTCCCAAGTCCATGAGCCTGTGATTTCGACAAACTTTGAGCGCGTCAGCTTTTTTCAATACTGCAGCTACATCGGGGTTAGCATCCACTAAATGGCACAAAAAATCTTCGTAGGCGCTTTTCATGTTGGGAGGTAAACTTTCAGCTTTGATATTTCTAAGCTTTTTTACGATATCTAACGCCCAGCCGCTTTCAATGGCAAATTCAGAAATCCAAGGTATCGCAGCTAACACGCTCGACATGGTTTGCATTCCCAAAAACCACAGTTCCATTATTTCCATCCAATGTTCCTTGTAGTCCATAGAAACTATCAACGCAGTTGCGTCGATCGATTCGTCGATGACATAAGCATCCCAAAGAAAACGAATGGTTACTTGAATGTAACGACAGATTGAAAAGTCGTCCTTTTTGGCCTTTTTGGATTGTTGTTTCAGCAATAATAAACCGAGAATCGACATATGACCATGTAAAACTAAATTTTCTTTAATACTTTTCAATTCGGATAGATTTTCAAAAATAAATTGTAAAAGTTTATTAAACAATGCGCTATCTTCAACAATTTTTGCTTCTAATACGGTAATATTCATAAAAATATTACAAATACTTATCATGGCCGCACGAGAATCTTCCATTTCTTCTATCACTGCAGGTGAGAGTACTTCGGGTGGCTGATTAAGCAATTTGAGCCGCTCAGAGCGAGGAACGGGCGGTTTCTTTCTTTGTACTATGTTCCAATGAAATTCGAAACATTCAAAAAGAACTTCTTCTTGCTTAATTTTCAACATAATTTTACGAGCTTCGTCTTCTACCGTTAGATGACATAGGGCGGGCAGAGTTATTCGTAAAATATCTATTTGACTTAAAGGATTGGGTTCGCAGTCCATCGCAGTGCCAGCTTTTTCTGCTAATCGTCGAGCTCGAGAAGCTTGGTAAGTTTCGTTGGCAAGTCCCAGAATGAAAGGTAACAATTGATAAATTTGTGGTCGCATAGCGGAAGTTTCCTGCGCTAACCAAGATACAAGAACACGTAACGCAGCACACACAAACACTTTTTCATTTGTGGGCAAATTGTCTTTGTTCTTATCGTTGGAAATTTTAGTTAACAAACCCACGATGGCCGAAAAGGCGCCTTTCAAACCTGTGTACAAAGTCTGCTTCTCCTTTTGATCCAGATCTACATCTTGTTCTGCAATGTAATTAACGGATAACTCGATTACGATAAAGCAACCCGTGATTAGAGCAGCTTGAGAGTAGGCCTGCTTAAGACTTTTGCCTTCCAGTTGCATGCGTACTTCGATTGCAGCCAACTGAATTAGCAAAAGGAAAATCTGTTTTCCCTTAAGTTCGTCCGTCAAAATCCAATCGATTCCCAGTAACGAAACCATCGTGGAAGTTAACAACAAGGCCGGATTTCTTTGATCTTTAGAGATTCTGCTTTGTAAAATGTCGGTAAGCCCTTTGTAAATGCTTTGAGGCCAGCTTTCTTCTCGCAAGATGTCTTTCGTGATTGCTTCTTTGGGAGCATTAAACAAAAGAGCATTTAAAATCTGACACAATTCAAATTTTCGTTCGTCTTGATCGGTTTCAAAATCCAGCGCAATTTTGTTGATGATAATTTGAAATTTTTGTAAATTCTTGCTGTCCCAGACACTCGAACCAAAGCGGCTTACCAGCGTTACCAAAATATTTAAAGCTTCGTCGGTTTGAAAACTTTGCTGAGCGTAAATTTCGGACATTTTGGTAACGGCACCGACTTCTAACAAAGCTTGTTGTCCTGGCTCATATTGGGCAATTGCCTTGAGACAACCGTAAGCTTCTCCGACAATGATGAGATTGTCGTCGTCGGCATCGGCCTGCTGGACGATATCGAGAAATACGGGAATATTTGCGAGCATTTCTGGACGAGTCGCTAAGTCTGGTTCGTAACAAAAACACGTGAGAACCGAGAGTGCAACCGATTTGTAAATAGAAGGTGGACAATCGACCGGCACATCGGAGGTTAATAGCAAACGCTTCAAGAAATCAAAACCGATCGCTTCGAAAATTGCCGTTTTGGCTGCAGTCTTGCAGTCTTTCGCTTTCACTAACTTTGTCACTAAAAAGAGTCCCGTAAATTTTTCTGTATCGTTCGTGGCATTTTTTAACATAGCCACCACTTTCTTAACAGCATCCGAAATTTCACCTGCCATTGTTAAAACGTCACTATTTATAGAAGAAATTTCTATGCACACAACTTGGAAGCAAATTAACTACTAAGCGTTTGCACCGATGCGTGTGCCCTATTATATTTAGGTTTAGCTGTGTTTCTAAAATTGGTAATGTGGAAGATCTGGATTTCAAGAGTTATTTATAAACTTTAAGTCACTGACATTAAAATTATCCAGAATTAAAACCAAACTACCACAACGTAGGTAAAACGTGCTTCCGACGCATTACTGTTTTCAACAATCACGTTGCGGGCTGTCAACGGTCAGCTGTTCAAGCAGGACCGTATTTACGGCCGATGTCGTGTTTTACCAATCGATTTTTCGTTTTATTTCGTTAAAAATGTTTAAAAAAGTAACAAATACATTTTTTTATTACTGTAAAATTACAGGTTGGCCAAAAGACAAAGTTTACATCTACTTATACGTCAAAATTTAATGGTACTTATAAAAAAAAACATCGACACAAGCTACTACGATATAAATAATTGATGCAATTTATTGCACAAATTTACACAACAATAATTGAAATGTATAAAAATAAAAACTTACCTTATTGCATGCCAATTTGTCAGCTTTCCGTGTCGGAATTAAGGTGTTATCCATATCAAAAAAAATTGTGGATATCGAACAAGATTTCTGTTGTGCTGCCATAATTTAAGTAATAAAAACTGTAACAAAATTTTCGAAAAAATAGACTTGGAGAAGAAATTACATACGTCTCGGCTGCGTGTACGTCATTGTGATCGACTCACAATCCCAAGAACCAGACAAGCGTACCACTCCCACTACTTTACCTTTCATTATCATGGATTGAACTATTGACTGTTCATCGGATGTTGATAATATTGTTGTTCAACAATACATAAAGCTGCTTATCTTACTGTAAAAATATTTAAATACTTAATTTGAGATTTGAATAATTTCAAGTGGTAGGTTTTTTCCGTACAAAATAACTCCCATATAATATCGAATTTTTCCAAATAAAAAACTAATGTGGTTGATACACAGCGGTTTGAATTTTCTCAGAAAATCTTCGGACACCTCAAACTTACTTTTTTAAATGCCACTTTTATCAGCTATTGACTTCTTTTTATCGTGTTTTGTTTTTGAACTGTAACGTCAACGCAATTTTTTTTAATGGCAATCCTTATTTTTCTTTACCGATTTAGATAGAGTGTAATTTTCTGAGGATAAAATATAAAAATACTACGACCTTGAAGCGAAAAGTTTTCTAGATAATCAGTTTCCAAATTACAGAAATACATTTAATCGAGAATTTTAATAAACCATGACCACAGATTACAAATTGTAATTACCGTCAAAACCGCTTTATATTTTCCAGCAGTTTTTTTTATAAATAATTTGTATACTCAGTAATTTTATCATAAACTTTGGAACTGATCATCTGTTGTTATACATCGTCCGGTTCCCTTTTTTGGAGGGAACCATACCATGCGCAGCTAAGGAGACCTAATTCTACCATAATTAAACTGCAGTAAAATTTTGATTGTAAAAATATTAAATTTGAAAATAATTAACTATCCACAAGTGAATTACGGATTACTAAATTTTTTTATCTAATCTGAAATCTCAACTTTTCCTGTCACTAGTCTTAACATGACCAGTGGCGTATCCGTATAGTCACGGGTCTGTGTTCCAAAGTCAAATTGGACCACAAATGGGTAATAAATTAACATGGATTTTTTTTAAACGGCTCTTTAAGCAAAACATGTTTTTTAAATTTATTGATTTTTATTAATTAACAGTTGTTTGGTAAAATAAATTTTGGATAAAAAACAAAAAATCAGAAATACAATAAAATAATAATAATAATATGTACAAAACAAAAGCAGAAAATATCTTGACCGTATTAAAGAGAGGATACCACGAATTAATATGGTTTATTTTCAACTAGGAAATTTTTTGTTTAGTTGTTAATTTATCTACGTAATATCTTTTAATAATTGTTATAACAGTAGTCTTACACTTAACATTGTAGATAAAAATTTTTTGGCCGTGATAGAGCTAGGACCAAACACATAGAACACCGGTAGATACGCCAATGGACTGCACCGTTTGGCACTGATGCAATCACGCCAATATTTATTTTATATTTTTTTCTGTAACAGATGTTAAAGTGCGGTTTGTTCATCTCAAAATAGTAGAACAAGTGACACTTTAATCGAAATGATAAATAAAATAGCACTTTAATAGTGACGGTTAACCCCAAATAATTGAGTTTTTTATATCCATCTCTTCAACATTTCTGTGGTCAGTGCTTAAGTCAGAATTGCTTGAATTGAGATATTTGCAAATGAATGATTTACCCATTTTAAACAATTTATAACTTTTCTTTAATTGTTTTTTAGAAACTTTTTTATCTTAAATATCTCATTACAACTGAGATATTGTCTGTTACCAAAATTACACAATTTTTTTATGTAAATTATTCTAAGTATTCTTAGAAGGTTTTATCCGAAACAAACCGAACTTAAGCAATTATGTTCAAGTAAAATATCTTTGTCATTTTTAAGCAAATGACTTTAGAAGTTTTACCCACTGAAAGAATGCTAATTTTTTAATATAAATTTGACATAATCTCATTTTCTCAAAAACTTGACTTAAGCACTCTTACCCCCTGACCACAGATTTGTCATAAAAGAAAATTAGAGATAAACTCTATTACAACACTTTCCAATCTTCGATAAAATAGAATATTATCGTCTTGTATACAAAATAATCTTTTCATAATGAGTGCTATTAAAAGACCATTTAATAAAACAGTTTTATAAAATAAAAGAAAGTTCAACTCAACAGTAAATGTAAAAATGAAATATCAGCATCAAAACCACGAAAAATTATTCATATTTGTGTGGTTCGTCAGCAAATGCCGACAGCAAACAGCATTAAAATCTGTTAAAAAAATTAGTTTCAATCTTTTAAATTTTATTTTTTTTCAAGGATTTTTTTCCACTTCAGCCTTTCAAACTGATGACTTTTCTTTTAGCGCAATTTTCTTTACTTCTACTCTCGATTAAAGTTTATTTCTTTATGAAATAAATTGTAATTTTATGAAAAGTAAACAGGTGCAAAATTAAGAAAAATATTTATTTTAATTTAATTTAAATTTCTAAATATTCTAAGCTCTGACCTTTTCACTTCCAGTTAAGCTAACTAAAAAACTAACAAACTTTTGATAACTTTAGAGATTTTTTATTTAATTAAGTTAAAAATTAATTGTTAGTTAATTGTTGTTTTGCCTTGGATATGGATTTATGCAAAACTTGACTTAATTGGTGTTTCACAGTGACGTAGCTTGGTTTGAAGGGTTGGAAAATGGTATGCTTTCTAAAAGAAGTTTCGTAACAATTGGACACCAGCGCCGTACGCTAAAAGTTAGCAAAATCTGTAAAGAGGGTACAAACACTATTTGGATCTTCAAAATTATATTTTATTTTCATTAATTGCAAAGAAGTTTTTTTTAATAATATAGAAAATACTTCATAAGAAATTCCTAACAAAGTACTGCATAAGTTGAGTCCGTTTTTTTTCATTTCTGGTTAAGGGGTTTCCCTACTGTAACCAACTATAGCATATTAGCACAAAAATGTTTGCGGATTATGTATTTGTTGTCGAAATAACAGCATTTTAAAATTTCAAAAAGCGGTTAGTTGTAATATGATACACCCCGATGCCTCGAGTCGCGTGACGGTAACTAGGATATTGAGCTCCCCACCCTTATTTCTGTTGACGGTACGTGTACTTTGATATACTCTTACTGTTGTTGTCAGTTGCAGTCGAATTGCTCGACTTACACGCCGAAAACACGGCAGATGTTGATTTCATTCCTGACCTAAGTCAATAGACCGATAAAGTTTACTACCCACTAACGTAATTAAATTCAAGTAAATTTATTTCATTTCATTTAATTTCTTTTAATAAAATAGCGTCTGCTATTTAATTACTACTACCGATGAAATAACAAAACTTTAGAATTCCTTGACACGGAAAACTTTAACAGCGATGTTCTAAACTAGATTGACAATCGTGTTTCAAATCGCGCAGCTGTTCCGTTCAACCCCCGTTCCGGTCATCTCTGCACGATCTACGAGATGTTCAAGGCGGTTCACCCACGACATAGACGCGTACATTTTTTGACGTTTAAATAGCTGGTCGTCCACGAGAGCCCCTTTTTTAATATTTTTTGACACACATTTGTCAAATTTCGGTTCAACTTCTTCAAAGTTCAAAATTCAAAATTTTTCAATTCCCCCTTTTAAATTATTCACCACTCAGACCCACGCAGACAAACCCGCGTCAGCGTATATTTTTATCCAAGATCTCCAACGCCCGTTATTCACTCACCAGATGAAGAAGATTAAAGCGCCTACGGCTAAACGCTTTGCATTGCGATTCTACTACGCTACGCTAGTTGCGGTCGACACCCGGACGAGTTCTCTATGGCTTTGAGTTCCACCGTTGGCGAGTTCCTCTATTCTACAGGGACATTTTTAAATTGTCTCAACCACGGCCTACCGTAGATCCATGTTAAAACGTATAATATCTAAAATAGTACATGTAAATTTTATATTTTTAAATTTGATTTTTTCGAAAACTCTTGCATAATCCTACAAAATTTTTATTCTAAATAATATTATGTTCTAATAATATAAATAATACTTGAGATAGGTTTCGTGACAGTTCCCAATATTACTATAAGGAATTATGTTATAAAAATAATATTCTATAATAAAATAAAGACTTATATTAAATAAATTCACAAAAATAATAAAATCGCTTATATATTTTTTCCAAAAATTAATTCTCAAAGTTTACACTGTTTTGAGGTTGACCACAGTAGGAAAACCCCCTAAAGTTAACTAATAAACTAACAAACTGTTGATTGCGTAGTAACGTTAGTAATTTTCTCATTTTTTGTCAATTAAATATAACGTTTAATTTATTTTTGTAAAATTAAATAAAAAATCACTAACATTATTACGTAACCAAAAGTTTATTAGTTTATTAGTTAGCTACTGGAAGTGAAAAGACCGGATCTGAATCTAAATTATGTACGAAATAAAATTAAAATCGTCACTTGACGATTAATTTTCAGGTTAGCATCAAGTTCAGCAATATGAGCAAGGTCTGTAAATTATTGTAAACATGTAGGCATTATCGTACATAGTCCCCATTGCGAAATGATCAAACAAAAATGATAATTATCGTACATATGACAACAACAATTCTGATACTCAAACCATCATCTTAAAAATATGTAGGTCATGAAATATATTTCTTACTGTAATTTGTTATTATTGATTCATGTGGGGGGGGGGGGAAGTAATCTGGAACTCAGGTTCCACATTTTCTAGTTACACTACTGCTTATGACATGCTACAGTGTACAGTTTTATTGTTGCCAGGTACATTATAATTACGTACAAAAGTTTGTATCTTTATAACCGGAACTAAAATTATTTGATCAACTACTCTAAAAATACATAATATGGGAACCGACCAAGCTCCATATCAGTTGAGATGCACGCCAATCAAGTTCTATTGTATCACTAATTAAATTTAAACAGTTTTTAAATAATAAATTGAAAACTAAATTGTTTTTTTGCGTTTTATTTGCTTTTAATATTTGATAAAAATTATTAAAAATGTTGAACTTTCTTTTTTAAATAAATTAAAAGAGGAATTTTAAATATAAACAACCAATCGTTAAATTTTTAAATTTATCTAGAAATATTTATAACAATTTTGAAGTAAAGAACAGGGTAAAACTATTTTTCATTAAAAAATATATTTAAAGAACAAATTGTTAACATTCCTTATAGGCAATAAAACAACGACATTGACTCGCCAATTTAAATGTAATTCGATGACGGTGAAACTTTCGACAAAATATTTTAAAGGAAATAGAATTTTCTTAATAGTAATTTACGACCGTCAATTTTGTAATAACAATGCTAATGTAGAATTAGCAATTAATTAATCTGTTCGTGTAATGAAAAACTTAAAAACCGAATAAAAAATAATGTAATAAAATTTTTATTATTTATATTTTCATATTTCTAGGCTAACTTCAATTAAATATGAAATATTTAATCAGCTAATAATCGATAGATTAACTTAACGCTTCGTTAAATCATTCATATTTCTTTTAATTCCTCCATTAAATTTTAATGCTTGTATTTAGGTAAATAGCACTCGAAAAATTTAAATTTTAAAGAGCAACGTCGCAATAAAAATTTAATTTTTTCGCAATGACGTCAAATTCCCGCTAAAAATTTTATTCAACTTTTGTTTTTTCTATCATTAATAATTTGAAAATGGTTTTTTATTGAATAGTAGAAAACAAAAATTAGAAATGCCAACTTCAACATGAGCATAACAAAATGAAAGTCGAGGGCAGCTGCACCTTCAATTCGGCCCTGACTTAAGTTTATCGATTTCAAAATTAACTGTACGTTTCCATCTTGGTTTCCATGGAGTTTGCGTGCTCTTACCTACGCAATTTTAAAGCCAGTGAAAATACTCGGTGAATTGTTAGTGCTAATGTAAATTTACGAAGAGTTGTCAAACTAAAAATTTTAATTCACCTGGTTTGACGTGCACCATTTTTTTTTAAAACGATGTGATTTTAACAAAGAGTTTCGCGAATAAAAATAATTTCGTATGTAATAATGACATCATTTCCAATATGATATTTTGTGAATTAAACCTAACCTAACAAAAGGGAAGGTTTTCGTAATTTATTATTTGAATCGTTTGAAGACTTACTAGGATATTAAATAATTGAGAAATGTACAAAATAAAATTACAAGATGGTATTGAGTACGGAATGGTCGCAAGTTGAAGTAATAGACCTAATTAACGATGGTTCTGGCTTAGGTTTTGGTATCGTTGGTGGTCGCAGTACTGGTGTTGTTATTAAATCTATTTTACCCGGTGGTCTCGCCGACAAAGATACTCGTTTACAAAGCGGCGACCATATATTACAGATAGGCGATGTGCACTTAAGAGGTTTAGGCTCGGATCAAGTTGCATCCGTGCTACGACAAGCTGGAAGTCAAGTTAGGATGGTAGTTGCTAGACCTATCGATCCTTCATCGATAAATTTTCAAAATATAACTTGTAGTGCTCCAATTGTACCTACAAAAATATTAACTGACCCAGAGGAGTTGGACCGACAGCTTTCTCAAAACGGTTACAGTCAGGTTTGCAATTTCGAGTACAGCGATCCAGAAGTAACCCAAATACAAGTTAACGATGTGGACATTAACGAAATTAATATTATAAATTCATTTGAGATTAACAACACTTTCAATGATTTTTCTCCCGAATGCGAGAATAACTTTATTGTAACTCCTGTCGATATTGAACAAGCATTACCCGAGACGGAGAAGTTTACAGTTGAATTAATTAAAAACGAGTACGGCTTGGGGATAACCATTGCTGGTTATGTTTGTGAACGTGAAGATTTAAGTGGTATTTTTATAAAAAGTATAAGCGAGGGTAGTGAGGCGTTTCGGTGTGGTCAAATTAATATAAATGATAGGATAGTTGAAGTCGATGGACAGTGTTTACAAAATTGTACAAATCATGAAGCCGTATTGAGATTGAAACAAACCGGTAATGTTGTTTCTTTAACCTTAGAAAGATACCTTCGGGGCCCCAAGTACGAACACCTACAAGAAGCTTTAGCTAGTCAACAAGATAACAAAGATTTGAGCCCTCCGTCGCCCTCTATTACAACTCTCAGTTGGATTCCAATTGATACAGAAGTTCAGATTGAACCTGAAAGCGAATCCGTTACTACTGTCAACAGTGAGGTGTGTAAATTGGTTATATCTGTCTGCCTGCCTGTTTTGATGTAGCTTTTCTCGTCGTTTTTTATTTTAGTTCATTATTCTTGTTATTCGATGTTTTCATTTTTTATTTGCTTGTAGTTATTAGGTACATTTCTTTTTATTATTGTTTTGCCCATTTTCAGATAGAAAGTTTTCTAATATTTCATTTGTTTAGACAATTTTATTCTAATTTTCTGTTAGTTTACTGTAGCGGAAGTTTTAGCTCCATATTTATTGCTGTTATTAGCAATAAATTGCAAAAAATGAATTATTTATAAAGGGGACCGTAATATTAATTTGAATAAATTTGTTGTTTTGGGATCGAAAATAGTATTGAAAAATGGTTGAAAAATATTCATTTAATATTCACGATTTAACTAATTGAATTATTCAATTTGTTGCTGTTGGCTCTTAATCCATTATAGCCCAGTCAAACAAAACTGATTTTAACCCTGATGTGAAACTAATTCCAGATTCAATCAAACCTGAGTCATTAGATAGAAAAAGCTGTTTTAAATGCTATTAAATAATATGTTATGAGGTAAAATTAAACAGCGGTTCTCAACCTTTCATCTCCTACCTGTATTTTTTCGCAGCACTTGAAAATTGTTTGTCTTATACTAAATAACGTCACGGCCGCATTTCTAGTTGTTGTAATGGGGGGCTTAATGAATATATTTTTTATTATTCAAAAATCATGGTATGAAATGCCAAGGAAGGGAGCGATAATTATTTTACCTCAATCATCAGAAACATTATTTATGTCTGGTAATCCACAATATACTTCATTATTTGATGATTTTCGTTTTGTTTGTTTCCCAAACCTCACTTTGAGAACCACTGCTCTTATATAATAGTTCCTAAGTAAATCGTTTTTTTTTTTGATACATCGAAATCAAATATTGGTTTAAAGATTCATTAATATACAAATCGAAATATAGCGTTTTATTTTTCATGTAATGTTTTTAAAACGACAAAAAATAAATGGATATAAAGCAATCAACGACGTGATATACTGGTTGAGAACCACAGAAGTAGAGTGTATTAAAGTGTTTTTAACCACTTCACTATCGGATCTGGGTTACAGTCTGTTGAATATCTGTATTAGTTTACCTGGCTAGCGTCTAATTTTAACTCTCATATTAATCTTTCTGTTAACTATTATGATTAAAGGTACAAAATCCACCATAGCAAACTGCATTAGTGCTAGTGCTTCTTTTCCTACTTGACAAAACGCTTATCTAATTTTTTCCTGTGCTAGAAAAAAATAATACCAATTTTTTCCCATCATTGTTTTTCATCGGTCGAAATTATATTTAATTGTATTTCTCTCACCTATTTAATATTATGCTAGCTTCCTTATATCTGTTAAAGTATTTGCAAATATGTACACATTTTTTAATTTAAGCATGTTATGCTGTACTGTTTTTAGCATGGTCGGACAAGACAGTATTTTGATCAAGAACCTAGGCCACTTAGTCCGAGAAATTACAACTATAATGTTTAAAATAAAACGCAAATTTTTTAAAAACAGTGTTCAGTGCTAATTGAGTAATTCATATTTTATATTGACCGTTAGCCTAGGAAAGTGGTACGATAACTAGGCCTACAAATTTAAAAATTTTTTAATGTAATTATGGTAGCTTATGCCGTAAATTACAAATATAAACATTAAAATTTATGGACCATTCCAAAATTTCGGCTAAAATAGTCGTGAAAACGTTATTCGATTGGTTGTTTCTATAAGATTAACCCCGCCCATGGCGTGCTTTTATGCTATATATTTCAATTCTACAACTCGAAAATCACGTATCTAGAAAGACAGGATCTCTGTTTTAAGTTAAATTCGGCTGTAATTAACGAAATCTTATTTATGCCACATATTAGCAGTATCACGGCTAACAGACGACTGTGGGCGGCATCGTCCACTAAAACAAGTGATGTATCTATACAATTAGCCTAGTATGTCGGTCGAACTGCTGACACCAATGATCCTGGTTTGAGTTCGGAGATAGTCTCAAGTTTCTTATATTATATAATAATTTAATATTAAAAAATTTTGTTGTTTGTTTGGAAAAAATTTTTCAAGTTGTAATTATATAAAAATTTAATGAACTATTATTTGTATTTTGTAGATACGATATATATTTATATATTTTCGGTTAAACAAAGTGCTTTAATTGCTAAGATTATAACAGAATTGCTGTCATTATCTTTCAGTTTTTGTTAACTTTTATTGTTTATAATTTGTTAGGGTAATATCCACAGAGTGTTGATGTTCGCGGGATGGTCTATTTTAGAAAGACATTTCTCAATGTAATGATTATTTAAAGTTTTGAAGCATTCTGGAAATACCTTTTATAAAAAATAACCTAAAATATGAATGCCTAATTAGCACTGGATTGATTTTACCCAAAACAAAAACTGAATTTGAAACTATGGAAATTATGGATTATAAGAGGAGTGAAATTATTGAAGTTATATAAAAGGATAGCTTACCTACGACAGAAACCTTTGAGAAAGGAAATTTAAAATATTTAAATATAAATTATTATAAACGTAAAACCTTGAGAGCAATATTAATTGGTCTAATTTAATGTTCTGAGAAAACAAATATTTTGCTTTTCACGGACTGAGTTTGCAAATTAGTTCCATTTAAAATAAATTATAATTTAAGTTGCCTATAGTTAACCTATTTCATTATTCTCTTAATACAAACTTTTCAACTAAAATTTCTTTACAGATTTTTCATTTTTCACTCATTTGGATATTTTGATTTTGCACAGGTTTTAATATTCAGTGTTTTGAAAGTAACTGTTTGTACAGTAAGTTATTGATGGATTCTATTCTCATTGGAATAGCTAATTTGACATGGTAAAAAGTATACCATAAACTTAATCAAGCGATCAATAAATGAACAGGATAACGTAGCTTTATCTTTATTGATAAAGTTAACACATTGAAATACAACCTTTATAATCAAATTATAATTTAATTTATCTTTTGTAACTTACAAAGAGGGTTAATGGATGGCCCCGAAGGACTCAAACCACGTAAAAGGCATCATTTAGTGCAGAAAAATGTGAAATGAAAATTGTTCTTAAAAATGGGGTGTATTAGAAGGTTTATTAAAACTAATATATTATTATCTTAGAATTTAAAAAAAATTATATTATTTAAAACACAATAGCGGTGCACATTAACTTCAAACATGCCCCTAAATTAAATTAATAGGAAAGGTTTAAAAAAATGCAAGATCAAGGTTTGTTTCTCATCAATCATGTGCAACATGTAACATATTATTTTAACACCTGTGTTTATGAACTTTTTTTATTAGTACTAACTTATGTTCTAGACGAAACTATAGTTTGAAATGTTTATAAACAGTTATTGATTGATGAAGGGAATGTGAGTCAACTTGTACCTATTTAGGCTACTTAAGCGATTTCCTCGTTTAACAGTGTTATTCGCTTTTCCACTACATCAATCTTATGATGAATTCAAAGATTTTAGCAATTATATGTATCGATCTATTGCTTATCTTTGAATTGGGACAATGTATAGTATGTGCATTAGCGTTTTACTTGTTCTCTCAGACTATTGTAATTCAACAGCTTTTCTAGATCTTCAGATCTCATTCTCTGCTACAATTTTATGTGGTCATTAAAGAAGAAAGACTGTTTCAATAGACCAATTACGAAGTCAGAATGGATCAATTAACTAACTGAAGGATATAATTTGCAATCAAATTCGGGCAATTTAACCCAATACAATTGCAAAGTATCAGTGGCTGATGGGATATTGCCAAAAAATGATAAAAGGTTGGAGGTCACTGCAAACATTTACTTTGATTTTGATATTCAATTGTTATTCAAAATTCACGCAGAAACCTTAACAGTTTTAATTTAGTAAAGTCGTTAATCCCTATAAATATTGCCGATTTTGAAAACCGTTTTATTTTTTCAGTGCCGTTTTGATAAGCCAAGGTGTATTCTAAATACATTTTTGGAAGTTTGAGAGTGATTATTTCAAAAGTTATATTTTTACATCATATTTTTTTGATGTTGTACTTAGGAAATTGTGATTTGTCTAATCTACGAAGAAAAGTAGAGGTTGTAATTTTCCGGTGACGTCACAGCTGAAAAGAAAAACCCACGAAAAAATTCAATGGTTATTTAAACGAGATGTACATAATGTACGCCATTGTTTACTCGTTATTTTTTAGACAGTGTGTTCATTTCAAACTTAGTCGGTTTCAATTATTATTGATTTAAGTAAATTTTTATTTATATAAAAACACGTCCATTTATATTATATTAAGGGCTGAATTTAAGACTAATTAAACTAAGACCCCCACAAACCTTAAATTAAAATCTGAAATGTGGCAAACGAAATTTATAAAAAATGCTAATAGTTTTCGATTACGCCGAAGAGAAGTAATATTTAATAATTAATTTATTTAAATTAAATAAATATTGAAATTATAAAAATCATTTATTATTTTTTTTTAAATTTTAATATCTCGCGTGATACAGAAAATATTTAGAATTAAAATTACATGCTTTTATAAAATATTTTTTCAAGAAATAACTTTTTATTCTAAATATTTTGTGAATCATGCGAGATTACTAAGAGAAAATTACTAAAAAGTACTAAGAATTACTAAAATATAGCATTGTTTTAAACCTTTGTTTAAATCAAATTTATTAGTATTTGTCTAGTTTTCGATCACGACGCTCGAGTTCTTTCTGGTAGTTTAAAATCTGGCTGTTATCGGCATTGCACAGACCGAAGAATTTTAGATTAAATTTTAAAATTTTTTTGAGGCTTGGCTACCTTATGGATTTAGGTCACCTAGTAATCCTAAAAAAATAACGTTGGTCCTGCGAACTACACTCTCAACATATTTATAAATTTTACTACAATTTGAATCGATAAGTCCGGAATTGTTCATGTGAGCTTTCAACATGAGGATGCTGTGTGTCCTTTTGTGTCTTGTCATTTTGTTTCAGAATCGTATTCAAATACCTACGATTTGTCTTCTATTGAAGGGTCATCATTACGGATGACAACTTCCAGTAGGCTTACAAGGAATTGCAATGTACTCGCACGCTCACAATGAGTATAGTTTGAAGGAGATCTGATTAACTTGAAAGTACGTTAGATGTAATATTTAAAAATAAATTATTCTCATTAATTTCATTATTATTATTACCATTTTATTTATTGCAATTTGTTCTAAATTTGCAACATTGCAATTTTAATGCATCTGGTTCTATTAATTTTTAAAGACCATTGTTCTGTCGCCTGTACACGAATGCTTAACAAGTATCATGTCGGGTATCCAATGATAATGAAATCTTCTGAGAGATTAATATCATAATCATAAATGCATTATAGATTTAACAGTTGATGATATCAGTTTTAATAGTAATTATTATCGAACGTGTGTGATATTTTCACAAAGAGGTGGCGACCGAATTGTGCAATAATGCAAGTCTGGTATTTTTGCTGCTAAAGGATGAGTACACCTTGTATGTGTATTCCGTATTCGCTCTTTTACCGAAATAAATTTTAATTTATGTGAGTGACCGTGCCGTCACTGTCTGAGATTTTAATTTGAAAATATTAATTTTTCGATTATATTACACCTCTCCGTTAGTGATAATTCTGTCACTGGCTAGTAATCTCTTTTTTAGATTAGAATGCTTCGATGATTGGTTTAATAATACACCAATGAACCATTGAGAATTGCGTAATTTACTTGTATTGAAAGTAAATCAGTTAACTTCCATTAATGCTCATGAAGTAGGCTATTTTGTAAAGTAAATGAATGTTGAAAGTGCACTTTTTGGAACGGTAGTAGATATTTTAATTTTATTTTAAATTTATTTGGAATGCACGCTTACTTTAATTTTTTTTTAAAGCATTTTGAGTTACTATTTATGCCTGCAAAATAATAATTGAATTACTATTTGGTATCAATTTTTTCTAAATAGATATACGAAAATAATCCCGAAAATGTAGAAATTTTTGTGGATGAAAATTTCGAGGCCGATATAACCGAAGATTTAGAAACTGCAATAAGGAAAAAGTGGGAAACTGTTATTGGACCCGAATCAAAAGTTATAGTAGCACATATCAAGAAACTCAAAGGTTTAGGAATAAGTCTGGAAGGGACAGTTGATGTGGAAGGTGGTATCGAATTGCGCCCGCGACATTTTATTAGATCGATATTACCGGATGGTCCTGTTGGACAAAACGGCAAATTGGGTTCAGGTGACGAACTGTTGGAAGTGAATGGCCAAAAGTTGTTAGGTATAAAACACGTGGAGGTAGTAAAAATACTAAAAAGTTTACCTAATACCGTACGCATTGTATGTGCTCGCAAGAATGACGAAAATCGCGTAATAAATACGTCGCAGGATAGAGAAGCGTTTGAAGCTAGAAATATTTTAGGTGGTAGTTTAAAAAATTTAATTCCTCAACCCGAGCAAAAATTACTAAAAGCGCTTAGTGATACTAGTATTAATACATCGAGTACAGCTACAATTACCGACGAAGCTAATTTACAAAAAGCTAAATCGAGATCCTTAGAAAATACTAATTTAGCTATGTGGTCCGACACTGTAGAATTTATTAATTTAATTAAAGGAGATCGAGGATTAGGTTTTTCAATTCTAGATTATCAAGATCCATTAGATCCCAAAGCTACCGTTATTGTAATTCGTAGTTTGGTGCCTAACGGAGTTGCGGAAACGGATGGTCGCTTAAAACCCGGCGATCGCTTGATATCTGTCAATGAAAAAATAATTAAGAACTCCACTTTAGATCAAGCTGTTCAAGCTCTAAAAGGTACTTCACCTGGTAAAGTTAAAATTGGCGTTGCCAAACCTCTACCAGTCTCTAGGCCTAGTGAATCGCATAGTAGTCAAACTCTTGGTACATAACTTAATGCGCTATAAGAATCCGTATACCTTGTTTAGGATTTTTATCAAGTAGACAAATATTCGGTGATCAAAAGGTTTAACTACTCACAATTAATTCATTTTTGGTTCATTCATAAGCATGCGACGAACAGCGGTTAGGTCACCTTGAAATCGAATGAAATCAACAAACTTCCATATATTAAGCTCGAGCTTGTAGTGCAAGCGTTAAGTCATACAAAATATATAAGCGAGTTCATAGTATGGTGTATTTGTTAGTAGCAGCCTTACGTATGTGGTAATATTCAACGGTTTTTGAGTATTGATTTCCCAAAGGCGGAAATACTCACAATTATATCCAGAGAACATTTAGATCTCTTAGAGGGCATTGTTCTCTGAAGACTGCGATGTTCTGCTTATGGAAAATAAAATTCGGTTCTTTGATGTACCTAAATTAGATTTTAGGTTTGTCAAATTTTTGACGTTTTCTCCGTTTAATAGATAGAATAAATTTAGATCGGTGCATTTTAAATTATATTTTATGAAAGAAAATTCTGATAAATAATGTTAATGTTTTTGAAATTAGAAAACTCATCTACAATATTCCAAAGATACCATTGCAGCGTTGGAAGATAATTAGAATATAAAAAACGGAGTTTGAAAAATGTAATTATTGTGCTACACAAATTGACTTTTTGATTACCATAATATCGTAATAATATAGTGTAGTAGCCTAATTTATTCTCGTTACTATAACACAGACCGCCAGCCATTTTGACACGTAGACTTCTTCGGGTGCTTAAAACAAAGATTTTTTTTATTGGTATTACTTTTGGATTTGAATAACTTAATAATATTATAGGCAATAAGTAATTTTATTTTTTCTATAGCAGATATTAAAGTGTGATTTGTTCAATTGAAAGTAATAGAACAAGTGACACTTGAACCGCAAAAGTAGATAAAGTAGCATTCTAATATCAATGGTAGATAAAGTACTTTATATTTGTATGTATGTAAGTATGTAAATGATTTACTGTAAAATAAAAACTGTCTTTCTGAGACTGAGACTTTTATATTATTTTGCTTTAACATCTGCTATGGAGATAAATTGAATTTAATTATCGATTCGCTAAAAACAATTACCATTTTCCGCTCGTTGATAAAATGGAATTTTATCCTTGTATAAAAAAATAACTTTAACGAAAGGATTGTATTTAGTTTTGAAAAATTAAAAAAAAATAATTTTTTTTTGCCAGTTACTCCCCTAGGGCTAAGGTCGAGGATAGGAACCTATATTTAACGCCCGTTTCAACAATTAAATTCTAGAGACAAGTATTGGTATTTAGCGAACTGTTCGGTATTTAGACTTTCGGCTGCTGACACTAGATTAGGGAAACGTCTGCGGATGGTTATACTTTTGGTTTTATTAATTATATCAGGAATTGAATCTGTTACCTTTAGTTCAGTAATCGAGCGCTGTATTACTTGCTTATAATATAGCGGCCCATAAAAGCCGAAGAAATTTGAAACTTAACATAATCTGATACCTAATTAACTACGAATATTTTCCATGACATAATATTTGTACATATTAGGTAGAGTTGCTTAGATAAAGTATGCTAGGTCACAATCTAAAAATAAGTTGGCACTATTTTGTATATAATAAAAAAAGAAATAAAAAGGCGAGCAAGGTTTTATGATATGCCCTCAAATTACAATTTTTGCACTATGTAATCTAAAATCTGACTTAATCTAGAGTCGTTACAAGTAATATGTAAAATCAAATCACACCTTGAAGGTTTATTATTAGTTGGCAGGATTTCACGAACCTCTGGAGGAGTACCTCTGCATACATCTGTTTTCCCACAATTCATCACGTTAAAAATGGTTATTCACTGTTTGTTGAGCCATTTTCAAAGATGTACGTTTTGATCTCAGTCTTTTTCTCTCGAGGTCGTCAACATCTTCGTAGATGGGTAGTTGGGTTTTTTACCAATTTTGTTGAACTCTCGAAGTAGCTTATATGATCTTTGCAATGTTGGTAACAGAATGTTGATTAGGATCGCCAAATTTTATCAATTCCATATTGATACGTGTGATATTATTTTAGTAGAACATCGATCTTTTCTATGTAACAACTATCCATATCGGGCAACAGTGCAAACAGTTTTAAGTTTATCTGAGAGGCAATAAAAAATCTTTTACACTAATGCTTTTTTTATTTGCACTTTGGCAACTTTCTTTCAATTCTTGGATCTTGCACACCAAACTAACCAAAATACTTAAAATATTTTGTTGTATCAAGTAAGAGTAAAATTCCGTTAATATATCTTTCTCTTAGCTATCTATGTATCTATAGATTTCTATATTGCATCTTATCTTTCAGATACCCGATATTTCTTAGATAATCGATATTTTTAATATAATATAATATGACTGTATACTATTGGTTAGTGAGATTTTATTTCTTATAATTCATTAGTTTTTATTAGTTTTTGAGTTATTCAAACCAAAGAAATGGCCAAATTAACGTTTTATAATTATTTTAGGTTATAGGATATTTGAACAAACTAACATGATGGACTGATTTAGCACCTAAAGAAGGCGAAGTGGCAAAATAGTTGGAATTTGTCAGTGTGTATTTTATTATTAAATACGATTTCGGATGTAGATAGGTAGTTTAAAATTAATACATTAGGTACAACATTCTGTATATTATGCAGATATTAAAATATCAAATTTATGAGGGTAACGAGTGATGACGGCGTTTATATCAAATGATGATATTCGCTGATATATGGGAACAAAATATTATATTATGTTTATTACTAAACGCGTTGTTTGTAAATACTAATTTTTGTCGAAATTTGGAAAACACTTAAGATTGGAAATTGTATCATAGAAAATATTTTAGTCTGTTTAATGCTATAGCAGGCACAGTTTTAGTAATTATGGTCCTCGAGGACAGACAATTTGTAAGCTTCGGCGATGTTATAATAAACATTTTTCATTATTGATATATTTTAGTTTTAAACGAATTCGTGTCCAAGATTAGTACTTGGAAAGTTGGATTACAAATGATTAATGACATTCGCCGAATCGAGACACGTTTAAAAACAGTCCCATATAAAAAGAATATTATATACAAAGGATATTTTAAGGAGATAATTACAAATAAGATGAGATTTTCAAGTAGGTAGGTATTACAAAATTGCTGGCTTAGTAGGTACTACGTGATTGAGACTTCACATTGGGAAATTAAATTTGCGTTAGTTACTATATAAATATTTGTTCGAGTAATGATAGTCTGTAAAGTTTAGATACTGAAACCTCTAATAAAACTTCGCAGTAACTAGCAAATAATTGTTTTACTGTCATAGTATACGTTAATATTTTAAATATAAATTTTATCTAGGTTATGGATTTGGAGAAATACTATCTACTTGCTATAATGACCATAGTAAAAAAGCACATCAGCTCGAGTATGACTTAACTCAGTTTTTCTCTAATACTTCAAAAACACTGCAAGATAAATAGTATATACATAATATATATAAAATAAAAGTATAATTATTATATACTTTTGTACACTAATCACTTTTGGCCCTGTTAATATTTTTTAAAATCTTTCAGAGGTTTCGAGTTACTCGAGAAAAACTGGGTTGAATTGCATACTCGAACTCTCGTAATTATGACTTCTATATAAAACTTTTACCTGATTTGATATGTTTCAGAGTTTTGCATTTGTACCAAGCGATTTGCTCAAAATCACCTTCATTTTTTTGGTGTAAAACTGACTGAATACTATACTCCTGTTTCTAATAGTTGAGGATTAAGTTAAATTATTGATTTGGTTTTGTAAATAAACTTACGCCTGTTTATAATGTAAATACGTCACCACGGTCTACCTATCAATCCCAATATTGTTGCAGTGCCAGTACTGGTGGTTTAGCGTCCACTACATTCTTCTTCAATTACATATTTCATAAGGAATTGGCAATAAATTTAATTATTATAGAGCAAAATATTTTTGAATAAGCTTTTAAATATTACAAAATTTAACAAAAATGAATTCTATATCTACTTGTACCATTCTTAAAGCTAAATTATAAAGTGGTATCGAATAATATTGACTAACAGAGGTATAACATATTTTTTACTTCTAATTTTGGGAAGTAAAATGTTACAACTGAGTAATAATCGATTTTAACCATTTATTTGCAGAGATTATAAAAAACCGATGTCACCGACAAAGCAATTTTGTTTCTGGAAAGTTACAGATGCTTCAATTTATAATTCATTATTTTATTTATGAGATCAAAAGTGAAAATAAATAATAGTATTTTTTACAATAAGCAGCAAAATGTGGTTGTTTTTTACAAGAGAAACAGACACTATTTTGCAAGTGTGTATACAGATTTTTTCGAGTTTTTTTATCACAAAATATATTAAATATTTGAAAAAACCTGGTTTCAAAATTAAAAATAGTGACTGAAAAGTTGACATTTCAGAGGAAAATTGCAAAAAATAATTTAAAGTTTTTACTTTAGACGATATGCCTTATTTATTACCACTGTTGAAAGTAAATTATAAAATATTGTGATATGAACTAGTTTACTTTTGTATTATTGTTGAAACTTTGATAGAATATTCAAAACATTTAAATTTTATTTTTTTTTACTACGATTTAAAAATAATATATGGTTACGTATATATTTTTTAACAGTGTAATTTCAGTTCCACCTGCGTCTATAATACTCATAACTTTCAATTCCATCGTGTCTAAAACCATATTTATTTATAATATTGCTGCCTTGAAAATTGGATTTTTCCTGTAAGTTCAACATTTTCCAGTTTCCGAGAAGTAAATGAGTTTTGATAGAAACTCGACAAAGACGAATATAATATAATGAGAAATCATAAGATACAACTGTTCCACAATGGACGTTCATAAACTTTTTAAAATTATGAATCCAGTAAAAGGATTTAATTTTGTCTTTGACAAAGGAAATTAAATTTTGACTATGGAAATCTTATTATCTCTATCACTAGAAATAATTTGTAGCGTTCAAAATGTTTTTCTTGATGAAAAAAATATTATTTTAATGAACGAATAAAAATAACATGATTTTGTTGGCTGTTATGTGCGTGCTTAATATAATTGCCTTTAATATTTTGACAGTAATTATAATATACCTACATGCATAAAATTTGTATTAAAATTTTTAGATTATAAAGCCTAGACCCTAGGGAGTTAATATTTTGCTACGTTAAACCTAACAGCGTTTTTGCTTGAGGTTGTGGAATATATAATGAAGTTCGCAAATTTGTATTATGTATTGTTTTTGCTCTTATAATTATGTTGATGTACGTACATACATATGTATATGTGTAATGCATAAATCTTTTCAAATTGGATGTTCACTGTAATATCAAAATTATAAGGATGTCACAAAATTTGTCTTTGATATTACTTTTTTAATGTACATACACTCGTAAAATATTTTACTTCCTCCAAAATAATACATTTTAAAATGTTAGAAATTTAAGTTATTGCAGGATCCTATATTGGCCATTAGTGCATGTCAATATGCATTAGTTATTTTATTAAGGTTATATAAGTAAACATTTTGTTTTTATTATTAAGTAAGTAAAGGGTAGTCACATTTAACTATCCACAAAATGTATTAACGAAATTGGTCTATTTTGTATTTATTTAATGTAATGTTCAGACACTGTAAATAAAGCGTATATTGAAGTTAAAATCTTAATTGTTTTCTTTTTTTTTAATTTTTATAATAAAAAAAAGTAAAGATTTTGAAACAGGTGAATTCTAAATTATGATGCTGAAGTATTTTTTTTTTTATTCCTAACATTCCAATTATATTTCCAACATATTAAAATATGATTTTGAATACAAAATTTAGTCATATTTAGTAAATCAGTAAACTCCCTGAATGATAAGATTTTGGAAGCAAATGTAAGATTTTTGATGTTTTATCTTGTAATAATAATTGTCAAGATTAATTCGAGAAGCTCAAAGTTCTCTATTTGTAATCTTTTGACAATTTTTCATTTAGTTTTAAGGTTGGAAAACTGCCAGATTTACCATCGTATGTAAAAGAAACTACTAAAATATATATTAAATGTATTTACGTCATTATAGTTAGCTATCATCAAGATTCTTGCAGGTCTACAAATACTTCAATCTAGGAAATGCTAAATATTTCAAAACCAAGAAAAGATTTAACCCTGCTCATAATAAAAGTTCTCTTAAACCCGACCCCGACGGGATTCATTCGCAAACAAGTTGAGTCTGATATTATTAAGAAACTTGTTATTATTTTTTAATTAAACAAACTTTCGTAAAGCTTTTTCATGAGGTTAACAACAAACTTTTTTCATAAATGTAAATAAAAATACAATCAGTGCACTATTCATTGTGATATTTGAAAAGCTCATAGTAGCAAATAAGCTAAAGAATATTTCGTAGGTTTCAGGTTAATTGAATTTTTACGTAAAGTTAATTTTTTAATTTATTTTCAGAAAAGTTACATGCATCCTACATTTCTTTTGTACAGTAGGAATTTGTTATTGTATCCAGTGGTGGCTAGTTAAAATAAGAAAAAATCAAATTTTTATATTTGTAAATAAACGTAGGTTTTTGTAGATTTAATGTAGTTACAACCTTATATTTTCAGATGTTTTTAAATATTAACTAATTTTTGATTAGGTTTTGACTTTGTTTAGAAACTTTTTTAAATTTTATTAACTGAAAACCCAGGTGAAGGACAACTGCACATCAATGATTATTAAAATGTAATAAATTGATAATTTAAGTTACTTAAACCGAATAAATGACAGTTTTATGTTGTTTTTTCACGTCGAAATAATTACATTTTAGATTTATATATGGAAACAAAATAAAATGATGCTTGATTATTAAAATTACACATTTTTTTCAAGTTTATTTCTATTTCTAAAAAAATATAACTACAAACAATCGATTTTATGTTTATCAAGATAAATTCAATATTTTTAAATAATATAAAAAATGGTACAATTATAAATTATATCCTAAAAAGATATACGATATCCAAAAGTACAAATAGATGTTTTCCGAGATTTAAAAATGTCAACAACTTTTTCAGAAGCAAACAACTAATGTCTCTCCCTTCCCGGATCCTAAAAAAGGACGTTGGTAGGATTTGTGTTAGTTATTATCGCCTAATAACTTATTCTGAATAGAATAACTTACAATGAAACAGAATAGTCTCCTCTTTCTACAGATACACAAGAACTAAACATCTTGTATATCTAAAATATTTGATTGATATTTGATTTAAATAAAAGATTGATATTTTTATACAAGCTTTCTTGACTAAAAGCATATAGATATAGTATTTAAATTTTTTTATTTATTTACAACGAGCCCAAGAGCAAAGCTTTGTTCTCGATATTGACAACACTTCTCTGAGCTTGAGTTGATTTGTGCCCAAAACAAAGCTGTAACAATCTGGCTTGTCAATAAAACCAAGCTCTATAAACTGACTGTTACCTGAGCTCATTAATTGAATAGAATGAAAATTTGAAAGATATATTATGTTTTTCAAACAATCTAAATGATTCAAAGTATTAAACGAACTTAAAACTAATTTAAAAAAAAATCATTATTTCTTTTTAATCTCTTTCATTTTATAAAAAATAATCAAACTAAACAAATGTTAAAATAATGAATTTTAACTGTTCAGTAAAGAATACATACTACATAGAAACATCATTTTAGGATATTTTTCTACCTGTTTTTCTATTTCGCAAATTCCTGTTTTGTCTATTGTTTTTCTGTATGGGAGTTTACTATCGCTGATTCCCATTAATTTTTCGCTTTTACTGTGTTTTTTCGTGTTTTTTTTCTGTCTTTCCTTGTATCCTTTTTATACATTTTTGTCACTGTAAATGATTTTTCTTTCACATAGGGCTTTAGTTTGGATCGATCTCAAGGAAATAGCAGTGTTTTATTCTTATAATTATGATATTGTGGTTGTCTAACCACAGAATAATATATCAGTGATTGCGAATATTTTTGAGAAGTACGTCAATTAATGCTCATTATTTTTTTAAATAATAGCCCATTACGTCCATTCGAAAATATTTTCTTTAAAAATTTTACATTAGATCTTTTATACTTTAAATTTTCAGTGTTTTCAATTAACTATTCTTTCTTTTATAATATAAAAAATAGGTTTATAACAATCAACCTGTGGGTCATTTAAAAAGCCTTTGTGGGTCAGTGTCTGACTCGTGGGTCATAGATTTGCCACCACCAGAATATAATTATGATGATATACATTATACATAGTATTGTCGTGTTACGAAGTGATTTTGGGCGCCACTACTATTAGTTTGAAAATTTTAGTTATTTGAGTTTTTGAAAGTTGTAATTTTGGAATGGTAAGGTTCCCGATAAGGAGAGCCGAAGTAGGGCTATTTTGCCAAACATGGTCGCCGGGACGGACGTGAGATTTTTGACTCGGTGAAATTTTGAGTATAATTTTGTGGTTTTTCTTGACGAAATGGTTTTGAAATCGAGAATGGACGAGTTTCACTAGTCATAAATTTTTAAAATAATATATGAACATAAAACTTTGATCAAAATGCTATTTATCTGTATAATTGGTTGGTCTCGATACTCAATCTATGATTTAAAAAAATTTTGAAATTTGAAAAAGTATTTAAACTAAGCGCTATGATTGACCAATGAAAATTAACCATGATTATGCGCTGTTGTTGAAACTAAAAGTCAGCCGTTTAAATATCAAAACAAGACAAACAACTATTAGATATCACGTGTAACGTGAGATTGGTATCTACCTTACCAACTTTCAACAGTTTCGACTTGGCAACTGAGCTGTTTTTATTGGCTTCTAAAGCCGCGCTATTTTTTGAAATAACCGGCCCGTGACGTCAGCGGCCGGTTTTTTAACAATTATTTTCTTACCTTAGACGTACTCAAAAAAATTGTGAATGCTCAGTTTGACCTCTACTTTCAAATAAAAAAGTTCAAAAAATTAGTGAAACTCGTTCATTATTTGAATATACTTAAATTTGAATTTGTATTGAGAAGTTTTTGCACGGATTTGACCACGAAAATATTTATTTTTGTAAGTTAGAGATATTTTTTTGAGTTATTATATTTATGTGGATAATTGAATTGGAATTATTATTAAATTAAAAACGACGGTGGATTGATAGAGACCACATTTTGATTGATAAATCGAAATCGTAAGTTCAATCTTCGAGCAAGTATAAAATTTTAAAGTTTAAAATAATTTCGATTGCAAGTTTTTGAAGGCGAATTTTGATGTTAATATTTTTTTAAATATTAATTAAAAACTGGATTTACAAAATTATAAATTCAAATTAAAACTTAAGCAACGTTTGTTGAATTGCAACATTTGTAAAGCAAATCAACGCAGCTGGACGGAGAATGCTATATGGCGATACAATGGACAAGTTTCACTATTTTTTTTTATTTTTTTATTTGAAAGTAGAAGTCAAACTGAGCATTCACAATTTTTTCCAAAATTTTTTGAGTACGTCTAAAGTACGAAAATAATTGTTAAAGGATCGGTCGCTGACGTCACGGACCGTCTATTTCAAAAAATAGCGCGGCTTTAGAAGCCAATAAAAACAGCTCAGTTGCCAAGTAGAAACTGTTGAAAGTTGGTAATGTAGCACTTACACGTGATATCTTAAGTTTCAACAACAGCGTATAATCATGGTTAAATTTCATTGGTCAATCGTGGCGCTCAGTTTAAATACTTTTCTAAATTTCAAAAATTTTTTTAAAATCTTAGGCTGAGTTTTGAGACCAACCAATTATACAGATAAATAGCATTTTGATTAAAGTTTTATGTTCATATTGTCGTGAAACAAAATATTTCGACCCACCCTGTGCTAAATTGTAAAAATTTGTTAATTTGATTTTTAAACGTTTAAATTGGAAAAGTACAGAGTGGGGAGAAAAAGATCGTGAGAGAGGCTTTTCGTGCCAACTATGGCCGACAGCGGGTGCGAGATTTTGTATGCCCGCTGAGTTTTGATATTTTTGAATTGTGAGTAATATTATAATTTGCTTTGATTTAATTAAATAATTTTGATGCAAATGCATTATTGTGTGTTTTTGGATAAATATTTTTGATATTTGGAATTGATTTAAATTAATTTTGATAAGTTGCTACCGAGCGGTAGAAAATTGATTGGTTTTAATTGATTTGGAAAGAGAATAGTGGAAGATAAAAATTGGACGTGGAACATTTAAAATTACAAAATTTTAAAATTGTATTTGATCGAACGAATGTCGATATTGATAAGCCGACGTTTTGGATAAGGATAAAATTGAAAGTGCAAGCCCAATAAAATTTTACATTACATTGAATATAATTAAATTTGGATAATTTATTTTTGAAGAAGATTTATTTTGGAGTATTTATTTTTTTGCATTGGAAAAATTGTTTTAGTTGATTTTTGAAAACGCAAGAATCTTTCGACCCTTGAAAATTACCAGCTGCTCCCGCAATCCAAGGTTACATGAGCAAATATAAGTGGGTGAATATTTTCTATAAAAATACCATTACAATATATTATTTTAAAAATTTGTAACTAGTGAAACTCGTCCATTGTAGGAATTAAAAAACCACGAATGGAATAAAATATTAACAATGAAAATTTATGACTTTAATTGAAAATTAACGCAAAAATTAAAGAGTATCATTCTAAAAAAAATGCATGTTCCGCAACCAAAGTAAATTATAGGGAGGAAATTAGATAATTTTATAAGGTTGGGGGCATAGCAATATGTAGGTATGTATGTATTCCTGTTGTTTTGTCTGTTTAGTTAGAGTTTAGCGATCAAAATATTTGCTTTAATTTATTAAGATTATGTCTATGTTCAAGTGTATTCAAAGTATTCTTTAAAATGTTTATAAAAAATATTATCTTATTTTTAAATATTAAATTTATTTTTTAATAAAATTAAAAAGTTAATTTTAATAAAATTAAATAAAATAATAAAAATAAAATTTTAATAAAACGATAGACAATCAAAATCTAAAATCGAGGTGTAAACGTTTACTTTTTGTTACTAGTGCGTAAAAGAACTTTTTTTACAGCATTTGCAGGATAAAATATCAAAAAATACTTCATGTTTACATGTATTATATTATTATATATTATATTTCCAAATTTTAAATCAATTCGTCAAGCTTGTGTTCAGATGAGTGCTGTATTTTTTTTGTCTAGCAGTGCAAAACTTCAATAATCAAATACAAGAAATTTTATCCTAAGGAGATAACTTGAAGAACGTAGAATTTTTTATTTTTTGATTTAGATAAAATGTAAATGAATTATATTTAATATATGGTAAACTTATTATTATTGGTTTAGTCATGTAACTGAAGCAATACAATTTGTAGTCATTATGTATTGCAAATAGAAAGTTTTACTGTGTCTGCTTTGCTGAGTTCTTTTTTGGTCAAGTAGTTTTCGTGGTGTAGTGGTTATCACATCCGCCTAACACGCGGAAGGTCCCCGGTTCGATCCCGGGCGAAAACACTTTTATATTTTGCTTATACGCCTATAATATTTTAATAGTTATTTATGTATCAAGGGAATTATGAAGATGTTTATATTGAAGGCAACCAGTCTAAAAGAACAAGGGCAGCCAAGCCCGAGAGTTTTTAATTTGCTGGAGAGCATAAACATCGAGTAATACCCGTGATGCATACAACGTTTTATATTTCACTGTATTTGAATTTGTGAACATTTAAAATTTTGAATTTGATTTTGTTAAATTTCCTAGTTTTGCGGTGGTTTGTATCTATGACGATTTGTTTGTTTTATTAATGAGAGGGCATAATAAGCAGGCATTATGATTTATACACTAGGGCGTATGAGGGGCCTATAATGCTCTAGGGGCATTATAGGTTACTTAATATATCTCGTTGTCAAGGTATATAAAACAAATAATGATTTAGTGCAATATAAAATACATTCAGTCGAATTTTTAAATTAGAAGAATTGCAAGCATCCGTCGCCGTCGTACTAATAAGATAAATTTTTAATTTTAAGTTTAAAAAATGTATAATATTCTAGCTCATTTTAGGTTTGTACAAATTAAATTATCCAAACTAAAGGTCATATTAAATTTTAAAATAAACCTCGGCGAACAAATTACAAAGTCTTGCTTTATATGCGAAAATTGTTTTCTTCGCAAGGAATTAATTAAATTCGACACCCTTTACGACTTATATAATATTATAACAAGGTATGTACTGATTTTATTCTATTTTAATATTCATAAAATTTAATTACAGGAAAAATTGAAATTATACGGCTTTAAGTTTTCGTGTTATAATATTAATGTTACGGGCTGTTTTACGGGTTGTATTGCAGGTTGTTTTCCATAAGGGTCATAATTATTATAATCTTGATTAATGCAACAGCATGCCGTAATTAGTTTATGTTCGTAGCAGGAGTTTGCATGAAGAAAATTACAGTCTGCAAAATCACACTCTGGTGGAAGAGGATCTGAAATTAATAAAATTTGTATTTTATTTTTACAATTTGTTAAAAAAAATATAACTTACAGTAAGGGTTGTTTGGATCATTACAGCAACAAGAATCGTGGAATAATTTTTCTGAACAATAGCTGTAAACGGAAGAATCGCATATAGGACAACGTTTCCTTCCTTCCCCAATTAAAATTTCTGCCAGTTCATTTCTTTGTTTAGATTTTTCGTATATCTCCTTTATATCTAAAAATAATTGCAATTATAAAAAAGTTAAAAAACTCTTCAAATCTTTGTCAAAAATCTTAATATTAAAATTTTTTTAACAGGTTGTCCGAAAATTATATTCTTACCTTTGCTGAAACTCACTTGGATATTTGTAACACATAAAAGTAAAACCAATAAGCACAGTTTTGAAATCATGTTAATTGTTGTATACTTCCAAGACTACTAGTTCATGGATCTTAAAGTGTTTACAAGAAATTAATATATTCTAAAGTAACTGTAAAGTTCATGTAGGTTTTACTGCTTGTATATATTGTACTGTTACAATTTGACTCATGACCTAAGCAAAAGAAGTAAATAAACGTGTAACTACATGGTACAAAATTCAAAAGATATTATGACATTTAATTGTTTTAGCCTAAATAAATTACATACAACTAAGAAGTACTACAATAATTATCACATTTATTTGCTATTTACATCATGGTAATTAATTTACAAAATTATTTAAAAATATATACAATAAATAACAATGATATAAGTATACTCTGGTAAATATTTTTGTTAATACTGTAGGCTCCCGATTTCCCTAAAACAAAATTAATAAATTTCATTCTTACTGAAATCCTTTTTTGATAAAAGTAACAAACTTACATTGCCTAATTACGTGTGCATTACAGCAGCATAATCTTAATCTCTTGTAGGTTGTACAATCGTCCACTATGGGTTTACATAACTGCGCTCCTAAGTAACAAGTGTGAGGAATAAAGGGCAGAACTTCTGTAAACAAAAGCTTGTTTAGAAAGGAAAATTACTATAACTGGGACCTGAATCTCCATGTAAAAGTAACAAAACAGAAATTGAAGCTAATTTCTTTATAAACACAAAGAAACCTTTTTCAATTAACCAACAATTTCAATTAGTATTAATTGCGTTTAATTGTACAAAATTATGTTCTTTTATTATACTTGACATGCAGCAATAAAAGCTTCTCAAGACAACATAATATTTAAAATAGAATATAATAATAAAAAATCATACCGTGGTATCGTTTGTCACAGCAGCAATGATCGTTGATAAAATCATTTCCTTTGCAGTAATTCATTTCCGCAGTTGTACATGTCTGGCATCCCGGTGGAATTTCAACTAAGAAGAAATAGCAACATACAGTTTTTATTATTATTTATTTACCCACATATTATATTTATAAAATTTGTTATGGATAGGTGCAATTATTTATGTATGTCAAGGGTGATCACCAGACATCCATATTTTATAAACATTGTGTTAAATGCGGAGAGGAAAAATAATTTCTTCCTATATATTATAAACATTGAAAGCGCAAGTTCATATCCGCTTACTGTTAATTTTTGCAAAGAATTTTACAATAAACACTGAAAAGATTTATGAGCCTTGACGGCAAAATAAATATAAAAATGAAAATATGTTAAAATAACTTTTATGTTTCAGCTACTTGCCCGAAAATTTTTATTTGATCTTGATCTAGGTATATAGATTTAGTTCAGAAATGTTTTCTACAGTTTACATTACCCCATATTGTTTGTTATATTCTAATTTCTATATCTTGAAATACAGAAGTCTTTAAGTAAATATTGATTTTTGTAAATTGACATTTTAGATGATCTGGCGTAAATTTTTAGTACTTTAATGATTGCATTTAATTATCACTATAAAAGCAGGGTACTTAGTATATACGGTTTTCCTGATATAAGCAGTGGCAGCTGGTAACCCTCTATTATACAGAGCAATAACTAGATATATAGAGGCTCAAAACTTAAGTATTATATTTAAAAAAATAATATTCTCAATAGAGTAGTTGCAGTATAGTATAAAAACTGCTTTAAATTGCTTTTGAGAAGAGAGTACATTTTTGGTACATATAAAAAAAACAAAAAAATCTACTTTTCTGATTGATCAAAAAAAAAAACATTTTCAGATAGAGAGCGACTAGAAAATCCGTGCAGGAAATTCAAAAAAATTTTTTTCTCAAACCATCTTAAAAGCAGTAAGATTTAATAGCATATTAGCTGACATTAAAGTTTATATTTTAATTATTCAGTAACGTTACAACCCAAAGTGGGTTTTAGCTCACTACTTCATTACATGAAGGGTTTTCAAAGAAGATTACCTCGGAAGTTTACCATTGCCTGCCGAAAAAAGACTACTACTAAAGTTGTTACTTCACTCGGGTTCGAACCAGAGATCTCCTCTTAGCATTCGAATCAGTATTAAGCGTCAGACCATAACCGTCGCGTCGTCTGTTATAATTTAATATTTTAATCCTGATATTTTAATTACTAATGTAAAAATACAAACATTACTAGGCAATCTTTAAAATACTTAGCTTTTAATGTTAAAATATTATAAACGAATTAAAAATGAGAACTATTGGATTTTTACTACACGAATATTGAAACAAAATGTTTGAAGTAATTTAAACTTTTGAAATATTTCATTATTAATGATGTACACTAGCAAACACAGAATTAGCAACGATTGCTATTTAAACAATAAAAATAAAATTTCACAATAATCTCTAATTTTGTTTTTATAATTACATATGTTACAGTTTGTCGAAAAATGCATACAAACTACTGTAGACTTGATAGCAAGTTTCAATACTCACACAGGCAAATGCATTTAATTTGTTAGCAAGGTTTAAAACTTGCGGACAAATAATTAGCAACAACAGCGTTAGGGATAGAATACAGTTAAAATTTTTTGGTTAAATAAGTGACAATTTAGGTTTTATTAGTGATTAATATATATTTTTTTATATTGAAATCTTAATTTTACAACTAATACCATGTTTAAAGTTATGGGAAAGAAGAGAAGTTGCACGTCTGAAGAACGAGAAATTATTTTAAATTTAGTAAACCAAAAGTGGTCGTATCAGAAAATTGCAAAAGTACTTATTCTAAGCATAAGGTTTATAATAACGTAGCATTTTATAAAAATTTTAATACTATTGTAGATATCATACCAAATTTTTTTTTAGAAAAACCAAAAAATGCACAAACACTTTTCAGAACTAAAATGTTTTAAATTAACACAATATAAATATTACGTATGTATTGTCGTGTTTAAAAGTAATTTGGACCCACCCTATGCATTTTAGTAAAATTTTGATATTAATTATTAAGTTGTAACATTGCAGAATTTGCTAGGTGAGGACAAATCACAAAAAATTCAAGGCCTTTTGCCAAAAAATGACCGACGTGATGATGAATAATTATGGAGTCCGAATAATTTTTGATAAGTTTTGTAGTTTTTGAAATAAAAGTGATTGTTTTATTAAATAAAAGTTATTTGATTGAATTATATAATTGGATTATATTAAATTTTAAGAAAGTTGAACAATTTTTGGAAATAAATAAAAAATTAAACGGAAGCTAGTTAAATAATTAAAGATAAAAGAATTACAAAGGAATTTGGATTTGTTAATTAAAAAAATTGTTTGGATGGGTAAATTTTATAAAATTAAAATTATTGAAGGTACTACAAATTTATTTGATAAGCAGACTGCTGCGATATGGGTATCCTAGAATTTTACATTACAATTTTTATATTTTATTAAATTAAAGTTTGGCGAGTTATATTGAATTGGATAATTTTTGATTGGAAGCAATTGAAAAATAATAATTTAATTTACAAAATAACATCGCAGTATATAATCGCAAACGTTTTTATCATCATCAGGCGATGAACTAGAGAGAGAAACAAGAAAAATTCAGTATAATATCGTCCGAATTGCAAAAAAAATGAAGTGGGTAGGAAGGGCCTAGGTCACTACCTTGCCCCCCCCCCTCCTCCCCATATCCACTCCATTTCTTTTGCAATGTTAAGGTGGATTTATATTTGTCTGACATGAGGTGTCGTGATGTGTTTTGACGTGATGGCTAGCGTTTACATCTATATGTCGTGTTTTGACGCCTTCCCACGATATTTTAAATTAATACAGTTGTAGCTCTAGGAGAGTTCATACGTTTATACGGCTCTGACGCATCACAACACAACACTGGCATGTTACACTTGTCGGTATCACGTCAAAACGCCGTCCCCAAAGACGCCGTTTCAAGAACGCCGTGGAAAAGATGCCGTCCCCAAAGAAGCCGTTGCAATAACGCCGTGGAAAATACGCCGTCACAAAATAGCCGTTGCCCAATAATGCCGTATGGCAATACCGCCGTCACAAGATGGCCGTGCCCAATTACGCCGTCATAATAACGCCGTGAGGTATAAACCTATTAGAAATAAATTAATTAAATAATCTTGGAATAAACAAGTTGATTAAACGTTTTATAATAATGTTTTTATTAAGTTTTCGACGTTGGTAAACGTCTTCGCCAGAATATTTTAATACGACGTTGGTAAACGTCTTCGCCAGAATATTTTAATACGAAGACGTTTACCAACGTCGAAAGCTTAATAAAAACATTATTATAAAACGTTTAATTAACTTGTTTATTCCAAGATTATTTAATTATATTTCACAAGTTAAAAAATTAATATATTATATAAATAATTTATTCATTTAATTCATTTTTATTGGTTAAAAATCTATCAAAGATTAATCTATAAAGTTTATAAATTAATCGAAGATTTGCCGTGGTTATGGTAAGCGCAACAGAACTCGAAAGTAACAGATTTGTGAAGGGGTCCGTCCAGGATGACAATAGATCCGAAATTTGCAATGATTTATTATTAATTATTAAATATTTATAATTGCGTATTAAAAATTAATATAATTATTGGTATATAATTATGCTATATAAGGGGCCGTTCATTAATTCACCCCTTCAAACCCGTTTACAAATCTGTTATTTTCGAGTTCTGTTACGCTTACCACACCACGGCAAATCTTGGATAAATTTATAAATTTTATAGATTAATCTTTGATAGATTTTTAACCTTTCTGGGTTTTTCACCTTTGCTACCTGTTACCTGCCAAAGCCACGATGACTATAAGTACATAGTTGGCCATCGTTCCTAACTGTGTTGAAAACATGCCCTGAGAAACTTTTAGCTTTTATAAAATAACGAAGGTCTGGCGGCCACGGGCTCTTGGACTATAATTCTTTGTGATAGTAATTATTATTATATAATATTATTATTATCGGACACCATCATTTCGGCAATTCCAGTTCGGCAACGTCCTTTCAGCGATTCTGATTTGGCGACCCGATATTCGGCTATGCCAGTTTCGGCGATTCTAATTCGGCACCGGCATTTCGGCGATTCCGATTCGGCGACAGTAAATTCGACTACGTCGATTCGGCAACGAGAGGATATACTTTAGGTTTATTCAATTTATTCTTCTAAATTTAAAATCTAAATGATTTTAAAATCTAAACTAAAAAACTTTAGTACGGACGCCTATGGCTTTTCGAACTTGTACCGTTAATTGAAGAATCAATCAACGCTTGTACTTAAAAACCCGTCGTTAAAAGTTGGTTATCTCCCTACCTCTCTTAAGTGGACCCCTTCTTTTGATTTTTGCTTCTTTTCAATAATATTTATTGCATTAATCTTTCCTTGGTAAAATCGTAAAAGCAAACGAGATAGAAACGTCAAAGTCAAAGTCAAAATTTAAAAATTATTCAAATTTTTCAAAATTATTAAATCTTACAGGCAGGTTTAAATTTCGCCCTGATCATAAGTCATAACCTATAAAATCATATTTGACGGCGTTGCCACATGTACTTAACATTGAAGATTTTTTGTAATTATTTGCTAATTACTCTTCTCACAGTCTCTAAATCTCGATTTGTGAGTAACCAAAATGTTCGTTAATTTTTTTCTGTTCGTTGCTACCATTTTCATTGCAGTCTGAACGGTACTTTTTGTGAAATAAAATAAAATCTGTAATTTCTCATAAGGATCAATGCTAAAGACAAAATTTTTTTATATTCATATCATTTTCCAGGTTCTCTGCAGCTCTTTAAAAATTGAACTGGTTTATTATCTTATTATAATGTACTAAATATGCCAAATTTCATTGAATTCTGAACGGTAATTCTATAAACAATGGTACTACCTGTCGCTGAATGGGAATCTCCGAAAAGCCGGTGCCGAATTGGAATCGCCGAAACTAGCATAGCCGAATTTTGAGTCGCCGAATTAACTGTCGGCCAATATACGAAGCCAAATCGCCTTCGCCGAAACAACGTGTACCGTATTATTATAGGTTTTATTTTATTATAAACGTCACACATTGAAAATAAGTTTTAAACAAATCATTGAGTTTTCGTGGTGTAGTGGTTATCACATCCGCCTAACACGCGGAAGGTCCCCGGTTCGATCCCGGGCGAAAACAATTTTTTATTTGCAGACAGGATTTTTAAGACATTTTTTAGTGTTTCTTATCAATTGTTATAAAGTTTACCTCGTAGATTATATTTATCGTACATAAAACATCCTTGAGTAGAGAAATATTGTATGGAATTTCTTATCTTATAAATGTAAAATGTTTAACGCTAAAAATAATCTGAGGTACATTCTCAATTGTATAGGAACTGATGATAAAACAAATATGACAAAAATTGTTGATATTTTCAATGATCTAATTGAAGTGGTCTTTGTTTTCAACGAATTTTATCCTGTTAGCTTGAGTAATAGTAAGAATAATTAAATACACTTTTGCGCAGGAGATATAAATATATGAAACGCTATATTGGAATTTTATTATTCGAAAATATTAAATAGTTTACAAGATACAGAGAAAAAAAAAAGATGAATAATTGGAAGATCTAAAGTATTTTAGATATTGGGTTGATATTTCAGGTACTTATTGACTTTCTACAGAAAATAACCCTTCCTGAAAGCAAATCCTGAAAGATATTAAAATGAAAACTGAACGAAAGAACTACCAACAATTTTGATCGAGTTGAAAGAAAAATTTCCTGATGGTTTCCAACTAGAAAACAATAAATCCTAGATTAATTTTTAAGAAATATTTTATTTCAAATTTTTGGTTAATTAAATTTTTCCCTCTTTAAATCTTCTAATAAAATAATATAAAAAAATTACATGTAATAGCTGCATTCATTTCTAGATTTTGTAATAATAATTTTGGTATAAAAAATTACGGTCACATTTTCATAATAATAAAATAATTTGAAAATTAGGTAGCCCACAATTAAAATATTTAAAATTAACTCATCCATATCTCGAAGCGCCATTAATTGATGATATTTATTGACCCAACCTTAAATATAAAATTATCAAATCTTTGACCTATTTAATTAATACAAGGTTGATTTTTTCGGAAATTATTAAATTGATACGCTTATTGTGCTCGATAATTTTTTGCTAGAAATTTTAAGTGAAAAAATTGAAATCAATGCTGATCCGTTGACAATCGCAGTTAAAAAGCTAAATTAAATATTTTTCAGGGTTATTTCTTTTTACATAGGTACTTACCACAAAATGGTCTCGGTTGAGAAAATCGAGTTTAGTAGAATAGCGGAAATTATTAGGGTTTAGATTATTAGGTAAATGTTGACATTGATTGGAATACAGGCGATAATCAAAGTAATGATGGTGTATTAATATTAATAAACAAGTGTTATGTAAAAAAAATTATTACAGAATTGATATAAAAATTTTTCAATTTACTTTTAATGAAAATGTTTATGTCTGATTGTTCATAAACTAATTACATGCAATCAACGTAAACTATTTAATTCAACGAAACGGAAAAAGAAAATTGAACGTACAAATTAAATGGCAAATTTTAATAATTATCACTTGGCAGAATGTTATAATTATGTAGTAATTGTAAAATTTGAAAAAATCTTTTTTTATACAACCTGTAACATTGAATTAGTCCACTATTAATTTCCACTATTATTGATCGACTTTCATATGAAAATATAATTATATTATTAAACTTACTTTTGCTGAGATCAATAGCTAAAGCGGCATTTCTTGCTTGTTCTGTTGAAATCTCGTGCTCTATGACGTATTCCTGATACAAGATGAATTCTTTTTCAACTGAAGAAATGGTGTTGTTGGATGGGAATGCAAAGCTTTTTTTTGATAGGGCCAACAAGCATGCCACTGTGTATCCAAATAGATAACCCAACATTTTTCATTTTCTAAAACAATTCAAATAATACTTTAATTAGAATTTTTAATTATTTAAAATTTTAATTTTAATGTAGCAATTTTACATTATTAGTTAATGATTTCAATTGAGTCTGATGAGTTCTAAACACTTAGTACGAAAAAATTACTCTAATTGTTAAATTCCAGTTAATAAAAAATTATAAAATAAATTAGCAATGGTTACTTACATTATAATATATTCAATTTATTCTTTTCTTAAATGTTATCGAAATTAATTATACACTAAATTAAATTATTAAGAAACTTAAATAAATAACTTATAGAATTATATACAAATGTTTATACGCTTTGATAAGCAAATATAATAACCCAACTTTTTGTACTTGAAAATGGTTTAATTTACGTTCATGTAATGTGTACTCACTCCTACTATCAATAAAATTCTAGTTCAAGTAAATTTAAGAACATAATTTTAAAATTAAACTATAAAAAAGTTTAGATAGTGAAATCGAGTACAGTCAATAATTCATAAATAATTAACAATTATTTTAATTATGGGTTTAGAAGTAAGTAGATTTTTAATAAATTATTGTAAGTTTGCAAAAATATTTTCAGTTTTCTTTTAAATGTTTGTTTTTAAAATGAAACTGTTAACAGAAAAATTACAGTTTCTTTTACAGCGCATAATATAGAAAATTTGATCAATTTAGAAGATAACAAAAACAATAACTTTAATAGACCAAGGATAAATCAGTAATTAAAATTAGTAAACAGCAGGTCAAATTTATGAAAAACAAAGTTGCAAGAAATAAATTACATTTAGTGGTCAAACAATAATAAATTATTAAATTTTCATACTTATATCAAATTTTAATAGTAGTATATGAATTTTACCTACAGAATTAAATTTGGTTTTAACTTTTAACAAATCTACGAAAATAACTTATTTGATCTGCAGCTATCTGGAAAAGAACTAAGGTGAATTTTTAAAGAATTTTTAATTCAAATGATTAATTAATGTACGTACTCTCTTTACAATAGTGTTCATAATTTTTTTGATACTGGATTTGAGTATATCGGCTTTAGTTGGAAGTTATTTTAACCGTCCGATCAATAACCAAACTTTCACCTTTCGTTCAATAACCGGTTACCCGGGTATCCACCTACTGCTCGCCACATGGCTAAGCGTTTAGACGGCCGGTTTTATGGAATGTAAAATAACAATAGCAACCCCAAAACACAGTCATCTGGTGCTAAGGTACCTCCCTACTGCACAGTTACGTGAGTGGTAGATGCCCTTGCAAAGAACAACAAAGAAGAACGATCGTCAGACGTAACATCGTGTTGGAACCGTGCAGATTCTATAGAAACTTTTTTAAGCGCAGTGAAAAGGAAAAAATTATATCGTACAAATTTATTGTGAAAGTGAGAATAAAAATACAAAATTATTAATATTATAAATAAGCAATCACATTAAGTATAAATACGATGGATAGTTCAAGTTTTCGACGGTAAGGCGTGATTTCCTTCTTTTATTGTCGAGTAAATTATTTTATATTTTAAATATTTAAAAAAATAGTAGGTATCTAAATAATAAACTGAAAACTTTTTCCAATAGAAATAGGCGTTCCCATAGAAGAGAACATTTATATGATGAAATATTCGAAGCAGAAGAATCTGATAATGATCACGTATCAAACTAAATTTACGCAGTATATTCCATCAAAGCCAGCCAGGTATGAAATCAAAGTATGGTGGATATGTGATGCTGAAAATTCGTATCCACTACGAACTGGAAATCTGGAAAACTGGAAAATCCAGTGCCGGTCGTGAGAAAAACGTTGCCGAGAGAGTCATTAAAGACTTGGTGGCTCCGTACAAAAGATCCGGTAGAAACATTACTATGGATAATTACTTGACTACGCTGCCATTAGCAAAATTTTTTCTAACTTAGAATTTAACAATTGTTGACACTTTAAAAAAAAATAAGCCGTACATTCCACCAGCAATGATTGCATTGAAAACACGAGAAGAATTATCTACTATGTTAGGCTTTTATGAAAAAGTAACCATGTGTAGTTATGTGCCAAAAAAAGAAGGCAGTGATTATGCTATCATCAATGCATCAGGAAGCAAAGATTGGTGATGGTGCAAAAAAAACCCGAAAATATTGAATTTTATAACTGGTCAAAAGCTGGAGTGGACACGATGGATAAAATGCTTGGAAGATATAATACTAAAAGATCAACTCGAAGGTGGTCTCTAGCATTTTTCTACAATATTCTCGATGTCGCCTTCTTTGCAACATATATTCTTTATTATGAGAATAATAATATGCTTTCGAAAAAATCTTATGAACGACGATTATTTTATCGGTAACTGAACAGAGAGCTGTGTACTCCATTCGTCGAAAATCGTTCGCATAATACATAATACAATCATGAGGCATTTCACAACGAAAGTGGCGATTGAAAGTTTTTTTGGGCAAGCTATAAATCAATTTGCACAACGAATAGCATCCACATCTTCAAAACCACAGGCACAGTTAGATTCAACAGGAAGGAAAAATATTATTGGTGTATGCCATGTTTGTCTCCAGAGCGAATTTAAAAAACGTCGCAAAACACGAAAATCATGTTCGGTATGCGAGTTTCCTATTTGTGATGAACATTGTATTTCAACCACGACATACCAGGAGTGTACGAAATAATTAAATCTATTTGTGTTTTTTATACGGTACTGTGTTATTTTATAAATAAAAGAAAAAAATAACTAAAATGAAAAATAAAGCGGATTAATGTTTTTTTACCATAAAAATTGTTTAAATAAAGGAAATTACAAACAATATTGGTGATTATTATTTATTCACAAGTCAAGATACATAAATACTTTGATAAACGGTTTTTCAGTGCGTATAAAACCGGCTTAAAACATAATAACATATTGGGTACCCGGGTAACCGGTCGCTGAACGGAGGGAGTATCGAGTTTGATGGTTAATAACTGTTATTGATTGATTGATTACAAAAACTTGGTATCAAACTACTTCAACTTTGGGGATCCGGGCGGTCATAACATTTTTTTAAGAGGAAGTTAATAAATTCTACCTTGGAAACTAAAATGGATACCCGGGTACCCGGTTATTGACCGGACGGTTAATCAAAAATTGTTAAAATTCTGTTTTTTTATCCTTTTAGAATAAATTGTTTTACAAATCTGAACCATGACTGGTAGATCAGTTTGAATGATGGTATCGGTTTTAAATTTTTGCATAACGTAAAAAACTTTTGTTAACAAAATAAAAATAAAATATATCGGTTAATTTACTTTTAACAAAATTTTTGTTTTCATTCCGAAAAATTCTAACTCACGATTACAGCATAGCAGTGCAATGCTCTAACCGCTAGTCTACGACCATGCACTTAAAAAAGAAAATTTGCTAAAAATCTTGGTGGTTTTCAAAGAGATTATAGAATGGTGCAAAAATATTCATAGTTGCAAATTAAAAACAAACTTTTTTTGATATGAATTGAATCATTTATTGATTACTATTTTCTAGATATACTAAACATAAGTCATAGTACGAATACATTCCAATTTTGTACTGTCATCCTCTGAAAGTATTATCTTCTACTGATTAAATGCAATTAGCATTTAAAAAAGCTTAAAATCTTAAATTTATTTCGTAAACTTTTAAGACTAAAACTGACCTTTGAATCTGAAAATATTTGATAACTTTGTTACAGCGTGGAAAAAGTTTAGTTATTACTCATAGTTTGAAAGATTTGTAGTCAAAAGTTATAAACCTTCTTCTGCAGCCTATCGATTATAATGATCACTCAGAGTTTTGATATTAATATTCTTCATGAGATCATACCAAAGTTAACACATGATTTATTTTGATATTACTATTTATTTTTTAATAATACATTGCTTAACTTGAACTTTGTTAGCTAGAAACGTAATATTTTATATTGTTTTATTAGGACTGAACATCAAACTTTTTTTGGCATATTATATTTAAAGTGATAAAATTAATAAAAAATGTAGGATTAACTTGATAATGTTAAATTTATCCAAATCGATTGGTTGAACCAAGAAAAAATATTTTGTTTTATGCATTATTTATTTATGCAATGTAAAAACATAATTTATAAATCGCACTTCAACTGGATAATGTGCTGACTATTCGTTCCTTGTTGGATAGCTTATCAACAAACTATTTACACTATCACTTTTGTTTTATTGTGGTATTTTCCTCAAATAACTAGTATTAAATAATAAGATATTAATATTTTTTAATTGAATAGTTGATCAGATATACGTCGAATTAATAACAAACTCAAGCCTCTTAAAATAATCACCAGTATTTGAGTAATTGTGGTAGAAAAAGCTTTTATTGTAGCATAGATAGCCGATCGTTCATTTGACACTATGAATTGAAAGTAAAGCAGGCAGTGGCGCAGCCAAGGGGAGGCTAGGGAGCTATAGCCCTCCCAGACACTCTTGCTGTTAAGTAAAAACAGGTCGCAGACCTAATTAAAGAAGAAGAAGAAGAAGATCGCCTATGGACACTACTTGGAGATGCCGCTCTTGTTATACTTAAGGGCTAACAGGAGAAGTCCGACGCAAGGGGGGGGGGCAGATAGGGGCGTAGTCAACGGATTTTTAGTGTTTACTGAAATTTCAAATACAAAATAACTTCACTATGGATAATTAGCAATTAGTTTCAATTCTTAATCTTAATATGACTGATTTTTGTCAATGATAAATCTTTCGCCCTGAGTATTTCGGAAATGCCGTTCTTTAATTCTCACTTCAATTTAAGGTAGGTAACAGTGGTAACACAATAATTATACTCGAAAATAAGATGACCACGCCCTTTTTTCCGAAAAGTTTTTGCCTGCAGCGCTTGTCTTCGGCACAGCTGGTTCTCTCGCATCCTTTAGCCCGTCTCATAACAAAATCTTGGCTGTGCCACTGAAAGCAGTTATTGCTAACTCAAAAAAAATTTCGACGATGTTCAAACCTTTCTTAAGGATTTCATAAAATAAATAATTATATTAGTAGGTACTAATATGATTGTATAATAGCGCCCACGTAGAAATGGCCATTGACCCAATATATTAATGCGATCAACTACTAAAACTAAGATATGTGGTAAAAATTCGTAGAGAGTTGACAATTGTCACTATTAACAGTAAAAATCAGAGTCATAGGCATATCGAGCAACCTGTGGGTTTAATTATAAAAGTATTTCACCTATATGTTCGAAGTTCAAAGATCCCGTTCAGCAATAGATAGAGAAGCTAAAAAATAAGTTAAAGAAAATCAGTACTACTGAGAATATGATACAAAATTACACAAATTGAACCGTCATAAATAAGTTAAAATTCGCATGAATTTTAAACTATTCTAGTGTAAAAAATATGAGTGCCAAAATTGTACATTTACTAGCAAAGTAAACTAAATTTACCAGTAAATATGAACTTTTACCAATTTAAAGTCCTGTTTTGAAACCGAAATATTTTGTTTTTATTTTATTTGTAAATTATTTTGAAGTTTATTTTGTTTTAATTTGAAATTTTTGTAACATACTGTACATAAAAATGTATTTATTTATTTGTAAATAATTATGTTGGTAACGAACGAGGTGGGAGAGATTGCTTCAGTTGTTTTTATTAAGTGGAATTCATGAAATTTTTGAAGAAATTAGATGTTTTTAATGAATTGGAAATTATTTTACGACAATTTTTGGATAAGGCGGGCAAAGGTCCGATACGTGTGAACATTTGTTACCACATGAGGTAAATTTTTACATAGTAACAATATTTTTATTAACCATATTTAAAAATAAAATTTAACACTATAAACATACCATAACCGGTCAAATGACCGATTAAGAACTTTTGTATCAAAAATGCGCATATAGCATCTTATCGATTTTTTGTTTTTAATAATACATATAAATTGAAAATAATACAATTTTGTTCAATTACAATACAGTTTATTTGTTTATTTCCTTCCCAACATCCATATTTCATACATACAATGAGGAAACATACAGTTCGGTCATTTGACCAGCTATGGTAGAAATAGGTATGTATCAAGTTTAGTGTTAAAACAAAAATATATACAATTTAAACGACACGAAAGCAGTTAAAAAAAATATTAATAAGAAGAGTCTCATGTTCAAAAGATGAATGCACTCCCTCGAGGTCTTTTTCTTGAGAAAGTAAAAGTTTTTAGAATTTGAAAAGGTGGGGGCGTGGCAAAACATACTTTTCCGTAATATTATATAAATAAATAATGCTTTATAAAGCTAATATTAAATTTAAAAATTAATAAGCTACTACTTTCTTCAAATGCTTTAAGTTGATTTTTATTGTTGACTGAATTTTGAATTTTAGAAACACATATTTTAAAAAGTTGTGATTTTCGATTCTTCCATGTCTAATTGACATGGAATGCCTTACTTTAGATCTAAAACCAGTTGATGTTTCCTACCTTTGAAAACTTGAGATGGTCATTAACATAGCAGCCTTAAAACAAAATTGTGAAAAAGAAGCGGCCCAGTTGATATTTTCATATTGCTGTTAACAACTGACAATGGTACTTTTATATTATATTTTAGCGGTACCGTTGTGATATTACTGTCATTTTTTAAATCTATGCTTTTTTTTCTAATAAATCTAATAATTATTTATCTAATAAGTATTTTAGGTCAGCTTTCCTAACACCAAATAATATGCAAATCTTCTAAATTTCATTTATAAAACTTGAAAAATTTTTTATATATGCTGTTGATTTATTATGATTTTGTTTTTTAAGTAAGTTCTGCAATTTATTATCTATATTTTGCTGTTACGGGAGTAAAACAATACTTTTCTTTCTGCAAAAAAGCAGAAGAAATAAATAAAGAAACTAACTACTGGTTTTCTCGCTTTTTTTGGTTACTTTTAAAAGGATATTTTTGAATGTTTTAAAATTAAAATTATACAGTTTTAAATTTTTTACGTTTTTATATAACACGAGCCTTATTATTAACTAGAACAGATGTTCTATTTTTTGTGAGTTGAGTTTTTGATATAAATTAGTAATATTTTTTTTTGTATGATTACTAAATTAATTTATTGTTTTCGGACTTGTTATTCAGTTAAAAAAAATTAATAGTCAGGCTAATAAAGTGATTTCAAAATTATTGACACGTGTATTTATTCTTGAAGAAAATTATTGATATGACATAATCAAAGTTTGATTATTCTACACATTTTAAAGATCAAAAATTTCAACTTTTTGCACTTAATTTAAATTTGGAAAATGCAATAGAAAAAATTTTCGTTGTGCCTTTTTTCTAATTTAAACAGCTGTAAAGTATGCATACAAACTGTTGATTTTAACATGAATTGTATACAACATAAAAACGCTCTTCTTTAATTTCCTGTATATTCATAAGTCGTGGTGTCATTGTCAATGCCTCATAAATTTTTATAGAATTTAATCTGGAATAATTACAGCAATACTGATATTATAATCGTATTTTCGTATTTTAGTATGTTTACGTAAAAGTTTAAAATTATACCTAGATACCTACATTAAAATTATTATTATATTTTAAAAGTAACTATAATTTTAAAATTATTTAATACTTAAAAATCGTAATAATAATTTTAATTTTTGGGTATTTGTTTATGAGTTTATAATACCAAATAAGTGTTAATATCAACACGAGTTAATGAGTGTGTCGTGATAATAAAAAAATGTAAGGTCTGGTTTCTATCATTTCATAAATCAGAAATATTTATTTTATATTGGCAATTTTTTTAAATTTTATATTAGAAGAACCCACTATGCGATTTAAAATTATCTTTGTTGGCTAAAATTTGCTTTTTAAATGTTAATAAGTGAAACTTGAATTTGTTATGCAACAGAGGAACCAAGAATTATAAGAAACCAAACACTACTTGCTTTATTATTAAAAAAAATTTCAAAATCTTAATGCATCAACACTATTGATTTGTAATTCATTGTCAAACCCATTAGCATTCAAAAGGAAATGCGTTATCATATTATAGAAACAATTATTAAAAAAGTAAAAAGCAGTGCTATTATAAATAATGTAAAACTTGAATTTTGAATAATGTCATGCTATTATCATGTAACTAATAGATAAAAATATATAAATAATAAAAATGTTGTGCAAACCTGTTTTTAGTATCCAATAAGTTAAACTAAAACTAAAAGAGCTATACACCACTCAAACTTAAAAAATTGCACCAAAAATAGCTGTCTCCGATATACTCAATTTCTAAAAGTTGTATGTAGTATACCAACAAATAAAATTCACATAGTTTGTAATATTTAAAATATTATCAAATTCGGAACAACGAAAAGTTTTAATAAATGCACTTTAAAAATCAAATAAACGAGGGAACATTTTCTACCCTACCAACTCTTAACATAATGTTATGGTGGAAGACAGCTGGTGCACTATACGTTAAAGAACGAATAAATTGACTGGTGGTCTCGTATGACTAACGTAAGGATTGAAAGAGTATAGTTAGTGGCGGTTGCAAATAATTATTGTTTATCCAATATTCCTGCTTGCGCATACGCTATTATTGTTATTAGCATTTCAAGGTATTTTTCAAAATGTTTTTCTAATCCGCCTGAATACATTTTTATATGAATCGGTCAATGTGGTAATATTTCCAATAATCTAAGGATCTGGATCCGTATTCCATAATAAACTGAAATTATAAAAAACTATAAAACTTGTTTTTTTTATTATAGTTTGTTGCTATAGATGTTGGTGAATTACAACTTTATTACTGAACTAAAAATTGATTTTATAAAATAATCAATATTTCTTTTCTTGTACATAATATAATACCTTTAGCGAGACAAATTTGGATCACGTGAAACTATTGTTCAAATTTTGGTGAAAGTTAAATGATATAGAAACAATTTTTTTTATTATTACATTTTTGATAATATAAAATTAAAGTATCTATTGTTTTACTTATATATTAAAAAATGTTTTTTTTGCTTTCGGTTAATTATTTAAATTAAAAGCTCGGCTGAGAAAAAGTAATGCATTATATGTTAAGCTTGGATAAACATCTTGACTCACTCATTGTTACTACCGTAAAAACAATAATGGTTTTATTTTTAAAGGGTGCGGTATACTAACACAAATTATTAAACGTATTTCATTAAAAATTTTTATAAAAAGTTATGGCACGGAATTAATTCAAAACGTATTTGCTATTTTTTCATTCATTATTTCAGTGTTTGCAAAATTGTAAAATATTGTGATAAAAAATTAGATCAACCATGCACGAGTAAAAGGGATATATGGAGAGGAATTTTTGGGTCTTATTCGGATACTATTGTTGCAATAATTTGTACATATCCCTCTTTACCTCAACGAGGTTGTACGGGTAAGAATTTATAGCAAAAAAATTTGGTATAATTAGTAAATTGACTGTTGTTGTTGGCATGAAAAATAACACTTTGTATTTAGTTAATTACATACTATGTATGTAGGTAGACTTATCTGAGTGGGCGAAATTTTTTTAAATTTATTCCGAAAAATTAAACTAATAATTCTGAAAAATATATCAAATATTTTTAGTGCTAACCGTCTTCAATTGGCGATTTTTATGTACCCCACTTGAGTTTCAAGTGACTTTTGCACGTGTTATTAATTTAAAGTATCACGTGCAATGTGACTCACGTTGTCATAATTTAGTTGCTAATTATTATTCGCTCAATTTACAATACAGTACCACTGCACAAGAGTTATTCATGTTAAAAATTGATGATGCACTAAGATTGCTAATGTCCTACTTAAGTTTGATCAAACTTGCACTTAAATACCTACATTCATTAAAATTGCGGGTACGGGTGGCAATTGATTACATTTTTTATAAATTTTAAAAATAGGTTTTTTATAATAGGGCTTAAGCAAATTATGAAATATTGTTCCTGGTAAAGGGCGGTAAAGAAGCATTAAATTAAGTATCAATAAAAAATTGAAAATGTCAAGATTAACACATTTGTGAAAGCAATAATTGGTACCCAATAATAATACCCAATAATTGGGTATCAAACTACCATCGCTTCGCTCGTTCTTCAACCCTGCAGACTCGCCACAAAAAGTTCAACTTTTGCTCCTAATAAATACAATATAATATTAAAAACAGGTAGGTATATTTGAAATTCTTTAAATTTTATTACTATACGTATCTGATTTAATTACTAATTCCAGTCAATGCTTGTTGATTACCTTACATAACTATTATTCTCTATTGTGTTCGAACCTATACCTCGCCCTTCCGGTATCGATTCTGGGGAGAGAGTTCGACAATCTTAAATTTCCATTACCTATAAAGAATCGATAGTATTTTGCACAAGTATTTAAAATATAACTAAAAGTATACTATAAAGTTCAAAATTTTCTGAATTTATCTAAAATATTGAAAAGTTATAATGGTACTTTATGGACATTATTGTTTTGGTAGAAACGACTCAAAAACGTGCAGGAATCAAGCAACTGGAATAAGCATGCTTACCTTGATGTCGCTTGATATACATAATAAAATCTATTGTATATAGGTAATTTAATTATATAATATATAATATTCATTGTTATGTTATAAAAGTTTTTATTCAAATGATTTTTAAGCCACATTATTAACTGTTGTGATTATAATTCAGTAGGTAAGTGTATGTTACATGGAAATTTTGAATTTGAATATCTAAACTATGTAGTTTTTTTAGCACAGGCCTTCCGTAAACATAGATAAAAATTTATTGGTTTAATAAAATGTATAAAAGGAGTTGCTTTTTAGTAGTTTTTGTTGTAGGTATTATTATAATATAAATATTAAATTATGCCATTATTGCTATATTAAAATTTTCTTAATTATGTAAGAAATACAACTTTTTTGACTGTAAGGCAAAGTTGAATAAAGTAGGCAAATAAAAATCAAATAATTATTTAAATATTAGTAAATGTGTTAATTTGAATAATGGTGGATAAATATTCAACAATAGAACATAAAAGTTGACAATGAGGTACCGTATCTACTATAAAAAAAAATATAAGTGAAAATAGCTTTTACAAGCCAAGAATGATATAATTGGAATGCAATTTAGACTAACAACGATGTTTATTATCTTAACAACCTTTGCAGATTAGAAAACCTTGTAAAATAGGTAATGATAAAAACAAATATTATTACAAACGATCATTATTTCGTTAGCATTATTTTAATATTTTAAAGCGTACGTGAATATTAAATAACGAAGAAACAGTACAGTAGAAAATAAACTAATAACGTAAATTATTTTACATAAAAAGCTATTATTTAGTAATTTAAGGTCACATTTTATAACAATAAAAAAAATTAATTAAATCACTTTTATTTTATTATTTACTTTTATTATTGGCAACATTAAACACTATTAATAAGTAAAAAATAATAATGGCTAAAATTACATTATTATTATTACGGTATGTTATGCACCAAGGTTGGGAAGCCTACTGTTATTATACTCTTCGCACGTTGTATTGTAGTTTCAACGCTGATAGATTTAAAATTTCCAGAGAGAACCCGTATTAACTGTATAAAGATTAGTGATTTCTAAAATAAAAAAATTTCAAAATATAACTATTAGAATATAATCATAGTAATGGTACATATCAATTTTTAAATTTTACAATTAATATTTCCATTTTATTTTTCTCTTATGTTTTAATGAATTAAATTCTTCTCGTTATCTTCTGATGTATTATTTTTTACATATTATTTTACATTTTTTCTAAATAATGTATTGTAATCAAAAATATGTTTTTGTTTTTAGTTTACAAGTTTTAGTTTAAGAAATTATATTACAATATAAATATTATAATTTACAATATGCAATATATTATATAAAATATTTATAATATAAACATGATTTTTTAACAAAATGTTGGTGACCCCGTTGTTAACTACGTTAAAACATGACAATATATACAATTTCCTTTACAAAAAATTTTAAAAATTGTATAATTTTAATTAAATGTAAATACATTATGTAATAGTTGATAGCAACCAAGTCAATAATAGCGTAAATTACTGCCCAATAAGCAAGAATAAAACATTTTGTACAAATAAATTTTGTGACATAAACATCGGCCAATGGTAGTTTATTTTTTTAAATTATTATAATTTAATTATTTTAAGCACCTTTAATGAAAGCAAAGAAAACATTGAAAACTTAAATAAATAAGAATTTTAATCAAACCTCTAATTACGACAAATCGTTAACTAATCCGGTTATTTACATAATATGTACTATACAGTAACATTTTGTCAAGTGTCATACCGTACATAATTTTAATAACTGTCATACATAAACTAGAAAAATTTTAATTCCTAAGTTCTTTATTTTATTTTACGGAAGGATTGGGTGTTACTTTAATTTAATTTTCTTAAATTATTATTATCGTAAAATTAAATAGTAGGTATACCAACTCCAATAAGTATATTTTATACATATTGTATATTTTATACATTCTTTTATTCTTTATAAGAACAAGTAGCTATTATTTAGTAAAATGGAAAGCCAATATTATTATAAAAATATTATTTTTAAGATAGTACCATATAAATAGACTTGTAAACATCCTAAAATATATAAGCAATATATTAACTTTTATTTCAGAGAAACGATAATAATATTTTGACACGTAAGTACCTAAATCAGTGACATACAGGGTGTCTCTGCGACGGATTTGCACCTTTTTTTTAAATCTCTTTTTTTAAAATTTAAATTCAAACCCAGGGGAATAGTCTTTTTAGGCAATATTCTGTAAATTTCTATTCTTAATTGGCTATAGCACCAACCTATTATGTTTTCACAACAATTTTTACAATTATCTAAAAAATTGATTTCTTCTTATATTTAGTACTATTTACGTACTTCTTGATAATTGTTAAAAATTGATAATTATCAATATTAATAAATCGATCTATTCACGAATCATTATTGACAACACTGTCAAGTTATTTTCTTGATTGATAATAGTCAATAATAAAGACATGGTGATTTCAAAATTTGGATGATAACTGTGATAACCTGTGAAGATACTGTCAAGTAGAAGTGGGTATATAGCATCAATAAATTTTAAGTTTTTATCATTTTACTCTGTGTTCTTGAAAAATTTGCGTAGAAATCACTAAACTACACGTAAGTACCTACGTACTACTGTATTTAATTCTTCTCAATTTGAAATATAAACAAACTAATCTATTTCACAAAAAAAAAAGAAAATAGTAAATAATATAAACAATAAAATTAACCAATAAACTCACAAAATTTAAAAAATAATTATTTTTATTGAATGAAATTGAGAAATGTAAATTTATTTTAGTAATTTTTTATAATTACTAAACAGATTCAATAATTGATATTAATTTTATTTAATTAAATTGTATATTATTTCAAAATTTTTGCGTAATAATTTCTTTTTCAATCATCTGATTTGTTTAGTTTGGTATTTTCAGTTCTACTACGAAATTGATTAGTTCTTCAAAATAGTTTACTAGAAGTATAGCTTGTTAAATTTTCTATTTCAAAAAAGTAAAATTTTTAAATAAATAATTTAAAAAAATTATTTAAATTAGTTTGTTTTCAGATAAAAATTTTAGCAAAAATAATTTACTGTATATAAATGAAAATAAGTAAAACTGAAAATCGCTTATCGAAAAATTGTACCAATAGCATTGAAACGCATACATTAACGTCATTAATCAGCGTCCTATTACGAAAAATTATGATATCTTAAAATTATATATCTTAAAATTAATTGATATTATGATTATGAAAAATATTCCAAAATAATTAAAAAAAATTGAAATTGCTTTCTAAAATTTGAAAATAGTATTTTTGCAATAATAATAGCGCATATACAAATTTAAAATATAAAATAATATAATGATAAGATAATATTATAATATACATCTATACTTACGTAGTAACAAAAAGGAATAATCTTGTAATCATCCATCGATTGTAAATGATTTCGTCAATTTTGTTTCAGCAATTTATGCAATCCAAGTAAAAGTCATGCATTTCAGAAAAATTTCAATGCATTAATTAAAATATAAGACTCTACAAGAAGATCATGCTTTGACAATAGTTGACAATTATTGTCAAAATGTAACGGTGGTATTTAATCGAGCTATTCTCTAAAATTACATTTGCGCAGGAGCACGGTGTACACTTGAACAATTTTTCTGCCAGAAAAATCCAAACTATAGTCGATCCAAGATATGAATAATATAGGTGGCACGTCGTTTGCAAAGTCGAATTTACACCGGGAAACTTCAAATAATTTAAATAGTACTTAATCTTGTAGTAAATATTAAATATTCACCACAAAAAAGCAAAATGTTATAACCAAATAACTATGTCTATTCGATATTACATTTAACTCTGTTCACATTTATCTTATTTATGACTTTACCCCGTTCAGTTTAGGCAACACGCATAGCACTTCAATCGCAAAAATTTCCCTATTGTAATACGGTCTAACTTCAAAGCAATTTCATTAGTTTACATTTCAAGGTCGTCTCTTTAGTACAAATTCCAATATTTTTCTTAAAAAAAACAGACTATAAATCGTAAATTTTTAAGATGATTTTGCGGTTTAAAAAAACAGTAAACAACGATAAGACAACAAAAACAAACGTAAGTTCAAAAATTACATCTTAATAGATTTTTGAATTTTGAAAGTTTTGAAGGAATTTACAAAACCAAAGGCGATTATACCGGAGTGATAAAACTACTATGCACTGATTGACAGCTTTTAGCGATCTAAGAGATGTAGAAATTATTTTGAGTGTATATTATTAATAAAGCTCCAGAACATATGTTTTTCATACCTCGGCTAGGAAATGGATTCCCCATCCCTGATCCGGTATAAGTAGCCGCTGAAATACTTTTAGATTCTAAAAATTTGATTAGCATCAGATTAATGTATTAATTAAATGTAGAGAGAAAAGTAGAAAATTACAAAATGTGTAATACTCAATGCTATTTACCAACCTATAAACTGTAGTAAGTCAGATTTTTTTGAGGGGCTGGTCACAACCTAATTTGACGAATAAAACATTCTTTTTTATTAAAAATTACATTTAAATACACCACATTACAGAAAATGACTTAAAATTTTTCTACGGAAAATTTGAATGATCTTTTTATATAGCTTAAAAATTAAATAAGTTTTATAGTTTTTTTTTACAAAAATTACAAGCATTGTTAAATTTCTTAAAAATAACAAAAAAAGATGCCTAATAAATTCTTTAAATTTCCTTTTAAAAAGATAACAAAACTATCAGGTCAGACAATAAATTTTTCAGATGGCTACCATCTCGGAATTGTTTTTGATAAAACAATTTTAGTTTAAACTTATCGAAAATTAGCAAAACATGTAATTTCTTTCGTTCCTATCTTCTTTTAAGATTTCACTTACCTGTTTCTAAGTTTTCTATGTTTTTTTGGTGTTCTAAAAATTGATAAATCTTTCCAAGTTAAAGTAGTTTACGAATTTAATCGTTTTCAATTAAATAAATAAGATTTTGTTGTACCAATATAAATTTTATTTTAATACATATTTTCATAGACAGTAACAATTTTTGGTTACATCACATCGTCAACAATCAACTTTTTTTATTTTTAAATTAACTGTTCAACGTCGTTCACATTCAATTAGCTACGTAGATTGATAAAAAAAATTAAATTTATTCTTTAAGACCTCGTTTTCATCGATGTATTTGACTTGAAGTGAATTTTTATTTATTTTATTAATTAATTATGTCAAATACATTGATGAAAACGAGATTCCTAAGAAGATATGTAAGTTTTGATGTTAATTACTTTTTATTTGAGCAGCTTAATTAAATGAGAATAGTACTGTATGCCTACCGATAATCGATAAATATTGTTAACAGCAACAGCGTAGCATATACTGATAATCTTGACAAAGTAAAAATGTATTTGCAGGACATTGAATATATGGAGAACAGTGAATTGGAAGGTGATCTACAAAATTTTGTATAAAAAAAGAGTAAAACTTTTCTAAATGTTAACTATGTATGTATATTGCTGTGTTTCAAACTGATTCGGACCCACCCTATACATTTTGTAAAATTATTTTATTAATTGTTAAGTTGTAACATTGTGGAATTGGTTAGGTGGGGACCGATCACTTTGATACGAGGCCTTTTGCTAAAAAGATGGCCGACGTGATGTATGAATAATTATGAAGTCCGAATAATTATTGATAAGTTTATAGTTTTTTTTTGAAATATAAGTGATTTTTGAATGAAGAGTATTTTTATTAAGATTTATAGAAAGATTTGTAGTTGGATGTATTGATTGTGAGGAAAGTTTAAACGGATTTTTTTTGAAGATAAAAATTAATTACGTAATTAAAATTGGAAATTGATAAAGTTTAAAAATCAAAATTGGAAATAGAGTACATGGTGAAGAAATTTTACATTATTATAAATTAAAAATTAGTTCAAGGAACATAAAATTGTGAGTGATAAGCCGGACAGCGATACCGGTATCGTATAAATTTAACATTACCATTTTTGAATATTTTTATATTTTATTAAATTGAAATTTTACGAATTAATGGAATTGAATATTTCTTATTGAATTATTTCGAACAATTTAGAATTTAATTAATTTGGATGATTGTGGTGTTTACCCACAGGGATTTGCTGACCCTGCTACGATATTTTTAGAGAGCTAAAATCTTGGTCTCGGGCGAGTAAAGTCGTCACCAAAACATAGCAATATAATATACAATACATACCAAAGAATCCTGCACACCCACAACAATATCCAAGTACTACAGCAGGATCATCGTCGCAAAAATGTTGAGGGCATCCATTGCATCGAGTACCCAAACCAAAAAATGATAATACTACAAATTTAATAAAATTTATTCTTGTGTTAAAAAATTATAAATTATGATTTTACCTTTTCCTGAACTTCTAGGTTGGCCTGTATTTTCAATAGCAGATACTAAACAGCACAATGAGAATAAAATGCAAACACTCTTTAGAACAATCATGTTGACGAATAATTAACTACTACAAAGCTGGGTTTTAAATATGTTAAAAAATAATCTAAAATATTGATATCAAATAATTAAAAACACATTAAAATAATAGGGTGTTAATTAGTAGTTCTTTCAGAGAAAGAATTTTTTAGATATGCTTAATTATACCGTCTGTAAGATAATTATTCAACTAAAACTAAAAATTACTTTAGCATTTAAGTAAAGTTAGTGAAAAAAAGTAAAATAAATAAGATAACAATTACAAATAAAAATAACCTATATTAAATTTATTAACACATACGCCAGTCGCGCCCGATAGGAAATAGTAAAATTAAAAATTTTTGTTTTAGAAAAATATTTGAATTAATTATTATTTGAATTATGTTGTATAAATTTACTTAATCATAGATTTGTACAACGAGATCATCAAGTTTGAAGCCAATTTGATAAAATTTTTAAAGAAATCTCAGAAAATCCTTGGACACGTAAACCTTATTTTCTAAAATTTACGATGACGTCACAACTGGAAAACAAAACAGGATAAGATATGGCAATGGCAGAAAAAAGTAAATATATCGAGGGTCAATTTATGTTTGCTATTTTTACTAGCAGAATCTAATATAATAAATGCACGCTGGAATGCAGATATTCTGGAATAGACAGTCACGAGAGCTTACTTATTCTCAATTTTCAACTTTATAAATACTAAAGTAAATTTATCAAAACTTTAAACATATTAATCTGGAGTTCTGGCGGTTTGAAGTTTGAATAATTAAGAGACCAATCATATTTCGTAAAGTTTCAAATGTCAACTATTAACAGCAGTTTGATACTAACTAAACAAAACTTAGCGTAACCTAATATTTAACCGTGATTACATCGAACCTACAGATATGTTTTAGTAATTAAATTAATTTACTTTCGGTACGAATTCTAAATAAACATATTTAATAATTATTATCAATAAGTACTAGTATTTAAAATTGTTTTTTAATTCTTTGTTTTGTTAATTTTTAAATCATTGAATGCAGATTATGCGAATTTGGGAAATAATCGTGACATAGTATGTATACCCTCCTGAAATATGAATCTATACAGCGTCGGTTCCCAATTAGTTTTGGTCGCGGAACCCTTGGGCGATGTAAAAAATTTGGCGGAACCCCAAGCCGATTTGTTTACTGCATACAAAGTTGTGTACGCACACTACCCCCCCCCCCCCCCCCCAGTGACCAAGTAAATACAAGTATAACAATTATTTATTATAGAATTACAAATTATTACAATTATTATTAGTGAGAAGTATGACATTTTGTTTTCTTCTAATAAATTCCTTTAATATTTGGTTTGATTTCTGGGTTACTGCCAGAAATTCTCACCCACGATTTCAAGATTTTTCTATTGACCATTAGAAAAAAGACAATTTTCTTAGTATATTAACACAAAAATTTTTTAGGATTATGCAATAGTTGTCGAAATAACGGCATTTTAAAATTACGAAAAGCAGGGAGATGTAACATGATATACCCCGATGCGTAACGGTAACTAGCACGTTCGAGTCCATGCTTTTCATTTTGTTGACGGTACGTGTGCTTTGATATACTTTTAATGCGTTGTATTATTGGCGAGTTCTGTAATTTTTCAAGGATATTTTAAATTTTTTTTGCCTTACTCAGCAACGGCTAATCATGCAGCCGTGTTAAAAGGTGTATCTATCATGTAAAATTAACATTTTTAATTCGATTTTTTTCGAAAACTTTTGCATTATCCTACAAAATTTTTGTTCTAGTATGCTTAAAAAAGTGCCCTTTTACCTATTTTCAATAGGAAAAATTTAAAATCTTGAGTGAGGATTTCTGACAGATCCCGATTTCTGAAAGCTGGATTCTCGTGTTAGGAGAATGCGTCAAGTCGATTTCGATACTTTGATTTAGTTCCTGAATATAATGAAAATTCAGTCTCACACTTGTATGTGCTCGTAAAGGGTAGCAAAATACGGTTTGCACGTTTGGACAACTCCGGATATTCCTCGCGCAGTTTATTCCAAAATATGCCAAGCGGAACCTCTTTAAATTTACTTTCCAATTGGAAATCGCATCTAACTTCAATTAGATTTTCGAGGACGTTAGCATTCCATGAATAGATTGCCATTGAATGGAATAGAAAAAAGTTAAAAATATATTTTAAGCGACAAAATTTATTTTTACGCCATTTTGAAATTCTTTTTGGCGGAACCCTTGGATTTTTTTGCGGAACCTCAAGGGTTCTGCGGAACCCCATTTGGGAACCGCTGCTATACAGGAAAACTACTAGTCGATCGGTGGAAGCTAGTTATTGGCTGAGTAGTTAGCTTAATCAACTTTTAACAGTAACGCTAAATTCGTCAATTATTTGAATAATTTCAGAAAGCAATATTTCCAGACTGTAGTGATGCTATATTAAAATTGAAACTTATACAGCTTTATGTATAATTTGAAATCTAGCATTGGAAGTGTGATAACAGTAGCGAGAATAAACAAGGATACGAAAAGAAAAAGAAGAAGGAACATAGCAAAGAAAAGTAAACTGTTTGAGCACTGAAGTAAAATAGCGTATCAATTTTTTTTTGTAATATAAATTATTTTAATATTATCCTATTCTATTGTATCAACTTAATATATAAATAAAACAAAATTATATTTGTAATAATATTTGCAACTAAGGGTATAGATTCTCAACTCGAGAATTAAAAATTTAAAAATTAAAAAAAAAATCACGATTGTTGTATATATCAAATATGTTATCCACAATATTGATTAGAGCAATAACAACCCTCGTGTTAGCCATATTGGATTTTACTCTTGTTGAACGCCCTTCGGCAATCTTCGGAAACGCGTAATTGGTGATTCTCGCGTTGTTATTGGAAGTAACAGCCCCGAGCCGAGGGAAAAATTGGAAAATACAAACTTTCACGACGAAAAATTTTTTTAAAACTTCACGACGGCGGAGTGTAGCGGAGCCGAGGGAAGTTCAAAAAATTTTTCGAGGGAAAGTTATTTTCTAAAATTTTCCGTCGGTATAGGGCTGTTTATGCAATAACAACGCGAGAATCACCAATTACGCGTTTCCGAAGATTGCCGAAGGGCGTTCAACAAGAGTAAAATCCAATATGGCTAACACGAGGGTTGTTATTTCCAATTTTTCCCTCGGCTCGGGGCTGTTACTTCCAAGTACAGTCCTCCTTCCTGGAAAGTTGATTAATTTAACGCATTATATTGCATTGGTTGTTGGATGCAAAGTTCTGGAAAAATTTGCTATTTTTGTTATCGAAGAGGTTATGGTAAGCCAAAGCCAAGATTTAAATATTTGTTTTCTATTTGATCACTTTCAATTTATTATGTTTTTGTTTTAGATAACATTTTTTTCAGAAACAGAAAGAATTTTATTTGGGTGGTTTTTAAAATAAATTAGTAATTAAATTAAGGTCATTGCAATCTATGTATAATTATTATTAATAGATAATTTTTCTAACACGAAATATTAAAATGTATCACAAATATTAATTGTTAGAAATCCAAGAAATTCAGTTCTTCAAATTTAAATTAGTAAACAAAAATTAAAATCAACTTATCGCTCTCAGGCAATCCGAAACTTTAAACATAACTCCAATTTCTATCATGTCTTCATGTCCCATACGATGATGTATGTGGAAAGTTTGTAGGAATCCCTTAGGCATCTAAACTACCTACTACATAGAAATTTATACTGTGTTTGTGGTTAATTAAAGTTTAAAGTAAAGTAAAAAATATATAAAAGAATTAACGATAACTACACTGTAAACAGTGATAAAAATAGGTAATGTAAAATTTCAAATAAATGAGTTAATAAAACACAGTGTAGAAATAGTGCGCGAAAACGTCGAAAAAATGTCTGAAGATTGTATAATCTTGTTCAATTGCGAATTAAACCAAGTTCAGGAATGAACATAAGTTTATGACAATTCTGATTGGATAAACAAAAAATTACTCTAAGTCTCTGGATAAAAGCCATTGCTTTTTGAACCTAAGAAGTTAACTTTTTTTACATGTTCATAAAACTATGTCATAAATAAAAAAAAGTTAACTTTTTGCTGAAATGCGGCTTTGTTTACTTAGCGATATATCAGAAAGAACACCTAAATTGTTGATAACACTTGTTTATTTGTACAAAAAATTTTAATCAATAGCTTTTGATAATCACTGCATTGTTAAAGTTAAAAAGTTTGAGAGGCGCTGAATTAACTTATCCAAGTTTCAAGCCAATAAAATGTTTTCATTATTCTGTTGACGTACTTCTTGTCAAATTATTTGAACATATACTAACTTATAAAGTTAATTAATAATTATGGGTTTTTTAACGGTGTTGAGAAAAATGAAACAGAAGGAAAAGGAGATGAGAATTTTAATGCTGTATCCTTTTTTCAACAAAACATAATTTGAAATTCTAACCTACCTTTTTCAAAATCGTTCACCTGTAAATATGAATCATTGTATTGTTTTCTTTAATTTACTTACAGAGGTTTAGATAATGCTGGTAAAACTACAATTTTAAAAAGATTTAATGGTGAAGAAATTGACACCATTTCACCTACATTGGGTTTTAATATCAAGACTTTAGAACATCGAGGGTAAGTTGTTAATGTTTGTTAATCTTAAATTGCTTTATATTAAATTTCAGGTTTAAATTAAATATGTGGGATGTTGGTGGACAAAAGTCACTTCGTTCATATTGGAGAAATTATTTTGAGTGCACCGATGGACTTATATGGGTTGTCGATAGTGCAGACAAAAGAAGGCTGGAAGATTGTAACGCTGAATTACATGTGCTTCTAAAAGAAGAGGTAAGAATCTACGAATTAATAATACAGAACTGATTGGTTGAGTTTAGAGACTTTCCGGTGCAACTTTGTTGGTGTTTGCAAATAAACAAGATTTACCAGGTGCTTTTGCTGCTGAAGAATTAAGAGACGTATGTTGGGTTGCAGTTTGTTAAATTTGTCATAATTATTCTTTGTTATAGATTCTAGAATTGGAAAGTATAAAAACACATCATTGGAAAATCGTATGGTGTAGTGCTGTTACTGGGGAAAATTTATTAAACGGAATTGATTGGCTTATAGATGATATCGCAGCTAGAATTTTTACGCTTGATTAAATGATTCTGTTTTTATTTTTTTTTATCGCTTTATACTATTTATTTTTAAGGAATAGTTTTTGTACTCAAATTATTTATTGTTCTGTTTTTTATAGCCAATAATAAGTCATACAATGGAATTTAGATTTTTTTAAATTCAAAAAATACTTGAGCAAACAGCTTAAATATTTTTGGTTCCGAGTCAATTGAAACCTTAAATTTTTTGTTTTCTCTAAATGCTTGAACATCCATGGATTTTTTCAGTAGGGAGGGGTTAGGACAAACTCAAAATTTAGAACAAAATACAATGTAAAAACATTTAAAGCAATCAATTTTTTAATTATTAAAATCTTGATTATTAGTTTTTCAAGTTTTTTTTTGTGAGTATGTTTCAAAATTTGAATTTAAAAATTTTGCATATTAAAAGGTTTATTTTGTAAAAATAAATAAAACATAATTAATACTGCTCACAATTATGCATGGCTTAAAATATGTTCCTATTCTCACAGAATAATTTTATTTTTACAATGACACTGCGCTGAAAATGATCAATAAATGATTGAAACTAATCAATATTAAGAATTTTTTTTCATTGCAAAGGGAAACAAAATTTAACAACAATAAAATAAAGCAAAAATTTTATATTTTGGTATTAATATACAGTTTTTAATATTTTATGTGTAATTTAACTTTAAATTGGCGGTCTAGAGTCATCAGTTTGTTGTTCTTGTGAAGTTCTTGTTGGAGTAGGTGCTGTGTATTGAGTTTGTTCATCTCCCACTGGAAGTGGTTGTTCATCTTCAGTTGAAAGTGGTTGCACATCTTCAGTTGAAGGTGGTTGTTCATGTCCAGAAGCAGGTAGTTGTTCATCTGCAGGATGTGGTGCTGGTTCACCTTCCACCAGAGGTGCGGGTTCCTCTGATGGAACTGGTGGTTCTCCTGTAGGTTCTCCAGGTTGGCCCTCAACAGGTTGTGGTTGTGGCTCTTCGGTTGCTCCCTTTTTGCCTTTTCCTTTCCCTTTTCCTTTACCTTTTTTACCTTTACCCTTTTTAGGTTTTTTAGGGGGTAATGCCGTATCAGGATAATATTCCATATATGTCGCTTTCATGTTAGGTAAATTTAGTTTACCTTTTGGTTCAGGGAATTTAGCTGCTATTGCATTTATTAAATCTTTATCAACTTTTTTTATCTTAAATGCTTTAACTAGTGCTAAAAATTCATCTGTTGTTTTATTTTCTTCTGGTAATTTTAAAATAAAGTGACTGAAATGAAAGAAAATAGGATTTAAAGTTTTAAAATTTTTTCAAGTTTTACCCAAAATCTTTCTTTTTTGTTTTCTTGGCCAAAAAGAGTGCACGATCAAATAGAAGTTTTGTTATGTCTGGTCCTACAATTTCGTAATTACTAAGGATTCCTCCAATCACTATGGTCTTTTCTCTTTTCAAATATTTCTTCCATAGCTAAAAACACGAGAATCAGTAGTTTTAGTAAAAAGTTTATTTGGGAATACTATTTACAGGTACTGTACTTTTAAGAATATAAATATTTTCTAAATCCAAGTATTGCAGACTTGGTATCTTATCAAATAATTTTAGCATCACTGGAACTTCTTCTGGTGTTATAATGTTATTTCCAATTTTAAAAGTTTCTAATAACGGACATTTAGAAGCCCCAACTCGAATTCGTTTCAATGGTGTCTGAGCAAGTCTAAAAATATACATAACATTGTTACAAATTTAATCTGTATTTTGATTCCAAAAATGACTTGAAAGCATTTTAGAAAATTACCGATTATTGCTAATATCAAAGTAAATCAAATTTTTAGCAGTTTTTAAATACTTAGATATTGGTGTTACCGATTCTAATTTTCTTATTCCATTCCATGCTAAATTTAATCGTCTTAACCAAGGAACTAAGGATAACGAAGCAAATAAAACTTTGTTTCCTAAAAAATAGAATTTTATACATCTAATTCGAACATTTCGATGCGGTACATTTCGGTCTCCTGACTTTTCGCTACTAGGATATTTTGCTATCACTTTTGGTTTGTTACTAAAAAACACTCAAAAATAATGAAACTACTGAAAACCAGCAGCTAAAGTCAAATAGAAAGTTAATTAAGAATGACTAATAGAAGAAAAAAATTATATGAATAAACTTAAATATTTTAAAATCTAACGTATAATTTTAGTAATAATTTGGAAATGATAGCAAAATATCCTGTCAACATATTGGGTTCTCTATAGGTTGCTAATACTTTATAATTGCTAATATTTTATAAAATATTATTGCGCAACCAAAAAATTAATTTATTGGTTTTTAGTATAGAAATGAATTTTTTTCTCTCAGAACTGCATCAGCGCTTCCCAATCCGGTGATAGTTACTTGTTTAATTTATAAGTGCAAATATTGTATAGTTTACCTTTTTGTGTATAAAAATCATTCCAAGATAAATCTACTTCTTTAATGGTTCCGTTGAAATTAAATATATTAGCTATAAATTGAGCTGCCGCTTCGCCAAGATTATTGTGACTTAAATTAAGCTTCACTATAGTAGTATTTGCTGATAACCCATCTTCTAGCAATTCAATTCCTTCAGTTCCTAGACTGCAAAAGCTAAGATCTAGATCATATATTGTTGTAGTTTTTGCTAATCCATCAGAAAGATTTAAAGCTCCTGGAAAACTAAAATGATATTTAACAATCCTCGGCGGTTATGCTTATGATATTAACCTTGAGGTTCAATTCTACATTCACATAAGTTTAAAATACGTATTTTGTGATTTCGGAAAAGCATATCAGTTATATATTTCACACCCATTGGAGTTAAAAAGTTATCTTGCAGAATTAAATCGGTCACATATTCGTTGTGCTTCAAGGTATCCATTATTGCATTAACTTGCTTTTCTCTTAAACCATAAAACTAAACAAAATGATTAAATCAGAAGAAAACTAACAGTCTTCTCAAGTTCAAGTCTAACTTGAGCAGTCAAAATAGATTTTATAGAAGTAGAATGCCAGAAATATTAGATGTTCCGATATTTTATTGTTTATTAGCGGGCTTAAAAAAAGTAAGTAGAAAAGTAGTTTTCAGTTAATGAAAATCTGTGGTGATGGAAATTTAATCGGCTTATGTCTTAGGAAGATAGGGGTGCTTATGTATTCCAGAAATTAGGATCTGCGGAAAGCCCAGATGTTTCTTGAGTGTACAATAGAAAAAGCAATTCTAAAATAAAGTAAAATATTTAGACTTACTGTTAAATCTAAAATTTCGGTAGGGAGAGCTTCTATAACCCGTCTTAAAGGAACAATTTCCAATTTCTTGCACAGTCTAATATAGTGATCGATAGCGACCGTATCAATTTCAGGTATTGGCTCTGTAATATTTAAAATAATAATTATTTGTAAAAAAATGTAACTTCTTTATGATTCGCGAAGATGTACCTATTACCTACCAACATAATAGAAAACATCATCGAGTTCAGGATCAGGAAGTGGTGGAAAATGATATAAAGGATGACGCAGTAAAGAACTTCTAGATATAAAAATTTGAGCAAGACATCGAAATGATTCTGTATTTTTGTTAAATAAATCTTCTAGATCTATTGATGATAAACTATCCGCTATCATTAATTTTTCAAGTTTTTCTTCTTCCAAATCTGCTTCTAAATTTTCTTCACTCTCCTCATTTTCCACGTTTTCCACATTCTCCACGTTTTCCGCATTTTCTACGTTTGCCGTAATTTCTACGTTTGTCGCAATTTCTGCGTTTGTCGCATTTTCGACATTTGCCGCATTTTCTACGTTTGCCACATTTTCTATGATTACCGCATTTTCTGGATTTGCCGCATTTTTCACATTTTCTGAACTCATTTTTACTTAATTTTATTTTAAAATCCCGAAAAGATTAACACCGCTCTTAACAAGTAACATTTATTAAAAAAAAATAATTAAACAGTACTCAAAAATAATGTCATACTTTTTGACATTTGGCTCAATGGTGGTATTGTTGCACAATATTTTGTCGTGTTACGAAATGATTTTGACCGCCCTTCTTGATAATTCCAAATTTAATGTAATAATTTTAAATTTGAATTTGTTGTGGGAAATTTTTTAAAAATGTAATGTTGGCAGAAAACGGAGAAAAGTAGGGGCTTTTTTGCCAAAGTTGATCGCCGGAGCGGTTGATTCAATTTTGGCTTCGTGAATTTTCAGAATATTTTGTACGAAAAGTTAATTTTTTTATTGGAAGTTATTAAATGAGAATTTGGTATGAGATTTATTATAATTTGAAAATAATTTGTCGAAGCAGCGACAAAATTTATAGCAAGGCCGACATCTGCAACACGGTATCGCCAATTGCCATTTTTGGAAATTTTTTGATTGCAACAACGATTTGTTAAAATTTTAGATTTAATATTAGTTTGGTTAGATAATAAAATTACATCATTGTAATTTTATATTGATATTGTCTTGAGTTGATAAATTGAAATCGTAAGTTCAGTTCTCGAACCAAGTAGTATAACAATTTTTAGTTTAAATTAAATTCAATTGCAAGTTTTTAAAATCGAATTCTGGTATTAATATTATTTTTTTTACGAAGTTTGAACCTACCACCTTGAGAAGACTTTTTTTATCTCCGCATTTAGGAGTTAGTCGTGGTGAAACAAGTGAGGTGAATTTTTTTTATAAAATTGAAAAAATGAAATAGGAATACTATTATAAAAGAAACCATTGATTTGAAATTTTTTAGTAATTAAAATTGAGTAGCTATATATACTTGCTAAAATATATATCCAATTGTAATAAATTTATAATTTTTTATTTTGCAAGATAACTTCATAATCAGTTGATTAAAATTTACGAATCATTTTCTGTATTTTGTTCGTAGTTACAAGGGTTGGCGTGTATATTTAAATTTCGGTAAGTCCAATTACAGTTGACGACTTAAGGCAAAATATTAATAAATCTTTATTATTTCCCGTTGAAGAAGGAAAAGCAACAAATTTGAAAGCAATGCCAGGATTCTCTGAAGGCGAAATTTCAGACTCAATGCTCTGTACAAGGAAAAAGACAGACTCCATGTAAATCATAACGACTTAGAAATCAAATTATAAACTACCAATCGGCTATAATATAATAAATAAATAAAATAAAAATATTGATTACTTTTTATTTTAGTAGGTTATTAAAATTAATAAGCTGTTTTAGCATATTTTATTATTTAATTTATAGTATATCCTACAAGAATTAAAACGAAAATGATTGCATTCTAAAGTTCATAATATTGCGGATAATAATTAGTAGAAATTTCCATTTAAATGCACATTGCAATTAAAGTTTTTTAAAGTTGTTTTAATTTGTCCTTTATTTATGCAAATACAGGTACAAAGTCTTAAATGTTCATAATTTTATTCTTAGTTATTTACGAGCGTTTAGTTACGACTTAATTTTGAAGATAAAAAATTTAAATATAAAAATGTTTTTTATAAAAATATACTTTTTTTAAATATGAGGGTAATCTGAAAAGTTCTTCACCTGACACGTATATGACTTTAGAAACTGAGAATATATAATTGTATTGAAAAGTTCCATCTTTTATGTAAACTACATGTAAAATTTTATTTTATTCTAGCAACTCCTAGCAGCAGTTGTTTAATATTGAAGTGATTAAATTCTTTGTTTTTGATGGTTTAACACCAACAAAAATTGATCTGAAATTGTTAAAACTGTATAAGGATGCACACCTTCACTTTTTACTGTGAAAAAATTAGTAGTTATTTTATATCTGGTCTTACAAGCCTAGAAAATGCTACAAAACTGCTACAATACCACAAATCATTCAACAAATTCACGATTTTAGGCACGAGTAAAAATGCGTGAAAGAGCTGAGATCATAGGTATTTCAAAAGAACGAATTGGAAATATTTTGTATGAAGAGTTTCATATGAAAAACCTTTCTGCAAGATGGAAACCGTGTTTGCTAACAATTTCCCAAAAACGCATTGGAATGAGTATTTGTCAAACAATGTTTGGATCGTTTAAACAAAATAATATGGATTTTAAGAATTCTTTTATAACTGTTGATGAAACTTAGATCCAAACTTAGAGCAAAAGAACAGTTAAAAGGTAAAACAATTACTAACTCTGAATATTATTGTAACCTTTTGAATCAATTGGATGCACAAATTCTTGCTTTAATGGAGAAATAAAATCATTTTTCATCAAGACAAGAAACGTATTAATTTGAGTATTTTGTGGATGGTAAAATTCAACGAATCAAAGTATGAATTGTTTGAACATCCAGCGTATTTACAAGATTTTGCTTTCCTTGACTATTATCTGTTCCCAAACCTAAAGAATTCTTGCCTGGAAAGCGTTTTACATCAAATGACGAAGCAGGCATAGATGGATATTTTGGAGACCTTTTGCAATCTTACATTAATGATGACATTGAATTAATGGAAAAACGTTGGCATACATGTATTGAAGTTCTAAGAGATTATACTAAAAAATAAAACATATTTTACATCAAAAAAAGTTTTTATCGTTGTTAGACTCAGAACTTTTCAGACTGTCCTCGTATTTCATATAACTTGTAAAACACCACATATTTTAAAATATTCTTTTTAATTGCTATAAAATGTTTAAAATTTCACAAAAATTATTTTTATTACCCTATAAATGTCTCAATGCCAAGAAAATTTTCGAATCGCCTATTTTTATTAATACAAATTATCGCAGCAACCAAACTTTTTCAAAAAATTGCAATGTCGATATCGTGCTCCAGATGTTGGCCTCTATCAAACTTTGTCGTTTCTTCGATCAACCATTTTAACTTCTTTAAAAGTGTTCAATAAATCCAACTTCTCAATTATACAAATTGAAAATAAAGAAAAAAACATTTGTCTAAAAAAATCTTTAATTATAAAGAATTCAAAACTCACAATCAAAATTTAACAGCGGCCACGTTTGACTAAAAATCTTCTTAAACAATCTACCAATTAATATTCAAAAATTTTTTCGAAATTTGAAATTATTTGCACAAAAAATACTTAACATCGGCGGAGCAAAAATCTAGGCATCCGTCGTTTGCGACAGCTTGGCAAAAAAGCCTCTACTCTCTTTCCTTTCTTGCCAACCTTACATTTCTAAGTTATCAACAAAATAAAATTAAAAAAATTAATACAACAAATTTTAAATTATAAGTAAAATTTTGAAATAACCACAGGGGCGGTCAAAATCATTTCGTAACACGACAATATATTCTTGCATGATCCCTGACAGTGCAACAAGATAATTGTTTACTTTCAACCTAATAACTAATTATAACTAATTTTCAAACTGAAATTTTGTATTTAGAACTTTAATATTGAAACTAAAAATTCATTATAGGTTTTGGTTGAAATGGGGTTTACGGAAACTTGTTTTTATAATTAATTGAAAAAAAATTTTTGTTCTTATTTTTTTAAAAATTATATGTTTTTATTATAATTATCAATTTAATTCTCCATATATTGTATTAACTTTCGTAATATGGAAAACTTGTTACACTTGGTAAAAATAATAATTCTTTTTTAAATTTAACTACGTAAACTTAAGTTGTTTACTATACAGAAACAATGTTGATTTATAACCATAAACTTTTGCTAAATTTTTATGTTAAGTGTATCCACCCTCTTTTACTCTAGTTTACACGATAACAGACTTTTTGTAGCCAAAAGTTGCTAATTTGGATCTCGAAGATATTATAATAGTTCACTAGTTGTTGGGCGCTTATGTTGCAATTGAAAGGAAAATAAAGGAAAAACTTATAATATTAAGAAGCTACTATGGAGTTTTTCTTCAAAAAGATGACATCACACTAGTTGACCTAACGAAAATATTTGGCAAATACTTTATTTTACTGTAATGACGTTGTTTGTATTTTAATATGTAAAAACAAAAATATTGACCTTTTTTCTATAGGTTATTAATGAATTTGATGACAACTCATGTTTTTGTATCATAATCATAAATAAAGTCAATTTAAAAATTGGCAGTGAATTACTGTTTCAACAAAATGTCGATATTATCTTTATTTTATGCCGATCAATTTTGTTTAATTTTATTAGCGACATTAAAATGTAATTCGTTAAATCTTTAATAGAATAACATTAAAATTTTGTATTCTCGTAAGTTTAAGTACTACTTACATTGCTTTTGTTATTTATTTCTGATAGGTTACGTTCAAGGTTTTAAAATAATATTATTACCTACCTGATTAAAAAAGCACCGCGAGTGAAGTTGATATCCTTGTTCTTGTAGTGAGTTGTTTGTGTTATATATTCCAGAGTAGTAGTTTCGCAAATACAGTGCTGTTTGGTTTTAATTTTGCAAAATAATGAATAATCAAGCCGATAAAGCGTTTTTAACTGCCAGAAGTGCATTCGATAGTGGCAAAACAAAAAGTTACAAATTTCGTAAGCAGCAATTGGAAGCATTACTAAAATTTTACGAAGAAAATTTTGATCGTTTGGCCGAGGCCTTGTATAAAGATTTGCGGAAGTGTACAGAAGAATCAGGTCTATTCGAAATTAATTATCTTATAAACGATGTCAATTATCTGCTCAAAAATTTAAAATCGTGGATGAAGGACGAGAAACCAAAAAAAGATTTAGCTTATGCGTTTGATGATAGTCGTATAATTAGTGAGCCTTATGGAGTAGTGCTAGTAATTGGTTCATGGAATTATCCTATTCAACTTACCTTATCCCCAGTTGCAGCTGCCATCGCTGCTGGAAATTGTGTTATTATTAAACCATCCGAAATATCGACCACCTGCACGAGCTTATTAGCTCAATTGATTCCTAAATATTTAGACAATAATTGCTATCAGGTTTATGAAGCAAATGGAGTAGAAACTCAATTGTTATTGCAACAAAAGTTTGACTACATATTTTTTACGGGATCTACTAATGTCGGCAAAATTGTACACCAAGAAGCAAGTAAAAATTTAATTCCAACAACTTTGGAGTTGGGAGGCAAAAGTCCGGTATATTTAGACGATGTAAAAAATATGGACAATGCAGTAAGGCGAATTATATGGGGAAAAATAATATGTTCTGGTCAAACTTGTATAGCTCCAGATTATATATTATGTTCGGAGAGCGTACAGGAAAAATTTATAAAATCAGCAGAAACAATTATTAAAGAACTTTTAGGTAAGAACGCTCAAGAATCACCACATTATTGTCGAATTATAAACGATAGACATTTTCAACGATTAACAAGACTCCTTAACGATGGGAAAATTGCAATTGGTGGTGCAAGTGATGAAAAAGAAAGGTACATGCAATTTACAATTCTTGTTAACGTTAAATCAAATGATAATGTAATGCAAGAAGAAATTTTTGGTCCAATTCTACCTATCATTAAGGTAAAAAATGTCGATGAAGCTATTAATTTTATTACTAGCAGAGAAAAACCTTTATCGCTGTATATATTTACTGATGACGATGTGATAATAGACAAAATTATAAGAAATACATCTAGTGGAACTGTTTGTGTAAATGATACTATTATGCAAGTTGGATCCAAGTACTTACCATTTGGTGGAGTAGGGCACAGTGGCATGGGAAACTATCACGGAAAATTTGGATTTGATACATTTTCTCATAAAAAAAGTTTTCTATTTAAAAGTTTAGGTAATTTTCAAGAACAAATTTTAAATTTACGTTATCCTCCATATAATGATAAAAAAATGTCACTTATGACAAGCGTCTTGAAAGAACGACCAGAAATTTCATGTAAATATTTACCTCATATACTTTTTTTTATTTTGGGAATATTGGTTACAATAATTGTAGTCAATGTTTTTAAGTATTTGTAATTTGATTATAATATAATACTGATTATTATATTCATCAAATATGTGAATAAGAGTTGTTAATAAAAATTTCAATATACGTATGCATGTACGAAGATCTATTAAATTAACTATATATAAATAATTGTTTTTTATATGATCAGTTTATTTAAAGTTTTTTAAATTTTTACATTATAATACATTAATTTATGCAAATTAGCGTATAAACCTACTTTATACAACAAGTAAACAATTCAAGGCTTAAAAAAATTTCTGTAATTAATAAAATATTACACATGCATCGTAAAAACTCGTTATTTATCAATTATTCAATGTTTTATTTATATTCTAAGATTTTCAATTACAAAAAAATTAAAATTTCTAGAAGTATTACCTACTTATCACAACTTTGTTAGCAAATCAAAGTTGCTATTGAAATATATTTTATGTAAAAAAAATTACTGTAAATTACCTAAACGATAAACTTCTGGAAATTAATTATTATCGAATACCATACGGATGTAAATCAACAGTGAATCTAAAAATGATTGCTAATTGCTAGGGAGTTATTATTTCAAAAAAGGTCATCACTCATCAGTTATACATAGTACTTATAACAAAAACAGGAAATGGTGATTTATAAATATATATACTATGTTTATATCAACCACGATAATATGTAAATTACTGTAAGGTTAATTTTAATATACATATAATGTGTGCTTTTATTAAAATAATCACCTCTAAATATTTTGTAAAGCAAAAAAATTTAATAGTTTCATGCATATAAATATCTTATGCCGTTTCGGCAATTGAAATTGACAATAGAATCTATTTGTGTGCACCAAACCTGTACATATTTTTTTATTTTATTATGGTTTAAGAAACAATGTTGTGTAAAAATTAAATATGATAACGAATCCTATTTTTGCAAATTTTGTACAAACATTTTTTGTATTCAAGTACTTATACCAATTATTTGACAACTTCTAATTGTTTCTGGTGAAATATGTGAAACAAAGTGCAGGTTTACGACAAGCGTTTCTATACAATCGAAGAAAATACAATTTGTATTATGAAAATAATAGAAGGTATGGAAATATCTTTGAGTAGTCAAAAAATGTAAATATAAATTATATTTAATAAATTAATTTTTTAACTTGTGAAATCTAATTAAATAATCTTGGAATAAACAAGTTAATTAAACGTTTTATAATAATGTTTTTATTAAGCTTTCGACGTTGGTAAACGTCTTCGTCAGAATATTTTAATATAATGTTTACAAGTTTATATGGAAACCGAATGATAACGTATTGTCATTTGAACAATCTATGATCTAAAATATGTGATTGTGTGATAAGAAACAACCTGCAGTGAGTTTCCTTCAAGGTAGGAAAAACTTAACACCAATACGTAATGGTAATTAGACGAGTAGATGGATGTATATTGTAATGACCCGAGCTATGCAAATCTTTTAAATTTGTTTAATCCATAAATTTACACTTTTAGCTGGGCATTCATTATTTTATTTGAACAATGAGACTCCTTTTCGTTTTTAAATTGTAAATTAAAATTTGAAAATGCTCACTTTTGTTACTTTGCAATGTTGTTGGAGTGCACATGTTATCTTGCAGCTGGCCTTAAAAATTTGTTGCTATGCAATTTTGCATCGACTAAAATTGTCATAAATTCTTCCTATTTTCCAATTTGGCACTTCACTTTAATAATTAAAATAAAAACAAACATCAAATCAACTTAATTTATTTTCAAAACAATCAACAATCAAAACCATTATTGCGGGTATGGCTTGCCATCCGCTCGACGCCAAAGCCGTCGGCTCTCTCAGTCTACTTGCATCAATCTACTCCCTCTACGCCCTTTCCACTCTTATTTACTGCTAACATTTTTATACAACATGTACAATTTGATAAATAAATAAATAATGAAATTGAATTTTAAAAATTATTTACAAAATAAATTAATTTGTGGTTTTATGCATTTCGAAACACGACAATATATTGCTCAGACCATCTATATCAATTTTTATGTTCATTGAATTCTTTTCTCTTTTGATTTTGCTTTCTGTAGTTTGCTTTCTGTAGTCTCCGTGGGTTAATTTAAGAGATCTATCCACGAGGCCTATGGGCTTGCTTATTATCTGGCTTTTGTGATGGTAAGAGTTAAAATTTAGATATCTTCCTGACCATGTCTGTTTTTGGGTCCACTTGTATTTTAGGCAGTTATTTTCACGTATTAACTGTATGTCCAGGAAAGTTATTTTATTTTGTTCTTCTTTTTCGATAGTGAACTGGAGTCGTGGATGAAATTCATTGTTATGCCTGATAATTAAATCTTCGTTGCCTTATGGAATGGCTCTTATAATAACTTTCTTTAAACATAGCGTTTAAAAAATGGTAGTTGAAATGGAAGTGTTGATATACGGTTTTCTTCCAAGATTTCTATTACCAGATTAGATATCGTAGCTGATATTGGACTTCCCATTGCTGTACTGAAAATCTGTTGATAGAGTTTATCATTATATTGGAAGTATGTAGTTTCCAGGCATAGCTTTAGCGCATTTAGAAATTTTCCTTTGGGGATACTTGTGTGGTTCTTGATTGTGGTTCTAAATCTAGTGAACCAGTGAACTCCAGTTCACTATCGAAAAAGAAGAACAAAATAAAATAACTTTTATAACGTTTTAAAGTTTTTCCTACCTTGAAGGAAACTCACTGCAGGTTGTTTCTTATCACACAATTACATATTTTAGATCATAGATTGTTCAAATGACAATACGTTATCATTCGGTTTCCATATAAACTTGTAAAGATTATATTAAAATATTCTCACGAAGACGTTTACCAACGTCGAAAGCTTAATAAAAACATTATTATAAAACGTTTAATTAACTTGTTTATTGCAAGATTATTTAATTTAGATATAAATTATATAATATTGCACAAAGCTTCAAAGGAAGCATCAAATAAAATAATTTCTAGAAATTAAAATTATTCAATAAACGTCCTTCCCCATAAACGGGAAATTGATTCTTGATATGAGCTCCAAACTACGGAATTGTAATACACTATACTATACACATTAATTTGAGAAAGTTTAATAGGCAGAAAATTCAAGATAACTGAATGCTGCGCAGTTATCCGTGGGCTATGGGAGAGACAACAAGAAACCATCCAATTAATTAAATTTCTTTTTTAGGATCATTTTGATTCAGGAAAGTGTAATTGTCTACTTGATGTTAGTGTTTTGCAAGTAAAGCAGAAGAAGAAAATAAAAATATAATTAAAAGAAAAAGAAGCTGAGCGGTTAGCTAAATAAGTAAATTCACTACAGAGCTCCGTTTTACAAAAATTTTAATTTACATAAGTGATTTTCCACTTAAATCTTTTAAATGAAAGTTAGACTTGTGTGTAAATTGAAAGTTACATAATTTTTACAAAAAAAAATTTCCAGTCGACACAATTTTTGTAATTATTGTAAATGTAACAACTTTACATTTTAAACAATTTTGCTTTTTTTCAATTTTTTGTTTTAACTTGAAATGTTGATGGAACACTGCGGTAATTGCAAACTTGTCAATATAACTATTTACCTTTCATGGTAACATTAATTCAATTCATAGAATGGGCCATGCTTTTAATTATAGGATATTAAAAGATTGTCATCTTTCGGTAAAGTTATTCATTACATTGCTAAAATTATTACATGGTTATTGTTATATTACTAAACCACTTTTTGTTTAAAAACTTTACATTGAAATTATTTATAATGATACTAATATATAAACTTGCACTTATCAAGAGTTTAGAGTAAACAACGTTAACTAAAAAACTATCTTTTCCTAATCTCGGAGAACTTTAAGTTATAATAAAGTCTTTTGGACATTGCGATAATTTTAAGATATGGTAAATAATCAATTACAGAGATACAACTTTTTAGCATTTCATTCATATATATTGGCTAAGTCCTACTTTCTTTCTAAACCCCCGCTATGATACATTTAAATTTCATTTTCAATTAGTTAGAAAATTAATTCTTTATCGCAATAATACTTCGAAATGATAAACATTTGTTTTCGTACATTACTTTCTGTCTTAAAAGAAAATAAAATCCTTGAGAATCCTCCTTTAAAAATTGTATTTACTTTAATTCGTTGTTTACATCGTTAAACAATTCATTGTGTAAGTATTTACGTTTAAAAGATTTTAATTTAAGCGATAAATTGATTTTGTTATTGACTGATAACAAGTAATAATTAATAAATATAACAAAAACATCATAAGTATACCTGCAATGAGTGCATTTACAAAATCATTTTGATTTTCCAAACAAAGATGGTATTTTGCAAATTTGTTATGTTTGGTCCATCAGAATTTTTTTTGTATACAATATATTAATTATATTTTGTCAAATAGTTCCTGGTAAACTTAATGAGTAGAAAAAATACACTGTTTAATATGGATGAATATGATTTTAATATACACGTGGAGCTTTCCACGCCAAATCAACCTGGGTTTTATCCTCACCATCTTTGTTCAAGTATGTTATTACACAAAAAATAACCCATTTCAATTTTCAGATGTTCTTTTCCAAATTGGTTTGGTAGTAATAATCAAACAGATTGAGAACTATAACCAATTTTTTTTTCAAATTTATACTATAAAATTCTTTAATAAAAATCAAATTTTTTTAGATTTAGGCACAACAACTAAAACAAAATATTAAAATAATAAATTTTAACTGTTAAGTAAAGAATATATAAAAAAATTATATTTAAAAAACAGTAAAGAACTGCAAACCTATTTAATGTAAATTATTGTCTTTTTATTGTTTCTTAGAAACAATAAAATATTTGTTAATAAAATATATAAAAAGAAAACATTTGAATAAACAATTCTAAGTCCAAAGCTGTTTAATGTAAATTAATGTCTTTTTTATTGTTTTTTAAATATTATTTTTCTATATAAGTATGTATTCTTTACTTAACAATCGAAATTCATTATTTTAATATTTTGTTTAGTTTGTTTATTTTTATAATCAAAATAGTCTCAAAAGTTTTTTATTTTATCAAGGAAATACTGCGTAAGTTTCAAAAAATCGGGTATTTGCCAAATTTAATACTTTTTATCATACCTCTCAGGTTAATTAAAAAAAAATTATGAAAATTAATAAAATTGTTTCTTATAACGCAACACAATAAAATAACCCACACAAGTTTAAGATTATTTTGCAAATATATTTGTCAGCAATCATCTGAAAATGTTAAATCGACTTCGTTAATTGCTCTCAATTTTTTTGAAATAAATACAAAGAATCCGTTGATCTAAAACAAAAGACTGACTTTGAGACTATTTCGATTATGTTCGTAGCTTTATAGTGATTATGTATTATTATTATAGCAGTAATTCACACTGAAAAAAGTAATTATAAATTTAATTTGTGTCAAATATAAGTATATTTCTTCTTGTAAAGAAATGGCAACATTGAATTTTGTTTCCGCGAGGCAGAAAGGGTGTAAATAATTTAAACTCATATTCACAATCTTCAAAAGCGTATAAAACGAAGGGCTTGGTTTTAACACAATAGGAGGATGCAGTTTAAGATAAGTGGTCTTCGTAGCTCAACGACGATATGGCCAACTAGTAACGTTGGTTCCATCAGCCGTTCCAATGTAAGTTAGGATGAGGTAGAAGCTAATTAATATTAAAAGTCTAAATATATGTTTCATTAGTCAAAATTAAATTTATAAAGCAATAATTTAACTTACCTTCTTGTTTTGGGTAATTGGTAATAAAAGAATAAAACAGTAATAAGTTGTATTTTATTTAGTAATGAAAAAAATCAAGTGTTTAATTAATGAAAAATTAAGATAACACGAGCAAAGCTATAAAAAATAAATTAATATTAAATGTTTTAATTTCATATAGTATTATATAGCTGTGTTTGATTATTATTTTAAAATTTAGAACATGTCAGCTTTCTCCCATCTTTAATCCATTATTTTGTTGTTACAATAAAGCATCTTTCTTCACTTTAATGTTTAACTAACCACAACTGGCGCTCAGTATTTATTTAAAAATTAATAAAATGCCAAACAATTAAATCAATAAAATTATTAAAAATCATTTGTTTAATAAGTATTACAAATTTTTGGGATAAAAAGCACTTTTTAATGCAATTGTAATACAGCTAACTTATTATTTTATAATATTATAAAATAATATAATACATACTAAAATTTAAATTTTTTTTATTTTTTATTTTATTTTTTTATAATATTTTGTTGACTTATTTGTAAAAAATTTCATATATAGATAACTCTGTGTTTTGATTGTTTCATGTTTTTAAGATTTCTAAGATATCAATTTCACTAGTAAGTTGTAGTTTTGTTTTTTTTTCTCTCTCTGTAGACTCTGATGAAGGTCTATAAATAAGGTTGAAACCGGTTAGAGGAAATATTGAGTTTTATTTCAAGAATCCAAGAAATCTGCGAATCCTAATCTATCTTGAGAATTGAAATATTTATAATACAGGGTCGAGAAACACAATTATTAAATCTATTGAAGTTATTTCTTATCAAAGTAATTGTTAAAAATATTAGTTTTACTTTTATTGTAAGAATTAAAAGTAATAATTAAAAGTTTTACATAAAAAATTAATTATTAGTTATTTAACAGTGGCGAAGGTTGAAAGAAACCAAGGAGAGTTTAACTACCGGTTGACCTAGGCCTTGTCAGAACAAGGGAGTTTTAATTCCTATTCGCATACACGAAATAGATAAATCACACTCACGCTACTGTAATGACACAGAACACACTGTATTTAATTTACTTAAGAGCTTTTCAACAAAGACTCAATTTTTTAATAGGGATAATTTTTGATAATTTTTGTTTTAGTTTTGTGATTTGCTTTTTTCATAAGTAGTAGTTTTACCATTTATTATAACGTCTTTAATTCCAATCGTAAATCGCATAAAAGTAATTAAAATCTACTACGAAAATGGTGAATATGTGAAAACTACATATTGCAAAATTTTTGATATTTCGGTCTTCGCTCTTCTGGAGACTGCTATTAAAAATTTGGTGGTTAAATTTGAGTCTAGTATTTATACATGACATATCAACAATTCTTCAGCTAACAATATTGATGCTGTAAATGAAAGTGTTAAGAAAGATACAAATTTATCAATCTTACGATGTTCTTAGCAGTTGGACCTATTCACGACCACCATATGAAAAATTTTGCGTAAATAATTGGGTGTAAGACGTTATAAGGTTCAGATAATGCAAGAATTAAAGTCAGCCGACTATGCTGTTCGTCGACAATTTGCTAATTTTATCATTGAACAAAATGATAGATTTTTTGAAAAAACCCTCTTTTCAAAATTGCCGCTTTGGAGTTCAGAAAATCCAAGAGTGATTGTTGAGAAGTTTTGGTTTTTGGTCTGGAGGAGTAATTGGATCGTATTTTATTGAAAATGAAGCTGGAAACGCTGCTACTGTCAATCAATTACGTTATCGAAAAATACTGATGGTTTTTTCCCCTATTATAGATGATATGGATGTGATGATATGTGGTTTCAGCAGTACGGCGCCACATGCCACACAGCCATCAAAACAATTAATTTATTGCGAATTAAAATTTCTGATCGAATAATTTCAAGTAATTCTGCAGTCCATTGGCCGATTAGATATTATTTTCCGTTCATAAATGATAGACTTTGTACATAATATTATATCAATAATGAAATTACAGAACTTTTATTCAAAATGCGTGTTCTATTTAGAATTTAAAAAGAAATTCCTTGTTGAAAAGTCCTTGGTGAAAGTATTCAGGAAGCAAATATTAAAAATCTTTACTGTACGTTACTAAAAATTAATTTTATTCATTTTTTTCAAATAGCAATATTTTCAAATAGTATTATTCATTGGAATTTTATTTAATTGGTTTGAAGTCGATTTAAAACTATTTTGATTGTTAGTTCAGAAAAATAAAAAATCAAAAAAAGCCCAGTAAAATGGGAAAGAAAAAATATATAAACAAATGAAATACGAAGAAAATGCTTCGGAAAAAAAGAAGATGCAAGTAATGATATCGAATGATTATTATTTCATTTAATAAAATATTTTGTAGCCATTATAGTTGAATTATTACTATATTATCATGAATAATTTTTTTACAAAAATTTAAAATAAACACTTCAAAAGTTTAAAAAAGACAAAAAATGTTGTTTGTTTTTTAAATCATAAAATGTCATTTTTGACGTTTGATTAAAAAGCATAATATTCTATCCTTTGATTTCAATGAAATTAAAATGAATTAGAAAAATAGTAGGCAAGTAGATTATTATTTAATCAAATTTATCTGCACGCAACATTACGCGATCATCCTGTATACACAAATTTTATCAAGTTAATCAATACTATATAAAGAACATTTTGAAGATAACTTTATTCTATCTAACCACAATTATTGTTTAGTATACATTTAGCTATCGCAATGAATGCGTTGTTCCAATTGATAATAAAATTATTCGCTTTAGTGTCAATTAATTGTTACATTATTGAGCCAGGTCCACAAGTTATAGCAACAAAAGGGGCTGTTTGGCCGAAACCTCAACAACAGACAACTTCGCAAGAGTATTACATTTTACGGCCTCAACATTTTGAATTTCAAGTAAGCATTAAGGTTTATTTTTGCTATTTTACGAGTTCCTTAATTTGTTTACATTAAATTAGCATAAAACACAACGATATAATAAATTATTTTGTTTACAAATTTCAGTTTACAAAATTTATTAGTAAATTTAATATCTGTTTCTACCTAAATCACGACGAAAATATAAGAAAAACTACTTCTCATTAGATATTAGAACTACCCCCAAACTTTTTGCACTTCTCTATTCTGTATAATATTCTTATAACATTGTATATTTTATTTACTTTGTAGGTAGTAGGCAAAAATTGTGAAATTTTACAATATGCATTACAAAGATATTATAACATTATTAATGTCACTGTTAATAATCAATTAACATATAAACCATGGCAGTCAGATAATAATTTTGTTGGGTATCTCAACACTTTAAATATAAATCTATTAACACCATGCTCTAAGAGTGATTTACCCTACAAAGATATGAACGAAAATTGTAAGTTGATGCTAAATTTTAATAATAAATTATAAAAAAAAATTTATAATTACGTTTTTTTTTAGATACTTTAACAGTAAGTCAGCAAGCAGAAAATGTTATTACTTCCGGCAGTATCTGGGGGGTATTAAAGGGCTTAGAAACATTTTCTCAACTTTTGTTTTCAACAGATGACGCAGCGGTATATTTTAATATATCTTTAAATTTTAACTAATAATCTAACTTTTGTTTAGCTCCAAATTAACTGCACCCAAATAAATGATTACCCACGATTTTCCCATAGAGGACTTATGGTCGACACTTCAAGGCACTTCATTCCAATACCAAAATTGCTGAAAATACTTGATGCCATGCAATACAACAAATTTAACGTGTTTCATTGGCATGTAACGGATGACCAAAGTTTTCCTTACCAAAGCATTAAATATCCAGAGTTGAGGTTTAATTTGTGCACTTAATTGGAAGCAAATTAGCTTTAGTTTTTATATTTTTTTAGCTCTCAAGGCGCTTATACTAAATCAAAAATTTATTCACCTGTTGATGTTCAAAAAATTATTAGATATGCTGCTCTTAGGGGAATTCGCGTAATGGCAGAATTTGACACGCCTGGTAAATATGAAACTATAAATAATATTAATCAAAACGATATTCAATTTAAGGTCATACGAGGTCATGGGGTCTTGCACTTTCCGAACTTTTAACACCATGTTATAAAAATAATGTACCATCTGGTGCATATGGACCTATTAATCCTATTTACAATTTTACTTACTCATTTTTACAAGATTTTTTCGAAGAAATAGTAACAGTTTTTCCAGATAATTTTATTCATCTTGGAGGAGATGAAACTGGATACGAATGTTGGTTAGTCGATAAAGTAAAAAGTAAATTAATTTTTAATTGTTGTGTCTTTTTAGGGAAAGTAATCCAGATATTCGTCAATTTATGTTGAACCACAATATGACTCAATATAATCAGTTAGAAGAATATTACATTCAAAGGTTGGTGGATATTACAGATAATTTGCAAGCTAAATCGATCGTTTGGGAAGAAGTATTTACTAATGGAGTTCGCTTACCTCTTTCGACAATTGTTCACGTGTGGAAAACTAACTGGAAATCTACTCTGAAGAAGGTTAGTACACATTGCTAATTGCATATAGATTGCAACATTGATCATTTTTAAATACAGGCCACAAATGCTGGATATAACGTACTATTGTCGTCCTGTTGGTATTTGGACCATTTAGCAACTGGCGGAGATTGGGTTAAATATTATAATTGTGAACCCTACAGTGGCTTACCCGAAAATGATCAAAATCGATTAATTTTAGGAGGAGAAGCTTGTATGTGGGCTGAAGTTGTCAACGAATATAATGTAGAGTCAAGAATTTGGCCTAGGGCTAGCGCAACCGCAGAAAAGCTTTGGTCTGCACGGGATGCAGACACAATAACGGATGCAGAAAAACGACTAGAAGAGCATACGTGCAGAATGAACAAAAGGGGCATTCAAGCTCAACCACCCACTGGACCTGGGTATTGCTTGTAATTATGAGTCCAGTAGTCAAATAAAAAATATTCAAGTGTATTAGAGCATAATAATATAAATTTGTATTTTTATAATTTTAAAATAAAGAATATTGTATACCTACCAATAAAACTACAAACGAAAAATGTACTTATTTTGAACTGGTGAGCAATATTACACAAGTAAAATTACTGTAATATTACTTGTGTAATATTACACAAGCAATAGTAAAAACGGATTCCTTGAGAAAATTAGTTGTATAAATGAAGAAAAATCTGGATAAATACAAAAATATTTAATAGAAATTCAACGATAACTTTTTTTGCTCCTCCACTTTTATTACAAAAGTAAAAAAATCAAAAATCTTTAAAATATACAATTTTTAAGACTTACGTCAATTATTATTATTACTTTTAAATTTTTGACCATAATCTTAACCCTGATGACGTTTACAGGAGTTGCACGAAAGTTTTGTTTTATTTATTCATTTGTTTATGCTACATCATACTTTTTCATTCAGTTCAAAAATTTGCCGCAAGTTAGCGTACCGCTTATCCTGAAACTACCTGAAACGCCTATAATATTACACTATTTTAAATTTGGAAGCGTTACTATTTTTTTCCATTATTATAATATACCATCATATTTAACAAGATATCTCAAGTCTAACTAGTCAATTTAATTATTGGTGTAATTTTCTGTAACTTTGTTGCTACTCCTTGATAGGATGGTTTCATTTAGATTAGGCATTAACCATTTAGTTAGTCAATGGTTTAGGGTTTACTTTGTATATAAAATAATTACATTGTGTCGGTAAAGTTGATACCTACATTCACATTACAGTTTTTCTAACCTTAAATGTCATTGATTACGTCAAAATATAAATAGTTTCTTATGATGGCTTCTTTAATATTGAGGTCTCGAGTTTTGTCACCTTCTTATTTGAAAACGTAAGTTGAATTCGTCAGTTAACATATTACTAATTAACAATTTTGTAGTTGCTCTGCTGCTATCTCAACTACTGCAGCCAAATTCGCTGACGACGTTTCAACTCTAGCAAAATTGAGAGATACACCGTTGATTAAGAAGGAAGTGGCTTTATTGACTCCCGAAGAATTGAACCACAAACGTCAACTCGAAGGAACTATTACAGTTCCAGGACGGGTATAAAAGTTATAACTACATTTTTATGTCAATAACGAAGGTTATTTTTAGAGCGATATATCAGTTATAAGTGGTATACCCGAAGAACATATAAAAAATCGTCGTGTGCGTATTTTTATGCCGAGCAAAAATTCTATGCAAAGTGGAACCGATAATATAGGCCATTGGCAAATGGAATTTGAGACTCGGGAAAGATGGGAAAATGCTTTGATGGGATGGTGTTCAAGGTAATTATATTACTTATAATTTAATTAATTTATCAATTACATTTTTATTTTAGTGGGGATCCACTTTCTAATATGGAAATAAACTTTTCGACTAAAGATGAAGCTATCGATCATTGCGAGAAAAACGGTTGGAAGTGGTATGTTCATGAGGAGCCACCTAAAAAGGAAATGAGACCCAAATCTTACGGAGTGAATTATTCATGGAATAAGCGCACTCGAGTTTCAACTAAATAATTGTAGTGTATGTATTAAATAAAATTTTTAATTATTGTAAAATAATACTTGTAAATTAATAAAAGTAAAAAAAATTAAATTTACTCATTTTAATAACAACGGATAGCGGAGGATTCAATAATTGAAACTTAAAGCAATTAGGAAGAAAACAAATGCCTAAATTGTATTATGTTCTATTTTTTAAAAGCTAATCTAATTTTGTACATTTTTTAAAGTTTAACGTAATATACAAACAAAGAAAATTATATATGCAATAATAATGAAGGCAAAACTTCTCACTAACCATTGAACTTATATAATTTTGGCGTAATTTACAATGCTTTGATATTTTGGCATTACACATTTGAGTTTAATTTAATTAAAATTGTAACAATATCATTTAACAATTTACGATACAATATCACAATGATTAAAATTAATATAGGCAAATTTGTACAGGCTTTATATAATTAATTAAAAATTTCATTAGGTTCCTATTAATGCTAATCTAACAAAGCAAAACGAATTTTATTTAATAAGAAATGTGTGGCCTATCTAAGTATTAGGCAAAAAAATTGCTTACTGGCCCCATCACTATATTTTATTTGTATAAACATTAACACAATGGTTTCAATTATTTATATTGTATTATCTATTGCTTCTAGTCAATTATTAATAAATTACAAATCATTTATTTTAACATTTAAAACTCATCGCAAGACTCATAATTTTGGGACAGTCATAAGCATAAATAACATTATAATAGAAACTTTTTCATTCATTATTAAAATTTCAGCAGAATTAACAGATTTTATTAAGATATTACAAAACAGTTTTTTATTTCCCAATATTTCATTCATATCTGCATTTGAACAATAAATACATTAAAATTAACCACATACTAGGGAACAGAATAAAAATCAAATAGTAACTACTTTTTTTTAAATTTATTATTTAAAAAAATACTGAGAACTTGGTATGGTATTGATTTTTGTGAAATTCTACTACTTATTTGTAAAATCTTAATATCATAATAACGTTTTTTATAAGTAAAGATACTTTTATTATTTTGAAAAAATTCAAGAACCACGTTTGCAATTTTTTGAGTATTTACTGGTTTAGATCTTCATCCACCGATAATTTTATTTGTGGAAATAATAGTACAAAAAATGTACTAACTTGGTAAATAATATTATATAGGTCGATTTTTATGCAGTTAAAAGGTGGGCCCCTTCAATTATGAACTTGAATATTAAATCATGAATTTACTAAGAGGTCGCACAATAGATCATTAAATTTATACAGTAATTGATAAAACGTTTGTGCAGAAATGCTTAAACTCTTATACATATTTTTCTAATTAAAAGGCACAATCTAATAGCATCTACCTCTTAACTTTTTTTTGTGGTTATGTGATCGATAATTATTTTAAGTGGCGATTTTAATTTTTTTTTTACTTTTTTGATCGAGTTTTTAATTTTTTATTTTGCAGATTTTTTAAAAAAGTTGTATACAAAATTTTTGGAAATAAACTTCAATAACACTTATTACTAACCCTGTTTAGAATTTTATGAATGATTTAGAAATTGCATTCATGTTTTATTTACTTTTAACTATGTATTTTTTTTATTTTTTTTAACTACGTATTTTTTTTTATTATTTATTTCAAATTATTTATTTATCATTTTCATGAGATCAAACATTGGTATAATAAATTGACATAAAAAATTTAATATTAATAATGTCTTTTTTGTCTTATTTGTTGGGGGGGGGGGCACTAATAATAATAATAATGCTATTATTTAATTTTGTTTTAGTTTAATGCTTTATATTTTATTAACCTATATTTTAATTTATTGACGCAACTAAAAGCTTGTTCTCTTGAAAAAATCTTTAATGACGCCGCTGTTAAAGGAATAGGTGGATGCTATTAACATTTACCATTTGAACTAATAAGTAGGGGTTTTGCACATTTTTGGAAAAAAGTTAATTTTTTAATTTTATTTCGCACCCCGCGACCTCAGTATTTAAAACGAACGACAAAATATATTGAAATTATGTTGCAATTCTTAAACTTTTCCAATATGCAATATTAATACGCACAAGTACCTAGCGTACAAAAATAAACTTATGTAATATTTTTAGGCCATTTAAATTTTTAATTCGATATTGTCAATATGATAACCATTAGGAAAAATTATGGATGTATACTAATAATTATTAATATAACGCTACATTTTTAACAACTATTTTTTAAGAAAAATTTCATCATAAGTAATTATAAAGTTAAAAAAATGCTCTATATTCTAAATTATATTTTGATTCCATTATAATTTCTTTTCATAGCGATTTTAATAACGTTAGCCTATACACTGCTTTTGATTTAATTTCAATAGTAAAAATAATTTCTCAAATTAATTATTTATTTTAAAAAACTTTAATTTCATTGGTGAGCTAGTAAAATGTGAATATACATTAAATTAATTATCATTTTATCGTAACTACTGATTGTACAATCGTTTTGATGTCTCAGACTTTTTCTATGCACATTAATAATTGACCGTCATATAATTAATAGTGAGACTAAAGTATTTTTTTATAATAAGTGGCGTGGCGTGAAGGTTTAATTGAAAACCTGTAATGGTCAAATATAATTTAGTACTGCGTCGGGTGTTGGTGCAACTTGGGGGTTGCTTTGTGCAAATAGTCAAAAAAGAATTTGTTCAAGACTATTCAAATCTACAAATAATAAATTAAGTAGAGACTTGATCATACCGGCTGTCGTTATACCTCTTGAGTAAAGTAACAAGTGCATTTATAGTTTAATGATTAAAAATTCACTCAGGAATATTAAAAAAACTCGACGAAAAAAAAAACAAACCAAATGTATGCGGGGGGGGGGTTCGAGAACAAGGGGGGGGGGTGTTGTGTTGTACAACAAACGCGATCGATATGAATACACTAATTAATCTAAATTTTTCTTCTTAATTCCAATTAACGTTAAAAATTTACTAGTTTACTTAAATTAACGTATTGCAATGTTCTACTATAATAAATTGGGATTGCACTTTCAATGAATATTTCATTGCGGTAATTAGTTACGAATTAACAATTATCGAAACGAATTTTTGAAATACTAGAAGAAACCTTAGTGGGTGAGCAGTTAAGCACAGTAGTCATGGTTTAATTTTTGATAAAATTATTAAAGCACGCCAAGCCACTGCACAAACATGATTCCTAAATTTTTTTCTAAATCAAAAATTGACTTTACTTTAAGAAATGGAAGCATTATTTAATCTAGAACGAAACTTCATTATAACAAGTGACTTAAATTTAAGAGTATTTCTATATCAGTTCATATTATTTACATAATAAAAAATTTGTTAAATTATATACACTATAAGTGAATCTATAACATCTACAAAGTTTTGTATTAATTTAGTTAGAATATACTTTACCATCTTCAGAATTTTTAAGATACATACATAACATATTTACATAAACTGTTATCGTATATTTTGATAGCCATAGTATACCTACATTTTTTCAACTATAATACAAAATATAAATTATCAAATTTCAAAAAATCACTCTAAATATTTGTTCATTTCAATATCTTAAACGAAACGAACTCAAAAATAAACTTTGAACATATACTACATATTTTTCCCACGTAATAATATAAAAGTTGTAAATGCTTTCCAAAAGGTTTTTCTTTCTCTAATTATTAAAAATAAACGACATTGAAATGATTAACTGTTTGTAATTTGGAATGTATGCTTTTAGCAATAATTCTTTTCTACAAGATTTGTAAAAGAGTTTATCGTGTGCTTTCGAACGTAGTACTTCATATTAAGCTTAATTTTATTATTGCATTGATTATTAATATTTTAAAATTTGATTTAAAATCAGCTTTGTTCTTCTTTAGTATCTTGCAAATTTACAATACAATGTTCTGTTACACTATTATCTGGTGACGTTTCGTTGTTTGGTTGATTAACTGTTTCTTCTAATTCTAACTCATCTTCGCGATATTCTTCACTTTCTCGGTGAACTAAAACTTGCACTATAGTAGCTTCACTTTGTTGCCTGAGAAGCGATGGAGATTCCGGAGAAGGTTCCGTTACTAATATGCTAACTGTTTCGTTCGACTGCTCGGGTTCTTGTTTTGGCGTAGTTAAACATGATGCACTGCTGGCTTTTCGTTTAAACGAGCTTATGCGATCTAAGGGCTTACGTTTTATTAAACTACCACGTTTTGGTTTCTGCTCTTCGGATGTTGAGTTCGGCTGTAAAGATTGCGAATTACCTTTTATATCTTTCTTAGACATTGTAGGAGATTCATCAAAAGCATCTACAGCATCTTGATGTCTCAAAAAGAAGTTGTAGATACTTCTACGTCGTGGATGAGACAGCATCGACGGCGTTGTGGGCGTGTTATCTTGCGGAGATGCTCCACTTACCGTTATGCTAACATCGGCGGATTCGCGCGCCAAGTCCAACTCCTCTGGGGCCATATTTGCCGCACCGGATAATAACAGAAGCGGCAAATTCAGCCACGGACCACCTAATTCACTAAGGTCGCTCGCGTCTGATGCCCGAGAGGACTTGCGAGAAGATGCGCGACTCCCTCGATGAACATGCAAAAATGCAGATAAACGCCCTTGCCAGCCACCACCAGGTGACGATGTCTGTGTTTGCTCATCTTCTACGTCTTTTTCCATCTCGCGTTCTCTTTTCATTCTGCAATAATAATAAAAGTTTATAATTCATTAATACGAAATTAAATTATTCAAATTTTACCTAACATAATCGCGAAACATTTTTTGAATTAACTTTGCAGCTTTATCTTGTCTCTTCCATATTCGCGTAGAAGATACTATCTCTAATTGCTTTCTTGTGGGAAATTGTTTCTTAAACTTAATATCCATTTGTTCTTGTAACTGATACATAAAAAATCATAGTCAATGGTTTTCTGTATTCGAATGTAATATAAAATTCAAATACTTACCTGACGGAAAGTATCAGTTTCTTCGACATGTCCAAGAACGTGTTTTACTAAGGCGTGTAAAATGTCCAAACAATGTATTCGATTACCTTTCGCTATGGGCAAGTTGAAGCTAACCAATGCAACTGTATTTGGTTTAGATATTCCCAAAGGAGGATCTAATGATGCAATAAAATCTGACAGTTGAGTAAATCGTATAAATTGAGATGCATGCGGATCGTACCTATAAAATAGTATAGAAAAAGTAAAAATTTAATTTCGGTTAAATGGAATCTTACTTGGACCATCTTATGTAAAACATTTCTAAATCGTCTTCGACTATTCCTATTTCTTCTTCTTGATGAGCTTGATTGAAGTTTTCTAATATTATAGCAATGTACATATTGATAATAATCATGTAGTTTATGATAATAAAACTTGTAAAATAAGTAATTGATAACAATGGGTATCCGCAATTACCGTTACTTTGGCCTCTATAGGATTTATCACATTCTGGAGGCTCAATCATTAGCGATTCAAGAACGTCGTTCCATCCAGCCGATGTCATTAAACGAAATAATAGATGCATGGAATGACCGAACGTCTGAAAATTAACCATATCGTCTAAAGCTCCCGTTTGTTTTACATGTCCAAATAATGACATGCCTATAATTGCATAAATAAATGTAACCAGTGCCAATAATGCACCGATATTAAAAAGGGCTGGCAAGGAAACAACCAAAGCGAACAACAGTTTCCTGATACCTTTTGCGGCCTGAAAACAAATTGAAAATTTATTATTAAATTTCTATGTCGCGATATTTTACCTTTATTAGACGTAAAATTCGACCAATTCGAAATACACGCACAACTCTCAACAAAGTTGGAGAAACCGGAAAGTCTATCATAATATCCTCCATTAAAATACCAAGAATCGATGCCAAAACTAATAAAAAATCAAATACATTCCACGGAACTGTGAAGTAGTGATGACGTAAGCCAAGAATTTTTACTATCGCTTCTACAAAATTTTAAATTTAATCATTCGGTGAAGGATGTATAAACATAATTCAAACCTAATCCAAAAACCGTTGTGAAAAAAGCGTTGCTAACTTCCAAAATAAAGAAAACCGCATGAGGTTGATTGTAATGCTCGATGCCCATAGTTAACATATTTAAAAAAATTAAAATGAAAATTGCAATTTCAAATCTTCTCGAATTGGATAAATCATAAAACATGGCTAAAAATGGGTTTATGGGTCGTTTTATGACCTTTTGTGGTTTCTTCCTTCCCAATTTTTTCATTGCGGTGTAATAATGCTTCTGACTTTCGGTTAAAAACATTTCCAAAACGCCCCCTTCGTACTAAAATGGTAATCGTTGAATTTTGTGTGCTGTTATAGGGAACATATTTTTTTTACCTTCTTTTTCAACATATTAAAATTATCGATAATCACACCAATGAATAAATTTAACGTGAAAAACGAACCGCATACAATAAAAATTACGAAATAAATGTAAGCGTATAAATTGGCTTCCCTCTGTGGTTGTAAATGTACTCCTCTTGCATCAACCGCATCTGCCATCACTTCCATCCATCCTTCAAATGTTGCCTAAAATACTCTTAATTTATTAACTAAAGGGTAAATCCTTACACAGAGTACTAAGTGGGAAATTACTTTCAATATTCGTTAATTTAGCATGTCTGTTGGTAATGACGGGCATTTTTGATAAAGATTTTTTTGATGGGAATACTTCATAAGTGTCTGTTTTGATAAAAATGCTTAATTATCCGATGTTAGAATCTTTAATGAAGTGTATTCTTTCATATAATAATGTAAAACTAATTTTATACGATGAAATTACTTATGGAAGCATCTTTAGTAAAAAAAAATTTTTAGAGCTGCTGTCCGTCGGGTGATATACATATTTATGATATATATTACAACAATTTTGCGACATTTTAGAAGTTTCATTAAAATTTGATTGTGTATAACAAGATTGTGATATGTTAGAGCCTGTGTTTGCCATTATAACTAATGAGTTAACAGTAGATAAACTATAAGGAACCTGCCAACTTTTACTGAAATTAAATAACACCCTTCGTTAGATTGGCTTAAAAGACTTGAGTGCTGAAAATCTCAGTTCGAATCCTATACTGGGGAATTATTTGTGATAAATAAAATTATGTAAATAGGTCGACCCTGCATCAAAATTTGTCAACAGTTAAAATAGACAGTTAGAAGAAACTAAATGGGGCTAATCAATTACGGTTGGGGTAAAGATCTCAAGGAGGAGTGACCCAGTCTTAAGATTCTGAGCCCAGTTGTAGGACCGTGATTTTGTGAATAAAAGTTTGATTAAAATTATCCGCGGATAAAAATTTTGATTAAGCAAATTTGGACGAAACTAAATTATAAGAGGATTTGTTTATCTACTGTTGACGAGTTTTGAAATAATGAAATGCTTTAAATTAAAAAAAAATGACTGAATTTTAAACTTGGAATAAAATTGACTATATCAGACCATTATTTGCATATTTACTGAATAACTTACCACTTGAAAGAGTGCTAAATAAGCAATTCCCACGTGATCAAAAGAAACTTTAGAATTTATCCAAGTAAAATTGTTTGCGAGACAATCAAATTTATTTTCAATTAACTGAAATAAAATACTTTATTTTCAGAATCCTGCCAACTATTCAATCATAAACTTACCGAAACTGGCAAAAGTTCGCCCTCTTCATCTAGGCATTTATAAAATTTTCCACCAAAAAATTGTACCCCCATAATAGAAAATATTAACCAAAAAACTAAACAAACGAGCAAAACGTTGAATATACTGGGTATGGCATACATTAATGCGTTCACCACAATTCTCATGCCTTGCCATCTGCTGATTGCCCTTAGAGGTCTCAAAGCTCTTAAGGTTCGTAACGATCGTAACACTTTTAAATTTTCATTTTCTTCTATTAACAAGCTAAAGAGTGAAACCTGAAATTATAACTTACATTTTCAAATATTAATTGGAGAAAGCATTGTCATACTTACAAATACTATTGAAAAATCTAAAAGCGTCCAAAAACTTGTAAAATACTTATTGAATCCCAAAGCTATCCATTTTAGAAACATTTCAATTATGAAAATTACGCAGAAAGCCAAGTTAGTCCAGTATAATATACTTTTGAGTCTTGGATTTTCATCTAAATAAATATCTTCGAAGCACAGCGTAACACTGGATGCAAATATTAAAACTAAAATAAACCATTCGAAAGCGGGTGTATCGACTACATCCAAAATTGAAGTTCTCAATTGCATAAACCTTTTGTAAGAATGAGATTTCGTACAGTTTTCCCAAAATAAGCACCTACGTTAAATAAATTAATAGTTTTAGTTTATGAAAAAGTGTTAAATATTACTTATCGTAACAACGTTGTGGAAAACAACTGGGAGGTTTTTTATCCGGCTTGTTTCTTCCAAAACCAGGAAAATTTCCTAAGCCATCGGTGTATTGTCCTTTTGAGTTCCTTTTGCCACCTACCGTAATTTCATCAACATACGAGACTAGAGTTTGCCACGGACGCGTAGTTTCGTCTTCCTTTTCCTTACTTGTAGTTCGGCATAATGTGGTTTCTTCTGTTTCGGTGTCTGCTGAAGTTCCTCGATCTAAATTGTGTAATTCTAACGTTTCATCAGTCGCTTCATCTAATTTAACAAGTTTATAAATGAAACTCAAGCACGAAATGTTGATTGAATTTATGATTTTTTCATTATTTTTATGAATAAGTTTATTCAGCGCAAATATTTTTTCGGTGTATACATTACCTTTGCTATCGCTATAGGTTGTTCCTCTACTAGAAGATATAGTTTTCTGAAATTTTATGGGTTCTTCGTTAGTTAATTCTGTTGTTCTCACTAAACGTTTATTTTCTTTAGCATTTCCGTTGGTGCGAGACGATTCTTTTTTATTTGAATGCTCTTCTATTATGCTCTGGAAATTTTGAATTTTTAGTAATTGTAATTTTGTCAATTAATTTTATTCCTTCCTACTTTGTATTCCGATGAATCGTAACTAATTAATGAAATTGGCCTGTTCATCGCTTCTTGATAGCTCCTATTGTAAATTTTATCTCTTTGAAATCCAACTACAGTCTCTTGAAATGCCTTTGTGTATATACCTATCGTTAAAAAGTAAATGGAACGCATTATTTCTATTTGTTATATAAAGTGTTACTGAGATTGTGCACCAGCCGCGTAATTATTCACGCGGTTATTCATTGTTCGTTAAGTACACATACCTTTGTTAAATTCTTTTTCTTCTGCTTGTTTTTGCATTACTTCGCGGACAATTTGTTCGAGACGTGAATTGCTTTCGTTTTGACGTAATTCCCGAGCTAAGGCACGTTTTCGTCGTCTCCGCTGGAGTAGCGTTTGTATTCTTTCAAAGCTCCTTGATAAGTTAGATTCATCCCCAACTTCCTGTTAAATCATACTTTTACCATTTTAAATTTAAAAAGTTCAATATTAACTTTTCGACTTTTTCATCCTAATCACCGAATTATCTTATCAATGCGGAATATTTAAACATACCTCTTTCCTATTTTTTAATTCTTCAGAATTGAAACTGTTGAGTAACAAAGCCAAGAACAAATTTAAAACCATGAAATTACCCATTACGAGAGTTGGTAGGAAAACTGCAAAACATGTTTCTGGACCCTATGAAAAATTACGGAATATTAAATGTACGACGGAATAATAGATATACGTGTTTACTTCTGTGATTTCTGCTCGCATGCAGTCCCACAGAGGCTCAATCCATTCTCCGCACAATATTCGGAAAATCATCATAAAGGAATGAAAAAAGTCTGTAAAATTCCATCTAAAACAAATACACGTAACGGATGATTGAAATTTAAGATGGAGCACCTACCTAGGAACCGGATCGGGATAAAATTTCTCTGGTGTGTAGTCCTTAGAAAACAATTGCATTCCGATAACAGCGAATATATAAATAACGATAACTAAAACAAACGTTAAATTTCCAAGAGCTCCAATTGTACTGATAATAATGCTTAGCAAAACTCTCATTGTTATCCACGATTGGGCTAACTTTAATACGCGTAACTGGAAAATAAATAATTAAATAGTGGAATCTAAGCGTAACTTAAATATTAACTAACCAATCTTAAACCACGAAGAACCGATAACCCATCAACAAGTTCGAAAATAAGATCTAATACGCTAGCGGAAACTATAATTAAGTCGAAAATATTCCAACCATTTTTAAAGAAGTTTTTACTTAGCGCCATCAATTTCAAAGTACATTCTAATGTAAAAATGGAAGTAAATACCTATAAAGTTAACAAAAGTTAAGCGTTAAGTGCGGAGTTAAAATTTAATGTTTTTTATTTTTCTGAATGCTATCTAACCTTGTTTCCAACATCAAGAGCTCTAAGAACGGATTCGCTCATACCGTGATGTTCAAGTGCTAAGAACATAGTATTTAGAACAATACATACAGTAATGAAAAGTTCGAACAGAGGATCTCGTACTATTTGGTAAAGAGCTTGTTGAAATTGTAACCACCCTGTGTAATTTATGCAACATTGTTCACAACACGAACAGTTGCGATCTGGAATATCATCTAAAAGGATAAAAATGTCAAGTTGACTTATGGAAGTAATATTTGCTTTACACGTTGAGTACCAAACAATTTTTAGGTTTAGTGCGATTAGTAAAAATAAAAAATTTAATTTTTCCCATCGAGATTAAGTTTCTAGCTGGAGGCATTGCGATAATAATAATAGAAACACTCCACCGAGTTGAAACATTGATCAGATCGAAGTTTTATATAATGAATGGTTACGAATTTTTAATTCAGCAATCTCGACTTAATTTTCATTTCTAAAGAGTTTGTTTTTGTGTTTTTAATGCTTTCTTTATTGTTTTGCCGGATTTTAAATATTAAATGTTGTAATAATATAAATTGTGCATTGTTAACGTTTATTATTATTCGGAGTGGATGGTTCCAGTTGAAATCGTTTTGATCTCAACCTATTTAACAAATATTTCCTGAATTGTTTCAACTTTAACGAGCACTAAAAGTTTGCAACAATACTTACCTATTACAACTATATGTGAGAGGTATTCTGGCGGTAAAGCATATAAATTATGCTTTTTCTTTTTGCAATTGCCAATTCCATTGCACTTGATTACTTTAATTTGTTTAGGACTTAACGCTAAAGTTACCGGCTGTACATCTATTTTTTTGGTCTGAAAATTGCCATTGAAATTAAAATGTCTAAAACAAATTATTCATTTACAGCACTTTTACTCTACTTGGCGTGTGAGAAGCAGCATCTTCGGATGTAGCGTCGGCTTCGTCGTGGTCGTCCACCACTCCAGAATCGTCAAGCGACGACTCTCGGTTTTCGCTGTTGCTACTTGTTTGACGACTGTGCAAAGCTAAACGCATCGGTGCTAATAAAAAATTAATACAGTAAAATAAAATTTATCAAAGTGTTGTACTTGTGTTATACCCAGTCTATTGGAAGGATAAAGTGTGTCTTGTGTTTTCGATTCGTCAAGTTGAACTTGTTTTGTTGGAAGAGCTAATGAAATTGGTTGAGACCTCGGTGATCCATGCCTTGGACTAGGACTAGGACTTGGTGTTACAGAACGTCGTTGTTTATTCAGAATTGGAGAACTTTTCTCTTCTGATTTTGGAGCACTTGCAGTTGAAGAAGTTTCTTTAGTACTTGCGTTTTTTGGACGTTTTCTTCTTCGTGTTTTTTTTCTTGTGTAAGATGCTAGTAATACGCCTTTACGAGCATCGATTTTTTTTAATTTGTGCTTTGATAACTTTTTAACGTTAATATGCGAAGGATCGAAACTAAATGTGGAATCTTCTCGATGATCCACTAAATCTTTTTTCCGTTCCTGCAATTAACTTTTTGTAAATATACTTGGCAAGAATATAAAATTTAATGATATAATTAATAATATGTAAATTTTAGTTTTCCTGCCATAGAGCACGTTTATGCTAAAATCGAGTAAACCATTTACACAGAATTTTAAACTTTATTTGCCAACTTACACCTACTATTAAAATTTTATTCACATGAAAGCTACAAGCTAGCAATTTTGAAAACGTGTTTTGTATAAAATAAATTAAGGCAGTTGTAATTAATTTTAATATATTTATACCAAATTATTTCTCAAATTTAAAATATGATAATGTGAGACGGAAGGAACTTGAAGGAACATTTTTGAATTATTAAGATATCTTGGTTTATGATGATGAAAATCGATATTAACCATATCAGTATTTTAGAATAACCATAACATTTCATTTTCCTAAAGATGACTTACTAATGGATTACTTCGTGGCGAACATTTTGTTAGGTCATCTCAAGACCAAAATTTTAAATTCTCATTATAAAAATTCAATAATTTATTGATACAGATATTATGCTGATGACATTTTTATTTATTTTAAAAGTTCTCGCAGACAATTGGATAGAATTTTCCGTTTTATTAATGTACGACACGCAAATATTAAATTTACAAAAAAGTTGGAATTAACAACAGTATTAATAAATTTATTATTATCATCTCGATCTTACCATTTTAGAATAAAATGACGGTCACCACTTTGAATTTTTTTAAACTAAACGAAGCGGGGTCGGTCATTAACAACAGTTCTGAACACCTCTATAAATTTGACTATCAATATGGTAATTATACGAATATGACTTATAGGAATTATAAAAGTACGACAGGAGTTTAGATGGATTTTAATTTGAAAAATATATGTAATCTGACAGATTTAATGATCGGAAATCAACGTAATCGAAACAATTATCGTAAGTTATATTCTTTTTTAAATATTCATTTACTAACTCTTTCTAAAATTTGCGCATCCAATAATTTGCGCGGAGGTGGACGATAGGGCTTCATGTTTCAATTAAAAGAAAAAAAAAACAATTAATAAAAAACGTTTTGTATTTTAGGAAGTAAAGTAATTAACTAATTATTATTAATTAAAATTTTACATTTCCTTTCTGATTTTTACATGCTGGGGGCTCCAATATACTGTATAATTTTTCACTCATTTTGCCTAGTGAAGTCATTTATTTAGACATAACACTCACCATATTGGTGTTTAGGGGATTGAATTCGTCCCGTGAGTGCGTCCTTGCTTTTATTAGCTCTATTGGGGCTATACCTAGTACCCGGGTACTATTTTGATTTTTAAACAGTACGATTTTTTTCCTACCAGTTCAATTTTTGTCTCTAAATAAATTTAAAGTACAAATTAAATTAAAAATAACGTTTAATTTAAAAATTTTCTAAACCTCCCATTTTTTCCAGTAATATTTGAATACACAGATATTCTTTACATTTTCAGTGTAATTTATCGCCTGGTGATGCTAAGCATTGTAAAATATACAGACTGTGTATTTTAGTTTTAAAATCTGTTTGACGATTCTAAAATACTGACACTACTACATTATGATTAACATTTTTAGATTTTCAGGATACATCTCACCATTTGTCTTACTAAATAATTTTTGTCCTTAGAGAAATAAGTTTTAGTTTTTAAATCACTAAGTTATATAATACATGACATATTGTCCTGCAGCAGAACCATTTTCTTGCAGGTTCATAAAAATTATTGCACGTATATATTAAAATTTTTCATTGTTATTCTTGAAAAAATGATTGAGAATTTTACCTCCTGAGTAATTTCCGCTTCTTCTTCATAACTTAGCGCTACCACAGCCAACATTAAGTTTATGAGATAAAATGAACCAAAAAATACTACGACAGTAAAAAATGTAACACTTATGGGTCCACACGACGACAAGACCTGGAATTTCAAAAACACATTAAATTCGTTCTAGGTATGACGAACAATAGTTCAATATTTTTTAATTAACTTACAGTTGATTAGCTAACATAAAGGTGAATTAACAAATCAACCTTTACATCAAAACGGAAAGAAATACAAAACAAAACCAAAACATTAATGAAATAAAATGTAATGAAGAACGTTTTTAAACAAATGCGAGACACGTAGAACAGCAAAAATTTACAAGAGTTAAGCGTGGCACTGAAGTTGCATTTCAAATGGAAGTTAATTAAAGACTGTTTGATGTGATTTTTTGTTTTAGAAATCGTACCAATTAGTCAATTTAATTGAAATACGTTAAACGGATATTGTTATTCCTACCATATTGTAAACATTTTCCCAGTAGTCGAGCGTTATGAGCTGAAAAGTTGTGAGCATCGACCACAAAAAATTATCGAAACTTGTGTAACCATGGTTGGGGTTTTCACCCACACATAAACAAGTGTGGGTAATAGGGCAGTGACGCGCCCCAGTCACGTTTCCACACAACAACGGCTCACTAGTCTCATTTCTGACCATCCAATTTTCTGGATTATTAGTCCAACTGGAACACATGATTGAATTATTTACTTTATTATCGAAGCAGGAAGTCATTATTTTTTTAATCTCTAATAAAGTGCTTTTAAAGTTTACAGTAATTCAACGGAAAACCAAATTCATTTTACTTCTACCGAATACCTAGCCGTTACTTTCTTTAGCGAAAGTAACTAATCAGCATTAATTTACCATAAAATTTTTAATAACAAGAAAACGATAAAAAAAGTTTCTGGAAATTTTCAGTGCACATGCGATAATTTCAAATCAGCTGCTAAAATCAAACGAAAACTTTTATCTTTTTTATATCTAGAACATTTGTCTTTAAAAGCGCCAACACATCACGTTGTGTGATGGGATCAAAGTTTTTAGGATTTATCTTGTCGACGATGGAATGATAGATCTTGATTATAAGGTATTTCCTGTTATTCGAGAGACAGACATCAAAAATTGTTAACGTAGTTTTAGCGTAAAACAGTTTAAATATTTTGGTTAAGCGGTTTTTTAATTAAGTTATTATCCAAAAGAATATTATTTGTCAAAGCTACTTACTTGAACCAGGTTTCGTATGAAGCATTGTGATCGTCCATCTTCAATACGCATTTGTTGCGTAATTCACCCATATAAACTTGTAAAGCAAACAGAGCAAACACCATAAGGCAAAATATTGTTAATGTCATTACTTCTGCTAATTGCTTAAACGAATGTAATAATGCGTTAATAATTGTCTTAAGACCTGAAAGAAGCAATACAATTAATAACAAAATGAAAATTAATAATTAAAAAAGGTTAAAGTAATTAATGTTATTAGAATACGGTTTTAGGGTTTTATTATTTTAATAAAAAACGTTATTAACGAGGCTAAAGTGATCATCCGTTTTGTATGTCTGAGATCAAGAAGCTTCCCCAATTTATCGCACACGATTCAACCCTGAATGTTATTTTCCTTAAAAATTATTTACCAACCATATAAAATTTATTTTACAGCTTTGTGGGAAACTATAATTTATTCATAACAATAGCAATTTTTGAAATTGATTTGATGCTTCTCAGTCGTAAAATATTAAATTTCTTAGCACGTTGCAGAGCACAATTTAAAAACTATACCAATTTAAATTTTTACTATCATCTTTCTACAATATTTGGCAAGATCTCAAAATTTCTCTTTATTTTCAGGTGAATCCTATAATAATTTATTGTAGGTGTAATTTTAGAATTTAAGTGTATTAGAATATTTTTATTGAAAATTCATTAAAAAAAAAAAGAAGAAAAGTTTCAGCTTTTTTTTATGTTTTGTTTCTGTTCTAAATGTTGAAAAAATAAAACCGTTCATTAAGCATTACCATAGCTACAATTTTCATTCTTATTCGTTACAATGGGAAGTAAGAATTACAAAATACTGATTTCTTTTATTGTGCGTGCGACGGTCATTATCCGCTATTCATAATATTATTTAAGTTGCCGGAATAGATGTAAAACAGTATTTGCATAAAACGAGTGTACCGTTGCAAATACGAATTTCCAGCGCTTCATATTTGTTTTAAATTTTATTGTTGCCTGTGTTGGATATTTAATGTGTAAGAATAAACTTGCATTCAATTATGTTCGGTTTGACAATTCAACTGAAAATCATCTACCCAACACTTTAGGTGTATGAGTTTCGTTTAAGCATGTTTTGTGATGTTTGATGATTTTTGTGACACTGCCTACCAAAATTCTTAAAATTGTTTTTGAGTTGCAACAGCCTGCGAGAAGGCCAGTGCAAAAACCCTGTACTGGAAGCAGTATAGTGAATCCGGTTTAGTGCCCTGAGGGCGTAAAGAATATTTTTATATCTTTCTCTTAAAGTCTAGAATTGCACAATACATACATTTATAAGAGTAGAAAGCTCGAGTTTTCAACCAAGATTAATTCGTATAATTGAATTTAAAAAAATAACAATGTTTTTATTAAACGTTTTGTTAAAACTTGGTTAAGATAAACCGACTTTTAATAACGTAAATTAATTAAACATTTGGAATAAAATCGCAACAGAAGTCTACTGTAGCTCTAAGCGAAAAAGTTAAAACAAAAATTTAATTGAAAAATTCCATAGTTTTACTGGCCCACAAAAATATTTCTGTAAGAACAAACAAAATAGATTTTTCTATTTATTTTCAGTTATAGCTTTATTTTAAAATAACATCTGGAATCACGGCAGTGTCCGTGGCTTGATGTGAATGCTCTATGAGTTACAGAACGAATTGTGGACAGATTTACATAATATGGCTTATCGCTAAAACTTTAATTAACATAACAACTTAACCGATCAATAATAATTATAAATTTTATAGAGACATTATGAAACATCTAAAATAAAAAGAGAAGAAAATATTATTGTTATTCAGTCGAAGGAAGTGCAGGATCTATGCTTTTTTACATTTTATTTGTAGTCCCATGTTTTCTTTAAGACTCATATTAAACTTTCATTTAATTTTTTTAACACTATCATCATAATAAACATTTAAATTTTGTTTGCTCACACTTAGATCCGACAAGTAATTATGGTGCTCTACAAAAATTATTCCGTAAAACCTTGAACTATTTATTTAATGGTGTAAAAATATCAGTCAAATACAACCATCAGAAAAGTGAATCGTGTTGAAGTAATAACGGATCTTTATTTAACAATTATTTATCTCTCATAAAATAATTTTTAACAGCGGTTTGCATAAAATTGCAAATCATAACGGTGCCTAAATAACAAGAAGTAACTGTTGATATGTGTAAGTAGGCCTTAGATAAGTTATAAATTCTCTTGCAGATCTATACTTCTTCGCATTCTCAATATAATCTTAATGTAAAAATGAAACTGCTATGTGATGTTACAAATGTTATAATTTTAATAACAACTTTTTTTGCGCTAACCGAGTGTAATTGTGATTTTTTGCGAAATGTTGAGTTTACAGCGATTACTAAAAATAATGGAAACGTAGAGGTAGCTGTAAGTAATTGTAAAAATTCTAGAATATTCAGTGAAGATGTAATAAAAGGCCTATATATTCAAAATCAAAGTATAATCAATATACCAAATAATTCGATTTCGAATATGGAACAGTTAGAGGCGGTCTCATTTAATGGTTGTAACATTGAAACTGTGGAAGCAGGAGCTTTTAGTAACAATGTTCCAGTTCTTTCCGAAATATTTATTGTTAAATCGTACATTCAAGAAATACCCAAAGGAGTTTTTAATAATTTGCCTTCGGTGCGAAAAATTCGTTTAGACAACAATCGCATACAAATTATTCAAAAATATGCTTTCGCTAACAACATAGCATTAAAGAAAATAGACGTTTCAAATAATAAATTAAAGTACTGGGATAGAGATTGGTTCGAGAAATCTAAAGGAGTTGAAAAAATTAATTTCGAGTTTAATTTAATTGAGAAAATACCAAAATCTGCATTTAAAATCTTTACTAATTTAACGTCCATAAATTTCAATTACAACAATATTTCTTATATCGAACCTAAAGCCTTTCAAGGTATTCATCGTTTGAAATATTTGGGTTTGCGATATAATCGCTTAACGACATTACAACCCACAATATTTCATAATAAGGTTCACATTGATTCTTTATTTATAGATGCTAACAAATTTAATTATATACCCACAGTAACTTTATTTAGAATGTCGGTAAACAATGTGACTTTAGATGGAAATCCATGGAGCTGTTCTTGTTTAGCTAATGTTGGTTTATGGTTAAGATTAATAGAAGGAAGGGTAAAATTTTCAAAGTATTGTAAAGGTCTTGATATTTTGCAGTGTGTTCATTTAGAAGATAAATATTGTAACGAAGCGGTTAACGAAGAGTTAACGCAAACGTATTATAATTCAGTCAAATCTCATTTAATGCAAAAGAAAATTGTAAATGATTATTGTGTGCGCTTAGATTAATTAAAATTAATGTACCTACCTAGTATACTATAATTTATTAAATTTTTGTTATAATATAACAAAAGCGTTGTGTTTTGTGCTTTTTTATTATTTTATTGTGTGGAATAGTAAAGCCTGTTTTTTGCGTGATAATGAAATGTTAAAAATGGAAAGCATTAGAAAATGAATTGTATGTGTTTTGAATAAAAATTTTAAACAAAACTCGATTTTTTTTTAATTGGTCTACTATATTGATGTTTAAATGAAACGAAAGGTATTAAAGGGTAATGTTATTTAAATTTTATTTGAAAGTCAAAACAATGATTGGGATACTTATGACCTACATACTTATCATGCAAACAATATTGGAGAGTTCATGAATTTAATAATTTTGTTTTATTTTTGTTCTATGTACATGATTGTACGCGATTCAGCTTACAGTTAAAATTATTTTAACTCAACATTTTACCTAAAATGCGAGAGAAAATTATACATTTTGTTTCCTAGGTAAACAATATAAATTACTAATTAGTGAAATTAAAATTTACGAATCAACTGGTTTAATAAGCAATAAAAATTGCCGAATCTTATCAAAATTTGTCATTGTCTCTGAAATTTATTGAAGAGAATTTATATAATTTAAATAGAAAACAATTACTTAACTCAAATTTGCACTATACTGCTTTGCGAAGCCTTAACCAGTAACTGATCAAGATTATAACAATGAACTTAGCTTTTACGTTCAGTGACAAGTCCCATGTTAATTTATTAAATTTGGTTTGTTTCTATAAATCGCAGAAAAGCATTGGTTCCTTATCATTCGAAAAACACATTTAAAATGTCGAAAGATTGGTTCTTTATATCAATATTTTAAAATGTTAATTAAATGAATTTATTTAATGATTTTTGCGGATTTTAAGAGTTTTAAATTTTGTTTGAAATGAAAAATAATAAAAATAAAAGAAAAGAACAAATGTCAGCACGGGCCTTAAATTCTGATCCAATTGGATGCACTGCCGGTGATCCAAAGCGTTAACCGCTCCGTTACCAGTTGCTGTTATTCCTTTAAACTTTCACTCTCAAACTACTCTTAATATTTTATCGTTTTAGTTTCTTTGATTTTCTTTCAAGATTGAGAATATGAGATGTCGTAAGATACATTTTAATTTAATTAATGGCTAACCTGCAGAGTTAAAGCGAAAGTAATTTCAATTTCTACATTTCCACTGGCTTGTATAGATATAATTTTTTAACATGGAGGCTACAAGAGAGTAAATTAAATTTTGACAAAAATAAAATATGCTTATGAGTTTATATTTTACTATAAAAAATAAGTTTTATTCGTAAAAATATTTCCAATTAATTATACAAATTATTAACTCGTGAAATAAATATCAAATCTAAACTTTAAAAACTAACAGGTTAAATGAACAATAAAAGATAGTTTGTTTCTCCGTTTATTATTGTTTATTTAAGCCGTGAATTTTTAAAATTTTGCTTAAATACTTAGTGCTCTGGATGGTAAATTTTCTGGTATAGTAGTAAATATGATTTGATTTAATTAGAGAGACATCTATAACTGTAATTTATAACAGACTCGCTTCGTTCGTGAAAATAAAACAGCTATGGTAGCGGTCATAAAAATGTACTCAGCTCAAGAATTAAAAAGTTACAGAAATTTTCAGTATATCAATTTTAAGACTATTTAAGATTAACTATTAAGTTAACTAATACATAGTAAACTTATTATAACAAGAGTAAATGACAAGAAAAGAGAAGTAAAAAATATTAATTTTGCGGTCGTCACTTTTAGTTTTTGTTCTCATCCTTTCTTTCTCTTCACTCTGTGGTTTTTACGATATTTTGTAAAAATGTTGTACACATTTTGAAATTTTAAGTTGCGTTTTCGTGTTTTCTACTTTATGCTTACTTAAGTACTTGAAAGGGAAATAAAAGTGGGCGATAAAATACATTTTTGTACATTACATTTTTGTAATTGCTAGCTGTGTTTATAAATTTATTTTATTGCCAATATTAAAACAAATATAAATAAACATAAAATAAATATGTAATAGCTGTATAAATATATTCATAGATATAACTAAACATAAAAAAGTGATAAAATACGCATTGCTTGAATAGCATTATATATGAAATTTTATATACTACTTTTTTTATTTGAACGAAATTATTGGTGCAAAAATAACATTTTATACACTTTTGTGCACTTTTTAATCTGAGTAATATGAACTAAAACATACGCGAAGGGTTGTTTGCTATAAATATAGTCGAGCTAATTTTAGACATCCTAGATAGTTCATTTATCACATTATTTAATTTTCTTACAACTTTTTTATTACTGCAGTAGCTCGAAACAAGAAAAAATTAAAAAAGTCTATAACCGAGTTATTTTTAATAAATTATATCAAATTGAACCGAAGTCTAATTTAAGAAAATATTTAATAATTTGAATGTGGTTTAAAATTTTTTTTCTAATTTATGTAATTTTTATAGAAATGAATAGTTTTTTGAAAAGCTGTATTATATTACCGTTAATTTATTCAACATTAAATTGTGAGTCTCTTTCTATATTTTGTTATTTTCTAGTTGTTTTAATATTTTCTTGATTAATGAAAAATGTCAAGGTTAATTATTAGTTTTCTAATGTTGTTTAATGGCAACGTGAAAGGTAAATTCGATTTTGTGATTAGGATAAAAGAGAAAAGTTTGTAAAGTTTAATTTTCAGAAAATATTGAAATATTTAAGACATATCACTTTGGAAAAAAATAATCAAGTTTCTGAAACTCTGACACGTTTTGTATTTAAATGCGTGACCGTTTGGGTACAGCGTGTATCGTTGTCAAAAATAAGACAAAAAGTTATAGTATTAATTTTGAATTACCAAACTTGTAGTTAATCACTAATTCGACCGCTATAACCATTATATAAATACATACATTGGGTTATAGTATGATAATGAAATATTTGATCTGGATTTTAAGATTTTCGTTAAATTTGCACTGGGCAAATTATTTGAACATTTTCTAAGAAATTGCATTTTCACGTCAATACGATAGAAATTGAAGTTTATAAAACATGACATAAAAAGCTTCCATTCTCAAAAGCTATCACATAACTGACATTTCAACTAATTTATTGAATATTCTGTATATGACAGAAATAAGTGAAGTTAGATATATTTTTCTATTTTAAATATTTGTATGCAAATACACATTGTCAAATAAAATTTATTTTTAAAATATTTCTACAAGCAGGCAGAGTAAAATTTAATCTTACCAGGCAAAATAGATATAGTCTTTAAAGCTCTCAATACACGAAATGTTCGTAATCCTGCAAGATTTCCCACTTCCATACCAATTGTAGCGTATCCGCTAGTTATAACCACGAAATCCAGCCAGTTCCATGGATTTCGAAGATAAGTATATTTATTTAAAACGAATCCTTTAGCTATACTTTTTATTATCATTTCAGCTGTGTATATAGCTAAAAAAATATACCTAAAACATAAAAAGTTACAGTTATTGATTTAGTTTTATTTATAAATTTCAATATTGCAAAACATTAAATAGTTCACTTTGAAAGACAATTTTTTGATGGAAGCATCAGCAAGTTTTGTATTTTTATGCTTTTTTTTCACTGATATGGAAGATATTTAAAATAAAAGTGAAAAATTTCTCTGAACTCGAGAAACGCTTGCGCTTGTTAAGAAAATTGAATAAAATTTTCTTGAAAAGTTTAGTTGTGATCGCATTATCTAGCACAAATATTTTTTTAATTATTTTTAGTTATGAAGAAAAACTTTTTTTAAAACATACATAATTGAAAATTAAAAAGGTAAACTCGACACCTTTCAAATTACGATAAATGTTATTCAAGTTAAGCACTTTTCTACTCCTCAACATTATATAAGTATAATGTCTTAATTCAATTATTTTTTCCAAAATTAAAATGAGTTTCTAAATTTTTGTTTTATAAGTATACTTACAACTGCGGCTCTATTATTGAATGTTATTTTTTATTCGTCATTAATGCAAAAATACAAAGTATATCTCCCTAGATATTAATGTAGTAGATCAGGTGTACGTAAAGCTATGGAGATTATTACAGTTATATATTTCATATTTTATTGCATTGAAAAAATGTCGGGAATTGAAATAATTCATATTGTTGTAAAACATTTTGAATTTAATTTAATTTTAAGGGTACTTCGGATGTGACGGTTTATTTTAATTGGCACTTTAATATCACTAGCACTAACATTTTAGTTACATTTTAAGGTACCTGCCTAAATAGTATTATATAATTAAAATGTATAAATTACTTCTGCATGGCACATACTATAGAACAGCGGTTCTTACTAGGATTTTAAATGCCCCGGCCTTAGATATTATCAATATTAAAGAATTTAGTTAATATGTCCGTAAAATTATTTTTCTTCAATTTTCAAACATTAAATTTAAACTTTAAATTTTATGGTCAAACTTAAAAAATATTATAATCCCTCGATTTCGTATTTTTGAATTCAAGTGGACAGAAGGATGGGCAGACCTAAATTTGGAGTGGCATTGCCACTTCTTTTAAGTAACATAACGTAAAGTGGTTAAAGATTTGAAAATTTGAAATTTAAAAGCTCTCATCCATTTAAAAGTTATTTTTATTAACTGTTTTTTTTAGATTTTCGCTTTAAGGTAAACTACACTTTACAGCTTATTGAATTAAATATACTTAATTTTAATTAAATATAAGCACGTCTTTGATGTACCTTCTATCGGAAATGCTAAAAATAGTGTAGCTAACGATTGATTTACTTTTAAAGAAGTAAACTGAGGAATAAATGTGCAAAGGAATGAATTGATAAATCAATAACAAATTATACCCGTCAGCTTTATTATTGCAAGCGTCAAGTTAATAATATTTAATTATATAATAGTACCTTTCATTAATTATATCGAATTCGATAATAGATATTTATTATCACTTTAAAATATTGCTGAGAAATTCCATCAGTTCGATTAATTTGAAAAATTTTCTAATAACTTGGATTATAAATACTTACTCAGCTTCTTCGATGGTTTCTGCCATGGCTAGGAAGACACAATTGAGCAATATGGTTGCCATAACACAGTAATCGAAGAACTGATTAGTTGATATGTATATACACGCTTTTCGAATCGGATTCCATGGATTAAAAAAGAAAAACGAACTAGTTGCAGTGAAACGATGTATATAATTTTTACGAAACCGCTTTGAGACTACGCAAAATGTCTGAAACAAAAAAAGAAACAATTAAAATAAAATTAATTTGTGTGATGTAATATTTTATATCAACTATTATGTGTACCAACACCAATACTAATTATTAAGTTAGTTAAAACTAGGCTTTAACGTTTAAGGATTTTTTTAGAGTCTTTTTCTTTATCAAAGGTATGCTTAGACCCCACGGTTGCTTAGGCCAGATTGGGGAATGCCTGTAACCCTGTTTTTAATAGTTGATAGTAATTATCAACTCTGAGGGACCGGCGCGCCGGTTTTACGTGCTCTCAGGAGCACGAAGACAATCATAAGAAAGCTTAGACTCTCCCAGGATTCCATCCGGGTACCTTAGTGTCATCAGCTATTCAAACTTACTAGGCTAATGAGCGCCACTTTCTTGGAGTGCCATATAATATATAATGCGTAGGTGGGTCAACTGAAGCCAGGATGACTTTTAGATGATTATTTTTGTTGCCTTTCTCATAGCCTACAAATTGATCTTTGACTTTATATCACAGCAGTTTATCCGACACGACCAAGATATAAACCACAGTTTCTCATTTACAAGTCCTTGAGTTGCTCTTTATAAAAAAATTTTTTTTGTTCACTAAATTTGTCTAAATTATAGCTCCAGGTAAGATTATACATTTGTGTATGGTCTGAAAGCTTCTCTGGTGAGAAATGGAGGTGTAGAAGTTAAATATTCCTGTAGTTTGAAATCTAGTACGATAAAAGCTTTTAGCACTTCTATGTCTGTCATGTAGTAGCAACACGCAACGAAGACAACAAGAGGTAGGTCAGGAAACGTACGGATTTTCCGGATTTCCGGAAAATAATTAGGAAGATTAATCTTCGCAAATGCTAATCTCAATATCAAGCGGTACATAATATTGCTTATGTATTGTCATATTACAAATTAGTTTGCATTAATGTAAATTCCACAAATAATCTACTTAACTTTTGAAATTTAAAGCTATACAACTAGCAACATGCCGTTCATCTGACAGTGATTGCTACATTATGAAAACCGTGGTGACACTGTTACATATTGCTACCTGCGCTAAACATCCCCATTATTTACAATTTTAGTTTAGATAGCTCCTACGGGATTTAAATCAGTTTAAATTAGCACAATGTTATTCGTGCCTTATGTATGTGCTTCTATTTATTTAATAATAAAATGTGAAAATAAGCATACAGAAAAATTAATATTTTATGACTTCGTGTATTCAGAAGGTACGTTTTGTTATGGTACATATATATTCTCCAAAAATAACCAAATAGCATTTTCCTACAACTACCTATTACTATTAAACTCCATCTGAATAATACATAAGCAAATTTAAACGAGAAAAGCACATACGTAAAACAAAGATTTAAAATCAAAATGTATTATGAAAGGCTTTCAGTATTTTATAGAAGTTTGCACATTTACTTCTGTTCTAACGCCTTTAAAAATGCATTTGGGGTTCTGGGTTTCACAGGAACAGGAAATTTCAAGTTATATGTCTCGTGAACCGTTAGATATGGGTACTTCGTAAATATGTGTATGAAGATTATGAAGTATTTTGAATTCCGGAATAATTTACCATGCATTTGGTTCAACCTTAGGGTATCATTAAATTATTAATTTTCTACATTTCTTTGCAGCACATTTAAAATATAAATGAAACGGAAAAGTCAATTAATATGTGGTAAGCGAAATTTTAGAACCTCTATCTTCCATTTCATTGACGAAATAATAATTAACCATTTTAAATGAATAAAAAATCATGGAACTGAATAAAATCCATACATATTATGAAATAAATATTTCTGGAATCTTACAGTAGGGTTTTACGACACACTCTAAAACGCATTAAATAAATAAATATTAATAGTACTTTAATGCTATTCTTAATACATTTTTTTATTTATAAGTAAACAGGTAAATATCTTGAAGAGCATTTTGTTAAAATTAATATTTTTTAATTAATCTGCTAAACATAGAATGTCTGTCTGGAAGCATTTGTATAATGTAAGTGAGAATAATAACTCCGTTACGTTAAATAGTCCTTTATTAAAAAATGCAAAACAACTAATTTAAGGAAATGTAATGTATAAAAAAATAACAGTATGATATAAAACAGAAATACAAAAATAATAATTAATGTGTAAAATATTTATTATTTATTTATTTTATTTTCGTTCCGTTCATTTATTTTCTACATTAAGAAATAATATTACACGTCGTCATGTATTTTTATTTTTTTTAAACTGACGCTAACTAGACAAATAATGTAATACGTGGTAGAGGGTACAATTTTATTTACAATTTTTGGTTGTTTTAAGAAATTTTTTAATCGAAATCGTACTTACACATTGTTTGAAAGTAAACGGTAACCGGCATTAAAATTGCAAAAAGCACAAACTAAGCAAAATGTAATTGTTCAATTAAATAAATATGAATAAAAAATAATATAACATATTTAATATATCGTAATATCTTCTAGAACAGAAATATTGTTTTAAAATGAATTTAATGGAAAAATTGGTATCAAATACACCAATGAAAATCTTTAGTTTTCACTTTATTTTCTCATTAAATATTGTATTAGATTAAATTTTATTATAAAATCGAAAAACTATATTGCTATAATAATTTGTTGTGTAGTTATGTAATTAATTTGCAACACGTACGAAATAATTTTTATTTCTTTTTAGATCAATTTAAAATTTCAAAATAAAATATTTACGAGCTTTTTAAAAGAAAATAGATTGTATCAAGTAGAGAACAAAACCGCAACAAATACCTTCTGTATAAATTGGCCCAATTGCTTTTCTAAATCGTAATCAATTGCATATAATCAACATGAGTAAAATAGCTACTTATACAACAAGTAGCGAATACTAGTACCTTATTAGAAATAAACACGTAAAACACTTTTGGGGATATATTACATCAATACAAGATTTTTCTTTGTAATTGAAACAATCATAAAAAAAAGTCTTAAAATCCTATCAAGATCGCTCGGCTTAAGGAGTTTAGAATATACTTTCTAGCCAGAACTTCAATTTGAACTTCGATGTGACGTAAAAAAGTGAAAACAGACGAAAGCTTGTTATAGACTACGACAAATATTTGTAATAGCTTTTACTGATATGTTCTTAATACGATTCCTTAATACTTGAATAATGATTTTTTTTTAGTTTGCATTGAATTCAAAATTTTTATGAGAGTGTAATATTACCGAAAGTTTTATTCTGAAACGTATTCAAAAGATAATTTTACACTTTATTTAATATTTTGATTTTATGTCGTTTTCCGATTTTCTGTTGTTATGTATAATAATTAATTAAAGTTCAGTGGTAATATTTGTTTTAATTGAAACCAACAAAGAGAGTGTATTAATGTCTATGTATATTTAATTTAACGCTTATAATAATTAATTATATATAATGCTATATTTTCTTTTCGGCTTTAAATTACATAAATATTTAGATGATTAAACTTAAAATTAAACAAAATAACCAATAACAAAGCACAATCAAAATATAAATATAATATAATACAAACATACAAATAATTCTTTTTATTTACTACCTTACCAAAAAGTGCACATTTGACAGTGCTGCTGAAAGTAGGCTGTTAGTTTTTAATAGATTGAGCTTTACCACTTTAAAAATAAGTTGAAAACCGGTAAAAGATGATAATTTTAATTTTCTATCGCTTGGGAGAAGAATTTATAAAACCAAGTGTGGAAATATTTACAGAGGTTGATTTAAATAAATAGCTAGATATCTAGATATCAATCTGTCGTAACTTTCTCTGTCACCACTTTGACATCTCTATATTATCTATGTATAGTAACCTAGCCAGTTCCCACATTAAAATGTCAACAAGTTTTCGTACGCAGTTTTACTGCAGAAAATCGTCAACAAATTTAATGGTTGTAGAAGTTGTGTAAGACACGTACTAAAATTTTTTGAGAGTATTGTGAGAACATGCTCTAAAATATTGTCAACATTTATAAACTTGACCAAAATCTACGCCTACTGAACTTGTTGTTAATTGACTTAGTTTAAATCTTAAAACAAATTAACATAAAGGTCAATTTAACATTGGTAATTATGTTCATAAAATAGTAACTAAATATTTTACTGAAATTTCCAAATAGAGAATTTCCATAATACAGAATTATTAAAAGTGCTAAAACTATTTTTTAAATGGCGTTTAAACTTGCAAGGTACTAATTTAAAAAAACTTGAACGTATAATAAAGGAAATCCTACTGTTCGATATTTCTCTAAAGAAATATTTTCATAAGTAACTAGATATCGTAGCTGGCTCATATAGTAATGCTGTTCCCGTCAAAACACTTAGTCACTTTAAGGTGCATACCGTAAGGATGTCGCTGACGGGAGGACTGTCAAGCTCGAAGTTATATTACTTATACTGCAATTTAACCAGTCGGTGCTTTTATATACCAGAGTACTTTCGTCGATAAAAATAGAACTGTTGAAATTTTCAATTTAATTATAATTTTATTTTTAAATATCTAAGTTAATGTAAATTTTAGATAAGTCAAATTGGAAAAGATATGTAATATACCTTAATTTACCTTAGATATACCTTAACTTTAAATTACAGAAAATGCAATAATATAAATTTTAAGAGAGTAAAAAGGAAATATATTAAAAATTTCTGTAAGATTTTTACAACTTTAAATTAAGGTTAAACATAACACTTAAGACATTATATTCGGAATTTTAATATTGTTACATAATATATTAAAATCTTATAGGGGTTTGAAACCAGCACTGCATGAATAACAACCATTTTAATTACTATTTGCATAACAAAGCAAATATTGAATTAAATGTATATCGAAACCCATATTCATGTCTGCTATTGTAAATTTCTAATTGTGAATTAACCAATCTTTGCTAATATTAGATTGTAAATGCTTTAACAGGTTGTTGAAGCAACAAGTTTTATAAGAAAATAATATTTAAAAATTATTTTCATTGCAACTTTTAATTAAAAAAAAAAGATGTTCTTACTACTTATTGTATTTTTGTCTATGCACAAAACCTACTTTTGCAAAATTGTCTTTTAATTAAAATTTAAATTAATTCTTTTCTATTAAAAATAAAAAGATAATGTACTCGTAGTTAGTTCATCTGCTAAACTTCCCAAAGTAATCAGAAATGTGTTTGAACAATTTTGTGGTTCAATTAAATTCTTTTTGTTTCAAAAATATACAATTTAATAAAATAATTTCATTGTTTGGAAAATAGACAGTGTAGTTTTACTTTAGATGTAGGTATTGAGAAAATTTAAAACATTTTCAAACAATAAACTTTAGTGTGCAAAACTGCAATATTTAACTGCTTAATTACTATAAATTATTAAATGCAGCAAACCTATTAACATAATTTGTGCATAATAATTTTAGTAATAGGTAAGTATAAAGCAACAATAATTATATCTATATAATATACTTGTATGCAGTATACTACTGCAGGATTATTTAAAAAAGTAGTCACGAGATGATACGAATTATTAGAAGTTCTATTTTATGAGTATGCAGTTACGGTAAATCTTGAATTGAAAATACCTGCAGAAATAGTATTTGCAGCAAGGATTTGCGGTTAGCTAATATTTTCAAATGCGTATAATAAAACTTTACAGCTTTGAATGAGTTACTAAATCCTATGTCGACTTTGCAGCATGAAAGCAGCTAAGATTTACCGTATCAATATTTTCAATTATTATAAAACAAATCTTATCCTTCAAGACAATCAATTACCACAGAGACTGCAGTTATCACCGATTGGGTTTCTGAGTTAAAATTTTGTGTTTTGCGATTCGCAGGAAATAACATATTTTACGTCGGCCCTGTTAAACATTCAGACACGGTGGTTTAACAATTTATTGTTTTATATTCACCTACTATGCAAGTCTGGTGAATGCACACAATTAGTAAAATGTCAAATTTCATTGGATACTGCGTACCAATGTACCAATATGATTGGATTCCCGTTCTATTTTGTTGCACTTTTACGTTATGGCTAATGATGCGGATTGACAAACTGTCAAGATCAAAAGAGAGGAAAAGCACAATAACAGTAGGAAAGTTAATATAAGATTTTCCTTTAAAGTTCTTATCTGAGAAAAGTTCAATCATACCTTTCAAGTTTGTTTTTTGAAATTTCTCAATCTGCGTATATGTATTTAACGCTTTACTAAAAAGAAATGTTGGCAAATAAAGATAAGCCAATGTAATAATGATGCTTGTAACATAATAAATAAACTCCGAAGTGATTAAAAAGAAAATTGAATTAAACCGCGGTTCAAATAATGAAGTACATAAATGCAAGATAAAATTTAAATTTGCTGCAGCTACTCCGGTGAAATTTTTAATGCTCGAAAATTGCGATATTTTTAATAAAGTAAATATTAAAAACAGCAGCAAAACCTAAAATAAAAAATTCAACAAATTTAATTTTGAATATCAATCTCAGATTAAATTTAAAATTAACTAGCTGAAAAATAGAAAACCACATTCAAATTTTTCAGAAAATCAGTCATTATTTTCTTATCAAATAATAATCTTTATAATTCATGTACTGCTGTTTTTCGTGTATTACGGTTACATCCGGTTATAAGTCGTAAATTTTTGTTTTAGAACACGCTTCCGAGGCGTATGTCAGTACGAGGTTTAATTTTATGTCCGTTCTCCATAAAAGTTTAAACAATTTGTGACTTGTTCGATTTTATGCCGAAATCCACTCAGTTTTTTTTTAAGTACTTGAAGTATAGTTTAAGCTTGTCAACGTTATTTTGTAATTTAGGTAAAATTGCTATGCATTCATTACAGTATCGTCAGCGTAACAGCGTATCGATGGCCAGAATCTGAAACAATGCAAATCTGTTTACGGATTTATGACTTACGTTGTTTTAAAATCTGATTATCGCTATCCTGCTTTTATAAAATGTCGATATGTTAATCGCCTAACTAAACTACTAATTGCTTTTGTCTTTAAAGTTGCGTTTTTAATCTTCACTGAGATATTTATATACGATAAGAAACAAATTTAGGGTATAATATAAATGGCTAACAAAAATTGTGAGGTTAGGCAATTGCATCGAATTAAATATAATATGATTACTTCATAATATTTATTATTTATTTTATTATGTAACAAAATCAAGCAATAAATAATATAAAAATATAAGCTTTTCTTAGTTGCTAGACTAAAAAAACGTAATGTAAGGATTATTCGACAATTTTCATTTGCAGGTACCACTTTATTATTTTAGAACAATAGTGCACAACAAATTATTCGGGTAACATACTCCCCTGGATACGCATAAAGTTTGTAAACTTCTTGCAAACAATATGTTTGAATTAACTTCTTACAACTTGAAGTAAATTGATGTTAAATGAACACAAAATATAATTAAATTTTCACATGACAACTATAAATAGTAAAGGATTATTTACCAAACTGATTAAATCCATGTGTAAATTTAGTTTTATACTTTTAATTGAAATTAATTAATTGTAAATCTAATAGACAAGGTTCTCGACATCGTAATCTACATTTGATATAATGTACAATATCTAATATATAATATTTAGTAAATAGTAAAAAAATTAGTATATAAATTTTACATTTCAATAGTATTATTATATAAAAAGAAAAACTATTCTTTCGTATCGGACTCTTCAGGTATTAGAGTATGCGGGATAAAACTAAAACCGTGTAATATAAATAGGGATTATTCGAACGCTCTAAATTGCCATGAGATTTTATTTGTTTGTGTGCCAGATTATTTTTTATTTAAAATTGGTTTAAGAATATCTGTAATAAATCGATTGAATATTTTTATACATATTTGAATGTAGAATAATACAGTGAAAACACCAACTCAAACCAATAATTGTGATATAGAATATCACAATTATAGAAGCTATAGAATAATAATGATAAACTGTAAGTTTTGTAGTATTTTAATAATATTGTAATCATTAAAGTCCAGAATTATTGGATTGTTTAATTTTTTTTTTAATTCGGCGTCTATGTGTGCTTCTTGGTGGCAATCAGTGCATTGCAATCGAAGTTCAATCAATACATACTAGAGTTTGTGATTATTTTGAGAGTAGTTGTCATTTGCCAATGATGCAACTGGAGAGACCGGTATGAGCCGGTAGCAGTAACAAATATGCAGAACTTGACAACTGGTAAAATTAACCGTTGGAGATGGTTTCTGAAGTGATTTAAACGCGCTTAACACGGGTCAAGTTTTCCGGCTTTCATTAAAGCACTTCGAAGGCAGCTTTATTTGATTATATTATGATATACTGACATCGTTGAAAACGGTTCTGAAGGTTGGGTTTGTAAAACGATAATTCAACGAAAATTACCGCAAACGATTTTTTACAGTTAATTTGCAGGAAAATTATAAAAGCTAGGTTTGAGATGTAAGACAGACTTGGCGACTACACCGAGTTTTGAAAGAAAGTTTTGAATCTGGTTTACTAAAATTACATCTGACTATTTTTCAAGTCAGGTGGCATGTATTATTTAAGTTTGTAGCACTAGTACACCTTGCAAATTCGCGTTAACAGTATTTTTCTCTGTAATATATTCAATTAAGTGAAATATTTTTAATAAAGAGCAAAAGTGCTCTAGAAAGAATTTTCTTTTCAATTTACAATTTAAAATAAATTTATCATATGATAATATCATAATTATGTAGTTGCATGGCTGGTAGACAACTGAGACCGGCTCCGCCCAATAAAACATATTGTCGCACTTATTTAGTCAAATACACTTGCATACCTTCAACACAATGATATCAATATGTTCTTATGTGGAGCTTCAGAACCTCCTTAAAAGGTGAATTTTCTAATTGAAAAACATTTAAATGTTAAACCAAGTAAATTAGAGCCTATTGAATCCAGGTACGAAGACTGGTTAATTTATAGAGTATTTTATTCATCTTTGACTAGATAAGGCCGGAAGAAATGTTCATAAGCAGTAGCTGTTTCAATTGAAATTCAATTGAAACAAGTTGTCAGTGCTTATTGGTATTTTCCAGTCTTGACTCAAATCTCGAGCGCTATTTTCATATCAAAAGCATAGCTTTAGTAAACTTTAAAGGTTATTCCCAAACTTCTCAAAATTCCTATAATAGGTAGTAGCTGTTTACGTTGAAATGCAATCAAAACGTTTACACATAAATATAAGTATTTATAACGAAAAAGAAGTTAAATAAAAAGCTTTAAATGAAATACTTACAATGTTTTTTATTGCGATTGTAAATTAATATTTCATTTAAAATTTTTATTGTAAATTGCTTTTTAATAGCAACTCATATATAAATTGAAGTAACGGTAAAACTCGTAAAATAATATAAATAATGATATAGATATTCCTTACGAGATTGCTTTATGGCGAAAAATTTAACAATTTGAGTTTTAAGTAATTTCATTTATGCAAAAATCAACACGAAAGCTGTTAACATAATTTTTCACATTTTAAGTTTTGAAGATTATTTTCCCGATTACCTAATTAAAATACAGAATATTTATTTTTGAGCGAAACCAGTTAACTTTTTTATAGGTTTAGCTAGCTTAAGCATTTATGTCTAAAGCGAATGAATCATTTTATGTGGATTATCACGCAAATTTTTAATTCTAACGTTAAATTAGAATAGGTATCTACTACAAAACTTATTTGTTCAAGAAGTTTACATTTACGTTAATAATATATTTATGACAGAGAAAACGTTTTCAGACAAAGCAATATACCGAATTCAATTTCTGATTTCAATTCAATAAAAGCGTCTCTATTCCAACTACCGAATTAAGGACTTAAATGGAATTCTTTCAATTTCTCTATCATAATGAACAATATAAGCGTTTGAATCATATAAAATACGCTTATAGGGTTTACCATATTTTACTGTTCACTTCTGTATTTCATTTTCAAATGTAATAAAAGTTTTCATTAAATTTCAATTTTTAATAGAATTATTTCTATATTAAAAAAACTTGTTTTCTGATTTTAGTTTGTTATTAGTTATTACTAAAATAACCTTAACCATAATCTGATGATATATTGATTATTTTGATCGTTATATGATCTTGATCAAAAACAGAGTTACTTTGTTAGATTTTTTTTCTTTCGGAATAAAAGTGCGCAAGACAAAAATTATTTTTGATACCTTTAGTGAAATTTAATCATAATCACATTTGTATTTTAAAATCATTGAACAGGTCTGTTTTTACATTTTTGATTTAATTTAATATTTAATGATGTGATATTATTACCAAAGCATTTGTAAAATTATGTTTAATTTTATTAAAGTGTTTATACAAACTTTTCATTCTGTTTTAATATTTTCACATCAGTTTATTAAAATTGTTTTCTTAATTAATTCCCAATCTGAAGTTACCATAAGCGTCAATTTAATCAATTTTCAGGTGTTAATTACTCAATTATCCCAAATTTATCGCCTTGTCAACTTATCCTACTCCAACTTTGCGATGAAATAATGCAATAATAGCATTGTATTGCTAAAGTAAAATAACAGGTTTACAAATAAATGTATTATAATAGTAAGTATATTGTTTTGTACGGAGAAAAAGTAGCGCTTTTGTTATAGATTCTATAGAGTTACCCACCCAGTATATAGAGTAGACACAAAAATTACCTTTGCTCGTATTTTTTCTTCAAACGTAAAAAGTAATTGTGTATATTATATTTCATTACTTTTACAACAAACGGCACTAAAGTAATTTAGCACTTTAATTTTTTTAAATAATATACGTTAACAAAGGTAATAACAGAAATTTTAGGATTGGTTTCAGTACTCGAGCAACTTTGTAGTCGGAGCCTATAAAACGGTTTAACTTTAAATTCAAATTTAAAATTTTTATATAATATGTATTTTAATGATTACATTCTTTTGAAAACAATTTCTTAATTTTAATTTAATTTAGATTTTACAATTTTTCATGCTTACCGATTTTAATGCTTTGATTGATTAATACTCAATGTCCAATTTGAAGTGCCTCGAGCCTTTCTACAACATTTTCGCGGCTGAGTTATAGCACGGTCATTAATTTTGATGTACATCTAGTATAACTCAACCAGTGACTATACCAAGCTACTACTACATATTAATTAATGCATTTTTCTATCAATCTTATATTACGTTTTGTTATATTTTAGTTTTGTAAGAGATAATTTTTCATTGTTAGCGGTCTCTATTCTAGCTGCACAAATGTGTCCTGTTAGAAAATATGCTGTTTTTATCGAAAATTAGCAGACAAACTTCAAAAAATTTTTTTCATTATACTCAAAAAATTGTCTTCTTAGTGTGTAGATGAAATTTTTGGAATTTGTAGTACACTTTAACGTCCTAGACCCGGCACATTTCTTGTTGGAACGGCGATTTCTGGTATTTTCCCAAACACGAGAGTTATAGTTTTTATTTTTATTATACATTTTGAAAGCTGTAAGTTAGCTTTTAATCATTTTCTGAGTCATTGATTTATTTTATTTTATTATTTTTAGATTATTATATAATAGATATTATTTAGAATATTTTTCAACCCAAAATTTTTCAATTTAAAGAATTCTTTTTTGATAAACTCAAATTTAAAATGAACTGAAATTTTGAATTAATGTAATGCATGTAATCTAGTTAAACTTAAATTAAGTGCGCCATTACAGAATAAAAGAATGGTAAAGAAGTTAATAAAATTATATTGAAATGTTTCAAGATAAACGCAAATTTGCAATTTTGAGTAAAACTACTCTTTAAACTCCAATACTGATTAAATAATAGGCTGGATTACTTAAAGCTATCCTTGCGTCCTTTATAAATACGGTTTTTAGAGTATTTTACGCAATAAATTCGGCAGTATAATAAATCTTAGAAACCCTAATAGCAATATTTTACTTTAATGTAATTTTTATATAATGAGGTACCTCATTATAGGTTATTTATAGAACAAACACAATCTAAATTTTTAAAATACTTAGGAACGTCAAATAACCAAGTCTGCAAAATAAATAATATTGTGATAAAAATGTCATTCATGATTTTCCTGAAGCAAAATCTCACCATCAGTCTTATTTCAAAATTGTTATAAATGTCCTGGATTTATAGGTAATTGTAAAACAACTCCAGATGCTGCAACAGCAGGCGTTTGCCAAACCCTCACGTAATGACAAAAAGAAAGTTGCTCAATCGGAAAATCCAACATAACAAATAACAGTTTAACACCGACCAATTTACAAACTATAAAGTAAAATGGTAAAATAACTCGGAAGTTGTATACATTTCGGTGGCAATTAATTTAATTACTGTCTGTACTGATTACAGTTAATCCACGGATGATAATAATAATATATAGAGCAGTTAAAACTAAATTCCTTTTAACGTTTCAGTTAAGTTAATTTTTATAAATTACCTCCACCTGGCAAAATGATCAAGTGCCTTTGGGCAAATAAATACATAAAATCAAAATTATTAGATATCAACGCTTAAAATATAATATAATATACTACCTTCTATTCAACAAGTAGAAAATGTAATGCGACCCTTATGATTTATTACACGAACAAGATTTACACGGTCTACATCTAATCCTTGTAACAGTAACCGTGACTACCAGGCCAGATGTTGTAATTTTTGAAAATGTTGCAGTGTTTGATTTGTGTTGTATAATATTGTTCCTATATTTGCATACTCCGAAGTATGTCATATATGAATATTTAAAGATGTTATATTTTATTTTTGAATTTATAGCTGAAAAAAGTAATATAATTTTCAATATGAAATACGAAGAAATAAATAATCGTATATTCCAATACATCTAAATATAATAAATTATGTTTGTAAAAATATTGAAACATTTTTAACGCTTTTAAAATATACAGTTAAACACGAAAAATTTATTTTAGTACCTGCAATATTTTACTTTAATATTTTCCATCATTTTCCTAGTGTTTTATGAATTTTTGGCTCTATTATATAAATGATATGAAGATAAAATTCATTCAACAATATGCTGTTATAAGATAACTTTATCAGTGACATTTTATTTTTTTTAATTTTAATAGAATGGGTTTCCTCGACATGAAGATAAACGTAATATATTTTAAATATACTTTGACCATTTTGTTCGTAAATGTTTTGTGTTAAGATTTTATATACTAACACAATTACTTATAAACTTATGTATATACTTTATGCAATATTTATTTATAATAAAATACAGTCGAGTTTTGCTTATTTGTATTCCCAGCTCTCAGTTGTACGTATATGCACAAGTAAATTTTTGTATAGGAACTCTATTAAAATTTAGTACATTATAGTACAAGCAAAATAAAATTCGATTATATTTTCAGTTATACAGAAACTGATAAAAATGCATTTTTTTCTGGAATTTATCGATAAAGAGATTTGAGTAAATATAATATAAAAAATGCATTTAGCCTTCGCTATACAGGGTCCGTCACTCGAAGTTTAAAAACGCTGTAATTTTTGTATTCAATATTTTTAGACAATGTTGAAAATACATTAAATTTCATGAAAAACATTTTACTGTTCAATATGGCCACCTTTGGCGTGCATGATGGCATTAACATGCCTATTTACTAACTCCGATCGAAAAGTTTTCGATGATCGAGAAGTCTGTGATGGAAAAGGGCGTGTCCTCGATCACCGTAAAAATGGTATTCAGTAACTACCACTTTTCGATATCGAAAGAACCAGAACAGTTATCGATAACGTATTTTACTATTAGCATCTGTTGGCAATCCTGATGTACAGTTTAACCTAAACCACGATACACTTGACCTAAACTAATGTCTAATGTGTAAACTAACCTTAAAATTGAACGTCAGTTGATAAAATTTTTATTACTGTAACTGTAATTACCGAAAATGTAACCTGTATAATATAAGAAGATTGTTGTCACCAATAACTAATCGTCACATCTAAAGTTAACTGAAAAAATAAAAACCCACTGAGTTTTTATTTTTAATTTAATTGTTTTATGTGACAGTGTTTTGTTTTGATCGTCCTAAAATTAATAATTTGAATAATATCAAAAGCAATAATAGCCTTCTAATTTAAAAAAAATTAAATTTCGGTTATAATCAGCTGCAGTTTGTTTAAATATTTTTATTTTGTTTTAATGCGTTTTACTCGAAAAGTCTACGTCTAATAAAAAAAATTTTTAAACAAAAGTTGTATATTTATTCATGCTAAATATAAATATGAAAAAAAATATAAGGTACCATTTAAAAAACCAAAGTTGACCTTCAAATGACCTTGAAAAGGTCAATAAATTTAAAAAAACAATTATGCCATATTCTTTCCCCCTCGCTATCATACAACTTTTGTCCGAATCATTTTTTCATCTGACTTTTGGTCTTTGAGATATTAATTGCTGGAACTGGAGCTGGAAATGAACACCCGGTATATATTATTATTAAGTATAACCTTATAACGATAAATCTAATAACGATTTGCACTTAAATGAAATCATGAAATACAATACAATATTACGAGTATGTTTTGAAGGTTATGATGGTTATGATTCTAATGCGCACGAGTAATGGACTTTTCGATCGATCGCAGCGCTTCTCGGGCCCTTCGAGGCTAACGAAAAGTTTTCGATCGATCGATAGCATTCAATTCGATCGAATCCTTTACTGAATACGAATTTGGACACTTATCGATCGATCGAAAACTTTTCCATTCGATCGATCGTTAACTTAGCTTAGTGAATAGGGGTGTAAGTCTTCCAATGAATGCATCGCACCCTGCACTAATGTGAGTCTGTGGAATTTGTTGTCATTCCCGACCAAGACCTGACTTCAATGTGGTTAAACTATCATCTTGTTTTGTTGATACTCTAGTCTCCAAAATTGACCATATGAAAAATTTTATTGATTTTAAGTCTGATGGGTAATGAGGCCATTGTTGCGAAGAAATTATTTCAATGCCTTTTGTTCTTAAACTCTAATTGCCTTTTGTGATGTTAAATTTTGCACTTTTAGAATCTTGTAAGGCTTTAACTTAAGATCAATTTTCAATATTCGACGTATGCTTGAATCAGACACGCAGACTTATAAACTAAAGTCTGTCAAATTTTGAGAGCGCTGTGATCAGCGGTAGCTAAAGCAGCGTAAAGTTGGTAAGAGAAAGTTAGTACTAAATGAGTCAAAATATTGTAAATAAAGTAAATTAATCTAAATAATTAAATTAGCTGATAACATTAAGAGGAAAGTTGTTTTTAGTCCAACATATGTGAACGCCCATGGCATTTTAAAGTTTATAAAGTTGAATTTTGTAAAATTTTAAAAATGTATACTTATTTGAAATTACAAACAACAGTACATTATTGTAAGAGCTTTAACCCTTTCAGAACCAGTGGGTACAATTGTACACATTAAGTTAATTTGCCATTATTGGAGGTTTCATGATTAAATATAACTCTAGACCGATTGGCTGTTTTTATTTCGTTATATAAAATAGTATAATATAGTATAATATGTAGTTATTATTACATTGTTGAGACATAAAGTGTACAATTGTACTCATTTTATAATCGTAAGTGGGTGTGAGATATCAAAAAAAAATTTTTTACAACCGCTTAAAAAAATTCACCTAATTCAAATACAAAATAAAAAAATTTCTTACTTTAAAAATAAAAATGCAGTACTGAAAGGGTTAATTGGGGATATTCCAGTTACATGTAAACTTAGTCTATTTTTTTTATATTATCTCTTTGATATTGATAACTTTCTATTCCATATATCCGTGATGTACATACGCAAAATGTTATCTCACACAGGGAACCTACTAGAAATGTAATCTCTATTAGTTTAGAGCACTAGTCAACAGAGCCAAATATCAACAGTATGATTGAAATTTTTTAAATAAATTAATCTTGCGTAGATTTTTTAAGCTCATTTTTTAACTCATTGAGTAAAATTTTAGTGTTACACTTTTGTTTTGTCAAAGCGGGAAAATTTTAACATTGTTTTCTTAAAGCGGGAAGAGTCACACTCAACGGGCCAAAGAGCTGCATGTGGCTTGCGAGCTGCGGTTTACCGACCACTGGTATAGAGCATTGGTAAAAAATGCTACGTGTTGAATTTTAAATACCATTTTAGTAAAAACTACACGTATTTGAGGATAAAATTTAATTTTTTAATAAAAAATACTCTAAAAAGACTCGAGAAAGTAGAGCAAAACTTTTATCTCTCACGAAATAATTATAATTAAAAGAAATTACTCCTATAATTAATGTATAAAAAAATAATTTAAGTTTGAAGAAAACAAGAGCCTGCCTTTCGTTCTTAATTAAATTAATTTTTTACAAAGACATTATAATTTCCTTTATAATATAAATTTCATTTGTTTAGTGTAGAATGTATTATATCTTTTGTAAAACGCACAAAGGCTTTACAATAATTGTATTTATAGGTTTAGCTAAGATTTAATATCTTTTTTCTACATTTTAAATATTAATTTGAAATTTGATTTATATAAATACAAATAATGCTATAGTATGTTTTCCTTTCTACATAAGCTCCGTTTATTTAATGTTAACCAAAAAGTTGAAATTTTTTATAGAGTTTCATGGAATTTCTAAAATAAAGTGAGAAACCTGAATTTTTTAAAAATATCAAGTACATGAGTTAAACGCGTAATAATGTGAAATTATTGACGCGCTTAAATAGATTAACGAGATTAAACACTTCGTGAATATAAATACTAAAACCGAGCAATTCTAATTTAAAATACGCATGTAGAATAAAAATCTTTATGTATGACGTAGTATGTACGGGTATATTACCCATTTATTTAAAATATTAAAAAACTTGTCATTTGTAATATTAGTGAATTTTTATTATGTATTACGCCACAAGTGTAACTTTGAAAATTATTACAATTATTTTTAAATAAAGAGGTTTTTGAACTATGACTTGCTGGTTTTTGGTTGACTCGTAAACGACCAACATTGCTTCTGTTACCTACCACGCACGTTTCGTTGGTATTTTTGCCAAGTCTTCAAGTGTTAGGTACGTCTTTATTGTATCAAAAATTGGCAATTTTCATGTAAGGCCATCGCACCACATTAATATTAAAAATGTGTTTATTTTTAATTTTTGAACAAGTAAAGAACAAATATAAACTGTTATTTAAATACTTCAAAATTTCATGCAAAACATGAACAAACACGTTTTTTAGAAACTTAATTGTTAAAAAGATGATGGTTGCCTCCGATGTTTCAAGTTGTTTTCACCAGGATAAAATCTATTATTATGAATGATTTTGTTTGTTTCAGAAAGTGCTGTCGATATCACTCTTTATTACTAACTTTCAATTAAGATCAAATTACAGTAATGTGTTTTCTGAGATTTCATTTCAATTTTCTAACACAAACACCTATGTTTTAAAACCAACGCTTATTTTCTTAGAAATTTTATTAATTCTTCGTTGATTATCTTCAAATTTGTTTTTGATTGCAAGAGTTAATTTGCCTTTTAAATTTTTAGGTTTAAAGTACATAGGAGAACATAATTTTTTAAATTTAAATGTTCTATAAATTAATTTCATTAGAGAAGATCAATCACACAATGCTTCCCTTGATGACTACTAACGAAATTGAATTGGAAAATCCTTAATTCATCAAGCTCCACTTGTTTGAAATGTAGTCTACCGTGGCGGCGAGTTAAAGAATTTAATACATACAAATGCTATGACTTCTTATAATTTTCAGATGTCAACTATGAACCTTACTAGATTAGTCTTTACTCTCCGACAAAATTTATTTTTTTAATTTGTGTTGCATCCTATTTAAACAGATTTTTTACATATTTATTTGATATAGCATCTATTTCAATTCAATTTGTTGAATGATTTTGTCATTGTTGCATTTGTCTGTTTAGGTAGGGGAGTTACTCAGAGAGGAAGGAAATAGAATTTACAACCTCTTAGATGAAACTATGGAAGCTGAAAGAAAATTTTACAAAGATACAAAAAAAATGCATGCGCAGTGAAATGAAATATTGTAGCAAATAATATTTCTGAAAAATTTATAATAATGCGCTAGCTTCCATATTTGCGTGTTGGAGATGCTAAAGTAACAGATTCATATTTAACTAATTTTAGATTTTGTTAACCTTTAAAACGAAATGAAAGTAAATACAATATCAAAAGAATTTTGCTTGGATATAAATTTATTTTCTACTTCAATTGGCTTCAATTTGTTTTACAATTTTAAATTTACGATCTTAATATAAAAAATTTGCGAATAAAACATTGTCTTCTAATGAATACAATTTAGGTAAAATGATTTATTTCTATTAAATACTCGAAGCTTTTTTAATATTACATCTTTAGAATTTCTGATTCATTTATTTTGTACAGACTATTATTTAAAATAAATTTGAACACTCGATTTCCATTATTGCAAATTTAGTTTGGTTTCCTAAATTTGCTTTTAATTTGTAGAAGGTGAGTTTATATTAAACATTTAAGAAATTTTAATCGAGTTTATTTCCTTCAATGTCAATTTTAACTTTCTCCGTTTATTGACACCCCAGAAGTTAAATTTCTAACCTAATTGAATCTTGTTTATTTTAAAACCACCATTCATTAATAAATGTTCGCTCAATTTAGAACATCACAAATCTTCTTAAACGGATTTGGATAGTAACGCACGGGTAGAATGAACGTAGTAGTCTCTTAGGTAACTTTTAGTTATTCAAACTTCAATGCGCTGCCTGAATTGACCACGTTCTTACTTAGTTCTTACTAACTTAGTTGAATTGGACCCAATTTGAGTTGTGCATTTATTTAATTACTTTTAAGATGCTCAGTTTAATTATGAATTACTTCTTACACTAATAATATAATACTTAAATTTTTACTGTAAAACACAACGGAATGGCAAAATTAAATTTTGATTGTACATGCCGAACTACATTTACTTGAGATTCCGCATATTTCGTACTCATTGTGAATACCGGTAGATACTATGGCGACTTTAGAATTCCAAACAATTTTAACCTGGTCCCAAGTACAAGAGTCACGTTCTAATTAATATTGCAGCCGTCCAATATGGCAATATTGATATTAATCAATATTTGAAACCAGCTGCTTTACGATGTTTTCTCCAACTTCTTCCGTTATTGCCTTTTAAAAACCTATATTGTAAATTAAACAGAATCTAATTAATAATTTTCGTAATTTACTTCGCCATTCACTATTATTTTGGGGCGTTGAAAAATTGTAACGCTATATCAAAAATATAGAGTGTGTCATAAGTGTCCGATGTGTGTAAGCACAATTACCCAACAATCATTCAATCGATTAAGCTCGAATTCGTCCAGACTATGTCAATCTTGAACACAACGAAATGAAAATATTTCAACTGAATCGGATTAGTGGATTTTTAAAAATTACTTAAATTTTCGCCAGCAACATCAATCGATATATCAATTATTTTATAATATTATACAATACCTGATTCTACACAGTTTTTCGTAGAAACTATGGGACAAACCAGTATCGAGATATAAAAATGTCTAACATTTTGCTTCAATAATTCGATTTAGTTATAATTTCTAAAATAGCAAACAGCAAATTTTCTCATTTTTCTGTAAATATTGTTATTAAAAGTAATAAAATTGTTCAAGTTGATCTTTTTAAAATTAAATTCTCTTGGTAGCTCCTTTCGAAGTTTTTATAGCAAATTATAAACAAATGTATTATTATATAATAGTAAAATGTAATATTTAATAATAATAGCTAATAATATTAACAATATTATTGGTGTTGTAAGGTCAATAAGTATGTACTGAATTTGAACCATCGGATGAAAAACTAGCAAATAAAAATGATATATTTCTAACTGATTGACAGAATGCCATTGGTTTTGATCTTATCCACAATTTTACACGTGAATTGATATGATCAGGCTCAGATTGCCGAATAGAAATTATAAATTAAACGAATACGAAAACTTAAAGAGGACTCTAACCGTCAAACGCCTTGTGGTTGTGTGTGTATAAAAACTTTCAAGTGCCCCATTAATTCAGGATATTAAACTTGCAATCTTGCCAACCTCCGAGATTGAATAAAAATGCATTAACAATTTTCAGTTCAAAACTTAAAATTGTTAACACTTTTTTATTATTTGCAATGATCGGATATTGATGGGTCTGTTGATGAATTATTGACGAGTATTGATCTCAAGTATTTATAATATTATTGATAATATACGGCAGCCTTATATCATTAATTCAAACTATAAGAATATTTTCAGGTTTAATTCTTGCAAACAATTGTGATTTGTTAATGCTTCGCAAAATGCGTTAAAGTTACTTAATATGCAGTACTGACATAGATCTACTTGAGTTGTACATAGTGATGAGGGTTTGAGCGTATAATAAAGTTTCGTAGTGTTTTATTGGTTAACAGGGTATATTATTAAATAATTCATTCATCAGCACCCTAGAGCATATTTACACATTTCAAAGTTAACTTACATTAAACATTCCAAATATTATTTCTTCCCTATATTAGCTTGTTGACTTAAAAATTATTTAAACTATCTTATAACGATTAATACGAGATTTAAAGGGTAAAATTAGTGCACAACTCAGAAGTGAACAAACCCATCTTAATTGTTTACCCAAGGTTGGCCAAGCTGTAAAAGTTAGAGGACTCCATAGCTGAAAGCAATTTAAAACTTCTAAATAGTATAACACATCGAAAACAAAGAATTTGCCAAATTAAACAACTATAATCTCTGAAAAAAATTACAAATGATAAATGCAAAAGCTATTTTTTCTCTGCAACTCACATAAAAGTTTATGCATAAATTATTCTCTCTAAAAATATCTATCTTTTCAGTTTTCTCCTGTCTACTTCACAGCAAACTTTAAGGAACTCTATATTAAACAAACATTTCTTACGGTTTACATAAAGATAAAGTCAGATTTTTATATTAAATATGTAAAAAATTGCAAGAAGGTCTTAAAAAACCTTGCTTATTCTTTAAATACTTTTATGTGATGTAAATATTGCCTTAAAATTTATTTACTATTGCAACCTCTGAGCTTTCCTTTCGGAAATGCTTTAGTCACAGCAGATCTTAATAGGGGAGTTTTGAAGACATTTATGCGACAGATGGCGAAGCACATACTAAAAAATATACCACGAAGGCTTTTGTCATGTATTTTATCAACGATGTATACTTCTTTTACAATAAATATTTAAAGCTTAACTATGAAACTACGGCAATTAATAAAAAGTATTTTAAAATTTTTTTGCAGAAAATCTTGATTAGAAATATTGAAATTACCAAAGGGAGGTTTATTTTCTTTAATTTTTTTATTTGTATTTATTAAGATGCCACATAAAGGACACTCGCAAATCTTTCACAATCATAACATTTCAATCGCTATAGGTTTTGAGTCTGGCTCAAATTATTACATTGCAGTTATTTTGTGCTTTAGCGATACTTAATATTACAGCCATATTGTAGCAGCAACGAAAAATTATATTTTAATATTTTTATAATTTTCCGAAATGATCTATTATAATATATTATATTTCTATGAGTTTTGTTTTTACACAAACAAACAAATTTTAGTTTACTTATTAATTTTTAAAACAGGAATAAACTTCTTTACAAAATTAAAGCGAAGAACTAAACTTATTGTTTCACAAAGTGTCTTAATAAATGTCGCTCTAATTAAGTCTAATTTAGTTTAACTACATTTTGCTTTTGACACTTCTAATATAGTATAAATGTATAATATCGAAGCAAATTAAGACACCAATTTGTAACGAGGAACGAAGATGTAACATAAAAAAGTGTATGTAAAAATGAGTCATAATTTTTTTGAGATTTTTAATTACTAAATAAAAATGTATTGTTGTGAAAATAATTTTAATTATTTAACATTTCGAAGTTAAACAAATGTTAGTAGAGGTTTGTATAAATTTGTAGAAAATTATTTCCAAACAGATTGAGCTTAATATAATTTATCATATCAGCGCTTTCATTTTATGTAATGTTCAACCTGTTGTAAAAACTTCTGTAGTGAGTTGTTTGGTTGCAAAATTAGTATTACTCTGTGTTGTCACTTTGATTTTATTAAAGTTCGTATTATATTACGGCTACAGGTGCTTTTAGTTATTTGATTGGGTGGGTGCCAAAATATCTAGTGAACTTCCGCTATCAGGATAAACGTATCAAGTAACTTGAAATAATCGGAAATTTATAGGAAAACACAAAAAACCTTTTTTAAAAGCACACTAAATTTTTATAAAATTTAGTTTAACCATAAAATAGTCGTGTACAAGCGGATTTACAATTTCACAAATTACGGTAATAAATCCCGCAGAAAAGAATAAGAATCAGATTTCATCTTTAGATGTTTACAATTTTAAAAGTTGACTTATCCTTATAATACGATTTGGTAAACAGATACGGATAATCTCAAGAATCGATAAAGACAATTCTCCACTCTTCGCACAATCTTCAAATTCGTATAAGAAAATTTTAAATCTTAGTTCGTAAAAATCATAAAGCATGAAACCATTTCCCCACCTGCCATTTTCAATTATGCAATTCTATTGATATTATGCATCAAATATTTTAATAATCCAGGATTGGCAGGTAATTTAAATTTGTATTCTATCCGCAAAATTTACGTTGATTGAAAAGCATCCAATAAATAAACAAATTGAAACTTGGCCTTCGACGATTCAATTGGTACTGCAAGAAGTTCTCTATTTGCTGGTGTTCGCTGCTTAAACATAATTAGATTAACAAATTTTACGTATTTCAGTAGGAATAAAATTGACGTTTCATGTAAACTGGCTTTCCAGACTATTACAATCATGTTTTAGATATTAAGTGAATGATGAATAATCCCATTCTATTGTACGAGTCTAAAGTTATTTGTTGTTTACATTGTTTAACTAAAATGAAGTTGTCGCACATAAATAATATAAACAATAATCCTGAAACTAACTTGTTTAATAGTTTGTCAGTACAGAAACAAGTACTAATAGGTAGGTATATAACAATATAAATTTGAAGAATAGTTTAGATTTCTTGATAGGCTAATTATAGTCATGATCATGATGAGTGAAAGATTAGAAAATATAGAACATGCACGCTTTACCATATTATCAATGTTTTTATTATTCAAACTTGTTATTTTAGATAAAAGAAACTTTCTATGTTAATTTGCACATGAAAAAATTACTGAACTGATGTTTACTGTTTTTAACATCTAACGAAAAATTTTATTCAAAAGAAATTTTTATTTATTTTGTTTTTTATTTTTAGAATTTAATTAAGTGTAAAACTCAGACAGACTAATTGAGTATTTATTAATATAAACCTTATAGTGAATTGTTCCGAGTTGACCATAAGTATCTATGTAATAATAATTTAATCGATGGATACGTGGTTTGGAAAATGAAACTTAATATTAACTACATACTACATGTATATATCAATATTTTAGCAAACTTAAAAATGCACACATACACTTTTTAGGACTAAAATATTTTTAAGTTTTCTCAAAAGCTATAATTATACTTTCAGTGTATTTTATTTGTGAAAATTTAAAAACATTTTAGTTCTAATAATCTGTTGTTTTAAATGACGAGATTAGCTATGCCAACCAACCAAAAACACTGTCTGCAGCCTGCATTTGGTTGGCGGTAACAGATCTGCACATTTAAATAGTCGATTTTGTATTGTTCATAATATTATTTTGATATAGAATGATGGAATCGCATGTAAACACGAAAAGTTCTGTATTCCAGATATGCCACCAAAGTTCTGACAAAGGCATTGCGTATGTAACGTAAGCGTTAAGATAATTTATTTGTAAGAGTGATATAATATTTCGCGCAGCGTCAGGATCTCACAATAAGTTATGTATAAACGCATCCATTAAAATTACTCAACCTTAAATTTAGAGATAACAGAGAAGAAATATTAGTCGAATTATGTTAAAAGTAAGAAAAATTGCGTGTAAATTATAACCCCAAACTAACCTTTACCATAGTTCATACTCAATTTTTTGCTATGTATGTTACGTCAAAATGTAACGTTTTGCGTAATCCATCAATCTCTTTCTCAAAATGGGACGCTTTTATTTGATCAATATACTACGTAGAGCCATATTTACTGGTTAACCGAGTGGTCGAATTTTAGATTAGGTATAGATTGAATTGTAATCTAAGAACTTTTAGTTTCAGAAAATTAAAACCATAAAGTAGCAGATCCATTTCATGCTTACTTCATCAACCTCTGGGTTTCCTAGAAGTAAAAAAACGGGTTCTTACGATAATAGACATTTTATCAATTTATAATGTTAATTTTTAATTTAAAAAAAATCTAAAGTATTTTTGGTTGTGAACAGATTATATTATTATCATTTTGTTTGGTTTAACCCTAGGTACTTGAACTCGAGCGATCGAATTTATTAATGCGATCATGAGCTCGGAAGACATCTTAAATAATATAGATATAAGGCAGATCCTATCGTATTCTATAATTATAGCTATCTTTGTTGGTGCTTTCGATAAGGATTTTAGATACTATAGCTAGTACTCGGGAGTTCATTATTTCACTAAATTTTCTATAAAATAATTAAAATTCCAGTGAGAGCACTAGTTCTACTGCTATTACGGTTCTAGAGTTTATTCGTTGAAAGATAATCATTAAATTAAAAAGAACAAAAAACTAGGATTGCTACATTTTTAATTTAACCCAGACATTTTATATTCCCAAATCATTTTTTGTTACATACATATATCTTAGTATCTATTAGCAATATAGAATAAAAACACTATTATTGAAAATAACAATTTAAAACCAATTTATTTTATTTTTTTGTTTCAGAATGGTAAAATCATAATAAAATTTCGTTTTTCCAAAAATGTAAACTTTGAAATGCTTTGTATTATAATTAATTGAGGCATATAAATGGGCAGGCCGAGAGTATGTTACTCTGGAGGGTACCTGCAATTATACATACACCACCGTCACAAAAGCAGTTTATGTTTAGGTTGTAATGTTGAACTTTAAATGTTGAATGTTGAATCTCGTGTTCCCAATTTAGAAAACTTAAGCACCAATAAATGCAAATCTAGCCGCTCAATACATCGCAAGATCATAATCATCAATACAATTCTACATACGTGATGACTAAAACAATACAGATTACAGTTTGTTTAGTAGAACCGACAACAGGAGAAAATAAATTAATCTAAACTGTCATTCCTATATTTATGCAACTAAACTTGCACTTTCTAAGTTTGCCCAGATATTATGTCAGTAAAAACCAAAAGTCAATATCAAAATATTTACTTTAAATACAGGTTTAGCTAAAGTGAACTTTTATTGATTAATTTGTTTAAAATTTAAACTACATAAGGTGATTCAACAAAAAATTCAGTTCTATTCAGATTTTGTCTAAAGAGAAAATTGAATTTATTAAGGAAAAAAGACAGAAAATAACGGTCATTTGGGATTAATCATTTAAAATATGTCCTTGATTTGGTTTCATAAAAATTTGAAAGTGTTAATAAAGAGATTCTAAATAATTACAGCTATTCACACTATAGTTATAAACCTGTATGTTTATTACGGTCTGTTGAAATTTTTAAAATTCAGAGTTTCTAAATGTTTATCATTTTCCACTAGTTTTTTTGTACTCAATTTCGAGTTCTAACTATAGTTTCAGTTGCTACGTGTTACCAGGTAAATAATTGACTGCCATTTTGTCGTTTTTCTTCTGGTGGAGATTAGTTTTGTTTTGCATGAAACTTCATTATTAGTTACTAATTCCAGGACTACTATCATATTCCTTCAATCAAAATCATTATTGCATTGGAAATACCCGATTTTATCCTAAAAATAACCAGACCTCAAATTTTACATTTTCCCATAAAGTAATAAATTATTATAAAGGTTTCACAGAATTTATTTATTAGATTTGCCCTTTATATTAGATTTTGACATTCTTGTTTAGGTATTATAACTATAATAAATACATTGTAGCTTGAATGTTATAGCTTTTATGAAGAGGCTCTTGATAAAGCTTAATAAGCTTGTTGGTAACGTAGGTTAGTTTAAAATAAATTAGCTAGGAAATTGTTATCAAAATTTTGAATTTAACTCAAGTGTTGTTAAGCTGATACATATTAAAATAATATTTTTGAAGTGGAATTAAATAATATTACATTAATAGCCCAACTGGTTATTCTATACAATGTAAATATTTAGTAATTTCTTATACACTGTCACCTCTACTGGTAATTTCTTTTCAAGTTAGATCTCTTACATTGGTTTGTATCCAGGTCCACCTTTTAGTTGCGTGTCAAAATTGACCTTAATATTTTTAACTGTGTAGACTGTAGAGTATTCGCCAGTTGGCGAGCAACTTCCTAAGCTATCGAATAAATTATCACGCAAAATTTTAAATATGAAATTACTCGTACGATCTTAGCGACAATTTTTTATTATTTATAAGAAAAGCTTTAAAAATTTAAATGTACATAGTAAGATAAATTTATATTGGGATTGAAAATTCTTGCTTCGTTGTAATTATAATTAATTAGGTCGTTGATTGTTCAAGCTTGACGTGATAATGGCACAATGAATCTAAAGTAACCAAGTTATATCACAGCACCTAAAGGAATCTTAATTTGAGTAACTTGTTACACTTGTATAACATAATGAGCTTTTATATAAATGTAGTTTTAAGTCGAAAAGCTTTAATTTTTTTAAGACGCCAAAAATTTGAATTTTCGAAACTAAAAATGTAACATAATATTGTGTAATATATAAAATCTTTAAATATAACTGAAATATTAGCTAGAGCTAAGAGCTTTTTAACAAAGCCAAAATATATTTCAATTGAAACACTTATGGCTAATTTTTATCTTACTAAAGTGAATTCTATCTCGAGTTTTCAAGTTAACACTTAACACGATAGTTGTTAATAAAAACAAAAGATAATAAAAAAAGTAAACTTGTAGTTCATCGTAGTAGACTACCATATTAATTGATTTTATATGTTTCACTAGTCAATATTTATATTATATAAAAAATAATAGTTCTTAGCTTAAACGACGCCTACTACTTGAAAATCCTTTAACTTCTTGGAACTTATTCAAGTTTGAACGCCAGTTAAAATGAAAGGAAGCAAAAAAATTCAATACTTCCAACGCTCTTTAAGATTTTTACGTTTTTAACTCTTAAAATGATTGAAATAATGCACAACCAGTCATAAATAATTTTATGAAAAAAGTTTCAAATATTCAAATCGTAACGGTTGTGCTTATTTTTATCTTGCTTCTTCCTATTGTCAGGCTGTATAAAATACATTTTTAATTAATACTATGCGTATTTAAATATAAATTAAATTGAAATTATAAAAGGTTTTACTGAAACATATTACGGTGAAAGAATTTTTGGAGAAAAAGCACTCAGCTTAAGTTGACAAGATTAATTAATTGACAAAATAACACGAAACATTTTCAAAACTTTTTAACTTGTTAAAAGTTTTCATTTTTATATTAACGAACTAACAATCAGTTAAGCCTATACAATAGAAAATATAAATCATTATAATTATCGTTGCTTTCCAAATAACCATTAATTCTTAGTTGCACTTAAAGTTTTGAAAACGCAATGGAAAAAATTATTTAAAAAATGTATTTTTATTGTTTACTTTCAATTCTTTGTTATCGAAAAATTTGACATGCTGTTTAGTAACGGAAATGGTTTTTCCGTTCGTCAAGCGACATATCTCACCTTTCAATTTTCGACTGACAGCCTGTAAGGCCTATTTTCAATAACCTGGACAGAAAAATGATATTTTTAATAGCAAATATTTTAAAATAGAGAACAAATCATTAATCGATCGTGATTTTTAGATCATCCTTTACTTAATTCTTAAAAGGTTATAATTTTTACTGGCAGGCCAAACTACTACTCCATCTTTTTTTTGTAATTTTTTTTAATATCCTATTTAATATAATTTTGAGGTTTTCTGGAAATTATCATTTATCGCTGTAAAGTAATATGGTAAAAATTAGTAAAATAAATAATATATTGTTACTACTGTAGAAAAAATTTTGTGTGTTTAATTTTATTACCCTTAATAATACTATTATAATTATGTAATTTTTTAATTTCCTAGTTAGATTTTTAATAAAATTAGTAATGGTTTTTCGAATGCTTTATGAATGTTCAACGAATCAGGTTAAATAAAGCTTGGTAATCACTAACAATAACTGTAATAATTAAACTTTTTAGAATTACATATTTGTTTTAGTTAGCATAATTTGATAATCCAATTTCAATATATTGTGTATTTTAGTGCAAAGTGGGCTTCAATTTTGTAATATTTTGTTTGTTTTTGAAAATTTTGTTCACAATGAGCAGTGTCAACGTTTTGATCGAATTTGGATAAAGAGGTAAACTGAAAAAATAATGCTAGTCGCGGCCGTTATGTGGATTATACTAAAACATTTTGATGTTTGTTTAAATTGGTAATAAATAAAATCATTATCAGTCAGTCAGTTTACTTCTGGATCATCAGCTTTTTTCTCTTTCATAAACGATTTTAGCATTAAAACTCGACGGCTGCTTAAACCGTATTAGGAATGCCTGTGACCCCCTTTTTAAAAGTTGATAGAGAAAATCATAAACTCAGGGAAACCGCCGGCTTTATATGCACTCCGGTGTAAGCCACGGCAAGGTTTTAATGTTAAAACCATTCTCGAAAGAAAAAGAAACCGATGGTTCAGAAGTGGATTGAAGAGTTCATAAGAAGGTGAAGGTGAAGGTGAAGGTGAAGGTGAAGTCCTAGCCCAACGTAGAGTACTCAATCTAGTCGCTCTTTCCTATCTAGAAAATCTGTTTTTACAATTTATGTTGTTTTGTATAGTTTACACGAAATTTAAGGTAGAACATTTTAACGTGTACACTCTGTATACAATAAGATCTGCAAAATTGTTAAATTAAGAAGAATAAAATACGTATATGGCATGACAACAAATATTTTCTAGTATTAATGTGTGAAAACATCATAATTATTTTAAGATATAAAATTTCAGTAACAAATTTGGAAAAAATATATAATAACTCAGAACAGCTAATTAAAATTTTAAAAATATTTGTGTGGTTAAGAGTAGTATAATTTTATATATAGCATAAATATAAAATTTTATGAATTATTTGCAAATTTTGGAAAAATAAATCTAAAAACATAAAAATTTAATGCGAATACTCTATTAGTTATTTTCATATTATGTTTAGCTCTGCCCGTCGAATACGTATATATTGTGCACATTTCCCGGTAAATGTACACTTACGCTCACCCGTTTGGTAAATGTACCTACAATGTACTTTTTGCAATAGAATTAGAAATAGCAAGCGATATCGCCGAAAGTATTTTGAGACTTCATAACAATTTAGAGATCGTACATAAATTATATCACGCAACTTGAAGCAATGTTTACTCTCTTCCCCAGTCTCTATTGTTACAAAAATCTAAACCTCTCTGTAAATATTTCGTTTTGCATTCATGTATAATATACCTTCCTTTTTTATCATTAAGTAATACCCAAACAGAAAAAAAACCCGCGAAACAAAAAAAATCTACTACAAGGTAATATATTATTTAAAATATTCATTTCTAAAAAATATTCAAAATTCACATTTCAAAATATTTAATTTCAAAAAATTTAAAAAGTTGAAAAAATAACTATAAGTGACATAATTTAAAAAACTCTTCTCTTCTTATCGTACAATAAATTTTAACCCCCCTTCCCCCTCATGCGTAACGTAATTTATAAACAACCCTTTGGTGGGTATAATTTTTAATTACAATTCTATTAGATATTTTTTTAAATAAATTTAAATAAGAAAAAATAAATATTTATGTTTAAATTAATAATTTGTTTTCAGTGCGGATTGCTACTGTTACATTTTGAATATTTTTATACATTTAAAAATACCATAATATTGATAAGTAGGTTAGTTAGTTCATTTAGATGTTATGTTCACAATAACAGTTAACATAAAAATTACAGTTTTGTAATTTTTTTGTAACATATAATATGGTTATTGTACTGCAAAACTTTTCTATTTTTTCTAGAACTCAAAATATTATATTAAATTTTCGGATAAAAAAATTTTTTCTAGACGAATCCAGAAGTTCACAGATCTCTGTTTTTAAGTAAAATTAGACTATAATTAACGAAATTCAATTTAAAATAAATTTATAATTGTCAGAATGTATCTCGTATAATTAAATTATTATTATTATTTCGGGAAGATTTAAAAGAACAATGAAATTGTACTATATTATATTACCAAAATCGTGTTTCAATTTAAGTGTTAAGTGAATTCACTGGGGTATCTTTATAAGGAAAGCGGCGATAATCGCCCCTAAATTGATTCAACATAAAAGAAAACATCTTGTATTCAACTAATAATACATGGTTTACGGAGTGTTTGAGTTAGAAGCTAACGACGCTATTGGTACTAACGTTAATGGTTTTAGCGTTGAATTTAGAAATTTCATTTATAAAATTTGTGTGGAACAAAAAATTAACGCAATTACCTACTCTTGTGCAAAATGTATATTTTATATTAATAAACCAGATTTGACAATTTATTCAAGATAATAAAAAATATCGATTAGTATTGATGTAAAATCAAACAATAAAAAAATATTCAAATTATAACAATAACTTTGTGTTTTATTTGTGTGTTTTAAGTAGGAATATTGAATTTTGTTTCTTTCTTTTAATTCAAAGATAGCATTGTTAGCTCTCTGTGTGAAAAATCACATAAGAATTCGACTTGCTTTATTGCAAAGGTAGCTTTACTAAACAACTTGTGGGTTTGGAGATTACGGAGAGACGATCACAGACTTGACTTGAATTGATCTGACATTACATGATTGAAGCAATGGTTAGTACCCGCTTTCAGATTATCATATTAAATGCTAACTTCTAAGGTATTGATTATGTCAACTAACCTCGTTCTTCAATATTTATGTTTAAATTTTGTATGCTGAACATAATAACAACAAAAAATTTAAATTCTGTACGTTGACGATATAATATGTATGTACGAATATGTAAGAGCAGGCTTAGCTCTATTGTTGAATCATTCTTGTAGTAATAGGTATATTTAAACTTTGTCCTGCCTTTAAACTCCAAGTCCATATTTCACGGTACTTTTGTGTAGGCAATAATAACATTTTTTAATTTGCGAATAAACAAAATTCACATTAACTTTTGTATTTAATAATTTATATACAAAATATTGTTACTGTTTTCATAACACAATAACAATAAAATGTATCTACCTACATATTACGTTAAAGAAACGATAATTTCTAGGTAGGTAAGGTGTAAAGCACTCTATATTCATGTACATTATAGCTTCGAGTTTCAGTTTACATACTGTAGTGAAAGCTTTTTCAACCGTTGTCAATCTTTAGAATATCATCTGCTGCAGTAAGGTATTCAGAAAGTTAATGTGGTATAACATTGAAATATACATTTTTATAGAATAAGAACTACTCTGCTAGACAAAGGTTACGATGTATAGGAAGCTTTCGGAATTTTCTAAAACACAACTTTAGGAATTATGAATAACTGACTATTTTATTTTTAAATTTTTACTTATAAAATAATATCGCAATACTCTCTGTGTTTTAATATAAAATTACTGCAAAATCCAATTAGTATTATTTAAAGAAAATCTATTTCAAATCGTTTAGTGAAAACATTATCTAAAACAATCTTAATTTCAATAATAATTCTATTTGGCAAGCACCAAAGAGTTTTTAATAAATGCTACCTAAACGGCAATTAATTTGATTTACTGTTGAAATTGCTGTAGATACTGTTGCTACGTTTTTGTTGTCGAGATTTAAATTTAATCTTTGCTGTTAGTTAAGAGGGTTTTAAACTTTAATTCCAGATAGGATTGTATAATATTAATTTACTGTAGATATTCAGATTATCTCGTGTTATATCATGAGGAAGCTAATATTGTTTTAGGTGTACAATACCTTAAGTTGAATTCTAAAGCTAGTAAACACCTACAATTTTATAAGTATTTATGTATTAAATATTAGTAAGCGAAGACAAAGAAAATAAAATTAAAAATTAAAAGTTATAATTAAACAGCCATTTTATTTTCCAAGTTAACAATAAATTTATGTAATATTCTACACAAATTATTCACAATCAATAACCTGAAGATCACCAGTTGTAACGTGAATTAATCACATATCGATAAAATAAGTTTAAAATGTTCAACAGACTTGAAAAAGCTTTTAGAATGTTTTTAGACTTTGTAAATAATGTAAAACCGTAACATTTGGACATATTTTCTCAAAGATCAATCGCGAATGTTGTAGACGACATTACTATTAATCAAATACCTATCGAAAGTAACAGACATAAATGAAGTTCAAAGAATTGGTTAACAAAATACCTATATTGCATAATTGATCAAGTCTTCAAAAAATATCTATGAGTTGAACATGCAAAGTAATTATTTCAATGAAAACAGGGACACACTGCGACCTCCGTGAAGTTGGCCTCCCATCTGAAACATTTTGATATAAAAAAATATGGAATCGTTAGGTCATCGTTAGGTCTTGAAAGGTCACCCGGTTTTATCGTTAGGTCACTTTTAGTTTTATCAAAAAAAATTATTCAAGTTTTGAAAAATTTTCTTGGTAAGTTAGCCTCCCCATTAAACGATTTCGACAAAATAAAAGTGGAAACCGGTAGAAAATGCACTGATAAGGATTGGTCACGTATATTTATCGTTAGGTCACCTTTCATTTATTTGCAATTAATTAATTTCAATATCATGTCTCTATTGCGCATGCGCTAAACAAAAATTTAGTTGTGATGAAATTTTTCTTACAAAAGTAAGAAAAATATAACATTTTGATATAAAAAAATATGGAATCGTTAGGTCATCGTTAGGTCTTGAAAGGTCACCCGGTTTTATCGTTAGGTCACTTTTAGTTTTATCAAAAAAAATTATTCAAGTTTTGAAAAATTTTCTTGGTAAGTTAGCCTCCCCATTAAACGATTTCGACAAAATAAAAGTGGAAACCGGTAGAAAATGCACTGATAAGGATTGGTCACGTATATTTATCGTTAGGTCACCTTTCATTTATTTGCAATTAATTAATTTCAATATCATGTCTCTATTGCGCATGCGCTAAACAAAAATTTAGTTGTGATGAAATTTTTCTTACAAAAGTAAGAAAAATATAACATTTTGATATAAAAAAATATGGAATCGTTAGGTTGTCGTTAGGTCTTGAAAGGTCATTTGGTTTTATCGTTAGGTCACCTTTAGTTTTATCAAAAAAAATTATTCAAGTTTTGAAAAATTTTCTTGGTAAGTTAGCCTCCCCATTAAACGATTTTGATGAAATAAAAGTGGAAACAGCTAGGAAATGTACTGATAACGATTGGTCACCTATGTTTATCGTTAGGTCATAATTAATTTGTTTGTAATAAACTAATTACAATTTTATATTTCTATTACGCTTGCGCTAAACAAAAATATTAGTGTGTGCAAAATTACATCTTGGGACGCGTTCTTGTCAACTCTTGACTTGGGGTGCGTTCTCGCCAACACTTTTGTACATAACGTGCGCTCTAAATGGTTAGAAAAGCTTCGTAAGCGCGGAACTTGAAAGCAGCTATAAAGCATAGAAAATTTATATATATCAAACGATGCGTTCGAAGTGTGAGAATCTTCTATTTTGTAGCATTTTACGGTGGATTTGAATATTATACAAACACTTTTTAGAATTAAAATATTTTTAACTTAACACAATTAAAAATCGCAGTAAGTATAGCAAACGTTTTCACTTCAAGAGATGAACTAGAGAGAAAAGCGAGCAAAATTCTGCTTTTATCGTTCAAAACGCAGGAAATGGGGCGGGGAGAGATATTTTTGAAGAATTGCTTTTTTTAAGGGGGAGGGCTAACAGTTTCATAAGACCATAAAGTCTTTTTCAATTATTGAAAAATATTTTTAAATTAGGAATTAGTTGTAAGAATTCATAAGCTCCTGGGCTTTATGGTCTTTTTAAATTGCATAAGCCGGGACCTTCTTAATATAATAATTTTATCTTCAAAAGGATTATGAGAAAACCCATATTTTATTTTAATTAACAAATAGAATCAATTGCCTCGATCTCATAATAATTAAAAATAATAATATGCACTCTTTTGATTTTTTCCATAAACCTACTGAAGCAACTTTTTCAAATTTAGCAATAAATAATTATTTGCTTCAAATAAAAGCAAATTTATTGAAAACATTATTAAAAATAGTGTTAATGTTAAAAAAGAACGAGTTATAATACTAAAATCATTATTTCTCATAAAGTGTTTTATTATTTCTAATAAGAAGATACACTGTATCTACAATGTATACTACATATCCCACATATCTATATCACATATCATATACTACATATCTATGTGGGACAGTGCAGCTGCTGTATGGATTAAGTGTTTTGTTTCAACACCCAGTGCATTAGTGAATTATAATATTGTAATTGTGGATCACCGCCAAGTACATCAATAATAGACGCTACTTAAATAGAAGATCTTCGCACTATAAACGTTTTGATTACGCTCTATAGTTGCTTTCGAGTTCCGCGCTTACGAAACTTTTCTAACCATTTAGAGCGCACGTTATGTACAAAAGTGTTGGCGAGAACGCACAGAACGCACCCCAAGTCAAGAGTTGACAAGAACGCGTCCCAAGATGTAATTTTGCACACACTAATATTTTTGTTTAGCGCAAGCGTAATAGAAATATAAAATTGTAATTAATTTATTACCAACAAATTAATTATGACCTAACGATAAACATAGGTGACCAATCGTTAGCAGTGCATTTCCTACCTGTTTCCATTTTTATTTCATCGAAATCGTTTAATGGGGAGGCTAACTTACCAAGAAAATTTTTAAAACTTGAATAATTTTTTTTGATAAAACTAAAAGTGACCTAACGATAAAACCAATTGACCTTTCAAGACCTAACGATGACTTAACGATTTCATATTTTTTTATATCAAAATGTTATATTTTTCTTACTTTTGTAAGTAAAATTTCATCACAACTATATTTTTGTTTAGCGCATGCGTAATAGAGACATGATATTGAAATTAATTAATTGCAAATAAATGAAAGGTGACCTAACGATAAATATACGTGACCAATCCTTATCAGTGCATTTCCTACCGGTTTCCACTTTTATTTCGTCGAAATCGTTTAATGGGGAGGCTAACTTACCAAGAAAATTTTTCAAAACTTGAATAATTTTTTTTGATAAAACTAAAAGTGACCTAACGATAAAACCGGGTGACCTTTCAAGACCTAACGATGACCTAACGATTCCATATTTTTTTATATCAAAATGTTTCAGATGGGAGGCCAACTTCACGGAGGTCACACTGCGGTAGTTATAAAATAAAGGATTCTTTAGAAAATGCCACCACTACACACTACTGCAGTGCGGGCAGAAGTATAATTATTAATAATGGGTATCCGATTTGTGCAGATGCAGATTTTCTTCGTGAAATAGATTTCACGTCTATCTTATTGTAAATCAATTAATATAAATTAATACATAATAACGTATTTTAATAAATACTACATAATATATTTATTTAAATATAATAATACATTATAATGTACGAGTATTATTTCATTTCTTTTCTATTCCTTCCTAAATCTTTCGTATTTTGTTTTTAGTTTTTTTTTTAATTTATTACAAATATCTATTAAGTACTTATATATTTTTGAATTATTTTATATTTTAGAATGGATTTATAAAATATAATTTGATGTAGTTACATTTCGTGTTTAGTTCTATATCAAAATTGGAACCAGGGGTTGACTAAAACCCAAGTTAATTCTCTAGGGTAAAGGCTCTTGAGGGTATGCTCTCAAGGCACATCTACATCACGTAACTTAGAAATTTCAAAGGAATTCGCTATACTTCAATAATTATTATTCATTATACTAAATCACAAAAATATCTAAATATGTAAATAGTAAATAGTAAATAGATTTATAAATAGGCTACAACTCTTACACCTCTAAAGCAGGGAATTATAGCAAATTAAATTTTAATAATATCTGATTTTTGTTGTAAGGACAAAACAAAAAAATATTAATCAGAATAATATGTTTTTTAATACAAAAAAAAGTATGAACTGAATTTCTTAAAAATTACTTTGACAAATCAAACTAATCAAATTTAGGTTGGTTTTTGGATTTTTAATAAATATTTTATTTCTTTTTATAATTACCACATTTCTTTTTAATTATGAAGTTGAAAAACAGTATTCAAAATGTACTGCAGTTCTAAGAACAAAATTAAGTGCACCATTACAAATTGCGAATTAAAATTTTATTTAAATTTTTTCCAGCATCGCGGAATCTCATGGAGAGTTATAGAAGTCAATAGAAATCTAAACTAATAAATAATCAATTGATAAGTGATTGATAGAAAACCCAAAAAATGCACAAGCACTTTTAGAACTAAGATGTAAGTTAACACAAAATAAAAACAACGTATGTATATATTATAGCAAATGCTTTCACCATACTATGGCATCATGAGGCGATAAACTAGAAAGAGAAACGAGAAAAACTCCGTATTTATCGTCTAAATTGCAAGAGAAAGAGAGAGGGCGGGAGGGGGAATACTTTTGAAAATATGGTATATTTTAGTGAAAATTTACTAGAAGGTAGGGATATAACTAATATAAAATAAATAATATAGGTGGAGGTTTAGTAGGTTAAGTTAGAAGGGGGGGGGGTGCATTTTGTTAATGTGAGAAACAGAGGAGGTTATTAATTATTAAAAATATTTAGTAGCGGTGAGTTATTTAAGTCAGATTAACTATTTAGTAGTGAAGATGAATACTTTAATTTTTTAACTTTCATAGCTTCCAAAAATTCCAGCTTTTTACTTTTTTGTTCAATATGTAAAATTTTGTACCCCCCTGTTTATAGTTAGTGTCTAGTAGGTATTTTGCAAAAGTCGATTTTTTATCTGTAAGTCTGTCGTCGTCAGCTAGAGTGGTTAAGTGCGTTGCTGCTAATGCTGGAATACCTGGTTCGACTCCTAGCTCAGTAGGAGTTTATTCTCACCGTCTCCTCTCAGAAGGCAATGTCAAACCACCGAGGTATAATCTGCCTGGTATATTCTTTCTGGAGATGAAGTGTATACACTTTTCGACGTTTGGAGCCCGCGTTAATCAGTAGGTAATACTTCAAACGCACAACACAGGCATAGGAGAGGTCTTCAACGTCCGGGGAACCGGATATAGCACATGAAGAAGAAAAAATCTGTGAGATCGTGTATGTTTATCAAATCGTGTTATGAAAGATCTACCAGTATAACCAATGTATTTTTGAGAGCATTCACAAGTGAGTTCATAAACCCTTGATTTAGTTAAAATGTCTGATTTTGATTTTGCGTTATTAATAAATTTGTTAAGTTTATTCTCAGTTTTAATTATAATTTATATTATAATATTACATATTGCCCGTATATTGTGTTAATTTAAAACATTATAGTTCTTTTGTTTCTCTAAAAAATTTAAAACGATAAACTAAACTCTACTAAACCAATTGTTCGAAATAATATGTTGCTGGACCATCTAAGATTTAAAGATATTAAATCATAAATAAACACAGATATATTTTTCTTTCTGTTGAAAGTGCGATAGTAAGAAATTTTTAATAAAAACAAAGTTATTTGGTAATTCAATAATAACCACGATGAATTTTTGCTGTTTTTGTCTATTTTTATAATGTATTTTTACAAATTATCATTTTTAAAAAAAACGTTCCTAGAAATATTATTCTAATTAAATATAATACTAGTTAATAATTTAACTTAAGTTAATAATTTTAAAAATCATCATAAAATCACAAAAAATTCCGAAATACTCGATTAATAGTCTTTTTGGCAAGTTTTTTAAAATAAAATTGCAGAAAAATTTTTTCAGTGTATTTTGGTCATAGATACTCCATGTCAATTCAGTAAATATTGATACAAGTTATATTAGCAACCATTGATATGAAGGAATGTGCATACTAGTGGTATAATAATATGTCACTGATGAACGTTAACGCAGTCACGATCGAACACGCACGGATTTTGTCAAACGGGGGTTTCTGGAATAGCATCCCAGATCTGTTAGAGAGAAAATTAAAATTGAGAGAACTGAAAGAAGTTGAATGCAAATGCAGAATGGTTTATTTGTTAGAAAATATCTTCAACCTTAAACGTTATAACATTACAACAAACTTATGCTCGTCGTGCATGTGACGTATTATCAATCGATACAAGAATGTCAAGTCAAAATGTTCTAAACGAAAAAAAACCTTTAAGTATATCTACCGATGCATATTTCATACGTAGGAAAATGACCAGCTGCTAACAAAATGGGAAATACTAAATTGGTGTAGCTAATAGATTCATACTTAAGTGTACTCGATCATATTGTCTTCCTTTGTGAGTTAATTTTAGGTACCTTGTCTTTCATTTCTATGGAAGCAACAGGTGTAGATTGTAGATTTTCCTATAGAAGGATCGTACGTGTTTAATGTGCGGGGCCAAATTTATCGTTGCACTATTGATCTCCAAGCAATCAAAATTTAAAGTTCTAAAAATGCATTGCTTTCTGTAATTGACTCGCCACGAAGACGATGACGAGTTTACATTCTGACAACACCCAATGCTATTTAAAATATTTTTGATGATATTTACCGCTATTTACCGCTTCATGAAACGCAACAATAGGATTCCTAATACTTAAACGATGCCTTGCCTAGTAAAAGCTAAAAGGCAATGACGTGGATGAAGGGATTCCTATTAATATTGTAAAAATGGTTTCTATCACTATATCACAGTAAAGGATTATTTATAAAATAAATATTTTTTAGCAACATTTCCAATAATACCAGCTCAGCTACATTAAGCTTCTCTTGTAATAATCCAAATTATATTTTGGATTGTTCAGAAAGTCATTATCATTTTATTGCAATAAGTTATCCACTTAATTTTTTAATTGCTACTTAAATTTAATACAATTACAATTAATACAATTTAAATTTTTTCGGTTTTACAACCGCCGAGAATTCAACTAATGTTTTCAAGTTTTTCATTTTTTAAAATAAGAACTGAATTCACAGAAAAATTAATTAATCTAAAAATTTGAATTTAAGTTTTTGTTAACTTTATAATTTTTTAACATCGAAACTATAAAAGCAACACTGAAAATCTGAAGAAATTATCACGTTTTGGGAAGTTTTAGACATTTATTGCAAGCAAAAGAAAACTATTCAAGATAGAGTTAAATTGTAAATAGACAAGTATGTAGAATACAGAACATACAATTTTCTACAAAAATGTAGTAGATTGGTCTGCTCAGTGTACGGTTTTTATATAAATTAACAGTGTGTGAGATTCCAGAGAGTATTCCATAATTTTTTGGAAGGTTTCTGAATGAGACTAAAGGTTTTTGTCCGAGTTAGAGTGGAAGACCTCAAAGAATAAAGTCACCAACATAATCTTACCTTTTACAATATCTTCTACACAAAAAAAGCTTTAATGTAACCTTTTTGTTCTATTCACCTAAAGGTAATTTTAGCTACTAAATAATGCGGTTTTATAACATGTCTAACAAAAAGCAGTTTTGTAGACCTGTTTAGGAGAAGGGTTGACTAGCGTGCGTAAAAATAAAAATTTATTACAGAATCTGATATCTGCGTCAGTGCCAATGACATGTAATACATGTTTTTGTACGAAAATAACACAGGCCTACAAAAACAAAAATTTTATTTGGTGCCTAGGATTTTGCAACTGATTTTAGCTATATTTGAATTTGGGTCGCTGAATCTAAATATCAAAAGAGTTTTTTTTCTATCAGCTCTACTTTTTTGGTTAAATGTTTTTTTTAAACGTGCAGTTTTACACAAAATGCAGGAATTGCTTCATTTCGTGCAGTTCTAAATCACATTATAATACAAGGATTGGTTGCTGTATAATAATTATCTGCCTTATTGTTAGTTTGCCAGTCAGTTACATAAAAAATAGTGGTTTCATCGATGACTTTTTCCTCTATCTTTGTATATTTTATATAATATAGTACATAATATAATATAATATAGAATAAACAAACTAAAAAAAATGTAAAATAATAAATTTAAAGTGTTAAGTAAAGAATACATATTTACATAAAAAAATAATAGTAATATTTTAAAAACAATAAAAAAGACTTTAATTTTTTATTTAACAGGTTTGGAAAAATAAAAATGAAAATTGATAAAAAATCTTTTATAAATAAAGATAAATAATAAATATAAAGAAAAATATTAATTTTTTATTTAAGTATGTACTCTTTACTTAACAGTTAAAATTTATTATTTAACATTTTGTTTAGTTTGTTCATGTTAACCTACTAATTACCCCACTTTCCTCTTTAAAAATTAATTTTTTAAAATGTTATATCATTGAAATTTGGACTGATAGGCAAAAACTAATGAAAAACCCGGAATTCAGGGCATTAAATTCATATAAAATCATCTCCAAATACCCCGGCACCAAAACAGCTGTTCGCCAGTGTAATAATTAGTTGTTTAACTAGGCAGAACAGTAACTATTTTGCTACCATTATTGGTGATTTACAAAAGAGATTATTTTCGTCCAGTGCATAAAGGCTCGTTTTACATAACGTTTTAGTTAGAATGGAATTTTAGAATGGAATTTGCAAGACTGCAAATTCCATTCACGAATACGAGTTAATATGCCAGGATCTGCTCAGATTTGAATCATGGTGCACAGCCAACTTCATCAAACTAAATATTACCAAATGTAAGCTTCTTTGCTTTTCACGGAAAACAAGCTATTTAAAGAACTCGTACAGATTGTTAGATAATGTGCTAGAACATGTTTCAAGTTTCAAAGATTTGGGCGTAACGGTGGAGTCCAATTTTAGTTTCACTTTTCACTTAAATGACATTATCACCAAGGTTAACAGAATGTTGGGTTTTATTCTTAGACATACACATGAGTTTTCCAACTTGAGAACCTTAAACTTATTATTTGCCACCCATGTTAGATCGCATATCGAATACTGCTCAACTGTTTGGAATCCACACCACTCGACATACATTGATCGTTTAGAAAAGCTTCAAAGAAAATTCGTAAAATTCGTATACTTTAAATTCCACATATGCTTTGATGTCGATTACGATATGCTACTAGGATATCTGGGTTTATCTAGATTGGCCAACAGGAGAAAGTACATGGATATATGTTTTATGTTCAAAATTTTAAATTACACATTAGATTGCCCGGATTTATTGGTCAAGTTTAATCTTTGGGCTCTCCTCCATGTGGTCGTAACCCGAATCTTTTCTTGACTAATTTTCACAGGACGACATATGGGATGCACTCGCCAGCTACAAGACTACAAAATTCTGCCAACAAGCTCAACATTGACTTTTTTGATAAGTCTATGACGCGGTTCAAGCATTACCTAAGGCCTCTTTTAGGCATGTAATCGTAGGAGAATGTGGTTTTTGTTACTTGATATTTGTTATCATATTATTGTATATTTTTGTATATTGTTATAAGGAGGTATTCCGTAAATAAATTAATAATAATAATAATAATAATAAATATTTGGTTCTATGTTAGATTTGCCTTGGAGTTTCCTGCTTTCTGGTCGAGGTGCAAAGACTAATGCCGAGAAAGATTATTTTGCCATTTTACCTCATGCACACATTGATTTTAACGTACAGAATTGTTCCGAACTATTTTCTTGAAATTTTTAAATGACGAGATGTCGAAGTATATAATAATGGCATAAGCTAGTACAAGTACTGCAGGTATTTTGTTTCATTATAAAGATTGTCATTGCAATACATCCTCTTTATACTATTGTAGTCATATACTTCAAAAATTATACATCTAACGAGAAAAGTGTAATTACATATGTATAAAACCTTTCTTGTGTGAGATTTTGTTCTTTCTCCACAAACTCGATGAAGTTGGCCGTTAGCGAGATTTATACGAAAATCAAAAGAATGGTTTTTATTTTTTAAGTTAGTGAAATTAGTTTACAGGTACACCTGAAGACTTGAAGCTACTTCAATGCACCTACATATAATAAATTTCAAAGCTGTTACTGAGATATTTCTGGAATTTTCAATTGAAAATCGGTGAAGCATTTAAAGGTCTCAGACCATTCAAAACGTGTTGAACTCGACTCGATTAAGTGTATTATGAAAATATGGAAAACAATAAAGTTAGCAGGTAGCAAGGCACTCGATGCTTTGTAAAATGTGAATTTGCACACAAATGTTAGCTATTGAATTATAATGTAGCATGCCGAGTTTATTAAATAACCTTAAACATTTTTAAGCTGGTTAAAATTTGACATGGTTTTGCTGATGCTGAAATATAGACGGAAGCACGTATTATTGGTCAATTAAAAAATATTGCCTTTCTTAAAAAAATATAATTGGTTGTGTGAATTTAATTTATTCCTCACTAATAGCTGCTCTAATGAAAGCTACCTATAGGTACCCAACAACATATTAATTACTTTTTATTAAAAATGTGTTCAAAAATTGTAATCATTAAGCTATTATTCATCTTAAATTCTTATCGTTCTTGTCACCGTGCATATTTAAAACGTAATTTTTCAGCTTTAAAAACCATTAGTTAAGCGTATAAGAGTGGCTAATTTAATAATATACACTTTCCATCATAAAAGATAATTTTAATAAATTTCGGAAATTAGTTTAATAACATTAAAAGAAAAATTAATACTTGACATTCGGAAGAAGAATTACTGAAAATTAAGTTATAATGCTATAAAATTTTAAACTTCAATTTTTTTCTTTGCCTATCTATATATAAAATTTCAAATTAGTTTCAGTTTATATTTTTTTAGAGTTAACACAAATTGTTTTTGCTCTAAATAAACGCAACATAATGCTGATGACAGATTTCTTTCTTTTGCTTGAATACTAGAACAAATGTATGTATGTATATCAAATATTTCTTTACAAGTTTGAAGTTATTGAAATATTTGTGATATTTATGTTAATTACCTACTTATTTATTGTTATTGAAATAACCGCAAAAAAATTTCGTTTTCTTGTAATTTTCATTCTTGTTCTCTTTTCCTACCTTTAGGGCCTTAAGATCGAAAATAATTGTGAAATAGAGTTACATCGTTATTTCTAGTACATTTTTAAAATTTATTTTTGTTTTATTATTTTTTGTCAATAATTGATCGAAAAAAATTGCTATTTTTATTTATTGTTTCTATATCACATATTCTTTGTACCAACTTATTAGAGAGTTATAATTTTTGAATAATAATAAATTTTATTGTATTTATATCGTTGACTCTCCATAATTAATTAGTAGAATAATTTTTGGTCCGTCAGTAATAATTATTGTTAACAAAACTATACTTTAGTAAGAGAGTTGGTCTTTACAAAATGTTTGGCTTCTGCTTCAAGTTAAAAGTTACTTCCGGTACCAAATGTAATTATTATTTCTAGTATTATGAGGTTTATAAAACCAGGCCAGAATTAATAACAAATTAATTTTAGCTAACGTATATTATTTAATTCAATTTAAATTTCACTTGTTTAGTTAGAATTTATGTATATTAAAAACATTACACTCTAATTAAGCTTGTGCATAGTTGTATGTTTGTGCATATGTTTGTACCTGATGGTGCATAGAAGTTCATTTAATTATTTAATTAGTAAATTACATAACATAGTTGCAAACAAGCTTCTCTTTTTGTTCATTGTTTTATCTATTCTTTTAAGTACAAAAAATGCACCCTAGAGTTGATAAAGGATTCATTAAAACAACCAATAGGATCCAAAAAAATATAAAAGCCGACAGTGCCTTATAAATATTGAAAGTTAAATAATCTATCTTAAAAAATTCTTCAAATGCTTAATCTCCGACTAAATTTAAATATTTTGGTTTTATATATTAGCCCATTTATCTTACAAATTAATGCAAATACTTACTCAACCTAATCATTAAAATACAATTTTTCAACCAAAAAAATTTTTGATTTAATTCTGTTGCAGTTAAAAGATATTAAAACTCACTCTCTTCTCCTCGTAACGTTTTCCTCTTTATTTTTACGTTTAGCAATTTGTCATTTGCAAACTTTTTACGATAACAAATTTCTTAGCAAAATGAATATTTGGTTAAGTTTAGTTGGCTTCAAAAAACTTTGTATCGGCGGAAAAAAATCAAAATTAGATATGTCATTTCTATAAAACTTTATAAATGAATATTTTTTCTAATTTTGTCTTCGTTTGTGCTTAACTTCATCTTTCGTTTCGTTTAAGAATCGTTTTGATTATTCCTATATTGAAAATTTTACGCTATAAAATATTTTATATCGAAATGACCGTGCATAAAATACATCTTTGTATTCTCCTCTACATATTTTCTAAGATGTGAAGTTTTAGAGGGAATTGGACGTCTGGCATTCGAAGATAATTTGGACAATTCAGTTCTATACATTTTTAGATCCTAGGACATTTTCCTACCGGAATATTTCGCCACCACTCCTAAATTGTTACTAAAATTATAGGTTAAGTTATTTGCACAATTATACCATTACTTTTTTTAATTAGTAATTCTTAATTAATCTTCTATTTGTCATTAGTTATTGCTTTTAAAGATCTTTCAGTAACAAACCAAAAGTGGTAACAAAACGTCCGGTAGCGAATTGTTCAATAACCCATTACAGAATAAACGAGTTATGTAAATAATTTAGATATTTTAGAACCAAACATATAATTATGGTTACAATTCCAGAGTGTTAGCAAATCTCCAAATCCCCAGTCCACAACAAATAAATATATTATGTTAACTGCTTTATAAAATCAGAGGTTGGATTCTGTTGTGTCTCAGTACATAACAAACTTCTCGTGTTTCATTATAATTATCTTTACATTCAGTGCTAAAGAATTAGTTAGCTTAATTACGTGAGTTTGTCATCCAATAATATTCAGATATTTTCCCATTTCTTCGGCTGTATTCTTTGATAAAGAATTCCCCGAAAAGTCGGAAATACTTAACTGTAATTTTTTTTGAATATCTTAAGACTTCGTAAAGTAATAAATAATTTTAGCATTTTCCAGCTGAACAGTATTTGCGTCTAATTATTTTAGGCCTTTCGCCATTAGAATATCAATACTTTCAAACTGCCTAGAAGGCAAATTTTGAATATTAATTATATTCTCGGCCTGGTCTACTAATTACAGTTAATTTAATTGTATCCGTTATTTCACGGCGTATCAAGAACTGTTAGAGTGGTGACAACGTTGTTAACACCCAAATCCTGGGTTCTAATTGGTTTTCCTTTTTTACTAGTATTTCTACACTTGTTTGATTGTTCCATATATAGGTAGTTTTATAATTCTTAAAATAATTTTTTTTTATAAATTCTCATTGTTTTCTGCGTGTTTAACAAATCTTTGTGTTTTATAACAATTAATAATCTGGTTAAGATAAATGCTTATAATTTGTAGATTGCGTGTAATTAATTTGATTTCTTTGTGTGATTTTAATATCAAGGTAGGACAAAGTGGAGATTACCGTTTGGAATTCTAACTCTTACATAAAAAGGCTGTTCTTTCACAGCGCATTCCTGGTTGGTTTATTTTAAGTTATGAAAGTTATGCAGAACTTGGTAACCTTTTTGTTTCTTTAGCTAATAGTAAAAGTCGGCTTGAGGTTTTGCCAAATTTTTACATCGACCAAGAGTACATCGCCAAGCGGCCAAAGCTAACTGACAACCGCTGGTTTAGAATAATGCAACCTTAGACTACGAATAGGAACATAACATAGGTTATGATCAATGTTTATTCCTTTCCTTGACTGGGTTTTAAATATGACACGTTTGTCCTTTCTTTGATATGTCAATAAAGTATCGCATATTATTTAGTTAGGTTTTTATTTATCTGCGTTAGATTAGTTTCTTGCACGACTCTTGCTTACCATAAGGATATAACCATTAAGAAACAGAGAAAAGAATTCCCTTGTAAACAAGTAGTGGAAATTGGTGGTAAATATTGAGTCTGTGTGGTTTTCTACCTGTGTGGTTTTCTAAGGTATTTGATGTAGTGCGTAGAGAAATGATAAGCTTATTATAGATTTCGTTTTTAGATGATCAAATTATATGTACTGTTGTATGGATTTCACGTTAAGCTGTTGATCTCTGATTATATTTAGTGATTAAGTAGATAATTTGATTTGACAGAATTTACCCGTAATGTTTCCATGAATAATAGTTTTCATCAAAGGTGCTTTTCGTAGACTCGTCATGAACATTTGACGTAGAACATAGCATTGGTTTTGTGGTGCCATGTTATATAAATCGGCGGTTACCACACGTGTACGCGTTAATAATCTAAAGTGCTTAAACGAGAAGTAATATAGTGGTATTAGAGATTGTGAGCAACAAGTAAATAGTGTATAAAAATGTTTTAAAAATAATGTAATGTAAATGTATGGGTGCTGAATATTATAAATTCAAAAATAAGAAAAATAAGAGCAAAATTTCCTATAATATTATAAAAAATAATAGTACATAGAAATAATATAATATCATGTAGATACTTTAAGTCGATCTTTAAGTGGTACATAAAAAGATATGTACCTGACATATTGGCAATAATTTTTTTGAGAGTTATAATATAATAACAATTTTTAAAGTGAAAACTAGATTCTTTTAGCACATTGCATTGACTGGTTATCAATCTTCGTTTCAGAAAAATCTGTCAATAGATTTTTATTACATTACAAAAATAATTTTTTTTCAATATACTTACCAAAACAATTTAAATTCACACATGTTTTATAATATAATGAAATTTTTTTTCTGGTAAAATAATATTGAAGATTTTGATCTTATCTTCCAGTGTTATATTAATTAAATTTTTGAATTAATTTTTTGAAATTATTAAAAGATGGTAATATGCTTCACGAACTACATTACTAAAACAAAGAATAAGCTAACATTAACAATAGAACAGGAAGATCAAACAAAGGCAAAGCAAATAAGTTATGTAACTAATGTAATTCTAGTAAAGAAATATTTTGGGATTTATAAAAGCATTGGTTTGTCGTTTCTTTATGCTTGGAGTTTTGAAAATAAAACATACGAGCATTACTGTTTAGTTTTATTTTCCATTTGCTTTCCTTGTGCTGGGTGCGATTACACTCTAAAATATTCCACATTTGAATACAACCAATTTTCGCGATATACAGAAGCCATTTCCAATATATTAAATGACTTTCTGAGATAAGTGTGAAATATAAATTATATTTATATACAGTACTACCGTGTAATACCTAAATACACAGTGAGTAATTTGATATGTATTTATAAGGGAAGTGAGACCTCGCAGATTGAGAAGAGCTGATAAATTACCCCATCAACATAATGAAAAGTTTGATAACTCGGGTACAACAAACATATTATAAGACGTAATTTATAATACCTACTTATATCGAAAACTAAAGAATTTAAAAACTAAAATTAGTTTCTTTTAAATCATCCACGTTTAAAGTTATTCTTCAAGTTTGCTGCAGACTTTTTGACTAATCATCTCTTGTTTAATAAAAAGGGTGTAGCTGACCGTTTAAATAAAATTCGGCGAAAAAAGGTTTATTAGCTTTCAATCACCAAACTTCTTGTTTAGTGCTATGTGAAACTGTCGGTCTTAATTGGTTGCGATATAATACGAGGACCATTCTAAATTTTTTATTTTAAAAATTTCGAAAAATTTAAGGAAACGGTCAAACTCTTATTTTCTATTTAAATTTAGTTACAATATTGCACTTTTCGTTATCAACTTTCCATAGGGAGCAGTTTATCTGAAATCTTGAAATTGTAAGTGAAAAAAACTTCTAATTATGTACTATTTTTTATGCAAATTGTGGGTAATAAATGTGGAGAACCTGCACGCTTTTGAAGTATAAATTTAGTTTTCTTTAAATAAAATTATTTTACTTGATCGATTATAAAAGTTTATATTAATTTTATTACTTTTTTGTGTGGCCATTCCATTTTCTAACGTAACTTGTACATAATATTGAAACTTCGAGGGCGGAAATCCGAATCAAATATTTATTAATGCGTTAAGTTTCGTGTATAGGTTAGAAGTATAAAAATAAATACTTAAAGCCAAATCAAGTTTTAGCAAGTGTCATTTCTGGTAAACTTGTATACGTCACATGTATACGAGCATGCCGTGAATACAAAAGAGTCGATTTAAAATAAGTGCCTTTCTCGATTGATATTCAGCAAGTTCTATCATGATATTCCGAAAAGATAATGTTGTCAGTAATATCTGCAAAATCTTTATTTAGTAAACTTAAATTTTGAAATAAAAAAAAAAATAATTTGGAACCATCTACATTAAAAAGAAAGTTTAAAATTCATATTAAGTAGATTATGTCAAATTATTTTTTAAATAATTTTTTAGAATGATTTTTAATTATCCGCTTTTCCGATGAAGATTATATTACTGAAACTTTTACCCATGTCGACCTAATTTGTAGTGACACGTAATTGGAAATTAATTTTTGTTGTGTAAGTAATCAAGTTTCGTATATTATGCAAATATGCTTTCTTTTTGTACGAAAGAATTTTGCTTATAAATTTAGTATACTGGAATATAATTTGGAAAGCCATAAACTGCTTTTATTTAAAATATTTTACGTCGATAAAAAAATTGAAGAAGTATATTTTTATTCGTATTCGACTTTTCGTGTTGGGTGTTCCGCAAGGTTTTCTTGGTGGATCTATAACCATTTAAGTGGACGTTTAGTAATGAATAATAGATTTTAATAGTTGGTAGTTGGTACACCTACAACTTAATTTTTTTATTACATGTACCTCATCAAATAATAACCCAAATAGTAGATAATGTGATTTTAATATCATTCATAAATATTTTTATGTTTCATTCGGATCTATTTTGTAAGTCACGAAATTCAAATCATTCAATATTCTTGTGGGTCGACGTTTGACTTGGCAATGTAACACCAGCATACTAAATCTGTCGAGTTTATCAGATGAACACGTAAAAGTGTTAAATTTTAACTACAAATTTTATGACATGCTTATACAATTTATAATAATTAAAGAACCTTGTATATTTAACTACCTACAATATTTTAAATAACTACTTCATTACCATTTAAATTAAAAAAGAATTTATAATTACAAGTTAAAAATATTTAAACAAAACAGTGATTAACTATGTAATAATAATACTACCAAGATGCAGAATCGAGTTAACAGTAGAAGAATTCAATCTACGTCTGTTTAGTGCTGTTAGTATACTAAAAACCTAGATAGTGAAAAAAACATTACAAAAGCATGTTTGAACGCAATTTTGGCTAGTAGAGCCCTACCTTATTTGAAAGAGAAAGACAAGGTCCCAGGTACGATGGCTGTAATTAAATAACATAGTAAGCAACACCACAATATAAAGCACAAAATAATGATAACACAGTTATGGCAAGCGACGTTAACGCAAAAAAATATCTTCAATATTTATGAAAATACGAAAACAATAAGCAAAATTACTAATTTGCGTTTTTTAAAAATTTTTATTCTGTTATGAAGATATTTTTCTACAACATATAACAAGTATTTTCATAATAGCACAGTTAACATATATTTTTATACAAGGTAAACTTAGAATCAATAAGCTTGATTTTAAACGTGGATTGATTTTATTTAGCATTAAATAATAATTACAAAATCAATTATTTCGTGTTCTTGTAAATTGAAATAGAAAAATCTGTTTGTTTTGACTAAATGGAGTTCAAGTTGTAAAATAATAGAAATAAACTTAAAATAATATGAATTTCAAGTAAATTATATGATCTTCTTCTTAGTCCTAATCTGTCAAAAATTAATGTTTCTTTAGTATTTTTAAATAATAATTTTCTACATAATGTTTTCTTCATTTTACGGCTAAAATTAATTATTTTAACGTTCTGGTTCTACTACTATCTACTATTTGAATACTTAACACATTTTATATTAATATATTATGCATGGATTGATTTTTGTATTTTTATTCAAGCCGCGTGTTATAATCAGTAAATATAATTCACTTTGCAATTTTATATTAAATCATGCTAAACGGGGAGCTGCAAAAACTGAAGAAAAAATCAGTTTGGAATATAAGGTAATCAATTTATTATTCTGAATCGAGAATTGCATCAAACACCAAGAAGTGTAAATAAAGCGATGGTCAGGATTGAGCAGGGTCTTGAAAATTTATAACAAACACATTTAAGAAGCTTTTAACTTTTAGTACGTACTTGTTCGAGTACTTCGCAACGTATGAAAATCTCAGCAAACGCCACAGTCAATTTAACTACATTTATATTTTATCGATAGAAATTTTTAATTTTAAGTAGGTAAAAATTAGAAAATATCTTACTGTTCTTTGTAAAACATTTCCTGCAGTTGGAATCGTGACAGCTAAAATATCTGCATGTACAGAACGTTTTTCGTAATACGGTGACAACAAAAAATATTATGTACTATGCTTTTGCCTGTCGAGATTTTAATCCAAAATCAGGTATTGCAAAAACTTATAAATAAATGTGGCTAAGTACTCAAAACACATCAAATAAAGGAATTAAGAATAATATTTGTTTGAACATAGGAGATTTATTAAAAACATAGAAATCTGAAGAACTAAAAGTTTTGGAAACCAATTTTAACAAATAGGTAGCATACAAAATCACAAATAAAAAAACACGAAAATTTAATTATGTGAAATACTTGCACGAATAACATACATGACTAGAGTAGTTTTTAGTGTTTTAAATGTAATATAAGGGAAAAGTGCGTGACAGGAGGGAATTAAACTACTAAAATGTAGATAATTTCAGAATTTTGCCTCTTCAATTGCTTCTTTTTAAAATTAAAATAAAAAATTTATATAATTTAGCATCAAATTTGAGTTAAAAATTCAATAAAATGTTCATATCCTAGTCATCGAAAAAATAAGTTACTTCGTATTTTATTATTTATTAACATTTACAAATATAGGATCCGCATTGCAGGAGAAGCGAGTCCAGTGCAAGATAAAATAAATACGGTGTAGTCTTTTGTATAAAACTTTTAGTAGGTAACACAACTTTATTTTTTGGATTTATTTTTTCCCATATTACATAAATAAAAAGCAGACATTTATCCAATTATGAAACAAGCAAAACAACTACGTAAAAAATTATGTGTATACTTACATTTACATGTACACTTACGTAGTACAAAATTAAATAGAAAATAATTAAATACTGTGGTGTAGACTGTAGAGTGCTGTAAATAAAATAGTTTTCTTATGAAGTTAATATGTAAATGTGATTTTCAAAATTTTGAAAGTAAAACATTGGATAGAAGTTTATCACAATTCTACTTATAGGTATTTTATACATCAATGAAATTTTCTACACTAATATACAGCTATGCTGTATGAGGTAAATTAAATGTTCTTTTTATTTGTTTATTTATTGCACCTGTCATAGCAGTTGGTAATTTCAGTAATAGTTACTTAGCACGCAATCTGTATAATAACAAAATATATTTAACATAAAACTTTTTGTAGTGAAAAATAACAAATTTTTTGTAAATGCAAAATATATTTTTTATTAACAATGTGTTACTCAAAATTGTGTTTATGATACTTAATGTAATATAATTATTAAAATGTGATAACGTAAATAGGTAAATGTTTTGATTGACTGGTAAAGAGAATTAAAAATTGCTCGATTAGCATATTATACTTTAAATCCATTAAACGCCAAAATTCTCTTTCTCAGTTTGACGTACTTTCTGAATTGTGAAAATACTCATAAATCACTGTAAGAATCTCAGAATAAATTCCTACGTCATGTCATCTGAAAGCATTAGGACGAACTGTAGGTATGCCATTGTGAATTTTTGTAAACTGTCACATGGTCAACAATGATTAATATTAAATCATTACATTGACACTTGATAAAAAACAAAATTTACAAAGTCTGGTAATTACAACAAACAAGTAAATGGCTAATAATAATCGATTATATTTAGATTGATTAGCATAAATTTTCTTGCTAAAATAATTTTAGTAAATTCCTTTGGGAATGTCTAAAATACAGAAAATATGTTAATAAAATTTTTTTATTCCTTAAGTTAATAAAACTACAAACCTGAAGCTCTTACGAAAGTATAAGTTATAAAATAAAAACATTAATTATTAAAATTTAAAAAGGGTTACAATTTTAAATTTTAATAATCTCGAAAATTTCATTCCGTGGTAATCCGTTTAGTAAATTTGTTTCTAAACAGCGTGTTCGTATAATAATTATATTATTATAATTCCTTATAATCTGTAGTAAATAATTTCTAAAAATATTATCTATTAGGCTGGTCTCTAGTATCAGCGTCCTATCTAAAATTATCAGAAAATTTATAAAAAATATTAACTAATAATATGTTTCGGTCTCCTGCCCGATTAGCTATTTAGATTCCTTGATACTTTACCGATGAATATTTATTTATTTCGTAAATTTCAATTACCTATTCTATAACGTAATTTTGTTTAAAATTGCCACAGAATTTTTCTTACCATTTGTGGCTGGACGAGAGCAGAAGCTTTTGGAAACGTGTTAGAATTTCACGATAAGTAATTTGATGAATATAATTTATGATTGCTTAAATATTTACATCTGTTTGCATATGTATTTAAATTTACATACCGTATACAGCTAATTTTTGTTAAATGAGAAACCATTTTGTGACCATTTACGATTTATTATTATCGCATATTAAATTGACATTTTTTAACACTGAAATTAACCTAACGAGTGAATGAATTTAAAAAAGTCTTTTCTATCACATTATACGTATTATAAACTTAAAAGTCGAAAAGTGTTTTATGCTCGAAAGAGTACAATATAAATTACAGGAGCGATTATTTGCACGGTACAAGCTAGTTGCTTCATCGGGATAGGCTTCACACTTTATAAATTTAAGCCAAGGTAACTTGATGTGTGGTAAACTTAGTTTTTTAACAGAGAAGCAAATTTTTCTGTAAGGGGTCCTTTATAAATTACGTCACGCAATTAAAGCATTTTTACACCTCTTATCGTTTCACTTCGTCATAAAATCGTCACCTGCGTGACGATTTTTGACACGTCACGTATCGTTAATTTTTAAACTTTATGCAAAGATGAGTAATGTAATATTTACCGGGGGCTAGGCTTCTATTAAGATGTGCAATATTGGTGTATAAAAATGTTTTATTTTCGTGACGCAATATATAAACGACCCCTAATTCTTTAACTAAAATTTGAAAATATAAACAAAGTTTTTGTTATAACAAAGCTGTCAAAACCCGAAAAGTATTTTAAAAGTTGTTACTTGCAAAGTAATGAAAATTTTAAAAATCACTATGTGAACAGTTTCTTTCCTAAAAACCTGAATACGATTATTAATAAATTTGGTAAAAGATTTCAAACATTTCTCAAACAAACACAAAAATAAATAATAATTAAATAAGTTGAATGATTATTATTGAAAATTCATACAAAAGATACCAATGAGCAAATGTATATGGCATTTTTGTAAAATAAAAGTTAGATAACAATTTATGAAATTGTAATGTTTAAAAGCAATTTGAACTTTAACATATGATAAATAAAAAACTAGTAGAGAAGTAATCTCTATTTAAATCTATTTTCCTAAGTAATCTCTCGTAAAAGTTTAAAAAACAGTGCCTCTTGCACCCGTTCGTTCTTTCATTCATTTTTTTCATTCATTTTTCGAAATTTCAAAAATAAAAAAACGCTTTTTTCTCTATTGCGTTTAAGTAAATAGTTAATCAGAGTAGGTACCTAGAGGTCATTTTTACTTTATTTTTCTTCTATGAAAATTGTGTCCTTCGATGGCGTATATTTTGCTGATGTCTAATACTGGTTTAGTTAAATTTCAAGCTGAGATGCCTTTAAATATAATGTATCGAGTTACACTACCTAAAGCGCTTATCTATTGATTATATTAATTATTAACTAGTGAAGTATTTCAAATTCAATAGTTTTTTAACTAAACAAGCTAAGTAAACATTAATACATATTAATAAATATTATTAAAATAATCAAATTTAACAAAATGTTAAAATAATAAAATTTTTAACTATTAAGTAAATTATACATACTACGAAGAAACATAATATTTAAGGAAACCGAAATGACAATAATTTACATTTATCAGGGTTGAACTATTATTGTTTAGTTAACTTGTTCAGTTAAAGAATTATTGAATTCAATTATAATGAAGCAAGTTATCTTGCATTTACAAAAAAATTAAATAAAAAATTTGAGATGAATATTTAGAACACTTAAGTTTAATCCGATGAATTTCCCAATCATTTAAGCTGATTAAACATATTGCCGCATTTAGTGTTATCTCAGGAGTAGTTTTGTCCAACACAATAAACCACTTTAATTTAATAATATTTTACTTGGCTTCGTAGTCAATTCGTAAAGTTTAGAATAAATTCGATAAAACATTTTAGAAAGGTTTTCCCACAAAATCCTCGTAGTATAATATGTTAAGTTTGGTTTTTTAAATGCCACGTTTTTCTGCTATTGATATTTTTACATTTAATGTGTTAGTGCGATGTAAGCACATTTTCTTAGTACAAAAAATGTAAAAAAATATAGTATTTAAAAGTTTTAGGAAGTTATTATGTCGATTGTATTTCAAATCACCGAAAAAAAACAACAACAAAGATCAGGCGCTTGTAAATATAGGAGATAAATTTTTTTTTTAATTTAAACCTTATTAGATTGTGCATACAATATAATTACATAAAAGGATACAATAAACTACTACTTTTTTTACTATTAATTTTATACATATTTTAAAGTATTGTTTATTATTTTAAAGTTTTAGTTTCCAAAAAAGTATATATTTTCAAAAATTTGGAAAAATTCACATAAGTGAAGAAAAACAAATTTTTTCTTATTAACGGAAAATAGAGTAATTTCGGCTGTAGGCATTATTTGAGACGATTGACTTTAATTCAAAAAGGCTATTCAAGCATATAAAAGCTTACATAAAGATTATTAATTTATTAAATATTTATAATTTTTTGCTTTTAACCTAATATCTTTTCGGTGTTTCTTGTTTCGGTGGTTTTGTTTCAGTGTTTTGACATACTACCTTAGAGTCGACTAGTAATTTACTAAAAAAGCGCTAAACAAAGCCAGTTTCCAAAATTGATAATTCTTCTATAGAAATAATCAGGAGTTGAAATAGAGAAGTGGTAAAATTTTATTAGTATACTTTATTTGCACTTAATACTATTATGACCCCGAGCTGATCCCGAGCTATACAAATCTATAAAATTTGCTTAATCCCAAAATTACTCTTAGCTGGGTGTACATCCATTATTTTAGCTATGAGCTCTTCAAATTGTTTTTTTAAATCGTCAATTAAAAATTAAAAATGCTCAACTTTTCTTTGTAATCTGTGGCCTTGGAAGCGCACATGTACGCTCCCGCATGTGGTTTCAACTCATCGGTCTAATACATTAGTTTGTGCATTTCGTGCGCTGAACGACCAAAATTATCACAATTTCTTCCAATTTTTATGTTCTCAACACTCACTTCACCACAATTAAAACAAAACATTAACTCAACTTAATTTATTTTATTAATTTTCAAACAATTAACAATTTAAATTTTTATTGCGGGAATGATGTTTGTCCGCTAATCTACTCGACGTGAAGGCCTCAGCCTAAGTCTTCTACTTCTAACTTTTAAGTCCCACTCTCTTTTCGTTATCTTTCTCCCACCTTATTTACAGCTAATAATTTAACAAACATTTTTATTATACAATATCATACAAATAAATACTAAAACAAAATTAAACTTTTAAATAATTTACAAAATATATGAAATTAATGTTGTTTTGGTTTTCGAAACACGACAGTATATTATTAAAACTACGAAAAAGAAATTTAATAGTAATTAAGATTGTTCTGCCACTTTTTCCTCGGAGTTTGTCAATATAGTAGGTAAGTAAAGAAAAGAACTTAATAGAGATTTAATAAAGATTTTCTTAAAGCTCGAATAGAACATTATTTAAATATTGTTACAGTTATTTGAAAATATATGTTTATTTTGATCAAGGATTATATTAACATAAGATTTTTTTGTAGTTAAATTAATAATAACAAATAAATATAAAATTTTAATTTATTCTAGTTCAATTATTAACCTTCTTTATATATTATGATTCTAAATTTTCCTTGACTAATGTGTTATTTAAACACCGACTAAGAATTTCTCACTCATTTACATATTATTAATTAAGTTATCTTAATAGAATGAGGATTATCGCAAGGACTTAATTTGTACAGAACATATTTTTAATATAAATGAAATTGTCAATCATATTTTATTTACTGCATGGAACGTTATATAATACACAATGTAGTATATCAAATTAATCATTAATATAATAGTCATGTTACATTTTTTTAGTATTAAGCAAAGCAACCCTTAAAGATAAATTTTAGAAGGATGTAAAAACTGACAAACAATGACAAACAAAGATAAATGGTGGTCGATACTTAGGCAAGAAATTAAACCGGTATTGATTATACTTACTTATTATTTAAAACCTATGTAATATCAAAATATATATGAATAATAAAAGTAGAGAAATGTAGCAGTTCCTGAAAAATCACTGAAATGAGTACATTATATTACTCGAGTTTATTACTTAAACAATTGTAGACGAAGTAATATGTTTAAAAAAAGAAAATTAACAATATCAAATTACAAAAGAATACTTTAATTGCTAAATTATTTTGTTGGTTAAAACTTTGAATTATGTTTTTGCCTCGGCGGGGTACCCGGTATTATTAATCCCTCATATTTTATTCTCCGGGGATAAAATCACCATAGGGATTCGGGGATCTTCAATCAAAATTATCTAGAAAATTTTTATCTCCAGTAAAAGTTTCCTAGAAAAATTTAAACTTCAATGATGAAAAATAAAGAGATAATATTTTCCTGCTGAATTTTTACCGAGAGGTAATACAAAATATCTTTAAATAAATTTTCACCTCTCCAAGAAAGGTTATGGTTAAATAAGAATTAAAAATAGTTGGAAACTGTCTGTGCATTCCAAAATTTACAAATTTAAACTAAGAAATAAAGGCTACAAGGTAATATGACAATTCATGATAATTCATTGGAAAAACTAGGAAAATTTTGTGAAATCATGACATACAGTACGCAAACAAAAAGAACCTTATCAATTACATCTGGCCATTTTTTTGCGTTATTTTCTTTATAATAGTATTTTTAAGGAGCTTAATTTTTATGATCCTATTTGGTTTCTAATTTGTATAGATCTCTAATCTAATCTAAAATTTTAATGATGTGGAATTGCTGTTATTACCGTTTTTGTTGCGAAGGGGGGGGGGGACAATGATGGTAAACTTTGGTACAACTTTTACCCCTCTATTATTTAATTTACTGGTGAGGAAGGAGGGTAAAATTTTTCTAGTAAATTTTTACTGAATGACAATTCTACGGAGGTCAACATTCTCGGTTACAGCGGCCTAGCAGCTCTAATGTGAGAAGCAAAAACATTCTCACTTTGTAAAGAGCAATAAAAATGCTAAGTCTAATTAATTTTTAAGTTGCTCAAATAAAGAAAAATTGAAGAGATGGGATGTTTAACTATTTATTTAACCTAGCAATAAATTTTACATTTTTTTCAACTAGTATAAATTTGCAAGCAAGCGGTAAGCTTAAGCTCTCAGAGTGCTTGCACCACACACACACGTTGAACACAAATGCATTTCATTGCGTATTAAATACAAATTTTTTTTTAATTATAAAAATAATTAATGATAAAATTAATAATTCTATGAAAACAAAGCAACGGAAGTATAGTAATAGTTGGAAAGATAAGAGAAACACACAAGCACTATGCTGCATTCAAGATCACAAGCGAAAGCATACACACAAAGACCGATAGGATTAGCAGTACATATTTATAAAATAACATATAAAGCTGAAACCATTAAAATTATTGAAGTAGTAAATTTAAATTTAATATATTTGTGTTTCATATACTCAGTTTAATTTTGTTTGTAGTTGGGTTTTTAAATTTTCTTTTCATAACTGCTTCCATATTGAAGGATCTTACAAAATTAACTACCTAAGTGCAACATTGTTTATTTTACTGTTAATATTACTAACAGTCACAAGTAATATTTAATGTAAAATTTAAATGATTTGTTGTAAATTTAAAAAAATAAGCTTATAAAATTAAAATGAAAAAAAAATAGTGATTTGTTATAGAATTTTGTAAGATTTCAAAGATCAAAGAAAGCAATCATCACCTAAAATTATATACTTGCAGAAATTGATAGTTTAATACGGAAAATATTTTTGATACGATTAGGAGAATCTGTTTAATCTAAAGAATGCTGAACGCTTCAACATCGGATCGATCCTAATTCTGTTAACGTCTACTTTAAAAGTTTATGTTGATTTACCAACGCTAATTTTAATTTAAAATTAAGCTCAATTTTAATGTGCTTCTCTTAAAATAGTTATTTTCATTAAACGTAAACTTTTATCACTTTATAAACTTTAGCATACTTAAGATTTTTAGCATAGAACTTAAATAAATTAAAATACAGTTTTGCATAGCTAGATTATACATTACAATCCAATTTCTAGTAAAAAAAAAATTAAAAAATAGTTATTTGTTTATCTAGGCACTAAAGTAGATGTTTTATTACCGCAACTGGTGATTTATAGCCGAAGCAACGTCGAGGTTATGAAATAAGACAAAACAGTAAAACTACATTTTTACAGAATTGAACATAATTTTTTTTATCTACTACCGTTACGTAGTAAGCTTTAAAGCTCGCTTTCAGCTTCAAAACCGGTATTAGAAGTAAATTTGCTACGCTTTTATTTTTTTAATTGAAGAAATATTGAAAAGAATATTGTAATTATATTATAATGATGTTATCGTGATCCTATAGTTGCCGAACGTTTATTCGATTGATATATTATAATTGTTTAAATATTGAAACATTAAATTTAACATTAAACAGATTGTTTGCTGTCAACAGTAAAGTACTATACAAAAGTAAAACTTTTTTTACCTTTAAATAAAATTATATTTATAAAAAATGAATAATGTAAAAAGATAAAAGAATGTAAGTAAAATTGATAATTATTATTATTAATATTTGGTGGCACTCAAAATTGAGCAAAGAGGGGTGATAAAAAAAATTAATGAATAAATAAATAAACCAACTGTTTCTAACAAGAAAGTGAATTTTTAAGTTTGTTTACTGATTCCAACATTGTAATTATATTTTTCACGTTGCTCTAGCAACTATACAAATAATTTAAACCGTAGTTGGTAAGCGTAAGTTGTTAATTTCTTTTTTTGCGATAACAGGAAAAATAAGTTGCCAAAATAACAAAAAATGTAGCTGATTCTATATGAAATTAATAACTTCACGTACTTAGTCTATTTGATTTTCTACTGTGCTGATTATTTTGAAAACTTATTTTTTAAGTATTTTTTTTATTAAAATTGTTTATACTTTTTAATTATAGAAAAACTATTATTATATAATTATTTATTTCTACAAAAATAGTTATTGTACGTTTAACATTTATTAATGTACATTTTTCATTTGCGGTCTTTATTGTATTACTTCTTCTTAAGTTAATAAAATTTTAAGCTCGGTAGAAACGTTGCAAAAAATGTAAAAAATAATTATGAAAAAAGAAAATAAATTTTATGTTAATATATTATTATGAGCTATAACCAGGGTTATCAAAATTTGTTTTGTATGAAAAATATTTTCATTAAATTATTCTGTAAAATAATTAAAGTTTGTATAATCGGAAATGGAGAAAGAAAATTAAGTTATTGTAAGATACATTGACTTAATAATAATAAAAATTAGCTGGAGAAAAAAAGATATTAGGAGATGTAATTAGTTATTATTTATCTAAGTTAAGTTATTGGTTAATAAAATAGTCAAGGTACCGAAAATTCCGCTAAACCTTGAAAATAGAAATTCTTTAAATTTAGTTTACATTACATTTTTTTTGTAATAAAATAATTAACAGTAAAATAATAGACATAATAATATTAATAACATTAATAGAAATGAACTTCAAAATAAATTTTTAAGTGGACTTTTGTGGTAATTAGTGGTATGTATTGTTAAAAATATAATATACAGCATTAATATTATCCAAAGTATATGTAAAAAATTTGATCAACAAAAGATTAGATATTCAATAAATACTTTTCAGAAAATTAAAAGTAATACTTTGATGTATTGCTCTAAGTATGTGATCATTACACGAAACTGGTTAGCAATAAAATCATTTGTTTTATTGTGTGAACAGTCTGTTAATCTGCTATCTTATAAATAATAAAAAACTGTATAAATTATAATCGAAAATATGTATACCTACATTCAAGGCTACTGAAATAAAAGCTTTTAAAAATAAAAAGCTGAACATTTTCAGTTTTAATCTGGACTTAAAACATGAAGTAGATTATACAATGATAATTAATTTTATAGTTACGCTCAGGTTATTTATTAATAATTACAATTACGGCTTTACCACGACTGTAGGATGTACAGGGCCTGATTATTTGTAAGCTTGAATGAAATAATGGGTTAACCTTTTTGTTGACATGTTATTTAGGTTAGAATTTAATTATAAATTAATATAACATAACTAGTGCTACACACAAAAATATTTTGCATGGTAAAAGGTTAACTATATGGGGGTTAAGAAATAGTATTCTGAAAATGCTTGAATTTTACTATTTCTTAGTTAAAAGTTAAGCATGTAAATACTTGAAATACAATTTAAACATGCAAATGCTTAAATTTGAGTAAGCAAATTTTTAAAAGACATATTTAAGCTTGCACATAGTTAAAGTTTGAATACGAATACTTAAATACTGCTATTGCTTAGTTATTTTATGCGATAAACGAACAAATGCTACCTTTGTCTATAACATTCGCCAAAGATTATTCTATTAGCAAACTTCAAGCTGTCATGTGTATTCTGATATTAACAGATTCTGATTTTTATTTGTCGTTAATTATAAATTAATGGTTGTGAAACAATTAATACATAAGGTGCTCTATTTTAAACAATTTGGCATTAATATATTATCTTTACAAAGTATTACGAAAGAACAATTGTGTGCAGTGCGACCCCTAGATAAACTTTATAATTCGAATTAAATTACGCCATTTTATTAAATTATTTGATAAAAGTTGATACGTTGTAAGGTGGTTGTGTGATTTATAAACTAAGTGAATATAATAGAAGATGAACAATTAATCAACTCTACTAGTATCTTAACGATTTTTTCTGCCCCTGCAGAAGATAATTTTGAAGAAGTCAGAAATCTTCTCATAATGTGGGAGTTTAGACAAGAAATTACTTAACAATTAAGACAATAAAATACTTTATAATGATCAGCATGTCAACGATGATGCGTATATTGTTGGACAACACCATACGATTTTGAACTATGGCCATTATTTCCGATCTTATGTATTAGATAAACAGCAAGATATATTTTCTATTCTGCCAATTTCACATTTTATCCACATTCCAATTAAACAGCCTATTTTATCTTCAGGTAAAATTGTTATAAAAGCTAATATGCTATATATAAATACTTAAAATTAACTGCATGATATTTTTTATTAACAAATATAAACTTTTTTATTTTTTGTTTAAAAAATTTTATATTTTTAGTTTTAATTTTATTAATAGGCTTAGGTTTATAAAAATAAGGTCGTCTATTACAATTATAATGTTTAAGTTTATATTAAATATTTTATGTATACAACTTAATTATAAATAAATTTTTATTAATCAAATGTTAATATTTCTTTTTATTTTAGCAACCTATGAATAGTTTTTTACAGGAACCTGAATTCAACTTCCTAATGAAAATAATAACTTGAGGTGAGCCAAAAAACATTACTTTTGCTAAATTTAAAACTTATAGGTTTGCAAATAAAATGTTTTTGGCTTTTTTTGCTTTTTTTTTAATTTGAAAACTGTGAAATAATTTTCTCCAAATGTATATAAATATAGTATTTTTTAAATATAGAAATGGTTGACTCTATTTAAGTATATAAATGCTTAAAAATCAACTTGCTAATATGCTAAGTTGTATGTCAAATTCAACCACGTTAATTACTAGTATTTAAGTATATAAATGCTTGAAATTTAAACCAGTTAAATGTCAAATTCAAGCACGTTAGTTGGTAAAATTTAAGCATGCAAATTCTTAAAATTTAACACACTGATGGGTTAAATCTATCCTTGACTGTTAAATAAGCAACCAATGCTTAACTTTAAGCATGCAACGTAGTAGGCTGGAATCGGAGCACGGAAATACTTGATTTTAACACACATATACTTGAATATTTCTCTGTGTGTATCTATTATTTAATTGTATAAATTAAAATTAGTTTAGTAAAAATTGTCAAATTTTTTGTATTCTTAGAAATTTAAGAAATATAAATATTTAATCATACAACGCAAGATTGTAGTATATAATGTTATGTATATTGTATTATAAATAAGATTGTTATTATTTTATGCCGAAATACAGTTGCTATTTCTGTAAAACATAAATTATAACAATTTCGTGATAAAATCGCCAATATATAAATAAAAGTGTTTGCTTAATCTGATTTATTTTGGAAAGCTTGAAAAATAATAATATTTAATATTCAATTTTATTTTTATATTCAACGTAAAATTATAGTTCGACATGATTGAAATTTAAAATAATTTTTTACTGCAACATATTTTAATTATGATTTTGGAGTTTTAAGATAAATATACATATTCATAATTACTATTTAATATTAACCAATAATATCTAATTAAATCGTTGAATATATTTCACGACTAATTACAATATTATAATTATAAAATCGCTCAATTTTTAAGTTAATATTATAACACATGTATTATTTTAAATCAAACTAATTTGGTAGTATAATAATTTTAAATTGATTTATACATAGATAAAAATTACTTAGAAAAAAAGGTTTTCTTATCAAACGTGAAATAAAACCCAAAATTTATTTTATTCTTTTTTTTTAATTTCATCATCGAATAAATCAAATAATTCATTATAAAATTTAGAGAAATTATTGATTTGGGTATCTATTAATTAATAGTGATATGTATAGTATATTATTATAGTGTGTGGTTACTGTGTATAATTTATATTGAACAGATTATAGTATAATTAAGTCAATTTAAGTTTCAAATATAGTCAACACTGCTAGACCAATAATCCAAATTAAGGTGCAATGAGTATTTGTAACCCACAATCAATATTCCACAATGTTGTGCATAGATAAGTAAGCTCATATTATAGGAGAACAGTTTTTAATGTAGTCTATAAAAGCTTTCAATACTAAATTTTTAATATTACAGTTTACTAAAGTTTGCAAAATAAAAAACTATTTATAAACTTGATATGTTTCGCACGGAACAGGTTCATCTTCAGAAGTTTACCGCGGAAAATAACATTTTTATATTGTAGTTGATAAAATATTAGAAGATTATGTTAAAAATTGAACAGCAGTATGAAAACGTTTACTTATCTGTTATAAATTTACTGTTCACTTAAAATTAAATCGAATTTGAATAAGTGTTAGGTAAATTGCAATTAATATTAATATAAATTATCATTATCGAATTAGCACTTGCGAAGATGTAAAATACCACCGATTGCGACCCTATGACAAATACGAACGTAATTAAAATTTACTGAATGTTTAATACGTATGTAAATTTATGTGGTGGTATGTATTATCATTGATATAATTTTCAGTATGTTGTGTTGGTCCATTATATTGATATTGAACAAGTAGGTACATAGTGGATTGCGTGCTTGGTCAACTACCGTGTTGCACGCATTTATAGTATGACGTATAGTAACTAAATCAATATGCAGTTATTTAAATAAATAACTCAAAAATTTCGTATTTTAGTAAAAATACAAAGCAATATCACCTACATTTCTCTTTCAAGTACAATGCGATATATTGAATATCAAAGAGTTTTTATAGCCCATTATACAAAATGATTAAATTACATATTATGATGAATTTAACTTGAGCAGCCAATCGAATAGCAAATAAATTTTTACAATCCACTACAAGGCGATGAAATCGATTGCAGGATTTCCGTTGCAAGCTCAAGTCGAAACAAACTTTCGCGAATTAAATCAAAATTTTAACGTTTTTATTATAATGCTACCTTCTAATATAACATTTTACTAAAAATTTTAAGAACACACACCTTGAAAATCAAAATTAGCTAAGTATGCATAACTATTCAAAGAATTGTGCAACAATCGCGATGTAACTTTTTTTCATATAATCATGATCCAAATTCACTCCCTTTTTATAATTCTTACCCAAGGTTGTAAATCATTTCAAAAAATTTTTTGGCTTATACATATAATCCGTAAAAAGATTAGAAATTCATATTAAAAGCTTTCGTTGTTTTACATTAACTTATAGTTTATATAATATACAAGTACAAGGTTAGTAAAAGTAATTACTCCACCTAAGCTTCCTATAAGCTTTCTAAATTTTTTCTTAAGGAAGGAACTAAGACAGCACCGAGAAGAATCTTTAACTACAAAAAAAAATATTTAAGTGTTTCTAAATACAGAAAGTAAATATTTTTTTTAAATTGACTTCCAGCCAAATAATAATTATTTAAATTGTTCTTATTTATACATTAATAATTATAATTTCTCAGAATATTACTTATTTCAATTTATTGCATTAATATGTCAATGACAACACACGGCCAATTAGATACTTTATATATTATTTAATAGATAAATTTTAGCAAATTACTGCATTGACATTAATCATCTGTATTTGAATGGTGACGAGTGGAGATTATCCACACATAATATCTAAAAAAAATGAAGGGATGCTTGAAAATATTCTACTAAATTGATAATATTGTTTGAAACATCTCATAGTACTTTTTATTGTTGATATAAAATGAAAGAAGCTTGTCTACTGATGTTATAAATAAGAAATTAATTATTTGGAAGTATTTTAAATAAATTTACTCAATTTTTTTGTAGAATAATTAATCACCTCCGTTAAACTGAAATAAATTCAGCCGCTTTCAGTTTATTTTAACGTTTATTGATTTAGATAACTCTTAAAGTTATAAGAGATTTTCTCTTGAGAAAAATGCCTTAGAAAACTCCGAAAACATGTAAGAGATTGAAAAATATAGCTGCTAAAAAATATAAGCTTACGTTTGATATGTTGGCAATGAGTGTTTAAAGTAGTTTGTAATATTCATCTAAAATTTAAATTTTAAAATTTAGATGAATATTCAAAATGCATTTAGTAGGTATGGCAATTTTGCGCTTCGTGTGCATCTTAGAAGCATTAGATGTTGAAATTGAGGTAACCAACAGTAAAGCGAATTAAGCTATATTATAATCTTAATGTTTCTCCGACGTTCTTGACACTATAATCAATAGTTCATTTTAAATGTATAAAAAATTTAGAAAGAAATTACAACTTATCTCTTGTACTTTCATTTAAATAAATTCATTGATATGTACAGATAAACATATCAACGTAATTTAATTTTGTTGAGAAGATTAGAGGTGTAAGCTTATTGTTTCACTTGTTAAAAGTATAACAAAAATGTGTTATACTTAATGCATGAATGCTTCAAAGGATTCTATTTAGCACACATTGAATTATTTCATTCCATTAAATAATCGTATTAGTATTAAAATAATTAGAAATGCACAAACACATTTGTGTATGTAATGAGGTTCTAAGTAAGAGAGACGAGAACGTAATCCTACAAACTTGATAAATAACAAATTACAACTGGACCACGGCATTGAATTCGACCAGGAATAGAACCCAGGTTTCTCCCTTACTAACATAGTGCATGTTTTGTACAATATTATATTACTACTTAAACATATTAGAGAGAAAAATAAAATAAAAAAAAGATGTTTTTGAAATTTTACGTAAGAATCAACTCAAAAGGAAAAATAAATTGGTAGTTATAAATAACTTGAAACGACTTTTATGCATCAAAAAAGTTATATTACTAAGTCTCGTCTTCACTTAAATCAAGCTACTGAAAAATATTTATGATACAAATTTCTCAATACAACTATAATTTATATTATAAAATGTAGTCGTGAATTTCAAGTAAACAAAAACAATTTTACATAAAAAAAGCAAACACACACTAGGAGAATGTAATTTCCTGGTGATAAATTGTGAGCGAGGTACCAATACGAGATCACTTTCCACAAGTTACATTCGTGTAATACTTTCTTGATAAAATATTGAAGCCAATCCCGATTAGAAGAGAATCTAATGCCTCTAGGGTTTTACCTTTAATTCCGAGGATAGGATTTAAAACCTACAATTTTCTAAATTCAATAATCGTATAAGTGTAGGGTAAAATTACACAATACTACTAAATTTTACAAAATTTTCGATAAATGTAATAACGAGCTAGATACTAGATCTACTTGAAGATGTGCATGTACTAGGTACACATGTGGAGCAGTATTATACATTTATTCGTCATGTATATCCGGTACAGTTATATACTGCTTAACGGATAACACGATGAACATAAAATCAACGTAAAATAAACATTTTAAACACTATATAATGCATTCGGTATAGGCAAACTCATTAACAAATCAACGGATTAACATATTAAACAGCATGGAATTTCCTGTACCTATTATGTTTTGCTGGTAGGTACCTACAGGAAACCAAGCTGAAGTTCAATATTACAATCAAGACTAAAAAATACATTCTTTTTTGAGATAAAGAAATATATTTTGAATTAGTGCCAAAACTACTATAATTACAATGCAGATTTAAGTATTTAAATATTTTGCAGTCAAATTAGCATTTTTTGTAATAGTTAAGCGAAGAAAGCTTTCTATTGTCTTATAATATCAATAAATATTGTTAAAATACATTAATACTTAACATCAGGTGTTTCCCCCAGTACTTGATTGGCGGTATAGGAGCAAAGATGTAACAGAAAGACGTTTAAAGTATTTTATAAAAATATTTTAATCTAAAAAATAACAGCTCAAAAATAAACAATTTTTAAATTTTATATCGTGATTAACGACTTTTAGCTATTTAAAATCATATCATAGAATATTGTGAAATATACTCGTCTGGAGTTTTTAATACCGGGACCTAGTGTAGTAGTGCACAAAAGTTTTTATCGTTTATTTTTTGTGTTGATTTCAATTTTGCTATCGACCCAATTTTTTATTGCATCCGGATTTTAGCAGCTAGTTGTGAAATTGGTTTAGCATTAAAATTCAAGTAAAGTACTGAATTTCGTTTTAATTTGAATAATCATTGGTTATTTTGTTTCACTTTACAAATCATTGATTAAAGTACGTATTGTACTTTTACAAAAAGTTATAAGCTTTTTAAATTTACTTTAGAATTCATTCTATTGGCATCAATATTATTGTATTCAGTACGGGCAATTAAGTCAAAATAGCATGAAATTGCTAATACTACTAATACATGAACGTATTAGAAAATGATATAATTACTAAATTAGGTAAAATAAATATAAAAATATTTTGTAAATAACGCACTTATTTGTAAAAAAAATTGTAAATTTCATAAACTGTTTCTTTGTTGTAAATGAAATGGGCTACAATTTTGTGTAAAATCTTTTTCGTAAAACTAATAGATTTGTCAGAAAATCACTTCAAACTTTTATTTTTGAAAATAGTTTCCATCTTGGCTTCCAATAAAGTTTAAAGATGCGCTTTTTCAAAAATGGTTGTTTACATTTATTCACAAATGGCGGTGATATGATTTCTTTTATTTTGCTGCTTTACTATTCCAATAGCACTCTATATCTTCTAAGTTACCAACGATATTTTCTAAATGACGTCGGTATAAATTTTTATTTTAGTATGTAAATTTTGCTTTCAAGCATAAAAATAATTTTGTTTCGTAAAACAAAATAGGGCTTCGTAGGAGCCCTAATTTTATTTTCATGATGACGGTTTCCCATCACCCTGCAAGATCACTTATTTTCATTAGATGCAGAGTAGAATAGAATTCTCACCAAGTTTTAACCGTTTGTTTTGTTTTAATTTACCCATTTAGCTTTTAATTGAGAAGTTATTTATAATATTAAAAAATTTACAATTGCAGCAGATCATCGATCTTTAACGTACCAATTTACTTTAAAGGATTCTCGCTCTAAATTAATAAGATGGCGACTAGATTAAAAAGATTCTCTTAGGATATTCTGTTTAAATAGAAAAAATTAAAAAATTAAATTTTATGCTTAATAAATTAGCTCTGAGATGTTGACAAAAATATATTACACACTATGTATGACTACATTGCTGAGAATAAATCAGAAAATATAAAACTCGCAAGTTATTTACTAAACGACTGCAGATCGCCAAAAAGAAAAAAACTATAGTAGTTACTTATTAACCTTTCTCTCTTCAAAAATTTCTGTGACAATTTTTTTGTAGATATTAACCAAATATTAATGAATTATCAAACTGTTCAATGATTTTCTGTGTTACTGAGTTAAAAATATTTAAACATTATTAAAACCTTGAAAGCTTTAATTTGTTTTATTGACAATTTACCTACTGCTACGGTATATTGTTTAATTTTATAATTTTATAACTAAATGTTAAACCGCATGTTTTTGAAACCTAAAATAAAGTAAATTTATCATAACATTAACATTGAACAATAAAAGAACAACTATCAGTAGATATACATTTTATTTAGGATATAAATTAAATTAATTAAATAAACTTGTGGAGTTAAAATTTCCAATAAAAAAACTAACATTTTAAAAACCAATTTACTAATAAACCAAGTTAACAAGATTTTTAACGTATCATTTATTGTGATAACATGTTATTACACTTTTAATACCTTACTTATACTTTCTTACAAATAATACCGAATCGGAGTTTAGCAAAGCAACAAACCGTTATTAAATTTCTCTATGTAGCGTTTGTAGAACGCGGCATGAAATTTATTAGAGGTTTCGAATACAAAATTTTGGTATTCAAATGGTGTAATTTATTTAAGCACTACAAAATACATGTTAAAGCGTGCTTTCAAAATAACCTCACTAGGTACCTACCGATAATTGCTCGTCATTGAAAAGCGCCCATACTCTGATCAAACAGTTTTATTGTCATTTTAAAATTTGTTCAGCTTGCGATACTAATATTTGTGTTGAATTTGAATTTTCACTGATACTAAACAAACAGTTTCATTTACAATAAAAGAAGTAAATATTTATGTTGATATAGAAATATATATGCCCATTAGGTTTTCAGTTCAATGCACGGATTTTTTATCTTTCACTGTAAGGATGTCAACGACCAACAATTTGATCCTTTGACATAAACCTCTTAGATATTCGTAAGAATTTTTTCTTGAAAAATAAAAAATGTTCCCTTAAGAAAAAGTTTGAAAATATTCGAAAGTACATGCACGATGTTGTAGCATCTTATTAGATCATATTATAGAGATTTTCATCTAATAATAAATTTTTAGGCTTTGTATTCTAGCAATATGTCCATAATAGTTTTTATTATTTTATTTATTTTAACATATATTTTTGTCCATTTTGAAATAAAAATTTTCCATCAGTTTGTTTGTTTACTTGTTCTTCTAGGCTAAACAAAACATGTTGTTCAAAATAATATAATCAATGGATATAATTTTGAAATACAAACAAACAAAAATGCAACCCAATACAATCGAAACTTTGCAACAATACAAAAACTTTTGGATTAGTAAATCAAATACTCAAATGAGTCACTAGTGCCTACATACTATATATTATATATAATCGTCATTTATTTAGCTATAGAAAACAAAAAACAGGTATTAAAATTGTTATGTGTATTAATTCATTATCAACATATTATGTATTCCTAAAGGTACCAATAATATCAAATAAATAATCTGGATAGGACCATATCCCATAGCTACTATTTGCCATAACAACATCTCGTAAATCAAGTAACGTGAGTGTAATACTTAAAGTGGCTTTAAAGCAAAACTGATATATTTGATAAATACGTAAGTGGTGGGTAACTAAATCCTAGTAAAACTTTATAAAAGTGTACACTTTTAAGCTTAAAGACCTTTTTGCATGTTTGAGTTAAAAACAAAGTTTAACTATATTATAACATTTTGTAGTTCACGCAACTTTTATTTCGTATAATTAGAATTTTATTAATTGGTGAGTTAGAAACATTAAATATCATCGAATAGCACAAAATTAAAATTAAGCTATAAATTTATTATCATATAAAAATTAATTTTATAAATTTAAATTTATATATAAATAATTTATAGTCAAATGTGAAATAGCGACATAATCGTTAGTAAAATCTTTTTTTCTTTTAATTATATTATTATTATATCTAAGACATTAATTTAATAAATCAGTAGCATGACATATTCAACCAATTTTGAGACTGCTCCTATAGACTGCAGTGGCAATGTTAAACAAACAGTTATATGGTTGAACTGCTAACGCAGACTAGCAAATTGAGATTTTACATTTGAATCTGACATTGGACATATGATTTTACCTTTGGTACTCAAACAAAGCGCATTTGGAAGAAAGTTTCAAGTAAAGTATTCAAGAATTTGGTTAAAAAAGAAATTTTTTGTTGAGCTGATAGCAAAATTATTTTCCGCTTTCCGATATTATTTTTCATTAAAAACTTTGTTTGCTCTTAAACATTCTTTAAGTTCATGCTTGTTTTGAATAGTTTCAACTTATTTATTGTAACATTTAAAAATATTTAGTTTTAATTTAATTTTCAAGTATATAAACGTAAGTTTTATATAATATTCAATTTATTATTTAAACAGAAATTTGTATTGGAAATTTTACTGTAATTCTGAATAACTAACTAATGAATGACGGAATTTTCCTGTCTAGAAGTTTCCAAATATCAATACAACTATTATGTACTTAAATAATATGAAAACAGAAAATGTGAAGTAAATTGTTCGGTATTCCAATATTTGTAATTATACAGGTATTAACTATTCAGGAAAAAAAATGCAACTGCAGGAAGTTTTAGTTATGTTATGAAATATAATATGTATAACACCTCATTATATTATTCGTGCGTTTTGGGATTATAAATATTTCTATAAATATTATATCTGCAACCTATTTTCCAAAATTGGTATTCCTTGTAAAAAACTAGTTAATATAAAAGATGCTATAATAGTAACTCTGTATAAATTTATTTGACGTATTGTATTTTTAATAAAATATAATTTTGTAACTATATCGAATTATGATCATCATAATTGTGACAAACATTAAAATTAAATTGTATTGGATTATCCTATTTATTTTTATTTATATTCGGTTAGAAGAGAAAACTGACATGATTATCGAACATTACGTGTAATACAAGATAAGTAATTTTTTGCAATTTTTGCCCAGTAGATCAAGAACCGATTCGCTGAAAAAAATTTTTGTCTTATAACAAAACTACATTGAATTGATGTTGAATTTTTCTGCAGCAAAAAAAAATTATTTGAGCTAACACGAAATTAGTTGCCTCAACAAATTTGTTTTTCTGAATAGAAAAAACTTTATGTCAGCATAAAATTTGTTGTACTAGCACAAAAAGCTCAGTCGAGGATATAGCTTCTAAGGCTTCGTTATAGCAACAAATGTTTTTTCTCAGTGTTGTTCCGTGAAAAAATAGCACAAATATTTTCATTTTTTATATGAATTTGTGTTTATGGTATGTAAAAACATTCGTGAATTCGTAGGATTATAATAGTATATCTAACGAAAAAAACTCCTAAAAATTTTCTCCAGCACAGCAATTGTTGAATAGCCTATCAGATTTTCTCTCGTGAATAAATTTCAAAGAATAATACTAAATTTAAACAATGTTACATTTTCAGTTCAAAGATCTGATTATTAATGTCAATAGCACAAAAAGTGTTAATCACAATACTTTTGATATACTTATCAAAAATGTTAACTATTTAAGATGGTAAATCAAGAGATAATCAAAGCTTTTTATATTATTATTTGCGAAAGGGTAAGATACATCTTTAAATTATTGATATATTGCTATCATAGAATATTTCAGTATAGATTATATTTTGTGTGTATTGGCGACAGACAGTTGACCAACGTCGGGTCTTTAGGGATACGATTGGTTTTATTACGAGTTCTTGTACTTTATTTTGGTGACTTGATCTTATAGCACCTTATGAGGTTGCCCATGTGACAACAATAACTTGTTTATCTAAATTCAGTTATTAAATGTTGACTTCCGAATTTTAATAATGATCATTGAATAAACAAGTATTCAGAAGCGCGCTAATCTATATACAAGTATGCGACAAACACAAATGAGAAATCTAAAGGAGACCAAAATGATGCTCAATATTAGCAAAATTTTTATTTATAAAATATATTTTAAGTTTTAGTTTGATTGTTCAATAATAATAAAGTGCATGGCTTAAACAAAATGAATGCACACAATTGAATATTGCCTGGAAATTAAAAAAAACTTGAAGAATCAAAACACATATTAATATCTGAGTTAATCTATGGATGTTGTCGAAAAAAAAGAACTATACTAAAATAGGAAAGTTGAAAAAAATTAACGAAGGTAAAATAGGTATCAGCTGTTTACATAGGTAATATAATAATTTTTTTTATAAAGGGCGCTCGAAGAGTTATATGGGTTTTGTTTATGAAAGGAGATTATTATTAGCTGTATGTAATTTTACTGTGAATTTGATTTTGCGTGCCAAAATGTTAACTTAACGCTAGTTTGCTATAGAGAGGAAGGCAAAAAAAAGACCTGAAATAATATGACTGACCCCAAAAGTCGAATATTATAAGTCGCTCTAGTAAATCAATTGTATGTATTTTTTAAATTACAAACATATTTTGAATAATTATTATAAAGAATTATACAATATAAAGAAGATGTATCTATCGTAACTTACATATATACTAGATGGGGTATCGCTATACATATCATAGTGCATAAGTTATAAGAATGAACTAGATCCTAATCCAGTTCATAAATATTGGTATCTAAACGTATTTTCAATATTAATCGACACAAAATTTTTTGTATGAAATGAAATAGATTTTCACCAAAATAGGTTTTCGGAAATTTATGTTTTTAAGTAGGTAGATTTATCTTTCATAGTAGATTAAAATTTGTCCTTACAACCTCTATGGTAATTTATTTAAAATAACAACGGAATATAAAAAATTAATATAGGGTAATTCTAGGAAAGATGGACCACATTTCTAAAATAGCTCATAATTTTTATTTTTTGATATTTTAAAGGTAACAAAAGTTACCAAATCAATAACTAATCATTCTTTTCTTATTTAATTATCATAAACTTACAAAAGATCGCAAAGCTTAACCTAAATTTCCAAAAAAGTAAATGTATGTGTCGGCCCATCTCTCCTAAACACTATAGTAGAGATGGACCATATACACTATAATTATGTTTCTAATATTGTTTAATTTTTCTAATTGTTAATGTAATAATGTTTCTAATATTTTCCACCAAATTTAGAACATTTGCTATGCTTCTTCCACGTTTTCTAACTATTTTTATGACTGAAATATTGAGAACAGGGGAAACTTCGTCTAACACTTTACCAGGAGTAATTTCATTTAGTTCAGAATGTTGCTTGGATGTGCTTGCTTGCAATTTGCTTCAATAATAGTTACTTAAATTCGAAAAATAATTTGTAACCATCAAAATTCAACAAGAAATTTTACGTAGCAACGTTCCAACTATCTTTTTAAATGTGGTCCATCTCACCTAATTACATAGGAGAGATGGACCACACTACTCTAGACGTATAAAGAATGATAGATTGTTTTGTAAGGCTAGGTAACGTTAGAAACCAATTATTTATTTACCACTATAAGAATTATTTAAAAATACTTGCCACGACTTCATAAATCTTATTAAATTTACAACGTTCAAAAACTTCTGGTACTAGTAATTTAACAATATCTTGATAACACAAAAATTAACAAATATTTCGAAACAGTTTCACACCAGTTTTTCTATAATAACACAATGAAGATAAATATGATATACACAATACTCTCTATTAAAAATAAGCAATAATTCTCTCACTGGTCCATCTCTCCTCGTGATCCAACTCTCCTAGAATTACCCTACCTAAAAATTCAAGTTTAAAAAACATTTCAATTCAGAAATAAGGATAGTGTTGATTATCTTGAAATTCAATTTTTAATATTTATTGTTTCTGATTTACTATAGTTTTTAATAAGTTTTTTAATTTATAATATTACAGATAAAATTTAAAACAAATTGTAAGATTTCTGCGAGCTTCAACTTAATATTTTTGTCAGGTTTGCGTAACTTCGATAAATTTATCTGAATTAAACGTATGCTATTATTAAATAATGAAGTTAAGCAATAAGCGCATTAAATTTAGGGAAATTGTAAAAAATTGTTTTTCTACGCGTTGCGTATAATCACCCTAAAATTTATAAGCCTTGCGCTAATTACAGTGACGAGCATGGTAAAGTATAATCTTTTACGTTCTATTTTTATGATTATTACTACTTAGTTTTATTTTTGCTTCGAAATTTTTTAAGGTAATATAAAATTAAAGTTAGATCATGAAAACAATGTTTTAATAATTATTGTTTGATGTTTTGGATCGTTTACTATCACATTTTTAAGGTCATAAAAGAATTTATTATCAATTATGTACAAAATTTGTTAGTAAAGAAGTTTCTTTAAAATATTACTACTACTAATCTTCTGCAGAGATAAATTAATGTAAGTTTTGCGAAACCCATTTTCGATTTAGATTTTGCCAAATGACCAGTATACTACAATTAACTAAACTAAGGTATTATTTAAACTGGTTATAAAGTCTATTCAATTTACACCCGCTCTATAAATAATCTATTGGGGTAGTTTAAATTTGAATTTGAACATTTAAGAGGAAGAAGGTGGAACCGTGAACCTTACATTCATGTTTACGAAAATCTGTATATCAAGATTTTGAAAATGTTTGTGAAAGTAATTAATGTATTAGTTTTTAATTCAAATGAATATTAATCGTCTTTTATATTTTCCATCGCTTTAGATTTTCTAATCTAAGATTGTGATTTATTCATAATTATGTTGCACTTATACATTCAACGCCTAATTTTCTAGAACTCTCGCTAACCGAAACAATTTTTACAAGATATTTGATAGACTAACCCACTTTAGGCGAATATAGTGGTGGAATTCTTTGTGTTGAAATTTTTATAGTTATAGGTACTGGCTAAAATTGGCTGGCAAATGTTTTAACTATATTACAGCATCATCGGGCGATGAATTAAATCAATCGCCTTTTTATCGCCTATGATGATGCTATAGCGGTGAAAACGTTAATTAATTATTATATTAAGAAATCTGTTTACAGTCTATAATAATTATAATATCACGTATTGATATAACATATAAGTTTCAAAATGCTGCTATTAACCAAGCAATATTACTTGATCAATTTGTTTAAACTTCAATGTGTGTAGTTGATGGTTCTATCCTATTACTAGAATTACGTCAACTTTATTATACACATTAATTTAATTATTATATCACAGCCTACAAACTATTCACTTTCCTGAGATTTAAAGTTAGTTTATGACCAGAGCATTATTTCATATTTAATATAGTGGAAAGATGTCAGCACCAGGGGTTGCATTTTTTTTTAATTTAACGACAGAATAATAATTAATTATTAGATTAATTAATTGAAGCTAATATTCAATCATTATTATTACTATTTATAAAAATAATATACGCTTTAAATTAAATTATCAACCTCTAGTACTTTACTTAAGTGTACTTTATCGGTAAAACAAAATTTCTACGATAAAAATTGATTATTTTAAATACGCGTTATTCAAGATCGCTTACGCAACGTAATTTTTTCAAAATTTTTAGTCAGTATCTAAAGATTTTTTGTCATTTTTCATTTTTTATTTTTCTTGTTTATTTAAATATTCTAAGTCAAAACCTGTTAAATCTTAATTATAGTCGTTTTTATTGTTTTTTAAATATTATTTTTCTATATAAGTATATATTCTTTACTTAGTAGTTAAAATTCAATATTTTAATATTTTGTTTAATATGTTTATCTTAAAATACCAAGATTTGTGCACAATATTAAAATTTTATAATTGTAAGTTTAATTAAATAAGTTTAGCATGGAAAAATTATTAAAAATTGCAGTAATATAATAATGTGTATTTAGATGCTTGAATAATATACTCAATTTATTTGTGATTTCATCAGTGTATTATTTTCTAAAGTAATTTTGACTAATACGAAGTCTAACTTGTTTTGCGCAAATTGTTTGAAAACCAAAAATCAAATTAACTTTATTATATTTATTATAAACATAATAAATTATTGCTCTACTGAAACCATTTTCAAAGTTCTACAATAATACCAACAGCTAGTAATTGTCTATTTTATCTTAATAAACACACGTACCTTTGATTAATAGTATATTAAATGTCAAGTGAGTGAAGTAGGCTATTAATCCCGATAGTGGATATTTTGAAAAGCAATTTGGCAACAAAAGATTTAAATTAAAATATTGATTGCATTTATGAAGTAATATAATGCTTGCTTGTTAGAGGGATAAAGACGTAACACAATAATTATTGCTGAATTAAACTACTATAATATAAATAGTACTATTAAAATTTATATTTATGAAATGAGAAAACAATCTGATATGTTCATCTATATGATTTGATCATAATTTTATAAACAATTTAAAATAGTAATGTTTTAATTCTTGTTTAAAATTTATAATATAAAATAATATGATAAAAACCAAATTAAGAGATAGAGTGTACTATATCCAATTTAATCACATACACGTATTTATAGACACAGACATTTTTTGAAATCGATGATTTTCAACTTTTGTGTCTCTAAACCTTTTTTTTACTAAAATCTCAAATTTTTTCATGCACGATTACAATACTTCATCACATAGTATAAAAAAGTATATCAATTTAAATTTTTGTTATAAAATATTTGGTGTTAAATATATAGATAGATAATAGAAACCATCAAAATTCAATTCAGCGTCTTTAATAACCAGAAATAAAAACAGACGATTTTCTTTTTAATTTAGATTATAAGGAATTCGTGTACAGAATTTTGAGTTAAAATAAATTTATAGCTTCATGTACAGTTAGTATTATAACTACTCGGAAATACCTACCGTTAGTATTTAATTTTATCGTTTCCAGTATTAGTATTTTAGTTTAGTCATTAATGGTAATTGTAATTAACTTGCTCTTTTTTTCAGTTTTAGACGAAATAGGATTTGTTTGCTGTGGCTATGTCACAACCATTTTCAAATTTAATGTTACATTCATGAGGTAGGTACTAAATGAAATAATTATATTAAACTCGGTAGAAGTTAGGGGTTCAATAATTGAAGTTTAAGCACACGAATTGAATTGTTCTGAAAATAATCTAAAATTGATAATTAAACTATCGGGTGTTCTCTTTATATCTAATAGTAAAACTGATTGTTAGTAAAATATGGTAGAGCAGAGAGAAGAAATATATTGGATGAGTTCTATCGCTATGTATGGAGGGTGAAAATGTACTAACACCGGTAGTAAATATAAAGTCAAGCCCTGTCATGTTAAAAAATCATTACCGAGCGTGACTTGACACTTTTAAATGATACAATTTTCTTTCATAATTTACAATTTTTTAACTCTAGACTAGACCAATCGATAAAATATTGCATCGAAACTTATTTATTAATGACTTAATTTATAATTAAATTAAGTAATTTAAAATTAAAGTTATTTCAATTTTATCCTTAAAATAAACCTACCCGATTGATTGTTAATTTCTTGAGTTCGTTAGTTAGTCAAATAATAGCCAACATTTGTTTATTTTTCCAATTGATTTATTTTAATTCGCGCGAATAGTACTTAACAATAATCGGGCAAAATTTAAGAAAAAGAAATATTTAAACCAAAAATCTTGACTTTTTAATTATTAAGCATGGAAACTAGTTGATCGACTTGCTTTGTAAACGGAAGTTGAATAAATAGGATGTTTAAGTTTACATCTTTACATAAGTCTGTCAGTTTCATCTATACAAGTCAAATTCTGTAAATTTAAAAGTCTTCCAGGCCTAACCAATTTAAAATAAATACATTTTACATACTCTAATTTCCGGTATTATCAACACGATATAAAGAACCCTTTTGTTAATTGGTATTAACTTAGTCAATAGAAAATCAAGAGTTAGGTTTATCACTAAGTCTTAAATTATTAATAGCGGGCGTTACTGAATTTTTTTATAAAAATTTTAATTCTTTATTGAATTATCTAGAATTATGTAATCTGTAACTATCGTACTACTTATGTTTTTTGCAGATTTTTTAAAGTAATTCACAGTAAACTGTTTTTATTTATTATACTTTAACACATTATTGATTAGTTTTTAACTCTGATTAATTACCGCAATGCGTAAGCTATGTACCTGCTAATAAACATAAAATATTTAAATAGAATCAAATAATAAAAAAATACTGTATTGATTAATTTTCAAAAACTAGTTCCATATCATGTGTGGATATTTTTGAAAAGTATAAATCTATTTATTCCATGAATGCAAAAATTTTAAATATAAAACAAATTAAGATTATAAAATATGCTAAAAATGTTTATTATAAATATTTGTGTTAGGTAAATATAAAAAGTACTGAAATTCTTTCAAAATAAATTTTTAAAAGAAAATGTAAAATTTTGGTATGATTTTATTTTACAATGTTTAGCTAATTGAAAACTGGAACAAAATATGTTCATAATATTTTGTTAAAGTATGACAAAAAGTTCTTAAAATATCCACGAAGTTCTTCTCTTTCATGTAATTTTCATTAAAGTTTAAAAATCGTAAAATTTCAGGATTATTTTCTATATTATTATGCAAAGTTCGTATTATAAATCAGGTATAAGGCGTATACAAGAATTTAAAATACAACTTTGCAATCAATATTTACAGCCACAACCGAAAATATGCTGAAAAATTATACACATTGTCGAATGCAAATATTAAATTTTACAATAAAATTTTTTATTTATTGTTGCAGGAGTTAACTCTTTTAACCTTTTAGCTTTACGCACACATTTGTTAATTTGGTTAAAAGTCGATAATAAAGTTTTCAGCAAATTTATACCTAACTTATAAGACAACAACACAAGAGAATAACAAGAATGTTTTAGACAGTATTAAAGTTTCATAGAAATTGCTCGTGGACAGTTCAAAGCATTGCAATAAAGCTTTCAAGTCAACTCGTGATACAATACAATCTTCTGCACAAAATTTACAACAAACAAAACTTTAGTTTCCGTACTTAAAAATGAGATTAGCCAATAATGACCTATTAAAACATAGACACGCGTTCGATGAGTTTACGGCTGAAATAACGTTATATTATCCTGAAACTTTCACATTTTTAACGGTTGTTAACTTTTTCTGCGTAAAATTAATTTCTCGTTTCTTACACGACAATTATCAGTTAATTGCTCAATCGTTAATTGGTAAAAGTTAAAATTAGCTTTAACTGGAATTTTTATCTTCTTCCGGTGAATTTTTTAAATCAAATTTTCATTTTTATCTCTTCTAGACTATTTGACTATTACTATTATTATTATTTGACTATTAGACTATTTGCAAAACTAGGGCAGAACTGTGAGAAGGTAGCAGCATAGTATCATTTTAAAATAGACAATATAACCGGTTTTACAGCTCAACCTTAAAAATACTATTTTAATGAAAAATTGAGAAATTATTTTTTGTAATTATGAAATTAAAAAAAAATTAAATATTATATTACGTATATAAAATAAAAGAACTATTTATTGTTATATTCTTAAAATTAAAAAAAAAGTATTAAATATTTTCAGCGATTTGAAAATGCTTTGCTACTTGCCATTCTAAAAGTAAGTTTTTTGATAGGGAAACAAAGATAAACACTCAAAAGTTCCTTAGAAACTGTCTATCACAGCTAATAAGATGGAAATAGAAATAATTCACTACAAGAAATGGAGATAAATTTTAAACTTGTTTGGTGTTTTGTGTATATTTTTAAACATTTTTAAATTATAATATTTAAAAAAAGGGCTATAATTAAATTAATATAATATATTATAATTTTTGTTGTCAAACTTCAAGTGCCACTTTTGTAAATACAATTAATTTTAAATAGTTGATGGGCGGCATTAAATTGCTTCAGTGCCTAGGTGTCAAAATAAAAATAATGTTTTACGTTTTACGTACGTAAAAAACGTTTTTTTAGTGGCTCATTGTAATTGTCAATTTTCGCCAAACGAGTCAAACATTAGCTTCTAATAAAACAATATATTTATTTGTGATTTTTACGAGTTAAAAATACTTGAAATTTTGAAAGGTAAACTTTTTAAAAAATAATAAATCAAAATAAGATGAAGATAAAAAATGTGGTAAAAGAAAAAGATAAAAGAAAATGTGTTTTTTAAATAGGTACCACAATATTACAATAATTAATGCTCGGGTATAAATACTAACCACTTTGGCATGAAAAGGTTCATATTAATTATATTTAATTAAGAATTTTAGGTACCTACTTCTAAGGCAAGATTATAATATACCTAATCTAAAAATCGGTATTGTTTGGTAATATAAACATAAACTTAGTGTCAATTGGTTTCAGTTCATTAAATCATCACAAAAGTTTTTGTTATTGTAAGTCGGCTATTTTAAAGCTTCCAGGTGCAATCAATATTAAATAAAAATACATATAGATAGAATTTTAAGCTAAAATAATATAATCTAAATTAAGATAATACAATTTACTATATAAAATAAATTGCACTGTTCTAGTAAAAATAATGTATTTCAAAAGTAACGCTTTAAATTTGTAAACCGAAATTATTGCTCTTGAGAAAAAATTGCTCTTGAGCTCATGAAATGATATTAATATTAACAGAAAAAAAAAGACGTAAATGTTTTAAACGAGAATTTCGTGAAAAAATACGTTCTAATACATAGTTTTAAGCTTCAGTCTTTCTGTTATGATAAAGTTATTTATGTCATACCTTGAACAGAAATTTTTATATGCAAAAAGTCCTTTGTTTTGTTAAAAAAACGCACAACGCTTTTTGAAAAATTCATTAGTGATTGGTTTCTTGACGATTTCGTAAAGGAATTGGCCGAACTCCTTTAACTGACAGTTTTTGGCTGACAGATTTGTCGAAGAGTACCAAAGTGCTTTTTACTTTAAATTTAAAATACAATATTATTCTAGAACATTTATTCACAATATTATTCACAGAACAAATCTAGAACATTTTACTACTGGAAATTTCGCTCCCGGACAATTCGCTCCAAGACATATTTCTACAAGAATATTCCGCTATCAATTTTGATTTTTTACTAAAAAATAACTTTAAAAACAATAGTTAAAGACAAACGGAAAATAATTTAAGAAGTACTTATTTCAGAATAAACATAATGAAAATAATTATTATGTAAATAATTTTAATATTTCAGAACCTAACGTATAATTTTATAAGCAATTAAGGAGTGGTAGCGAAATATCTAGTAGCGAAATGTTCGGTCACCGTGGATTAATGTGTAGCTCTTTAACCTCTTGTTTCTTGTTGATGCTGTTTTATGTCCCCCCCCCCCTCCCATTTTGTTCAGTTTTATTCAGCAACTTCAGTTGCTTTGTTTTGCCCTGCACATTTTGTAGATTTGTACATCGTTCTTGTTAATTTTTTGTTTGATCTGCATATTTATATAGTGAACCATCGCAAGTGCCAAAGAAGCAGAAAAATAAAATTATGTTTTATTCGGCAGTCAACAATTTGTAAAATAAGCAGTTTAACCATACTTTTATTCAAAACCGAAACGACTTCAATATTTAAATTAAAACGTCAAGACTACTCTGAATTTTATTAATTAAAATATAAGGCTAACAATTAAAATTGTACTTATAATTAGTAACGCTTCGTGTTTTCATGAAAGAATACTTACAAATTTCATAATTTAAAGAATACAAAAATATCCAAAAACCTAATTTAATGAGATGTTACGATACAAAATGAACAAAAAGAATTGGAATTTTCTCGCTGCATTGCGGGTTAAAAAAGTTTGCGTGCCGATGCCTTTACTGATTATGCTTTGCGTCACACAAACAGAGCTGTTCACTTTTGTCCTACTCTGATTAGCCATATACTATTGGGTATTCAAATTTAAATTGATAAATCTAGGTAAGTAACTGTAAATGCCACCTAGTTATTTAAATAATTTTTTTCTTTTATTATGAAAACCAAAAGTCACTAGGAGTCAATAGAAAGACCCAAGAGGTCCAAAAATTGTGCGATATTATGTGATTTGTAAGAGTTTGGTAACGGTAGGTGGTATTAAAATACATATGCAACAGCAATTCAACCTTCATTACCTATATTAAATAATAATATCGATAATCATTTATAGTAAAAAGTGCAGCCGGTAAAAAATATTATATGTACGTATGTATGTAATATATAGATTTACAATATATTGATTTGGAATAGATATACCTTCGTATAATTTCATGACATACATTTCATGTTTCTATATTTCTTGAATGCAACAGGCAACAATTTTGTAAGCAGACAACATAGCTTAACTTTGTAACTGCCATTTCAATAAAATGAAATATATCAAAATTAGTTATTACCATATCATACCTCGACGCGTTCCAGATGTGTCACGTTGACGTATTTAGAAACTTAAAAAAATTACCCAGGTTTAAAGTGGGTGAAACCAACCTAATCTTAATGGAGAAACAAAGCGTTTCCTTAGTAGGTATGTAAGTACTGTAAAATTTAATAACCAGCACTTAGTATGTCGTTCTTCCTGGAACGCGTCGAAAGTTTAATTTAACGTTATAATATAATGGCTGGCTTTTGTTGGTGTTACGAGCGTTCTTTCTTATGATTTTCTTCAAAATTATGTTATTAATTCCAACATATTATAAAATGAAAAATAAGAGCTTTTCCAAACATTCGGCTTTAGATAATCTATATGTAGTGAATTTTAAATGTCCCTACAAAATTTTTCAAAAAGTTCTGGGTTAAAGTTTTAATTTCAACTCTTACAAATGGACTTGTTAAAATATTTGACAAAGTGAAGCTAATAAATGCAATTCCGTTTTATCGCATATTTTTCAATTTTTAATATTTTGAAATCTCGTTTTATTTTTTATTCTTTATTCTACACCTCAGTTTCTTTTATGATCCTTATATAAGCACCTATCTACAGCTTCTATTTATTTTCTTCCGTTTTTATTAGTCTTTAATCATCTTTCAAATCAACTACTGCACGTTTGGTTATAAGTTATTATTAATTTTACGAAGCTACTTATAAAATTTAAACTTTTCTCGTCTTGCTATTTTTAGGCGCACATCTTTCTTTACCCCCTTCCCCATGTACAACAAAAATACAAAATAATATGTATAATATACAATAGAGTAGAATGGTTCTTCCAATTTTAATTTTGTTACAATTAAACAAGAAGGGGCGCCAAAAGTAGGTAGCCCAAGTCTATACGATTGGGGGGACTGACCGCCCCCTTGCCTACTACTAATAATTATATATTATAGAAAATAATTTATTATAATCAAGTCAATAACCATTTTCAATAATTTTCTTCGAAGATAAGATTTAATAAAATTAAAACGTGTATGCCGCTGTTGGAGTTCTTGTATGAGATTTTGTTTCTAAAATGTTTTAAACTTGACAGTCAGTAATGTTGTAATTTTACGAATGTAGATATTTTAACTCATTTTCGATTACCTTTCTTACCATAATTATAAGCATCAGGATTTTGTACGGAGTTATGTTATTTTAATTTACCTGAAACAAAAGAAATTTGTTAGTAATAATTTTCACTAAGAAAACTGGAAAATTAATATGTAATTAACTTTACCAATGAATATAAATATTTGTTTGTTATAGTAAAATATGAGATCACTATTAAATATTTACATAGATATGAATTTCAAGATGCAAAAAATCGTATTAGAATAAATATAGAGTTCAGTAAACTTAATTAGCTGCCTGCTCTAGTATAAATATTTTACATAGTATTTGCGGTTATGTAATGTAAATTCAGCGATAGCGCTTTTAGTTCAAGAAAATAAAAATAGATAGATAATATTTTATCATCAAAAAATCATTGAAAGTATATCACAAATTTCAATTTTATGCTCTTGTTTCTTTTACAAACATTCCATGTTTATCAGTAAGCATCAGTTCCATCAGCTCCATTTGGTTCTTATAAAACATACTCGCACATACCTTTTCATTCTCATTTAACACATTTTATCTTTTAAGATAAACCACCAAATTTATTCCAAATTTCATGATATACAATTTTTTATGAGAAAGCAACCTTTAAAACCAGTTTAAGCATACCAATGCAATTTTGATTGCATTTTGATTTAGATATTTTTTATTCTAACTTATAATACCATCATCCATCATCGTCATAGTATTTATCACATCGATGTTGTGATTACCAAATGTTAACTTTGAATAAAAGATATGTCAAGATCTGCGACCTCTTCATTGATGTGCTATTAAACTGATAGTCAAATCCAATGGCGTTCTATACTAAATACCTGTAAATGTAACTAATTACTTGATGTTTGAAAGCAGTTTGGGGTAGATAATTCTTCTCACGCCAATCAGTAGATAAATAATTCCAATTTGGGCGAACGTAAACTAAATGAAAAGGAAGAGGAATCAGTCGACAAGTTAGATTTTATCGTGGTAGTTGCCTAAATGTTAAATTAATATTTTATTTGTAAAACATGATAAATAATAAAATGAACAAAATATTTGTTAAATATTAATGAATTGTAAAAAACAGAAGTTCACGCAGAATCTTAATTTAATAGGAGTCATTAAATAATATTCTTCAATGAAAGAACATCAAAATACAAAAGACATTAACAAAATTATAGCGCATGTTCAAAGAAAAAGCATTTATTTCTAAAAGGCTAGCACCACAAAGAAAGACATTTAATAACGACGAACAAAAAAAATATTTTAACATGACACTTGCCAAATTTTCACGAATTCACCTTTTTAAAAAGCATGATTTCAGAAATAGCGTACATCAAGCGGTTTTTGTGATGACAAACTCAAAAGTGGTTAGGCTTGCGGTAACGACATACCTCACATTCCGTTTAATCAACGGTAAAGCAGGGCTATTAGTGTTCGCTAGGCTACATCGATCCACCAGGAAAAACTGTGCCAAAGTCCACGTACGCTTTATAATATCTACCTAAGGTTAATTTTAAAGTAACACCTTTTTAAACACAACAGCAAATTTTAATTGGACCTTTATGTATTTTAACACATTCATTTAAAGAGTATTAAAATTAATTATTTTTAAAAATTTTAAAGTTTGATATTATTAGATTTTCCCCTTAGGGCTACTTAAAATAAATAATCAAACACTTTCTTAATATTACATAATATTTTGATTAATGAACCGGTGTCGGCTATATGTCATCAGCATATAGTATGGTGAATTAATAGTAAATAAAAACTAGCCAAAATTTATACAATTAAAAAATTTAATGTTTAAACTCTTTAATTTTTATATTTCGCTTGTTAACATTGATTAAATTGTTAAAACTGATTCGGTTATTTGAAAAATCTATAGTTTTCGTAGGTATAAGCAATTTCAATTTGAATATTTGTTACTATGTCCTAAAATTGAGTTCCAAATATTATTAATGATTAATGCACGAAGTTGATTGTTGTCTAGAGCAATCGATAGTTAACAAAATTGAAAACCAAGTGCAAACTTAAAAATATTCTGTCTAAAATTAGTTAAATTAGCAACGCGTTTAAAACTTTACCAATCAATTTTAACTTTTTGATGTTACAACATAATTAAACCAAACAAATCTAACTTTTGCAAAATAAGTCTAACTAATTAAGCAATAACTTAAAAAAATTTATGGATAGTTTTATTCTATAAATTGTCAAGTTTGCAAGTTTTGTATGTCTTCTTAAAAATAGGAATGCGATGATAATCATGTTTATACAACAATTGGTTTCCAGTTTAGTAATTAAGAAGTACAACATGAGAAGATTTTGTATTCTAAGAGAAGGGTGAATAAGTTTGTGAGCACTTAAGACTGCTTCAGGCTGCTTGTACAACCAATGTGGTAGAAGTTTGTCAATATGGATCAATTCGTTTACTCTAGAGCAAAATAATGAAAACAAATTTTTCGCGCGACAAAGTTTTTACCTAACTACATTTCTGACATGCAATTCCGTAAAAATATTTAATTTTTGCCTTAATTTTCATTTGACTAACCAACTAGAGTAACTTCAAATAATAATTGTGAATATCAATATCAAATAATAAATATCTACAGTATGCGGTTAGCTTAGTGCTCGAGTCCTCGTTTGTTTAAATGAAAGTATCAATTTGTACTACGAATAAAAATCAACAAATCTAAAACTAATAATACCAAAAACCGTATGCAATTCCTCGATCTAGTGCAAGCAACTTTGGGGGTCTAAAAACTGAGAAGGTTGAACTTTTGTAATACCCAACGAAGTTTTATAGTCACAATAAGAGCTCTGATGTCTATGTAAAGTAATATATGTTTTTTCGTATTTATTTAAAATTTATTTAAATACAATAGCAAAATAGAAAAGTTGAATTAAATTTGATACCTGCACCTAGGTGTACGTACGGCTATCTATAAATTTTGTAGTTCCACAAATAAAAAATTCTGAATGAACATATTTTATACATCATTGTAAACGAATCGACCCTTTAATCCTGCTATCAATTATAATTTTATTTCCCATCTATCTTCTATAATTTTCCAATCTCCAAATTAGCAATCAACGCCCATCATTTTTCAAATCAAATTCTTACTAGTCCAAATCACTTTTATAAATATTATTAATCATATTTTTTTTAGTAGTAAATTTAAATCAAACACTTTATTCATCACGAATCGATGCTTAGTTCAGTCAACTGGCGGGAATTGCAAAAATATTTACAATTTAAAATAAAATTTTCAAAATTAACCAAATAAAAATTTTTTTTCCAAATACAAATTTAGACAATTTACCACCGCCTCAACCCCCAATACATAAAAGAAGCACGACAATATTGTACAACAAAATATTATCATTAATCACTATTCATAGATTTTATGTCCACGAGAATATATTACAATGATTCGCGTTTCAAAATTGGGGTTTGCACAAGCCAGAAACGTTATAGAAGTTGTTTATATTGCTGTCTATTATCAACTGTTTACACCGACAACTTTAATTATTTTTGTAGTTATATGTGAAGAAAACAAGAACAATCTTAATTATTAAAGTGAATTTTAAAATTCCTACAGGTTGTAACATAAATAATTTTATACGTGATATAACTAAGAATTATACAGGTTGGCACTATGCCGAACGATAATATATAACTTCCTTGCTATTCAAAATCATTAAAGATAAGTATACCATTCAGCACTTGTTGAGTTTTTAAATTGTGCCAAATTATGTATACTTGCAAAAAAATTCATTAGTGTTTTATGATCGTTAAAGTTATAATTATATCAAATATAACCCCGATATGTAAAATATTGCCGGGGTATAAAATTTATAAAACTACGTTAAAATATCAGAGAACACCAAAGTATATTACATAATCAGAGATTGAAAGGTAACTATGATTAGACTAAGCGCAATAATAGGTCGAGATTAAAAAAAAAACAGCCCATATAAGTATTAGAAGATATAGCAATTAAAACTATTACCACTATTTGACGTTCTATCACACTTATAGAATACCTCTGAGAGTACAGCAGTAATTAACGAGTGGATAAAATTGCCTAGTTTTATCTAACACTTTTTTAGTTAATAATATAGCAGATACTTCAAGTGGACAAGTTTTATGTTTCACCTTTCGTAAAGAGTAAATTAGTGAAGGTAGAATGAGATATCAAGCAAGTAGTTTCGAACAAACTAAAGATTAGTACCTACTACATTCAGATAATTACTCGGATATTAGCATAAATTTTGCTTGGCTAACTATACATTAAATTGCTAAGTTAGTCGAATATTATTTAAAGATAATCGGCTTTGATACCATCAGGCTTACTAATATTGTGAAAACATTAGAATTAGCAAAAGCTTAATTATAACGGTACATCATTATTATTATTAGGTTTTAAAAATCTTAATTAATCAACATAGTATGTATGGTAGTACTATATATTATAATACCATTATGCATTTTTAATAAAAAATAATTAAATATTAAAATTGTTTTTTATATCTAAACCCAATCTACTGTTGTTATCATACCTCTCTGGTCCTTTTGTGGTAGCATCTTCTTTATGTATTTCAAGATTATATTTCGTAATTCACAATAATTAAGTTAATTTTCTTGCTAGTTATGAAATACATAATTAACCTAATTATCTACACATTTCTCTTGGTTTTACTTGAGCAAAATTAATATGCGGGAGCTTATATTATAATTTTCTTTTCATGGAAAGTGATGAATACCTGCTACTCCATTATTAAAATTAACTATCAATTAATGTTTACATGTTTTGCAAGTTAAAAAAAATTTTTTTGTGGTTTGCACCGCTTGTAGTTAAAATTTAAGCTTTAGTTACTATAAGCTGCGCAAACTACCATTTAACCCTTAAATATTAACTATATCGATATATTAACTGTATCGAGTAAGTTTTTCGCTTTTATTGCTTAAATTTTAACAAAGTTGTATACTAATTTAAAAAAGAAACCACGAATTTCATACATAACCGGAACTGTTTCTGTTAGTATGATTTATAGAGCTGTCTTAGCCAATTTCAGCACCTTTAGCTTAAAAAACAATTTTCTCCCCAATCGTATTGATTTGAGCAAAAAACTACCCGAGAAAAAGAGTAATTTTCTCGATTTCCCTTTACTTACACACGGATTTCTTTTCCGAAAAAAATAATAAGTTAAATCAATAACATTCCTCCGGAATTTTCCAAATTTTCTCAGATTTTTTTCGCTTGTAACCTGGATTTTCAAGAAAAATCTTACCTTTGGAATTCCACAGCTATAACCTAATTAACCCAATGGACGAAAATGATCCGATGATTTAATGGTAACTTTGAATATTATACTATTATCTTTTGCAATTTACAGCTTCCAGTTTATCTTGGTTGATGTGTTCATTCCTAGTAAGTTACTCCAATATAATTTGCACAATTACAATTTTCTTAGTTATTTCTACTACAAAAACCAAGTTGACGTCATGGTGAAAAATTTATCAACATGAACATATTAAATGGAACATTTTAGAACAACATCAATTTGAATTGAAAAATGAAAAAGTAAACAGACTCTAAGGATTAAGTAAGAAATTTGAAAAGATTAGATTAATTAATATAAATTATAATATAATTATATAAAGTTAAGTTTGGGTTAAAGTTAGGTTTTAGTTGGATTACATTAAAACTAAGCAGAGTTAGGCTAGGTTTAATTTAACTCGACGCAAATTAATACTCTTACTGAAAATAATATTTAATATTATATTATACAATAGATAAAATAAGTAAAACCTTTAACGGAAGTCATCAAAAATAGCTGTTTGTCAGCTTGTCCAAAATAATTATTGTCCAAAATGATAGTCAAAAGAAAAAATTTTAAATATCCGGGTTCGAACTTGGTACCTTCTTATGTAAAATCTGAAATCCGCAATACATATTAAATTTGCATGTCAAAATATTATTCATTGTGCCTTATGAAATACGTACATATTTCAATACTAATTTCATCTTTCTCTTTTGCTAAAGCTGTACCTTAAAATAATTTATTATAATAATAACTTGTCTAACATAAATAAGATAGTTGTAAGTAATTGGGTACTATGTTCCACAATTACTAACGTAGGAATTAGTTGTACATCAGCAGTCTCTACTCGTTAAGCTTCTCTTTGAAACCCAGCAGTAAGAAACTAAACTAAAATAACATCGAATGTTTTTCTACAAATTAATGAATTAATGTTTTTTTATTAGAGTTTATTAGTTCCTATTAAATTAGTTGTTACCTTATAACTTATTAAAAACTGAATGTTACTAAAAATCGAAAGTTGATCTTTCTCTCTAGGTAATACTTACTACAGTAATTCTTTAGTCCCTGAAAATACAATGGAAAAATTGCTTTCAAAAAATAAAATCTTACAGTTTGTTTACAGAATTATATAAAGACAAACAAAACGATATTGTATTTGTTTAAAATTTAAATGAATAATATGAACGCACTTGTAAATTTATAAAAACACCCTTTTAGAATTTTTAAATTTTGTAGATGTCAAGTTTTAAGAAACTATCATTCAATTATGGAGGTCATTACGGCTAGGTAAAAAATCGATTGCTAGTAAGCACGAAATATTATAATACTACATGCAAACAAACAAAACCAGATTTAGGTAGTATACAAAAATGCATAAAATAAATTAGATAAACATGTACCTAGCTACCAAAGAAACATAAACGTAAATGCAAAAGTTATGTCGGGATTATTAGTTTATACTTTGTTCACATATTCTACATTTTATATCTTCCATCTATACTGCAATATATGTATAGCAAATTCTAGAAAATATTTGAAGTTACATAATAATAATTTACTTAGGTAATAACCTTACAACATTACCATAGATTTATGTTGGTTGGTTTTCTCTTTAGTCTAGACATGTAAATTGGGATTTTATTTGTTGTTTGAAACATAATAGGATCACGATTCGATTTTGAAAAGCAGTTAGTTCCATATCAAACAGCTTCATTTCTTATCTATACGATTTTGTGCAAACAAAAGAGTTTAGTCAAAAAGGTCTATTTTGATCAAATCCTCTATGTCTATCAGCAGTATACTGTTACGTTGTATATATTTTTTAACGTTAATGCAAAAGTTAATCACAGAAAAAATCGCAATACGTTAACGTGATCTTAAGAACATTAATTTAAAAAGTTAAGAAGTTCTAGTTGATTATCTTCGTAAAAATTTTATTACTTGCAACAGTAGCTCAGATAAGACAAATTTAATTTTATAAATTTTTGTCAGTATATTTACTAAAAAAAAACAAAAATTAAACATATTAAGGCTGTTCTTTTAGTTTTTTTGGTTCTTAGTATAAGTTCTAAACGGCTGGACCAATTGACTTGAAATTATGACAGAATGTGTATTAGATTATTACAAACCTTAGCGAATATCCTTTTTCAATAATTTTTTTGGTTTTTCCAAAAAAGCCAAAAAACCATTGAATTTGAGATCCGTTATTTTGTAAATCTGGATTTTTAGAAACTTTTGGCTCAGACAGAATTTTGATATCTTAATTTAGTACGAGAGCTAGCAACGTCGGAAAAACAAGAATTTTAAGAAATCTGTTTTTTTAATATATCTTTTCTTATGCTCTCACAAATGGCGTGCGGGTAACCTGGCTGCCGGTAGACGTTGCGTTTACTACTGCGCAACTCACCTGCGCAGAAAAAAATATTAATTTTAAAGTAATTTTAAGAAGATTTGTTTTTTTATCACTTACTTTTAAACAGTAAGCAAAACAAAAATTTATTATTGCCAGACATATTTATTGTTGACAACAACGTGCCAGATTTTATTTTTTATAAACAAAAAAAATTAATTTCAAACCATTTTAGTATGGCTGAAATTTTAATATTATTTTATTTAGTTATAAAGAAGTACAAAATTAATTTGCCAGACACTAATTCGGTTGCTAAGTTACTAGCCAGACTGATTTAATGTCGTAGTGTACATTAAAAGTAAGGTTTCTTTAACTTGAACTTTTCGATTATTACACGCGAAAAATAGCCGAATGCAATATTTTTAAGAAAGAGACAGGCAAAAAATACGTTTGTAAAGTATTCAAATTTTAATTTTTATATATTATGTTTAAATTATAGCTTGAAAACATAATATTTAAAGAAACCAAAATGACAATAATTCACATTGAACAGGGTTGAACTTAGAATATTTGAATAAACAAGAAATTAGAAATCTGAAAAAATTACGCTATAGAAATGATAAAAATTACTACAAATTAGAAAAACCTGTAACATAATATAAAAGCTTTTATTTCGCGATTATTTCCAATCATCAGTTATGTATAACAGTAAAAATAAAAAGAAGTAAGAGCAAATATTAATAGTAATTTTTATCATTTCTATATAGCGTAATTTTTTCAGATTTCTAATTTCTTGTTTATTCAAATATTCTAAGTTCAACTCTGTTCAATGTGAATTATTGTCATTTTGGTTTCTTTTTAATATTATGTTTTCTTTGTAGTATGTAATTATTTACTTAACAGTTAAAATTTATTATTTTAACATTTTGTTAGGTTTTATTATTTTAACATCACATACTACTAAATACCACATAAATACTTAAGGCAGTATTCTAGTCTAGAAAGTTGAAAAAATCGAAAATTTATTAAAAACGGCATTTAAAAATCAAAATTTTGCAGGCATTTTACATAGGGATTTGTTCATGTATTATGTTACGACGCATTGTGTTGACGGCATGTGTGCTGCGAACTAGTTTTAGTGATCACTGTCAGATGCGGTGGACACTCGGTCGAGTAGTACATCTTTCGAATTCCACGTTTGGCAAGTTCTACCTACATTCAGAGATTTTTTTAATTGGTTTTGATGAGAGCAATCACGTCAAATCACGAATCTACTCTTAAAATCAGTTTTAGGTTTTTTCATTTTTAAAATTTTTAAAATTTAAAAAAACATTTAAGTTTAAAAGTTAATGTATTTGTAGGCGTATGCAACTGAGTCAATTACCGTTGTAAATAGGTTGCACCGGGAAAAACTGTGTTGCGTACAGTACGTTTCCTTAAATTGCAAATTTTAAAATGGTGTTTTCTCAAAAACTAATTGATAATCTACAAAAATTTTTGTTTTAATATGCCCAGAAGGTTGTCTTCTTTCCAATAGTGTATAGAAAAATGTTCAATTGGGAGGCCTGATTAACTGGCAGTTCCCAAAATGTTTATTGTTCCTTTAAGATAAAGGGTCATACGAAAGAATGATTAGTCCGAGACAGATAAAAGTGACACAAAGGAAAATATGCCTGTTCCCAGCAGTGAATCGAAACTGATTGATGATGAATGATGATGAAATTGAAAAATATATGATTATGTCGATAAAAAAAATAGATTTGATCGCCCTTGATGTATTTTTTTAGAATTTATTTAGTATTTAGTAATTTTGTATAATTTTAAATTTAAATTAGTGGGTAAAATTAAAAAATGTAAGGTTGGCAGGAAAAAAAGCAAAATAGATGGTCGCCGGAGCGGTTGATTAATATTTGGCTCCGTAAATTTTGAGTATAATTTGTGCGAAATAGATTTAAAATTGTGAATTTTTTTTTGAATATTGATTCGAACTTTGTTTTAAGAAAATTTTTGGTCAAACGTGGCCGCAGTTAGATTTTTTTTGTGAGTTGAAAATTTATTTTTATTATTAAGGAAGATTTATTTTGGACGATTGTTTTATTTTTAATTAGATATAATTAATTTAGAGTTGTTAGATTTATTTGATGGAAGATAAATTTTTGATGATAAGAAAGCCGACGTGTGGTTTGGCTAATTAGCAAAATAATGCTAATTGGAAATCGTAGGTTCGATCCTCAAAGAATTTGTAAAAATTTATAATGAAATAATAATTAAAAATAATTTTTTTAAATTTGATAACTTCAACTAAATTGGCGCTTAGAGATTAGGTACTATATACCATCCAAACAGCCCAGCTGAAGTATGACCCTGAGAAGAGTTTTTTATCTCCGCATTGAAGAGAATAAAATTTTCGATGAGAATTTTTTTGTAAAAAATTATTTCAAGATATACTTTCAAACATACATAACATACTCTCATGAACTTTTGTATACTTATTCAGAAGCCTCAGTAGACATAGATAATATGTAAATATTATACAATTTCAAAAATAGTACATAATAATAATAACATCTCATCGTTGGAATTAGCAAGTTCATGAATTATATGGTGTTAGTGTAAAGGGTTGCAAATATTATTTTTGCCCGGAGCCGCGAAATAGCTACATCGGGCCCTGCGCTCTGGTTGTATTATAAAAATATTAAATCAAATCGAGATAAAGAATTAAAATTTTACATTAAATTGAAGAAACTTACGGTTTGTTGACATTACTTTTCAAATGTAAAACAACACAAAAATAAATATTTAAATACTTTATTTTTTCGCAGATTATTTTATTAGTTAAATATCTTATAATTATGGAAAACGTCAATTCAAATATAAATCGACGATATTCAAGAAACGCGGTAGAAGATAAAATTTTGTTCGATACTTGTAGTATGTATGGAAATATCTTATTATCATAGTTGGCAATTTGTGAAACTTGGCAGACGTCTCGCTTTGTAAGTACCACTCGCGTTCAGCAATTACTTACTTTTTACACTGATCACATAAACTACTATTTTAATAAATTATAGTAACATTATAGTAAATAATATTAAAGGTAATACAACTTATTTACCCATTATATTATCGAGTAGTTTCTTTTGCTATCTGATGAAATATACCAGGTATGTACGTATATCTATTTTCGTGCTTGTACTTGTAACTTCTAACATTCTGAGGCAAGATTATTTAAAAACTGTGTTTTGAAGAAATCATAAGGCCTATTAATTAATTTTAATGTCATAAATAATTTAAAGCAAATAAATAAAAATATGATGTGTCTATCGTCTACTGTTTCATTACTAAATAACATATTAATTCTTAACTTGTGATAAATTATATCAAATAAGTTTAAAAGTGAACAAGTTAAATAAACGTGAAATATAAAATTTTTTTAATTTTATAAGCTTTCAGCGAGTTGTATCGCCTTCGTCAGAATAATAATAACAAGCAATATACATGGAAACCGCAAAATAACGTATTGTCATCTGAACGATCTATGATCTAAAAATTCTTGAAACCAAGGAGTATAAGATCGTGGGTTAAGGAACAACCTAAAATGAGTTTCCGTCCAAGTAGGAAAAACTTAACCCCAATACGTGAACGTAATTAAACAAGTAGATGGCTGTAGATATTGCTCAAGCCATCTATATCGGTTTTTATATTCATAGAGTTCTTTTCCTTCTTGATGCATATCATTTCGTGTAGAAGTCTATTTTGATAGTTGCTCACTGATTTTAAAATTTTAGCATTTTTGAAGTCTGCATTATGTCCATCGACGAGTATATGCTTAGATATAGCAGTTGATTCGGGTTTGTTACAACGGATACTAGAGATATGTCCACTCATTCTCTTCTGAAGCCATTGGTTGGTTTGCCCAATATATACCAGCTTACAAGTTGAACATTCGACTTTATATATTAGGTCTGACTTTTTGTCTGCAGGAACGAGGTCTTTTAATTTGGTGTACAGTTGTCCAATGTTATTAATGGATCTAAAGGTCATATTAATATTGTTTGGTTTTAATATTCGTTGTAGTTTCTCACTTAGTCCTCTGACGTAAGGCATGACTGTGAAGTTTGATGTTTCTTTCTTTAAACTGCTACTATTGTAGAGTTTGTTAACACGGTCTTTAACGATTTTCATCACAAGTTTTTTAGGAAATCCATTTTTAAACAGTGTCTCTTTAGCTATATTGAGTGTTTCTTTTCGGTATTCGCCGTGTGTTAATTTTCAAGATCTATCAACAAGGCCTATGGCGGTGCTAATTAATTGGCTTTTGTGATGGTAGGAGTTAAAGTTAAGGTATCTTCCTGACCAGGTTTGCTTTTGGGTCCACTTTTACTTTAAACAGTTTCTTTCGCGAATTAATTGTATGTCCAGGAAAATTATTTTGTTATCTTCTTCTTGCTCGATTGTGAACTGTAGACGGGGATGAAATCCATTGAAATACTTGAATACAAAATCTTCGTTGTCTTGAGGGATAGCAGTAATTATGTCGTCCACATAACGTTTATAAAATGGTAGTTTATAAGGAAGGATTGATATACGGTTTTCTTCTAGAATCTCTATGACAAGATTAGCGATCGTCGCGAATATAGGGCTTCCCATGGCAGTACCGAATATTTGTTTGTATATTATGCCATTGTATTGAAAATACGTGGTTTCTAGGCAGAACTTCAGAGCATCCAAGAATTTCGATTTAGGGATACTTGTATAGTTTTTGTTCATACAGTGGCGATACAACTCGCTGAAAGCTTATAAAATTAAAAAAATTTTATATTTTACGTTTATTTAACTTGTTCACTTTTAAACTTATTTGATATGTTTCATTATTATTAAAAATAATTTCATTATTTGAAATAATAAAATTTCTTTTATTTAATTAAGGGCAGTACATAATCATACCAAGAATATATAAAACATTTTACTAAAATATTAAAAATTAACATAATCCTTATCAAATAAATATTATTTTAAATTTAATTAAATTTATAGTTGGGAAAAATAAATTCTAAATCGATAAAATCGTAATCCAGCAATATGAAATGTTTCAGAAAATAATAACAACATTACTAGGACAGTCACCTTTTCTTTGTTTACATCAACGTTTGCCAGTAACATTGACTGTCTAATATTTAAACGAAAGTTTTTAGCTTAATTTTCTGATTTAACTTAAAACTTCTGCAGTAATTAAATGCTTAGAAATATAGCAACATAATATGAGCTTAATTAACACGCAATTAGCAATTAATATAGAAATTGTTATTACAAAAAGTTTAAATAGTAAAAAGTGAGATATTGTAAAGATGCAGAGCATTCAAGCTTGCAAAGATTCTAAAAATAAATACCTTAATTACTCTTAAAAATATATTCTGCAAAATTGAGTTACCAATTTGAGTTATTGCTGTATTCAATTATTATTATTGATGCTTTATAAAATTTTTGAGTTCATAAGTTTATTTGCTACACTTCTAAAGTAACTTGCTGAAAATAGTAGAAGTATATTACTAGTGGAGACTCGAAAGTATTCACTATATACTATAAGTAAATCTCGTAAAATGAAATTTTCCGACTTAGATAAGTTCTTGATAGTTCTTGTAGATCAAGAAAAAAAGCATTACAAACCACTTTAAAATTCAACTGGTAATGAAACTTCCTGACTTGTAAAGTGTTTATTACATGATTAAATTCCTATGAGCAATTTTTGTTTTAAAATGGCTTTTGATGATATTATAAAATCTTGGGTACTATAAGTTGTTCAGGATAACATTTCCGTTACTACCCATTAAAAAACTTAAATGACGCGCTCTGTAAGTGTTTCAGCTATCGCTAACTGCTACTCAATACGTAACTTCAAGTTTTACATAACATGCGATAGCAACGTTGCTGTTTCAATAAATTACATAACTTTTTATATATCTCATAGTATTATATTTTCGTGTTTTGAAACCGTAAAATCCTTGTTTTATTTCATTTGTAAAATATTTTGAAGTTTGTTTTATTTTAATTTGTAAATTTGTAAGCATACTGTACATAAAATTTTATTCGTAAATAATATTATGTTGGTAACGGACGAAGAGAGAGACGTTTCAGGCCAAGGTGGCCAATGCAGCCAGTCGTGAAATTGAGTCTACTGCAAATTAATTTAATTTTTTCAAGCATTTTGATAATTAAACTGATTTTATTTTAGTTAAAGTTGATTTTATTGAAGTGGAAGTGCTAATAGATGAAAAATTTGGAAAAATTTGAAGTTTTTGGTAGCTGGTGAAAATACATTACAACGAATTTGTTTGACGAAGCGGGCAGCTGTAGGCAGTCACGTGAAGTTAAGATACAATATGCAAGGTAACATTAACAGTTTATTCATCATGTTTAAAAATTAAATTGAAATAAAATTAGCAACGTAAAATTTAAACAATTGAAAACTTTAAGAAGATTGTCATGTTCGTAATTATTTGCATGCACCACCCTAACTACGATAAAAAAATTTATAAAATTTGAAATTATTTTGTATTAAAAATTTTTTACAAAGATATACAGGGCCATCGCAATATGTATGTTATCGAGTTATGAGAATGTTAATCGTACAATTTTATTAGTTATCATACTTGCTCTTCATCTTAATACTATCCTATATTTTTTCTATTTAAGTGTTTACGATAAATTATTAATTTTTAAAGAGATGTCGAAGGCAATCAGTCTTTAAGTTGCGTGAGAGCATAAAATCAAGTAATGCTCATGATGCATACAACGTTTTATATTTCATTGCATTCGAATTTGTAAACATTTAAAATTTTATAAATTGTGAATTTAATTTTGCTAAATTTTCTAGTTTGCGGTGGCTTGTATCTATGACTATTTCTTTGTTAAGGGCATAATAAGCGGGCATTATGATTTATACGCCCTAGGGCATTATAAGTTACTTAATATATCACGTTGTCAAGGTATAAAAAACTAATAATAATTCAGTGCAATATAAAATAATTATAATATACAAAAATAATATGTTATAGCTATTATTACAACTAGGGGAATATGAATAGTATATTTCCCGAGGTTGGCTAGTTACTTTTCGAGGGCAAAGCCCGAGAGATGTATAGACAACCAAGGGAAATGTATTCATATTTCCCGTGTTGTAATCAATAGTTTTCTTCTGATTGAAAAATATATTATTAAATATATCAATATTTCATCAATAATTAAATTTGAGATTTTGAATTTGCAATAACTCGAAAACGGCGCTAGATATTGAAAAACTGAGCAAAAAATTTACCCCCCTTTGCTCGTTCTCAAACGTCTAAACGTGTCAAACCTGACTAAACGTCACTTAAATGTCACTTTTTAACAGGGATGGCTTTAGTATTTTGTTTTGCGTGTTTGATTGTCCAATCACCGTGCGCAAAGTATACTTTAAAATATGACGTTTCATATTTTTCTTGGGACAATATGATATGACGTTTCATATTTCCCTTGGAAACTATTAGTGTGTTATGACATATTGTAACTAAGGCGATATTGCTCAATTTGTTTCAATCAGAAAAAAATAAAATTTTACTTTTATTAAATAAATTTTAATAAAACTTAAAAGGGGGATAAAATTTAATATAATTCTTTCTGGCGTGTATTATTTGTATTTCTAGTTCTAAAAAATTAAAGCACTACTAATTTGATTAATTTGATTAATTAAGATTTGTAATGGAAAAATTTCATATAAGAAGGTTGGCAATAAATTGATAAAGAAACATAATGGTATTTTGGGCTAACAATGGCCGACAGCGGATATGAAATTTTGTATTCTTGCTGAGTTGTAATATTTACATGCAAATTTTTGGTATTGTGAGTAATATTTTTTTTTTATTGATTGAATAAAGTGATTTTGAGGCGTATGCCATACTGCGTATTTTTTGAAATCTAAAATTATTTGAAGTTATGTGATATTTTGCTGCCGAACGGAAGTAGTTTGATTGATAATTTTTTTATATAAAGAAAAATCATAACAATTATAAATTTGGATTTAGATATTTAATAGTAGAAAGACAAAAGTTATTAAATTTAACGTCAAGGGACGAGATAATGTTGTTGATAGCGACCCACTGGAAGACCGGTTTCGGAATTTATTTTCCGATACCATTTCATTTCATAAAATTTGTTAAAACTATTAAATTTGATAACTTTGAATTGGAGTATGGTGTATTTTTTCGATTAACTCACTAATAATGCATAAATACTGTATTGTGTTAACTTAAAACATTTTATATCTAAAAAGTGTTTGTGCAATAATTGTTGGTTTTTCTAAAAAAATTTTGATATAAACTTTTGGTTAACTTATACATAAATATTTAAAAATTCTATATAAATCTTGGTAATATTCGTGAAAACAAATATTGTTGTTGTTATAGAACTTTTTATAGTGGTAAGTTAGTTATAAGTTAGTTATAGCGGAAGTAATATCTGATATGTTACCATATCGGTAACTCTCATCACTCACAATAAATGACAATGACAATAAATTATCTCCAGTAGTAATTATTATAGATGCTTATAGCATTAGAGGCCTTGTAGGCCCATAGCTTCATTAACAATCTTTCTCCAATCCCCTCTTTGTCTGGCTTTCTCCTGCCAATCCGTCACGTTCAGGAGTCGCAAGTCCCCCAACACATTCTCTCTCCATTTGGATAGTGGTCTACCACGCCTTCTCCTTCCATCAATCTCGCTATTCCAAATCTTTCGTGGTACTCTCTTCCCACTCATCCTCAATAAATGGCCCAACCAACGCAATCTTTGTGCTCTTACAAGACTTGATATTACTGGTTTTTAGCCATCCTGTTGTTTCCAGTATCCCACTATAAATCTTTCTAACCACCTTCTTTTCCCATATCTCGAGCATAAGTTGGTCTTTCCTTGTCAAGGTCCAGAGTTTGCTAGCATAAGTCACCACCTGTCGTATTATAATTTTATACACTTCGAATCTTGACCGCTCTAGACAGCATCTTTCCTGCGATGATTGCGTTTAGTGCTGCCAGGCTTCTATTTCCGGTTGCAATTCTAGCACAGATCTTGGTACTGCTCTCTGGTTTGTTTGTTATTACAGTACTCAGGTAGGCAAATCTCTCTACTTTCTTTACATCAATGTGCGTCTGCGCGTTTATCGCAATTTGTAGGTGGTAGTTCTCTGCACTTTGTTTATTTTCCATAGGCATGTATTTCTATTTATTTTGATTAATTTCTAGCCCTATATTGTAGACCGCCCTAATTAGTCTTGAAACACAGTCTCTCAGTACTCCTTTTGATCTTGTTATCAAGGTTACGTCATCCGCAAACGCCAAGCATTGATGAGTGTTGTTGAATATAGTTCCAGTTCTGTTTAATTGACTATCTCTCATGATCTTTTCTAGTGCAAGGTTGAATAGTGCTGCAGAGAGAGGGTTTCCTTGTCTCAGACCATTTTTCGCCTCAAATTTCTTCGATATCGACCTGTTCATTCTTACTTAGTTTTCGGTGTTCCTCATAGTCATCTGTATAAGTCTTATCAATTTTGATAGTATACCTAGTTGATAAAGTGCTTCGTATAATTTATTTTTTTTAATAGTGTCATATGCTTGCTTAAAATCAATGAAAAGAACATGTGTAGGGAGTTTCAATAGATGACTTTTTGCTTGGATTTGTTTGAGTGTGAACACCTGATCTATCACTGATCTGTTTCTTCTAAAACCGCACTGGTATTCGCCAATAATTCTTTCGGAATGTTGGGATAGTTTTTTTTTAATCCATATGGCTAAAATTTTGTAGTTATTGCAGTTCATCTTATCACCTTTTTTATATACTGGGCAGAGCATTGACTCGCTCCATGCCTTGGGCATTTGCTCTTTTTCCCAAATTTCTGCAATCAATTTAAATATAGTCTTATGTAATTCCTCTCCCCCATATTTGAGCATTTCTGGTGTAATGCCATCCTCTCTAGGATGGCATCTCTCTAGGACAGCTCTTCGAAATACTCCGCCCATCTATTCATAATTTCTTTTTCGTCGACAACCAGATTTCCTTCTTTGTCCCTGCAAAAGACTGTATTTTTTTGGTATCCTTTCTTTACTTTTTTTATGTTCTGATAGAAGTTTCTTATCTCCTTGTTTTTATATCTTTCTTCAATTTCATCTAGTAAATCCTCTCTATGTTTTCTCTTTTTACTTCTGTAAATTGTCTTGCATTTCTTTCTCTGTTCCTCGAATTTACGCCTATCTTTCATTAGTTGCGTTTGTAACAATCGGCATCTAAATTTTTCTCTTGTCTTCTTCTCTTTATCACATTTCTCATCATACCACCCTTTATCTATTCTTCTTCGCTTTGTCGGTTGTAATTTTAACACCACTCAAATTATTGGATCTTATTTTTCGCTTTTTCCTCAATACCCTGTATTTGGTCCAATCTTTCTAATTCCTTGTTTAGTTTCTTCTCTTATTCATCTCGCGACCCTTCATCTTGTAATGCAATTCTGTGATTATTCTTTTGTTTTTCTATTCTTCTTATTCTATTGGATGGTATCATTTGTTTTATTCTCTCGCCAACCAGAAAATGGTCCGAGCTTACATCTGCACCTCTATAGCTCCTCACATCCTTTATAAGATTTCCATCTCTTTCTTCTATTAATATGTGGTCAATTTGATATTAGTTGCGCTATCACTTGGTGTAGTCCATGTGCTGCCCTTATGAATCTTTTTGTGCTCGTGGTAGGTACTCTTAATTAGCATTCTTCTTCCCATTGCAAAGTCTATCAGGAGCCTATCATCTTTACTTGATTCGGTGTGCAAGCTGTGTTTACCTATTGTTGGTTGAAAATCTGTCTTCTGGCCTATCTTCGCATTAAAGTCACCCATAACTATTTTGACATCATATTTTGGTGTTTTATCGTATTCTCTTTCAAGTTCTTTGTAAAATTGTTCTTTTACTTCTAGTTGTTTGTCTTCGGTGGGTGCATGTACATTAAATATAGTGATCTTACCGTAATGACCTCTCAATCTTATTTTACAAAATCTGTTTGATATAGGTGTGAAACCGATAACCGATTTTTTCAGACTCTCGCTAATTGCAAAACCAGTACCCAATCTTCTGTCTTGTTCGTTACTCATAAAGAAAGTATGCTCATCCAAATCAAAGACCCCGCTATCTTTCTGCTTTGTTTCTTGTAATGCCACTAAATCTATTTTGTATCTCTTCAGTTTGCTTGTTAGTTGCTTCATTAATCCTTCATCATACAGACCTCTCACATTCCATGTTGCCACAGCCAAATCACTTTCAACGTCTCTTCCGTTATGTGTGTTCTTTATTTTCCCATTGAATTGTCCTTTGTCTCGCCGGTCCGTTTTATCTTTTACCAGGTAGCCCCGTTTATTTAGTTTTTTGGAACTTCCTGCAAGCACCTCTCATCTCCGTTCCATCCTAGAAGCTTACTTAATATGATAATTTCTGGTAACCTATTTTTACTCTTTTGTCGGATTTTCTTAGCTCTTCAGCTTGTTCTCTTATTTTAGACTGTATTTTTCTCTCCATGTATGTCAGGTCGCTATCTATATATATTTTTCTTCCGGGCAGGCGGCTAAGTTTTGACTTGTTCTTAATTATAGCAAGCTTATTCTCCAATGTTTCTACTTTAATTACGGTTTTTTTAGTTCCTCTCTGGTACGCGTTTGGTATTTTCGTTTCGACCCCCAGGTTCTGCTTTACAAAGTTTTTAAAATTTTTTTCCAGTGTGCTGTTCACGGTTGCATCAGGTTAAAATCCTGTTATTACCAATCTATTTTTCTTTTTTTGTCTTTCCTGTAGCTTCAGTTTATATTCAACCGCTTCCAACTTGTTCTCAAGTTCCTTCATTTTCTTTTTATTTGATTCTAGATCCAGTCTCCAACTGGTTTTGGTTTGCATCAGTTACTCCTTCGGCGCTCTTATCTTCTCGACCTGCATTTCCATCTGCTCGTGGATCTTTTTGTTGATTTCTTTTATTTCCTGTTTAACTTCACTATTCTCAATTCTTATTTGTTGCAAAAGTCGGTGCTGATGGTTTGCATAAACTTTTTAATTTCTTCCATCTCGTCCATATCAGTTTCAGAATCCATTTCACTATTTTTACTGGATTTGGTTGGAGTTCTATTAATAATTTTGCTTTGCTTAAAAATTTCTGGACTACTTTCTATTTCCTTTTGTCTTTTTCTTTTATTATATTATATTTAAATAATATTTAAATATGAAATACATGAAACCGAAAAGTTCAGCGTTAGAGCTACTATGTAGTCCAGTTATGCATTCAATGTTAACTGCTCGTAATTGAAATATACAGGAAACTAGTACTATGCAAAGAGTATGTATTTAAGTTTTGCTAAACATTGTTTGCATTGTAAAATAAGAATCTCTTTTTACTTGTTTTGAATTAATCTTATAGCATTGTTCAAAAACAATAAGCACAGTCATAACAATTATGTTTTTGTATTATACAGGTAATAGACAATAAAGCTAAAGATTTGGAAACTAGTAGTGAAAAGGCTATGGATATTCTTTTAAATATTGGTTTATCATTTGTTGGTATAAATATCTAAAATCAACTAATAATTCCTTGTCAAATAAATAAAATAACTATTGAATTAACTAGAAATAAATAAAATTTATCTGAGAATGAGATCCCATCTTCTTGTACGCCTTCATCTCATTTTGGGTGAATGAACTTATTTTAAACAATAAGTACTCCGTAACATTTCTTACTGATATAGATGGAAGATTGCACTGTGTATCAAATTTTGCTGCTCATATAAAGTACATATTATGTAAATCTACATAATTAATTTTCTTCAATTTGTTTTTATCTCCGGGGCTTTGTTTCAGTGCAAAACAACTGAAAGATATGCTGATTTTAACAAAATAATTTCTGCATTTAGTAAACTCCTGAAGAGGTATGCTCATTTCTCTCACCAAATTCGACTACTTTTATTATAAATTACTGAAAGACACAAAAAGCGAGGCAAATAATTATTACAAGAAATAACAGCTAAAATGTTAATTAATTATTAATTCAAAATATTTACATTTAAATCAACTATTAAAATTAAGTTATTGGATCTTACAATATTTCCGTAAAGTCAAATTAATTTTCCAAATTTAATAACATTAAATTTATTAAATTTTTTACAAGTACTAAACTAAATTTTAATTGTTCTATTTCTTACAAAATGCTTTAAGAAAAAAGCTTATAAAATGAGTTTTCTTCATGATAGTCATTAACTTCAACGAGCCAATTATTCTTGATTTCTTTGAAGTCATCTCAAACGTCAATATTATTAAAGTAAGTAAAATAAGACTGATCTATTTATCATAGCAAATATACATTATTATTTGTATATATAATGTAAACTAAACCGTAATGGTTTTTTAATTTACTAACTGGAACTATTATAAAAACTCATGATATAACTCAAAGCTCTTAGACCTCCTAGAAATGTTATATAGCTATTATAATACTTGGTAACTAAGAAGGAACCTTATGATCCTCTTATATAAACTTACATTACTAAAACTCTTATCAAATCTTTGAGTTACTTGTAGTCATGAAAGTTGTTCCTTGCACTTGCAATAATAAAATTGTAACCTAATATCTAATCATGTATGTATAATAAGAACCCTACCCTTAACAAACAAATAAATTACAAAAAATTTACATTTTTATGTTAGGTTATTGTAGAAATAAATACCAAAATTTCGAAGTAAATTTATTCTTTGATTCTATTAATAACACAAACAAACGAAACAAAATTATCATTTCTTGTTTGCAACGAATAGAACTTCAATTTAATTTTCGTGATGTATTTTTTTATCAATTTTAATTGTGAAATAATTTCTGCTAGAATAATATAGGGTACATACATTTACTCAAAAAATTCTTCTTACTGGCATACTGTTACTGGTTACTGGGCTTACAGTTTTAAACAGCTCACATGGAATCGCTTATAAATATAGCTGTGCGCGCAGTAAATAGTAATTTTTGAGTTTCGGTCAGTAATATACTATTATAGATATTATTGCAATCATTTATTTGATGTCTAAACTAGTCTTTATAAAATTTTGGTGATAACAGTTTTAAATTACACTTCATTAAATCTAAACATGGGCTCATTAAGTATTGATAAATGCATGCATATGCTTGGGTATCAATATCACTTCCTTTCTTGAATTATATTCGAATCAAATATTGAAAAAAGTTTTATCATTATCCAATTAAATTTTAATTAACTAACTATAATTCCACTTCTTAATTGCATATCTCCATCTACATACATTATTTTTTACCTCCCAATTAACAACTTAACTATAACTTTGTACTTAATCCGGTTTTTAAAATCACTAATGTCATTCTCAAACTTAGGTATTGTGATGTAATATAAATTATTTTCCACATATAAAAAAAATCCCCTTTCAATTCCAAATATTTCATAAACAATTTAACTTTCGTTGTAATAAAATTATAAATTGGTAATGTTAAATTTTATACGTTACCGTTTCACAGCTGCCTTGTCATCACAAAATTTGTCGTTCCCTCGACAAACTCTTGAAATATTCAAAATTTTTCTTTTGAATTTCACTTTTCATGAATAAAACAAATTTTTAATTTAAACATTTGCACTTTTACTCAAAATCAAACTCAAATTCCTAAATACAACGGAAGCGGACAAATAAAAGTCTGCCCCATCGGCTATTTTTTGACCAAAGGCATCTTTATCTCCACTTTACTGCCAACTTCAAATTTTAACAAAATTTCCATTCAAAACAAATATTATAAAAGTTAATTTAGATTATTACAAATTATCAATTTTTTAGGAAAATCCACGATAGTATATTATTTCTTTTATATTTAAATAAAATACTGTTTGCCAAAACTAATTTTTTATTTTCACCATTAAACAAATTTTAAAATCAATTTGTTGTTTATAGCGGATGCTTGACTTGAGCAAATGTTGAGCACGGTTTAAGTACGAAATTATCCATTTTGATTGTTTGATTTTATACTTATCGGACTCAAAATTGAACCAAGTATCGACCATAAAGTATAAATAGGCATTAAACACTCTATAATGTACCAGATGTCCAGATGCCATAGGGGCTTCCTAGATAATACCATCGAGATACCAAGTTCTCGTCATACCCACTAGTTTCAAATATTGAAATAAAAGTTTTGTAAATAGTAAATAAAATTTTATGAATTTAAACAAATAAATTAAGTTAAACAAAACGTTTAAATCCACCAAAATCTCAACTTTTCTTCTCTGCACATTTATGATCTACAAAACAAAAACAAAATCTAAATGATCCTTAAGTTGAGTATCTCAAGTGGAGACAGAAAGTTTATGTTTGTTTACACAACTTCGCAACGTGGGCTAAATATAAATTAAGTTGATGATAATTACGTTGATTTAATTGAGTAGGACATCAAAATTAAAATCTTATTACACGCTGAAAATAGTTTAAATTTAGTAAATTTGCAATGTTGCTTTTAATAGGCATAACAAGCAACATAAAATAATTGCTTTTAGAATCAGTTATAATTTTGTAACTGCATGCATACCTCAGTACTATTTAAAATTGGAAAACTAAAATCTTAACAAACGATAATTTGATATTGAATTAATGCAATGCAAAAATGAAAAAAAAAATTATTTTAATTATCTGAATTTTTAATTAGTTATTATTTTAAATAATTATTTTTATAAACAAATTTCTAATAATTTTTAAAATGCCGATAAAATTTCTATACTTTATTTCAAAAATTTAAAAATGTAGGTACATAATATGTAGGCAAAACAATTTAATATGAATTTAAGATGAAAACGCAATAACAATCATTTGTAGAAATCAATCAAATGCTTCATCAAACCAAACTATTAATAAGTGGGAGTACAACGCAATAGAAAATAATAAATCCAATTATGAATTTTTTTAATATAGTTAATATGTAATTAATATATATAATTAATCATACTTAAACCAAACAGCAACATTAAAATAATAAATTTTAACCGTAAAGTGAAGAATACATACCTACGCAGAAGAATATTATTTAAAAACCAATAAAAAAATATTGATTTATTACATTTGAAAGCTTGGGACTTACAATATTAGAATAAACAGAAAAAATTAAATTACGGTACGAAAATTGATAACAATTTTTAAATTAAAAATAAACTATGAAACTTAAAATAATTTTTTAAGTTTTTTTCTATTATAATTCATGTGTATTTATCTTAAATATTCGTATTTATTCGTTTAAAAAATTTCATGAATGTTCTTAAATAAACAATCATAATATCCAAAATATATATTCAGCCACAAAATATTTAAGAAAAATATTCAAAGTATACATTTTATCCTTGCGCGGTAGCTTAACTTTTAGTCATTCTGTAGCCGGCGGTATTTCCGCCGTGGTATTATACGGTCGCCGTATTCTGACCTCCGTGAAATATTTTAAATCGGCATGTTTATGCGGTTTTTTATTATTAGTTTTGTTACTACTGATGTTATCTAGTTTATTTTATTGTTTAATAGTTTAGAAATCTATTGATTGTACTTTACATAGAATACACAGTGTATAGGTATATAATATACCTACATAATATAACGCACAATAATGATTAAGAAATTTCTATTTGTCAGTCGAGTTAGAATAATTTATACCATATTTAACACTATATTGTCCTATATTTATACTTACTATATAAGTAAATATATACCTAGGTACTTATATAGTTTATACTATATACTAAAGTTGTAAAGATGCTACCTCACGCCACGTATAAACTTTTATGTTTCTGAAGTTGAACTGCGGAGCTTTTATTAGGCATCTATTGCATGGTTTTTCTTTTCCCAAATTATGGATTTTTTAAAATTTATTTTTAATATAATTCTACATGCTGTTGTCAATAGATATTAATTTATTTTTTATGGCCTAATTTATAATTAAAAATAAAAATGTCGGCTTTTGACTTAATGGGTAGGTAAATCACTGCTCGACAAAATGTGAACATTAGCTAACACTTTTTTAAGATAGTCGTTTGAATCTGCAACACTATTAATTTATAAGCTGGTGAACTTTATACAACGAAGAATACTCTATTCGCTCAAATTTACAGAGCAAGTCACAAGTAATTTAATTAATATAGTACTTTGAACATTATGGTATGCTTCAATCAATAGTTCTAGTAAGTATTACATTGAGGAATGTAGGATTACCAACTTGTTATTAATAATGTAAATTTAACGTAAAATAATATATTAAGAAGGTAATTCACTTAAAATTGAAAAATGTCTCGTTTAAGTTGTCCACTACAAGTAGAAGCTAATGAGAATACCCAGAAAGCAAAATTAGTAGCTATATGGTGCAGACTTCATTAAAGATAAAAAAGTTAAAGTAATATTCCATAATATTAACTGCAAAGTTAAAAAGTTAAGAAATAATTATGAAAGTGTGTTTTTATACCACATAAATTAATTTATTAAAAACATTTTTGTTTAAACTAAATCGGACTGAAGGTTTAGTTAATTAACCCAAGTTTCAAAATTTATAACCCATCTTTAAATAATTAAATAATTATTAAAAAAATAAATAATTATAATAGATAATTATAAAAATAATAAACGATCGAACTCAATGGAAAAAAATATTAGCTCAATATGAACTAATTTTTCACATGTTTTTTAAAAGTTTTCAAAATTTGTACACTATTATGATTCCATTGAATGGAGGTTATTTCTATTCTATTAAAGTTCTATTGAGATTGTATTCAATTCTATTCTATGATCCACACGAGGTCTTCTAGCAATAGATTTATTGATATGGTAACAAGATCCGTGAAGCTAACAGCGCCGCCTATTATAGACACTATTTTTATTTCGTGCTAGCTGAAAGCTGAATTTTGACGAAGCATTGTAATTTCAACATCGTAGAACACTCGCATTTTCGTTATTACATTGTTCGGCTTTTCGGCAAACAAATATTACACTAAAATCTTTTTTATTTAATGACGTAAGAAGCTAATAAAATATCACTTAATAACTAATGATAATATACAGAGTTATTAAAATGTAAAATCATTATTTTGTGTAAAAGTACTATTGATTTATAAATAGGTCACGGCATATCATATTACTGCTGTAAGTAATTTCTGTATTTGTATCGTTATTGTAAAATAAAATGTAAGTATACGTTTTGATTATTCTTTAAATAAATATTTAATATAACGTGGTTACCAAAAATTTGATCATTTGATCGATATTTTGTATACACACACAAAAAACTTACAAAAAGCTTACATCCAAAGCTACAAAAAGTTGATTAATTTAAATAGTATACCTGTACCTACTTTATTTAGAATAGAAAATATTACACTATTTTTATTTATAAGACTGTTTTTTATGCATCATAATAAAGTGGTACTTGTTAACTTTACATTATTAATAAATTATAATATATCATTGCAGTAAAAATGGAAATTTTCACCTTTGATTTTAAATCCCTCATAACATACGACATAATAATATACATACATAATATATATCACCATCAAAATTTTTTGCAATTAGAACGTTGATTACAATTATAACACAAATTATAGTGTTTAATATTTTCCTTTTAAAAATTGGACACAACGCCGGATCCGACGAGTGCTCTTTTCCAAAATTTATGCTTAATAAAAAAAATTTATACGAATATGTAATTTATGCGTAATATTCTGTTATAAACTTTATATCAGGGCTTAATCGTACCTAAAGAGTATTTCAGTTACTTTACAAGTATTTCATGTACTTCAACTACTTCACAAGTAATTATAAAGTACTTCAAACTATACCGTTCTCATCAGCCATATCCGGGATTATCCGGTGATTGTGCTTTTGTAAAAATATATCGCTAAACTAAATTTATTTTTAAATTACTTCAAAACATTCACATGTATTATTCTAGGTAATTTACAAGTATTTCAAGTATTTTAAGTATTTCATAAAAGTTTTGCAATCACTCAACTCCTCAACTACTAGTTGCGGTGAGATATTCGTAAATTGTGTGACTGATTAAAAACTTTGTTAAATTGTCGTGCACAGAAAACTCCAAACGGAGTTTATACGTCATCATATCTTTCAGCAAAAAAAATTAAAACAAACTAGCAACTGCAAAATTGCCAGTAGGTGTTCGGTTTGGTATCCTATAGTATAGTTGATCAAATATATGAATAATATAGGTGGCGCGTCGTTTTCAAAGTCTAATTTACACTGGGAAACTTCAGATAATTTAAATAGCACTTAATCTTCTATCAATATTAAATATTCACCACAGAAAAGTGAAATGTTATAACCAAGTAACTACGTCTATTCGATATTACATTTAACTCTGTCCACATCACTCTTATTTATAACTCTGCCCGGTTCAGTTTAGGCAACAAATCGCGAAAATTTCGTTATTATAAAACTGTCTAACTTTAAATCAATTTGATTGGTTAACATTTAGAGGTTGTTGTTTTAGTACAAATTTCAATATTTTTCTTTAAAAGAAAACGTACTATAGATACAATTATAGCCAAGAACTAATTCGAGACATAATTTTAAGTTTAATTTATTGTTGTAATTGTCAAGACACGATTTAAATATTTGCAAATCATTCCGTTTGAGGAGAGACTATATTATAGTTCAAACAAATTAACTAAAACCAAAAATTTTCTGCGAAAATTACGTAACACAATTTTATTTAAAAATAAAACTCATTCACTGTGTAGTAGTTCAGTAACAGTATCTGTTAAAACAGAAAAAAAAAAAGATACGAACTAAGAACAGAGCTTTTACCGTTATGCGCTTGTAAATAGGGAACTGAATATTTTATAAAAGTAGATTATTGTAGATTACATAAAAGTATTAGTTTGGCGAACACAAATTGGATTGGAAAATTTGAATGGAAAGAAAATATTTCCTTATGTGTTAATTATTATAGCAAGTTAAACATATTTAAGTGCATTTAAAATATCTTACAAAAATAAGAGAACTATCAGAATATGTCAGAAAACAAATATTTTGTACGTCAATTTTAAGATTAAGGCAGTGCAAATCTGACAACCAACTGTATTATTTTATTTTGTTAAAGAAAAGTAGTATTAAAATTTAACAAACACTAAATAAAACGTTAAAATAATAGAATTTTAACTTATTTTAGAAAATAAAAAATCACAATGAAAAGACATTTATTTTTGAGTGGGTTAAAAACATATTATTTTAAAGTTCTGTTTAGATTTATTAAATTTTGTATTTTACAATACATAAATTTACGTTACTTCTATTAAAAAGTGATTTTGATATTATTATACATATTGTCGTCTTACGAATAAGGATTTGACCGCCCCTGATACTTTATTATTTTTTTATTTTGAATTTAAAGTATAAGGTGGTAAAATTTTGAAAATGTAAGGTTGGTGGAAAAGTTAGGAAAAGTGAGGCTGTTTTTCCAAGATGACGGAAACGGCGAAAGCCTAGATTTTGCTCCGCTGATTTTAGAGTATTCTTTATGCGAATATTTTAAAATTGTGATTTTATTTTTGAATATTGTACTTGAGTTTGGTTTGAAAATATTTCAGTCGAGAGTAACTGCAAACAAGATTTTTTGAATTTTGATTTATTTTGGATGACATTTTGATTTATTATTGGAAATTGTTTTATTGAAATTGTTCAGAATATTTAAACACTAGACGAGAATCTGTCGAAGAAGCGACGAAGTTGATAAAAAGTCGACACTTGCAACATGGCATCGCCATTGCCATTAAATTAGAAAAAATTTGGTTGCTGCATAATTTTTGAAAATCAGTTATTAATTTGAGATAATTTTAGTTAAATATTTTGAAAGATAAAATTACATTTAAGAGAGCACGAAGTGTAGCTTAGCAGATACCACATTAGAGCTATTAAATTGAAATCGTAAGTTCGATCTTCGAGGCGAATATAAAATTTTTGAAAGTTTAAAATTATTAGATTGAATAATATAATAATAATATGCCGACAAAGCAAAGAATCAAAATTCAGAACTCACGCCCGGGATCGAACTCTCTCAGCTTCCGCTAAAGGAGAGGCTAGCTCATGCAAACATATAGTAGAGACATATTATTTTTTTTAATTTACTGATACAAAGTTGAGCTGGTTGAGTTGATTTGATTAGAAAACAAATCTATTTTTTATAACGGCGACTGGAGAAGACTTATGCAATATAAAAATATTTTATATACTTGGACTACTATTATTTGTATAATATGTAACTTGATCTTAGAGAAATCTTTCAAACAAACTGACCGCTTTTATGAACTGCAATCGATATTATCTCTATTTTTTCTTGTGTTATGACAGAATTTGTTATTTATGGTACTTGGTCGCGGAGGGCCATTAAAAATCAACGCACATCATGCGAGCACGCGAAAAACATAATATATAAAATAATAGTAAACTACATAAAATGTGAGAAAGTAAAGTTTTGTATATTTACAACACTGTCAAAGCTTAACAATGACACACAGTCAGTACGAAGTGAAACAGCAGTGTGTATTATTTCAAGTAAATATGAAAATCTCAGTAAACTTGGCGTTGTGCTTAAAGCAACCTTTAGTTACCATAAAATATTTAAATTGCAATAATAATATTTATATTTATTATTTAAAATTATTACTTTATAGTAATTAATTTGGTAAAATGATTCTGGTTCATTATCTAGTTGCTATTCAATGTTTTTGTCTGATTAACTATTATTGTTTGTGAGCATTGATTATCAACTTTTGTTGATAATCAATAACAATAATTCTTAACGTTTGTTAACAATCAATGTAATGAATAATATAATAGTTTAGTTTTGTTGTTCCGCTACATTATTTTCGACATAAACTTTTCTTTTGTATAATGTTTAAGATTGGAAGTAATAAAAGGCTTTTATTAATTTTTCCACCGCAATGCTGCTAGAAATTCTTTAAGCTATAAAAGTACATTGTAAAAATTTTTAAATTTATATTTTTTAGGAGTAAGCAGGTAGTACCTTAGAGTGTTAGTACCTAATAAGTGCGTATTATTAATTTTAAAATTTATTATTATTGTAATAATGAAAACATTCAGCACATAAATACTGATTCGATAAATAGTAACCTTTTAAAATAATAGCCACCGCGCCGATGAAAGAGGAGTTCAACGAATTGAAATTGAAAAAAAATCTTTTATTAAAAAGTGGCGCCCGTAGCAAATGTCACTAACTGGTCCGTCAATGTAATCGTATACGCAAATAAAAAATAGTACTTGGCCCGCACAATACGATAAGCAGTTCGCTTATGTAAAAATATTTAATATTTAGAACAGTAAAAAATAGAGCAACAAACAAAGGGTATTTTCTTGTTTTATAATGGTAACGGATTGAACTAATGGTTTGTATTCCATCTTACAGCTAACGCATAAATTACTTTAGGCAAACCGCAACCAAAGTTTCCTGTACACGCTAATGTAAACCCTGAAAGGACATATCGAATGGGTAATACTAATCATAGGTGTTGTTTCAATCAGGTTACAAGTTTTATGAATAATGATTGTACTTGTAAAATCTAGGTTAATTACTAAATCGAAGGCAATAGATAACAAGAAAGCTTACGTTATTCTATAGTTGCAAATTAGACTGTGAAATCAGTGAAAATTTGAGGAATTAATTATATAGAAACTACAAATACGACATACTTTCCATCCTTCTTGGTAAGAAAATCCGAAACATATGTTTTGTCTGTCTTTGTAAGAAACTTTTGCTTACTTATTGCATTCTTCCCGAAAAACAGCTAATGACAATAAATTGTAAAAGCGTACTAACTGACACCACAACGCAGTTACCTACACATAAAACCTTGTAGAAGTTAGTATAATCGCTTATAGCTATCATATTTCCGTACTACATTTTTAACTTGAGAATAAACATCATGTTTAGAGTTCTTTACTTTAAAACTCTTCTGTTTTGGAATACCAAAGCTGATATTTACATTTAAAAACTTCTACGTTTTATTCATATAATATTAATATGTATTTGCATTTAAATTTTAAAAAACCCAATTGTGAATTGTTCAATTTATGCGCAAAAATTTTTATTTAAAGAAAATTAAAGTTTTGTTTCAAGATATGTGGAAACATTTTAAAAACATTTGTATCTGATTTATAACGATAGATTTTTGATCGAAATTTGAAAGCTTAGAAAAGTTGAAATTTAAAGCTTTTCTTATCGGTGTGCAAAAATCTACTTCTTTTTCTCCTTTGGTCAATTTCTGTTTACTCCTGACCGTAGAGCTTTTCCTCTTTCTATCCGTTTGCATAAATCTTGTACCATCTATAACTATTTCTTAACTGTGATGTCGTTGATATCATCTTTCCACTTTCTCTGCGATTTTCCAAAATCCTTTTGGTCTCTTTTGGTTGCCACTGCACAATCTCACCGTCTACCAATCCAGCTCAAAGTCACTTCAACTCTGGCAATCGTTAGATCCTATTTACTTCATTACTAATTTTATCTTTTAAAGAAACGATTAGCAGTCTATTTCGTCTATAAGGCGGATATAGCTACTGTCAGAACATACATATTGTAAACTCTGCGTGTCAGATTAATAGAAACCATTCGTTTATATGTAGTAACTTTTTAAAAGTTACCCAAGCCCAAACCAGTTCAATTCTTCTCGATCGTTTTTATCACCCAGTCCAAAATATTCCATATCATTTATTTTTCCGATCTTAGCGTTGAAGTCATCAGTAATCATATTGCAGTAGGCATTTTTCATTTTTCTTGCATACTATTATGTCTTGGCTACCTAGAACTTGATAACTATATTGTTTTTGACTGTGATAGTTACACCTCCGATATTATACTATAAAATATACTTTCTTCTACAATTACAGTTAATAGCTCCCTCTTTAATGTCCTTATTGTTGATAAGGAACATTACATTTTTTTAAGAACAAAATTACAGTCTAAATTGTGACCGTTAAGAAATAATCGTATAGTTTGAAATATATGTATTGAAAAAAAGGATTAGATGAAAGGTCTAAAAATTGAACTGAAGTTACCAGAGTTATTCAAAAATTAACAGTTCAAAATAAAGTATTCAAGACAGTAATATGGTTGGTGATTAACTTTGTGGCTGCTGATGCCAAGTATCCGATTGAACTCCTGACAAAATAAAAATTAAATTTTTGATCTTCTAGCTTCATAAAACACTGGCAAACCACCGAGGTGTAATCTATCATAAACTTTTTCATCAAGATGAAATGAACACGCACACCACAGTCCTAAGATAAAATATAACGAATGTCAAGGAATCAGAATAAGGCATATCATGAAATATTAACGGTGTATAAGTTAGCGTCAAAAAATTCCCGTTGTAAGATTATGATGACGGATGCACTTGATGACATACACAATCGCTTTTGGTTTATGTAACCTCCATTATAATAATTCACCAGCTGCCACGACTTTGAAATGTTGCTTTTCATTGAAAAGTTACGAAAACAAATTTAATTTTAGCATTGATTTTTAATAATACCATTTGCAAGTACCTTATAGAGTTGTGTGTTTACTTTTAAACTCAAAGTTTATTCACTAATATTTAACAGAATAATTATTATACAGCAACCGCAAATCGATTGTTTTAAGTTTACAGAAAGTTGATGTGGAAAACGTTGTTGTACAAAGTTTCTTCGATAATAATTCAATATATGATGCAATATTTATGGTAGCTAACTTTCCTTTAAAGAAAACTTACTGATGTTTTTCAAAATGTATGCGTCTTTTGTAATAATATTCTTTACAGGGAAAAATGTAAAAAATTTGCACACTAAATGTATTTAACAATTCTTAATTAAACTTTGGTAAGTACAGTGCAATATAATTACGCTAAATAGAACCACCAACTGATAACGTTATTTCTAGCATGCTAACAAATTGACGTATAGCAGATCAGTTTAATCGTGTAATTACAGGTGATACAAACTCGAATATCGCGCTAGTTGCGATTGATGGTACGCTATTTCCTGTACTAAATGGTTTACTAAATGATTTGCTTTAGATAAAAGTTAAATATGTCGACACTAACACGACTACTTTCACAGAAAGGGCTTTTCTGGAAATAATTTATCAAGTCCAATACGTACCGGTGTTGTTTTTACAAGTTTATGTAAAATGCTTCAAAAGAAACCTTAATATCTTTATTATTTTATTTATAAGGTACTTGTATTTACATAAAGTTCAATTTGTCAACCCCGTAGAAAGTTTATAAAACTTTGTACATTAGTTTGTATATTTAAAAAAAAGAAAACGAAATAAAGAAAACATTGCGACACTTAGAAAAGTTACCATCTTAAAGTTCAAAAAGAATTACGTAGAAGATTAAATATTTATAATCCAAGTTTAAATTTTCGTTGTTACTTAAACAACAAAATAAAAATTTATAATTTTTAAAAAGTACGAAATTTTAAAACACTTTCGTGATTCTAAATGCTTTTAAAAGTAGTGGATTATAGTTGAACAATATTGTGATATAACGTTTTTCAATAAGAAATTTTTTTATTTTTAAATAGAACATACAATTTCAATAAAAGTTTGAAATATTTTAATTGAAATGTGTTGTAAAGAATCTGCAATTTAATAATTAAAAATGATCGGACAAATGTTGAGCGCGACCACGTTTACAGTCCAGTGATGTTAGATCACAAAATCTTGGTGGTCAATTAACTAATTTTTTATGGTCTATTTTTGCTGATATGGATACTGAAGACTTGTGGTTTCAACAGGATGGAGCAACATGTCCCATCACTACTCACTATTTAAAATCTTAGAGGTACATAATATGTATATAATGTTAAGGTAATTTACAATTCTGTGACTTAATACTTTTAAAATAATTAATCTGCTATTCACGTTAGTTTAGAATTTTTGAATTAAAATAATATTTAATAAATTTGAAACGTACACATTTGTAAAAATAAAATTTTTTATAATTTCATTAAATTTGAACTATTGGGTTTACTGTAGTTAGGATTATCGAGGTTGCACTGTATTTGATTTCATAAATATTTAGATAATATTATGAAAATAAAATTTCAATCTCTTTATACAATATTATTATTTCTTTTGTGAAGTCCAATTAATTATTGTAACTGCATGGTATGATTACATTGACGGAGTCATTGAACGCGTTAACATAAACCCGGAAACTTAATTCTAAATCTTTATAGACCAACTTTCTTAGCTCAACTTAACAATTGCACTAACTCAACAACTACTTTCGTAGAACATTTCGGAAAATTTTTCTTTGTCTATTATGGGGTGATTCACCGCATTGTATATTATTTTTGTGAAATTTACTGCATTTATTGAATTTGATCTATTTGAAATCTAATGAAAATAATTATTGTTTCACAAGCTGCATTTCTAAAGTATCCGCAGTGTTAAGGTGAGGTAATAAAGGTAATTACAAAAAGTTACGAATTCTTTTCCAAATTATATTTTCTAGAATTTGCTCACGTCCTTTGTAAACTCTATTAAGGGAAAGTAAAAGTCATAGTTTAAAAAAACATCGATTCTGAAGCATCACAGTAAATGTTATTTCAGTCCTTTGATCAACGTTGTTCTCTACATGCTCAAGCGTTTAAATAAATTTACTTTATTGATGATTTAAATCAACTTGTTCCATACGGCCTCTTATCCCTGTACAATTTTTAACAGGTTTACGCCAATAACAAAAATATTTACTTTAATTTTAATGTAATTAGGGAATTTCTGAACAGCCTCTTTTTGAACTCTGGGAACTACATACTATACTACATTGTTATTGAACTTTATGTATTTCAAGAAGACAAATAACACAAAAGTTTTACAATTTGTAAATTTATAATACCGAAAAGTTTCATGTACTTTTTAATAGTATAAAACAAATAAGACGCTAAAAGTTTTTTAATTTAGCAAGATACGTTTCAATCATATAACAATTATATGTTAACGAAAACTCGATCAGATACGCAAAATTAAAATTTTATAAAATACGCAAACGTTGACGAGCTATCTAAAAAGTAATTGATATTCAATACCTTATTGGCTTTTAATAATGTTTTGTGCAAAATTGGTTATACAAATTAAATTAAAAATCCATATTCCTTCCAGTTGATTGATTATTTATAATCTGAAATTTGAACTAAATCAATTCACTTTTGAAATTGACACGACGCACGATGGTTAAAACAACATTTTAGCAACAAGGTAAATATAAACAAGGTATTAAAAAAGGTTGCACTAAATTTTGAGTTGTACAAAATAAGTAGAACTTCTTAAAACAAACTGTTACTACTTGTATTCTAAATACTGTTATCTTACCAAATAGACACCGAACTAATTACGAATAAATTGAAAATAAAAATAAACAAAATTCTTTGAATAATTTTGGTTTATCATATTAAAAATTTAATATAGTACATATAAAAAATTGACGTAGATCTCAAATTAATAAATGTAAAATTTTGTGTAATGACAAAGTAATCAATGTAAAATTTAGTATAATGTCGAATTGGTGGGATTACATTCAGTTCACTTGGTTTCAAGATTTATTTTATTAGCCTGGAATCCGTAAGCAAATATACCCAAACACAGTTCTCGCAATTTCTAGTTGAAAACTTGATGCTATTATATTGTAGCTTATTAGGACGTTTAGCGGTGAAAACATTGTTATTATTGTATAATAATTGAATATTTCCATTTCAATTTTGCATAAACACACCGTAAAGTAAATTTTATACCTACACGGCTAACCCAATTTCCGTTTCTGTGTTGATGGAATAGGTGTTTTATAAATAATTTTACTCATTAAGTTTCATACAATACCGTGCATACAAATATGCTTACCAACCACCATCTTTTACCCTTTGACATTCTAATTCTTCAGCGAGTGAATAACTGCAATGAATGTTTTATTTACATCTGTACCTACCTACATATATTCAAAAAGTACAAAGGACAAACAAGCAAGCAAACATAATGAAAGTTTATTGCATTAATTTTAAATCTAAAATATTACACTCAGATGTAAATAAATACTATATAATATATTAATTTTTAACTTGTTAAATATGAAAAACTAAATGAGCTACTATTTTTGCCTGAACAGAATTATATTTCTTGCTTTCGGGTTTCTAAGTGTCGTTTTATATGGCAAAATTCTAAAACCGAATAAAATATGTTTTACTACCTTTCAACCTATAAAAATTGTTCAATTCAAATACTTTTGGAAGTAAAAAATATTGAAATGTATTGGGCTGTAAATAACAAATAGGCATTACACATGCTAAGAAATAATATTATTAAATTTGAAATTTTTAATATTGCTCCTTCTATATTTTAACTTAGAAAATTAAACGTTACAGGCTAGCACACTAAAAAATTTGGTTTGATTGAAATTCTTCGATGGATTTGTGGTTGCGAATCAGGTGAAATATAACAGTAACTTGTTTATTCCAGTTGTCTTCCAGTTAACCACATTTCATTACTACGTATTGTGGTGTTTATCCTATACCTAGAAGAATGTAAAAAACATATTCCAAAAAATGTTGAAACTTTTGAAATTTTTGTTTAAAAAATGTAAAAATTCGTTAATTTATCTGTGCTATTCTTATATTGTAAAGTGTCCAAAAACTACCTTGAACTGAATATTGAGTTACCACTGTCTGTAGCAGACCAAAAGCGTCTACCTAACTTTGTTACAGAAAACAGACTTCAACTACTTTATACACAAACAGATAATACTTTATATATTATTATACTCGCAAACAGTTTTTAATGTCTTTCATCAAGTTTTATTTCTTATATTTTATATTTATAAATTAAATTAGCCGATTAAGAAAACACAATGAAATTCAAATAAATTTCTACGACAGATATTTTCCTGTCTTCGTCAAATAGTTTCTTCTACTACAGTTTTTGCAAATTAAAATAAATTTTTACTGCTTAGTTAATTGACTAGTAAACGCATATCTTTGTTAAATATACTTTGTAACCAGATTTATAAAAAGTTACGATAAAATAATGAATAAATCTATACTATAATTCTTCAGCAAAAGTACAGAATGTTCTGTATATGAGAACTTATGTTTTTCTTGGATTACACAACTATATGAGTATACAGTCAGAAGAACCAATTTCTGTAACGGTAAATAATTAACCAAAAAGGCCTAAACTTTTTGCATTAATTACCCAACGATCAGTTCACTGAATATGGAGTGGTTCAATGTATTAAAAATATTGCAGCAATCTTAAGATAGGGGTGGGGTGGATAATGTCAAATTAAGAAAACTTAAGAAGATATTTAAACAATTAATAAAAAGTGAGCAGGAGTCGAGACTTCGTTTGATCAAAACTACTGCTCTGATTAAAATTGTTCACATCAAAAGGTGTTACCTGCGTACAAGGACTTTACGTGGTTCTTGATGAATAAATAATTTATTTGTCAGTAGTTTACTAACTACTAACAATATGGTACACTTGGTTTTTTAGAAGAGTTCTCTTAACAATTCATCGGTGGATTGCCTTTGTATTCCCGATGGAAGACGATTAGAATAAAGTTGTTTCTCTGTGTGGGCTCAAACTGGATATCTTGGCTTATTCAATAACTGCAAGCTGCAGACGTTTTAACGTCAAGAATTATTAAAGAATTATTATACTAAGCATTTTGCTAAATTTAAAATAAATAAAGCATTATAATAGGTAATGAAAAATAATGTTTGCTGTGAAAATTGACTGTATACATTTTTAAAATATTTAATGGATTCACTGTTCATGTTTTGCCATGCAGTGAAACTTGATAGTACACCTATTTGTATTTTATAATCAACCAAAAATGCAGTAACCACAACTGCTTTTAGAACTAAAATGCAGAAAGCTTTAAGCAATAAAAACATTGTAAAAATAAAATATACACTGTATTTTTATATGTACCTACATAATACATATACTAAATGTATTTTATTTATGAAACTTTGTACATATCAGTTCTGAAAAGTGTTTAGTGTATTTTTTTTAAATATAGAAAATATAACTCTACAATTTTCTAAGAAAAGTTGTTAATTTTAACAACTGAATGCAGTTGTCAAGTGAAAGGTTAGTTGTGATGACAGAAAATGCTATTTTCTCAAATTCGAAGTTGTTAAAGCTCACAATTTATTGTTAATTTTTATCGCTACCTTAGCAACTGTTAAATTGCAGTATTTTACGACGACAATATTATATGGGTTTTCATGAAATATTATTGTATGGACATGAGTTTTTAAATGTAGTTGAGGACCAAGAACAGCGGTAATTATATTATTATAATTATTTTATTAATGCATTTATTTTTTAACAAGTTTCATAAAATTTTTAGATTTATAGCCTAACACCCGTATTCATAAAAATTTCTTAAAGTGTCGCTTAGGAATGTTTTAGTTATAATACTGTTATAGGTTATGGGTTGTAGGTGATTAGCTGTTTTAGGTTATAAACCGCTTATATCAGTCTTATAACAGTGTTTTAGCGCTATTGAACGTTTATGAATAACGTTTTTTGACATTTTGCTTATAATAGCCTTATAAACCTGTTGCAACTTTTTATGAATACAGCTGTAAGAAAATAATATGCATCAATATTTGAGTAATTATTTTAATTCATTTAAAATGCACAAAATAAAAACTAAAAAATATTTAGATCAAAGAAAGAGTTTGCTTTTCGCTTACACAGAAACCATATACGTAAGATCAGGAGTTGCTAATCCCCGGCTCTCCGTTCATAATTTTGAGGCCCAGAAAAAATATATATTTTGTACATTGTTTTTGTTATTATAATGCATTTAAAACCTGGTCCAGAAGATCATGAGAAGCTAGATGTAGAGATGACGTACATTTCGCGTACATCAATCGTAGGGATTGCTCAACTCGCTATCGCTCGTTTCGCGAAATTCCCCACTAACAAAATAAAATCTCACTTTTAACACTTATATCGTAAATAGTTATTATTCGTCATAAAACTTAAAGGAAAGCTTTTTAGTTTTAGAAAAAAAATTTTTTTTTGTTAAGTTCGAGATGTCACATACTTTTTTGACATCATATTAGTATTGATCAGTGGTAGTTTATTTATCACGCGTTCCTGAATCCTATTATACTGTTAACCACAATACCAAAAATTTTACACGCACATTTTTTGTTAAGTTAATGTCATATTTTATCATTTAAAATGCTTTCGTTGTCTGGGCTACACTACTAAATGCATGTTTCTCACAATAGCAATAACTTTCGGTGAAATAACGTATCGTATAGCTGAAAATTTAAAATAGATAAAACACAAAATCGATACAATTTTATTTTTTCAATAACGAGAAGAAAATATAGTTTTCCGCAATAGCCTTTAATGATATTGTGCATTTTATTAAGGTTTTTTATTTTTCATTTAAAAATAAATTGAATAATTAAGTATACACTAAATTCTACATATAGTTTGTGTGTAGTGCATAGAGATGAGCTTCCGGCCATAAATAGGGTCCTAGGCTTGTTTCTCGGTTGCTGTCAAATTATTCTGATGAGGTTAGTATTCCACGTTTTACTATACGTCTTTGTTTACATTTAGTCGGTGAGTAACGGCTACTGTTTTCTAATTTAGTTTAGTGGCGTTCATTCGAATACAAAATGCTATCCTATACTATCCTGGATTATAATATACATATCAAAATACTAAAGCTTTATTATAATCTAATTCTTTTATCTGTAAGTGATTATCATTCAAAACAATTATTTTAATTGATATTTGTCGATACATCAATATCAATATAATATATCTACACGTTAACTGAGTAATTAATATATAAATTAAAAGATATCTTGATCAAGTTTCTTATATTCTTGTATTATTTTCAATAATAAATTTGATGTATCTTACTCCAACTGAATGCTCTAAGGAACAATCTAATATTCGGTAAATAATGTGGCCAGTAATTTTATAAATTATCAGATTGTAACAGTTGTTGGAGTACGTGATACCTTCCTTCGTTTTCTGTTGTGGACTGTATTATATTTTTAAATAAATGCTTCTTGGGCTTCTTCTTAAATTCAAAATTAAACCAAGCAATTATAAAAACGTATCAATTTATTTCTCTCAAATTATTCTTCTTTTTTTTCATAATAATAATTTTTATATACAACTAGATTTTTCATTATAAACATAAACTCAACTCAACATGCCGGGCGCCTTGAAAACACCCAGTTCTTCAACAACTAACATAATTATCAAACCAACAAAAACAATAATAAATATTTAACAACAATTAACAACTAACTACTACAATAATTATTTCGACCAAATTGTAATAAACTATGACATCTAAATTTTCCTCATTCGTTTGGTAAAACACATATGCGATTAACCGCCCGCGTTAATTCACCTCGATGCACTTTAATATCCACCACGCGGATAATATTATCCTTTCCTGGATGCACGCGAACGATTCTTCCCAACTGCCACTGCATACTTGAGATGTGCTCATTTTTTATTAGGACTAGTGCGCCAACCTTGATTAAGTCGCACGCCTTGGTTCTCCACTTTACCCTTGTCTGCAATTCTGCCAAATATTCCTTGTTCCACCGCGTCCAATAATGTTGTGTCATGGCCTTAACACGTTGCCATTGACGTAAGCGGTTTTCCGGCACTTCCGTTAGAAGATTTTCTGGCAATGCTGTGAGTGTCCTCCCAATTAAAAAATGAGCCGGGGTTAAGGCTGATAGATCGTCAGGATCTTCGGTTAAAGGACATAAAGGACGGGAATTTAAAATACCCTCAATTCTTACTAATAATGTGCTGAAGTCTTCGAAAACAATTGGAAAGTTTATAACCCTTTTTATATGATGTTTTACACTTTTTATACCCGCTTCCCAGATGCCACCAAATGTCGGAGACCGGGGAGGTATGAAATGCCAACTTATATGCTCATTCGCTAAACTATTTTTAATTATATTATTATTTTGGTTAACAAATTCAAATAACTTGGAGATCTCATTGTTGGCTCCAACAAAATTTGAGCCATTATCTGAGTAAATATTAGATGGCCTCCCCCGTCGAGCAGTAAAACGGTTTAACGCAGCCAAAAACGCTTCTGTGGTCAGTTCTGATACTAATTCTAAATGGCACGCCTTTGTGCTCATGCAAACAAATAGGCAAATATATGCCTTTAAGATTTTTGCCCCGCGCGTCTTTCGGTCCTTTAGAGAAAATGGTCCCCCATAATCGATGCCAACATTTAAAAATGGTAAATAATTATTTACTCTAACCTTAGGCAGATCACCCATTAAGTAAGTGGTTTCTTTAGGTTTGGCCTTGAAACAAATAAAACATTTTCTTATCGCCTGTTTACAAACATTACGACCTCCGATTGGCCAATACGTTTCTCTTATAGAGCACAACAACGCTTGCGACCCGCAGTGTAACAACCGCTCGTGTTCCGTTTTTAATATTAATGACGTTAAAATGTGGCTTCTCGGTAAAATAATCGGATACCTTTTATCAAAGGATATTTTCGCGTTTCTTAATCGGCCTCCCACCCGCAATAGATCGTTTTGTACAAACGGATTAAGAGCTAAAATTGTACTATGCTTAGCAATCTCCTTATTATTTTTTATATCTTTAAATTCCTCCGCAAAACACTCTCGTTGTGCTTGTCTAATAAGTACATTGCGGGCTTCAATTAGTTCTTGACTTTCTAACTCCCCTCCTAGACGTAACCTTGTATGTTGTAACCTAGAGTTGACAATAAAACGTAATACGTACGCCACTACGCGCTGCATTTTGTTAAATGATGAAATTCTGCGTATGACAGAAAATATCTCATTTTCCATAATTTGCATCACACCCACAACTAATTTTTGTTCGGGAATTTCTCCCTCGTGTTCGTGCTCTCCAAGTTCCCATTTAGACTGATCCCTTTCTAAAAATGTAGGTCCTTGCCACCACAACTTGTGTTCTATTAATGACTTCGTTGCGACACCACGTGATAATAAATCGGCGGGATTTTCTTCAGAGCGTATGTGGCTCCAATCTTCAACTTCGGTAATAGTTTGTATTTCACTTACTCGATTACCAACAAATATCTTCCATCTATTTGGTGAACCTCGAATCCACGCCAGTGTAACCATCGAGTCCGACCAATAATATTTTTTATTAAACGTTATTTCTAAAACCTTTATCACCTTTTCACTTAAATTTGCTAACAGTACTGCCCCACATAGTTCTAAACGCGGAATACTCAATGTTTTTAGTGGTGCAACTCGGGACTTGGCGCATAATAACTTTGAAATGAACCTGTCTGCCGAAAAACAACATCGAATATAACAACAGGCGCCATAAGCCCTTTCAGATGCATCGCAAAACCCATGATATTCTATTTTGATATATTCCGATAAAACAGTTTGCCTTGGAATTTTAAACTCCGTTATCTGCGGTAAATCATTTTGAAATTCAAGCCATTTCTTTGCCAACGCCCTTGGAACTTCTTCGTCCCATTCTAATTTTAATTGCCACAATTCTTGCATGATTAATTTCGAAACTATTATAATAGGACTTAATAGGCCCAATGGATCAAACACCTGACAAATGACCGATAATATGGTCCTTTTTGTTAACTTATTTGTCCTGCTTACCTTGTGATTAAAACCAATTAGATCATTGTTTGCGTCCCAATACACTCCGAGTGTCTTAGTTTGCTCGTTTTCGCCAATCTGGAGAATGCTGACATCCAGGTCATTTATAACTTTAAATTGTCTCAACAACTCTTTGCTGTTGCATAAAAATTTTCGTAGTTCAAAACCTCCGCTGAGTAATATTTTTACTAGACTAGATTGAATATCGAGTAGTTCCGTCTGTGTATTAGCCCCTGTTAAAACATCGTCCATATAAAAATCCTTTTTTATTACCTGACACGTCACTGGAAATTCTCCTTCATTTTCTAAAGCTAATTGGAACAGGCATCTTACAGCTATATATGGTGATGAAGCATTGCCATACACCACTCGATTGATTTCATAACCCTTTATCTCTTCACTTGGATCCTTTCGCCATAATATGCGTTGATATTTTGTTTGATTCGAAGTTACCAGGATTTGTCTGTACATTTTTGATATATCGCCCGTCATTACATATTTATATTTTCTAAATCTAATAAGTATCGAGAAAATGTCTTGCTGTAATGTTGGTCCTACATGCTGTACATCATTTAATGAAAGTCCGCTGCTGGTTTTTGCTGACGCATCAAACACTACACGACACTTGGTAGTTATGCTTCCGGCCTTTATCACCGCATGGTGAGGTAGAAAATAGCCATCCGCGTCTTGCATATTATCGTGATCTTCAACTAATCGCATATGGTCTAAATTTTCGTATTCTGCCATAAATGCTAGATAATCTGTTCTTAATTCTGAGTTTTTCATTAATTTTCTTTCTAAAATTTCAAATCGACGGAGTGCCTGTTCGTACGACCTTCCTAACTTATTAAGCTCTTGTTTAAATGGAATCTCAACAATAAAATTTTCTCGTGTGTTTCTTTTCGTTGTATTTTTAAACATCATTTCACAATACTTTTCGTCTACGGATAGCAGTGGTTTATTTAATTTTACTTCCTCGACATTCCAAAATCTTTCCAAATTTGTAGCTAATGAATCATTGCTATTCACGGCCAAACAACTGATGGACCTTCTTGGTCTAGTTTCTAACTTTACTTCACCGGAAATTATCCATCCCAATTGGGTACTCTGCATAACAGGCAAATTGGGCCCAAGTCGCTCTTGACCTGTGCACATTATCTCCCAAAAAACACTAGCACCTAACAAGACATCGATAGGTCCCGAGCTATTAAATGTGGGATCTGCTAACTTAAAATTGATCGGAATATTAAATCTTTCTTTACTGAATGACACTGCTGGCAATCTGTCAGTTAATTTTGACAGTACTAAACATTTTATGTCTAATTTGAAATTGTCGTAGCAAGACGATATCGATACCCGAACTTGCTCTCCGATGTTGGCTAGTGTTTGCCCGATACCTTTAATTTGATGACTTATTTTCTCCGTATGACATTTAAGTCTTTTACACATATTTTCGGAGATAATGTGACTCTGTGAGCCACTGTCCAGGAGCGCCCGACATATGATTGTATTCTTTCCGTATCTTACTTTAATCATTGCTGTTGACAATAACACTTGAGTATTATTAGTTACCGCATTGACTGTTACACTGTTATCATTTTTTCCTTGACTTTCGTTGATTACTGAATACACCTCTTGAGATTCCTCCCGTAGTGAATCGCTAGCCTTCTCCTTCGGCTTATCCCTGTCACGTTCCAAATGTAACAAAATATTATGTGGTTTGTGACACTTCAAACATTTCACTGACTTGCATCTCCACGACAAATGGAACGGTCTTAAGCAATTAAGACATAGCTTTAATCGTTTTATTTCCGCTATGCGACTTTCATGGTCTAATTTTAGAAATGATTCGCATTTGTATATCATATGATTTTCCTTACAATAGTAACAATTTAGATTGCTGGCCCGTTCAAGATTAGTAGTGGTAAAACTATTTGTAACTTGTTTTTTATTCCAGTTTTGACTGGTACTTGGCCGTTTGTTTTCGGTTAATGCTAACCTTTCCAGTACTGCGCATCTGGATTTCAAAAATTTGTTTAAATCATCCATTGTGGGTAACTCCTCGCCGTATTTAAACGATTCCCAGTCTCTCCTGCTTATGGGATCAAACTTATTGCTAATTATAAAAATTATTAACCGATCCCAAGAGTCGGTTTTTTCCCCTAGATTACTAGTTTACTAGTTTACTCCCTAGTTTACTAGTTTACCCCTGTTTACTAGTATTATCATACAAATTTCTCAACTCGATGTGAGATTCTTTGAGCAAAGTGTGTTGTTCAAAAATGGCTCTAATGTGATTGTAAACTATTAAATTTTTGTTTTCATATCGCTCTACCAGGCATTGCCATGCTACAGTGTAATTAACCGATGAAATTTCAATAGATTTGATAATATCCTTTACCTTATCTGACAGTGACGTTCTTAAATAATAGAATTTTTCGATCCCTGTCAATGATGAATCATTATTGACAAGAGCCTCAAATGCATCCCTAAATTCCAACCAGTTACAATAATCCCCATTAAACGTTGGCAACTTAATTGGGGGCAACTTTACTCTCGAACTGCTAGTATTGTTAGTAATTTGATACGATGATGGACCAATCTGATTTGGTCCGACCACCGAAGCATCTCTGTTGACCTCAAACTCGCCTCTTTCATATTCCTTAATGGTTAGTTTAATATTGCTTATTAACTCAAAGTACGATGTTTCAAATTCATCCCTTACATCGTCTTCGCAACGCGACTCAAACACTTCAATTGTGGATTGCAACTCGTTAAATTCATCCCATAAAGGTTCAGTTTTATTTAACCTAACCTCTAAGTTGCTAATTAACGCGCTATCTAATTCACTCATATCCATTGATTCAATAAACTTTCGTGTTCGCGTTAATTTAGCCTTCACACATCCCCGTTTTGCCTTCAATTTTTGCATATTACCGTCTACTTCAGTCATTATTAGTAAAGAATAAAAAGGGTGAGACTGACGAAATGTTGGGGTAATATACAATGGAAATTCAAAATAAATAAAACTTACTGACAATTATAATATACTGACGTAATGCCTTTTACCGGGATTTGTGCGAACTTCAGCCTGCTCCAATTTAACGTATTCTCTAAATATGTTCTCAACTTGAATTCAATTTTCTTAATTTATTTAAACTCCTGGTACTACTCCAAACATCCTACACTTAGGATCCATTCAATAATTTAAAAATCCGGTTCGCATGGACCATTTTGTTGGAGTACGTGATACCTTCCTTCGTTTTCTGTTGTGGACTGTATTATATTTTTAAATAAATGCTTCTTGGGCTTCTTCTTAAATTCAAAATTAAACCAAGCAATTATAAAAACGTATCAATTTATTTCTCTCAAATTATTCTTCTTTTTTTTCATAATAATAATTTTTATATACAACTAGATTTTTCATTATAAACATAAACTCAACTCAACAACAGTTTTTATTTAATTTGATTCAAAAAGAGCCCTTTGTCAAATAGTTTGCATTTCTATGCAAATTGTTGTGTAATGGAACTTTAAAGTAACATACTTATTAAAAATTGGTTTAATCTTACAGGTGCTCATTTTATTTTCTTGAAAAAAATTTTATCGTCATTTAACAATAATTTTATGTTGAATGTGAAATATTTGAATGAAAATGTGCTAAAATTACATTACAACTTTGAATGGGCAGGTAGGGTACTTTTGGACCCCTTAGGTGATATTATTGCATATGTTTTTTAATGAGCTAAAATGGAAAGTTAAAGCCATTTCCGATAAATATCTTAGAAGCATCTAAATAAAATAAATGTGTTTACTCGTCTGTGGAAAATTTTAATTTACTTTTACATATGTGAATGATTTGAGCTATTTGGTTTTTGTCTGAGTTTTTCGAATTTCCAAGAACTGTAATAAATCTAGCTGTTTTTCTTGTTTTTCATTATGAACTACCTCTATGTCATTATCCATAACGGTATGCCCTGTATATTATAATGTTTAATTAAATATGCAATGTAATATCTTTTTTGTAATGTGTTGAAAAATATTGGTTCCAGTCCAAACTAGTTTGCATTTAAATAAATAAATAGCTTTGAGGAAAATGTACAATTTTAATTTTCCTAGTAAATATTAATATTCATTTTTGTAGCAAAACAGTATATCATATAGAGCGTGGCAATAACGTTTCCAGCATCTGGCAGATTTAAGTGTCTGAATAGTTCTTGTGCTATTCTTCACGAAATGATTTTATTCTGCAAATATTCAAAACAGAAACTGTTATGTACGTTTGGCTATTGTTAAGTCTTCACCAAAATTTTAATATTTTTTACTGCATATTTTTAAAATATATTATATTATATTATTAAATGTATTTAATTACACCATATAATATTTTATTTAATTTTAAAATAAATCTCCTTATTGGGAGGCCGAATTTAAAGATAAGAAATTCAAGTTGAGATTTAGTATGCACTTAAATTATATGCTGATAATATGAAAAATTTGAAAACCATTTACAGAAATTAATTGGCGATGCACATGATTGGACTAACGATATTTTAATTTAAAACATGAAGAAGAATTTTATACAGAGTGGTACAATCAAGTACGACTGAAACATCAAACAAATATTTTATTCAAGAACAACGCTTATTAAACCAAAGTAACATTTATTTTGAGATATCCATTTAGAGATATTCTATCAACCAATCAACAAGCAGCAGTCTGTGAGAATGTCCGTTATTAAATTAGTTAATCGTGGGTTTAAAACTCTATTTGAAGACGACTCGGCAGCTTCTAGTTCTAATTACTTATTTCAGTATTTCTTAAGTATTTAAAATATTTTAAACTTTGTGCATCAAGGTTTTTGTTAATTCTTTTTTAAATATTTTGTGATAGCCAACGGTAATGGCATAGAAACCGCTATTTAGAAAAATATTAAGTAAGATGTGAATGCTTTAATATTATACATTTTAAATTAATTAAAATAAAACTTATGGTTTTTTAAAAATCAGAAATCGATATGATTAGTTTGTGTGACTCTTTTTCAATAAAGAAGCAAAGATTTTTGTAAAAATAAATAATTATGAAATTAAAAATTAATATTCAATTAACATGTAAATTATTAAAGCATTCATATTTTAAATATTTTCTTCATATTAATAATAGTAAAATTTACATGAAAAAGATTGAGTTAGGAACATTTCATTTTAATTTAAAAGCGATGATATTTGCTGAATGGGTGCAATTACAAAATAAATGATCCTTTCCGATTTAGATATTTTTATTACAAACACTGGCTACATACGAGATTTAAATATCATCAAGAATACTCATAAATTGCAGCAGGTTACAAATTGTGTTGTTTTATGCAAATTATGAATTCCTTAATTAGAGAAATAAATTAAACTTGGTCTTGCACATCAATATATTACCAATTTTAAATTAAATATAATCTTATGAGAAATACTTATAGCTACAAAAATTGGTTGAGTTCTAAATTGGTTCACCTGACAAACTCATTTGTATTAATAATTAAAGAATTCAATTGCCGTTATATTTTTCAACAATCCAGCATGTAGTAATGGTTTTTTGTTAATAATATTAAAAAAACAATATATAAATAATACTACAAAATAATAATATTAACAATAATATTAATAATAATATTACGTTTAAAAATTAAAATTAATTAACTTGCTTGTTATAACTGTTATTTACAATATTGTTTATTTAGAAAAGCAAAGATATGGCTGCGCAAAAATGGTTGTCATTGATCAGTTTGATTAACGCTATTTCTTGTTTTAAATTTAATTAACTTCTTTAATACTTTTTAATTAACTTTAAATAATATTTAATTAAATATTACAATTTGTTAATTAGTTAACAATTAATTTAAAAAACCTAGTGCATTTTAATATTGAAAACTATTGAGTACATTTTTTGGTAACTCTAAAAGATGCTTTAAGATATTTCAAGAATAACCAACAATTGAACATAATTTTTTAAATATTTAGACTATTTTAAATGCAATATTTAAAGTGACGAGTTATAAAATGCATTTAAATTTTTTTTTGGTTTCTTTTACTTTACAAACTAATTTTAGATTTCTTGATGCACACTAATAGTAATTATTTTCTGTGTTCGGTATCCATTGCAAAAGTTTCTGGTAGCTGAATGCTAATAACTTATTATATCTTTCAAAGTACGCAGTTCAATTATAGTTAATTGTGACTAATTTCAATAGAAAGATAGCTATTACCAATTATCAATTACGAATAATTATGAAGCGGAAATGTGTAGAATCACAATTCACTTAATTACTGTTTAATTATCGTCTGATCTGAAATCGGTTGTCACCATCGTACATATGCAGAAATAAAACAGAAATATATGAAAATAATCTATATGTGTATTGATTAATTTAAAACCAGGGCATCCCTACAACACGTAGAGCAGCATTTTTATACTATCTATAATTTTAAAAAATGTTTAATTTCTTAAATTACAGTAACAACTAAAAGTTAAAATTTGCATTTTAACTAGAAACTTTCAAAATTACAATAATAATTTTTAATTTAAGCAATTTATATTAATTAAATACTTCAAAAAAGTTTTAAGTGGAAATGAAACAAATAATTAAACTGAAAAATTTGTCATTTGAGACTGTCTGAGCAGAATATGTGAGCATGGAAATCTAGTTATGGATTTAGAACTTTTCTACTAGAGACAAATTATTGTTCCCAAGTATAACAAAAATTTATTGCAGAAACTTCAATTAAATAATACTCCTAACATTTTTTGGGAGCTCGTACAGTTTTTTGCGCATATTAAAATGCAATTTACTTATATTTAATAAAATTTTAACCAAGTTTTGATTGACCAATTTACATAATAATTTTGTATACTTAGTAAGTGATTGAAAAATAAATTTATTTTATGAAACTTTCAGCAACTCATTAATAAGAAATGAAAGCTTTGACTTGACAGTATCTAGCAATATTCAAAATCCAAATGAAGTAGAGTAAAGCATTGGAAAATTTATTATAATTTAAAGACACAAGATTGTAAGCCCTAGTTTGTAGTTTTCTTATTGTTTTCATGTTAATACAATATAAGAACAATTTTTATAATAACGCATTGTTAAAAATGTTGTACTAGTTTAAACTCATTTTTTTTAATAAATGGCATGGCAGCGCATATATAATTACAAATTACACATTTTCAAAAATTGTCCTCACGTTTAATTATCATTTCTCAGTGAATGAAAGAGTAAACAATACTCTTCAGTTTCTAGCATACTACTGAGCAAACAAATGTTACATTTATAGAAAAGCACAGTTGCCGATTGCAATTTCTTGAAAAGATTTTAATCAAGCACTTTCAGTAGAAACTTTTTCATTTCTGTTTTATTTTATAAACAGAAAGTAACTCCCCTAAGATTTAAAAGAAATGTTTATAAATCTTGAATGTTTACGCTACATTATACGAAAGTTATGCAAAATATGATAATAAAGACCAAGCACACAATTTTCTCTTGAAATATTTTTATCTGTTTGTTGATACTTGTTAGGTTTTATTATTTGAAAAAATTAGTGCCTAGCATTTTATAGATTCTTTACAGTTTTTCTTACTACTGCCCTAAAAACCAATAAATTATTGACTAATTTTTGAGATCATATTTATTGATTAGACAAATAAAATAATTGATTAAGAATTCTGTGTACATTCACTCTAAAAGAATTTCCAAAAATTCTTTAGGTACTTTAAGAATTCTTGTGTAGACTCAATTTTTGATATATCAACCCCTCGGAAAAGTAAACGATTTTGTGGCTAGTTTATATTTGACCGACAAAGCAAGCGAATTCGACAATTACAAAAGATTTTTTTGGGTGACATAATAGTTCACACTAAAGAATTTTAATTGAAGTACGAAGTTACTGTTTACTTAATTTATATCTGCAGCAAGCTTTAAGTAATAATTTACAATTTTTTTTACTAATATTATTTCTTGCATTATTCTTATAAATTCCTGTCATTACGTTTTTATTTAGCAATTATGTTCAAAATTTTTGACATCTAGAATATCCAAAGAGCTTAAGCTCAACACACAGCTTCACATTATATCGCTGAATAATACTTTTATGTAACAAATCTTCGAAGAAAAAAAACCACCAAATAATAATGTAATAAAGTTATTGTTTTGGTGAAAAATAATTTAAAGGTTCTTGCAATTTTTAACGAATCAAAATTTGATATATTGATGATAAATCAAATTATCACTAGCTAGTTTTTCATAATCTAAACTTCAATTTACTGTAATTATTGTACCAGGTCCTTGGCTAGTACTATTTAAAGTACAATGGGAAAACAATTGAGGTTTATAATATAGAATGGTAGTTATTGAAATTGTTTTATTTCATCCAAATAATTCTTTATAAAATCTCCCATGCTAAACTATTAAATTTCACTACATTAAATTCAAAATATCAGATCGTTAAAATAATTAATAAGAGCAAGGATATGTTCAGCTATCAACTTTATTCCTGAATGACTTCCAAATTAAGTATTTTAAAAACTTTTTAAAATTATTATTAATCAAATCCTAATCTAACAATATAATTTTATTTCTCATCTAACTTCTTTTTAATACATATTATGTCAGATCTCTTAAAAATTTTACATTACACTTTGATTTTTTTATCGCATTTTTTCAATTTCTCTTTATAGTTTTAAAAAATTTTAGTAATATTATAATAATTTTATTTTTAATTATAATCTATAACTTTCAAAGAAATCATTGAAGTAACTTTCAAACACGTTCTGCATCTATTTCTGCCCTAGAGAAAATTTTCTACATTTCTCTTCTCCACAACTTAACAATTTGCCGCATTACAACATTTTTTTCAAAACAAACAAGCAAGCAAACAAAACCTTTTCCAAACATAATATTGTACTAATTTAAGTGTACAAGTTATTCAAAATTCAAAATATTCAAAATTGATATTGTGCATTTCCTTCACTCTCAATTTGGTTTAAGTATTTTCTAAATATTATTTTATATAAATTAATTTTAATAGTAATAATTACATATTAACAGTAGTGTCTTCTTGAAATCTGTTCTTGAAAAGTGTTATCACATACATACAAGATCTACTGATAAACGTGCATTCCGAACCACAACAGTAAAATATTTTTGATCTGAATACGCATAGCATTTTATCCTTTTAAGAAAACTTGAAAAGATTAGAAATTAGTGGATTAATGACTACCTACTACCATATTCTCAGATTAATTCAAAATATTATTTGTTGGTATGTTTAAATTTTTCTTAAGTATAATATTATACTAAAAATTTAGAATTTTTTCTAATTAAAAAAAATTTATATATTCAAGTGATATATAATAGCTATTATTACAACTAGGGTAATATGAATAGTATATTTCCCGAGGTTGACTAGTTACATCTCGAGGGCAAACCTTGAACAACCAAGGGAAATGTATTCATATTTCCCGTGTTGTAATCAATAGTTTTCTTCTGATTGAAAAATATATTATTAAATATATCAATATTACATCAATAATTAAATTTGAGATTTTGAATTTGCAATAACTCGAAAACGGCGCTAGATATCGAAAAACTGAGCAAAAAATTTACCCCCCTTTGCTCGTTCTCAACCCCCCTAGCAATTTGTCGAAGGAAGCCTTATGCAAAATTCTAGATCAATAGCGCGCAGAATGCGCGCAAAATAATTCAGAAAAAGTTAGGTTGGTTTTTAAAATATAAAAATAAGTAAGCACATTTTTTATTTTAAACGTCACTTAAATGTCACTTTTTAACAGGGATGGCTTTAGTATTTTGTTTTGCATGTTTGATTGTCCAATCACCGTACTTTAAAATGACGTTTCATATTTCCCTAGGGACAATATGAGATGACGTTTCATATTTCCCTTGGGAAATATTAGTGTGTTATGACATATTGTAACTAAGGCGATATTGCTCTATATTGTTTCAATCAGAAGAAAAAAATTTATATAACATAATTTTGTTTTCTAACTATTTAGTATAATATTAAATACTATCAGTTATCAAGAAACTGTAGTGCCACTAGCAATTTCAATTAATTATAAAAATATCATAGTATATTCAACCTGAGTGTATGTTGTATGTTATATTAGGTATCGTACTAACATGTTGCCTTGAGTTCACTTTATGTACGTCCTCGGTGTTATTAAATATTTATTTTAAGTATGAAAACGTTTTCAAATCTTCAGTTAAACTAGGGCTGCTTATATAAACAGTAATATTACTATATCAATATTAATATGTATTATGTTTCAAAAGTAAGACATAAATTCAATAAAATTGGTATAATCTAGCTAAAATCTTTCATAAAAATACGTAAATAATTAATATATCACGTGATTTAACATAAACTTTTACATTTCAAGCAATTCTTTTCATAGTTGCATAAAATATTTTTTTTTACGTATGTGCACCAACATTTAGGTTATTGGTAGGGTTATAATTTAACAACCAAACTTACTTTCTTGTTTTCACGAAAATAACTGAATTTTTCGAAAACTATCCGATTATTACAGGTAAGAATATAGATCAGAAAAACCAAAGAAAAAACAAATTAAAAAATAAGTTTGTAAGTTACAAGATGTCAAAAGGTCGTGCCACAATTTCATCGTCATTTTGAAGCTAGAAATTATCAATTTGAAAATGTTCGAATGCTTCGCATTCCTCGACAAACCGTTTTTGATGCCATCAAATGATTCAAAAAACTTGGTATTGAAGAAAACCGACTCAAAAGAGTAAATGTTTTGCTAACACTCAAAGATTTAAAGAAAATCTCTTCTACATCGCACAGCTGCTCCAAAATGCAAAAATGTCATTTTCATCGATGAAAAATTAATACAATTAAACAATTTTATAATCGTCAAAATATCGGTCAGAACATGAAGGTTCTCCGTCATAGTTCGAAGTGGTATTTGTACTATTGATAAAACATCTTTAGTTTTTATAGAAAGAGCTAAAATCAATAAGAAAATCTACCAATAAGATATTTTAGGAACTGTACTGCAGTGGGCCCAACATCACTTTGGTAACCAACATTAGATGTTCAAGCGTTGTGCAGAATCAATTTTCTTCATTTCATTAGTTCTGTTAATCAGTAACCCCCCCCCCCGTACTTATCAGATCTAATGAATAATCAAATCGGTTTTAGATGGCAGGACCTGTGAAAAACCCTACAAAAATTTAGAATCACTAAAGCAATCCTTGCTTTAAAAAAGGGACAAGCAAGCAGATACCCTGGAAGAGTTACAAAAAACAGATGAATGATTCAGCTTAGGTTGTTTTTATTATTCCTCTTGTTTTTGCTTGCCTATATTTCAATGCTATTAGATCATTAGTCGTTTTTGTTTTTTGTATCGATTAAATGCATGGTGGCTATTCTTAAGAGTTTCTTTCCTTTTTTTCTTTTTTTATGGCTTCATTTGCTGATGCATTTATAATTGCCAATAACTACTTGTTAATGTTTTCATTTTAGTACAGATAGAAGCCTCTGATAGAGGGTACAATAACTTGGTAAGGTTTTTATAGATACAATAAAAGTTATTGTAGAATTTAAAAGTGACATTAAAAAGAATCTATAAAGCTATGGATTTGTTCTTAATTTTCGAAGTAATCGAATTTAAAGTCTCAATGTTTTACGTGAAAATCGATGAATGGCTTATTTCGTTGAGCCAAAAGTGCAGCATTTGTTTTAATGGGAGCCTACAGCTGACGGTTAGTCGTGGTACTGCTAACAACTTAAGTATGTAAGGGAATGTCGTTAGAGTTGGCCACCCTTTTAACTTTTGCCCATAACTTCCGTGTAAGAAAGAATTTTGTTAATTTAAGCACATGATCAGAAAGATCTAGGAATAAAGTTACTTTTGAGGCAATCGCAAATTGATTGGGTAAAAAATAGAGAACTTATGCAAGAATTAAAAAAAAAATGTTGTCAAGGTTGGCCCATTGCTGTCTAGGTTGGCCCACCGTTGAAAATTGTCAGTAATAGCACGAAAAGTTCGTTGTCATTGAGGGATGTTTTGCCGCACTCGCACATAGGTGGTTTCAGTGATCTACACTGAAAAATCGCAGTGGGCCGACCTAGACGACGGGCCAACCCTGACAACATTCCCCTATATATTTAAAATAGAATTTCTTTAATTATAACTAATTTTCAATTAACTTAAAAATAAAGATTCCATATAGAACAATTTTAAATTTGTGAACCAATGTATTGTGCTACTTGCTGGCTCAAATGGTGTTTCGAGTTATTTGCACAATTGAAGATTATTGTTTATTTGGTAGTTAGGATTACTAATAGACTTTGATTGGAATAACGTCTCTTCAGTAATGCTTCTTTGTTGATCAGTATAATTTGATCTCCACATCAAATTCTCAAAATCTCCTACTATCAAAAACAGTTTGAAAAGTTGGTCTACTAAATTCTGCACATCGATAATTTTTATAGTAATTTTTGGAGGTAGATATATGTTACAAATGTGTTTTTCAAATGTTGGTAAGCTGTAATAGTCACATCTTCAATATCTCTTGTTACTTCAATGTTTTCGGAATAAATGTTGTTGGATATAAATATTGTGATTATTTCGCTTGCATGTTGTCTGTTTGTCTGTTTAGAGTATTATTTGCATCTTTTTAGTTTGATTTGTTCAGTTTCTTTAATATACATTTCTTGCAGACAAAGTATATCTACTTTTTGATTGGTCGGTAGAAGACGTGTTATTTGAATGAATGTTATTTTCCAGTTCGTTGATTTTCTTTGATACGCATTGCTTGCAGACAGTATTTCTAGTTTTTGATTGGTATAAAAGACATGTATTCTGTATGAATGCCATTTTTTCGTTCGTTGTAAGTTTTATTCATAGAAATCCTTGAAAAATGAAATCATTAGTTTCTCTAATTTGTTCTTTATTGATTTAAAAAAAACGTGTAAACCTTTAAGATATTCATGGATCTTCAAAGCTTCGTTTAATTTTTTCGACACTTTAAGTATGTTAGTAGAGCTATTAATTTTTTTATAGAAATTTTAAAATTTTTTGTATGTAAACATAATGTTTAAGATTTTTTTAATGTAGTCAGTTTATTTGGTTTTTGGTTTTCTTTGTCGCTTATGTCTTTATTTATCATATTTTTTTTTGATTTTGTGATTACTTCAATGTTTCATATGCTGCACCGGTCAACAAGGGCCCAAATATTATATTTTAGTTTATCATATTTTGGTTTAAGGTACTTTTATATTGACGTACGTTTTTAGATCAATTTCGTTTATTTGTATGTTTAACATAGTTAGTTTCGGACCTCACAGAAGTAATATTTTTTCCTGGGTATTGATTAAGGATCAAAATAAAAACAGTGTTTGTCGTGTTCGAGTAAAAAGCTTTAATTTGTATTAAAAGAAAGTAGTATTAAAATTGATTTTGATTGCTTACAACCCAAGGTAGGGTAAAATTTGATGTTGCATTACATTTGAAAAATCTTTTATTATTATAGTAAATAATTAACATTCAAACGCACTACGTAGAATTTCAAGTATTATACTTGAAAAATACACCTTAAAACCATTACCTTTAACGTAAATAAATAGAAATCAATAAATAGTATTGATAAAACACTATATGACAAATAATTACATATATTGTAGTTTATAAAATAATAAAAGTAAAGAAAACGAATAATAAATTTAAATGCATTAAGAAATCGATACACAATAATTTTTCTGCTCTGGGTCGTTGACTTCCAGTAAGCACTTAAAATTTAATTTTTTATTAGATTGAAAGGGTAAATACAAAAAGGCAAATTCGTACTTTAAACAAATTATTTAGGCACTTGTAATTATTTTACATGCTATCCAATTAGCAATAATAATAAAATAATATTGTTGGCACAATATTTTCTGTTTCATAGCAATCTGTAAATTTTACTATGAATAAAAGCAATCTATTACTGCAAATTACACTATCTGCAGTACTTTAAAATGACGTTTAGTCAATATAAAGCAACATTATTGTAAACGTAACCGCGGACTATTATACTTTGTACTAGTTTGATGGTCAGTCTTGCTTAACTCTATTAAACTATTTGCAGTTGGAATTCCACATATTTGGATATAATTAACTATTCTCCTATTAGTACAGCTCAACTTTTAAAACTGTTAATTTTAATGTTGATGTACCTAATACATCGCTGGCAGCTTCCACCTTTAAAAACAGGTGTAGAAAATTGCAAACTTTATTTTTTCAAGAACTGATTTTTAATTGTAACGTTAACGTTGATCAATTAAGACGTATATCCATTGTGACGCAGCCAATACAAATTATTTTGACCTATAGATTAACATGGTATCCGAACCATGGCATCGTATTTTGCGATATTCGCACTTGCTGTCTTAGTAATGATGAAGACTGATGTTTTTTGCGAAGGATGGGGGATGCATTTTTAGGTTCAGCTTCAAAGTACAACAACTGTACAATAATTGTCATATCTACATACTACATTATGTACAAGAACATGCATTCCACACGTGGAACAATTTTTTTTTTAATGGAAAAGACTAAGGTCTAGTTGTTCAGTTACAGGATAAACCAAAAAATTTAGATTAACCAATATTATTTCTTAAAAAGCAGCTTTTCAACGTATTTCATTGGTTAACCCAAATTTGCTGGTTCAACCTGCAACTGAACAACTGAGCCTTAGACAAACATTTCGAAATTAACTTTTAAAATATTAATTCTTATAATTATTATACAGTCAAAAACATTTTTCTATATAAAAACATCCTCATTTTGGTCGTACCGGTCGGAGCACAATAATAATAGTAAACATTCAACACATGATGTTTACGTAACAAAAAGTATGTCAGGGGTGTAAACTAGTATCAAAACTTTTTAATATTTACCAGTTCAGAAAAATAATGGAAAGAATTTTTGTAACTATTGTAAATCGCAGTCAAAGGAATTCTTGCAAACTTGACTAAATTTTTTAATGAAGGATAAAAATAAAATTGTTACAGATTTTAAAACTTTAGAGCATGTATGTAATAAAAATAATGTTTTCTTTATTATTTTTCAAAAACTTTGCAGAGAGTTTTCAATTTTTGTTACATTATTTTTAACACATGAAAGTTGTTGGAATTTCTCTAATTTATAAATTAAAACCAAAATAGGAGACATATAGAAAGAATGATCAAATTGGAAAAATAAAAACAAATGTATTGCTACACGCTTAAAATATATTATTTGCTGCAAATATACACGTAAATTTAAAAAAATATATTAGATCCAAACAAACATTATTTGATGTAAGAATATATTATTTCATTGAAATAAAAGGGTAAACTTAAGATGAATTAATAATTTATTTGAAATTTAAATTAAATCCAAAAAGAAAATATACTTAACTTAAACAAATATTGAATATATTCTATTTAAAAATGCAGGAATATCTGTCTGTTTCATTTGAAAGTCTCTGAAATAGTAATGTTTGATTCAAATATAAATTAACTGATACATTTGATTCAAGCGTACGCGCGCCCACCTCGATAATATGCAAGAGTGTCTTTATGGTTTTCACTTCATTTCTAAGTGCAATCGTAATAAGAGCAGTGGCTGTATACATTGTTTTGTATACGTAGTACATGTGATTGACATAGCGCGTCTGTGCCTAAAGGGTAGGTAATTTTTACATTATTATTGTGCATAAAATTATAGTATTTATAATTTTATGTGTTAAATCATAAATGTTGTAAGATACAGTTTTAGATATACAGTTTTGAAAACTCTTTTTGGCATATAAACATCACTTTTACAAAAATACTTTTCAGACATTTTTTGTAGATAATTTCCTTGTCTTCATTTTTGTTTATATATATTTTTTTATTCGCTGCTTCGTTTTCGACCGAGAGTGACTTAAAGCAGTCTCGGTAAAAATCGCATAGAAATCTCCTGAGAAAACCATAAGAATTCCATTGTGCATTTTTAATTTTATGAAAAAGTTTTACCGAGTCTGCTTTAAGTCACTCTCAGTCGAAAACGAGACAACAAACTAAAAAATTTATATAAACAAAAATAAAGACTATGAAATCTGCGACAAAAAAATTAACGCCCAAGTACTTTTGTGAGTAACTGTATAATCATTACTAATAATCATTTATGTTTTATGTTTCAACCTGAGCGGTTTCAATAAAAAACATTCAGAAGCTCTAAAAACCTCTTTGGTTTGCACACTTAAATACGTATAGAAATAACTATTTTGTTGCAGTCGACTGAAAGAAAATGATTATTTAGTGCTAGCAGCTAAAATCATTGCCTTATTTCCGAAGGAAGTTGTAGGGACATATGTTGTCCCGGCAATAAGAAAGAAAGACTCCAGAACCGAAAAATCTATTTTACCAAAGGGACAATTGGTATCAAAAGTTAACAATTTGGTTAATGTAAGTGGTGAAGATATACCCATTAGAAAGAAGAAGAGTGATTCAGCTAAAAGTAATGAAGACAACGCTGTGTTAAAAAAGACTCTAAAGGAACCAAACTTTGGTAGGTATTTATGTTATCTGTATTGTATATTTCATTTTCTACATTTGCCAAAAAATTAAAAATAAATGAAACTCTGAAACAATTTATTCTAATATTTTGTGAACAAGAAAGTGTAAATGCTCTTTAATGATGTTTTGAGTCTCGACCTGAACGGTTTCGACAACATACATCATTCAAGTACTAAAAATTTGTATTTGACGCACTTAATATAAAATAAAGTATAAAAATCTATCTATAATAAATGGAATAAATCTATCTATAATAAATTCTCGGTTTCAGATGCCTATGATAAGAGCGAAGATGTGGTTTGGTAACAACAGTAAACCATGGGCAACAGTTTTGGAGAAATGGAATATCACATACGAAATTAGAAAAAATACAAGGGCTATCACTATAAGTTCTAAATAATTTAATGAAATAATTTTTTAATCTTAATTTAAATAAAATGTAGGTTTGTTTCAATACCATTATGCGTTTATTTTGTACTAAACATACGTTTGCAACAAATAAAAACTATTTTAAACTAATAAACGATACAATCCATTTAAATGTATATTATCTTAAAACAAACATATTATATTATTCAATTTAACAACACATACACTTGAAACCACAGTACTGTGATTTTAAGTTGAGAAACTGTTATGTTTCATTTAAAATACGATGTGTTACAGTCAAGTATACGGTATCATTATTCTAGGCGAAATATGCTTTTTAATTAAAAATACGATGCACTACACCCAAGTATACCGTATTTTCATTCTCAATAAAGTAGTTTTTCAACTGCAACTTCCATACACTGCAGTCAAATATAAGAAGTTATTAATTTAACTAAAGTACATTTTCTTAAAATAATTTTACGGTTTATTTGCTGATATACAAACGTATCTTGTATTTGAATCCAATAATATTTACTTAATGGAAGTAAATAATTTTCTGTGTGTAAGTATCCAATCAATATTTAAACTTACAACTTTTTTAAAACAAGTCAAATGCATTAAAATATTCATCTAGCTAGTGGAGAGAATAGTTGAACAGCAATCAAATCAATATTGAAACAGATTTCTCTCATTAATTTGTACAAAAATTTATAGAATTACAGAAAAAGCTTTATTTTATGCTAGTAATAAAGACTCGCAAGAGTATGATTTAAGTATTCTGATAAAAGGTATTTCAAAAGAATAATGTACCTAAACCAAAAAGCAAGGAATAATCAAAATCAAGATCTAATTATTATTTTTAGCATGATAGATGCATAAATATAGATTGTTTAGCCAATTAAATCACGACTCAAATAAGGATATTATTGTAATATTAAATAATATAATAATAATAAACCGCTACTGACCGCTGTGAAAAATGTTTAAATTATTATGATAAATACTAGTAAATTAATGAATTTTTACTTACAATAAGATCGGTTTAAAATCCCATATTAATTAATTATTAAAGCATACCAAAAAGAATAATTCCGCGGAATGTTTACAAGAACTTTAATTAAATTTAATAAAAGTTAAAAGTTGTTAAAACAAACTACAATTTACAATTAAAATATTTCGAATTATAAAAGAACAGACAACCTGTTGTAATAATGAACTCCCATATTTATAATGAATCGTTTTCCAATTTGCAATTTATATGTTTAAATTCATTAGGGAGCGCTCGATCAATATACGAAAAAATGTATATTCTGAATAAATTGTGTAAAATTTAATGGATAAATTTTTAAAGTCAAAGTTTATTGCCTCTTAAATTTAATCTTTCTTGTACATGAAAATTTTTTGCTTTTATTTTCATTACTCTTGTATTAATATTTAATTTTGAATGTTGCAAGCATTTCTTTTAAAGCTTCTATATTTAGCGTTAATTATTTCAATACTAAACGTAAACCTTCTTAAAATCTTTTCAAAAGAAAATGTAAATTTCAAAATTAGTTTATTTTTGAAATGTTACTTGCGGTATAAATTTTCGTTGAAACTCAAATTAGGTAGAAGTTGAATGACTCGAGTTACATATTCCATTTTGTTTTTTATTAGTTATAAAAGTAGCTTAATTTATTTACGAGATTTTTGATAACAATATCAAATTTACGAGAATTATTAGACACAAAGGATATAATAAAGGTCAACAAGTATTTTTTGTAATATCTTAACCAAAGTACCAATAAAAGAAATAAAATAAAACTACACTCACCTCGTCATATATGAAATTGTCAATTTCTTCCAAAGGTCTTCCATATAACGCTGAAGGAAATGGTTCATATTTCACTGGAAGGCGAGAACCGTCTTCTACACTAAGTTTTCTCTTAGGTTGAAAACCATATTCGCGCACAAGTTGCACAGTCTTTTTTTCTAAACGTTCCAAAGATTCTTTAGTGAAAGGTTTCACTTGAGCTTTACCACGTAAAGAGTTTCCCACACTTAAAGGTTTAAGTGGATCTGAGTATCTCTTTTTAGTATTATTAAATTGTGACACTTCGGTATTATACTCAGGTCCACAAGGATAAGATACCGGTCTTTTCACCTGTTTTACGGTTTGCTTTTTATCTGAATCTACATGTTGATATGCATCGTCTACTCCACATGTGTCATCCAAAGAAAAACTTTTTTCTGGTATCTTTTCCAAAGATCGTAAAATATTTTCGGATTCATTCGTGGAATGTGCATTGCTGTAAATTGGTAGCTCTAAGGGTTGTAACTCCGGCAAAGAAGATGCAGAATCCGGAGGCGCCTCTTCCAATACGCGTGGCGGGCTAGACATTATTATCGATAACGGCGTCAAAGAGCCGGGGAACCCGGTACGTAACACGTCATCCCCAAAGGCTCACGATGGACTGCGTCCCGGCGTATATACTTGGCTTGCGACGGCGCGTACCAGCGGCGTTACAGTAGGGTTACATTATGTAGCGATCGATGATAAATTAAATTAGAATCATACACTTATAGTAAAAACAAAAGATCTTAGTGAATAATTCAAAAGTCAATTATGCTAGTTTATAACTGATAGCCTCGTCGTTATATTAAATCTTATAATCAACGTTAACAAAGAAAATTTGAGTTCAACAGATTTTAAAACATAATTTCACTGGGTATCCAAAAAAAAGGTTTAAACTATTGATTAAATTTTTTAAATAATGGTGCAAATGTATAATTTCTCATTTAAACAAAAAGTTAAAATTTTCATCGACCACCGAAGAACAAAATTTTAAAAAGTTTTCTTATTCTATTAGGCAGCTACTCTATGTAGATTACACATGTCAACCTGCTGTAAATTAAAATGTAATGTAAAGTAAGTTAACGTTCTTTTTAGTACTTACCACGGTACATAAAACTTCTGGAAATGTTAATACTACAACATTACAAAAAAATACCATAGGTTCGTATTTTCATTTAGTGGTAATTTAAATTTTTTTATTGTTATGGTAGGTGTATAATTTTATTACATATTTTCAGTATTATTGACGCTGATTTTTCGGAAGAAAGAAAATTGAATTTATACTGACTATTGCATAACACTAAATGACATGATTTAATAAAAGTTAAAAATGCGACTTCTGTAAGGACATTCCTTTTCGTGTATTTCTCGTTTTTATAAAATTGATATCCAATGTTTGTTTGAATTATTATTGCTGAAAATAAAAAAAATAATTTTTTTGTATTATATTATTGGAAAACGTCTTAATCGATGTCCGCACTAAACGCGTAGAACTAATGAAATTTAATAAAATGGGTCTACAAACAATAACTTTGCTCATAAATTTATTTTTTATTAAATATATAACTTGATTTTGAAAATTAATTTGAACCGTTTTACAAAGAATTCGAAAATTTAAAACATTATTGAATTTATAAAGAGTGCCAATCGTTCAATGGCAATGTTCTGCCGTAGGAAATTGTCAAGTCGATACAAAATAATTCCAAATACCAATAAAAAGTAATATTATGCAAAAAAATCAAACTGAAATACTTTTCCAGTGACAAATTCAGATATTAAATATTGATCGACATGTGGACGAATTTCTTACTCCGCTACATTAGCAATGTAAACAAACACGTATATAGTAAAAGAAATAGAAATAGTAAAAGAAGGAAATTTATTGAATTTTCTAAATGTTTGTATATCATTTTCTTGGTAAGTGTAGGAAAGTGATCCCAAACTGACGCTCTATCCACGTAACCCGTAACCAGACCGAGAGCAGAAATAATATAAAATTGATACAAATGTAGCTAAAAGATCCATAGAATTGGTATCAGATCATAATAAAAACAATTTAGTTGCATGGTAGAAAATTGTTATTGACGAGAAAGTCTCAAATATTTTAAGAAAAGTTGTACATTTAAAATTTGACTAAATTTTAAAATTAGTTTGTCATGTTCAACAGAAGATCCGATTATCTTTACATATTGTTCTTTAATTTCTACTAACAGCTTCTTTTATTTGAATAATATTTTAATCTTTCTTTTTCCTGATGAGAAGTACGGTAGTTTGTATAGAATTCAAAGTTTTAAAAGCAAGTTAATGTAAAAAGAATTTAAGAATTCAAAAAAGTTTCTGTTGCGCGAAATGTTATAATAGTTATAATAGCTACATTTCAAAATAATATTTAACATCTCCTACAGCTTTCTTTAAATTTTACTTTAATGCCCTTACTTTTATTTTGCACCACTTTGTGGTGTGCTTTTTAAATAATTTAAATTTTTAAGTTTCGTATTGCTATTAAATCTCCCAAAGAGACGGTTCATCTGTAGGTCAATATTTTTATTCATCAGATTTATTTCGTTCTTTTTCGTAGTTAAAATTAGAACATCAGCTTAAATCTTCTAAGTATTTACAAAATATCGTCAATGTCTCCGTTTACTTATGTGAGGGTTTTTAGGTCAATAACTTTACTTTCATGTCTTGCATATACCGCTATTATACCTTATGGTCACTCTGGTTTCATGTTCCACCATCATTAGATCTCTAAGTCTGGTATGAATATTCTTATGGTCAAACATTTTAGACTTGATTACTATACCAGAAAGTCAGATGCTTACTATGTGTTTTTAATGAGTGATTATAGTGAAACTCAATTTATTAATGTGCAACTCGATTGGTTTGCTTCTTGATTGGTGTCTACTTCTACTGCATATTTTTAAATTGGTAAAAATAGTTTACAAATCAGAACTAGTTACAAGGAGATAGCCAGACATAATTTTGTAGGTAATTTCTGATTTCTGGTGTGCGAATGGTGTGAAGCTTGATTAGTGTGTAAGTCGATTACCCAATTTCTGTCCGAACTAAATCGTTACTCTCCCATAATCTCCCACTTTATTTAAGTTTGGTAACTTAAAATAAACCATTATCTAAATACATAAACTAGTAAAAACTAAATTTTAACTTTAAATTTTTTGTGTCAAAGTTGTAATAATCATTTTATATCGAATATAGTGCAATGGTATTTTTACCAAAGTGCTTTTGTTCCAATCATTTTAAAGTGCTTCGGATTAAACCTCTTGGTTGCGGAAGATGAGATAATCGTACCTCAGGGTGGGTTCTCAAAATGAATCAAATTGCTACTGTCCAAAATAAATAAATTGTTGTCTAAAAATAAATAATAATCCAAATCCAAGTTAAAATAAATGTAAAATTTTATTACTTCTTAAAATAAGTAATAAAGTTCTTGTTATCTATTTTGCACATTCGTTCCTACAAATAATGGAATTTCAATTTTTTTAATTTTTAAAGCAAATCAAAATTTTAATTCGAATTATTCTCTTTCCAAATCAATGAAATCAATCAACCGACTACCGCTCGGTAGCAATTTATCAAAAACTCCAAAATAATTCAAAATTTTAAAAATACGCAATAATGCAAACGCATCAAATTCACTTTATTTAAATATTCAAATAAAAATAATCACTCACAATGTCAAATCAAAAAAAATCTCCAAATATTTCACAAAGCCAAAATTCCGCGCAACCGCTCATGCGGCCATCTTTGGCAAAAATGCCTCCATTTTTTCCGATTCGTCTCCACCTTTCTAATTTTACAATCTACAATTTAAACTTACTAAAATAAAATTCTACCAAAATGTATAGGGTGGGTGCGAATTTCCACAATATAGATTTATTTTTATACATGTGTTTTGGATGAGTTTACGTCGAGATTTTTATATGCATCTAATATTATGTTTATAAAAGGTTTTTTATTTTTTTCCCATGTACAAACGGGCTTTTTGAAACTTTCAACCGAAATTCCTTATGGTTCAAACAAGAAAATCGTGTAACTAAATTTAAAGAACTTAAGATAAGGATTAGCAGTTATGATTGATTTCTAGTAATTTAATATAGATTTTTCCTGGCGATGATTTGTTTTGTCAATAGCCTGCAGGCTCATTATCATCATTACATATTATGAGTGATTGCTCTATACATTACATCTACTGTTTAAACTAGCTTTCATTTTCTATTATAAAATTTTATGACAACGAAATTTTAATATTTCCCTTCGGTTCTTGCTGTTGAAAGTATCAGTAGTTTATTCATGGATGCATGGTTTTATAATCAAGTTAATGTAGAAATAATTTGAGCGTGGTTATCAATCTACTATATATAAGTTTGTAAAATTCCCCACATTACAAAAAATATAATATTTACTAACAATTTATTATAAAAAAGTTTTATAAATTACTTATTGGTAAACGTAGATGATTACGATAAGGATAACCTAAATTGCGTTAAATGAACTATAACTAAACGTAGCTCTCACAAATTATTTGGAAATAATTTTTAAAACACAGAAAACTTGATTTAAAATTTAGTACATTTACGTATAATTATTTCAAATTTATAGCTGTGCAAGAAAATAAGCAGTTAGAATTTCTAAATTTTAATTTAATGCATTGGATATATTTTTTTAAATTCAGCTTGTGGTGGTCTCAATTTCACCAAATTTAATCTTAAAGTTTATATTGAAGTGTTGAACTTTCAGTTATTGTTTTTATAGCCAACTTTTTTAATATGTACATATAAATATGATATTATTATTATTGAAAAGGCGATTTTACTGCCGACAGTTCAAACCACATCATATTTATTTTCTATTACAAATATTGATCTTTTTATAATAATTTTATCAGTTTCCAATGTGGAAGATGTTTGCAATGTTTGGCCTACAATACTTTTTGAGTTACAAAACATTTTTTATAAATATACGTAGCAAAAATAAAATCAATTCGATTAGCTCAATTTCATTATTATTTCTCTCTTCCCGTAAGCGCAAAATTTTACTTACGATTAGAAATCATTTTTAGATTAGTTTAGATGTAATATGACTTTTTCGCACAAAAATGTATCAACATTTAATTCCCGAGTTGGATCACTTTATTGCTACTTGTCATGCTACATTATCGAAGTAGAATTCCGACACATATTTACTAATATAGAAGTTAATTTTCTCGTTCAATTATTTTATATATTTATACTGTACGAAACCAAAGTAAGATTTTCAGTCAAATGCTAGTTTTTGTATCAAGTAAATTATGTACATTGATGCAATTGCACTTAATTGCAATTATTTAATTTAGAAAATTGTTTATTCGCTCACACATTGAGCCAAATTCTTCATAGCATCAGCGAATATTGTTATTGAACAAATAACATTGTTAAACCTTCAAAACGAGAATATTTGCTGACATTGCGACTGATTCGAAAAGAAATTTTGCTTATTTCACTTTATTGCTTTATTTTTTTTTCTTTAAAAATTATATTTGATTTTAAAAAAGAAATGTAGTATATTTATATTTTCCTACCAAACATTTTAAAATTATTATATTTTGAGTAGGAGAGAGTAGATTAAAATTATTTTGAACTTCTGTGCATGTTAAAAATATATTTTTGTTATTGAGCAGCAAAATATCACAAAGCATATTTTATTTACAACTAAATAAGTAAAATAAGCTTCATATACCTAATAAATTTTTTTCAAATGCGTAAAAAAAAGTTCTTATTATTGATAGGTATTAGATAAAATATCTTTTTTTCCTTGATTTTGTTTAAAAAATTTTATTTTAAATTTAGTACCTTAATTTAAAAACTGTTTAAGTTTTGATATCTCGCCGTTTAATCGTAGGTGAACAAGACGTGTTAGCTAGTCTCGTTACTTAACACGCAGTTTTTAAAAACGTAGATTTTCAAAAACCTTCATAAATTGGTACCAAAACGGTTCTAATAAAAGTCAGATTTCATCTCAGCTAAATAAAAAATTATGATGTTAAAGTGGACGCCAGTCAATACAAATAAAACTAATAAGAAATAAAGAGTTGATTTATTGTATTAACAAAAGATAGAAAAATATTTATAATCTACAAATTTAATTAATTCACTAATCAAGAATAAAACATAAAACATATGTAGATATGGTACATAAAAATCAAGCAAAGTTATGGCATAATTGAGGATTACGTGCTTAAAAATAAAATAAAAGATACAAATTGAAAATTCTTGAAGAGTTTAACCCAACATAATGGAAGTTATGCCTTAGCAATATTAAAAACTGTTTTTTAGGAAAATTCAACGATTCATTCGTTGTTTTTCTTTTGTCGTAAAGGCGTATGACAGGATGCAATTTATTAAAAAAAACAATAAACAATTTCTGCGCAGAAATGAGTTTAGAAAGTTTACATGCTTTGTTTTACGCAAAAATTGTACTTCTTGCTAAATAAACTGTAGTATGTCATACGCCCCTTACTGAAGCATCCTTTCATTCGTTTTCAGCATTAATGCTAAGTTTACAATTTAAAGAAAAAATAATTGCTAATTAGCAGTACCACTACTACAAAAAAAATACAAAATTATGCATTCATACTATATACAATGGAACACGGTATAGTCTTATTATATTTCAGTGTCTTTTAATAAAATTTCGTGTATTTCAACCTTCTCTTTTGTTCAGTTATTTGCTTCTCCAAAGAAATATTTTTGTATCAGAAATAAAGTCATAAAGAGTAAATTAGTATTTTCTGAATAATATTCTTAAACTTATAGTTAAATCTCTAATATTTTAGAATACAGCTAAGGTAATACTCTTTTTTCGTTCCTTAGTTCTTTAAGTAGTATTCGTTTTTGACAAAAGGTCTGACAAAATTTATACCAGTGAGATAGTCACACCTGTAGCTGTTACAATGCCACATCATAAGTAACAAGTGTCCCCTGTTCATCTAAAATGCATCAACCAAGGTTGTTAAATCTCTACAATTTCTATAAAACTGATTTTCACTAACCTCATTTTCTTTGTGGTTTTCTATATTATATAACTTTCTATTGTAATTTATAATTAAAACGATTGCATAATTTCTTTCAACATTTCTTGATATCCAATTTTCATCTTCTGTAGATAAGCACTATTGGTTTAGTTGGGAAGTAACAGTTATAGCAATTTTACTAAACTTTATAGTATGCAAGTTCAAAATTCACCAAAGGCGATTTTTTAAAAATGTACTGATCCATCACTTAATTATCTGAAAAAACTTGCTTTGTTTCGCAATTCTATTTCTCTGCAGCAAACTTTTCTAGAACATTATTAACATTTCCAAAGTTAGATAAATCGTTTGTTCTTGCTTTATTCGCATAAAAAGTTCATTTTCTTACATTAAACATTGCTGTTAGCATTGTATAGTTTTGTATTGCATTTTAGAATTTTTGATACTATATTTTATAATGGTTATCGTCTTATTAAATTCTTTTTTTTCTCCTCAGCTCCACTTTGATGCTAGAACACGTTTCAAGATTTAAGATATTTAGAAATATTATGTAGGTAACTAAAAATATAAATTTTTTCATGCAAAATAAAGAATAAGTATTTTTAATACTGAAAGATTTTTCAGACTGTTTTTAGATTAAAAAGAAAACCAACAAACACGTCACGAATTAGAAGAGCACTTTCTAAAAATGCTTTAATAAAATAAGCAATAACTTTTTAGAACTTGAAAGAAAATTCATGTGAAGTACATCACACAAACGCTTTTCTTACACGCTAAATATAAATTTAGAATAAAACCATAAAAATTCAACTTTGTAACCCTAAATTGTATATAGGTAGTCTGTAAAGTTTTATAGTTGAAATAAAAATATTTTGTTTTTATTAATTTAATCAACTATTTATTATAAAAATTATAATGTGTACAACATGATTTTTTTTATTAAATGTACCTATTTATATTACAATAACGAAGTGTTGAATTATACAGCAGAAATTGAGACAAGTGGTTGGTACTAATTTTTACAATTTACAGCAATTGCAATGATATTTTCAGTAAAAGTAAAGAATTACTGTAAATTGTAATATATTTGTGAATAGAAAATGGATTTCAATAAATTCATTCAAACATTTTATTTATCCTTACAATTTTTTTAATCTACGCCGTTCTTATTATGCTTTGAATCGATTTCAATATAATACAAAATTTATTATTTTTCAAAAATATAGAGCTTTTATCAAAATAATAATTATAAATACTACTGTTTTAGCAAATAAAATTTCTTTAAAATAAAAATCGTAAGTATTACTGAACTTCAGTAAAATTAAGTTAAGCAACAAACTTTAATGAGAAATCTTACTAAAATGAAACTAATCGAAACTTTTAGTTAAATAGATATCGGATATAGGATATCTATTGTGACGAATTTAACAACATAAAATTTAATTAGTACAGCACTCGATGTTATACTTTAATACTGAAGTTTTACTAATGAAAGTAGATTTTGAAAATTACCATTTCTTTCAAAAAATATTTGTAGTAGTGCACAAATTCCGTTAAATATATTTATTTTGTAGGTACCTAGTATGTCGTATGTAAGTTGAACGCCCTACTTACTGCTTAATCAAACCTTACTTTTCCTGTGTTATAAAATATAGTATAGTAGTATGAATCTGAATATAGTAGGTATATCTTACTTAATTACTACTTAATCAAACCTATGAAACTGAAATACTGCGATATTTACAGATAAATACCTGAGCAAAAATGTTATACATTTTTGACTACAGCCTATTAGCCTTGTAGAAAATATTTATTTAAATTTTCGAATTTATTGCAACAGATACAATCTATAATAAATTTATATTAATCATTTTCTTTTTATTTAGTTAGCATATTAAATAAGTGTTTAAATTCTATAAAATACGATTATTTTGACGTGCGTGATAACGTCGGTGTGCCTGCAATGCTCGCAACAACGACAGTGACGTGCCGTGACGCAACAAGCGCTGCAGACACCGCACAGGATCGATATTATCCCCCCTTACCTATTTACACCTGTATATGTACATAAATTATTTGTGCAAGATTACAAAAACTTAATTGCAATAAATTAAATTGAAAATATTGTTTCCGAACGGTAGGTATAATTTTTGAAACACCTTTTTGAAATTTAAAAAAAAAATTAAATAATTACAAAATCATTGATTAATACAAGGTTTTCTTAAACTTTGCAACGCCTTGTACAATAAATTCTGGTTTTTAGGATTTGAAAATGTTGGATTAAAATAAATTTTAAAAATTCAGGTTTCATGACTTGAAAAAGTAACTTAGAACATTAATTTTGCAAGTGACCGAAATTTCATTAGGTACTTAAACATTTGATACCGGAATAACTAATATGTATACTACGTAAAATGAAGAATTGTCGAATAAAATACAAAAATGTTGTTTATTTTTTATTGATTTACCACAAAATCCTCCTATGTAGTAATTAGTAAATTTTATTAAATATACGAAACTGATATTTTATGATAATGAATTTGTCAATAATTGCTAATAACTGAAAAGATTGTAACAAACGATTTAGACGGAATTGCTGTACTGTACACAACTCTTTTAAATGCCGCTTAAATTTATTAATATGTATGTGAAAAATAAACTTAAACTTAATTTTTTTATTGAATTGCCAGATTACCCTCACAATATAGTAGGGTAGCGCCATACAGTGATGTTCACGAAAAGCTTAGTGTGGATTTCTATTTGATAATGAATTATAAAACTTTTAAGTATTTTTTGTCTGCTATTTAGAAAATATTTTTCCTAATTTTTTTTGCAAATTTTCAAAAGATGCAATACAATAAAAAACAATTTTTTATCGTCAAATAAATTTTTAAATTGCAATTCATCTAACATAAATTTTATGTATTATAATAAATAATTCAATTAATAATTTAATAAATAAAAAATCAACTCATTGAAGTTAATAACTTCAATATAATACAATAAAATTGGAATTTTTGCCGTGTCTTTAATAATCCGAGCAGATCCTACCAAGCGCAAAAATAATCTATTACGCCACAATATTCGAATTTTGGATTGACATTCATGTGGATAGATTTTATAATATTCATTCGCAATTTATTACTGTAAAATAGCTTAAAAAATTAATTAAGTATAAACGTTATAGAACTCCGTTGAAGCGGACGTGTTTGACGTGATGGAAGTTAACTTCCGATTCAAATATGAGATTCGTGTTTTGAAAGTTGCTCAAACAAATAATGAAAAAAATAAATTAATTACAACTTTCATTACATAAAGTGTTTATTATTAAAATTTTATGACAACTTTACAAATAACCGTTAAAAATTTGAAGTTTATTTATTTCTGTGTATTATAATTATTCAGTGGTTGAAATTCACTCTCAAAGTTACAACTAAAAGCGAAGCTATAACAGTACACACATTAAACAACAAAGACGTATAATATGGGTAATTATTTGTAATTATAGATAATATTATATCACTCGACTATTATTCACACCCGCTATTAATCCTTATAGTGCCAAATAGTACCTGGATACTATTTTGACTTTAAAAAAGTAATGTAATTTTTTTTACTGATTCAATTTTTTGAACCTCGGTGATATCTATAAAAATAGTTGTAAACGAAAAAGATAATTTTTCAGAAAAAAATTGTAAACTTAGTTTATTTATTTTTAAAATATTTAAAAATCCTGCCCAACGTAGTACCCGGGTAGTATTATACTTTTTGGTAGGATAAACTAAAAAAAAAATTTTTATGACTTCAAAATTACGTTTTTTTTATTTATTGACAGTAATAGTACTAATAAGGTAGTAAAAGAAACTCATAATATATACAAATAGTTTATAGACATTAGTGTACTGCATAAGCACAGATCTCTGGCATTTCTTTAGTCTTTTTTGTATTTAGAACATTCAACAGGGGTTCAATTGTGAATCTTTGTTGTATTCAATATTTCAATAAATGTAATTTTATACTAATTATTGTTAATTAATTTTTCATAATTTAGATTTTTTGAAATCAATCTCCTTATACTTATTCAATCCATAATTATCAAGTGTTTTGTTTTGCAATTTGTTTCTCCAGTTATCATATTCTTTATCTCAACTGATATAAACATTGCATAATCTTTATGTCCACAATGGGCATCCAAGAAAAACTCATCAATGCCCGCAGGATATTTGACATAAAAATTCTAATTCTGTCAGTCAAGCAAAAATAAATAGAAGTATATGTTATTGACATTTCGTCACAAATAAACAAAGTTTATAAAGTATACCGATTATAAAATATCTATATAAAAAATATCATTATAAAAATGTATATTCTAACTGTGTTTATAAGGTAATTGTAGATCTGTAGATGTAGATATAACTATAAATTATTAAAAATTGTGTAATAGTATACTACGTGCTGAGGTGGAAAAGCTTCATTACAGCCGACATTGCAACATTATAGGTCAGGAAATAGTTGGAAAGTAAAAAAAATAGCTTTCTGATTGGTTGGCAAATGAAAGTAAATAATAAACTGCTTCTCAACTTATTAAAAGTGAGGGATGTGTCGATTACTAACTGATTGTAAATAAAAACTATTACTTATTGTTTATATTTTATACGAACAGGAACATGAGCTGTATTACTTTTTTTTTTTTTTTTTTTCGTGCGTTGGGGAGGGGGAAATCCTCATGGACACCACCCCGATGTTGTGGTGTGGTAGTGTCGGACTCTTACCGACTAAAACCCCCTCCCTTTTCCATCACGATGAGCACCTGGTACCGCTTCCGCATTGCTTCTCGGTGCCCACCGTACCCCTCACGGGGCCCTTTCAACCATCGCTTTCTTGATCTTGCTGTTCTTGTCTTTCATCCTTTTCCTTCGTTTTCATTACATGCCTGATGTATTCTGTTACGCAATTCCAGGTTTCTTCATGTTTCAGCATTTCTGAAATTATATTTTCTTTTTTGACCTTGGTCCCAATTTCTTTTTGAAGGTTTTCCCTTTCCTTTTCCCATTTCGGGCATTCAAAAATTGAGTGTTCCACCGTATCTTCATCGTTGCAATATCTGCACATCGATGAATCCCTCAGTTTCATACGATGGAGGTAGCTGTTGAAGCAGCCATGCCCCGCCAAAAACTGGGTGACGTGATAGTCGGTGTCTCCGTGTTTACGGTCTACCCACACATCTAACCTTGGGATTAATTCGAAGGTCCATCTGCCCTTCTCTTCCCCTTCCCATCTTTCTTGCCATATTTGCATGGCTTCCTGCCGAATTTTCCCTCTTTCCTTGCCCTTCGGGTTTTCGGTATGGGTCCGGTATCTTACGTACGCCTGCAGATCAACCGGCATCGTGCTTGATATAGCGCGCAGCGCACACTCCGAAATAGTCCTGTATGCACAGGTTACTCGCATCAAGACTCTTCTTTGCACCTTTTCTAATTTCACCCGGTACGCCTCAACGCTCATTGCTTCGTACCAAACTGGTGCCGCGTATAGCATCACGGAGTGAACAACCGTGCTCAGCAGTCTTCTGGTGCCAGTCTTTGGGCCCTTCATGTTTGGCATTAATCGCCCCAGCGCCGTGCATGTTTTTCCGGCTTTATTTGCAACCTTCTCGAGGTGGTCCCGAAACGCCAGCCTTTGGTCAAAAACCACGCCTAGACTGACCAAGTTTTTTTGGATTTCCACCCGTTTGCCCTTTACCGTGAATTGCAGTGGCGCAACCATTCGCCTGCCCACCGGAAGCATTGCCTCTGTCTTCTCTGGCACCATCTCCAACCCGTGATTTTCCATCCATCCGTCGAGGGTGGACAGCGCCGAATTTACCGACACCCCGAGGTCATCCTCGGTCTTTGCAGCCGCCACCAGCGTGATGTCGTCCGCAAATCCCACCAACGTGACACCTGCCGGCATACCCATTCTCAGCACCGCGTCGTATGTGAGATTCCACAGCGTGGGCCCTAGGACCGACCCTTGGGGAACCCCACCCGTTACCACCACTGCGTCTGAGTAAAGCTGCTCTTCCACCTGCAGCGTCCTATCGCTAAGGTAGTCGGCGATAATATTTGTCACGTATCCCGTTATCCCTCTTTGGCGCATGGCACACAAGATGTCTTTCCACCGTATGGAGTTAAATGCGTTCCGCACGTCAACTGTGACAATCGCGCACAGTTTTCTTGTTCTCCAAGTACCCTTCACTTCTGCTTTCACAGTCGCTACTATTTGATTTAGGGCGTCGACCGTCGATCTTCCGGCTCTGAAACCGTATTGGTTTGGGGCCAGTCCCCCCGTACGCTGAATCTCCTCTCGAAGCCTTCCAAGAATTAATCGTTCCAGCAGTTTTCCTAGCTCGTTTAAGAGGCATATCGGACGATAGGACTCCGGCCGGTCCAGAGGCTTCTCGCCCTTCCGGAGCAACACCAAACGCGCTACCTTCCATATCTTTGGAAAATCCCCCCTCGTCAAGCATCCGTTGTACACTCGGAGGACTTCCCCCGGACATGTCTCGGAGATCCTACCCACCACGGCGGACGGTATCCCATCTAACCCCGGTGCCTTGTTTTTTGCCATTTTTTGGACGGCCACTTTCAGCTCTTCTTCTGTGAAGAGGGGCACCTCGTTCAGTTCCGTTGGACATTTGTCCCACAAGAAGGGAGGGTGTGTGGGAAAAAGTACCTCCACTATATGCCTCACTCTTTCCGGGGTCAGTCCCGGGATTTTTGGGCGGCCTAGTTTCTTTGCCACTATCTTGTAGCCGAGACCCCAGACGTCGCTCTCCACCTCCTCAATCAACTGGCTCCAGTGTTTGGCCTTGCTTGTTTTGATTGCTTTTACAAGCGCTTTTTTCGCCGCCTTGGCTTCTGCCTCTTCGTTTGCCGCTTGTGCGTATCCAAACCTAGCCATTTTCCGCTGGAAAACCCTTCTCGAATGCAAGCTGCTCCGTCTGAGGTCGGCTATTTCGGCCGTCCACCAATATGCCTCGCGCCTACCATTTGTGCGTTTTCTTCTCGGCATGCAACCATCGCACACCCTCGTTGCAGCCGCTACAAATTCTTCCGGTGTTTCTATTATTTTACCGCTAATAATTTCTTCAATGGCCTCGTCCAGTTTCGCCCGATCTATTTTGCTCTTGGCCCACCCCGTGACCAATTTCGGTTTTTCGGATGGTCTTCCCGCCTCCACGCCAAACGCAATGTATTGGTGGTCGCTGAGTGTGACCTCATCTCTCACCTCCCATCCCGTAACGCGCCCCACACTCCGCTCCGATACAAACGTGACGTCTATGATGGAGCCAGATGCTCCCCTGCGAAACGTAAACTCGCGGCCCGTGTTACATACACAAAGATCTTGTTCCGCCGCCATCTCGCTCAGCAGGTGCCCCCTAACATCTGTTGCACTTGATCCCCACTCTGCCGCCTTGGCGTTAAAATCGCCCGCAACAATAATTGGCAACTTTTGGCCGCGTATGCTCTGTCCAATTTCTTTGAGACCTGCATCAAAATTTCGTATGGGGTCGTTTGGGGAATAGTAACAACTATAGAAGACTATATCTTCCACCTCCATCCAAACGTATCCTTTTCCCGCTTTCCACTTTCTGATGGGTGTTTCCCTGGGCACAAAAATGGCAGCCGTGCCCAGAGTATCCACGTACCAATTTTCCCCGTTTGTCTTGTACGGTTCGCTAACCAAAGCCAGATTTATCCCTTTGCTACTAATATTTCTCAGTAGCAGGTCTTGGGCCGCCGATGCCCTATGGAGGTTAATTTGAAGAATTTTTAACCCCATTTACGACTGGTATTGTGCGTCCTCCCGCACTTTGTTTTGCCCCTTTTTTCTGTTGTAGCATGCATACGTACGTTCCCATACGGTGTCCCGAAACATTGCAAATTGGACAATATTTTTCTCCAGTGCAATTTTTGGCTAAGTGTCCATCTTTGCCGCATTTTTCGCATGCTGACCTGCGGTCTTCGTTTTGGCACTCTTTAGCCCAGTGGCCTGCTCCCTTACATCGGAAGCACTTCACCACGTTTACAAATTCTCGCAATCTGCAAGAGTTTACCCAGCCCACACGTATTTTTTGCACCTGCAGCAGTTTCATCGCATTGTCTTTATGCATCACAACCAGAGCCACTTTGGTGTTATTTATGGATGGCTTGATGTCCTTCACCTCTATTTTCCCTTCGAATCCACCGCTTTTCCTGACTCCCGCTATGATCTCATCCTCTGTAACCGTGTCCTCCAAGTCTCGGATCATCACCGTTACAGAGTCCACTAACATTCTCGCTTGAAGCTCACTTGCATTTTTTTCTATGCTGGTCATTATTTTTTCCGCACTTTCGCCTTTGTCTGCCAACTCGATAAGGATGTCCCCTCCCCTGGTCTTTCGGATTGCCCGGAAACCGTCTGCCGGGACGTCTGCTGCTACTGCCAATTTGAGTTTTGATAGCGTCTTTGCATAGCTGTCCGCCTTCTCTTTGTCTATTTTGACCACTATGGCGTCCGGTTTAGTTGCGACTAACTTCTTCCTCTGCGGTCTCACGATTTTATTTTCTTCTTGTTTTCTCTTTTCTTTCCGTTCTTCTTTTTTTTGGACCGCTGTTTTTACAATAGTATATGGTTCCCCTTCCACTTTTTCTCCCAATCCGTCGTCCATCACCCTCTTTATTATTTCCATCTGCGCACTTTCTTCCCTTTGTAGGTTTGTGTGCTCTTCACGGTTTGTTACTGTAACGGTCTTGTTTGTACTGGCTCTTTGATCCGCCTTTACAACCTCTGTCCACCTTTTTCTTTCGTGCGGCTCTGCGGTCTTTCCGCTCTTTATTATCTCCTTAATTTCTTCTACCGGTTTTGCCGTGTGGTCTTTAAAGATCACGGTGAGCTCCTCAATACCGTTCATTAGTTTCTGCAGTTTGCATTCCTGGAGGGGGTGAAACGAAGTCTCTAACTCCCTTTCATGAATGTTCTCTACCTCCTTTTCGACCCGTTTCACCGTCTCGGTGAGTTCCACCACTCTATCGTTTGTCTCCTTGACCTTTATCATGATTTCTCCGAATTTTTGGTCCGTCTCGGAAGATATATCTTTCTTCGTTTCTACTGTTAGGGTTTTACTCTTCTCTATTTCTTCTATTTTTCTCTTTAGAAGTTCGGTTTCTTGCCGGTCGTTTTGCATCTGTAACCTAAACTCGGCCAAAGACTCACGCAGACTTACATTTTCATCGGAAAGTCGCTTAACTTCCCCTTCCTTTTTAGCGCTATCACTCTTGATCTATTTGGCAGCTATCTGCAGCTCTTTGAATACGCCTTTTAGTTCTCTTCCGGTGTTTTTGTATCTCGGCTCCTTTAACAATTCATTTGCTCTCCCCACAGCTGAGACCATTTGGGAGATTGGATCAAACTGGAATTCCTCCATCTTATTCTTCCCCGTCGTACCTTGCAACGGAGAGACACCTGCAGGCGAGCTCCCCGCCGAGAGCGACGGCTTTGGTAAGGTAATCTTGAACGCCGCTTTTTCCTTCTTTGGAGCTTCCTCTCCCAGTATTTCGCCAGTAACCATAATAGACGTTCCAGCCTGGTCACCCACTGGATCCGCCGAGTAGTCGCTGGCCAATACACAATAACGTCCAAATAATTGAGCAATATACTATTTTATATACTTTCAAAAAATCTTTCTCTATCTTAAAATCTTTAAAATCTAGGTTGAATAAATTACAAGAATTTATCAAAAGATTAATCACACTACAGAAGGGTTAAAAGTTGGAGAAACAATTTTTCAGCTATAGGTTTGATTGAATTAACATAATAAAGTATCTTATAAAAAATCAGAAGAGTTGACAATACCAAAATGTTTTTTTACAAAAATATTAATTTTAATTGAAGGAGTTAATTAAACGCTAATTAATTCGCTGAAAGCTCAAATTGTATTAAATTTCATTAACGTTTAATTAACTTGTTCAATTAAAAAAATTTTTATTTCAATACCAAAAATATATAAAATTTTATTTAATCAATAAAATAAGCCAATTTCGTTCGTCACAACAATATTACAATTCATCCCTAAACTGAATAAGAATTTAAAATGAAACATCGTAATGATGAAATAAATGAAACGTAAGTAATTTCAATAATTAAATCTTTAATGAAATAAATGATAAGCAGGTAAAATAAATCTTAACATTGGCTCTATTAGGGGAGGTAGGAAAAATTTTTTGTTAACGCGTTTTTCTCTAAAAACCAGATCTTGTTCTGGTCTAACAAATTTTTTGAAAATTGAAGAATGAAAGCAAATTAAATAGTAAAAATTTTTCGAAAATCTAAAGCAAACAGAAAGGAAGAACATTAATTTAAAATAGTCGATGAAGTTACTAATGTATGTATGCTTGAGCTATGATTTACTGTGATGTTGCAATATCGGCAGTCTCCATGGATCATATAGTCATAAACAAAAAATTCCAATTACTCAATAATCTCATAAAAACGTATATAATTAACATTTATTAAAAATTTTAATAACTTGAACATTTCAATATAAGTAAACAAGATAATAAAAATATTTTTAAAACTACAAGTATAAATTATTAACTATCGCCTAAAAAAAATCGATAGCTTTTACAATATTATTGTAAAAGAACATACTTAATCAAGTAGCCAATCAAACAGACAATCATAGAAAATGTTCAATACGTACTCGAACAGACAATGAAACAGGAAACAGGCAATTAAATTGAATTCGGTATGCAACAGGCAAACGCCATCGATAAACATGAAAATAAAATACATATATCGTCAGTACTGTAACAGTCAAAGCACAAGCATGATTGTGCAATTCCATAAGGCTTAAGACGAAGAAAGCCCTGAAATGTCCTTAACGTTTTTTATTTTGAGGTCATATTTTATTCTGTTTTGTTTGGCATTCGCGCCATTATAATATGATTGCAATCATTTAAATCCATTGAGAGTGTGATGACTTCTGTTTAGCCATCATTCAAAAATTCGAATAAAAAGGCCAAAAAAAAAAACAGTAAAAATAATAGAAAGCGGCTTTAGTATTGGCTGTTTCTATAAGATTATTATAAAAGTATTTTTGGGCATAAATTGCACTAAAAATTCTTGATCTAGCTAATCAGTACATTTTTGAGTCGCTTTAAACATTAAAAAAATCCCTACAATACCCAGAGTTTGAAACTTACATATCTAGAAGACACAGATCTCAGAATATCTTTAACAAATTTTTAAAAAAATTTCAGGAATATTCAGAACTTAAATTCGACTATAATTAACGAAGTCTTGGGTTAAATAAATATATAATACATTGTTATTAGTAGTAAGCACGGCTGGAAGTGAATTGATGGCGGCTCCGCGCTCAAAAACAAGTGCTGCAACTATTTACGTTGATCACAGCCGCCGCCGTCTGCAAAATGAGCTATTCACAGACTTTTACATGAAATCGATTATTGCCTAAATTAATCGTAGTTCGCTTATAGTTCATTCGCTTAATTTTAATATCATCTTTCATATTCTACAAGAATGTTTATTGAATCTATAAGAACTTGTGGGAACACTTTGCGTGCTACACTCTGATTCCCAAAGTAGGTAAAAGAATTACCGTTTATGACAGTAAAATATCATTAATGTTTTTGGCATCTTTAGTAACAACAAATATATCGTGGGTATTCTGCGAAAATGCATTAAGTCAAAATTATTTTGTTGTTTTTTGTTTAGTTAATCATGCTCTGTTCTTGCTTGGTGAACGTTGTATAGGCTGCAAAAACGCACTAAAGTCATATTTATAGAACTAGCCAAGATAATTTCTTTCATAAGTCAAAAATACATAAAGATGTTCAGAGAAAACAAACTTTCAAATTCAATTATGTCAAAATTATAAAAATTGACTTAATGCATTTTCGCAGAATACACACGATATTTAAGTTATAATTTCTTCGGGTTTATTTAGAGAAATGTTTTCTTACGTCGATTCGACGCTAAATTGCAGAGTCTGTTGATTTCTGCACTAATAAAATCTACATCAGTACATTAAACTTTAGTTTTTGCTTACACTGCTTCCCCAAAAACTACACATTTTGATACTTGTAATAAAAAACCACGCCGGCTGATTTCAAAACATGCTGTTTAGAAAGTACTTAGCTACATAAATAAATATTATCATATATTCGATTATTTTGTTACAATTCTCTACCGAGATAGATATTTTAATTATTTATAACGTTTATATTCAATTTTTATAGTACGTAGAGGCTATATCGTAGTCCGGCGATTTGATTAATTATTTGTCAATTAGTACGGGGTTTTATCGCGGGTTAATATAATTCTAGATTTATTGCATTAGTCAAATTCCTAAATAATAGAAAAACCGTACTGAAGTACATTTATGCACAACGTTCTTATAAGAAATAGTATATTGTACACTTAAGGGATAAAGTGACACTTTTCATTTAGTTAGTGAATAAGTTATTTACATGAAAAGTCAACTGTCATTTGTCAAACAAGTGTAAGTGTTTTTTGTGCATATTCTAATTTATTTATGTTTTACTTCTTTTCTTAGTAGTACCTTTAATAAAAGTTTGTTTTTTATTCTATTCAAATACCTACTTGCTTAAGCTCGCCTCACACGATGCTTGTTTTCCTGCATGTTTCCTTGCTTGGTGCCGTGATGGGTGCGCTGATGGGTGCGCAGTTGCCGTGCATGCTTTGCTGCATGTTTTCGTGCACGATTTCTCTGATAGAACCGGTGCTATTTTCTGTGATGGTTTACGTGCATGTTTTCAGCGCTAACCAATGATAAAGCCGCATCGTGCGAGTACTACCGAGAAATGCCGAGTTTGAATTGAAATGATGTAAACAAATAAGTTTATTAGGTTAAATAATAACATAATTTATTTTAATATTAAAAATAATAAAATATTTTTATTATATTGGTTATTATTATTGCTTCTTGTTATTTTCTTTATTTTATCATTTTTTCGAAATTGTTGTTTCTTGGTTAACCATATTTGAAAGAGATTATCATTTTAAATTGGTAGTTCGATTTGTGTATAATTACAATTATATTGTTTTGTGTATTTTGCACAAAAATATGCTAACCGCTAATATTCTACGATAAATTTCTATTAAAAGGGCGTTCATTTTTACAAACTTAAGACTGTCAATATCACTGCGTGCGCATTGAAGCTTGAAACCATGCTTGCAAACCATCACGTACAAAACCCGTGTGAAGCCAACCATGCACAGGAGCCATCATGCTAGGTACCATGCACAGAAACAAGCAAGGAAACCATCAGCAAAACAAGCATCGTGTGAGGCGAGCTTTATATAAGTAAGCGCAAAATCTATAACTTGAATACACAAAGATAAATTTTTGTTGATTGAAGTATTTTTCAGTAAAATAAAATTAATGCAAATTTTATTAGCATTAATAACAAAATAGAAAATTAAAATCAATTAACTGATTTCTGTATTAATGATATTGTAACGAAAATTAAAACGTTTAGCCCAATCAAAATAGCATTTTAGCTTGCATAAATTACGATAAAGCTGAAAATTAGTGGAGGTCTTCATTTCATTATTACAAATGAAATGTCAAAAGTCCCCATCGATCCCACATCTGCTAAAAAAGTTATTCAAGAACAAAGGTTGAAAATTTCGGTTTTTCGTCTTTTGCTCGCAAACGGCGAGTGTTATAGTAAAAATAGCTTACACAAAAGTTGTAGATTATTAAATTCTTTTCCCAAAAGTTTCATAGAAGTTCTATACATTTCTATACGTTTCGAGCAGTGTCTAGAGTGCAAACTAAGCAATATTTGAATAGCTAACGATATTATTAAGTATGACTCATCACATATGACTCTCACATATAACTCTCATACATGACATCATACATTAGTCATTAAATGTAATTAAATATTGTTTCGTAACAATATTTAAAGAAATTATTCTTCTCATAAATAATCATACTTATCATAATAGTTATTTATAAATCTCGTCCTGAAAGAGCATCTTTTTGGTATGAGCGTGGAAAATTATAAACTGAAGCGCAGCCGAAGTCTATAACCATGCAAATGCAAAAAAGGTACTTTAAAGACAAGGTTCGTACACTATTTTGTGTAATTGGAATAAAATGCACACATTTTACAAGAAATGTTCGATAATAATTGATGAACGATGAACGATGAACTTATTGGCTATATGGAGGTACCACGTGTTACCGTTTATCTCCTTCAACTCATGTGGGCAGCGGGCGTTGGAGTTTATTGAGGTTTCTTTCCTCTTTTTTAAAGCGCTAGGCTTGATCTGGCTGGGTTTTTGGTTCCTTGGGATATTTTCCTTGACTTTTCGATGTCCTAGATGTTGCGGTGAGCTCCTGTGGCGTGGTTTGGGGTCAGAGCGATAATAATTATGATATGCGTAATAATTTAATGATCAAGTTGGTAAAACATGTCAAGCATTAATATTGATCATTAAATTTACTTAAAACATTTGAAGTTTTGACATAATCTGTATTAGAAAGTAAATGTCACGTGTCCGTACTAAAAATAGCTATTTTCAGTATTGTTTCGTATAAATATGAAAATGTACATTATAGTACGATTGCACATAATAGTATATTAAACAACAAGTTTAGAAAAGTTAAGTTTTACTAAACGAATATAGCTTTTAAGTATGAGCGAGCACAGCGAGCGAGTAACTTAAAAGCTATATGAGTTATATGAGCTATATGAGCTATATAAGCTATATGAGTTTAGTAAAACTACTTTTCTTATGAGGTTTGTTTATACAATTTTTTCGTATTTTGTGAAAATCTAATCTAAAATATGAATTTAGACGTTTATGAGTAAATTTTTTTTGCGCGCGATCGGTCTAAATTTTTTCGTATGCCTTCCTACCGATAATTCATGGGGAGTGAGTACGAGGCGAGGGGGGCCAATTTTTTACTCAGTTTTTCGATATCTAGCGCCGTTCTTGAGTTATTGCTAATTCAAAAAGTTTCTAAATAGATATTTGTGTAAAATTTTCGTAATCTAGTAACCAGACACGGCTTTATTTATTTATTCACAATCAGTTAGTAATCGACACATCCCTGACTTTTAAAAAGTTGGGAAGCTGTTTATTATTTTATTCACAATCAGTTAGTAATCGACACATCCTTGACTTTTAAAAAGTTGGGAATCTGTTTATTATTTACTTTCACTTGACAACCAATCAGAAAGCTATTTTGTTTTACTTCCCAACCTTAGGGTGGGAAGTGATCACTTCCCGACCTGCAATGTCGCATTGTCGGTAGGCAAGAAATGGAACTAACAAAAAATGTGCGTTAATAAAATGAGATTTATTGATCTTTAATTATTTAAAAACTGATTGTGAATAAAATTGTATACATACCTCGGTGTCAAGCTTCATTCCAGCCTCGCGCATAGAGTTGACTTCGGCGCTTTGCGCCTCAGTCAACTAACTTAGCGCTCAGCTGTAATGAAGCATTTTCCACCTCGGCACGTAATATACTATTACATAACAACAGTTAATTTTTATTTTTTGATTCGAATTTTGTGTAAGTTACATAATATTAATTATAAAAGTGAGATTGTTAAGTTTTCTAGTTTGAATAATAATTTTGTACTTTTAATATACATAAATGTATAACAATAATGATTCCAATATTTAAATAAACAATCTTCTATCCAATAGTTTTTTTATTGACAGTGACATTACTATGCAGTAAAGTGACATATCTATGTGCTAAAGTGCCACTTTATTAAATGATTTTGAATTTAATAAAACAGCACATTATTAGTCAAAATGCGAAAATAGTATATTAAACAACAAGTTTAGAAAAGTTAAGTTTTACTAAACGAATATAGCTTTTAAGTATGAGCGAGCACAGCGAGCGAGTAACTTAAAAGCTATATGAGTTTAGTAAAACTACTTTTCTTACGAGGTTTGTTTATACAATTTTTTCGTATTTTGTGAAAATCTAATCTAAAATATGAATTTAGACGTTTATAAGTAAATTTTTTTTGCGCGCGATCGGTCTAAATTTTTTCGTATGCCTTCCTACCGATAATTCACGGGGGGTGAGTACGAGGCGAGGGGGGCCAATTTTTTACTCAGTTTTTCGATATCTAGCGCCGTTCTTGAGTTATTGCTAATTCAAAAAGTTTCTAAATAGATATTTGTGTAAAATTTTCGTAATCTAGTAACCAGACACGGCTTTATTTATTTACATAACAACAGTTAATTTTAATTTTTGATTCGAATTTTGTGTAAGTTACATAATATTAATTATAAAAGTAAGATTGTTAAGTTTTCTAGTTTGAATAATAATTTTGTACTTTTAATATACATAAATGTATAACAATGATTCCAATATTTAAATAAACAATCTTCTATCCAATAGTTTTTTATTGACAGTGACATTACTATGTAGTAAAGTGATATATCTATGTGCTAAAGTACCACTTTATTAAATGATTTTGAATTTAATAAAACAGCACATTATTAGTCAAAATGCGAAAAAAGTATATTAATGCACTAATTTCAATAACTTTTACCTAACTAAAGAATAAATAAATATTGAATAAATATAACTATTATTACAACACTCTTCTTTTTTTTAAATGACCATAGTTGCTTTTTTACCGGTGCAATGAAAAATTTTTTAAAACAAAAAAATTATTGTGTTCGACTGTTCGATGTGATTGTAGTACTGTTTTTAATGTAGGTACTTGTTGCTTGTTGGTAGCTAATCAGCCAAGCCAGTTAATTTAGGTCTGGCATCCTCGAGCCCCCGAGGGCGGCTTTACCAAATTGTCGTCTATGGGCACTACTTTGATATGCCGCCTCTGTTATACTTAAGGGCTAAAGAGCGGTCCGGAGAAAAAAGAAGGGCGCAGGTAAGAGCGTGGTCAACGGATTTTTAGTGTTTACTGAAATTTCAAATACAAAATAACTTCACTATAGATAATTAGCTATCGGTTTCAATTCTTAATCTTAATGACTGCTATTTATTGAAAATAAGGAAAGGTATATTATAATAAGAAGATTGGCAACAAAAATCTATGACAAATCTTTCGCCCCGAGTTATTTCGGAAATCCCGTTCTTTAATTCTCAGTTTAATTTACCTATTAAGTACCAATGTCCTCATTTGATGACAGTAACTTATATATTTTTTTTAAGACCTAAAAAATGATTTATTTTTATAACTGTAATGTTTGGTTCTTCAATTTGAATTACTGCCTTCTCAAATCAAAGTTCCAAACCAAACCAACACTGTGATCGTCAAACAAACCTCGCACGTTGTGATCCCCATCGTAGTAACACTTACAAGTCCTTTTAAATCTGCGGATGGCTCTTTGAATGTTAATGTCGTTACCTTGTTTACTAACCTCAAACTTTACCTAAACTTATATGTGCCAACCACGTAGCGTAACCACTGACAGGACACCTGAAGGAATAATTAGTACACACAAATTAAAAAAAACATAGGATTCGGTTTAATAATGAATATATATTTAACCGAAAAGAAAAAGGTAGTCCAACAACCAATTTACCAGCAAAGTTAATTTCCTTGATATCATTTAATTCAGGATACTTTAGTTTGAAATTTGATTTAATAACTGTTCGATAATTAATCTCTCTGATCATAATGTTTTCTAATTGTTTATTCATATTTAATGACCAACCACAATATTTATAATACTTTGTAAAAAAGCGCCTATATGTATTTCGATGATCAACTCAATTGTTTTTATATTATGTAAGATCTTTTAAAAAATAAACCCTTATATTATGCTAAATTATCCTCTCTTAACTATTACCTCGTCAACTTAAAACTAAGATCGTCACTTAATTAATAAGTCGTCACCTTAATCTAAGTTCGTCCCCCTTATTTCTAATTGGTAATTTCATCATCTTAAACTATTATGTAGCCGCAAATAATCATAAAGAACTTTGTTAATATTCGTTATTAATAGTTTTTAAATATCGTAATTGTTATTATTTCATATGTGGTCGCAAATAATCATAATGAACTTTGTTAATATTTGTTAATAACTGTCCTGAAATATTAGAATTGGTACTATCTCATTGAGATATTTGAAAAAATGAAAAATAAGCAACATGTTCACCGAATTTGCCCGATCATTTGTACGTCCTTGTTGCGGTTATCATTACCAATGATGAGCCATTTCTGCGATATATTGCCACGGCCATCTTATAATTTTAAGCGTCCACCTCTCCTTTGTTGTGCAATTCATCTAAATTAAGTTATCTAATGCTATATATATTTTTCTACTTCAAACAGCCGCCTTCATATTATTTATCTTAAACAAATACTCCTACTTTGTACTTAGAATGAACTATCGATCGGTTGTACTATAAAGATACCTCCCTGGTCAAATATGAATAATCAATTCTTTTTATTACATTATCCCACTCCGTTAAATATAATAATGTATAAATCACAATCTCAAACCAATAATTAAATCTTAAAACTGACGATGAAGTAATTTTAAAATAGTTTAAATTCATACACACGTGGTCTATAACCTATTACGTAAATTTCTAACAACTCATCTTGTCCTTATTTAAAAAGATTATAATTAATAAATTTATTTAACTTACGTATTTTAAATTTGTTGATAACTAAAATATATTTGAAATAATATTAAATTCAATTATTGAATAACTTTTTGTTAAAACATTCGCCGCACTAAAAACCTATCTTCCTACCTCGACGTTCAAAACCCGTAAAGGCATCTTTTTACCCTCTTAGTCCTAACGGAAACTCGACTTTCTGTGTTTTAAAACCGCTGTTGCCAAATCACTGTATTTTAAAGTAACCAAAATGAACTAAATTTAAAATTTCGCGCCCATTATATTTAAATTCAAATTTACAATATTACATAAGAAAAACTTTTGTCCATTTCGGTAATCATCTGTATTCGGTAACATTTGTATTAATATTTTAATTTTCAAAAAATATCAAATTTCAAAGACTTTAATAAATATTTTTATGAGAGTGTAACTTAGACGAAGTTTGTAGGCTAGACTGTTGTTTTTTTATCGTTCAACAAAGTTATTGTAATAAAACATAAAAATATGAGGGATATCTTAAATGTTTAGGAATTGCGTTAAAAATATTTCCGATTGTAAATAAAGAATAATTTACGTACAATTTGGGTTTAAATTAGGGTGTCCTCAAATGAAGATATCGGGAGAATATGGTAGTAAATTGAAAATTTCTCGGACATAGAGCCCTAAAATCAAAAAATGATAAGCAACATTTTTAAATAACTATTTTTTTGTAAACTATTTTAAAGAAAACAACCTTTGAAATCTAAAAAAATATGCTTGGTGCTTAATGGGTTAAGGTAGGTAACAGTGGTAACACAATAATTATACTCGAAAATCAGATGATCAAGCCCCTTTTTCCGAAAAAATCTTGCCTGCGGCTCACGCCTTTGGTACAGCTCGCTTCGCTCGCATCTTTTAGCCCCCCCCCCATAACAAAATCCTGGCTGCGCCACTGACTAGGGTAATGTGAATAGTATATTTCCCGAGGTTGACTAGTTACATCTCGAGAGCAAAGCGCGAGAGATGTATAGACAACCAAGGGAAATGTATTCATATTTCCCGTGTTGTAATCAATAGTTTTCTTCTGATTGAAAAATATATTATTAAATATATCAATATTACATCAATAATTAAATTTGATAATCAATAGATAAGTGGTTTAAGTAGTGTAACTCGATATTAATCATATCAAATTTTTAGCATCAAGAGAACTCCTTCTAGTTCATCGCCTGATGATGCCATAGTATGGTGAAAACGTTTGCGATAATATACATACAGTGTATTTATATATTGTGATAACTTAAACATTTTAGTTTTCGAAAAAGTGTTTTGTGCATTTTTTGGTTTATGCTAAAAATTTGATATAATTAAATTTGAGATTTTGAATTTGCAATAACTCGAAAACGACGCTAGATATCAAAAAACTGAGCAAAAAATTTACTCCCATTTGCTCGTTCTCAACCCTCCCTAGCAATTTATCGAAAGAAGCCTTATGCAAAATTCTAGATCAATAACGCGCAGAATGCGCGCAAAATAATTCAGAAAAAGTTAGGTTGGTTTTTAAAATATAAAAATAAGTAGGTACATTTTTTATTTTAAACGTCACTTAAATGTCAATTTTTAACAGGGATGGCTTTAGTATTTTATTTTGCGTGTTTGATTGTCCAATCACCGTGCGCAAAGAATACTTTAAAATAACGTTTCATAAAACCCTTGGGAAATATTAGTGTGTTATGACATATTGTAACTAAGGCGATATTGCTCTATATTGTGTCAATCAGAAGAAATAGCTATTATTACAACTAGGGTAATATGAATAGTATATTTCCCGAGGTTGGCTAGTTACATCTCGAGAGCAAAGCAACCAATAGCAACCAAGGGAAATGTATTCATATTTCCCGTGTTGTAATCAATAGTTTTCTTCTGATTGAAAAATATATTATTAAATATATCAATATTACATCAATAATTAAATTTGAGATTTTGAATTTGCAATAACTCGAAAACGGCGCTAGATATCGAAAAACTGAGCAAAAAATTTACCCCCCTTTGCTCGTTCTCAACCCCCCTAGCAATTTGTTGAAGGAAGCCTTATGCAAAATTCTAGATCAATAGCGCGCACAATTATTCAGAAAAAGTTAGGTTGGTTTTTAAAATATAAAAATAAGTAGGCACATTTTTTATTTTAAACGTCACTTAAATGTCACTTTTTAACAGGGATGGCTTTAGTATTTTGTTTTGCATGTTTGATTGTCCAATCACCGTGCGCAAAGTATACTTTAAAATGACGTTTCATATTTCCCTAGGGACAATATGAGATGACGTTTCATATTTCCCTTGGGAAATATTAGTGTGTTATGACATATTGTAACTAAGGCGATATTGCTCTATATTGTTTCAATCAGAAGAAAAAATAATAACACATCAATAATTATGCATAGATTTCAGTGTGAGTAAAAAAAATTATAAAGGAAAGATTTAAAAAAAAAGTTTTAAATTAGAATTCTAAAACTACTAAAATTAAAGATTGTTAACTGTCGCCAAATTGTAAATGACTGTCGTCGAAATATCTGACTTCTGGGTACAAGGTGGTTTCGCTAACTTTAAAAAACAAAATAAAAAACGCGTAATTAGTTACTATGCCAATATTGGAAATTGCTATGCTGACGCTGTGCTAGAAACACAAAAATTTTTATCAGAGAAATTTGGTAAGACCAAAAGTTGAAATTAAAATTAAAAGTTTTAAAAACATTTACAAAAATAACCTTGTTTTTAAATTTTGTTTTTAGATGTCTAATTATTTTTAAATTAAAAAGTTATTATATATCATATTGTATCATATTGTATAAATAAATTCTGATAAAAGCTATAATCTTCGCTGAAAGCTTAATAAAAATATATAATATTATTGTTTAATTTACTTCTCAGTTTAATACACAGTAAAAAATTTTGTCGTGTAAAACATCTAGTGTAGTTGGTAAATAATTTAGTGTTAATTTTTAGTGTATAATTTCTCTCTACTTTATATTTCACACTAAAATTACACTAAAATGATTAATTCTAACTAGACGCTAAAATAAGCGCTATGTAGAGTGAATCTCAACCTTGATAGATCGAATCTAGTAGGTGTTAGGTGACATTACTATAATTACCGATGATAAAAACGCTAAAATGGCACATTTTATCAAAGTTTGTTGCCGGTGATTTCGGATAAATAAAAACGTTGACCATTTGCTATTGAAGATTACCTCCGTGTTAATATAAAATTACATTCATCCGAGTGCAGTGAGCAAGTTAATATTGTTCTAGTGTTTCAGTTCAAATATTTTTTTAGTGTTGGAAATTAATAGAAAATCGTTGGAATTTAACGTATTAAAAGAATTTCCAAGATTTCTCCATCATTCGTGGTGTGTAAGTTTTATTATCTTTATGTGTTTGTACTGTTACTGAAATATAAAATTTTGCTTTAGATCGAGGAAGATTTTCAACAATTATATCCAGGTATTCAAATAAATTTTGAAGAGATATTTGGTCAAGATATAGATAAAATTATTAAAAATACCAAACTACCGTAATATACCCGAACCCTACAGTTATTTCAGAATATGAAACGGAATTCAGTAGTATGTGAAGTTGTTATTATTTTTAACATTAGATTTATGAACAATTTTTTTTTAGATTGTTGGAATAGGGCAACTAAAGTATTATTTCTCTTCCAAGTAAAACAATAAGAGGAAACGTATCAAAACTTATGCAACGCTGACGGACAAATTAATTACTCTTCAACCTGCAAGTTATTGTAATGCTAGGGCTACACCTGCGTCTAACGTTATGCTTACGGGTTGCGGTCTCTTTTGGCACATCAAAGGGATTAATACGTTAGATATCGCGTTGTTGTGGCTACATTTATTCTATATCTCGCGCTATCGGCATACTTATAGTACTATACAGTAAGCTCTCGTTATAAAGATATACCTGTTTTATTAATTTTATAGCAATCATCATCAACATTTTTATGCAGCAATGTCTTAAATTGTAAAATAAACGCAAAAACTTATGGCAGTATACCTATAAATTTTGTTTTATATTAAACAACATAAAAATATACACAAATTTCACGAAAAATTAAAAATAAATATTTGTGTAAATTGCATTTTTTTATATTAAATTAAATAATTTGAAGAACGCGTTTTGCAAATTTTGCAAAAAATTTATTCGTACGTTAAACCAAATTACAAGATAAATTTGTATATTAAAAACTTAAATAAACTGCAAAGATATGTTCAACTTGCAGAATCAGCGTCGTCAACGCTTAGACAAGCTTAACGTATATTAATGCGCTAAAATGCAGATATGGCTACAAATTAAAGTGCTAATCTGTTGACGATATTAGTAATGACATAAGACATTAGACGATAGCTCGGGTAGCGGTCTCCTTTGGCACATCAAAGGGATAATGTATTAAATATTGCGCTGTTGTGGCTACACTATTCATTCTACATATATCTCGCGCTATCAGCATTATCTCTACTGCACTTGGTTCAGTTGCGCCTCATTTCTGCATAGTATGCTAATTAAATTAAGTCTACAGTTGAAGCAAATTAAGTTGTCTTTACCGATTAAAAAAGATAAATTTCGAATAACTTTTATTATATTTTCACTCTCACACTTTTATTTTTGCAATATGACTTAAGTTCTTTATACTATTAGAAAGGGAAAAAATAGAATCGTACGATATACTGAAATAACCTAAAAACAGAAATTCTTGACTTAAGTTGTTTATACCAAACATCGAAGAAATGTTTTAATTTAAAATAAAAATAAAAATTTTACGGAAATATGAAAACAAATAATAGATGTCTAAAATTAGTGTATTTTATATAATAGCTGTTCTATTAAATTATTTGAAAAACTCGTTTGCAAATTTTGAAGGTTAATTTTATTTGTGCTACGTTAGTAATTAAATAACGGACAAGAATATGTGCAATTTGCAGATTCAGGGTCGACTGTAATTTAAACGCGAGTAACAAGATACTATGTTTATATAATAAGTCCTGAGCGACACATTTTATATGCTTCTTTCGTGGTAGTGATGCTCGAAATCGAGAGTTTACTGTACATGAACTACGTTAAACATCACATTAAACATTAACATAGATGTAGCCATTCAAAAATATATAATCTAGCGCGTAATTTTTTCTTCCGTTAAATAACGCATTTTCTCTCGCTAGACGTTAACGCAGATGTAGCCCTAGCATAAAATACAGTGGACGCCGCTTATTGGAATCATGGTTCAAGTTATCATTCGAGTATTATTATCACTTTCACGAAGAACGGGCTGAAGGAATATGACTACAAGCAAAAAATATCCTTTATTTCAAAAATTAGGTTTATGTTATTAATTATTTTTCTGATGTTTTCTTCTACCGAAAATGGAGTCCGTTTGCAGTTACAAGCATTTTTTTAAATTTTTCACACAAATCGGGGAACCACCCAGACTTGACTGGTGTATTATAGCAGAAAGTTGCCAGAATGTTGACAACGCACTATGATTTAATCTGTTCTATTTTAAAATTTCACAATATGCGACATAAAAAATGTTTTTTGATAAAAATTATTTTTTGTGTTTTAATATTTTTAATTATGTAATATATTTATAGTAATAAGTACTCTAATTAATGTGTTTAATTCACATGCGGTCAGGTAAATTTTACATCTAAATAAAGAAATTTTTACACTACAATATGTATTTTATTTATTAGGTATAGTGTATTACTAAACCCTAGATTAATTTAAAATATACCCTAATTAGTGTTTTAATTCAATCTATTCATCTAAAAAAGTACTTATACTAGAGTTAATAAATTATCTGTTTAGTGTGTTTATCTAATATAATTATACACAAAATAGTGAAAATTAATTTAAATTTTCATTTTATTTTAACACTAAATTTTGTTTTGTGTACCCGAAATAAGGTTAAAATTTTAACAAATTTTAGTGAGCTCTTTACACTACACTTGATTAAAACTTTTAGTGAAAAATTTACACTAAATTGAGTGGACCTATATGAACACAAGCTAGTGTTTTTTAGTGTAAAATATTTACTCTGTATTTTTTACTGTGTAACTATTTAATTTAATATTTCACGAGTTAGTAATAATTTATATATTAATTATTTTTAGTAGTAATTATTTTTAAGTTATTGTTGAGAATTCCGTTAGATTTTTGAGTATAATGGTAATTTGGAACCCTTAAATTAAAAAAATTGTAATGATAAAAAATTTAAAAACGCTGAGGAAACAATAAAAAGTATCACAAAATTGTATAGAGATAACATTGTATACAATTAAATTTTCTATAAAAAAGTGATAAAAAAAACTATAAAAAAATAACTAAAAAGTCAAAAATGTGCGGCTTACATCACTTTTTTATAACTAATTTAATTCTCTACAAATTTTCAAGTTACGATTTTGTCGTAGTACTAACCACATTCTCTGCGTTTTTAATTCAATGATGCGTCATATCTGTTTTCTCTTCCATGTTTGTTATGCAAATTTAAAAATAAATAATAAAAAACTATTACTATATTATCGGTGTTTCAAATTTCATCTCTGTGGGTAGTGGGAAATTTGATTAAAAATTAATTTAAAGAAATCATGTTCACTGTTTATGTTCAGTTAAATAAAAATTAATTTTATTTAAAAAAATAAACATACTTAATAAAAATATTTGTGAAAAGGATTTCATTTCGGAGAAAGCACTTGTAAAATGTAAAATTTTTGGTGGTTTTCCTTCCGGAAATTTTAAAGATAAAGCCTCAAAGCCCAATCCAAATCACTTGAAGGAAACCTATATTCTGATATTATAGTCTGTTTTTTAAGAAAAATATTGGAATTTGTACTAAAGCGACAATCTTGAAATGTAAACCAATGAAATTGCTTTGAAGTTAGACGCTATTGCAATAACGAAATTTTTGCGATGGAAGTGCTATGCGTGTTGCCTAAACTGAACCGGGTAAAGTTATAAATAAGATAGATTTGAACAGAGTTAAATGTAATATCGAATAGACGTAGTTATTTGGTTATAACATTTCGCTTTTTTGTGGTGAATGTTTAATATTATTACAAGATTAAGTACTATTTAAATTATCTGAAGTTTTCCGATGTAAATTAGACTTTGCGAACGACGCGCCACCTATATTATTTATATCTTACATCGACTATAAGTAAAAAGATCTTTCCCTTAACAAACGCAAGAATTTCAAGATAAACTCTTTTTATTTAGTAATTTAGTAACTTCGAAAACAGATTAAATACAGATAAAAAAAACAGATTACAGGTACATATTTCAGGTGAAGAAATACATTTTTCAAAACACAATTTTAAAGAAATTTTACTATTTCCTGTTATTGATTTTTTTTTTAATTGTTATTTTAAAAAATTATAATTTTCGTAATTTTATTTACAATGCAATCAATTTTGATTTTTTTAAAAAACTTCCAAAACTTAAAATTATAAGACCGAATTCGTAGTACAGTAAAATTAGTTTGTATCGTGGCAGAACCAACGATTAATATCAGAATAAAGAATTATTGATTTTATGCGGTTTTTGGGTGGGCAGTGCCTACAACGCTTCCCATAACAAGACGCCACTGATAGCATCGTTGTATTAATTTTCTATTGTATTTTACCGCTTAACATAAATTACATTATTTTGACGATTTTTTCAAAGTAATTTCTTTTGAATGTATAGTTTTTTTCTCTACTTAAAAAATTTTGAATACGTATATCAAAAAGAAGTAAGTGCGCCTTTTTGTCCAATGAAGTTTTAATTTTTAAAATGATAATGAAATTTATTATTTTGATCTGTACACATAAGAAAATAGAATTTAAATAAGTTTATTATCAGTATTGATTATTTACTAAGTAATTTAATTTATAATCAATAATTTATGAAAAATTAAATCGTATAATATAATTAAAGTGGACAGGCGCTTAAAGTAGTGCAGGAGATAGCTACTACCATGGCTACTACTACAGATCCCGGTTGTTTGCTTGGTGATGCAGATCCGCCAATATATGAACAGGATAATACCTGAATATATCTAACGAAAATCTCAGCTTTCCTCGCAATTAAAAATAAAAGATCAAAAATCCAATCCATCAACGTATTATAACGCAATATTCGATTGCAATGATTGATAGCAGATAATAATATTATGCATTACAAGTTAATGGATAGAAAATGCATAACATAGTTATTCAAAATAAATTATTTTAAAAATTTTATTCGATTACAATGTGTATGTTTAAAAATCAATGCGTGCGCGACTAAAACGATGTCAGATCGATACGATAAACGGCATACTATGATTGGTTGAAGAAAATCAATATAGGTAGACCGATTTTATCGATTTTCATGAAGCATATCTGCAACTCCCTAATAGCATTTTTGTCGAGCGTGTTGAATCAAATACAACGTTTTCCAGTGAATATTGCTTTTAAAATTGGTAAATATGTTTAATTAATTACTTAGATTAGTAATCAAAAAGTTGTATGTAGAAATTATTAATTTTTGACACTTATGATTTATGATTTATATTCCCAATCCGCTTGGCTTTTATTTTACGATCATATTATTGCATGTGCACTACGATCTATGTAAGTTAGTATTCCATATTATCTAAAAATGCAATTTGTTATAAATTATGTCACAAAATTTGGCAGTTTTGATTCAAAAAAATGATAAATTACATGGTAAACTACCGTATTTTGCTAAAATCAACTGCATTCTAAAACTAGAAATTATTTAGAAATGAATTGACGATTATAAACTCTTAAAACTATAATTTTTGTTGGTGTTTTGATGTCGCCCTCCTTTTAACTACGCCTATGATAAATCTAAACGAAAAACAACAATTTCCCTTCAGAAATGCTCATAATAAATTAATGATTTCCAATTTATGTATTTTAATAATCGCGTTTCGTGCTTCAAGTTTAACATCATACCTATTAATTTTTAGTTTTATTGCTTTTCTTTTGTCAAAAAATTTACAGATAATAACTGAAAAATAGTTTTAATAAACAAGCTTGACTGAAGTTTGATAATACCAAATCAAAACTCAATAAAAATGTCGAAGATTTTTTAAACATTCGATATTTTACAGATGTTAAAAAATGGCCGATCTAACAGAAAATTATCAATTGAAATGGCACTCGTTTGGGTCTCATTTGCATTCGTGCGTAACTGCGTCTCTTCATAAAGAAACATTTACAGATGTTTTTCTCCACACGATGGATGGTCACCAAATTTCAGCACATCGATTCGTTTTATCGGCGAGCAGTCAATATTTGCACGAGATATTAAAAAAACAACAGAGAATAAATGCTAACCTACCTTTGTTGATAATTTTACCTCCCGAAATAAATTACCGAACAATGAAAACATTAATACAATACATGTACAGTGGTGAAACAACAATTTCTAAAGATATTTTGGAAAATGTTTTGCGGGGAGGCGATTTGCTAAAAGTTAAAGGCTTATGGAGACCAGAAGAAGAAAGGCAACAAGAAAAGCAGTTGCCAGAAAAGGATACTTTAAAATTTACAACATCGCATAGCAAAACTCCAAAAATTAAACTTTTGGATTACAAACACAACAAAAATATAACAATTAATTCTAATAAAAAAGAAACAGTTAAAACTTCAACTACTACTAGTCCCATAAATCAAGCTAATGCAAAAATGACTAAAGTAAATCAAGAAGAAAGTAAACAAACCGCAGAAAATACAAATGCCAATTTATTGCTTCAAAGTAATCAAGCAAACGCACAAGAATACACTACCAATGATGCTATTGTAGAACATGCCTCTTCCTCAAACGACAATTTACAATTTTTAGTGATTAAAGAAGAACCTATTGAATGGAGCGAATTGGAAAACAGCGAAATGGAGATGATAGACGAAAGCGAAATGTTTCAAGACGAAATGACTATCAAACCAGAAGTAATTTTAGATGATTCCAATGACAACTCCGAAGAATTATATTCTCCTCTCACATGTGAATTATGTTCAGAAACATTTACTTTGCCTGCAGAGTGGGTTCGTCATATACAAACACATACAGATATGTTACCAGCCAAAAGACAAAGAAGAGGAAAATCAACAGTAAGCTTAATTCAGGCCTTCCAGCCAGTATTAAATTAATTTTTTAAAGCATTTCAGGATACATTTATATAAATTTTGAAATATTTTGAAGTATTTCTAATGAAATTTATAGATTTTTTCATTTTTAACTTAATATTTAACATTAACATATTTTAAGTATAAATAATATACCGTACCCTTAAGAATAACCGGTGTAAGACTTGCCGCATTCTCGATGTGACTATCCGATCCTTGAATTGAACTGAAACTACGCTTTCAAAACTACAAGTATTTTAAAATGGACACAAAAATGTATTATTTTAAGTATATAAATTATTAGCTGTTGAAAATAGTATAAAATTAAAATTTAAAAATTAACAAGCTAAATTTAATTACATAATAAAATTCACAATACCTCTTAAACATTTCTTCAGATGTTTCATTTTCCCACACTTCTATTTAAAAAAATAATGCTAATGTATTTTTACTAAAATTTAAGATACCTGGGAGGCCTGTAGTTTAAATTTAGGATTTTTGTATTTTAAATGATGTTTATTTTCAGGAAGATGATAATGCTGCAACATTTCCGCCATTAAAATGTGATATGTGCCATCAACACTTTCCAACGCCTGCAGAATGGGTAAGGCACATACAGAATGCCCACACAGAATTTGAACTACGTATATCAAACAAATCCAGCCTAATGAAACCAATCCGAATCAGTCGACACTTTGGAACATCTCACAAGATATGTGGTATATGCAGTAAAAAGTTTCCTTCTCATGCTTCAATGTTAATCCATAAACGAACACATACAGGGGAAAAGCCATACATGTGTGAGCATTGCCAGAAAGGATTTAATGTAAAAAGTAATTTATTAAGGCATTTACGTACATTACACGACAGAATCATAAATTCTGATGAAATTCGAAGTAAAGAAGGTGCTGGTAGTGGAAACAGCAATACTTAAATTTAATATATTATAGTACAAAAATATATTTATATTTTTATATAAAACTTATTTAAAAAAATCAACATGTAATAATAAATTATGTAACATTGTATAATATAATATTAGACAGTTTAATCAGTTATCTGCTAATAAGTGAAATTAAACATACGTCATATTACATATTATTATAAAACATACAATGAAAATTTGAAACCAAATAATTTTTGTATTTTATTAAAAATCTTACATAACATGCAGAAAAATATTTTTCAACAAAATTGAAGTAATTTGTTATTTACATCAACAATTAAAACAACATTATAAATTTTTAATACTACAAATACATTTTTTAAATTAAGCAATTGCTTGTTTCGCAGCAGTAATAGCTGTATTCCAGTTGATCTTGTCTGATACAAATGGACCATTGTGTACGATATGAATTTTCATTGTGGAAACAAATTTTAAATTTGGAACCAACTAAATTAAATTACAAAATTAAATAGGTTCTTCTGAAACACAAACTTACTTACCTTCGGTGTGATAAAAAAATACTGTGAAGTGTTCGATTGACTTGTTGCATCGACCAATATCTCAAATATGCGTCGCTCGTTGTTGGCATCCATACCTTGATTGATTTCGTCAACACATCGGAAAGGTACTGGAGTCAGTTCTTGTAATGATAGCATGAAAGCTGCAGTTGCAACTGCTCTTTCTCCACCACTTTGAGTAACATTATTTAACTCTTGGAGAGGCTCGGCATCTCGATACTTCACTTTAATGGATAACCCATATTCAGAAAAGTCTTGTTCGTTCTCTCCTAAAAATAAAAATTTATAAATAATTGCTATGTTCATTAACAAATACCTTACCTTTACAAATACTAACTTCACCGACACATCCCATATGATTAAATGCGGCACTAAAATTTTTATTAATTTCATTTACCAATTCTTCTAATGGCTGTAACCACTCTAACTTTAAAATTTGCATATTTTTATTGACGTTCTCAAATCTACTGTCAGCATTTTCAATTAAGTCTTGTAAATTAGCAATCTGTTTTACTCTGGATTCATATTCTTGAAATTCACCAATATCGGCAGTATTTAAACAATCAATTTTTGCAACAATATGTTCCTTTTCACCTTCAAGTTCTTCTAAACTGTTTGGCAGCTTATCGTAAATTTCACGAAACTGTCGAAAACCTTCATCGGTGGGAGTGCAACCATTTGATAATTGTTTTGCTGCATTAAGCGCTGCTCTTCCTTCATTTTTAGCCTTAACAAACGCATCTTCTATATGATTTAACGTTGTTTCGGCCGTTTGACATAAACGCTTAATGTCTTGAGACCTGTTTTCCAATAATGCCACTTGTTTACGACTTATACCCAAATTTGTTTTGTCCAGCTCTGATTCAAAGAGTAGAGTCGAATAATTCTTAAGGGATTCCTTAATTCTGTCTTGAAAATCAACCAGTCTTTGAGTTAATTTCTATAAAGTTCAAATTATTAGAAATAAAAAAATATATTATTTAGTTCTTGCCTTAATTTCTAGATCGGATTCTTTGCGAACTTGCTCCACACTTGTGTTATCTTTTTGTATATTCTCCAATTTGTTACGTGCTACACGAATTTTACTATCAATATTTCTTATATACTCGAAAGATGCTTGCAATTGACGCAAATGATCTCGTAATTGACTTTGTTTTTCGTTTAACTGAGTTACCTAATAAATAAAAACTGTTATTATTTGGTATTATATTTTCACAAAAAGAGTCTCGGCTTATAGCACTGTTATATTTAAATGTATGTTATCGGTACTTAATGTAGTTCGGTTCATACATCTAAGTATTATAATATGTGTTGTACCGAGTGCGAGTCCATTTGCTGCTATAAAATACTAGTCAAACTTATTGGTAAAATATAAACATCATGTATAAAAATTGTAGAAAATCTCTAATTATTTTTCTAGTAGAAAAGTACAATAAAATGACCTCTACCCTGCTTGATTATCAAGTACTTTCGACTCTAAAGTGGCTACAGTCCAGCTGCTTTTGCTATCTTCTGTTGATGCTTTAATAAGTAAATGCAATTATAAAAACCTTTGAGATGTGAGAACCATTATCAAGTTTTTCAATAATAATATTGAAATAAACTTCTAACGGATTAGTTTGATGAATCACCCAGTACATTACTATTGCACCGGTAATCAAAATAATGACATACCTGTACATCGAGCGCATTAATTTCTTCATTACACTTCTGACATTGATTACTAACATCAAAAATTTTTCCTCTAACATTTTCCAAACGTTCTGTATCTAAGGTGATTTCCAAACTTCCATTTGAAAAGATGCCCACTTGCCGGGTACTTTTCTGGCCGGTGTATTTCGAATAAGAAGAAGAAAAGTGATATTTATCTGAAATAAAACAGTTTAAACAAACCTTTACTGAATCATTTTCAGGTACTAACCACTAAAGAAGTTTGTAATTTGAGGAGGAATATTTTCATACTGTTGATTAGTAAGATGGTTTCCGATTGGAATATTGTGGATATGATAAGTTTTGCATAAATACTTCATAATTGGTTCTGGTCCAGTAAATAACGAATGGGAATATGAAAACATTCCATACTGTTTTAATTCCTCTATGGGAATTTTTGGTTGAAAGGAATGCAGTCGAGTTTGATCATTGGCAGAATGTAGAACATTCACGCTCAATTTTTTTTGATCACGAAGAGCACGTATTAACGTATTCATATCTTCTTTTAGCACACATGTAAACGCCACCCTGTCCCGGAAAGGAATAATATTTTCTATAAAAATTGCATGTCGTGGATCCAGCACATTTAACTAAAAATAAAAAATTAACAAATCAAGTCACATAGAATTTCTACTAACTATTTCAAAATGCATTCTTTGCCTTTTGTAAGTCTTAAATTTTCAGAATAGGAAAACAAAATTTGGAATATGTTTCAACTACTAAAGAAACTACTGGGGCTTGATCAACTATGTTTAAGCCAATCAAACTATAGATGTTTTCCGTTAAAATTGCCTAAGAAATTTTCAAATTCAACTGCGACTTTAGTAGGGATTGGTTAATTGTATAACAAAGTGTAACAAAATTTGTATAAATTTACATAAACCTTTAAAAAATAACCCAATTTAAAGCATTTACTAATCTATTTACTTTCAAATGGTCATACCATTAAAGCTATTAATAAAACTTTCCCTGAATTTCAATTACCAATAAAATTTTAAATTAATACGCTTTTCCAGAAAGGTGGAAACTCTGCAACAAATTAATTAAAAACTTGTATTAAATACCTCCAAAACCATAGGTTCGTAGATCTCTCCTTTAAACAAATGCTTGTTGTTTCGTAACCACTGCACTGCAGAATATGCATCTTTATCATGTTTTTGCAACCACTCCAACCGATGTTGTTTAACATTTTCTAATTTTTGCAAATCATTTTCATATTTTCGCAATTCATATGACTTATTAGTTTTCTCTATTTCCAAATCATTTTTTTTTGTTAACAATCTATTAATATTATTAGAAATACTTTTTATATTTTCATTGGAAGCTGAAATTTTTTCTTTTCTTGAAGTTTCTACAAATTAATTAGTCAGTTACCTACATCAATAAAGATATTTATTTTGAAACTTACCGTCACCTTGTCGTTCTAATACATCAATTTTACTGCTATTCAAGTTAGCAATTTCATTATTAATAAGAGCAACTTGTTCTTCTCTTCGTTCAATTTCCCTTATTTTTGAAGTAACGTCACCCAATATTCGGGTTATGGAGCGCCTTAAATCCCCACATTTATCTAAATTGCTTTGAACCAACGCTTCACTTTGACGAATACCTTGATCCTACAATAAAAATAATAAATCAATCAAGATTTGTTTTTTTTTTAAACTTCACCTTATCAGTAACACTTCGTTGTATATTATTTACAGTTTTCTTAGCATTTCCTAAAGCATTTTCAATAGGTTTAAAAGATTCCTTGTGTTTTGTATAAAGCTCTTTTGCTTTCTTCCTGTCGTCTTTAAGTTCTTCAATTTTAGCAGCGACACTTTCATATGCTATCCATGCACCTTTCCTATCAACATGTTCAATTTGTTTCAAATATGTGTCCTTTTTCTTTAAATTCTGCACTTTTCCTTCAATTCTTAAATTGGCGTCGTGTAGCTCCTGCAATTTCTTTTTACTTTTTTCCGATGAAAGTTCTAAGTCTTTGTGCTGATCGCGAATTTTAATTAACTCCATTTGTTTCTCTATCAAATCATGCCTACAAATTGCAATTTGTGTTTGTTGTAGTAGTTGCTGCTTGTTCATTTTAGCAAAATCTTGAACTCGATCTTGTGGTAAAAATTGGCACAAATTATCGACTTGTATATTGAATTCTTTTATAGAACTTTCCATTTCTTTTAGTGATACTTTTTTACTATTTAGGTACCAAACTGATTTATCGTTCCGATCAAACGATCTCTTGACAATAATAGGATCATTTTTATTCTTACTTTGTAAATGAATTTCTATCGTTGCTTCGGAACAATTATGCTTAACATATTCTGATATCTAAAATAAAACTATACAACTAACTATTATCGAAACAAAGCAACCAAACACATACTTTTGTGCCACGACCAACAATTTTTGGATTACCACCAAGTCCTAATATAATAGCAGCAACAATAGTAGATTTTCCTGTTCCGTTTGGTCCTATTATCATATTTAAATTAGGTCCTGGCAGCATTTCGACGTACGTGTATGTTCTGCAATATATAAAAAATCGATAAATATGTATTAGTCATTGTTGATAAAACACTTTCTAACTTACACAAAATTTGTAACAACAACTTTAACAATTGAGCCTGCTTTAAACATTTTAAATGCACAAATATCATAAAACACAACGAAGATTAACTTCAAAATAAACAAACTTTTTAAAAAAATTTGAGGTTAAATATTTGAATAGAAAACAGTTACGAAATAAAAGAATGAACCAAATAATTGTTTGTATGAAAAATACTAGATGTCAGTAAGGTAGCACTGGTTGCGTTTAAGGTAGAGAGCTACGTAGCGGTAGCATTATATCATAGGTATAATAATAATAACAAATAAAGATAAAGCCTCAAAGCCCAATCCAAATTACTTGAAGAAAACCTATATTTAATACTATAGTCTGTTTTTTTTAAGAAAAATATTGGAATTTGTACTAAAACAACAACCTGAAATGTAAACCAATGAAATTGCTTTAAAGTTAGACGCTGTTAAGGGCACTTTACACGAAGGGATTTTTTCATGCGATCGATCGCTGCGACTAGTCGCCGTAACTAAGCGCCTCGTGTAATGCAAAATTGCACGTGCGATTAGTCTCTGCAACTATGCGCACGTGCAATTTTTTGAATTAAAACTAGTTCTAATTTCATGCGATTTTTTCGGCATCTCAGCCCGATCAAGCTTAGCGCTTCAAATGAGAAACCACACCTCAATAAATTCCAACACCCGCCGCCCACATCAATTGAAAGAGATATACGGTTTCCCCGTGGCAACTCCATATGTGCTCCATATTGCCAAGAAGTTCATCGTTCATCGTCATGCGATTTCTTGCTGCCAACTTAAAAATGTTTAAGGAAAAACTATAAAGACAACATTTTTTTGTTATTTCACAGTTTTTTTTATCTATAACCTTGTGTTAGTTATTAAAGTTTGTTGTAAAGAAAGTTTTATTTTATTTTTGGACATTTTTTTATAAAAAAAATAACGAAGAATTTATGTGGAGCAAGCATTCATTAGGAATATTCATCGACCTGATATTATATACTTTTATTAAATATAAATTAAACCTATGAACGTTAAAAAAACATCTAGGTTATTATTTACTAAGCTGACCAGTTATTTTCAAGTTGACACTGTAAGTTTGTATTGCAAGAAATATGTCATTTATTACAGACTCCCCTAAAAATAAATGCCTCGTAAATGACCATGCGATAAGTCGCTGCGACTTTGCGCATGCAAAAAAATCCCTGCAACTAATCGCAGCGATCGATCGCGTGGAAAAATCTTTTCGTGTAAAGTGCCCTTTACAATAACAAAATTTTTGCGATTGAAGTGCTATGCGTGTTGCCTAAACTGAACCGGGTAAAGTCATAAATAAGATAGATTTGAACAGAGTTAAATGTAATATAGAATAGACGTAGTTATTTGGTTATAACATTTCGCTTTTTTGTGGTGAATGTTTAATATTATTACAAGATCAAGTACTATTTAAATTATCTGAAGTTTTCCGATGTAAATTAGACTTTGCAAACGACGCGTCACCTATTCGCGAATAAAATTAAGAATGCGACGTCTGGTGGCAGAATTGGGAACACTTCGATGCGAGTACTAAACGTGGTTCATTGTACTTAAATAAAGATTTTATAGCAATTTGTTTTGTCAGTTCACCTTTTTCTTTGATAATTCGAACATACACAAAGATTTACAAGGTTAATTCGATCACTGTAAACACAACTATAGCCTCAATTTACTCGCATATGACGGTCATTTTGACTCTGATTTTGACAATTTAGCTGCGCCACCATCGTTAATTTTATTCGCAAATATTATTCATATCTTAGATCGACTATTCTCTACGTGAGTCGGAAAAGAAGAGATATGAATACGGGTCGTAGCGCCCATGGTGACAGCTTTGTGAATGAAATCTGGAAACGACGAGACAGCTGTCACAAAACGTCAAACTTAAACGGTTATATTTTTATGGTTATATTTAGAGACCAGATTATATGCAACTTAAAATTGTCGAAATATGCATGCAAATATGCAACATCAAATTTAAATAAATACTATAAAAATAGTGTTATTTTTTCAGTGATCCTCAGATCACTCTCCGGTCTTGATTGAACACTCCTTTGACTTTGTAACTCAAGATAGACCTCCATCGTTGTGTAACAGGTACACAGATTGGGACTCCTTTAAGACATTAATAAATGAAAATTTAAATCTGTCAACGCCACTTAAATCAGAAAAAGATCTTATCATCGCAGTAGAACATCTAACAACTACCATCCAGAATGCATTCTGGTTATCTACACCCATACCCACACCTAACACAACCAATGAAAACTTCCCACCCAAGGTGAAGGAAGCAGTCACAGAGAAACGGAAACTCAGAAGAATATGGCAAACCACCAGGCATCCAAACGACAAGAAAAGGCTAAACCACTCTACTGCGAAGCTCAAAAACCTTCTGAAAGACCTAAAAAATAAATCAGTTCAAAAGTACCTAGAAAACTTAATACCTACAGAAGCGACTGATTACTCACTTCGGAAAGCTACTAGGAAGATACAGCGACCAATAATGTTTTCGCCACCGATCAGAAAAACGGACGGAAGCTGGGCAAGAAGTGATCAGGAAAAGGCGGATGTTTTTGCCGAGCATTTGTTAAATGTTTTCAAACCATTTCCACCAGAAACACAAGAAAATGTCGCAACAAACGCTAATGAACTGAGAGAGGAGTCTCAACCCGAGCAAAATACACACAAGCTATTCAAGATACATGAGATCAAATCAGCAATAAAACTACACACTAATCCTAAAAAGGCGCCGGGTTACAATCTCCTCACTGGACGAGTTTTGAAAGAATTGCCGGAAAAGGGTATGAGATTTATCACATATCGATACCTCAATGCAATAGGGTAACAAGTCAAAAAATGCAAAATTTGAGTTAGACATATCATCTTATAGCCCTTATTAAGATCTATGTATTTCGATACAAAAACAATTTTAAATATTCTCAATGCACTAGAAATGGCTCAAGTTTCTATTTGAAATTTGTGTAATTATAGAAGGTAATAATTTGAAAAAACGTATAAAAAGGCTTAAAACAAGCGTTATAAATAAATTTTAAGACGTTAATCAATATTTATCAGTCAATCAACGACTAAAATTTCATTTCAATTGAATAACAACAAAATGAGATAATTAAATTTGTATTTTACAAATGAGTAGGTCTACTGATAGGTCCAATAAAAGAATTGGCGCTCAACAGTGCTTGTTCACAATGTACATAAACATAAGACGTGCATAAGCATAACATAAGGATAAAACATAATTTTGACATAAGCCGCAAAAGTGTTCACAATGAACATAAGAAATATATGAAACTGCGCATGCGTACAACAAAAAAATAAACTAAATAAACGAATAAACTTTCAAACTTTATAACAAAGGTTATGTTTATGTCAATTTCATCAATTAATTTCAACTTATGACCAAATACTACCAACTTCAAACCACAAATTTCACTAAATGTAACTAATTTCAATCTTATGTACGAATGTAAGCCGAACATAAGATGAACATAAACATAAGAATTTCGTAGGCATACTGTGAACACTTACGTTGATTTACTACTAGTTTAATATTTATTATCAAAAACAAGGTATATCTTTTCCGCATTAAAATGCAATAAATTTAAAACATTTAATTGATTTTGTGGGGAGAGTTACCACGCCCCCCCCTTCTCTATTATATTCATGGCGAAGTGTCAACAGAATGTACTGTTAAGGACAACATACAACTTGCGTTCCACAATCCCTTAACTCTTAATCGAATCCTCTTTACAAGAACTAAAGATAGAACTACGGTTTTGGATATGGCCAATGTTGTATACAGGATAACGTGCACAGAATGCAGAAAAGAATATGTTAGACAAACTTCTCAACGACTATCAAAGAGAATATACCAACATCGTTACGATATCCTGCATGGTAAATCTAGAACAGGACTATCAGCGCACACGATAGAAAACCACCATAACTTCAAAGATGAAAAAGTTGAAATATTGGCATCCGAAAGAAATTGGGATAGGCGTCCTTTATTTCCACCAGTGATAATAATATCAATATTCAAACTGATTACAAGAGAATCAACAATGGCTATTCTAACCTTTTGAAGAACCACAAACAGAAGATGGGTGTTTTGCAGCAACGGTGATAGTGGCCGGTAGCAGGTGGACGTATTTGTTTTTTGTTTGCTGAGTTTGTTTTCTTTTTTGCTACGTGTAGATTTTTATATATTGTTTTTAAACCAGTTCTATGGGGGTGTTTCCGGGTTTGACGTATAATGTTATTTTTTATATTGTTAATTTTGATTTTAACTTTTCCTTTTGACGTGGTGTTTTAGCGGAAAATTTTTAAATTGTGTTTAGATCGTATTTTATTGGACGTGAATGTAACTGTCTCTATCGGTTATCTTGCAGAAGAGATAGTACTTATACATTGCGTGCGTTTTATTTTATTATGAAAAAGATTTTTGACTACAATTGCGTTTTCTAGTTTTATTTTTACACGTTTTATTTGGCAATTTTGTTAGATTTTTATTCTTTTTGACGACGATCGTTGAAGTAACTGTTTTTGTGTATCCATGTCAATTCCCGACAACACACTGCATTTTCAAGCGATTACCATCACCAACTGTTAGGTATGTTTGCGTCCCCCTGGACACTCTTATGTTTAAAACATTGTAGCACCTCTGTTTTTATATTTTAGCCCTGAGGATGGATTAATATATAGTCCGAAACGTTGGCCAGCAGTTAATTTATTTGATTTGCTTCCCCTTTACACCCAATATTCGTCTAATTTATGAAGAATAAGCAAGGGAAAAATTTTGTTTACATTCTAAACTTTAAACACAAACTATCAATACTTCTTTTTATTTTATTAAATGTAGTGATCTCTAACATAAAAGTGAATTGTATGAAATTTTCGAGAGTGTACAACAATTTATTGACCTTCGAAAATTCAGGTTTATAAAGTTTAGAGAAGATAATTTCCGAGGAGAAAAAGATGCGCAAAGGGATCGGCAAACGAGCGTTGGAGCCGAGAAGACGTGTGAAGTTTTGCGGGTGTGCAAAAATTGATTTTTTTCTGAGCGCATATTATTTTTGGGCGCATGTTTTTCTGCTTGATGAATAGTAAATTATCGCTAAATACAGGAACCATTGGCTTTGGATATTCACAAAATCCAGTCTATTCATATTCGATTAGACGCGGAGCCTACCTTGAAGATTACAAGATTGGATTTGGGTTGCTTAATTTGGATGTGGATTGCTACAAGGCAAGTGATAATTTGGCGAAAATACGAGCTAGCAATACACGAAACCAATTGGAACGGAGGTGTAACCCTTCCATAGTAGCGAAGACAACGCATGTTCCACACGGAGGCTGCAATTTCAACTTATGCAAACTGCGAGCACCGTCTACAAATTAACCACAGTAAGATCTTGCCGAGTCGGTGACGTGTCTGAAGGTAGATTAAACAATTACAAAAATTTTAAAGTGCATTTTATTTATTCTTCTGAACTTTGATTTTCATTTATTTTGTATAATTTTGCTAACACTATCACACCAAAAGATTAATAAAATTAGATGCTAGTGCTCATATTTTCAACATTAAATGTGCATCTAAATTTATGGATCTGCACAATACACAAGATTTTAAAACTGCTAAAGGTGAAATTTTCAACCATAAAAACAACGATTTTTATCAATAAAATTCGATTTAATTCACCTAAGGAGGAGCATTTTTCTTCCATCATTAATGAGGGCTTACATGTGAACTCACCCCTGACAATACTTGCTCGACGACCGAGAAAGCTAGCCGTGGTAATTTTACTGGTTTGTGGTGAAATTTCTAGACAACGTGGGGCGCCAATTTAGTTGAGATGAAATTTTTGCAAATTTTTAAACGATTGGAAAATTCAAATATTCAATTATAAATTTTTATACCTTGTCGAGGTTCGAACCTTCGACTTCATATTAACATTCATTTGCTAAATCAATCACGCCACACTGTGCCCTCTTATAAATTAATCCAAATATAATTTAAATTCCAAAATTTCAAATACGCTTTCAAAAAAATTTGCTTATAAAAAATTATAATTCTTCTTTAATAAATACAAAAATAATCTTTTACTCACAAAATAATATTCACTGCGGTCACGTTTGACCAAAAATAATTCCAACACAATTTAAATCGTTATATTGAAAATAAATATTACAATTTTTCAATACACGCATCAAAATTAATCACGCAAAAATATCCATCAAAATCAGAGAGCCAAAAATCTAAACAACCGCTTATGCGGCCATCTTTGGCAAAAAAGCTTCGAATTTCGTGTGATTGGTTCCCACCTAGCAAATCCTATAAATGTACAGCTTAATTATTAATGCCAAAATTTCACTAAAATCCATAGGGTGAGTCCCAATCACTTTGAAACACCACAGTATATATCGTAATCGTTTTCACCATACTTTGGCATCATCAGGCATTAGTATGCTATAATTAAAAAATATAATTCAATAATACCAACTAAAATATTTGAAATAAATTTAAATTTGAAAAAGTAAATATATTTAACTTTTAAATTAATTTTATTAAACTAATTGAAAGCTAAAAACAAAATTAAATTAAATTAATTTTTATTGCGCACAGATTATTTCATTTCGATGTTTTTGTTTTTGTTTTTTTAGTGCTTATTTTAGCACATTTTCTATAAATTTAAAAAAATTACAATAGATATGTGCATAAATACCAGTGGCGTAACTATAGAGTGGCAGTGCTGGCAAAATGGCACGAGCTCCGCGAGAGCCGGGGCCCCCACCCGAGAGACCACAAACTCAGAAGTAATCTAACATTTTTAACAAAATTTAGTAAAAATTAAAAATTTTATATAACGGGGTTCCCACTTGTATGGAAAATCTGGAAAAGTCGTGAAAAGTCAGAGAATTTAAAATTTTTAGCGCCATTGTCAAAGAAAAACATTTTTGTCAAAGAAATATTTTCAAATAAAATATTTTTCTTTTTTAAATGCTGGTATAGACCTTTGGGAGTATGCAGATGTCGAATATGCATACTCAGAAAAATCAAATGAAATGTTCATTCTGTAACTTGACCAGCTCTGCCAGTAAATCCAACTTTCACGTCCTCGTCGTGACTCCTGGTAATGCATGGTGTACTTGATACGCGATATAGCTAACGGAAGTGGATCCTTTCAGCTAAGGGAGTAAACCCTAACAGAAAATCTCGGCCCTCCAGATTGGAGGGAAAAACTCAATTAAATTGCTAAATTTACCAGTACAAGCCTCGGAACAGATAAGGATTTTAACAATAGACGACATAGGCAACGGAAACAGACTATGAATTTTGGAATTTGGAACATTTAAGGACTAAGAAATAAACAACAAGAAATCCAGATAGAATTAAAAGAAAGGAATATTGACATTGCTGTACTATCAGAAACAAAGAGAAAGGGTAAAGGCAGTGAATTATGGAAAGACCATATCCATCTCTACAGTGGTGTGCCAAAAAGCAACAGAGCCAAACAAGGAGTATCAATAGTCATAAAGAAAAGCTTAAGAAGACATATAAAATCGTGGGAACTAATTAACGAAAGGCTGATTAAAGTGATTCTCCATATTCGAGGAAGAATATTTCAGGTAATAGGTGTCTATGCTCCCAATGACGACGCTACAATGTTACAAAAAGAAACATTTGAAGACACGTTAAGAAAAATAATAGACGCAGTGCCCACATCTCAAGAAATCGTCATAGCAGGGAATTTTAATGCAAGAGTAGGCAGAGAACAAAGAGACCCCGTGGTCGGACAACGTGGCGAAGACATTCTGAACAATAATGAACAACGTCTAAGAAATATATGCGAACAATAAGAGTTAAAAATAGCGAACACGTTCTTCCAATATAAGAACATCCATAAATTTACATGGCATCGTGAAACCGGAGACCTAAAAACGATAATAGATTATATCGTTGTAAGACAGAAACATAGATTTATTATAAAGGATGTAAGAGTAAAAAGGGGATCTACATGTGGGTCCGACCACTACCTTGTTGTGGCAAAAATATACCTCCCTTATAAAGAAATGGAAAACAGGGACAACACCCGGTCAGAAACGGATAATAAGAACAAGGAAATCAGAAACAAGCGTATCTAGTGTGGTTAGCAAAGAAAGATATAAAAAGTGAAAGAAAGTATAAACAACTTAATAGAAATGTAAAATGGGAAGTTACCTTAAAGAAAAACAAATTGTGGATTCCGAAAAGTCAGTACATAGATCAGCAGGTGGGTGGATCAAGAAGCTCGGAGGCTTGGAAATTAATTAAAACTATGCGAAGAACAGAAAATAATCGACTATCAGAATGAGTATCTGTTTGAGTGACTGGAAAAAATATTTTAGTAATCTACTAACGGAAACCAGGCAAGATGTTATTGACGAACCAATATAATTACCCATCAAGCGCAAGCAATTGAAGTCAAATTGGAACATGTCCAGGAATTCTGTAGAAACATGAAAAATCGCAAATCACCCAGACCAGGAAGTATTACGGCGGAGTTACTAAAGTATGGGCCTAAGAAACTGCATGAGATGCTGAAACACCTTTTTCAACGTTGTATAAATGGGAAAAATACACCAAGGCAATGAAGAATATCAAATATAACACCAATCTTTAAAAAAAGATGTAGACAGGACCCATAAAATTATAGAGGTATCTCAGTAATATGCACCATTGGAAGACTATACTCAAAAATATTAAAAACTTTTATTGAAAGAGAGATAGAGAGAAAAGAGGCTGAAGAACAAGCTGGCTTCCGAGCAGAAAGATCCACAGTAGATAATATTTTCACCCTGAAAATGATAGTGGAAAAAAAGACGCAGCGTGCTAGAGATTCACATTTAGCTTTCATAGATGTAGAGAAGGCATACGACAATGTCCCAATTAACAAGTTGTGGAGTGCAATGGAAAAATTCCCGATAAATAAAACGTTGATATGTGCTACAAAACATTTATACGCGGAAAATACAAAAAGAATTAAAGTCCACAATATGATATCCGAAGAATTTGCAATTGACAAAGGTATGAGACAAGGCTGTTGCCTTTCCCCAACACTGTTTAAAATATATTGTGGTGATTTTTTGTGCAGACAATTCGCAAGTCCAGATCGTGGTCAGATTATTTGCTTTATGTACTGCAAATAGGTTACAATTTATTCACAGGAAAATTAAAAAGGCTAAATTTAATACTTTAAACACTTCCGTGACACATTTTTGATTGTAATATTTTATAAAGCGTTGGAGTTGTTAAAATGTAATATCAAACACCCTATATATGTAAGTTAATATTGTCTAAAAGCCATCTATGTATTGACGATGTAAATAACTTTTATTAAAAGATTCAGTCTTGCTTAAAACTGGTAACCGACTAGTCGTTTCTTTAACAGGTTATGGGCCCAGTTAACGCGTGTGTTAAATAAATAGTCAGGTAGTTATTAGTGCATGATGGCTCAAAGTTTTCTCAGCAGTGTTCCAAAATTAACAGGAAGAGAAAATTATGACGATTGGACTTTTGCAGCAGAAAATTTCCTCATCCTAGATGGACTCGAGAAATGCATCATAGGAGATGATCCTAATGATGCTAAAGCGAAAGCCAAATTAATATTGACAATTGATTCTTCAATTTATCCACATATCAGGCAAGCTAGAACAACGAAGGAGCTATGGGAAAAGTTGAAATCGTTATTCGATGACTCAGGTTTTTCGAGAAAAATAAGTTTGCTACGAACACTGATATCGACACGCTTAGAAAACAGCGATTCAATGGCATCGTATGTCAACAAAATAGTTGAAACCGCGCATCGATTGCGTGGAACAGGATTCGACATAAATGACGAATGGATCGGGTCATTGCTACTAGCAAATTTATCAGAAAAGTATGCACCGATGATCATGGCGATTGAACATTCAGGGATTGCGATCACAGCCGATTCAATAAAAACTAAGTTGATGGACATTGAAGAGGATGTTGATAAAACAGGTAGCGCATTTGCCGGTAAAGTAAATTGGCGTCGTAACCAGAAAGTTCATGTTGGTAGTAGTGGAAATGTCAAAACAAATGACAAGAAAAACGTCAAGTGTTACAAATGCAAAAAATTCGGACATTATCTTAACCAGTGCCCCAATTCGATTAATAGTGACAATAAAAACACTAGTGATAAAAATAAAACATCTCATGCTTTTAGTGTGGTATTTTTAAGTGGAACATTTAACCAAAATGACTGGTACATTGACTCAGGTGCAAGTACACATTTAGTTGCCAATAAAAATTTCATAAATAAACTATCAAATAAAGCAGAATTAAAAGACGTTATGGTAGCGAACAAAACGAAAATTACAGTAATAGGTCAAGGTGACGCGGAAATCGTAACAGTAGTAGGGAAAGAAAGTTTTAATGTTAAAGTTAATAGTGCTTTATATGTTCCAGAATTAGCAACAAATTTGTTATCCGTAAGCCGTCTCATAGAGAATGGAAACGAAATAAAATTTAATGTTAATGGTTGTCAAATTTACAATAAGGAACGGAAATTAATTGCAGTAGCAGATTTAAAGGACAATGTATATAAACTTAATATTAAGAAATCCGAGCAGTGCATGTTGGCAAATGCAACGAAAATCACAAGCGAAACTTGGCATCGTCGTTTTGCGCACTTAAATTATGGTAGTTTAAATAAAATGTGTAATGGTGCAGTAGAGGGACTAATTTGCAACGAAGAATTCAAAAATAAGAAACAAAACTGTGTTGTATGCTGCGAAGGAAAACAAACTCGTTTACCTTTTCAACACCAAGGTACACGTTCGGAAGGTCTTTTAGAAGTCATTCATACGGATGTTTGTGGCCCGATGGAAACGCCATCCATAGGCAAGTCAAAATATTTTCTATTGTTTCAGGATGATTTCAGCCGGATGACCTTTGTATATTTTTTGAAGACGAAAGATCAAGTACTAGATTGCTTCAAGGAATTCAAAAACATGGTTGAAAATCAGAAAAATAAAAAAATTAAAATGCTAAGGAGTGACAATGGTGGTGAATATACAGGTAAAGAATTTGAACATTTCTTAAAAACGAACGGAATTATTCATCAAAAAACAAACCCATACACCCCCGAACAGAATGGTTTAGTTGAGAGGTCAAACCGTACAGTAGTCGAAAAGGCAAAATGCCTATTGTTTGACGCAGACCTACCAAAGAAGTTATGGGCAGAGGCAGTACATACTGCAATATATTTAAAAAACAGGTCGATTGCATCAGGTTTGAACGATAAGACACCATTCGAAGTCTGGACAAGTAGAAAACCAGATGTAAGCGATTTAAAAATTTTTGGAAGTGTTGCAATGGTCCACATTCCAAAAGAAAAAAGACTCAAATGGGATAAGAAATCCAGCAAGTTAATTTTCGTTGGGTATAGCGAGAATACGAAGGGTTACAGAATTTACAATCCGAACAATAATTCTATAATGATAAGTAGAGACGTTATCATAATGGAAAGTACGATATCAAAAATGGATCAAATTATTCACTATGAAATTAATAATGAAATTAATGATGAAGTTAGTGATGTAATTAATGATGAGGAGTCAATCGATTCAGTGGGAGACGACAAAGAAGATGACAGTGACTTTGCACCCACAATCGATGAAGAAATAATTGCTAATCCAGTAATAAGGAGATCCGAAAGAATACCAAAACCAAAAACTTTTGATGATTTCGTAACTTACATGTGTGCTGAAGACGTGGATTTGGATGTAGAACCGGTTACCGTCAAGCAAGCGCTATCGAGACCAGATAATAAAAGATGGAAGCAAGCCATGCTGGAGGAACTCCAATCATTTGAAGAAAGTGAAGCGTGGGAATTAGTGGATATACCACAGAATGAAAATGTTGTGAAGTGCAAGTGGGTATTTAAAAGAAAATATAATAGTGAAAGTCAAGTGCGGTATAGGGCTAGGTTAGTCGCTAAAGGTTTCACGCAGAGACCTGGTATTGATTTTGACGAAACTTTTTCTCCTGTTGTGCGACATTCGACATTAAGACTATTAATCGCTTTATCTGTAGAGTTAGATCTAGAAATAAGACATCTAGATGTAACGACTGCATTTTTGAATGGTGTGTTGGATAAAACTGTTTATATGGAACAGCCCGAAGGTTACGAAAAATCGAATAACAAGGTGTTAAAATTAAAGAAGGCTATTTATGGACTCAAACAGTCTTCACGGGCATGGAACCAAAGGGTTGATGAAGTTTTGACAAATTTTAGTTATAAAAAATCAAAGTTTGAACCATGTTTATATATAAAAAGTAGTAATAGCTCATTAACTATAGTGGCTTTGTATGTAGACGATTTTTTTATTTTTTCTAATAATGGATCTGAAACGGCAATCTTAAAAAACGAATTAAGTTCTAAATTTAAAATAAAAGATTTAGGAGAAGCCAGACAATGCTTGGGCATGAGAATAGATATAAACAGGGAAAAAGGTTACATTTCGATGGACCAAACGGACTACATAAATCAATTGTTAAAGAAATTTAACATGAATGATTGTAGTGCAGTTGGTACACCAATGGAATGCAAATTAGATTTAGATAATAAAAACAATAATTGTAATGATCAGAAATTTCCTTATCAACAACTAATAGGGAGTCTAATGTATCTTGCTGTATTGACTAGACCTGACATTTCTTTTAGTGTAAGTTTTTTAAGTCAGTTTAACAATTGTTTCAATGAAACGCATTGGAAACATGCTAAAAGGGTCTTAAAATACCTGCAGGGTACAAAGGACTATTGCTTACGGTTTGCCAAAGGAAATGCAAAATTAGTAGGATTTGTAGATGCTGATTGGGCAAGTAATTCCTGTGACAGAAAATCTTATACTGGATTTTGTTTTAAATTGTCCAATGGAGCAATTTCTTGGCAAACTAAGAAGCAGCAAACGGTAGCTTTGTCGAGTACCGAGTCAGAATATATGGCAATTTCCGAGGCTTCAAAGGAGGCAATGTATTTACGGAATCTGTATAATGAGCTGACTGGAACGTTGGACTGTATCGTATTATATAATGACAGCCAAAGTGCACAAAAACTTGTGCTTAATCCTGTATTACACAAGAGGTCCAAACATATAGATGTAAAGTACCATTTTGTAAGAGATGCTGTTTCTGATAAGATAGTAGAGATTAAATATCTCAAAACAGATGATATGCCTGCGGACATATTTACCAAAGGCTTACCATCTAAAAAACATTGTAAATTTGTAGAATGTTTAGGTCTGAATAAGTTGGATGTTTTGATATAGTGGGAGTGTTAAAATGTAATATCAAACACCCTATATATGTAAGTTAATATTGTCTAAAAGCCATCTATGTATTGACGATGTAAATAACTTTTATTAAAAGATTCAGTCTTGCTTAAAACTGGTAACCGACTAGTCGTTTCTTTAACAGGAGTGAGTTATATTTGTGCAGTGCTTCGAAAACCATCTACAAAACAAGAAATTAATTTGTGCAACATCTTGTACGTGTTTGAAAGAACTTACGAGGTATGAATTTTCTTGAGGTTGAACGAGGTCTTCCTGAGCGCGTTGAAAAGAAGCCAGACGCTTAAATTGATGTTAGTGCGTTTTTGATTTGCGATTTGTGGAATTTTTGCTTATTAAATGGGTGAAAATTAGTTTCCGAGCCATAGAAGCGAGTATTTGTGACGAATCGTCAATTTCAGTAGATTACTGCTGAAAATATTATAATTTGAGAAATTCGTTAAGTGCTATATTACGAAGGTCAAGGTTGAGACGCCGCGCCATATTGGATATCATTGAAGGTTTTAAATGCGAATAAAAATTTACTTACCTACGTTAACAGTAAAGTTAGTTAATTTGGATATTATTGAACCCTGGATCAACGGTATTGAGATTGAAAGTTTTAATCAAATTGAGTTGGAAAATTAAAACAACGCCAGGTGGTTTACAAAAACTTGGTAACTACAGCACATGTGGTAGCCGCAACGTACGGAAGCCAATTGAGGTCGACACTACGAGTCGCTCTCGCGAAACCGCACGAGATAATGTACAAGGTATTTGAAAATTAAAATTGTTCTTTAGTGACAAACATTTTTATAATAGAAAATTCAGAATTTGTAATAACATTATAAAATATTATTTGCTACACATTTAACATTTAACGACAAATGAGCTTGAAATTTAGCAGGATTTTAAGTACAGTAAATGAAATTTCAAATTCAGTGGTCGAACACAAATTACACGATAAAGCCTAAAAGCGAAATTTGTCGCTACAAAATTTTCCTTTGAATAAACATCATTTTTCGTTATTCAAAAATACGAGTTTTTATTTGCTCGCAAGACAGACGGGGTGACCCATAGGAACTCACTACTGAGCGTTTTATTGCTTCCGATAAAGCTGAGCCAGCCGAGGTAAAATTTAAGGTGGAAAAGGTTTTTTTTAATAAAATACCACCACAATATTTAAATGAAGCACTTAGAAAGTGGCAAAATCAATGTAAAAGTATGGGGATACAAATAAACGACGATACGCTGTTCACCTTATATTTTGCTGATGATCAAGTAGTGATCGCAGAGGACGAAATTGATCTCAGCTACATGGTACGAAAGCTCAAGAAACAATACAAGAAAGCAGGTCTAAACATAAACATGAAAAAATCAGAGTACCTGAGCGTGGGTACAGAAGAGGTACAAGATCTGGACCTGAAAGATGAGTTAATGAAGGGCATTAAGCATATACATAGCTGAGGGTTATATTTGACAAGACGGGTACCAGTGGTAAAGAGATCGAAAAATGAATAAATGGAGGAAGGTATGTTATACGAACTTTGAATAGTATTCTATGGGATAAAAGCATAAAGAAGGGTACGAAGAGAATGATATACAAATCAATAATAGAAAGTACAGTAACTTACGGAGCAGAAGTATGGGATATCACCACAAGAAACAAACAAAGACTTAGAGCAATGGAAATGGACTTCTGGCGTAGAAGCGCTGGCAAATCAAGGCTCGATAGAATATAAAATGACGAAATCCGAAGAACTATGGAGGTACGGTCTACCATTGTAGAAGAGATTGAACGTAAGCAATTGATATGGTTTGGGCATGTGAGTAGAATTCCTGAGGAAAGATGGCCAAAGAAGTTACTAATATGGATACCTCCAGAAAAAAGAAAAAGAGGTCGACCACAACTAAGCCGGACAAAAGAAATAGACGAGGTAATGTCAGCAAGAGGTCTGGAGGAGGAACTTTGTCTGAACAGAGGAGAATGGAAACTGGGGGCGGAGAAACGGCGTCAGCTGTAGAAAGGATCCGTAGTGAATATTGTAGTGTTTTAAAGTGATTCGGACTCACCCTATGCATTTTAGTAAAATTATTATATTAATTATTAAGTTGTAACATTGTAGAATTTGCTAGGTGGGGACCGATGACTTTGATACGGGGCCTTTTGCCAGAAAATGGTCGACATGATAGCCGCATTAATTTGTTAGTCCGAATAATTTTTGAAAAGATTTGTAGTTTATAAAATATAAGTGATTTTTTGGTTAAACAGTGTTTTATTAAGATGGATTAATTAATGGATAGATTAATTAATTTTGAAGAAAGTTTGAAGAAGTTTCGGAAATAAAAAAATTAAACGGAAGCTAATTAAATAATTAAAGATAAACGAATTAAAAAAGAATTAAAAGAATTTGGATTTATTAATAAAGAAATTGTTTAGATGGGTAAAATTTTATAAAATTAAAATTATTGAAGGTACTACAAATTTATTTGATAAGCAGACTAATGCGATACTCGCCGTTCTCCCTCCAGTCTTCTCCTACCTTTTATTTACACAGCAAATTTTACAAACTACTTTATACAGTGTTTACAAATAAACAAAATTGAATTTTAAAAATTATTTACAAAACAAATCAATTAATGGTTCTTTTGTGTTTCGAAACACGACAATATATTGTAGTGTAAATTTTATCTACGTATTTAATTTTAAATCTTTCCGATCAAAAATTATCCAATTCAAAATAATTCGTAAAACTTGAATGTAATAAAATATAAAAATGGGAATGCAAAATGCAAAATGCTACGATAGCCGTATTGTAGGTCGATAAAGAGAGACGGGGTCTGGCCTTGGTGCCAGGCGGTTAAAGTACCATCCCGCAATAATTGAAATTATAATTGTTTTTAATAAATAAATTAAGTTGGTTTGAATTATTTTTGTTTTGATTATTTTAAATAAAGTGTAGTGCAGAAAAAGTTGGAAATTGGAAGAAAGTAAAATTTTAGTCGATGCAAAAGGTGCATAGCAGCAAATACTGAGGCCGGCTGGTATAACATACGCCCTCCAATACCACATGCAAGATAATATCAAAAGTAACAAAAGTGAGCTATTAAAATTTTAATTTACAATTTACAAGCAATTTTTGAAATAATGAAGAGTCTCTTGCTACAAAAAATGAATGCCCAGTTATATAAGATTGATTTATGAATTGAGCAAATTTTAATGAGATTTGTATAGCTCGGGTCATTGCAATATATATAAATATTTTTCAATTTGAAGGTATAATACTGTTGTAACTTTTTAAGTGATTTGTTAAAATTAATCAATAGATAAGTGGTTTAGGTAGTGTAACTCTATATTAATCATATCAAATCTTTTAACATAAACCAAAAAATGCACAAACATTTTTTAAATTAAATTACAACGTGACGATTTTTACTGGGGAGGCTCCATTCAATGAAAATATCAGACGTTTATAGTTAAAAGTGTTGATTATCTTTAATTAGTTTATAATCCCAAAAGTTAAGCCAACAGTAAGTTAACGAGAGGATGAGAGATCATCCAAAATTAAAATAGGAAAATAACCGATTGATTTGCAAGCATACTTATAGATGATAAGTTATTATCTTTATATTTTGAAAATTTTCTAATAAACATTGAAAATATTAAATTTCTTCTTCTAATTACTAATTTTTCTATAGTTTTATAGTCATTAACAATTTTATTCAGGATTCTCATATTTTTAATATATTGCTTATTTAGCAGTATTGTATTCTACTTAGGGGTCGATTAGCTACTAGAGCCTTATAGAACTGCGATTAGTATTGATCTTTTATTTAGCAGTAAGTGTGCTATATATTTTTTAAATATTTATGTACATATAATCAAATTTACACAGTGGCGGATTTGCCATAAGGTCCGGTAAGCCCGGGCCTAGGGCGGCCAGATATTAGGGAAGGCCAAGCGTGGCAAAAAATACACTGATGATAACAAGAAACGATCCAAAGTAAAAAAAAACATTGCAGGTCAAAAACGATTGCTTGTTCGCTGACTATACGGTCGCCGGTCGTACTCAAGGGAGTATGACAGGCCACTCTCGCACAGGACTGCCAGATCATATAATTGGATACAAAATTTGTATAATACACTTATTTTTTGTATCCTGTTTGTATAGCAGATTGCCTTGTATAATTGAATTATACTGTATTGGTATACATACTGGTATTATACCAATTATTGCTAATACAATACCAATACTGTTAATTGTACTGTATCTTGTCTATATGGATTTCCTTTGTGATTAATTGTCAGTAAGTATACTAGGCTGCGATGAGAATACAGGTATCCCTTACCGGGATTTTCGATCCGTTTGTCGATGCGAATCAGTCTTCATGTTACATGTTTTCTTTTAAAACTAACTATATTAAAATCTTTATTTGTTATTCACAGTTTTTCATGTGTTGTGGCGGCTCTGACGACTTTTCTCTAGCTCTGCCTACTTTGCGTCCTCTTCATCCAATATTTTACTTCTATCGCCTTCAGATCGTCCGTCACCTAGTCCCACCACCTGATTTTTGGTTTTCTTTTCCTTCTATCTTAAAGTCTATCTATGTCACTGTCGCCTTTTCTCATTACATGAGCAAGCCATCTGATTCTTTGTGATTTAATGTGTTTAATGATATCCTGGCCTTTGGTTTTTCCCCAATCTCAAAGTTCATCAGCGGTATTATTATGCCGTTACCACATTTTTTTGGTCTCTAAATGATGCGTAGAATTTCTCTTTTAAACGATTTCTGTATTTCTGCTTCACGCTTTGGGTAAAATGCAGTTTCTGCCGCATACGTGACCACCGGCCTGATCAGGATTTTATAAATTTTTATTTACTTGTTTAATTTTTTATCTCTGAATGTTTTGTTATGATAAAATGTCCTATCATTTTATAATAGTTTATATTTATTTTTAATCCTAAAAGCCGATTCAAAATATTATAATTTTTGTACAAAAATATTTCAATATTTATTATAACTTAAAATTTTATTTATTTTATTTTCAAGATAATTTATTGTAAAAAATTTGACGTTTAATCATACAGTGTACGTTGAGAAAAACGGGAAACTGTCAGACAACGATCATCACGAATTTCACAATTGCAACTGCACTATAGGAAAGAGGACACTTTTCTAAGCATATTAGAACAAAAATTTTAGCGGTCTATGCATTAGGTCTCGAAAAAATCGAATTTGAAAAATTTAAATTTACATGTATTTTAGATACACCTTTTAACACGGCTGCATGATTGGCCGATTTTGTGTAAGGCAAAAAAATTTAAAAATAACCCTGAAAAATGACAGAACTCGTCAAGGGTGGAACTCGAAGCCATAGAACTCGTCCGGGTGTCGACCGCGGCTGACAACAACATTAAGAGTATATCAAAGCACTCGTACCGTCAACAAAATGAAGAGCAGGAACTCGACGTGCTAGTTTACCGCGAAGCGACTCGTTGCAACAGGGTGTATCGGGTTACAACTACCTGCTTTTATATAACTTTAAAATGCCATTTTTTCGAAAACAAATGCATGAACCGCAGAAATTTTTGTTGCATTTTACTCAGAAAATTGTCCTCTTTCTTATAGTACAGTTGAAATTTTGATATTCGAGATGATCGTTGTCTGACAGTAACCGAAAAACGTATTACTCAAACTCAATTTATATGATTTTTACAATGAAACAAATATATCATTTTATAATAGTTTATATTTATTTTTAATCCTGACAGCCGATTCAAAATATTATAATTTTTGTACCAAAATATTTCGATATTTATTTAAACTTAAAATTTTATTTATTTTATTTTCAAGATAATTTATTGTAAAAAATTTGACTTTTAATCATACAGGGTACATTGAGAAAAACGTATTACAAAAATTTTTGTTATAATAAATTGTTATTATATTTTATTAACTTTAAAATTCAATTTACATAGATGGTTTCACACTGAATTAAAAATTATTATTAAACGTTTTCAAATTGTAATTGTCTACAGTGGCCGCCAAAAAAGTTGACTTGAATTTCAAGCTTGTGTGTACGTATTAAGAAAAAGTTTGAGAGTCACTGTTTGTGAATGTAAATCTTTTAACACGTATTAATTATTTATCGAGACAATCACTTCAAATTGATCATCTAATGAATTTACTCTTATCTTCCTCTTTAATAAAAGTTTAACCGGTGATTTCAAAAAGTTGGCTATAATTCAGATCTTTACTACCTATGTAGTTTTAAGAAAAGTTTTGAGGTGGCTGGTTTTTTTAACTTTTATGGTTTAAAATGTGTTTAGTTGATTTATAGTTCTATTGACGTCGTACTTCAATTAAATGGTTTTAGTTTAATAACGTAATTCTTACTTATTTTGCGAGATTTTTGGCACATAACATGGGATTTTCCTAGCAAAAAAATGACGCTTTTTTTGGTGTAAGTTTGAACTCCGCATGACAGATTTGCTCGAATTTACAGTCAATAAGGTCAAAATTCGTTAGTCTTAATTAGTTTTTAAAAAGATATATCTGTCTCATAATTCAGACGTTTTATGACTCTCTCTCAAAATCCTTAAGTTAAAATTTGTTAACCACTTAAGCTGTGAAGCTTTGCAGCCTTTTCGATTTATCTTGAAATATGCGCTTTCCAAAGTTCTTACATTTATTGTTTTAATTGTATAATTCTCAACTAATTACGTTTCACTTATTTATGTCCGCAATTTGCACAAGGTAACTTATGAAAAAAAAAATGATTTTAATTGGTCGCTTGTTGCGTTTAAGCTAAATTTGCATAAATTACCTTCGTTTAGGCTTGCGAATCTATGCGTGGTTTGTTACATCACTACTTAATCCACGTTCAATCGTTTAATTTCCTTGGTTGAAAATATCTTATATTGGAAGATAATGTCGAACAACAAAGATAATAATTTGCCTAGAAATTATGAAATGAAGTTTATAAATCCTAATAAATTTGTAAAATAATAAAATTAAATCGAGAACAATTACGCTGTAAGCTAACATCATACGTTTAATTGTTAACATCCATTAACATCATACTTAAAATTTTAATGCTAACATAAAACATATTTATCTTCCATAAAATAAATAGTGTTTGAAAGTAGTTACCTGTAGTAAACTGATTTCGATTATTTGTTTAACAATTTACAAATGATATACTAATCTTCTTGTTTAAATTGCTGGTTTTTAGATTATATAATTTTCATTAAAAATAAAACAATATGAAATTACTTCATCCAATTCTCCAGGCATTTTTAAATGCCTTTTAAATTGCAAGAATTTTAATATTTTAAACAATATCTCATATTTTTAAAAGTTATACAAATAACACAAAAGCATCAAAAATATTTTTGTTTGCTAAGAAAACGTATTGTCTAGAAATACTGCAATAACGTAATTCAATGCGTGGTTTGGTCCTAAAATGTTGAGTCTATGGAGGTAAAACTAATTGAATATTACTGATTGCTTGAGCAATATTAAATTCACCAAAATTCCTTTACGGTTTACTGAATTATTATATAAAGTTACAAAATATTAGCGTATCTTATATCATCTTAAGAAAATGCTAGGATTTTATCTAAAATACACTTTTTAATTAGATTTAAATTACAATTTTTGTTTATAAAACTAAAAAAAGATTTCCAACTATTATTATAGAGCATTTTTTTTTAAATACTCAAATTGTTTTAGTTGGTCGACATTTCCCAAATTTCCCCAATAAATATTTTTGTTTGAATTAAAAATAAGTAAATTTTAAACTGATAAAATTTATTTAACTTGTATATTTATTTATATATAGCTCTATAGAATGTATGTATTTATCATTCTGAAACATCATGAAGAATAAGTGCAATATAGTATGGAAAATAATATTATCTTTAACTATTATTTTTTGCTTTTCTTGGTAAGTACGTTACATTTAATTAAATTAAAATCATTTCATTTATCTTATTTAGGAACTACGTTAAATGTGAAAGATTAACAAAGCTCCCACCTGACTTTCTTTTAGGCATTGCAACATCAGCATATCAAGTTGAGGGAGCTTGGATCGAAGATGGTAATTGTTTATATTATGACTTTATGAACATCGCAACATTTAATGTTAATTGAGTAATTTATGATTTATATCATTTATATCTAAAATACTACAAAAATTTATAATCACTAGCATATCAGATAAATAACATTTATTTCTCAAAATAAATAACATAAAACATAAATTGCTCAGTAGCGCTTGCTATTAATTGCTTTAAATTGTTTCGATAGGAAAATCACCTAGTATTTGGGACCATTTTACACATAATTTTCCTAATAAAATTGCTGATGGATTAAATGGAAATATTGCATGTGATTCGTATCACAAAATAAAAGAAGATGTTCAGTTGATTAAAAATGTTGGTTTTCAATATTATCGCTTTTCTGTCTCTTGGTCGAGAATTATGCCATCGGGGTTTCCAAATGAAGTTAATTCTGCGGGAATTGCTTATTACAACAAATTAATAGACGAACTACTTGCTAATAATATAATTCCTATGTTGACGATGTATCACTGGGATCTTCCACAATCGCTGCAAGAATTGGGCGGATTTATGAATCCTAAAATTGCTGATTGGTTTGAAGACTATGCACGTGTTTTATTTACAAATTTTGGCGACAGAGTGAAACACTGGGTTACAATTAACGAACCGAAACAAATTTGCTATTATGGTTACGGTAACGGTATTTGTGCACCTGGAATACATAAATCTGGTATAGCCGATTACTTGTGTGGCCATAATCTTTTAAAAGCTCATGCACGAGCTTTTCATTTATATGACAAAGTTTTTAGGCCATTACAAAAAGGTACAGTATAAAATTGTTGAACCAACTATATTTTAAGATAATATCACTCTAGGTCTTATTGGAATTGCAATAGAACTTGTGTGGGCAGAACCTGCTTCAAATAAAACCGTAAATGTAGCAGCAGCGGATCGTAGTATCCAATTTGAAGTAAGTTTTGTAAAATAATGATTATAGATAAGGTACAGTATCATAATTGCGATGAATGGGGTAAGTTAAGTTGGTTAACTGGTAAACACCAGTTGTGCTATAACTGGCAAATTTGATCAACAACAAATCCCCAATATGCTGGTGTCAGATAACTTTATCATTTGTCTAAGATGTGCGAATGTAGTTTTAAACTTTATCTGAAATGAAAAGCTGTTCACGTTGTTCAAAAGATGTTTAGATATCTTAATACAAATTTTGTAATGTTAATTTTAGTTTGGTATATATGCTAATCCAATTTTCCACAAAGATGGAGATTATCCACAAGTTGTGAAAGATATGGTAGCAAAACGAAGCAAAGCAGAAGGTTTTCGGAAATCCCGTTTTCCTGAGTTTACTCCAGAAGAAATACAATATATTAAAGGCACATCAGATTATTTTGGTCTCAATCATTACACATCCTTTATCGTAAAACATATAAACCCTGAACCTATTGGGGAACCGAATTTCATCAAAGATATGCAAGCTGAATATTATCAAGATGATAGTTGGTTGACAGGAACTTTTTCATATTTTCGAGTAAGTATTAAAAGTTTGAACTGATTAAATAAATTGATTTGACTTTAGTCGGTTCCATGGGGGTTTAGAAAAACCTTAAATTATATAAAAAATAATTACGGAAATCCAAATATTTACATAACAGAAACTGGGTTTCCAGATAAGAATGATTTAGATGACAAGAATCGTATAACATATTTTAAGGTTACAAATTTAATATTTTCTAATTTTCAAATAAGATTAATTATTAAAATGTTTTAGGAAAATCTTGAAGCTGTTTTAAATGCTTACTATCTGATAGTAACGGATAATTTTGAATGGTATAATGGTTATATGTATGATATAAGTAGTTATATTATACAAGTATTCCAATATTTAGAAATATTTTTTCAGACTTAAATTGGGATTGCACTATGTAAATTTTTCGGACCCCAACAGACCAAGAATCGAAAGATCTTCAGTAAAGTTTTTTAAAGATTTACTTAGTACTAGAGAATTAAAAATTGATTAAAATAATATCTTACAGTATTATCTTCAAGCTAATAATTCTGTGGTCAGGGGCTAAAAGTGCTTAAGTCAAGTTTTTGAGAAAATGAGATTATGTCAAATTTATATTAAAAAATTGGCATATTTTCAGTGAGTAAAACTTCTAAAATCATTTGCTTAAAAATTACAAAGATATTTTACTTGAACATAATTGCTTAAGTTCGGTTTGTTTCGGGTAAAACCTTCTAAGAATACTTAAAATAATTTACATAAAAAAATGTGTAATTTTGTTAACAGACAATATCTCAGTTGTAATGAGATATTTAAGATTAAAAAAGTTTCTAAAAATCAATTAAAAAAAAGTTATAAATCGTTCAAAATAGGTAAATCTTTCATTTGCTAATATCTCAATTAAAGCAATTCTGACTTAAACACTTTTACCCCCTGACCACAGAATTATTAATGTATGTTTATCTTTATTAAAAGTGGAGAACAGAAAGCTTGAGTGAAATAAAACTTTAACTGACAATTCTGATACGAATACTAAGACGAACGCCACTGTTTTAAATTTTGTTTCCAGTTCCCGGTATAAAAATATCAAATCTTTATATTAGTCAATTGTTAAAGTGTTACTTTTCGCAAATGCAATTGTTTGTAATTTTTCTTTAGTGCCTAGGTGCTAAATGAAACTAATGTTTATTAAATTTAATAATTACAATATAAACTTTTTCATAAAAAATAACAAGTTTTCTTTGGAGCTAATATACGATTTGTATGTAATTGTCAAGTACCTACAATCCTTGTTCCTAATAAAACAGTATATCTTTTGCAAATAAATAACTAAAAATAAAATTATGCAACAAAAATAAAATTAAAATAGTAAATGGTTTTGTTATTAATTACAACTGAACTGTAAATTTTTTTTGAAATTACAAGGTATAATATTAATTTAAACAACATTTTGAATACCGCTCACTTTTTTTACGTATATATAATTTTTTAAATTTTTACTCCTTCCCCATCTAATAAGTATAACTTTGTTATATTTAAATATATAGTAGATCCTACTTAGGACTGTTAATACTACAACTAACAGCTACTCCTTTTGAATTCCTTCTAATAATTAATTGTCCCATAAGCAGGTCCCGAATTTCGATGTCTTTAAAAATTACAAAAATGTACATCTAAAGTCCCTAAAAATTACAAAAATTGCCATTAAAAATTTCTAAAAATTGCATTGCAATTAAGAAAAAATAACACAAAATTTAAACATAATATTTCTTAAAAAAGAAATTAAAAACAAACAACATGAAATAGTAAACTCATTTGAAATTTTACATTTATTAATTTTTTCATATAAAAAAAATAGTTTTTCGAAAAAAGTATTTTTGTACCTGAAACTTGTATCGGATTAAATATAAAATAATTATGAATTATTTCATGTCAAATTTTTTTTAGAAAAACCAAAAAGTGCACAAACATTTTTTAGAACTAAAATATTTTGAGTTAACACAGTAATAAATTAACGCCTATTATCGCAAACGTTTTCACCATAAAGTTAATGTTAAATTAAACAGAAGATTAACTTGGATCAGAGTTAACCCACGGTCACTTATGATTAATCCAATCTGAGTAATCAAAGCCTGGGAATCCGTGGGTTGATCCGAGGTTGATATTTTGCGTCTAAAGGGTCGTTCATAAATTATGTCACGCATGGAAGAAAGATTCAGACCTGCGTGACGATAAAGAGAAGGGGGGGGGGGGGGCGGCTCTAAATTCTAAATTGTAAATTTAGTTCTTTATTTAGTTTAGCTATTTAGAAAAATTATTTAAATTTAAGTTAATTAAAAATTCTAAAATTGAGATGTCACGTATAGTTAAATTTTCATATTTTATTATTTGAAATTTTTCAAAATTAAATAATATTTTGAATATAATTATTATATCGTCTTCTTCTTCTTTAATTTTTGTATAGAACCTTTGTTCTGCTTTTACCATTAATGCACCAAATTCTTACACTCACGATTATGTGAGCACTTACATAATATTCTGGTAGGGTGCTAACCTTATCAGATGCATAGACCTTACAAGGAGGGGGGCCAGGTATGCGAAATTTTGTTTATACTTACACTAGGTAAAGATTACACCTAAGACATTACGTGAATGAAATAGTAGCGCGCCATATTCAGCCAATTTTAAAAAAATCTAATTTGAAAATTTCTTCTTTTTGCACAAATTAACGTGTTAAAAGATAAAATTTGCAACAAAGGTTTCATGGCAACGAGGTTAAGTGATCGGTCTAATAAGCAAGGGTCTAGGTTCGATTCTAGCATCAGTACTTTCTTTTTTTAATTAATTTTCTTTTTAATTAATATGTAAATTAACAGATATTTAATAATTATTCGAAATTATTAGTTTTTCAGATTTCAAACGTCGGATGATATCGTTTTGTCTTCCTAATAGCATTTTCAACCATTTCTTAAATTGATTATTATTCGAAACGTTCGAAAATTTTTGGGTTTTGTTAAAAATTATATTTTTAATTAAATAACTAATTTAATAACAAATGAAAAGTTACAAAATTGAATAAATATTTACATATTATATGCAGTATATTATTATTATACATATTAATTATTTTCTGATATTTATTTTACACTGTATAATCTTACGATTATACACTGACTAAACGATATCGTCGGACGTTTGAGATCTGAAAAATTAATAATTTCGAATAATTATTAAATATCTGTTAATTTACATATTAATTAAAAAGAAAATTAATTAAAAAAATAATATTAAAAAGAAAAAGTACTGATCGAATCGAACCTAGAACCCTTTGCTTATTAAACCTACGATTTTTTACGATTTAAAAAGTCTTTATTAATCTTCGGTTTACAAATTTGTTAGACCAAGCAGCCCAATATTGCCAGTTGATCTTACTACATTATTTATATTAATAATAGATTATTGAAGTACCTCGAGATAATACATAATTTCAGATATAATTAAATAAAACTTTGAAAGTTTTTAAGGAAATGGATAATTATACAATTAATAAATTTAGGTTTTCGTATTTATACTGTTTACATGATTAATTTGTTGGAAAAATAATATAAAAAACCAACTTAAAAAAAATGCGGCTATTTAAAATTATATATAGCTATAACAAACGTAGAATATACAATAACAATGATAACAAAAAACAACTGAAAAATAAAAATACAAGAATAAAAGAAAGGTTTTCGTAATTAGGTAGCACTTTACAGATACCTATCTGTGGAAAGTAAACGGTTTTCACACGGGTCACTTCAATGTCCAGGTATACGTATTCTAGTGACGTAGCAGTTCTTTTTTGTTCAGGTGTCGTCGTCGGGGTGTGAAGGAAAATCATTCAATTTTGGTAAAGATTGAAAAGAAAGTTTGTATTTGCGTAGTGTTTTGTCTTGTGTGATGTTTGTCGTTAGTGTGCTTTTATGTATTTGTGTATCGTAGAAATTTTCCGATATCCGAGTTAGGTGGTCTCGGAGAAATTCTACTAAGTTTGGTGTATCGATCCGCTCCCGTGACGAGTCTTCGTTTTAAATGTTTGTCGAAGTTTAGTCTAGAGTCCAGTGTTACACCAAGGTATTTTACACTGGACTGTAGTGTAATAGTTTGTCCGTCAACCGTCAGTTTCTGGAAGACCCTGGGATTGGTGCGCTTTCTGGCGAAGACTATTGTCTGCGTCTTACCGGCGTTCAATCGAATCTTCCATTTGTCAAAGTAGCGTTTAATTATGTCTAAGTGTATCTGCTGATACATGTATCTGTTTTGTGGCGACTTGTGCGCTGAATGAGCTGGCGTAGACCGCTGTGTCATCGGCATAAAGTGCCACTTGTGTTTTTTGAAATGTAGGTATGTCGTTGATGTATAGGTTAAATAATTTCGGTGCTAGCACGGAGCCTTGGGGGACCCCAATTTGTATTTGCTTAGTGTCTGATATTGTGTCGTTGACTTTAACCGCGATCGATCTGTCAGTGAGGTATGAATGTGTATGTTTTGTTATGTGTTTGCTAAACCGGTAGTTTAGCATTTTGTGTATTAGACCATCGGTCCAGGTTTTGTCGAAGGCTTTTTCAATGTCAAGTAGTGCCATGGCGGTCACTTTGTCTTTATTGAATTGTGTAATCACGTCATAAACAATCCGGGTCACCTGTAGGATTGTATTAAAGCCCGCCGTGAATCCAAATTGGTAAGAGTTCGTGATTTTAAGTCGCGTTTGTTTTGTTAAATTTACTTTGTACCTACAACCCATATGAGTTGATGGTTCCAAAGAATTGTATGATTGCTGTAAGGCGCGTTTTTGTTGTACAATTTTTAGTATGTTGTTGTAGTCCTTGAGGGCGCTCAGCATTTCGTTGATGTCGGTTTTCCGGTTAATTTCCTTACAAACCTGAGCGAATTCGGCAAAAGCGTCTCCCATGTTGGTGTTCGGTTGCGTATGCTGTGGTTGGCTTGGTTGTGGTTGCGGTGATTGTGGTACGGCTGATGTTGTGTCGACCGTAATGGTTGTGGTGGATCTTTCTGTTGGTCTGAACGGTGGGAACGATGTGAGGCTGTTTATTGGAGCTGAGGTTGGTTGTGGTTTCGTTCTGTGCCATGCCGATGTCGCTGGAAGGGGGGTAGGCGTATATTGCTATGCCTCTAACTTTACAAATTTATACATCTTCACCCTCTTGTGAAAATTGTTGAGATTACACAGATTTTTATTTAGCATGAGACTCTTAAGTAATTCTAATTAATTTTAATAAAATGCAATGATATTTATTCAATATTTAATACTTAAAACACAATCATAAATTTTCAATATAAAGTTTTACCTCATTTTCAGTATTTTTGAATTCAAATGTAGTCGATGTTTTTAGACTTCTTCTTGCATAAGATTAGTTAATGGTTTACAAATGTGCCGTTAGTTTTAATTTTCTAATATTTAATTCGTACTTGTTTCAGCGTGCTTTAGAAAATTATCACTGAATGACATTACAAAAAAATTTTAAATTTAAATTTTTTACGGTGTTCATTGTTAAAATCTTTATTTAATGACGTACGTACACTATAGTTTTCTCACCATATGTTGTTAATTGTTGGTTGTGGTTTATTGGTCTCGAGCATTTGGTCTTCCTTGCGGATCATCTCCGCTACTGTTCGTGATTGATCTGGAGCATCTTATGATTCACTGTCGATTTCATGTAAATCATATTCACTTTTATTGATTACGGCCGGTTTTATTTATTGTTTCAAAATTTTAATTTTTGTTAACACAATGTCCGAATTTTATCGGAGCTACAAATTATCAAAACAACTTTCTCGTTTGCTGAATCGTACCGCAATGTTTTAACAAAATTCCTTTTTGCCGTATTGCTGCAAATTTTTCAAGTTTTTCCCCTCCTAGAGACGATTTTGCAGCGCAAAGTTCAAATGGTAGACCAATCTAACGTAGTTCGCCGCACTTTCTGCTTTATTATGATTTTTAAACACTTGAAAAATTTTTCCCTAATTGATTTATCATTTTTAGCCTTTGCTAGTCATTAACTTTTATTGTCCTCTCATTTGAGGATTCTTTAGTCTAAAAATATCTTTCTTTTTAATCAAATGTAGTTAGTTCAACAAATTTTCACGCAAGTAAAACTTTTATTTTGAAATAATTTTTGTAACTAAAATCTGTTTATTTTTCAATCAATCAACATATTGAAATTTTAATTCAAATTTTGAGTTTTCATCCCCGTAAAAGTAATCTTGCACTCTGAAGGCTTTTTCTATTAAATTAAAATAATTCTGTGAACTGTTAAATAAAAATTCATGACAATATATTGGTTGGTGGTGATTGTACGGGATCAACCTACTTGATCGATTTTCTTGAATTTGTTTGATTTTCTTAATAAACGAGGCAGTTTATTCGCGAATAAAATTAAGAATGCGACGTCTGGTGGCAGAATTGAGAACACTTCGATGCGAGTACTAAACGTGGTTCATTGTACTTAAATAAAGATTTTAGAGCAATTTATTTCGTCATTTCACCTTTTTCTTTGATAATTCGAACATACAAAAAGATTTACAAGGTTGATTCGATCACTGTAAACACAACTATAACCTCAATTTACTCGCATATAACGGTCATTTTGACAATTTAGCAGCGCCCCCATCGTTAATTTTATTCGCGAATACTATTTGCTGGATGTGGGCCCTGTCAGTTCGCACACGTTGCTTATTCGGACTTTGAGCGCTGGCATTCGTTGGTTTGGTAGCTTTATCTTTTATAGAAAATAACTTATAAAAGTTTAGAATATTTTAAGTGTTTTTGTGGTATTTAGTATTTATTATTTTAACATTTTGTTAAGTTTGATTAATTTATCTTTTATTGCGTTAATTCGTGCAATAAGAAGAAATTTTCAAATTCGATTTTTTCAAAATTGGCTGAATATAGCGCTCTACTATTTCATTCACGTAATGTCTTAGGTGTAATCTTTACGTAGTGTAAGTGTTTAGTGTACAAAATTGATTTAGGTAGTATTTAATTCAATTATTTTTACAATTTAATATTTCAAAAAAAAATTTACAGTTCAGTTGTAATTAATAATAAAACCATTTACTATTTTAATTTTATTTTTATTGCATAATTTTATTTTTAGTTACTTATTTAACAATTGACAAATATAAAGATTCGATATTTTTATGCCGGGAACTGAAAACAAAATTTAGAACAGTGGCGTTTGTTTTATCAGAATATTCGTATCAGAATAATTGTCAGTTAAAGTTTTATTTCACTCAAGCTTTCTGTTCTTCACTTTTAATAAAGAAATACATGCATTAATAATTATTAGCTTGAAGATAATATTATAAGTTATTATTTTAATCAATTTTTAATTCTCTAGTACTAAGTAAATCTTTAAAAAACTTTACTGAAGATCTTTCGATTCTTGGTCTGTTGGGGTCCGAAAAATTTACATAGTACAATCCAAATTTAAGTCTGAAAAAATATTTCTAAATATTAGAATAATTGTATATAACTATCTATAATTATCATACATACATATAACCATTATACCAATCAAAATTATCCATTAGAGTCCAGACAATGTAGGACTTAATAGGAATTTGATCTAGATAGTAAGCATTTAAAACAGCTTCAAGATTTTCCTAAAATATTTTAATAATTAATCTTATTTGAAAATTAGAAAATATTAAATTTGTAACCTTAAAATATGTTATACGATTCTTGTCATCTAAATCATTCTTATCTGGAAACCCAGTTTCTGTTATGTAAATATTTGGATTTCCGTAATTATTTTTTATATAATTTAAGGTTTTTCTAAATCCCCATGGAACCGACTAAAGTCAAATGAGTTTATTTAAATAGCTCAAACTTTTACTTCTTACCCGAAAATATGAAAAAGTTCCTGTCAACCAACTATCATCTTGATAATATTCAGCTTGCATATCTTTGATGAAATTCGGTTCCCCAATAGGTTCAGGGTTTATATGTTTTACGATAAAAGATGAGTAATGATTAAGACCAAAATAATCTGATGTGCCTTTAATATATTGTATTTCTTCTGGAGTAAACTCAGGAAAACGGGATTTCCGAAAACCTTCTGCTTTGCTTCGTTTTGCTACCATATCTTTCACAACTTGTGGATAATCTCCATCTTTGTGGAAAATTGGATTAGCATATATACCAAACTAAAATTAACATTACAAAATTTGTATTAAGATATCTAAGCATCTTTTAAACAACGTGAACAGGCCCAGATTGGCTCACCGGGAAATCGGTAAGTTTCCGGTAGGCCGTAAGCCTACCGGGGGCCTACGACTGATTCCTTAAAATTGTTAAGTAATTAAAATTTAAAAATAGAAAAATGTCCAACATAATATGGTAAAAAATCCGAACGAACAGGTTGCTGTTGCATGGTGTAAGTTTCCTGTAAATTACGTGACTTAAAGCGATTCGAGATACTTAAATAAGTTTATCCACAACCACTATATTAGGAAGGTTTAATACGTTCGTTTTCCGTGGATTAGATGCCGTTTAATACACTAGTGGATTAGAATTCATAATACACTAGTGGATTAGTTTTCAGCTTAAAATCAGTAGGTATTGGTCAAAATCAATTTGTCAAATCTGACGTTTCTCAAAACCAAATTTTTTTCTTGTGGTTTTGGCCATGATCGTGGATAAAACGTTGAATTACATTCGCAAATTAAGAAGTCTATAATCCTCTCAAAAAAATGTGAGTCTCGGCTGCGCCTCGAGTGCCCATTTTTTTTCGTCGATTAGAGGCTTCTTAATCCCCTTATATAATTAATAACTATTATTTTAGAAAAAAAAAAACTAAGAAAATGTTTGACGAACTGATGATGATGATGATCCTGTGACTGGTGGAAACAACTGTTACAGGATAAATGTGTACAACGCAACATTTGATACTATAATAAACAGTTTTCAAGAAAGGTTCAAAGAACAGGAGAACCTATACGCTGAGCTTGCAGCACTAGACCAAAAAAATTATAATCAAAAGATATATAGATTTTGTAACGTTATGTTGAGTTTAATAAAAGTTTTACAACGATATTAGTTCGCAATCCTTAATATCAGAATTGAAGGACTTCAGAACAAAATGGCCTATGCTGAAATTGAATATTGAAGAAGCCGTTTGAGTTTTGACTTATTGTTCCAAGATCAATACACAGACTCAGACACAGAGAAAGAATTCGCAGATGAAGAAAGTCAGAATAGTACATACTAACTCTATCCGTAACACAAGTAGAATGCAAAAGAAATTTTTCTAAACTCAAAATCATAAAAACTCGATTACGATCAAGCCTTTCTCAGGATCATTAAGATCAGCTCATGATTACGACAACCAAAAAGGCTTTATTATCGGATATTAGTAATGAGGTAGTAATTGATCAACTCTCGTGCAAAAGCAACCTTCTTGCAAACTTGCTTCGGTTTTAAATTTTTAATTTTAGATGTTTTAGTTGTAAGTGATTATCATATAACTACTGGGGCATTGTTAATTATATGAATTGATAAATAATCTATTTAAAAAATACTTTTTATTTAAACCTTGTTGACCTTGAAATGTCTTAAATATTTGCCTGTGGCGCATTTTGATATTTCATAGATGATGGGGGCCGGTGACCGGCTGCGAATCCTGGTAAATAATTTGCTTCCAATACAGCCCTGAACGTGAACATCTTTTCATTTCAGATAAAGTTTAAAACTTCATTCACACATCTTAAAGAAACGATAAAGTAGAAAATAACTTAAAAAATAAATTTTTAAGTAATTTGTGGTATTTAGTAGTATGTGATGTTAAAATAATCAAACCTAACAAATGTTAAAATTTTAAATTTTAACTGTTAAGTAAAGAATACATACTACACAGAAACATAATATTTAAAAAACACGAAAATGACAATAATTCATATTTAACATGGTTGAACTTAAAATATTTGAATTTTAACATTTTTATTGGTTATTTTATTTATTGTTATTCTTGTTATTTTACATTTTACATTGTTATTTTAACATTTGTTAGGTTTGATTATATTAAATGATAAAGTGATCTGACACCAGCATATTGCGCATTTGTTGTTGATTAAACTTGCCAGTTATAGCACAACTGGTGTTTACCAGTTAACCAACTTTACTTATTCCATTTGTAGCATTTTACCATGTACCATTTTCTTTAGCCCCGAAGATGAAAATATAGAATTTTTCGAAACGTTGGCAAGACAGACATTTGACAACTTACCTCATTAATCGCATTTATCTTACTGTACCTTATCTACAATGATTATTTTACAAAACTTACTTCAAATTGGATACTACGATCCGCTGCTGCTACATCTACGGTTTTATTTGAAGCAGGTTCGGCCCACACAAGTTCTAGTACAATTCCAATATGACCTAGAGTGATATTATCTTAAAATATAGTTTGTTCAACAATTTTATACTGTACCTTTTTGTAATGGCCTAAAAACTTTGTCATATAAATGAAAAGCTCGTGCATGAGCTTTTAAAAGATTATGACCACACAAGTAATCGGTTATACCACATTTATGTATTCCAGGTGCACAAATACCGTTACCGAAACCATAATAGCAAATTTGTTTTGGTTCGTTAATTGTAACCCAGTGTTTCACTCTGTCGCCAAAATTTGTAAATAAAACACGTGCATAGTCTTCAAACCAATCAGCAATTTTAGGATTCACAAATCCGCCCAATTCTTGCAGCGATTGCGGAAGATCCCAGTGATACATCGTCAACATAGGAATTATATTGTTAGCAAGTAGTTCGTCTATTAATTTGTTGTAATAAGCAATTCCCGCAGAATTAACTTCATTTGGAAACCCCGATGGCATAATTCTAGACCAAGAGACAGAAAAGCGATAATATTGAAAACCAACATTTTTAATCAACTGAACATCTTCTTTTATTTTGTGATACGAATCACATGCAATATTTCCATTTAATCCATCAGATATTTTATTAGGAAAATTATGTGTAAAATGGTCCCAAATACTAGGTGATTTTCCTATAGAAACAATTTAAAGCAATTAATAGCCAGAGCTAACTAACTATTTATTTTGAGAAATAAATGTTATATTCTGGCATGCTAGTGATTTTAAATTTTTGCAGTATTTTAGATATAAATGATATAAATCATAAATTACTCAGTTAACATTAAATGTTGCGATGTTCATAAAGTTATAATATAAACAATTACCATCTTCGATCCAAGCTCCTTCAACTTGATATGCTGATGTTGCAATGCCGAAAAGAAGGTCAGGTGGGAGCTTTGTTAATCTGTCACATTTAACGTAGTTCCTAAATAAGATAAATGAAGTGATTTTAATGTAATTAAATGTAACGTACTTACCAAGAAAAGCAAAAAATAATAGTTAAAGATAATATTATTTCCCATACTATATAGCACTTATTCTTCATGATGTTTTAGAATGATAGATACATACATTATATAGAGTTATTATATAAATAAATAGACAAGTTCAATGCATTTTATCAGTTTAAAATTTACTTATTTTTAATTCAAACAAAAATATTTATTGGGTAAATTTGGGAAATGTCGACCAACTAAAACAATTTGAATATTTTAAAAGGAATGCTCTATAATAATTGTTGGAAAAATTTTTTTGTTTTTTAAACAAAAATTGTAATTTAAATCTAATTAAAAAGTGTATTTTAGATAAAACCCTAGCATTTCTTTTTTAGATGATATTAGATACGCTAATATTTTGTAACTTTATACAATAGTTCAGTAAACCGTAAAGGAATTTTGGTGAATTTAATATTACTTAAGCAATCTGTAATCTTCAATTAGTTTTACCTTCATAGGCTCAACCTATTAGGACCAAAACACGCATTGAATTACGTTATTGCAGTATATTTAGACAATACGTTTTCTTAGTAAACAAAAATATTTTTGATGCTTTTGTGATATTTGTATAACTTTTAAGAATATGAGATATTGTTTAAAATGTTAAAATTCTTGCAATTTAAACTACCCAATTGTATTAAATACATAATATTCAATATTAGTAAAAATTTTTTTACTAGTAAAAAAGTAAAAACTTTTCAAACACTATTTATATTATGGAAGATAAATATGTTTTATGTTAGCATTAAGTTTTTACGTAAGTTGTTAATTGATGTTAACAATTAAGCGTATGATGTTAGCTTACAGCGTAATTGTTCTCGATTTAATTTTATTATTTTACAAATTTATTAGGATTTATAAATTTTATTTTATAATTTCTAGGCAAATTATTACTCGATATTATAACCATAACAATATTTTAGAAAAATTAAAAAACGCACTCACATTTTTTGTAACTAAATAAACTAAACTAATAAACAGGTGGTTTTTGGCGACTACTGTAGATAATTACAATTCAAAAACATTTAATAATTATTTTTAATTCAGTGTGAAACCATCTATGTAAATTGAATTTTAATATTCATAAAATATAATAACAATTTATTATAACAAAAATTTTTGTAATACGTTTTTCTTAACGTACCCTGTATGATTAAAAGTCAAATTCTTTACAATAAATTATTTTGAAAAAAAAATAAATAAAATTTTAAGTTAAAATAAATATCGAAATATTTTGGTACAAAAATTATAATATTTTGAATCGGCTGTCAGGATTAAAAATAAATATAAACTATTATAAAATGATATATTTGTTTCATTGTAAAAATCATATAAATTGAGTTTTATTAAAAGCTCCTGGTCGTTTAAAATATTGGAGTTCTTATACATTAGGTATATGTATTTGTGAAATTTTTTAACTTTATAATACTTTAAGCTTTTTAAATTTTAAATCTTCTCTTGCGCTTCAAGAAGTAGGCATTGTTGCCTGTTCCGGTACCCATCTTTTCCGCGGTCTTTCTACGTTTCTTCTTCCTGGAGGCCTATACCTTTTTTCCTGCCAGTGGCAGTCTTTCTTTGGCCATTCTTTTGTCGTTTTTTGTGATCTTGCTCTGAAGTTTGTCTATTTTGATTTTTAAATTTTAAACATTTTTAATAAAAATCTTTTAATAAAATAAAAGTTAATTTAAAAATACGCATTGCTATGCAGTCTTTACAAATAAGAGCTTAATTTTTTTAATCTTAAAAATTTTTAATATAGTAAATTCAAAGTGTTATGTTAAATAAAACAGTCGAATGCCATCTTAATTTCATAATATGCATATTGTAATAAAAATTTATAAATTTACAAACTTTTTATTTTAAATCTCGGCTAACCTTATCAATTGGGCGATGTTCTCATTAGGGGAGTGGATTCTGATTTATACAAAGGAAATAATCAAAAATAAAAGTTAAGTTTAATTTTAAAATCAAATGTTTCCAAAAAAAGATAACAATCAACAAAAGATTTTTTGTTTAGCAGACAAATCTTTGCCAGGTGTTGTGTATTATGTATGTGTGTTTTTATATGTGTACAATTAATAAAATTTTAATATTATTTTCAATGTCTTTTTGAAAATGATAATTTAACACCCACGCAAAGTTCAATTCTACAAATGTTTTTCAGGTTTACTTCTAGCTGCTTGTAGCGAAGATCTCCTTTCATCTGTTTCAGCTCCAAATGTCGGCTTCCTCTTTTGTATCTCCAGAAGACTTCTGTGGATTGCGTCCGTAATTGTAAACCACAATTTATGAAAAAAAATGGATGACTGGGACTCTTTAAAGAAGACCCAGCAATTTCTTCCTTCACACACAGTTGAAAATCAAAATTCCCAACCTTTTATTTCGTGAGGATACCCGAGGTGGAAAAAACTAGATTTTTTCTTTGCGGAAGCCAGGGATAAATTCGGCGTAATTGCAACAAGTTTGCACTTTCTCTCGTACCGGAAAAAAAGTCTCTACTATGTGAAGCGAACTCCGACTCGATGCTCGAATTAAGTTTCGTGTCCAAAAGAATTTTAAAAAAAATCAAAATTTAAAATAAATGTTTTTATTGTTAACAACGATTTTAGTATGTTAAACAAATTACAATTAGAACTGAGTTACAACTAAACTTAACTTTATCTTACATTTCTATTTATTATAATAAAAGTGCTTAGTATCTACAGAAATCAGATATTATATGTGTCGTCCGTGTAAAAGGTTAATGCACACGATTATCAAGTAAACTATATTACACTCGTGAGAATACAGTATGCATTTGTTATGGTACCACATGACACCTCCCCTCTGACTCTCAAAATTACGGTTGCCGTAGATTTTGTAGCTCAATTTCATCGATGTTTCGTTCGGTTGGCGATGCTGATTTCTTCCTCTGGAATAGCTTTACTAAAACATAACAAATTGTAATAATGATGATTAACACATATATTATGATGGTCCATGCGCTGGTACGATTAAAGTAGATTGTTTTTGGGGTATCTTCAATTTCTCTTTTCAATTGATGTAATCGAATGTCGGTTGCCTTTAGCTCGTCCAGGTTAATAGGTTCCAGTTCCATTGGTTCAAATTTGACTTGTCATTCCATTGGGCGAATTTCGAATGATAATTTGGGAATTTCGATTGTATTAATTTTGATGCTGCTCTTTTGACTTTTGATTAATTTTGAATGAACTTCTATTTTGCAGTTTCCATCCATTGAAATAATATACGTTCCATTGAGTGGGGTTGATAGATTTCTCGCATTACATTCTTGTTTAACTATTTCTTCGTCCTTGGTTACCAATAACCATTGATTTCTTGTTAGATATTGAATTTTTGTATCCTTGATGTCCAAATGCTGTTGTTGACAATTATGGTAATTTTTTGTGAATAATATCAGCTGGATTTCGCATGGAGAATTTTTATTAATTTGGTTAATCTCATAGTCGCAAATAAAATTAGTAGGTTTTAACTCGATACATTTTTGGTTACTCAAAATGTAGTTATGCTCATTTAACAGGAGATATCGTGTTTGCGGGATTACTACTGTATAAATGGAATTTTTACGTATAGGACACGAGTATAGGTGGTAATAATTATATTTGGTTGTTTTGATAATTGGGATTTCTAGGATAAGATGAATTTTGCTAAGTTGAGTGAAAGTTTTAATTTGAATTAATTTTTGGAACTCGGGATAATTTTCTCGTTTTAGAGGTATTGGGAATATTGCTTCGTTTAACGTTGGCTCGATTTCCAGTAGCTCCTCCATGAAATCATCGGGTGTTAGAATTGATGGATGCATTACGTTTAATTTTGCAAATGTCAAGGTTTCTTCTAATGTTTCTAACACATCTTTTATTGTATCTAGTGAGGTTATTAACTGTAAGTACACTGACACGAATGTTAACCTATTCTCGGACTTGGATTTCCATACGTTCGTAGCGTTAATAATACTGCTTCCATGAATGCAATTTTTTCTTGAAACATTAACTGATTACTTGCCAATTTCATTATGGTGTTATTAAACTTTTCAATCGCACACGTCGTGAGTTTAATTTGTTCCTTCATAAGCATTTTTTGGTTATTTTGGGCGTTGGTTAAATCATTGATCGCTTTGTTGTATCTTTCGGCATCTTGATCATCGAGATTTCCGGTTACCAATTTGATGAAATTTCCTAACCCATTGAAAAAGGCTCTACGTTGTCTTTTCAGAGGCAGTGGGTCTATTGCATTAAATTGTTGTTCAATTAATTTAATGGTGTTCTCTAAAAGTTTGTGAAGGTTTTCGATTTCCCTTAAATATCCTGGGCCATTTGAATGTTTATAGTAAGCACTTGTTATACTCTTACAATTATTTACTAAATTATTATATTCTAACCTGAGGGGTACTACATCTATTATTCTAATTAATGTCCAATAACTTTCGATATTACTGGCTGTTCCCAGTTGAACGGGTAGCATCCCTGGGTTGTCTTCTAACTTGCGGATGTTGATTGACTGGGCGTTTCCCCATCTGTAACGTTAGGTTTTCTTAGTAGTCGTAAATGTACACGTTGAGTTTTGTTATCTTTTTCAATTTCCACGGTATTGTCGTTGAAAATGTTACGTATAACAAAAGGACCTTCGAATTTTTCTTTAGTTTTATCTCTTATGTTACTGGTCTTTCTCGTGTAAACTTCTTGGTTAATTTTGAACGGGTGTGGTTTTTCCGTATTTAATTGCCTTGCCACGGTTTCTTTATGCAAATGCATTTTTTCTTTAACACCCTCGTATGTCAATTTTAGTTTGTTTATGTGGTTAGTCACATAATCCTTATAAAATCTGTCGTTCAAGTAAAGATCAAAAGGGTCTCTGGAATTTTGTATGCCCCAGTACTAATTCTAGTGGAGTATACGTTGTCGCAGAATGAATTGAATTGTTGTAGGCAATGATGACGTACTGCATTAAATTTTTAATCGGCGTCTTTTTATCTTTTGTTCTCATTATTCTAAGATGTTTGATAAGAGTAGAATGTAATCTTTCGATTAAACCGTTGGAGGGTGGATTTCGGGGTGTGATGAAATGAACCTTAATTTTGTGGGCTTCCAAAAGTTCTTGAACTGTACCGTTTTTTATTTCCGTTCCATTGTCGGTGGTAATACTTTCTGGAACTCCGTAAAATCCAAAATATGCGATTAGTGCATTAGCAATTTCGGTTGCGTTTTTGCTGCCAATTTGAATCGCTTGTCCTACCTTCGAAAATGCATCTATAAGGGTTAAAAAGGTTTCTCCCTCGATGGAAAACGTATCGATGTGAATCTTTTGAAATGGTTTCTGAGGTGTTTCGGTGACCATTATAGGTAGATGTGTCGGATGACGTTCGTATTTGGATTTTTTACAAATTTCACATTTATTGATAAAATTTTGAATATCTGAATTTATGCTACTCCAATAATATTTTCTGCTGATCGCTTTTGTTGTTTCAAGAATTCCTCGGTGATTAGTTTTTCCTTCGTGGTGCAGTTTTATTATTTCCAGTTGTTCATCCTTGTTAGCAATTACCTTTAATCTCTCCGTACATCTTATTAACTTTGGACCATTATTGTTGAAATATTTTGTATAAACATTAGAAAATTGTTTGTAGGTACTTTCCTTGTCGAACCACAAATGGTAGGTTTTCTTTGCCGCTGTATTATCTCGCAGAAATTCCATAATCATTTTCTCATTTTCGTTGGAAGGGATGATTACTTCTTTTATCGTTTTTCTACCTTGGTTTCTTGTTTTTACTCCACTTCGCCATGAAGAGTGGTTTTGATAATTAATTGGTGGTGTTTGTCGTCAATAGCTTCATCAAGTATTGGTATTGCTGTAATAGGTTCATCATCAATATTCGAATGAACGGTTTCTTCCTGTTCATTTAGAATATCTGCGTTTGGTGACGTATCTGAAGGTTGAGGTTGTGGTTGAGGTTGCGTTTGAGGTTGCGCCAACATTCTTTGAATATCTGCTGCTGTTGGTGACAATGCCCTGGCCAACTCCAATTCAGATTGTAAATCGTACATTCTGTTGGTGCTGTCAAAATCATCATCAACATGGACCATTACTGAAGTGTCGTCGTTGTCCTCCATTGCATTTACTTGAATACGTGATAACGCATCCGCGTTGGTGTTGTATTTGCCCTTTTTATATACAATTTTGTAGTCGTATTCTTCTAATTTCAATTTCCACCGCATTAATTTTGCGTTTGGTTCCTTCAAATTAAACAAATACGCTAAAGGTTTATGATCGGTATAGATTGTAAAGGGTCTTCCAAAAATGTAAGGTCGAAAGTATTTAGTTCCCCAAACAATCGCCAACAGCTCTTTCTCGATTGTGGAGTATTTCTGCTCGGTTTCACTTAGTGTTCGAGATGCATAAGCAACTGGTCGGTCGTTGCCCACGTTGCCCTGAGAGAGGACCGCGCCCACCGCAAAATTCGATGCATCGGTCGTCAAAATGAATTCTCTGTCAAAATCAGGATACTGTAAAATTGGATCATTCGTAAGAATTTGCTTACTACTTTCAAATGCGTCGATGAAGTCTTGATTGTGTTCGATCTTCGCACCCTTTTTCAAACATTTGGTTAATGGCTTAGTTAATTTCGCAAAGTCCTTAATGAATTTTCGGTAATAACCCAGAAGACCTAAATAACTTTTAATTTCCTTTTGTGTTCTTGGTATAGGGAAATTTTTTACCGCCTTAACCTTATCCGGATTTGGTTTTACGCCTTCTGCAGTAGTCACATGACCTAAATATGTTACTTTCTTTTGCAAAAATTGACATTTCTCTATTTTTACCTTAAAATTTGAATTTCGAAGTCGATCGAAAACAGCTTTTAATTTTTCTATGTGTTCTTGTAAGGACGTTGAGAAGACAATTATGTCATCTAAATATACCAGACATTTTTCGTTTTGAATTCCTCTCATAATGTTGTCCATTACACGTTGGAAGGTACTAGGAGCGTTTTTGAGGCCAAAAGCCATGCGTTTAAACTCGTAATGTCCCCTAGGTGTACTAAACGCAGTTTTAGGAATGTCATCGGGGTGCATTTCCACTTGATGGTAACCTGATGCTAAGTCCAAGGTAGTAAAATACTGACATCTGCCCAACTTATCCAATATCTCATGTATATTGGGGAGGGGGTACCTGTCCCCAATGGTCTTATCGTTTAGCTTACGATAATCAATCACCATTCGCCACCTCCTTTTCCCCGAAGAATCTGGCTTTTTAGGCACCAAATGTACCGGAGAACTGTAGGGGGAATATGACTCTTGAATTATGTCTTGTTGAAGCATTTCTTCAATTTGTCGCCGAATTTCTTCTGATTGTGCGGGTGATTGTCGATAAGCTTTGGTGTAAATAGGAACTTCATCATTCAGGTGGATTTGATGTTTAACTTGGTTGGTAAAAGTTAATGGTATGTCGTCATGATGAAAAATGTCTTTATATTCAGTGCACAATTTTCTTATTGCTTGTTGTTCTTCAAAATTCAAATGGTCCATTGTGATGTTTTGAATATTGGCTTTTTGTAATTCTTCATGGTCTTCAACATCGTCGATATCCATTGGCTCGATGTTATTAATTAAAATATTTTCATCAAGCAATTCTACATGCATTGGTGTTTCGAATTTAATATTTACAGGTTTTTCATTTGAATTTGTTATTGTAGTAAGTGCATAATTATTTTTACATTTCACTAAACACTCTGGTATTTCTACACCGCGTATTAGTTGTTTGTATTTAATTATTCCTTTATGACTTTCCTTATCTACGGGTACTTGAACTATCTTTTGAACTCTAGGTTCTATGGTAATTTGATAAAGTTGATGTCGTTTTTTGTCTTCGTCTTCCAAATAAATTGGTATTGTTCTATTTTTGGTTTTTAGCAATTTATTTCCAATATCAATTTCGGCTTCTAAAATTTTTAACAAATCCAAACCTATAAATCCGTCGTAGTTATTATTTTAAAAATCAAAAATATATGAAATTTGTGTTTAATTTTAGGGTCAATTAAATTAGGTAAATTTACATGTGCCACCTCATTATGAAGACTTACTTGGTGCGCTGTTTGAATTTTGAATGGTTCTCGTTCAATTTGATTGGGAAAATACTTATAAGCTAATTTTTGATTTATTAATGACTTTGTGGACCCGGTATCCAACATAAATTTTGAACTCATTTCCGGAATTTTAATGTAAGGTAATTTTGTGAAAGATGTTGAGTTGACATTTATTGTTTCTGTTATTTCCGATTTTTGTCGATTAAGTCCTCTCGAAAATTTATGTTACATTCAGGATTTGTAGAAACTATGTCTTCTGATGATTGATAGAATTGTTCGTTTTCATAATCCTCTTGAAGTTGTTCGTAATTTTGGTCATAATCAAAGTACGTCTCTTCGTTGTTTTCTTCTACGTCTTGACAAAATAATTCTTGTGCTGTCCACTTTGAGGCTGATGGATAATTTGATCTGCGAGTATTACTCGACGACGTATCCATGGGCTCAGGTTAAAAATGACGTTGTTTGCTATCGAATCTATTTCCACTAGCATTAGTTCGCTGGGATTGTTGACCTGGTGGTTGGAATCTTTGACCTGATTGTTGTGGGTTAAGGTTGTAATTTGTTGGCCTTGACATGTTAAAACCCGAATTTGGTGATTGTTGAAAACGATTGAAAAATGGTTTCGTTGCGTTAAAATTTGCTGGTCGAATAAATTGTTGTTTTTGATAATTTGGTTGTTTAAAAAAATTTGTTTGATTTGGAAAATTTGGTTGATTTGGAAAATTTTGTTGATTTGAAAAATTTGATTGATTATAATTTTGGAACCTTGAAACTGGGTTTAACATTGGTCGTAGTGGTTGACTTGGTGTTTTCTTCTCGATCGGGGCGTAATTTCGTTGAAAATTCAATGTATTCGTTTTATTTTGTGAATACATGAAATTTTCTTCCTCGGTGACGAATTTCATTGCTTCTTTCAAATTTGGGGGATTTTTTAATCTGACCACTAATCCTAATTGTCCATTCAAACCTTATAAGTATGTTTGCAACGATAAATCGTCGTAAATTTTGGTTTTAACTATTCTTACATTTAGATCGCCTTCTCGTAATTGTAGATGTGTAAGCAATAAACTACACACATCTTGACAACGCATTCCAAATTGATAGGGGGATTCTGCTTTGAAAGGTTTTAAACTCATTAGGTCGCGTAACAAACAATTTTCATCACGCTGGTCGCCAAAATGTTGAATTAATAATGCCTTTATATTTCCCCAAGTTGTGGCATTTTTCCGACTTGCGATTAGGGTTAAAGCTCTTCCTTGAAGTTTGCTAATAATTACTTGGATTAGCTGTTCGTTACTTGAAGCGTCATTACTTGCAAATTTTGTTAATAATCGTTCACAAGCATTGGTAAATATTGATAGTGTCGATGGACTTCCATCGTAGTTTGGTATTAAACTGACGTTAAATTTATCCAATTGTGCCATTATGGAATTGTTGCGAATTGTTTCAGTAACAGGATTATTTATAACAGCAGGGGTTGTTGGATTATTGGGATCCTGCGAATAGAATCATCGCACTATCACTATCTGATGGACTTCAAAGATTTTCAAAATTTTCTATCGGTCGTAGCGGCCTTATTTACCAACCGATTCTTAATTTCAAAATGGCTTTGAAAGCGTATCGCGATTCTCCACAAAATCATCACAAAACTAGCAAAGACAGGGGAACAAATATTGCCCATGGCTGATCCCACCAGTTGCTCATAGAAATCCCTATCATATGTAAAATAGCTGTTATGGAAAATCATAATTATAAGTTTAAGGAAATCTTCCGGTTCCATCGAGATAAATGATGCTATCAAGTCTCAGTTATTTTTTATAGATGCAATAACAGATTCTTTGGAAATAGAAAATAACTTAAAATAGTTTTAGAATTTTTTAAGTATTTTTGTGGTATTAAGTAGTATGTGATGTTAAAATAGGTGATAAAAAATGATGATAAAATAATCGGAGATGTTAGCAAAGAAAGAATGAACATCGAACGACACTAAGACATAGTTGTTCGTTAAACAGCTGTGTATAATCTTTCTTAGTTTTGTGATGAATGACCTTCTATACAACTTTTTTGGTTCTATTTCTTTTAGTGTGCCCTTCCTCTTATTGTATGTAGATGACATTTTGACAGCGATTCCAGATAATAAACTTAACAATTGCATCCAAATATTGAATGGTTATGATAAGCTACTACCTTTTTCTTATGAAAACAAGTTCTTATGAACTAGAATTAGAAGGTACCCTGTCTTTTTGGATTTGCTTGTGAGGAAAGGGAACAATGGTTCCCTTAGTACTGATATAGTATATAGGAAGCCTTCCTCTACAAAACGCCTTCTTAACTTTTATTCGTCACACCCCATTAGACAAAAATCGAGCGGGGTCAATACTTTCAAACGCAGAATAGAAAATTGCGTACCTTTGGACAAAGTGGAAAGTAAGCTACATGACCTTAAGATACAACTACTCAAGAATGGTTACCCTGAACAATTATTGAACAGTGTCTTGTTCAAGAAAGACTTGATTAAATCAACGATTGATTAGTCAGGGGATGTTCCTAAAGATGAGCGCAAATATAGTAAAATCACATACCATCCTGCTTTACTTAAGAAACTCCAACACATCTTTAAGGAAGTCACAGAAAAAGATAACATACATCTTGCTTTTCACTGCCTTTTCACTTTCAATCGGATCCTCTTCTCTAGAACTAAAGACAGCACTCCAGTTTTAGATATGGCTAATGTGGTTTATAAAATTAAGTGCACAGAATGTAGACAGGAATATATAGGACAGACTTCCCAACACGTATCTAAAAGAGTCTACCAACATCGTTACGATATTCTTCATGGTAAGTCCAAGACGGGATTATCTGAACATGCTATGGAAAACCATCATAATTTTAGAGATAATGAAATTGAGATCTTGGCATCCGAGAGACATTGGGGGAAACGCTTGATTTTGGAGGTCTCTTTTATAACAACTAATAACAACTGTATTAACATCCAAACAGATTATAAAATTATTAACAATGGCTACTCCAATCTCTTGAGAAATTATAGACAGAAGATGAATGTGTTGCAGCACTTTTGATTGTGGCAGTGGTGGGTGGACGTTGTTTGTTTTTTAGATTTATATATTGATTGTTATATTTTAATTATTTACAACTAGTGTTTTCATGGGTATTTTTTGATCTCGACTCTTATACTTGCAGTTTGTGTTTATTATATACAGTGGACGCCGCCGCTTAATGTGATCACATTGGGACTCAGTGGTTTTGATAACAATAACCGACTGGTATACACGAAAAGATTTTTTTTTAATTTTACACAAAAATAGTTGCGAAATGCTTAATTGTAGTGCTGCATTTCGCTGGCTAATTTTTAGAAACTTAACTAAAAATGTTATAAAATTTTACGTCGCTTATTATGAAATTTTAAAATAGAACTGAATTAAATCGTACATTATCAGCATACTAGCAACTTTCTGCTACATATATTATATTGCAATGGTTTTTTAGCAGAAAGCTATTTTCCCAAGCATTCTTAAGTGCTCCAAGCTTGCTCTTAAATGCGGAAGTAGAGACGGTCGTATCTCAAGGTGGGTTTTAATACGTTGAAACAAGTGACGTCCTAAATTTTTGAGTCTCACATTCGGGCGTCAAAAGAATAGACAGTTGAAATGATATAACGTTTTCAAAATAAAAAAAAATCTTCCAATGCAGATAAATAAATCGTCTTCCAAAAATTATAAAATCAGATCCAATCCAAATTCAATGTAAAATGTTTAATAATTTTAAAAGGGAACGAAGTATGATTTCTCTTATCTTATCCGGCTTATCAATTGCACACTCTTTCCTTTAAATTTAATTTTATTTTCCAATTTTACCTTTATTATTCAAATCGAAACTAATAATTCTTTCTTCCAATGAATCATCCAAATCAATCAATCTACTTCTATTCAGTAGCTACTCACAAAAAAAATATCCAAACTCCAAAATATCAAAACAATTCCAAAAAATACGCAATAATGCGTTTGCATAAACTCACTTTATTCAATATCAGAATATAACTCACAAATTTAAACTAATATCAAAAAATTTCAATAATTGCCTCAAGCCAAAATCGCACAACAAGGCTCGGGCGGTCGCTATCGGCAAAAAGCTTGGTATCTCTTATTTTGATTCGCCCCCACCTGTCAATTTTACAATCCTACAACTTCAAATTACTAAAATACAATTTTCTAACAATATGCACAGGGTGGGTGCGAACCACTTTGAAACACCACAATATATTGGGGTGAACTTCAAAATTTTCAAGCCTCCCGTCTGGGTGACATTTAATGCGATGACCCTAGCTATGCAAATCTTTTAAATTTTCTTAATCCCAAAATTACTCTAGCTGGGTATCCATTATTCAACATGAGACTCTTCAATGTTTTTAAATCGTAAATTAAAATTAAAATGCTCAATTTTTCTATTTAATCTGTGGCCTTGCTAGCGCACATAGTATTCCAGCTGGCGTCTGATCAAACAAATTTGCTGCAACGTAATTTAATGCATCGACTAAATTATCGCAAATTCTTCAACAATTCCAATTTACTTAACAATTTGCACTGCACTTTATTAATTAAAATAAAAACATTAAATCAACTTAACTTATTTATTAATTTTTTTAAAATAGAACAATTAACAATTTTAATTTTTATTGCGGGAATGATGTTCGTCTGCTCGACTATTCGACGCGATGGCCTGAGCCCAAGTATTCTACTACTAAGCCCCACTCTTTTTAGTTTTATTTTCTCCCCACTTTTATTTACATAGCAAAATTTAACAAACATTTTTATGTATAATGATAAATAAATAAATACTAAAACAAATTCAAACTTTAAAATTATTTACAAAATAAATGAATTTAATGTTGTTATGGTTTTCGAAACACGACAATATATAAACCTTAGTCAGGTTGTGTAATGAATACGTCGGGGTGGTTCGCTGGTTTTGTGAACAAAATTTTAAAAAAATGCTTGTAAACTGCAAATTAACTCCATTTTCAGTAAGGAAAACCAATATTACGAAACATAATTTATTGATAACATAAACCGAATTTTTGATTATAATAAACGATGTTTTTTACGTGTAGTCACATTCGTTCGGCCCATTCTTTGCGAAAGTGATAGTAATGCTCTATTGATAACATTAACCGTGATTTCAACAACCGGCGTCCACTGTATTAGAAGATGGTTAAGGTTATTAACATGTGATAATATTTCATTATAAAATTAATTTTTACATGTTATATAAAATTGAAATAAAATTTAATTCATAACTTACATATTTTTTATAAAAAAAAAATATAATTATTATAGAATCTTTTCTATCCAATCAATATTTTTTTCTTCTCCTCAATCCTTGGCCATACATAAGGGCGTACTGATCACTTCTTCTTTAGAAGAGTTTTCTTGGTAGATACCTCGGTAGTTTGCTATTGCTCTCCGAGGGAAGACGGTCAGAATAACGTTTTTACTTCGCTCGGGATTGAACCCAAAATTTCGGCTTAGCGGTCGACGCACATAAGATTCAGGTCGTCACCGTTTTCTGATTTTCTTCTACATCTTCAATTTTTTTTATCACCTCTTTGTACTTTAAACTAATTTAATTGCATACGGTTATAAAATCCGGCAAAGTTCAATAGATAATAAAATTACAACTAATAAAATAGATCTTCGCTGGATTAATTTATTCTTGAAACTCGACAAGTTTAATTTTACCCGCAACCGAAGGAGTTTGAGATAATTATTTCATTACAAAAAGACGCCAAAGTCAAAATAAATATTAAGACTAGAATAAATTAATCAAGCGAAAAGGTAGTTTAATTTAATTTAATTTTATTAATTAATGATAAAAATATAAACTTACACTGAAATAATCTTAACAAATTTATTTGACCCAGTTCTTCACTTACGTTAAACATTTCAATATATTTATTTATTTATTTGAGACATAAGTGTCTCAAATATTTGTCAAGTTCTCCATTTTAGTTTTCAAAATGTAGCAATAAATTAATTTATTATTTTTTTGCGGTTAGCAAAACTTATTCAACACTTATTCAGCTAAATCATAATTACGATTAAATATTTTAATTAATTTTTAATTCTCTTGTATTAAGTAAATCTTTAAAAAAATGTATTGAAGATCTTTTAGTTCTTGGTTTGTTGGGGTCCGAAAAGTTTACATAGTGTAGTCCAAAACTAAATCTGCAAAAAAATTCTGAGTTTTGAAGCTATATTGAGCATACTTTGATGTCATACTTATATCCCCGATGCCATTCAAAAGTATCCGTTAGAGACCAGGCAGTATATGACTTAATAGAAACTTGATCTAGATATGAAGCATTTAAAACAGCATCAAAATATTCCTAAAATAGTTTTATCATTAACCTTGAATAAACATTTTACAATATGAAATATGTAACCTTAAAATATCTTATACGATCCGTGTCAACTAATTCATTCTTATCAGGGAAACCACTTTCTGTTATATAAATATTTGGATTTCCGTAATTAGTTTTAATGTAATTTAAGGTTTTTCTAATTCCCCATGGCACGATCTAAAGTTAATTCAGTTAATTTTATAAAACAGTAAGTAAAAATCTTATTGTACTTACGCGAAAAAAAGAAATACTTCCTGTAGGCCAATTATCATCTTGATAACATTCAATTTGCATATCTTTGTCGAAATGAGGTGCCCCAATAGGTGCAGGGTTTATATGTTTTACGATAAAGGATGTGTAATGGTTGACACCAAAATAATCTGCTGTACCTTTAATATATTGCACTTCTTCTGAAGTAAATTCAGGAAGACGGGACCGCTGGAAACCTTCTGCTTTGCTTCGTTTTGCTACTATATCTTTTACGACTTGTGGATAATCTCCATCTCTGTGGTAAATTGGATTAACGTATATGCCAAACTAAAATTTACATTAAAAAATTTGTATTAGAACATTAGCAAATTTCAAAACTGACTTCAAATTGGTTTTTACGATCGGCTGCTGCTATATCCTCGGATTTATTTGAAGCAGGTTCAGCCCACGGAAGCTCTACTGCAATACCAATAATACCTAAATTAATGTTAAGTGTGATTATTTATTTAAAAAATAGTTTATTTAAACATTTTGTACTATACCTTTTTGTATTGGCCTAAAAACTTTGTCATATAAATGAAAAGCTCGTGCATGGGCTTTTAAAAGATTATGACCACATAAGTAATCGCTTATACCGGATTTATCTACTCCAGGTGCAAAAATACCCAGACCGTAACCAAAATTGCAAATTTGTTTTGGTTCGTTAAATGTAATCCAGTGTTTCACTCTGTCGCCAAAATTTGTAAATAAAACACGTGCATAATCTTCGAACCAATAAGCAATTTCGGGATTTATAAAACCTCCCAATTCTTGCAGTGATTGTGGAAGATCCCAGTGATACATCGTCACCATAGGAAATATATTGTTAGCAAGTAGTTCATCTATTAAATTGTTATAATAAGCAATTCCCGCAGAATTAATTTCAGTTGGATACCCCGATGGCATAATTCTAGGCCAGGAGATAGAAAAGCGATAATACTGAAATCCAGCATAGTTAATCAACTGAACATCTTCTTTTATTTTGTGATATGAATCACAGGCAACATCTCCATTAGATCCATCAACAATTTTATTAGAATAATTATGTGTAAAAACGTCCCAAATACTAGGTAATTTTCCTATTGAAACAATTAAAATATTAATAAAATAAAATGCAATAAATACATCAAACTTTAGATAAGAGCAAAATCTAATGCTAATTGGACCATTGAACATTGCAGAATCTATAGTTTCAATTTTACGTGATTTTCAAATTAGTATAATTCAATTTATTTTTTATATTTGCGATTATTAAAAGTGTTGTATTATTTTGAAATTAATAATATAAAACACAAATTATTCAATTAGCATTTAACATTCCTTAATAAATAATAAATTACCATCTTCGTTCCAAGCTCCCTCAATTTGATATGCTGATGTTGCAATGCCTACAAGAAAGTCAGGTGGTAGTTTTCTTAATGTTTGACATTTAATGTGATTTCTAAATATAATACCAATTAAAATATTTCAATATAAATAAATAGTTCTTACCTTGTAAAAAAACAAATAAGAATAAAAAATATTATTGTAAATGATGTACTGTACTTATTCGTCATGATGTCGTTTTATAATGAGAAAAATAAATATATTCTAATTATGTACATGAGTAATAATAAATTACAGAATTAAAATATATTTTGCCAGTTTAATATTTGCTTATTCTTAATTAAGAAGATTGATGATTGCTGAATAATCAGCAATCCGATACTTATAAAATAAACTAAAATAAGCACCGTTATTTAAAATAAAATTTTCTATTTTATTGATTGATTGACACAACAGAAAGTCTAATTTTATGAACAAATAAAAACCATAAATTCAATGATTAGATTATAGAGTATAGATATTGGTTGGGGGAAAAAAAATCCATTATTTACATATACGTTTATTTTAAGGCTTTATTTAACATAGTGATGATTATACGATTGGGGTTACCGTTTTTTCTATAATTTGTTGCCATTTTAAAGGTAAGTTTGTAACGCCTCTCTCATAGAAGCCCTGGTTCCTATCGGAAAAAAACTCAACTAAGCGATTTTCACAATCTTCTTTTGATTCCGATTTCTTATCACTAAGAAAGTTTTGCAATGATAAAAAAAAATGGTAATTGCTTAGTGCTAGAACCGAATTATAGGTGGATCAAAACATTCCATCCAAGCTTCCGGATTTTCTGGTTAGTCACTCTTCCTGTTGGAAGAGTGATCCACACAACACCCTTTCTGTTGGTCAATTCTGGCCGTTTCTGGTCAATTGCTAGTTTTAAACGGTTCAATTGTTAACAGTAGAGGACCGAATTTAGTGTTTGGCCATATAGAAGCATCTCATAGTCCCACTAAATGCACAACAAAACCTTCCTGGCTGATGTTGAGCTGCTAACATGTCGGTCTACTTCAATTTTTTCATGTTCATTTCCAACATCAAAAATACCGGAACGGAATCAATGAAATCTGGATCATAAACACCATTCACAATTTCAGCCGCCTGGGCTTGCATTTTTACCTTTTTCAAAGTAAAATTGTAAAATATTGTCACACTCAAAATATAATTATGCGAAATTTGGAATATAATTTATTAAGTTCAAACTGGAGTTCATATAAAAAGCATAATATGAACATTCCTAAGGATGTGTGACATTTCCGTTACTAATAAGAATTGTTTAGGTAAAACATATAGAAATAAGGTGAAGAACCCCGGGACGATAAAGATCGATTGTAATTGTCCGGTGGTTCGATCTAAATTAAAGGAGGGGTTAAGGGAGGTTTGGCGAGAACAATTAAATAATTAGGAAGTCAGTCTCAAAACGGTTTCGAAAGAAGCTCGAAGGAGTCTCGCGAGTGAAGTGCCAAAGAAGAGGAGCTCAACCAGTTTCTTCCCAGCAAGAAGATGAGCCAATTCTTTCTACCCCTCACAATAATGTGAGAAATAAGAATTAGTATTAAGCTTGTACATAATTAGAACTTAAGAATGTATCCCTTGAACAATATTAGTTAATAGAAATAATATTTGAACACATATTGGTTTTACCGATGAAGCTGACATTCCTCTGAGCTACACAACCCGAGCATGTTAGTGCCGTTTCACAGTAACACGCGCTACGCCCTACGCGCTACGCGGCGCGTGTTGGTAAGCATTGTACCTTATGGTAGCTTTCACATAAGCACGCGTTGAAAACGCGCTACGCGCGCGTGCTATTTTATGTCCAGAGCAAACGCGCCACCCGCGCGCCTCGCGTAGGCACTCGAGGCGTGTTGGCATTGTATCTTATGGAGCTTTTCACACTCTACGCGCCTGACACGCGCGCGTAGATATATGAGGTTGCCAATTCATTTGATTACTTGTTGCTGTAGTGTGTGAATATTGATTTTGCGTTAAAAATGGATATTGATACCGAAATTTTTATAAATGCTGTTGATGAAAAAAAATCTTTGGGACGCTTCGCTTCTTTTAATTTCAGATTTAGTTCGTCAAAAGTTGCTATAGACATCCGAAAGTAATTAAAAAATTATCGTGGGCTTTCTCTTAAATCCGAATATAAAGTTACAAAAGCGCCTTTTAGTAATCTTTTTTCAATCAGTGGATAAACCCATAATCGTTTTGTTCTGTTTCTTTCACTTTGATTGTAATAATATGCAGCTATGGTAACAACGTTCGAAATAAACTCGTCGGAGTACATTTTAATACTGATAAGTGTGAAACGGGAAAACGCGCTACGCGTTACTGTAAAACGGGGCTTAGGGAACCCATGCAGGTGACGTTGTGGAAGTTCCGATAATAATTAATTCATGCGACAATATACCGAATTTTCTCTTTATTAACTTCCACCTTATAACTTACAACTAAAGAAAAATTTTTTTAATACGGAATATTATCATTTTCTAACGAGCACAATTATGATTTTGTTTGATTAATACTTTACGAGATATCTATCACTGTAGCTATCTAGCAAAAAAATAATGAATTTCTTTTTCCCCAACAGAATATTTAGTTCAATTGTTTACCGAATACCTTTAGTATGCTATTTCCATCTAAAAAGTAATAATATTATTAACATTTATATAATGTGCGTTTATAAAACATAAATATATTGCAATGACCCTAGCTATGCAGATCTTCTAAATTTGCTTAATCTCAAAAATTATTCTTTAGCTGGGAATTCATTTTTTGTAGCAATGAGCTCTTCAAATTGTTTATAATTTTGTAAATTAAAATGCTCCAATTTTACCTTTCAATCTGTGGCCTTGTACGCGGTATTACATGCGCGCTTCACATGTGCTATTATGCAGCCGGCTTAACAAATTTTGCTGCGTTGTAATTTCAACAAATTACCAAAATTTATCACAATTTCTTCAAGTTTCTGCAATTTATTTTATCTTATCAATATGCTTTATCAATTAAAACAAAACGTCAACTCAATTTAAGTTATTTAATTTCAAACAATTAACAATTTTAATTAGAATTGCGGAAATGGTGTTTCATCCGCTTGACGCCAAAGCGTTCACCTTAGTCTTACTTCATCAACCTACTCTTCCCACTCTCTTTTTACGCTCTTCCCACTCTTTTATTTTTACATAGCAAAACTTAACAAACTTTATACAATGTACACTGTTATAAATAAATAAAACAAAATCCAAACTTTAAAATTTTACAAAATAATAAATTAATGGTTCTGGTTTTCGAAACACGACAATATATTTATGTTTCACACACAAATAATTATATTTTTAAAAAGATTTATTTAATTTAAAATTACAAAACTAGTCATGAATGTGACAAGCTTACGCCTAAAGAACAAAACAACAACTGACCTAAAGCTTGATTTAACATCAGCTTTTATAATAATTACATACTGTTTCTAATGTGCATTCATGATACAATGAATTTACAAGGTATGATATTTTACGAACCCATTTTCGTCCGTTTGACGCATGACGTCATTTTGACGTATCTAGGTTCTAAAGAATCAAATGGAATAGTTCCCGCCGTAGTTGACCGCCAATACTCGGTCGTTCTCGCTATTTGTTTAACCCTAGAATGCTATCGTACGTAAAATTAAATATAATACGATACCCAAACGCTTACCACAACTTACGTAGGTAGCATGCTAGGGTTAATATCTGAACCAAGGTACGTCACAGTCCAGCCCAGTCCAGCCTGCGCAATATCATACCTTGTAAATTTATTGTATCATGATGTGCATTTGGGTTGTGAAATTATACAAATGTATTATAATACTAAAATTCTACAGATGCGTTTAAATATTAAAATACAAAAGTGATTTTGTGTTTAGAAAAACTAAAAAATGCTCAAACTTAAAACTAAAATGATTTAAGTTAACAGACAATATAAGTTAACTTTTAAGTTAAAGATAATAAATTTTCTTATCGTTTTTTACTAATACATTTTGCATTTGCAATGTAGTATAATTATAAAAATTGAAAGTTTATAAAAATTGCAGATTAAAAATAATGCAGTACAGAGTCGATAATCCGAACTCTCGATAATCCAGATTCAATTCTAGCGAAAAAGAAATTATTATCTGATAATCGTACCTATATATTTTCGTATTGGTACTATATCATATTACTATATGTATTTTATTTCATTAAAATACTTATAAGATTATATTAATTAATTGTTTTATTTATCTGATCCAATTATTTAACCACTGAAGTGAATTATTAACGGTTTTAGCATGTTTTCATTATGTTTAAGACGTCAAACAGTTCTTTGGGTTGGTACTATTTGATAATCCGAACTTTTGATAAACCGGATAGGCTCTGGTCGTAATAAATTCGGATTATCGAGGCTCTACTGTACAATATGTATGTTTACTAATAACCTTGGTAGTTAAAAATGCTTTTCTAAAAAAATAAGTAATATGCAAATGAGAGCATAAATTTATGTTCACGATGATTACATAATATTTGATTACATAATTTAAACAAAAAGATTAGTATATCATTTCAAAATTACTAAACAAATAGACTAATATCAGTTTATCACATACTATATAATGTTATTCATACAATTATATTACAAAGAAAGCAGTATGTTTTAAGTTAATATTATTAATTTGATTGATACATTACTTTAAAGTAGCTTAATCATAATTATGATTGACTTAATTTTATTATTTAATCTTTTTAATAGAAATTAGAGATTTTATTCTAATAAGTGTGGAATATGATGCCTTTTATTCTTTTTTTAGATTTCTAGTGTTCAGTGGCGGCTCATAACTTTTTTATTTGAGGAGCATCACAACAGTGTTAGATGTAACCCTACCCAACTTTTTTTTAAATATAAAAATTAACTTGAATGGTACTACTTTAGGTGTACTAAGAGACACGATTTATCAAAGAAATTTTTTTTAAATAAAACCCAATAATGAACTGTGTTCTCTTTATACGCTAGATATTTTGCAACACCGCGTTAAACATTAGTGGTATATATTTATACCGAGATTACAGTCGATGCATACATACATATGTCACTGCAAATTAATCTGTGGTTGATGATGAGAAATTTCTTCTGAGTAATCTTGAAACCATCAGTAGTACAGTAAAACCTTGCAGTTGATCTTATGGCTAAAACATAAGCATGTATATTTTAGGTTCCATGTGCTGCTTCTGCTTTTTATAAATCTCACAATCGAAAATCCAGTTTTTACGTTTTCGAAGATTTTAATAGTTTAATAATCCAAAATTTCAGAGGAGGTTTAATCTTCCGTGCTTCTTCAGATGAGCCGCCATTGCTGATGTTATTGTATCTAATAATTATTGCTCAATCATGAATTTTATAGTTTTTTTTCTTATAAAGTTTGGGTATTGTTAAACAGCACTCCACAGATAAAAATTTTAGAAAAACTTAAGTTTTCTCCAAAAAGAGCTTTTAACTTTTTTATTTGAAAACGAGTATCGGTTATTGGGTAAAAAATTATGCAACTTTTGTTTATATGTCTGCATTTAAGAAAAGGTCATCAGTCATAAACCTCCTTAAAAACTTCGAAAACATTGTATTTGTGACAAATAACCACAAAAACTGTTATTAATTAATATATAAATTATTAACTTATGAAATATTTTAAATAAAAAAGTTTTTAAATTGAACAAGGCAATTAAACGATAATAATATTTGATATTTTTATTAAATATTAATAAATCACAATAATATAATTATTTAATAATTATAATTATTATTACTTGTTATACAATAAATTATATAAATAACTTCTGATGAAAGCGATAACCTTCGCTGGAAGCTTAATAAAATTATTATAATTATGTATTATCGTTTAATTAACATGCTCAATTTAAAACTTTTCAATTTGTTATGAATTAAATTGAGTAATACTTGGTCAGATTCTATGACCAATTAATTAGGTTTTTTAAAATAACGCTGAGGGGTGATCATTAAAAGTAAAAAAGCCCATTAAAGTTTTAATTATAATTGTACTGATCTATTTCTATTTTTGTTGTATTTTTCCCGGAAATCAAATTGGAACAAATGAATGCAGTATAACTATACTGAAATAAAAAAGTTTTAATTCAAAACAATAAATTTTATTGCAAGAGTTTTTATATATATTTTATATATAGATAAAAAATACGAAATTCTCTTTTAAAACTTTTTTACTGTTAAGAAATTCTTTGCAGAAAACTTTTCAGTTTTGCTTTAGGAAATTTGTAACTAAATTTCAAAACTATCAATAGATTTACGTTAAAAGTTACACAACTTGAAGTAAATATTGTTATACATTTCTTTAAAATTCGTAACTGTTTTAATATCAAAAGCTGACCTTATATCCTAAAAATTATAAGCTTAAGCTATAAATATCAAACAATATAACTATAAAAAATATATAAATATAATTTTATTATAATATCAAAGAAGTATAAAATAGAACAAGTTAAATAAAATATAGGCAATACATCTCGCTGAAAGCTCTAAAAATAAATAATTTATATTGTAACATTTATTTAACTTGTTCTATTTTAAACTTATTTGATATTATTTGTCACAAGTTAACAATTAATATATTTATATAATTTTATTATAATAATACGTAGCTTTGTCCGCTTTCTTGTCTTCGTCTCACAGTAGCTTTGATCTCCATTGATAAAATTCTGTCTCTGTTACTTCAGTATCTTTGAGATCAGCTTTATGAATGAAACCGTAAAGATTTGGAAGAAAATATGTCCAGGTTAGAATTTACCTGCTTTCCCGAATTTTCGGAGTAGTTGGGATAACCCAAAAATGAAGAATATTTATAAGAATATTTTAGAAAGCAGCTCGGATATGATCGTGTAGGAATTTTAGCCTCATCACTTAATTTCATTCATTCACACAATTTCATTCAACGTTAGTCTGAAAATTCAAAGGGGTAATGCAGCCAGCATTTTGGAAATATTTGGTAATTCGATATTTAAAGTTCGACGAAATTTTTAATTAGTAATAAATTGTTACATAGTAGATTGTATTTTAACAAATCAATTTAACAACTATTTTTGCATCGTTTACAAAGATTAATACAGTAGTATATTATATTTTTGTTAAAAATAAATTGTAACCTAATTATAATTTAGTAATCATAATCATAATTATTGCAAAACACAGTATTTCAAGTGTGGGCGTCTTATCTAACCTCCGTAAAATGTATTACATCTTTGAAGATATAAATATTGCGAATAAATATAATAATATAAAAAATATATATATTATTAGGAAATAACCTTATAAAAATAGTAAATATTTCTATTTAAAAGAATAATAATTTTGTCGTTACTTTGATCGAGTTAAGAAAGAGGATGTTATTGAAACATTATGTGAACATAATGTACATATCTGGTCAATTAATAGATCTTATATTATACGATATAAATAAAAATAATTTAACAAAAATATTAACAAGTGAGGAGTTAACTACAAATCTACGAAAGAATCAGACAAGGCGATTCCACGAGCCTACTTCTTTTCAAAATAATAATGAATCGTATAATTGAATCAATACAACATAGACTAGGATCAGGATATACTAGAATGGGAAACATAAAATGTAAATATTTTATGATATGCAGACAATGCCTCAGGGCCGTATTTAGACTAGATTTTGAGGGGAGGTTTTAAAAATAATAAATAAATAGCTAATTTATTAAATGATGCTGAAAGGAGTTACAAGTTGATTGGGGTTTTCAAATCAAACAAAAACTTCAATTTGTCGACGTTTCGGATTATTTATTAATCCATTCTCAAGACTAGAGAAGAAAACAAAAGGTGTCGACAATGTACACATAAATCGCAAAAACTAACTCACTAAGAAATTGAAAGATAGCAATTTGTTCGATGTAAGAAAATACATGAATGGTGCGAAACGCAGGCCAACAAACGGTCACAAACAACGACGTCAATATTACAATTTTGTAAAATAATAAATAATGTAAATAAATAACTCTAGTTAAAAACATTTAAAAAACTATGTAACATTTAAAATACTTAAAACATTTAACACTAGAAGCGCCAAAGGGGTCATTTTGACACTTTTCAAACATAATTGTTCTGAATCTTCAAATGCGCCAAATAGACCATAAGCTATTATTTCAATCTGAGTTTTTCAATATATAAACAAGAATAGATTGCAGTATTTTATTTTTTATCCATCCAACAAAATTTATACAATATAAAATGACAGAGTCAAAATGACCTCTGTGACGTTAATAGGTATGCAGGTAAGCATGGCGCTTCTAGTGTTAAAATATCCAAATAGCTGTCCAAATAACAAGCTGGAAATATTTAAAAATCGTCCAAATATAGTAATAATAGTATATTAAACAACAAGTTTAGAAAAGTAAAGTTTTACTAAACGAATATAGCTTTTAAGTATGAGCGAGCACAGCGAGCGAGTACCAATGTACTCGCTTACCTACAACTACTACTTACTACACGCTTACTACAACGCCTACTTACAACTACTAAATTTCACAAATCTTAAGCAAATGTACATATTTTCAAATAAAATTCACACCAAAATATATGACAATTTATGGGTTTACCATGCCCACTCTAATTTATTGTGGAAGTGTTATTTTAAGCTATGCTGCCGATAATGGCCATAAAATTTATTTTCCTTTTAAAATTTTTGATTCAAACAATTTATAGCAATTTAAAATTTTTACCATAATAGTAATAATTAAGATAAAATACCTATTTCATTTATTTCAATATAATTATTTTTCAAAAACTCGAAAATTAATTAATAGGAGTAATAACTAACAATTAATTAAGTGGCCGCAGACTTTTACACAGTACTGTAAATATTGTGGTGTTTCAAAAGGATTCGCACCTACCCTGTACATTTGAGGAAAATTTTATTTAAATAATTTTAAGTTGTAAGATTGTAGAAGAAGACAGGTGGGGGCGAATCGACGAGGAGATTGGCTTTTTGCCGACGAGCCGCGCGAGAGAGCGAGCGGGCCGATTTTTGGCTTGTTAATTTTTGATTCAAGTGAGTTTTTTTTGAGAATTGTTATTTTTGAGATTGTGATAATTATTTTTGAATGAATAAAGTGAATTTTGTGCGTACACATGATTGCGTATTTTTTTGGAATCATTTTGATATTTGGATTTTGGATCTTTTTTTTTATAAGTGGTTATTGAGCGGTAGCAAATTGATTTGGTCGATAAATTAGAAGAAAAGCATTTGAAATTAAAAATTGAATTTGAATTGTTTAAAATTGGAAAATTTTAAATTTGTATTTGATCGAACGAATGTCGAGATTGATAAGCCGGCAATTTGGATAAGGCAAATCAAACTTCGTGCCTTTTGAATAAAATTAAGATTTTATTTTTGTACGTTGAATTAAATTGGAGAATAATAATTATTTTTCAAATTTGGAGAGACTGGGATCATCGCAATATATAGGGCTCTATATATTCTTCATCGTCAGTTTTTATATTTTCGCAACTTAATAGTAGTAGGTGTATTCAATGTAGTATCGCCAATCACCGGATATTAATACGAATTTCGGATTTTTTAATATGGGATTTAATTTATTAGAAATAGGTATCTCTTTAGTTTTAATTTTAATATACATATATATAATTATTATTCCGACAAAGGCGATACATCTCGCCAAAAGCTCAATAAATAATTCACAATTTAACGTTTATTTAACTTGTTCATTTTTTAAAACTTATTTAATACATTTTATTTAAAAGAAAAATATTTTTAGACAAAAGAATCCTCAAATGAGAGAACAATAAAAATTAATGACGAGCAAAGGCTGAAAATGATGAATCAATTAAGGCGTAAAAAGTTATAGAAATTTTAAAGTGTTTGAAGACAATAAAACAAAAAGTGCAACAAACAAGATTAGATTGGTTCACCATTTGAACTTCGGCTGCGAAATCGTTGCAAGGAGGGGACAAATTTGGAAAATTTGCAGCAATACTGCGTAAAGGAGAATTCGTGGTGCATTGCGGTATGGGCGAGCAAACGAAAAAGTCGTTTAAGAATTGGTAGTTCCAACATAATTTGGACATTGGTATAATCTGAAATTTAAAATTTGATTATAATAAAACGTACTGCAATCAAAAGTGATAACAACTTACCTGAAATGAATGATAAATTACATGAAAAGGATGCTCAATGATCAAATACGGACAGTTAGCAGAAGAACCAGTAGCGCGTGGCCGGAAGTCCACAAACAACGATTAACAACATATGGAGAGAAAATTATAGTGCACGCACGTTATTAAAACTTTAACAACAAACACCGTAAAGCTAAAATTTAAATTTTTTATATTATGTCATTCAGTGATAATTTTCTAGAAGCACGTTGAAATAATTACGATTTAAATATTAGAAAATTAAAACTAACGGCAAATTTGTAAATCATTAATTTATATTACGTAAGAAAGTCTAGAAACATAGTCTACATTTGAATTTATTAAATCTTGAATTGTGATAAAATTTTATTTTGAAATTTAATAATTGTGTTTTAAATATTAAAAGTTACATTGACACATATCATTGGATTTTATTGAAATTAAGGTAAATAAATCAAAAGAGTCTCATCCTCTCAAATAATCTGTGCACCCCAACTAATTTAACAGAAGAGTGAAAATTTGATAATATTATAAGGTTGGGGGCATGACAATATTTATATATAGTTTCTTAATAAATTAGAGCTTGGGGAACTGTCAGACAACGATCATCACGAATTTCACAATTTCAACTGCACTATAGGAAAGAGGACACTTTTCTAAGCATATTAGAACAAAAATTTTGACGGTCTATGCATTAGTTCTCGAAAAAATCGAATTTGAAAAATTTAAATTTACATGTATTTTAGATACACCTTTTAACACGGCTGCATGATTAGCCGATTTTGTGTAAGGCAAAAAAATTTAAAAATATCCCTGAAAAATGACAGAACACGCCAAGGGTGGAACTCGAAGCCATAGAACTCGTCCGGGTGTCGACCGTGGCTGACAACATTAACAGTATATCAAAGCACTCGTACCGTCAACAAAATGAAGAGCAGGGACTCGACGTGCTAGTTTACCGCGACGCGATTCGTTGCAACAGGGTGTATCGGGTTACAACTACCTGCTTTTATATAACTTTAAAATGCCGTTTTTTCGAAAACGAATGCATAGACCGCCGAAATTTTTGTTGCATTATACTCAGAAAATTGTCCTCTTTCTTATAGTACAGTTGAAATTTTGATATTCGAGATGATCGTTGTCTGACAGTAACCAGGGCTTGTGTTTATTTGGTCAGTATTTAAAAATATTTTAGGTCAGTATTTTTATTGAAATGGTCAGTAGTTTAAGTCAATTTATTGCCGGTCTAAATAGAATAAACAAGAAAATTGATCCCGATTACTTAATATCCGATGCCTCAAATACAATTAGGAATTCATTCCTTCAAACATTCGGCGACAATAAGGTATTGATCATGTGTTGGGCACATATGAGGCGGAACGTTTCGAAAAAAATTGAAGCTTTGGTGGAGAAAAACTTGAGAAAAGAAGTAATAACTGACATAGATACGTTACAATTGTCTCCAAATAAAGAAGTATTTGATAAAGCTTTACCTCTATTTATCAAGAAATGGCTTCAAAAAAAGCAAACAGAATTTATTGAATACATATGAATCTGCAATGGTTCACATCCCATCAAAATTGGTATGAAGGTATTGCGTATCATACTCCTTCTACAACCAATGCCTTGGAGTCTTTCAATTTAGTGATAAAAAATGAAGATACATTTCGTCAAAGGTTACCTCTGTCAAGATTTCTTGAATTAACCATTAGAACAGTAGAAAAGTGGTCAAAAGAATATTCCAGTGAAAGTCGAGTATTCAGGACTGCGTTAACAATTGAATTACAGCAATGGACAAATGGTTATCAAGGGGGAAAAGGAAACGTCAATATTTCATCAATAGCATGCGGAAATTCAATTCAATATTTTTGTCCATCCAATGAAGAACATACTGTAACAGAGGAGAAAATTGCAACCGTATCAGAAATGCGCTGTAATACTTTTAATCAATTTAAACGAAGAGCATTCAAAGTATGGTTTGTGAATCTCTAAAACAAACAGATAACTGGATGCATGGCCGCTGCACTTGCCCAAGTTTTTTTAAGAAATATATATGCAAGCATATAATAGGATTGGCTGTACGCTTAAAATATGTCAAACCTTCTCCAGCAGCTAAACAAATACCTATAGGTGAAAAACGTTCAAGGGGAAGGCCAAAATTAGCTACTCGGGCTCTTCTAGTGGATTAATTATATTTTATTTATAAATTTTTATTTAAAAATTTAAATTTAAATTAAAAAATTAAATTTAAATTTTTATAAATTAATTAAATAAAAATTTTATAATAATTATTTAGATTCCTTATTTTATATTAAAAGTGGTTACTAACAACAAAAATTAAGTAAGCAATAAAATATACTAACCAAAAAAAATGTTACTGCAACTTTCTTATTTATACTGACCAAAATAACAAATAATACTGACCAAATTAACAAATTATACTGACCAAAATAACAAATGATACTGACCAAAATTCGATTTAATACCGACACTTAAATATTTATACTGACCAATATATTATAATATACTGACCATTTAATGATAAAAATACTGACCAAAAATTTAGTTACCATAAATTAGTATTATAATTATTATTATTATATAAATTACCTACCTGGTTTGATATAATATCTTCCAAATCGCATTGGTAAAATAATATATTATCAAATCAGATAACATGACCAATTACCCAAAAGATTGTGATTTGAAACGATCGGGCACTGTAACGTTTTTTCTTATTTGGTAAGTAATCAAGCACACTTTGGTTAGGTTAAAAATTTGATTTTTAACATAAAAAAAATCTGTCTTGATGAGACAGGAGCCATTCACAGGGTTATCACAAATCTTTTCTAGAGTTTCTAAACCTTGATAAATTTCAGAAATAGAATATTTTAATAATTTACGCAAATAAAAAATATATTTATTTGTATTTTCAAAGTTTCAATTAATTGATCAAGTCTTGCACAATTTCTTGATAATTAATTTAGATGTGCAAGCTTCTAATACATAAGAAATACTCCTTTAAAATTTAAAGAATTTAGCTGTGCGTTCATGAGTGAGTGATGGAACTTCACTTTTACATACTACCTACTATTATGTGTCAAAACCTAACAAAAATTTAATTATAATAAATCCTGGGAACTGCTATCCCAACTAAGAAAAAAAATTCCATGTTGTGCAAAAACAGCATTGCTTGACGTGTAGAATTTTTATAAAACTTTTCAAGTGTAAATCTGCGTGGAAAAATTAATACAATTCAAAGTTTTTGTAACTTGATATTATGCGCTTTACTGAAGGCATTTAAATTTATATTATTTTAATATCTTTCGTTATATGGTACAATCAAATTTTATAATTATTTTCTAATTATATATTGTCGTGAAACAAAATATTTCGACCCACCCTGTGCTAAATTGTAAAAATTTGTTAATTTGATTTTTAAACGTTTAAATTGGAAAAGTACAGAGTGGAGAGAAAAAGATCGAGATAAAGGCTTTTTGTGAGATTGTGTATGCCCGAATAGTTTTGATATTTTTTGAAGAATTGTGAGTAATATTATATTTTGATTTGAGTTGAATAAATGATTTTATGCGTATGCATTACTGCGTTATTTTGGAAGTATTTTTGAAGTTTGGAATTATTTGGGAATTTTTTTGATTAGTGACTACCGAACGGTAGTAGAGTAGATTGTATTGGTTGATTGATAAAGAAAAAGAGTACTTCGAAGTTATAAATTAATTTGGATTTGGACTGTAAAGTTTAAAAATTAAAATTACATTTGCAAGAGCGAATGTGTGAAAGATAACAAGGCGATTTTATTGCATTGGAAGAATTTTTATTTTACTTTGGTACAAAATTACCACAGCAACTTTTGGCTGTAGAAAACGCAAGAACCCTTCGACCCCTACAAAATTCCCAACTCCTCCCGCACTCCAGGGTTAGCCTGAGCAAGTACGAGTGTGAGATAACTTCCACGAAAAGTATCAAAGCAATATATTAAATAATCTTCGTACTGTTTTTAAAATTATTTTTTTTCATTCTAAATTTCATTTTTTGATATCAGTGTTCTTTTATTTTGAAAATATTGAATTCTTTGATCCCAGGTGCAAATACAGGATTTCGTTAAGGAGGGGGGATTTTATTTGTGTGATTTTACCTAGTATATCTTCCAGAAAATTCGTTCTAAACAAAACATTTGATAAAATCATAGTTTGGTATCCATGTAATATAAGTACTTGCATTTAAATAAATCTCTGTCTTAAAAAAATTTGAAATTAGTCAAAATAAAGTGTTTGGATCGTTATAGGTATAATGTTACACGGTGATTATATCATAGCATTTATATTACACTGAATCATTATTTGTTCTTTATACCTTGACAACGAGATATATCAAGTAACTTATAATGCCCTAGGGCGTATAAATCATAATACCCGCTTATTATGCCCTCTCATTAATAAAACAAACAAATCGTCATAGATACAAGCCACCGCAAACTAAAAAATTTAGCAAAATCAAATTCAAATTTTAGATGTTCACTAATTCAAATGCAGTTAAATATAAAATGTTGTATGCATCACATGCATTACTCGATGTTTATGCTCTCGGGCCTGACGGCCCTCGTTCTTTTACATTGGTTGCCCTCGACATAAACATCAACATAATGCCCTAGATACAAAAATAACTATTTTCAAGTTACCATATGTAGTACTACATACATAGTAGTTACCATTTTAGACAAATTAATTTAAACATACTTTTATAACACCAAACAAATAAACCTTTTACTATAAAAAGAATTTTTAAATTCATAGCTACATTTTTAAATTATAATAGTAGAAACACTGAACATAATTTATTTATGCCGTAATATGTAATATACTATGCTTATAATCGCAACACTGGCTTACTATTTTCGATAAGAACTTTAAAGATGCAAGACATTCTCTCAATTTATATTCTTTTTCTACACGTCAATTATAATTACGTAAAGCAATTTGAACTTTAGGTCCTTAAAACTTTTAAACCAATTAAGATATCAAAATTCTGTCTGAGCCAAAAGTTTCTAAAACTCGAGATTTAGAAACTAACAAAAGATATCAAATTTAATGGTTTTTTAGAAAAACCAAAAAACTTATTCAAAAAATTTTATAATAATCTAATACACATTCTGTCAAAATTTCAAGTCAATTGTCCAACCGTTTAGAAGTTATAAAAGAGATACCAAAGAACAGCCTTAAAGCTTTGAATTCAAAGTTATTAGTGAAGTCTCTTAAAAGTTGTTTTTTTGTTTGTTTAGTAGACCGGTTTAGAAATTTTCATATACAATATCCCAAGTGCATTCAAATTGTCGACAATTTTTTTGAGCTCACGAATGCGTTTGTTGCTTTTGCAATTTTCCCGACTCGAAGAGGAATTTGAAGAAATTCCAGAAATTTTAAGATTATTTAAGAACTTCAACAAATTTTGAGACATTTTCCTATACATTCCATAAGACCTCACTCATATTTCCTAACATTTACACTATATTTCACTCGGAACTCTCAAACATTTCTTTAAATCTTCCCCGTAACTTACACCTCAAGTAACTACTATTAAAAATAATGTTAAAAGTACTTTTATAATAATTTATCTACTTAAAAAAACCCAACTTATTGCATAATTCCAAATAAATATTTAAAATTTCTTTAACTTTCGCAATTGTGTATTTCTCTTCATAGCTAATTTTCGCACTCTCCTCCAATATTCTAATGAATTTGGATCTAAATCTTCCAATGGTGGAGGTGAACCAATCCTTATTTTCCATAACCAATCTGGATAATCGCTATCAGCACCAAGTTTAACATCTTCGCCAGTTTTATAAATATTTGTACCGCATGCATAATTAACCAATCGTTCAGGATCAGTTTCCACCGGTAAAACAGTTTTTTCTAGTATGGCACCTACTTTACCTATTTTTTTCTTTTTTAAAGCACCTCCCATAATACCGCCGCCGCCTAAAAATATATTGTTGTTATTTAAAGCAGAAAGGTATGAAAAAATAAAATTACCTCCTCCTGGAGCTTTTGCATAATCATTTTTTTGAAAAGCAAAGTACAACGGTTGCAATATAACTTTTTGTCTTGCTAAAATTGAATAAATGCAAGATATACTACTCATTTTTACACGAAAAATTGTTATTTCCGTACTAAAGTTAAAGCATTCACTTTAATTTTAAACAAATTCGAAAAATTTTGAGGTTAACTTGAGTAGGGTTCAATTATACTAAATTATACAGAGCATACAGAGTGAAATGTATGTAATGTAATAAAACAAAGGAACATTTTACGTTAACCCAAAGCCTAATTTTTTACTTTCCGGTTACTATTTAAATTTAACTAGTACGTAAATACTACGCCCATGTGATTTGCCAATTTTTTGTCGGGTCATTAGTTAAACGCAACTAATAAAAAAATTGTTGAAAATTAATCTAGACCTTGTATATTTTAACATAACCACATTTTACCAATAGCAACACAACAATAACAAATAAATTTGACAATGTAAATAACAAATTTTTTTAGAAAAAATGATTTTCTACAATGTATTTATATTAAATAAAGAATCTACTTAGATATTACATTTTATTGTAAATGCCAATTAGCAGTAATGCAACTTCTCTTGTAAGTTTCATCTTATCAAATATTCTTAGCTAGATATTCCAGTTTATGCAAATTACTACTTAAAAACATATTTTTTGTAGGAGAGAAAAAAGACAGCGAAAGTTAGTAATCCTGTTACTAAGAAAATAGTTCCTACAGAAAAAAATTTTTTAACAATCGAACCTGCATTGCCCGCTTTAGATAATGCCAGGAAATTTTATAGATCTAATAGTACTTTAGATAAAAGTTCTGTTAAAACTAACAGCAATGTTTTACGTTCCTCAGAGTGTATTTCTTTACATTCTGACTCGGATGGCTCAATACATGTATTGCGAACATCGGAAGAGAAGGAAAGGCATCCTGATCGTATAAGTTTAGATAGGCGTGGCCTTACAGCTCTCCCTATTTTAGAAAATGAATCTAATTTAAGATTATTGTCACTGCAGCACAATTTAATTAATAGTTTAGAAAGTTTTCGACATCAAGGATTTACCTATTTGGTATTTCTAGATGTTTACGATAATCAATTAGACAAAATACACTGCCTAGATAGACTGCTTAATTTAAGAGTGCTATTAATGGGAAAAAATAGGTAAGCTGTCGTTTAATTAAGCACTTTACTTTTGTGTCGTTCAATTATGCACTGCTTTTGATTCGTACACAAGTGTAATCCAAACATTTCCCTTCCATTTGCATTCACCTACAAGTAATTAAAGTAGCTATTGTTAATAAGGTAAAGAGAATATTGTGTATAAATTTCTAATACTACATATTATATAAACTTTGATACATTAATTTTTATTTATTTATTATGAATGGTACTTTTTTTGCAAAGTGAAAGATTATTTTTCTTTTTTAATTTTTATTGTACTTTAAATAAAACTTAAAAAAGAAAAATAATTGTTTAAATTAGCGAAAATTAATCCCAATTAATATTAACTTTTTAGGTGCAGATTTGATTTTTTTGAATTATACAGTCTTGTATTATGATAAAATATAATGTCGATTACATAAGAATGTTGCAATTACATTTAGGAATTTTTTCTACTGCCTGTTTGTTTAAAAAAGTCTCGGAACGTATTCCCCCTAGGATATTTGAGTATATTTCAAGTATATGAGTATATATTCAGCATTGTTAACATAAATACTGCTGGGACAGCTTCTAGCCTAATTTTAATGGCTTTTATTATTAGCAGTATTTTTTAAACATACTTTGGGACATACAGGGTGTACCTGTGACCGTGGAGAACCTTTGAGGTGGTAATAAAGGAAACTTTTCTAAAAAAAATTTTCAAATAAAATTTTTGTTCAAGTCCAAACCTTTGGTGGGTACTTCCCTTTAAAGCAATATATTGAATTTCTGATTTCAAACGGCCATATCTTTGATATTTAGGTTATATCCCCTTATCGTCTAGAATAAACGGTTTTCGAGTTATAAATTAAATTAAGGGAAAAAATGTTAAAAAACTCTGATTTTAATTTTTAACTCTTGTGAACCCCGTATCTCTTAAACGAAACGTTTTAGAAAAAAAAATAACTGTCCAAACCGGATAGCGAATTTAATGGGCTACAACTTTGGTCAAATCAATTTTTTTGGGAAACCAACCGTTTTCACAGAAATTCTGAAAATAATGAACAAGGTGTAGGTAAAAAAATAAATTCACAAAATTTCTAAAAAACTCAATTTGTTTTACAATTTTATTTTAATGTCAAAACTTATTGTAGCGTTTGACGTTTGATCAATATTGTTATAAAACGCATTAGTTTATCGTTAATTACTTCATTAATTTATATTGTTTATTTATTATTGTTAATTAGTTCGTTATTTATTATTTTTACCTACACTTTGTTCATTATTTTCAGAATTTCTGTGAAAACGGTTGGTTTCCCAAAAAAATTAATTTTACCAAAGTTGTAGCCCGTTAAATTCCCTATCCGGTTTGGGCCATTAGTTTTTTTCTAGGACGTTTCGTTTAAGAGATACGGGGTTCACAAGAAAAGTAAAAAAAAATAAAATCAGAGTTGTTTTAACATTTTTTTCTTTAATTTAATTTATAACTCGAAAACCGTTTATAACTTAAATTGTAGATTAGCGAATGATTTTTAAAAAAGGTCTAATCCATTAAGTCTAAAAAATCAATAATATCGGAATAATTGCCGTTTGAAATCAGAAATTCAAAATATTGCTTTAAAGAAAGGTATCCCCTAAGGGTTTGGACTTAGACAAAAATTTTATTTAAAAATTTGTTGTAGAAAAGTGTCTTTTATCACATCAAAGGTTCTGCAAGTTTACGGGGACGCCCTGTATATATCCCGTTAGTATCAAAAGGGTTAAAATAACTTTGCCTGACGTAACAACTTTTATTATTAATTTATTTATTTCTCAAAACTTAAAAATATTTAAAACAACTTAATAGTACGTAGAGGAGATTGGCTAAATATCGAACACATTTTATATTTAGGGTAAGCAAACTTATGAAAATCTGTAGATATTTTTATAAATCAGTATAAATCTACAGATTTGTATTGCATCCAGTGGCGGCTCGTGGGGAAAAATTTTGGGTAGGCCAGCAATATTGTATAAATAGACAAAATCTGCGGAAAATGTGAATATTTTCTTGAGTTATAATAATATGCTCTATTAAGTCATTTTATTTAAATAATAGAATTACTTACAGTTACTCGAAAAAGTATTCGGACGCTCCTATGTTAGCAATGTAAATTGTACTTTTTGAAAACTCTTTTTAGCATATAAAAATCGCTTTTACAAAAATACTTTTCAGATATTTTTTGTAGATAATTTCATTCCCTTCATTTTTGTTTTCAAACATTTTTTTATTGGTCGCCTGGTTTTTGATCGAGAGTGACTTAAAGCAGTCTCGGTAAAAATTCCATGATAATCTCTGGAGAAAACCATTGTGCATTTTAAATTTTATTAAAAAATTTTACCGAGTCTGCTTTAAGTCACTCTTAGTCGAAAACGAGACGACAAAATAAAAAAATTTCCAATAAGTATTGCTGTAAAAACAATTTTTATATAATAAAAACAGTCTCCAAAAAGAGCAATTTACGTTGCTAACACAGGAACGTCCAAATACTTTTTCGAGTAACTGTACATTATGTTATAGTATTTATAAACAATGATTGATTCTCTAATTTTTGCTCTTCGCATATCAGTCTATGACATTGTCGTGAAATGTGTCCGTTTTTAATAATTCATCAAGAATGTCTTTCTGTATTGATAATAGTGCAAGTGAAGATAGGCGATCTAGGAATAGCAATACCTACCGCTTAAACTATTTTACAATAATAAAAATACACTACAAAGTGCAAAATACCGCTTAATTTATTTTTTTGTTATTTAATTAATTTATTTAATTTGAGATAAATATTATTTTTGTTATCTAAACAGCATTAAAATGTCGCTCGCATGTATCCGATAAGAAAAACTGTTTATGGCGAGGTATCATATAACTGCAATTATCTGGTAGGCACGGACCTAAGCGCTGGCTATTGAAGCTATAGTATTGCTGTATCTGGCGCCAATGTGCTACTGTTACATTGCGCTATATGGACCAAGCTAGGCCAGTGCCTATACTACAATACTTTGAAGCAAATACAAATAAAAATATAAAACACGCTAATTTTTGCAGCTGTTATTGCAATTTTAAGTGCAAATAATGAAAAATAACAAATATTAATTGTTCATAATATTAAAATATTAATTATATTGTACATAAAGAAAATGTTATTTATGTACATTAAATTTTGGGTAGGCCGGGCCTACCTTGCCTGTTCTTTAAAACCGCCACTGATTGCATCGAAGTCTAGATATTAGTGTATGATACTAGCACAAAATTAATATAGAATATTTATTTTTATATTGCTTTAATTTGTATTGATTTGTACTATATTCCACAGTCATAAATTTTGTTCACTGTCTTCACGTACGTTAGGGAGACTATGGACATTATGAAGAAACTTCAATCGATTATTAAAAAATCGTGCAAGAAAAATCTTTCCAAATGAAATTTTATTGAAAATTTACATTTTTGTATCATTTAAATTTAGTTTTTTAATAACCTTGAAACCAATACTAAATAATTTAATAATCGTTATCATCGCAAGGTTCTTTCTAGTATACCACGTTTATATTATGGTATTTTTCTTTAAATAATTGATTTTTAGGATATCAATAAAACGTAAATTATGTAATTCACTGTTTTTGCGTAAAGTAGCTCTAAAATTATATACAAAATTGTTTTATGGTACCATAATAAGGAAATAATTTTGTTTAAAAAAACTGAATCCATTTCAAATTATGCAGGCTGGGTGGAGGTAATCTTCCAAAATTCGTTTTTGCTGAAATACAAAATGAGGAATCCTGTATTTTTTCTTTACCCTAAAAAAAGTTCTGATGCTCGATTTTTTTATAATTTTTTTTTGTAAGATTTTTTTATCTTACGTAGAACATTATACTTGGCTTTTAAAAATATAAAAATTCAACAAATTTCAGATATATAAATAAAATTTCAGAAGAATTGTAATAGTAGCATTTTTTCTGCAATTTTAAATTTAATATGTTTTAGAAGAATACTGTTTCTGTGCACCCTCCAGGTTTCATTATCGATTTATTATTATTTTTGAAGATATTAATACCAATTAATAGAATCCAATAATATATAACTGATTTCTGCAGAAGTGATGATGCACTCGAATTTAGAATTAAGTTGCCTAAGAGTTATACATTATGTAAAGAAGTGTGGATTCACAATTAACATAAGCATAAGAAATAAAAATGCTTGATCATTGATCAAGTATCGATTAATATTGAAATCTTAAGCTGCATGATGTGGAATGATTTTTGGGAATATCAGAATAACTCCAGCATTATTTAATTTCTAATTTAAATTTCTTATGTCTAATGTGTTTCTTATGCTTATTTTCATTTATTACTCATAAGTATTCTCTCAAAAATACTGTTTTTGAATTTCGAAAAAACGAATTTTAGTTTTATCAGAAAAATTGCAATATTTTCTTTTTTTTTTAGAAATATTTTGGGTTATATTTTTTAATATCAAGTATTATGTTCCACATAAGAGAAAAAGATCTTTATATAAAGGCTACAAAATTACCGAATTCACAACGAGTTTTGTTATATACCGAATTTTTAAAAATTCTAAGAGAATTTCTGCAGAAGTGATGATGCATTCGAATGTAAACCTTTCTCAATTTATGCAATTTTTGACTCATACTCAAAAAGATACAAGTATGTATCATGTTAATATGTCAAGTGAAACTAAAACAAATTTTTAGTTATACAATGATAATTTATTAAAATAAGTTTATAACCTCAAATTACAAAAAAAAAATTATAAATTACTTTTTAAAATTTTTGTTTGAATTAAAACAAAAGCACGTTATTTGTTGAAATTTATATTTAAAACATTTTTATTCTAAAATTAATTTAAATATTTAAAAATGATTTTTATTCTAAAATTTATTTAAATATTTGAAAGCATAAAGTAAATTTCCAAGTTTGATATTGTACAAAATTATGGGAAAACATTGTTTTGCACTTATGAAACTTTCAAATTAGCCAAGATAAAGTTGCAAATAATATCTACATGAATGTATAAATAGGATCGAAATGCAGAGTAAAAATTTAAATTCAATATTAATTTTTTTACGTGCGTGAAATGTCGTATACGGTTAGGAAAATTCGAATGTGTTCTAAATGTCGAACATTTTCTCATGACGGTTTGCTTGCGTTGCGAGTAAGTAAATGTTCACCATTATAATAACTAAATATAATAATAATACGAGAAGTTATGACGAACGTGTAATGTAAAAAGGTTCCGGTTAAATTTGCCCCTAAAATTGGTAGCCACTGGGTAAAATTATTCAGTTGAGTAATTTCAACAAGTTTTTCTAACAATCGTGTACAATTACCATCTGATTCAGTATATTCAACATTATTGTATAATATAAGTACTTAATAAAAGTGCATTGTGTTTAAGAATATTAAACGCTAATTTTCAATTATAAAGAAATTTTATATAGCACGATTACATCTCTGGTATCACTACCAGCTAATTTTAGATGGTAAAACGGTTTTATTCATTAGAAATAATAATAGAAAATTTTACAATTTATTATAAATTATTACAATTATCTTATTACGTTACTCAACATACGTTATTTACATATTGTGATGTTTCAAAGCGATTCGCACCCACCCTTGTGCATTTTGATGAAAATTTTATTTTAATAATTTGAAGTTGTAAGATTGTAAATTCGTTAGTGGAGGACGGATCAGGAAAAATTCAAGACTTTTTACTAAAGATAGCTGCACGAGCCAGTCGTGCGTGTTTTGGTTCTTAAGATATTTTTTTGGCTTGATTTGAAATTGTGAGTTACATATTGATTTTAATTTGAATAAAGTGATTTTTATTCGCATGCATTATTGCGTAATTATTTTTGATATTTGGATTTTTGGATATTTTTTATAAGTTGCTACCGAGCGGTAGTGTATTGATTTGATTGGTTTGGTTAATTTGAAAGGAGCTGTTAAAATTATATGTTTTGACTTGGATTACATTTAAAATTGAAAAAATTAAAATTACATTCGTAGGAACGAATGTGCAGAATAGATAACAAGGCGATTTGATTAAGGTTAAAATCAAAACTAACGATCCCTTTAAAGAATTTTAAATTGAATTAAAATTACAAGCGATCGAATATATTTTTGGAAAACGAATTTATTATTTATTTGAGACAAGAAAAAAATTTTTATTTTATTTTGAAAACGCTGAAACCCTCGCTCCAAAATAGTAACAACTACCCGCAATCTAAAGGGCTACCCGAAGCAAACAGAAGTGGTAAAAGAATTTTCTAAGAATATTTCAAGCAATATTTGAATATTATGGTCACATATTAGAATTAAATTGTTTTGTGATATTTTAATTAAATAAATATTTATTAATTACTTTGCTTAAAGAAAGTTCAAAACAATAACTTGGGTTGTGGTTTGATCAACAATAAAAAAGTTTAAAGCAAGGATTACACACAATAAAGTTATTAAACAATTGTTTATCAAAAGAAAACAATCAATTATAAATCAAGCGACGAATAAAAATTAAAATAGAAACAAAATTATTATTTAAACAAAACAATGAAACCTTTTACTTAAAATATATTATAAGGTTCACTTTTAGCAGATAGTTTGGCATAGACTCAACAAGGTCTAATATTTTGGAGAGGCTATGAAGAACTTATCGTGAGCGAAGGCAATTTTTTTTTAATTGCATAATTAAAAAACATTTTAAGAAAACTAGAGATTTCTTAAGAAACTAAATATAGTTATAACTAGAGTACGGATTTCTAGCAAATTTGCTATACATAAATATTGATAGAAGTGTAATTGTTATAACTTATAAATGTCCACGAATTTACTAAAAATAAGACATTTGACGCAATGTTTTTTGTGCTTATATGCTTATTTTGATACTTTAATGCTTAGATTTATTTTTAAACTTTTTTAGTGCTTATTTTAGCACATTTTCATTAAAAATTAAAAAAATTAAAAAAAATTGCAATAGATTGAAAATAAATACCCATATTTATTTATATTTCGGTTTTTTTGAATTTAATATTTAGTGGACTTTGTTTATGGCTTGTTCGCTTTGTTTGTATAGACGACTAATAAATTAAAGTCTGCAACTAGTTTGAAAACTTAATGATATTTGATAATACTTAATAGGAGGTATAACGAAAACATTGGTATTCTTTTATATAAACGAAATATTGATAATTTTAACACATTTTTTATAGTTTGAAGTTTGATAGTTGGTTAACGCCGAGTATCCGACGTTTGTAGTTAAAAAGTGTTGATTATCTTTAATTAATTTATAATGTCAAAAGTTAAGCCCACAGTTAACGAATGGATAAGAGATCATCCAGAATTAAAATATGAAAACAATCGATTCGTTTACAAGCATGCTTATACTCGTAGATCATAAGTTGTCATCTTTATATTTTGAAAATTTTCTAGATAAACAGTAGAAATATTAAATTTCTGCTTCTAATTATTAATTTCCCTATAGTTTTATAGTAATTTACGATTTTATTTAGGGTTCTCATATTTTTGATAATTATTGCTTATTTAGCAATAAAGTATACTATATTTTTTTGTCAATTAAACATTTTGTCAACTTTCTTTTTGTTCACAAATTCTGGACATTTTTATTTTATTGTGTTATACTTTACAAGTCAATTTTATTTAAAATTTGTTTTAATGCTTATTAATTATTATATTTAAGTTTAATGCATATTTTTATGTATATGGCATTTTTTTTGCTATTTTAAGCGATATTTTCTCGATTTTTTATGTTTAAAAGTCCGTACTCTAGTTATAACTGTAATAATTATTTAATAAAACAGTAATTTAAATAATAATTTCTATTGAAAAACTACAATAGAATAGAATAAATTGTAAATAACAAGCTAAGAACGCCGCCAAGACAGTAAAGGCATCATCCTTTATTTTTTGGAAAATCTGTCGATATCACTTTGAACAGAAACATTTTTCTGTTTGTCTAATTAAAATTTTTACTACAGAGTATTTATTTTGAGGGGTCAAGCCTTTCTCCAACTCCCCTCTTATACCCGGTTTCATAAAACTCTTAACAAAGCATTAAGTAGATAATCTACCATTAAGTCCAAATTTAAGTTCCATAAAAGTCAGTTAACACTAATCTCTTGTTAAAATTTAATTGGCAAAATTTCGTCAGTCAAGTTCTTAATAAGAGATTATTTCTAACCTAAAACTTAAACTATTTACAAAATGACAGTTGTTTATAATTATATAAGTTTGGTAAGTAACTAATGATAGTTACTAGAAAGTCCTAATGCTGTTAGGAATCACATAGTAAATACAATATTTTAATAAATACTTTAATAAAAATTATTTTAATAAATTAAATATTATTTAACATTTTTTCAATTTTTAATTGAAGCAAAGTGATTTTAAGAACACTTTTTGCTTTGGCTGCTTCAATATTGGAGTTAAGCAAAGACATTTCCAAAGCGTCCATTTGTTTGACTGCTTCAAATTTATATTTATAATATTTTTGAAGTTAGGAAACATAGTGTAAAATTGTCAAAAATCAAATATTACTGTTATGTTACTAAAAATCTTAATGAAAGATCTAGGGACATTTCATTAGTTAATTTAATAAGATATATGCTTTATGAAACTCACCAAAATTTAATGGCTTCTTAAAGTTAACAAACCATTAGTTAATTGGAGATTAAGGTATTCTTTATGAAACCGGGCATTAGTAACGCATACGATTTTTTGAATCAATGCAATGTGAGGGTTGCACGAACATTTTAATTCTACTTTGTGAGTTATGTCGTTATAGGTACTAAACTTTCAATTTATAAGATGCTATTGACTTATATAATAATAATAATAATAATAAACTTTATTAGGCTACAAAAAAAATTTTTTTAAAAAGAAAAAAAAAAACTCTTTACATTAGTCCTAAATGGTGGAGATCAGCAGTTGCTGGTTTTCATCTCAACTCAGCTTGGAAGAATTCTTCCACGTCGTACAACGCACATTCGGTTACTTGTTCCTTCATTGCCCTCTTAATTGGTCTACAGTGTGTTGTTGGCGATACTCCTTCTAGTGCACGTATACCTCTTTTTTGTAATAGGAACACTTTCTTCAATTGAGTTGCATTGCCCCAGACCAAGAGTTCATATACCATTCGGTCATGGAATATTGCATAGTAGACTGCTTTAGCTGCCTCTTTTCCAACCGCTTCTCTAATTCTTATTATGGCATAAATATTTTTGCTTAATGATTTTATTAAGCAAGCCACGTGTTCATGCCAGGTCAACAAAGTGTCCATTGTGATTCTCAAGTATTTTACTGTAGTTTTATCCTGTTGGTCAATTCTCCTGCATGCAGTGAATTTAACCTTTTCCGTTTTCTCTATGTTTAGCAAGAGTTTGTTAGTCTCAAACCAATCCATTACTTCCTTTTGTCGATCATTTGTTTGGTCATTTTCTTCCATGACGAGGGCAGTATCGTCTACATATAAGGTGGTGTCACATTTTACATTATGTGGTAGATCGTTAATGTACAGAACGAAGAAAATGGTAGGTAGCGATTTTTTCAGTACACAAAAGTTTTACTTCTTTGTGGTTTAATATTTTGGTCGTAGTTGGCGAAAACAGTAACAACATCGACCGTCTTTTTGAGTTTTTAAACAGCACTAACTTTCAAAAACATGATTGAAAAATATTCCACCAAAGTGTTTTTTTCTAATAACTGTTGTCGGTTTATTCTCGTATTTGAAATGAATTTGTTTTTCACGCGTGGAAGACACTTCGTTTTTATATCTAGCTGAATTGTTACAATCTCCATAAATTTTTGATAATTCAGTTTCCCTTAGTCTTAGTTTAGTAGCCAAAAATCTTACGGTATAAAGCATTGCAAGTGATGCAATTCTCAAAAAATTATTTCACATTCTGTTACATTAATTAAAATCAAAAATATGACGTGCATAACATTAAATCCTAAAATAAGTTACTACATTTTTAATATTGCAGTTTATTTCAAGAAATTCAGATGAGCGACATCGTAATTTTATTGATGTAATTTTATTATTTTGGACACTTTTTAAATGAAATCAAAATATTAAAATAAATGAAAGCAGATCAGAGCGAAATTCTATAAATTATTACCTAAATTAATTTTGTCCTTTTCGTCACAAAATATTAATTAATAATAATTAATGACGAATATTAGTTAAACACAAATAAATAAATGATATTTATATTTTATTGATTTAAATTTTTAATTGTTTAAAAATAGCGTAATTTATAATAAAATTGAATGTCTTGTTTAAATTTACCTCACCAATGACAGATTTCTTCATCACCAAGAGTCTAAGATAAATTTACCAAGACAATCAATCAGACAACAACAAAGTGAATTCATGGTAATAAATCAAAAATTTGATTGGTTACTTGGTTTATTTATCTAATAGATTCGCATCTTAAAGAGATATCTTGAGGTGAAGAAATCGGAGATTAGCGAAACAAATAACTACTGGTATTTATTATTTATTAACTTTGTATATTCAACTGCTATGTGAACGAATATATTTAATTAAATTAAATGAGCAATCTTAAAAATCTAAACATTATAAAGTTTATGTAGTAATTAAAAATAAAGATCATTAGAAAAGCAATCGTGCTTTGTACAAGGGGTACGAAATTAAAAATTCTAAAGTTTTCCTGCATTTGATTATTCTTAACTTGATGAAAGTAGGTATTTATAAAATATAAAAATTGATAAATCTTCATAAAAATTCAATGTTAAATCTTGTTTGTATAATTTGTCAAGGAAACTTTCATTTTTAACTTAACTCTCCGCTTAAATTTTAATGCTACCTTCAAAGTTTTTTTATAACATCTGCTCTAAGTAAATTACTCTAAAAGTCAATTTAATACTTCTATTTTATTAGGTAAAACATGAAATACACAATTTTTAGGGTATATTTACATTTATAAACTGAGTAATTCCTGCAGATAAAATTAAACATTTAAAAATTACACCCATATTTTACAGTGTGCACCGTCTTATCTATTAGTACTTTCGATGATTTCAACCGATAAAATTTGAAAAAGGCATTAACATTGGCGTCTGACTTGTGAAGGTTTCCACGTCATGGAAATGAGCTGAATGAGCTATAACGAACAATTGCCAAATCACGCACCGTATAGGAGCATCCTAATTTAAAATAATAATAAACGAACCACAATGTATACATCTACAGTACCTATTCTATTTATAATATATTAAATTATTTTTGCTAAAGTTAGCAACTATGCTAAGATTACTTTTTAACAAAATATATCGTGAGAAATATAATTTATAAGTAATATAATATAATAAAATAATTATATTAAATAAGTTTGGAAAACAGAAGGAAATTTTTAAATTCCAAAATTAATTTCCGTTTTAGGTTAAAACAAATGGGAAACATGTCAATGACCTAGATAATTTCCAATTAATTAAAATAACATCTTGTTTGGCATGCAAAACTTTTCTTGAAAATCATTTATTATACTTTTAATTTTAAGAACATTCGTCATGCGATAATGTTATTAATACAGTTCTCCTGTACAATTCCTACATTTTGTATCGAATTACAATAGCAGACAGAAGTGATTTTGTCGAGGTAAATAGATTAGTAACTAATATCTGTTTATATTTAAATATTTTATTAGCGTTATTGGGTGAATTATTCGTATAATTTTAATAATATTGCCATTTTGTATTAAAATTAATAATAATTGTTCGAAATATAAACTAAATACCTACGGCTAGACTGACCTAAGCTTCTTGAGCTGGTAAGTAGCTCAGCTTTCGATGTTATTATATGCGAAAATCTAATTGAAATTTATCGTTAACTTTGCAATAATAATTATTATTCACACTTAGCACACTGCATTATTATAAGAAGACATTATGGTAGTTTCTGTAAACTTCTTAAAATGTTTCTATAAACTTACTTTATAATGTTAGATGTTTTGAATTCCACCTATTAAAACTACACTATTCTATTCTCTAATTTAATGACAACGTTACACTAATAACACAAAGGCACTATAAATGTTTCAATTAAACTTATATTTTTAGAATTAAAAAAATAGATGGTCTAGAAAAATTAACAAAAATTGAAGTATTGGATCTTCATGGAAATCAAATTTTTCACATTAATGGTTTATCAACTTTAAATCAGTTGAAAGTTTTAAATTTAGCAGGGAATCAAATTCGCGCAATTGGCGTAAACGATTTGCAAGGCTTAACATCTCTTCAGGAATTGAATTTGAGGAGAAATCGTCTGAAAAAGTTGTTGGGATTTGGAGAAACGTGCAATTTACGAAAGTTATTTTTAAATAATAACGAATTACAATCGTTAGTAAAAGTTATTTGTTATTATTTTTATTCTAATTAATCTGAATTTAGAGTCGAAGATATATCTAGTTTGGCTAAGGCAATTAATATAAAAGAAATTTCCATTGAAAATAATCCGTTGTCGTTGGGCGGAGACTGCGTTTCTTTTCTTGTTTCTTACCTACCTCATCTTTCTAGTTTAAATAATATTCAAATAACTGATCAAGTTCGAAAAGCGGCAATGGCTTGGAGACGAAATAAGGAAAGTTCTAGCGCCGCGTTTATGGACTTGACTAGTGATGTTTGTTCAAATATAAGAAGAGAAGAAGTTATTTCAAATGCACGCACAAATTGGGAGTTGCTTAGATCACAAACTAAGTGTTTAGCTGGTAATTCTTCCAATGCGGTTACGGTATCCAAAAATTTAAAACCTGATTGTGATTTTATTCTAACATCGTTGGCAAAACCTGAGTTACGAGTTCACATTACTCGTTCTAAACCTATAACAATGAATAGTGCTGTTCCTGTTTTACCTAATAAGAAATTTATTACTAGGACGTTATCACAAGATACAGAAAATTCTCAAAATACTTCATCTTCAAATACGTCGAGTAACGAGTTTTTTCGGTTACCACCGATTTTGGTACCGATTATAAATAAAATCGAACACAAAGATGACTTTTCTGGCTCTAAGGCTTTGTCGGGTAGTTTATCTAGTATTGGACCAAATATTGATAGTTCTGTTAGCTCTTTACTAAGTAATTCCGAATCGTGCGATTCGAGTAGCGATGCAAGCGAAACTAGTTTTGCAGAAATCGATGAAGATAATAATGTGCCAATCGAATCAAAATTATCCAGTGATAAGTCTGAACTTAACGAGGATGGGTGAGTTTTAAATTTTTAGTAAATATTTTTTTAACATTCTTCTATCTTTAGAAATTCTTCGATTGCCTGTAATTCTCCGATTTCCAAATGCGAATTAAAAATAATTAGTCCAGCGTTAGTGATACCATCGGAGAGCTCGAGTAATATTCCAAATAATACTTTAGTATCGAATGCAGCTAGAAGAAGTTCCACATCCGAGAGCGAACAAAGTAATTTAACCACAACGAAAAAATTCAGAAGTATTAAAAGTGCCGTTAATTTAAAAGTTGCACATTCCAAGTTGAAAAATCGTCCCATGACATGTAAAGCAAAAAGAGATATTGCAAATAATGACCAATCACCTGACAAAGTACGCGAACAAGGTAATATTTTATTTTATTAAATACATTTTAATAGGAATACTATTTTGGAATGATTTTTTTAGGTGGCGATTATTTAATTGAAATTTATGGAACTAATCTAAATATCTACGGTCATGGAGCTTTACGTTTTATAGATAAACCTTGGAGTATGTCTAAAGCAAAGGAAGTGGTTACTGTTAATTTTAATTATGTTAATTTCAATTCTTTAATATCATTATTTATTAAACTTAAACAACGTTTTTCTAACATTGAACATTTCATATTCAAAGATACAAATATTCAATGTTTGGGTCAATTAAACGCTTTAGCCGAACTTCAAGGTCTTTTGTCTTTAACTATAGAGGATGAGGGCAATCCTATAAAGAAGAAAAAATGGGAATCTTACGCGATTTTCAGATTGTCTCATTGGGGACTAAAGTTTATCAATGGAAAAGAAGTATGAACCACATTTTTATTAGTATAATTTTTGTAATAGGTATATTTTTGGTGTTGCCGTTTTAGATTTCAGAAGAAGATGTTCAAAGTGCTAATACGGAATTTAAAGGGTTGAGCGATTTGGTTTTATGGTCGTTACCGAATGCATTGCTACAACCTTTGCTTGCTAGACTACAATTAAATATTGGGCAAAAATTTACTGAACAAGATGCTAAAAAGTGGCTTTTATCGGCTGATCCTGCTTTAAGAGCAGTTGTAATAAAAGAGGCTTTGCAATGGAAGAAGGGGGGCGTTGGACAGGTACATAATATACAGATTTTATATTAACAGATTTACTATAAATGGATTAATTAAAAAAATTGATGTAGGAGGACCTACTGTTAAGACAAAAGGCAAAGACTTATATGAGTTCAATATTGGAAGAAACTTGTAATTCCGTACATAAATTAAGACTTCTTGATGAACAGTGGCGTACAATTTTACATGAAACAGTTCGAAATATATTGTTGGATTATACCCAAATTGATATGTATATGAAGAAACAATTGCAAGAATTAAAATAATGTGCAATTTATTATGTATGATAAGTGGCTACTACAATGTTAAAACAGTGAAGTATCAAATTTGTTAATTTGTAATTGAATTAAGATGTTAAAAATAATAAAAATACATTTTTAAAATGCCCTTGTAAAATTATTGGTTAGGTGTGTGAATAAAAATTAGCTAATATATCTTGATATCTTTGGAATTTTTAAAATTTTAAATATAATATAGTAGTATATCATTATATGCGAAATTTTTTTAGAAAAACCAAAAAATGCACAAAGACTTTTTAGAACTAAAATGTTTAAAGTTAACACAATATAGTTCTACTAGTTCATCGCCTGAAGATGCCATAGTATGGTTAAAACGTTTGCGATAATATACATACGATGTATTTATATTGTGTTAACTTTAAACATTTTAGTTCTAAAAAGTGTTTGTGCATTTTATGGTTTTTCTAAAAAAATTTGATATAAGTAATATCAAGTTACACTACCTAAACCACTTATCTATTGATTATAGTATATTATTGGCTAATTTTCTATTCATAACACCTACATCTACCGAAATTAAGATTTGAGTTTATTATATGGACAATAAATAAATTGACTTCACCGATGGCGATGTAATTTGCAACACGAACGCCAATTTCAAAATAAATTTTAACAACTAATACAATGAGTCAATATAATATAATAAAAATATACATACAAAAGCAACTTGAAAATATAAAATAATGTAACTTAACAAAATGTTAAAATAATAAAATTTTAACTATTAAGTAAATAATACATACTACGAAGAAAACATAATATTTAACGAAACCAAAATGACAAAAATTCACATTTAGCAGGGTTGAACTTAGAATATTTAAATAAACAAAAAAAATAGAATTCTGAAAAAATTTATGCTATAGAAGTGGTAAAAATTATTTATATATAAATTATTTATATAAAAAAACAAAAACAGAAAAAGAAAACCTGTAACATAATATAAAGGCCCCTATTTCACGATTATTATCGATTCTCAGTCATGTTTAACAGTAAAAATAACAAGTGAGAGCAAATATACCAAACAAAATTGAAATTCTAAAAAATTCTAAACTTTTTAAGTTATTTTCTATTTGAAAATATAAGCTAAATATCGTGGGTATTCTGCGAAAATGCATTAAGTCAATAATCATAGTTTTGACATAACTGAATTTGAAAGTTTGTTTTCCCTGATTATCTTTATGTATTTTTGATTTATAGCAGAAATTATCTTGGTTAGTTGTATAAATATGACTTTAGTGCGTTTTTGCAGTCTATACAACGTTCACCAAGCAAAAACAGAGCATGATTAACTGAACAAAAAATAACAAAATAATTTTGACTTAATGCATTTTCGCAGAATACCGACGATATAATAATTAATAATATTTTGCTATGGATATATCCTTGCCAATACAAAATATAATGTCAAGGTTTACCGGTTTTGGTTTCTTAGCAATCAATAAAATGGGTAACAAACAGGTGGCAATTTAAATTGTTAAATCAAACATTTCAAAGGAATAGAAAAGAGTTTCATTTCAGAAAATTTCCTTTTTTAAGAATTAATAATTGTGTTTCTCGACCCTGTATTATAAACTATTTCAATTCTTAAGATGGGTTAGGATGCTCAGATTTTTTGGGTCTTTGAAATAAAACTCAATATATCCACTAAACGGTTTCAACCTTATTAATAGATCTTCATCATCAGGTCTTTTTTAACAACTAAGAGTAAGAGAAGAATAATAATAAACAAAATAGGTAATTAAAAGCTAAAATCTCTTTAAACAAAATTACAAAATGTCATCACACTACCTTTACTTGAAGAGTAATCTCTCGAATTTTTCTCTTCAAGTTAATACTGTATGCTCTATGTGTATACTTTACCATGAAACTAAAAATGTGATGAACCAATAGAAAAAAATAATTTAATCGTTTCGAGATCAAGGTGAACATAAAAAGTCCCATCTGCACCAGCACTGAAAGAACAAGGAAGCAAGGCAAGATTCATATGTGTCAGTGTTTATTATGTTCTCATAAGTCAAAAGGTACCGGTAGAATACAAGAATGTACTCTAAAGACAGTTTTAAAAATATTATTATGTAACAAAAATTATGGTTTCAATATCGTATACGTACTTCTAAGTCATACCCTGGCTAGCATCAGTTAAAATGTCATGGGTTATCTCAAATCAAAAGAACTGGCAATGTAGAAAGAGGGCAATTTAAATTCAAATATAACAAAATACTAAATAACAAAAATACTAACTGGAAAATATGTTAAATTTGTTTCTTAAACAAGATTAAGATTTTGTTGATAAGTATTATTTTGATGTTAATAATAGTGCATTCATTTATAAAATACGTCGAATAGGTGAAAATATTAAAACAGCTTTATTTTAGGCAAAAGCTTGTGCTCCTAATGTATCAGCACTTACTATGACCAAGGGCTATACTCGAATGTGCACTTAAACATTCTAATTTTCTGTTTGTGCCCTAAAGATATTATGAAAATATATAATATTAAAAAAGGTTAATTCTTTAATTAACTTTTAAGTTAATTAAAATCCGTTTATAGAAATTGTATTGTAACAAAAATATACCGATGTTCGTTTTCGTGTTTAATAAATTCCACAAATATTATTAATTCAGATTATAGTAGGTAGTAGATGTAGCTTGATACATTTCAAAAGTTGCTCTAGACGTAATATTTAATAATCATCCAGACATAAATGTTAAAAATAGTTTCTGCTTTGCATCGTAATTATAATAAAAAGTGTATCTACTTCCATTTGGAGAAATATTGTAATTATTATTTTTATCTATAAAAAAGTTTGAATTTAAACTAAAAGGTCTGGATTCACAATTAATATGAACATAACAAATACATAAGATATAAGAAATATAAATACAAATAAAATCTTAGTCAATAATAATGATGGAGTTATTTTGCTATTCACAAAAAACACTTGACGTCATACAGTATAATTTCAATACTATCCGATGCTCTATTGAGCTTTTATTTAATATATTTAAATTTTGTATGCCTTATGAATTTCTTATGCTTATGTTTAATGTGAATGCACACTATATTTATTAGAAATGCCCTTTAAAGCTTATTTCTATTCTTCGATAAAAAACCGTCAACGGCAGCTTGCAAGTCTAAATTTTTAAAAGAAACGTTCGAAGTAATACTATTTGTTTAGGAGGTGTTCTAAATAATTAAATAATAATAAATTAATAATAAAATAAAAAAATAACATCTCAATAATAAATATTTTACTTTACTTTAATTTGTCTTACTACCGTGCTTGTAAAAACACGATAAAATTTAAAAATATATTTCAAGTTTATTCTTAGATTATAGTGGCAATTATTCTTATTAAGGAGGTTGGGGAGTTAAAGTAAAAAGGCAGAAATTGTTTGAATTTTATGCAAATATTCGTTTGAGTGTAGTGCATTTAGTTTTAAAATTTTAAATAATTTTACCATCTAGTTTCCGACAATATTAAAGACAAAAATTCAAACTTTTTACATCGGCTTTTATGAGAGACATAACAAAATCTGTAGTAATTACCAAAATATGTCCTACCGATAAAAACAGAAAAACTCATTTTGATAAAATGTATTTTTAAAAACTTTCACATAACAAAGAAAAGCTTTTACTACCTTGTTCACAAAATATAATTATCTAAATGGTGTAAATTTTTGCCACAAAATAGCTGAAACAAAAATAAACGTGGCAACAACGGCTTTGAATGTGTCAGTTTTAAGTAATTGAAAAGTTTTTAACTATTTATATAAATATTAGTGTAATACTTACATTTTTGTGAATTTTTTATTACTTATGGTGCTATAGTGTCATTTGTAATAATTAAAGTTTAGTAAGAAAATTTTGATATTGTTTAAGTTAAACAATCATTAACTATTTATTATTAAACCAGAAAATATCATATCATTCATGCAAAACATTTAAATATTTACTTAATTTAAAATATAATATGCTTTTTCTTTATATTTTAAGACAATGTCCTGTTTTTTTCCATGATGCTCTCGTATTTCCGTAGAGGTTGTTATCCTCTGACGATGACGTCCAACTTTCATATAACCTCTACATAGTATATTGTGCTGAAAAAAAGGATTTGCACTTACCCTGTACATTCGATGAAAATTTTATTTGAATAATTTTAATTTGTAAGATTGTAGAAGTAGTCAGGTGGGAGCGAATCGACGAGGATATTGGCTTTTCCGACGAGTCGCCGCGAGAGCGAGCGGTCCGACTTTTGGCTCGTTAATTTTTGACTCGAGTAAGTTATTTTTGAGATTTGTCTTATTTTTGAGATTGTGAGTATTTGTTTTGATTGAATAAAGAGAATTTTGATGCGAATGCATTATTGCGTAATTTTGGATAATTTTTGATATTTGGAATTGGTTTAAGTTTTGATACGTTGCTACCGAACGGTAGTTGATTTGATTGATTTGGTTAATTTAACAAGAGCAGTTGAAATTATAAAATTTGGAATTGGTGTATAAAGGTGAAAAATTTAAATTATATTTGCACGAGCGAATGTGCGATGGTGATAAGAAGGCGATTTGGATAAGCGTTAAAATTAAAAGTACAAGCCCAGTAAAGTTTCACATTAAATTAAATTTGAATTTGACGATTAGAAAATTTATTTTTGAAGAATTAATTATTTACTTACATTGAAAGTATAATTTGGATTTGGATTATTGGAAATTGTTAGACAATTAAATAATTTTTTTTGCATTAGAAAGATTTCTTTTTATTTGAATTTTGAAAACGCAAGAACCCTTGACCCTTGAAAATTATCAATTGCTCCCGTACACCAGGGTTAATCCGAGGCAAATATAAGTGTGTGAAAATTTGCTAAGAAAATATCATTACAATATGTATGTGGTTTACCCGGTAGTTTCTAAGTCGCTGAGACTATTCTCTCAACATTGTCCCTGCAAGATTGTCTCCTATCTCTGATTCATCTGACTATATCCTGTATGTTACATGTTTCGCGGATTCTTTCACTTCTTACCCTGTCACGATGACTGAAATTGGTGATGGCTCGTAAAGTTTCCATTGTCGCTGTTCTTGTCATTTGTTTAGTTATTGGTTATTGGTTTAGGTATTGGCTGTTGTGTCTGCTGACCTGACACAGGTCTTATTTGTATTGTCGTGTTTTGAAACAATTTTACCGCCCCTGTAGTCAGTTTGTAAATTTGTTTGAAATTTTGTTATTATTTCGTATTTAAAATTTGTATGACTTTGTATGAGTTCAATATTTTAAGGGTTGGTTAAGGATAAATAATGATAAAGACCTTTTGCCAAAAATGCCGACGTAGAGGACGTTTGATTTGTGAGTCCGATGAATTTTTTGATAAGTTTAACAATTTTTGAAATTGTAATTTTTTTTGAATAAAAAGTATGTGGATTAAAATTTATGATTGGATTCACATGATTATGAAGAAGTTTGAACGATTCTGAACATAAAAATAAACAAGCTGTAGTTGCATAATTAAGAAAGATTGCAACGGAATTAGACAAAATTTAAAATTAATTAAAATGTAAAATTTTCTATTTACAAAGTAAACATTTATTGAAGGAACAACAATTTTTGTAATAAGCCGGACAGCTGCGAACCGGTATCGTATGAAGTTTTGCGTTACCATTTTATATTTTATTGCAACGTAAAGTAAATTTTAGCAAATTATTTTGAAGTTGTATAATTTTGGAAAACTATTTAAAAAAAAATCAAATAATAATATAAAAATTTACATCTCATTCTTTTGGCGTCCAACGTGGGGTTTTGAAAATAGCACCTTATTTTTGACCCTGAGATATTTGATATTTGTTAGAGACTAAAGAAGACATAAAAATACAAAACATTAATAAAAAATCAAATTTATTTGAGTCTCGTGATTATGAAAGTACTCAGAGAAGAACGGAGGTTATTCCTAATGGAGTTAAAGATGATGGCAGATTTAGTAAAGAAGAATTCAATAAAATAAAAAATATTTTAAGAGAAGATAAAGAACAAACGGTAACAAAAAAAGAAATGCGCAAAGATAAAGAAGAACAACAAAATATATGTTCGATATGTTGACACCAAAATAACTTATTTGCATGATTTTTTCAATTATTTTTCCGTTGATTTCCAATTTACAATGTAATAGGTCTTTGGAGATCACTGAGTTTTCTGGGCGGAAACCTGCATATTAAGTTGTTTTGCGTGTTTGTTTATTCTATGTAACAGACGTTGCAGCTAATCTTTTGCTGTTAGAATGACATCATGTTCATAGCATATAATTTGTACTTTAGCATTTCCCATGCTAATTACAGCTAATACTGGTGTTTTTGACATCGTTAACAATTTGGTTCATAATTATGTTAAAAATGGCAGGGCTTAGGCTATAGCTTTGTTTAATGTCAATCAAAAGGGGGTTTTTAATTTCCACCGATGATCAGTTTTTAATTTAATTTAATTAATCTTATAAGTATTAAAATGACCCGAGTTATACAAATTTATAAAAATTTGCTCATTCCAAAATTACTTCTTTGCTGGGATACATCTACTATTTTAAACAAGAAACTCTTCAATTTGTAATTTTTATTTGTGTCGTTTAATTAGGTTGTTAAGTTTAAATTTGTTATCTTATGCATGGCCTTGCAATCGCATGTGGTATTGCAGCTGGCGTCAGCCCGTCTAACAAATTTGTTTTGATGTATTTTTATGCAATTTAATCCAAATCTTTAAATTTTCAATCTTTTTTACTTGCACTAATTAATATAAAATAAAACAACTATAAATTCAAATTTAATCACTTTTATTAATTAATAATCAAAATTTTTAATTTAACATTGCGGGAATAATATTCTTCCGCTGGTTTTATTGACGCAACCGCGTCTCTCGTACCTCCTACGACCTCTGTGTTGGACAATCTTCAAGCCCTACTCTCTTCACGCTTCCCACTTTTTTTACAACAAAATTTTTATGTACAGTATTTTTATAAATAAATAATCAACAATAATTAAAACAAAACTTTAAAATTATTTTACAAAACAAATAAATTATGATTCTTGCATTTCAGAATACGACAGTATAGTCCGGTTTTTTTAAGAAAAATATTGGAATTTGTCCTAAAGCGACGACCTCTAAATATTAACCAATGAAATTGCCTTGAAGCAAAGAGTATGTAGTGTATAGAGGAACAGCCATGTATTAAAAATTGAAACGTAGAGACATTCCCGTCTACCAGGGGGCATAGCAAAGCCATCTATCGGCCGGGAACATTTTTATATTAAATACCTAAATATAAAGTTAGCTACTATATCGATAATTGCAGGTATACCTTTTTGGCGACTGTTCGTACCTGAAGTGGATAAGTAAGAAAAAAGGTTTTTTAACACGGTTTTATCATGGGGTCTCCATAGAAATTTTTAAATAGGGCAGTAAACATTACAATCAGTGTAACCACCATACATGGTACTATTAGAGAAGGTATGTTCTTGCGCAGAGAGAGATAGCATTCTTGGATAATCTCTCTCGCTCATTGAAACCCAATCGCCGCCATATTGGTTCTTTATTTGTTTTACATTAGTTCTGTGTGTTTGTTTACATGTTAATAATGCAGTGGCGGCTCGTGAAAAATATTTTTGGGTGTTCTGCATTATAAAAATGGCAAGATATCAGTAAAATGGCAATCTCAAAAAATAAACTTACATATTGCACATTTTTAAATATTAAATGTACAACACTTATCTAGAATGTAGTACTTTATATGATTTTACATTTTTACAATAAATTGCAATCCTAACTAATTTTCGAAAAAATTTTATCAAGTACGGCTTATGAGAGAAGTTGTGTTAAAAATATTTGTAATATTTTTTATTCTTTCATTTTATTTTTTCTTCATTTAATTCATAAGCATTTATTTTATGTACTAGGCAAAAGCACCAAATAAGCATTTATGCTTAATTAGTTCGCATATAAAATATATAAATTCTTCAAGAAAGTGTCTTTTATTTCATATTTAGAAATATTTTATTTGTTAATAAACACAAATGATTTCAATTACGTTAAAAAAACATGAATTCAATAATTTTATTATAAGTAAAATGTGATAGTAAATGCGAATTTATTACTAGAAATAATTTATTTGTTATCTACATTTCGCACAACATTTGAATTGGGCGGCGAAATAAAACTAAGATGGCGTCGATTGGATATGTGCGTGAACTGAACCAAAACGCGTTTCAAAACGAACATACCTTCTCTTATAGTACCATGACCACCATACGGTAGTTATTTTATATAAAACAATACGATAATTTGTATCCTCTATAGCAGTGTTTTTCAACCTTATCGAATAGAGAATAATAGAGCCTTCTTAATCCCCTTATATAATTAATAATTATTTTAACACTAGAAAGAAAAAGATTTTTAACACTAGTGTTATTAGTTTATAATTTTTTGGACTCGCTATCGCTCGTTTCGCGAAATTCTCTACTAACAAAATAAAATCTCACTTTTAACACCTATATCGTAAATAGTTATTATAATTTATGTAAAGTTATAATTTAATTTTATTAAAAAAAATTTCGACCCCACGAGAAAAACGTCGCGACCCCCTGGGAATCGTGACCCACAGGTTAAAAAACACTGCTTTATAGTATATACCAGGCCTGGTCTATACGATAGTATTATGTTATCGTACGATAATTTTTTAAAATGATACGATCAATTTCCGATAAATCCGATAATTTAAAATTATACTATAAATTATTTCATAATATTAAATATCAAAGATTAAATATTTCATTTTTTAATTTGTTTTTTAAATTTTTGTTTTGAATTTTTTGAAGGCTGCACTGATTACTGTTTAAAGTGTTTAAATAAAATTTGTAATGTAAATCTAGTTTACAAATATATAAAAGATTTATATCTGTTACTCCACATGCAATAAATATAAAACATTCAATTTTAGAAGAATTGCGAAAAAACAAATCGAACTTTTTTAAAATAATAATTGCAATAAATTAATATGTAATATTAATGTAATATGACAAGCAAAAAGCAGAACCCAAAAAAAGAATTTTAAAGCATGAATAATATTTTATGTATATTTCTAAAATAATGATATTTTAATATTTTAATAATATTTTAATTTGATTTGATTTAAAAAATAAAATTCAACATGAAATTAAATATATAAAAATTAAAAATTGTGCCGAGAGATCCGAGTTGAAGCGTTGATTTGTTGAAGTTTAAAATTATTTTAGTTTTAACTTTGGTTTGAAATTTTAATAATCTTTAAAATTCGAAGTAAATAATAAAATTGTCTGTTTTTACGATACTTTGGAATTCTCTTCTTACTTTTATAACCATCTACCTGAAGGGATTACCAAAATCGTAACAGACAAAGACAGCTTATTATGCTGTCTCATTTAATGCTTACTCATTATATAATGCTCGTTTTTGCCGCTGAGGTCGTTACCAATCGACTACAATTTTATTGTAGGGTACGAAAAATGCTAGTGACAGGTATACCCATAAGAGCTGTTCCTCTATACACTACATACTCTTTGATTGAAGTTAGACGGTATTAATAACAACATTTTTGCGATTACAGTGCTATGTGTGTTGCCTAAACTGAACCGGGAAAAGTCATAAATAAGATAGATGTGGACAGAGTTAAATGTAATATCAAATAGACGAAGTTATTTGGTTATAACATTTCAATTTTTTGTGGTAAATATTTAATATTACTACCAGATTAAGTACCTACTATTTAAATTATCTGAAGTTTCCCGGTGTAAATTAGACTTTGCAAACGACGCGCCACCTATATTATTCATATCTTGGATCGACTATTATAATACGTTAAGTATATTTTTTTATAAAATTAATTTTTACATGTTACATGAAATTGAAATAAAATTTAATTCATAACTTACATAATATTGTTCAAAGACTATTTTAATGAATTATATAGCTTGCGACACACAAGTGTTATATAACAGTGTATCGCAAGCTATATAACCAAAACTTACCAAATTACCAAACTAATTGTGGTTACTGCTCTTTTTGTGGATTGTTGATATAGTGTGTACAGATCGGCTAAATTTTATATCCAGTACTTGTAGTCGAATCGTTTGGAGACATTAATTTTCATTAAATATCAAATCATTTAATTTTACGCAATAATACGTAAATAATTAATTTACGCATTAATTAAATTTAATTAAATTAATAATTAATAATAAAAAATAGTTAATTAAATATCTAATATTTATTTTTAAATATTAATACAAACAATTTTTTTCTACTTTGCGTAAAAACTAAAAAAAAGCGGTTTATTCAAAAAAATCATATGAAAAGTCATAGCAAAATAGACACCATCGTATTCTGAAAATCACTTATTATTTTGCTACGACTTGGCATATTATTTAGCTATGACTTCAATAATATCAAAAATCATATAGTCTGAACGTAAAAAATTTCTCACGTGAGAAGTCATGTGACAAGTCACGTGTGAAATCACATAGTGTAAACCAGCTTTAAGAAAAACGCAAAAATAATAAGAATCTAGAAAATATACATATACTAAACCTCTTAAATGTAAATTAATGTCGTTTTTATTGTTTTCTAAACATTATTTTTGCAATTGCGGGTTTAAAGTAGTCACTTTCCACCCTGATTTGCGGGTGTAAAATGGCTTTTTTTTTGTTCTAGGGCAAAAAAGTAGTCACAGCGGTCAAAAAGAAGGCTACCGGGCAAAAATAAAGAAGTGTTATATTTTTACCTGAATTCTTGAGAGTATCACCTGGGGTATTCAGATGGTAACACCTCGTGATGTTTTTAATCTTTAATTAAAAAATTAAAACCTATACTTTAAGTTTCGTAATTGGTGGAGTTCCTACTTTAACTTTTGCAATTGCAAAAACAGCACCTCAGGGATAAAGTGATTTTTGATCTCAGCGTAATTGCTGCTCTTGGCTAAAGCCTCGTGCAAACAAACTTTTACCCTCAGGTCAAAAATTAGTTACTTTATCCTCTTGTTCCATAATGTACTATTTTTTATGTAAGTATGTATTTTTTACTTAACAGTTAAAATTTATTACTTTAACATTTTGTTTACTTTGTTTATTTTAATCATTTTTTTTTAATTTAAATCCAAAAATTTACCTGATTTGCAATTATTGCCAGCTAAAATCCTATAATGATTGAACTACATACAAAGTAGTGAATTAAGATTTTTATATTTTTATAAATATAGTTATACGGACATTTATATTGATAATTTTCATTTTTATTTAAACTAATTAAGAGTTTAAGAATTTTATTGAATTCATTAATAAAATAAATTTACAAAATATATTTTCTTACTGTGTAATACTAATAATAATTACAATAAAGTAAATTTTTACAAATAAAATTACGTAAAATTAATCTTTTAATCATTCTTTTTCTTATTATATGGTCGTCTTACGGTCATACGAAAAGTATGAATTTTTAAATAATTAAATAAAATTTAAGAACAGTTGCAATAATATAAGTAGCATCATACATAAAATTTATGTAATACAGTTAAATTCTTACATTTACAAAAAATACAAATTTAGAACTAGTAGCACGAAATTTTTTGTTAAATTTCATAGCAATGTGACCTCAAACTTAAGCTTTTATTGATTTAAAGAATGTAAATAATTGGAATAATTGGAAAAATTAGAATGCGATCAAAATTAATCTACGTCATTGATAGATAATTAGATAAATGAGATAAATAATCAGTATAATAATTTCAAGTGTGCACTGCCGGTCAAAAGTTTGGATTCGTTTGAATATTTATACCTTTTAGAAAAATGACATGTTTCAAGGAGGCATTTTCTTGTAAGTTATGAATGATACAACTTAGCAAATTTATAACTAATGACAACTGTTGATTGAAATTTTCAAATTTTACATAACTTACAAATTTTCTACCACTTTCGCCAATTTTATCTTGCTCAGTTAGCGTTATTTGTGTATGAATTCTTTTTTTTTTTGTTTGATTAATTCTTGTAAATATTCAAAATAAAAATTCAGGATATTACATAACTTATTCAATAAATTGTAAAATATTGTCAACATGTTTTAACTTATCAAATTTGTAAAATTTTATAAATAATAACGCTGAAATTCATAATATTAATTGTCGGGATTGTTTATTTATATGGAATACAGTTTCCATGAGGAATATGTTTTAATCATACCAAATTTTTAGAATAAACTAAAAAATGCACAAACACTTTTTAGAACTAAAATGTTTAAGTTAACACAATATAAATACACCGTATGTATTGTGGTGTTACGAAATACGCGGGAGAGAAGTAGTTAGTTTTTGGGATAGCATTTTAGTCAATTTAAGTTTAGTTTAACTGCCCTGTAGATATTACATTGCAATGAAATTAATAATTTGTTGCGAGGTTTGATAAAACGTCGCATTGGGAAGAGATTGCAAAATAACAAAATGGAAATTCTTTGTTTCAATCACACTACAGAAATTACAAAATTATGTTTAAAGGAAACTTTTGTTTTTAAAATTTAAACGTAGCCGGAAACGATATTTTTGATAAACGTTGGTGCGCGAGAGGTGAAAGGTGACGACGAAGAAAAATGGTAGACAGCCAAGGTGCGTCGAAGTCGACGCACCGTGGCTGTAGCGTTAGTGGATGAAGGTCAAGTTTTGGTTTTTCTTTTTATATGGAAGATTGAGTGAAAGTTAATTTTTTTTTTGACAATATTGGAAGCGGGTAATATTTGTTGGATCCAGATACGAGAGGTTAGTTTGGGAAAATTTTAAATGAGTGAAAAAAAGCGATCAAGTCAAAAAGAAGCAACACCACATGAGAGTTCTTGGTTTACAGAAGAAGATATTGCTGTGATTTTTGTAGGCAATACGAATTTGTAGGGTATAATTAAATTTGAATATTATTTTTGCGCGAAAATTTAAAGAAAATTGAAGAATACAAGAAGTACTACGGGTTAAGAAATGGTTATTTAATCAACTTAATAAACAATAATGAGTTATATGTCGTTGATTCGGAAATGACAATTAAGATTATCAAAGAACTACATCTAAGATATAGACATATTGGCATAAGAAAAACTTGGTAGATTTTAAGAGAAAATTATTTTTGTAAAAAAGATAGAAAAATAGTAAAATTTGTAATTAATGAATGTAATCTGTGTATCATGGGAAAATATAAAAATTATACGAATCAAAACATAATCAAAAGCATGAAAATAGACAAGCCGAGACAATTAGTTGCTATAGACTACATAGGAAATTGGATAGAAAGTGGTCCAAATCACAAAAATATTTTGGTTATGGTAGACATTTTCAGCAAGTTTGTAAAACTATACTCGACTACAGCATGTACTACAAAAATTTCAATTGAATTAATAGAGGATTATATAATAAATGTTATAAAACCAAAAAGGATTCTGGCTGATAATGCTACTTATTTTTATAATGAGGGTTTTAAAGGACATTGGAATGAAAAAGGAATAGATGTAATTTATTGCTCTATTAGACATCTAAACGGGAATCCCTCTGAGCGTTATATACAGGAGGTAACAAAATTTTTGAGGCTAATGACATATCAAAATCAGACAGAATGGCACAAAAAGTTGGATTTGGTAGAAAAATTTATAAATGAAACACCTAATACGATTACAGAAGAGTCATCAATATTATTGATGTATGAAAATCTACCTCAAAGACCATGGATAATACCAGAAGAAGATATCAATTTCGAAGAGATATTACGGAATGTAAGAAAGAAATTAAACAAAAATCGAGATAACTATTTAAGAAAAATGAATGCTAAAATAAAAAAAAAAGAAAGATATTTAAAATTGGGGACAAGGTGATTATAAGAAGCTTAAGAGTAGGAAAAAGAACAGCAAACCAATGTGCGAAACTTCAGTTACCTTATGAGGGTCCATATGTGATTACGAAAATATTGGGTGAAAGCACTTATGAGTTGAATAATCCAATCACTGGAAGATTGAGAGATGACCGATGAAGAACATAAAAAAAATTTTAATTTCAGAAATAATTGTTTTAAATTTGTAATATTATGTGTTTTGAGTTTGATTATTTGGATTGTTAATGATTTTTTTTGAGTGATAAGATTTTATGTTTCGGGATTTCTTAATGGTTTAATTTGTATTTTAAAACTGAAAGAAGTGTGTATTATTGAAAAATCAGGATGATAGTATGTTTTAATATCTGGAATTTGGCCAGAGAACTGTAGGAGGCTGTCATTCCAGATATTACGGGGGGAAGATGCTGTGATTTTTGTAGGCAATACGAATTTGTAGGGTATAATTAAATTTGAATATTATTTTTGCGCGCCACCATTGGTGCAGCCCGGCTCTGCGAGCAGGGAAATTTTGTTTTTGCGGGGAGAGAGGAGATAGCGATAGTGGTGGACGTAAATTGGTGATCCACAAAAATGAGAATTAAAATATTAAAATAATAAAGGTAAATTTGAGAACACAAAAGTTGTTTTGCTGAAGTGAAAGTAGCTGATAAGAATAAAAACGAAGGTTAGTCGCACTTATATGATTATAAAAATAAAGAAATTTGCATTGCGCAATAATTATTAAAAATTTAACATAGAGAGCATAGCAATATAAATCGTGAGAGAATTTTTGAGTGCCGGCAGCGTATCGTGGAAGCACGAGTTATCGTCACCATAGCCACGAAAGTAAGTACATATTTTTTCTATCGCGTTGCAGCACGGGAACTTGACACTGAGGCATTGCGCTGAAGATAGGGTTAAATTTCGTAAATTAAAAAAAATTATTTTTTTATAAACATTTATTTTAAAGAAAATTTAGTGAGATTACTTTATTTAAAATTTTGATTATATGAATTTTGGAAAACACAACTATACACGAAGGTTAACGATAACGAGATTGATTAATATTTTGAAGAAAGATTTAAATTTTAACTTTACAAAATCTTGTTGTCGTGAATCCATACATTATTACACTGTATTTCCATGCTAAAGATTTGTAATAGCAATTATAAGGTATTTTGCAATCAACTTGGTTTATTTCTACTACATTAAATAAAAATCTTTTTTGAGTGTTGAAATAAAAATTTTGTTGCAATCCCGTATCTGCGGGTCAGAATTCATTGGTGACTCACACCCAGAGGCTGACCGTTTTAACTCCCGCTTTCAGGGGCTAGTTGAGGTGCATAAAAGACAAGATAAAATAAATTTTTAAAATATCACTGCAGTACATTATCGCAAACGTTTTCACCATACTATGGGATGAACTATGAACTAGAAAGAGAAACGAGAAAATTTCCGTATTTATCGACCAAATTGCAAGAGAAAAAATGAAGAAGGTAGAAGGGAGGTATTTTAAAAAAAATGATATATTTTTGTGTGAATTTACTAGAAGGTAGGGATATATTTAATATCCCTTATCTAATATCCCTAATATCTATTTAAAAGAGAAAAATAATGTAAGTAGATGTAGGGTAAGTTAGAAGGGGGGGGGGAGGTATTATTTATTAAAAATGTTTAGTGTAGAGGTGAGTTATTTAAATCAGATTGACTATTTAGTAATGAAGATGAATATTTTAGTTTATTAATTTCCATAGCTTCCAAAACTTCCAGTTTTTTACTTTTTTGTTCAATGTGTAAAATTACGTATTCCCCCCTGTTTATGGTTTGTGTCTAGTAGGTGTTCCGCGAAAGTCGATTTTCCATCTGCAAGTCCGTGGGATCGTGTGTGTTCGTCAAATCGTGTTTTGAAAGATCTACCGGTATGACCAATGTATTTTTGAGAGCATTCACAAGTGAGCTCATAAACCTCTGATTTAGTTAACATGTCTGATTTTGATTTCGCGTAATTAATAAATTTATTAAGTTTATTATCCGTTTTAAAAGCGATATTATAAAATTGTTATTTTTAAATATTTCACAATTTTGTTTGACTTGTTTCCGAGAAAAGTAACATTAAAGTTCGCGTTAGTTTCTTTTAAATTATTCGGATATATTGAGTTCGATAGAATTTCTTGTTTAATTTGGCATATAAGTTATCAATAAGAGTGACTTTGGTATCCATTAGAAATCGCGATATATTTAATTCTGTCTAATTCTTTTTTAAAATTTACGTTACTTAGGGGAATTTAAATTAAGCGATTGAGAAAAGCGCGAAGAGACGCAATTTTATGTGTAAAAGGATGCGCAGAGCTATTCGGAATAATTATATCAGTTTCCGCTGTTTATAAAAAATATCAAAAAAATGTTTATTATTGTCTTTAATTATTGTGAGATCTAAGTAATTGATTCTATTGTTTACTTCTATTTCTTTAGTAAATTTAATATTATTATGTTGTTTGTTAATAAAGTTAAAAAGTTGATCCAATTGTCTGATGGAACCATTAAAAAAATAATAATATTGTCAATATATCTGTACCAATAAATTATATGATTTTTGAAATCTGAGCAAAAAATTTTGGTTTCGAGATAATCCATAAAAATATCAGCTAGTAAACTAGATAAAAGGTTTCCCACAGGTAAACCATCCGTTTGAAGATAAAATTTTTCAATAAATTTGAAATAGTTTTGTGTAAGACAGATGTCTAAAGCGGTTAAGATCTCTTCAATAATTGCGGGATTAGTTTTATTATTTTCTAATAATTCTCGCATAATATTAACGGTATCTTTAATGGGTACGCTTGGGAAAAGATTAGTGACGTGAAGTGAAACTAGTTTAAGAAAATTATTAATGATTCCATTATTTAATTTATTTACTAAATCTAGTGAATTTTTTACTGTATATTTGGGTTCAAATTTTGTGTAGAACTTAATAATGTCAATTAATTTAGAAGCTAAATTAACTAACAACAGGTCGAATAGGATGTCCCGGCTTATGTAATTTAACACAGACTTGCAGATGGAAAATCGACTTTCGCAAAACGCCTACTAGACACAAACCATAAACAGGGAGAATACGAAATTTTATACATTGAAAATAAAAGTAAAAAACTGGAATGTTTGGAAGCTATGGAAATTAATAAATTAAAATATTAATCTTCATTACTAAATTGTTAATCTGATTTAAATAACTCACTCCTACTGAATATTTTTAATAAATAATGCCTCCCCCCCCTTCTAACTTACTCTACATCTACTTACATTATTTTTCTCTTTTATATTAAATATATATCTACCTTCTAGTAAATTCACACACAAAAAATATAGTATTTTTTTTTAAATAGACCCTCCTACCATTTTCTTTTTCTCTTGCAATTTAGTCGATAAATACGGAAATTATCTCGTTTCTCTTTCTAGTTCATCACCTGATGATACCATAGTATGGTGCAAACGTTTGCGATAATATACATACGGTTTATTTATATTGTGTTAACTTAAACATTTTAGTTCTAAGAAGTGTTTGTGCATTTTTTGGTTTATTCTAAAAATTTGATATGATTAATATCGAGTTACACTACCTAAGACACTTACCTATTTAATATATTTTATTCTTTTTTGAAGAATAATAATGTTATATTTAAATTTACCGATTATTTTAGGTTAATGATAAGGAGTATTATTTTTCATACAAACCGAATTAAATTTACGATGATATTATCTTTTATGTAGAAGCAAAACATATAAGTATCCATTAAATATAATTAAATAGTTCAGAATTGTTCATCATTAAATATTATTTTTATTAAATATTATAAACCACACATAAATATTAATGAATTAATATCCATTTATCTATTTTACCTTTACTTTAATCCATTTACACATCAAATTTCTATCCAGGGTATCTCCGTGACCGTAGAGAACCTTTGAGGTGGTGATAAAAGACACTTTTCTAAGACAAATTTTCAAATAAAATTTTTGTCCCTTGGGAGATACCTCCCTTTAAAGCAATATTTTGAATTTCTGATTAGACCTTTTTTAATATCATTTGCTTGTCTACAAATTAGGTTATATCCCTTTATCGTCTAGAGTAAACGGCTTTTGAGTTATAAATTAAATTAAAGGGAAAAATGTTAAAAAAATTCTGATTTTATTATTTTTATTTTTCTTGTGTACCCCGTATCTCATAAACGAAACGTTTTAAAATAAACGTACCGGCGCAAACCGGATTGGAAATTTAACGGGCTACAACTTTTGTTAAATGCATTTTTTAGGGAAACCAACCGATTTCAGAGAAATTCTGAAAATAATGAACAAGGTGCAGGTAAAAATGAAATAAATTCACAAAATTTCTAAAAATCTCAATTTGTTTTACAATTTGTTTTAATGTCAAAACGTATTGTAGCGTTTGACATTTGAGCGACATTGCTATAAAGCGCATTAGTTTATCGTTAACTACTTTGTTAATTTATATTGTTTATTTATTTTTTTTACCTACACCTTGTTCATTATTTTCAGAATTTCTGTGAAAACGGTTGGTTTCTCAAAAAATTTACTGGACACAAAGTTGTAGCCCGTTAAGCTTACTATCCGGTTCGGGCCGTTAATTTTTCTCTAAGACGTTTTGTTTAAGTGATACGGGGTTTACAAGAAAAGTAAAAATAAATAAAATCAGAATTTTTTAACAATTTTATATTAATTTAATTTATAACTCGAAAAAGGTTTATTCTAGACAATAAGGTAATATAATCTTATTTTGTAGATAAGCGAATGATCTTTAGAAAAGATCCAATTTATTAAGTCTAAAAGATCAATAATATCGGAGCTATGGCAGTTTAAAATCAGAAATTCAAAATATTGCTTTAAAGGTAGGTACCCCCCAAGGGTTCAGACTTGAACAAAAATTTTATTTGAAAATTTGTCTTAGTGTAAAGTGTCCTTTATCACCACCTCAAAGGTTCTGCACGGTCACGGTGACACCCTGTATATCAATAATCAATATCAATTTCAATATGACTTAATATTTTCATATTCCAAATTATTTGTACGGTAATATCTTCTTTAGATAATATCTAAAATATTAACTGTTGCTCTATCATCAACCGAAGTCGATTTCATGGGTATGACAGAAATTGCCAAAGAAACGATATACTATATGTCGAAACGAAAGTTCATGTCAGAACTGGGATTTGCCGACGCTTGTGACGAAGAAACACCATAGATGTGTTGAGATGTTAGGACTTAATTTTAAATGAGGAATGAACAGCAATGTGTCGAGGGGAAGTGTTGGAAAGAAGGCTGAAATAGTTGCCGAGCAGCGACAAATTGTTATTAATTCAAATGTGTAACATTATTCTGATGTATTAACATTCGTTCACAATTATATATACAACCGTTAGTTCATTTATAATTCTATGTTTTATTGAAGATCCATTCATTATCTAACATTTTTTATTATAATAAAAAATATTTTGATGTAAAGAAACAATTTATTACAATTTTTTACAATTTCACAATTTTTATAAGATTATAATTTTAGTCTCGATTTTAGTAGTACATTTAATTATTTTTTATTTATTTTGTTTCTCTCACTGTTTTGCAATTTTTACTGGTAAAAGGTAATTTTTTAGTTTTACTCTATTGTATAAAATTTCTTACTTGCAGTGTAAATGCACAAATTGTAATTTTAGTTTTAAGATCAGTTTTCTTTCTTTTTTAAATTTTAAATAGCCCTCATAATAGTATTAATAGTTTAGACTTCTATTGAACAAAAACCATTTTAAAAACCTTTTAGAAAGTACTGCAGAGGCGTCAAGATGAAAGCAGTAATAGAAACGTATTCAGAAATTTGAGCAGGTGTTGCAGATCTAATTAATAATTTTGATTTAGAACGTCTTTTTGCATAATTCTAAATGCAAAAAAATGTACGGTTATTAAAATTTTATTTAGAAGTATAACTGTAAGTGAAAATTCATTTATGTAAAAATATTGAAATAATGCCTGAAATAATTATACCTTTAGAAAACGTAAACGTTTTAATTTTAATTTTTAAAGATGAAGGTCAAATAAATTAGTGTGCACATTGAAAAAGATTCACCCCTTGCTAGTAGCTCAATTTTGCCAAGTTGCACCATCTAGGGGGATGTTTTTAATAATACAGCGCTTTTAAAAACGACCCGGAGCGGAGGATACCGGAGGGATGAATTTGACAAACTCAACTACGGAAAATCTGAGATCCACCCTAAAATCTAGTCATCTGACAAGAAAAATTAGATAATTAGATTAGAGTATTTAGATTCATTTTTGGCTCTGATAAGGAGCCAGAGTGCAGACTACGTCATCCTACTCAGCTTCTTTCAAGAATTTCCTTCTTCAAAATTAATTTTTAAGTTCAAATCTATTATATAGTAACGCAGTCTTTGAGTGCAAAAACGTGATATTTCTTTGAGCTCAAACTAGATCGCAATGTAGACGACTTCAAATACTGGCAGAACCGTTTTAGAATATTTTTATTTATTTTACCTTCAAATATCGCATTACTTTATATCGCATTACTAATTTCTATTTTAAATTTTATCAAATTGTTATAACGTAATTCTTTTATTTAAATATTCTTAGTCATACCTGTTAAATCTAGTAAATTAATGTATTTTTATTGTTTTTTAAACAATAATTTTGTAAATACGTATTCGTTAATTTATGGTTAAAATTTATTTTTTATTATTATATATTGTAGTGTTTCAAAAGGATTCGCACCTACCCTATATATAAAAATTTTGATGAAAATTTTATTTTAATAATTTTAAGTTGTAAGATTGAAAAATAAGAGAGGTGGGGGGCGAATGACACCAAGTTCGAAGCTTTTTGCCAAGGATGGCCACATGAGCGGTTGTGCGGATTTTCGGCTCTGCGAAGTTATTGAGATTATTTTTGATTTGAGTTTGTGAGTGATATTTTTAGATTTTTTTGATTTAAATAATCATCGTGTGGTAAAATTGATAAAGCGACGATTGCGGTATAACGAAAATCAAAACTTCAATCTCTTTCAGAAAATAATTAAATTTTATTTTTGAATTTGAACTACATTTGAATTGGAAATATTTTTGGAAAACGAGTTTGTTTATTTTGGACAAGAGCAATTATAATAAAATTTGAGAATCCACCCTTAGGTGGATGAGATGATAGTCTCATCTCCCGTATCCAAGGGTTAGTTCGAGACACTTAAAGTGCATGTGAAAAAACCAACAATTTTCGGAAAAAACATAGCAATATATTGCTATGGTTTGGTGACGAATTTATTCGCCCGAGACCAAGATTTTAGCTTTTTGTTCCATTTTTCGGTTTTGTTTTTATTTTCTTTACAAATTTTATTATTTCTAATATCTCAGGTTTCTCAAGGTCAAAAAGTAGGTTGCTTTTTTCGGAAGCCTCAAGTTGCATGCGACAATTAATGTGTAATTCACCTTGGGGTATATTAAATTATTTATTATATTGTTTCTTCCAATTAAATTTATAATTTTTCAAATTTTAAACTTGCTTTCAATATAATCTTAAAATAGTAACGTTAAATTTTATGATACTCATATCGCAGTCCGACTTATCAACCAAATTTTATAGTTCCTTGAATAAATTTTTAATTTCAAAATTATACAATTTTTACCATTTACTTAATTTCCAATTACGATTCTTAAACTTTATCCATTTCCAATTTAATTACGTAATTTTCTTCCGTTTAATTTTTACCTTCCAAAAACCGTTCAAACTTTCCTCACAATTAATGTAATTTAACTACAAATCTTTCTATAAATCTTAATAAAAATACTCTTCATTCAAAAATCACTTATATTTCCAAAAATCATAAACTATAATTTTATCAAAATTTTATCGGACATACAAATTATACGTTCATCAACGTCGACCATTTTTTGGCAAAAGGCGTCGTATCAAAGTGATCGGTCCCCACCTAGCAAATTCCACAATGTTACAACTTAATAATTAATATAATAATTTTACAAAAATGCGTAGGGTAGGTCCGAATCACTTTGAAACACCACAAATATATTGATATGATATTTTCGTAGAAAATATCTCACACTTGTTTGTCCGTAGCAACTCTGGTGTGCGGGAGCGGTTGATAATTTTCAAGGGTCAAAGGGTTCTAAGCGATATCAAAATAAAATTCTTATTATGCAAATAAAAATAAATTCTCTAAAATAAATCTTCTTCGTATACAAATTCAAATTTAATAATTTAATGTAATGTAAAACTTTATTGGGCTCGTACTTTTAATTTTATCCTTATCCAAAACGTCGGCTTATCTCTCTCACCATTTGTTCCTACAAATGTAATAAATTTTAAACTTTCCAATTTTAAATAATTCCAATTCAATTTTTAATTTCAATAAGTTTTCTTCTAATTTATCAACCAAATTAATAACACCACCGCTAGGTAGCAACTCATCAAAAAAAAAATAATCCAAATCAATTCCAAATATCAAAAATTATATTTCCAAAAAGACGCAATAATGCATTCGTATAAAATCACTTTATTTAATCAAACCAAAATAATAACTCACAATTTTAAAAAATCACAATTCTCAAAAATAAATTTCAGAGCCAAAAATCAACGAACAGCTTGGTCGTCCATCTTGGCGAAAAAGCCTTTATCTCTTCTTCTTAACACCCCACTTGCACTCCTTTACAACCACCAAATTAAAATCATAATTTACAAAATTTTACTAAAAGAGTACAGGGTGGGTCCAAATATTTGGTAACATGTGTTGTATACCTCTACCATATATTTTGACCAGCCATGTATATATTAATTTACTTTTACTATAGGTCAACTCTCATGCTTATCTTTATCATTACCTCTTATCAATACTTTCACTATTATCAAACCTCGGTCAATGTTTTCCATGATATGCTAATTACGTTCTAATCACTTTCTACTTTGGTCATAGAAGAGATTAGAATACGATATAAAAGACAGATACGATAAACATAAAGCAGTTCTTCTTTGATCATCTTCGCATAAGCAAGAGAGTTGTAGTGTGTTACATGAAATATAAATAAACGGTGTTGTAACTTCATTCGTTTTTGTTTAACCGACAAGTCCCAAGGAAAGTGCTTCAACACATGACAATATAGTTAAAATTGAAATTTGAAGGTTGACATTATATTTGTACGAGCAAATGGTGCGATAGATAACAAGGAATTGAAATTATTTATATTACATTTAATTTGGATTTAAAATATCAATTATTTTTGGAAAGCAATTTATTTTCTTTGAACATTGATCATTTGATTTGTTTTGACCTACACCCTGAGGTACGATTATCTCATCTCCCGCTATTAAAGTGTATGTGAGTGTATGTATTAAAGTGTAAAGGAGCACTTTAAAGTGTATGTGAATATTTGATTTTAAAAAGAATCACTGCAATATATTATTTATTAACTTCCGTTTAAATTTTCTTGTATCAGCAAAATAAGGAGACTGTTATTCATTCGAAACCAACTGTGATGATTATTGCCTTCGAAACCCGTAAACAGTATTTATCTCAATAAAATCTCTTTCTTTTCATATTTCCGTTATTCTTTATTCTAAATCTTTGTTATTCTAAACATCCAAATATGCACATAGAGCCACAGAACATTGCAACATAGGGAAATTATATTATTACGTTATTAAAAGTTTTTTAAACAGTTTATTAAATAATTTTACATATTTTTTAGAAAGAATATTTAGTGGTAAAACAGTAAAATTTCTTATTTTAACCGTGAATATTCTAACTGATTTAATAAAACAATGTAAAGTAAAGTGGGGTAAATATGATTTAAAGCTTGGTTTTGTCTTGATATAATAAAGATTGTTATTAATATTATTATTACTAAGGTACAGTTTTACACAATCTTGTTAAATATGTACCTTTTTTAAGTTATATATTGCGATGTTTCTCCTTTTAAAGTTTGTAAAAAATTATTTAATTTTAAAAATATTATTAATTTTTAACAAATTTTTTATTATTTAAATTTTTCGTTTCCAATTTATTATAAGATATGGTTACAAATGTTCGTGCGCATCGGACCTACACTCGCTTTATCAACGAAATTTTGTCGTGAATCAATTACACACACAACCACAAATCTTCCAAATCTTCAAAAATTTTAATCTAGTAGTTTTCCACTTTAATAAAAACAACTTATAATCTTAAATAAATCCACTTTAATATCAAAATCATCAAAAATAATTAAATTTGAGAATATTTGACCGTGTCCTTTTACGCACATCGGCATAAAGGCTTTTTCTTCCGCTTTGTTGTCTATTCTTTTTCACCTTGTTACCAACACAATATTATTTACAAAATTTTTATATACTGTATGTTACACAATTTAAAATCAAAATAAAACAATCTTTAAAATAATTTATAAAATAAATAAAAATTTAAATTTTACGCTTCAAAACACGACTATATTGCTGTGGACTCTCCGTGGAAAATCTATAATCTCTTTATTTCCTCGGGTTAACCCTGGTGTGCTGGAACAGTTGGGAATTTTTTAGGGTCAAAAGGTTCTAGCGTCTTCAAAAACAAAATAAAATTTTCTTTGTTATTTTAAATTCAATGTCCAATTCTTGCAAGGAATCGAAGTTTTGGTTTTACCGTTATCCAAATCAACTGCTTATCAATAGCACCGTTCGTTCCTACAAATGTAATTTTAATTTATATTTTATATATATATTAATAATAAATTATATTATTTATATTTTATATTTAATATATTAAATACTAAAAATTAAAAAAAAACCAGTGTTTCATTTTTAACCCTGATTTTTTTTTATTATTCAGTTAATTATTAAAAAAGTAAAATATAAAAGCCATTCTCTTCTTTTATGTATTTGCATTTTGCAAAATTTATATAAAATCAAACTTTTAATTATTATAGCACTTATAGAGAAAGTTGTGCAACAAAAATGAAATTTATTTTACTGTTCATAGAATGTTTAAGATAAAGGGTTATTTACATTGCAACTATTAAAGTATCATGTTTTATATTTTATAGCCTTTCGAGTAATATATAGAAAATATATTTAAATTTTCTAATAAGTTAATTAGTTAATTAATTACATGCTTGTTTCACATTTACCACCCTTGACCTTAACATAATACGAGTTCATTATAGCTATCCGCTATAGAGATACTCTAGAGATACTGTCGACTATTGTTAATTAATCAGGAAATTTACTTTAACCATTCGAATATAAATGAATACCTTACAATTTACAATACCTATTAAATAACATTATAAAATTTGATATGGTAAAGTAATTTTTAACAAGTTCAAGTGATGCTTATCTTTCTTGAGTTTGAAAAAATGTGATTCTTGTAAATCACCAATATAATGTGCGTTTTAGCGGACTGAGATTCCTTCAAGGGGTAAATTCGAGTGGATTGCGTACTTTCGAAGTTTTCCCTGCAGTAACTTTAAAAATGCTTAATTAGAAATTGTTATTGCAAGTAATTAAAAGTTTGATGTAGCACATTGACTATATTGACATTTTAAAATTAAAGAATTAATAAATTAATTTATATTAGTTATTACATATAAATTATTATTTTCTAGTCATTTGAAAATTGAGCTTAGAGAGGTCATTTGGGTAAGCTGCTATTCAAATAGATCTTACGTCGATTGCATAACTTCTCAATATGATATTATGTATAATACGCTACGTCACCAGCAATTTATTGCTCTAAAAGCAAGCATTATCAACGCATTAAATTGATCTCATCAAGTTTAGTCAAATAATGCTCTCTTCTCTCTCTCTTCTGTATTTAGATTACACGACTTAAGGCCAATAATTCCTCAACTGGAGTTTCCAAAACTAAATTATCACTTTGAAAATACATTCAGCGTGGGATTTCTAAAGCAACCAGCAAAACACTACATACGGTGGTTTGTTTAGGGTATACTAATTTGCAATATCGAGAGCATATTAAACAACAATTCAACATTGCACAACGGTTAATTAATCTAAAATTCTTGATAATCCAACAAATCGGTTATAGTAAGATTATAAAAAACAAAAAAGTAATGATAATATCTTTATAATATAAAATATTTTCTGCGTTTGTATGTTTTCGTTTTACTGCTAAACGGCTGGACCGATTTGCTTAATTTTTTTTAGATGTTCGTAATATTCCGAGTAAGGTTTATAGATAAAAAAACTTGGAAAACTGGAAGAAGTTGTCCGGAAAATTCGGAATTAAAATTCATATGCAACGATTTCGGTAGCCGACAGATTACGCTATTTTGACAGATGACGTATTATAAAGAAGGACAAGGTCAGCCTGGCCAGCTAGTAATTTATATAATAGAAAAAAAACTTAAAAAATAAATAAATTTTTGAAGTGGGTTTTTGTGGTAATTAGTAGTATGTAATGTTAAAAATAGACAAACTAAACAAAGGCGTTAAAATAATGAATTTTAACCGTAAAGTAAACAATACATAATATGTACGTAGAAAAACAATACTTAAAAAAATAATAAAACAGGTTTGGATTTAAAATATTTGAATAAACAAAAAAAATACAAATTACTACACGAAAATTTTTTTTAAATTTAAAAAAGTTCTATCATTTTGAAGAATCTTTATTTTCTGGCTATCTATTATTATTATTATCTATCATCTATTATTATCTTTTAGCTTGTTAAATTCCCTATCCGGTTTGGGCCGTTAGTTTTTCTCTAAGACTTTTTCTAAGTGATACGGAGACAAGAAAAGTAAAAACAAATGAAATAAAAGTTGATAAAATGTTTTAATAACAATAGGCGCGTGCTATAAAAAATTCACTAATATTTATTGTAATTATTACTATTTTCATAAATAGTTGCGTTTACCGTTACCGTTAGCTTAATGTGTAATTCTAAGCGCTGGATAAATAGTTTGAGATCAAACAGAACCTACAACTGGTGTCAAAAATTTGCAATGTTTTTTTGAAAGAGGTTATCTATCAATAGATAGAGAATTTAGCTGAAGTAATATTTTAACGATAGTGCTAAACTTGAATTTAAAATTAAATAAAAATAGCTGACTTAACCTATTTTGAATTGTTTTGGTTGGTGGTAATCACAATCCAAATATTAATAGCCTTTACCTAAATATGTATATTGTTAAGAATCTTCGCCAATAACGACATTTTAAAATTTTCAATTAAATAATATTTTCCTATAATATTCATTGCCATTCTGTTTAGCAATTTTTTAGTTTCTCAATATGATAATGTATTTTAATTTTGCATAGAATTTTGAACTTGATAAACATCCAAAGCATTGTAAGTTTTCTAAAAAAATGAAAAGTTTTTTAATTAATTTTAAAGCTATATTTGTATAGAAGAAGCTTGCAAGTTTATCACTCATAACTTATAACTCATCTTCAAATTGATATTTTTAAATGTATAATGACATTACTAGAAAGAAGACGTCATTAGCTAAAATTTTGCTGAAGATACTTATTAGATAACTCGAAAGACAAAACAGTTATGACAATTCTCCCGAAGAGACTAAAATTGTGTTTCTTCATTTATGGTATGTAAGTTGACCACCCCCTAAAAAGTTGCTGAGGAATCAAAAAAACATAACTGAAACTGACTGATATACAAAATTAATATCTTTTATTGAGTTTTAATGGAAAAAATAAAGAAAAAACCACTTTTTGATGATGATGATGATGCCTTATTTTTCAGTTCAGCATAATATACTCTGGTGTATTTTTGTAACAAACTTTATTTTCGGGTTTTCAATAGTCAGTAATCGCTTTGCTTTGATAGAAGTAACAATTTTTGAGAGATGAAACAAGCAGTATAATTTTATGTTGAACACAATTACACATAAACTTTCAACACGATGCTACGTAAAAGGTGCTGTGATCTGAAAACAGATAAAAATAACAATTGTTTGCGGGTTTACAAAAACTTACGTTTTGCAATTTTGTTTCTTCAAGTGTGAAGCAGAGATTTTGAAAAATTGGCGTGACAGGCGGAAAAACAAAGACTCGACGCTCAGAGGTGGTCGAAGTGAGTCGTTTTTGCGTTTTGTCTTGAGCAACAAAGAGTTTTTGCGAGTGAAATTTTTGTGAAAAGCGAATTTGTTTTCAAACGGAGTTTTTCTTCGTCAATTTTTGATAAAAAAAATTGGCAACTGCATTAGATTGATTCCTGAAATTAGATTCGCGTTATTAAAAATTATGAAGCACATTTGTGTAAAAGGACGCGCTGCCATATTAGAAGCTTAGATTTAACAAATTATAAAGTGTAATTACTTACATAATTTATAAGAGTAGTTGAGTGTGATTAATCACAACACGCTTAGAATTTTTGTGAAGAATACGAAGAGCGATTTAAGAAACGATTGGAAAGCTGATAATAATTTTCCAACAGTAGCAAACAAAACACATGTTCTACAAAGAAGCCGTACAATTTAACTGCGGATCACAGTGAACGACAATTGGATCGCATCGAGATCACATACAGTCAGTGGCGTATCAACAACAGGTACATTTAAAACAATAATTAAAATTTCAAAGTGTGTTTTTATTAAAAATTTTTATGAACATAAAATTGATTGTTTTGTACAATTTTGCTTACACATTAGTACTATAAAACTAATAAAATTAGATGGTATCACGAGTACGTTTGATGATAAATGTTCATCTAAATTTACGAGTCTACATAATACATCCAATTTTTAAATCTGCTAAAGGTGAAACTGTCACTTAACGAATTTCATCTTTCAAAAATAAATTAAATTTAGTTGCCTTAAAAAGAGCATTTTTCTTTTCACCAACAATAGGGTTTTGTCATAAGAACTCACTATTGAGGAAGCTCAATGCTCTACAATTACAAAAGGCTAGCCGAGGTAAAACTTTTAGAGATAGTAAAGGGTTTCTCCTTTAATAAAATATTATTAGGAGAAAACCACGACAATACATGTTACCTTGCGATATCAACGAAAATTGTTCACTTTATGGCTCTACACGGAAAATTCAATATTATTCAAACACAATAATATTGTGTTTGTGCATTTTTTAGATTTTTCTATGATTGATATAATTAATATCGAGTTACACTACCTAAACCACTTATCTATTGATTATTAAAATCAATATTGTTTAAAAATTATTTTTGTTTTACACTGTTTGTCTGAGCCAGTGCGACATAAAAATTGTAAACTACATAAAAATTAAAAGCTATGTCAAAGAGCACTATGGCAGTTGAAGTGAAGGTGTTGCTATTGACAGTTTTTTCTAAAGTAAAAGGTGGTCATCTTACATTCATGGTAAAATTACGAGTCTTTCCTCTACTATTTTATATTGTGTGTCATTGCAAGCAATTTAACATAATTGGTTTTGTTATAAAAGGAACATTCTACACAAAAAAAAGAAAAGTTTCTAATGCTTGGTTACGTAAAATTATATTTTGCATATTTTCAAACTAAATAAAATAGGAGTAACTGTTAATATTGCTGTGATACTCTACAAATAAGTTACGATGGTCTCCTAAAATTGCCCGGCGCCAGTTATCATTTATTGATAACAATAATAAAAAAAACTAATAGCAGACCTACCTATCGTACTTATCATGTACACGCCACTGAACATACCATTACTAAGATAAGGAAAGTAAGTTAGCAACCACCAATACTTGTTATCTCGCCAAATGTACCTGCAAATTTCGTGACCGTATTCAGAACTTTTCTGAAAATAATTGTAAACGTTGTGCTGTGGAGTGAATTGAAATTCTATAAATTTCTGTCATCTGGTTTAATTGCATAACACACGTAAGTACAATTTTTTCTAAAATTAAACAAAAACCTAAACCTAACCCCACATATTTTTAAAACTTAAGCTAAAAAACAACGTTTTTACCTAAAGAAAAAACACAACATTTTTACAATCAAAATTGTTTTATCTACCTTGTATATTTTTCTTAAATTCTCTCAACACGACGTAATCACTTAAACTTCAGGACGGCACTATCCCATAACCAACAGGTAAATTTGCCCGTAATCCTTTTGAAATTATAGTTGACTATATCTTCTCCATGAGCATCTTCTTCTTTGAAGAATAATTAAATTAATTTTTAATTATCAAAAAAAAATGATTTCATCAAATTTTCTATCACCGAAAAATACTTTATTAAATTTTTCTATCACAGAAAAATACTTTATTTAAATTTGCCATTGCTCGACAATTATCATCTCACTACATGAATAATTAAATTGATTTTTAATTATCAAAAAAAAATTTTCTCAAATTTTTTTTCTAACACCGAAAATTACTTTATTAAATTTTTCTATCACCGAAAAGTACTTTATTTAACTTTGCCAATTTATCGGGCATAAGCTCCCGCAGCAATCAGTCCAAAAATTGGAAACGAACTCCCTCATTTTTAGAAACGCACCTCCTTTTATACGGAATCCGGGCCAAATTATTCGTTTTATGGCTGATTGACCAATGTCTATCGATTATGCCATTTACCAATAACAATCCACTAAATCACATATAAATTTAGGGTGGTGGATGATCTTCGCGTCGGCCAATGATAATTCGCGGTTCCATAGGATGCCAAAATTTTGCATTTCTGTACTAACTAAAGTACTTAATTTCACTTGGTGTTTCCACCAACACAATTTTCTTGAGATTAAAAGTTATCTAAAGTCATTAACTTTAAATCCTGCATCTTTTGGTATAAATTTTCCTATCCTAAATGTTTTCGGTCGGACTCCAGCTTCAATTAAAAAGTTCAAATTGTCCAGATCCGTCCACATTTTGAGATGGAATCTCTTCTTATGTTCTTAATTTTCATCATCGGATCTTCAAATTGTCCTAAATTAAAGAGAATTTCCTGCTCTTTCCGATGATGTTTTCCATTTCTCGTTTGACTCTTTTTTCGTAAGTCCAAACGACTTTTTGTTGAATTCCGATGCAACCGTTTTTCTCACACGCATTTGCACCACAAAAATCCTAATTTTTCACAAACCCGTGAACACTCGCGAACCTAATCGTCTTTCGTCGCACCTTTATAATATTTTGGTCAATATAATCGTCCCAAAATGTAACCACTTAAACCTATTCTTAACCTAACAATAATACACAAATTATTATACAATTTTCACTCCAGCATGTTTAATATTTTCAATTTTCAGCACAACGATTTTTTTATGGTGGAAACAATCCAACTTTGCAATATTGGAATGTCCAGATTGACTTTAACCATAACAAAACTTGCAATGCCAGACCAAACGTAGCTGAAGATTCTCCGATAACAAATATCTGGTACGTTGCCTAAATTTACTTTATAAATTAATAAACATTTTATTTTCAGTTGAATCTCCCCTAATGAAAACTTGGAAAGAAATTTGCTAAAAATAATTCTAAGATGATTTCCCTATTTATCCCAATGGTTTCGACCAAAGTCGTTGTACATGAATTTTACCCGAACTATGGATAATTCAAGATTTTAATGTCATGGGCAAGAATAAACATAGCAATATGTAGTATATTTACTAATGTATTTATAATAGCTATTATTATAACTAGGGTAATATGAATAGTATATTTCCCGAGGTTTGCTAGTTACATCTCGAGGGCAAAGCCCGAGAGATGTATAGACAACCAAGGGAAATGTATTCATATTTCCCGTGTTGTAATCAATAGTTTTCTTCTGATTGAAAAATATATTATTAAATATATCAATATTTCATCAATAATAAAATTTGAGATTTTCAATTTGCAATAACTCGAAAACAGCACTAGATATCGAAAAACTGAGCAAAAAATTTACCCCCCTTTGCTCGTTCTCAACCCCCCCCTAGCAATTTGTCGAAGGAAGCCTTATGCAAAATTCTAGATCAATAGCGCGCAGAATGCGCGTACAATAATTCAGAAAAAGTTAGGTTCGGTTTTAAAATATAAAAATAAGTAGGCACATTTTTTATTTTAAACGTCACTTAAATGTCACTTTTTAACAGGGATGGCTTTAGTATTTTGTTTTGTACGTTTGATTGTCCAATCACCGTGCGCAAAGTATACTTTAAAATGGCGTTTCATATTTCCCTAGGGACAATATGATATGACGTTTCATATTTCCCTTGGGAAATATTAGTGTGTTATGACATATTGTAACTAAGGCGATATTGCTCTATATTGTTTCAATCAGAAGAAAATTTAATTTTTTGTTATCAAAAGTTTAAAATTGGAATTGACAAAAATAAGATTTGAAGATGGAAGAAGCGGTATTCAACCAACATCTTTAAATTTTCGGTTATTTCTTTTAATTTTTATTATTTATATATTCCACTGCACAACTATTATGGGAAAGGTTTCGGTTTTCGATTCGTTCAGACATCACAAATATTTTTTAGAGGTTACAATTTTCAGGTTAACTTAGTCTTATAATAAGCACTTCGAAGTAACACCTGGGAGTAATAATTTGCGATGAAATCAGGTGCTAACCACATTACGTTGATAATTTGTATGTTTGATATAGAATGTAATATCAGTTCAATTGTCATCTAATTCCAGTTCTTCCATACCTACTGTCATTACTTATTGTGGAAAAATAAAAAACTACTGCTGAAATTATTAATTAATCATCGACTTTTATAACCTTTTAATAACGACAGATTGTAAACATTAATTGAAAAAAAACTTTTATAATATTCCAATATTAAAATTTGATACATTAAGCTATCCATTTAAGTATTAAAATATTCGAACGACGCTTTTAATACAAAATTTAAGAAATTTAAGCTAAAGTATGGACAGAATTGAAATCATTCTTAAATAATCTAACTTTAATAGTTTAGAGGGCTTTAAGCTTCAAGTTTATAACCAGAATCGATCCATTGAAGTCACATTTGAAAGACTAACCAACCACTGATAGCTGAATAATTAATTGATAATTTTCAATTAATGAAGATCGGAAAACAATAGGGAAATATTAGATTGGGTATCATCAGATGGGTTAATGCTATCAAACTTTTATTTATAGTTCAACAAAAGTTATAGAAAAACAGTAACTTCTGAAATTGATTGTTAGGATTTAAAAAGAGAGATTATATCATTCAGGAATAATGTTTCAAATTCAACTTCTATAAATAATGTTGAATAATATTCCAAAAATGTATGTATTCTGGGTTTATTTAAGTTTATTATTCAGATTTTTTATTTATTACAAACTTCAGTTATAACAAACCAAATCAGTCAGTTGTTTAAAATTGAAATTATATTTATAAAATCGACATTAGAACGAAAATCAGAATTTTAATTATTTGCAGAATTGTGAATGCTAGGAGTAAAGTAAATTTTAATATAAATTATGTATTTCAAATAAAATATATTTATAAATAAAGTTATTGCTATAATGAAGGTATTATTTTTGTTGTACTACTCAAAGAATAATTAAAACAATCTTAATATTGTTTAGGACAGATCTTACAATAGTCGGATAAACTTAGTATACTATATTAGGTATAACGTTACACCACATTTATCCCACTATTGTACAACCTGTTCTTAGTCAACATATTAATGTTTTACTGAACTGCAATATAAATAATCGAACCTCTTTTTGAAATTTTTTAAAATGCTTGTTTAATTTTTAAAGATAACAAGATTTATAATAGAAAATTAACCTAAAAAATAAATTTTTAAGTCTATAGTGTGGTAGTATGTAATGCTAAAATAAACAAACTAAACATAATATTAAAATAATGAATTTTTGGCGACTGAAGAAATACGACTGAAGATCAATAATAATTGTTTTATATCGTAATACAAAGTTTTTATTTTAAATTTTTAACATTTCTATAACGTAATTTTTTCAACATTCATTTTCTTGTTTATTCAAATATTCTAAGTCCAAACTTGTTAAATGTGAATTATTGTCGTTTTTATTGCTCTTTAAATATTATTTTTCCATGTAAGTATGTATTCATTACTTAACAGTTAAAATTCATTATTTTAATATTATGTTTAGTTTGTTTACTATAACAAAACTTATTTACAATTATAATAGGTTTGATCGTTGGTTCTTTTGTATAAAGTCTGAACAGGAATCAGTACTTGAACTTTGTTTTTCTATTGAAGCAACGTAATGGTTAAACTTTTTCCTATATTTTTCGTAGATGACTGGAAAGTTTTAAAGAACGTAATATTTATTGCAATATAGAAATCTACATGTTGCATCGTATATCTATATAGGTATAATGTCGATGTAAAGTGAAATATTATTTTTCAGAAAATATTAATACTTTTCAAACAACAATAAAAGTTTTAATACTTTTTTTTGTCAATATAAATAAATCCTTATTTCAAATAAAAATGTTTAGGTACGTACGTCCTACCTACATGTCCTAACAAAAAGTTGTTGCAGTTTTTACGCTAAAGATACTATTTTATTCAGATAATAAGTCGCAAATATGTATTTTAAGAGTAATAAAAGTTGACAATTTTATCGACTAAAACGAATACCAATTTAAAAGCATTTATGCGTAATTTTTTGCAATTTTTTTGTAAAATTTCAAAATAAAATATGAAATTTGTTAATCATTATAGCAATATTCCACCCTTGAAAAGTTTTTTATAACCTAAAAAGTAATACAAACTATGTTCAATTAAAATCTGACACGATGACAGGATAGTGGCGATAATATCAAATTAATAATCGTATTTGTATCTAATAAATTCTACATTATGTACTACTTGTATATTTCGGATTGAAAGCAGAATATTTATTAAATATAAATTATCTTATACGATTATCGGCTTAAAACGCAAACGAATGAATTTCTCAACGATATGTACAAATAGAGTAATAACACCAATAGTATTATTTCAGAGAGGATATTAAAAATGCACATCAGTGATATTTTAATATAAAATTTTAAATTGATTTTCTGACATTCACCATTACTAAGTTTAATTATTATTAGTTTGTTTTTAGTAAGTACCGATATTTGACATGAATAAATTTTTGTTATTAATTTATTCCAAAAAAATTTGATAAAAAATAATTTGCAGAAACTTCAAAATTGTATAATTTACAATAGAAATAATAGCGCAAGCGTAGATTTGGTAACGTGTATTAATGTTTCTCTACAAGTTGAAATTACTGTACCGGCGTCGCGACGCATCCACGGTGCTAACAATTTAAATTCGCGTAAAGGTATAAAGTTTTTCTGTGTTACCTCGTTCAAGTATTTAGTATCTAAGGTAAGATAAATTTATTTTTGATTTAACTTAAACTACTTTGGAAAGTTGTAATTGTCTACACAAATTAGTTCTTTTTTATAATTTTTAAAAATTAAAATTACTTATACCATATAAAGTAAAATTTTTTGGAATGGCTCAGTTATATTTAATTACGTTACCGTAATTAAACGTAGGTGTACTAATTAATTGTACCTACTTTTTAATGAAGCTGACCCACTGATGTGATTCGATTAAGAAATAAGTTAATTATAATTAGAAATTTAGATACATTGATTTATTAAAATATTATAATAATCATATTATTATGAGCACATTATTTTATATTTCAGTTTGTTTAAAATGTTGAATCTGATGATACTCTTAATAATTATGATTATTTTAACCCACGTATAAGATTTTGTATTGTTTCTTTTAAAAAAAATATGATTCTAATATATATCACGTCATTTGATCTAAATACAATTTATACGATTTTTTTTTTCGAATAATCAAATTTTCTCACAATGCGGTAAGTTGAGTATTTATTTTCATCTACCTCATCTAATTTCAATAACTTTTATATTAGCATTAAACGTGAGATTTAAAACAGTATATTATCTTACATAAAATAATTAAAAAAATTGTTAAATTAGTACAATTGACACCGAATTGAATTTATTTGATTAGTATATAAATCTTGTCCGATTATCCGATTAGTCAATTAATTCACACACGAAATGAATTATCAAAAGGGATGTATGGGTTGGGCAAGCTAACCTCAGATTTTTTCTAGAACATCTGGTTTACAAGATTCAGAGTCTTAAAGAAACTCTTTAAAGAAGCTCTAAACTATTTTTATTAAAAAATTTAATAGTTTGTGCTAAAACAATTTGTAGAAATAGGTTAAAAAATTTGTTTCAAACTCTGAGCACGAATTAAATTTTAATACTTCAAAAATTTTTTTTACAAAACAACTTTAAGAGATTTACATCGATCTCGTAGATACCCTATATTTAAATATATTAAATTGAAATAATCAGATGTACATTTTGAGACGTATGTGAACTACATCAATGGTTGGCTAGTAGGTAATAATTTTTTTATGGTAGTGATCGAGAGTCATAATTATGTAGATTGCATCGTTGGTAAGATCTCTTTACGTTAAAGGTTTACTTCAATAATAAAAAAGAATTTTAAAAATGCTTAAATTATTTTTATGCTTAAATATTAATTTGGACTTGTATACAAAAATGCACGAAAAACCTAAGGAAATTTTTTAATGAAAATATATTTTATTAGTTTTATATAATCAGTTCAATAATTTTTATGTTAGTTATTCTTTATTGATTTTGTTTCTCTTACTGTTCTGTAATATTCACTAGGTATAAATTAAAATCACTTCAGTAAAAGCTATATTTTAAATTTATTTTGTAGTTTTACTATACTGTATCTAAACTTTTAATGAGTGGAAATCAATTGCTAAAAAAAGTTCATGGATGAGAGGTGGGCGGAATAAATTAAACAGTTTACTTTAACAAGTAATTAATTTTTTTTAAAACCTGTCTTAATTGCTACATTTTATTGACTTTTTTAGTTTTTGCAGTCATATAAATAATAATTATTCTCAATGCACCCTTGCTCCATTACTTGTTACAAAATGTCTCCAAGAACGACAAATCTACGAAATCTAAGAAACTACGTATATATAACGTAGGAATCTCTATTTTGAACTGAAATTGAAAACAATTTAATCGAAAATTAACCTAAAAAATGAATGTTTAAGTCTATAGTGTGGTAGTTAGTAGTATGTAATGTTAAAATAATTTGAAAACAATTTAGATTGAAAATATACGGCAAAACCAATAGATTGTACAACTTTCGTCGCTGTAAATTTGTGCTAAGGTTTTTTTAATAATCAAGCAATGAAAAATAAAAATGTAAGCTAAATTAAAAATATAATCATCGACAATTAACAAACCTAATTAAAAATTGCGTATATTATATATTTATTCGGTCACTACTCTAAGGGCCACTTGTACATATTATATAAGTACAATCATATTTCTTGAAAATCAGCTTTTCGACGTATATCATTGGTTAACCCAAATTTTCTAGTTTAAACTCGCACTGTACAAGTGGCCCTAAATAAACGATTATTTACCTACTAACAATCATCGATGTAGTCCACATAGTACGTACCCCATGGTATAATATACTATACATACGTGCCCTAATCGAACTAGGTGTAATCCATATGCCCTTTTAACCATCTGTGTAGTTCACAATTGCCCGTACTTTGAAATGAACTCGTCTAACTAATCTTATAATACTAATCACTAAAAAAATCTTGTGTACTTCTTAAAACCGGATTACAATTTTAAGTATATCCAAGTATTTCTTGAGGCAAACTACAGAATGTAATATCTTTCAGATTTATCTTGTAATATTAAATTTATAAAAAATCAAGGTTTGTTAAAATCTACAGTAAACTTCTTTCTACGTAGCTAAATACTTTCGTTGTTAATATTTTAGTACGAACTGAAGTTATCAATAGTGCACAGCTCCGGACATTTTCTGAAAATGCTATTTTACGCTTATAAATTTATTTGTACACTTTTTTGATTTTTCTGTCAGTAAATTGAACACATTTCTTGCAGTATTTGTAATTTCCGGTGTGATGAACATTAAACTTTCTTCGTCAGTACCTATTAAAAAAATAGTTAATGATTAATCAATAATAAATTTATAGTAACCGATGACAATTAATCAAACACTTGTTAGAGCTTGAAAGTGACGCATTTTACATGAGTTCGTACGTTTAAAAAAAATAATTATTCAGTTTTTGAGACTACGTCGATTTTCATAATGACAGTTGCTACGTCAAGTGAAATTCGTAAAATGAAAAATTTATATTTTTAATTTTTAAGAACATTTTCGTACGAATCTTACATCATCCGATGTCTTCAAAATAATTTACAGCATTTAATAATTCATGAAATTGGATGTCTATTGTAATGATTGTAAAACAAAAAGTATGCAAGTGTAAAATGTGTAAAACCTTGGAATTCCGTTAATTAATCAAATACATACATAATCAAATTTTACCATTTACCTTTCGGTGTAGGTTTTATTGGAGTTAGTTTTATATTTACTCTTTAGGTGTTCTTTTCCATAGCATTTTCCATGATTTTCGATCTTGCGTTAATTTTGCAACGTCTTTCCATTTTATTTTTCGAACTTCTGTTGCCGCTTGTATCTCATCATTCCACGTTTTTCTTGGTCTTCTTCTTATTTTTGTTCCTCCTGGTCTAGCTTTAAATATCCTTCTGGTGATTCGATTCGTCTCCATTCTGCTGATATGTCCAAGCCATCTCAGTTGTCCCTCCTGCACTGTAGCTTCTATCAATTGCGTACCCAGTTCTTGTCGATATTTCACATTTGGGATTCTATCCAACTTTATTTTACTTTCAATTTTTCTTAGAAATCCTATCTCTGTAGCTTGTATTGTGCTTCTTTGTCTTCTAGTTGTAACCCAAGACTCGCATCTATATGTCAGAACCGGTATTACCACTTTCTTGTAAACGTCAACTTTGGTGCTCTTAGGTATCTCTTTCTTATCCGAAAATGTTGTTTTCATTGCATTAAATAGTTTTCCTGTTGCACTTATTCTTTGGTTTATTTCTTCATCCATTTTCCGTCTTTCTGGATTACAATACCAAGATACTTGCAGCTATCTACCTGTTCCAATACAATGTCGTCGATTTTTATGCTATGCTTAATATTCTGTCTGCTGATTGTCATAGTTTTTGTTTTCTCTTTGTTAATTTTCATGTTTTTCTTTTCCAGTTCTTTTCTGTAAATGTTGATGTTTTCTTGCAGTTCTTTTTCTGTTGCCCCAAATATTACCATATCATCTGCATAGCATAATTCGCTGACTTCCACTCTATTTAATTTCCAGTATCCAACACAGTATGGTTTAACCTTCTTTTTACATATCTTTATAGTGTCATCTAAAACTATTGAGAACAGCAACGGACTTAGTATACACCCCTGCCTCAGCCCTTGATCAGTCTGGAAAGTTTTCGATTTTTCATTGTTTGTTCTAATATAACTTAGTGTCTTATTGTATAAACTTTTAATATTAGCAATTAATGCTTCATTTATACGTCTTTGATACAAACTATTCCAGACGTCTTCTCTTATAATTCGATTGAAAGCCTTTTCCAGATCTACAAAGCAAATGTGCATCTGTTTTCCTCTTTCTGTAACTTTTTCAATAATTTGCCTAAGTGTAAATATATGATCTTGGACCCCCCTGTTTGGTCTGAATCCACACTGTGTGTCTTTCAATTTCTGTTCTAATGTTTTCTTTATCTTGTTTTCCAGCATTTTTGCATACATTTTTCCTGGTACGCTTAGTAGGATTATATATCGATAGTTTTTGCAGTCTCTTCTGTTTCCTTTCTTATAGAAAGGAATTATGATTCCTATCTGCCAATCTTTGAGTATTTTTCGTTGTTCCCTTATTTTGTTAAAAATTTTGAGCAGCTTTTGTTGTGCTTCTATACCTGCGCGTCTAATCATCTCCGGGGTAATCTCGTCGTGCCCTGCCGCTTTCCCCATTTTCATTTTCTTTAGTGCAGTTTCAAGTTCTTCTTCCGAAAATAACGATATTTTTATATGCGTTTTTTCTTCTAAAGATGATTTATTTTATAATCAAATAAAGAACAATTGAATTTACACCGTCCCATTATAGCAGTGTAGGAAACTTGGAATTTATTTCAATTACAAGGGACAATCTTGCACAAATATTACACATAAGCAAGAAATAGATATCTCAACAAAGTAATTAATGTAGAATTCGATCATCTCACTTTGAAAAAAAACGTCAAAAAATTTTTATTTGAACCCGATTTATCAATAAATTAGTTTTAATTATTTAATGTGTTAAATATTAGGTTTTGAGAGTTTAAAAAGTATTTTTAGTAATAAATACACTAATTTATTACATTTTTGATATAAAATTATTTGATGCAAAAATTAAACTAACAAGGGAATTATATGACCTCCGCATTTTTGTAATTTTAGCCACTTATTGTACTGAAAGTTTAGCCCTCCAATAAGAACTCCTCTAAGCAATAGGGCCAAATAGCCAGAAATTTTCGAGAAAATCGACTTTGAAATATTGTCGAGTGAGTTTAAAAACAAGATGTGAAACAATTAGCAAATAGTTTTGTAGCACAGGCTACGAAAAAAAATATTTTTTTTTTAAATATTTAAAAAAAACTAGCCAAGGTGGGAATAGAACCGTGGACCCACTGGTTCCTAGTCCAACTTGTTCGTGCCTGTGCTACGAAACTACTTGCTAATTGTTTCACATCTTGTTTTAAACTTCCTGGACAATATTTCAAAGTCGATTTTTTCGAAAATTTCTGGCCATCTGGCCCTACTGCTTTGAGAAGTTCTTATTAGAGGGCTAAACTTTCAGTAAAATAAGTGGCAAAAATTACAAAAATGCGGAGGTCATATAATTTCCTTGTAAGACGCACATAAAATAATTATCTCATGAAAAACTAGCAAATAAAAATTAAAAATTTTAAACTGACTTACTGGATACAAGTAGATTAGTTCTTACTTGCTAGTTTTTAATTCGATAGTGATTCTTAGTGTATCCCTGCACGTCTAGTAAATTTTTAGTAATATAGTAAATAAAAATCAAAGTAACAAAGAAAAATTAATATTATAATATATTGTCGTGTTTCAAAGTAACTTTGGACCTACCCTGTACAATTTAGTGAAATTTTTGTATTAAAAGTTAAGTTGTAATTTTGTAAAAATTGACTAGGTGGGAACCAATTTGGGGGAGATTTGAGGCTTTTTATTTGTCAAACATGGTCGCCGGAGTAGTTTGATAAATTTTTGCTCCGTAAAGATTTTTAAATATTAGTTTTGGAATTGTGATTTTTATTTTAAATATTTCGATTGAATTGTTTGAAAGTTTATTTTTGGTCAAATGTGACCGTAGCCGAAATATGATTGTGAGTTTTTTTTGGATTGCATTTTATTATTAAAGAAGTGATTTATTTTTTTTGAGAGATTGTTTTTGTTGAAATTTACAAATTTGGATTTGGTTGAAATAATTAATTTAATTTGGATTTGTGTTTGAAAAAGTGAAATTATATTATTAAAAAGAACGACGTGTGGATTGATAGACACCACATTTAGATTGATAATTCTAAATTATAAGTTCGAACCACGAGCAAATATAAAAATTTTGAAAACTTTAAAAAATAATTGTAATTGGAAATTTTTTGCAATCATATCTTGTTATATAATTTTTTTATCATAAATATAATAGCAACTTTTGGCGCATACAACGTGGGACTTTCGCAATTGAACGCACTTTTGACCATGAGATGAGAGAAGACGTAAAAATGGAGGATATAGATTGGGTAATGGTAATAAAGTGTATTCAAAAAGGTATAGAACAAACTGAGAAAATGTTCAATAACAATTAAAGAAAATAGAGCAGACTATTGAGAGGACATTTTTTAATGAAAAGATGGAATACAGTGGGAGAACATTAAATGGAAAAATGGAGAAAATGGAACAAATTGAAGAAAAAAATTATAATGTAAATCAAGAAGCAGAAAAACAAAATGCTGAAAGATTAGGAATTATAAAACTAGAAGCAAAAAAATTAGAACCTAAAAAACTAGAATTTGAAAAATTAGAAGCGAAGAAATTAGAAGTCGAAAGATTAGAATTTGAAAAAGTAGAAATGGTAAAACTAGAAGCAGAAAAACTAGAATTTGAAAAACAAGAAGTGATTAAATTGGAAGCTGAAAAACAAGAAGTTAAAAGATTAGATACTGCAAAAAAAGTGAAATTAATGGAACAAGAGGATAAAATCTTAAAATTGGAAAAATGCGATAACATAGAACAGAAAGCTATTGAAAAAAATAAAACGAAGAAAATTTCAACAAGATTAAGGATAACAAACACGAATGGATTGAAGAAGAACCGGAAGTGTTGGATAAGTCGTGGGTGAAAGAAAAGAAACAGAACGCCGACGAAATAGACACCTCAAACCAAAATCAATTTGTGGAAGATCCGAAAGAAAAAATAAAAGAAAAAGAAAAAGATGAAAAAGAAAATGTTGCATGAAAATTTTTGGAATAGATAAGCTTTTTTATTTTATTTGATTTTGAATTTGAATTTTTTTGTTGAAATATTGTAATGTGCAAAAATAATTTTTAGATTTTTATTTTAAACACGCCAATAGTGTTTGCGAATTTCGTTTTGAGCTGCGCTCATCACAGAAATTAGAAAACGGGGGTTTTGTTGTCGTGTTTCAAAGTAACTTTGGACCTACCCTGTAGAATTTAGTGAAATTTTTGTATTAAAAGTTAAATTGTAATTTTGTAAAAATTGACTAGGTGGGGACCAATGACAATAAGAGCAAGGCTTTTTTGACAAATTTTTGCTCCGTAAAGATTTTTGAATATTAGTTTTGAAATTGTGATTTTTATTTTTGAATATTTCGATTTGAATTGTTTGGAAGTATTTTATGGTGAACGTCACCGGAAAGTGTTTGAAATTATTGATTTTGTAAGTTTTTAGATTTATTTGTTTAATTAATAAAGAAGATTTTTTTTTTGATGATCGATATTTTTTGGAAATAATTTTGATTTTGAATTTTTGAAAGTTAATTTTAATATTGGAAATATAAAATTAATACATTTGAAGAGAACGGAAATTATAAGTTCGAAACTCGAGCAAAAATAAAATTTTTATGAAGTTTAAAAATTAAATTCAATTGGAAGTAAATTTTAAAATCGAGATAAGATATTATTTTGCATCATTTAAATAATAGTAATATATTGTGATGTAAATTATCCGAAACTTTTTAATACGGTAACGATATTTGCATTGATTTGCCCAATTTATCGTTACTGTTTTAAGGTGTCATTTTTGTACAGATACGGTAAAGATATTTTCGTAACGTTATGGCATTGATTTACCACCGCTTTTGCCGTTATTGTTTTGATGTATCATTTTTGTACTTTAATGTACAGGAATTTTCGTAACGGTACGGTATTGATTTGCACAATTTTCCGTTACTGAATTAGTGAATCATTTATGTACCTATTATGTGTTGATTTTTTATGAACGGAATATTTAGAAATTTACAGTGTCGTGTGGGTACATAAAATTTACGTGCCTAATCCGTACTGATTTTTAATTAAAAAAATAATTAAAAAATATTCAATAATAATTAAAAAAAATAATTTTTGTAATTCTTTAGAAATTCGATGTTTAAATTGATGACTTGCGTCAATCGGTGTTTTATTTATATTTATTCAGATACCATTACACATTTATTTAAATTTGTACTATAAATTTTAATTATTTAATTAGAATTTACAATGTTGCTCCAGCCATTGCGGGCTCTGGTTGATGATTGATTCATTCCTGAAATATCTGAAATTTAACATTAATCACCTAATAATATTAATTTACATTTTTTTTCCGAACACAGATTCGAACCCGTGCTGCTTTAGCCCTTCTATCTAAAAGTATACTACTTAACCCCCACGCCTACGAAGGGTATACAGAGAATTTTTGTTTTAAAAAAATATTTTAAGTTAAACTTACGTAAGGAATATGTCGAACCCCTCACCCCGTAAGTGTAAGTAGACTTCCAATACTCCCCTCTCTCCAAACCTTTACGTAATTAACAGACGGCCCCTAAAGAAATTTTAGAACTTTTGGAAGAAAATATATTCAGATGCCTTAAAAGAAAATACCCTCGTGATCTGCTGTCATAAACTAACTGAATATGGGTAATGCCGATGGGCCTATTCCCCTGCATGACAAGAGAGAACAAATCAACTCATAGGAAACTTTATAATATTTATTTGTTGTAAATTATTCTGATTGTTGATATAAGCAATATAAATAAAAAAAAATAAATAAATAAATAAAATTAATTTTTACATGTTACATGAAATTGAAATAAAATTTAATTTATAACTTATATAACATTGTTTAAAAACTATTTAAATGAATGATATAGCTTGCTACATATAATATGTTATAACTTTTTGTTTCAATTTTCCGAATCTCTCTTTTTTTCCAAAAAGTAATTAAAAAAAACAATAACACCCAATATAATTAATCGCAAAATAATACTCGCATAAAATTTTCACAAAATTATTATCAAAAACTTAAGAGCCAAAACACGCACAACCGGCTCGTGCGGCTATTTTTAACAAAAAGCGCTTATCTTCTTTCCTTGATTCCCCACCTTGTTATCTCTTTCAATTACCAAATCAAAATTACGATTAATAAAATTCTACCAAAAGAGTACAAGGTGGGTCCAAACATTTTCCAACATGACAATATGTATATATTTTTTATATTTTATTTACAATAGATATTTTACAATATCTCTTTTGTAGGAAAATCAAAATTTTTAATTATATACACTACGACCAGTATTCATAAAAATTTCTTAAAGTGTCGCTCAGGAATGTTTTAGTTATAACACTGTTATAGGTTATAGCTGATTGATTGTTTTAGGTTACGAATCGCTTATATCAGTCTTATAACAGTGTTTTAGCGCTATTGAACGTTTATGAATAATGTTTTTTAACACTTTGCTTATAATAGCTTTATAAACCTGCTGTAACTTTTTATGAATACAGCTGTAGGACTATTATATAGCGCAGAGTGGGGTCATTTGATTATCGCCAAATTTCAAGGAGGAGGGGGGTAAAGTAACGGGTCTTATTATAGCTCCTTTTCTCCTAAAACAAACGATTATCGAGATATTTCTTAAAAAAGAAATCAGAAGATCTTTTATGAAGGAAGAACTTAGTATTTGTATCTAAAATAAAACGATTAAAATAATTTTCAGAATTTTTTTTGTTATTTTCAAATTCAAACTTTGAACCACTGGGCTAATAATATAACGGATATGGTACCGATTTTGGAACGGAAATTTTAAAAATTTTGTAATGAATTATGGAATTTGGCACTAGATCACAAACCTTTACACCCCGGAACAAAAGCGTTCCAGATCGCACTTTAGTGGAAAGAGCAGAATGAATGATTTTTGAAGCAAAATTGAGCAAAATATTGTTGGACAGAAGCAATCAATACGGCAGTTTACACCACTAATCGTTCATCTGCTAAAATTCTATACTAATTGAATAAAAGTCTTGAAGAAATGTGGTTAGTTGAGAAACAAGATTTAAATTATATGAGAATTTTTGAGTGTAGATGCACGGTTTATATTCTAAATAAAAAAAATCCTGTGATGCCTATTGAGCAAACCATAAGAAGGATTGACGCTCATACACGAGCTATTAGGTATGTATTTATATTATGTGTAGGATCAATCTTCTCAAACAGTTAAAAGCAACCAACGCTAGCACTGTCGGATACAGAGGTAGAATATAATAATTATTTATGTGGTTATCGACAGTAACTAAGGAATTATTATGTCTAAAGACCATAAGCGGCACTACCTCAGATCTTTTGTTTGTTTTATGTATATTATGTAAATAAACTATAGTGATATTTTCAATGCGTATTTAGTAAATTCAAGACAACTGTACCGTTTCTTCAATTATTAATTAAGATTTTTCAAACCTAAACATCTTAGTTCAGGTTAATTTCTTTTTTGAAATAATTCTTATTATTATCTTTATAAATTGTAGGATAAAAAAACGTTATTTTGTCTTAGTTTTTAAAATTATTAGCTTTTATATTATACAGGTAGAGATAAATTATTTTAATTAGATTTATTGCTTTTTAAATATCTAGTTTCGGAATCGTGGATTACTTTATGCACGCTAATGTTTTAGATTTTTCCGAAACAGGGTATTGTATTTTTCTGTTTGAGCGGTTTGAAGTCTCCATTTAAAAAGTGTAATCCCTTGACACAAAGTAACTCCACTTTACGGCACTAGTGCTTGAATCTATTGCTTGCAGAAAAAGATGTACATGAAAATGTCAGGTTTTTAAAAAGTCACTTCGATTTCTACTTAAATTTATAGCATGCAGTCGAAATTTTACATATTAGTGTATCAATGCTGTTACGGAAAAACGATATTAGCGTCAAAATACAAAAATTGAGATATTGGTATAATTAAAAAGCTAATTTTAATAGCTAATAAAAGTATTAAAATCAATCTACAAGAAATGACAATGTCTAATTCCAGTTGGCATAAGCGACGTAATTTGGCTTTTAAATGTATAACAATGTAAAACCCCAAAATAGCTTTTTTGTAAGAAATTAAATGCTGAAAAATCTGAAAATTTCTAAACAAGATGTTTTGTGTCTAATATTTATTTATGTACATCACAGATAGCAATTCAACGGTTGAATAAACCATTTTACAGAATTAAATCTACAGCGAATTTACTACGTCAGTTTTTTGTACCAACACATGTTTAAATGCGGCAATATTATGAGGAAAAAAATCAAACTCGGCATTGTTACCTGAATTAGCAAAGTTAGACAAACGACACATTCTAGCCACAGCCGAATGCTGACTATAATAATTGGATCTGTGAAATTCCTCTGCCAGTAAACTACTTGATCTCAGAAGTCTTGCGGGTACACAAAAGCTGAAACAGTGTAGCAATTTAAAATTTTGAACAAAAATACCAGATCATTAATAGATCTCCTTGCAGACAAAAGTCTAAGACCAAAATACTCAAGTATTAAGGCATACTTTTCGGAAGAGTAAGATATATGACATATAAAACACAACAGCTGAACAAGACCTTGAAGAAGGATATGGATATAACATGGATAACATGTTGAACAAGACCTTCTTCAAGGTCTTGTTCAAGGTCTTCTAGACAAGGTCTTCTAGACCTCCTCCAGCCTCCTCACGCTAGACACATATGAGGAACACCACACCAAAGAACAATAGTCTAGATGTAGGTTTTACCAAGAATGAGTCAAGCACGACGAGTGCCCCTATGCTAAGAAAACTATAAGTGGAACAGCTCACAAATTCTAGCATTCTATTCGACCAAGAAATAATACTGTAACGAAAATTAAAACGTTTATTTATTTCTAAAGGGCTAATACAAATATTTACAATGCGATTTATAACAATAAAACGATTACTACACTAACACTATTTATTTACACTATAATTTATTTAACACTAAGTCCGGATTTATTTAAACACTTGGTATATCGTTTATCACTTCACTATTTATGTTCACTTGATTTATGTTAACAGTCGTGCGTTCAAACTGGAATTTATTCGTCACAGAAAAGCATCGGTATTTATACGTAAATACTGCCTTCCAGAAACTTCCAGGAATTTCTACTCGTTTCCCGACTGTTAATTCATCTATATTTGAATGACTAATGCTGTTATCATGCATGACTCATTATACATGACGTCATATATTAGTCATCAAATATAATTAGACGTTCTTTCGTAACAATACTATCTAAATGCGAGTTATAGGTCAGCGAAGGATCAAAAATAACACCCAGATCCTTAACTTCCCGACCGTCAATTCTGTATGGGTATGACGTAGTGTTAGTTCTCTTACGAGTAAATTTCATTGTTTTACCTTTCTCAACATTTAAGTGAATGTGACTTTGGGCACACCAATCGCTGAACCTGTCCAGGTCTTTCTGAAACAAAGTACAATTATCATCAAAGCTTACATTACAAAACAGTTTCAAGTCATCTGCATAAAGAAAAAACCTCGAGTACCTAAAGGCAGTGTAGATATCATCAATTTATATCAAAAACAAAATAATTAGCTTATCAATGATGTTTATGCCAATTTGTCTTACCAGCATCAATATGGTTACACTTGGTAGCTGTCATTAACAGACAATTATTTGATAGTTGTCTTTAAACAAATAATCATATCAAATTTTTTAGAAAAAATGATATGATTAATATCAAGTTACACTACCTAACCCACTTATCTATTAATTAATTTAAACAAATAGAAAGACTTTTTACAACAATGTAGTACAAAAATAGTTGGAGTTTAAGTGAGTTTTCTTAAATTTAGCTCATTGCCATGAAAGAAACAATAAGCCAATTTTTTAAGTTTAAAAATTATTAAATTTGACTATAATTTTACTATATACATAAATTGTATTCTGAAACACATTACTATTGTTTGTTTTCGTGATTTTTTCATCTGTTTTTAAAACTACTTAGCTGTTATATATTGCAGTGTCCATAAATGTGAAGCCATCGAGTCCAAAGCAGTTTTCAATTCATTGATAAAGTAAATCAAAGATAATTCAAAGAAACTTAATATTTGAACCTATAATAATTTAATTTAAAATAAAATAATTTATTGGTTAAGTAAATAATCGAAAGTTGAGGAACTTCAGGTATGTTAACCAACACTGTCGTCAGTGTGGGTACATGCAATCAAATAACAATTTCAAATCACGTTATCACTTGATTTGAAATCACGTCGCCTGGACAACAGGTTGATACGAGAATAATAAATAAAAGGGGTGGATGAAAAAACGTGGATCGGTAAGGTCGTGTTGAGATTATTCTCCGGAAATGGAGTAATCCTCAAAGTGAATCAAACAAATATTTAGGAACAAAAATAATAAATTCAATTTGGAATAAACCAAGAAGGATTTAGAAGAAACATTTAGACGAGTAGAAGAGAAATTGTTTGGAATTAGCTGGGAGCTGTTCCACTTAACGTGACGAATAAGAGGCAGATTCATGCCCAATTTAAAGTGAACCATTGAAGGTCGAATATAGAGGAAGATAAAGACAGGTTTGCATAATCAACATTATAAGTAATAACGAGGTTTTGTGGAATAAGAATCGTGATCGAACAATACGGAGCGCATTTGACAAATTTATAAATTTAATTTAATTGTAATTCAATTGTTTACAAAATTTAAAAATAAATTCATCATTCATTTAATAATTTCACAAGTTTTTTAAAAATATAAAAAGATCGCAAATAGCTTTAATTCGATATTTAATTACCTGGAAGCTGAGGTTCGATAAGCTGTGCATTTATCATTATATTTAGAGCAAAATATAAAAAAAGTAAGTATGGACTATTAAGGATTTCACTCTTTAACAATACAATATGCACACCGTTTTCCTAGCAATAATAGCAAGAAAATCTTCCGCGTATGTTATAACTAGAGTCCGGATTTGTAGCTATAATGCTATATAATATTTTTCTAGAAACTCAAAGCAGCTCAAATTTTTTAAATAATCTAAGCGATTTATCAAAAAAGAATTCTTTTGGCACCTTGTTTTATATGCTTTTTTTAGATTTTTATGATTTTAGATTTTATAAATTGTAGGATAAAAAAACGTTATTTTGTCTTAGTTTTTAAAATTATTAGCTTTTATATTATACAGGTAGAGATAAATTATTTTAATTAGATTTATTGCTTTTTAAATGTCTTAGATTTCTCCGAAACAGGGTATTGTATTTTTCTGTTTGAGCGGTTTGAAGTCTCCATTTAAAAAGTGTAATCCCTTGACACAAAGTAACTCCACTTTACGGCACTAGTGCTTGAATCTATTGCTTGCAGAAAATTTTTGCAGAAGATTTTTATGATTTTTTTGATTTTTTATGCTTTTTAGTGCTTTTTTATGCTTTCCTGTGCGGTTTATGAATTTTTGAAGATTTTTAAAATCTTTTTTTTTTCAAATAAAAAAAAAGTTTATTTATAAGTATTTAAGTTTTTAAAATTGTTTATAGAAAAATTTAAACAATAACTGTATTTATTTCATACACCGTGTTTATATGCCACACTATATTTTTCACCTTGCACGTATTGCTGCTCAGCAGGGTTTTTTTCTTCCGACAACTCACGCATCATCAAAATATGTTAAGCAATCCACAATTGAAAACAAACTTAACTTTCATTAAGGGTCACTGCAGATTGTAAGCGATATTATAAAATTGTTGAAAAAGCAGCAAATCGCTCGCTTTGGCAGAAAAATTTAAAAACGCCACTTCTAACATCTCAGGACAGGTTGCAATTACTATTTAAAAAAAAATTAAAGGAGGTTTTAGACAAAAATGTTGGTTTAAAAATATTGGACGATGTATCCAAAACAATATCCGAAGAAACCATTGTAGATTTGGAAATGGATCCCTCGGTTGTAGCAAAATTCAAATTTGCACCAATCACTAGTGTCGACGTTGAAAGAAGTTTTTCAGTTCACAAAGAACTTGAAGCGATAGAATGAACTTTGCTCTAGAACATTTGAAACTAATTTTAATAATCAATGGTTTTACAAATTAAATTCAATAATTTAATTTTTTTATAAAATAAACAAGTTAAAAGAACAATAAAATAAGATTTTTTTAACCTGTTTATTTTATTAAAAAAATACATTAATATTAACATTTAGGGTCAATAATTTACTATAATTATATTATCAATAATTCTTTTATTAATAAATTTGTTGCTTTTTTTAATTAAATTGATGCTTCGTTTTATAAAATTTATGCTTTTTTTGGTAATATTTGATGCTTTTTTAAGCACTTTTTTTTTTAATTTTTATGCTTTTTTATCCGGACTCTAGTTATAACATTAAACTTATTAAATGACAAATATTATGACGTTATAATTATGACGTCAATCGATTTATGTAATATTATAAAGTCATATGTTTCACGTCAAATAATTTATATAATATATTGCCGTCACTTTATTTTATTATTCGGATAATCACTGTTTTTATTTATTGTTTTTTCACAATGTTTTCATAAAGCTTTGAATAGCAACCTGTGAAATGTCCATTGCTGCAGATTACTTATTGTTTCAATTGATCGAATGTTTGTTCTTATGACTAAATAACATGTAAATTTACTACTTTAATATTACTTTTTTTTTAATTATATCAACCCGCATAACCAGCATAGCAAGATATGGCATCAAGAAACTGTATTAGCCGTTCATAATGATGTTGATATTTTTTGTATAAATTTAAAACATTTTCGTATTATGTAGGTATCAACTTACGATACTCGTACATGTAACATCAATAAAATCAAGAACCAATAATTAATTTTGCGAATATTTTCTATTATCTACCTCTTTAAGAGTCAATCTTGCCATCCCTTTGTAAAGTTCGTTTTATCTATCAGATAGATAAAATAAAAAACCACATTAAACATACTTTGAAGAAAACCGGTCTTTCTAAAGTAGTTTGAACAATTTTTTGTGTGTATATTATGTTAGGTTGGCAGTGAATTTAATAACGTTAATTAGTAAAAGTCAATAAATATTAAATTAATTTTGAATATCTTTACATACACAATTATAAATACAGTCAAATGAAAGGGTCTCTAAAAGATAGCGGTTCAAGAATTTTATGGAAGATGAAGTTCGCATGCTGATAAATGTTGCAATACAAACTAAAAGTATTATTGAAAACTAGGACATCATCAATTGGAAAATTTCGCTCTTTAACTTCCGGCACCATATTGCGATTTCTACAGACAAGGTTGTGTAAATAGCTGCACTAACAACAATAGCCTGTGCAAGACGAATTTTTGTTCTTATTCCAGTGCTAAGAACTGGAAATCGTCTTTTTGCAATTCCAAACGTTCTTTTGATGACATTTCTTGTTCTTCAAAGTCTCCACTGATATATAAAATCTTCCTGTTAACAATAATGCTGAAGAGGTGAAACTGTATGATTTCTAATTGTCCGATGCTTGATTCTATTTTCAATGTACAGCTTTTGATCTCTATTAAGAACATCAATTAAATTAATAATTTCATGATCTAGCACAATTTCATGTTCCTCGCCAATCAGATTAATGTTGTCAATTTTCTAGCATCCAGCATCTAATTCGAATAAGGTTTCAAAAGCTGTCACATAGCAACTTTCAAATAATGAGGTTAGAAATCTACTTTTAGACAGTTATTAGCTAGTTCAACTAGCCTATAAGTTACAAGCCAGATAATCAACTTTACAAGCAACTTTTAAGCAACTTACAAGAAGATGGAAAAATCGGTCCTAAGTTTCTTTTAATGTATTTATTAAACTTGTAAGCAACTTTGGTGTATGTTGCATTAAAAAGTCTATTTGTAATTAAGTAAACTTGTCAAGTATTAAGTATGTACATATTTAATGAGAATTACATGATGTATAATTTAAAGAATATAATTAAAGTGTATTTTTGATAAATTTTACTTATTATAATATAGCTTCCGCTTATATGGCATAATAAGATATACTCTTGGGAAACTAAGTTTGAATATTATAAATGAGAATATTGAAAATTGTGTAATTTAACAAGCTATTTAAGATAACATTTAGAACACTCAAAACAAGTCAAGGATTACCTAAAAATGTTACATTACAATATGCATCTAAGAATTTGATATTAATTTGAAATTGATGCATTAGAGCGTGGGATATTGTGAATAATCTCTTGTAAAAAAATCTCTACAAGGGATAAAATTTAGTTTGGATCATAAACTTTTACACAATTCTGACATAATTTTTGGTGAAAATTTAACTTCACGAATTGGAATTTATGGTCGTTTATAGAAGTTATGCTGAACTAATGGTGATTTCTCTAAAAATCATATTATAGACTATTACCAGTGGCGGCTCGTGAAAAATATTCTTGGGTGTTCTGCATTATAAAAATGGCAAGATATCAGAAAATGGCAATCTCAAAAAATAAATTTACTTATTGCACATTTTTAAATATTAAACGTACAACACTTATCTAGAATGTATTACTTTATATGATTTTACATTTTTACAATAAATTGCAATCCTAACTAATTTTCGAAAAAATCTTATTAAGTACAGCTTATGAGAGAAGTTGTGTTAAAAATATTAGTAATATTTCATTTTATTTTTTCTTCATTTAATATTCATAAGCATTTATTTTATGTACTAGTAGGTATAAGATACTATCTTCGATATTCATAATTTCAATTAAAGTTCATAACGCAAGATGTGTTTAAAATAAAATCGTATATGTTCGTAAAACCAGAGCTGAAATATGAGCAGAACGGTTGTACATTTGGTGGGTTGTTCCTATATCTTGTAATCTGCGAGTTTAATAATAAACATTATTATTGTAGAAAAAACCTACATAATTTTAATTTTATTGATATTAATAATGAAACATAATTTCATTTTGAGTTTCTAATATAGGATCTGCCAAAAAATAATTTTACTTCTATTTTGATAATAGTATTTATAAGAAACTTGGTAAAATTAAAATTTGTACTAAATTTTTAAATTACACTATATTACGAGTATTAAACTATTGCATTTTATTGTTTAACCATGTTGTTGAACAATCAATGAACAAAAATTAACTTACTAGTTGTTTTCATAGGTCAAATTTTAAATTATATTACAAAAATACGGCATGTAATTCTGCATAAGATGCAGCTCAATTTGTAGTGTATACCGTGGTGTTAGGATTGTCCTAACACCACGATGTATACTGGTATGGATACGATTGCACCCGATAGCTCGCGTCATTTCATGTTCAGAATCATTTCCAGCACATCGAAGTTAAACAGTGATTTCGAAAGCGTAACGGACTTGTATTAATTATTACAGTACTTATTTGACTGACTGATAAAAGTACTTATAACTCAAGGCAACATAAGAAGCGCGCTTTGAAACCAAAATTGATTAGTCTTCAATTATTGAAATAATTTGAAATGTGGTGGTTATACTAATAAGTAATAATTAATTTGGTACACTTCATTCTGATATTTGGCGGTTCTGCAGCTCTGCAGTTCCTATGGTAGAACCGCCCCTGACTATTACGATAACATTATGTAACTAATATATTAGGTAGCTCTGTTAAAACTTTTTCAATGACACTGTTATAGAGTTGCGATAATATAAATTTTGTCAAGTGTTCTGTAATTATAACATTAGCATTGGATTAAAAATGAATGTTAAATAAAATGCAATCGTAGTTTGGTTTTTATCGGTTGATGGAACTTCTAGCAGTTTCATGTTCGTTGACAATTTTTTTAATGTCTTCAAATTTTGTATAGCAATTTGTTATTAAGAGAATATAAATAAATAATTTGAATTTTACTAACAAAAAACCTTGTAATTTAATGTAAATTTGGTTCTTTACTTAAAAATTACGTAAGTATAGGTACGATAGTATACTGCTATCGTAATAATAATTTTTTTAACGAATATAACAATTAACAATATTAACAATATATTATTTTTGGAATGTATTGTGCTAGATTTTTCATCTGGTTTTGGCTACCCATCTGGAATGGGTAGACATTATGTAGATACATTTCAAGTTTCATAATTTTATTTTTTTTATGCCGCATTGCATTTTGAACTGATGAACTAAATATAAGCTTGTACAAGAGAAGAAATTTGTAAAATGCCAACATATTTTATCAACACTAACCTTAAATTTGGCAAAAACTTGACAACTTATCAGTTTATAAAGCCCTAACAGTGCGTAACTGCACCCATCACTTTAACATAAAATTACAGACTGTAAGCACTCAAATGTTAGTAACAGTGGGGCAATTTATTTACAGAATACCATATCGTTACATTTATGTAATCTTACAGCGTAACACCACTATTATAAAATGTTAGAAGTTAGAGAATCGTACCGTAAATTATTACTTGAATCTTTTAACATAACACAGATTTAACAAAGAGTTAAAGTAAACGATTTCCAATTAAATGAAAATAGCTACAAGTAAAAGTAGCTGCAGTAGCTTCAAGTTACGTCTTGGATGTATATTGTGACAGGGGTATCTATCTTCTATGACTAAATATTTGCTTCTTTAACATTTTGATTTATCAAATACGATTGTCTTGATAGTAGAAGTTTTAATTTTATAACTTTAAAATTATGTTTACAAAGATTTGTTGAGCAACCTACTTGTGTGTTTTTTTCTACAACAAAATTAATTGAACTGATCTATTGTGTATAACTTAAAATTTAAAAGAAAACATTTTATTATGTTCAAAGTTTTTTTTCTTGATTGACGGGAATGTATAGCCATATATTATTATCTAAGTCTGGATTCACAATGAAAATAAGCATAAATAAATATACAATACATAAGAAATACAAATACAAACGAAAGTTAAATTCAAGAATTGAATAATACTGAAGTAAATAAAGTAATCAAACCTAACAAATGTTAAAATAATAAAAAAAAATTTTTTTTTAACTTTTAAGTAAAGAATACATACTACACAGAAAACATAATATTTAAATTACACTATTTAAAGAACACTAAAATGACAATAATTCATATTTAACTGGGTTAAACTTAGAATATTTGAATAAACAAGAAATAGAATTCTGAAAAAATTACGCTATAGAAATGATAAAAATTACCTTAAAAATAAAAAATAAAAAACTCTGTAACATAATATAAAGGCCCTTATTTCATGATTATTTTCGATCAGTCATGTATAACAGTAAAAGTAATAAGTGAGAGCAAATATACTAAACAAAATTGAAAAAATTTAAAAAATCAAGAAATTAACCAAACTTTAAAATAAATATTGCGCTTACCAAATAACCAAACTAAACGACGCGACGTCACGTGTCTAAATAAAATTTTAGGTTAATTAAATGAATATAAATTCTTTTTTCCTATACAATAGGGTAGAGACATAGTATAAGTAGTTTAAGACAGTAGGGACACTCGCATCTTTTTTCGGTTCCAAATTTTCATGCGCATGTCAAAGTCTAGGTTAAGTATCTACATGAGTTAACAGATGTCGCAGCTATTTTACAACTTACTATACTATTGCCAGATCTATTAAAATTCACTAGATTTGTTGGATTGAAAGCAAATTTTGGTGATATAAAAAAAATTTATAAACTCAATAATGAAATTACTTTAACAGAATTGTAATAGCAGGCACCTAAAAGTAAGATAATGCATTACTGGGTTTTTTTTTCTAATTTTTCTTCGAAGTTTGAAAATTTAATGAAATTCTGATTCAATATCTAATTGAATTACTTATTTGCGAACTTGGCAACATAGCACTTACATTTGACGTTCTTTCGAACTTATTAACAAGCGGTAACGATTGTTATAAAATTGAGCTCTGAATATTTTAAGTGAATTTTTGAACATTTTGTGTTTATATTAAGTTACATTAACTTAGGAAATCATGAGTAATAATGCTTGTGCAGTAAGTTTTTGTAAAAACCGATCTGGAATGGGTGTTGTACTGCATAAATTTCCGAAAAATGGCGCAAAATGTAAGCAGTGGGTAGAATTTTGCGACAATAATTTATTGTTGAAAAAAGTGAACTTGCATAATTCTTATCATAGAGTGTTATGTTACTTAATGTTCTTCAACCTATGTTAATTTTTAAACTTGCTTTATAACTCATAATTGTATAAATAGGTCTCAAAAACCTCTTTAAAATTGAAATAAAATAGTTTTAATTAAACCAATTGTTTCTTTCTATAGTAACAAAATCATAAAGCTGATCTTTCTTAAACATACAGAAACAATACAAATCTGTTATGATGGTAGAGAAAAATCTATATTCTAGAAAATTTCACACGTTGAGTTTGCACCACAAAACGTAATTATATTAAAAAATATTTATTGCACATTACAACGAATTATATCTTTAAATTTGATATAACAAAAAACATCAAATTTTGATTTAGCTCATTCTTCCAGTATATACCCCTCAAATTATTGTTTTTAAAAATAATGATGAAATGTGAAAATAATTACATTTCAAGCGGTTTATTTCAAATTCAAATCAATTTTGCAGTGCCATCTAGCTTATCACGGATAAACTTAACCCAGACTTGAAAATCTGGAACACGAACATCAAAGACGCCGACACAGAGTGTCCCTACTGTCTAAACTACTTATACTGTGGTAGAGAAGTAGAGACATAGAATGCCATCTATCACTTCTAGGTTTGATTATTTTAACATCACATACTGCTAAATACCACATAAATACTTAAAAAATTCTAAAACTTTTTAAAGTTATTTTCTATTAATACTGGAGTAATTCTGATGTTGGCAAAACACCATTCTACACCATCTAGCTTAAAATTTCAACATTATTATATTGATATTGCAGTAATTTTTAATTAAAAAATATTATGGGACCCTATTTTTCAGCGGCGTAGCTCATCAATGCGGAAACAAATAACTCTTCTCGGGGTGGTAGGTTCTAAGTTCATATAAAAATACGATTACCAAAATTCTATTTAAAAAATTTGCAACCAATGTTAATTTAAACTTAAAAAAATTTTATATTTTATCGTTGATCGAACTCATGCTTTCAATTTACCAATGCAAAGTGATATCAACCCACGCCATACGTTCGGTTTTTTTAAATGTAATTTTAATTTCCAATATCTAACTTCAATTACTTTAATTAATTTTTCCAAATCCAAATCTTTATTAGATCTATAAAAATAATGTCATAAATAATGAATAAAAATTTATCGTCCAAAAATAAATCAATTTTAACCAATAAAAGGAAAATCTTAAATCCGCTTAAATCCGACCAAAATATTCTCAAAACAATTCCAATCAATATTCAAATATTAAATCACACTTTCAAATTTATTTCTCAAAAATTATAATTAAAAACTATCGGATCCAAATTCAGACGTGCGCACCGACATTTTGGCAAAAAAGCCAACCTTCACTTTACAAAAATATTGTCCTCTGAAATTCAAACTTTAAAAACTCAAAATTTATAAAATTCTATAGGGGCGGCCAAAATCATTTCGTAATACCACAATATAATAATTATAATATCTATAATAATAATAATTATAATAGATAAATCTTATCTATTTATTATGCTTATGTTTATTGTGAATCCACACTAAAAGTAGTTTTTCTTTAAATTTTATTTTAAATAATTAATTTAATTCTTTTGTATTTAATTAAAAACTCAAGTAAAAGTATTTACTTTTATTTTATTCATACTACCAGAACTCATGTTAAAGAAAAACCATATTTAATATTTTTTAAACTTTTAATGAGTTCAGGAAACTTTTACAATAACATACATTTGCTACTCAAGCTCCATTAATTTAATTATGCTTTACAAATTCTAATTCTGATTGAAGTTTAATATAATGAAAAAATAAATAAAACATTTCTTCAGATTAATGAACATCAAAACATTATACTAAGAAGCTTAACCCAACATTACTGTATTATACAATATGATTATTATAATAGGTAAGAGGTAAAGACTGATATAATTTTGTTTCGAATATTTTTGTAATTAGCATTATATCATAATCCACTTAAACTGTGAAAGATATAAAATTTACCTAACAAAATTCAATAGTTTTCTTAAAGTTAAGTAAATCTTGATATAAATAGATAACCGTAAAAAGAGTTAAAACTGATAACAGGATGCGTACTTGATTAATTTTTTTTTTTGGGCAACATTTAATATATTTCTTTTCAAATATTGACAGTGCGTGTGTTACCTTCAATATAATAGAGTAAATACAATTTGGCAAGTTATTGAAAAAATTTTATCACGAAAATATTTATTTAACTTTGCCTGCTTGCATTCAATTTGAATGCTTACATAATACTTTAAAAAATGTGTCAGTAGGTTTTACATTATAAATATTTTTATTCCTTGACAAGTAATTTTCAAAAAATATAGCAGTAAAATATATTACTATATATTTTAGCTGCAAAACCTGCTTTAGTTTAATTTTGGATTAATTGGGAAGATACGAAAAGAAAAGGGTTGACCATAGTGGATTTTCCGGTTCCGTCGCCGTAATTTTCTTAAAAGTGATGAAAAAATTTGATTTGAGTTTAAAATAAAAATGCGAAAAATGGTTTTGGGTGGTTTCATTTAATAATTAATAAAATGACGATTGAATTTGATAAAAATTAAAGTTATAGTTGGTAACTAGAAAAAGTATTTTGTAATATTTCGTAAGATAGCCACCGCGTGATGAAGGTATCACATTTTATTTGCTTTTGATTAAAAATTTAAATAATTTGCAAAATTTATGTTTTGAGATGCACTTTAAGATTGTTTTGAATATCACAGCGATGTATTGTTATGATTATTTTTATCAAATTAAATTATTGAGACTTAAAATAGAAAAGTCGGAATTTAACTTTCTAAAATTTCGAAAAGTTGTAGATTTTTCATTGTTGCGAGGTTAAATTGTTTCTCGCCTACATGATGTTCTCAGTTTATGTTTAGAAATATGAATTTTATCAACATCAACTTATTAGAATTAGATAATAATAGTTAATTAAATCTTACTTAAGATTGCTTATCAGATGAAAGTTGGAAATAATGAATGAATAAATGAAACGGGAAGGTTAATTTTTTAATTTTATACATAAGTTTTGTTTATAAATTAAAATCGGCGACCAAATTAGTTATGAAAAAAGAGACTGCTTGTTAGAACGCAACATAAAAAGTTTTTGATTAAAAACGAAGCAAAATGTAAAAGTGTCGAAACACACAAAAGCTAATATAAGATGTCGAAACTATAGTAAAGAATCTGTAAAATTATCGATAAATTAATTGAAGCAATTAGTATGTAATCGAATAAATACTTACATCAAGCAAAATTTTAATAGATAAAATTAGGTCAATAATTTTAAGGTAAAATTATAAATAATTTACAAGATTCATAAAATAAAAAATTTAATTGAATTAATGAATATTAATAGTGATAAGAATAGTAAATTAACATTTTGGTACACTTTGAAGAAACACATGCTGGTTGTGAACTTATTATGTAATTTTATGCGTAGCAGCTCGGTATGATGAATAACTGCTGCTGTAGTTTTGTACAATAAAATTTTTAATAAACCAAAAGAATAATTTATGCATATCAATATTAGTATAAAATTATTATTTACTTTAAATGAAAAGTACATGTAAATTATAATGTATTCGTTAGTTTGAACTAATTAACCAAAGAAAATATAAGATCAGTATTCAACAAAGAGCGTATAAATCTGATATCGGTAATAGAAATTACAGTATTGATAAATTTTAATAAATTTATTATGAACAAAATTTATATGAATAATAAAATTTCTGAATTATTATTCATTATAGCTTGTGAAAGTAATCTTTTTTATAATTAGAAAAGTAAAAAAGGTCTTACAAAACTCTCAAAAAGTAAAAAATTTTTCATTTAGTAAAATTTTGGTGGGCACCATTTTCAAAATTTTAAATCAAAGTTAAATTTTATAGCAATATAAACATATTTAAACGGACTAATACAAAATTTTAATAATGCGTAAAAAAAAGATGTATATTTCGGAACAGTGCAATAAACGTACTGCACCAAAATTCAATGAATTTATAATGAAAAAATTATAAATTTATTTATTATAAATTTATAATGAAAATATTTACCGAATTAATGGAATTTCAAGCATTTCACAAATATATTTAGAAAATATTTCATAGTATTAGTATTTTAATTGGTCACAAGTTTTGCTTTTGAGGTTCTTCTGACTAATCTATACAAGCAAAAACAAAATCCAGATACATCAACTCGAAGTTTTTTAATTTTATATAGAAAACATTTTGCATTCTTCTTAAAAGTATTTGGTATTTATATTATTATAAATAATTATTTATCATTGATGATATCACCGAGAAAAGAAATTACATATTTGAAAGTAGAGCTTATAGTTTATTGCAACATAGGAGTAATCAATTTCGAAGTTGTCTTGATATAGTGGGTATTTATTACTCCATAATTATGTACTTTTAATTTGCTTATAACTAGAGTTTTTCAGAGCATAATATCAAATGTTCAAATATTATACAGACGCTCCTTGATTTGATTATTTATACCTAGTATTATACATATTTTTTTATATCGTAATATTATTAAGCCCTCCGATTGTGCGTTAATTTTCTGTCTTCCTCAACTCGGACTTTAATGTTAAATAAAAATGTAATTCAAAGGAAAGCATAAGACTCTTAAATTCATATACATAGTTTAAAATGAATATTCGCCACAAATTTATCAAATATGAAACGACAATTCTTACATTAATTTCGTCATCAAACGGTGCCTCTTATTTACAGATATCAAAACAACATTTAATAAATATAAAATAAAACTAATTTTGCTATTTACAAGAAAGAAAAGAAAAATTATATGTACAAAAATAATAAAACACCGTAAGTTATAAATTAAATAAATCTTAATGCTCCACTGATGGTTTCTATAAATTGTTTATTGTTTAAAATTTATTGAATTCGTCGTAAACAAAATTCAAATTGAAGACCTTTCAATCATGTGTGGCTCCCCACATATGCAGCGCAGCACCACACGTTTTCTCCAATGGTTTCCAAATTTATCGTTAAAATTTTAATTGTAATTATTATACCTGTGACACTTTGTGACGCTTTCTTTCCACCGCTTGAATGCTCAGCTTCTGCTTTAATCAACTTCTTTAGTTGACAATAGTCCAGACAATAATAATCAAAATTACAAAAAGCGTCGATGGCGCGTAACGCTTCACCAATTCAACGAAGGTCGTCGTCACAATTCAAAACTCACACAAAAAGCGCCGATAGCGCAATATATTCAACCAGTCCCCACGATGGTTGTCGTTAAGGATAAGATATACGCAGCTAGCTTTGATTCACGAACGCGAGGGGGCTTATAAGCTTGTTGTATTTTATAATTCGCGGGTAGACAACACGTTTAACAAAATTTTAAGTTAACTAACTTATTATTGTTTTACCGATACGCGTCGCTATTTCTAACATACGATAAGCTCCTTCTTTTAAAATACGAAAATTACCCTCTCTGTTATGTAGTTAAAAAATTTTATCAATTGTAAGAGCGAGGAGAATTTTCAAAGGTTTACTTAGTATTTTTATACTCGTATTTTATGTTTGCTAATTTTATACAACTTTTTAGTTTCCTAGAACTAAACGTATACAAAGCTGTTGGTGATTTAAATGATTTTAAAAATAACACCATTTTTATATGAAATCATATAATGTTTAAGATAAATTTAAGATCATATAAGATAAAAAATTATTAACACTAAAATAAGTATAAATGCATATAAATTTGATATAATATTATAATTTCGCACTTGTTCGACTATATAACATTAATAAAATTTTTCGTAATCGTATAAAACTAAGCCCAATGCAACTGGAATTTAACCATGCAAGAGATATATGCATAAAACTCGATCCCACTTTTCTTTTGCAGTTATCCGACAATAATTACTATGTCTTCAGATCACTGTTCAAAATGATTTGGATTATACTGTTATAAAATGTTAAAAATGCAAAAATTAAAATTTTACTATAATTACAAAAATTTAAATGCATTGTTATACAGAACACCTAATATTATTTGATAACTCTTATAATACTGAATGGCATTTGAAATCTCATTGGGCAATCAACCATAAGTGTCTAAATATCCGACAGTTTTGTGGATAAATTAAAAATATTTATTTAAATCTGATGAAGGAATTGCACATTCGTCTTTTATCACTATTGCTGCAAAAACTAATAAGCCAAAGTAAAAACTGAATTTTCCATTAAAAAAATCGACAAAAGCATTATTTATTCTAAGATGAATATTAAATTTTCACAACCGATTTAATTCTTCTATTACCATTACATGAATTTGATTTTACTATGATTATTTTTTATAAAAAAAGTACCCAAAGGCGGAACCAAGGGGCGGAAGGATTTCCCAGATGCAGAAAACATTTTCGAAATTATATTACAGTTTAATTCACTACCGTAAAATGGGGTGACTTTGTTCAATTTAATTTGTATTTCGATTATATTAGATTTGATTGTTTATAACTTTAAAGTTAAAAAATACCAAACGATTGGTGATGGCATGCAGAGACGACTTTATGCTAAAGAGAAATTAATTTTTAGTAATACGCGCAGTAAAAAAATAAAAACTTGCTGATCAACTTTACACCTTGAGTGGGGCCACTTTAAACCCTCCTCCCCGTAAAAATACGTTTAAAATGCAGAGAACCTGTCTAGAGTGATTACTTTCGCTTCACGTTAAAATCGGTGTTGTAGTTTTTGAGTTATAATAGATATTGTTTTAGGGGCGACTTTGATCGAAGTCTTTTTATTGTATTAGGTGTTTGTTTTCATAAAAAATACATATTCTTGTATAAAAAAAAATAAGTGCTTGTACGTTTATACCTAAATATAATTTTGCAGTATTTATTAAAAACTTAAATGAAATTCTTTGAATGGCTTCATCCAGTTGGCTTTGTGAATAATGCTTATAATTTTTAGTTCCGGGTTTCCTCTTATAGACTCGGACCATCTGAAGCCAAAAATTGCCAAAATTTGCTCAAAATAAGCAAAAAAACTATTAAATATAAGAATCAAAGTCGCCTCCTAGTTATGATCAAAGTGACCCCACGACGGTTTAACAAGATTTTTAACCACATGATAGTTTTTTTTTGTAATGTTTATTTGAGGTTATATGTTCTCAAGACATGCCTGATTAAAAATATATAATTAAAAAATACTATAAAATATTACCAACCTTTGCACATTTGAAGCTATAACAAATAAAAAAATCTTCTTATGCTGATGACCGGCGTTTTTGATCAATTTATTGCACGTTACTTTATAAAAAAAACTATTTTCACAATGATTTTAAGATCTGTAGACGTGGACGTAATTAATGCAATTAGCGGTAATTTTAAAATGTACCAGTGCGGTTGCAGTTTGCAGTGGAGGTAGTTATCAAAGCCGCGCCGTAATATCAAAGTCGCCCTACTTTACGGTACAAACAAAAAGGGGATCTACAAAACTTACTTCAAAAAATGTAAGGTATTCGTGGTATAATAATAGAATTTATTTATCTAATTAATGCGTTTTGCGATTATACAGTAGTACTTCGATAATCCGGACGTCGATAATCCTGATCCTCAATAATCCGGATTCAATTCCAGCGCAAATAAAATTATTATTTCTATAGAACAGAAAGAAACCTCAACATTAAATTTGAAAGAACTTGTAACAACTTTTGCCGCAAAAAAAACTAGAAAAGTTAAAATTTGAATTTTTTTTAGTTTTATTTTTGTTAGAAAAGGTATTTTTTTTAATAAAAATATGTAAATCTAAGTATTTTTTTAAATATCGCGGATTTTCATTTCTTAGCTCAGCACTGCTAAATTAATTGGGGGGGGGGGCACTGATAAAATTTTGCCTAGGGCGTCAAATATTCCAGCGCTGGTCTTGCTTGTGCTATTATAATCTAAACACCACGCGGAAATAATGAATGTTTTTTGATTTTCTTCAAGTAGTCTTTTGCAATCCAAATAGAAAAACATTGTTTTGTAGTAATATTAATATGAAAACTATTTAATTTGTGTAATTAAAGAAAGCATTAAATAATTAAACACGAAACAAAGTACTCTTGAAAAATGGAAACCTAGAAAAAGATACAAAGATGAAAATGTATTGTAATAGTATTTTCGTAGAAAATTCCCACACACCTATTTTTGCTCAGGTAACCCTGGATTGTGGGAGCAATTGGTAATTTTCAAGGGTCGAGAGTTCTTACGTTTAAAAAAAAAATAATGAAATAAAAAACTTCTTCTCGTTTTAAAAAATTAAATAGTAATCCAAAATTAAATGTAATTCCAATTCAAAAGTAGTATTCTTTGATGGAATCGTGGTTTTGATTCCGATCCTATCCAAATCGCCCGCTTATCAATCGCAACATTTGTTCCCACGAATGCAAATTTCAAACTTTCCAATTTTAAATAATTCAGATTCAATTTTTTAATTTCAATTGCTCTTTTTCTAATTTATCCACCAAATCCAATCTACCGCTCAGTAGCCACTCAATATAAAAATTATCCAAAAATCCAAACATCAAAACTTCAAAAATAACGCAATAATGCGAAAGCACAGAATTCACTTTATTCAATCAAATCAAAAATATTACTCACAACTAATTGCAATAATTCGCCTCAAAATTCAAAACTCAACGGGCTTACAAAATTTTACACCCGCTGTCGGCCATAGTTGGCCAAAAAAGCCCCGTATCTTTATCTTTTCTCCCCACTCTGTACTTTTCCAATTTAAACATTCAAAAATTAAATTCACAAATTTTTACAATTTAGCACAGGGTGGGTCGAAATATTTTGTTTCACGACAGTACACTGAGAAAAAACTTGTATAAATTACACTACAATTGTCAAAATAATCACTACAAATTGCAGTTCAATATGAACTAGGTACAACATATGTTATTATTTTACAAAGATTTGTCTTAACTTTATTGTAACATTTAGTTATACAAAGTTATATGAATTTTTTCAAAACGTTGTTACAGTAAAATGTTAGACAAACGTGTATGATATTTCAATATATTTTAATATCATAAAACCATAAGTTTGCTATTCTTTTTACTAATATTTTGTATTAGGCTTTTATAAATAAAATCTTACTTTTTACTATCCATTTTAGCTTTTAGTACAATTATTTTTTAGGAAAGTCATATTCTACGAGTAACGTTTTGCTATTATCGCTCCCTTTTTCTGCTATAATATTTTGAGAAGAATACTATATATTGTAGTAAATATAGGAGAAATTATAGAACACGGTTACAAAAATTATAGTACTGAACGGTATTACTTTGTAGTAAAAATACGTATTTTTAATGCAGGTTTTATACTTGAAAAATTGTAAAAATTGCTACAAAATTGTAGCTAATGCTAGAAAAAGTTTAGTGAATTTTTAGGATAGGTAATTGAAAGTTTGTATTTATTGTAGTAAATATTTATTATTAAAAAAAAATTAAAAATTATGGATAATTATATACTAAATACTAACATAAACAGGGTGTATCGACTCGATTTAGGCAAAGATGTGGGGCTTGTAGCGCCCTAAAGCAAAAGTTATAATATGTCTTTGCCTAAGTTGAATCGATATATCCGGAATAAACACCTATATCTAAAGAAATACAATATTCGATTAGTTGGTTTTCAAAAATTAAATATAATATGCGCACTTAAATCAAAATTAACAAGTATTATGGACAATGCTTTACAGAAATAAATTCTTTATTTTCTAATTTAGTTAATAAACAGGGCTCGAAATCATGTATATCTCTAAACGCGATAATTTGAATATCCGTATTTGTAGAAAGTGAAATTTCAAATGCTTGAACATGGGGATCAAAGCACAGAGTTTCATATGAAATATATGAAATGTATAAATCTTTTTTATTGCATACAAAAATGTTTTGAATTTTTCCAAATAGTGGCATATCACTAGAGTCAATCAGTAAGATGACATTTGTTTTGTATGTAACACCATGCCTTTCAAATTTTTTTAAAAGCACGACATTTTGTTGATCAAATACAGCAAAATATTTTTGATAGTCTGTGATATTGATTGGAGTTGAATCCGAATAAACAAAATTGTCGTCTTCATTTAGTGGTCTCATAAGCTGATGGAATAATTTCAATTGCGCTTTAATAGACAAAGTGTGAATGATATTCTGATAAGACCCAGAAATGTTTGATGTAAGTTTTGATTGCCTATGTTTTTGTTCAAATAACATACCCCACAAATGAACCAGTGGACCAGACTGTTCATATACCAAAGCATAGTGCAATAGATGATGATGTTTGGGTTTAAAATCATGAAGATACTGTTTTACCAATTCTAGATATTCTTGTATAAAAATTTGTAATCTCTGTCCTTCCGTAAAATGTAAATTTGGAGTAGTAGTAATATTTGTAATTTCTCGAAGTATGGTCCAGATCTGCCATACTTCTAAATTTCTGGGTACAAAATCTCCTATAAGAAGCCCCAAATATCTTACAAAACATATCATTTCATTTGCAGACATCCTAATTTTTATGTTGTTACCTTCCAAAACTGTGATAAATGTGGGTTTGTTAGAGTTCTCGTGACCAAAATTAAATGATCTTAAACGATTATTCAACATTTCAATTGTGAATAATTTGTATTCAAAAACTAAAATTTTAAGTAAAGCAGAAATGTCGTATATACAAATTCCCTCAAATATATCATGCATAACGTCGACTACATAGTTAGTGGTGCAATGAAATCCTTGAAGAGCATGCCATTCGCAATTTTCTTTGAGTCCAGTATAAGATATATTGTTCAAATTTAAATCACTTTTATAGCTTTCGGGGGTTCTTAAAAGTAAATTATTAGTATTTGTAACATTCTTAGAATCGTTTCTATGAATTTTACAGAATCTGCAGGAATAATTACACATAAAACTTTCAGAAAAGCCTAACATAGAATGGATACCCAAATTATCTCCCATGATTAATCCCAACTTAAAATAAAGCTTCATTGGCATATTATTAACTGTTAAATCTATACCATTATTTTGTAAAAAATTTAATTCTTCTATGAGCGGATTTAAAACAAATTTGTTGCCGAAATGTTTTCGGTCTTTTGAATAAAATAAAGAAACAAGGAAAATATTATTTAAAGCTGGAAGTAAATGTTGGGGAAGGCATGGGTTAGAAATATAGATTGCTCCGAGTTTATTTGCTTCAGAGTGGGAACCCAAAGAATTGCCAACTTGGTAATCATCAAAATACAAGAACAAGGGATACACAAGCTTGTTATTTTCGTAATATTCACGAGCTTTATTTTTCCATAAAGGTCCTTGAATAAAATTTTGGTAAGTATTTGAAGATCGTAGAGTTTCAATAAACTGTTGAGTCAAAAAAAATACACCATCTTTTTCAAACAACACTTTTAACAATTTTCTAATAGGTATAATTTTACCAGTCACTGCTTTAGTTGTCAGAACTGTGCTGTGTTTAGAAGAAGTAAAAATATTTTTATAACCAATAATGAAGTCTTGTGGTTCAATAAAATTTCCATGCTTTTGAAAATAATTGAATCTTTTATATTCAGTGTCAAGATCATCAAGCAGATGCTCACAAATACCAACTATCGATTGCATTTCTTCACTAAAATTAACATGATTATTACAATGGTTACATTGACTTAAAAATTTTAACATCCTATTACTAATATAAGGGAGAATGTCTTCACAAAATAATTCTTGAAATTTTTTTATAATAAACTGAATAAAATTTCTCGGGATCAGAGAATTATTATACATCTCTGATATAAAATAAATCATTTTATCCTTCAAAACATGCTTAAATGTATCATCAATAATGTGATTAATGTTATCGTGAGTTTCATTTACAGTACAATTTTTACCAGAGCTTGCTTTTGTAACAGCTTCTTGAACATTTGAGTGTTCTCCTTGAACACTTGTGTGTTCTGATGTTACAAAACTTTTTAAATTTGAGTTTTTTATATGATAAAGTAAATGCCTTTTAAAAGCAGTCCAAGAGGAAAATACTCTGAAACACTGTGGTTCTCCACAACTATAGTTATGTTCAATTTCTGGATGATACATTTTGAAATGACATGTAAATGATTTTAAGGAATTTGTGTAGAATTTACAATAATAACATGAAATCATTCTCAAATACAAAAAAATACTATAAAAATTAATAAACTAAATTTTTTTTAAATAATAATAATAAAGAACTACTTTTAATGTAGATACTAGATACCTATTCAATCGATAATGTATACAGATTACTTATTTGAAAGTATTAATTCAATATCTGAAATCAGGGAAGAGACTGCTACATATTTTCTGTCAAATTTAGTTGTAATACCGTACATATATTCTTGAATAAACATCCACGTTGAATCGCATTCTTTTGGATATTCGGCGTTAAGTGCGTGAAAAATCTTAAAACAAACATCCACTGCCTTCAACGGACTTTCTACTTTATATCTAATTTCGTTTACACATATATAACAGCCAGTAATTTTATCCAGCTCACCTATGATAACTGGAAGTGGTTGAGTTGTCAACTTATATTTTGAATATTTCTGTTCACGTATTGACAGTGCTGGTTCTAAATCATTTATATTCTGAAATTTTAAGTCAGTAAATAATTAATATAAAAAGATAATTAAAATACCTTTAAATGAAGTAAAAATCCAGCCTGAACTTCTGGTTTAGATGGTCTCCAATGTTTTTCTGGTGCTTTACATTTTATGTTTACAATATTAAACATTAACGGTAAAATGATCAAAGCTATTAGTTCGTCTAAAACAACATAATTATGTTATTACATACGTACAATTCTTAATATATGTTAACTAAAATCTTATTACCTGGTTTATCATTCAGCTCCAATAATATTTTATTTAAATAGCTATCTTTTTTCTTTTTTGCTAACGTCAAAATTATACTGCTAATTGTCGACCACTTAGCAAATAAAATGTTTTCTTTATTTTTGTACGTATTATCAAAGTCTAAAGTTAATAATGTGTATCCTAGGGGATGAGATAATCCTGGAAACAAGGTGAAGTAAGATGCTATATTATTCGTCGTAGAGAGTTGAGATGTTCTGTACGATCTTATTATTGTCCACTTTTCTACTACTTCATTAAATGGGGTCGAGTTATATTTTAACCATTCTATTTCATTATCTACAGAAAACACAAACAATCAAATAATTATAAATTTAAAAAATTACAAAACGAAATTAAAGTTATTAGTCTATTTAGATAACTTATGAACATAGTAAAAATTATTAAAATCTTAGCAACACAAACAGACATTAGTCTCTATCTAATACTAGGTACATAAATACATTTATGTGTAGTGGTTTCGACTTTTTCAGTTCATTTTTTTTGGGAACACTACATAGAGTAGATAAATATAATTTAATTAATTACTTACCTATATTTTCGGTTGAAGTTGAAGGCAATGATAGATTTTTACTAGCTTCGTTTTGACTTTGTACGAGACCTAGGTGTTTCAACTTGTTTTTAAAGTAACAATAAGTCGACCATAATTTTCCCCTGGCAGCTCTTGGTTGACCACTTTTATTTCTGATGTATGGTACGTAATAAATTTCGGCTCGCTCATGGATAAAAATGTCATTAATTTGCTTAGCTATTTGTTGGAATCGTGTCGTTGTAATTCTTAAAAAATAATAAGTAATTAGCCACAATGGAATATTATTTAGTGAATAAAATACTTTCTATCAAAATCGCTTTTCAGCTCGTGTTTTATTATAAGCTCGCATAATTTTGACCTTAAAAATTTTTTATTCTCTCCATAGCTAGCTATTATGATTTTTCCTTCGTCACAACTTTCAAGTAGTTTTCTAATTGGCTAAAAGCAAATAGTAATTAACTAGCGATCTAATGAAGTATGTAATTAAATATTTACATTTTGATGTGTACTTAAAGTGTAAGGTTCTCCTACAGTAGCTTTTTGGGCATAACAAATAACGTTTTCGCCTAATATAAAAAGAAAAAGAATTATGTTAAGATTATGTTAAGGATTTTGTTACATACCATCAGTAGAAATATCAGAAAAATTGGTCACATCTAAGATATTTATATCGTTATCTATATCAGATATAGATGATTGGTGGAAAGATTCTGTCGATGCTAGCGAAGGAGTTTTCGATTCTTGAGGTAGTATTATTAACTCTGTATTAGAAGCCTACAATGAAACTTGATGTAATGTGTAATACATAATAAGTTAGGTACACCTTCTCACCCTAATGATTGTCATAAATGTGTTGAATTTGTTTAGAAATTTTCTGCGTAACCCAATTATGGGAATTAAATCTTTAATGTCGTTCTCGTTTAGTAAAAGAAAAGCCTCTTCATCAATTTGGTTTACTGTATTAAATAAATTAAATAAACATATCGGTACATATTACTAGAGCAATTTTTGCTGACTGAAACTTTGTTTTTCAGTTTCAAAGAAAACCTTGGGAAGCTCCTCCAAGAAACGTAAAAAAAATCAATCTCTACACAAAATTATGCTTTGAAGTGAGAGAAATAGTGGGCGGAATTTGAAAAACTCGAACAATGAGCTAATACAACTATGGCAAATTGACGCCATAAAAAAATATCATAGCAAATTTTTCTAAGCAACAAAATTTTAAATTAATAAAAATAAACAATGCAATGCAATAACAAATGAAACAATAAAAATTTGAAAAACGTTAACACATACTACATTACGTACAGTTACTCACAAAAGTATTTTAATAAAATTAAAAATACACTATGGGATTCCCATGGGAGTTTAACCGCGACTGCTTGAAGTCACTCTCGGTAGAAAACAAGGCAACAACTAAAAAAATGTATGAAAACAAAAATAAAGGGAATGAAATTATCTGCAAAATATGTCTGAAAAGTATTTTTGTAAAAACGATTTTTATACGCTAAAAAGAGTTTTCAAAAAGTACATTGCCAACAGAAACGCCCGAATATTTTTGTGGGTAACTGTAAATATATGTACGAGAAATCAAAGGTTCCATCTCTAAAAAAAATTTGCTCTTGAAAATAATGTAGAAACATTACTACGATTAACCCTTAATCGATCGTATCTAATCATAATCGTAAACGAAATTCGAAAATACAAAGAATTTTTAAACGCATAAGCAATTTGAACGATTGACCAAGAATTATAACTTATGAATTATAAAAGATAAAAACATGCATTAATAATATTATAATATATTAACCTTACCTACAAAAGTTTCTTGAAGATCTTCTAAATTCCACTCCACTAATTTATTGGTTACATATTCATCCATTTCAAAATATCGTAATATCACAATAATCACAATTTATAACCCAAAGCCAACTAATGCCGTTAAGCCGTTGCATAAAATGATAAGTTAGCTCGACGATATACCTACGCATAGTATGTGCATACTTTTCTTAAAATTTTTTTTATAATAATATGAAGTCATTATGGGATTCCCCTCGTTTTTGCAGTTTTGCAAAATTTGTCACGTACGCCTGATAAAGTAATACAATGTGTAGGAATATGTAATACACTACGCGCAGTAAAAACCCTCGCACCTGTGTTTTTTTCGGTTTAAGGTATTTTAAACTATTAAAATAGAATAAAATAGCCATACTTACGTTTTCTAATTTAAAGGCAGTCATCAGACTGACTGTACATAATACAGTTAACCCCTTCATTGTAATAATTTTAAAGTACACCCTTAATTATCTAAAAATTACCTGTATTTGGGTTTTACTACAGGTAATAAACTTAAGTAATAAAGCCTTTACAAAATATTTTTATTAATGAAAACCAAAGGAAACAGTTAAAAATATTGTAAAAATGCATAAATGAACTGAATTTTATTTAAAAAAAATTTTTTTTGTTACAAACACTAGTTCAATATCTTGTAGCACCCCCTTTGGAGCGTATTATTGCAGCAATCCTATTGGGCATTGATTGGTACAAATTTTCTAAGACATTTTGATCAATTTCGTTATTCCAAACATGCAAAATCATATTTTTTAATTTTTCAACAGTTGTTGGCTTTTTGGCAACGATTTTTTTCCCCATAATTGCCCACACATGTTCTATTATATTGAGATCGGGACTGTTTCCGGGCCAAGAAAGAGTTGTAATGCCGAGTTGCTCTTTATGAACCGACACCTTTTTGAAAAAAATAAACACTTTAATTAGAAAACTCTAAAAAAATCTTAAATTATTAGATGATTACTTACAGAACGAACTCGATGACATGGCGCAGAATCATCTTGAAAAATGGGGTTTTCAAACTCAGCGCTTACACGATTCCAAGTAGGGAGAAGTCCATTATTTAAAATTTCTATATATTTTTCAACATTTACGCTACCATCGACAAACTGAATATTACCAACCCCTATGCTTGTAATGGCTCCCCACACCATAACATAAGGGGAATGTTTAACCGTAGGTAGAAGACATTCGTCGCTAAATCGTTCGTTTTTTCGTCGCCTTACTCTGAGAGTTCTGTCAGGACCTATGAGGTTGAATTTAGATTCATCAGAAAATATAACTTTTCTCCAATCTTCAACTGTCCAATTTCGATGAATTTTGCACCAATTTAAGCGATTTGCCTTCATTTTCTTCGTCAAAAACGGTTTCCGTGCAGGGGTTCTTGATTTCAAACCTAACTCATTCAGCCGTTTTTGTACTGTTCTAACAGAACAAGTTATGCTCTCTGCTTTTAACCATTCAGAGCGAAGTTGGGAAGCTGTATGAAAACGATTCTGCAAACACAACCTCTTCAAATGACTATCCTGTCTTGCAGTCGATACTCGTTTTCTCCCGGTTCCTTTTTTTCGCTCCAAAGAGCCTGTTTCTTTATATTTTTTTAAAAATGACCTTACAGTCCACTCACTACACCCTATTCGTCGACTTATTTCGCGATTTGAAAATTCTGCTTCATGCCAAGCAATAATTTTAGATTTTTTTACAATAGAAAGTTGTTTGTATTGTGGCATTTTGTAAAACGAACTGCATTCACACTGTTACAAAACTAAAATACAAACTAAAATTGCTCTTAAAAACATAAGCTAGTACCAAAAGGGCCATAAACAATGTTCCTTAGGTGAAAACGATTAAAGATTTCCGGTAGCAGGTAAAAGTTCAAGTGCGAGGGTTTTAAATGCGCGTAGTGTACATCTTACTGTGTAATTTTGTGTTATAAAAGATTAGCATGTGTAGTAAAAATTAAGATTTTTTGTTTTAAAGTTTTGTAAAGTCAAATAATTTTAAACTACAAAAACTGTATAAAAAATTGCATAACTAATGCGATACAAAAAATAATAAATTGTGGTGGTTTTGTAACAAAATTTGTTACAATAGCAACAATACAATATTTATAAAATTACCGACATAACGTTTGTTAATTTTTCTCATATTTAGCGTATATAGTTACGCATTTATATAATTTCTTACTACAAATTTTTTATTACAAAATTGTGTTAGTTCATTTTTCTCAGTGTATATATAACAAGACCGATTCATTACGGAAGAAATAAAAACTAAACATTTGAATCACTTATTTTCTTTTGATTGTACAAGAAAATTATTATAAAAAATATTTATTTTTGCATTTACACTTTATTGTATGTTTTTTTAAATAGAATTGAAATTATTGTATCGCCATTAAACTTATACGAGTTATAATTTTTATGAAATGTTTTGTAAGCATCCGAAAAGTAAATACATTAGATATTTCTAGTTATTATCATAAGCCACATGATATACAATGAATTTGAAATGCATATCCCCACCTAAAAATAATTGTAGATGATATGCACGCAAGAATTTGAACGATTGCACAAAACATAAAACTGTAACAAATTGCATACTATAGCTGTATTCTTTTTACCTATTTTAAGTGAGATTGTACTGAGATACTCAGTTACTCAGTTGAAAGGGTGTTTTTTTTACCGTTTTGACATAAGTACTGTGCCGTGCCGAACTGAGTTTTACGTGACAAAATTATCCCCTTCCATACCCAAACTGATCTTGCTGTTTTGAAGTGTTACAAGTGAGACAAATTGGAAAATTGCCCGGATTGGTTGATTTGAATTAAACTTGTCACTTATTGAAATCTTTTTAATATCTACTGCACCTTAAATTTTTAATTCGTCTTTTTGACGTTTATGTTGACATTATACAATAATAAAAAAAAACAATTTGGTTAGTACTACCAAACTTCAAAATAATTAAATTCAAAATTCACTTAGTAGTAAATTTTTGTTGTTCTTTTTACCTTATGTTTTTCTCACTTTAACTCAGTTAACCTCAGTTCGTCTCAGCTCACTTTATCTCAGTTGTGCAACTGAGATGGAAATAAAATAAGTAAAAAGAATACAGCTAATATAATAACCATCTGTGTGCTATTGACTGAACTATAATGATCCATTTTATCTAAAATTATTTGAATTTATCAATTATTTTCAATTTCATTTTTAATGCGTTTTTTTACGAATTCATTTATAGATGTACATTCTTTAAAAAAGTAAAATTTTATTAATTGATAATTATTTTCATGTTTTACAACAAATATTATTGTTATAAATACAATTTTTGAGTTCAAAAACCCCGTTCAGCAATCCTTATAATGTCACAAATATTATCTCAAAATTTTGAACCAATCTGTCTAGCTTTTTTTTAAATAGAGTGGTAGATGTGATTTAATTTTGCACCTGGTCAAATTATAGTATTTAAAGAATTTGAATTCTAAATTTCAAAATTTGCCAAAAAAAATTAAGGCTTAGCAATCCTTAATTCATCATAAATATAATTTCTAAATTTGAAAAATTATCTATGTAATTGTTTATAGCAGCGCAAACTCACAACAAACATTGCGCACTTTTTGTATTATTTAAACAAAGACTATTTTAAAATGACCACAATTTGTTTCTACAAATTTTATACAAATAAAATAAAATTTTCCTTACGAAGGTGCGTTTGACGTCGTTTTAAAAATACAGAGAACAATCTTCTGCTGTTTAATTACAAATATGTATGTAGCATCAGATAATTATTGAACGCTATGAAAATTTATACGCATCTACTACATGCTTCTTTTTAAAATTTTTCTGGATTATACTTTATTGAAATCCGTTTTTACTCTAACGTCCAATTTGAAATACGACAATATATAGCCGTGTTTCAAAACCAAAAAAATTTTGTTTTGTTATATTTGTGAATTATTTTGAGATTTATTTAGTTTTAGTTTGTAATTTTGTTAAGTCTTTCTTGTATATAAAACTTTTGTAAATTATTTTATTTTGTTACAATGTGTTGGTAACAAAAATAAAAAACGTCTTTTTTCCGAGATGTATGAAATTTATACGACCACAGTGTGTAGCGTAAAATTTTATACGATTGAAAATTTATTTTATAATAATTAAAAAAAGAAGAGTCTCTGCTCTATAAAATAAAGATGTGTGCACTCCAGCGAGACGTTTTTCTACGGAGGTAATATTTTTACATTTTGGACGGCTGGCGATGGTGGCATGGCAATAAGTGGTTCGATTATTTAAGAAAATACATTTTGATTATATTAATTATGTGTATGGTTGGATACACAATTTTTTTGAGTAGTTGCACCAAATAATTATACTAACTTAAAATTCAATAAAGAGAAGTTACGTTTATTAAAATTTTTATTGTTACTTGTTAAAAGGTTACAATCTAACTGATCAATAGTTTATTAACATTTGTTATACTGTTATGTAAAACTGAAATTAAGCAAAATTAAACATTAGATATTATTTTACAGGATATGTGACCAATGAACTTAAATAATTCTCTTAACATGACATATCGAAGAATAAGTGTATGAGGATTATTCGTTTATCGGCTTACTTTTAGAGCCTCTACAATGTATAAAAGTAAACCGTTAAAACGTATTAATAGTATCATACTTTATGAACTGGTTTATTTTGAACCAAAACAAACAAAATTGATAAGCAGGTAAGAGTTGTCGTATTGTACAGCTAAGTTTTAAAATATGCTCTGTTTATTTAATACACCGTGCGTGTTTATATGCCACACTATATTTTTCGCCTTGCATAAATACTGATGCTCAGTGTTTTTTTTCTCTCGACAACTCACATTGTCATCTATGCGTCTTCAAAATACGATTGCCAAAATGTATTAAACAATCCAGAATTGAAATCAAATTTAGCTTTCATTAAGTGTCACTGCAGATTTGTAAGCAATATTATAAAATCATTTTAAAAGCAGCAAATGTCTTTGACGGAATCGCTCGATTTGTTACAAAAATTTAAAAACGCCACTTGTAACATTTCAGGACAGGTTGCGATTATCATTAAAAAAATTAAAAGAGGTTTTAGACATAAATGACAAAATATTGAACAATATATCCAAAACAATATCCGGACATTTGAACATAAAACAATAAAACAATAAAACAATTGCAATTATTAATTATTGTCTAATCCGATAGCTAGATTTTGAATGCCAATTCAAAATCCAAGTAAAGTCAAAATAATCAAAATAATAACTTAATAACTTAAGTCGAATATAACTTAAAAAGGGTGAGAGTACTAAAAAAATTTTTCCTACAAAACTTGCTTATTTTTTAAAGAGCTTTCCAATGATACTACTTTTGACATATGATGCCATTTAAAATTCTGGATTTCTAGACTTTCTGAAGCAAACTACTCTGGATGCCGACTTTTCCCGGAAATAATAATATCACCATTAGATTCGTCATTAGGGCTTTTGTAATAAATTTTTTTAGCCCAATTCTCTACGACTTACCGTTTTTGAAAAAAAGTACTGATACGGGTAGTCTGGGTCACCCATATCAACAATTCTTTCATTAATAAATTTGGTGCTTTTTTAATTAAATTGATGCTTTTTTTGGTAATATCTGATGTTTTTTAAGCACTTTTTTTAAGCAATGTAATGTTGCTGTTCTAATTCGCCTACATTCTTAAATTAACCTAATTTTCAGTTCTTGAAGATTCTCGGGAGGAGTTTTATAAATTACAAATATTTTATTCAACCATTGCAGGACATTTATTGTGTAATGCAGAGGTACTCTATCTTGTTGAAAATGCTCATCTAGAGGGGTATCTTTTTCTTTATTAACTTGATTCTCTAAGAATTGATGGATAAGTGGAACAATTTCAGTTTCTAATAGATTGTGATACAATTGTCCAGGTTTCCTTCAATAAAAATTGGTCCAATAATGTAATTTCCAAGTATACCAGCCCAAACACATTGACCTTATGATGATACTGTGTATTATCTTCTCGAGACACGTACGGATGTTTATTGTCTCAATATCTACAATGTTGCTAAATATTGTCAATTGAAAAAGGATCTGATAGGAAATATCATTAAAAATATGTAGTGATATCTCTTATGTTAGTTATATATTGTCGTGTTTTGAAATGCAAACAAAACATTAATTTCATTATTTTGTAAAAATATTTTAAAGTTTGGATTTTGTTGTATTTATTTGTAAACACATTGTATAGAGTTGTTAAGTTTTGATATGAAAATAAAATGTAAATAAAAAGGTAGGGAGAAATAAGAGTGGGAGTACGGCTCAGAGGTCGAGAAAAAAGAGACGGGCTCTGGCCGTGGTGCCAGGCGGATGAAACGCCACACACGATAATTAAAAATTTGTTTTCTTTAAAAATAAATAAGTTAAAATAAATTAAGTTGAGTTTTGTTTTAATTAATTAATAAAAGTGAAACGAGTGAATAAATCGGAAAATAGGAAGAATTTGTAAAAGTTTAGCCAAAGTACAAAGGTGCATAGCAACAAATTTGAGGCCAGCTGGGATCTCAGGTGCACTCCAACATCAAACACAGGACAAACAAAAGTGAGCATTTAATTTAGAATTTACAATTTAAATTTTGAAGAGCACATTGCAACAAAAAAAAATAGATGCCCAGTAATTTGTATCAATTTATGGTTTAAACGAAATTTTATAAAATTTAAATAGTCAGGGACATTTCAATATACTTGTTAGATATAATACTTGATAGATTTTTTAGGTACTATTTGGAATCAATTTTTGCATGTTATTCAAGAAAATGTTACAAGATGTTATCCAAATTTCAGATAACGCTCTTAATCATTTGTAATTTAGTCATTTTATTATTTCATGAAATAGAAATGAAGTCAAAAGCTCAGAATTTTAAGTAAATAGTGTGGTAGTTAGTATGCAGTGTAAAAGATAATATTTAACAAAACTAATCAAAAATAATAGAATTTTAACCGTAAAGTTTTGACACTTTTGACAAATTAAGATTAAGAATATTTGAAGAAGATTCAGTTTACAATTCTTATGTTTATCTAAATACCTATTTTGTAATTGTTTAAATATAATTTTATGTTTCTTAGCTTTTTTATTAGTTATATGCGATTGAAGATTAAAAATTAGTCGTGAATTAGTTCAATATACTCGTTTTTTCACTTGTATCTTTTTCAAATATTCTTAGTTTTAGCCTGTTAAAAGTGATATGTGAATATCTCTTTAGTTTTCTTTTTTAAATAATTTGTTACATATTCTTTCTAATGTATTCTAATATTTATTTTACGGTTAAAATTTTATTATTTTAATGTTCTATTTAGTTGTTCTGTTAAATATATTTTATTTCATTGTAATATTATTATGTAATTAAAAAAAATTGTTTGTTATAATAAATAGCTAATTTTTAATAAGGTTTTAACTTACTAATCAAAAATTTTACAAAATGTAACAACTGTATAATACTAACAGAACAGGGTTAATAGTGTGGTTTTAGGCTAGACTTTTACATTTAATCAAATAAGTGTTAACACTAAGGTGCAGAGTAACACACCTGATGTTCTATCCTAAAATTGAAAAATCTGTATCCAAAAATGATTATTTACTAATAAAATATTATACTGGGATGTTCATATTTATGTGATTTTCTTTTTCAAGCACTACAATATGTATTCAAAAATTATTTTTGCTTGAAAATATATTTTCACACAGATTTGCTATCACAAGCAAAAAAATTGTTTGTAAAATTTCTTATTTAATTCAATCCACAAAGTTTTTGATTTTAGGTAATAAAAGTAATAATATAGTTTTTAGATCATTTTTTAAAAAAGAACAAACATTAAAACACAATAATCTATAGTTCCGGAGCTATGTTCATAACAATTGGTTATGAATTAAATTTTAATTTTAATTTCATATAAGATGTAAAAAATTAATTTTATATAAAAAATATTATTACATGTTAATGTGATAATATTTATTATAACCATATAAATAACTATATTAAGTAACCAAATTCTTTTTAAATATAACAATAGAACAAATCTAATTGTAGATAGGTCCTGAATAAATATTTCACCAAATTTAAAACCCATGAAAAACTTTGAAATTAGGACAATCTACAAATCGTGGGCATACAGGTAAAAGTGACCAAGTCAAAAAATAGAATTTCGAGATAAATCAAATTGAATGTTTCGCATTTTGCGAAAAATCAGCTTTATAATATTTTTAATTCATTTTTTCGAATAATGAAACATGTTCAATACGTTTTTAGAACATAGACGTTTTTTCAGACCTGGGTCTTACATTTTTACGGACTTAATCATTTTAACTCATTTCCACAATTTTTTGACTTAGTCACTTTTACCTGTATGCCGATAAATACAATACGAAATATTGTATTTTTTAATTACAACTAACTTTTCAATTGAATTTGTTTTTGTTTGTTTAGTTGACCGGTTTCTATATTTTCAAATTAATTTTATTTATTCAGTTTGGCATGAAGTAGGTATAATGTTTTTACAAAAGTCAAAATCATTTGACTTTTATTGCAAGTATTGCATTTAATCTCATAACGTTTTAATCCATTACATAATTTTTCCAGGTTTGTCTGACGAGCGAATCAAAATTTTGAAACATATGTTAACAGTATGTAACAAACTACATCATTCAATTAATTTGATTTCGTATTAATATGTAAGTTATGAATTAAATTTTAATTTTAATTTCATGTAACATGTAAAAATTTAATTTTATATTATAAATAAAGAAAAACAAGATTTTAATTATGTATGTACTATGTATTAAAAACAAAATAAGAATAACTTAATAATACACAATTTGATTATAGAAATTGTGAATTGATTGGCTATGATAATGAAATTACGTTTATTATCGTAATCAATATCGTAAACTAATTGGTTATTTTGGTTATTTGGTAACCACATCATTTATCTTAAAGTTTAATAAATTTCTTAATTAAAAAAAGAATTAAATTTAAAATTTTTTCAATTTTATTTTGTATATTTTCTCTCACTTGATGTTATATACGATTGATGAGTAAAACTAGTTGTGAAATAAAGGCTTTTATATCGTATTACAGAGTTTTAATTTTTACAGTAATTTTTATCATTTCTATAGCGTAATTTTTTCAGTATTCAATTTCTTGTTTATTCAAATATTCTAAGTTCAACCCTGTTAAATGTGAATTATTGTCATTTTAGTGTTTTTTAAATATTATGTTTCTGTGTAGTATGTATTCTTTACTTCACAGTTAAAATTTATTATTTTAACATTTGTTAGGTTTGATTATTTTATTATAATAGAACATACTATTTTAGATTGATAAAATGGTAAATGTTATTAACATGTGATAATATTTTTTAATAAAATTAATTTTTACATGTTTACATGTAAAAATTAATTTTATTAAAAAAAAACATACTATTTTAGTGCAATAATGTAATATTTATTGTATTACTTGTGAAAATACCATGATCGTTTAAGTTTTACTCGTAAACTTGAAATATGAAATAATAAAGGTTCTATTGCTATCCCTATGTAATTTTATTGTATTAATCTTGTGTTGAATTAGAGTTTTGAATTTCTAAATTATGTGTAATCAAATATTATTACTGAGAAAGTCCAATTATTTATTAAATAGTTTTCTCAATTCAAGTGAACATTTTTATACTGTCAATGTAATTCGTATATATTCTGAATGAGATGCTAAAGTTATTCCGCGACTTTGATTCTTTATTGTTCACATAAATTTTTACTGAAAATTTCGTTAAATACACTACGCGACAAAACTTGAAAGATACAAATTCTAAAAAAATTGATTATTTCTTAATTTTATTTGTTTACAGATGTAATCAGAATTCATAATGAAAATTTCAGATTTGAATTTTCATTTAATTGTGTTAATTAATTATTAAGTAATACTATACATCAATGTGATGTCCATAAATGCTTGCGCAGAAAGTAGAAGAAATTTTGTAGTCGACTTGGTTTTATTGTAGAACGAAAAGATTTCTTTTGGCTATTGTGTCTGCTTCAGGTAGTTTGTCAATTTAATTAAAATTCTTCTTGATTTCAATTATATCAGTCGAGTTCTACTTGACTTTAGTGAAGATGTTAGTTGTCAATGAGAGTTTGATATGCGGTGTGTGTTGCTTTGTTGACTATTTTCACAATACGAAACGAGTGCTTCATGGTTGACTTTGGCATTATTTAGGTCGTTCAAGTAAGTTGACGTACATACAAGTCTCATGTTATCACCAACAACGATATTAGTTAACATAATAAATCAACAATTCATGCAATTTAAATTTTACTATATAAATTTTATATTTACTAATGAATTAAAAAGTTTTTAATAGAGCAGTTTAATTAAATATTAATAATATTTAAAATTATTGAGCTTTCAGAGAAGAATATTATATTATAAATATTAAAAAGCAACATCCTTTGCTAAAATCTCAGTAATATTAAATGTTATTAATTTTAATTAATTTAATTAACTTGTTCTATTAAATACTTTGTAATTTATTATTTTTCACAAGTTAATAATTTATTTATTAAACTTTATATTTACGATTACCTGCTATTTGAATATTGTTTTAATTTCTTTAATATCGTTAAAATTAAATTATTAATTATTACATAATTTGTATAAAATAGTTAAGGTTATTAACATGTAATAATATTTTTTTATAAAATTAATTTTTGAACAGTTATGTAGCAAGCTATATGATTTATTTAAATAGTTTTTGAACAATTTTATGTAAGTTATGAATTAAATTATTCTTCAATTTTATGTAACATGTAAAAATTAATTTTATAAAAAAGACATAATTTGTATATTATAAATTACACTAATATGTAATATAGTATTTGGATAGCTCAAATTCCAGTGCTTATTTATGTATTATGCAAGCTATAGTGCTAATATTAAAACTTATTGAGACAGTTTCTTTGCACAAGTTACAATAAGGCCACTTGCGTCAAGAAACATTGTATATTTGGACTTATCGCGGAATAATTTAAATTTATTTGCTTACTTTGTTAATGTTATTTAATTTAATATTGATTGTAATCTTCTTCTTAAATATGTCATATCTGATCTCCCTAACTTAGCTTCTTTCCAGCTTATGTTTGTAGTGCGTGCGTGCGTGCCGAGTGTTATCAAACACATTTTAGTGTGGGTTGCTCTTGAATGATAGCAATTTCGTATCTAAATAAAAATATTGCTAAATTTGTTAATGTTTATACGCATCGTTTTGTTAGGTCTCAATTTGACATTAAATCTTGGTTGATCGAAGGTTTTTCATTGGTTGTCAGTAAACAATCATATCAACAAACTAATAAAAAGAAGTTAATAATGTCGGTATAGTAAATTTATTTAATAAATTTGTTCTGATTTGCAAATTGTCATTGATTTAAAAAAAAATTGAAAATAAATAAACAAACATGCTTTATTCCATTATATTATAAAAAAGATATTATGTCTCTTATGCCTAATAATTATTATAGAACGAAACAAACTTTCTCTAAGTTTCTGAATTATAAAATAAAATATTAAAATGGTTGTAATAACTTAAAAAATTTATTATTTATGATATAATACAGTGTATAATACATATAAATATGATTTATTTGATAAAAATAAATGTTTTTTAATGGAACGAAATTGTGTTTATTGTTTAAAAATTATAGAAACTTTTCAGCTTAACATATTCATGAGTACGGCCTACGTTTCGCAGGTCAGCATCAAAAAAACATATATATCAGGTGAACATTTCGTGTTTTAGCGGAAGTTTTTTGATGAAAATTAATTTTGGAGTTAAAGTTGAAGTACTTACATTATAATATATTAAACAGATTGCAATTTAATCTTTTAAGAAATCATTCAAAACTATTTTATATATATGTACATATTTATAAATTCTGTAAATTTAGGTTCTCGGTATTATAGAGATAGTATATAATAGAGTTTCCCAAAAACTCAGGGGTAAAGAACTAATCGTAAGTTTCCTAAGATCTTTCCCGTAGGTCTTGGCGGAAATGTTTAAATATTAATAACCTCTAAAGGCGTTTACACAATAATTGGTCCGTAACATTCACAACAGAAACAGGAATGGTAGGAAGAATGAAATAAAACGTCGGTGCTGAATAGACTCAGAACTATTAGCACTATTAATATCATTTAGTACTTTTATCGAGTATTTATAATCATTTATCTAATTGTTTTCTAAAATGAATCGTTCTACTGCCGAATTATTCAATGACGATCACTCGCGAGCTAGGGATTTTATTAATACTTTTTTATTATTTTTCATTAAGTTGAACAAGGTATATTTATTATTTTTTAATAATAAAAAAATGAAAATTGCAAGGAGAAATAATGTAAGTACATATAAAATTTAAATTAAATTTGAATTAAAAATTAAATTCATTTTTAAAACACCGCTTCCTAGGTGTTTGCTCATGGGGAAACGACAGCATAGCAGTAGTCTGGAAAGTTCAATTGTTTCTATTCCTGCTTTAGTTATTTTGACATTACGGAAACTCTAACCCGGACTTCAATTTAATACTTCTTGTACTATGCTTTAATATTTGAATACACAAATATTGCTTCGATTCAACTGATTAATTTAATTTTCCCTAACAAAAAAAAACATTAAATTATCATAATTACATTTTAAACTAATCACTCTTCCTCTTCTTATTAAATAATATTTAAATAGATCTTTTCCAAAATTTTCAACTGTAAGCAACTTCTGGCATAGTATAATGAATATTTTTATAAGATTTATACTACTTATACAGTGTATATCTTTTGTAGCCTTGGTGTACAAATAAAGTGAGTAAAATTTTTGATTCTACCATATTCATACAGTAAAAATTTACTATTTAAAAAAAATGCTTGTTCCTATAAGGTACATATTATATGATTTTTAATTTATATTATAAATATTGTATAATTAAAGCAATCTTTAAACAATATACTTTTAAATTTCTCGTGAAAAGACATTTTTATAAGCATCACAAATTGTAGTCAGGGTAACTCATCATCAAAGCAGTTGATAAATTTGTTGTGTAATAGATATTATTCATCAATTTTTGATTTCCCTAATACTGACGAGTTTTCCACGCGAAATTATGTAAAACGCTTTAAATCACTTTTGAAAAATCTTACTGAATTTGTACATTTAACGAACTTTCTTGGCAGAATAACATACAACTAATGTTATAAACTACTATTCAATATTAAATTTCCTAATAGGCCAGGCGACAGGTAATTTTAAGTAAAAAAAAATGATCGAAAAATTTCATTACTTTAAAAGATCTAGTTTGATATGATTATCGAGATTTCAAGGTTTTTCTTTCTTCCAAAGTCTGCGTGAACACAAAGATAAAAAAGAAATAAAATTATTTCTTGGATTATATTTACTTTGTTTTTATGATTATGTCTTTTCGATGTACGGTTAATATACAATGGCCTCTAATGTTTTACATTTTATCTAATAATTGTTATTAATTTAATCAATTAATAAATATTATAATATTTTTTTATGAAATAGAAGACGGTTACTGCCTAACGGTTTAAGTGTGCTAACTGCTACACCAAGATTCTCAGTTCGAGTCTGGGCAGAGCAGAAAGTTTATTTTGACCATTTTCCCTCAAAAGTCAATAACATACTACTAAGATTATTTACCAGGCAAAAGAATCCTTCTTAATGTATGTGAAACATTTCAAAATTACATTACACATGCATCTGAGAGAATCGAACATAATGACCCTGTCAACAAACAATAAAAAATATAAAAATTTATTTTTATATTTTTTGTTTTTCGTTTTTTAAAACGAAAAGTGAATAATCAATAGATAAGTGGTTTAGGTAGTGTAACTCGATATTAATCATATCAAATTTTTAGAATAAACAAAAAATGCACATTGTGTTAATTTAAACATTTTAGTTCTAAAAAGTGTTTGTGCATTTTTTGGTTTATTCTAAAAATTTGATATGAAAAGTGTATACTTAGGGCCAGTTCCACCAACTCTGATTAAATGGTTGATTAACTAATCATGGTTAGAAAAATTTAACCGACTTTAACTTGAAAGCGTTTCACCAAGCGTTTTGTAGCTATGATTAGTAAATTGGCCAAACTTCCTGTATATTCGATTTAAGCTCGTAAAAGCTATTCTGATTGGTTGATAGATATTTGAATATTGTAAATGTGTACGCTACCAACCGTGCAAGTAAACATTCGTCTGTGGCATTCGTAGTTTGTAGTAGTATATAAAATAAACAGAATATAAATAATAGTATATTATTTAACGAGCATTTAATGTAAGCTATAATTCTCGCGAGAATAAAGTTTATACCTGAGCCGTGGGCGAGTGTATAAGCATCTGACTGAATTATTCCCATTATGTGCGACTTAAATACGATGTTGGATGTTTTATCTACGAATCTGAATAAAAAATTTCATATTTACAAATTTTTATTTAATGAATTCCTATAATTATTGTTAATTTTGAAAATGGGGTTCAAAAACAATGAAGCTGTAAACAAATTTTGGCGGTGATCTTAGCAACCGCGTTTTTTTAAAACAAATGACTCCTAAATAAATTGTCCAAAGATTTTTATATAAAAAATCAAAAAATATAAAATTAATTTATATTGTCGATACCACGTGTATGTATTACGTTTCGCTTTTGAGGTTACTTTAATTGAAACTGTCAATATTATCTTTACTTGTTTGCACGAGATGCGCATGAATCTTGCTTTAATCCTGGTTAAACTCATCTAATCAGCCAAAATTGATCGATTAGTTTGAGGGCTGGTTAACTTGGTTAACTTGCTTTAACTATGATTAAAAACGTGGTAAAACACTTTTTTATTTAACCGTGATTAACTACAACTAAAAGTATTTAATCAGAGTTGGTGGAACCGGCCCTTAATATAATAAATGCGCTTAACATAAAATACTATTATTTATTAAATGCTCTTAAACAATAAGTTCAAATGCAAAAAAATAAAAACAAAATTTTAATTTAAAGTGTGAAAGAAATAGCTAATTGTCTGTATTTTTAAATAAATAAGTATATTAAGCTGATGCTCAGCAAAAATGAGAAAAAAATACTATAACCACCAAGGTATATGTAAGAGCTATTAACACTCTCAGAAGTTAATATAAACCTTAGTGTCAATCTCGGTTTATATTAACTTTCGTTGAATTTTAGTACCTTAACTACGTACTTAGTAGTTTAAATAACTATTAGTTCAACACGTAATTTAATACTTTATCAAATAAAACTTTTATCAGCGAATAACTACTTTGTTGTGACTGGAAAATCAATCTGCTCATTTTTTAAATTTTAATTAAGTTTTGCCAAAAAGATATTTAGAAAATAAATCATTTTTAATATTATAAGTTATCAGATAAATTTTTACATAAAAAATATTTTATTTTGCAAAACAAAATCTCTTATTTTTAAACCCACAATTTTTTCTACAAATGTACATATTTCAAAAAAGACATAAGGGATAAATTGCAAATATTGTTAAACAATATATCAAGAGGTTAAAGATACGGACGGGCAGTCCTAAGTTTAATGAGGCAGGTCACTTCCTGCTTTGCTAGGATAAGGATAACAAAGGATAAGGCCGATGTAGTCTAATGTAAACTGCATTCAATGCATTTTCATTGTTGTCTATAATTAATTAAAGGGCCTTAATAATAAAAATGAATAAATAAATAAATAATGATGCTGCTTGATCTAGTTTTTTATAATTAGTGAAACTAAAAATAAAACGCTTTTATGTAAAACTATATTCTTATTGTAAGTTTAACAAGCCATATTATCAGACCTCGTATTATATTTATAGTCATTATGATTAGGTAGATACATATAAGATTAAATTAATTAATAGCTCCAAAACATAAAAATATTATAATTGGAATGCAGATCCACAGATATTCAAAGTTGAAAATATTGATGAAATCGGTATTATTTAGACTTTTACCCCACATTAATATCTGATTAATTGTATTTCATGGGTTTTCAACGTGTTATTTACTGAAAAACACGTTTTCTAAATATTATTGAATTGCTTATTAATTTCACATTAGAATACCTGTAGTATACTTCTAATTAAGGTTTTTGTGTTAACTTTTGTTATTAATTCTAGTTATATATTTTCTACTTAAACATTAAATTCCTGGTTTAAAATCTTTAATTTATTTATTTCGAGTCACGTTTTTGATAGTGGCTGTTTCCGCAGGTTAAAAATTGTGGCTTCGAATAAAAAGGTTATCATTTCACCCGCACTTAAGAAAATTGATAATTATAAAAATACAGCTAGCTATATTATTGCTTTATAACCCATTAATGATTATTTTTATCTTAAACTTAACCTAATTGAACTTGGTACAAAAAATTAATTTTTTTAAGTAATTATTATATTATGTTGCATGTGTACTATAACATCCAAATTATTATTAAACAACAACCGTTTTAATATATTATATCGTGAGATATCAGTAAATTTAATACTAAAATATGTACTCCTTTGTATTAAACATGAAGTTATGATCTTCATACAAATTTTGAATGTATGAAGTTCCTTGTATGAAAATAGGAAATTATTAAATTAAACAAAAAGTTGCTTATTGATGTGCGAATTTTGCGTATGTACCTTTATAATCACACTTATAAAGTTGAATCTGTATATGCAAATGTAATAAAAATATAATTAAAATATTGCGTTTTCCTGTATTATTCAGTCTAGTGAAGACATAACATTATAATAATCATTATAAAGTAAAATTTGTTTAAATAAACAAGTAATTTTTTTTTTTATTAAAGTAAATTTACAATCTGTTCTATAAACAATAAACATTCAGTAAATAGTATGACATAAAGTAGAATGACACGAAGAAAACATTCCATTAAATATTTTCAATTTAAATTAACTTAAAAATTCTTATATAAAGTTTAAATAAATAATATGCATTAATAACAAATTAACAATTAAAGTTCATGCAAATCGTATCGCTAAGTCTGTAGTTTTGTAGCGCTTCAGTCTTCTAACTTCGTGAGTATCGTCTAGTAGCTTATTTACAAGTTCATTTGGGTGCATTTCTATTTTGTTTTAGTATTTATGAAAAAAGTTCTTAATTTCTTCACTCACTGGAGTCACTTGTATGTCTCGTTGGATCACATCGTTTGGAAGATACCATGGGGCATTTGTTACAACTCGAAGGACCTTATTTTGAAATCTTTGTAAAATTTTGATATTAGATATACTAGCCGCTCCCCAAAGTTGTATGCTGTATGTCCAAATGGGCTTTAAAACAATTTTATATATTAATATCTTATTTTCCATTGTCAGTTGAGAATTTTTCCCTAACTGTGCTTGGTAAAGATATGTTTGCGCCATGGAAGTCTCCTATTCAAATGCATGTCCAAGTATTTGGTTTCTTCCACTTGTGGTAGGGTACAGCCATTCAAAGTCACTGGTGGACAAGTATCACGTTTCATTGTAAATGTAACATGTGAGGATTTGGTTTCATTTACTGTAATCCTCCATTTCTTCAACCAAGCTTCAATTTTGTTTAGATTAGTTTGGAGGTCTTTAGAGGCTGTTGCAGGTTTTATATGTGATGCAAGTATAGCTGTGTTGTCAGCAAAAGTTGCTACCGTTGCTAATTTAGTAGTTGGAAGGTCAGCGGTGTATAACAAATAAAGCATGGGGTCCTAAAACACTACCCTGCGGTACGCCTGATTGGATAAAGATAATTGGATAAAAGGATTGGATAAAGTTTGGTGTATTCTTCTCTATGCTTCACCAAGAAATGTCTATCTTATAGGTATGACTTAAGTATCTGGTAGTAGTAGCACGGCAAACTCTTTTAAAGCTTGCTAAACAATCTCCCATGCCAAACCTTATCAAAGGCCTGGCTCACGTCTAAGAACACCGCTGAGCAGTATCTTTTACTCTCCAAATCAGCATTAATTTTTTTCACTATTCTGTGTACCTGTTCAATGGTACCATGTTGACTTCTGAAGCCAAATTGATGACCAGGAATGAGTGATCTTTCTTGCAGGATGAATTTTAATCGCTTGTATAGTAATTTCTCAAAAATCTTAGATAAGGTTAGTAGTAAACTTATCGGTCTATATGATTTTAAGTCATCCGTTTTTTTCCTAGGTTTAGGAAGTAAGATAACTTGAGCAACCTTCCACTGAAAGTATGTTAGTCTTAGAATTACGTTGTATGTGTAGGTTAGCATTTTCAAGGATTTAGGTATCACTTGTTTTATCACCTCGCCATTGATTAAATCAAGTCCTGGAAATTTTTTTGAACTAATTTCGGTCAGAATTACTTGTTTGACTTCGTTAATTTTAAACTTTGTAATAGGAAAATCCATCTGAAATGGCGAGTCTAACTGGCGGTGTATTTCTTCATCTTCTTGTATGGATGAGGTTGTGTAGGGTTGAAATACATTTTTTAGGTGTTCTGCAAAGACATAGGCTTTTTTTTTTATACAAATATTTACAATCAATTTACAAATTATCAAAATAGTTTAATAGATATTTATGTACACCCCAAAAGTAAGAAAGCCTACAAAAAACCCTATTCTCACACTAGCTTCAAAAAGTTTCGAAAACATATCTAGATAGCTTACATTTAAAAGAACTCAAGCTAGTTTCTTCCTTAATGCCTTTAGGCATTTCATTAAACATAATTAAACCCCTATTCATAACAGTGTTTTGTGATTTCACTAGCCTAACTTGATCAACCCTGAAATCATTCTTATTTCTCAGGTTAACATTACACACGTCTTTAACATAATTTAATTTTTTTGACAAATATCCCGGCAACAAGTTGTATTTCATTTTAAATATCAGAATCAGAATTTGAAAATTTAGTCTTTGTCTAACGCTTAACCACTTCAAACTACTTAGCATAGCCTTGATAGCTGTATATCTATTGCATCTCAAAATCACTCTCATTGCTCTATTCTGCAACCTTTGCAATCTCTGTATGTCTCCTTCTCTGCACATAAACAATATGGTACTACAATAATTAAATAGCGGCAACACAACTGTATTATAAACATTTACAATACAATCGTTTGGTATTTTACATCGTATTCTTGCCAATAAATTAATTTTCATTGAAATTTTAGCACACAACCCGCTAATGTGTTTATTGAAATTTAAGTTTTTATCAATGATTACACCCAAATATTTTATTTTATTAAGTTGTTCAATTTTTTGCCCATCAATGCATAGATTTACATCAAAATTGCTATTAATTACTATACATTTCGTCTTCTACGCGTTTACCTTTAATTGATTCCAATCTTTTCAGATCTTCTTTCATCAATCTTTCGCATTCATGCTTATTTTCACCTACTATATATATTAATGTGTCATCCGCAAAAAGCCTCGACTCACAATACCTTAAGACAGCCTCTATGTCATTAACATATAAAATAAACAGCAGTGCTCCCAAAATACTACCTTGTGGGACACCATCATCGCAATGTATTTCTTCCGATATTACATCATTCAGTTTAGTTCGTTGTGTGCGATTTTCCAAATAAGTTACAAACCAATTACATTCCAAACCCGTAATGCCATAATTCTGCAACTTGGTTATCAGAATTTCCCGATTCAACGTCTCAAAAGCTCTTTTTAGGTCCAGAAATACTGAAAATACAAATCTTTTTTTGTCGATCTCAGATTTCCACTCTGCGATCATCCAGTTTAGCGCCGTCTTACATGAGTGCCCCTTACGAAATCCAGATTGCTGCTCAGATAACAGATTATTTTTCTCAATATAACTTTCCAACTGTAGTTGCACTATTTTTTCCAATATTTTTTCGTATATTGGCAGCATATTAATTGGTCTAAATTCCTTGCATTTATTTGTTTGTTTGACTTTTTCAACAGGTATAACAGTCGTTACTTTCCAACTCTCTGGAAATGTTCCCGTTTTTAACGACTCGTTTATTATCTTAAGTAAAATTGGTCCAACCGTAACATAATTATCAACAATCATGCCCACATTAAAAAAATTTGGATTATTTTTATTATTAAAGCCTTTAACTATCACTTCTGGCCTAGCTCCCTTTATCATTTTTGATAGGTGGTATCATGTTTTGTGGATGCTTGAGTCTTCTGGTCGCTTTCCAAAGTGAATAGTCATTTTTTGCATTACTGAACAAACTACTTAGGTATTCTTGAAAGTTTTGATTTTTTAAGTCAAGAAGAAGTGTTTTGAGTCTTTTAACCGCCTTGTTAAGTTTGGTTTTATTTTCTACTGTTCTTGAACCTTGCCATTGTTTACGAAGTCTTCGTTTTTCTGCAATCTTCTCTTTAACTTTAATTGGGCAGGGCTCTTTGATATGCATTAAATGTTGTTTTGGGGTTGCATCCCAAGCGGCTTTTTGTATGGTTTTTGTTAGATGTTCAACTGCATATTCCAATTCTTCTTCAGTTTTTAGACTCACTTGCAGGTCAATTTGTTCGTCCAGTCTCACTTTGATGGTTTGCCAATCCGTCTTCTTGGTGTAAAGTGTTGGTTGTCTCTGTTTATGCAAAATTTTTGAATATATTGTTAATAACACAGTTGTATGGTCAGATGAAAGATCCAAAGATGATTCTACTTTGCATTGTTTTACGTTTATACCGTTTGATATATAAAAATCAATCAGATCCGGAGTTTTAGCTTGGTCGCTTGGCCAGTAAGTAGGTTGTCCAGCTGATAGGCTCACGATTTTGTTACCCATCGATGCTAGTAGTTCTTTTCCTTTGGTAATGGTTAATTTTGATTCCCATTGAATGTTTTTTGCATTGAAGTCACCACCTACAACAAATTTGTTTCCTAGAGTATTAAAGAAATTTTCATATTGCATTTTGTTATTATTATGTTTGGGTGGATAGTAGATTGCTGATATTACTAGAGAATCTAGGAGGCAATTAACAGCTACACTGGTTGCTTGAAAATAATCGTGCTGGTATTTCTCTTCTTCATGATGTTTAATTGATTTTTTGATAACTATTGCTGTTCCACCATGCGCGTTTCCATTCGGATGATTGGTCTTATATGTTATAAAATTTGGTATTTTAAAGTAACTTTTTGTTGTAAAATGGGTTTCCGAAATAAGCATTACGTCTACGTTATGTGTTTCAATAAATAGTTTTAATTCTTGCGTATGTTGTCGCAAGCCGTTAGCGTTCCATGTTGCTATTTTAATGATCTCGGCCATTAAGCAAGCTTTGAGACCACTGCAGTTAACAGATTTATCATTGTGCTTATTTGTTTCATAAGCTCCTTCATCATGTCTTTGAGATCACTAATGTCGTTTGGTTGTTGTATTATTGGTATTGGTTGTTATACTGAATGAGCTAAATTATGTTTGGATAAATGAGCTTGGATTATGGGTGACTTGTGGTGTTGTAATTTGAGCATATGATGTTCCTGGTTGTACCATTTGTTCAGTTGACATAGTAGCAGTAATGGCTGTATGCCTTCTGGTAGGATACATTTGTTGTTGTAACTGTTTATAGACCTCGCAACCTCTGTAATTGGCCGGATGGTTTCCACCACAATTTACACATTTTACTTGGTCATTTTTTTCTTTCCTGATGCAGTTAATGGTCAGGTGATCTTCAGGGCGTTTAACACATCGTGGCTGTTTGTGGCAAAAGTTTTTTGTGGCCAAATCTCTGACATGCCTTGCATTGCGGGATTTCTTTTTTTCGATGAAGGGCTTCAAACTGTATTATCGCGTTCATGAGTCGTTGCACCTTATATATTTCAGTATTATTTTCTTTCGCTTGGAGATCAACATAAAACATCGACAAAGGTGTTTTACTAATTTTGTGTGGTATATTCCATATATTGACAACAGTGTGTCCTAATGCTTTTAATTCCTATTTAAGTGTTGCAACATCTACTGATGGGTGTAAGTTTTTCAAGACTACCCGATAACGTCTATCTTGCTTAGGTCTATAGGTGTGAAAATCATTCATTTTTTTTTCTTAATGCATTAACAATGGTGACTAGGGTGTCTTACTAGTGCTTGGCTGAATTTTGACTAACTCATTATTAATAGTTTTTGTAGTATAATAGTTGTCTTTTGCCACTTCCTCTAGCACCTTTGTAAGTGGATTTATATCTTATACACCTTCCACAAAAATGGGTGGTGGTTTTGGTACACTATTATTTACAATTTGATTATCTGTTATTGTTCCGTCGACTTCGGTGTCTGTTGATAGGGGGTTAAATCTGTTTTTTGTTTCAGTGGGATTACTACGCAGCCAGTAGTCACTCATCCTTTTCTGTTTATAGATTATGGTAATATGTTCCAGACTTCTCACACGTTTTTTGTTTTTCACTGTCCTCCATGCCCCGTCTTCTGGTTTAGGCAGTGGTGGAAGGCTAGAATTTTCTGTGGGTGTATATTGGTACTACATTGAGGTATACTGCGGTTGACATACTTGAGCATTTCCTGACTGCTGATAGGTTTGGTTGTAACAGACTAATGGAATCGTTGGTTGTACTTGTGGCAAATACGGTCCTGTCTGTTGATGTATTAATTGTAAGTTTTGGTTATAAGTGGAATTATCTGATATGATGTTATTTGGTTCACCAGTTCGTGATAGGTTACCATGTGTTACCATTGTTTCAGGTGGTTTTTTTTTAGGTGGTGTACGATGCATTTTCACATTTTAACCTCACTTAATGGTAGAGCGATAAAAGTTTGTAATTACTCACAATATTTCTGGTGGATAACACTTGGGCAACTGTTTTACAATTTCGTCGATACAATAATAACTATTTCACGAAAAGTAACTTAATATATATATTAATTAAAATTCAAAACTTTGCATGAACACAAAATGGATGTGTCTCACGTACGCTTACATAATATACATAAATAAATTTAACACTAATAAAGTTCGATATTATTTGCTTTCAGCGTAGGATATTTATTTGTTTATTTATAGAATACATATTATGTACATGGAAACTTAAATAAAATGTATTGTCATTTGATATAATTTAAGAAAATAAGCGAGTAAAATTTTTTTTCTTGGTCTTGATGTGAAATTTAATTGTAAAAACGAACGAGATTGCTACTTATAACTTTCCGTCAAAGAAGAAAAAATTATTATTGATCTTTCTATTTATTAAAATTTTTTCTATTTTAATGCATATAATATCGTAAAATAGTTTATTTTTATAATTGGTAACAGATTTAATTATTTTGGCATTCTTAAAACCTGCATCATTATGCATATCGATTAAGCTACGCTTAGCAATATCAGTGGATTTCGAGTTGTTTACTTTTTAGTGAAAGATTTTTGTCAGGAAAACTGTTTTTGAACAATTCTTTGAGCATTTTTTAAGGTTTTTTCTCTGTAATCAACGTGGGTTAATTTTAAAAACCTATCCATCAGTTCTATTACTTGACTTTTGTAATGATATGAGTTAAAGTTGCGATGTCTTCCTGACTAAGTTGGATTTTGGATCCGTTTATATTTTAAACAGTTATTCTCGTAGACTAATTATGCAATAAAAGTTCTCCTGTTAAGTATTTCCTTCTCAATTGTACATTGTAAACGGGGATGAAACTATTGAAGTGTCTAACATTGAATTTTTATTGTCTTTAGGATTGGCGGTGTTAATATCGTCGACATGTAGAAGGATGGTTTAAATGGAAATTTCATTACAAAATTAGAAATGGTTGTTAACATAGGGTTTCCCATAGCGGTACCGAAAATTTGTTGGTCAAGTTTTCTGTTGTAATTAAGTACATAGGTAGTTACCTAATATCTATAGCTTAAGTGCATTTAAAAATATACTTTATAAAATATACTAGCATAATATATTATTTTTTATGTTGAGCCTATGATAGAGGTAATTTTATCAATGTAGTTGTATTTAACCCAATCGGATACAAATTGATTATTCTTTATTTGTAAATTGTGAGTTCATATCCTACATTTTGTCTTGGTAATTTTCTTTTCATAATAGTATTTCCATCATCGGCTTTAATTATTAATAGTTTGGAGTGATGTTTAACAAATTTATTGGTAGATTACTTGCTTTTTTCTTGAAGTTTGATGAACGTTTCAATAGAAAATTGGTAAATTCCATTTCTCAAATTTGATTATTTCTTGCAAATATATTTTTAAGTTAATATTTTATTTTATATCCTTTAGGCGGTAAACCATCTTATTTGATCTGATTATGTAAATGTTCAATATGTTGAATTAATATAAGAAATAGAAGTTTTACGTCCCGAAGGTAAACTGTTAAAATCATTTCAGAACGCACACATCCGTGTTTAATTTTAATTTGCCATTTTAAATTTAATTAAATAATTGTTGCGCAGTGAAATAGAAGAGTTTAGTATTTTTCATGTCTTCAGTTGTTACGTAGAATGTAAAGTAATAGTAAATAAAAGTTTATCGTCTATAAACCATGAAAATTTAATTTAACAAAAAGTTTAATCATGCAGTTAACTTTAGTGATCAAGTTTTTGTTCACAAAATGTGTTTAATTTAAAAATTATACTCTCATTGGGAAATTATTTAGTAATACCTACACTAATTTATAAATAAAGCAAAATAATAATTGAAAACATTTTATTTATAATCTGATTATTTTAGTTTGTATTTATTTAAGTTTAAATTTTGCTTTAAAAGTTTAACATTACCTTTCATTTATATGTTGTGACAATTTCTCTTTAAGTTTCAATTTAATTACATTTTCATCCTAACGTCAGAAAATTTATCTTTCTTTACCTACCTTTGTGTTCAACAAGTAAATCTGTTTATTATTTTATATTAAAAAATAAAGAATATTAAGTTCGCATTGGTTTGATTTTAACTTCAAACGTTTAATATTTCAATTGTGCTTACTGAAATGTAAAAAAATTATGTTTGTTATAATAAATTATTTAATTTTTTTAAAAAGGTTGAATTAAAAAACATGCTTTAATCTTGACGATTAACACTGTCACGTTTTTCGGCAGTGTTACTAAAAGCTATATATTACATTTCACAATTTTTTATGCAATTTCCGGAACAATTTTCTGAACAATTTAAATTGTGTAGAAAATTTAAGGAACCTTGAAAAACCTGTTTGATTTTAGCACACAATAAATTATGTGCGGTAGTTTCTGCTACCTGCGCAGTGTCTCATGTCTATAGTATACTAGCAATAATAATAAGCAGTTGTAATAACAATGTTAACAACTATTAATTAGTTAATGCTTAGAAGTTTTAAAGAAATTCAGAAAAAAGTTTGACTACAATCAAGATTTAGAAGGTAGTTTCCAAGATTAAAATCAGATCTTAAGTAAATTTTGAATTAAAACAAATTTTCTTTGTACAGGAAGTAAGAGTATTTTAAACGTAATAATTCCAACTAAGATAGAAATTGAAAGTTTTCTTTGATGGATATGATGCTACTTTCGTGGTGGTGGTCAAATGGTACACAACTTTTACAAAATCAACAAAAAAAGTTAAACATATTTTTTTAAATTTCTAAATAATTTCATGCCTATTCATATAGGATTGTCTCTTCTTATTCTTAAACTAGGACTACATCCTGTTTTTTAACCATGTGATATGCCAAATTTACATTTTACAATTTTACATTTGCGGTTCTTTGAGCACTTGCATATATTCTGGTAGGGTGCTAACCTTGCCCTTAGATCAAACTCGGGCTTTATGCTGCATGATTTAGTGGCGCTAGTCGTCGATGGCACGCCAGTGAAAAAAATGCACGTGTACATGCTTACTGGTGTGGTATGCATTGTAAAAATTTGCACACTAGTAAACGTTTACACATGCATTTTTTTTACTGGCGTGCCATCGACGACTGGCGCTACAAAATCATTGCATGTGTAAATGCAGCATGAAATCACAGCAGTGCAGTTGGTGAGACCAAGAATCAAACTGCGGTTTCCCGCTCCGTAGCATGTCGTACTGTAAGAACTGTTTAGATCAAAACAAAGCTGGGCTACTTAAAACGACACCAGTTTGTTTTAACTCTAAGTTATAACAGATGTAACCATCATTGGGTATATATCTTCTTCTTCTTCATGTACCATATCCGGTGCCTCGGACGTTGGCGACCTATCTCTTATGTTTGTGTTGTGCATTTGATGTATTTTTAATTATTACACACATAGGGGACCTAATGCTTAACGCGGGCTCCGTACCGCGAGAAGTGTATACACTTCATCTCCAGAGAGGATGTATCAGACAGATTACACCTCGGTGGTATGCCATTGCCTTTCGAGGAAGACAGTCAAAGTAAAGTTTTACTTAGTCCGCAGTCGAACCAGGCATTCAGCATTAGCAGCAACGCACTTAACCGCTTAATTGGAATCTAACTTAATTGGAAACGGATAAATACTTCAGCTATGCTGTCAGTGCAACGAGCAATGCACGAGTTTTTTTTTGGTTTTGAGCGACCTTTACTTTCTATACCATACCATACGCTACCAACTTGGTGGCAAGTTTTTGCATTATTTTCAGCACTACCCTGGTGAGGTGCGCAAACAACCTCTAATCCAAACTTGCGCTTACTGCACTCTAATTAATAATTTATGGTTGCTTGGAAATTCTATTATTAGTCGAACCCTTTCTCTAATTCACTCCTACTCTTCTTGCATACAGCAAAATTTAAAAAGCTCAACAAAATTTTATTCTTTTACAATCTTATGCAAAAAAAAAACTATAACAATTTTTCTCACGACGTCATACGCGGCAAGATGTTTCCAAAACCCAACACTCACAATAATATAACGATTTCTTACGTCTTTTACTGTTTGCTCATGTAAATGATTACTATTCCGTTGTCTTGTCTCAATGTTATTTTAAAATAAATAATAGAAAGAGTCAATGATCTTAATTGGGTAATAAATTTTGCACTTATCGTACAATGATTTGAAAGGATTAAGAAATAAATTACATTGCTTTCGTCAATTTCTGAACCATATTCCTGGGTCGATGAATATGTTAAATAATACTACTTATTAAATCATTATATGGGTAGTAATCAAATTTTATTTTTTTTTCATCAAAACAATTGGAGTCATAACAGGAAGTATTATGCTTATATTCAATACGCGAAAACTGGAATAAACAATAATTTTAAGAACTTGAGTCAGACTAAAAAATAATCAATAGGATTAATACAATATAATAACTAAAATTTTAGAAACTGGTATATAAACTATACTAATTAAAATATTGGTCCACCTGTATGCTACATAGTCCTGTACTTATAGAACAGACTCATACAAATAATGCAAACAAAAATTATACATTATTAAATATATAATACCTTATAATAATCAACCTGTAATTCCTGTAATCTAAAGAAATCCTTCCGCTTTGTTGGTAAAAACACAATTTAAATACCACGACGGATGTTTTCCTATTTTCAAAGCGCTTTGCAATTAAATATATTTTAATTTCTTAAGTGTTAGTTTTCAATTTGTATCCATTTGCTTATTTCCTTTTTGAATTACATACATCTCTCCCACATTAAGAGGAACAGTAATGTTGCAAAAAAAAACTGAAAAATCATTTATAATTATTAGGTATTAAACATTTTATAAATTTTTAATATACACCTTTAACTAGCTTATTAATTATTAACAATAACATTTTACGAGATTTTCGTGTCATTAACAGCTATTAGCGAGATTAACGATTAGGCAATTTTAACCGTGGAAAATCAATATAATTTACGAGACAGATTTTCAAATGGTTAGCATAATATATTTTCATTTGCTATCGTAGTTAATTAAAAACAGAAGAATCGACGGATTTCTATGTTGTAGTAAATTTTCAAATTTGACATTTATAATTTTCAGTTACAAATACTTTACAGAAATTACTTTAATTGCTCGAATCTATACTGATTTATTGCAAAAGGGTATAAGTGTAATTAAACTGTTGGGGAAACTAATGGGCCGAGCACCAAAGCAGAATCAGCTCCTAACTCAATAATATTATTTAATTTATTGAAAATTGTTGACGAATCAATAAAAATGAGTTCGAATTAAAAAAATTGTTTAAATGTAAGAAAGTAAATAACATTAAAACTAATAAATAACATATTTATCAACAACTGAAACTTTAATCTGTACTTTTTTATATATGGAACTTATTTTATGACTGTTATCTTAACTCCAATTATTTATTATAAATCAGTGTTGAATAGTATTACAGTTTTAAATTAATTTAATTAGTAATTTATACGTTTTATGTGGTTTTGAAAGTGTTACGTTTAATTTTAAATAAAATTTGTGTAAATGTGTGTCTTTTTACGTGGATTACAGGATAGTTTTCTAGTAAGTGTTCTAATAATTATAATTCCAGATAATATATAACCATAATTCAAACTCAAAATAATGAGGATAACTAAAAAAATTACATAGAATTAAGAATTAATTGAATATTTAACACCAACACTTTATTTTTTATAGATTATTACGCATTACCAAGGGATTAACACATAGTTTTTGTGAGGTTATACAGCAGTTTCCTTGATATGCGTTCATTAAATATATGAACTTCGGGCTCTTAGCCGTTAATGGAAATTTTTCTCTTAAAAAACAGTAATTAGCTTTCTAAAACAGTATCATTTAATATTTTGCTATTTAAAAAAATTCATCCCGACATCCTATTTATAACACGCATTTATAAGGTTATGTAAATTATAGGTCAACAAAATACGATTACGGCTTAATTCACGTGAAACCTTTGTGAAAAGTAATTTAATTTTTGAAGTCGATGTTTATAAAGAGCAACAAGAAGTTATATGTTGCATAATTGTTTAATTTCTCGTTAATTAACATTTCTAAATTTAAAGTACGATATCGATAATTAATGGAAACGTAAAACAATTTACCGTTCGAAAGGATTTCTAACATGTAGTGCTTAATTACTACGGAACTGATGACTTTCTGTAAAAACTCCAACTCTTGATGAAAATTTATTTCAAGTCTAATCAATAAACCACAAGCCTCTTTAATACAAATAAAATTTACGCACTTAAATATAATTTTCTGTATTATCAGAAAATACATCTTTTAAGATATAATCATAAAATATCAAAAATAAACTACATCATCGAATATATGTTTGAAAAAAAGTGCAATAATTAGATTTAGGTACTCCATAAAAACTATTTTATAATAAACAAACATTTTTAGAAATTAATCCATGTAGAAGAATTTTATCTGCTATATTATGTACATACTTATATTGATTTTCCCATATTATCAGATGTCATTTAAGAAGTAAACAGTGGTTGTTTGAAATAAAACTAACAAATTCATTAATAATAATTATTGTGATAAGTTAAACGATGCGTACCTATCAAGTTTTTAATAACGTACTTTTTAAATCCTTTTAATTTATTCTATCGCAGGATTTTTTGAAATCAAAATCCGTAAACCCGCAAGTGTACTTATAAAAATACTACAGTAAACATACGTATCCTTGATGTTCATTTGAAGATTCAAAGTTGAATTAACCCTTTGTGTAAATTAAACTTGATTCATTACCTAAGTAATCTTTAATGTTTAATTTTTACATAATTGAAATTAAAATATATCAGAAATATATCAGAATTGAAGTTAAACTCATAAACAATATTATAAATTCGAAATAAAATTTAATTAATAAATTTAATTTAGTATAAGATAAAGATGATTATTATGGGATTTTTAATCGTAATTCTCTTAATTACATATTATACATAATAATACATTATTGATTTTTGTGATAAAAAACGATTTGGTGGTAATTATTAAATTCTTTTTCAGATATACGCTCTTGATTAGTAAAATGAAGATTTAATATTCCGCAAGAATTTATTTCCTCTTTAAATGCAATGAAACTCACTCGCGAAATTGAAGACTCTGGAAATTTATTAGCGGTCAATGTTAATCAAACTAATACAAATGAGTCGTTATTATCGATTGACATGCAATTTAATGATGGACATTTACTGTCTATTATCGTGTATAGTATTTTAATGGTGTTCTCTGCTATTGGAAATATTACTGTATTGGTACTAATTCTTCGTCGTCGTAGAAAAATTCCTTCCAGGATAAATACCATGTTACTGCACCTAGCGATTGCCGATCTTTTCGTAAGTAATTTTGTATTAATTTGTATTTATGTCTTGTTATGTTACTTTAAGTTTGCCAATTATCTGAAAGGATAATAATTATTTTACAATACGTAATAAATAGCTGAAAAGTATACCAATTAACCCAAATGCTCTAATAAGATACAAATACTAATAAAAAAACTATTGTAACAAAAATTCTAAAATTCACAATAAATTACAAAAGAATATGATATTCAAAATATATTATTATAATATTGCTATACATAAAATATTATTATACATATTTGTAAAATTTATATAACCAAACTTGATAATTTATGAGTTTTAATTTATTTTAAATAAACATCTATTTAAATTAACTATCGGTAAATTAAATGGCCTTTTAGAGAATTTCATAATACCGGGTGTATTATTACAATACAATTACATTATTTAGGTAACTTTTAAAATTTATTAATTCCAAATTAAATTTTTTAAATTGTTATTGATGGAAATTATTTTTAAATAAACAATTTTGATTTTTAAATTTCTTGGAGAGAGAGACGAGCGATCTTGTACCTTGAATTAAATTTTAATTTGTTTTTTGTATTTATTTTTAAATTTTTTGTTGTTCTTTTTTTGTTCACTTCTACTTCAATTCATCTTTCCAATATTTTTTATCAAGTATGTATATTGTTGTGATTTAATCGTTTTTTTAAACTCCGCTAACGACACACACGCGACTAGTTCAAAAATTTCGAAAGCATAAGATGGTTCAAAGGGGTGAGTTCTGTTGATATCAAAAATTAAAAATAAAAAGAAAGCAATTGTGTTGAAATAGCAATCACAGGCTATTGAAGTTTACCACCTTGCAAATTCCACGTGGGAATTTAAATTGTTTTGTGTTTAAAATTACGATTTTTTCTTGTGTCAATTAAACTAAATGATTAAACCTTATCTCGTAATTTCAAAAGAACTCAACCGAATGTTAGTGAACATCAAAATGTCATTTCCGCAATTAATATAATTTAAAAGAAATGAAATAGAAATGCGATGACAAGTTTGCAGAGCGTTTAAATAAAATTGAATTAAATAAAATCAAACTTTCACACCGCTTTCACATAGTATAGAAAATTAACCTAAAAAATGAATTTTTAAGTCTTTAAGTCTCTTTTCTACGTAAGCATGTATTCTTTACAAAATAGTTAAAATTAATTATTTTAATAAGATGTTTTAGTTTGTTTATTTTATACATAGTATCGGCTGTTAACTGCTAAATTTAAGTTCTATTATCAAGAATCTGTCTTGATTTTTCTATTCTTTATTTTTTATTTTCTTGAAGGTGTTAATCAGTTTACATAATTATTATCTAGGATCTTTTTATTTTTTGTAACCTGTCTGATATTTAATTGCAAAAGTAAACTTGCTACAAACTCTCGGTGTTCCCTTAAGCACTTTTTCTCACTTGTCACCATGTAATCCTACTCTAATTACAAGTCATTCTAATTACGACACTTAACTTTCGACTATTTATTAGATTTATTAGGTACCTACGTACCATCCTAATTGCATCAACACTGAATTTATTTACTGTCTACTAATTTGTTTAATTAGAAACAAGCTTTTATGTTTAAAAACACCTAACAAGTTTTACTAAAAACTTAAAGTACTAATTATTTTATTATTTAGTTTTAAAAGACTTTATAGAATTTAGACTCAAGCAAAACTAAAACTGAATTTAATTCTACAATTTGTTGAAGCGTTATTGAAATGAACATGAAAGTTCTCAATCGCACGTGTTTGTCTACCTGAGGTTAAAAAGCGTGGTTTTACGTCATTACTCTGTGAGCCTACATCCACGATCAAAATATATGTTGCTCGAAATCTTCGACGGTATATGCTTGTAAAAATATGCAGATCAATAATAAAATATGAACCTACATCTTCGCCTTTGTTATAATGAGCATTATTAAAGTTGACAGATAAAATCTCAATCGAATGTCAGTCGTGTCGGAAGGGTGAAACAAAAAAAAAGTTATTTGAATAATGGTTTTCAGACTTTGAAAAACGCGGAAAATCACTAGTTTTTATATTGGATAAGTATTTTTTTTGCTAATGGAATAACTTAAACGCTTTACTTGTTTAATTACTAGATCATATCGCTGCATGTTGTTGATATTTTACCGTAGTGTTTAATTGATTTTCACAATTGAACAGGTATAAATTGAACTTAAGCAGTGTATTCTGGTAAGTAGCAATATGTGTTTTTCTGCAATGTTGTTTATTTTTGTTTTATTATTGCTGTAGTCCTGAAGATGCTTTCAAGAAAGTTAAGCAAAACGTTGGCAGTGATAGCATTCTATTTATACTACTTATTTATACTAATAAATTTTCAAAGATAAGAATAAATATATACTTTTATAAATTATAAAAACTAATCAAGGCATAATGTTAACAAAATAATTTATGTAAATAAGTCGTAGTATTTTATTAATATACCTACTCATAGAAAATAAAGTAAATATTTTTCGTATTTCTTTCGGGTATTAATTTTTGTGGAGTACATGAAGAAACAAAATTAGTAATTCACAAAAAATTAAATTTCAAATTATCTTAGTGTTTATCTTTTGCATTAAAAAAGATCTTAAAAAGTACGTACTTTAACCGTCTGAAAAATAAAGTAATAAGTAAACACATTTTACTGCAGAATTGCAAAATATTTTTAAATGTCAATAAAAAAATTTGAAATAAAATTTTTTTATGAAGTTTAATGAACCATTTAAATTTCTAGTAGGTTACCTTTACTTTATTCTAATATCGTATTTATTTTAAATTATCAGAAATTTGCTATGTACGTACTTCTACATATACTTGAAATATTACAACGAATAAAAAAATATTCTTGCTATTACTGTAGCAATTACTGTAGACTCTCTGAGAGGTAGATTTAATTTTCAATTTAAGAAAAGACAGATTTTTACTAAATATTGAATATAGTAAGTCTTTTATATTAAACCCTCACCGATATGAAACCTTTTTTACTCACTTCAATTACGAAAAACGTATCAAATTTAAAATTCTTTTTATTCTTTTATTTTTATATGTGTTAAATTTATCTACGTGTATCTTAATTCTAATTCACAAATTTGTTGAATTTTAAAAATGCAACTCAAAATTTCAATTCAATAAAATGTTTTTTACATTATGCTTGGTTCTTCTGTCTTCTTTCCTACCTGAAGATAGTGGCTTTCGATCAAGGAAATATTCTATCAACTTCTCAAAGGTACCTGGTAATTGGCAATCTCCATTGTTTTGAAAGACTTTAACTCAATAGTACTATATTGGTTGACAAATACACTCGAAGCTGTTGACATTGTCAATAAGTTTGAATGTTGATTTTTGGGTCATACTTTTTATTAACATTGTTTAGTTTTCAAAGAACTGTTTTAGTTTGCTCCTTGTTTGGAATGTAAATAAATACCGAATTACTTTTTACTATTGTTATTGAATTCGAAAACTTCTTAACTATTTTTAAATATGGAATGCCAAAATGCCATTAGCTTCATTTTGTTTTTTCTTGATTTGGTTATTGCCTTATTTTTCTGGCATATCAATAATTATTTTAACAGGTTTAAGTCGGTTATATAGTAAATTTTTGAATAAAAGGTTAATAAACACTGGTTTTTGTTAAAATAGCAGTTTCATGATATTTTACCTCTTTTAAATTGAAAAGCTGTGCACAAAAATTATGTACGAATGAAATGTTTTATTACGTAAAACTTAATTACAGTTTATCGTTAAAATTATTATACAAACAAATAATTAAACATTTAAGATTTTGCCATTCAAATTACTATGGTACCGTAAAACTGGACAATTTTGTCAGGCTTTATATATGATTTCCTAGTTGTAACGTTACAGTAAAATTATAAATTATAACAATTAGAGTTAGATAATAATTGAAACTCATTTTATTGTTTTTCTAAGTAATGTTTGCATACCTGAAAAAATTGCTCGAGAAGACGTGAAAAAGTTATACAGATTTTGGGACATCTTCGTCATCTAAATAAAATTTGGCTAGAAACGAAGTTGAACGCTAAATAAAACTTTTTTATTGAAACTTAAATAAAAATTGTAATAATGAGGACAACAAGGATTTAATAATCCCAACATGCGTCACAACGGAAGTACTATTTCTTACTCTTATTATTACAATGACCATTTCTTACATACTATGTATATTACATGTATGATACAATTCTTAAGTCAATACACCGAATTCAGTCTCTACCTTGATAGTCACGAAGATTGATTAACAAAGACCACATAAATTATACAGTATCTTTAGGTTCATCTTGCTGGAGAAGGATTGCAAAGCCCGGACTAATTTTTTTTCTCTATTTCTTCTCTGAGAAGCAGTGTCAAAGCTTTTTTGTACTTTAAAAAATTCTAGTATGCTATAGGAAGGTGTTTTTTTTAGCAGCATGAGAACTTCAAATTGAAATAAAACATTAAAAACTGAACGGAATGTTTTTTTATTATTTTTTATAATAGTATATTTAATACCATTTATGATTTAAAAATGATTTCTGGCAAGTAACCACAATGAGTTATGGTTACGAAGCGCAATCAGATCGGTCAAAATTTTGAACTATTTTTCTATAATTTATGGTTTTATTTTATAAATGGCTTGCTGAATATTGACCTCTGATGATTCTAGAGGTTTTGGTTTGTTAGCATAAACCATAGATTTAACATACTCACAAAGAAAATAATTTGGACGCGTCAAATCCACGATCTTGGAGATCAATTGACAGGATCATTATTTAAAATAATGTCACCAAATTATCCTTTTACTAAATCGATAGTTTTGTTGGCTGTGTAGCACGTAGCAACATCTTGTTAGAACCATAAATTGTCGATGTTTAACTCTTGGATTTTTGGAAACAAAAACGTGTTGAGCATGTGTCTATATCTTACAATATTCACCGTAACGGAAGCTCCTACCTGATTTCAAAAGAAATATGAACAGACGATGTCGTTGGCGTGTATTCTACACCAAACAATCAATTTTAATGGGTTGCAATGGAGTCGCAAGATAATGTCCCTGATTAGTCTCACAGTCTCACATACGGCAATATACTCTCTTCTGAGCCTAATCAAAAAGTCAATTATTTATATCTACCATAAAATTGGCAAAGCTTGACATCATATTTTGTTTGAGGAGGTCTACTGTTGCACCAATACTCACATAAGTTCTCTGCTTTATAAATGACAAACGCAGGGTATAAATTACCAGCAGCAAATATGCAGAACATTAGAAAAATACAGCATGTGCAATGTTCTATTACAAGTTCCACACGCGTTTGTTCTTCGATAAACCATCACTTGTTAAATCCGATTTAATCAAGATTAAAAATTTTTCTAGGCGTGATTTTAGTTCGACTTTGGTATTATTAAAAAATTTTAAAAAAATTTCCTGGAAACCGTTATTCTGGATCGATTAATGTTTCTCGTTGATCTTTGGAATATGTGTTGTTTCCATTCATGAATGCATTCATAAGTCTTTTCGCCGTAAGTTAATTGAAAAACAGCTCGATTTAACTTTTTTTTATCATCGAGTTAAACTTTGATTACAAGCCTTATATCAAATTTCTTCAATGGATTTCAACTAAGCGGAAAGTTGATTTATAGCATCTGCCAATCTCGTCGTTGTTTAAGGTCGTTAGGGCTTTTGATTGGCTTTTGTTTAATGTATCTGCGATGTTGCTGATTCAGAGACGGTGTTCGGAAAATTCTATATTTATTACAGTCGACACTGCGATACTGTTTTCAATAAATTTCAATAAAAGAAGTAAAAAAAGTGGAAAACGCAAAAAAAGTATAAATAAAAGTGTTATTTTTCTTTTAAATAAATTTAAGAAAAGTTAAAGAATTTTGGTTTCCTGAAGAACATTGCTGAAGAATATTGTACTAAAGTATTAGCAATATGTACCTGACGAAGTTACTCGAAATGTTAAAGTTCACCGATTTTACTACGTAATTCGCAATGCTACACCCAGTGTAGCAATGTAGTGATGTAGCAAATAAACCCAATGCGAACAGGAGAAATAGAAGAAAGCAAAAACAGCGTAGGCAGAAACAAATATGCAAAGAACATTAAATTTAAAAAGAGTAATCGGAAAACCTGCTGAATAAATGTCATTATTTAATAAGTTAATTAAACAAATTTATATGTCTTAAATACAGCATGAATGAGTAACAAAAAGGAATATGACGATTATTTAGTCCTAATACTAGAAGGCTGTAATTATATTTAATTTATCAATAAATTTATAAAATCTAAACAATTACGACCTACATAAGTGTAGATGTAAAACCACCTCAATTGTTGACTAAGATAAACAAAACATAAATTATTATGATTACTAAACTTTATGTAAAAAGCATTGTAAATTTGCAACATTGCTTTACAATATTCATGAAATTTGTTTTCGTTTTAATTTCTGGTAGGTTTTATTCTTCGCCGTTTAATTTTTCATTTTATAATTAATTAAAACAAGCTATAACATTATGTTATAACTTTCATAGTTGATTGACTCCCTTAACTCGCTCTTTAATATATTGATGAAATGAAAGTGTTTTAATTATTTAATTTTTTTACCTTTTTTTTACTTTAAAACAATAATTTGCTTAAAACGTACAGAATTATTTGCTCTTAAATTGTATTTCAAACGATTCACTTTATGTTAAGTAATTACTTCAAGTTAAAATATTTACATCTAACTCTGCTGACCACAACTCAAAAACTTAATCATGGATTCTAATCGATACAAAGCTATTTAAACATTTTTAATTAACCAATCAGGGAGAAGAATTACCTTTGAATTAACCTTTATCGGTGCTTGCCATGAATATATTAACGAGATTCCTAAAACTCTCGAAGTTGTTCGAAAAGCAAATTTAAATTGTTAAACTGCTAAACCTTTTTCAAATTTTCCTCACACTATTATAAATCTGTAGTTTTACAAATATTACTTTCTTTAGAATAGCGGTTAGTAAACCCTTATAATTCGCATAAATTAATCATCATTTTATTAAAAATTATTCTACTCTAATACCATAGAATTTACTTTTGTAAGAAATAATAATTTATAATTATAGTTCATCTTAGTTAAGCCATGGAAAATAAATTGTAGCGGAGTCGAGTAGTCAAGTTAAGATGGATGTTATTACCAAGTATTAATTAATTGATAGTAAATTGAGTTTAATTAAGTTAACATTGTTTCGATATAGAAATACATAAAAATAACGCACTGTTAACTTTTTAATTCCAAATTATTCCTATTTGTTTCTCTTCTGACATTTTAATTACCTTTGACTAAACAACAATTTAATATTTTTGGAAAAATTACATAAATTATTTTGTTGTATTATGATTATATACACTTAACGATGATTACAAATTACAAATTTTGTAAGTGTAAGTAATAATTTCTTTGGTGTATTGTTAGTTTCAAATTAGAAATGTTTCTCATTAGCAGCTGTAAACGTGAGTAGCCTATGTTATATTCTTAATTCAGAATTAATGGTTTCTTTGAATCGTATCCATTAATGTTAGGTGTATGTAGTATTCGGGAAGCCCAGATGTAAATTTCAAAGCTGGTTTTAACGGTCTTCTAACTACTACCCTCACATGATGTGTAATTAATTTTCTTTTTAATTTCAAATGTCACTAATAAAGTCGAGACTTACATGTTACCACATTTCAAGGACAAAAGTTGGAATTAAAAGTTTAAAAATTTTTACATTTTGTAAACGGTTATAGAATGCATATATATGTGGCGGCAATATGAAAAGCCCGGTCATAAAAATTTAAGTTATTAGTATTTTTTTTTTGAGATGTTGTATTAACACATAACTAATACTTATATTTTTTAATTAACTAACTATAATATACATAAAAATTACAAATTCGATAATTATAATATATATTTATCCCCTAAATTCAACCCTTTAATAAATAGTACGTTTTTCAAGTATATCTTTGCAAATCAATAATGACAGAAATTTCAATTAAAAAAATTATTTCAAGTAAAAATTATGTTGTATATAGTTTATTAATGAATATTTGTTTCATTAAAATTTTGTAGAATATCATCGTACCTTTAGGACATCTTTTAAATGGCGAGACAATCGTTACACTAACTATTACAGGTAGTCGACCCTTAAATTATTGTCCCATACAAATTTCAATATATGTATTACGTTAGGATTACTCTTTGAAGAGTTTTGAAGCACGTACCGTTTTATTAGTGTCCACCAATTCTTAATTCTATTCAAATTTTGGCTATTACCTGGCTAATCGATTACATAAATTGCATTATTAATTAAATAATTAATTACCTGTAACAAATAAAAAAATATCAATTGGATATTTTTACATAATTTGTTACTTAAATGTACTAAAATTATTGTGTGAGTAATAAATTTTGAAATAAAAAATCATTTACAAAAATATTTCGTACGATTTTTGCACTATACCAAACTGTATTATTTTGCAAAAAATATCACTCTTCATTTTCTGCGTATAAATTTAATACCGACGGCTGTAAACTGCTTTTCAGTATACTTAATATAATTTTTGGCATTTATAGAACCTTGTAGAATATTTAGATATACAGAAAAGCAGTTTACAGCCGTCGGTATTAAATTTATACGCAAAAAATGAAGAGTGATATTTTATGCAAAATAATACAGTTTGGTATAGTGCAAAAATCGTACGAAATATTTTTGTAAATAATTTTTAATTTCAAAATTTATTACTCACACAATAATTTTAGTACATTTAAGTAACAAATTATGTAAAACTATCCAATTGATATTTTTTTATTTGTTACAGGTAATTAATTATTTAATTAATAATGCAATTTATGTAATCGATTAGCCAGGTAATAGTCAAAATTTGAATAGAATTAAGAATTGGTGGACACTAATAAAGCGGTACGTGCTTCAAAACTCTTCAAATAGTAATACTCACGTAATACATGTATTGAAATTTGTATGGGACAATAATTTAAGGGTCGACTACCTGCAACAGTTAGTGTAACGATTGTCTCGCCATTTAAAAGATGTCCTAAAGGTACGATGATGTTCTACAAAATTTTAATGAAACAAATATTTCATTAATAAACTATATACAACATAATTTTACTTAAAATAATTTTTTTAATTGAAATTTCTGTCATTATTGATTTGCAAAAATATATCTGAAAAACGTACTATTTATTAAAGGGTTGAATTTAGGGGATAAATGTATATTATAATTATCGAATTTGTAATTTTTATGTATATTATAGTTAGTTAATTAAAAAATATAAGTATTAGTTATAAGTTAATACAACATCTCTAAAAAAAATACTAATAACTTAAATTTTTATAACCGGGCTTTTTATATTGCCGCCACTGTAATTAAGTTTTTCAAAATAAAACGGGTGTTTTAAAAATGAAAATTTATTTATTAAAAGTTTACAACTGGTTACTTTGGATGCAAACCAACAACTGATTTTAAAATTATGAAAATCTATAAAGGTTACATTTGTTTTGGGTGGGTTGTTTTGAACTTTGTTTCTTCTAAACACTTGACTTAAGTTCGAGACGACCCTTACATAATAATTCTTTTAAGATATCAATATAATTTCCTTAACCTAAACATGATGACATATTAATGTATATTGCTAGTGGTCTAAAGAGGTCCGTTAGACATAACTATATGTATTTAATATAAGAAATATAAACGCTATATCTAAATAACACGGCAATTCAATCTATTGATTGATTAATAAGACAAACAATGCCCAAAATCTAATCTAATTTAAATATTGGATGTGTTTGGATATAATTTAACGTCACTCTAATTTTACATATACATACATAATTTTACTTCACTGCCGGCAACCTGTGGCACTAAAGTACTTATAATTATACCACTCGTAATTTTTTTGCATAATATTTAATACCGTCTGTCACCGGCAGTAAAAGTAATGTTAATTAAATCTAATTAATATTATTTAATATAATATATAGTATAATAATATTATAAGTTAAAATAAAAATATTGTTGCTAACGCTAAAGTGCTTTATGAATTACCCCGTGCTTCGGAGAGTACTTCCAGCTGTTATTTTTTCAACTTGATGATTGCAATTCACCTTACCAAGCTCAGATGTAAAGCAATTAATTAAACGCACATAGCGGCTGTGGAATATTATCAAAAATACTGGTTAACTGTTTGACATTAGTACTTACTATATAGACTCATGCACGAAATTTTCAATAGCTTTAAAAAATATGCAAAAGTGCAATTTTCCAACATATAAATATTTTGGGATATAGAACAAGATCATTTTCGGGCGACAATTTACCCAAAAACTAAAGTAATATAATTTAAGCTAATTTAGCAGCTCAGTGAAAGTTAGATTTTATAATTTATTATAGTTTTCTGCGTTCTCTTTATCTGGACTTAAGCTACACTAAGATAAAATATTTTACAGGATTTTTCTCAGAAAATCTTCGTATAAAATGTCAACCCTATTTTTTTTTATCTTACTTTATTTTACTATTTTTTTCCACTTTTGTCATTTTTATCACGTTTTCTTTTTAGTTCTGACGACGATATCGTAAAGTCTTTTAAATCGCAACCTTTACTTTTCTTAAGGAATTTGAATAGATCATAATTTTTTAACTATAAAAATGTAAAACATTATGAACTTGAAGTGAAAAGATTTCTAAGTTATCAGTCTCAAAAATTTTTCAAGTACTTATACCAATTATTATTTATTAATTAAGATTTATTAAGAGATTAGTATGTGCAATTTTGGTCGAATTGAATTAGAAACATATTTAAATAAAATTCGTAATTTCTCACACCAATTTTAAATCGCAGTGTCGCTAATTATCTCTAAGCCTTGAGATTAAAGAGAATAACTAATCTATGTATTTTCCTAGTTGCTGTGATCAAAATAATAAAACACTTGAAAACTGGTTAATATGCTAACCGAAAAGGCATAACATTTAGCATTTAATGAATATATTATCTCTAAAATCCAATTTGTTTGCCTGATTTCCTAAAATTAACTTTAAATTTACTCAATACATTGGTTTGTTCTACTGAGAAACAACAAATGTGTACATATCGCCACAAATTTATTTGGCATATAAAATTCTAGCGTGCAGTCTGTTTATTTGGATCTGTTTGTTTTGGATGGATATTAGGATCATCAAAAAATAATTTTCAAACTATTGAATGATTGTTGCTTATTATTTTGGATATTATCACAAATATTTACTTGTATTATTGTGTTTCGCTCAGCTATTAATTAATTAACAAAATCACTAAAAACTTTTTAAACCGTCAAACTAAAGATATTTTCACATTATCATAAAAATTGAGAACGGATAATATACTGTGATGATACGTGACTCTTATTTATGAAAATCTCACGGATCTGCAGGTTCTTCGAATAAATGGTTACAATTAAGGCAATCAAACAATTGACGATATAAATATTAATGTTTATTTGCAACCTGATAATTAACAACAATAATACAAAAGCAGAACTCACACGATTTGTTGACCAGCTAATACCGTGGAACATAAACAATTCTTCTTCACAACTTAAATCTTCTTCTTCTTTATTTAGCACCTACTTCAACTAGGAACTATTTTTAATTGCTCGTACACCTCCTTATTCTTTGTATCCAACACGATGCAGTCGAACTCTTATTCAGCCGCGTGCCGATATTAATTTCCACACACGGAAAAACTATGGCCTCAAGCCCCTTGGGTAAACTTTCCAAACAAATCTATCAATCTTCACTAACTATCGACACGCTCTGAATTGTTTTTAATTCACATGACCGCTTTGGATTGCTCTCTAATAAAGTCTGTTCATTGACCGTTGTTTATTTTTCTTCACCACTAAGTTTTTCATTACTTGTAATGTTTTTCATTAGTTCTTGTTTTTTTTTGATTTTAATCAAGGTTCTTTCTGTTTTAAAATTTAGATCAAATGTGATCTGCTAGTTTTAATTTGCGTGTGTGTCCAAATTTAAATAAATAACATAATAAAAATTCACAAAAACTTAAATTAAATACAAAAGATAACAATTAAACAAATTAAACTAACAAAATCTTAACATAACAAAACACAATATTAGTAGAGCGTCACGGGTTAACATACGAGGAATAAATAAAAGAAATCCTGCTTTATATATTTTTATCAGGTTGCATCGTCAATCCTTTAATTGCTCAAATGCGCAACCTACCTCTTATGCCTTGATGTGGACACAACAATACAAAATAACCACAGAATTGGAGAAAAATAATCTGTAATGGCGTTTTGTAAAAAGCACTGCGCCGATGATAAGGTTTAGCAGTTGAAAAACGTCGAAAGTTCCAAATTTTGAAATGCATTTTTAAATATTTTGCTCAACAGATCTCATAGTTGTCTAATTTAATATAGATATTTACATGTTATTCAAAAACGTTTACAAACTATTACGAAACTAAAGAGTACGTTAAAACTTTTACGAGATAAACATGTTTCATAAAAAATTAGTGATTGACGCTATTGTCATTTTTATCGTTAGCTTAACTGGTATTAAATTACAATTAAATTAAGAACTCAACGTTGGTATTTTTTTGCTTATAAATAATATTTAATTGTGAGGTGACACTTGTGTAACGAGTTAGAAAATTTGATATTTTTTGATTATATCAAAATTTTGTCCTTAATAAAAAAAGAAAGAGTTTTTAAGTACCTTAACTTCAATTTATAGTGTATTTATATCGTTGACCCTCCATATTTAATTAGTAGAAATATACTTGAGTTAAGGGTCAGTATTAAAAGAATAAAATTGTTCGACGTCTCAAATCTTTATTGTCCCATTATCAAGGCTACAAATAAATTCAAATTATTAAATACTTTTCATAAATTATAAAATTGAAAATAATAAAAATAAAAATAAATCCTTGATTTAAGATCTGCCTCGTTATTATCTTCAAAAGGTATGAAGATACAAAATGAATTATTTATTTACTTTTACACCATTTCTAAATATTGTTAGAAAGTATATTTAACTCTTCAAATGTGGTACTTCCAAATTTATTAATGTAAGCTATCGTTGTAGTACCTATGTGACAAAAATTAGAATATAATCTAATTTTAGAAGTATACAGCATTTCTTCAATGAAATAAAGATTAATATACCAGCAGAAGAACAGAATATGCATTTATATGTGTGAGCCAGTTGAATGGATTCACATATTACATAGACATGATTCTTGATAAGAATTTATTTTAGTTCACGGTTAATTCAAGCAACAATGCACGATTATCCCACAGACTACTTTAGGATTAGACAATAATCTAATTTTTGGGTAAGTTTCCATGCCTAAGTCAATATTTTCAAAATCACTTACTTGAGAAAGATTAATTATCTTGGCGAGAGACTTTAATTTCTCACTAAATCTTTATGATTTTCTTTTCTCTTTGAGATATTCTAATGTTTTTGTTTATGCGATTTTCTCATTTTCTCAAATTTGCTAACTTATAATTCACACATCAATAAAAGCCCCAGCAGCCATTATGACGAGAATACGGTGATGGACTTGAATGTTTCTTATTTAACTTTAAAATGTGGTCAACGACGCCAAAAGTAGAGTTACTACAAATTGAACTTGAAGGAGGGATTGAAATTCTATATACTATGGTTTAGTAATGCTTGAGATTCATTTAAATTAATTTTGAAAGTTACAATATGTTTTTCTAACTAAAATACTAAAAGTCTTGGATTATATATAAATAATTTTATAAAATAGGTTTATTTAAGATATTAACTTGTGAGTTCTATATTGTTGGCTAATAAGTTTCTTACCGCTTTTCAGTTTTGATTTAAGCTTATCGCTTAGAGGTGATTTTCCAGATTCAAAGATTTAAATTTAAAAATAAAATTTAATGTTATATTATATTATATGATATGTAATGTATGATTAGTTTGTGTAATTATATATTTTTGTAATGTTACATAATCTATAATAAAAAATTAATATACAGTACAAAATATAAACATTACAATTATGTATAATACTCTGGCTGCCTTTCAACTCGAATTCATATGTGAAAATATGGCAACAAATTGTTTTGATGTATCCAATCAGACATTATAGCTTTTAAATAATCAAACTAAACAAATGTTAAAATAATGAATTTTAATTGTTCAGTGAAGAATACATACTTACATAGAAACATCATATTCAAAAAACACTAAAAAGTGACAATAATTCACATTTAACGGGTTAGAACTTAGAATAGAATATTTGAATAAACAAATAGAATTCTGAAAAATTACGTTACTATAGAAATGATAAAAATTTTTAAAATAAAAAGTTTGTAATACGATATAAAAGCCCTTATTTCACAATTACAATCAATGACAATCAGTCGTATTCAACATAAGAAAACGTAAAAATAATGAGAAGTAAGAGAAAATATACCAAATAAAATTGAAAAAATTAAAAATTAAAACATCAAGAAATTTATTTTACTTTAAAATGAATGTGTATGTTTACGAAATAACCAAAATAAATGAAAATGAATCTTTAATCTATACTATAGGATGTGAAGTGGAGATAATCTGTTAAATGTGAATTATTGTAATTTTTTTGTGTTTTTTTAAATATTATGTTTCTATGTAAGTATGTATTCTTTACTGAACAGTTAAAATTCATTATTTTAACATTTGTTTAGTTTGATTATTTATACATTGCTTACTACTAAAATATATCACAATAAATATTTAAAAATTTCATTTTTTTAAGTTATTTTTCTATTTATATTTTTTAGACTTTATAGAGATTTAAAATTCATTTTATGAATAATTATTAAACAATACAACAATTTTGTTTGATTGTTGTAACTACATTTATAATTTTAATCATAGTTTACATTTTAAAATACCTTGGTAAAATACACAATTAAACTACTATTCAGGTTATTATAGAAAGTGTCAGAAGTTTAAATCTCTTGACGTGCAAACGTTTACTCATCAAATACCCATCTTCTAATTCTAGGTAGTAATAAATGACCAAAATATTTTTTATCTTTTCATTGAAAGTTAGATGTAAAAGAAAACGTCATAAAAATTGACTGTTAGAAATAAACAATTAAATATTAGATGTTATATTTTCTTTGGCGTTTGGAATATCATAACTGCATTTGTGCAAAAATTAGCGTCCAAGTTAAAATAGATTTGATTAAACAATTTATCAAGGGAGTCCGTCGGTCAGGGATTAGAACTTAAATATTATATGAATATAATAGAAAATTATTATATGAACTTATATTATTACTAAGTAAAAAGTCAGGTAAAATACATCTTTTCTGACTTTCCAGTGTAATTGATTGATTTTGTAACTCTAACCATAGACAAAAAAGATTTATTGGATTAATACTATAAATATTTATTATAATATAATATTTGTTGTTAGTTTTCTTGAACAGGCAACTTAAAATTGTTATAACATAAAACATGAGAAAAAACATAAACTCATCACGTCAATTCTTTTCTAACTACTTATTTAAGTGACTAGTAACTTTCTATAAGCTTTATTGATACAGTAATACAAATTTCAATCGCAAAGCATGCATCTCCTTGAAAAACCTGAAAGAAGTTTTCGTTATAAAAAGAAATACAATAAATTTCCATACTTCTATCATGAAGCTTTGTAAGATGTTTAACTGTCTGTTGTAAAAATTGATTGTTGCGATAAACCTCGTGTTTAACAAAAGCTCTACGAATAACTTCTATCAAGATCGATATTTTTACGTGCTTAAGTTAAACTTTTTTCAAATATTTTATTATTTATTTTGTGTCAAGTCTTTCGCCAAGATTAAACTAGTTATGTTTGCTCTATAACAAATTTTAGGGTAAGGTTTACTCTTCCTGTTATTAGCATTATTTAACAATAAATTTTTTTTTGAAATTTACCCTAGATCTTAATATAGAGGCATATTGTGGGTATGCTTATAGGTTTATTACAGGCATATTCACAAACTTCATATTGTATATTAATCCTATTTTATCGATCAAAATTTTGTACTCTTACTCTTGGCACAACTCACAAGCAGAAATTCAAATTTCACGTTTTAAATTATTATATTAAAAATTAAATTTTAAATTAAAAAAAATTAATTAAAGATTAGCTGATAAGGAACAAAGAAGAATTTAGAAGTCTTATCTTTTAGTGCTAATTTCAAGAATTCAGAATTATACTCGATCGATTTTCATTCTTGGGCTTCGCATTAATAGCTTGTGTAGTTTGTGTTCTGTGCACATGAATCTCCTCCTCCATGATATGTTTTATTTCGTTACACATAATTTGAATTGCAAAATTAACTATCTCTCGAAGCAAATAGTAATCGTCTTAAACAAACCTACCTCTTATGAAACGGCATATTATTCAATTAAACGACATCTTTATAATAATTATATTTATCAATTATCACAATGTTAATATGAATAATTAAACAATAGCTGCTTGTAGTCTAGATTATTATTTTAATATAATGATATTAGAATTATGATGTATGAACGCAATTCCCAAAAGTAAATACATATAAATACAATAATTATTATAGATATAAGCGAGAACTTTTTCGCCGAAAGTACAGCAGATCGGTAGGTTGTTAGATCTTGTTCTTTTATTACAATCAGTTATAAAATTAATTTTACAATGACATTAATTAAATAAATAGTAAATTAATTTATTTATTCTAGTTCGGAATAGTGGAGTATTTTTGTTTTCTTAAACCAATCAGACATAATATATACATATTGTGATGTTTCAAACACGGGAATGCGACGAACGATCTCTGGGTGAAAGTAAAGAAGTCACAAAAATTTGCAGTTACCCTGTAGGCATGACAAATTTAAAAATAAAGAATGAAAATTTAAATGAGTAATAAAATTTAAAAGGTTGCAAGGTAATCTAAATGGAAAAAAATGTCACTTAAACACGAACTAAACACAAAGATTTTATATTCTGTTTATATTTGAATTTTGCGCTACCGGAAGTGTACAAACGGACGTTTTAGCAAGTTTTAGTTTTTAACAATTTCCAAAGTGCACAAATGGAGGAGAGTGCGTCCGACCATTGAAACATCAGGTCGATTTTTGATTTTTGTGCGAATTTTTCAAAGTTAGCGTCCTTGAGTTGTTTGGAAGATTGGCTTACGATCGATTAAGTAAAATCGGTTACCAATCAAAGTCGAATGGTAGACAGAAGATCGAAGGCGTTGATTGTAGTAGTGTAACTCAGTTTTCGTCAATAAATTTTGTCAGCGGCTGAAAACGAGAAAAGTTAGAAAGGCTATTTTGAGATAACGACATTGAGAACAAAGAAGTTTTTATTAGTTTATGAACAAATTACTTCGAAGATTATTTCAACCATGCACATCGTGTTGGATGCAACACGTTTACGAAAGATACATGGAAGAAAAATTAGTGCAACACCATAAAATTTGGAAAAATTCACAATTACAGAAGCCAGCACATGCGTTGTATTCGGAGACAAACAGTCAAGTGGTAAGAAAAGAAACTAATCTTTACACAGATCTTACTTAAACTAAACCAGTGGCGTCTCGTTTAATAAAGAAAACGCAACTTTAAATTTTTCATTTTTATTTTAAATAAAAATTAATTTTTATTTTACAATTTGTAACATCTTGAAAACAACATTTCACACTTGATTAAAGATAACGAAAAAGAGCTTGCAAAAAATTGCTTTTTCATTAACAGCACATCTTGTCATCGTTAATTAACACTTTATGCACCAAATATTCTATGCGGAGTTGTATAACCGCAAATGTTTCAAAAGATATTTTGCAACTGATCTTGAACGACGGTTATTTTTGTGTTGATAAATAAATTATCTTTCCTATATTTTATGAATTTCATTGCCAAGAAAGAGGTTATTTGTTTCAAAGTATTAGAATCCACCCCCGAGATACCATTGTCTTTACTCCCGCCTTAAGAGCAAGCTTGGAGCACTTATAGTGCATGTGTAAAATCAACCCGTTTTGAAAGAATCACTGCAATATATTATATTTTAAATGTATGTATGTGTAAAATTTACATAGGGTCGACTGTAGAAATGTAATTATGAATAAAAATGGAAACCAATAGGTATAAGTAACTTATTAATCAACTAAATATCAAATTAAAATTTGACAAAACAACCCCGCAAATAAAATAAGAAAATTATTAAATTTGTAACAAATTTTTGAAATTCGTTCGAAAATCACCAATAACCTGTACAGTGACTGTGTTACCTTTTTGTATACTCTTTTTAATCTCTTGTATTTGGAGTAAATTAAATACTACTTTTTTATAACGTGTGTTTACTTTATAAGAAGCTGGACTTGCTAGGAGTTAATTATTGTAAACTTCATTCTCGCTTCCGCAAAATCAGTTAGATTTAACATCAATTACTTCTCTCTGCACAAAAGAGAAGCTGGTAAATTTTCCATCATTGTAGAGAAAGATTGTCTTTGTCCAAAAGAAAAAAAAAACATTTATATCTCAAATTCACTATTAGGTTTCTTTATTAAATATTAAATCAAAAATCGTCATAGATCAATGTGCAAATATCACACTCATTCGATAACAATTTCCTTTCACAATTCATAATAATGTATACCTACCTACTCGTATGCTAATATAATAAATCATATTGACTTTTGTGATATTTTGGAGAATGTTTCGAATAGTTTCCCACAAGCTAGGATTGCGGTGATTGGTGATTTTAATATTCCCAATACTAATTGGTCATACAAAAAATCTTATGTTCTTGTCGGTTCTAATTCCTGCTCTAAGGTTAATACTACTGATGATTGTATGTTATATCTTAATATGTTGCAACTAAATCAAATGACTAATAGCCGGGGCACACTATTGGACCTAGTTTTTGCAAATTTTAAAGAGGTCAATCTCAACATCGCTATTGATATCTTATGCGATGAATCCATTCATCACGGATGCTTACTCAATATTATAATACTTCATTACGATCATATTAATCTAGTGGTAGGCAAATTCTATGACGTACTATTGCACATAATTAATGCCCACGTACCACTCAAATGGATTAAGCATTCTGATCTTTTTGTATGGTTTTCTAAAAAACCAATTGACCCAATTTGTGAAAAAAATCGGCATATAAAAAATGTCCATGTGAACTGCATTACATATTTGAACTTTTGCCATCTACGTAATTATGCAAAAGCTTTAAATACAATTCTGTATCAGGATTATCTGTCCAAAACTGGAGTATATATTAAAACTAATTCCAGAGTTTTCTATCGTTTCATTGACGAGGGCAATAAATGTAATAAATACCCATCTTCCATGATCTACGAAAACTTTCATAGAAATTTTGGGCAAGAAAGTGTCGACCTGCTAGCTTTGCATTTCTCCTATGTCTATAATGGTATAGATAATTCCACTTACAGTTATGTTTTTTACAATGTGGTTAATTTTAGTCTTGCATTCATAACGGTAGATATTGCTACATCAAAGATCAATACCATAACTGACATTGTTAAATCGAGACCCGATGGCATACCAGCTTATTTTCTCAAGCGTTGTGTGGATTCACTGTGCGCTCCAATCTGTTTGTTGTTCAATCTTTCACTATGTAGTGGAATCTTTCTGGACTTTCTGAAAACAAGTTTCTTAACTTCTTTTTTCAAAAAAAGAAAATGGAATGATATTACTAAATATCGAGGTATAGCCCTCCAATCAGCTATACCTAATTTACTCGACAAAATAGTCTCATCACAGCTGGAAATGCATCCCGTAACATAATAGCTGGATAACAGCATGGCTTTATTTCTGGAGGATTAAAAACGATTAATTTTATGTTTTTTTCATCTTATGTTGTCGATTCCATATAGAAATATTAGCAAGTTGATGCTGTTTATACAGATCTCTCCGAGGCCTTTGATCGTGTATCCCACACAGCACTACTATCAAAGATGGAAGCATTTGGTTTCGGCAGCAATTTTCTCAAATGGCTATCTTGTAGGTAGAACCCAGCGTGTTGAGATTGACAGTTTTATATCTAGTGAAATATCTACCCCAGAGTTCACATTGCGGTCCTATTCTGTTTTTATTGTTTGTCAATGATATTGGTAAATATTTAATATGGAACTATCTCTTATTTGCGGATGACTGCAAGATCTTACAAGTAAAGTCAATCGTTGACTGTTCAGCACTACAAATTGACCTAAACAGATTATGTCTTTGGTACAGTTGGCTTTAAATTTTAGTAAGTGCTTCACAATCTCTTTGCCAAGGGTAAAAATCTTGCATTCGATTATCTTCTTAATAGTCAACTACTATCAAGAGTCGATGAGGTTCTTAATTTGGGTGTTCATATCGGCAGTAAATTTACATTCGAGACACACATCTAAATTTTTTGCAACAGGGCCCTACGCATGTTGGGTTTTATAAAGAGGCAATGCAAGCATTTTTCAGCTGATACTGTAAAATTTCTGTATTATTCACTAGTAACATCAAATCTTGAGTATGTTATATGTATCTGGTCCCCATACTATAAGATTCATATAAAAAGAGTTAAATCAGTGCAGCAAAAATTTAAAAATTTTTTTTATTACAAATTGATGGGCAGTAATAGAGGGTTGTCGGACGAGCAATGTTTATACTGCAATGCTGTGTCAGACATCTTGTGCTTCAACAGGTTGTTACATGGACGTATTCACTGCACCTCGCTCTTGACTAAGATTGGATTTAGGGTCCCTACCCATTCAACTAGAAATCTTGATTTATTTGCCATCCCGTACCACAGGACAAATTATGGCAGCATAATCCTATTACTAGGATGATGAATTACACTAATAAGTGTAATAGCGTCGCAAGCTTTGATTTTTCAATTTTGTATTCTAGCTTGAAGAGGCTGGAACCTGCGATTCAGAAAATTTATTAATTTAAAAAATTAATTTTGTGCAATGTAATGTAATTCAGTGTATATTATGTAAAAAGGGTATTTCCGTATAAGGTAAATAAAATTAAAATTACAATAATACGTTGACAAAATTACAAAATTCCATCATATCTAATCCGCTTTAATTTCTGTATAAACAATTTGGATCATTACTTGAATCCACTAAAAGTAGTACGTATAATACTACAAGAAGATTGCACTCTACCAATAATAACGAAAATAAATTATTTAATCGTACTTAGTAGTCAATTATCAAAGAAAATCGTTTGGTTTTAAAATAATGATAAGTTGAAATTTCAAAATAACTTTAAAATTTCTAATGAAGATTTATCTTATCATTATAATTCAAAATCAGATTAACATATTATTTTATTTGCTAACTAAAATGTTAAAATCTTGTTAAAAGTTGTTGATATAAATTCGATTTAGATTGATATTTAAAAATATCATGTAAAAAAACGATATCTTCCAGTTTCCCAAGTAAATCCTTACATCTCTTATAACATTTTCTAAAACTTTTTATTCAAATTTAAAAAATTTAGTATTATATTTGTATAGTTTATGCAAAAAATAACTCAAAGCAAAGATTAATCTTCTTGTTAGTCTTCAATAATGTTTAAATTGAATTTAATTTAAAATTGCGATTAAAATGTTAACAAATTTATAATTTCAATTAGATACACACTAGTTAAATTTTTATTATAAAGAAACTGTACTTTATTCAATCATAATATTAACTAATATTTACTTATAAAAAACTTCGAGCAAAAATTTATAAAAAAAATAATAGAAAAGGTTTTATTAAAAAATATTTCATGTCAGTTAATATTAAGGTAAGTACAAAAAATCAAATATAATATAATGTTAAGCTTGTATAGAAAACCGACTAACTAAAGTAAAGATTTATGAAAGGTAAGGGTTGAAATATTTTGGTTCCAAAAGTTGGAGAACTTGTAAGGAGCTTTTAATAGGTACTCAGTAACGCAGTTTCTCTCCAAAATGTTTTTATTTCTTTATAAAAAATAGAATTAAAATAAAAATGTCTTGAATGTTGCATATTTTCTTTTACTTAAAAATATACATAAATGACAAATGCAATTATGTCGTTTATCTTGTCATAAATAAAATGTGTAATTAACTTGTTAAATTTAAAACTTTTGAATTTAATATATTTTACAAGTTGATAATTTATAATTATTATATTAAATAACAAATGTTTTAAGATTTTAAAATTTAATTTACGTTTATTTTTTTAATCATTTTCCAAGTCCGAGAGATGTTTTGTGTGGTAACATAAATATTTGTTTTCAAATGTCAGTAAGTAGAGTTTTTAATGAAGCATACAACTCTTCATCTTTACGTTCCTCATCATAAAAAAATTCGTTCAAAATGCCATTATTTTACACAAAGTAAATTAAAATTTGTAAATTCGTAAACTATTTTGTTTGATAGATGGTGACAGGAAGGAATTACTTTTTGACCACTTTTCCAGTTTTTTGTACTAGCTCTCTACATCTACTAGTGAAAAATTACTATGTGAAAAATAATCCGTGAGTTATATTCAATAACCTGCGTTTTAATAAACCTTAAAGGATTTACTTAAAGCAACTTGCACTTTATAATACTATATATTATCGCTAGAATAAGTCAGCACTTTTGTAGAATATAAGTCACCACAATAATGTAGTCCAGTTTAGTTAATATTATAGAGCTCAATTTTGTAAGCTTGTGTAATAACTCCGTGTTCTAAAATAATAAAATCTTTTTTTAAGTAATATTATTGATTGCCAAATAAAATTCGTGTTACTTTGTGTTGTGAAATACATTTTTTTGTAAATTAAAATACTATATCAATTTTAATTTTCTGTAATACTTAAAATGGTAAAGTGATTAATCTTGTAAACTAAAGAGACGTAAAATTTTGAGTGCGCAGTTGAATGAAGAGCAGAATATGTTTTAAAATATTTTCTATTAAAAATAAAGTTTAATTTAAAAACCTGAAAAATTAAACATTTAGAAAATATAGAATTGAAAGTAGGAAATTAAAAAATAAGATCGTTTAAAATTTGTAAATTGCATTTCAATTCTTGCCAACTTCAATACTTTAAATAAAATGTTATATACCAGTGGAAGATGTATGTAGTGTTATACCTATAGAACATTCCGAGTAAAGAGTGCAAAAGATGTTACATTAGACAAACACTGCAATAAATTGTTAAAAGATAATATTATGAGAAAGTAATATAAGAGAGATTGCAAAAAAGTAGCTGATTAGTGGACGATAACCATGGACAAAAAAAGTATGAACAAAGCGATTGTGTGATAAGTGATAATACCACAGCACTGATAGTCCACCGTGTAGAAACTAGTCATAAATTTGACTTCGAAACAATTAATATCTTGGATTAAAAAAAAAACTAAATAAAATGAAAATAAATATAAGCGAAGGATACTATCATAATGTATGAAAAAAACAACAGGATTAAACTAAAAGCAAGATATCTTCAAGTTAAGTAAAATTTATATCAATCTCGTTTTAGGAGATTGAGTTGATTTAAAAAAGTCTGACATATTTGCACTTAATTTTTTTATATTTATTTTATTTATTTATAGGTTGCACTTCCAATTTTATTAAAAAATTTTGATTAGTTTAACAATTTAAAAATTTTTAAAAATTTTAATTTAATAATATTGTTTTACTGCTGTATTAAATTGATGATAAGATTACCGTGTGCTTCTGAATTCAATATGTATTTTGAATAAAGCAAGTATTGTAGATTTAAGATGAGATCTGATAAGATTAAAATATATTAATAAAGAGCTTTTAGGCTCGAAGAAGTTGTGAGAGACAATGAAACGTAGACAACAGATTTAACTATATTGCTCCGCGTTTTTTGTTCAAATTTCCCCCAAATAATAGAAAATAAAATTGATCAGTATGCATTCAACTTTGGAAGTAGTATACTACAGCAACCGGATTTACAATTTTAAAAATTTACTAATAATACTAGCTAATTTACAATTAAATTACAAATTACAAATATAAACATTAAATTTTACAGATCATCCAAAATTTCGACTAAAAATGGCCAAAAAATCATATGCGATTGCTCGATAGGCTGTTACCTACGTTCATAGAGTATTTTATTTTATATGCGTATTTCTAGCCATAAATTGCACTCGAAAATGATAGATCATGTCAAGCACATGTACTATCAGCAGAATGCGGTATTCACTGACTTTTACATAAAAAATCGAAATTTTAAAGAAAGAAACAATTATTTAGGTTCATCCATTGTTTAATCGGTTCATTGTCATCTCTCAAATTCTATAATAAATTTGGTGAAATATAATAACGTATAGGCTCTATTATCGTACTATACACATCAATAATAGTTCTCATTCATTTCGTGTTACTGAAATGAAATTCAATGCAATATGTATTAATAAATAACTGTATGACAAATGCCCAATTCACCGTAGAGTAAGCTGGTTAAGGGTTAATTTGCATTAAATCATGATTTGACAGATCTATAAGAGATAAATAAAAAGTTAAAACGGCATTTTTGTAGATTATACAATTTTTTGTCCAACGTTAATATTTGCTCTAATTAAAAGAATGCATTATTTGTTGGATAATTATAAGAATTAATTTATCGGATTGCCATTAGTACTATTACAAGAGCTTTGAACTTGCATGATTATTTAAACAAAGTTTTTGTATAGCTATAAGGAGTGTTTGAGACAATCAAGACAATTAATATTAAAGTATAGTGAAGTTTAACAGTACAATGATTGCATAACTCTGTAGCTTAAATCCGACATTGATTAGCTTATATGTAAACATATTAATACTATATTAATCGTTATTAGCTTTTCAAGACATTTTATTTTAAATGTTGGATGCAAAATAGTTTTATCTGTGTGTAAAACACAATGTTAACATTTTGAATAATTCATAACTTTAACATATTAAAACAAAAAAATCGCGCAGAAAATGCTCCAAATAAAACAATAGCAGCACGAGAACTTCAAATTGAAATAAAATATTAAAAATGAATTAAATGCTTTTTTTTATTATTGGTTATGATAGTATATTTAATACCATCTATGATTTAAAAATTATTTCCGGCATGTAACCACCACGAGTAATCATTACGAAGCGCATCCGATCGGTCAAAATTTTGACCACTTTTTCTAATATTTGTGGTTTATTTCTTAAATGGCTTGCTGAGTGTTGACCTGCAATGCTTCCAGAGGTTTTGGTTTGTTAACATAAACCATGGATTTAACATACCCTCAAAGAAAATAATCTAGAGGCGTCAAATCACACAATCTTGGAGGTCAATTGACAGGATTATTATTTGAAATAACGTTGTAATGCAATTTGCCCTTTCAATAAATTGATGATTTTGTTGGCGGTGTGGCACGTAGCTTCATCCTGTTAGAACCATAAATTGTCGATGTTTAACTCTTGGATTTTTGGGAACAAAAACGTGTTGAGCATGTGTCGATATCTCACAGCATTCTGATGATGCCGTTGGCGTGTATTCCACACCAAACAAGCAATTTTAAGGAATACAATGGAATCTGAAGATGATGTCCCGGATTGGTTACACTCTATATACGGCAGTATATTCCTTTCTAACCCTAATCAGAAGGTGAATTATATCAACCATAAAATTGGCAAAGTGCTCTATAAGTTTCGCGAACGGAACTCTGATTTTGAAAATAAACTTCCACAATTTGGAAGCGTTCTTCAACAGTTAATTTTTTTATGACCAAGGGCCACTTGTACAGTGTGAGTTTAAACCAAAAAATTGAAATTAACCAATAATATTTCTTAAATAACAGCTTTTCGACGTATTTCATTGGTTAACCCAAATTTTCTGGTTTAAACTCACACTGTACAAGTGGCCCTAAATGGTAAACCTTTCTAAACACAAATAACAAAAACTGTCACTATAACAAACTTCATTTAGAACTAAAATGTTTAAGTTAACACAATATAAATACACCGTATGTATATTATCGCAAACGTTTTCACGTTCATGGTGTACACGGTGTATTTATATTGTGTTAACTTAAACATTTTAGTTCTAAAAAGTGTTTGTGTGTAACAAAATTTTGAATTTTGTTAGATTCTTTTGGCGACACCTCGTATTTGTATTTTGAATGATACGAGAATATTTTCAAGGCAAGACCATTGAGGCGCATGACGGGAGATAAGAGGAAGAAAGAAAAAGGTGCGGGGTGATTAGGAAAGAAGAGGGCCAGATTTTGTGGGCGAAAAGGTTGGTTCTTACCTTTAATTTTGGGGAATGATTGGTGATTTTTTGTGTAGTGAGAATTACCGGAGTTACACCGCTCCTTCTTGAGGATTTGCGCCAATTTCAAGGAAATTGTGTTCTTTTGATTTTTTTCGCTATCGAATTACTTGAACACCTGAAAGATCAAGCAATAGCAACCACTCAACAGAAGCAATATGATAAGGTTTTTTACCGTTTTACTTCTTTTCGTTTCTTTCATCTTCAAAGTTGTATAACACCGATAGTATATATTTTTGATAATTGTCAGCTGCGTTTGTCAATATAGCCGACGCTCACTTCGAATATTTTTTTGATTTTTTTGATCTAGTTTTGAGCTCAAGCACCCTTTTAAATATTCCAAATATTGGAAGAATTTCATTTAAGAGTTGTTGGGTGAGTGTTTCGAGCGTCGGTCATTTCAAACATCGAGTCCGAGTTTGCTCCCCATAGTAGGTACGTTATTTTGTTACGAGAAAGAGTGCAAACTTGTTGCAGTTACGACGGATTCATCCCTAGGTTCCGCAAAGAAAACAGCTAGTTTTTCCACCTTGGGTATCCTCGCCAAATAAAAGGTTGGGAATTTCAATTTTCAACCGTATGGGAAGGAAGAAATTGCTGGGCCTTCTCTCAAAAGTCCCAGCCATCTATTTTTTTTCCATATGTGCAATTTTTAGTTTATTCTAAAAATTTGATATGATAACAAACTTTGTTCAATTGTTATCGCTACTGAAAGATATCATGCAACTAAAAAAACACCCTATATTATTTTTATACAATTTAGACATACTAAATTGGTTTGTTGTCATTAGAACTATAGGTTAATTACTAAATTAGCAAATAAAATTTATTAATTAATATTTTAAATAAATAATAACCAATATTTACAAATTTGTATGGCAGGTTAAATTCAATTTATTTTAACATAACTGTTGTGGGATTTTTATAAGTTTAAAAAAGTAAATAACGTATTGCACAATTAATTTAATCAAAATCAATCAGATTTCTCCAAGAATTAAAAATCCTATCTCAAGAATTTAATGTGAATTTAAAATTCTAATCCACGTGGAGATAAAATTGAATTTATGTATGAATATCAACTAATTTCAATAAACGTAACAGCATAAGAATTAGTAAAAGCACTTAATTTAATTTTAGATTGGATTGAATATCCTAATAGATAATATCATAAATAACTTTTCTATGCAGACAATATTTTGGATGTGCTGATTTTTTAATATACTTACAGTTTGTTTCCTATTCTCTGTTAAAAATTTATAATTTATTTATTTTTAGGTAACATTTTTAATGATGCCATTGGAAATTGGTTGGTCGATCACAGTTTCATGGAAAGCAGGTGATGCGATGTGTCGTATAATGGCATTTTTCAGGATGTTTGGTTTATATCTCTCCAGTTTCATTTTAGTGTGCATTAGTATGGATAGGTATGTCGGTTATTTCTGGTTTAAAACAAGAAACAACTTTATGAGATTTAAGGTTAGCATTTACTATATGGCAGACGTTTAGAATATTTTTCTTGCAGGCGAGTCAATGCAATCCTTTGTAATAACGTTTTCAAAAATTATAAGTAACGTTAGATTTATTTATTTTGTTTAAAAAATAATACTTTTACGTTTAGTTTTACACTTGTTTTACACCTCCAATAAATGAAATTGTTTCTAAACAAATTTAAAAATAACTTTAGATTTTCAAATCAAACCAAAGATTGTGTTGTCTAGCTTATGGCATGGCTATAATGAGAGAAGCCGCGATATAATGCTTTTGTTTTATAAATGCTAACCTTAAGGCTGTTTTTTTATTTTTTATAATGTTACCATCTTGATCATTATAAATCATATTCATTGGGCGTTTCTAATTTTCTATAAATTACTCGGTGTGATGTCATTCCCAAACTGAATTTTCAGGTATACTCAATTTAATTTTAATAATTATAAAATAGTATAACTACGTTTTATGGTACAATTTTAAATTTTTTGTTGTTTAAAATCTTTACATTTAGCTATATATTAGTATAGACATCAGCATTATAAAATTACCAAAATCAAATAATCGCCTTCATAATAATACCGTTGAGTGAAGATATGATTATAGCTTTACTCAACAATACTACATAATATACAAAAATATTATAAAAGGGAAATCATGATGAGACTATTGAAATTCATTGAATGCTATTACAATACTATAAAACTTCAAGTAGAAATAAATTTCAAGTATTTAAGGAAATTGTTAGTCAACTGGTAATAAAATGTATTTAGTGATCAATATTATTTCAAAAATAATATGCATTGTACAATAAATAATTTAGGACTGGTTGTACCATCTGATTTAGTTTCATTTATGTATTGTGATATACCCGCTTGTAATTAAATCTTTGAAAATTCGTAATAAAACTTCGTTGAACCTAGATTAATTTAACTGATAGTTCAGCTGAATCTTGGTTGCCCTTAGTATTAGCGATTTTTTTCGGTTCTTATATTTTTGTTTTACAAAAGTGCGGAGAAGAAAATGCATTTTATCCAGTATTTTGCGCTAGCAGAAAAGCGAAGCAATGTGAACATTAACAACATTGTTTACTTTCAGTAGTTTATTTTCGTTTATTTCAAAATTATTTTTAGATATATGCATACGTGTTATTTCGTATGCTATACTTTTTTAAATTCGTATCTTTGGTGCTAGCAGTGCCTGAAATTATTCGTCGACATTTATTTGTCACATTGTTTATTTTTAGTTTATTTTTATTTATGTTTATGTATTTTATTTGTGATCAAAGGTTCTAAATATTTATAAATTTGTTGTGAATGTATCTTGTTTTATCTTTTAAATTGGTTTATTTGTAAAAATAAAGCGTATTTGATAAAAATCGATTTAAAAAAAATTTACACAAACAATAAACAAAAAATATAGTGTTGGGTGCCCTAATTAGGTTAATTTGATTTAGTAGCGTAACTAGAAGATGTAGGGGCAAAATACTTTTGAGGTATGAAAAGTTAACACAAAAATTACGATTAGCTAATGTATTTTCGTGAGAAATTGTTTTAAAGAAACTGTGTTTAAAAATTCAGAAGAAAAGTCTTGAACTTATAACATATTTCGGGGTTTTAAAGTAAATTATTAAAGATCAGCAAATATTTACAAAAAAAAAAGAATTGAATCAACTAAAATGAATCATAACAAATTTAAAAAAAACAATCTGATTATTTTTTCAAACCAATGCTTTCAATAAATTTCATTGCTATAAAAATAAATGTGAACTTGATTGTTCACACGTCATTGTGAACCAAGTTACCGAGGATACTATTCAACCTATTTTATTATATCAAATCTTTTAATTTTTTATAAAATCAATAACAATAATTATTGGCATTTTCTCTTCGCATGATAACTACGATATAACTTAACAAAAAACGAATTGTTCATTCATATACATTGTAAAAATGTCTGCTCCCGTTATAAATAATACGCATTTAATACTTTTTTAGTAGTTTAAATTATTATTCTACTCGTATTATTTATAATTTATGTTGGTAAATTTTTGTCAATTATCAGAAAAATATTAAAATTTTTTAATTATTTAGTGATTTTCGTAATATAATAAAGAAATTTTCAGTATATCAATTTTTCCATTACTGTTTAATTCATTATTTAACTAAGCAACACAAGAAAGACAATATATCAAAGGTAAAGAGATGAGAATAAAATGGAAGTAAAGAATATTTATATAATAGAACAATTAAAACGAAACTTTATTTAATCACTATATTTAACAGGTATATTAGGACAATAATAGTGGTATTATCTATTTTACGGCAGCTTATTAATCATAAATGTAATATTTTGTCAAGTCTGCTTTATTTTTAATAGCCTCTTTTAAAAGAAAGCATAGATTTTACCAATTTTTTAATATTCCTTTAAATTGAAATTTTTTCAAATATTTTTTTGATATATTTTGTCATTCTATTAAACACTTGATTTCCTGTGAGCAATTCTTTATTTCACAATAGCTGAAAGATTTTCTATGGGTTTAAATCTGGACTATTAGCTGGCCATTCTAATGTAAATATAACAGTAGCCTTCATACTGTTTTTTTAAGTTTTTAAGTTTTTAAGTTTTAAGTTTTTAAGTTTTTCTAAAAAATTTTGATATGATTAATATCGAGTTACACTGCTTTAACCACTATTCATTGATTATAGTAATAATTATATCAAAACACTACTGCACTATGCAAATAAATAAAAAGTTCAATACAGTGAAACCTCGATATAACGTGCTAATTGGGGGGAGAGTGTCCTTTAAAGCCGAAAGTCCGTTATATAAAAATAGGTTTAAAATATATCAAAAAACTTTTTTTTGAAAATACATAATATTTAGATATAAATAAAAATGCAAAAATACAAAACACAAACAAAATTCTATTTACTTGTCTTCGCTAACACTCGTCGTGGAGAGAGGTTGCTGTTTGATATCGACACGTTTGCTTACGGTAATCCTACTTTGAAAAATAAATCAAGTTTTGTTTGTACTTTTGAAGTTTGCTGGTTTTTTATAATGAACTCTATAATAAGCAAGTACAATATTAACAAGGCGTTTTTAATCATTTTACATTTGACCGGATTTTTTGTTCGTTAAATAGAGGTTTGTTATATCGAGGTTTTACTGTACTTACAATTGTTGTTCGATGGCGTGAATATGGCATATCTTGGAATATGGAAGAAAAAACATGTGAATTTTGATCATATCAAATTTTTGTAGAAAAACCAAAAAATTTACAAACACTTTTTAGAACTAAAATATTTTAAGTTGACACAATATAAATAGACAGTATGTAGTTATTGCTATGTTATATCCTATATAATATTTATTTTTTAATTTAAATTCGTTAAATTTTAATTTTCGTTTTAAATAAAACATTCCAAAATTGTAACGTTAAATTTCACACAATACCCGTATCGCGGGTGTGCTCGTCAGTAATTTTTAGCAAAAAGTCTTTATCACTCTTTCTCAATTACCAACATTCAAAATATTTTACAAAATTAATTACAAAATAAGAACAAAATCTCAAACAAATCTAACAAAATAATCACAGGGGCGGTAAAATCATTTTGTAACACGACATTATATTATCGCAAATGTTTTCACCATACTATATGGCATCATCAGGAGATGAACTAGCAATCTAGCAATAAATTTTATAAATAAAATAAATTTTAGCAAAATTGAGATATACACATTACATACACATACACAAAAACTGATCTACGAATTTTATTAGATTTGTATAACGAAATGTTGAATTCCACTGCCTTTTTTTTGTTTAGATTTATTACTGATTTGTTTAGATTTATTAAAACTATAAGTTTAACTATCTATTATATCTATTATATAGTCAATAAATTTATAAAGGGATGGATAAACGGTGTTAAAGTTTTTACTAAAATAATTGTAAGATTTATATGCTTTTGTAGTTTAAAACCTTTTTGATATACGTGTTGCCCAAATTGTGAGCGCAAATTAAAACATTTTGTGTATATTTATAATATGTTATCTAAATATGTAGAATATAGTCCAGGATCTGCGAGCAGAATCGACAGTAAGTTTTCATCAAAACATTATGAAACTTTTATAAGCTGTAAATACATCAATCCAAATATTCATTTCAACCAATTTCATATAGCGGATTGGAATTTTGATATTTAGTTACCAAGTTTTTATACCAAGTTTGGCTGACTTGAATATATTAATTATTGTTTGGAATTATCAGCTTATGTGAGCGAAGACAATTTGAGCTAACCGGAATGATTTCGGGCGGAATAAAAACTTTATTCTGACCTTCTTCCTTTGAGAAGCAAATGGTAAATCACCGAGGTAATCGGCACGAGAATCTTTAAAACGTGACTACGTTTTTGTCGAGAAGCATACGACAAATAAGCAAACTCATAACAATTATTTGATGACAATTATTTTAATCTTCTTATTTGTTTTGCAATAGACAATACGCTCAAGAAATGATTATTTTTTGGGTCAATAATACTTTTTTATATTTTACAAGTTAAGAATTTATATATTTAAATATTATATTTTATATCTATCAGATTAATTTTAGCTCATCTAATTTGTTTACTATTAAATTTATTTCACTGTTTATTGAACGTTATTAATCATAATTATGGCAAATTAAAAAGTTTTAACAAAATTTGTTAATTATATTGTTTGTTTAATTTATATTCTCAAAAATATTTATCAATATTAATTCGAGCATAGAAAAGTAAATCATATTATTTTTAGTTTATGCTTGCAATACAAAAATTATGCCATTGCCGAATTATTGATCTTTAGTGACGGTGTATCAATAAGTGTACATGGTCGAAAATAAATATTATATAAAAAAGTAATTTATATATAGCAAAACGATTAAATAGATTTATTTGAACATAACAGAGAGAAAATAAATGGATATCACATATCATGGATCTCAATCAAATGCGTAGGCGATTTAACAAAAATATTAACTTAACGATTTAAAGAAAACATGATTGTAATAAATCATTCTTCAACGTTGATGAATACAACAACCGCTTTTAATGGTGAAGTTAAAAATTCAAAGACTTTAGTCTTACAAGAAGGCTCTAAGAAATCAATGACGCATATAATTACTGTTAATGGAAAATACATTTTTGTATAAAAAATGAAAAAATATTTGATATTATCTATATAATGCTGACTTGGTCATCGGACATAGCGAATGAAATAAAATAGTAGTCGAAATAAATAAATCCTTCTGTGATCTTGTCAAGGAAACAATAATAAGATACCTTCGACTTAGCATTCGGTGTCAAAAAAAGTAGGAATCCCAGAAAAATTTCGTTTCGAGATCTATATTGCATTCCAAATTTAATTCACGTGCTCAGGTTGATGTGATTGATATGCAGTCACAAATTAAATTCAGTTCTGGTAAAATTACATACTATGGGGCCTGAGGTAATAATTGTTCACTGAAAACTTTGCCATAGCGATATTGAGATATGCGTAAATGAACAAAAATAAAAGCACAGATTAGCTCGAAGGAATCGAATTTCTTCAGAAATACCCTGCTTTGCATTCTAGAATAATTAGAAGATGCCTATATGAAACTATGTTCAAAAACTTTGTTGGAGAAAATGAATGGAAGTTATATCTTAGAATCCATTGTTGAACACAAAAAACCCAATGCTCTATAATGCCATCCCTTCGCGAAGATGTTAACGATGCTGGAATATGCCCCAATTGCAAACTATGGGAGAATATTACTACATAGCGTAAAATATGTTGAGAATCATTGGAAAAACAAGCCCCTAAAATGCTGAAGTCATTTAACGAAATATTCCTTGATGTTCAAATTGGAGAAAGGGTTTGTATTCCTATATCAGACATAGACAGAGCTCGCGGTTTTCTTCGTATTATAGCGACTGTTGTTAATTCCGGAGAAGATGTTTTCTATAAACTTGACACAAATTATGGTGTTTTAAAGAGTCAGTTTCTCAATCTAAGTTTAACCTCTAATATCGCAAAATAAACTATATTCGACATATATTTAATTTTGCTTCTTATTCACTAAATTATGATATCATTGTTCGTTCTTTTTGCCTAACAATGTCATTGACCGGCCAAGAATGTAAATATTACAATAATATAAAAATATTTACGTCATTAGCCATCGTGAACGGGCAATCACGTCAAAGGTAGGATAATGACGTTAAAGGTCAGCAAAAATGGACATTGACGTCATTGTCCAGCTATTAACGAAATTGTCCGATTTATAGCTATATGAATGACCTGATCATATACACTTTCTACATAGCACACAGACTTGAAATTGGTTTTACAACAAAATATAATCAAATTCTAAGCAGTATCATTAACCATTAAAAAAACGTGACAAGTCACCATGATTTGTCAAAGTTTTTATTGAATCTAATACAGAATGAATATTTTCGATTGAAGTCGGCAGAGGAGATCGCTGTTTACAAACTTGGTTACATAATCCTTTACAGGTTTCACTGGAATTCACAATTTAAGCGATTTTTGTGTAAATCTTATAGAGAGTACATTTTTATGACTGTTATTTATTTTTACATTATTTAACGGTGAGATTGGTTTTTTGATCTTAATATGTCATTCAAAGTAAACATAAACGATAAAAAAATAAATTTAAAGATAAAAGCTTTACCGACCAAAACGCAGATAAATTTTGTTTATAAGCATGTTTGTAGATTAGACCTGAAAATGGAGGAATAAATAATATTATCATATTCATTTATAAGTACTTAATGTTATACATTCATATCATATTAATATTACATTAGTATTTAAATATAATCCATCCATTAATACCCACTATTATTATTTTATCATTAACAAAACATACAAACGCGTATGCTTCTTATGATAGTAATGATCTTTAGTATTTAGGTATTATGCTGTACTAAAACCATTACATTTAATTGGAGTGGATAGAAGAGGAAAGGTTATGTTAACTGCAGCATGGCTAGGATCGACAATTTGCAGTATTCCTCAGGTAACTTTTATGTACTTTATTTTATAAAATTAAAAATTAGAAGTCGTAGGTCTCACTTATATTGAATAGCAATTAGTAGCAAGCTTGAAGCAATGAGCGATAAGACATTAAGTTTTTCAGCAATGGCATGCTTACACTAAAGTGGAAATTCTACCATTCGCGTAGCTACCAGAATTCCACAGATTTTGTGAGTTAAGCGGAACCAAGGCCCGTAACTTTAAGGGCATTGAATCGGAATGAGTTTTCTCCACTTTATCTATTTTAATTTTTTTAAAGCATATGTTTTCAAATGCAGATAATAAATATTGATATTATCGGCTATCCTTGGACTGTTATATTGTTTTGCCAATATCATATTTCACACTTAATTCTAACTTTGAACCTTAGTATTATCATATCGATTGCGTAAGTTTAGTGCATCTAGTACTAAACATACCTGTATTTCCATCACAATCTTTTTGTTTTATCAGGTTTTTTTCATAATTAAGACGTGTATCATACTATAAAGCATCAGGCTTAGTTTGTACTTCGCACGCACTGGAAAAGTTATGTTTAGAATCCAAACTTATATTTAATTGACTTCCAATCCAGATAAATAAGCTGACTACGAGGAACTGTTTGGTTTTGCACGTTCTTTATATACAGACGCTCGAAGCTAATACTCATAATTATTCAAGTTGTCTTGAAGTGTAAATCAACTCAACTCCACCGCTTGGCGTTACCGTTTAATGATTTTTTTTTTAGTTTTATCAACGCTAAATTTCAAGTGCATTAATTTGAATTTTTATTTTGAACGCGTATTGCCTACCACTTAAAGTTTATTGCTATTCCATATAAATGAGGTCGCATTTCTTGAATATAATTTTTTCAACCATATTAAAGTCAACAGGTACGAATAGATTTGTTTAACAACAGAAAAGTTTGCTTTTTGGTATAATACTGAATACCGAATTCAATCGCTTAGCTTAGATCTTAAATCCAACTTTTCTATTATTTTTGTGCCATTTTTATAAACTGCACTCAGGTTCTTTTTCTTTTTTGAGTGAACATTTTGACTAAATATCAGTACTTGTAAGTTTGTTATCACATCAAATAGTTAAAAAATATAGCCCTTTACTTTTCATGTAAAGCTTGCAGGCTTTTATAAACTAAGCAAAATAATAACATAGAACGCAAAATTTCTAAAAGAGTCAGGATTTGTAGGAAAAGATGTGGTATTATAGAAAAAAGTGTCAATATAGTTAGTCGATTTGTTTCATACTTTAAAAGTAAATGAAAATAAATGAATGAAAATGAAAAAATGGTAAAAATTAAAAATATTTAAAATATAGGTATTTGACTTCATCTTGATAATAATAAAGTTATATCGTTATATATACAGACTTTAATAATCTATATTATTCTGCTATGCCCCTCAACTTTGCAAATTTAAGCAATTTTACTCTCTTGTGAAATTAGTCGAGGTAACACAGATTTTTAACTCAGCAAGAGACTCTTAAGTAGTTGAAATTGTTGATTTAAATTAAAGTGCTCAAACTTTGTTTTACCTTGATTGGGTTATTGAAGCGCACGTGTATATTGCAGCTGGTCTATCACGCATGGTTGCTGCACGCATATTTGCTGCGTGCAATTCAATGCATCGACCAAATTTTCACAAAATTTTTCACTTTTTTTAATTTTTGGCACTTCACGTTGTCACAATTAAATAAAAACATCAACTTAATGTAGTTAATTTATTTCTTTATTAAATAAAACAATTAACAATCAAAACCATTATTGCGGGTATGGCTTGTCATCCGCTCGACGCCAAAGCGTCCACCCAAGTCTACTTGCATCAACCTACTCCTGACTTTCAAGTCCCACTTTTTTTTATACTCCCCACTTTCTTTTATACAGCAAATTTACAAACATGTTCTAATTGAATTTTAAAAATTATTTACAAAATAAATTAAATTGTGGTTTTATAGCATTTCGAAACACGACATTTTACCCCCTTAATTTTTTCTTGTAAACCAAGGTGTTTACAATTAAAAATTACTAAGTTGTCGTGCTTTGACAAATAAAATTTTCTAATAGTTTCTAAAATAAATAATAATTACGTAAATAAAATCAAATTTTTCTATAATACAATAGTTAATCAAAAACAAAAATAAAATCTCTTCCGTTGTTAAATAAACGTTTTCAAAATTAAATCTCATCAAACTTTTTCAATTAAATCAAAATAATGTTTAAATAATCTCTTAAAAATAAAATTCATCAAATCAAAATTTTCAATAAAATAAAATAATCATCAAATGTTTTTCATATCAAAATCATGTTAAATAAAATTTTTAAAACAAATCGTTCGGGTATATCTCAAATCATAATCATATCAAATCAAAAATCATAATTAATCGGCAACTCAAATTTTCACATAAATAAATAAATTCAATAAATTTTCACAAATAAACAAATCATTATAATTTTTATACCATTTTCCGAGTTTTCTTCCTTTTGCTTCCTTCTCCGGTATTTTCATAGCATAAATTTTTTCTTTGCAATCAACATGTCCGACATCACTCTCTTCCACCCCCTACTTTTCCAAATTTTCACATTCCTCTTTGATGCATTATATTTTGTCCTTGATCGTTTTGAAATTTTCTTTTCGTTTATATTCTCTATTGTTGAAATTTTCGTTTGGTTTGTTTTTTCAAATTTTATAATTTTCAATTGTCCAGTTTCATTGTTTTCGTTTTGTTCTTCAAGTTTCGTTTTTCCTGTTGTAACCGTTAATTTTTCTTTTAGTTTCCAAATTTTTTCTTTTATTTTCTTGATCTTGTTCCCGTTATTAATGCAGCGTTTTAAAGCTTTCTTCATTTTCAATAATTTTTGTGGAGCAAACATTCTAATAATTTTAAAATTATTTTTTTTAACCATTACCTCATTCATCATTTTATTATTTTTCCTTTTAATCATCTTATTCTTCCTTTTTAAAACTTTTTCATCATTGTGCTTTCTCAATTTTCCATTATTGACTCTGATTTTATTCTTTTGCTACCCGCATTAATTTCCTCTTCCAATTTCTCATCTATTCCACTCATTCTTTTGTTATTTTTTATTATTGTTTCTATTTTGTTTGCTAATTTTTCTTGGTTTTTGTTCTTTTTTTGTTTTATTTCAATTATATTTTTGTTTAAATGTTGAATATCTTGTTTTATGTCTTGTTTTATGTCACTCGCGTTTTTATCCATTTTTTGTTCTATTTGAGTCGTGTTTTTGTTCATTTCTTCATTCCTTTCTTCCATGTTTTTCATCGTTTCACTCAACATTTTTTCATCCCATTCTTTCATGTTTTCCATAAGCTGTAGTAGCATTCTCTCCGTGCTTGATATTTTAATTTCTCCTGCCATTTTTTGGTTTTTGTTTTTAATTTTCTTTTGCGAATTTTATTTTTAATAATCTCAGGGTCCAATGTGCGTTTCAATTTTGGAGTCTTACGTTCGGGATGCCAATTAATGCTATGCCCCTCAACTTTGCAAATTTAATCAATTTTACCCTCTTGTGAAATTAATCGAGGTAACACAGATTTTTAACTCAGCAAGAAACTCTTAAGTAATTGAAATTGTTGATTTTAATTAAAATGCTCAAACTTTGTTTTACCTTGAATGTGTTATTAGAGCGCACGTGTATTTTGCAGCTGGTCTATCACGCCTGGTTAAACATATTTGCTGCGTGCAATTCAATGCATCGACCAAATTTTCACAAAATTTTTCACTTTTTTTAATTTTTGGCACTTCACGTTGTCACAATTAAAATAAAAACATCAACTTAATTTAGCTTATTTATTTCTTTATTAAATAAAACAATTAACAATAAAAACTATTATTGCGGGTATGGCTTGTCATCCGCTCGACGCCAAGCGTCCACCCAAGTCTACTTGCATCAACCTACTCCTGACTTTCAAGTCCCACTCTTTCTTACGCTCCCCACTTTCCTTTATACAGCAAATTTACAAACAAGTTCTAAATATATAAATAATAAAATTGAGTTTTAAAAATTATTTACAAAATAAATTAAATTGTGGTTTCATAGCATTTCGAAACACGACAATACATAGATATGTTTCTACAACACACAATCCAAAAATTATCTGACGTGCAAAACCTCACTAAGAATTATCATCAAACGAAAATATAACAAACTAACTTATTATCTAAATTTTATCAGCCCCATATTGATAAATAGAATTAAACTTAAAGTAACCCTTGTATTGTGCTTGTGTATTTATGGAAATTTACAATTGTCTTGTTCATTTAAGATAATAGTTAAGAACTACATCCACAACTACATAATTTTATTAGAATGGAAATATGTAATAGGTACGTATATAGAACTTCATAAAGATACGAGAAAATACGAATAAAGTTGTCGTGAGAATTCGTTCGAAGAACGATAAAACAGCATTACAAAATTTAATAAGTAATTACTTACATAACAGAGAATGATTTAATTAGCAATAGAATAAGTTTAAACCCACTGAACATGGAAAAAAACAATTTGAAAACAACTATAACTTCTGTATGAAATATAGTTAGAAAAAAGTAAAATAAAGACACAAGATAATTACAATACATGCAACTCAAAAATTTCCGGCTAGTTGAAATGTTAAAGTAAATAATAAACTATTTTCTAACTTATTAAAATACTGTAATAAGTCGATTACTAACTGCTTGTAATTATAACATTATTATCAGACTAGTTGAGAACTTTAAGTTAACAAGAACTCTGTTTCTAACTCATTAAAATTTTGTAATAGATCGAGAACTAATTTATTGTGAATAAAATAAGTTAGACTTTGAAAGACTTAAAGGATAAGGTACAAAGAGAATAAATTAATTTAGTATGTGCAATCGACAAATAATTATAAGAAAAAGAATAATATATAAATTCAAACAGTTGAATTAAATAATCATAATTATAATTAAATTAATTCATTTATTTAATTAACGTAATAATACGCAAAAAAAATTTTTTTTCTAATATTTTCATTTCATATTACTTGCAGGCTTTTGAAAAAATTTTGACTTTTTATTTTGAAAAAATCTTAATTATGCAACATTGCAAGTGTTCGAAAAGAACTTTAACATTATATTTTAATTTAGTTTTTTTTAATATGTAGGAAACTGCAGAACACATTTATTTTAAGAATATTTTCAAACACCAACACCTTGTAAAAAATAAAATTTATGTACTATTGAGAATCGAAGTCTTTTATAGAGTTATTGATTTTGTTTTTGTCAAAAGAAATATCAAGCAAACAAATTTCAATTTATAAAATGGCAAAATAAGTTTAATAACATAATATTATGTATTTTGTTATTAGGCACTTATAAGTCAAACTTTTTCATTGCCCTTCTTATTACAATATTGAACAAAACTAATCACAATGGTAAATTAATATAATAATTATGAAAATTGATAAAATATAAAATAAAATTTAAAACTATGAATGGTAATTTTTTTTCGTAATAATTTTGAAGAAAAGCAGCAAAAAAATATGAAAAATAAAAGATGAAATGACTATGACTCACGATGAAAAACCAAATAATATTAAATTCAAATGATGCTATGCCACATCATTATATTTACAGTCAGTATTGTAGAAGTAGAAAAAATAATTATACCGGCATAGTTTCTACAGAACTATTTAACCATTATTATTTAAGAAATAACATCTATTACCAATCAAAACATCATAGTTTAAATAATTAATAATTTGGCTGTTGTCGATCAGAATTATTCTATTTCTGAATCAATTGGCTTTTCTTATGGGGTTCATTTATGAAAATTTGTGTTTTAAAAAAGTATATGATGTTTTTAAAACTTTGTTTTCATTGTTTTAAACCACATACGATTTCAAAATACAAATTTTCAAGAGTAGATCGTGTGCTTGGATGGTAATTTGAAAAATGCATAAATTTTATAAATTTGACCTATAAAAATTAAGAAAACTAAAAAAACCAAATTTTAATTGAAATTAAATTGAGGTTTAAGTACCTTTACTTTTACATTTACCTTATATTGAAACCATACAAATTTTGAGGTTATGGTTTTGATGTGAAAAACATATTATTAAAAATTTACAAATTTGTACTTCAACCGTGTACTTTCTCGTAAATTAACCTTACGATAACGTTCATGCCTGTTAAATAAAATATTGAAGTGGGTGTTAAGAAACTAAGCTCTGACATCTAAAGTTGTCTGAACTCACATGAGATATTGTAGCATCATTTTTCAAGAAATTCGTTTTCTATTTATATTTACTACATATTTCACAACAGCTTTTGTACGTAAGTGCAATTTTACTAGCACTAGCCACTTAACTATTCCTATTAATATGAATCGCTATTGGCCATATATTTTTTTCGAAGAAAACGTTCGTTCAGATTTATTCAGATATACAAAAAAAATCAAGTATGAACCTTTTTAACATAATCAAGCATCTTAGAAAACTTCTAGCAACAGATTGCAAACGCTTTTAGTTGTCATCTTGCACTGTCCATGTAGTCTGGATATTAATCATTATACGTATTTATATAGGTATATCGCAAAATAAAGTAAAAATTTAAAAAAATGTTTGTACTTATTTTCAGATTTTAATATAACTAAAGCAATTTTTGTTAAAATAAATAACTTAGTTGTAAAGAAAAAATCAGACTTCCTTCGTAATCTTCTAATGTATTTACTAATTCTTTTTAATCAAATGTTCCACTCTGACTTTTCTGATCGCTTCGAAAGTGATTGCAGGAATTCCCAAATGTAATATTACTCAGGAAATAACTGTAACTTTTTGGATTTATTTTTATTAAAAATGTTTATAAAACACAAAAAAGCACTAAAATGACATTTCATAAAAAAACAGTTAGTTATTCTGGGAAATTTCAAAAGGTTATTAAGCCTTTTATTCAATTTTTTGTTAAAAGTAGAAATAAAGAATTTGTCATAATAATAGATTATCTAAATATAATCTTAATTCAAACCAGTCTTTGATCTATAGACGAAAATAGCTTTTAAATTATTAATTAGGAAGGTTCAGTAGCTATTTAAGGTAGGCGAATTGTCGCCCGACCTACTAGAAAGTAAATAATATCTAATTAATTTTCGCCTTTATTAACATTTTGTAATAATTCAATTAAATTGTTTTTATAAATAAAATTTATTTGCTAACACATTTTATTTTTGGTTATTTTCAGATGCTGGTTTTTCATGTAGAAGTACATCCGAATGTTACGTGGTATGAGCAGTGCATTACATATAACGTATTTCCATCTTACACACACGAACTTAGTTACTCATTATTTGGTATGGTTCTTATGTACGCTTTTCCATTAATTGTTATAATTTATTGTTATGGTGCCATATTGATGGAAATTTTTCGAAGAAGTAGAGATACAGTTGGAGGTAAGTTATATAAGCAAATAATCTATACTACATATTTAAAGTACACCCTCGACACACGCATTAAGAACAAGCAATTAAATTTAATATAAAATACAGTTTAAATGTAATTTATACTCTGTTATTCTTTCATCTTTATATCTTTTCCAAATTATTCTAAATTAATAACAGAATCATCGGAACAAATTAAATTATTTCTCAAATCAGTTCGTATCATCATAGAAAAATCTCAATCTGTTTTGTCTCAATCGCAGATTAGATAGCAAATCTCTCAGTTGCTCCAATCATGACAATTTTTCTGAAACAGCCTCAACTACGATATTATAGATCTAAAACGACGAGTCTTTGTTTTTAAGTTAAATTCAGCTAAAATTAGTATTAAGTTAATTTATACTATGTTGTTAACAGTAGCACGACGAGTAGTAAACTGTGGCAGGCCTCGTATACTAAAAGAAGTGTTGCAACTATTTACATAAAGTAAAATCAACAGAAAAAGAAAACTCGATATTTGAAATATAATTATTTCAAAATTTAATAGAAACATTAATGTACATTCTCTATTTAATTGGTTTATTTTAATGTAAGGTGAAGAAGGGTTAATGTGATATAGTTTTTAAATAGTTCACAAACAAAGGGTTAAAACTAATACTTTTAACGGAATATAAAATTTTAAGAATTTAAGAATGTTAAGAATAGTTCAGAATTGATTCTATTGCCTTGTGCAAAAGTCTCGGGTACCCTATAATTATCAAAATATTTCAAACTACGCTTATGTTAGGTAAAAATCAAAATATACAATTTTTAAAACATTGAATCTTTATTGTTTTATTAATATTTTGTTGGATCACCTCTTGATTTGGTTACTGCAGCGTGTATTTTAAGCATACTGGCCACCAATTTTTCGCATTCTTTGGTTCTTATTTCGTTCCATTTATCTTGTAAGTTGATTTTAAGCGATTTTTGCAAGTTATTTGACAATAGCGGACCTTTTTCTTTTTCATTTTTATTTTAGCAAACTAGGAATTAGTTTGAGGTAAAGACAACAATCATAAAAAAGTATGTTTTTACGATTACTCATACACCAGATGTTTTATGGTCCTTTTGCCATTGTCACTGTTATAATTTTCAGGTAATCTTACTATTTGCATAAGAAATATACAAAGAAGATTGTAGAAATCATTTCTTTTGTTTTTAATAATGCCGTTTACATAATTTTTTAATTAAAATTTTTATTAATTAATAGGTGTCCGACACTTTTGCACAAGGCTTATAAATGACACCTTTTCAGCTCCTTTCTGAAAAATTTTAGGTAAATTTTTATTTTAAGATGTACTCCTAAATTTGAGGTAAATGTGATAATACTTTATACTTACCTATGAATAACTTACTTAAAATAAAATGTGGTAAATGCATAACAATTGTAGTTTGTTCGATATTTTGTTCTTTACAAAATTAAAATATCTCGATTAAGAAAAAGTTATATATAAACTTTACTCAGCACATAGAAAAAACTACAAAATGAACTTTCTCTTTAGTCAAAACAAATATAAGTACAAATATAAATATTAGTATAAAATGTTTAATTCAAATGAATTTAAAAGGTATTATCACATTTGCCCTGTTATTACATTTACTATTTACCCCATTTCACTTTACATATTTATTCAAATTCCACAAGAATTTTGGTGATATATATAAAAACTTGTAGGTCTTGTTTACGTATTATATTTTCAACATTTCTAGAACTCTGTCACTTCTAAAATAAAACGCTCGCTTGGATTTTCCTCCGAATGTCTTATCGAGTAAAACACAACATTAATACCCTGATCTTCCCAATTTTCTCTCAAGTTTCTATACGTTACATTATCTGATAATTTCTTTTGTCAAATTACTGTCGTAATATAGTCCACCGGTAACTGAATAGTAATTTATGTATTAAGTACATACACTTTTTGAATATAACTTAAGGTAAGATCACACACAGCTATTTTTACTGCGCTGCCTATTAAATAACCAAGCAACTTAAGGCTGTTCTCCGCGACTATCCATCCCAACATAAGAAAAGCAATTCCGTGTTTTGCAAAGACAGCAAACTTGACGTGTAGAAACTTTGTAATGCTTTTAAAGTGTAAACGTGTGTAGAAAAATTACTACGAATCAAGGAGAGATTGAAACCTGATAACCCTATACTATCTTACTATGATTTTTACCGAAGGTATTTAAATATACTTATTTTATAATTATGCTCTAATTATAAATGAAATAATTTTCGTTGTTTTTAAAATTATTTTTTTCGACAATTTTATGAAAGCTTACGATGACTTGGCTATATACAGTGACTGTCGGTTATAATCATGTAAAGTATAAATAAATCAATTTGTAATTTAAAAATAATCCTTTTGTTTTTTGAATTGACACATACGGCACCGAAAAATGAGTGTCGCCTAAAGTCCGTGTTTCCTGTTACTTTCGAAATCAATTACATTTCCTATGCAGCAAAATTCAAAGTTATGTTGAAATTATTGAATTTCTTTCCAAAAACATGGTAAGCATAAATCATAAAACTGATTTTCTATTTTTCTATATTTCTAGAAAATTTCTTGATGTTATTTCTGTTGCAATTATCTTCTATTTCAGTCATCATATCGTCCATCCATTTATTCTTTTTTTCTTTGTATTTCTTGCACGCCTCTCTATTTTTTTCTCTATATATGTTCCTGTCTTCCTTTCTCTTTGTCTGCATCCACAATAATCTTGCATTTCTCTTGCTTTCCAATTTTTTCTCACATTCTTCATCAAACCAGTTCTTGTTATTGCGTCGCTTTTTGGGTCCTACCGTCTTTCTTGCAGCTGTCTGCATCACTATTTTGATATTCTTCCATTCATTATCTATATCTTGTTCAATTTCTTTGTTTTCGATTGCTCTGTTTGTTTCTTCTACGTATTTTTTTTTGATCTTCATATTAGCAAATTGCTTTAGTGCCAATTTTACATTATCTTCGCATCTTTTTTTGTATATACTCATGTGTATCATTTTTGCAACTACTAGGTAGTGGTCAGAATCTATGTTTGCTCGGCGGTAGGATCTCACGTCTTTGATTGATGTTTCTCTTCTTTTCGTTATGCACACATGGTCTATTTGATTTCTTTCAAATTCGTTGACTGCTTCTGGTCTCATCCAAGTTATTTTATGTATTAGCCTGTGATTGACTTTGCACTACTTATACTCATGTTTAACGCTGTTGCTACGTTGCACAATCGGTGTCCGTTGTCATTTGTTTTATTGTGTATGGTGAATTTACCCGCTATTTCGGAGATGTTGTCTTCTTTGCCTATCTGGGCATTGAAGTCACCCAGGATTATCAATGTGTCGTGTTTAGCTACAGTTTCAGCAGTCTCCTCCAACTCATTGTAAAATTGTTCTTTCACTTCATCGGTTTTCTCTTCAGTTGGAGCATATACACATATTATACCCATATTTACTGTCTTTGTCTTTATTCTCAGGAGTGCGATCGTTCAATTTAATGGTTTAAATTGCAATATATTCTGCTTTAAGTCGTTTCTCACAAAGAATCCCACTCCGTTTGCGCCCTGCTTATCTTCTCCAGAGTACAGAAAAGTGTACTCGCCCACGTCTATCTCTCCATTACCACTTCATCTCGTTTCTTGGACTGCCGCTATTTTAATTTTATACCTCTCTAGCTCTCTCACCGCCTCAAATATTTTCCCTTTCTTTAACATTGTCCTCATATTCCAAGTGCCTATTTTCCAGGTTCTGGCTCTTTTCTTCCTTTTCTCCTTCACTCCTCTCTCCTGTTTTCTTTTTATAATCATACTCAATATTCCATTTTCTCGCCGTTCCGTCTCATGTTTCTCTCGTTTTAATAGTTTTGCTAGTTTTTTTATGCTTCCTGGAGACAGCCATTTTCTTTGTTCCATTTCATTAGTTTGCCATCACAAATCATCTTCTGGTAGCCCATCTTTACACCCTTTTCAGACTTCCTCAAATCTTCTGCTTGTCCTCTTATTACAGATTGTATTTTCCTCTCTGTGATTGTCAGATCGCTCTCTATATAAATTTTCCTGTCTGACATCTGTTTTAACTTATATTTATTCTTCATAACTTCAATTTTTGATTCCCACTTGTCCATTTCAGCTATTATTTTTTCTCGCCGATCTTGTATGCCGTTATTATTTTTACCTCTATGGCTAGGTTTTGTTTTATGAATTTTTCAATATTTTCCATCAATGTACTATTCCTGTTTGCTATCAGATTTGATCCGGTGATTAAAATTCTATTTCTTATCTTCGCTCTCTCCTGCATCTCTATCTTAAGTTTAGTTTCGTTTATCTTGCTTTCCAGTTTCTCAATTTTTGCGTTGGTAATTTCTCGTTCATTTTTCCAGTCAGTTTTGGTTTGGTTTAGTTCCCCTCTCAGCAGTTTTATGTCTTCCTGTTGCATTTCCATCCGCTCCTGCATAATTCTTATGTTCTCTCTAATTTCAAGTTTAATATCGGTATTGTCACTTCTCATTTGCTTTATTTCCCTGCTCATGCTTTCCATGAACCCTCTGATTTCATCCATCTCGAAGGCAATCGGTATGTTGTTGTCGTTGTTCTTTGTGGGTGACCTGACTATTTTCCTACTCTTTTTGAAAATATTTCCGCTACTTTCTCCTCCGCTTATGGTATCTTCTGCTCTTCTCCTTTTAATATATTCGTCCCAGTTTCCCACACTATTTGATCTTTGGTGTTCTTTCTGCTTCAATTTTTCTACCCCTGATTCTCTTTTGCCACTCATTTAATTTAGCTGGGATGTCAATAATTTCCACCTGCTGATTTATAACTTTCTAGTTTAATTTCACTGTCGTATGTTGTGTTGCCTATTCGCTTGACTGATTTACGCATTTAAACGGTCATTCGGATCGACTCCTCGGAAATTTCCGTTTGATAACCTCAATAATTTCCTAAAAAATCTTCTATTAATAAGCAGTTTAACTCTGTTACAGCACCTTTCTATTATCTCCTATCTCTTCTCCTGTCCCTCAGAATACCGCCAAAGAATTTCTTCAAACTTTAATTGCACTTTTTCACCTTTAATTTCACTTATGATACGGACTTATCTGTAAACACGTGTATAGATAGGAATTGATAAAGAGTATTGGCATCTTTTTATAAAGAAAGGAGCAATACCATCAGGTCCCAAACTAAAACTTTTTAGTAGATTTCTAATTGCATTAAATAACTCGTCAATCGTTATATTTAGGTTACTACAGGTGATTCTATTGCCTGCTTCACAATGAACGACACCCGATTTGGTGTTACAGTAAATAGTAGAAAAGTGCCTGGCAAACAAATCGGCGCTTTCTTGACCTGAGTTGGAGAATTCACCATCAAGAAACATACAAGATGGATAATTTTTAATACTCTTGCAGTTATCTATATATTTTTTCCAAAACGCTTTGGGATCGTTGGAAATAGCTTCTTCCGTTCTGATTACATGTTTGCAATAGAGCATAGAAGTTATGTATTTAGCTTGATTGATGGTTTGCAGAACTTATAATAGTCAAGTAAATTGTGAGTCTTTTTGAATTGTTTATGAATTAACTTCTTTTTTATGACCACCTAAATTAGCTCTTTAGAGAACCAAGTTGGGTATGTGGTTGCGAGTACTTTCTTGTAACGTACGAGTGCATTAATGATGCTCTATAACTTCTGATAGAATCCCTCAGCTATTGAATCAATGTCGTTGCCCTTGAGGATAACTGACCAGTCTACTTGCAATAAATACTCGTTAATTAATTCGAAATTAGGAGACTTATAATCTAGAGCTAATAGATAGTTAAAGTACAATGGTGACTGTGTGGTATCTAATGAAATATTGATACTGTAATGTGTAAGCAATGTGATAAAGAGAAGCTAGAGCATTATCAATGTTGGTAAACATTAAGTTCGGAAAAACACCCCGGTTATTCGGAATTAAGTTACGCTGAGCAAGATTAAGCAGTGTCGTACAATCTGCGACTGATTGCGTTTTAGTTCAAGCATTGATTGAGTTATAGGTAACAAAACTTTCGCTGGTACATTCTGCCCGCGGCAAGTTAAAATCCCCACAAATAACCAAAGTTGATAGGGGATAATGATTAGTGATATTATCAACAATATCACAAAAATCACTGTATGCTTAAATATTAGAGTCGGCTAGTAGATCAAAAGCCCCTAGGATTATGTCGCCAATGCGACCAATTCAAGCTGACTGTTTTCTTCCTTCTTCCTGTTATTATTTTACTTTTCTAATTTTGAGATTTACTATCTCTTATTTTTTTTCATTATTAATATTTTCAGTATTTTTGAGTCACATTAATGTTATACAATGTTAATTTATTAATAAGGTTATGAATATCTTAATTTTGAATAATGTTGATCTAAGTAATTTTTTAAAGCAGTATATTTTTATAATATGCTCATATTCTAAAAAATTCTAAATTCTAATATTATTTTGAGTTATATTTCAAAATAGCAAAGTCTTAAAAAAGTTACTCTAACCTAAACAATCAATTTATTCATTTTTAAAATTGTTTTGCCAGCATATTATTTGTAATCATATCCCACATTAAATTATTTTAATTATTTGTCCATTTTTGGATTGTTTCTTACTTACATACAATATTAAATATTCTGTGCATGAAATCTATTCTGGAGCAGAGATTTCTTATCTATTAATTTTGACAAATATTTAATTTGCAATGCAAGTATTTAAAAAATTAAAAATTAACTGTCAAAGTAAACGTGACCAAATTTAAAAATGAATTTATGCTTTGATAGAACTTCCCTATTGCTTCTAAATATAGTTAACTTTAATTTAAGTAACTTTATCGGCAATACTGTTTATATTAAAAAGATAAGAGAAGGAAACAACAGTTTATTTTAAAATATTAATAAACAAATTAATTTTAATTATATTATACAAACATTATAAAATTTAAATTTGTGAAACGTTCAGAATCTCTGCTTATCGTGTACCTCTCTTTGTAAGAATTATTATTATCAAAGCAGTACAAAATAATCATTAATAAAAATGCATAGGATGTTTACCGTTCTTCTTCAATTAATGTAGTAAATTATGAGAAATATTTGCTTTAAAATTTTGTTTAAATAATTTAATAATTCAAGAGGTTTCAGTTCTAACAAACTGTCTATCAGACAAAACAAGAAATTTCATCATAAATGCTAAAAACCGTAGCAAACCTTGCAATAGGGTTAGATGTCAAAGAAAAACCTTTTAATAATTAAGTTTTAATATATGGTAAACTATTTTAAAGTTTATGAAATAATGATTAAGTTAAAATTTGAAACTTACGTATATTATTATATAACTTTTTACTAAAATACAATAAAAGTATAATTAAATATATTATATAATAAATTATAGAAATTATTTAAATTTGGGGCGTTTTTTGAAATCACAGCACTTCTTTGTTTTTTTTTTAATTAAATAATATTTATATTGTTTCAAGTTTTTGACTTTTTAAAACTAAATTCCGTTCGTTAATGAATTAAAAATAAAGCTAGAATTTAAAAATGAAAATACATATTTAATGCTGTAGCTAGAATAAAAAAGATTGATATTGCTTGTAAAATGAGTTTTTAGCATGATTAAGTATTTGAAAATTCATATCTCGAAGAATGAAAGGTATGTTAAGATGCTGCATAAATAAAAGCAATCTTAAGATTAATATTATTTGAAGAATTTTTAAAACGCTCTATCACGCAACTTTATTGAAAACCTCATATGTTTGATTTTATAAATGTTTAGATAACAATTTTCATACCTCATATCCCTATTGTAACGCACAATATATTTTTTCAAATTTTCTGCTGTCACCGTACCTTGTTACTTAAAACAATTTTTTTTGAACATTGAGAAATATTTAAGACAGGTGAAAACAATTTAGAAAATTCAGACGTCTAACAATGTAATTGTCAAGATGCTCGGAAAACACGGTCCTGAAGGGGCCCGCAGCATTCAAATATTGAATTTTTAATATCTACGTAATCATTATTCATTTCGTTGTTTTGTTATCATTTATTATTGCTTTAAAATATTTTAAATTAATAAATTTATGAATTGTTCTGATTCAATTATTCTAAAGGGTAAAATTTATACACACTTACATTTCTCAAATTAAGGCTTCCAGCACTTATATCCCTTAATTTCTATAGTTCTCAATCAAGAAAAGCTAAAGTTAAATATAAAAAATATTTTCTTTTAAATTTTTGAGTTTTAAAATATCCTTAAATTTATTTACACCGTCCAATGCCACTAATGCCATTCGTTCAATTCGTTCAATTCGGTCATTTGATTGATGTGGGCCATTCTAAAAGATATTGATTTTACATTATTTTGACATAATAAAATTGACAATCACTACATATTATACATATTGTCGTGTTTCAAAAGTGATTCGGACCCACCCTATACATTTTGGTAAAAATTCATTTTCTTATTTAAGTTGTGTTTAAATTGATTTTAAGTTGGAAGATTGTAAAATTAGCTAGGTGGGGACGAATAACGGGAAATTAAAGGCCTTTTGCCAAAAATGGCCGACGTGATGGACGTATGATTTGTGAGTCCGAGAAATATTTGATAAGTTCTGTAGTTTTTGAAATATAAAAGTGATTTTTTTATGGATGAAAAGTGTTTTATTAAGATTTAGTCGATTAGTCGGATTAAATTAATTTTGAAGACAGTGTGAACGATTTTTGGAAAATAAAATTCAACGGAAGCTAGAAAGATAATTAGAGATAAAAAGAATTGGAAGAATTTGGATTTATTAATTAAAAAAATTGTTTTGGATGCAAGTAGAATTTTTTGAAGTATATTTTCATATAAAATTAAAATTTATTCAAGGAACACAAATTGTGAATGATAAGCCGGACTGAGATACCGGTATCGTATAAATTTTGTATTTCCATTTTGAATATTTTATCGTAACGAAAATTAAAATTTAACGCATTATTTTAATTAAATGATATTATGGAAAAAATTAAAAAAATTAATTAATGGATAAATTACATTGCAATATATATGTAATTACCTACAACAGAATGTGTTTCTACGAATTGAACCGTTCTCAAAAGAAAAAAGCATTTGACTAGATTTACTTTGTTATATTTCAGCACTTATTAAATATTTTTATAAGAAAAAGTACGTTTGCTTAAAATAAAACATAGGTTGGGAGTACTATTACGTACCTTTCCTTTCAAAGATAAAAAGTAATTATTATACTATTTAATAAATATTAATTATACCAGTGGTGTAGCTAGGAATTTGGTTTGGGGGGGGGGGGGGGGGGGCTGCGAGCGCAGCGAGCCGTTTATAATAGCGCTGCAGGCGAAAATTTTTTAAATTTCAAGGTCATAGAAAGGTCAATGGAAAGTTAAAAATTTAAATTAAAAAATAATTTCTCCGAAAAAATGGTTTTGTCAGACATTTTAACGTTAACGACAATAATAATAATTTCCAACTAATAAATAAACACTAAAAATTAAGTCATAGAAATTATTATTATTCTAATATAATTATAATTGTAAAATTCTTGCGTTTTTTTTTATTCCGAAAGTATTTACTTCTTCTACATTAATATAGGCACATTTCTGTGAACTGCTAGTAAAGCTAAACCGCTTAACCTACTCTGTAGGTCTGTAAATGTACTTTCTACAGAGGCTGTAGTAACCGCTAATGTTCCTAAAATAAAAATATATATATTCGGAAATATCAATATTGAACTAATTAAGAGCTTTCATTGTATATTTTGGAAGCTCTCCTTCATGGATTTTTCATTTCTGGTGCAAAATCAGCCATTTGCCTTCAAATATAGTATCATTAGTGTTTTGAAAATCATTAATATAGAAATCTATACATGCTTTGAAGTCATTGTAAAATAACGAATTAATAATTTCGGGGGGGGCAGCCCCCCCCCCTTGGCTACGCCTCTGAATTGTACTACTGAAGCCGGGTAGATGTCGAGCAAATAATGTCGGGCAAAGTAAAACTTACTTTCACAAAAAAGTGAATATTTGAGTTTAACAATAATTTACTGTTCTGATATAAAGTCAAAGTTTTTAAATAATCAATAGATAAGTGGTTTAAGTACTGTAACTCGATATCAATCATGTCAAAGTTTTTTAGAATTTTAGAACTAAAATGTTTTAAGTTAACACAATATAAATACAGCGTATGTACTATATTATCGCAAACGTTTTCACCATACTATAGCATCATCAGGCGATGAACTAGAAAGAGAAACAATAAAAATCCGTATTTATCGTCCAAATTGCAAGAGAAAAAGGGAAAGGGTAGGAGGAGGGCTATAGTATGGTAAAAACGTTTGTGATAATATATGTACATACGGTGTATATTTTATATTGTGTTAACTTAAAACATTTTAGTTCTAAATAGTATTTGTGCATTTTTTGGTTTTTCTAAAGTATTTGATATGAAAGTTTTTGAAGTTTTCAAAAAAAAGTATATAAGTAAGACACGCATACGATCTACATAGATTTAACTAGATACTTTTTTAATAGTTTTTATAATTGTAATTAAAAAAGTAATTAACTTTTTTTGGTGAGATTTTTAAAACTAATTCAAAATTAAAAGTTTTTAAAATATTGTACTGGAAATAATAAGGCGAATACAATATCTACATAAATTATTTTTATGACATTATAATATTTGAAACCAAAATCTGAATACACAACTATTAGGAAACCAATACGTAATAAATTAATTAAACCAATACGATCTGAAAAAGTGAAAAACATTGTAACAAATTTTTACATGAATTCAAATTTAAACTTGTGAATTATATTGACAATTTATCACTGTATACACTTGAATAAAAATTACTGTTATTCTTTTAAGTAAATTATCGTATTTATTTCAGTTGATTTGATACGTCGATCCAGCTTGGGATTTCTGGGTAGAGCAAAGATTAGGACACTAAAAATGACAATAATTATTGTTGTCGTATTTTTTGTTTGCTGGACTCCATATTATGTAATGAGCATTTGGTAAGTAAAAATATGTACTTTTTTTATAATTATAATTAATAATTTAAATCTATTATTAGTATATTATTATTTTGCTCAATAGTGTTAAAATTATTATCAAGGTTAAACCACGTTTGAAAGGCTGAACGATTTCAGACACTTATTATAGTAGTTACATGAATTTCTGCACATAAAACTTGTTAGTATGCTGAAACAATACAATCTTCTATAGTAAATAGACTTTTATAATTTCAAACTATCTTTGAAGCTCTTTTGTGATTAACTTCAAAGGTGGCTTCAAGCAGATACACCTAATACGAATGGATATATTATATCAATACTGACAACGCCACGAATAATTAGTAAATATGTATAATAGAAACATGGTACTTTGATTTGTTATCAAATCTGTTTTCTGATCATTTTAATTATAAAACACTAGAATATAGTTTCCGATAGAGGTGGCTGTCAGGCCTTCGATAGTAAGTACTTAGCGAAATCAATTTATTTTTAAATTCCAAATTTTGATCTCTTAAATTGATTAAATTGATAATTTTTCAAAAAGGAATGTTTAAAAATTAACATTCAATTTAATTAAAAATTGTGGGAAAAAATAAATATTTTAACTTTTTTTTCAGGTTCCTAATTTTATTCTTTTGTAATAATTATTATTTATAAAACAAAATTATTTATAAAAAATTCGAAAATTGGAAAAAATTTTTTATCTTGAAATATTTCAATTTTACAGTTGCTGAGGTCAGCCTTGCTTTTTCACACAATTCACAATTCACAGTAAATAATCAGAATGGAAATAGTTTTTCGGCTCGAGTTTCATTTTTTCTTTAGTTGCAATTTACTAGCTCAACATTTGCATCAACAAGGGTAACATTTGTTATACATAGCAATGATAAAAGATTAATTCGTGACACTCAGGGCGAGGAGTTCGTTATACCTCTAGAAGATTAATTATTTAAATTTAAAAGGTTCACTACAGATTTGTTTTATTATTGTTTCACACGTTGTAAACATCTTGTGGGAGGCGCCTTTTCAATCTCTGATGGATACCCCTAGCTCCGAGGGAGTAAAATTCTGTACTAAAGCACAGTTTAGTTACTGAGAAACGTTCTTGTGGTGTTTTCGATAAATTGTTTGATGGTTGAGCAGTTAAGTTCGTAGTGAAGCATGGAATATCTTACAAACCACGGAGCATTGACTGCCATTCTTAGAAGCTTATTGTTTTGAAAAATTTGTATGTTCTTAAGAGGAGAGTCTCTCGCCTTACCTCAAATTGGACAAGCGTACATTATCATTAATCGTATTAATGTTTTGTAAATTAGAATTGCGCACTCATGTCTAAGGGTAGTCTTTCTGTTTATTATGGGATACAGGAGTTTTAAACGAGTGTGGCCTTCAATTAATTTCTTTTGGATATGGATATTCCAATTTAGTTTCAAATTCATGTGAACTCCATATTTTTGGATTGGAATCCATATTTTACATGGGATAGTTGTATCGTTGATTATAATTTTTTTCGATTCCTGTATATTATGCAGGGTAGATATTTTGACCACGCATTCGAAGCTGTTTATCTTTAGATTCCATGTGTTAAACCATTTTATTAGTGAATTTGTAGCTTTTTGAAGTTCTTTTATACTAGTTTCAAGGTTAATGTTACTGGTAATTAATACTGTGTCGTCTGCGAACATACCCACATCGCCTATTAAGAATAAGGGGAGATCGTGAGTGTAAAAGCTGAATAGTAATGGGGCCAGTATGCTGCCCTGGGAAACGCCGGATTTTATGAATTTGGTGGCAGATTTACAAGCATGAATTTTTGTTTGAAAGGTACGGTGATTTAGGAAGAAGAAAAGCACGGCTAAGTTAGTCTAGAATTTTGATTTGAACAATTTTATATTTTAAGCCCTTGAACCACACACTGTCGAACGCTTGAGATATGTTTAGGAATAGCGCAGTGGCGTATTTTCTGTCTTCTAATCCGTGTTCGATCAATTCTGTTATTTTATTATAATGTTGAGAAATGTCTTCTAAAGCCAAATTAATGGGGTGGTATAATTTGTAATTCCTCAATGGATTCTAGAAGACGAGAATGAATGACTTTCTCTAATAAGTAGTTTTTGATAATGTGGTTAGTAGACTTATGGGTCTATAACTGGTTACTTCTTTTCCGGATTTTCCAGATTTTTTGAACATTATAATGATGGTATGTTTCCATACGAAAGGGAAATAACCTATAGTCGTAGGCAGGCGTTAAATATCGTGGTCAAAATTCATAGAGTTTGTTTACTTAGATTCTTTAATATGATGTTAGGAATCAGATCGTGACCTGAAGCTTTAATTTTTGCTGTTTAGATCACCTATGACAAGTGTTGGTTCGCTGCTGTTAAAAATTTTGTCTAAGTTTCGTTCGAGCAATGGCTTATTGAGTTGTTTATAGGTGCAGACTATTCTGTTGAACTTGTTGGAATTAATTTTGATTTCTATTGCTGTGGTCTCAAGATTATTAATACCGTTGAAAGGGGGGAGTTCGTGATGTATGATTTTTATTTTAGTATGTATGCAAGTGCCTCCGGCGGCAAAGTTTGTGACTCTGTCATTGCGGTATATATGTGATAACCTGCGATTTTAAAAATTTCGTTGCTAATTAGGTGGGTTTCTGTGATGCAAGCAATATTGATGTTGTGTCTAGCTAAGAAGGCTATGAGTAGTCCTCTCTGGTTTTTAATTCCGTTTGCGTTTCAGGATTTTTAATTGAGAAAGAGATTGGGAGTTAAGGGGCATTAAAAATAGTGATATTAGTTGATTTAAAAGATATTGTTTGATTTGGTTTAAATAGGGGGTGATTAATTCTACAAGGGAGGTAAGAAAAGAGCAAAATATTGAAAGGGATGTGTTGGATTGGTTTGGGTTGTTTGTGTTGTTACTATTATGAGGCAAGTTGTGTAGATTGGATGAGTTTTGTTGGTTGAAATTATTATGGGGAAGTAATCCTCGAGTTGTTTGTGCGTAGGTTTTAGATTTTGAATTACTAAAGGATGATTGTTTTTGCTGTTTGGATCACCTAAAGTTAGATGAATATAAAGTTTGAAAGTTATTTTTAATCGTTTACTTGATATCAGAGATTACGTTCATATGATTTAGAGGACCTTTAAGGAAAATTGGTGCAATTTTTATAGGTTTTTCTACGACAGCCTGATCAGTTTCTTCAGCGACTAATTGATGTTGTTGAGAGGTTGATTGTATTGGAGTTCCTGGATTGAGGTGTTCCGGTAAATAGAATTTGTTGTTTTCTAATAATGATGTGGGAGACTAATTGGTATCGTTTTACTACTGATTCGGCAGGTGGCGATAGGCACCATCTGCTTTTTGTTTTGGAAGGAACATTATCTGTTACCGCCCCGGAAAGAGGGTAGAAATCGCAATGGTAGTTCACGTATATATGTATGAAGAACTTCTTTAAAAACACAAAAGTAACAGGTAACAAAAAAAGCAAGAAAAATATTTTTTTTTAATTTTATAGTATTATTTTGACGTTTCTATTTGGTTTATGTTAAATTTTAAATTTTACAATGCCTACTCACTACCACAAAACATAATTGAAATTTATATTTAAGTTAGTTTCTATTAAATGCTATAATTTAAAAATAATATTTTATTAATTACTTGGTAAATAACCAAATAGTCGGCTATTAAAAACATAAATATTTTATGACGAGAAGTATAATTTATACGTTAAAAAGAAATGAAAATTTATTTTGGGTTAAAAATATTTTGTAGGAAATAGTCATTAAGCATTTATTACTGTAATTTTAGCAAACATTCATTTTAGATGAAGATTGCATTAGTTGGTACGTAAATAATAATCGTGAACTTACTAGCTTATCATAAATAAATGTAAGAATTACTCATAATTCATAAAATTTTCTCAGATTTATGAATCTCAATTTATGAAACTCATCCAATTGGCCAATTTTTACAACAATCTAAAAAAGAATATCCAAAACATTATCTTCACTATGCGCCAAAAGTGTTTTCCAATCATTCCATAATATTATAAGAGTTCAAATAATGATGGTTTTTAAAATATAAAAAAATTTTTTTTACACTTTTTATACATTATATTCCGACTTGTTTTTAAAATAGCTTGTCAAAATATTAACTTAAAATTTAATATTGTTTACGCGAAGTTGTTCAAAACTTAATTTTTTTTAAATTATATGCGACGTATACTCTACTTAATATAGAGTTGTTTAATAAATTATTAATGGTGATTTATTAGATGTGTATTTCAAAAAGTTACTACACGTTCACTTCAAATTTTAAAATTATTGTGTTTATATATTATTATTACGTACTAGGAAAATTAATATTTCAACAATTAAGTTAACAAAGTTGATTTACGGTCTTGTTATCTATTGTAGAAGAGAAATACTTTTTCGACAATAACTTCCCAAAGCGTGACGTTAAGCAATTTCTTTGGTTTCTACAGAACCAATTTCTTCAGCTTATTATTTACATGAATGTTATTTAATAAAGATGAAATTAATAAATGTTAGAAAGAAGGCATATTAACACTGCTTAACAACGACACATAAATTGGGAAATCACCTTGAATTTCCGGCCCGATATGAATCCTGGCGAGCGCTGCGCTGGTAGAGAAAGTAACTAAGAAACACTTAGGTACATACGTCGAGAAATACCGCTTCCTTTACCTGTTTCTTCAGTCTAGTTTCATCTTCAGTTTTGTTACGAAGAATTTTTTGACAAGTTTAACGAAATTTTACTGCAGGCTAATAGATCTATATGAAATAGAGTTCTGTGAATTTTGCTAAGGTTTGCTTAGCATAGTAACGTAAATCATTTTCTAACGACATAAAAGGTGTTCGAGTTGTAACTTGGCTAAAGATACAAGCATTTGCTTTTACCTTTACCCTGGGCAACTCAGTGATAACCCAGTGATAAGATACTGTCAAGCCCAGGTAGCGTTTTCTTTTTTACTCTTTTAATTATATTAAATTTATTTTTATTTTATTAAAAATTATTAAATAATTATTTTATTTTAATGAAATTAGTAATAAGAATATCAACAAAATACAGAAGAACAGTAATAAGTACTAATAAAATAAGTAGCTAAAAAATACTCAATGCGCAGGTCAGTCACAAAATTGCTATTCAGTTACTACTTTGGATTGCGTATCAAAATGATCGTTCAGATACCGTTTCATAAACGATCACGAATTCGGTTGGAACGCTTAATGGATCGTCCAAGAAACCGTCACCTGTCGGTTAGAACGCTTTTTATCTATTGCGCATGAGCGTGACCGTACATTGAACGGTTTATCGGCTCGTTGGAACAAACCTAATATAATCCTTGAAACAAAGCTTGAAGAACCATAGTATCTAAAAAAGAGAGTCAGAAACGTCATTAGAATACTTTAAATAAAACTGTTGCCCTAGTTGAAACAACTCAAAAATATCCGAAGCGTTACTTAAAACTCAATATTCGAAAATTGGCATTTACGACTTCCCCAAGTAACATTTTCTCTGTGGAAATTTTCTGTGACCCTGTTAGACCTCTGGGAAATGCCTATTAATTAAGTATGCCAGGCCTGTTAATACAGGAATTTTCTAGGTATCTGTTTACACACTCTTTGTGGAACCCTGTGAAATACCCGAGGTAGAAATTAGCCAGGAATCTGTTCACAGATTCTTTGTAGATGCCTGTGAAATGCCCGAGGTAGGGATTAGCTAGGTACTAGTTTACAGATTCTTTGTAGGGCCCTGTGAAATGCTCATGGTTGAAATTTGTCAGGTAATCATTTACAGGTTATTTAGTAGGGCCTGTGCTAAATTTAACAACAAATAGAAAACGTTTGTTGATATTATTAGTAGACCAATAAAAATCATTCATTTATATAAAAATATTATAGTTGTGCTTTTTTTTATTTTAAAGCTTTATTTCGGTCAACTATACTTAGTTAAATATTTTACCAATAATATAATTTATTTCTTAAACTATGGTTTTCCATTTCTTTATCTACCTTTTATCAAATCAAAATTAAATTATTATTTTTCTATACATAATACTTTATACTAGTAGGTAAGTACTACTACTAGTAGTAAGTATACATAATACTTATACAAGTAGGTATAAGTAAATTATAAAGTAAAATATATTATATACCCTCTGTAGCGAAATCGTTAAGGTGTGAAGTTACAGAACATTCAATAAATGCCATCGCAGGTTAGAATCCCGGGAAGTTAAAAAAAAATGGGTAAACTTTCTTTAGATATTTAAATAAAGTGTTATTGATAACTTTCAGATCGTTGTTCTAGAGGCATAGCTTATAATGTAATAATTATAATGTTAACAATATAATTATTATTTTTTTACATTTTGCAAATCTCCCTGGTAGATCCCTGCGGCAGAGACCCTGGTAGACCCCGTGGCAGGGATCCTACCAGTGTACCTGGTAAAGGTGCTTAGTAGACCCCTGTCTGGGCATCCCTAGTAGAGGTGCAAAATGTGCGCCATTATGCCCTGGCACAGACCCCTGGTTTAATTCAAAAAAGGGTTCTAGACAGGGACAGGTATCTATGAGATTTCACTGCTAGGGGTTTATAAGAGATTTACCAGGTTGAAAATGTTACTTGGGTCTTCTATCTATCTAAGCAATTACTATATCTAAAGTTTTGAAAATAATGTTCACTTTAAATTTTTGTTCATTACTTTCAATTTGAAAATGATTCTTATCTCATCAAAAATCATTTTGGTCTTTCCATTATTTTTTCCGAAAAATCAATAACCATTGCTTTAATTGAAAAGAATTTTTAATTCCAGTACATTTAAAAATGTAGTTATAAAGATTTCTAAATAATCTTTTAATGATTTTGCTTTACTGATTTCATAACAAGGAGATTATATAGTGACCTCCGCATTTTTGTAATTTTTGCCAGAAATTTTCGAGAAAATCGACTTTGAAATATTGTCAACGGTGTTTGAAGACAAGATATAAAATAATTAGCAATAAGTTTCGTAGCGTATAGGTAAGAACGAGCTAGGCTAGGAACCAGTGGGTCCACGGTTCTATTCCCACCTTTGCTAGTTTTTTTTTTAATTTAATTTATTTTTTTTCAGTTCGTATTTACATGTCATTTAATTATTATAAAATTGATTAAATTTATGCTTGTAGACTAACAATATTTCTGATAAATTAAATTTAGGTACAAAAAATGAATAACGTCTAGTAAGATATTTTATTTTGGTGTGATTTTTATTTAAATAATAACTTTATGTTAAATTATATAGGGGCTGAGTTATCACAGTATAAACTGTGCGTACCCTAATACCCTGTATTTTGTGTCAACATTTAATTTATTAAATACATTCAATTTGTACTTTTTCTTAACAAATGTAATAAAATTGAATGTTTTAGTTATTATTATTCAGCAGGACTATTTTCATTTATGTCATCGCACATATCATCTGGTGGAAATAATTTACCTATTTTTGTTTATAATTATTTATCTTCTGATTTAATTTATTTATTTTACGACTGGTAGCTAGGGGAGCCGTGCATAGTTTCAAAGATAGTGATTTTTGTCTCTGACCTGATTCTTCTTAAACAAGAAACTGAAATGACTAATTCTACCATTCAACTACCATAAATTAAAAATTTTTAAATTTGTAGGCCTGGTTTTTGTACTGTTTACATTAAATTCATTCTTTTGTGTATCAATAGTAACGAGTTTTATTGAAAATCTATCAGACCATCTAAAAATAAATAATTAATAGTATATTAAGCGTCGAGGTGGAAAGTGCTTAATTAGAGTTAATGCTTAAAAATATTTTTAATTTATCAAATTAATAGTAAACAATTATTAATTTTACTAAACCTGCTTTTATTTTATGAAATAGGTATCTCAGGTTGGAAAGTAAAACAAAATAACTTTCCGTTTGAATGGCAGTGAAAGTATAATAATAAACTGTTTTCCAACTTATTAAAATACAGGAATAGGTCAAATACAAACTGATTATGAATAAATAAATATAACAAGTAATTTTATTTAAAAATTAAAATACTTCAAGTATAAAACAAAATAACCAATTAAAAAATTGTTTAGCAGTTATTCAGTCATAAATTGGTTGTCTAATTTAACTTTTTCACTGTTTACGAAGTTTTACAATTAATAATTTAGTATGCCTGAAATTAAGTCAAACTGACATTAAAATATTGTTGTGCTTATATAAACGCCATAAATACTTTATTTATGTCCATCGTTTTCAGTTATTCAAAATTAATTTAGATGCAAATTTTTTAATTTGTTCTATTATTATTATATACGCCGGTACATAGTAATTTAGAATTGACCGTATATGTCAATACAAAATATTTTTTTCGCATTTTGACTGGTAATGTGCTATTTTATTAAATTCAAAGTCATTTATTAAAGTGGCACTTTATTACATAGAAATGTCACTTTACTATATAGTAATGTCACTGTCAATAAAAAACTATTGAATAGAAGATTGTTTATTTAAATATTGGAATCATTGTTATACATTTATGTATATTAAAAGTGCAAAATTATTATTCAAACTAGAAAACTTAACAATCTCACTTTTATAATTAATATTATGTAACACAAATAGTATATTAAACAACAAGTTTAGAAAAGTAAAGTTTTACTAAACGAATAGAGCTTTTAAGTATGAGCGAGCACAGCGAGCGAGTAACTTAAAAGCTATATGAGTTTAGTAAAACTACTTTTCTTACGAGGTTTGTTTATACAATTTTTTCGTATTTTGTGAAAATCTAATCTAAAATATGAATTTAGACGTTTATAAGTAAATTTTTTTTGCGCGCGATCGGTCTAAATTTTTTCGTATGCATTCCTACCGATAATTCACGGGGGGTGAGTACGGGGCGAGGGGGGCCAATTTTTTACTCAGTTTTTCGATATCTAGCGCCGTTCTTGAGTTATTGCTAATTCAAAAAGTTTCTAAATAGATATTTGTGTAAAATTCTCGTAATCTAGTAACCAGACACAGCTTTATTTATTTACATAACAACAGTTAATTTTTATTTTTTGATTCGAATTTTGTGTAAGTTACATAATATTAATTATAAAAGTGAGATTGTTAAGTTTTCTAGTTTGAATAATAATTTTGTACTTTTAATATACATAAATGCATAACAATGATTCCAATATTTAAATAAACAATCTTCTATCCAATAGTTTTTTTATTGACAGTAACATTACTATGTAGTAAAGTGACATATCTATGTGCTAAAGTGCCACTTTATTAAATGATTTTGAATTTAATAAAACAGCACATTATTAGTCAAAATGCGAAAAACAAAATTAAAATGTTACACAAAATTCGAATCAAAAAATAAAAATTAACTGTTGTTATGTAAATAAATAAAGCCGTGTCTGGTTACTAGATTACGAAAATTTTACACAAATATCTACTTAAAAACTTTTTGAATTAGCAATAACTCAAGAACGGCACTAAATATAAAAAAACTGAGTAAAAAATTCACTCCCCTCGCCTCGTACTCACTCCTCGTGAATTATCGGTATGAAGACATACGAAAAAAATTAAGACCGATCGCGCGCAAAAAAAATTTACTCATAAACGTCTAAATTCATATTTTAGATTAGATTTTTATAAAATACGAAAAAATTGTATAAACAAACCTAGTAAGAAAAGTAGTTTTACTAAACTCATATAGCTTTTAAGGTACTCGCTCGCTGTGCTTGCTCATACTTAAAAGCTATATTTGTTTAGTAAAACTTTACTTTTCTAAACTTGTTGTTTAATATACTATTATAAAATGCGTAAAATAAAACGTTTGTTTAGATATTCCGGTCACATCGATGAAGTTAAAAATTAAAAATGGTATAACAATTAATTTTCTACTCGACTACGAAAGTTTCTGATATGTTTTTTAATTGAACAGATTATTAGTGAGTTTTTACTTGTAACTTTGTAAAATCAATAAAAAATTTGTACAAAAAATAGTTAACAGCAAAATAATTATTATATTTTATATTCACGGACATTTCCAATGTATAAAGTGAGCTCGTACATTTTTAGAAAAATATTCTGAGGAATTCGTCGGACACATCAACCTTATATTTTTCAATGTCACTTTTTTCTACCATTGACATTTTTATCGTGTTTTGTTTTTGATCTGTGACGTTGAGATGAAAAGTTTAACCTCCTCTTTCGGGGAAAGATAATTTTCCTCTACACCCTGGAAAGATACCAGCTTGTCTTTCGTGCAGAGAGCCTTAATGGATAACTGATTTTTCGCGGAAGCGAGAGCGAAGTTTAAAAAAATAGCTTCAGGCATTTCCAGCTCTTCGGAAAGAAACATATGTAAAAAAGCAGACATTTATTTATTCTAATATCAGAGATCAACAAAAAAATATAAATATGTGAGGTAGGCGTACAGGTAACAATTATCGGCACAGATGCCCACACAGAGCATACGCAAATAATTTAAAAAAACTACAACAAAAGTTCGTGCACGCTTTTTTTTATATAAAAATATATATTTATTTTTTTTACTACTTTAAAATGATTTGTCGCTTATCTGAGAGATAAAGAATTGAAATCCTAGTGATGATTCTGGTAGTTGTGACAAAAATCGCACTCAATTAGAAATTTTAAATTTATTCAATGATAAATTAATATCCTAATAAGGAACCAATTAGGCGGTACCATCTGCAAAATGCTGAAAAATAGAGTATAAATCTAATGCATTTTAGTGGCTTTGAAACTGATTATCTTGAAAAATTGTGGCTTTAAGGTCATAAAGCTTTCACAAAATATTTACAGACGTCGCAGCTCAAAAACAAAACACAATTAAAAATGTCAATTGCAGAAAAAAGTTATAATAATGATTTTTTTATAAAATTAGTTCTCAACTTGACGAGCTCACTGAACTGTGTAGAAACATTCATATTTGATCGGTTTTTGACAAATTGGTTGATTTTAATTTCGCGTTGTTAATTAATTTTATTAAGTTTATTGGTGACAGTTCTATTTTCAATTTGTACAGTTTTCAACTATAGTCTGATTTAAACTGATGATGATTCAATATTATGGTGAAAAGGATTGCAAAATTTATATTTTTTGTTTATATTATTTGTGAAAACTTTGTGCTTTGTGTGGTTGTGTTTGTGGATTACAAACAATTCCTGATAAAAAGTATAACTATAAAAATAATGTTAAATGCTGTTTTATTTTAGAATATAAACTACGAATAATGTAAATTGCACAAGATTTATTGACATGACGTTTGCTAAATAAGTACCCTTGAGAAATAATAAAAATATTTCGTTTCCGAAATATTTCTTATTCAAAAATAATGTGGTAAAAACGTTTTTACACACTTTTTTTTACATTTATTGAGTGACATTGAATAAAATGAAACCTATTGTATGCCATAAATGTTATCGAACTATTTTATAACTAAAAAGAAAGATTATAATAAAATCAAATTAAGAGCTCTTTTCAAGAATGGAGTTTATGAAATAAACAAACAAACATCAATTAAATATATGTATTTAATTGTATTAATTTGAATTAAATTGGTATATTTTTTATGATTGTTTATTTCATAAAAAGGAATATACCTTTTCCTAGATAATAACTTTTGTGAAACTTTTAGCATTGACAAAATTGATAGAATTTCAAATATTTTAAATTTACCAAAAATTATAAACTATTAGGTATATATTTTAACTATACTCTAATTATAATTAGTTTGATTTATAGAAATTGTTGCTTTCAATAATTGAGACGTAGCTGTGGTGTCGGATTTAAACTATCATATTTATTCAGATAAAAATTATCTACTAAACGAGTAGAATATTCTCGACATTGATTGACAATAAATTAGAATGTTTCTCACAAATCCGTGTATCTTCAGGAGTTTACTAAAATAAAGAATAAACATATTTAGACTCTATGTGAAAACTTTTGTTTGAAACCAGATGTAGAATAAAATGAAAGATAAGTATCAGACGGGCAAAAATCAAGTATTTATGTAATATCACATTTCAAAGTCAATTTAACTTGCTTAAATCTAAATGGGGATTCAGATAGCAAACATCTATTTTGCAGGACTGGTTAAATTATGGTTAATATAATATAGACATACATTGATACACGAAATTTTGCAATTCAGACAAAATAATTTTATGTATTTTAGTTTAATGAAATGTTAAGTTAAATATACAGCGTGACCCACAAAACTTCGAACAAACTTTTTTTACAAAAATTTTCGCAAAATACAATTAGTATGCCAATTCTAATAATAATAGAGAAATAGAACAACAATAGAAAGATGTTAAAAAAATAGCAATTTTGTCAGTTACAAGATGTCAAAAAGTCGCGACGCAATTTTATTGTTATTTCAAGCAGTAAATCGTCAATATGGAATTGTTTAATTGCTTCAAATTTTTTGACTAACCATTTCTGATGCCATCAAACAATTCAAAGAGCTTGGTAATGAGCAGGACGGATCCGGAAGAGGAAAACATTGCTCTACAAAAAATCGTCGGAATCGCAACATCATACAACTTCGGTTTCAACGAAATCCCCGACTGCCAATGCGAAAATTGGCTCATGAAACTAATAGTTAAAGATGTGCTTAAGAAGAAGCTATACAAGCTACGAAAAATTCAAATGCTGACAAATAAAACCAAGAAAGTAAGACTTCGGTGATGCTGTTTGATGCTACAGTGATGCTACACCGCACCCTGCTCAAAGATCGGAAATTTCGTTTTCGCACAATTTTACAATCGTCAAAATGATAGGTATTGGCCAGAAAATGCACCCGGGCTTTGTGCCGTTGTTTTTCATTGCCAATACCTTAAGTCTGTTATAGTTTGTTAGAGTGGAATTTGTGCTACCCGTAAAGCACCTCTGATTTTCGTAGACAACAAGGTTAAAATCAATAAAAAAGTGTACCGGCGCGGCGGAATATTTTAGAGGCTGTCGTACATCCGTGGACCCAACAGCACCTTGGAAACCAACATTGGACCTTTTAACAAGACTCTGAGCCTGCTTATAAACACAAACTACGCAAGAGTGGTGTTGAATCAATTTTTCTGATTTTCAATTTCAATTGTTTCAAAATTTCAAAATTTCAATTTTTTCCATCGATTGGCCTCTGTACTCAATGGATCTCAACCCGATGAATTATGCAATTGCTATATATTATGGTCAGTTTTAGAAGCCAGAGTCTGTGCAAAACCCTGAAAAAAGTTTGGAATTGCCGAAGTTATCTTTGCTTCGGGAATAGGACAATATATCGCTGGAACTCTGTATCCATGCAGAAGGAGACCACTTTGCAAATCTTTAATACATGTTGTACCTAAGGTAGTAAGTAGTTATCGTTATCAATTGCTAGTTTTTTGTTTTTTTGAGTTTATACATACATGTATGTTTATATCTGTCCGAGGTTTTGTGGGTCATACATATTATTATAATTAAAAAATATTTTTATTATTTGCGCAATATTAACAAAATATAAGTATGTAATTAAACTTCATAATAATACAAAGCTTTTTTTATTTATTTCTAGATATTACTATTATCTATTATACAATAATAAAATTCTGATTGTAAAGAAATAGTTGGCATCTACGTTTTTTTTTCTTTCTAAAAAGCACAGACTAAAATTCTTTTGCTGCTTCACAGAGCGAAGACTACCCTCCTAACTAGCTTTTTATATATATTTTTTTTGAATTAATATACATTATTTATAATTGGAAAAATATATCAAGAAAACTATTTATACCTTGTAGTTTATTACAAGAAATTACAAATTGTACTTCATTTTTTTACTACCTCCCTTATATGATTGCATTATTGCTTATGATTTGTCAGTTTATTAGAAATGTTAAATTTACTCTTCGTAATGTAATTTTGAGATTTAACATTCTTTTGTTAAAATTTTTCAGTATTTCTTCACAACAAATTGTGAAAACAAAGTATTGACATAAATTCTACACAAAGGCAATATAAAACATTTTATGAAACATTCGATTTTACTTTTACTAAATATAAAAAGTAACTATTTTTAATAAAAAACGGTTTCAACTGAAATTCTTTACAAGACGTACACTAATTATAAATTTATATCTTATAAACAATTTTATAAACATGTATATTATACTACTATATTTATTAGGAATTTAAAAAAAACAATTATTAGGAGAGGTTGTAAAATTAAATGTTGTTCTATTAATTAAAGTTAATTTACCAAGTGATACGACTTCACTTTTTTTAGAAGCAATACTATCGCTTCTGAGATTGGGTGTCTCAATATTAGTTTAGATCAGATTAAATCAAGAAACGCTTAGTAAAATTTTACATTTTCTATAAAATGAAACTTATTCGTGAAAAGACGGGTAATATAATTCGCATAATATAATGTGAAAATAATAAGCGAATTTTTAATTTTAAATTTTAAATTTATTATTTATATAATTTTAAATAAAAATTAAACAATTTTAAATTCAAATTAATAATATTTTTATGAATTTTTTTATTTTTAGGTATTGGTGTGATCGGACTACGGCAAAGCAAGTTGATCAAAGGATTCAAAAAGGGTTATTTTTATTTGCATGTACAAATTCTTGCATGAATCCTTTAGTATATGGATTGTTTAATATTCGTACTCGAAGAGGGCGAACTCAGGTGAGACTCAGATTAAACAATTGCAATGCACGAAATAGTAGGATTTCAACTTCAACTGCAGAAACCAGATTATCTTCAATTGAAATTTCATTAAAAGCTTGATGAAGGTTTGAAAATTTTATTGCGTGTTTCATTGTGATTGATGTATATTGAAATACGCTTAATATAACCTTCAACTAAGTCATTCCTATTAAATGAGTAAATGTTGTTTTCACCATTATTAAAGTTAAATTATATTTTGTGATATTACTTATTTAAAAAAATAATTTTAATATTTTTTTAATTTATTTAAATTTAACTTTTTTCTATAAACTACTATATTAAAAGTGACTACTGTGTAAGAATAATAAGGTTGCAAATTTTGGTTTATCAAAAAATTAAAATACGTAGATATCAAATTTGTAATATTTTTAAACATAATATATAATTATTAAAGTGTGTATTAATTTTTTATTTCAAATAGACAGATACTTTTTATGTCGTAGGTAAATTACAAATATCAAATATTTGCTAATTTTTAATTCAGATTTTACAATATTTAAACTAATGTACCTAATTTAAAAAAAATAAAAATTATTGATTATGCTTTTAAACGTAAATAACCCGTTTTTGTTTTCCCTGTGAATGTAAAAATTATATAATTATTGTAGACAGAAAATTAACAAATATTTACAAAGTATGTAGGTAGATGTGGAACTTTCGTATACTCGTAATTTATTGCTCGTCTCGACTCAACTGATAACATTATGGCTGATTTAATTAGTAGAGTAGATATGAAAGTACTAGGGCTAGTAGCTCGCGAACTATTATACTTTACTCAATTAAAGTAAGTCTCTGTTTAATCGCAGTTGATGTAAACCGCCAATGTCGCTTTTGTACAAAAAAGAATTTTTAATAAGTATCTCAATTTGTCATTTAAATATTAAAATATTCAGCAAAAATTCATCTCAAAAATACGAAGAGAATTGTACTTCTGCTCGATACGTTTTTTGAACGGTAAATGTGAATTACAAAAATTTTGCAGTGGAAGAAGGATAATACATAGAATCTAATCACTTTTCAATTCCAATAATTAGCCAAGTACTGTCCAAAGTGATTAAGATTTAGCTAGGCTTTCCTTACTAGCGTTAGTTAATATCCTATCAGTTCTACTACTAATGTAAATCAGCCTTTAGTGGCTTTTAGTATTGATGAAAATAGTTTATTACAAACATTATTGTGTTTACAATGAATATTGAGTGTATGTAATATTTTACAGATAAACGATAGAACTTCTCAACGGTCGTTTAATTCGAAAGCTGTTCGTGGTGATGTGCTGTGTTTAGTTTCTTGGAAAAACAATCGCAAAAATGAAGTGAATACTCGCGCAAAAGATGTCTGTCGTAGTTGTGGAGAATCTTTTGAAATGCCGAATGGAACACAAAGTATTTGTTCTCTTAAGCGAACATAGTTGTGTTATCTCGTACCAAAATTCGACAACTCTTGGTGAATTGTTGTGTAAATAACTGAATTGCAATTTGTTAGTAAGTTTTCTTATTATTCAGATTTCGTTCATTAGGATTAAAATTAGAATTATATTTATTATAAATAGATTAAATGTGTAGAAATAAAAATAAATTATTTACAGCTAATAAATTTTTATATTCTGGTATTAATATCCTTTTCTAGCATATACTGTGCAACTGTCTTAAACAAAAAATTTACAAATTACATTGAAAGTTTTTGAAATAGTTTACTATTAAATCAGAATAGTAACACTTATAATACAAAAATTTTTCAAGTTTTTCTACTACGTTATCTGAAAACAGAATTATCTCTATTTAATAATTTACAGTAGTTGACAAACATTAACTTAGAGATAATGTTACGTGAGGCATAGCTAAGTTGTGTATCGCACCAAAAATTTACCCTACAGATGATAAATAAAAATTCAAAATTTAGTTTTTACTTTTCAGGACTATGGCATCTTTCCAAAACTTTCAAAACATTCTGAGACAATAACTATAACAAGATGTAACTATGAAAATTCTCTAATTGTAGCAAAATTTTCTATTGATTAGAAAACTAGTTAAGGGTTAACTAATACTACTCCAATAATCAGGGTAAAAGATTAAAATTTGTGTTAAAATGATAATTTTTGGCTCTCTACCGAATGACGTATACAGATTTAAATTTTTCTACGGGAATTTTTCACCATCTTACCCGTCTATACGCTTTTCTAAATATGACTGACCTGAACATATAAACTGTTTTTCTTCGCGCGTATATTTGAAAAAGAATTTAGTATGTAAAAATTCAGATTGTTAATCTCCAATCTACTGTATACCGATTACAACCGATTACGCTATACAAGAATGGGTAATTATAAAACTTGCGAGAGAAGAACGGAACAAAAAAGGTGAGAATTCATAATTATATATAAAATATTGCTAAGATCAGATTCAATTATACATTGTAAAATTGGTTTCAATAAATTATTTACATTTTTATACATTCTATGTGAATAAATAATTTGTAGGCATTTTAGTTTTTCGTATATAATATTTTAAATTCATATTTGTGAAATAATCTTTATTAACATCAAGCATCAAATAAATTTCGCAGCTTTACTGGAGTACATTATATCACTAAAAGCAAAGAAATGTTACTATTTTATTATATAAATCTGTCTAAAGCAGAATATTTGCAAGCAAATGAAAATTATATATAAGAAGATTCATAGAGCACATGTTGTCATGAATACCAACAATAGTAGATTGCAAACAGTTGTTTGAAAATTAAATAACAAGAAAAAATAATCACCGTAAGCTGCTTATTTAAATAGTGGTGTTTATGTAATTTTAAGAGGGTTGTACACCGAGTTTAACGAATATTCATGTAGCTTTTTTACTAATGCATGGAATTTAATGCGGTATAAAGTAAATGATTTAAAATAACATCTAGTTTTATGAAAAGTCATTAACAATTTAAAAAAAAAGGTTTTCATTTTTATTTTAATAATTTAACATTCTAATAATCTACAAATGACTTTCCATTTATATACAAACTATTAAAATTAAAATTATTATTAAATATCTCTATATATATTGTCGTGTTCCAAATAATTCGGACCCACCCTATGCATTTATTATTAATTATTAATTATTATTAATTATTAAGTTGCAACATTGTGGAATTTGCTAGGTGGGGACCGATGACTTTGATACAATGCCTTTTGCTAAAAATGGTCGACATGATGGACGTGTAAATTTTATGTCCGAATAATTTTGAATAAGTTTATAATTTTTGGAATACAAGTAAAAGTTTTGAAGATAAAATGTTTTATTGAAATTAATTATTATATTGGATTGAATTAAATTTTGAAGTAAGTTTGAAGGAGTTTCCAAAGTAAAATTTAGATTGAAGCAAATTACATAATTAAGGATAGAAAAATGGAATTGGATGGAATTTACAATAAATTACAATTGGAAAATTTAGTAAATGGTAAAAATTGTATATTTTTAAATTAAAAATTTTACTTAAGGAACGACAAATTTGTTTGATAAGCCGAACTGAGATATCGGTATCGTAAATTTTTACATTACCATTTTGAAAATTTTATTAATAACGAAAGTGAAATTTAACAAATATCTTGAACTGGAAATTATAGAAAATTAATTAATTAATTAAAAAAAAATAACCGAGGGTTAATTTCACATCAATATATTAAGAAATAAACGTTATATATTTGCATATTAAGAGAGAGCATTAAAATCTTTATACGATAGTGTCCTCTCGCACCACGAACGCTATTTCATAAACGTGCATATTTATTGTCTTATTCAATTAGTTTGCACTGATTGCGCAGACGGAAATAGTGACAATCGGTAAAATTTCTTCTAGTGAATTGTACTGCAATGCCCCCCTGTATAATTTTTGTAAGAAAATTTTAATACACAAAGTAATTCCAACTTTTGTTTATTTTTATCGTGGTTAGGGTAGAGCATGCACTTACTTATTAGCAAGAGGCATTTCTTTAAAATTACAAATTATTTGTTGTTAAATTTTCGTTTTCAATTTTCATTTGGTCATGCAATAATTTTTGTTGCTTTAATTTTACCTTGCAATGTGGTATTGTAACCGCACGTAAACGTCCACAGCTACCAGCGCCTCGTTAAACAAATTCGTTGTGATGTATTTTCCCAATCAACCAAAAACTTCCTATTTTTCCAAATTCTTATCTTTTTCACTTCACAAATTAATTAAAACAACTTCCCAATTTATCAAAACTACCTTTATTATAATAATGATTTATTGACGGAAATATTTCCTTATAAATATACATAATTTAACAAATTTTTCATAGTTTAACAAATTGATAAAAAATCAAGTCAATACAAGAGAAATCTAAATCTCAAAATTCGTTCTTAATTGACTTTTAAGCTTTACTAAGGAGTTGGCACAAAAGTCAATCTTAAACGGATTAGCAAGAGTCATCATTCTCGTAGTCGGTGAATTCATTCCATAACTTGTCCTATGGAAGTTAGATTGGAAAAGGTCCGGTTTTCGTACCGCACAAGGATGAGCCCAAAGGTTGATCGATTGCAGTAGAGCTGGGCAGTCGAACAAGTATTGAAGAATTTTGTACAAAAAGCACAAGTCCAGGTACTTTCTCCTATTTTCTAAACGGGATAAACGCAGATAACCAAGCAATAGGTCATAGTCACTTTCCAGCGAGATGTGAAACTTATAGCACACGAATTTAACGTATCTTCTTTGTAATTTCTCCATTCGAGTGACCAAGGTGGAATGGTAAGAGTTCCAAACTGTGGAGCAATACTTAAAATGCGATCTGACATAGGCAGCAAACAGTAAGTTCAGTACTCTCAGGCTAATCAATTCATGGGATTGTCTTAAGATGAAGCCCAACATTCGATTACCCTTAATAATAATATTATTAATGTGTGATTTAAAACTAAAATTGGACTCCACAATAACGCCTAAGTCATTGAAGCTTGAAACGGATTTGATCACATTACCAAGTAAGCAATAGTTGAGTTCGGTACGATTTCTTTTACGAGTAAAGCGTAGATACTTACACTTAGAAATATTAAGATCAATAAAATTGGCACAGCACCACGATTCAAAAGAGCGAAGATCATCAACAATGAAATTAAAATCGTCAACGGAATTAGAAACTCGAAAAATTTTTAGGTCGTCTGCGTAAAGCAAAAATTTGCAATTCTTAAAGACATCTTTAACGTCGTTAATATATATAATAAATAGTAAAGAGCCAAGGTGGGAACCTTGAGGAATTCCCGATTTAACTAGTATTTCACGAGAGAAACAATTATTGATCTTAACTTTTTGCTGTCGATTAGATAGGTAGGATGCAATCCAGTTGAGTATGTTAATACCAAAGCCTAGCTTATCCAATTTGAATATTAGCCTACCGATATGCACACGATCGAATGCCTTGGTGAAATCTGTATAGATACAATCAACACTTGAATCCGATTCGAGATTATTAATGATATAATCCGAGAAGGTACATAAATTAGTTGCCGTAGAGCGGTGTCTAAAGAAGCCATGTTGCTCATCAATAATCACGTTCTTAACTGCCCAAAAGAGCTTATCAGTAATAATCCCTTCGAAAAGTTTGGGGATAACTGATAATATGCTTATCGGCCTGTAATTCCCCACATGTAAGCGATCTTTACCCTTAAAAACAGGTGTGATGGACGAAATCTTCCAAGCACTGGGAAAGCAGGACAATTGCAAAGATTTATTAAATAACATTGTTAAGGGTTTAAGAAGACTTTCGCTACAATTCTTAACAAATATCGCAGGGATACCGTCCGAACAAAGGTTATAAGAAGATTTCAGTGAACGTAATTTTTCGGCCACTTCCTCTTCGCTAATAGCAATATTCGTCAAATTAACACTCTCAACTAGTCGTGAGTCCCATTCCGTATTCCGTAAAAAATCATTATTATTCGTATTTAATAAAAATCATTACATTTTCAAACTAATTAAATTAATTTTGCAGTGTACATAATTTTGCGAGTAGCCGCGTCGCCACCACGCTTGAAGCCTTCTCCCACATTTTTCGTTACCAACATTGTACTTTTACAACAATAAATAAATTTTCTAGGTAAAATGTTTACAAATAAATAATTTAAAACAAAACAAACTTTAAAATAATTTACAAAATAATAAAATAGTGTTTTTAACGTTTCAAAACACGACATTACATATACAGCCGTCTTAAGGTAAACTATAATAAATTACCTAAATACAAACAACAAACAAATAAAGCAGAAGCAAGAATACTTTTGTACTTATATGTTGAATATTGAATTTTTAACTGCAGGATACCAGTTATAATTTTTATATAAGTTCGTCTTAAAGTTATAAAAGTTTTAATTTTTAATTTTCAGAAAAAGTTCATAGAAAATGTAAAATTAGAAATAAATAAATTATAGTTAAAAATATATGGTAAAATACAAATATTTTACGTACTTTAGAAGACAACTTTTTATAATTTTTATTTAAGTTCGTCTTAAAGTTATAAAAGTAATCGCAAGAGTTTTAATTTTTTTTAATTTTTAGAAAAAGTTAATAGAAAATGTAAAATTAGAAATAAATAAATTATAGTTAAAAATAGATGGTAAAATACAAATATTTTACGTACTTTTGAAGACCACTTTTTTATAATTTTTTTTAAAGTTTGTCTTGAAAGCAATATAAAGTTGCTCTTGGACAACATAATGAGATTAACACCTTCAATCCTTTCGGTGATAACAAATCTATCAAAATTGCTCATTTAACCTTTAGCTGTCCGGCCGGGGTTCATGTAGAGTTAATGGAGTTAAGTTTAATAGCGTCTACAGTAATTCTCTTTCAGGTTCACTAATTATTAAATTCAACTAAAATTATTATAAAATCGATGATATCCAACCTGAACTTAATTATATTAAACTTATGCTCTATAACTCAAATTACCATCTGTAGTCATTATAAGTTCTTCCAATTTATCCTATCACAGTATTAAGTACTAGGGATTATATATGATATATAAAAGTTTACTTTTGAAAACTCTCTACTGTAAAGTACATAATGTAATTAAAATTAACATAAAAACAGAAATGTAAGTAAGAGTATTGTAATAAATTGCAGTATGTATTATAAATAGAATTTTAACTCAACTTCATACTAAACTATTTAAATATTAACTGCAATGCTAATAAACACTACGTAAACATTTTTAGTTAGGAAAGCACTTTAAAGTCATTAGTTTACCTCTTTGTAATAAGGTATACAGGTGTTCCAAAAAAACTACATAAGTTATTTTTTATTGTCTAATTTAATTAAAAAAAAAAATAAATAAATAATGTAGTGTACAAGAACTACAAGAAAGATGAAAACTTACATGATAACAAAAACCCCGAGACCCCAAAAACCAAATGACTAAAATTATTACTCGTTATTTCGGCCACCTTGTTTACTTCCCTTTTCAAATTTTAAAAGTTTACTGTACCTTTATTTACTGTATTTTCGTTCGTATGCACTTTCTATTATAGTGATCCATTACAAATGAAGTTGGTAATTGAATTTTGCTTTTGTACTGATTACGTACTAGAAAATTTAGACTCCATGGAATTGAACCAGGTACTTTAGTGTTAGCAGTTTTTCAGTTAACTTAGTAAACTAATGACCGTTTCTTATTTAAAACACAAATAATGAAAAAAACATTTCAACATATCAATAACCTACAATGAGCTGGTTGAATTAACTATTGTGAAAGTTATTAGTAAGCAATTAGTAAGCAATTGACATTAGTAAGCAATTGACATTAGTAAGCAATTAAAACTCATTTAAAAAATTGACAGCTATGTAGCTACAGTACAGGTAACCACAGTATGTATTTTTGAAAACCCAAAAAACTTACACACTTTTTATAACTAAATTATTTTAAGTAAACATAAATAAAATACTCTGTAATGTATCTTAATGATAATATGATATGATTTTTATCATATTATTATGGCATTATTAGGCGATTAAAATTTTAGTTCTAAAAGGTATTTGCATATTTTAAGTTTTGGAATTGCAAAGAAATTGCAGATTTTAAAAAGAAAAATAGAGATTAGTAAACAAGACTGCGTCTGTGGTTTATACCTAGGGTCAATAAATCCAAGTTTTTGAGAATATCAAGAGAATTCTTGAAAATTCCTGGCTATTCTTGAAGTAACTGTGTACATATGAATTCCTAATTCAGTAATTCTTTGTATACTAAATTGTTTTATGAGAAATAAAACATGCAATTATTTCTTGGAACGCAAAAAATAAATATTATATTTAATTATATTTAGTTTATGTTTTTATATAATAATTATTATGTTTACTAATTCTCATTAGCCGAGTATATTAGCAAAATAACTTTTGGTTATAACCTGGTTCAAATCCGGGAAGAGTATATTTTCGTATAATCGTCTCCCTGCTTCGCCGAAGAGCACGTAAAAACCGGCGGTTCCTCTGAGTTGATAATTTGTCTTCACCAACAATAAAAATCCAGAGTTACGGGTATATCTGAGATGAGCCTAGCAAGCTACCTTTACCATGGATATAAACAATATGCTCACAGCACTTATAGTGGCTTCGGAATATAATTGGGGTTGCTGTTAGTAAAACACAGATCGCAGACGTAACGAAAAAAGAAAAAGATATTTAATTAACATTTGATTTACTGTCAGTGACAGGCGACAATAATAATAATTTTTATTATACACAAGCAAAGAAAATTTTACAAACCTACAATCTGACTAGGTGTAAATGGTGAAGATCGGCATATACCGGTTTTCATCTTAACGCAAGAGTGCCATTTCATCTTTCAAGAAATTCCTCGACTCTATATAGCACACTTTCTATCAGTATATCTTTTATTTTCCTTCTTTCCTTCTGGACAATGCAAGGCTTTTCACCTCTGCCGACAGTTTGTTATAGAGCCTTACTCTCATGTTTCTACTTTTAGAGCATTTCAGTCAAAATCTTTCTGTTCTAATCTTGTTCTCAATCTCGCGACATTGTCGCGTGTTGTATTCATGCGCGAGAGTGTTTTGTTGAATATTTTAATAGCATCTTATCTGCAGTACACTAGCATATGCGTATGCTGATGGAAGAGTCATTATATTAAGAGAGTGGAATAGAGGCTTGCAGTGTGTTGTACTCTGTACTCCCCTCAATGCTCGTATGGCTCTTTTTGGTATGGCGAACACCTTGTTGATTTGTGCATCATATTAGAAGACTTTACGCCATTCTAGCGTGAAACATAGAAAAGTATACCATTTTTGCTGACTCCTCTCCGGCCGTTTTCTTTGTTTTCTGTATTGCATAGACAGCTTTTCCCAATGTCTTAAAGTAGGATATGTGGTCGTCCCAGGTTAATAAAGTATCTAGAATCAGACCTAGCTATTTTGTGGAACTTCTCTCTTTTTGATCGGATTTTATAATTATAATTATAAAAAAATTAATTATCATGTACTTTTCCAAATTTTTTATTATGAAAAATTGTCGTCTGTTGTTTAACAACAAACTGCGTATAAATCGAAAAACTTGACTCAACATCAACCGACGTAATAGGAGCTCATTTAGGTTACTGTCAGTTAATTCAACTCACGATTTGAACTTTTCCCTTACACTATTGGAAAGAAGACACTTTTCTAAGCAAATTGTAACAAACATTTTGTAGAATGTAATAGAAGGTACCTTTACAAAAATTCTTTTTGCATTTGAGATTAAATAAATTTTTAACCAAAGCAAAATGTTTCGGCAACACGGGATATCTCATGTGCCAGACATGTATAGTAAATTAAATTTTCATAAAATACTTCAAGTTCTATTCCAGCTTTAATCATGTACTTTGTCGGTCATTAAAAAAACATTAAAAAAAGCTCTAATAACCACTAATATGCGTTTTAAGCAAAATCTTGAGAAAAAAGCAAAAAAGCACCATCAACATTAGGTTAAATCACTGAAATTTTTAAGAAACGTCAAGATCCAAAAGGAATATCTTCTGCTTATAATTTAGAGCAATAAGCAAAAAGCTTAGAATCCGGGCTCTACGTGTATTATTAGAAGAATCTCTCTTCTTTTTACCGACTTCCCTATTTATGATCATTCATGTAGTTTTTTGCTTATTATCTGATTGAGAAATATGTTGCATATTTATTCGTTATCTATTCTCTTTCAATTTCTTGTTAAATAATTTTCTTAACTCATTATATTTTTGTTTATTGTTTGTGCGGATGTGTTTGTTGTGTTTATGAAGTGCTCGTATTTGATTCTTCATATCTAGGAGTTCTTTCGTGAGATTAGTTATTTTATTATGCGTCTTGTAGGCTTTAACAAAAAATTTAATATGATATTCATATTTATTCTGTATTTTCTTTTCTTTTTTACAAAATTAACATTTTCTTATCTACTGTTGTGTCCCCACTAAGTGATTAAAATGGGTTGCAAACTTAGCAATAAGATAACTGTATTTGCAACTAGAGGAACAAAACAAAGAAAAACTCTATTTTAACATTTTTATTACCAGTGTGTGTTTTATTTTTGTGTATTATTCTATATTTTGATTTCAGTATGTTTAATATTTTATATTTGTCTAGTTAGTAAGTTATTTGTTTTTTGATTTTGATTTTATTATTTTATGTTTGTATTATGACTCACCAAATTCCGATCACAGCAACAAAATTTAAATAGATGAAAAATCTAGATTTGAAAATAAAAAGACATTAAAGTACAACCAATGAAAAGAAGACACATGGCAAAGGATATCCAAGAGGGGACAGAAGAATCGATAAAGAAAATAGATAGTCAGAATAATTTGAGCAGAGCGGTCGGTCGATGAAAGTTTAAGAAGAATTTTATGAATTGAATTGAGAGAAGAGTCATGTTAATGACATTGAGGCATACAAAAAAATTCAATAGAGGTTTATTTATGTGAAGAATAATTGTTTAAAGTGGAAGAAGAGTTGGTGATAAAAATAATTGTTTTTTAGAATTGAAGATATCCGCAGAGAGCAGTAGAAGTAAGAGAAAATAATCGAGCAGACAAAGCGGTTCAAAGAAGTTGAAGATAAAAAGGTCGCGTGTTATTTGTGCGCGATATTATTTCGAAGGAAGATAACTTTAGTTTTTTCAACAGAAAGGCTGGGGTCGGCTATTTGAATGAGTTTTGTTTTTGTTTAATTGTTCCCATTTTATAAAATTTTTCAGTTGCAAATAAAAATAAAAATATCCAACAGTTATTTTATTGTCTTACTTGTAACAATTTTCGCATTCGAGAACCTACGTATCCCATAGACGAGATAGAAATTTTGTATGTAGAGGCGCGCATAAGGTCGCAGCACTACATACTTTACTATGAATACTTTTTGCAATATTCGTAATTAAAACTATATCTAATGATCGATAACGGTCTATACCAGTTGATTATTCCAATTACAAACCTAAATAAAAGTCGAAGTAAGAAATGAAACAAAGGAGGTACCTAGGTATATTTATAAAAATTTATTTTTTACAAAGTGTAAAATAATAGCTCTCATTTTTGTAGTAAACATTTCATTACTTGAAGATTCATAAACAAACATTGAACTAATACTTTCTACAGATTCCGCTGCTTTTGTTAGATCTGCCGTGTTCTTCTTACCTTCTGGAGACATTACTTGTAGAGCTAGAGGCGTCACAATTAATGCAAATCTAGCATACTTTTTCCATTGCTCTTTTAATACATTAAAAGGATATAACTTGATAGGATCGCTACCTAGTTTTCTTACATGTGTACAGAAACTTCCGTAGTAAATATTTAAATACTCATCTAATAAATCATAGTCTTGCACAGAACAATCCGCGTAAAAAAAGTACGCTAAATCAAGCACCGGTATCGCAGCTCGGCAACCTTGATAGTCATATAATCTTACTTCTGTTGGTCTTTCCGGTTCTGCTTCATCCTGGAATTTAAACTCAATGTTACAATAACATTAAAAAAACTATTTGTTATTATAACAAACATAAAAACAGAACAAATTAATATCTATTACATGTGATACGACCATCGACTTTTAATTTGTTGTTCATTTAGCCACTTAATGTTTACACTTTATTGTGCTTTAAGTTTTTGTTTTCTTCCCCATTTAATAATATATTAATTTTTAACAAAATTAAATGCTCTAGACTTATTTTACGATAACTCTTTGTAAATGAATGGTAAAAAAAGTTAATGGAAATATAATAAATAAATAACCTAAAAAATGAAATTTTTAAGTCTGTAGTGTGGTATATAGTAGTATGTAGTCTTAAAATAATATTTAAAAAACAATAAAAATGACAATAATTTACATTTAACAGGTCAGGACTTAGAATATTTGAATAAACAAGAAATGAATTATGATAAAACAATTACGTTATAAAAACTAATAAAAATTTAAAATAAAAACTTTGTAATACGATATAAAGGCCTCTATTTCACAATTCTTATTGATCATCAGTCGTATTTAACATAAGAAAAACGTAAAAATAAAATAAAATAAAGTAAGAAAAACATTATACCAAACAAAATTAAAAAATTAAAATTGAAAAACAGAAAATTTAGAAAAATGACTATAAATTTAATGTGATTTATCAAATAACTAAACTGAACAACTTCACGTATTTATATGACATTTTTTTTTAAAACGTTATCCATTATAATATTATAGTAACGTGCTCTTTTACTTTTCGATATATTTTGTAATTTGTATTTTAAACACTAATTATCAGGTGTATAACAGCACAAAAAATTGTTATATTGCAAAAATCTAAAACTGAACATTTTAGAATTATGTTTTATGTACTTTTGACACACGAGATTATAAATTATCAGTAGAACTAATATATTAGTAAATAAAATAAATAGATCAAAACTATTAATAATACGATAATCAGTTCTAGATTATGAAACGCAATTTGATATGACATTATACAATTACATAATATAGTATTATTAGTATGTGGATGATGCAATAATATAATCTCAAGTTCACATGAACATACATTATAATAAAATAATACTTACATCATATTTAAACATCATATTGTTTATCCAACAATCGCCATGTAGAAAAGCAGTATATTCACCATTATTGGAAGCCGATATTTCATCCAAAAATAATTTAATATTTTTTATGAAATCACTTAAAGCTTGTACAGCTTCCAGTTCCGTTAAAGGGTTCAGTGTTTCTAACGCTCTTTTCAATGACGTCATATAACTAATTTCCAAAGTTGTAAATATAAATGAAAATGCATCGAATGTTGTAAGCAGGTCATTAAATTTTTTTGGTTGTTGATCCCTGAATGCAAATGATAGTGCATGCAGACGTCCGTATTGAGACATTAGTAATCTAGTATGATTCTTGTCGAAGGGAATAGTTGTGTCATGTTGTTTAAAGTTTTGCACTTTTAAATTTTCTAATATCAAAAATTCTTTATTATATTCTCTAATTGCATAATAAAACTTAGGTGCTATTTTGGATGGAATGAGTCCTTTTTCAATTTCAAATTTATTGAATATACAAAAAATCTCATACGCATGAATTTCGGAATCAAATATTATCTCCAATTTGAGATTATTTCTAATATCAGGATTAGTAGGTGCACTTTTAATGATTAATGATACAATTTTATTGGGATCACGTTTATCTTTGCTTATGATATCTACAGCAGTTATGTTTCCTACATAGCCATCTCCTTTTAATGAACCACCAACTACCTGTATTTCATAATCACAAATACCTTCTTTTGTAGCAATAGATTTATAAGCAGTTTCTAAAAGTTGTTCCATTTTTGGTACACTATCTACTCGTGAACTAATTTCAGACGTTGATCTCTTGAAATTAATGTAACAACTAACAATATTTATAAGTGATATTCGTAGTAGGTACTTAAATTTGGAACCCTCATGAATCGATGTGTTACTATATACTACTGCGCATTTCTGTTTAAAATTATACAAAAATATTGGAGTCGTCGCAATAAGTAATACACCTAACTTACACTGCAATGTAAAAAAAATGGGAAACAGGAGGAACTTATTTAATTATTAAAAAAATTTATTTTTACTTCATAAACATATTTATTATTAATGTACTGTTATTTTAAAAGTAAACTTCGTTTTATAGAGAAAATATATTTTTTAAATTATGAGATAGGAATTTTCATTTTATATCGTAATGTACTGATGTACTCTTAAAAATTAGAGTAATCATATTAATTTCTTACTTCAAATTTAGAATTATTTGAAACTCATGTAAATTTTATTTTTGTTTTGTGCAATGCAAATAAAATTGAAAATTCATTTAATTACAAATCATTAAAGTGAGGAAAATTACAGTTACAGTGAGAAAGAAACACTCTAACTACCAGCCTACGACCGTGATACTAAACTACATTATAATATACTACTATTACAAAAATTTATTTTTTACAAAATGTAAAATTATAGATCTAATTTTTTTATTAAACATTTCATTATTTAAGGGTTTATAAGCAAACATAGAACCAATGTTTTTTTCAGATTCCGCAATTGTCTTTAAATCAATTCGATTTTTTCCTTCAGGAGCCATTACCACCTGTATAGCAACCGGCGTTAAAATGAGTGCATATCTAGCATACTTTTTCCACTGCTCTTTTAATATACTGTATGGATATAACTTAAAAGGATCACTGCCTAATTTTTTAACATGTATACAGAAACTTTCATAGTAAATATCTAAATATCGATCCAAACAAATAAAAACTTCAGTTGCACAATTGCTATAAACAAAGTAAGCCAAATCAAGTACAGGTATTGCTGATCGACACACTTGGTAATCATATAATCGCACTTCGGTTGGTTTTACTTCTTCATCTGAATTCTGCAATAAAATTTTAATAGTAATAATATTTACAATAATTTAAAAGTAATAATTCAAAATATAAATATGTAAATAAATTTATAATTTAATAACCTTGTTTTTTCGCAAATATTCGGTAACACTGTAAAAAAGAATATTCATTGGTAATTTTTTTATTCTGTATCGTTATTGTTGATTAATTTCGCGTTATTACTAAGTTTTCCATTATGTTTAATTGTTTGGTTAGTGGTATTGATACTTCCAATAATATTTCATTCATGTTATGATGAAAATATATTTTATTCAGGTTAATTTGTTTAGTAAACATTGGAAACGCGCATAACCTAAAAAAATTTTCGGGTAAGGAAAATTTAAATCTGGTACAACGTTGTCGTTTACTCTTTTCTTCTTACAATTAGAAGAAGAGATGTACAAAATTCAGCTTTTATTTATTATAAAAATTAATATAAATGTTTGTCTTTAATTTATTTAATAGGTAAAATTTATATCATAATAAATTAATATGTGCCCTTATAATTTATTTCAGATGCAAAGTATTTTTTTTACATATTAATAAATCTTTTTAATGAAAATATGCAGAATTAAAATTAACCTACTTTGTATTTAAACATCATGTTATTCGTCCAACAATCGCCGTGAAGAAACGCAGTGTGCTCACCATAATTAGAAGTAGAAAGTTCATCAAGAAATAAATCAATATTTTGTACAAAATTGGTATATTTTGTTATAGCTTTCCTATCTTCCGACGGATCTAGTGCTTCCAATGATCTCTGAAATAAAGTTGTGTAACTGCATTTTAAGGTATTGTAAATATATGCAAATATATCATCTTTCACTATAAGTTCGTCGTACTTTTTTGGTTGTTGATCTCTGAATGCAAATGATAATGCATGCAGTCGACCATACTGAGATAATACTAAACGTGCATGGTTATCATCAAACGGAATTGTGGTGTCGTGCTGTTTAAATCCTTGCACTTTCAAATTTTCCAATATTAAGAATTCTTTGTTGTAGTCACTCACTGCATGATAAAATTTTGGAGCTATTTTTGATGGGGTTAATCCTTTTTGAATTTCAAATTGATTGAAAATGTTCATAATCTTATATGCATGAATTTCAACGTTAAATATAAATTCAATTTTGACTTTTTTCCTAATATCAGGATTAGTGGGTGCACTTTTAATGATCAATGACAAAATTTTGTTGGAATTTGGAACATCTTGACTTAGAATATTCATAGCAGTTATGTTTCCCAAATAGCCATCTCCTTTAAATGAATCAGTGGTGATATTTATTGAATAATCGCAAATTTGTTCTTGATGTGCTACAATTTCCAATGCAACTTTCAAAGCATCTTCCATATTTTTAACGTTAGTAATTAACACATACTCTAATTGAATTATTAGAGAAAAATTATTATAAATTTATGTAGGTACCTTGTATGTAAGTATTTGAACGATATTCTAGTGCGACCTTGTATTCAACACGCATATCATTATGTTATCCTACCATTAATAAAAGTATAGATGATAATAATTATTACTATACTTAAAATTGATTTATTACTTCAATAAATAATACTCAATTATAATTATAAAATAAAAATAAAATCAGAACAAAAACATTTTCATAATATATAATATTATAGGATAAAGTAATTTTTATTTTTTATATTTACTGTTTCGACTTCATTAAATACCTTACTCAGCAACTTGGTGAGGTTTTTGCGTTTCTACGTTTTTCTGCTTATCTTTTAATCTTTAAAGAAACAAAACGTCGCAAACAGTATTTGTATGGATTTAACGTTACATTCAGGTTTTTGGACGCAAAAAGGTGCTGTTGTTATTTTTACTGTCAACACCCAATAATCAATTTGATAACTCGCTTGATGACAAAATTTCAGGATTTTCACTGATATTTCGCTACTAACACTAGGTTAACGGTTGATATTTCTCTTTTCCCTTAATTAAAATTTCCCCTTAAATAAAATAATAGTAATAGTTTTTTTTATACAAAGTAGATAAATATTTGAATCAACAATAGTACAAGTGCAATAATGATCACAGTTTATATATTTTTGCAAGCAATTTTTCACCCCTTCTTCTAACATGGTTCTTGTTTTATATATATTTTTTTTAATTCTAGCAATCGTGGGTAGATTCAGCTTAGTTGTGGCTTTTAAGCTTTACACTTTACTTAAGTTTTGTCGTTTTGGGTAATAAGCTAGATAGGCATGAATTGCTATGATTTAATTGCTAGTGTATTTGTTTTGTATGCGTAATTTTGTACGCCAAAATATGTATAATATTGTACATTGAGTTATTCTGAGACTTTGTTTAATCTGAATAGTTAGCAATGCAACTCGTCTTCGATTTCGGCTGTAAGGATGATGTCATTGGATGTCAAGGATGATACAACATATTTGTACGATAATATTTTATAATATGTAGATCATTTTAGTATTCTTATTATTCTATATTATAGAAAGTGGAACATCTGGGATCACCTGGAGAAGATGAATATGGGGCATTCCACGCCAAATCGGACACCATTTAGCTTTTGCATCTCGGATTTTAATGAAAAATTTTTTTCTTTTGGTACTAGTTGAACCTAGTCTTCATTATTGTTTTTAGCTTTTTTTATCAAGTCATTCAAAAAAAATAAAATTTTGAAAAATTATGGAAAATTACATTACTTTTTTTTAAAATGCTCATAACTACGTCAATAATTGGGTAAATGACACTTTTTTTTGTCTCAAAACTTTTGTTTTTAAATCTACTTTCCATAAAAAATATCAAAAACTATTTTAAAACGGTATTACTAATAGATTTTCAAGTTTCAAAAATAAATACTCATTTTTAACAATGTATGTGCAGTTCAATTTTTATAAATTTTTTTTTTGTAAAAAACTGTTACCAATTTAACAAATTTTAAGCCTAGTTCCATCGTGGGTAAATGATGGGATCTATATTTTTTCGAATTTTTAATTTTTTTCTTTTTAATTTTAAAATATTAAAATTTTTTTTTAATTAAAAAAAAATTTTTTTTTAGTTATTTTGTTTTAAAGCAAATTTTTCATAAAAAAAATTTTGAAAGCATTTTAAAAACGATATTACTATTAGATTTTCAAGTTTCAAAAATAAAACACTATTTTTAACAGTGTATGTGTTACGGTAAAAGTACGTATACCGGTAAAAGTGCACATTTTCCGGTAAATGTGCACTTATGCCGGCGCTTATGGTAAATGTACATATTATGTACTTTTCCCTATAGAATTAGGGATATCTGCACATATACCAACCGATGTTGAGAAATGTATATAGAGATTTTACAAGTAAATGTGGGCGTTTACTTTATACGCGTCATATTCGTCTTACTCATTTTTGCTAATTTTTTTAAAATAGTTTTATAAATTGCGATTACTTCTAAATTGTGCGAATAACAATAAATTATGACAGATATTTTATTAAATAACGAAATTTCAAAAAATAAATATTTAAATTTTTACTTAATTTTATTGAACTAATTAAAAACTAAACAAAGCATAATAATTAATCTTTATTGCAGCATGGATTGCTACTATGGCATTTCGAATTACACAACACATTGGCAGCTCTATATAGACATCTCTTTGTTGTGCATTTTCCCTTGCAATTGCATTTTTTAAATCCTTGTCCTCCAGTTAAAGATTCTTGTTTGATTACTTCTCGAACGGATTTTTCGATACAAGAAACTTCATCAACAGACAAAAATTTTTGTTTACACACATCGAATTGATTTCTAGTGTACAACTGTTTTAATTTTCCATGTTTAGTTCCTAGTTGATAGTATTCGTTTTTATCATCTACTGATAATACGATGCAGAGTAAATTTCGAGGATCTGTTTTGCCTCGATCCACTTCAGGTACTTGTACTTTAACGGTGTCAACAGTTTTCAATTTTTCAAAAATTTATTTCTTTTGAATGACTTGATAAAAAAAGCTAAAAGCAATAATGAAGACTAGGTTTAACTAGTACTAAAAGAAAAAAAATTTTCAGTAAAATCTGAGATGCAAAAGCTAAATGGTGTCCGATTTGGCGTGGAATGCCAAATATACATATTATCTTCCGTTGATCAAATCTTACTTTGATTTTAGTTATATTTTCGGTACTTAATATTATAATAATCTGTAGCATATTTTTGTTTTTCTAGTTTGCTTTAAAATTTTGAATTAACATTTTCGTAGTAAGTAAATAATTTGAATGCAGTCATGCAAAAGTAAAGATATTTTAGAAAATTATTATTATGTTTTGCAGTTAGTTATTTATTATTCATAATTACTATAATCATTACATCAAAGCAAAATATTTCTACAAATTAAAGTGATTGAAATTTTATTTATTTCAATATTTTTATCCTAATAATTTTAAAATAAATATTTATGTTGAAAATCATAACAGTTTGTATGTTTGGTTGCCTAATTTCGAAATGTTTAGAATTTTCTAAAAATTAATTGAAAATTTAACGTAATCATAATAATATTATAATAATAAATCATCATCAAATTTATTATAAATTTTGTTGTTAACCTGTTCCAGGTCGTTTATTTCTTCTCGATCGTCCTGCATTAATTATAATAAAGCTATAATCTCGTTCTTTGCGGCAGTCAGTTTCCTCGCTGGCTGTAACTTTCTTTTGCAGGACTCTGCATTTCTTTCATTTTATTAAACAATAACCATGATCTTAAATTGTTATTCAAAATCTCCGTCTATTATCTTTGGAAAACTTCTAGAATTTCTAACGCCATTGAAAAGTTTTGTAGGTGGTAATAACCCAAAGTTGAAAAAATTTTGAACCTGATTTGCGAATACAATTTCAGTTTTTAAATGATATCGTTAGAAACAATGATGCTTTTGTATAAGTTAATTAGATTTGGTTTCTAAGTAATTGGCATACTTCTGATTTGTTTAAAAAAAACTTTAAAAGTTAACTTACAAAAAAAATATGTAAATAACTTAATATTTTAGAACCTAACGTATAAATTTTGTAACAATTCAGAAGTGATAGCTAAATGTCAGGAAACAAATATCTGGTAGCGAAATGTCCAGTCGGTCACTTTGGATTTGTATTAACGTTTATAATACAAATAAGTCAAAACAAATGGTATGCTGGAATCAGGAGTACAGTAAGGAAAAGCAGATCACCTGTGGAATACTGCAAGAAAGCATCTTGGGTCTTTTCTTCTTTGTTCTCTTTATAAATGACCTCCCTCTAAACATGGAAGATGAAATAGTTTTGTACGCAGACAATACCTGGTACACGATAGAAAAAGACAAAATCATACAAGAAGGACTACGCAAACTGATGGAATGGTTCTCATCCAACAAATTATTGTTAAACCCAGACAAAACACAACAACTAAACTTTACCGCAAATAACAGAACCGAAAAAAAAGAAAAGAGCTCCACAAAATATCTATTAGGTCTGATCCTGGACACTTTATTAAACTGGAACGACCACATATCATATCTAATTAAGACATTGACGAAAGCTATCTATGCGATACAAAGGACAAAAGAAACGACCGGAGAGGAAGCAGCAAAAATCGTATACTTTTCTATGTTTCACGCTAGAATGGTATAAGGTCTTCTAATATGGGGCAATGATACACAAATCAACAAAGTGTTCACCATACAAAAAAGAGTTGTTCAAACATTGAAGATAGTACAGAGTAGAACACATTGCAAGCCTCTATTCCGCTCTCTTAATATAATGACTCTCCCATCAGCATACGGATACGCAAGTGTACTGCAAATAAGGTGTGACTAAAGAACGCAACGAAACACCGCCGCACATGAATACAACACGCGACAATATAATGAAATCAGAACCAAAGATGTCGACTAAAATGTTCCAAAAATAAAAACACGAAAATAAAACTCTACAACAAACTGCCCCCAGAAATAAAAAACCTTACATTTCCGAAATTCAAAAAGAAAATGAAAAATATATTAGTAGAAAATGCGCTATACAAAGTCGAGGATTTTCTTGAATAAAAAAATGGCACTCCTGCGTTGAGATGAAAACCGGCATACTAAGCTGATCTCCACCATTTACATCTAAAATAAATTTGTAGAATTTTATTTTATTTATTGTGGTGTAATAAAGATTATTATTATTATTATTATTATTTATTATTATTTATTTTAAAGCTCATATTCATACACTGTGGAGTGACTATAGAGTGGGGGATTTAGTTCCAACCATTTTATACTTTACATTATGTGTTGCATATTTTTTAACTATTATTAGATACATTTATTATAATTTAAAGAAAAAAAAATTAAATATTTTAAAATTTGTTTAGTTATGTTACAGCATTTAAAAATTTTCTAACAATGTGGCATGTTTCTAAAATTACTGCCTTTTGCATTTCCGGGAATACTTTTGAAGAGAGATCTAAATGGGACAGATGGATTTTAAATTTTGAAGATACTATACCAGTAGCCGATATTACTATTGGTATTATAAAAATTTTTGTTAAACCCCATACACTCATCATTTCCATCGCTAGTGCCTCGTATCTGCGAATTTTTTCTTTTTCTGTAGTTAACACATTTTTTGACAAAGGCACAGCAACGTCAATGATGATCGCATTTCGGTCTCGTTGATTGATCAAAACAATGTCAGGTCTATTATGACTAACTTCCCTGTCTGTTAGTATTAACCTGTCCCAGTATAAAAGAAAAGATTCATTTTCAAGAACAGGTTCAGGAATATAGTCATAATAGGGTTTAAAATTGTCTAACAAACCAACTTTTTTTGCAAGTTGTTGGTGCAATATTTTGCATACTTGATTATGTCTTCGGAGGTAGTCAGTAGGAGCCAAGTACGAGCAACCAGCTATCACGTGTTCTATTGTTTCGTTGGGGACGTTACATTTCCGACAATGATCTTCAACCTCCAGGTTCATGATGTGCTTTTTATAATTATTGGTTGCAATAACTCCGTCTTGAATAGCACACATAAATCCTTCGGTTTCTAGATATAATAATCCTCTCTTAAGCCATTCTACTGACAAATCCTTATCAATTCCATTGGAATCTAAGATTGTCGGATGCTTACCATGAAGCACTTTATTTTTCCAATTTATATCTAAATCTTTTTTTTGTTCACAGTTAAGATTTCTATTTTTTAAATTTAGACCGCTAAAATGATTGTCAGAATTAATGATTTCATAACTTAAGGGAGTGTTTAACGAGTAAAAATAGTCACGTAATAATTTTGTTATAGATTTACACAAATTAAATAAATTTATAAGACCTCGTCCTCCATTCTTTCTTTTGATGTACAGTCTTTCAACTGCTGATCTTGGGTGTAAATATCTATATTTATATAACATTTTTCTGGTTAAAGTATCCATGGCATTAAGATCGGTATTCGACCATTTTAAAACTCCAAAAGAATATGATAAGACTGGAGCCGCCCACGAGTTTATAGCTGATATCATATTTCGAGAGTGTAATTTTGACTTGAGTAAAATTTTTAGTTTTTTTATATATTTTTGTTTAAATTCGTTTTTTAGAAATGTTTGATTTAGAACAAAATTTTGCTGCATTCCTAAATATTTATAAAATTTATTTGGTAGCAATTGAGGAATTTCGTTCAGAATATTTGTATTTGCGATAGGAATACCCGATATTATGTTGATTTTTGCACATTTGTCTAAACCAAATTCCATGCAGATATCACGACTGAATAATTTTGTATTTTCTATTAAATTTTGAAGTTGATCTTCTGTCCTGGAGTATAATTTTAAGTCGTCCATGTAAAGCAAATGCGTTATGGTACAATTTTTTCGAAAGTTAAGCCTAAATCCTGATGTAGAATCATTCAATAATGTCGAAAGTGGATTTATAGCTAAACAAAACCAAAGTGCACTCAGGGAATCTCCTTGAAAAATTCCACGGTTGATTTTAATTGATTCTAGTATTTTTCCGTTATTCATGATATTGGTATTCCACCTCGACATCATTGAAGATAATAATCTTACAATTTTAGGATTAATTTTGTAAATTATTAGTATATCGATAAGCCAATCGTGAGGAACAGAGTCATAAGCCTTTTTGTAATCAATATAGCACATGTGCAAATTTCTTTTGTTGTCCTTTGCTAGCTTTGTGATTACTGTGTCAACGATTAGCAATTCTCGACATCCTTGTGAACCTTTAACACACCCTTTTTGTTCCATACACATAACGTCATTTGTCTTGCAGTGATTTTCAATTTTGGAGGCCAAAATAGATGTAAAAATTTTGTAAATAGTTGGTAAGCAGGTAATGGGTCTATAATTTTGTGGTTCTAAAGGGTTTCCATTTTTGTATAGCATATATGTAATACCCGTACATAAGAAATCCGGAATAACTGAAGGATCATTCAATGCTTCGTTATACCAAAAGAGTAAATGTAATTGTACCGATTTAAATCTTATTATCTTATTTAAATTTATTATTATTATTATTATTATTATTATTATTATTATTATTTATTTTAAAGCTCACATTCATACACTGTGGAGTGACTATAGAGTGGGGGATTTAGTTTCAACCATTCTATACTTTACATAGATTATTATTATTATTATTACACCTACCACAAAACTAGCTCTCTGCTACCACTTTTTACCGAAGAGACGGTTTGTTACAAAGAAACTTTCTTGGCGTGGCAATTCTGTAATTTCTGGCACAAATAAAAATTTGATCTGAAAAACAACCATTACATTAAACAATTAGAAATGGAATTTGACGATAAATTTAAGTAAAGTCCTGAAGATCGTTATTAGAGCAAACTAGAAACCATCATCGAGACATTCAGGTTCGTTTAATATACCAGAGATTAATGAAGTAACCATCATCATTTATTGAAATGAGTAGAAAACCGCGATACAATTTTAATTAGTCGTACCTAGCAATCAGCTCAATGATGTGGAACGATGTCTTATAATATTTGCTGATGTTTACATTTTATAAGCGGTTATATCATCAACATCAATCATGGTTCGTTCAATAAAGAAAACAAAATGATATTGGCAAAGTTGTACTCCGCTTATTGATTGTTGGTGCTATTGAATGTAAAAAATTTGCAAAATAACCGCCACTAACTGCACCAATAGTTAATGAACATCAATATTTTTAAAATAAATTTTCGTCTTATTCCGTTCAATTTCTAAAAGTTCAATAATAGCATTGTAGCTATCACTGAAAGATACAAAATTATAAACGATAATTATTATTTGTTGTTTAAAACTTATATTTTGACTTTTAATGACATAATTTGCTGAATTACTTTCTAAAAGTAATAAAACCATGTTTTTAGGGGAGTACACTTAGTTACGGAGTAACCTCAGCATTATTGTTAGCCATTTAAATTTAATATTTTGCTATAATATGGAAAATTTATTATCTAGGCTAATTATTTGTTTAAATTACAGTGTACTTGTGCCCACCGTAAATATTGTAATATTTATTTTTTAGTGAAAGATCTGCTTAAATAATAGGGGAATTTGATATAAAAAAACACCTTGGAATCCGGGCCTTTTTGATTTGATTGAAATTTTTATGTTATACTACTCCACTAAACTGTTTCTGTAAATGTTTACAAATAAATTTACTCAACCGAAAAAAGTTGTGAATTTTTAAAATTATAAAAAATTATGATTGTTTTTATTTAAATATTTATTTATTTCATCAAACGACTTGCAGTCAATTACATAATGAGTACATATACAAGAACGTATTGGATGAATTGAATTGAGCAAGCAAAAAAACAATCTGAGTAAAAGCTTATCCAATTCTGATCCCGGTGACAAAATTTGGTCATGCTCAAATACAGATTACAAATATAAATTAATAACAACTATTAATTCCAATAATAACAATATATAAAAATATGCACAAAAACTTATGGATTAGTCAGTTTTAAAAGAATAAAAAATAACAATTTCTTTTTTAAATTTATACCTTTTTTGTTGGTTAAAAACTTAAAAAAAAATAAAAGTCGATTTAGCAAGGAATGCTCCAATAATAATAATTATTATGTAGTTTTTAATCTAATATATTATTTTACTATTATAATATTATATTTAGTACTTGAATAACAACGATGAAATAATTTCTATTCGGTACAACATGTAAGCTCCTGATTTTAGCTGTAGTATCCGATCTAGGAACGTGACGCGTATGTAGATAGCAAATTATTAGTCTACAATAAAATGCAATTTTCCGCAATTAGTCAGTATTGTACATAATAAATAATTTATTTTATATTATAAAACAAATAGTTCTAAATCCGCCTTACACTACGCAATGCATCATTGCGACATAGACATAATATTAAATAATTATTAAGGCGCGGTCTATTGCAGTAGCTATTTTTTCAAGTGTAGGCTTTGTTTATAATTTTCGGTAACACAAAATTATATTTTAAAATAAACAGTTCTATTTATTAAATTGTAAATTATTTTAAATATTATTTTTGTTACTATAGATTTATTCACAACTACCAATAGAGAAAGTTATCTAATAGTCGAAGAAAACAAAGATATTTTGTTTAGATATATTAATAGATTTACGGATAAATACAAAAATTGATAACTTAGTTTTTAACATTTTTTGAGACGAAATATTATTAACTAGTTTACCTAGATTAAAGTTAAAAGATGTGCAATAAGTAAAAATGTAAATTAAAATCATCATTGCTTTGATTACACTTTGCATGATCAACAAAACCAAAATTTTTAAATATTTTAAAAATACGCCTTAAAAAATTTAATGAAATAATCTTTCATTTATTCGATGATCCATAACATCTAAAGAACATATGTATGCTTTCTTAATTACGATAACTTTTAAGAACTACATAGAATCGAGTGAGAGATAAACTTTTGATCTTGAAGTCCCACTCTGAACCTGCATTGTCCGCTTTTCATACAGTGGGTCCATCAGTGTACATTTAAAGTTGTAAATAAGTGATTTCAGTGGACTGATGTTTAAAGAATTTTAAATGTCACAATGTATCGCGAAATTGTTTTTGTAACGTTTTTGTTTGCTTCGATATTAGTATTGTTAGTAGATGCAATATCTTTAGATCCAGGTAGATTTGAACTATTAATTTAAAAAACTTTTCGAAACTAATGTTGCATAAAATTTTTCAATTTCACTTATTTGTAAATTTGATAAAATTTTATTTTTCCTTGTTCATTTTTAATATTACAATAATATCATATAACATGAACGTTTGTCGAAAAAGCATTATTGTTTTACTAAAAGACATTTAATTAAAACAATGTTAAATAGATTTTAAAAAAAGTTGTTTGCATTATACGGCTTTATTTGATCATAGCTAAAATATTATTTTTTAATAAATACTTTTTAAATTTTCAAAAAACGTTTTCAGCGTTTATTTCATTATAAATTTACAAATGTGCAAGTAGTGATAATTAGGATTGTTTTATTTTACAAAATTTTTTCATTGTTTTTAAAGCTTACCTAAAAGGTAATTGATTTAATTATCAAAAATTTGAATTTACTTAAAATACTCTTTTGCAATGCGGAACTTTATACGTTTCTTCTTGACCATCATAAAATACGAAACAATCTCGTTCTGAATTATCAATCCATATTTGTACAGTTGCAACTTACGAGACAAAACTGCTAAGATTATTACAGTCGTTGCACATGAAAAAGTTTATTTTATTATTACAGTTACTTATCGATTTCATTACAGGACTTTTGCAATAAAATTATAACAATAACAAACATAAACTGCCGAGTTAAAATCTATGTTTATCTTTAAATTTAAATTTTACATTAAAATTATGCTTTTTTCAGTTTCTACAAAACAATTAGAGCGAGTGATTAAAGAAGATGAGGTGATTTTATCTTTGCAACACATAAAACCCCGTCGAAAGTTAAGAGGTTCAAGCGAAACACTGTTTGCTGTAGATTTTCCTACGTCAAGACAAAAATTCGTGCTTATGTTAGATAGACCATCCAAGAAAGGTAAATAACTTTATAAAAAATTGTAGCGTATAAAAAATTTTACGTTTTATATTTTCTTTGGAATGATGCGAATTTTTTAAATTAAATTTTAAAATTAAATTCTATTCATAATAAATACCACCCACCTGTTAGGAGAGTAACAATTTTATTTGATGTTGAGCTCCGTGGTTTAAGCAAAGAGGTAGATAACAGTTTTGCTTTTTGTGGCACATTATTGCCAAGTTATAGCAGATATCACCATAACAACAATTTTCTTATAAGTTTCCGTAAACTTACAATAGAATAGAACTCTAGTAAAGCTGTTCGAAGTTATTTTCGAAGAGATTTTACCTAAATCATTCGCAATTAGCTTTAGAGTTAATATTAAATTTCCTTTAATTTAATTTAAATGTTAATTAATTAATTTCTTAATAATTACTATAACAACTAATTTTTCTTATTCCTTCTTGTATATTTTCTAGTCTAATTTGATTTTATGTTTAATCTTCTTTAAGTTTCTTAATAAGTAATTTATTTTATTTGAATTATTTATTTCAAGTTTGTTTCTTTGAGTTTACAAAACAAGCTTTCATTACCTTAATTGACGTTATTAGATTATTTAATTTACCATCTATAAATTATACGATTTAAAGCACAATTAGCAAGTTTTTGCTAAAAATTTTTTACATTTATAATAATGTTTTATATAAACTTTTTAAAATTAAATGTAAGTGTAGATTTTATAGGTAACGTAGAATAATTAATAAATTATATATGTGATCAATCAAGTTTCGTAAACTTTCGATGATAATAATGAAAGCTGGAAATTTATTTGTAAGTAAACAAAATGAAGCCTTAAAATCATAAAAAGAAGTTAAATAGTACAATATTTAAATTAAACGTAAATATTCAGATGTAATTTACGGCTGGAATTCATTAACTTGCCATTTGACAAAAATATATTTGCAAGAATACTTAAAAATTCAAATTTGCGAGAAACCATTTATTTTTCGACCTCCCACAGTTCATTTTGTTCGTTCATTTAATTTCTTTCAAATAATGCTTATTATCCTTTACTTTGTTATTGAAATAATTTTTTGTATTTTATATTAACTATTGTAATACAATGAATAGAAGCAGTTTAGAGTTTATTAGTTTTTTCAAATTTTATGTAAAGTTTAAAAATATTAATATTATATTACAAATAGATATTAACGTATCTAAAATGAGGTAAATTTGGCCGTTGAGGTGAACCTTACCGTATCGTAATTTAATTTTTTTTCCTAAAAAATAGGAAGGTTTTTCCTATAATATGTAGTGTTTGTACTTTAAGAGCTTGAATTATTACTTAATATAAATAGAATCAATTAATCATAAATAATTAAATTTATAAAATAAAAATTTGATTTAACAAATCAGTAGTATAATATAATTCACTTTTGTAATTAAAATTTTGCTGTTTTAAATGGGCGGAACCGCGAACTTGGGCTGGGGTCTCGGCCAAAAAGACTGATAACACCTGGAAAGCATGGAATGACAACAATTATGTTTTTAAATTTTATAAATAATAGGATATGACATCATAAAATAATTAACAAAATAGAAAGTTTTAAATGTACGTGTGCTATCGCGTGCAGCCCTTATTTATGCTATGTGTATTAGATTAGTTGAAAAGTAAACAAATTTTCTCCTTACTTCTAATAGGCAATTAAAAAGGGATATTGGGTACGAAGGGAAGTAAATCAAGCAATATTATCTGCTAGTCAACGTTTCGGACTATTTATTAGTTCATCCTCAGGGCTGAAATATATAACAGAGGCCACCGTTTACAGATTTTTTCATCAACATAAATAGTCCGAAACGTTGGCTAGCAGATAATATTGTTTGATTTACTTCCCTTCATACCCAATATCCGTTTTAATTGCAGATTAGTTGAGTTTATTTTGAGAAAAATTGGTATTTCAGATATGTTAACGCACTAACTCTTTCTGTTTTTCTCAAAGTGCTCTGACTTAAATGTCTGCTTGAGACAAGATTAAAAAATTTTTGTTTAGTGAATGCTAAACTAAAGCTTAGATCCTACAATGCGCAATGTAATCAGTGTTTATTTTAATGTTAAATTTATTATATTTGAAGTGATTTTAAAAATCAGTAATATCAGTAAAGAAACAGTAATATAAGAAATAAACAACCGGATATATAAGTAAAAGTACGTGAAAAAAGTAATTTCATATCGCTATCAGGCAACAGGCGATAAGTAATTGGCAACATAACGAGGGTGAACTCCTACGTATGATATCGGTTGCGTGTTGCCTTTTGCTTTATTCCTTCGTAAAATTTATTTTAATTTACTGTAATTACGAGTATATCTGTTATATTATTCATTACTAAAATAAATTGTTATAATGGTTTTCGGGCTAATAATAATAATAAATTTCGAATAAACAAAACTAAATTACAATAGAGAAATTCATAAGCTTTTAAGTTTTTATATCAGTACGAAAAAAAAGTTTTAGATAATTTCTAGAACTTTGATGTAATACTTGACGACTAAGCTTCTATCTTCATAATATTTAAGTCTTAACGGCGTTGCTTGTAGTTAATTCCTCTGTTTAATTTTATAGAAATGATAAAGTTGTGTGTATTTCATTGTTTGTTTTGGTAATACTTTATAGTGGCAATTACATATTATAGACAAAATACAAAGCAATTATTTTGAAAGCTTGATTAAAGCCCCCTTTTCGAAACCCTTTTACAAGGTAATCCTTCTAATCCTCGTATATCTTTCACGCATTAAAAAATTACGTTTGTACTTTTTTCTTCTTTCCTTCCTATTCAATAAGTTTTTTTTGTTGTTACACTTGAAACTTCCCGGAACTACCTAGTAGTTCTCGAGACTATCCAGACTTTCTCGAACTATCTACACTTTTCGAAACTACTAAAGATTTACTCCTCACAATTTCATGTTTTATTTCTTTCATAGAATTAAAAATCGGTTAACTTTGGGTTATTTTTACGGTAACTACAGCAAGTAAAGCAGCATATTTTCAGTCAACTTCACGACACATCATCTGAAAATAAAATTATTATGTAAAATAGATAAAATTGTCTTCTGTTTAAAAAAATTTATACTAAAAGGTTTGAAATATTTTTAGTAATCGTGGAAACGGTAGAAGATGAAAGAACTCGTCCTCAACATTTTACAATCGATACATTGGATGAACATATTTCCATCAATTCTCTCATTCTAATTGCAAATCAAAGTCAACCTGGGGCTAACATTAATTTATACGTTAATTGTATATCTCAAGGAAGAATTGCTACACCAAGATCGATGAGAGATATGTACAGCAAAATGAAAAATCCGCAATTGCAAGTGGTAAGCTTTTTCAACTAATTTTCAATTTTGGAGTTGCTATTATATTATGATGATTGATTTTTTGTTATCTTGGCGCCATACCAAAATAAGCATTCGAAAATTAATTTTTAATAACAATGTTTATTCTCGTAGGTTGTTTTAGCATACAAAATAGAAATGCTAATTATACATAAATATGCCGATATTTTTTTATTATATTCGTAGGCGAACTTCATTCATAATAAATAATAACTAACGCAAGTTGTAATGAAACTGACAAGTATTCACTTTCGCCTACGATTAACCTTAATAAAATTTGCACGGTTTTTAACTCTTGATTAAAGGAATTAAGCTTTTTTCTAATTTATTAGGCAATATTTGGTATGCGCTCGAAACTTATCTCAATATAAGAATGATGCCCTCTTTCCTAATAAAGAGATATGTATTATTATGGTTTTATTTGTTATTAAAAATAAGTTCTACTTATTTTGATAATTGTTTCATAACAAAGATGTACTATATTGTTACAAAGCGTATCATTAAAATAATTAAACTTCACTGAAACTATTTCCTGTTTGTGTAACCTTAAAAATTTACATATAGAAATGGAACAGTCACGCATTCAAAAGTAGGTGTTCATAGAGTCAAGCCAACGGTTATCAACCTATATCCCTTTTTGGGCATGCGAAATATTGCATTAAAAAATATTCAAATATTTTCAATTCATATTATGTGAACATTATGAATTTTCCCTTGGTCTTCTTATATTCATTATCAAAATTTAAAGCTTCAACTTTTTTTCGTTAGGTACTTATAAGAAAAATTACAATTTAAAAATTTTTGTTTATACACTCGTAATAATATAAACAGCTTTTAAATTCTCCATTACATAACAGTTAAAGAATTACATTTACGCAGTTCTCTCAAGACATATTATTGCTTTGATAACCGTATATGTTAAAGTCGGCTCGACATGTCCATAAAGAGAGTAATGTGTTCAGTATGTTTCTGATAAGTAATGTTTTTTTACAGTATATAGAATTTATAATTCAGGTCAATTATTAGCTTATTATAAATAAGAAATCCAAATACTTCAAGTTTTATTAATGTAATTTAAGGCATTTGATGACATTTTTCTATGATTTTTTTTGTGTTATATTTTAGTTTAGTGAAAGAAAACATAATATAGAAATAAATGGTGCAGATAGTATTAAAAAAGTATTGCGTCACCACAACTGCCCTTCTGCTATTTATCCTACGGATTCCGTACGTGATGATTTATTTGGTTATTTTGACAATGATAATAGTTTAGAGAATGATCCTAATGTACAGTCTATCCAATCTGCAGACAGCACCTACAGAGGAGACATACCCAGCGTTGGGGAATTAACCGAAAGTATGAAAATTAACATCTCAATTTTGTACCAATTAACCGGATTTCATTTTAAGGTGCTATTTTGAAAGCCTTAAATCAGCTAATTGTTGCTGTGAATACACTTACACATACGGTTCATGAACAGCATATTGGACTAGAGAAACTTAGAATATTTATGGAAAATTGTGAATTTTGTAAACGTCAAGTACAACCAGTAGTTGCTTCCTGCGCAAGTCACCCTCCTAATTGCTTTCCTGGAGTGCAATGTCGCGATACTGCAGCAGGACCAAGATGTGGATCATGCCCATATGGTTACAATGGAAATGGATACGAATGTGTACGTCATAAAACGTGCCGAGATCAACCTTGTTTCCAAGGCGTACCATGCAGAGACACCGATTATGGATACGAATGTGATAGATGTCCACCAGGATTTGAGGGAAATGGTGAAAATTGTATTAAACAAAGCGGTTGCGAATATAATCCTTGCCATCCAGGTAAAAATAACATTTACCTTATATCATATAATAACATCATTCAGTTTGGTACAAATAGGACAATAATAGTGCATGATTAATATAATTTAACATACGGTTAAAGAGCTTTTTCATTTTCATGAAAATTTATTGCGTTTCAGGATGCAATATTCGTCGATGCAGAGTTTAGAATACGACTAACACAGTAACTATTATCTTTCAAGATATTATTAATAATGATGTACCTACATTTCATTGTATACGAATATTTATGTAAATATAATGCTATGTACTTTAATAATGCGTTTTATTTACACGAATAAATTACATTAACTAAGAAAGTCAGGGTGCTGGTTTATTAACTCTAATTGCAGACTCTAACATCAGAGTTTTATCATTTTATTAAATTTTGTGCACCATATTGCTTGCTAACCTATGCGGTGTGCTAGTCAGGATAACGTAAATATTATTTTATTTATCCTAAATAGAATTTCAAAGAAGTATTATTTTTTTTAAATTCTATGCAAAATTTTATTTTTTGCAGCTCATTTTATTTTTAATGGTAGGTAATTGATTAATTGTAAACTGTATTAATTACTACATTTTTAAAATATGACTACTGAAACTACCCCAACTCTAAGTTGGACTACAGTAATTACTAAAAAATTTTATAAACAATTTATTTTAGGTGTTCAATGCACACCAATTGATACTTATCCTTTCTACCGCTGTTCGGGGTGTCCACAAGGATTAATGGGAAATGGTACCGATTGTCGTGACATTGATGAGGTATTCAAAGTTTCAATAAGCGTATCTACAGTTTTATTAACTTAAAATTTTAGTGTGACTTAGAACAACCATGCCATCCCGATGTCGAATGTATTAACCTAAGTCCTGGTTATCGCTGTGCCGAATGTCCGCCTGGATTTACTGGAAATTCTGTAACTGGTTATGGCATTGAAGATGCTCGGCACAGAAAACAAGTATGCGCTGATATTGATGAATGCGCAGAAGGTTATTCGGGTTGCGTTCCTCATTCGCAATGTAGAAATACAATTGTAAGTAGATTTACCTTAACCCTCGACAGCATAAAATAATTTATTTGATACATTTAGGGATCTTTTATCTGTGGTCCTTGTGATTCTGGTTATGTGGGAAATCAAACAGTTGGATGCCGAATTGAACACGGAATTTGCCCCGATGGGACCAGGTGCGCTTCTACCGCCGATTGCTATCACCAAGGGTATGGCAGATATGGTTGCAGATGTAAAGTTGGTCATGCAGGAGATGGCATCGTTTGCGGTCCTGACCAAGATTTAGATGGATGGCCAGATTATGATTTAAGGTGTCAAGAAATTAAGTGTAGAAAGGTAAATGCTCAGTACTTATCAACTCAAAAAACACAACAACAAAGGCAGTGGCGTACTAAGAGATCTAAAGTTTCGATCAAATTCCAAGATCTTAAAAACAAACCAAACCATAGAGGTGTTTAGCCCATTTCATATATTTCTTAGTGTTTGATTAAAATGATCAATTAATTAAAATACAGACACTAACACTAACTTTGTTTAAGTATTAAAGTAACTTTGCTATATTGTTATATTCAATTAAATGTCTAAATTAGTATTAGCAATTAATAACTTAATAATTTAATATACTGCTTAGAAATATACAAACTACAATGTAGATTTTCAAAAACAATAATGAAACGATTGTAATAAATCTTGTAAAATCTGTTAGCTTTTGATATATTCGAACATGTTTTACTTCTCCACTAATCTGGTATTATAACAGTTTTCAAATGTTTATTCATATAATGCTTATTATGTTCAATTTATTACGGATGTGTTACCAGTGGCAAAGGTTTTCATTTGAGTGAATACATTTAAAAAAATTTTAATTTTATGTCATATTGAATTAATTGATTTTTTTATTCTCGATTCAGTTTGCTTACAATGGAAACTAAAAAACTACCCCAAGAGGGAAAAGTAAAACATAGGCAAAAAGTTACAATTTTAGTGTGATGTGGATTTGTGTCAATTGTTTTTATGATGAAGTGATTGAATATTTATACATGTGGACTCCGTGTGTCTTTAAAATTATTACAAATGCACGCAAATTAAGGTAGGTAAAAATTTAAATTTGAAATTGCTAATTTAAATGTAATTTAAATTAAAGCAATTTGTGCCTAACAGTGTTAAGGTGTGATACCGAAAAATATGTAATATTAGAATTAATTTTATTAATTTATTTTAATTTAATTTTTAAATCTTTAATATTTTATTACAACATTAACAATACATTGGCACTGTAAGTAATGAGATTTAGACTATCAAATAAATTTTCATTGTAAGTTTAGCAGTTTAGAATTATTTCAGTGTACACGTTATTTGAATGTTTTGTGCAAACCCCAGGGATACTTTAAAAATCACTCAAAATTTATTAAAATAAAACATTTCAAAATATCTAAGTCTTTGTTTGCACAATTTTTAACTGCTACTAATAGAAAACAATAAAAGGACTTCAAACTAAACATGCGGCATTTCGTCCTCGATGAATTTTGTAAATTTTTTTCAATTTTGTCTAGTTTGTCTAAACTTCATGTATAATTAATGTGGAGTCCTTTATTACATACTATTTACTATTTTAATAAAAAAAAATATATAGCGATTCATGTATAGTGAAATTTGCTAATTACCAGATCTATATTTAGAAAATGCACTAAACTTTTTCTAGAATTATTAAAATACACATTTTACTAATAGAATAAAAATGTAGTTATGTTGAAATATTACACTAACATTGTATTTTGTTTGTGAAAGTTCAGTAATTTTTTTGTGATTTTAACGCTATGTTTCTTATATCAGAATTTAAACTTCTTTAATAAGTTGCTATTTGTAGTTAATATTCATTTGACTTACTTGTAATTAAAGCTTTATTTATTTTGACAGGACAACTGTATAGATAAACCCAATTCGGGACAAGAAGATGCAGATAACGATGGAATTGGAGATGCTTGCGATCCTGATATTGATAACGACAATATACCAAATAATCCGGTACTTTAATTTTGTAATAAATCCGCTAAACTGTTTTCAATATATTATATTTAAGGATAACTGCCCTTACATTGCTAATCCCGATCAAGCTGACACTGATGTTGGAGGTCCAGATAGGCAAGGAGATGCTTGTGATAATTGTCCAACTGTTCCTAATTTTGATCAATCAGATATTGATAAGGACGGAAAGGGAGATGCGTGTGATGATGATATAGATGGTGACGGTATCTTAAATAATCGGGATAATTGTCCAAGAAAAGCTAACCCAGATCAATTAGATTCTGATAATGATGGAATTGGTGACGTTTGTGATAATTGTTTCAAACATTATAATCCAAACCAGCGTGATTCAGACAACGATTTGGTTGGTGATGTTTGTGATAACGACAAAGATCAGGATTGGTAATTTTATTGCACTAATTTATTAATAACAAAAAAATAATTAAGACATGTCAGGGATGGTGTCAATGACGATACTGATAATTGTCCCAAAGTTCCCAATAGCGATCAACTAGACACGGATGGAGATGGTGCTGGTGACGCATGTGATTCAGATGCAGATGGAGATGGAGTACAAAACCATGTCGATAACTGTTATCTCGTATATAATCCCGATCAGGAAGACTTTAACCGTAAGTGTCCACATAGTAATTATTTAGTCTTTTATTTATATTTATATTTAGAAAATGGAGTTGGAGATAAATGCGAGGAAGATTTTGATGGCGATAAAATACCTAATCCATTAGATAATTGTCCAAACAATTCTGTTATATTTGCAACTGACTTTAGTAAATACCAAACAGTAGTGCTCGATCCAGTAGGAGAATCGCAAACAGATCCCGACTGGGTTATTTATAATAAAGGAGCAGAAATTGGACAGACTGTGAATAGTGATCCTGGACTAGCTGTAGGTCATCATAAATTTGGAGGTGTTGATTTCGATGGAACATTTTATGTTAATACGGATAATGACGACGATTATGTCGGATTTGTCTTCAGGTATTTATTTTATCAATATTAATTCAGTCTAATGTTATAAATAAATTTTCTTCTAGTTATCAAAGTAGTAAGAAATTCTATACCGTAATGTGGAAGAAAAATACTCAAACTTATTGGTCACCAACACCATTCAGGGCTTTTGCGGAACCCGGAATACAGCTTAAACTAGTTGATTCTGCTACAGGTCCTGGAAAAGTATTACGAAATTCTTTGTGGCACACCGGTAATACCGAAAATCAAGTTAAATTACTTTGGAAAGATCCTAAAAATATTGGTTGGAAGCAAAGAACATCTTACAGATGGATACTTACTCACAGACCTAAGATAGGTTTGATTCGTTTAAGAATATACGAAGGTGAGCACTTGGTTACGGATTCTGGCAATGTTTTCGATAAAACACTACAAGGTGGTAAATTAGGAGTGTTCGTATTTTCTCAAGAAATGGTTATATGGTCAGATTTAGTTTATAGGTGTAACGGTAAGAGGAAATTACAATCATTTAAAATATTAAAATAACTTTAAAAATTTAATATTACAGATAACGTTCCGGCTGCTATTTATAATGAGCTACCTCCAAAATTAAGGCATCGTGTCAAATTAGATGAAAGTATTATTTATCCTGAACAATTGATAATAGTAAAAGACTAAAACTTTCATTTCAATATTTTAACAGTACAAACGGGTAACTAATTTTTATCGAGGTTAAACATTTGAAAAATACAACTGTCTGCAACAATATTTTTTTAGTTCTTCAGAAGTAAATTTTTCAAGCTAGAATTTTTCTTGTTTATTTTTTACTTGAAGCTTTGTAAATTTATTGGTCAATTTGTAATATTTAATTTAAACTTTTTAAAGTTTTTCAGATCTTCTCTTTTACTTATAGTTCAGAACTAATAAGTTGTGTACTATTAATACAAAAGTACTTATATTTTGTATCCAATATAATTTTATACATTTATAAAATAGTTTTTTTTATTGTAACTTAAATATAATTTTTATACCTGGAATAAAGATACCATTTTAAAAAGTAACATATTAGATGTTTACAACACATTTAAAATTTTTAATTGAGGATAAGGAAATACATGCAGAACTGCAAATTGTAAAATTAAAGTGATTAAAAGTATATATCACTTAAAAATAAAAGGTGTTGGAAACAAATGACAAATTGTCCAAATTTTTTAGTGAAAAGTTGAAAAAATTTCTTAACCTTTTCAATATCTGCCGGCTACGTTTGCTCAATGTACATATCTACTATTATGGCATTTCGTAAAAATTAACACTTACTCTTTCTTCGTAAGTTATAGGTTTCCTTCTGTTACTTACATGTTGCACTTGTGTTGCATTCCTCGAAAGTGCAGGTTGCAGTACAACTAATTAGTATGATGTATTATAGCATTCAAATCAATTAGAATCGGAAATAATTAATACCTACTTAAATATTTTTAAATAATCGAGTTTTTAAATTTTCAAATATTTACTTTTTTCTGAGACGTTCTTTATATTTTTGTTTACTTTATTTACTTTGATGTAAACAAGCCTTGATTGGGTAGATAATTTGTCATTATGGAATTATACGTCAACACTTTAATTAATTCTAGGATATTACATTTCGTTACCAATTAATAAAAAATTTTCTTTTTGCCTAAATTATGTCCTTATTGTTAAAAAATATAAAATTGCAAAATACCTAATATATTATGGTAATTATAATATGTTTATACTTATCAGGTTGGTCTTTTATGTTTCCAATTATACTGGAATTAAAAACTGTGATCAAGGAATAGACGGAAATCACTTTAATATTTACATATAAACCACTTAACATTTTCAGTTCATCACAATTAATCTGGTCGGATTCGAACCGAAAATAATTGAATTCCCACACTCAATTTTTTCCTTTTTCTTTTCTTTTCTCCTTTCCATCACATTGAAGTGATGAATTTTATTTATGATTTTAGAAAACAGTTACTTTAATTTAAAATGTCGTCGTTGTAATCAAAATTCAATTTTAGTGAATTTTTCCAACTTAATTTGCTTTAAATCTATTGACACGAATATAACACAGGTCAACACGATTTTTGACTTTGATAAGAAGATATGAAATTTTGATAAATCTATTGATAGTTAGACGACAAAAATATATATGGCCTGAAAAAGTTTGATTTTGTATCCAGGAGAGCGGTTGACCAGTATTTTAGAAAATCCATAATTGAAATTTTTATTTATTGATAAATCGAAATAAATGTAATTGTATATAATTTTTATTAACTTTTACGATCATTTATCAGATTACAAAATAGTAAAAAAAATTTAACAGTGAACCCTATTACTCTTTTTTCCATGTTCACAAGTACTTCCTCTCACTAAACCCCAAATATAGTTCCCGATCATACTTTCGTTGTATTGGCCCTGATAATGTTGTTCAAAGTTCATAATATCTTGATGAAAATAATCTCCTTGTTCTTCTGAGTATGTTCCCATATTGTTTTAAAATTTATCTAAATGAGCATGCAGCATAATATTATTATGTACTTTGAGAGATATTCTGCAACCCATAGTTTTAAAATTTTTTAACATGTTTTTAACTTCTTCTTCGTGTGTCATATCCGGGTCCCCGGACGTTGACGACCTCTCTCCTATGTTTGTGTTGTACGTTTGAAGTACATAGGAAACTTAGTGCTTAAAGCAGGCTCCGAATCGCGGGAAGTGTATACACTTCCTCTCCAGAAAGGGTGTACCAGGAAGATTACACCTCGGTGGTTTGCCATTGCCTTTCGAAGAAATATGGTCAAAATAAAGTTTTTACTGCGCCCGGAGTCGAACCAGGCATTCAGCATTAGCTGAATTAACCGTTATAGCTGACGACCGACATTTTCAACTATTGCAATTACTACAAGCAACATGTGGAGCCCAGGACTTGTTTATATTTCAAACAGGGCAGTTAAAATGGGCTTCATAGGCCTCACAAAGCTTTTCACATTCGTTTAAATAAAGTTTTGTATTTCTCACTTTAATAAATACACCATATTTATAACAAAATGCATCAGCATCATATTTACACCTTTTTGACAGCATTTTAACTGTTGTTTATCACTTAAACGACATCTGTAGACATTGTGTGAATGTTACGATCCCCTCATTATTTCGGTGTATTTTTCAATATACCAGAACTATTTAATATATCTATGATAACTCAAAAAATTGATTATTATCATAACTACTATAAAAGCAAACTTTATAATATGGAATATAGGTACTTTTGCCTTATTTTGGAGCATAATGCTTATAGAAAAATCATAAAATAAATTTTAGAACAAAAAAAAAATTGTTTTTGTCGAGTTGTGTATTTTTGTATACAAAAATTGTATATTGTATTTTAAATAAATATATCAATATATGAAAAATTATATTGTCAAATAAATTTCAATTCTATAGTAAACCGAAATAAACCTAATTCCAATAAACGTTATAGATTTAAATTTGACGAAATCTCTCATCAACATCTCACAAAAATTAAATTCTAATTTATCATAGTAGTGTTTTAATTTTTACGTATTGTAAAATTGCTCAATCAGTATATTTAGAATTTTCTGTTCTCTTTAAACAAGCATAAAATTATCACATTGTTATCACATGTTAATAAATATTTTAAAAGTACCCCTAACAATATATTGTCCAAATCTATTCGGGACCATCAGTTCTTCTTTGCTCTACTGAATCTTTTCTTTAAGATGATTTTGATTTTTCAATTTAAATTTTTTTTAATGGCAATAAGCCTTTTGTTTAACATTAGTACTATTTGTCTCATTATTAGTACATTTTCATTTATTCTTCAGAATTGAATTCCTATAAACATTGTCGATTTTGACTTTTTACCTATTTATATTAACCCAATAAAGCTTTTCTTCTATTTTTCTTAGTTTTATTTGTATTAATTAGCGCCCACTCCAACATCAGTGCTTTTTCTCATTAAGCTGATCAAAACCATGTGAATGTCACAAAACACTTTAATTTAAAAACCCACAAATTTCTACTAAACATGCCAATTTATGATGTGTTTGGCTCAGTTTGGCTGGTGAATATTTTTTCTTGGTTTCAGGCATCGATTGTAAAATCGTGCCTTGTGAAACCGTCTTTCTAAAATGTGAACGAAAGGGCTGATGGTGCAATTTTCTTTTCCTTGCAACACTCACTGTGCTATTGTATCACAATAAATGAAATAATGTGAAAAGAAAATATACTTTATTTGAACAAACGTTTAAATTATTGAAATCCAACTTTTTTTAATTCTAAAAATACTTAAACTAACTGTTGTTATTATTTGTTACTGGAGAGATGATACGCCTTCTCCGTGTATTTTGGGAGCGGCAAATTCAAATCACAAAATGATTTACCAGTGTTAATAGCTACTCAAGCAAGTCGTCCGACTTGATTTGAACAGACTAGATCGTCAGACTTACAAGAAATGTGTAAAGTCAAAATATGGGTTAAACTTCAAGTTGAGCTTAAAGAAAATGTTTTTATTAAAAGTTTATTTAAAATGGTTGACTAAGTTGGTAAATATGAAGACTTATGGGAAGTGAAAACTTGGTGATGGTAAAAACTACAGCAGTATTCGCTGCATGCTTAATGCCGTCGTTATATGGGAATATCCAGTGAAAGACAATATTATCTTTCATGTGAGGTAATGCAGTGTATCACAAAGTATTATTTAAATGAAATTCCAAAACACATTTATTGGTACATAAGAGTTAATATTGACTTTAGTTAAATACAAATCGCCTATTCCATGACACTAAATTCCTGGTAGAAATACTCTCATAAACACATTGGTTATATTTCCATCCTTTTAGGGATATCCATAGGTATGTACGTGATGTGAATGTAGGCATAATATTATGTAAAGCAAAATATTATTATTACTTATTAAAAATATTTTAAAACTTAAATAATTTTGAAATCATTTGAAACTACTTTATTTTTACTGATGAAAATGTCTGTTGGTACGCCAAAACGGCATTAAGTTGGTTGCATACAGTGTATTTTTTTCCTTATACAGTAAAACACTTAAAAAACCAAAAAAGGCTGAGCATTTTGCTGGAAGCTGAAATTTTTAATGTGTTAATTAAAAATTTACTTTTGTTCATCAAAGTACCTTCATTTACAAGGTCATCAAGTTGGAAGAAGATAAACCAAATATTATTAGATTTTTTTATTAGCAATGAATAAAAGTGTATACAACTACAGTATATAAATGATATTTTACGTTATTATTAATAAAATGGGTTATTATAATTTAAAACATTTTAAAATCTTAAAACATTTAGAAAAATTAAAAAAAGTAATTTTTGATAAAGTTTGATAATTGTATAAGCTCTTTGCATTGGCTAGTAACCTATTATTATTTTTGTTTCTATCCAAAAAAAATGTTTCTGTTTTATTCCGTGAAAATAGGGCTATGTTCTGTGACGTAAACAACTAGATGTCTATGTGAACTTTCAGGCGGCTTAGATATTTAACATTGCTTATGAAACTAAAAATCAATACTTAATCAAGTAGAAAAATGTGATATGGAGTAGTTTCTTCAAATTAATATCTACCAATAGCAGAGCTCCATTTTCGTCACATTACCTTAAATTTCAACGATAATTTAAATGTCAAAATTCTAATAGTTTTATGAAATGATACAATGTAAATACTAAAATTTTATTCAATTGTTTAAAAATATATTTATTCAGGAAATAATCATTTCCAATATCCCTCATGTATATATGAAAATAGCTTGATTAAATTTTGTCAAAATATTTGTTTGAAAATATGGTTTCTATTTTTATTATAGAATATAGGTAATTTTATCTTCTAAAAAAAACATTTTTTTTATATTTTTCTATAAAATATTTTTCGTAAATTTTCTACTCAAAATCTATTGAGCTACGCACTTGCGATTTTGTTACATGGCAAATTTCCACAACATATTTTCTAGCAACACATTTTGACCAGAAACGTCAAAATTTAATTGGTTATATATATTTAAAAAACACCATTTCTTTATAATCTAAATAATGTGATTATGTACTTGTAGTACATAGTCACATATTATTACTTTAAATTTCAGTGTTAATTTAAATTTCGACTATTTTTGACTTGTTTTATAAATTCTCAAAATATAAATACCAGTAAATAATTCAATCGTTAAAAGATCTATTTATTAAAGAAATAATAACACTTTTTAAGAAGGGAGAGCTTGCCTAAAATTTTAAGAGTATTTAAAAATTTTTAGATTTTCAAATTTCGACTTTTGAACTCATAAACATAAAAAAAATTTGAATGAACTGAAAAAATAAAAAAAATCAAGTTTAAGTGATGAAAATTTATCTGCTGTAAGAGGATCACAATATTAAACATATAAAAGTTGTTGGATATTTCCAAATTACATATACATAGCTATATATTTTTATGTGACTTAGAAATACTCGCATACTACTTAATTAATCAATTATTGTTCAAGTCAAATACTACTTTTAATACTAAAATAATAACACAGTGTATAAAACAAACAAAATACAATTTCAAATTTTACATAAGATGTTCATTATAAAAATAAGTTTTAAGATGTTATAAAACAATATTTTTAATACACAAATTTCAAGTTTTGACACAAATTTGCCAGCGAAAACGTAGTAATCTTTTCAACTACTAAAATTTTCGATCGAGCCGTAAATAAACAAAAAATAAAGGTTTAAAAACTCTACTGCTTACAGGTTTTAATTTCATAGCTAAAAATCAGACAAACTTAATACTAAAATTGCATAATAACTATTTATATAACAAGTACGGAAATATGTCATTGTGTATTAGTATTTATTTATTTATTCAACATTATAACAATTACAATACATTACTTTTTATAAGTAAATGATAAACCTATGAGCAGTTTGTTTGGTAGAAAACTGTTTTCCAGCAACAAATAAAAATTACTGAAATTTTTGTTTTTACTTTTATAACAAACATCTAGTACATTTTCACAATTTCTACGATATTTCACGAGAACAATTAGCACACCAATTATTACATTTGATAAAAATAAATATAGAATTGAATAGGGAGTTAAACAAGTTTTCAACTAAAATAAATATTGTTCATAATAATTATAGTTAGAATTAAAAATTAAAACTAAGTTTGTTTACTATTATATAGGTACTTATCTTACAGAGTCTAAAATTTAATTTATTATGGCACATATTTATTGTTATATTACAAAAATGTAAATAGTACATTGTATTGTCTGATTTTATTAAAATTTTGAATAAAAAGTTAAGTGATCATTTTTAGATAAAAACTAAAATTGGTCCCTATATTTAACACTTTATGTTGATTTTTAATATCTTTACACTTAATATAGGTAATAAATGCTCCCTACAATAATATTGCACATACAATTCTACCGCTTACAGTAAACAGATAACATGCAGTATTTAATAAGCCAAAATTTACTACTAATACGTAATAATAATTTAATAATAATAATCGCAATAAAAAACATGAGTTAAATATTATAAAACTTAATAACAAGTTAGCTATCCACGATCTTCTCCTATAGTTACAACTTAAATAAATATCTAAATGGCAAAAATTATAGACATTGTGATATTTACACTGACTGCCTAAAATGGTTTCTATTAAAATTTTTACAGATACGTAAAATGATATTTAAAATTTAAATGAATACGACTTCGAAATAATTTTTTAAATAATTTATGCCGAACAAAACTGCTACTGAAGCACGAAGTTGACGATGTTATAACTATACTACACTATTAAATCTATTTATTATTGTCTATACGTGCGAATCGCCTTTTACTATTTCCACCAGTTCATGTGGATCCGCATTGGCTTTGTCTAAAGATCCCATGTTTCGCAAATCATTTGCGCTCAATTTATCAACCAACCGAGCACCTAATGAATCGCACATAACATTAATTGTTGTTCTAAATCGATCCCTAAAATAAAACAAAACGTTAAATTATTGAATTACTCTAAAATTTTTAAACTACGTACAATAACCAATCAACAGCTAGAATAATTGAAATTTGATCAGCAGGAAGTCCTACGGTATCGAGCACCATCACCATGGTGACTAGACCGGCTTGTGGAATACCTGCCGCTCCTATACTAGCAGCAGTTGCTGTGATACTGAATTAAAAAGAAATAAAAAAAAAACAGTAAAAATCGTTTCAAGATTTTATTTTAATTATTCATAAACATTTATTTAATTATAGGTAATGTGTGCTTACCAAATTGCAGCAGCTTGTCCAATTCCCAGTTCTAGATTATTTCGTTGAGCAATAAAAATTGCAGCTACGGCTTCGTAGAGGGCCGTTCCGTCCATATTAATTGTAGCACCAACGGGAATAACAAACCTAGTTACTCTTGGATCAACGCCCATTTTATCCAGTGTTTCTATAGTTATTGGCATGGTAGCGGAACTATACGAACAGTTTTATATAATTTACATTTAAAAAACCACAAACACCATACCTAGAGGCTGTTCCAAATGCAGTAGCCAAAACTTGACTGAGTTTTGCTATTGTTTTGAATGGTAATGTTCTAGTACATACATAGTAGATCACCGATATAGTTCCAAATCCGTGTAGAAACAGACCTAGTAGTACGGTAAAGAAATACAGCCCCAGCTGCCCTAGCAAAGCTGCAAAACTTGGAATTTCCATAATTTGAGCAATAACCAAAAAGAACACACCAAGCGGTGAAAGCCTATAAATATAGTAATTATCAACAACTACATTATTTTTTTATAAAAATGCAAACTAACCAAATAACCCAACGAGTAATAATCATCATAGCTTCACTTAGTCTTTCGAAAAATATTAATAGCGGTTTTCCTTTCTCGCCCATTTTTCCTAACGTTATTCCAAATACAATACTGAAGGTTACAAGTCCAATAACATTGGTACTTTTCATTTCCATATGCTCTTCAAATGCCCAATATGGATACTCTACAAAATATTTTGTAAAATCTCAAAATATGCGTTACTTTATATTTGTTTCGAATATTAGCATTACAAGAAATAAAATACGTACGATCTCTTAAACTGAAAGTTTTATTGCTAAACCTAGGATTGGCTTTGTACTCGTCTGGTACAGTAATTTTAATAGAACTCTGTAAATAAAAAAAAATAGTATTACAAGTTATGATTGCAGTTCATTAAGCAAAGCTATAACGCAGAGTTTAAAAAGTCAATTATTAAGTTACGTCTTATATAGGGAGTATTACGTAAAGCGGTTAATTAATTTTATTATTTTTCTTTGTTATCAAACAGTAAAATAGTCGGTAAACTATTTCTGAAAGCACTTGCGCTAAGTTTCTTCTTTATGTGAAAATAAAAAACACTTATCTAAGATCAATATGTGATTACCGCCATCAACCTATTTGCTTAGTACACAGAAGCTTTCGTAAAGTTAATAGCTAAGAGCTTACTCTGGTTACTACGCATTTGGTTAACACAATTTTAAAATAAAAGTTTTAAATAATATTTTATAATATTATGTAAAATTTCTCAAGTTATATTATTTAACTTAATAAAATAATAATATACGGTGATTCTCAAGTAAAAGCTAAATGTTGGTGCTTTTAAGTCCAACATATTAATAATTATATTATGTACTACTACCTTTAAACTTTAAATTAAATCATAAAGTAGCTAGATACGGTATTTCCATTTATTAAGTGATTAATTATATTATAGTAAAGCAATAGCAGTTTGAATTATATAAAATAACTTGGTATATTTCATCATAATTGCATCGATATTGGATGCGCTTATTTTATATAATGAAATTTTTTTTCATCTATGTATACTTGGTTTAAGTACATTAAACATTAAATTGTTAATGTTTAATTATTTTCTCCCATAATTACTTTACAGAAAAACTGTAAAGAAATTTTGAATGAATTAAAAAATATAATAATTATATTTAAAATTAAAATAAAAATAAAAAACAATAACATTCATACATGTAACCTGTAAGTACAGTCAGAGTTCTTTTATCACTATTTTACGTGCTTTGTATGTCACAAATTATTGACTTGACTTGACTTTAAGAACTAAGCTTTTGCTGGATTAATAAAACTAAAGCTAAAACATAATTAACGGTTAAGTCATAAATGTACAGTTTTCATTGTTTGAATTGGTTAGCCAATCACAGCTTCTTAAAACTTTTGAAAACCAGTTAAAATTAACAGACGATTTTTATTAGCTTGTTACTACTAACATATTTTCTATTGGTTAATAAAATTTAACAGCTTCTTAAAAGTTTTTATAAAGCCAGGAACTATTAAAGCTTTTGAAACCAAAGTTTTGCAATAATACATAAATTTATGCAGAATGTTAGTGCTAACTCCGATATAATTGATTGATTAAATTGCAGTATATTTTCGCACTTAAAAATTAGAAACAATTAGATAAATAAATTAGCAGTAAAAAAACATTCTAAAATATCAATCACTAAACATAATAATAAAAGTAATTAATACTGACCTGTGCAATTGTTGCTTCAATTAAGTTGGGAGGAAACATATTTCTGAAAATAATAATACAAATTTAGTTTTATTAACAAAACAGATTCATAATAATTATTACTATGATTAATTATTAATAATAATTTTTAAGTTTTTAACTATTTTCCTCGTTTTACAAGGAACCAATGGCAATTGCAACATTTGACAAGTTTTAACCAATAAATGTGAAATTTAGTAATAGATCTGTCGAGCAGTTTTGTTAGGTGAAAACTGAATAAATAAATCACAAAATCTAATAATTCATCCAAGGTTTTACTAAATCACTATAGAAATATAATATCATTTTCATAAAATTGCTAGATATTAAGTCAACACTAGTGCTAAGGAGTCCCACAGCTTCTGCAAAACTTAGAACTTAGAAACTCTTAGTATCAGTTTAATTATTGCGAAAGTTACTTGAGGTGGTTAGATAACAATGAGATAACAAGTATACAATAATCTATGTTTTTAACAAACGAACAATGTTGAAATTTAAAAAAACATAAAAAGTTGATAAATAGTTATAACAAAATTTCATAATTGAAGAACAGAGAGACAAACGTAAAGTTCGAAGTACTAAAACGCACGAAAAAAATTAATTTTTAGAATTTTTTAGTACTAGTTAAAATTTTAATATATTTGTGATTTAAAACAATCACTTCTCCTGCAATATTTTAAATATTAAAGTAAATTTACACATTTTTCATATAAAACTAAATCACTAAATTAAAAATAATTGCTTTACTTTACAAACATAATATTAACTTTTTTTCAAAATATCCTTTTTGAATTTCTGAGAGATGACATTAAATAATATTTAATGTTCTAAATAATAATAATGACAATTAGTGTTCACTTCAAAATCATTTCTTCTTCTGCTCTTTATTATAAAATTATCAGTTTTGTTGTTTATAATATTGTATCAAGGTGTTTACACTTGGAACTTATTGGTGCTATGAGCAGTTATTATTTATTTTAATAGAGCAGTAGCCGGCTAAAGTACAATAGCCTAGACTCGAAGATATTGTAGTAGATGTTGAAAAAATGCGACGATTTGGGGATATCTTTAATTTAGGAAATAATCAATATTAATTTTTCATACGAAAAACACCTACTTAGAGTGGGTGGGCTTCCATTCTATTAACACAACAGTTAACAAGTTAACACAACAGCATAGTTTTATTTTAAATTAAATTTCATTAATTATAGTCAAATTTTACTTAAAAACAGAGATTCCTGCAGTTCTAGACCTTCCTTTTAACCACTGTCGTTCTTGGGGAATTTTGTTAAGAAGTGCACTGGTTCCTTGACTTATTTATTTCAACATTTGTTATATTTATACATCCACCGAAGAGAAGGAGCATCACTGATCTGTTGGTTTAATCTGGTGGTTTCATACATTGGTTAAAGATTACTTTACAAGTAATCGTATTTTGTTATTATTATTGGTAATAAGTTTTGATATGAACTTTGATGTAAAAAATTTAAATCATATAGTATCCAGTATATACAAAAGTAGCAATTTCTTAGTTTCCCTTGCTAAAATTTCTGATCATTTATCACCATCCAACCTAGATTATCACTAAGAAAGATCTCCGTTGGAACCAAACAGCTAAGTTATTCTGAAATTTCGATTTTAAATTATAATTCGCACCACACTCTGAACGATAGATTTGATTGCAATTCCAATCACACTTTTAATTGCTAACAAATGTTAAAGTTTAATCTAAATTTCAGTAAATCAAATTCATACTTTTTTTACTGTGTTGTTTTAAGTATTGATATTCGTAATCCAAGTAGAACAAGTAGACAATATAGAGCACAGAACATATAGATTGTTTCCAAAAATCATGAATGCCTTTAGTACCGTTTCAGCGCACTCTCCAATATCGCGTGGGAACGTTTAACCCAATTTCGCAAATTTTAATTAACTCAAGAAATATTGTATTTTGTGTAATTAATATCTGCCAAATCTAAAATGATATTATTATTATATTCTAAGACAGAGTTCTTTGAAACATAAATTAAATTGTTGACAACAATAATTAGTATTGTTTAACTTTGTTACATTATGTTTAATTTAAGCCAAATAACTTCCAATTATCAGCAAATTACGCGCAATTAACTCTTTATAATTGTAAAATTTAGACAAAAGCATAAGTATTATAATTATTTTTCTTCGGTAAAAATAATTATAATGCATTTAAAATTAAATTATATATTTAAAAAATTTAATCAAATAATCTTGAATATTTTCAAAACGTCTTTAAATACTTCACTCAAAAATTGGCTTTGTGAATTTATTACTCAACATTCAGATGATTCTAGTGTCCTGATACAATAAGTATGGATAAAATTTTGATTTTATTTCTCAAGCAAGAATAATAATTTGAAAACTTAAATAGGAATTGGAAAGAAATTGGAAATCTACAAGATTACAAACATATTTTTGTAAAAATGTTCACAGGTGCATTACAACAAAGATTGGAAAATTACGATTTTCTTCTTAAGTTCCTAATCTATACCACATAATTTTTATAAATAGGATAGAGTTAGCTAACCGATTTATTTTTATTGATCGTAAGTTGATTTATTTTTTTAAATTATCATCGATTTTATTTATTACAAAGTTTCTATCTATGAAAATTTATATTTTATACAAACTTCTTGCAATATTAATTGCATTATTAAATTATGTGCTTTTCTGAAAATATAACAAAATTTAAGTGTTTATTTGATTTGATCTGTTTGGTTCAAACCATTTAGTTAATCTAGTGTACATGCGGAATTTTATTTATATTATGTTTGACCAACAGGGTAGACGACACTGGCCTTCTAGTACTATAAGTAATTTAGAAACTACTTTCGGCGTGTGGTAAAAGAAATGCCATGAATTAAAATTTCGTTAGTCTTATTATGCACGCCATTAATTAATCACCATTGCCCAGTTAAAAACCATAATAGAACCTCTTTAAAGGTTTCAGATAGTTTCAGAGTTTTCTCATCTGAAAACTCTTATCTGCAAGTAATTTTTTTTCAGATTTATCAATATCGGATTCATTGAAACTAAATGTAGATTTCATATTTTCCAATATTAATATAATAAAACACATTTCAATTTTTAATACATTTTCTATTATTTATTTGAAATCTTCTGTTCAATAAACTCTAAATTTTAAGAAGAATTTAAAAAAATATTTGTCTATATTTATGTTGAAGAACCTCAAAAATATATAGACTGGCTGTTGATTCGTGAAACTCCAGTATAAAAATTGAAAAATACTTCTAGTATTTCTATGGGAGCGGGAGCCCTACTGCCTCTATGAATCGGCGCCGTGCTGTTTATCCGACTTTGCCCAACTATTAAACTTATTTACAATCGTAGTTTAAGTAACCCCATATAAGTTAAATTCGACCTAAATAATTTAAATTGTATGCTGTAAATACTAACTTGTCAAGCGACTTATTTGGTAAAAATTTTAGATAAGGTCAAGGTGGGTATTTTTGTGCTCTGACCTGTAATAGCTTATCTATCGAAACAGCATTTCTGATGTGATTTCGAATAGATTCTGTAATAATGTAATGCCGTAGAAAACATAAGACGGATGTTCAATCCACATTATGAACATAAATTTTGCGTACAACGGCAATATGCTGATTAATTTTTAAAACAATGTAGACTTACGGCTCTCGCTCAACGCATAACAGCTAACTTACTTACGACACGTTTTTGAGGTTTATCTTTTTGTAAACAAGTAGAAATGTCTCTTGGTTTAACTTTTTTATTTTGTGAATGATCATCGGGTAAGGCAAAACTGTTATGATCTATTTTCTTTACCATATCTATATCGTTTTAACAACTTTCTGTTGCACTGATCAGTTTGGTAGTACTTCTGATCAGAAATGTACATACAAAAATTAGTCAAATCTTCGGGCAAGCGTTTTTTGTTTTGTTATAGCTCTTGTTTACTTGTTAATACTATGTGAACATAGAATCAAGAAGTGCATTAGAACTTGTAATACAAAGCTTGCTCATAAATTTATCTAACGTGAAATGCTTGTGTATAGTATAACAATATTGTTCACAAAATAAATATAGGTACTATATAGTTAATTGGATAATATAATATGACAAAATTTTGGGTCTACGTATATAACTAACTCATTCATAGATATAATTTATTTTATGTAGGCATAATTTTGTTTGTATTGTGTTAAATAAAACTAATTAATACAATTAGAGTTAAATTGAGTCAGTAACACAATGTTCTCCCTAACAAGTATTAAATTGAATAAGTATTTTTATAATTTTTCTATGTATATTACATGAACTATAATGTAAATGCATTAGTCAACTAAAAATATTTCTCTAAATTAACTAATTTGTATGAATGAAAAATTTAAGTATTTCTTGCTCATTAGAATTATCAAGTGTGTTTTGAATGACGTGCCAAGTGCAGAACAAATCAAATCTCCTAACAATTTAATAAAAATATTATTTATTTTTTTATTTAAGGATTAAGTTTTAGGAAAAACCATTATTTTTTTAAACGGTGGTTTTTTTTATAGAACTTATATTACAAAAGTACTAGGCTTTACGGTTCACTCGTACATCAAGTTGGCTCAGCCCGGATATACCGTGACATGAGATCATTAGCATCTACATCAAAATTTCCTGCTCCAATAAGCTATGTCCTGCTATGGCACAACGGGTGTTCATTTACTACTACCATAATAAAGCCGCCAGTTGAGCAATACAAAATCAATCTACTATTTTACTTCCTTTTACCTGTTGACTTAAATATTATTGAGTTAACATAATTCAAAAAGTATACCCATCTTTGAAAATATTTTGGAATACCCCATTAGCAACTATAGTTTATTGATACACAATCATGATTCTGTAATATCAAGAAGATTAAAAAGTCGTGCAAAAAGTATAAGTATATAGTATTCCTGTTTGCCGAAAGTCTGGGCTGAAAGAAAGTTCATTAGTTTGATACACAAATTTTCATCAATAATATGTGTTTTACCTATTAATTAATTCAGCTATATTTCATCTAAATTAATATAACACACGCGTTGTGGATTTTGTAGTATAGTCCGACCGCATTGTGGGTAAATTAAATAATTGCTTTATTTAGAACACTAAATTAATTGTATTGGAAGCGAGTATACTGTAGCTATTGCATACATAATATTATTATGGTAACTATCTACCTATCTCATCATGTTTAGAATTATATTTGACATTTTGTTGTTTGCAGAACATTAATATTATTAATACAAAATATTGAAGAAAGAAAACTTTGACCTATTAAAACCTTATAGTATTAAATATCATGCAAAAATATCAGAAAAGGTACCTCTATTGCTAAAATAAAATCCATGTACTCAAGTCTGACCTTAAAAATGTTCTTGACCGACCAAAGTATTCATATAGTGAAGTTCCTTTATGAGAGCTAAATAGGATATCGGTAATATGTTAGTTATCTATGATGCCAAAAATGAAGTTATTATTTTCAATGAAGAAAGAAACAGCTGCAAAGCCACTTACAGTTAATTTTTTAACCGTTCAATAATATTATCCAAATGATTTCTTTTTAAACTGCTCTAAATATATCAGTAAAGATTTGTAATAAGATTTGCTTAGTAGCAATTACAAATAGCAAAACATCAAGTGCAATTTATACTACTGATGAGCAAAAATTACTCACCATTTAACATATTTTTTGCAAAAAGAACAACTACGGATGTTTCCTATAGAATTTTTTCAGTAAATTACAAATCTCCACTCAAAAATACTTCAGCACATCAGGTTTATGAGAAAAAGTTTAACATACAAAAATTCGTGTTTTCGGACAATTTCAATTCAAAGTATGTTTTTAATGTCAAAGTACAAGGTATATAATTGGCTATCATTTGAATTCACATAAATATGTAGAATATTCAATATAGTCCTGTTATGTTATACAAGCGCTAAAATGACCAAAAACGTTATTGCTTGAATTCCACCACGTTTTCCTCAAAATCTTGACGTTTTAATGGATGTTTATGACAAGATTTTATCACGAAAGAGAGTTAGAAGTTCTATTGAAAGTAGTCAGAATTGATTATTTTTTAAAATGTTGTTAGTAATACTCATATTAATATGATAACATTTTCTACAAAATAAATTTATATTTTTTATTATTTCTAATTTATAATATAATATTCAAAATAAATGAAAGGATGGCAAAACCGAAACTTGTAATTAACATAGGCAAAAATCCAAAATTTTAGACAACACCCTGAACACACAATCCATGACAAACAAAAATAATACTCTTATATTATATAGATTGGCAGATACTCGAATTCGCTACCATAGTGTCTGCGTGATTGAATGATCCTAGAGAAAGTTGAAGTAGGCAAACTTAAATAGTCTAGATACTGAAATCCATCAACAAACGACCACCTGTATAGAGATGAAGAGAACAATTTCTACGCTCAAAGGTGCTATACTTTTACCAAAAAAGTTTATTATAATGCTATTCACATCTGAAATCAAAACTTTACAAAACGAAACTGGACTTAAATAAAAATGCTTGATAGAGAAGATATAAAGAAAGAAGGAATACGGGTATATCCCAGCGATTATGCGCCTGAATATGTTCATCTATCATATTAAACCTACATCATCGACAAATTCGTTGTTTACCTTAACCAAACTGGCACCGGCGTTTCACGATTAAGTTGAGCATTACATAGAGTGCTTAGAGTATCTTAGAAATTGAAAAAAGTGAAAGTTCGAAGTTGACCAGAAAGTCTTCGTACCATTTATTGTGTTTTCTTAACAAAAAATATAGGTGCATATAAGCTCTCAACAGACTTTACAACAATATAAAACCGAAAGATGGTCTTGCGGCCAATCAGTTTGATTTACGCTTTTGGAAAGATAGTAACCACAGTCAGATGGGTCACAATTTATAAAACCAGCAAGATTATTACATTTCCGATCACCAGCGAAGTTCCATAAACTCCGAGTAAAACGTCAGTTACAATGGTCTTAAGAAATCCTTACCATTGGAAGTAAAAATCATAGGATTTATAGACGAAATTACCGTTGAGGTAACTGTCTGGAGTAAGGAAGTGCTCGTGGGTATATAAATGAAGCTAATCTGCAAGTAACTAAAAGTAAATAGTGATAATAATAGTTTCAGAGAAGACGGAGGCAGCACTAGTATGCGGAATAAGATAGCATCGAATTGAAAAATACCTCTATTAGCTCTATTAAATTAATAGATAAAAGTTCTAAAGGTTTATATTGATTTAGAGATTATACTGATAAAACAATCCAGATGGCCACATCAGCAATGGACAAGCTCTTCCTAAACATGAATTATTTGTTAAAGCATAATAGTGAGAAATAATGCCGAGACCATTACATACTACCGGACCCTGATGTTGACGGATCCACTAACGTTTGAAAGAAATACTGGAAACCTAAATGGTTCTTAGAATAGCCCGCAGCCCGCACCTTCAAGATGACGTCTACTGACGCCTTTCTTGTGATAATGTCAATAGAGACTAGTGATATTAAATTCTATAGATTAATATCCAACTTAGAACAATAACATTCAAATTCACGGAAACAGCATTTATGTATGAGCTCACTCATTCAATCATTGCTGTTTCAAGTTGTGCTTTTTCTTTTTATGTGAAAATTTTTGCATCTCATACTGCAAATTTGAAAGACCTTTGCCTACTCTATAGCTCATAGATCAATATTAGACTTTAGATCGCAGCAGTACATCCGACCCGACAAGAATTTCAACCGTGGTTTCCTTGTTCTCAATCGGTCGGTGTAGGCTTATCGATATACTGCTTGTATAAAATAGATATATAGAAGAATAATTAATTATTAAAAACAGTAAATACTTAATATGGAGGAAAATATACCAAAAGGGAAAATTCACAGAAGAAATAAAGCGGATGTTTAGTAGATCAAACCCCGTACTGCCAACCATTAGCTGTGGAAAACTAAAGTAACCTATGGGCTGCTTGCAAGTAAGAAACAATGGAATTTTGACTGCTTGCGTTATTGTACAAGGAAGGTCAGCTTCCGGGTTCAAGATATTCTAATCGCATATGGGTAACTGCATAGAAAACTACAAATCAATAGGAATGAATTCTCTTGCTATTAGGTATAAAACAAAACTGGTAATATCTTAATTTTGTATTCTCCTGAAATACTTTTTATAGTGTCCAGAATCTTTTAAAATCACCATCACATCAACTGTCAATAGTTACAATCGATTTCAGGAAGTTAGAATAATTTTTAGTTGTATTACGGAATATTAGTCTTGAAGCTTTTATGGTTTTTTAAAATGTGTGAAACAAACCGATCATAAGCTTTTTGTTTGTCAAACTCGTCTGTGAGATGAAAATGAATAGTACTGTTGGATAATGCCTATCGCTTCTGCCAGTATATTTAATCACAATTCTTTGTTCCATGATTTTATCTTGACAATAGAGTTTTTGGACGTCTTCATGTTAAATGTGATTACATGTTATTATTCATATTATATTTTGGCTAGCGAGCAGAAAAGTGCATCGTTATTTCCGGTTTATGATTCTGGAGTTTAACATGAATAGGTTATGTGAGTTATAGAAAAAGCACTGAAAAACCGTAACATTAATTACATTTTCCTAGCCTACGGCATTCTAAGAAGATATAGTATCTCATTATTTAATAGATGCAATACTTATACCAAAGTTCTGGCTCTAGTTAGAATAGAATACAGAAAGACAGAGTTGAAATATTTCAAAACTTTTGTGTATTAAATTGGATTCATAGTTTAACTTTAAGATAGGATGAATTCACAAATGTGATGTGTATATGAAAAAAAATTAGTAGATAAATTTTAACTTACCTTCCTAAATCCATAAGAGTATCGGCAGTAAGCACTACTTTTTGATCAGCCGCATGAGATTTTTTTTCTTCTTTGGAACCACCAACACCTGGTCTGATTGTCCAAACTAAAATAATTCCTAATATTACCGCACATACTGTTGTGGTCGCGTAATATATGATTGAACGAATTGCAATTTTTCTTGACAAACTAAGATCGAGAGCTCCGATTGCAGATATAACAGACGAAGTTAATAAAGGAACGATGAGAGCTTTTAACATTCGAAGAAAAATATCTCCGGGAAACTTTAGATACATCACTTCTCGTTTGGTCCATTGTCTATCACTCACATTTGTAAGTATCAAGCCGGTTATGGTTCCTGCCAAGACACCAATAACAGTCAAAATAGTGAGCAGATTGTGTTTATTCAAACAATTAAATTTAAACGGCATTTCTTCGGGTAGCTATCCTGAAACAAAATATTGTATTAATATATTTTCTGTTACCCAAATTCAATAACAAAATATTTTAATATTGAAAGCTGTATAATAATTATCAGGCACTTTTCATCAATTATCTATGAACTGACGGTTCAATGAATTTAGCAATTTTCAATCCATTAAATTGAGCTCCCTTGGAGAAAGTTAATGGTCCATGCATAATTAAATTATAAGGGATATCTTGTATAGAATTTTTTGCTGCATTTGCTATAAAAGTAGTATATTGATTTAATTTTTAGAGAATAAATAATCAAAAAACCATTCGCACATTTAATATAAATTTTAACAAACACACACCAAAACAAACACCACCAATAACTTAACTAATGAAATAAGCTTAACTTAAAAGCTCGATTATATTAATTAATAATCGAGAGAAACATTTATATTACCCACCTAATGAAAACACTTCACCGAATAAATATTCTAGCAAACCTTTCGATTACAATGAGAAATTGATAAACATAATATGTAAATAGAATGACGTTATCTAACTGGGTACTTAAAATTACTACAGTATGTACGAGCTTCTTTTAAAAAACAACTTGTTATTTTTACTCTAAATATGGTAAACCTGTTTTCAACCTTGACTCCTTACTTAACCGGCAACCCGATCTATTAGAATAAGCAGTATCAAAATTAAGTTTTTCTTATGCAATAACCAATTTTCTAATCTTCAAAGGTTAATTGAGTTCTGAAAATATTTGATTGTCAACAACTTTTTTCTTAATTTAATTTAAAATACAGATATTGTATTACGTGTTACAATTTGTTAAATAGAAACATCAATAAAACAATAAAATATAAATAATAAAAAATTCGCCAGATACTACGTATCAGGTATTAATATTACATGCTAGACGGTTGGCTTTAATCAAAACATTTACTACTTTGTATACTTTTCGGCAACAAAAAAATTTTTTTCTCAAATTGTTGTTACACTGACGTTCCAAGCTACTAAACGATATAATATAGATTTTAACATACGAGTGGCTGCCTTTGAACTGAATTTTATTGTCAAATTTGCTTTGCTTTTTACACAGATGCAAAATTTTATCTTGGTAGAAAACACCAATTTATTAATTATGACATTGTTAATCTTTGTCCCGTCGGACAGAAGTATAAAGAAACTATGTGCCCATAGTGCGGTCTTTTCTAAATATTCTAAATTGAAAGATATATATCACTCATTTTGCAAAAACTCTATAATATGCCTTCTAAAAGATGTTACTACCAATCCAAGACCCAGAAGTTGGTTTCAGTTCAAACGATGTACACTATGTAGAGTCCTAATCTGGACAATAAATACAGTAAATAATTGTTAAAAAAAAAATTGACCAACAAATTGATAATTAAAACTGAATGTTGTTTAACTACTTTCTTTTGTCAGCAAATTTATTAATTACATGAACTATTACGGTTGTTATGTTCTAGAATATAGATAGCAATGATAATAAATAATTATTTAGTTCAACAAAATACGTCAAAATTTTAGATATTTCCAAGTAATATTAATTAGATTAATCCATTAATTGTGATCTGACGTTTGTCATTAATTCGTGGTAATTTTAAATATGCCAATAAATTGTTAACCCTGACACTTCTTATCTTAAACATTGTAATTAAATATAGAATATGCTTAATTATGAATAAAATTACAAATAAAAAGTTTAGTTATACTGGGCCAAAATTTTAGCCGTCATACCTCTTTTAATTTATAGACTAATACGTGGAATAAAGAAGAACTTGACAGTCAACGGATTTTTCAATTTTACCAATGGAAATACAAAAATATAAAATTAACAATTTTTTCTTTAAACATGATAAAAAAAATAATATTATAAAATTTAAAATTAAGAACAACTATAACAAAAAAAAAACGATAGAAAAAAATAACAATCATTGTTTCTCTTTATCAGCCCACACTTAGCAGACACGCTTGTAGTAGCAATTCATATCTGGAATGCAATCATTATTGACTGATTTATTTTTTCATTTTTTAATGTACTAGAATTATAATCAATAGATAAGTGGTTTAGGTAGTGTAACTCGATATTAATCATATCAAATTTTTAGAATAAACCAAAAAATGCACAAACACTTTTTAGAACTAAAATGTTTAGAACATTTTTAATTGTGTTAACATTGTGTTAATTTAAACATTTTAGTTTCAAAAATGTTATCTGATTACTAGAATTACTTCCAACTTTTTCTTATTCTTACAAAAGTGTACCAAATAGTGTTTGATAAAATTAGAACTTTCAGGTCTTCTGTTCTTCCATATTCTATTAGTTATAGCTTTCTTTCTTTCTCTCTACTAGTTTCACCCACATAACTACCCTGATAGTCGTTACTTAACATGAGCTTTACGTTTGTCTTTTGGTTCTGTTATGTCGATGAATTATTTAAAATGAATATAAGAACTGTTATCATTCGTTTGAAATCGTTTGGAAATTCTTATAAGTGCCAACCAAGTAGAGGTATAAGTTACAGAATAATACAATCTAAAATTAGCTCTGCGTGTAATTGGATGAATTAAAACAATATAAGTAGCTTTAGTCAAGTGATCTATAATTTAGATAGATACTTCCTTTATAAACACATCCAAAACGTTTAACACCAAACAGTGGAGTAGCATCTTTTCGGATTTATCTTTTCGGAGGCAAATACCATGCCTAGTACCGTGCAGCAATGTGAAAATGAAAAATGCTGCTACTGCACTGTTTAGTGACAAACGCTTTAGATGTGATTATGAAAAAAGAATCTGACTAAATGATAGATCACTCAACTGAAATTATTTGCATTTTTTTTTCATTTATCTTATTTAGATAATTAAGATAGATAGTAAAGTTTTAGTTAACAGAAAAGATCTAATATTTTTATTGTAAAATTTTTGTAAAAAAATTATGAAAGCAACATATTATATTTAATTTTTTCCATTCTTTTCAAAAATTTAGTTTATATGGATGAGTGTATTAAAAAATACTATAAACTACGTCAGACAATTAGATGCATACCATATTAAAATCTCAAAACTTTGTGTTAATATACATTAATTATTATTTTGCATTCATTTAATGACATCAACAAATTTTAAGTCTAGAACAAGATGAATTTTTAATTTACTTATAGTATTTATGATAAATTATTCAAATTTTAAAATACATTTTAAATATTTAAATAATCGGTTTTATTACGTTTTTATCGGATTCTGAATGCTTATCGCGTTCTTACAATAAGTAATTCAATTTTATTGATTTTGTATTCCAATAACAATTTTTACAATGTTTAAAATATTAACATGAATGAAGTAACTTTAAATCAAAATATTTAAAAGTTAAAATACTATACAACTGAGTTTGAGTTTTTTTTTAATTGATTAAAATGAAACTTTTTCTAGGATAAATCTTTACGTTAAATTGTTTTTTTTTTATTATCTATTTTTGCAGTTACTTTGCATTTATCGTCGTAGACTTGTAAGTGGGTTTTGCTATTAACCTCATAAAGCAGTTTGTCATCTTTCTTTTTAATTGTGAAGTCGAGGTAATTCAGTAGGTGGTTTAATTTCATTTCCATTGTAAACTGGATGTTGTTATTAACGGAACGGTTCCTACTTTTACATACGTACATACTTGATAAACTGCGTATTATACTGAAAGATTTCTTTTCCCAATCATCCTATGTAAAAGTATGTGTACATGTTAGATGTCATGCATCCTCAGAGTTGTGAAGAATTATTGCTATTCAATTTTCTTTTGGAATTCCAATAAACCAGTCCCGAGTTCTTCTTGCCTATTTTCAGCCAGGTACGCGTATTTTTTGTAAAACTTTTTAAACTCAAAATATTATTGGTTAATTCCAAAAATACTACTTTTGTAAAGGCAAAAGTTTTGCTCTAGTAGAAAAAATAATTTAAAGCAGCTGAAACCAAATCATTTTTCTAAGTGACTATTACTTTATTAAATTTCTTAATTTTTCAATCATATTGGATAAATTTATTTTATATTCTTTAATTTGCTACTTCAGATTATTATTCTATCAACAAAATCTCATTTGTATTCTGAAGGTTACATATAGCTAGTATTGGTAGTATAAGCAGGTAAGGTATATTAATTATTCTTAGCGGACGTTTCCAAATCAGATAATTTGTCAACTGCTGTGCAATCAATTGTTGATAGCCAATAAAAATATTTTAGGAAATTCTATACCAAAATTACTAAATACTTTTAGATGAAACTTGAGCGCTAGTTAGTTCAAAGACAAGCCACTTAAAGCATTAATTTTATAGTCAACAGATTTTTTTGAGAACGATCAAAATTATAATATTAATTACTACGAGTTATAAAAGTTTTTGTAAATAAAGAAGTTTATCTGTGATGAATATAAAGAATTTGGCAAACTCCTAAAGCATAATTATTGGTCTATTGCCCAGTAGGTCAAAATTCGCATCCAGGGTAATTTATATTTAAAAACATTGGATTTAGCCATTAAAATATTTAAACTTTACGGAATTCACGAACGAATAATCTCAGCGTAATATTACGTAGCCAAGTCAGTTTAGACGTTGTTAGCACTAATCGAGTTTTAATAAAATTACCATAAAGGCGCTGTCTATAAAATTTTATGAACGCTCTTCGATGTAACCTTTATGAATAAACATTTAAATCAAATAATATTATGTTAATTTAGAAAATATATTTTAAGCTTTATTAAAAATCGCAATTTAATTAGATTATCAATAATTAAAAATCCTTAAAATATAAAAATAAATATTGCATTTATCGTTCAAAATTTTTATATCTATGCCAAATTTTCAGTCACTTCCGGTTTAAAATATTTTCTAAAAATGAAACCAACGTAAAATGTGGGTGAAGACGCCGACAAAAATACTCCAATTCTAAATTGCAAAAGCTGTTCTAGATAATTATTATTACAACTATATATAATACTTCATCTTCGCATTTACAAAATTGCTGAAAATTAAAATAACTCAAGACAAACGCGTTGTTTCGACTAATTGAGTGTAATTTAACTTTTATATTCTTAATTGGTTAGATCTAAATCATGCAATTAATTTGCATATCCATTATTTTTTATTTGTAACAAAACAAATACAGTAGTCTCGCTTATATGCAGTATTGTTTATAATCGAGATTTACATATAACTGGGATATCATCTTTTATATTAAAAATGCTTTATATTAAAAATCGTACACATACTAGCTGTGCTTTAATTACATTTGCAATAATTATTAATGGAAAACATCAAATTACATTTGAATGTAATTAAAAAATTAATTTCAACTAACAAAAATGTTTTGGTTCACTGCTTAAATTTAACTAACTTGTACTTTTCGATGACTTTTTTCTCATATAAATATTTTATTTTACGGGAATACTTATTAGACATTTTTTGTTTATAAATTTCCTATCGTTGTCATATAATATAATAGAGTTCCCATACAAAATTTTAATTGTACATATAACTGAGAGATCCATATAACTGGCAGTTAATATAAGCAAGACTACTAATCTCAAATAGAACTTTTCTATTTGAAAAGTATTTGCTATTATTTTGCAATTTAGAATACTAAATTGCGAGTTTCTTCAAGTAATATCTAACTTATTAAAATAGATTCATGAAATATTATAAAGAAATTTTTTTGTTTCAAAAATTTGAATACTTTTACGAAGCTTGATAAATTTCATAATTGTTGTCATACCAACGGATTGGCAAGTGGTGTCCTATGGCTTTATCAAGCTTTCCATTTAAAACGTACAGAAATATGTAAACAAAAAAATGTAAATATGAAAGCTAGTAAAAAGCATTTATAAAAAATTCATATAAATTAGTTTATTTTTGATCGTTGACTACGTCTAGACGAAGTAATAATATAATCTTAGAGTTCGAGTAAATATAAAAATAATTGAATATCTTATGGTGGTCGTAGGTATTTAACCCAGAAATCTATTCTTATGTCAAAAAATTCCGTGTAGTATAATGCCACAAGTGTTACCTACTTTATAACTTTGGAACATTATTATGCTATTTCAAAAATATAATCTCAACTTTATGAATTGCAGTGTCTAAAATATTTTATTATAATAATTTTCACTTGATCAGTTTGCAGCAAACAATTTTTAAATTTCAAAGAATTCAAACTTTCAGAATTTAAGGATTTCTCACAAGTTTTAGTTTTCAAAAATTTATTTTGATTCAATACAATATTATTTAATTTTTTGTATTATTTTATTTGTAAATAAAACTATTTTTTGGTTCGACAGTACCTACTGATAATAAATTTATATTTTAGTGCTTCCTATGATCCGATAGTTCTAATAATAGTTGCTCTTTCTGATCTTAATCTTATTCCTCTTATTTATTCGCTTTAAAACAAAAGTAGTGTTCGTTTCTAACGAATATTTCGTGATACTTTCCTTAGTTACATAAATAAGAATGTAACATTTAATTTTTTATGGTAACTAAACATTGTAAGTTGTAAGATGATCTGTAAGAATTTTAAGTAAATTGTGTGGTATTCAGTATGTATTGCAAAATCTAATACATACAGGGTGTCCCCGTGACCGTAGAAAACCTTTGAGGTGGTGATAAAGAACTTTTTTCTAAGACAAATTTTTAAATAAAATTTTTGTCCAAGTGCAAACTCTCTTTAAAGCAATATTTTGAATTTCTGATTTCAAACGGCCATAGCTTCGATATTATTAACTTTTTTGACATAATAAATTAGACCTTTTTTAAAGATAATTCGCTTATCTACAAATTAGTTTATATCCCTTTATCGTCTAGAATAAACGGTTTTTGAGTTATAAATTAAATTAAGAGAAAAAATGTTAAAAAAAGGCTGATTTTATTTTTTTTACTTTTCTTGCAAAATCCGTATCTCTTAAACAAAACGTCTTAAAAAACACTAACGGCCCAAACTGGATAGGGAATTTAATCTTTTTCATTATTGTAACGGATTGTGGTACTGACCCTACTACACTGAAGCTTAAGCTTATTGTGCACCCCTTCACAGAGTGTTGATACTCGCATGAAGGCCGAGCTGAGATATTCCGTGGGTCCTCCATTCGAAGACGGAACTTCCGCTCGTTACTCAACCAGCGATCGTATCAAACCACTACCGTGGACTTTCCATAGCCTATAGATCGATATTGAGCTTATTTAGATCACAGCAGTGTGGCGTGATGATTTAAGCATTGCGCCACACTGCTGGTCCGAAAAACATAATTTTAAATTATTATTTAAAAAAAAACACACTGAAAAGACAGTAATTTATCACTTTTTACAGGTTAGGAATATTTGAAAAACATGCAGGTGAGAAAACAAACAATCTACATTATGAAAAATGATGAAGTACTACTTACAAAATTAAATTTTAAAAATGTAGTAATGCGATTTTTTTAAATTTACTTTGTGTATTTTATCATTTTCAATAATGGAGATTTTTTCCATTTGTATCGTTTTCGAGTATTCTTGGTCCTAACATATGGAAAGTGGTAAATGAATGTTTCCTATTCTATTCTATTTCTATTAAATTAATGTAAAAAAAAATTTTCTACATATATTATGTATTCTTTACTTTACGGTTAACATTCTATTAAATATTTTAACGTTTTGTTAGTTTTTGTTAAAAAAACATATCTAACAAATTCTTCTCTTTATATGGGATAAACTATGTAAAGGTACTCTATGTGTTGTACTGGTAATTAGTTTGTATAGAAAATTAAATTGAATATTATTCTACTCGTATTATTAACTTAATTACGTGCTATACTCATATTTCAAAGCAATTGATTCCTTTACAGAATACTGCTTGCGTTTAATTAGCTCATAGTTTAGAATATCGTAAATGAAAATTAAAGTTTTCAATGAAGCAGTAATATCAACCATGTAATAATTATGTATCCACTATTTTATGTACATACATCAGAAATTATTATAAAATTAAATAAGAATTTTACGAAAAAAATTATATTTTGCTAACGCAAAAGTTTTTTGTGCCTACCTATCTACAATGAATGCAGTTAACAGATGTTCAATTTTAAAAAAGAATTTTATATGAATTTGTGATACAAAAGTCTTTCTTAACTTTTATAATAGAAAGCTTACATTTCTTTTGTATTGCGGACATATTAATAACTTCCTGGCTTGCCACTAGATAAATCTCCCTGTATATTATTTCCTGTTTGATTTTGATCTTTATCTATGCGGGTCTTTCAAAACTCAAATAAAGAATTGAATAAGTAAATAATGCAAAAAAATTTAATAAAAATTAAAATCACATTATACTACTTATTGAATTATAAATTTTAATGGGAATATAGTATATTATAATATACGGTATATTATGTAAAATTTATTATGTCAGAGCATAAATTATGCAGTATTCACTATAGGTAAATATTGATCAGTGATAACAAGGAAAATTTATTATGACAGATTAGTAAAAAAATTAACTGACTTAATCCTCTGCTTATAAAATGTATTTGACCCCATTGCCAATGTTTCTACAGTGAACATATAGATCATTTTTCATAAATAAAATTTTTCAAATTTTAATTAAATATCTAATCTAATAATAATAATAATAAAATAAAATAGTAATTTATAGGTGAATTTATAAATTAATAATTATGCATTACTAGTAGTTTTTGATAGTATAAAATATGACAAAATGTGTCATCGTGTCAGTGACTGAATGGTTTTAAGACTATGTACCTTAATATGATTGCAGATACATATTAATATACTGACTACTTCTATACAATACTATACCAATATAGTACTGCCAAATGCTATTGATTTATTGTCTTTCTCTACCATGAAGAACAAACATTCCATTTCAGATTATTTTAAATTATTAGTTAAATAATATATTCTACAGATCAATTAAAATGCCAAAACATGCAAATGATAGTTTGAATGAAAAATTTGGCAATACTAGATTTTAACACGTGGTGGTCTACTTGTTAACCAAACTGATTGTGAAAATAAAATCACCTTTATTAATGACATTGAGAAATGCGTGTCGGAAATGGAATCTTGGTAATTATACTAGTATACATCAAACGGTTTTACATAGCAAGCTTATTGTTATACGAATTTTTAGCAAAAAAATTCTTGCGATATAGTTTTATTCGGTCAAAGATACTATTAATACATTTAACTTATTACAATAGAAATTAGACCTGTATAATTATAATTTTATCCCATATCAATAACTCGAAAAATAGCTAAAAATATCAGAACTCTCATACATAGCGACTTTGGTTCTTTTACCAATAAGTTCTTACATTAAAATTAAATTGTACCTATATCTCTTTCTGTAATTTTTTAATGTTATCTTTCAGATTGCGATTTCTAACTTATTACTTTTCAGTTAACCATTTTAAGAACCAAACACATTATTTTAAAGTTATGAAACTTCTAATAAGCTCTAACCGCAAGATTTTAGTGGTCAGACAACTTAAAGTTTTTCGTTTCGGTTAACATCTGAGTTTCTGCACCTTCACATATTACATTTCTGCTTATTCACATACCATTGAAGTAAAAATTCACTTGATCATCTAAGATAATGTTCTTGTAAAATTCCCCTCTTTCCCCCTACCTATAACGATTTATTCCAATATATCTACAGGTTTCAAAAAATTAACCACGAACCAAAATAAAAAAATAATTTTTATTATTTTATTTTAATTTTGCTATTCTATTGGTATTCCTGCATGATAAAATTATTTATTTTCAAATGCAGTGTTTTTGTTGTCATTAATTCTTGCCTTGGAAAACTTTAATTAGAGAATAACATTTTAATTATCGATCATCTTAATGAACTACATGAGTGATGTCGTGTCTAATTTATAATTATCATTTTTAATCTATTGAACAATGTCGTTTCTCCAAATCAAAAATGATAGATATTAATTTGTTACAATAATGATTTTTACCAACAACTATAATTTCTTTCAAAAATACATCTAAAGCTTTATTATTTAATTAATTTTCTTGTTCTCGTATTTCAAATTTAGAATAATTTGGAACTCTTGTCTCGGGGAAAAGGAGCTATTTTGACAATACTACATAAGCAGACTGGCCACAAAAAGTTCTATTTTTGTTACAGTTTTGTTAACTTGCTAATTAATTGCAAGTTAACGCTTTATTCAAATTGTTTTTTTATTCTTCACTTAACTATTATGTCTATCTTCCAAGTAAACTTTTCAGGTTTTCAATGACATTATTATACATAAATTTATTTATTCAAAGTAGGTACTTGTTAAGTATGTCAAGTTTACTTCAATAATATAAAAAAGAAGTAGACATATTATTCAAAAAGCTATAATACATACTTTACAAATATACAAAGTAGTTAAATCTTTTTATCGCAAAAAATCAAAAGCTATCAACAACTAAAATTTTAAGAAACCAAATAAAAAACTTTAAATGTAATTATTCAAATTAGTTTTGTTATTACTTATAAGTTTATTGTCAAGTAAAATAAAAAAGCAATACTTATTATTAGACCCTGACTTTATTTAAATGAATGTAAACAATTTTAAATTGAAGCTTTTAATAAAAGCATAAAGACCTCTGAATAAAACATTTTTATGCTAATTAGTTAGGTACTTTTCAATTACTTAATACTACTCTTAAAATTGTGACACAGAATGAAAATGATATTAATTTTTGTTCAAAATTCATTCAAAAATTATTCCATAGACAAAAATCAACTGCGTGATTAAAAGTATAGTAATTAATTTGATGTACTTGTATATGATAGAGTAATTAAGTAATTGAAGAATTACGTGAATGAATACAGTCAATTTTTGGTATTATCAAGAATAAATAAAAATATTTAAATGAAATATTTAAGTAAATAAAAAACTGCAAATCAGTATTTTTAAATAAATTTCATAGTAAGTAATGCGTAAAAAAGTCGATAATTTATTCATACCTCCAAATATTTGCACTTGTGTTAATCTGCCGATCTATCGAACGTAAATGTTTGAAATACCTTTGAAATGAAATCTCAAATGGTTTGCTTAGCAAGAAAACTTAAAAATTATTATCCAAAATTTTAGTTATATGTATACCTATAAAAGTACCTATAGTAGTATGTAAAGTTTAACTTTACATTCTGCATATTATAGTAATAATAAAAATATAGATAATTTATTACAATATAAAATTAATATTCAATTAAATATTTAAATATTGCTGTCCTATTCAATGCAAATTACTAGACGCTTTTCAAAAGGTAAAATTGTATGGTAGAAGTTTTACTTTTTATATTAAAATTACAATAAAGCAGTACAAAATGCAATTTAATTAAATAAAAATAGTCCAATTATCCAATTAAATAAACGACTCAAATAGCGGATACAAATTTAGATTTTAACTGTCAGAGTCAATAGTTCTTTTTAAATATAGAATTAGGTATTTTACACTGATCATCAATCTATTTTAAATATTATACACACTACATAAAATTAAAAATTAATTTAATTTATGAAATTATATACTTATCAACAATATTTTAAACAAAGTTGACCACACATTGTTAAACAATTTGTATCAGAAATATAGAACAACATACATTTTTAACTTGGAAATTAGGATACAACTGTTAATATTCTACATTCTATTTTTAAGATTATTTTAAATGTTGCTTTGAATGCTACTTGTTTAACTTGTGGTTTAGAATTACCAGTTATTAAAATATGTTTTCATATTAGTGAAAAAGAAAAATGATATGCTTTAATCTGAATACTTAAGTTAGTAAAAACAGACAAATTCTGATTTAGGGGTCAACCCCTGATCCATCCAAATACAAAAGTCTTCCTACACCACTGCAACCATATAAAAGTCTGTTTTGTTGTAAAGATTATTGAGAACTCCGTCTTGCAAGAGTCGAATTGTTTCGTTCAGATGTAAAGGTTATACTTCTTAATTAATCTAATGAAACTTTGCTTAAAAATTCTACAAATCATAAAATCTATTAGTTCGAAAATTGATTTAAGCTTACTCAGTTAAAGAATTGCAAATAATGGTATTTTATGTAAATTACAAACGAAAACATTTTTTTATCAAATAAAAAATATTAATTATTATTAAGAGAAGGATTATTTTTTAAGGCTTTTTAAGGCTATAGATATTTTCGATACAAGTTAGGAAAAAGGTAGTTTTCCACGAGTATCGAACAATATTTTTTCTAATTATGTTTCAAAAAGAACCAATAACATTTCTCATTTCTCATGAAAAAAGATAGTAGACGTTTACACTATAAAATTTTTGTATTTTGCGGTTGGTAGCCCATCATAGACAGTAGATAGATAGGCCATAGATAGTAGCAATTACAACGGAAACAGGTAAGTGACTACGTGCGGAAAAGTATTACTTTTCCGTGAGGGCGGAAAAGTAGTACTTTTCCGCACACTTTAGAGTGTCAAAAGACACTCAAAAGACAATTTTTGAAACATAATTAGAAAAAATAATTTATTTAATTTAGCTTAGAGTTTTATAAACGAGTGTTGAAAGATTGATTATAACAATAAATTGTTCAATTATAAACTTGTACCATATAGATAAACTGAGCGATTCTACTATTATAACTATTATACTTATATTAAAAGTTCATAATATGTGATTTAATATTATTTAATTTAATTTTTTTTTTTACAAATTTCTTTATAAAAATTAAAAACTTACCATTATTTATTTTAAATAAATCATTGATCAAATTATATTAGGTAGATAAACAATTTTGATTGTATTACTTGAAGTCGCTACGACTCAATTCTTACGGTTGACTTCTAAAAATCTGACACGTTCCTAGTTTATTTTTAAATGTTCGAAAAAAATATGTTAAAATTTTATGAGTTTACAGTTCTTTAAGGTGGAAAATTAATTCGAACAAAATTAAACTCTCTCAATCATGTTGCACAATAAAATTAAGATTGTTTCTAATTGTGATAGTGTGAGAGTACGTAAAGTGTCAATCATATGACTCCCATAAGCGGCGCCTAAGGTGGGTAAGTGGGTAATGGATTCTATAATGTACATAGATAATGCATTTTTCTTGGTCACCACATGGATAATATGGTATTATTACCAATATCATAGAGTAAACAATAAACAATAAAAGAAAACGAGTTACATAATAAAATTATAAAAGACTATTCGTTGTGCATAATATTAGAATTTATAATTTTCCAATATTTGGCGCAACAGTAACATATTGAAAAAGTACCTGCAACCGATATTTTGAACACAAATCAGCTTTATCAAACAAATAATGGATGTTGTAAAATACAGACACAACATTTCATTAACGGGATCAATATTAAAGTTCAACTTATTCAATAGACAACACAGTGGATACTTTTTCAAATAAATCACCTTGAACCAAAACTTCACCTTGCAGCGGACCAATGTAAACAAAAACAACAAGTGGGCGCATTTTTAGATTTCCATAAAGATATAAATTTCTTATGGTCATTGACGTTTATTATAAAACGACGTAAAATTACATTATTTATTTTTATAATTTAATTTTTTTTACTAAAAGGGAGTAGTGCAGCGGTTTGTATAAGCTCAAATGTGATTTATAACAACTAATCCGAAAATATCATCTTATGATAATATTATTATTGTTGATCAAACAACAATAAGCAGTCACAACATCCTTCAGCAATATTACATCAAATGAAGTTTTTTGATTGGTACCGAAATAAAACAGTTGCAACCCGATAGATATAAAAGCTTTGGGGTGCAATAAACTGCAATAATTCTACTTTAATTAAAGTCAAACTATGTTTCAGAGCAGCTTCAGTAAATAATAAATAGAACCTGTAGCAATGAAGGAAATGAAAAAGTCCTGTGTGAAAATAAAACTTTACAGTTTGTTTTTTATTGTTTCTGTTGAATATTTTTAATCTAATTGGTATGAAAAAGAATAAAATATATAATAGGCAAAACATGTATTACATAAGATTTCGATGAGTAATTATGTAAATTTATGTAAATTTTACAATGCTTTTTTGTTAGTTTTCAATTGAGTTTAATTACTCATTAAATTTTTTTTTAATAAGTTCTATAATTTTTTAGTATGTTGATAAATATTATCAAAATTAGTAAGAACAAGATACGTCATTGGTGTGATATTGCGAAACAGATTGACCCTTCTTCACGAAACTTTGCTATGCACGTAGGTCTACTCATTTTAAAGAGATTATAAACAATAAAAGTGCTAAATTTTAATGCAGCACTTGGTAACTCTGTAATAAAAATCTTGGTACTATCTATTTGCATGTAGTAAATTAACCAACTGTTGCGTCTCCCTGCTAATATCAGTCAAGTGTACGTCATAGCTTATCCGTAAATATTAATTATACATGTTATTACTCAGTATTCGTATTGCTTTATTTATTTAGAAAGAGATGCACAATACCAAAGCCCAAAAACAAATTATTACAGCATTTAGATTATACATACAATCATAATGTAGTTTTTTAGATAGATTTCCAATATTTCACTTTTTAAATGTTCATCCAAAATTAAAGCCAAATGATCAAACGAAAAAAAATCCTTATTTATTGTTATTCTAAGATTTACTATAATTGTGAAGGTTTGATGCGTTTGACCTAAATTTATTCAAACAATTAAATAAAAGCTAAACAAAAATGTTCCACAATAATTCATAATAAATATTAAGATGTGCCTGCCACACAGGTAAGCAGATCCATAAGCTTTAAGCTACAGCATACTTAAATTATGTTAATGTAGTAACGGAATTTTGCCTATATTCTATTCATAAATTACGAGAACAAGTTTTCTTTAACTTTTTCGAGTTTATAAAAATTATTTCAAAAATTTGCTTTTATAATAATTTGAAGTAGTTAGATATTGGAACTAATTATTAATTTTCAAAACTTTTAAGTGAGGAATATAATATTTAACTAAAATATATTTTAAATAATTCTTTATAAATAGTAATTAAGCAAAAATATTATTAACCTCATTAATAATGTTTACTCCACTGTCCTTATCAAATAATTGTGACCTACTAGAATTACAGAAGGATTATTAATAGTTTTAATAAGAGAAATTAAGGGTTGCAACAATTATTACCCTTAATGATGGATCGTGTTTCTTTGAAGTAAAACAAAGTGAGCCAAAACGTCTAAATCGATGAAAATAACAATGAAATTTAAAAGATGTTGGTATTTAATAAAAGCAACAAGTGATTTTACACAACAAAGAGATGGTGCTATCAAGTTCAAAGATAAATTATTATTAATATTAAAAGTATTTAATTAGCTTTCATTTTTGATCAATCAAAATTACAGATGAATTAAAATTTAAATTATAAAATAAAATCTAGTTACTATGACAATCAGTAAATAAGCTAAAATAGCATAGAATCTTACCGTTCAACAGGTAGATTAAGTCAATAAATTTGTATAAGATCCAAATGAAGCAAATGTAAGCGAAGTCGCTTAGTAGTAATGCAGCACAAGAGCACACACAAAGTGTCCCAATTCCTTCTACAGTCACCCGCGAACTAATGACTTCTGTGTAGCGTTCGCAATTGCAGTCCCACCGGATCTCGCGAATATAAACAGAGACGAACTTAGGAGGATGCTACAAGTTAATTTACTAATTAAGGGCTGAGTTGCTGAGTATATTTTATAATTCATCTCACACTAACATCATGAGAACTGCGATTTCTTTAGACGTTTTAAAACCTGATTTAAGCTTGGAATTAAAAAATAAATACGTTTAATTTTGATTTACAAGTAATAAATTATCATATAATTAATTATTAATCACCAGCAGCTTATGCTGTTATTACGGAATGTTTTTATTTTTTATTGAATAATTGGAAAAATTTATTTTTAATATTCTGATGAAAAGTAGCTAGCAAATTATTCAATTATGGTAATTTATAAAATTATGTATTTTTTAATAAAATACTAGATACAAAAGTACAAAATAAAATTTCTGAAAATTGACCATAAACCAAAATAATTACTTTTAACTTGAGAAATGTTCAAGGTAAAATTATGTAATGCAAACATTTTTTTTAATAATTAAAGCTAAATTTTAATATTGAAGTTGTGTTCAACAAGGAATATACCAGATACCTCGAAACAAAATTTTGATCTAATTTTTTTTCTAAAATGGTGTTTAGATGTTTTAAAAAAAGTAAAAAATATTTTCGCTAAGCTTGACATAATAATAAAATTGACAGTTCAAAGTAAAGCTACTTTTATAATCAGGTCATCTTTAAATCAACAGATGTCTTTCAGTTAACTCTTTAGTTAATATTACGCCGATTGATTCATTAAAGTGCACTATTTTATAAATGCTATCTTTGAAAGTAAAAATTTTTAAAAATTTATTTGTTTAGATTTTACACCCTGTATGACGAAATCAGAATTTTACTACAAATCAACGTATAACTTAATGTCTAAAAATATTGACAGAAATAATAAGCGCGTATAAGGCGATCACTCAATAAGAAGATAGAAAACTTCAATATTTTAAGAAATAACGAAGCCTCCGTAAGATAAATAACGTATCAAGTTTTTTCAATATCAAAAGTTAATTTATTTAAATGTTATATAATATTTATAAGAAAATATAATATAATATAAATAAAATGTGATAAAAATATATGCACTTAATTAGATGTACCATCGATTTTACAAGAACCGCAGAGATGAAAACAGCAGAAAAAAGAGAGAGATTTAAAAATCAATACACACTCACTTAACATTTTGCTTTTAGTCTATTTTAATTGAATTTTAACCTGAATTTCAGAAAATCTTAAATTAAAATTTAAAATCCCTGTTTCTAATTAACATCCTGTCAATCAATGCATTCAAATTAATTTAAAATGTTTAAAAAGGCAAAAAGTGATTTCGCACTAGCAATCTGTATCACAAATATTAATTAGTATTCTTTGCATTTAGTTTGGATTTTAGATTACACTTCTAAATTTTAAAAAAATGTTCTTTTTTCCCGCCTTACGGCCATTAAAGAAGTCAAAATGTTCCTATGCCTATTGTCACTTACGGCTAAGCTCCGACGATATACGAGAGTCTTGGGTTTAATTAAAAATATAACCGTAAAGTCAAAAAAATAAAAACACATAAACAAGCAATGTGATATTTTATTCATCATCAAACAAAGAACTTGCACTATCGGTAAAGGCTGACATTTTTGTTTCCTAACAAAGAAGTTCTAAAATAAATGTGCTCGTGGATGACAAGTAATAAAAGTGTAAATAAATTTTGCAACTTGCTTATTATAAGCATTTTGTCATTTCAGGTTGTCATTTGTTATTAAATAACAATAAATCAAACATGAAAAGTAACCAAAAATGTAAAACTTCAAATTTTAAATACTGAAAAATTTTCATTCAAGAAAAATTAGATATTTACATTTTTTTATATTAGTTTTAATTGAAAACGGTTGTAAAAATAAACAAACGTAAAAACAAAAAGATGGCATTTAAAAATGTTTTTAAAATAAACATATTTTACCACTGTTTATTATATACCGGGTGACCGGTCAAAGAACTGAACATAGGGAAATAATATGAGATATTGATTTTTGTAAACTTCTGCTTGCTATTATAACGGATTATAATGAAAAAGATATCAAATTAAAGATATCTTTATTCTGCGTCTAAAGATATCTAACACTAATTATTGTTAAAAACGCAACAGTAAAATTAAAAACTACAGCTTTTAAAAAATATTATTAATATTATTGCTATATAAAATAGATTTGCTATATTTGATATAATTTTCATTCTTATCCGTTATAATGAAAACCAGAAATTTAGAAAAATCAATATCCCATGTTATTTCCCTATGTTCAGTTCTTTGGCTGGCCACCCGGTATAATAACCAATATTTAAAATATTTTATAACACAAAAGTTTTCATATTTCATACGTATCCACTGCTTGCAAATCTTTAGCGCAACTGTTTCAAAATTTTTTGCATGTAACACTCAAGAACAATTCTTGATGTTGCTACCAGAGCTCATCCGTCGATGAGAACTTTTAGATATGTACTCAAAATTTTAATCTATATTGATGGTGGAAGTCCCTAGTTATTTTAAATCTTCCGTTTAAATGATATTTTTGTATCTTTACTTCTTGTACTATCCACATAAAAGTTATATTTAAATGTTTATTGCTCAGGCAAATATAAACTAAAAAAAAAAACCTTTAACGAATAAATCTTTCAAAATCAGGTCAGGTAGGGAAATCTCATATTAACCATACTTATCGTTAATAAATTATCAATATTTTAGAGTAACCTTAAAACATAAACACACACTTTTTAAAACCAAATTATTTTAAAGTTTTCAAAATTTTAAATATATTGTAAATAAATATAACTATCGCAAACATTTTCACTATACTCTGACATCAGCGGGCAATAAACTAGAACAAATTAAAACAATAAACAAAACTAGAACTATATGGACTAGTTTATCGCCTGATAATGCTATAATATGGGAAAACGTTTGCGGTAGTTATATTACTTACAGTATATTTTATTCTGTTAAAACTTAAAAACATTTTATTTCTAACAAGTGTGTGTGCATTTTTAGGTTGTTTTAATATTGATATGATAGATCTTTTAATTATACAACATTAACTTTGTAATCATAAAATTTAGTGACTCACTTTTGCATATTTCATTAAGGTAAAATTTTTTGCTTTCGGATAATTTGCTTCCGGGCATTTGGCTACCACTCCTGAATTGTTACCAATATTATACGCTAAGTTTTGAAATATTTAAGGTATTTACATAGTTTTTTAATATTTTTTTATAATTAGTGTGTTTTTATTTTGACAAGCATTTGTTAAAAATTCAAAGTTAACATTGTCTGTTAATAGTATATTCTTTTATTGGAATAGATAAATTAACTTTAGGTTTCCATCCGAATGATACATTGTGATTTTGTGATTGTATTTTAGTAGTTTTAGTTAAAAATAAAATTTTAAGTTGGTCATACATATTTAATTAAGGATTGTAAGTAATATTGATGTCAACTTCAATACAGCTCGACCAAGCTTAGAGGAGTTTTCGGGGAGCATGTCCGACGCTATTAAAATTGAAAATATATGCTCAGATAAAGATTTTTTTTGCATTTTAACCTAAAAAGTAATTACCAAATACTATCTTTCATTAAACGAAGTAAAATGAATTATTAAATATAGTCATGAAGATTTATTCTTAAAAAAACTCTTTTTATGAAAAACTGGCTGACATGCCCGGCGTTGCTCGAGTTTAGTTTGTTTATAAGATTTATAATTTTATGAGAATTTTTTTCTTATAACTACAAATTATAGTTGATTTAGATTAAAAACCTTTTAAATGATTCTAGGTATAACATAAAGCATAAAAATAAAAAAATTCCAACCCGACCTAATACTTTTGACCACAACTGTAAATATTGCTATGCCCCCAACTTTACAAATTTATAATTTTTCACTCTCTTGTGAAAATTGTTGGTGTTACACAGATTATTTTATTTTAGTATGAGACTCTTAAGTAATTCTTATTAATTTCAATAAAATTCAATGATATTTATTCAATATTTAATACTTAAAACACAATCATAAATTTTTACCTCAATTCAATAATTTTGAATTCAAATGTAGTCGATATTTTTAGACATTTTCTTGCATAAGATTAGTTAATGGTTTACAAATGTGCCGTTAGTTTTAATTTTGTAATATTTAATTCGTAATTATTTCAACGTGCTTTAGAAAATTATCACTGAATGACATTATAAAAAAATTTCAAAATTTTAACTTTACGGTGTTCGTTGTTAAAGTTTTAATGACGTACGTACACTTAAATTTTCTCACCATATGTTGTTAATTGTTGGTTGTGGTTTATTGGTTTCGAGTATTTGGTCTTCCTTGCGGATCATCTCTGCTAGTGTTCGTAATTGGTCTGGAGCATTTTTTGGTTCACAGTCCATTTCATGTAAATCATTTTCACTTTTATTGATTGCGGCCGGTTTTATTTATTATTTCAAAAATTTTTATTTTTGTTATCGCAATGTCCAAATTTTTCGGAGCTACAAATTCTCAAACGACTTTCTCGTTTGCTGAATCGTACCGCAATGTTTTAACAAATTTCTTTTACGCCGTATTGCTGCAAATTTTCCAAGTTTGTTCCCTCCTAGAGACGATTTCGCAGCGCGAAGTTCAAATGGTAAACCAATCTAACGTAGTTTGCCGCACTTTCTGTTTTATTATGATTTTCAAACACTTTAAAACTTTTCAACCTTTTAATCCCTAATTGATTTATCATTTTACTATTATCATCATTATCATTCTGCTGGAATGTAGAATTCCATTAATTAGGGATATTCCATGCGTCTGAGTTATTGTCGTTATTATCGAGGATCCCGGGAAGTGAGTTTTTAGAAGCACATTTAAATTTTCTCTGATATTCTCGGTATAAGCACCATTGAGCTGTTTTATGAGTCTAATGGTATTTTCCCCTCACAGAAACGCATTCATGACTGTCTTTTAGATTTTCTCAATTCTATGTTGTACCATGTTAGGGCTTCTTCTTTCCTGGTTATGTTCTTTAGTTTCTCCAGTTCTGCATTCTATCAAGGTACATCTCGGTACACAGTTATTTTCTTTAGTAATCTTTAGTCTAAAAATATCTTTCTTTTTAATCAAACGTAGTTAGTTCAACGAATTTCCAGGCAAGTAAAACTTTTATTTTGAAATAATTTTTGTAACTAAATCTGTTTATTTTTTGAATCAATCAACATATCATTCAATTTTAACTAAAATTTTTGGTTCTCATTCCTGTAAAAGTAATCTTTCACTCTGAAGATTTTTTCTATTAAAATATAATAATTCTGTGAATTGTTAAATAAAAATTCATGACAATATACAGCCAAAGATATACATCTATATTAGCTGAGTTTGGCAGCTATAACTGACAATATAACTATGACAATATAACTGACTTTGCTTGAATTTCAATTTGGTTCCTAATTGAAATTTTTTATTATTGATGTGTGATTTGATTAATATAAATGCATAAAAATAAGCATGTGCTACAATGCCCCTTTTGATAATATCAAAATTTGAAAAGTTAAACAAATTAAAGTATTTACACAATTCACAATAATTACTCATTTTACATAATACGATATCTTTTATAGACACATGTGTCTATTAAATAGACACATTTAACTAATTAGGTTCCTACTTCCATTTTCTCCTCTCCTTTCTTTTCTCCTAAGGATATTAACAATTCCTCTTCTTTCTTTTTATTCAGAGAGACAGTAGCAATTTTCTCTTTATTTTTTCTTCTTCGTATTCGCTTTGCTGCTACTTTTCTTCTTGCAGTAGCTAATTCAATACCACGTTGGGGGTGTCCACAAAAATCTTGTAGTACCTTTTTTAAAGAATTCTCGGTAGCTTGAGCGCATTCCAATTGAACTTTTTAATTTTCATATTTAACAAATGACAAAACTGTTTAGCGCCACTTCTACAATCTTTTTAAATTCTGCTAAAGGCATTTTTATTTATTTTTTATTATCTGCCCTATATAAAAAGATAAGCTTTTTTATGCAACGCTATACTCTTCGGATCAACATTATCTTTTTTACATAATATGTTTCTATTGCTCTATAAAACGAATGATGAAATAGAAGGAAAAAGAAAGTTAAGGGAGATAGAAGAGCAGCAAAGAGATAGAAGAGAAGTTAAAATAAAAAGGAAGTCGTTAAGTAAATAAAAAGAAATATATATGGACTATTACGATAATAACTGATAATGACATCTGCAAATAGGGGAGAAAATTAGTAATGACATCTGTTTGCCAGAAAAAAAAGGTAGTAGACTTACTTCGAGGATGAGGTTTCCTAGAACCGATCCCAGCATCTTTTTTTAAATATTATAAAATAAACATAATATCTTCATTGATTTAACTTTTAATGTTAATAGATACCGAAAACTCTTTTGACCCGATTCAATCTGGCTTCTCATTGGGTAATAATTAATCTTACATAAGGTTATTGGGGAGGGGGGGGGGGTAAATTTTCCTATGTTTTTCTTATTAGTGGTTGCGGGGGGGGGGGGAATTAAAAGTAGGAAAAACTTGTCTTACGTAATAAATGAACGGTCTCTAAGCACCTTATATATTAGTATAAATGATTGCCGACAAATAACTGTGGGTCAAAAATGACTGTCAGCCAATCTATCTTTTAGTTTGTTTAATAATTTCAAAAAATATTGAAAATATCTTGTTTTTCAGCCCGAAGTATTCTATCTAGTATAGTGACATTTAGGTACTTCATCATTATCTTCATCATCGACACGTTCTAGACTTAAATCTGATAATCTACTATACCACATTTTGCCGTCAAAAAATTTTTGTGCAATCTTTCCCTCTTCTCAAGTTTTTAAAGTTTTTTTGCACAGGAACCTAACCCGAGTCCTAGTGGGCAAGTGCTCTCAATTTGGTTTAAATCGGTCGAAGAACTTAGAAGTGTATACATATATAGCGATCAAACAAACAAACTTTCCCATTTATTGATGTTAAAATTTTTTTTATAATTTTTCTACTATCGCGCCACCTGTCGCCGACTCAATTTTTGTTTATACCAATCTCGTTAATCCATTTATGCGCAATCATTTTCACATTTTTACGGAAAAATTAATGCTAATAAATACTATATTATGCTTATGACCTTCCTGCAAGTGCAAGCAATAAGTTGACCAAGTTTTATCGCAATCGGATAAACACGGTACGGTAGTGAATAATATACGAACAAACAAATATTTATTTTTATATATAAAATAAAGCTCAAATATAAATAACACGAAACTGAATAAAACAAACAACCACGCAAAGATTTGTAACTTTTGAGAAATAACTCGACGATCATGTGTTCGTTGAAAAAATATATATTTAAAGTGGTAGATAAATTCAAAAATAATTTTAAGAAAGGCAGATACCAAAATTCTTAAAATAGTGTTAAATCTTATAGTTTATTTATTACCTTCCGCAGTAAGGTAAAATTCAAATTTATATCTTTACTTTACGTGTTATGTTTATGTTTTTGTGTATTTTTGCTATAAGAATTTTAATTTTAAATAATTATTTCTTTTAACATTTAAGCTGGACATGGCATACGAACATCATGAACATTGACGTCACATTAGAAGAGCATTGTCAAAAATTTAAGCACCATGAGATTACAACGATTCGACACACTGAATAACTGTTATCAGAACATCCAAAACGCAGGTTTGCATAAATAATCTTATAAAAATTATACAATCCTATTTCGCTTAATTGTAATAACTTGGAATTTAATTTCTATATAGAAATAATGAGATGATCACGTCATGAAATTCATATCTATGACGTGTATTCGTTCAAAATTTACAAATGATATAAATGATGATTATGTCAATAGCCCGCAATCTTCTCTTAAAATAAATACATACACAATCAATTACTTAAATAAAATTAACATTGTCTAATGCTGCGTGATTTTAGATCAGTTCATTTTTGGTAAATTTATTTTACTTTTTTTTTTCTATTGTTAACAGTAGCTTAAAACTGGGTTAACTTTTTCAAAATGTCGAAAAATGTTTATAATATACACAGATTAGCTATCTTTTAATATAAACAATTATAATATTTTTTCGTGTTATCAATGTTGTCACCTTATAGTGTAAACACTGTTCGGTCAGTAATTAAAAAGCATTTATATCAAAAAGAACTTACTAAAATTCGTTGGGTTTTTGAAGCTTAAATCTTACTTTAAAAAACATGTACTTATCTATAGATTCGATATTATAAATATTTGTTAAATTTTACTAAACCAAAATTGATCTGATAGTTTCTCACAGTTAGCTTTTCTTCGTGTGTTTTTTCTTCAGTATAAATGGAATTGTGAAAAATTTCTTAAAAAACGAAGAATGTTAATTTGGTCGGCATACAGTATCACTAAATATGTATTTATTTAAACACACATTTTCTGTAAATAAAAATTGGGTGAATTTTGTATACTATTAGTCAAAAATATTTCAATAAAAAGTTGTTTTTAAACAAGAGCAAAGTGAAAACAGATAAAGTACGTGAATGTTTAGACAATGTCTTTTAGGTGAATATATTACTGATATTTCAGTATATTTACTAGGTATATGAAAAAATACATTAATCTGAATTTTTATAAATTTATTTGAAATCAATTTATAAGGGAGCGTCTATTAATTACGTAAAGACAATTTTTATAATTTTTGACCTCCTCCTCCCCGAGTAAGGGTACGTAAGATTGTAGCATCCCCCTTTCTCTTACCTTACATAAGGATTTTGTTTTCCCTCATACCATGGTTGGTATCATGGGTGATTCCCCGGTTTGTGTATAAAATTTAAAAAAAACGGTTCTAAAAAATGATTCAGTGGGAGAAATCAATTTTAACAAAAATAATTGATAACATCAACTGAATTTTTGATAATAATAAACGATGATTTACGCTTGTAATATTTCTTCGACCCGTTCTTCGCGAAAGTGATAATAATACCCAAATGATAACATTAACCGTGATTCCAATAAGCGGCGTCCACTGCATAACAATTAATTATTGTTAATTGGTACAATTTTAAATATTTTTTACCTGTATATTAAGGAATTACCTACATAAAAATTTAATTTAAAAAAATATTTTAAGTTAAACTTACGTAAGGATTATATCAAACCCTTCCCCCCATCGCGTAAGGGTCCGTAAAATTTGCAATAGCACTCCTCTTTCCCCAAACTCTTACGTAATTAATGGACGGCCCCTAAGTAGATAATCGTAATTTTTGAATACTTGTATTTGAAATTATAGTATTTGCATTATTTTCATTTTTAATTAGTATTTTTATATAAAAGTATATAATAAATATTTTTTAGTATAGTTTTATATTTTTATTAGATCTTTCAGTAGCTCTTAATCAATCCAATGTTAGATATTCATTCCATTTAGAATCAATATCCCTAATTATTTTCTACTAATTTGGAAAAAATCGCAATTTGTTTTTGAAATACATTTCTAAATAATAATTCGCTAACGGTTTTTTGGTGTTACTAAGAAAATTTTAAGAATAATAGGGAACAACAAATGGAAAAGTTATTAAGAAGTACTAATTGCAGTAACAAGATAATAAAAGAATTAAAATTGAAAATAATTAAAATCAGTTAGAACCTAATGTATAATTTTAGAGGGGGTAGCGAAATATCCGGTCAACGTAAATAAGTGGTTTTTATTCTTCTTAAATTTTGTAATAACTACCTACATAATTATTATATTGTAACGAAAATTATAACGTTTATTTTATTCTAAAGAACTAATACAAATATATACAGATACGATTTATAACAATAGATTAATTACTACACTAAGATTAACACTACACTAAATTACACTACAATTTATTTAACATTAAGTTTGGATTTATTTAAACACTCTGTATATTGTTTATCACTTTACTATTTATACTTGATTTATGTTAACACTTGTACGTCCGAACTGAAAATAACTCGTCACAGAAAAGCATCTGTATTTATACTTAAATACTGCCTTCCAGAAACTTCCAGGAATTTCTATTCATTTCCAGACTGTAATTTAAGCAATATTTGAATGACTAATGATGTTATCATGCATAACTTATCACACATGACTCATCATATATGACTCATCATACATGACGTCATCAAATATAATTACACATTCTTTCCTAACAATATCTACGTATTAAAATAAATTATTTCATATACAAAATCATTAATGATTTTACTGGCTAGTATATGAAATAATTTTTATTAATAAATTAGAAAAAATCTAACAGTTTAAGCATGCAGTTTATTATAATAAACTGCGAACTAATAATTATAATATTATAAATAATTATAATGTGATTATAAGATGATTTTTATCTTAAATCATAAGAGGATTTAATTAAAAGTGTCTGTCTACACTTATACAATACATTGTTCAAATTTTGAACAACATAATAGCTATTTGCTAGTTAAATAACCGGATATACGGAAGTACTGAGGTGATTAATTGTTTAAATGAGCCATATAATGTCCCACGCTTTTAATTTAGCATTCCAAATTTACAAGTTAATAGGTGAAGGTAAGTAGTACTTATTTCATAATAATGTTACTAAATGTAGTAATTATAGAAACAGAAAATTTCTGTTTTATGATTTATACTATCATGTGAGCAATCATTGCGAATCAGTATAGCCTGCTAAATCTACTAATGGAAACTATATTATTAATTAATATGAAAAGGCACTACTCGCAAGGGAGTAATAGTGTGATTGAATGCCGATAGGTATATTATGTCACCTATCCTTTATACAATTATTTTAACGATAATAAATAATAATTTCTAGAGATCTAGAAATATCTTAATAAATTTATTAAGTACCTACCTAAATAACTTTTAATTAAGTAATTAATATTATTACTTAGGCATTCATTAGGTAAAATGTTAAACTTTTTGAGATAATTATACAGACTAGCATAATGTGCTACATTCGATCCGATTAAAATACTGTAATATTTTTTCTTAAAAAGTAAGTTTTAATTAACAATACTTTTACTGTCAGCACCATGCAGGCGGCACTAAAGCAATACTTTAGCGCCGATAAAACTAAAACTATTTTACGCAAATTTTTAATTCAAAAATTTTTGAAATGCACACAAATTATTTTATTTGCACGATTTATTTAGCACTGTTATAAAATATTTTTTTTATTTTCTGCTTTTTAATTATTAAGCTTTCGATTATTCTTTTTTAGTTACCTTTTCATCGTTCAGTGATATTTATATAAATTAATTTGACAGTTAAAATAAAATCTTTTAATATACAGTATTATTTATTTATTACAAAATTCACAACATACTTAAAAAATATTACTTCTTAATATATAACATTATTTGGCCGAATAGAATACTACATATTATATTTTTCTATGTACACAATAAACTTCTAATATTAAAGTGGATAACTGACTGCATGAAATTAAATTAAAATCAATATTTTGAATACACGAAACTCGTATTTACAGATTTTCTAATTTAGCTAGCAAATGTAATAAAATTATTATTAATCTATTATATGCTTCAGGATATTTAGTCAAGCTTTAGATAACAAAATGCATAATTGCATTCGCTTGCTTAATAAATGAATAAATGTAATTTGTATTTAGTACCCTAAAACTAAATACAATACTATCCAGAACAAAAAAAAGAGAGATATAAAAAGTATTATTTTGTTTCATTAACAGAAATAATTACATTTATCTGAATAAAACCTGTTTATACTTCTTTAAATATCTAAATTTTGTCAAAATTAAGAATTTTATTGACTTAACGGCGCCGACGACAGAAAAAGATATTTACATATTAACATATTATGTAACTTTGTTTATTCAATTACATAAATTTTGTTGAATTTCATAAATGAAAATTTTGTTGAATATATTTTTTTAAATCATTATTATTAATTAACCTTATAATTATTATGTTTACAAAATAATTTTGTGAAAATTAAATTAGGTATAATCTTCTAGGATTCTTGTTAAATATTAATTAATCGTAGTAACACTATCTTAAAGTTGTTCTGCTATTATACCAATGTTGACGCTAATCATTCAATTTTATGAAATTATATTATAAACAAAAAATTGTTTTGAACTTACTCTTACTCATATTAAAATAATTGTCACTGTAATAATCATTATTCATAGTTTATAATTTTTAATAGCTGTGAAAATTTACACGTCAATTATTTTAAAATTTAAATTAAACAATTTTTTTAAATACAATGCAATTTGTTAAATTATTTATCCAGCCAGTAGACTTAAGGATTTCTTAAGTTTAAAGTTTTCTATAATAAGCTTTACACTGAAAAACTGGAAAACTCTAATATGCTGCTGATAAGATATAAGACGCTTCGCATAAGATATTACGATGTCAATTCATAATATTGCATATATACAGGGTGTCCCTGGATACACTTTACATAAGTTAGGTGGTGATTAAAAACACTTCTAAAAGTTCTAAGAGAAATTCCTAAAACAAAACTTCTAAGAAAAATATTTAACAAAGTATTTTTTCTAAATTTAAACCCTGGAGAGCTATATCTCTTTCACATAGCCATAGCCCCGAAAATATTAATTTTTCAGAAAAAAGGTTTAGTTCAGTGCTTTTTAAAGAGCGTGAAATAATCTACAAACTAAATTCAAACCTTTTATTGACTAAAGTCAACGAATTTCGAGTAAAAAATGTTGAAATCTGCAAACTTTCTTTTGTTTGTTTTCAAAATCCTGTATCTATTAAACGAATCATTTTACAAAAAATGTACGTCTTATTTCGGATAGTAAATTTAACGGACTATAACTTTTATCTAGTAATAATTTTTAAAAACCAAATCATTTCACAGAAAATCAAAAAATAATAAACAAGGCTATGAAGCAAAAAATTAATTCTTAGAAAAGTGTTCTCTATCACCACCTAAATTATGTAAGTGTATCTGAGGGTTCCCTGTATATTATAACTTAACATAAAATAATTGTGATTTTCGGATTCGTTCTTTTAGAGTAGACAGGTTTCTCAGTGTAGTTCAGATTTTTAATATTTTCAAATATTTATTATATTATTAAAATATGAATTAAAAATTGTACAATTAATGCAGTCAAATATATAATAATAATTTTTAATTAGATTGTTGTACAATTAACACGTATTTCAAAGAATTGGTGACAGCAATATCCAAATAATTATTGCGATAGTTGCACAAATTGATGCAATTATTTCATAATTATGTTAATATAAATAATTTAATTAATAAAATAATTCGTGTACAAAATGCAGCCAGTTTCAATTATCGGACGATTTTCATAGAAATACTAATAGAAAAATGATTTGGCAAAGAGTTTCACATTAGTTTTGTTATTCGGAAAGACATTTCTCCCATTAAATTAAATTAAATAAAATATTGATTGCAGTTTACAATAAATTTAATTATACAATAATGCAGTTATATACAATAAATTATACAGTTATTGATTTTGTTAGATAATCGTAAATTAATTAATAATTTTCTTTGATAAAATTTACGAGATTTTTTTAATTAGATTGATTGAAAATGTAACTGTAATAATTGAAATAAATAATAACGAATGTATATTGAATGTATTGTGGTAATTTTTTTAATAAGTTGAAGTATTTGCAATATATTTTATTGATCATATCTACAGGCAATATGCTAAAAAAATTGTATGTTACATTATCCTAAAACGGCTAAATTGACGAAATGCTATTATCACATTAATAGTGCATCCGTTTATATTAAGAGTATAAAAATAAATATCACCAATGCAGTGTTGAAAAAGTAATTAAAATTTTACTAATGTGATGTAATGCATCCGCTCCACAATTTTAATTAATGTCATAATTAAGAAGTGCCCAATTGAAAAAAATATCTACATTTACTAGTTTATCTAATTATTTCATGAGCAGTAACACACTAATGTGATATTAGTTGATATTGTATCTTAGTTCTATGAAAAAAGAAGATATTATGTGAAATAATTTTGACCTTTCACCTCAAGTTTACAATGTTCATTAAATTTACAGAAAACGCTTTTCTTAGACGAAATAGTGGTTGTACTTTAAAATGATAAGATTTATAAAATATGTAATATAATTTTGACTAATAAATTGCTCCTTTCAAATTTCTATCTAAATCTAAAATACTTTAAAAAACTTTTTGAAAAGTTTTCCATTATCCTACAAAATTTTTGTTCTAGTATGCTTAGAAAAATTACCTTTTATCAAAGAGTATGTAGTCTTTGCTTTTATCAATATTAAATAGGAAAAAGTTAAAATCGTGCTGATGGCTGACTAACAGATGTCAAAAATTATTAGACGTCATGGTATAATATCTTTCTAACGTAGGATAAAGAAGAGATAAGGTAAGAATAGTGACGTCACTCGTAAGCAAACCAACCAAGAACCAATAAACTTGCTACTCCTGAATGACAATAGCACACCAGCATATTATCCTACCTTAAAAGTTATTAAACTATGGATAGAGACTAGAAGCCAACTGTTAGCTTTTAAAAGCTAAAAGCTTTAAGCATTAAAAACATTTAAGCTTCTATCTATCTTCTAAATACACACAAAATCTAATATTATAAATTTAAAATTAACAATTTAATCTTTAATAAATTCTTTAGCAGCACCACAGTGATGATGAATTGCAAGTTAATTGTCATCTTATAGTTGCTTATGATAAAACTAAAAAAGCCTCGTCTAAAAACTCCCTAGAGTAAGCATTTTTTAAGTTATACGAAAACATAAATAATGCATAATTTAACCTTATTTCTGGTGAAGTCAGATAAAGACGTATTTTATTTCTAGAAATTTTCTTTTGCAATTTTGCTGTACCCTGATTGAGATACAGTTTACATTTGATCAATTTTTTTCATTAGAACTCGGAACTTATTAATTTAATGCAAGTTGTGTTTCTTGAAATTATTTTATTTTTCAACTTAATTTATTTAAGTATATGGTCAGTCTAGTAGTTAGCGCGATCAACTGTTACGCTATGGTATTCACTGTGAAACCAGAAAATACTAACTTGTGATTATTTCCGTACTTCGGATAGCAGGCGAACCTCTGTGAAGTTCATATTCATTTTGTTTTCATAATTCTTTTAGCATAAATTTTACAATAAATATTTAAACTTACCTCCTATTAATCACAACTTCACTGTGAATTCTAAATAAATTCACAAGGAAATAAATTTAATTTTTTTTTTTGGAATGCTAAAAACTAAAACTAGCAATTAAATTAGAATGATAAATTTATTAAAATTTAACTTACTAGTTTTAATATTTAAAATTGTAATTCAATTATAAGAATTATAAAGTAAGTGTTTTATTTAACGAAAGATGACGAAAAAAAAGCTTGAGCATATTAAATATATAAATTTTACAAATTAATATTATTTAATATTCTTTATTATTATTTTTAAATTTAAATTTTCAAATTTAATTTACAAATTAAATTAGTATATGCGTCATAAAAATATACGCAGCTAATAAGAAATGTAAAAATTACAGAAATTTTTAATACTTTAAGGTTAACATTACTTTTTAAATTAATTACTAAATTAACTAATATAAAAAAAAAACTATATTGGTATACTATTGCATTTTGTTACTATTTTTAAATTTTATAATGGGTAGATTTTTATAATCCCTACTGTACTATATATACTATATAGATATAGAAGAAACATCGACGACGATTAAAAATTTAGACTAAACAAATTGAAAACAAATATCAGTCATTCATCAACAGTAGAAGAGTAATATTTTTTAATTTAATTCTTTCAGATTAAGGGCGACAGTGAACAATGAAGGAAGCGAACAAAAATAGCGCCTCAGACAATTTGTTTTTAGTGTGATCTAAATCTACATTTCTTTCTTGGCACATTTTTAGTAGAGAAATAATACTACTAAAACCACGTTAAATCTTTATTTTTAAGTAAATATTTTTATATTAAATTTTTTAAAGTGATCAACTAATTTTGAGTCCCTCAGAAGCAAAAAAGCTCAAATAACAAAATCTGACCACACAAAATTCAACGGAAAGTCCCCCTATTGGAATTAACTGTAATGTTAAGATACCTACAACAGATTTCTACTATCTAACTTAAAAAATAAACAAATAAAATTTATAACCTTTGTATACTTAACCAATATTGACCGTGAAAAAAGAATAAAATTTTATCTGAAACAAATTTATTGTACCGATTTTAGAATGCCGTTAAAACCTAATGTGGCATGTTTAAAATGTGAAACTAACGAATCACTTATGTGGACAAACGTGGAAGGTTTGGGGGTTATTTGTTTTGATTGTGTTAAAGAAACCAAAGATAAAATCAAAGCTGAGTTGGAAGAGGAAGATGATAAGGTTGATGCGGTAGTAAAAACAAAAAAGAAGCCACGCACCACTCGTTCATATAAAACTAGACTAAATCCTTTAGCTTTACCGAAAACTACAACACCTAAAGGTCGAGGTCGTAGATCTTTATTTAAGCGAACTCCTGTAAAAGCTCCAATTTCTGTTGCTACTGTGGTCACCAGCGACAGCGTGTTTTATAAGGTACATTTACTAATATTAATAATTTTGTTTTAAGCTTTCTTTTTAGGGTTCTTACTTTCAAGTAGGTGATATTGTTTCGATGATGGATGCTGAAGACAATACTTACTATGCTCAGCTTCGTGGGTTTTTAACTGATCAGTATTGCGAGAAAAGTGCATGTGTCACTTGGTTGCTACCGACAAAGCACAGTCCTCCACCTGAGGTCTTATTTGATGCTGCCACTTACATTATAGGTCAGTACATTATTCGCAAGTTATTAACATTGTAAAGTATTGATTGTAGGTCCCGAAGAAGATCTTCCTCGAAAGTTGAGCTGTATGGAGTTTGTTATGCATGCTCCTTCTGATTATTATAAGGATAAAACAACACCTTATCCACCTGTTGATCCGCCCGCTAAACCAGGATATGTTTGGACATCTTTACCTACTGTTGTACATTCACAAACGAGTACATTAAAAGAGTAAACTTTTTTATTATTTTTGTTGACATTTAGAATTTATTACTGCTTTTTTGTTTTAGTTTTTTAAAATTTATTTTTATGATAATTAGATTTAAGTCATTATAGGTCACATATCGACGGCCTTATGCTAATACCCCGTATCTCGAAAAACATCCAAAATTAGGTTTTTATAAAATTTATTTAATAGAGGGCACTGCTAAATTGAAAAAACTCTTTCCTGTAAAATCATGTTTTTGGAGATACGGGGTGTTAGCATAAGGCCGTTGATATATTCATTTTATTTTTAAATAAAATAGATTCACAAGTTAAGAATTTCATTTCTGTGAAATTAGAGGTACAAATAATTTTTGTACTCGTACTCGACAATTTTATAGTGGACTTGTAATTATTGTATAAAAGCTTTTATTTCAAACGTGAAATATTATTATATAAATATAAATATTTAAAAATTAAACTGATGGCTGTGATTCTGTGAACCTTAAAATTCGCCTATTTCCAAACAAAACTGGTTTTTTATTTCAGACATCTTTCGCTGAAAATATGAAGAAAGCCAGCGTTTTGGGCCACAAGTATAATGAACTACAGCAAAAATGCAATGTTAATTTAATTAATCAATATTTAATTCAAAATGTAAAACATCACCGGAAAGATGGCAGAGCTAAATTTGTCAAAGGTCTAAAAAATTACTGTTATAATTTAAACATTTCCTATACATCTTATATTAAAAAAATAGGTCTGAGCAAATTTTAGCGTGATGAAATAATATACAGTTACTCATAAAAAATTGTTCGGAGTTCCCTATGTTAGCAATATAAATTGTTTCTTTTGTACACCGTTTTTATCATATAAAAATCGTTTTTACATCAATACTTGTTAGACATTTTTTATCGAAAATTTCGTTGTCTTCATTTTTGTTCATATACATTTTTTTATTTTGCCGCTTTGTTTTCGACCGAGAGTGACTTAAAGCAGACTGTAAAACTTTTTACAAAAATTTTTTAATTTTATAAAAAAATATTATCACATGTTAATAACCTTAACCTATTTAGTAAAAGTTTTTAATAAAATTAAAAATGCACAATGGAATTCTTATGGCTTTCTCAGGGGATTCCTATTGGATGTTTACCGAGACTGCTTTAAATCACTCGGTCCAAACGAGGGGATGAATTAAAAAGTGTATTGAAACAAAAATAAAGGGAAAGAAAAGTATTTTTGTAAAAGCGATTTTTGTATGATAAAAACAGTGTTCGGAAGGAACAATTTACATTACTAACATAGGAGCGTCCGAACAATTTTGTGAGTAACTGTATATAATTACTTAATTATACATAGTGAAAAAATAATCATGCAGAAAAAAGTTGAGGTTTTTTCTGAATTTAGACACTTTTGAGTTCTAAGATGCTGAAAATTGCAGTGTGTGTCAACTGTGGTGGTCAACTTTTATGTGTGCTCTACCTCAAAAATGAACAGGAATTTTCTAACAAAATTTCGTGTTTATATTTTAATTTAATTGAGCTGTTTACATTTTGATTAAAATTGGAACACAAAAATTAAAAAATTTTTTTTCTTATTTTTTAAACTTCATTTTAGAGAAGTGTAAGGAGATTTACATTCAAAAACCAACACTAATTGTTCAGTCAAGGACCAAGTTGTATGTCTTCGAGTGCAAATCTGCTTACACAAACTTTCCAGCCTGCCCGGGAATTGAACCCGGTATATTAGCAACCAATTCTACTCAATCGGAGGACTTGTTTGTACTGCCTTCTTCTACAAAGAAAAATAAAGAAAATCTGTTTTAATACCGTCTAAATTACACGAGAAAGGGAGTAGAGGAACGAGGAGGTATTTTTAAAAATTGAATTTTTGAAGTGATTTACTACGGTGGGGTATTTTTTTATTGAAAATGGTCAATTTTTGTAAAGGATAAATATTTTAATTTGTTAATTTTCATTACTCTAAAAATTCCAATTTTTTGCTTGTTTGCTCTGTACATTTTCACCTTTTTCACATATATTCACCCCCTTCTCTTTCGGTTCGTATTTAGTAAGTGTTTTGCTAATGTAGATTTTTTCTCTGTAAGATCGCCTGTGTTTTAGTTCTAAAAAGTGTGTGTGCATATTTTGAAAATTCTGAAATATTTCGATTTTAGTCCCAAGATATTCCAAGTCAGTACTGAATCTTTTTAGAACCACTGATTTAAATTTAGTGAATTTCAATTTTATTTTTCGTGTGTTGGTAGTAGACAAGTATTTGACAACCACATTGACAACTACAATTTGACAATCGGCTTTGTTGATTTATACTTCACTACACGTGCAGGTAATTAAATTGTTGAATTGTTGAGTATGAAATTTTGATAAAAATGGATGTGAAATCAAGCAAAAACGTCGAATACTTGGTGGTTGATACCTCAGCATTTATAGAAAATGCTCCATTACATGTAAGTTAACATTTTTTACAACGTAACTTTTTGATTCTTGAAACTTATAAATTAATTTTACGTTTTAGAATATTGGTAAAAAAATTATAACATGCCAAGAGGTAGTAAACGAAATTACTAACAAACGTCAATTGCGGCGTCTTGCAGTTTTACCATACGATTTAGAAGTGAAAAACGTAGATCCCGAATATGTGAAAGTAATCGTGAATTTCTCAAAAAAGACCGGTGATTATCCAAGCTTATCTCCAACCGATATACTTGTGATGGCTTTAACTTATCAGTTAGAAAAGGAACATGTTGGTGTAGATCACATATTGATAGAACCTGCTAAGCAGAGGTCTGTTAATGTCATAACTAAACAAAGTAAAACTAAAATGGATGTTGATGTAGTGGGCTTTTTTAAGCCAAAACATATTAAAGAAGTAAATGAAGATTTAGACGCTGAAACATCAGATGACGATAAATCGGAAAATGATTCTGAAGTAGAAGAAATAACAACCGAAGAAAAGTCTGCAAGCAATGAATCATTACCACAGATTGATGAAGATAAATTGGTGGATGATAAGAATGTACAATCATCAGAATGTAAACTTGACGAACTAGCTAAAAAGTTCACGACTTTAGAATTTAATGATTTAAAATCTATAGAATGTGAAGACTTTGATAAGGTGCTAGTTTCAGTTTCTGAAGATAAACTTGAATCGCTTTCCGAAGATAAAGAAGAAGAATGCATTTCTGATGATGAAGATACGCAAACTGCTTCAGAAAGTTACGATGAAGATGATGATGAATCAGATTGGATAACCCCGGCTAATGTTCAAGCAGCAAAAAAGCATATTAGTTCTGATCTGATTGAAGAAAGAGATGTGAAAGTTGCATGCATGACTAAAGATTTTGCAATGCAAAATGTGTTATTACAAATGCATTTGAACGTGGCCGCTTTAGATGGACGCATGATTAAACAATTGAGGACATTTATATTACGTTGCTATGCTTGCTTTAAAACCACTAGCATAATGACTAAAATGTTTTGTCCGCATTGTGGTAACAAAACATTAAAACGAGTAGCTGTGTCAGTTGACGAAAATGGCAATCAGAAAATTCATATTAATGCTCGACGACCCTTAACCGGAAGAGGTCAGAAGTTTAGTATGCCCACAGTTCAAGGCGGTAAATACTCAAATAATCCACATTTGGTCGAAGACCAACCTTTTCCTCAACAGCATCGAAGTAAAATGGCAAGAACTAAAACAAATGTATTGGATGATGCATACATTACAGGTTAATATGAGTTTTAATTATTATTTTAAGATGTTAATGTACTTTAATATTTAAGGTTATTCACCGTTTGCTACAAGGGATGTTTTTTCAAAATCTGCTAAACTTAATATTCATTCAGCAGCTGATGTTAAATATTGGATGAGAAAAAATCCAAATGAAGTGAGACGACACAAGAAAAAGAAGTAAAATGTTTTATTTTGTTTTTTTTTATATTTTTAGTTTGTTTTGTATTAAACTTGAATATTTAATATATTTAATTTTGTGTTTAATATTGTTCTCAACGGTCTAAAATAGCATTCACTTAGAGATAAATTTAATTTAGTTTACTGCAACCAATCAAACTAAAATCGTTAATATCTATCTGACTGCTAATTTCCTGTGTATGAAAATTATTCCTGGCTGGTAATGCGGCTGATTCAACATTGATTTATTGAAGTTTTGAAAATGTTGACATGTAATAATTGGTAGCCTGAACAATTGATTTTCAAAGTTATTTTTTAATTCCAAAAAAATACTGTAGTCGACTCTTATTATAGAAGCACAGTCGGGACCGTAAACATGTTACTAAATCAAGGTTTTCTTCTATATCGAGAGATAAATAGATATGCCTGTTTTATAAACTAAGTAGGCACTGATACATAATACGCCGATAATTTTATAGCAATCATACATCATTTTTAAGCAGCAATGTCTTAAATTGTTAAATAAACCCAGGAACTTATAGCAGTATACCTACAAATTGCGTTTTATATTAAATAACATAAAAATACACAAAAATTTAGATAAATTGCCAAAAATTAGCCAGCGGAATGCAATATGAGGATTGGAGGTCACAATTAATAAAAAAAACCTTACATAAGGGGAGGGGGTTGCCATAACCTTACGTGGGGGGGAAGGGGTCAAAAATGACAAAAATCGTCCTTACGTGATATTAATGGATGCTCCCTAATGCGAAGAATTTGTTTATTTACGTTATTTTCTTAGAATCAATTAAAATGTTTTTTTTTAGAAAAACCAGAAAATGCACTAAACACTTTTTAGAACTAAAAAGTTTTAAGTTAACACAATATAATCAATAGATAAGTGGTTTAGGTAGTGTAACGAGATATTAATCATATCAAATTTTTTTAATTTGGTTTATTCTAAAAATTTGATATGATTAACACAATATAAATACACCGTATGTATTTTTCTTGTTGTAACCATCAATTTTCTATTTTTTAATCTCCAAATTTTTCCTTTAATTTTCTTGGTTTAGTTCCCTTTTTTAATGCAGCGTTTTTTCATCATCTTCAATAATTTTTCTGGAGCGAACAACCTAATAATTTTAAATTTCTTTTTTTCTTATCCATCATTTTATTAATTTTCCTTTTTATACCCCTATTCTTCTTTTTCATCACTTTTTTATTATTTTTGTTTTCTCCACTGTCCATCATTGAATCTAATTTTATTATTTTTTCGCCATCCGCATTAAGCTTCTTGTTCCACTTCCCCTCTCATTTTTCTACCATCTTGTATTATTTCGTTTGTCTATTTGTCAATGTTTTCTGCTATTTCTTTTCTGTCCTCCCTTAATCCTTCATAATATTTGTCTATATTTTCTTCTATTTGTTTATAACTATCCATTAGTTGTTTGATCATTTCTTCCATCCTTGACATTTTATTTTCTCCTGTCATTTTTCTAGTTTTTGTTTATAATTTTTTCTTCACATATTAATTTTTTATCTCAGGGTTTAAATGCGAGTTAAAAATCGGGATGCCAATTAATGCCCCACGATTGCGGTGCCAATTAATGACATGCCTCTAAATCTAAAAAATTACTAACTTTGCTTCTTAATTTTCTGTTGAACATGCATTTTATTATCGACTCTTCTTGTGGTTTTTAAGTTTAATTTTTTAAATATAATTTTTCGTATCGTTTTAATTATCCACTTTAATTTCAACGTGGTGAACAAAATCTGTTGCCATGCAAAGTCTTTACCTCATGTGAACGCAAATGTTTGCGTCGAATCTGCGCACGCCTTATTCAAAAACAGTCGTGAAAAATTTCCACAAAGAACGAAAAAAAACTTCTAATTTCTTTAGCAACTCAATCCTCAACACTTCGAATCAAATAAAACAACTCTGTTAACTAAATTACACTCACTTTTAATAATTAAAAACATAAAATACTCAAAATTAATTTAATTATAAACAAATTTGCCGTCGAACAACAGAAAAATTCAATATGGCCAACACGAGGGTTGTTATCTACAAACTAGATTCAAATATTTTTTGTCTAAAATCAACGGCTTTCGAGTTATGAATAAAAGTAGTTACAACAAATTAAAAAATTGGAGCTTTTGTTTATTTTGGTTTTTTTCCAAACCCCGTATCTTTTAAACAAAACATTTTCCAAAAATTCTGACGGCTCATTCCGGATAGGAAATTTAACGGACTACAAATTTTGTCTAGTAAAATTTTTTTACTACTAAGCAATCCCAATCCCTTTCACAGAAAATTATAAACAAGACGGCTACGAAACAAAAAATTAAATTCACAAAATTTTTATTTTTATTGAAAATTTATTGTTTTACTTAAGGTTAAACTAGTTAAAAAAGCAGTAATCCATTTTTACCTAAAAATCAATATTTTCTGGGCTATGGCCACGTGAAGGTGGAAATTAAAAAAATTTGCTTTAGAGAGGTCTAACTCTTGAAGGCTTGAATTTAGAAAAAAATTTTTATTAAAAATGTTTCTTAGAAAAGTGTCTTCTATCACCCCTTTGGTTATGTAAAGTGTATGTGGGGTCACCCTGTATATAAATGTACAAATAGGTTCAAAAACCCGACTAGTGTCTCCATCTACAAAAAATTTTTATTTAATGCCAGAAAAGAAATAACGGCTGAAAAGGAAATACTGCAAATAAATAATTGAGAATGTTAGACTTTTGACTTGGAGAAAACTTTTTAATCTTGTAGAATAACTTTCTACCAAATAGTAGTCAGATACGAGTTTGTTCAACAAAATACCTATAGTTTTGCTGTATGTAGACGGAAGAAAAACGAAGAGGTAATCAAGTGATTGGTGGTTCTTCAGATTATCATTTACAGGACTTTTAAGCAAGGACTTTGTTTCTGAATTTGAAATAAAACACATTTTAAATGAAAGAACTGGAAGAAATATTAATATTTCAGGTATTGATGAAATAAAGTAAAGATTAGCCGTTTTTGGGCGGTTTTGCCACCCATTTCGGCTCACTGCCAATTACACAAACATATTTTTATGTTGAGATTCATCACAAAACTTTGAGATTTGATAAAACGACTTGTTGCAACTTATAGGACCTATAAGGCAGTATAATTTAATTTTTGTGATTCATTTACATAACACAATACTAAAATAAGTTGACGAAATATCTGGAAAAAAAATAAAAATAAAAAAAATAAATAAAATAAATAAAAAAAATAAATCCGACTATTATTTTTGTCCATAATTTATTGCTAGTAAGTAAGATAAATAATTTCTGATTTGCTTATGATCCGTGGTTGTATCTAGCAGTTTAGAACATTTTGAAAAATATTTAAATTTACCTTTTTGAGTGTTCAAGTGGAAATTCAGCGCATTCAGTAAGCAAGTAATTGTTGCAATCTTTTTGATAATCCAAGCAGGGGACGTAGACATATTCCAGGTTGAAGTGAAGATTTTTTGTCACTCAATATCTTATGTAATTTTTGTAATGCCAAGATAAGAAAGCTTTCTGCTTCTTTGGTAAGTATTTGATTTATTCATAGTAAAGTTGTTTATTTGTGGTTATAAAAACTGCTTCAATTAATTTAGATTAACTTTAATACGTTTAATACAAACAAAATTGATGAAGCAGCTGTTTATATGTGAAACCAACTAACATTTTGTGTTATCGTTCTTATTAAAAGTAGAAAAACTTTGTTTAAAGCGCAAACTAATATTATATTATAGATACTACCACAATAGATTAGTATATTATAAAAGTTAAATGTCTAGTCTAAATGTTAAAATTTGATTGTTCTGCAGTGAATAGAAAAGCAGAAAATGATATACCTAGTATAAACAGTGAATTGAGTTAGTTGAAATTTTTTCAAAATTCTTTGTTTTGAATGTGGAAATATACAAAATCTGTCGGAAATTATTTTTAAAGTACGCTTATAGCTAAGGTTTACTGATACGAAGAGTGGTGTGGATACATTTACTGTATCTTTAAAATAAATAAACTATTTAAAAAATATATTAGAGCAAATTTGTAGAGAATCTTATCAACTTCAATTTATTATACTACTATTTTGACCGTATCATAAAAATAAAACGAGATATGATCTAAAAATTTAGTTTTTGCACCTTTTCTACATCGCAGTGGTCAGTGCAGACTTTCGAGAAAAGTGAAAACTTGAAATCCTACCAAGGACAAGGACAACCAAGTAAAGCACTTGAAACGATAATTTTCTCACTTAAGCCTGTTCTTTTATGTAGTCTTTTATGTAGGTATGTATGTTATTATTTAAATTATTATAGAAAGAAAACTGACGAGGTAACATATTAATATACTATATTCACTAAAAGTTTGAATTAAAATAGACTGAAACATCAGTTCACTAACATGAAACATTTAAAAGTGGGACAATAAAATTTGTGTATATTTAGTAAGTATATTATTTGATTTTAATTTTTTGATTGTTAAATCAAAATCATCAAATTATAAAATTCATATTGGCATTAATGAAAGTAGGCATAATATAACAAATATGGTAAAAGTTTTATTGAAAAAATAAATATTCACAATTGGCCAGCAATATAATGGAGCTGGTTCACCCTCGTTAAGAATATTTAAAATGGCTTAGAAATAGTTCAAAATACTTAGAATGGAGAAGTGAACCGCTACCAGAAATTGCGTATATCTATTTTTAAATAATTCCAACCAAAAAATTTTTTTTAAGACTAAGAATCTTCTTAAACTTTCAAATTTTCACTCTTTAATACTTCACAAATCAATTAAACAACTTTTTATTTAATTTTAATTTACTTTTATTTTTATTCTTTAAAATTATCAAAAATCAAACTTACCATAGCGGGAAATAACACTCTTCTCGCTCGCTAACGCACAGGGCGTCTTTCTCTCTTTTGCCTTGCTGAACACCTTTCCCACTTATTTCTAATGCCAACCTAATTTACAACTAAAATTTTTATGTACAGTGCATTTACAAATAAATAATTAACATTTACAAACAAAGCAAACTTTAAAATAATTTACAAAATAAATAAATAATGTTTTTACTTTTCAGAACACGAGAATACTAACTTATAGTACAGGCATAACTGTAATGAGTTAATTTAGAATATGCATTGTTCACTGGAACACTTCTAACATGTTCTTCTTTTCTTTCATTAATATAACTATTAATTAACTATTAATAAAATATATTGCTGTATCAAAAAGTTAAATAAAAAAAAATAAAAATTATTTAATTTTTCATTTCGTAATATGCCAGAAACTTTCATTTTGCAGAACAGACCTATCAGCATACTAAAGTTTAGCTTTCTAGGTCGTTCAAAGTGCTTGCATAATAATAAATTATACTATAAAATTATTTTATTAATTCCGAAAGGGCCAATCTGTGTTTTTCATTAAAGTTTTAAAGAACTGAACTATAAGCTTATAACTGTCGATATTTATAATAAATTTCAATTTAAGCAATCGGAAGGTACGGGAACATTACAGTTTGTTATATGGTAAATCCGACATTCTTTATATTTAAAATTATATAAATATAAAGTGTTTTCTTAATCGTATAGGACAATATTTATTTATTTTCAGCTGTATACACAAAATCGATCTGAAACAGATTTCTCTTTCTCGCATGTATGAATCGTTGAAAATTATTTTCGTGTTTTGCATATTTTGGATGTTAAATTAGTATTTTCTTAAAATATTTGCAAATAGTTGCATAAAATCTAGTATTTTTATTTTACTCCAGTATTTAAAAACTCAGATTTATAACACTTTTAGACTTTTTATATGAGTTGACTTGACAGAATCGTTCACATCAATCTGATATGTGAGTTGATTTACCAGGTTAATGTTGTTTTGCATAACTAGTTTAATAAAAAAAAAAACTTGAAAAAGGATAACATTTATTGCCTATGTTAACATTCCTTAATTATTGCCATATTATATTCATATTTGACACCTTCAAGGCTGTCAGTTGTGTATTTTGGCTTTGGGAGTGATTGAAAATGGTAAAAGTACCTAATATGTAAGTTGTAGTGTAGTGAGCCGAAGCAATGAAGATTGATTAACTGAGCAAGAAAAAATGCTTCTACTGCCCTATCGAATAACCAAAATTTTTTTCTTTAAAAAAATGATCAAATTTAGTGGAAAAAGAATTAAAGAACAAACTCAAGCGGGCTTCGAAAATTTTATTAGTGAACAGTGTTATTTTATTATGCATGGACAGAAGAGTCGAATAATTATTTAACCAAATATGATATACAATTTTACATAATATAAATAATTATACCATGAGATACATAATATAAAATGCTACTAATACATAATAAAATTATTGTTATAATAATTGCTGTTAAAACTTTTCAAATTTGTTTTAAAAATTTGTTGCCCTTTATATTTCAACTGACCTCAGATTAAACTTTTATTGTATAACTACTTTTAAGCGTTGAAAAAGTACGCTCTAGTGTTGCAATTGGTAAATATTGGAAAATGCAATTTAATTGCAACAGAACTAGCTACAATTTTAATTACTTATAATGGAAGCCTTGGGGGCAATTAATCCTTCGACGTAAATACGCCACTGGAACCTTCAGCGATATTTTATTTTCTGCAATATGATCTTTTATAATTTTAAATTTGAAGAATCTTATCAAATTACACTAATACTTGATAAAATATCAAAACAACAATGAGATATGAAAAAATATAATATATTAAAAATCTGTTTTTCTATGAACTTTAAAGAGATATTTTACCCTCATTATTAGGTGAGACATCTCATAACAAAAACGCAGATGTAGCAATAGTTTTTATTGTGTTGCTTTCCAGATTTTTTGTTTTTAGTTCTGAAGCATATAATACATATAAGCTTCATTTAGACGTTCATGCCCGGTTGCATTGGTTCGAATATTTTAGTTTTTATTCTTTAAAAATTTTAAAATTTAATTTTGTCGAAATTGGCTGAATTAAGTTCAAGTTTGAATCTTTATTTGTTTTTTATTTAACTCCTTGATACAGCAATCTATCATACGATAACAAGCTTATATTAATAAAAAAAAAGAAAAACATGTTAGAAATGTTCTAGTGAACACTGCATATATATTCTAAATTAACTCATTACAATTATGCATGTACTATAAGTATATGTGAATAGGCACCGAGTTACAATAAATTACTAAAGACTTAAATTTTTTTAGGTTAGAATCAAAATCTATTCATCAGATCAGTGGGTCTAAACCTATTTACGCCCAGACAAGTATTAAGTGCTAAGTAAGAGCAATAAGGTCGAATTTGTTTTTATTGCAACCTTATTTACTAGGTCAATAAGGGTCTATTTTAAAAGTCGTTTTTTAAGTATAAGTAAGGCATCGTTTATGAATATGGCTGTTAGGCTGCACTGAACTTCATCACTTTTATAGGCACTATTAGTTTGTTGGCGAGAATGTTCAGATGCACTGTAAGTTTCTCACGGTAATTTACAGCAAACCTGTTGACTTCTTCCTTGACTGAAGCAATAGGAATATCCCTTTGTATGACATTGTTCGGTATGTACCGAGGTGCATCAAAGATCGTTCGTAACACCTTTTTTGAAATCGTTGGAGGATTTCTAGATTTGATTCAGCTGCCAAGCTCCAGAGTTGGATGCCGTAGGTTCAGATTGGCTTGATTATTGCCTTGTAGAGCAATAGTTTATTTTCAAAGAAAAGTTGTGACTTTTGTTGAATAATCCAATACATTTGGCTGAATTTGATTCCAAGCTGTTTACGTTTGCTATATATATGATTCCGCCAAGTAAGTCTTCTGTCAAGGTGGATGCCGAAGTACTTAGCATTCGTCACTTGTGGTAATATGCAATTATTGAGATTGACAGCGAGACAAGTATCTCTTTTCATGGTGCTGTGATAAGATCAAAGCCTGGTGCTTTATTTGGATTTATTTCTTTGTTAATAATTCGGGCGACTTTGCCCTTTCTGAACTTTTTAATTGGTAAATCCATTTGATACGGAGTTTCTAAGTATTCTTGTATTTCGTTATCATTGGTTATTGTAGTTGAAAGATTTGGTTGGAATGTATTCGCTAAGTGTTTAGCAAAAGCATTTGCTTTTTCTCCGTCATTTCTGGCCCATCTGTTATTTTCTTCTTTAAGGCTGTTCTTTTAGTGCCTTTTTTATAAGTTCTACACGACTGGACCAATTGACTTGAAATTTTCACAGAATGTGTAGTAGATTATTACAAACCTTTACAAATATCCTTTTTTGAATAAGTTTTTTGGTTTTTCCGAAAAAGCCAAAAAACCATTAAATTTGAGTTTTTCCGATATTTTGTAAATCTCGATTTTTAGAAACTTTTGGCTCAGACAGAATTTTGATATCTTAATTGGTTTAAAAGTTTTTAGGGCCTAAAGTTCAAATTGCTTCACGTAATTATAATTGACGTGTAGGAAAAGTATATAAATTGAGAAAGAATGTCTTGCATCTTTTACAATTCTTATCGAAGATAGTAAGTCAGTCTTGCGATTATAAAGCATAGTATAATGTTACATACTACATAAAAAAATTATGTTAATTTTCTTTTAGGATTTTATATTACATAAGCTAATCACAAATAGGTACGCACTTTATAACTCGTGGGCATACAGGTAAAAGTGACCAAGTCAAAAAATAGAATTTCGAGATAAATCAAATTGAATGTTTCCCATTTTTGCGAAAAATCAGCTTTATAATATTTTAATTATTGTTTTTGAATAATGAAACATAATACAATACGTTATTAGAACATAGACGTTTTTTGCAGAGCTGTGTCTTACATTTTTACGGTACTTAGTCATTATAACTCATTTCCAAAATTTTTTGACTTAGTCACTTTTACCTGTATGCCCACGAACTGTATCTATGAACACAAATTTTTTTTCTTTCTAGAAATAACATTTGGAAGAAATTCATCATGTGGATTTCTTTTTTCAGTGTTCTATTGGCGCTATCTTTTTATCTCAATTTGTATAATTTGTAGTTAATTTATTAATATAATTATTTTAAACAAATTGATTTATTTAAACTTTACACTAATTTATTGTTTTAATATTATCTCAAAATTTTATAAATATATTTGCATTTTTATTATAATAAATAAAAAGTTGTTATTTCTATTGCTTTATTGTTGCGCCCTATTTTGTCTATAATTCCCAAGAATCTTGGAACACTAATCATGATGAAATACAAAAACAATTCTAAATAATAATTTATTTTTTTGAGTAAGCGTCCAGTAAATGTTATATTTTATCAACAAATTTTACCAAATATAAGGTACATGTCGCTGCCTGGCAAGAATAACGACAAAACTAAAAAAAGCACTTTTTTCAATAGAGCGTTTTTAAACTACTGATAAGTAGTAACTTTGCATTACATGCATAATGGCACTGCTGCTATAATAACAGCAGGTTATTAAAATTTTGCATTGTGACGTTATACATGATAAGATATAGCCAAATTCTGTCGATTTTAATACTTAACTCAATTTTGCCAAATTTTGAGTTGTGTCGTTATTCTTTCCAGGTAGCGATGTGTACGTGTTTGCATTAGGTAGGAACGATGGTCAAGTCATCGTAAGATTTAATGAAATTGTTGAAAAATATAATTTTAAAAACATTACGAATATTATTTTATAATTAGAGCACACAATTATAAAATTGTATTGCAATTCGGTAAAACTGCAACATCAGCTTATAGTAAGAATATCTGTTTACGTGCGTGGGTAGGCGATCCTTGATTCGTATTAATTTTTCTACACACGTTTACGTTTAAAAGCATTAAAAAGTTTCTACACGTCAAGTTTGCTGTCTTTGCACAACACGGAATTTCCTTTTTTACGTTGGGATGGATAGGCTCAGAGAACAGCCTTAATAGGAAGAATATGTTGTTGTGATCTTTTCATTTTTCTGGTGGCTTTCCACAGGGAGTATTCAGTCGCCTCCGTTGCACTGAGGGTTTTCAGGTATTCTTGGATTTCTTGATTTTTATTTTCTGTAATCATTTTTTTCAGCTCCCTACCAGCTTTGTTTAATTTAGTTTTATCTTCGGGATATCTAGTTTGTTGCCATCTTTTGCGTAATGCCTGCTTTTCAGCTATTTTCTGCCTTATTAAGTATATGGTGTTTTTTCTTTATGTATTATATTATAACTAGAGTCTGCATAAATAAGCACAAAAATTCTTGAAAAAAGCACGAAACTTGGCCATAAGAAGCATAAACTTCCTCAAAGAAAGCACACAACCTCTACAAAAAATATTAAATTATTAGAAAATAAAAATAAAATTTACATTTATTTTAAAACACAAAATACAATCAAATGCAAAATACAAAGTGAGATATAAATTGAAATGAAAGATATTTTTTACCAAAAACCAAATCATATTTTGGTAAATTTAGTATAGTAGGTAATTCAAATTAAAATACATAATACGACTTAAATATACTAATTAAATTTTTTTAAATAATCAATAGATAAGTGGTTTAGGTAGTGTAACTCGATATTAATCATATCAAATTTTTAAAATAAGCCAAAAAATGCACAAACACTTTTTAGAACTAAAATGTTTAAGTTAACACAATATAAATACACCGCATGTTTATTATCGCAAAAGTTTTCACCATATTATGGCATCATCAGGCGATGACTAGAAAGAGAAACGAGAAAATTTCCGTATTTATCATTCAAATTGCAAGAGAAAAAAAGGGAGGGTAGGAGGGGGTATTTTTGAAAAAATTGTATATTTTTGTGTGAATTTACTAGAGGGTAGGAATATAATTAATATAAAAGAGAAATAATGTAAGTGGATGTAGGGTAAGTTAGAAGGGGGGGGGGGTATTATTTATTAAAAAGCTTTAGTAGGGGTAAGTTATTTAAATCAGATTGACTATTTAGTAATGAAGATGAATATTTTAATTTATTATTTCCATAGCTTCCAAAAATTCTATTTTTTTACTTTTTTGTTCAATGTGTAAAATTTCGTATACCTCCTGTTTATGGTTTGTGTCTAGTAAGTGTTTCGCGAAAGTCGATTTTCCATCTGCAAGTCTGTGGGATTGCGTGTGTTCATCAAATCGTGAAAGATCTACCGGTATGACCAATGTATTTTTGAGAGCATTTACAATTGAGCTCATAAACCCCTGATTTAGTTAACATATCTGATTTTGATTTTCCGTTATTAATAAATTTGTTAAGTTTATTGTCCGTTTTAAAAGCAATGTTATAATTTTTATTTTTTAAATATTTCACAATTTTGTTTGACTTGTTTCCGAGAAAAGTAATGACATTAAAGTTTGCGTTAGTTTTTTTAATTTATTCGGATATATTGAGTTCGATATAATTTTTTGTTTAATTTGGCATAATTAAGTTTTTCTATCCATTAGAGATCGCGATATATTTAATTCTTTTTTAAAATTTACTTTACTTAGGGGAATTCTAATTAAGCGAATGAGAAAAACGCGAAAAGAAGCAAGTTTATGTGTAAAAGAATGCGCAGAGTTATGATGTATTGTTAGATCAGCTTCCGTAGGTTTATGGAAAATATCAAAAGATTGCTTATTATTGTCTTTAATTATTGTGAGATCTAAGTAATTGATTCCATTGTTTACTTCTATTTCTTTAGTAGATTTAATATTATTATGTTGTTTGTTAATAAAGTTAAAAAGTTGATCTAATTGTCTGAAGGAACCATTGAAACAAATAATAATGTCGTCAACATATGTATCTATACCAATAAATAATATATGTTTTTTTTAAATCTGAGCAAAGAATTTTAGTTTCAAGATGATCCATAAAAATAACAGTTTTTTTGCCTACGTTTACCTAGGGGAAACTTTTTATCTTGTTTACTAGCTAATACGTTCAAAAGTAGAAACAGTCAGAAAACAGCAATGAAGTCTACAAAACAATATTGGTACTCAGCGTAACATACGGTAGCAAGACATGGACGATAATCAAAGGAAATGCAAAACACTTACAGAGTGCGGAGATGAGTTCCGTAGGAAAATTGATGGCTACAAAATGTCGAGCTACACCGACATCGGAATGAATTGGAGATTTTCAATCTAAACAACACAATTAAAGAAAACCGAAAAGCACCTGGAAGGGATAGGCATGGAACGCATTCCCAAAAAACTGTATAACTACAAATCCAAATTGCAAAAGAAATGTGGGCCGACTCAGAAGAAGACTGGAAGACCAAGAGTGACGCAACAGACAAATGTTTATGACGTGAAGATTTTCACATGTTTAAAATAAACAAAGAATGAGAGTGAGCCCGAGTTAGTAGTTAGATTACTGTGTAGCAGTTGTGGTTTTGATCCCCGACCAAGTAAATACTAACCTTATCGATCATGTTACTCTTATAAGATGTTAGCAACATCTTTAAGGTATTAAATGCATAAATTTTAATTAGCCCTGGGCAGCACTTCTCTACATAAATTAACAGAAAAACTTTCTATAAAACTATAAAATCTTTATAATTCTAAACATAGCATCAAACAGAGCAGTGTGTAAGTTTAATTCGGAACTGACAAATTCAATATTTAATAAATTTTTATAAGTAAATAATAATTACAAAATTTTAATTTAATCTAAAAACTTTCTATTAAAAAAATTAAGTTCTTTTTAAAAATTCAAAATTTATAGGTCATAAGCATTACTAAACGTTTTATATTCTATTTGGTTCCAGTTTATGACAACTTTTTAGAAAATAAAAAATTTGAATTTGTGCAGTTTTAACTTTGAAGTTTATCATATGTTTGGCGCCCAACGTGGGGATTTTCAGTTTTAAAAATCAACATTATCACTAAAATAAATATAAGTAGGTGCTTATTATAATAATACATTTAATTTATTTTTTTTAACTTTTATAATTTGTTTCTTTCATCATTTTCATTAAGTTTATTAAAAATTCTTTGACCAAGAAGAATTCGAGCCTTAATCTTTTCAGGAATATGATCTCACTGGCTATAGGCATTGACATAGAATAGAGATAATGCAGAAATGTGGTTTTGAAGCAAATTATATAACTAAAAAATAAAAAATTAACATTTGAATAGGTTGTTATTAATAAATAATAATTCATTACTAATTTGGTGATAATGCAGTGGTTGAGAATTAAAATATTTAATTATCGTATATAGTATTTAGTAATATGATGTAATATAGAACAGAGAACTAAAATAAGCTATATTGCAATACCACGTAATTTCAGATACACCTAGCAAAGCTTCAATAAATTCAAGTACTTTAGTATAATTATTATGAAATGAGAATGTAATGAGAAGAGTTTGAGTAATAAGTAGGCAGTTTCAATAATGCCACGGTCCAATTTTATTACTGTCTTAGCGTTAACTGCAGATTGGTTAATAATTTCCATTGCCGTTAGGAATTTTCAATAATAATTTTATGTAAAACCACACATTTCTATTTAATTGTAGGGAGATGGGAAAAACATATTTGCAATACTATTTATTTAGGGTTAAGTTCACATTAAAATAAATTATATTGATATGTGAATAAGAGTATTGTGTATTTTATTGCATTTAGAAGTGGTCGACTCGAGGGTTTTTGAACATAATACATTTAAAAGATGAGAATTATCAGTTACACTATTTTGTAGAAGTCTTATCTTTATTCTTTATTGAGAAGTTATCAATCGGGGTGGATATTTTGCACACATTGAGCAGCGTGACCAGCAAACTGCTGCGTTTTGAGGCGCACGCTAGGGTGGTGCACTAGCGCAGATTGCGCGGTTCGGTTTTGTATTGAACGACAGTAAGCAGTCCGCGCCCGGCCTCGCTGCGGCAATGACCAATCTTTTGAAACTATGACAAATCGCGCTGCGCTCATCTGCGCGCTACTGGCGCTACTGCTTGGCTGTGCTGCGCACCGGCCCGCCGAAGACGACATCCGGCTCTACTATAATGATACTTTATATACAAATTTTACCCAAAAAGGGGATCCATTATTTCCAAAAGACCTCTTTACGGAAGATCAGCTGCGCAATGGAGCTATTATTCTCCATGTTTTAGGATTGGTATACATGTTTGTTGCATTAGCCATCGTTTGTGATGAATTTTTCGTTCCATCTTTGGATGTCATCATCGAGAAGTTTGATATCCAGGACGACGTGGCAGGCGCGACCTTCATGGCGGCTGGAGGCTCCGCGCCCGAGCTTTTTACTAGCGTTATAGGAGTTTTCGTGTCCTTCGATGATGTAGGAATCGGTACCATAGTAGGTTCTGCCGTATTTAATATTTTATTTGTTATCGGTATGTGCGCAATTTTTTCGAAAACTGTGCTTTCTCTTACCTGGTGGCCGTTATTTAGGGACTGCTTTTTTTATTCGATTAGTCTCATTACGCTTATTATATTCTTCAGAGACAACAGCATCGAGTGGTACGAAGCTCTCGTACTTTTCATGTTTTATATATTATATGTCAGCTTTATGAAGTGGAATCAACCTATGGAGCTATTCGTTAAAAGAATTTTGTACAAGAATAAGGTGACCCGAGTTCGAAGTACAGATCAACTAATGCCTACAGTAAGTAATTTACTATTGGTTAAGCTTTCAATTTTATGTTTCTTTAAAATATTATATTTCTATTCTACCTACGTATTATTGAAAATCGAATTTAGTTTTAATGTATGTATATAGGGTGCTGTCGGATTCAGTTAACAAGTGGGAGAAATGTTAAAAAAATTTATTTAAAAAAAACTTAAGAACAACTTTCTAAAATTCTATTCATCTTAAAAAGTACAGATATGTAAAATTATGACGGATAAAGTGCTTTCAGAAAACGTATGTATCAAAAAGTTATAAATAAAATGTGAAGACAATTAAAAATAATGGGCCTGCTTGTCGAATTTTACGTGTTTCTAAGCAATTTCAGTTTCTCCCTAATTGACACACATAGAAAATTGATCGAAAGTCGGAATTTTAAATGCTAAAACTTTAATTCGAGGCACACAATCTGAAAAAACTTTATTTGGATAATACCGAGTGTTTCGGATTAAAGTGATTTCTTTTGTACTTGCATAAAAAAATTATATGTTTGGAACATATAAATTTCGACTTTTTCTCCAATCAAAATAAAATCCAAAGATAATATTCTTAAATAATTTTTTTTATTATTGTATCGGTTTCTCTTGTTAATCAAATTATAGTACCATGTAGTAAAACAACGGTTATAGTCCTCTTATTCAACCGGAAAAATAATAAAAAAACTATATAGTTTTCTATTTGAAAATGTGAGATTTCCTTCGTAAGATTTCCTTGAAAAAATGAACGAAACTACATTATCAAAAATTTTCCTGCATTTTAAATATTAGTTGTATAATATATTATTGAATAGCTTTGTAGGAACTAAATACCTATATTGTCAATTTTTCTTTATTAAATTGGTTGGCAATCAAAAGCACTATATAAAAATGGATATCTAAACTCAAGGTTTGGGTAATCTAATTTATTGGCACTTGGGTGCTATTGTTCTGTTTACTAAAAGATATTGATGAGTAATGCAAAAAATTTGCTAGCTCGTTTTTGTTACTAATATTGTTAAATATTGGTAGTTATAAGTACACATTACCATTGGGCAAATGGGTTTTAAAAATATACAAATATGCTTTCATAAGATTTTAGATAAAATCTTTGTAAAATTTTGACGTTTATAAAATCTTATTCATCAATCTTCTAATCTTTATTATTATTTTAAATAATTAGTGCATTAGCACATCCGAGCAATTTCTATCAATTTTCACCAGTTTTCCATCCGCAAATTATAAAAGTAATCATTAATTTTGTACAAATTTTCTTAAAATTCGTTAAGTATTATTTTATATTTTACTTAATGTTATACCATTGAAAAATAAAATTATTAATTACTTGAAAGCTTTGCGCTATTGTTATTTTGTAGTATTAAAATTTAAACTCTTTGTAAGCTGAGCTTTCGAAAACGATTACAATTTTAACTAGAACGCATACGCATATTCTACATAATATTGATTCTCAATAATAAAATTGTAGGAACTTGGGATGAAATTTTAATTTATAAAAATTACACAATCTGTGTTTGAATCATTGCTGACGCTAAACAACGCTTGAAAAACATCCCTGTCTTTAGCAGAGTTTATCGGAAAGTTAATAATTAATTTTATTGCTTATTTATTCTTCCATTACACAACAGAGATAAAAAGATTAAAATAATGAGTTTTATATTGGATCTTCAACAACACTAAGTATTATGCACTCACATTTTACGGCATTACTGTGAAAAATGTGTAGAAAAGAAAATTGATCACTCCTAATGATAATGACATAATACAGATACTCATGACTCGAATTAGGTCAACATTTGCCTTACACAAGGTACCTACTATTAAACCAACTTAATGTTGATAAAAATTCCAAGTAGATACCAACAATATGTTATTATTAACAATTGATAATCAATAACTTTATATCATAATGGAACATCTTAGTGGAACAATACAATAAATGCGTGTGATCATTATTTTAGGCATTTTAGTACGGTTGCTATAAATTACATATTAATACTCTTGCGTTATTTACATTAAGATTAATATTAATACATTAGGTTACATTAAATTGAAAAAAAAATATTTTATGGATAGTCATCTCAATATTTAAATCGACTAGCATTTAATTATTAAAATCGCTATTAGCCACGTAATTTCCAAAACAATATAAAACAAAAAAAAGCATTAAACTTTGCAGTTTTCAACTAGAAACATTTTGTTTATCACTAACTTGTCTTTTCTTTATTTAAAGTTTTTGCTTTAGTTGTAGTAAAATCATATAATGCTTTTTACCTCTTTGTATGAAAGATTGATGACTGTTTTAAACTGTTGAATGATGTTTAGAAAAAATTATAAGTATGTAAAAAATTTCCAAGAATTTCTCGAACACAATAGAAACTAAATATTATCGCAATGTTTGATTAATTTAACTTTAACCAACATTTAAATGAACTTAATTTTATTAAATATGCATAAGAGTTATTTGTGGAAAGCGAAAAGCGTACGAAAGAAAGACTGGAAAGACCCCTTATAAGTGGTTTGAACGATTTCGTAGCAGTTGTGAATATACCTTATACTAAGGGGTTATTGCCAAACTTGCATAGGCCGAGCATACTTCGTTGCTTTTTGCGTGACAGCTCTGATATTATTGTACTTAGCAAAAAGTAATAATTATATCGTATCTTAAGCAAAACTTTTTAATGTAATTTATTAAACTATGCATATAAATTTGGAACGTCATCGTTTGTTATCGCAATGTGCCTCAATATTTATTTTTGTAAGAATTATTAAAATTTTTATATTCTTGACATTCAAAATTTGTAATACAATTTGCAACCTCGTAGTGGGATCCCTCATTCGAAGATATAAAGTAGCCGATTGCTCATAAGTATACGAACAGTAATGGTGAGAACTGATCAGTTAGCAAGCAAACAAAAAGTTTAGCAGTTGTGATAATGCCTTATAATGTTGTGATTCTTCCTTTCTTCAATATTACTATTTTCATCGCTATTTAATCAATCATCGGCGTTCACTCTTTCTAGAATACAGAATAATAAATTCGTCCATTTTTAAAATTCATAACTAAAGTCTGAAAATTAATAATAAAAAATGATGTTATCAACAGATTTAAGCAGTACTGCTGCCAACTGTTTATTGGTTTAACAATATTTTATCTTCCAAGCCACACATAATCTTATTATAAAGTAAGTCTAGCTTTCGTGTTAGCTTATGTTAGTAAAACAATTTAGTAGCATTCTCGTCTTACTATGATGTTGATTACATTTTAGATGTTGGTAAACTTTTGCAACGCTTTTTGATAATTTTCTTCCGGTTCTTCCAGTGCTTCAATATGAGAAGCACTACAGCCTTTGTAAACTATATTTGTATACTTTAAATTAATAATTATACCACCATTTATTCTGCTAATACGAACGAAATTTACAAAAAAATTTTGGAAACATTTTTTTTAATCTAGATCTGACGTCTATTGTATAAGATTATCTCCTTGGTCAATTTTACTTAAACAATTGTGCTGTATAATCACAAATTTTCCCACTAATTAATTTCTTGTTGAGATCTAAAGGAAATTGATTAGCTTGAGCGATTTGTTCAATGATTAGTAATTTCTATCTTCTAATATCTAGGATATTCTCAAGGCTGTATATAATAATATTAGAATATGTTGGTATTCTATATATAGAAATATATACAATAGAATAAAACCGACCCAAAATTGTTCGTTTTTTTCAAGAAATCAATAATTTGCATATAAGTAAATGTAAAATTTAGTATTGAACAGGAAATTAATATATCAATCAATTACCTTGATTTTCCTATTCTAATTAAATATGCATATACAGGACACACATTCTGATGTTATAATTTCATTTTATTCTTTTTATTCATAATGAGTACGAATAAAAGTAAGTTGATCAAAATTAAATTTGATCACTTCCAGATTACCTGCAAACCAGGTAAAAAAAGTAGAAATTTTAAAATCATATTTAAATTTTGTAAAATATAAATAATTGCACGTAGCTCGATAACAAAAAATGATTATCTAAATCCATTTACTAAGTCTAAGTACATTTAAAAACTTTTTTGAAGACTTTTTCAATATTTTTTTATATCTTAATAGTTATTTCTTTATTGCTTGAGAACTGATCTAAGATTGCTTTTCGAATTAGCGACCATTACTACAATACTGTTTAAATTTTAACAATCTGATTAGCAGATCTTAGGATCGACGAGTTTCGAGATTTGATCTCTGACTATTAGTACGGGCATTAGTGTATGCAATAATAACCCAGCTAGCTTGCAAAATTACGATATTAGTTTACTCTGTAGGCATAATATAATATACATTTCTAATTAACACAACCTCAATTGTTCAATATCAATTTTTTAAATATTAATATTAAATTTTTCTAATATATTAAATCTCGCAAGAATTACATAAATGTGAATGTTCTAAATAGAAATTCAAGTAATCAATAGATAAGTGGTTTAGGTAGTGTAACTCGATATTAATCATATCAAATTTTTAGAATAAACCAAAAAATGCACAAACACTTTTCACAATCAGGCAATAGTATGGTGAAAACGTTTGCGAAAATATACATACGGTTTATTTATATTGTGTTAACTTAAACATTTTAGTTCTAAAAAGTGTTTGTGCATTTTTTGTTTATTCTAAAAATTTGATATGGGAAATTCAAGTTTCTTCGCATTGACTTGAAAAATATATCTGAAGAAAAATTATAATATTGATAAGCATGGTATACTACTGTAACTTTAAATTCCATCAAGATCTGCTTGAGATCTGCTAGAATTTGTTACAGTTCTATACTGCACATACTATAAAATGCTACTTAGGTGCAGGCTAAACTAAAATGTGTTGTTTGTATTGTAATATATCTTGTCTACAAAATGGAATATCGTCGGTACCAAGAGCGTGGATCTACGTAAACAGATAAATATTTTATTTTTCGTAACATTCCTCATAAAAATGCCTTTACTGTATTTTTCAAGAATACAATATTATTTATAATACCTAAAATATATCCATCACATTTCCATATTTTATTAATTCGAAATCTTATACAATCGAAATAAAAAATATCCATTAAAATCAGATAATAAAATATTGTATAGGTATATCGAGCTGTGTTTCATCAAGGCATAAATTTTGATATTGCTAAAATGTTAAACAATTCTATTCTATTCAAGGTGTATGAAATGTAATGTAATAGTTTCCAACCTCCTGCTTGCAATCCATTACTTAATCAAGCGATGCTGAATTTATTGCGGTAGTTGATTTACAATTGAAGGTAAATATTTCATAACGCCTAACAATAACTGAATCTCAGTAATTTTATTAATTAAAGTTATCAATAGTAGTGGAACAAGTTCTCATTTTAAAATGTTTTAAATGTCTTTAAACTTGAACTTTAATAATTTATTAAATTAATTAAAAATTATTATTTCGTAGGCGTGGCGAAAATAAAACTAAATTTTTGGTTTTAAGAAAACCTTGTTAAAAAAAAACTGAAGGCTAAGCAAGCAAAATAATCTTTAAATTTTAGAAAATAAAAGAAGTCAAAAACCTTAGTTAATACTTACTTTCAGTAAACCATATTAGTAAAATGTAAATATAAGAGTATTTATATCACTAAAATCTCTGTTATCCAATATTGAACATAAGGCTCTCTGTCATTTAGTCATTCATTTCAATTTATTTAGTTTTGGAATGTCTCTAGAAGATGCCTTCTTCCCATCTTATCTGTGGTTTTCTTCTTGCTATTTTGTAATCTCATAATTTTTAGTATATTACCAGGCCATTCTATAGAGTGTGACTCGCAAATCTCTATTTGAAATCTGTCATTTTTTTGAGGTTGTTTTTTTTTGTGCAATTTTGTGGTTATAATCACTTTCTTCTTCTTGCAATGTCAAATATTATGTTGTATATAGGCGATGAACTTAGATAACACAAAATGATTTACTAAGAAATACAATAATTAATGGGGTGTCCAATAATCCAATAATTCAAGACGATCAGCCATGAGCTTATTATCGGCGTATCGTAGATGGTTTAAATATTTCCCGTACATTGCAATGTTACGTACATCTCAATGTAATCTTTTAAATACCTTTCAATGCTTAATAGCTAAATAAATTATGTCTGTCGTATTTTTTGTTAAATCTTGTTCGTATTTGTATTTTTGTAAGACTTGATGATAATTTGGCTTGAGAATATAATGTATGTTAACAATCGAGTGCTTTTGTAATCGATTCTCCTATTCTTAAAGAGCACTTTACGACTCAATGTTCTACAAATATAATGTTAGCCTAGAAAAAAAATTAATGAAACAAATTAACGATTTTTTTATTGTAATAAAGTTAAAAATTTAGTTTGCGTGCTTTAGCCAAAGGAAAATAATTAATTAATTCCTTTTTGTTCAATGTCCTCCTAAACATGCATAATAAATGAAGACATGACGAGACAAAACGTACATACATACATATATTTATGTATGCTTCATCGATAACGTAAACGGTGTTGAAATCGGTAACCAAATGAAATAACTATTCCAACTTGAATATAAAGCAAAATATTAAACATTTGATAGGAAACTTTATACTCTTAATTACTATATGATCTTCAAGTCCAAAAAAATCTTTTTTCCAACCTGAATAAAAGTGAGATATTTTAATACCAATTTCAGACACAAAAGTAACTGTTATTCATGTTCACTATGTTCCAGACCTCCAAAAGATTCGATACAACTGTTTTTTCGTTTTTCGTCTATTCAAAATCGATAATATTACTTTCTCGATCTAACCTTGTCATCCTTGATAAAAGTCTAAAACAGGGAAGGAACAACACCCTCAGGTAAAGTTTACATTACCTTAGAAGGAGGTAATGTAATTACGGATATTTATGTTTGATGACTCATTGATCGTTCACTTTGATCTAAAACATAAATTAGTACTCATCGGAGTTGTTGTATTGCTTACAAACTAATTTGTAATTTCTAAAGAGCGTACAACAAAAATATATTTTTTATCTAAACAGGTTTTCATCGTATCATCGAGATTTAAAGTGGTGCTGATGCCAATTTTATATTAAAATTATTAGCAATCATGACCAGAGAATTGGACGAAGTCCAAAGATGTTTTCAGCTGACAATTAAAAAACCGCACTTAACGATAATAATTTATAAAAATGTGAATATATACTGTTTTTATAAAGTGCAGTTTTTTATTTATCTTAACGAAGACTTTGTTAATTCAAAATTGATTAAAGGTACAGTTATTCGCAAATTAAATTTTTTTAAGATCTATAATCTTAACATATTTTTAGAAAATTAGTTAGACATGCAAATACAATTTCAAATGAAATCCAATTAATTTTGGATTTTATTTTATAAATTCCATTTGAAGTATACCGTTAATTATTTTGAATTGAAATAATTTTGTTAAACTTTTCCGACTATTTTAATGAAGTAAACACTCAAATACAATTGTAATTTATTTATAAACAAATTATATTCTGATTTTATACGTAAAAATCAAATTCTTTATGTTTTTTTGCTTTGATTTATATAATATTTTGTTAAGCAAAAGCGTTCTGATTTCTTTCTCTTAGGAAAAATTTAATGGGAAACTGTTAAGTAGTAGATCTTATGCCAAATAGCAGAGAGCAAAATTGGATTTTAACATAAACCGCTATGAATTACAAAGAATTCGATTATAGATAAAAAATCAAAAAATCATATATTATAAAAAGAGGTCAAACGTCAAAATTTAGAAAATTTGATTTAAAATAAATTAGTAGGCATCCAAATACTACAAAATATTTAAGTTTTTTTTAAAATCAATATTATATAGTACCTTAAAATATATTTAATTAAATTTTGTTCAAGTTTTGAATAGAGAAATCAAATTTGTGTGCATGGGGGTTACCGGAACCCCTTTAAAAAATTATTTTGAATTTCTTGAAAATAATTTGTTATTCTTTAGGAATTCCAGTCTTGTGTACAAACATTTTTAGGGAATCTATTCCGTGATCTTTATTTTTCTAAAGCATATAAAATACACTTTTACATAATTAAGGATAATTGTCCATATAAAGCACTTTCCAGATATCACTTTGGAATTCAGTAGTCTGATTTACAAAGTTGTTTGGAAATGTTTTTTTTTAAATAAACAATTTTTTATGTTTTTTTACGCTACAAATTACCATAAACTTTAAATAAATAAAATAAATCTTAATATTATTTTATAGTTCTGAGTTATTATTCGGCGACGTTAGTCGCTTAGACAGTTTTTTTAAGGAAGGGGAAATTTAATAATCCAAATATTTAAAAGCTCAGACATAAATCATTCAGTTAGTATTTTTTAATTAAAAATTAAAATTATAATTATAATTATATAGTAATTTTTATTATGATAATGAATTATTAAACAATCAATAAAAGGAAAAAGCAAAATACAAGTACACGAAATGAGATTTCTACGAGCAACTAAGGGATGCACAAAGACAGATGGAATGAGAAGCACATCAGAAAAAAGCTAATAATAAACAAACTTTAGAGCAAAATCGCAAAACACAACAAGAAATAGAGTAAACATCTCGAAAGAATGACCGAAGAAAAACTGCCACTATCAGTGTAAAACGATATAAGCCACCGAAAAAAAAAAAAAATGTGGAGAAAACGAGTAAAAGATGAATACAGGAACAGACAACAATGCTTACACCGTAAAGCAAAAAAGAAGAATTATATAATTATATAATAATTTTAATTAAAAATGTTATTTTTAAAGAATTATTATTTACTACCTATTTACCTACCTAAGCATTTATTACCCACATCTTGCGATAATTGAGATAAAAATTGTTGCTTCTCTTACGAAGAAAGATAATCTTTCTTTACACGTTGGAAAAATTACCAGCCTTTATTTTATTCACAGAGTTTTAATTGAATTTAAAAATAACTGATTTATCATAGGAGCGAGGTTTAAAAATAACTATAGGCAAGTCTAGCTTCTCAGAAAGAAACGCACGTATAAGAAAAACAGTATTTATTTACTCCAAATACTAGAGATATAACAAGAAAATATACAAATAACGTGGTCATCTATACACAAGTTATTGATAGTGTTGTGAATAAATAAAATGAATAAATAAATAAATAATAATAAATATGACCATGAATAAATAAAAACTCAAACAAAAGTTTGGGTGCGTCGTTGCAAGATGTGGAATATCACGTTTTAACGTGAGCAGACCAGATAAATGCTCACACAATATAAAAAACCCGACAGATTAGAAGTAAAATGAGATACCTTATACATGTGCACCTTTAATCTACAGGTCTGGCAATATCAAAATAAGAACTTCAACACTTCTTGTTTTGCACTACGAACTCTTGGAGACGATGGTCCACAACAAAACATTCAGATAATCTTAATCTAGAAGCTACATACTCTCCGCAATGAACCTCCGTATCGAAATCTCAAGATAATCTCATAAAGCGGTAAAAACGCCACTTCTAAAATCAATCACAAGCAGGATACTAATAAACTCCTGGTAAATAGGGGTTTAGAGTATCACTGTGTACTAAATGAGTGCTAAATGGATACTTAGGTGCTTTCTACAGAAGTAGATATAAAATTTGACCGAAACAAAGTAATTATTTTCCTTACCTATCACTAAACGAAATTTTAATAAATTAAATTCGTGACCACCATGTTCCATTCAAACGCTCTTTTATTTCTTATTCCACATGTTAAATAATTCACAAAATCTACCATAGGTGTATTCCTTAAAAGTATCCAAGACAGTGTAGTGCGTAAGGGAAAACAAATTACCTAAATTTGTTTACGTTTTTTTACTTCCCCCTATTTTGATTTCGAATCCAAAATATCTCTATCGTATGTACGTTTTTAAGTTTTGTTTCAACCTATCTTATCTTCGAGATAATTAAAGAAGTATTCAACAAAGTTGACAAAATGATATCTCCACATATACACATAATTTTGTGTACATCACTTTTGTTTGTACTCATTTTGTTTCCTACAAACTCTTACGTAAGAGAGTAAAGCCTTTTCATTAAAATAAGTTTACAAGTTTGAATAGAAAACCAAGATTTACAATAATAAAAGCAAATCTCAGGTCTTCGAATTTAAAAACGCCATATCTGTTATGTGTGTATGAAATAAAAAAAAAATTAAAAAAGAAATTTACAGGTACTTATGTACAATTTAAACTACTTTGGATTCAGAATGAGAGGAGGGAGCAGACACAATGCCATTATTAGGTATTCTAAAATATCTCGTAAACAAAATGGAATGGGGACAAATGAAAATAAAGAAGGTACAAACAGGTACAACCGATTGACATTATTTTGCATCTGCAATTAGAAATGATTGTAAGAAAAAGTGTAATTACTCCAAATCGAGGTAAAAATGAACAAAATAGTTTATCGCTTAGATACTCAAGACGCTTTAGTATTTCCGTAGTATAGAACGCTTTTTTTTCATAAAAAATTAGATATTTCAACATAATTCTGCTGCAGATGTAGGGATGTAAAGAAAATCTATACTGAGTTGACGAACTGTATTCATCTTCGCCAGATTTGAGTGTAATTAATTATAAACGTATATTATATTATGTTCAATTTCAGAACGAAGGGTTTTTGCTAAACCTCATAAAAGATTGAAATTGTTTAATTATAAGTTGCCAGCAGAATGTAATGTAATATTGGTGAAAAATATATATGCAATTAGCTAGAAATTTTATTTTCCATTTTACATAAAAATTAATTTTTACCTACCTACAATACTAGAACTTTTATTTTGAGCAAAATTTTCATTGCGAGTTTAAAACTATCCAACAATAAGCATTGAAAATAACTCTTTAATACTAGAAAGAAGAAACTACAATTCACTTTTAACTTGCTTTACTCATCTAATCAAAAGATTCCAAAAGCAGGATGCTTTTTATTTTGAGTAAAACTACAATTAGTGCAGAAATTCTTACAAATGAACAAGAAATAATGTACCTTCCAGTACTTTATAGCGATAAAGCATTTTATATTGAACTACAAAATAATTCTTGTTGATATCTTGTTATCTCAATGCAATTTTGTAGAAATAATAACTTTTTTTAATACGATGTTATTACAAACGATTCTTTACCCTAGATATTTAATTTACATAAATTTGTACACCAATACTGCAATATTCAAAAAGGAGATCATAAAACACAATTGTAGCATCAATTTTAGCAGTCAAGTGATATAACGAAAGACATTTTAAATTTTCAAACATTACTCAAAATCATATGTTATACTTGAGTTATTCATTCCTTTGATATTTATTCCGTTAAACATTCGCAAACGATATAAATTTTTTTTTCCAAAAGATTCAAACACGAATTACCATCTGTCATTTCGTATGAGGCTTTAGTAAAAAATATTCACAATACAAGCGTCACAATGTTTTATTTTTTCTCATCATTCTTCGTTCCACGCATCTTTTAACACATGCACGTATAGTTTCAAAAATACAACTTTACACATTTTATAGCTGATGTAAGTTTTATTCAATCTTATGAATATATTATAAAAATAGAAGTTAGCCGTAGAGTAATGAAATCTCTAAACTGATTTTGAATTGAGCTTGAATTTATATGTTATTTAACATCAATTGTGTTAAAATGTTTTTTAGTGCAATCTGAGTATATCAGAATATAATAATACACAGCACCTATATAATAAATAAATTAATAAGAACAAATAGGTAATACCAGTCGTAAATCTAAGTATTATTTTACAGTATCCTTGCCGTTATTCAATTAAATGACCTTTGATAGTATATAGCATTTACAGTAGTAAACTGAATATGAGGAAAAGGCATTGCTGAACAACGTAGTAAAATTCTTAATACTTCAACCACCGGCTTTATTAATTTCTGATAGAAGCATAAGTTACATTTATATTTGTAAAATTTTATAAAAATATAGCCAAAAACATAAATCTGAAAATTAGCTCAAATACCTTTTCTTCAGAAGTAAGGTTCCTATACAAATATTATTAAAAAAAGAAATTAATTTATTATATACAAATATTAGATATAAAATTGAAAGCTTATTTCATTTTTATTACTTATATTCTTTTTAAATCTATATACGCAGAAATTACCAAAGTTATGGCTATTTGGTGTTAAAATAGTTCATTTTATGAAAATCGGGATTGGTAATTTATTTAAATAATTACACTTACACTATAATTTTTATATTAGTACTACTCTTATTACATAATATAATACATGTTTTAAGAACATAAAAGTTTTGTTTGTGTACTGGCGGCGTTCGTTTTTTTTTAAACCTAGAAACATTAATACAAATACAGATATCAGATAGTGCATGACTTAGGCCAAAACTCGAAATTTGGTATCACCAAATTACATTGAAATATATTCAATAAAAACACGTCTATTTTAATACCCAAAACCTATTGACTCATAAATATTAATATTTTTCAGTTCATATGTAAAACATTATTTTGAGAGGTATCAGCTACCAGATTTATCTTTATTTTAAAATTGTCTAATTTGAGAGCAGTGATTCTCAACCTTTTAAGGTCAACACGATTTTGTAAATAAGTAGTATGTAGGTAACTGATATCTTTATTGTCCACGTAAATCATTGAAAATTAAACTCGAACGTAATTGTAAGTTATAACTTTCTGATAAACTATTGAATAGACGCTTACGTGTAAAAATTGAATTGCACTAATTTTAATTTTAAATATTAATATAAAGTTATTTGATTTATTAAGTAGACATTATAAATAGGATGCATTTAATATGCATCAGTATAAAACAAAGCATAGAACACAATTGCTTTCCATATTATACCAATGAGTGATTGAATAAATAATTTCACAATGTTTCTTCCATAAAATGAAATTATTACGATAAACTCAAGCAACCTATTATGTTAATAATAGATTTTAATTTATAGTCCAGTCTTTTGTTTGTTTTAAATTCGGTACAACAGATTATTGAAGTTGGAGGCTTCAACTTTTTAAATTTCTAGACACTTCTTATATGGTGAACATAATTGATCGTTTCTGAAAAACTGAAAATTATATACAGTAAAAGCTATATAACTCGGCATTGGATATAGCGGCACCATGCTAAATATACCGACAATATACTGTTATTTCAAATCGTTAGATTCTAGAAGTACGGCAATAAAAAATGTAAAAACGAATGTTGTTAAATTATATAATATCGCAATATATTGCAGCCACATAAGATATTTATACGCCATAAAATGCATCTTACATCTTTAAATACGTCACAATTTGTCGTATTAAATTTTTATTTTATATTCCACACTAATATCCAGACTCTTTGAAAAATGTTATTTTCAATATCTGGCTTTTCATTAGTTGTGGATTTTACGTACATAGTACATACGTTCTTTATTTCGGTAGATTGTTTAATATATAAGTTTTCACTGCCAAGTATGCCGAATTGTACAACTTTTAGTGTACTAGGTAAAATCAACAACATTAAAAAAATAGCTTTAATTTACAGTAAAAATTATAAAGGTTTGTATAGATGATTTTGGTCAACTCTACATGGTATATTTTTTTATCAAAATTTTATTTCTTTAGCCTTTAACCATTTTAGAAACCTGCCGGAGGAATTTACATTATTTTCTTATAAACAATTTGGATTTCTTTGCAGAAAGTTGTAAAATCCGAAAAAAAACATAAAACTTTGTTTCAATAAATCAAAAAAAGGTAGATACTTCTCACACAATACATTATACAATTTGTTTTAATTTAATACGTTAACGTCTATAATATTGTTAGTAACGTCAATAATTTATAATAACTTTAACAAAAATATTTTTTAAATAATATGATTTTAGTAAATTATCTTAAAAGACTAAAAATTTAAAATATTTTCAGGAACTTGTTAAAAATTCAACATATTAAACTCTTTTAAACTTGTACGAGTAAAAGGGATTATATACCTTGAAAGCGTAAGTTTGGTTAAATAAAATTTAAAATTAATTAAGTAGTAAAAAAATTAATAAATAAGAGTAATAGCAAGTGAAACTTTCATATAATGACAACCCCTTAGGCAAATTAACTGTTTCAAAATGTGCCCAGTTTCTTTAGTGGTAATAAAGTACTTAAATAACTCAAATTTTTTATTTTCATTTCAACCTTTCTTATCTTTTTAAACTCACACCCTTCTAGTTTCGCGTTATTAAATGTTTGCTTCATTGTTTCCAGCACGCTGACGCGGTACTTGCTTTGGTGAGTGTTCTAAAAGCTATCCTTTCTTTATACTTTATGGCATGATGCATGTTTCAAAAATAAAACTTTTTATATTTTTACATAATCTAATTTAAATTTCTGGTATGAAAAATACCAATTTTATATAAAAATTGTGTCAGTGCATAAGAATTATACGAAATAAACATTATAATATAATTATTATGACGATATAAATAGGTAAGTGTGTATTTAACATTATGGAGTTTATACTTTTCTTAAAACAGCTTCTTGTTACTATTTACAATTTCGATTTATTTTACATCGTAGTTAGAATTTAACTAAATGTTTGTAGATTAATTAATTATTTTTATATTTTTTTCTAAATTTTTAGAGTACCTATTTGTGATTTTAATACTTATAAGTTGTCTTGATTTGTGTGAAATTAAAATAGTATATTATTGTAATTAATTGTTTATTAGATAAACATAAACGAATTGTACGCAATATAAATTGCGTGGGTTATACAACAACGGTGTTCAGTAATTGACAAAAAGTTTAACTTGTCATATTATAAGTATACAATTTTTTCTACCAGATTTGATGCCAATTATATTAGTACAGTTATAGGAAAAAGGTTTAGCGATTGTTTTGTTTGTAAGGAATAAAATCTTGCAAAAGGAAAATAAATTTTGGTTTTTGCTTTCGAATACATACTACTTTGAAATGTTACAAAGATGCTTGATACACCTGGCCTATTTTTTCAGTATGGAAATTTCGGGAATAATATGGTAATCGATAATCCGAATAAGACACACACAAAACAAAATAACTGCAGAAGAAAAAGAAAAATTAGATGTAACATGTTGTACGAGTAGAAGAGCACTTCTTGTTCTGGAAAGTTAGAAAGAAAAATAAACTTAACGGATCTGTAGTCAACCTATTGAATTGCAAAGAATAACGTAAATTAAATTTAAAAGTTTTGAGACCACTTAAAGAAAATTTATGAAGCAACATAATGTAGGGTGATTGTAACAGTTTAATCAGCGTCACGTCAGTGTTATAACAAATTTATCAAATTATCAAAAAAACAGATCGTACATTAGTGATATCAACAATACAATTTAATATTTGGAATTTTTCTCTAATGTTTGTTTCAGTTCCGGTAAAATCCCTTTTTCGTGGCTACAATATCTCAGTTTTGTTCGTAAGACTTGTAAAGACCCGTCCAGATTTGCGTCAATTTATAGCGAATCATTAAAGTGAATCAATCATATGTATCACTTGCATCACCGATATGTATCACCGGCATCTATTGTTAAATTTGTGCATTTTAGTTTGTGGGGCACCCAACCACGCCATGCATGCAGGCAATTAGGCTTTAAAATAAAAATTATAAATACTGTGTACACTCTTGTTAAATGCCGTCTACTGATAATACCATAATTTGGTATTTTGTTGATCTTCCATTATAAATATTTATGTATAAATAATGTATGTCCGATATTTCGGAAAAATATATCAAAGCTGTACATTAAATTGTAAAAACTTCAATGGATATACCAGCATAATATACTATATACACAGGGCCGGCGCTAGGCAAACTAGGCGACTGCCTAAAAGGCGCAAACGATAAAGGGGCGCAAACCAGATGTAGGTGCAAAAATTAATTGCAGTGGTCAATGTAAAATAAAATATTAATACTAATAGTAAAACAAAATTAAAACGACAAATTTTTGATTCGAACATGTGCTTATAAATTTGTCTCTCGCGAAAAAATAACTCCCGGCATTGTATGCGATTTCCATGTTTTAGTATACATGGAAGAGGAAGGGGAAAAGTAATTCGCAATATTTGACAGCGTGGCACCTCGCGTAGTGGCCTAGACGCGTGAGTACCGGAAGATACACAGAGATTCTTGTCGTTCTTCTCAGTTCTTGGCCTAAGCGCGTAAGGCATAAGGGCGTAGTAACCACTTCTTCTTCAGAAGGGGTTTGTTGGCAGATGCCTTGGTAGTTTGCCATTCCTTTCCGAAGGAAGATGATCAGAATAAAATTTTTACTCTGCTCGGATTTAAACTGAGCATCTCGGCTTAGCAGTCGACGCGCATAAGAATCAGGCCGTGACCGTCTTCAACAAGAAAGATATCAGTTACATAGAAAAGAAATATACAACATATACAACATATTTCTTTAAAACAGGAAGAATCCTCAACACTAAATTTGGAAGAATTTGTAACAACTTTTGCGGCAAAAAAGCCAGAGAAGTTAAACTTTTATTATTTTTTTTAGTTTTATTTTATGTTGAAAAGGTGTTTTTTTAATAAAAATATGTAAATGTAAGTATTTTTTTAAATATCGCGGATTCTCGCCCCTCGGCTCAGTATTGCTATGTAAATGGAAGGGGAGGGGGGGAGGCACACTGATAGAGTTTTGACTAGAACGTCAAATATTCTAGCGCCGGCCTTGTATATACAAACATTAAAAAAAATTCTAGAAATGAAAATAAACAATATAAAAACTGAAAAAAAATTTGCTAATCTGTTTTCTTCTTTATCAAGCTTTGTTTTCTATCTTGAAGATGCAACCAGGATTAATAATTTCTTAAAATAAAATAATTCCCTTTTGCGTTTCTATTCTGACATACCACATGTAAAATAAAAAACAAAGCAGGTTGACATCACCGCTAAATAAAAGCTCTACATAAGCTTCCGACCCTAATAAATAAACTTGAAAATAAAAGAAGGTTCAAAGAGAGGGTTAAGACAATACCTGTAGTGATACCACTTTACAATATCACATCATAATACTTTATTATTATTTTACTCAGTATATTTACAATTAAATTATAACTCAAATGCGACCATTTTCCAAGAATTTTATGTTTTTGTAAATGGTAATCCTAGATGCGGTATAAAGAATTGCTGATTTCTGAATTTTTTCTTGCTAAAAACATTAAAAGTTGTAAAAGTTATTTTCAGGTTTACAGTTGTTTCTTTCATCTTCTAAATTTTTAAAATTTTGATAAATCCAAGTTTTTATTTAGGCTTCTCTATGTTGTTGCCATATTAATGGCACAGTAACATCTACGATTAGAATTTTTGAATAATCGTATATATATTTTTCTTATTGATGCAATGGAACTGCATCGATTTCTTGTAGATAATTGTCGGATTCTTGTATTTTCTTAAAATGTTTTGAATATAACTAATTTTTAGAATTTTTTTTAAGGGTTTAAGGACAAGTTGACAACAACTCAATTTTAGAATAACACATCCTAGTTTTCTCAATATTTTTAGCCATTTCTGTAGCACTTTTTATTATTTTTTTTATAATTTTCTTGTCGTATTATTTTCTATTGTCTAGACTGGTGTGAGAATAATGTTTTCGTAATTTCTGTAGCGGCTTGTTTACCAAATTGGTGCGAGAAAGATTTGATTGTGAAAGTTTCTTAAATTACTCTCTAATATTTGTTACATTCTTTTCTTAAATAAAATATTAAAAAAACTTGAATTGTGCTTTACGAACTATAATATTTTCGTAAAAAAATAAAAATGTTCAGAAACCCAGAACAAAATTCAGAAGACAGGTTAATGCAAGTGGTGCGCATTTTCATCGTTGACTTACTCAAATTTCACCCTCAAATAAATTTTTAAGGCTGATAACATTTATTTATTCTTCCCTACTGGAAACACTATCATGTGCAATTTTTAGTTTAGGTATTGCTTTAAGATAAGAATGCCTATTTTCATTATAAATAATATACTTAACAAAAAAATCGAAGCTTTACAGAAATTTTCTTAACAATTTTGGATCTTGATTCGAGTTTCAATCCCATGTGCAGAGTAATCTATCAGTTTTACAAAAAATAATTTTATTATATTTGCTTCAGTTCACACTCGACCTGAACATGAAACAGAAATACATCATATTTAATCATAATGCTCGATAACTTTTGAAATATCAACTTTAGTTCTAAAACAAATCAATGGTATTTTCAATTTCACATAATATTGTGGTTAAAATAAAAATTACACAATTATTTTATATTTCATTTTAATAGTGATTTCACTAAAAGAAATGCTAATTTATCCTAAATTCTTAAATTAATTTATTATAAAAAAAAAAAAAATCGTATATCTTCAGAAGTACTACACGAATATACAGAAAGTAACAAATATTTGTAAATATTGTTTACAAAAAGTTTTAACCTGATTTAGAAAAGTAATTTAGATTAAAAAAAATCTTTTAAACCCATTAACTTGAAATAAACGACCTACATGAATCACCCGGAATTATAATTAAATAATCTATTAAATATTAATTCAAACAGTACAGTTAGTGCTACTGATGAGGGTCGATCTTTTTATGAGGAAAACTGAAAAGTACATTATAGCAATAAATCGATGACCGCATACTCAAAAGTTAAGAGATTATTTTAATACTCGTATAAAATTTATAAATTTTCTAAATTATATCATAAGTAAATTTTCATTTCAGCTTCTTATTACATTATTTTTTATTTAACTACCGGCTAAGTTTTGGTGAGTCGTTTGACGCTGTACATATATTTTTAAAACTTTTTATGTAGTTTTCAAATTGCATTGTATACATTTTTAAAATTAAGTTATTAAAGCCGGAGCAAACGACTTTTCAAATTTTTTATATTAATATAATATGGATGCGTGCTTATCATACAGGTCAACATAGGATTTATTCATTACTTACCTTATAAAATACAAGCCAAATCACAAGTTAGCATGCATTTACTATATTATATATTATGCAATTTTGTATTAATAATATTTCATTTTGCTTTAAATATGTTCTGCTTATAAAGTAATTGGTTTATTAAATCGAGTTTTGAACGCAAATTAAAATTTTAAATTTTAAAGGATTAACCAGTGAAAATTTTGAATGTTCAAAAATATCGGAGCAGCTTACCGATTTTAAATTTTAAAGCACCGTTATTTTATTTGAATTCAGTTAAAATCACAAAGTGTTGAATTTTTTTAATTTTCTTCTTTTAAAAATTAGCAGTAATTCATTGTTTAGAAATCAAGTTTATACGAATTTGCTCTTAATTAAATTAAATATTTGTAATAATTGTAACAAAACTAAACAGAACGCTAAAAAATTTGCAAAACTAAGAATACTTAAATAAATAAAAAATAAATATTATTTAATTTGATTTATATATTGATATGCATTTTAACAGACGGTAAAATTTTCAAAAATTTAAGTATGAAACAGTATTAATTTTAAATGTCTTTATTTTTTAAATTTTGTGGTACCTGATTCGTTTCATCAATTTTGGCAATACATTCCTTTGCTTATTTATGAATTAGATATATTGAAAACTCTTACTATTACTCAATTAAATCTTGAATTATTAATTATAGTTTTATTTTTTGTTCAGCTTTTTATTATTATATTTTTTCAACTTTTAATTAAAACTTATCTAAGAGTTCCGTTTTATCTTCTTTTTTCAAATTACTAATTGCTTTTAATATTAGTATTTTTTACTTCCAATTAAAATTCAAACACTTTTTATTAAAATTGTGATCAACTTTATTAATTACCAACTTTCTATATAGAGGTTTGCATCGTTTATAGTTAATACTTCTTAAGCTTCCCGTAAATCTTATTTTAACCATTGGACAAATGGGCAAATGGAAATGGAATGGCATTTTAAAGTTATTAAAAGCAAGGTAGTTGCAACGAGTCGAGCCACGGTAAACTTGCACGTTCCGTTCCTGCTCTTCATTCTGTTGACGGTACGAGTGCTTTGATATACTCTTAATGTTGGTTGTCAGTCTATGTCGACACCCGCACGAGTTCTATGGCTTCGAGTTCCACCCTTGGCGAGTTCTGTCATTTTTCAGGGATATTTTTAATTTATTTTGCCTTACACAAAATCGGTTAATCATGCAGCCGTGTTAAAAGGTGTATTTAAAATACATGTAAATTTAAATTTTTCAAATTCGATTTTTTCGAGAACTAATGTACGGACCGCAAAAATTTTTGTTGCATTATACACAGAAAATTGTCCTCTTTCCTATAGTGTAGTTGAAATTTTGAAATTCGTGATGAGGGTTGTCTGACAGTAACTTGAAATTTTTATAGAAAAGGAATTTTTGTCACCTAAACTAAAATATTATTATTATACTTGGATTTAATCTAGTCAGATTTAACTTTGACGTACTATATTCTAACTATGCAGTATCAGATTATTCAAAAATAAATTAAACCTAGTTTAACTAAATCAACTATTTAGATCTTATAAACAAGGCAATTTAGTTAAATTATGTTCAAATCTAGAAAAAAATATTGTAACTGAAAATTTCAACCAAAAAAATATTAACAGAAAATTAAGCTAAGTTCATATAAAGCTTGTTGAATATTAAAATTATGAATTTTTAAAGAGTGGGCTATTTTTTTTTTTTGTAAAAATCAAATTTCAAAGCGCCAAATTGGCGATTAGCTGAAAAGATAAAGGTTTTACAATAAAATGGTAAACCGCAACGCAACAGGTAATTCAAATTTTTATGACTTCATTTTTCTGTATTCTTTTATGGTAACAATTGGCCTTGTTATGGCAATTTATTGTTAAAATAGTCTGTTTTTGTGAAAATCAAAATTATAAATCTAATTAATTAATTAGATAGATTATAAAGAAAATAAGCAATAAGTTACTTATTACAATTTTCAGAACCAGCTTTATTGATTTCTGATAGTAATACTATACCAAGTAATATACCTACGTTGTCTAAAAGATATAAGCAATGAAAAATATTGGAAACCTGAAAATCAGCTCAAATACCTCTAAAGTATTACTGACAAAATACGCAAATTTTCAATAACATGACAGCAAATTTCACTGATTTCTGTAAAAGAAGAAAGGCCCGAAAGCTACTAAATAAATTAGAAATTCAACAGATTGCTGCTGCGTTCAACAATTCTGACAAAATTTAAATAAAATGTAAAAAGCTATTTCAAAAACTTCAGTTAAGATAAACGAGCGCAGTTGATCTCATTTGAAAGATAATTTATAAGACTTAATTTCACAAACTAATCATATAAATTTTATTTGTTTAAAAAACTTGCTTGTTTTCATATAAAAAAAAAGACTTCTTAAATTATAAATTATTTTTTTTTATAACAATATAATGTATGCCTCTTTATTTACCTGATCAATTTTTTATCAGAATGCAATTTAAGTAATTACTCATAGATTGATAATTTTGATTTTTACAAAAACGCACTTTTTTAACTAAAGAAACTAAAAAAATGATAAAGTTACGAGAATTGAATTATTTTTTACGGTCTTATAACGGATTGCGAAGGTTCGTTATTTAAGTCAATTTTTACGCTTACAATATTTTTTAATTCTTAGTCAAATTCTAAAAGTTCTGGCTTATTATTCTTTGCTATTGGCGAAGTAAAACATCTTCACTTATTTGAATATTAGTTGTTTAATTGTTTAAAAATCAAGATACTTAGGTAGAACCAACAATGATTAATAACGTCCAAAACCAAATTTCTGAACTAAAAACCAAAAATTAATGTTATTATTGAGTTTTATATGCGTCCGCCATGATTGGCGTGAACAGCGCGGAGTTTGCTGCATCCATTGTAAAGATTCAAACATAACTACCTAAATATGCAAGTTGCCACGGTGTTATAAAATGATGTTATAAAACGAAACATACAGTAAATTAAATATAGCACATACAATATATTGGATAATAGACAAAACTACGTGAAATTTGAAGAACGAATTTGTCTATATTAGATCATAATTTTAATTAGCTGGCCTGTTTCGGAAAATTTATAAACTAAATAAATATATAAAATAAACTAACATTAAAAAAATACATAGGGATAAAAATTAAATAATGTTACAAATTTGAAAACCAAGTACTAAACATGCAAAAATTTGCCAACTTTACTTATGCAGAATCTGCCTCAGGATACAAATTTTATACAAGGATACACAACCAATATTTTTTTCAAATTATTACTAATTATTCATTCAGAGTAGATTAAAATTATTTTTAAAGAGAGAATTTTTAATTGTATTGAATTGCAAAATTGTAACAAACAAAAAATAGTGTTATAGATCTGAGTTTAATTTGCTCAGTTAATTAATTTATTGAATCTTTATTTATATTTTAAACAGATATGGGCGGAATCAAGCACATTTAAAAATAAGTTAGAACTCAAATAATCGGAATTATTATACTTCTGTACAGCTTCTCTTTAGGTTTGAAAAGGTATTGGTTTATTATTTGATTGCTTTGAAATGACAATAAAATATACAAATTGTAGTTATTACTTTTTGAATAATTTTTGAAAGATATAAGACTCCTTTACTAAAATCGCGTCTTGATGGTATTGTTTTTGGTAGTCCAAAGTAACTTAAAACTGCATTGGAATACCAACAAGAAGTAAATTAAAACTACAGCATTAAAATCATTTAACTATTGTAAAAAGTAGTATAAACGGCCCTATCTACTAGATATTACAAATTTAAGTAGAATCCTGAAGTCAATCCCTAATGAAAAAGCAATACAATTTCTACACAAAAATATTAGCTGTGTTGCATGTCTTGCAAGTGCGTTTTTTTTTAGGTATTCGAGTATTTATATTAGTAAAAGTTCACTTACTACTGAATTCTTACGGCTAACTTACAATAAAGAAAAACATTTACTACCAAACGATATATTTGATATACTTTTAAAATCTGTTTTCTAGAGCGAAATTGCTTATAGGTATTATGGTCACTTTATTTTAACACTGCAATAAAACATTTTCAAATTATCATTAATTTAACGCGTTAAATTTTCAAGATTAAAATGCTTAGTTTAAAAAATTGTCAGGCAGTTAGGCGGGCGATTGAACATTACTTGCAAGGATTTACAACAAATTCGGAGTTGGCTGAAGTTGTCAAGCGATTCTAAAAACCTTAAACCCAAAAACCTTTAAATGTGAAAATCGCGCACATTAGGCGGTTTTACGTGGTTATGAGTTTCTAAAAGAGTCTAAAATTTTAAATTCGTTAAAATTGACACGTAAACTTAAAATTTATACACTATTATAGAGGTTCTGTTGTGTAATTCAGATAGCGAGGACATGGATATAGAGACGACAATTTCTTTATGATGTTTATGAACTGTTTATATTAAAAAGATATTCATAGTAAATAAAAATGTAATAGATACGAATAATATTATAATATAGAAAGAAACCCAAAATGGCGATCTTTAAAAATTGGCATTAAAAGTTCAAGTCAGATAAATCAATAAAGGATTCCAAGTAGAAGAGATTTGAAGCTATATGGGTCGAAAGTTTTTAGCAAGAGCTTGGTCTATCCGCTTGATTACCCTTACGGTATTAACTAATAATAATCTTAAATAAATTGATTTTTAATTTAATTTCAAAATTATGTTATTACTCTGCAGTAAACATTAATTTGATGACTTGGAAAAATGTACTTTGCAAAACAATATAAATGTCTGTTTATTTTGAGTGAAAATTTGATATCTTTCCAATTTAATAGTTTGTAACGTAAACTTGACATCCTCTAGCACCACTAATGTCTATATTTAGAATGCCCAATTTAGTGGAAAATCGAAATATTGACAAAATGTTATAATGAATTTGGGCAATACTTATTATTTTAATCAAGGCATTCATTCTAGAAGCCAGAGTGTATTATAATAGTATGTGCTACTTTCTGTATTGATTAATAATATCTGCGTATATAAAACCATTTTTCAGTTAAATAAATTAAGTCACATTTATTTCAAATCAACCAAAATAATTACAAGAAATAGCTCAAGGTTAATGTTTATTTCTTATTAAAAACAAAAATTTGCAAGTTAATATTACACTAATAAATATGCTAGTAGTTTGAAAATTATGGTTAAGCTTAGGAGTTATACGCAATCAGTAGGAAGATAAAAAGCATAAATGAAAAAAGTATATAAAAAAATTAATGAAAACCTCCTTTTCAAACAAGCACGCAATCTTTGATTAGGTACAAAATGAGATATTGGAACTGAAAAGACAAATAGTGCTGAGTCGCAGTAGATTGTAAAATTTCATTATTTATAAAAAAATTAAAATGCATTTTTATGTATTTTTAATTTTTTTCTCCAAATTACAACTACTTAATTTTATTTTAAGTACCTACCCAATAAATATTCAAATTCATGAGAAATTACAAAACTGCGGTTTTGAAAATAATCAATATGTTTACCGAGAAGCTTAATAAATCGCAGCAGATAAGATCGTTCGAAGCGTAGTTTGGCCATTAAAATTATTTGATCATCAACTTAATTTTCATTATTTACTTAACTTACGACGTACAAATTACAGCACACCGATAAAAAGAATTTCTGTAAGGAATAAATTAGAGTGTATGGACAAGGAACGAGAAAGGATGCAAAATGGAAGAGTGGGAAAATGGAATAAATATGTTTGCTTGAAAAAACTTTTCCGTAATAGTTATAAAGAAGGCAAAAAGAAATGCAGAACATTTTCGCACGTGATAAAGCTATTTCTAAAATCATTTCAACCGTATATGTATGTATGTATGTCTGTACGTAAGTCATACATTTACTTCAGCGCAAAATTTCTGTAATAATATGTTCTGCTATTAAATTTCTACAGTTTAAGTTATCTAAATACCGAAAAAGTGAATTATGTATACTTTATGACACGCAGATACGCAAAAGAGCAATACGTGCCCTCGAAATAGGAAATGAGATAAATTTTCTGTGAAAAATTTTCAAGTTTTAAATATTATTTGCTCTTTGCTCTGTTTATTTTAGTTAAATTTATTTAAATAAAATATAGCAATATTAATGTTTTCGAAAACTGTTAAATGGATAATAAAGTTTTAATTATTTTATTACATTAGAAAATTTAATTATTAATACCATTAATTTTTGTTTCTATCGATCTTTCAATTTCTATTTCATGATAATAATTTAAGCAATCCTTTATTAATTATTGTGCTTCTCTTTCAATTGCTGGCATTACATCGTGTCTTCTATATAAAGATGCAATTTCAGCTTGTCTATTAAACATTTTGTCGGTTTTGTCATAGATAGGTCGACAAGGTCGACCGTATTCTAAAGAGCTTAAAACTGGAACAGCTTTGTGTTTTTCCTGAAAAGTAAAAAATTAGACAGATATTTAAAGCAATATTTTTATATTTATAAATCGCGATTTAGCGATTCTTATTACGATTACCTATTCACGAATTTATTTAAAATGTGACCAAAAAATATTATAACGTAATTCTTGCACATCGTTTACATGAATAAAACAGTAAAAATGCCACCCCAATTTTTTTATCGTATGCAAATTTTCTGTAGCAATATATTAAAGCCATTTAGTTTTTCGTTTGTATGCATTATTATGCATTTTAATTGAAGTGTATTTGAAATTATGTTAGAATTTTTTATGAAAATAAAAATTTTTATTTTATGGAATATCTTTAAATTTATATAATATGAATTCCGAGACGCTTCTAATGTATTTGAAGTTATTTTAAAATATGAAAATATGTTATTGTATTTAGGTCACTGAATAAAGCTAAGGTTTGTTTTTTAATACGTTGCGTGTTTCTAGCAATATGACTGTTTAATATTGATTTTTGTAAGAACACATTGTTATAATCAATCAGAGGGTGAAACGAACAGTTTTTTGCTATTTTAAAGGAAATACTTTCTCTTTTACAATTTCGGCTACGCTTTTTATCAACGAAACATATAATATAATAAAAATTTCTCAGAAGTTAAGTTATAGTATATTCGATCGAAGTGTATGGATACCGGTTAATTCCGTGATTAGCTTGGACGATATTATATTATAATATATTCAAATCACGGTAGCGTCTTGTCGGATATTCCAGCTCACTATAGAGTGAAGGACGTAGATTATCCCAGTGGGGATACACTGTTTTGGTTTAATGGATGGTCTGTAGTAGCTAACTGGACATAAGAAAGTTATATCATCCAAAAAGCAAAATTTAGAGTCTAATAATATTTTGTTAGTAGATAGGTATATAAAGGAAAACATCGAAGATGCCTTAGAACCAACTTTTATTTATTTGTTTGTTTATATTAAGTCCAAGTAAAATTTATTTCATTTGCATATTTTGTTTGCTCGGTAGTGCTGCATTAATTTTTGCGTTCTAGGCGTATTGGAAGAATTTAAATAGGCTAGTGTACTTTCTATTATACTAGAATATATATCTATATAAATGGATATTTTGATGATCGATGAATATTTATTCTAATCCCAATACAGTTTTGTAACTTTTTGTTAATTTCCATAAAAATCACAACCTTTTGGATTTTCATTTTTTTAAATTAAAATACTGGCACTGTAGCTGGTCGATGGTGAACATTATTAAAATTAAGCTAGGCTATTTTAGTTGGTATTATGTAAATACAGTAAAAACAACATACCTATTGCCCGATCCAATTACGATAGATTCTTGTTTATAATTTTTGAAATAGCATTATTGAAAATACATCAAGTTGGAGCTATAAGTTAGCTGAGAGCCTAACGAAAAGGGTTTTATTGTAATATCAGTCAATGTCATAAATGTTCAATGTCTATGTAATTTGCATTTTGTTAATTAAATTAACGCTTTCTGTAGTTCTTTTACGCAATTTTAAATGAAACGGATATAAAATTATGTTGTTAATTAAGACGTAATAAAATTAGGTGACTACCGAGACGAACAAACTATTAAATTATAAAATGATAAATACTCAAAATTTAATTTTTACTCTACCGCTAGATGGTTTTGAGGCAGAATGTAATTTAGAAGAAAATTTACTTTCAGTTATAATACGTTCGTGCTTGAGTTTCAACCTTCATTTTTTTATTATTAATATTAATAATGCTATAAAATACCAAATTTAATTCCAAATAACACATTATACTATTATGTAAAAGATTTGGAAACTAACTCTATAATATTTAAGCGTTCACAATTCCATAACCCGGATGTATGAAGCTGTGAAGTGTAAATGTTGAATCCTTGCTGTAAAATTAATTTGTCGTTCGGAACTGACTTTAAACTGTAGCTTTTCCATAATTAATCTTAAATGATGAGATTACTATGTGGCCGAAGAAAAGATCATGTTTAGCAGGCGGTATAAAGCCAAAGAAGAAATGAGAAATAAAATTAATATTATGTACATAAATATTTACGACAAAACGTAGTCGAAGTCTTTTCACTGCTGGATTCGTTCAATTTGCTTACCAGGTTACAGTTCTTTAACATTAATACATTTGCATAAAACATTTCACTAAAATAAAAAATATATAGTACGTAAATTTATTGGTTTGTAAAATCAATGAGATTAGGAGTATGGTTTTCGACTTACTAATCTGTTTAAATTTTTCTATGTTGACATGATTTGATACAATAATCAATTTTTGTTCAAATTTTTTAAACACCAAACAAAAGCTTGAATTATTATAAGCAGCAACTAGAAATAAATGCACACTGTTTTAAATATATTAATTAATTATTTTGGGTAAAAAAATAATATTTATAGATTTGGTTACTGACATTTAGAAACTAGTCCGAATAGCACCATTAATATTTTTTATCCGTTGACTAAAAATAATATTTTACGTTTTATTCTAAAATAAATTTAAGTATCAAACTACACGCCAATAAATTCAATTACTAGTGATTGTCAAATGTATTTAATAATTTAATGCAAATTTCTTCAATATTTTTCAATTTTGAAACATTATTTCATAAATAACAATGAAAGTAACTCTAATCATTATGATAACTAGAGCCCGGATTCTAAGCATTTTGCTTATTGCTCTAAATTATAAGCAGAAGATATTCCTTTTGGATCTTGACGTTTCTTAAAAATTGCAGTGATTTGACCTAATGTCGATAGTGCTTTTTTTGCTTTTTTCTCAAGGTTTTGCTTAAAACGCATGTTAGTGCTTATTAGAGCTTTTTCTAATGACCGACGAAGTACATGATTAAAGTTGGAACAGAACTCAAAGTATTTTATGAAAATTTAATTTATTTTTTTATAAAATTAATTTTTAGATGTTACATAAAATTTAAGAATAATTTAATTCATAACTTATATAAAATTGTTCAAAAACTATTTAAATGAATTATATAGTTTGCGACAGCCTGTTATATAACCGTATGTTTCGATTTTTGGAATCTCGTCAGGCAAACCTGGAAAAATTATTGAAATGATTGAAAAGTTATGCTATTAAATTCAAAATTCAAACTTGATTAAAAGTCAAGTTTATTTGACTTTTATAAAAAATTATACCTACTTGAAGCCAAATTAATAAATAAAATTATTTTGAAAAATTCTAAACCGGAAAACTAAACCAACCCAAATAAAAAAAAAATAAAATAAAAAATTACAAAAGTTGTAGATTGCCCCAATTTCAAGAATTTTTGTGTATGAACTTAGTGAAATATACAGGACAGATCTGTCTGGCACATGGGTTATCTCGTGTTGCCGAAATAATTTGTCTTAAATTTTCTTAAGTTAATAATTTATTTAATTTCAAATGCAAAAAGAATTTTTGTAAAGGTGCCTTTGAGAGTGCAAGCTTTTAAAGAAAATTTTTCCGATTACACCTTTACTTCCCAAACCAGTGCTTACAAGGTAAAGAACGTGGTTCAATGCTGTCATATATTTATGGAACAAATTTTGAAAATTTTCTAAGATTATTGTCAGAATTATCGTCGGCAGCAATAAATGAATGTCAAGAAATTTTTAAGAATACATTAATTTGAAAACAATTAAGTTATACTATTACAGCTAACTTTTCATACGTTCCATCATTCATCGAAAATTTGGAAAAAAAAAGTATTTGCCTTTAGTGGAACCGGTAAAAATTATAAATAATCTCAGAAAGAAAACTTTGGAGGTGCAAGTGAGTGTGGGACATCAAATCTATGTCGAGTTTTACGCGTCTCTTGAATTGCAAATTTTAAAATGCCAATTTTTCGAAAACTAATGCCTAATCTTACAAAATTTTTGTTACAATATGCTTAGAAAAGTGTTCTCTTTCTAATAGTGCATAGGAAAAAGTTCAAATCGTGAGGTGAATTGACTGACAGTAATCAATGGGTTCCTATTACGTCGATTGATGTTGAACAAAGTTTTTCGATTTATATGCAAGTGTTAAACAACAGACGACAATTTTTCATCATGAAAAATTTAAAAAAATATATGACAATTTTTTTTTTATAATTATTAAGCGAATTTCTAATTAATATTTAATAAAAATTAAATTTTGATGTTTAATTTTTAGTGCTTTTTTTTTATTTTATAGAACTTTTTTCTTTGTTTTTTGAAACTTTTTAAAGTGCTTATTTTGAAATTATAAGCGCTTATAAATCCGGGCTCTAATGATAACGATAATGGTACAGGTACAGTAAAAATTCAGCATCTGATAGTTTCAAATCAATTTTGGCTATTGCAGAAACACAACTATTATAAATAAATAGAGACTTTACTGATATATTAACTCACCAAGAAAGCTACTAAGAAAATAAATAGCATCAATTTCTTGATACAAAAGCTTGTATTCTAGGATTAAATCTAAAAACGAGAACGCACAAGAATCTACGTAAGAATTTTAAAATTTTCAGAGCGTTCTGCTAGAAATTTCTAGGTAAGACTATTTTCAACAGTAATATAAGTGCACAACGTTGTGCTAATAATCCTGAAGTTATAACCGTGAATCATGAATGCAGATTTCCTCGAGTAAACAAACAAGAGACTTTGTCCATTCTCAATTTTCCAAGTACGACGCTATGCAAACATTGTGTTTAGTGTGACAATTATTGTAGAAACGAATTTATCAAAATGTTAAATAAATTAGTCTAGACTTCTGAACGGCTCGAAGTTTGAATACTTAACCAACACAAATCATGTTCAAAAAATGAATAGCTTCTGTAAAGTTTTGATTGAGTAGGTACTGTAGTTAGTTATTGCAATATTATATTCATCAGTTCCTAAATTAATTCTTGCTGGTTTACTCAATATAAAGTGAAATGTGGGTATGCTATTTATTGTTGAATATACATAATATATATTATTATTGCTTAACCTGCAACAGCCATATTTAACTTCAAAGTTGTTTTCATTATCATGTCAGTTGTGAAAAATATATTTGATAATAAAAATTAAATTGGCCACTTCTAGACCAAAAGTTCTAGACGAAATTTGTGGAAGGTCACTTTTAGACCACCAGAAAAGTTGAAATTTTGTACCAACAGTAGAGGACGTTTATTGTAAACCTAGAAAAATCTTTTAGTATCTACATATTAAGGTAGATAAGCATTAAATTTCATAACAAATGAAAAAGTGTAAAAATAAAATATATTTAATACCAAAATTATAGTAGAGGATTAGGTCTAAATTAATATATAAATACATACGTTTCTACCTCAATAATAATTTGAATATATTATTATATTTTTATTGTAACTTTTAACTGGAATATTACAGATCTGATCTTGATATTACAAATTATAGGTCTGTGTCTGGGTAAGATTTGTTTTTCAAGAGCATCGCACGTTCTAATAATGTTATTATATGATTAGCAATTTTAGACAGTCGAGAGTTGAAACGAAATAGAATAAATAGCTTGAAGATTCTTGTTTTATAGAACTATAGTATAAATTCGTCCGAAAATCAATAGAAATTTAATCCAAAAGTTTACAGCAGTAATTATAAATAAACCTTGGTAATCGACTTTTACACTGAAATCAAAGTTTTGTTTTCATCGTAGCAATCTATGATTCATTGATTAGTAGTTACACATTTAAAAAAAACTGTAATTGCTTGTTCAAGTATTGTAATTTAACATTCAATACACTAAAATTGATTTTTTTTTTATAAAATTCTATTCTGGTATGGCACCATTGATTATATTGGTTAAATTTAGCATTCTCTAAACTGCATTTGGAGTGTAAACTTATAAAAAATGAAAACTTTAATTAAGTTTATGAATTTTTTGTTATATTTTTGTATTTATTCATTGTATTTGTAAAAGTTTCATAAATAAGTTGATTTTTTCAGCGTCAGGTACATTTTGTTTTTATCTGAAGAGAACAAAATTATTTAACCAATCTTTAACTATCCATATTCTATTTCGTAAAAGCACAAGAAAGTAGACAATCATTGTAATTTTATCAAATTAGTATCAAAATCAGTTTAATCAAGATGAATCAGTTACAATATTAAATTTTTTGTTGAAGTAATGGCTGAGCCACAATAGCCAAGTAAAGACTGCGCTTAACCGTTATAGATTTTTGCTATATTTAGTGTCAATTCATCACCTTAAGTTCTGTCAGACACACTGACAGTTTGGTTTGTTGAAAGTAAAGAGGCAGCATAGCCAATGTGGCTCAACCTTCACTGTAATGTGGTATTATTTCGATTTCAACATAGTAAAATTCAAAATACAATTTTAAATCTGTTTAAGTAAGGTTTTCATAATCATTCTTATAACGAAAATATAGCAAATAATTGTAGGTTTTCGGTTATTCTAACCTTTTAATTTAATCAACGTCGAATCTAATTTATTCAAAGATGTAAAGATACTGATAAGTATTTTGTGGAGCTTGTAAGATTTACAATCTTGTAAATTTAAAGAACAACTTGAGCATAAATTCGTCAGAAAATCAATAGAAATTTAATACAAGAGTTTACAGTGGTGTATACCTTTGTAAGTAAATAAAATATAATTTTTTTTTCAAAGTAATGCAATATTTCCATGAAATATCTGTGTTTTACTGCAAATATTTAAACAGCTTTTGTTGGTGTACCCTTCAACAACTTATAATTGAATATGTAGAAATGATGAACTGAATTTTAATGCATGTACAAATAAAATTTTATTTATTTAGTACCTCTGGATATTTTTGCAATCTGATGAAAACTGTACTAAAAATATATAGTTTAGATCAGACAATATTGCAGTATTTACTTACTTGCTGAAAAATATGTTCGTGTATATCGGGAAGGTATACTCTATTGTCTCGGCTTTTACGTTTGTCGAACAATGGAAACGTTTTGGTATAAGCAAAGAAGTGATCATATTCTTGCATACGCTTATGAACAGATGGATTGTTGAAAAGTGTGATTTCACTTTGTAGTGTTAGATCAACTTTAGGCTAAAAAATAAGCAATTAAAATAACTTAATTACTAATAGTTTAAATTTTTATTTGTTTATTATTAGTTAAGTTAAAATTGCGTTCCAGTTATTTCTTCAATCAAAATTGACTTTGATATTAAAAACATACAAACGAGATACCTACTTTCAAACTTTTCCAATCGTGGAAAAGTTTTAATATCCGCTATAAATTCAGTGGTTAATAATTTATCCTTATTTTAAAAATCAAAACAAAACCACGGCTATATAATTATATGAAGGTTATTAGATTATTTAACTTTTAAACAGAATTCTTTTATTAGATATCAAAATATTAAAAATATCTCACCGGAGGTTCTCTTTCTAGCCTAGCCCACTCGTGCTGAAGATTTAAGTCTATAGACAATTGCGTTCGATTGATTCTGAACAACTTCGGCATAATTATCAAAAATTTATAACAGCGTAATATAAAAAAATATACAAATGAATTGTAAAGAACGGTTTGACAAGTACTGTCGATTAAATTGACAGTAAGTTTGATTTTTTTTTCTTTTATGAAAAACAATACAATACAATACACAGCTGGACATACTTTTTTTGTTTTCAATTTTAATTAATAGTTATATTTTTAACTTTCTGATTTTGACAAAATTATTTAATCACAGTAAACTTTACGAGTCAAATTTTATTGGTTAGAATCAGAAGTCACAATCTTTATTACCTGTGTATTAATGAGTCTGTCGGGAAATCGATTCAAGACGTATTTGTACTTTTAATTACGTTAGACGTGTTTTCCGAACCAAATAGTAAAGAAAATTGAGCTCTATTTTATTGTGAAGTACTTATGTTTCAAGTTAATGCGAAATTTTTGTGCTTGTGCTTGTGTTTAACAAATTGTATTTCCAAATTAACAATTTCCCTGGCTCCTGTTCAATCAATGAGCAGGCACGCACACAGGAGGGCGGTCCAGTATAGATTCGGTGCGTCTTGAAAATAAAAAACGTTATTTACATTAAGTTACATAATAGGTACGTGCTCACTTTTACTTAAATATTTTAGATCATTATCTAAAACCGTTTGATCATGATCAATAGAGCTAGATTCTACTACAGTGATAATCCGTTCAAGTTTTCTGAATACAATAGGGTCTCGCCACCATACTAAAAGATCATATTATTATAGCATAAGCAAACTCAGCTAAGTTGAAATACTATTCAAATATTATTTTATGAATCAAGGTAAAGATGAATTAAAATTATTTTAATGCTAAAATTTTCTAGGCTACCTTAACGCAGTGTAACAAAAGAACGTAAAATTTGGCAGTTAATATTTTAGTAATTATAGGTTTCCTATTCATTTCAACAAAAAGGGAACCTTTCAGAGAAGTAAGAAAATTATAGTACATGATTCAAATTTCACAGAAAGTGAGGATTGATCTGCTCGTAAGAGAACAAAGTTTGTTTGAATCCTAACGCGTTATATCTCATGTTTATCACGATTTTGTTGGCAAAAGAAAGTAGTCAATATAGAGTTGGTTTCCGTCACCAATAAGTAAATGGGGGTCTTCGAATGATCAACTTTGCTTTCACGTTTAACGAAACCTCTTTATCTTTTATAATAAAATTTTTACGATTATTAAAATTATTTCCGTTTTTCTAACGCCAAAATATGCTCTTGAATGTAAATTTTGCACATATAACTTCATCCGTAAAATAAATTATATTTGAAAATATATAATTGTCATGAAGTATTAAGTTCCGTGTTGAACAAAAATAATTTGGGGTTAGGAATTTCTTGATATGGTAGAGGGTGGAAATCGTCTAATTTCCTAATTATATCTAACCCTTCAAAGATTTTAATTTATTTCTTAAGTGCTTTAAAAATCGATCAAAACATTCGGTTTGAATAATAATTATTTTTACCAGAATTTTTAGAATTTGATAAATACCTAATTTATATTTTGATGTTGTAGAAACTTTAGTACATTAGATTTCTTTGATTTAAAATAAACTTAGTGGCCTCGTCATTCGTATTGTGATTCCTGATTTACGATATGGATTGTAATACCTTAAATTTAATGGAAATATCCGGTTTTGTCAGTTCAATAGAAACCTAAATGATGAAAATTGTCGTGGCTGAAGTTTTTTAGATACTCAGAAAAATTAAATATAAAATTGATTTATGATTATTTTATTTATTTTTATAAATATTCTGCTTCACATTTAAAATTGTAATTTTTTTTATCGCAAATAACATGGAACGTTTCGTTTTTCTTTATTTTGATGTTAAGTTAATTTTGATATCTTAAAAATTTATTTTTATGAAAAATATACGGAATAATTTTCTATGGATTATGTGTTCTACTACCAATTTTGTATGTTTTCATTATTTCAGCTTATTGGGTTATTACTAAGAAAAAGTAATGCAACACAAATTATCATTTTATTTAGGACTTATACGACTACACTGTAATTTTCCAAGAACCATTTTATAAAGTTAATATTTTATTGAAAGATTTACTTGAGATTTTACATGACATGTACTGAGTTTTTTCATTCTTATATTTATAGAATCGAGATAACATCAAAAATTGAATTTTTATTAGCATAATAAAAACAATAAACTAGATTTTTATTCGTATGCAAATGATATTTTTATATCAAAACATCATAATGTAACATTTTTGTAAATTATATCTTTGTGACTTCTTTCGTAAAATAAAACCTTTAATTTACAACCGAGATGTGTAATTTATTATTCCAAAAGCATCCTATACTATTAATATTTAAATTTTCTACAATTTACAGTTAGTTACTTAACAATAAAATTATCAATTTTGAACTGACGAACAAGTTTATACTATTAGCGAAAAGTGTTCATCATTTTGTTAATTTAATATTGTTTAATATTTAATATTGATTCGATTAATAATTATGATGAACGTGTAGTACATAAATAACCAACAAAAGTATTATAATCATGTTGTCGTTCTTCTTATTGGTCATTAATTTGTTGCTATGATAGCGTACTATGTTTTGAAGTATTGTATCTATTTTTATTATCATTATACCTAAAGTTAGAATAATACTCAGTAATTTTTACCAAGCCAACGATCATTATATTTGTAATGTTGCCACAAGGAAAATGTCTAATTTTTTGAAAACTTCATTTCTAGCTACTTAAAAATGCTAGAATTTGCCATTAGAATACATTAAGATTTTTATCGATTTCAAAAGATACCTGAAAGAAAAATAACATTACTAAATTAATAAAAATATATCCATTAGGTTTTTTATATTGAGGCCATTTGTTGATAATACATATAGTATTTCATCGGAACTCATTACTAGTTTTTTAACCAATCGTTGATATTTTCTCCTTTCAATCGGTTGCTATTGTTGTCTTTGTAATTCAGTTTTTCAACCAGTTTATTGGGATGGACATTGAATCTTGCATGATATAATTTACTAAAGTTGATAATTTTTTTCTTAATATGGTAGGCATTTAGAGGTCTCGTCCAATTACATTGTTTGGAACAAACCATGATGCCCAAATGATCATTTGTAGTATTTCCGACTGGAATATCCCCAATAGGGGATATTGGAATTAGATGCTAAGTCCCACAGTTGGATGTCATAAGTCCACACAGGCTTGAAAATAATTGTGTTGTCTAGATTAATTTTGAATACTTACCAATAATCCAATATAATTTTTATATATTTATTAATTAATTATATAATTATTATAATAGATTTTAGTTTTCTTTTTAATTCGTTTCTTTAAGTCAAAATTATTAGTCATTATGATTAAATAAAGGATAAATAAAGAATAGAAATAATACATTAAAAAATTGATCTAATGTTTTCTTTATTATTTTTTATGAAAGTAAATTTAATACCATTTATGATTTGAAAATGATTTTCGGCATGTGACCACCACGACTAATCGTTACGAGGCGCTCTGAATAGATTGTAATAATTATTAAATCAATATTTATTTTATCAAAATTAGACTAGTAATATAATTTTCATTTCATTTGACTTGTAAAGTGATCATTACATGGTCAAGTCAATGGCCAAATGGTAAAAATTGATACCTACCTAATCGTTACTAGCAATACAAGCATCTTGCGTCTACTGGACAAGACAAATAAAATATAAAAAATTATTAATTTTGTGTTTTGTTGTAGAATACCCTGAAGTGAATTTCTTTCTTGAATTAAAAAGTAAGAGAACTTGTTTCAATTTATCCCTTTTTACAACTACAAGTTTCTCGATTTTAACTATTTTCAGCGCATATGCATGTGCATATGCGCATTACGGTCAAATATCAAAACCACACTTTTAACATACAACAAAACGTAATACTATTTGAATATTTCAAAAGTTTTGTAAAAATAATATATTGTGGCGTAATTTTGTGATAAGCTCGATTTTCGAATTTTTAATATTTAGTAGCCACTACAATTGAAAGTAGCACATTTTAAAAGTTGAACAAGCAGTATATTTCATGGAAAACAAAACACAATTACTTTTAATACGTTAATTTAAGAAGTGCCGTGGTCTGAACAAGAGAAATGAAAAACGGCAAAGTGAGATTTGAAATTTCGTTTTGTCAAGTTGAATCAGGTTTTTAAAGTTGCGTTGCGGAGAACGAGTGCTAAACTACGCGGACAGAGGTCGTCTAAGTGACGTCAAATTTGCGTTTTGATCCTAAGCGATTAGTTTTTAGTTGTGAAAAGTGAGATTTTTGAAGCGGAGTTTTCTTCGTTACATCGAGGAAAACCTAATTGCGATATCAGATTGATACCTGAAAATAAAATTTTGAAGATTAAAAATCGATACGACGCCATTTTGAGACGCCAAGATTTCAATATTACAAATCGATATTACTTACCGAAGCCGGAAGAATTATTTTGAGTAAATTATCACAACACGCTGGAATTTTTGTGTAGAACACGAAGAGCAAATATGTTTAGAATTTGGGAGGAAGATAAAAATGATTCCAACAGTAGTCAAGAACAACATCTGCACTACGATACGAATAGATAACGAATGCATCAACCGCTACCAGTAGTAAACGAGAACAAACGAGATCATTCAAGATCTATGTGGCGTTTCAACAGCAGGTATTTGATAAAAACAATAATAATATTTCAAAGTGCATTTTAATTTTACTGAACATTTTTATTCTGTACAAATTTATGAGACACATTTAACACCATAAAGACAAGTAAAATTGGATGCTAGCTAATACGCTTGATGACAGTAAATGTGCATCCAAATTTATAGGTTTTCACGTTACACCCTATATTTAAAACTAACAATAAAATTTTGACTTTCAAAATAAATAGTATTCAGTTTGTCTTAAAAAAAGAATTATTTCCTTTAATTCGACAAGAGACTTGTCATAGGAACTCGCTTCTGAGGTCTCATTGCCTTACCGAGAAAAAGCTAGCCGAGGTGAAATCTTTTAAGATAGAAAAGGGTTCTGACCCTTTATAAATAACAAATAATATCAAAATACTAATAAATAGTTATGTATTAATTACTCTATAAAAAAAATAAAGAAATGGAAAATAGTGGACACTACTTATAAATTTATTAATAAGAAAAAACAATGTTATGTGCCAACATTTTCTAAATATAAATTTTTTAATAAAGTTTAAACTTTACGTTGAAAATTGATTAATTTATTTTTTTATTTATAAAAGAAAATGAAAAGAAAGTGTTAATATTTAAAATCTGATAACAATAGAGAGGTCGGATTTAGAACAGGTGGGGGTCGAATTTACCTCCAGATAGTCGAATTTGAAACCATTATTTTAATTTTTTTATTTATGCTGTAACTCGGAAGAGGTAAGAGATACATCAAAAATTTTTTGATAAAAAGTTGAAGAATTGAATGAACTTTACAACGATTCTAAACGCAAAGTAATAGGTCTTGATTTGAAAGTTTTATGCAAAAATAAAATAAAGAGGGGTCGGTTTTAGACCACTTTTCTCTAATATATAAAATACTAAATAATACTTTATTAAAGTCAATAAAAACATGTGGTTTGAGGTTAACATTTTATTAATTATTTTATACTTACCTTTGTATATAATATTTTAAAATAACACAATTCGGCTACTATTGAAGAAAAACCTTTAGTCAGGTTGCAACAATGTAATGGAACTTACGTAAATTTTGCACCACTTCTGTACAATTCCACGAGGCGCCACTGTTACAAGTTCAGAATTAAGGTTTACTTTTATTAATTAACTGTTTACATAACAGAAAAGCAGTTCTGTTTACTTTAACTACAATATTAATTAAGTATTGCTTTTAATTGTTTAATTATCTGAGTCAGGCATGTCAAACTCATTTGGACAAATGGGGTACATTAATAAATTAGTTAGAATGGGCCAGGCTACACTTATGCTTAATATTATCTATTTATAAGTTTTACCATCACAATGATTATACAACATATAATTTATCTAACAGTATTTAAGAAAACGGGTTTAATTTAATTAAAACAACTAAAATAACAAAAAATATTAATTATTTTTTAATGTCGAATTAATTTATGGCAAAAAACAATAGCGTAAGTACTTGCCAAGTAGAAATAGAACTGTCAATCTCCATAAAAATGCAATACTATGTTGTTTTCTTACATTTTAAAAATAAGGTCACTAACTATATGATCGACAGTTTTATTCCTATTTGGCACGAGCTTCACGTTATTTTTAAAAGGTAAGAAACGAGATAGTATTGCATTTCTACGATGATTGACGGTACTATTTCTAATTAGCCAAAACATTAAGAATATATCGATTCGTTATGACTATGACTAGGCTATGACTCTGGGCAGTTATGGCCTGATGCTTAAGTGTACCTCCGTGAAGTTGACCTCCCATCTGAAACATTTTGATATAAAAAAATATGGAATCGTTAGGTCATCGTTATGTCTTGAAAGGTCACCTAGTTTTATCGTTAGGTCACTTTTAGTTTTATCAAAAAAAATTATTCAAGGTTTAAAAAATTTTCTTGGTAAGTTAGCCTCCCCATTAAACGATTTCGATAAAATAAAAGTGCAAACCGGTAGGAAATGCACTGCTAACGATTGCTCACGTATATTTATCGTTAGGTCATCTTTTATTTGTTTGCAATTAATTAATTACAATTTTATGTTCCTATTGCGCATGTGCTAAACAAAAATATAGTTGTGATGAAATTTTTCTTATAAAAGTAAGAAAAATATAACATTTTGATATAAAAAAATATGGAATCGTTAGGTTGTCGTTAGGTCTTGAAAGGTCATTTCGTTTTAATGGAAAGTCGTACTTTTTTAACTTGAACTGGCTCTTTTTCAATATTGACTTAATTTCAATATTGTTGAAATTTATTGTTCATGATATTTTTCCACAAAGCAGGATATGTAGGAATTTCTAATACTATTTTTTCTTCGTATGACTGAGATTGAGATGTGATTTCTAAGTTCTGTTGATTATGTTCTTCGAGAGGTTTTTCTTCATTGGCGGAAATACTAATATCATCTGGAAGATCAATTTCTGTAGGTATCTCGGTATCATTTTCAAATGTTACAGGAGTTGCAAGTACTTCAGATGTCGGAGGCTTTAAAAATTTTTGTAAATAATGGCCCACTTTTTGATTTTTATCTAGTTTTTGTATTCGTTTATGTTTTTATTGACTTTCTGATAACTTTTTTTTTTCGGTCCATTATAAGACAAGCTATTATAATGTTTCAAATTAGTTTTAAAAGTAAAATGTATAACGTTTTCTTACGCTTCAGCAAAAAAAAGTTATTTAAAATATTTAAATATTACTCTCTTGTTTAGTACACTTTTAATATTACAGTACTGTGCAAAAGCTTGAATTTGTACATATTATTAATTGAATTTGCAAAATAATCCGTACACCGTGCACTTAGTACATAGATTACCGCTTATAGAAGTTCGGACACCTAATAAAAATTTATTACTATAGTAATAAAATTTTGTAAAAATTTGTCAAATTAGAGGGCTATTCACTCATAACAGGAAATAAGTACTATTCTAATATTTTAAGAAGTTTATATTGGGGTTTTTTCCTGTAACACTTAAGGCCACTTGTACAGTGCGGGTTTAAACCAAAAAATTTAGATTAACCAATCATATTTCTTGAAAAACAGCTCTTCGACGTATTTAATTAGTTAATTCAAATTTTCTGGTATTTACTGTAATATTCCACAATAAGTTTTATCAACATTGAAAGTGGTACAACCAAATTTTGTTTTTACCAAGCGTTTTACAAAAAGTCAAAAATGCCGTCCTTTTTCTGTGCCTCCTGAGGCGACCGCTTCTTTGCCTCATATCACCACACGGTCCTGGTTAAGGAAACCATAAAATGTATAAGAATGTTCGGATAAGAATAAAAATACAGTTGACAAAACTATAGAAATCAAGTGAAGTGACGAAACAGTAAATGGAAAATCAACGCATGCACTAAACAGCCTATGTGCTAGCGGATGTATAAAACCTTTTCTAATAATGACAGGCACATTGTAACAGGTATTATTCAACGACTCCTTACACACGAATATGACGTCACATTAGGAAGGGGGTACTGTGGCGACTTAATCCGATTAATCCAAGTAAGATAATTATTCTATAACCTCGTGGATTACAACAATTTATTTCACCATATAAAAGAAATAGTTTGAACTAGAACACAACACTTAATACTTATGTATTACATTTCAACAGTAAATAAATTCATAGAATATTACATCTCTAAATGGTGATATTTTGTAAAAGAGGTAAACTTAAAGTAATTTTTTTTAATTAATATACATAATTTTACTTATTATAAAGTTAATATTTCAATAGTACTGGATTATCAATATATTTTCCGACTTTTATTGTTATAAATCATCTTGTAGATATATTATCTCTCGAAATATATAGGTATTCATTTGGAAACGTTTATCAATTTTAGGTAAATGCTTACAAATAATGCTATTGTGAACTAGATTATATATTTTTCTGATCTGTTTGCGTAGGTATAATCTTCCCTTATATAATATATAATATGATTAAAATGAATTACGTATAATCCTAGAAACTGTGTGTATAGTTAATAATATAAACTCGAATTTATAATACTACGTTATTGAATCACATACTTTTAAAATATGTAGCTCAGAAATATTACAATAACAAACAGGTGTTTGTTATTTCTTTACCTATGCATACTACTATTATTTGAAATAGTATTAGGCAAATTTTTATTTCATTGACGAGCAAAATTGCCGATATCATTATGTAAATTAAATTTATGCTGGCGGAATTTTGCTGAAGTGAAAAAGACAATTATTTTTGCAAGTAATGTATCTTAAAGAAACTTTTGAATATTTTATAAGTTTGTAAAAGCATTTGAAAACTATAACAAATGGTAAATCAATAATTTTGTAAACATATACTATTTTAATCTAAAATCTAATTCATTATTTTAATATTGAGCGTGTCAGGCCCATGAGCACGCATTTGTGGAACACTTTGTGTTAAATTTAACCTAGATTCATTGCCCCATTAGATTGGTTAGTTTAACATACAAAAACCAATTCCAATTATTTTAGGTGCTATGGGGATAAGTGGTTTAGCGAACTATAGTTTACACCCTGTCTTGTTATAAATGCATGTGTACACAGTCAGTAGTTTTAGTCAAAGCTGATACATAAATCGCATAATCGCATATATCTCTACTGGAATTATCATTATTTACTAGAACAATATAGTACGCTAGTATTTATGTAATTCACTCATCAATTGAAGAAACACGTTGTGAATAATTTTGTTACACAAAATTAACTATCCTAAAACTCACACAATTAACCCAATTTTTATTTATTATTAACTCAAGTTGACTAGAAAATACGTAGCAGGCAATTTGCAAAGTTGGATTGGAAATACGCAATTTTATAAATTCATCCAGGGATTTAGGTAGTACCTACATAATTTCAGTTTTGTTCATTTGCGTGAAATGAAATTTAGCAGTGCTTTAAAAATTTACCTAAAATAAACAAGTGCGAATTTAATAATTTTGATTGTGAACAGGTACGTAACAGTGTGGAAAATCATCAGAAAATTGATGAATTTAGGTCACCACTAATAAAAATGCACGTTCTGACAGTATTGCATTTACGTATCACACCATGCAAACCCAAACAGGAGGAAGTTTGTAGTTTATATGATAGTATTTTAATTCTACTGACAGTGTAGGGGTAGTTAGTTATTTTTTAGTAAAATGCAAAAATGTGAAGGTATATGGAAATAAAACTGAGGACAGGCCAAAATCACACAAAAATTTATAGTGACAGGAAGAATGAAGATGAAAAATAATTCATAAGAAAACAAAGAATGTGGTTCAAGAAATTGTATTTATATTATTCCACTTTTTGTATTCTGCAATAAAAGTTTTTGTAATTCTTTAAGAATTCTTGCCAAAATGCAAAATTTGTATTTTGTTTGGTCATGCCCTTGTTCTTATTTTTTGTAAATGTAAACTACAAGTAGGTTAGCAGAAATCTGTCTCGGGACTGCCCACACAGTTATAAATAGGTTAAAATATTTATCCAGTATCAATGTTTTAGTTTTAGTTCCGTCAAAGACGGAGGATTACATGAATCTCAAGATGGTACTGCGGCACCTTTTCAGGATATTCAGAATAGGAACTTTGTAAATGCAAAAAAGCAGAGTATTTTTGAATAATGTCTTATAGAAAAATTTTTCACCAAGTACGTGGGGTTGGTATACGGCAAATTTTATAATCGCCTGAGACGCAAAGAGATATCTTGGTTTATACCTATACAAACAATCATTATAAAAAAAATTAGTTGAATTAATTTTGAATATCTGGAAATTTATATGAAAACATTTGTACGAAAGAAAATTATTATACGAATAAACGTTTAATTATTTATATTTTTAACAGTAGTAATGAAGTTAAGTAATTAATATTGCATTTAATATTCTTAAATTAAAATCTAAATTCTAAAGTTTTGTATTAATTTCATATAGTGATCTATATAGATTGTAGATCACCAATCAAAGATACAGTTTCTTCTGGAATTTTGATTGCCACATTGCTTTTTTACATAAAATGAAATAATATCACGTTTGTTTGACATTAACAAATAAAGTAATGAAATACGATATTTGACAACAATACAGATGTAAAATGTTGGTGACAAAACATAGAATCAGAATAAATTATATTTGAATCCCGGCGTTAACTTGGTTAAAAGTGACGGAAAGATTTAACTAGCTTATATTTTGCCGCGCCTTGTTAGTTTATATTATATAAAATACTGTTACAATTATTATGCATAATAATTTAATTATTGTTGATATTTTAGTTCGAATTACGATTCGAATAATGTACATAAATATACTCGAATATATTCGAATAATGTAAATAAATATACTCCCTGAGTATAGAATCAATCGATAACCACACTAATCTAAAACCTATAGTTAACATTATAATCTTATGTAAATTGTCCTAAGTAAATAAAATATAAACAAAAGGAGATTTTTCTAAAATGGTTAGAAAAATTGAAAATCTGCGTATTAATAATTATAAGCGTGTATTACTAAATAATAACATGCTAGCATTTTTGTAAACCTGAAAACTTCAACTCAAAAATAAAATTAAATTTACAGTCGTTGTCACATCATGTTGTGATGATATATTGCAAATATTATAGTAGATAGGTTTACTTTCTCAAATTTATCAATGTTACAAGTTTGGTAAAATAACTCTTGTCTACTTGAATATGTTAGTTTGGCAACTCTTCAACTGAAAATAATTAAAATTAATAAGGATGTAACGTTATAATAATTTGCACAACAATGCCTGAAAAATTTAGGTAATTTAACTAATTAATATAATTTGAATAAAACTTGACAATTATTATATAATTTTCAAGAGAGAAATTTTAAAATTTGAACTTTGTGTTAAATATGCTCTGCCTCCATAACTGTGTTAAGCAAATACCCAACTTTTATTAAAACGTTTATGTTATTTAAATAATGAATATACTTTTCAGTTTTAGAATGACGATTAAAAAACGATTAATATGTTAAACACAAAGTTTAAGTTACTCGAAAAATAAAAATGTCACCGAAATTATTTCTAAATAATTAGAAATGCAAAATTTGAATTTGGTTCAGTTAAGACTTGTAATGGGAAGCATGCCAAACTTTAAATCCGTGATCATCCTCGGGCAAACTGCTAGCAGTGCGCGTATCTCACAAGCACGACCTAGTGCGAGTCCAAATCGATATCCTGGCATTTGACGCAAAGCGGGCTCACTTTCTGAAGTCAATATTGAACTGGAACAAACTATTGTTCGTTATTCTTTACTCTTAATATTTTTCACCACACATGTATTTAAACGAAGATAAGTAATATCCCTATTATTAGAATGCAATGCTTTCTTGTCAATAGATCTATGTTTAGCAATACATAGGTTAGAAGGTGCAATCAGATAATTAAATGGCAGCGATTTTCATGCTATTGAAACAACAAATATTGTTATTATACTAACAGGTGATTGGTAGGCATAATAGTAATTATTTTCATTTGATTCTACTATGTCACACACCGGAGTGTTCAGCAAAACAATAATTTTTAAAAGTATAGAATAATAATTGAAAGATATGCGAATGTGGTTCGTTGCAGCTGTGATCGAAATATTGGGTTTCGAATAAAAACTTGATTCCATTTCAACAACAAACACATTTTTTCAGTTTGGCTCCATTATGTCTAGCTAATCCACTGTTTTAAAGAAACATATTTATAGTATAACTGGAATTAGAAAAGTAACTTTATTAATGATGTTCTTTTATTGATTTAACGATTTGTCTGCTTATAAAAGTAATTTAACTGTAATTTATTATATATTAATGTATACAAATAAAATAATTGCCATTTTATTTTGTATTATTATAAAAAATTTAAATTATATTGTTTGAAAGTTAAGGGCAACTATAAATAAAAGAATTAAATGTAAAAAAGTGAAGGTAATTCTACAAATTTTTAAATATAAATAAATTTGTGTACAGAAGTAAAAATACATTAAGTATATGTATACTTATTTGATTGTATTCTCAAAATAATTATTGAGCATTGATTTCTATGAGCATTCTATTTCAGTTAAAAGTAATAATATAACAATATTATAGCATTATGTATATTATATAATAATACATTCGTAATATAGAATTATTCATTTTAAATAAACCTAAAAGCAATATAATATTGAAATTCTTGAATAAGTTAAAATTTCATAAATTATATGTACAAATATATGTTAAGCAAGCGATAGTTTGCCTGGAAGGAATCCAGGAGTTTTGCAAATTGTCAATTTAGCATAGTTTCATAACCCGAATAACATTCTATCCACCATATTAGAAAAATTCCCCTTTAGTATTTTTTAGATAAGAAATAGTTATTATAAAAATTATAGAGAAGAAAATTTTTTAAATGTTTTGTGATATTGAATATACTTCTTAAAGTTTCATAAATAAAAAATTGTGTATAAAAAAAATACAACAGACATAGTTGTTGAAAGTCTAAAATAATATATTTTTAGAACAAACAAAATAAAATTAAAAGTGCTATATATAATAATATAAAGTAAATTAATACAATGTAAAACAAAATAATAAATTCTTTGTATTAGAGCTTTTGAAGGATTTGGTACTAGATATTATTTTATAAAATTTGCAAGTAAGTACCCCCAAGATGTTTAAACGACTTATATTCTTCATTTATTTATTTTTATATTATGTCTCGAGTTGGTATAATAATTATTATATATAGTATGTAACTATATAAAAACATTTTATTAACTGAAGTGGAACTAATATGTTGTGACTTGATGTTTTTAACAAAATAAACGAAATGAAAATTCTGGATTTCCACATTACTAACTATGACAAAGTCGTTTAATTATTTAGAAGATAAACAAGTCTACCTACATTATATAATATGTATTTCTTATTTTCATAAAAATATTCAATTTGTTAGATTAAATTTTTTATTTCATTCGGCAATTGTAATTTTTACGGACAGATAAAAATATATGTATAACACAAGTTAAAACGTTTCATGAATATATTCATATAAAAATTTCGCTTCAAGTAAAATAGGTTATTTGGTGAACAAGAATATTAAGATATAATTTAGTGGTACTTTACTTCGCAGCATGTAATTTATTTTCGATATTTATTATTAACAAGGTTTTTGTGCATTGTAAAGTTTTTAAAACATTGAAAACTAATTTATTTTAAAAACAAAATATTAAATATAAGTAGTACTAAAATATCAAAAAAATGTAAGTGTCTTCAGTTAAGTGATTTATGATTTAGATGGATACTTCTTTTATAAACACATCGAAACTTTTTTTGATTTATCAAATTACAATTGATTTTTGAACATACATATTAATAATATGTTACTTAGTTCAAGCTTTTTAGGTTTTTAAACAAAAAATAGTCTTAAAGCATTTAAAAATATGAAAAATGTTTTTTAGTTTAGTTATATTCTAATCTCTGTGGCTTTCATATTGAATTTTGTGGCGTTTAGCTCTCTTATTGGGTATAATTGCTATGTTCTATTTACAACTTAACTTAGATTAACTTCAAGTTAGGTAAGAACTAAAATCTAAACTAATCTAACTTCACTTCAAAAAAATTTTAAATTAATTCTATAATTTTATAAAATTTGACATAAAATGACATGCGAACTTAGTAAATAAAGTTAGAAACTATGATTGGTTTAGAGCTAACTTAATTGAAGTAAGGGAAAGCATAAAACAATCATAAAATATATCTTCCTCTGAGTTGTTAAGTTGTAAATAGAACGCGTTTTCCACTCAATTTATTGGCAACATTTTAATTGCATCGGCTTGAATACTAAAAAATCCAAATAAGTTTTTGGATATGTTTGCTGGATTTTGTGATAAGTTGTTTTTATTTTTAGAAAAACGCATATCGAAACAACCATATTTGACAAATCAAAAAAGTAAAAGTGTGAACTTTTGATCATGTGATTATCAAAAGACTAATAATACTTCTTTGACAATTTTAATGTTTTTGTGTTTTTATTGAATATTATGTTTATTATTATGAAATATGTATAATTTAGTATTATTTAAAATTTAAATATTGGATTTACTACCGTTTTGAAAAGTACACCTTTTACATTCATTTGACGTATTCGTAAACTAGCATACTCTGTTTTGTGCTCACTTTTGAGGTTTGATTTGTTAATTGGTTAAAGTAGGTTCAGAATAATTTGAATAATTAAATATAAATGAATTATTGTAGCGTGCAAGGCTATATATCCTTTTGAACGGGTATTCCACTGGGCAATCTATTATATAACTTCTATAGCAGCTAATATATAGAAATGTTGATAAATGCCAAGCACTTGAACGAACACAAATAATACTTTGTAAATAAGTATAAGATATATTTAAACAAACGAAAACAATTCAAATATAATTTATAACTTAACTTATGCTTTTCTTGAATTGCTAATAATTGTTTATAATTTCATTCATAACAATTCCTTCTTCAATATAGCCAATGATTTTTATAGTTTTTATAATTTTTAAATATCGCTTATAAAAAATAGTCAGCTATAAAGAACAATTAAGTAAGTCATTCCTAAATTTCACGATAGTTTTTATAGCCTAATACAAATGCACATGTATACTTCGTCACTAATTTATAGTGCAATGTCTGGTTGCTTGGTTGCTGGGTGCTTGATCTACAAATTATCTACAGAAGTAAACAAGTACTTCTTTGCCATGTTCACAAAGGTACAAAGGTAAAGGTACAAAGAACTTGTTCAATTAAAATTTTTTTATTTATTATATTTCGCAAGTTAAAAATTTATATATTGGAATAATTTTATTTAAAATAACATGTCATTAATTAAAAAACTGATTTTATTTAGATTTAAACAAAAAAAAAATTGAAGGTTAATTGAATTGAATTATTTGAGTTAATACTTAAATGTAATTTATCTGAGTAGCTGTATTGCTACTGTTTTGGACATTATATTGCTGCTTTACGTTAGAATGCACTTCTGATTGATTTAATACTACATTACTGAAATAAATTTATATTTCAACACCAATAAATCACTTTCACCATGAATTACCATTAAGTTACCTCTTCTATTAGAGAAATAAACAATGAAAGTGCAGTTTGTCAAACGGTAGCAGATAAATAATTTTATATAAAATTCTCTATGTTCATATAAACAATATTACCTCAAAATAACAGTGAATTGTATTTAAGTTGTAAATTTATTAAAGTATTGATTATTCTAATTAGAAAAGTTGTGCTTTATTTTTTACTAATACCTGTAGATTTCATTTAATCTACACCTACAAATAAGTTTTTTAAATGAAGATAAATAAATTATATTTTAGTGAAAAATTAGAGATACAGACTTCAAATATTTGTAAAGAAATCTACCCGGAAAGTTTAAGGAAAGCAACTTGCCACAGTTTTCAGTGAATACCATTTATTTGTAGGATTTATTTCATTTTCAAGTATGAACGCACGTAGTAACAAAAAGAGTATTTGGAAATCGATACAATTTTGTATCACGTTATATTTTACAAGCAACTTCTTTCAAGTGAAACGTGTTTTTCGCTTAAAAAGTTTTCTATGACGGTCTCACAAATTTCTTCCATTGCTGTAAAATTGATAGGTATAAAGGTAACATTTTATTTATTGAAAATGCTTAATACTGCAAATAATCGAATAAGATGGACGATAGATCATACATCTTTTAGTTAATATTCAAAAGAGCGATTTTAGAGATAGTGGGTTCGAGAAATCAAATAAATACAAAAAAGCAATTTAGAACAGAATATGTGCTTTAGTTTACCTGAGCTACACATTAAAAGTGTAAAAATACTAACAGTGATACGTTTTCCATTTCTATAAATAGCTTTTAACCCCGATCAGATATAAAAAAGTTTTAAATAAAAAACTTAATGAACTAAAATATACCTATACAAAGTGATTATATCATACATTTATATACATCTATATTTATGAATATGTTTTAATTTAATTAAAAACTATTTAATTTAAGGTAAACATTTTATTATTGTGTGTAGTATTTATGTACTATGTAAAACTTCATAATTTTTTTAAATTTATAAGGATATGTTAGAAGTATAATTTTATTTTATAATTTTTTGAATTTTTGTTATTTCAATGTTCAATGTAATTTATTATTTCATTAGAATATCAAATTTTCATTATTCACTCTCACAATTTTAAGCAATTATTTTTCTCACTTTATTTTCTCTGTAATTTGTTTAAATTTACCATTAATCATTTCAAATTTCTTCTGTAACTAATTTTATTAATAATTTGTTATATCACTTAATTCTTTCTTGTTATCTGCTTTTACAAACTTTTACTTTTAATCAATCTTGCTTCTATAATCAATTTAAATTATTATTTATTTAAATTTATTAATAAATTTCAAATAAACTAATTTTAATTGTTTTATATGATATGAAATTTTTATGTGAAATAAAGTTATAATTAATAAACGTTTTCATAACTAATACTATATTAAATTTCTTAAAGTTTTGTATACATAATTTGTCTGTTCTACTAAACTCTCAAACCAAACACACAAGCATAGCGATATGAAATTTTTATAGAACGTTTTACTGCGAATTTCTAGGTCAACGCAGCTCTTTTCAACTGACAATGTTGTTCATTATTATATTTCGCTCACAGCAAACACCATGTTGAGAAACATAAAAAGTATAATATAATGTAGGGGATAATTATGAATTACTAATATAAAATCTAATTTTTTGTATATATACAATATTTTAGATAATAGATAATTCCCATATATGGGAATAATCGGGTGAAACCAGGTACAAGAGCTAGTAAATTAAAAAATTAGTTTGTAATAGCAAATCACGAAACAATTTTTGTAGAATTGAAAAGTATATCAAAAGTATTATATCAAGTATAATACTCTGGATTGAGTATTTTTTGTACTATACTATTATTTTATTTCCCTTGAACTCGAAAATTTCCTCGATTCATATAACCGATATTTTCATTCGCTAAATCTTAGCATCCGAATGCATAAAATTGATTTTGTTTTTGAAACCAAACTATTCATTTTAACGATTTTTAATATGCGTTGTTTTTAGAATCATTTGGTAATGTTTTTAGATTTAAATAACGTGTCAACCTGTTAGCTCACATAACTTTCACCCTTAGTTTTTTCAGCGTTTTGTTAAATTTTGAATGGAGTAGTTTTTTTTTTCCGAGATACCTACTGCCAGTTTTTGCTTCTTTAAGTTTGAAAATGTTTCAAAGTGATAGAAGATTGATTACTAATAGATACGATCGTTTTCTTTCTTTACAAATGGCTAAATTGAGGAAACTTTCTCGTTCACTAAAACAACATTTTGAAGTTTAAAGCAAAATCTCAATATTTTCAAATTCACGAAGGATGCAAACAAGCACTTAATACATTATGGCATTGTGAGACAAATGAACCATTGTAATCTTTTAAATGCCCAACATTTTCTTTTGAAACAATTAGATACACATCAAAAGATTTTATCTTTTGCTTGTTTATTCTAAGTTTTGCTGAAAATGACACTTATAAAGAATTCTCCCTATAGGTAAGTGTATCTTTATTGGTGTTTATAAGTAGGTATATTTCATATTAAGGTTTTTTTTACTTTTACTTATTTCTATTTATTTTTATAACCGTGGTGATGCTTAATGGACACTCACATCACGAAGGAAATTAATTTTTACTGTCTTTATTGAGCACTTTTCTAGACTAATACTTCATACAAATAGAAGGTCAATTAATTCCAATAACTTATTCGTTGTTGTTATCATTTATATTTCACAAGTAAAACTAAAGTAGGTCAAACAGTATGTACTTTTACATAAGTTCCACTCAGGGATTATAATAATAGTTCAATATTCTTACTTTTTCTTCTAATAGAAACATCATCAAAAAGTTATAATAGCTTTAATGCAAGTTCGTAAGTAACATATTGTTTGGTGTAATCAACATTTCTCTTACCTAAACACCAAATTCTTTTCGTGCATTTTTAGCTCTTACTTTACTTTAGAGCAGCCTCGACAGCAAATTTTTACTAAAAATCGCAAGCTCTGCTATATATTTAGTTACTGTTTAAAATTATGTTTTAATTGTTATGACAAATTGAAACTATAAAATAGAAAAATAACTTTAAAAATGAAATTTTTAAGTATAGTGGTATATTTTAGTAGTATGCAATGTATAGATAATCAAACTAAACAAATGTTAAAATAATAAATTTTAACTGTTCAGTAAAGAATACATACTTACATAGAAACATAGAAATATTTAAAAAACACTAAAAAACGACAATAATACACATTTAACAGGTTAAGCAGGGAATAGACATGCTACTTAAGCTGTATTATTTTTACCTATTTTAAGTGAGATTTTACTGAAATACTCAGCTACTCAGTTGAAAGTGTGTTTTTTTTACCGTTTTGACATAAGTACTGTGCCGTGCCGAACTGAGTTTTACGTGACAAAATTATCCCCTTCCATACCCAAACTGATCTTGCTGTTTTGAAGTGTTACAACTGAGACAAATTGGGAAATTGCCCGGATTGGTTGATTTGAATTAAACTTGTCACTTATTGCAATCTTTTTAATATCTACTGCACCTTAAATTTTTAATTCGTCTTTTTGAAGTTTATGTTGACATTATACCATAATAAAAAAAACCAATTTGGTTAGTACTACCAAACTTTAAAATAATTAAATACAAAATTTACTTAGTAGTAAATTTTTGTTGTTCTTTTTACCTTATCTTTTTCTCACTTTGACTCAGTTAGTCTCAGCTCACTTTATCTCAATTGTGCAACTGAGATGGAAATAAAATAGGTAAAAAGAATACAGCTTTAGTAGCACGAAAGCATGCTACTAGGTAGCAAATGGCTTTTAGTAGCATGTGTATACAGCCTTGCTATTAAAAAGCCTGCTACTAAAAAGCATGCTATTAAATCGCAAGGCATTTGATTTTTATCCTGCTATATCAAGACCGGTAAGGCGGGGGGGGGGGGGTGTGAAAAAAGCATGTGTAAACGCGTGCACAGATAGCATGCTAATACGTCGCATGCTATCAGCTTTGTCAATGTGTCAAAATGTCTCGATGGGGTGACAGCAAAACTTTAAATTTTATAATTCACTACTGAGAGTATGAGTGTTTCTATAGTTCTACAATATAGTATAGGTTCTTCTTTGTACAAGAATAAAATTGCATATGAAAATGCCTACAAAGAATTATTCGAGTTTATAGGTAACGAAAATATAACTATGAAAATGATAAAAGCCAAAATAAAAAATCTGCAATCGGTGTATCATCAGTAATCACGTATTAAAAAAAATAAAAGACTTAATCTGTTCTGGAGTTGATGCTGCTCAAATATATAAACCCACAACACCGTGGTTTGAGGAAATGCATTCCTTTCTGGGTGACACTGTGGAATATAGAAAAACAATAAGCATCTATCTTCATTTTTCACTTCTGCAAGCAAACAGTTTGCCTTCTACTAAGCCAATTTTTCACCCAAATTTTCCGGTTTCTCTTTCTTTGGGGTATATTGCACATTCTGATTACATTCTGATAACCAGTAATAATAATACACTATTTATTTTATTTTGTAGTGAAACTTCCATGGTCAGGTTTGTTAGTACGTATGCACTACAAGACTAAATAGCTGACAAGTTGTGTGTATTCCTGTCAGACTTGATAGCATGCTATCTGCTTGCTTTTTGAGAAAGCATGCTATTTCATTAGCAAGTGTATTTTGCAACAAACTTGCTATTAAATAGCATGCTCTTTAAGCGTGCTCTTTTAATAGCACGTGTATCTATGCCTTTAGAATGATAAAAATATATAGTAACGTAATTTTTTGGAATTCGTTTTCTTGTTTATTGAAATATTCTAAGTTCTAACCTGTTAAATGTGTATTATTGTTTCTTAAATATTATGTTGCTATATAAGTATCTATTCTTTACTAAACAGTTAAAATTTCTTATTTTAAAATTTGTTTAGTTTGATTATTTATAAATTGAAACTAAACTCAAACCTGTGCTTTTAAAATTATTATTTGTTTATTTACAATTTATTCAACGTATAATTTTGCTATCTATCGACAGTTCGAATACGTAACTCATCTTCGGTACGTTCTAAAATTTTCAAACTTACATACTTACATCATAATAAACTATTTATGATATATTATGAAGCTTCGTTCACGTATGCTTGTTTTACAGTGTATAGATAATAATAATACAAAAATGTGTGTAATAATACACAATTCAAACGAACCATAAATAAATTATATAAAATTTATTATAAATTTTATGATAAATCAAAAGGCTATATAAAGCTGATTATTTTTAATAGAATGTTACTGAACATTGCATGAACAAATCAATCAGTTCTTAATATCTGCTCTTTATAGAAACTTGAAGTATTTGCTAAAAACTGCACAGCACAAAACTGCTGTATCTGAGTTTTATTATTTCATTGAAATACAGGTTTCAATTATTTTATTGAAAGAAAATCTGATTGCGAAAGAAAGTCTACACTAAACAATAAGTTTTATTTAAAAAATATCGTTCCGGTGCGAGTGGTCCATTGTGAATAATATTTAGTGTTACTTTACCATTTGAGATCAAATTTAAGTTCCTCCCTCTAGCTTTTCAATAAATAAATTTAATATTGAATAAGAGTAAATTAAGAAATTGTAGAATTTCTGCGTTGAACATTTTGTTAAAACTAAATTATTGAAATTTTACGGTTTTTTTCTACAAGGATTAATAATACCTATACATACATATAAAAAAGAAATTGGACAATTGGAGATTTCTAAAATATCTTGAGTGGAAAAATATATATAGTATACCACAAGTGAAATTGCTGTCCTCACGCGATTGCAAATATTGACTTTGTAGTTGCGTTGTATTTTACACACTTGGTAAGCAAATATCTATTTGACACATTACAATTATCACAAAGAATGTAATCACAAAATATACTTAATTAATTATAGGCAAATATGCAAATATAAACTAATTGTCTTTGTCTGCAGAAAAAGTTAACTTATTGAGCTATTTGTGGAGATAATTTTTAGACAGTAAAAACTATATAAAATATTTGATGTTTATCGATTGATACTTTAAAATATCATTGATTCTTGAAGTATGAAGGATATCACAGCATTGTGATTTACTTTTTAATTATTATTCTGGTTAATAATAATCGTTTGTCTTTATAATTTAACTTTATCTAAACCTAACTTAATAAATTTAACAGCAACTTTTTTTTGAGTAGCTACTGCTCTTTGATTAAAGTTGTCGTCGAAGTTCCCCGGAGTGTTCTCTATCATATTGGAAGTCCCAATAAGAGCTTGTTGCAAGCACAGATGTGATCGAGTGGGGTTAAAAATAAAAATTTTTTAATTTAATAAAATTATTTCTTACAAATGACGTAACTTGAAGTAAAACTATAATGTAACAGTATTTATTTTTACATTATTAGTCAATAGATCATTATTAATTTTATTACTAAAACTTTTATGTGTTATCTAAAAATTTACGGAAAAAGGAAAATTTTGCTCTTAAATTGTACCATATGGAGTAATAAATATTTTTATTCAGAATTCAATGTAATGACCCATAAAACTGTTATAACCTGATAATATGGCTAATAGGACGCCACATTTTTAAAATTGAAATAATAGTAGTAAAACACCCCAGTATGATTTTTTTCGAAGATTATACTAATACCGTAATAATGTTTTTAAGCTTAGTACGGTTCTATATAAATTAATAGCAGCATGAAATTAATTAAAATCCTAATTTTTTAAACTAGGTTTAGTTCTCAACACGCTTCAATTTGAAACTCAAATCAGGAACTGGTTATTTCAAGATCCTCTTAGAAGATTGTATTAAATGAGTTATTAAGCTTTGCTATCTTGTAAAATTTAGATTAAGTATTCCGCACCTTAGAGATATCGAACGATCTCGTGATTATACGAATACCGTATTCAGAAATATTGTAATGTCCTCGAGGAAAATCGAGAAATTCGAAAAGGTTACTTTGCAAAAATACGGGAGCTTTAAATGTAAGTCATATCAGAAACTTTAAAAACTTTAAAAATTAAAATTACATAAAACTCGATTATTAACATATTTAAATAAGCTCTGTTAGATTGAGCAATTTACTTCAATACCTACCTGTGGAAATGTATAATCAATAGTAAAAGTGAAACGTGCAAGACAAATTTAATTAGCTCTAAAATTAAACATTTATTATAAATGCTGAGCGACTCATTTTGCTTTATTATTATTATACGATCGTCAAGTATAACTGTTTTTAATTAAATATTTTGTGATTAAATTAGAATAACACTTTTACGAGTTATTACAATTAAAACTAAATGCTTCTTTAGCTAGGGTAATGTTTCATAATAAACTAACGTTTGCAATTAAAAGCTTTTTTTATGATTATTTTACGTTTGGTTATAATTGCATTTTTCTATAAATAAAAAATAAAGTTAAATATCCGCATATTATGATTTAAAGGGATTGTTGGAGGGAGAACATTAAAAACATTTATTGAAATTCAGAAAAATTGATAGATCTTTCGAGTTTCTTTATGAAATAACAATAAACAAACAACACAAATTTCAAAAAGGTGTTAAGTTTTATTTTTTAATTCAATTTTAAGAATATTAATTTTATGTAACTATACTTAATTAAAGATTATTGACATAAGTTGTTCAGAAAACCTTTACAATAAATTGTGCACAGAAAGTTCAACGTAGTAGGATAATAATTAACTCTAACCGACTTGCAAACCAATTGTTAATGCAAACTACTGTGGCAAATGTAAACTAATCTTGACAAACGTGTTCATCCCTCTTCGATTGTTAGCAAATTTCACTTTAATACAAAATAATATTATAATTAAAGAAAAATTAAGCAAAATTAATTACTCGACGATGCAGTGTTATTATAGAACATTTAATTAATTTTTTTTAAATCTTTGGTATACCACAAAACAATGTAGAAAGTACCAACTTGATTGTGAATTTACTGAATATCGCTATTGTTCTAACCTTGCCAAAGTTTATAAAAGCTTTAACAAACAAAAATTTTCATCACGCAACAGTATATTCTACTCACTGAACTTTTTCAAATTGTACCTCTTAAGAATATTTTAATAAAACGCAAAATTAAGTTTGCCACGCTAAAAACCTGTTAAATTGATATTTCATAAATTATTTTAATAAAATGTTTTTATTATCGTTATTAACTACGTAATTCAAATGGTAGTAGGTATGGTAATAACATGTCATTTTTCCATTTATTTACAAAGTAATTTTTTTGTGATTTGATTTAGAATGTTTAGTTACTTTAACCGCTTGCGAAATTAACGTTACAAAAACTTTTTACGAATTTTTAGCTTTTAAAATTAATATTAAAATTGGTTTAAAACTTTTTTGAATATAAATTTTTCTCACCGAAAAAACACGAACACTTCGTATGTACTTTATTAAAATTAAACACATGTATATAGAAAGATTTAGTAAAATATTTAATAATCAAGTTTATGTAAAATTCAAATGATTAAGCTTTCTAATAAGTCAGTCTTATTGGTTAGTTGCAAATTTTTATTAAATTATTTACTCATTATTGCATGCTTAATCTAAAACTACCCAGATTAAAATAATAACAACCTCTTTTATCAAATTTGCTTATTTGCCTTTGATAACCATTAATTATTATTAATTTTAATATAATGTTCAAAAGAACTCAAAGTTTCATTACGAATAAATGTTAAGAAATTAAATTGTAATTTATTTTATTCATATATTAAATATTGTATACTTTTCGAGTTTATGCTCAAAAGCACAAACACAGGAGACCTACACTTTACCGTGGGCCGAACTGAGGAAAGTATTTAAATTTTTAGCATATGAATAAAAAAAAACAATGAATTAAAAAAGTATTTCAACAATTGACACCAGTATCAATACCCCTGGCATTCATTGTTTGCTGATTTCACTACAGCGAGGCATTTTAATTTGTAATTCACAAAGGAATTGCAATATATGTAGGTACTTAAACAAAAACTCATAAAGGTCATTATACCTGCATAAATACACTACTTAACAATAAATATGTGATATTTATAACAAGTATGCTCTTAAAACTGTTTTTAGAAAAACTAGATTTTCATAGGTTACGATTTATAAAATTGCAATCTTTCATTGGCTTAATTTTAAGAAAGCATTTCTCATTGAAGGGTCATCTCTCAGAATACTGCAATTTTGAGTTGGAAAGACATTAAAAACTCAAGAAAAAAAATGATAATTTTTTAAATTTCGAATTAATTTTTTTATTAAAATTTACAATTTTTACATTTTTTAACTTTCAATGAAAAATGTTTAAATTTGGCTGAACGAATTATTATAAGATTTAAGATATAGATAAAGAAACCATTGCTTTCGATCACAAAAATAAATTTTTTATGCTATTATTAAATACAATATTATAATTTTTTTAGACTTGCGCTGTATTTTTAGAATTACGTTTTAATTAATTTTTAGTAGTATCCGCTTACTAATGCTTTATATTATAAAATTTAAATTTGAGGAGTTTCTTAAAAATCTCATATAATATTATATAAAACTTCTTATAATTCTATACTATATTATTTTAATATGAAGAAATTTAACTTCATTAATATTTTCATTTAAGATATTTTGTTTCCATTTAAACTTTTTTAGCTATGGCCTTCCCTAAGTTTTGAAAATAGAAAAAGTAATAAAATATTGTAATTTATTGCAATAAAAATTTTTAATAAATATTTAATTTATTCAACAACTTTCTGAACTTTTTTCAGCTTAGCTATATACCTATTTCAATGCTCAATTAGTTTCCAAACGGTGCTAGTAGTATGTTATATAGCTAACTATAATAAATTTCAAACATCATTGTAAAGATTTAATCTTTACTAAGTGCAGTTACTCTTTATGTAATAAATCTTTTAAATTTTACTATTTGATTTAAATAGTCGTTCAAAATGGCATAGCAATATGTTGTAAACTTAGCAAAACTTACAATGCATTTTCATGTGAACAAAGCCCAACACTTCGGTATGGAAAACTTTTATTTAAACGAAAACTATAATATAAAATAGACCACAGACAAATACTTAATCTCGTATTGTAAAATTCTAAAATGAAAATTTTGAATTTTAAAATTTAACACTGAAGAAAACTAAGCTAGTTTATACACTAAAATTTATCCGCTTTTATTAAATATAAATTATAATAAACAAATAAATTTTATTACTTTAAATTTGATTACTGAATTAATTTCACAAATTGTAAAATCTGATGCACAGATTATAAAATTATGTAATATAAATATTTACAGCTTTTATTATATTTTATATGTATAAGGAATTATAGATATTTGTAATTGGGTTTATGCTGTATCCTTCTTGGGTTATCATAACCAAGTGTTAAAATAGTTTCTCGCCAGTATGAATTTTGTCTTGATACGTATAATCCTGGGTTTGCACTCTAGTAAGGTTCAACTAAAACAACAACCACATCTGCATAAAATCAAAATTGTTTTATAAATCAAAAGTTAAGTTATGATAATATTATTCAAAATCTCTTCGGACCACACCTATTTAAGTATTACCTATCAGTTAAAAAATTATTTTTTTGAGTTTAGATGTGCGCTTCTTGTTTATCATCTTACATTAATAAACTTGAAGATTTTGATTTAGTATTACAATCTTTGAAAATAACAAAAAAGATAAAATTTGTATGCTTTTATCTTAAACGCTCTTTACCGATCAATCGATCATTTGTGAAAATAGTCGCTGTTATTCAATCGTCAGCTGGTTGAATTATACATCATCTTTAAATTTCCTCGTTTGATTGACGGCTGAGTGAAACTTTTGAAAGAAAATTTATTGCAACGAATTGTTCAAAATTAAATTTATTAATTCTATTCTAATTTAACTATATAATATTAAATTTTATCTGGCAATAAACATTTTTAGATTGCGTTTTAATATAAAATTTTATGTTTGATTTTATGGCACTTGACGATTTTCATTAAAAACAGTCTACACGTCAGAGGTCTTGCTTTTATATGTCAAAGTCGTGCTATTTCGCTATTTAAGTTTCGGTACGGTGCACTCTCAAGTATTTATGATCAAATATAAGTTTAAATAAGAAAGTCAAAAGTTTCTTTCAAATAAAGATTGTAGTACCTGTCAGTGTTTGAACAGTATCGAGAGACCGGCAGTGTAATAAAAAGAAAAACGTCGTCAAAAACATCATTTAGACCGAAGACATCTAACAGAACTATGGAAACAATCTGACGTGAATTCATCACTCACCGGAGCTGAAACTCGGAATTTCAGTATTAAGCTTGCACAATAATATATTACGATGGTGGCTACAACTTACAATTTTTTTTCTTTATTTATTAAAACAATGCTTACCTACTTAATATTAACCAACCTTAAGTGATTCTATCTATGTAGGCCAACTAAAAAAGATGGCGATTATGGTCACAAGAACATGGCTTGGAGCTTTGAGCTTGACCCAAAAATTAATATTTTTATTTTAGTGAATAGGCACACAGATAAGATCAGTTTATGTTCAAGTTTAAGTTCATTTTGAACAAGTTTGATCAAAAATTGAGAACTAGGTCAATATCGATCTGCCTCTGGTGTCTCCTTCTTTACGCTTTTCCTTTCATTAGATTCTTGTTGGAATTTTTACAATTCCTCGCATGGAATACATAACGGAATTTTTAATTATACTTTTATGCCTACATGTTTGTCAGACCTTTAAAATAATTTAGATTTAATAAAGACTTAAAATTAGTGCTACTTAATTTGGTTCAATTTTGGAATGTTTTGAAAAATTGTAAAAATGTTTTATGCGGATGACAAATTTTATCTAAATGCTAAAATATTTGAATTTTATCTGTAAATTTGCATTTATTTACTATTTTTGAACAAAACGAGACTAAAATATTTTTGAAAATGGTTTAAAAACAGTCAAAGACGAAAGAGTATGTGTAATAAAAATTTCGAAATATTTGGAAGGTAAAATAAAATTACGTAAATTATACGGTACAAAATACGGTGTTTATAAAACAATGCAGCTTAGCTATTTTATCATTACCGCAAAAACCTGGATCGTGAAAGGCATTTTACGAAAAACCAATGTTTTAGAAAACTTCTATACGATATAAAATCGTTAAAAACTGATTCTTGATGAAAATCTTACAAATTTAAAAATATGAACAAAATAATTTACTCTGGAGATATGAAATGTACACAAATGCAACCACTAGGGTTTCTAATATAATTAGAATATTATGTGACTGAAAACTTCTTTGAAACGTTATTGCGGAGCTATGTAAAGCTATGAATACACTGTACCCAAGAGACTTTCTCGTAAACAATTTGATAATAATTATATAAACGCATTTTCAAAAATTATTCCTTCTATAAACAATGAGATTACACTAAATAATGAAAATTTATTTAAAGAAAAAATTTTTCGAACTGTTAGGTGGTAATTTATTATGTTATCATTTATACAAAAATTTTTGGGTTAGAGTATACAATCCCCAAAAACCAAATGTTACGGAATATATTGCATAATATAAAATGAAGCGATTAATGCAAATATAGAAAATGAACAAAGTTTTGATTTTTTATGCAACACCTAGATACACTTGTTGGAAGTACGTGAAACTTTATTCTGTTGACAGTCTTTGAAATTTACACGACTACTTCAAATTTACGCTATACTAGCTACTAAGGTACTAAATGCTTTGCATTGCCACTCCGCTTTGCTGTACTAGGGTGCCATAATTCAAACAGTTAATACTATAGCATAATTTTATTATAAATTCGATTTTGTTTATTGTAGCCTTATTTTACTTAAAAACAGACTCCTGCCCTACTAATTAAAACAAATTTTTAGATATAACAACTACCGTAGGTGTGTACAAACTGAAAACATATGCAAATAAGTACTGTTTATGAGCGGGTTTATGAACACAGCCAATACAATATTTGAATTACAATTTTACGATTTTTCGCTTTTTTACGAAAATTTCATTTTATTTATATATATTTTGTTTAATAATCTTGTTATTAAATAATTAAACTAATTTGAAAATATTTTTAATCAAAAAAAAATTGTAATTGTTAAGATTAATTCATTTTTTGAAGTCATTTTTTGAATATTCGATATACTAGTAGTACAAATGGTAGTAAAGAAATGGTATGTATAGAAAAGAATTTGTTTAATAAAGGTATATTAAAAATATAAAGAAATTGGTTGGATTAGGAAAAAAAGATCAGTAAGAAGACTTCTTAGTATTAACGAAACAAAATTATTTGGTAACCATGGTGATTGATACGACAGTTAATATTATAAAGTTTTTTTTAGGTGATATTCATATTCACATAAAATATAGTAAAGTAATATACAACTTTCTGAAAATTTATATTTGCAAATGCATATTTATTAACATTTGGTTCAAAAATACTTTTTGAATAAATTAGAATTCTATGAAGTAACCGTATTGTTTGTATTTGTGGTAGATCTGAATCTTTTCTTATCAATTTAAAAAAAGCTTCGTTATGAATATTGTATGTAAATTGTATGTTTAAGTGTAAAAAAAGTATAATAAGTACAACTGGAAGAACAATAATACAATTTGATGAATATCCACCTCGCGTTGTGTTCGTGGTGCAATAATTAAAAATTCATGTAAACGAACTATGAACGAAATCTAATTCTGTAATAGTTTAATGGGATAAACTGATACCGAGCTTAAATTTTTATAGTAGAAGCTTTTGAACTTATCAAATCAATATTAAGTCATTTAAGTCAACAAAATTAAAAAAATGTTTATTTAAAACAAAAGCACTCAACAAATTTTATGTGTAAAATAAATTTGAACAAATAATAATTTTTATATATTATTACCGTTTTAGAAAAATTTTATTTTCCTAAGAGAATTTTTTTATTGCAATATCAATTTCACAATAAACGTTTAACCCTTATTCCAATAATATATTTTTGTAATTCAGTCGGACGATATGATCCTTTGAAGCCCCTATACAAAATGTAGGCTTAGACTTAAGAACCCCATCTACCTTACAATTTACGACGAAGTTTGACCACACGAATTAAGGTGTTGCAAAGTTTCAGAAATTTTATTTTAATTTATCAACACAGAAATTTTTATTTTCGTTATAATAGACAAAGCTTTTAAGGCTGACGTTACGTAAGACGCTGTCAAACACGAACGCGCTGCACTGAACGCCGTACACCCCAGATAAAGAATTGATCTGACATAAGTGCGTAAACTTTTACAATGACGGTTTTATTTGCAACAACGATAATAACTGAAGTAACAACGCAAATAAGTGTAGATAGAATTGTTTTAGAACGGCAGTGGATAAGTATTTTTATTAATTTCTACTTTATCATCTTATTATCTTTAATTTACTTAAACGACTTATCAAAACGGAGCTATAAATTAACACACACAAAGTAAATAGTATTTCTAACAACTTTTTTTACTTTTTTTTTACAAATACACAAATAAAGCTAAAGTTTGTTTTAGCTTTCTACTGTATATCTCGAAAAGCTTAGACAGATTTTGATCATTTAACAAACGTGAAAATCTCTTCATACATATTACATGATATTGTAGGTTATAATTTAGGTCAATAGAATATAAATTACAGCTAGCAGTTCAGTACAAACATTGCTGTTTGTATCCATTAAAGAGTAGCTTTTGCACAAAAAATTCATGTTTAACACAAGATTACGTAACATATTATAAAATCAATTACCTAACAAATTATTATAATAGAATTTAAGACATTTTAGGCAAAATTTATTAAGTAGTTTACCACAACCATCCAAAAGCGCTTCCATTGTTATGTATAGATTCTTGGAATTATTAAAAACTTCTGCAAAGATAAATTCAATATCCGATCATGTCGATATATCGTAATGCAAAATAAAACTTGTGGAGCAGATATTGAGTATTCAAAAGTAGGGAAAGCGATGATTATTTGAACGATGGTGATCACTCAAACAGTAGACATCTCCGATGAAAATCTGGAAGCGTCTCTAAACGTCTTCAAGCGTCATAACACGTGCAAAAACCATCCAATTGCGGAAATCCCGAGGCCATACATACGTGTGATTTAAAAAATTTTAACTGAATGATTTTTGACACAAAAAGTTAAAAATATGAAAACAAAATAGCCAATTTATTATCTACAATTATTAAAGCACACATATTTATTTAGATTATTCTGTAGATTGACAATGTAATTTAAAGTCCAAAATAATTCTATAACATTAAATACAATAAATTAAATAAAAGCTTTACATACCATTCTAAAAATTAAAAACCGTAGCCTAGATTGAATTTGGCACGTTACTAAACAATTTATTACTATCTCCGTATTCTATTTCCACGCTGAGACACTAACAGTACTGACACTGACAACTTAGAAATTTTGTCATTTAAGTTTTTCTTGTCGTAAACAGATAACGGATACTGAAATTTAATGGAAAGATAGTTTAGTGTTTTTAGGAAAAAGAAGTTATAAAATATCCATGAAAAAATAGTTACATATTTTGAAAGTACTAGGTTAATTACACGAAGTTTGAAGTAAACAATAAAACTTTTATGAAAATTAAAAGTATTGATAAGCAATACTTGATACAAATATTTAATTTTAAATATTCTTTTCGTCGCAATCGAATTTGGTTAATTCTGATATCGTTGTAGGGGTTGTAAAAAGGGCGTTTTGGTTGTATGTGTAAATAAAAGTAACAGTACTTTAAACTTAAAAAACTTAAAAGATATTTGCAAATTTGCGTTTTCGACTTGACAATCATCTTAAAATAAGCCGTTTTGCTTGTGTTTTTTTAATTTAAAAAATTAAGCAAAAAACGTTAATTAACAAAAAAGTGTTACAAAATATGTTAGCACATGCGTCATGTTTATTATTAATTTTATTCAACACTGAAACTTTATATACTAAATAAATAAATCTGCTGAAATAGTAACCAGAATAGTACGATTAGGTATAACAATTATGATTCATTAAATTTTATTCTCTATATAAAATGTTAGAGTTCCATTTGTTTGACTGAAAATAATAGAACAAGTTGCTTTAACGGTAAGAGTAAATAATGTAGCATTTAACAAGAATGATAGTTGAAGTACTCTAGTTTTACTGAAATTATTGATAAAATTGCAAAATATATTTGATTTATAGTAACAAAAAACTATGTAGACACAATAATTTAATTGGGATTTCTTATATTCGTTTCTTTAACCTCTGCTAAGGAAAAAATTTGATGTTTTATATACAAAATAACTACGTATTTATTGTTGTTATTGTTTATTGCAAAACAAATAACGAATCCAAATATATATCTTTGTAGAAGGCATAAAAAGCTGGTTATTTTTTGAATTTCAAAATTTATTGTTTTTTTTAACAATTTGGAGTATTTATCAAATCGACAAGCGTTAATTTGTTTAATTTTAAATTTAGCAAATTATCACTATTTTAACTTAGTGGACGCCGTGCTGAATATAAAAACTGGCGAGGATCAGCCAATATTGGTAATACACTTGACGATACATTTGCATAAATTAATAATTAATTAACTCAAAATTTTAAAAATATTATAAAAAATTAATTTCAAAAACAATAATAATTAAGAAATTTAACTCCTAGCTAAAGTTATACCAATTATTGTAAAATTATGATTGAATAATATTAAGAAAATGCTGTGGTAGGTTGACGATTAGTGCGTACCCAGAGTACACGTACGTCGGAATTTTTTCACCGTATCCTTCTCACAAGATCTTGAAGGTACTATAATGCATAAATAGCTTCCTTGTAAATTATTGAAATTAAATAATTGTAATCTACAGTTGAATAATGTTCTTATGCAGTAAGACCTCGTATTAAGAATCAGGACTGTCTTTGAAATCAGCATCAACTAAAAATACTAACAACCAAATAATAGCATTCAAGAAATGCTTAACGAAGGGTTCAAACTGTTTTGACCTTATTCATCTGATTTCATCTGAAACATATCATCGCATCGGTTAGAAATAAGTATTACTAAATTTACAATCTTTTTGCTAGTTTCGCATAATTTTGAAATTAAATGTATACCTTACTATATGTTCATATATTTAAATAGTAATAAATTATTGTATATTATTGCTATTGCATGATCTAAAGTGTAATTATTGTGAAACTTGAATAATTTTCAACAGTAAGTAATAAAACAGTCACGCTGAAATAATTTCTAACGGTAGGTATTGCAATAGTCACGCTAATTTTTATTATGAATTAAATAATTCTTTTTCGCATAATATTAGTTACGAACTAATGTTCGATCAGTATCGAATAGACGGGCAATCATAGTGAGAAAATTATTAAATAGAGAAGAGAACTCCAAGAGAAAATAAAAACTGTATAGCAAAAAAAATCAGATTTATCTGATTAATAATCTGAGATCAGATAATTCGGATTATCAAATTGGCATGAAAATATAATCACTACCAGGATGTACATAAGAATAAACATTAGAGAAGTGCAATATTAAGATTTAAATTTGTAACTTTAAAATCCATCGGATTTCGAAATGTTCATTATATGCCAAAACTGAGCGTCTTGTCTGTTTTGTACTTAAATTAATATTCCAGAAAAGCTTTCGTTATCAGGTCGCTCTTGTTTTACTGGAAAACTTGAACTTTGTTTTGGCATTTTGCTAGTTAATAAATTATTTTTAGTTAGTAATAGCCCAAATAAATTTTATTATGTAATCTTCTAATAAAATGCTTACTGTACGATTGAATATTGTAACCTAAATACAAATGTCAGTGAGTTATTTAAGATGATTAAATTCATTGCTATGCATGAACGTGGAAAATGTAAACTAATTTATAAAATTTGAATATCTAATGGCAACTTTAATCCAATCAAACATTGGCGGTAACCTTTAAATTTAAAAAGTTTATTTTCTAAGCTTCTCTATAAGAACCTGCAATGGATGAGTATCTGCTGAAATTATTTCCGCCAGTGTTTATTGTTTCAGTAGCGATTTGTCACATTTCAGATGTCGATTTTATCGGGAATTACTTCCAGACACAGAAAAATGTAATCTTTTTATCTTGAATTATTTTTGTTGAAAAAATAAAAAATTTATAAAAAGCAGCTTTTAAATTTACATAGCAGTCAGTATAGTAACTAAAGTATGATACTTAAGGCATTTATTTTACCATATTATCTACAACAGAATTTTTATTTTAATAAAAATATCAGTCCCTTCTAAAATGACTTTACTTCTAACATATTGTGGGGTTGGGGTAATTTATTCCAAAGCTTAAATTTATTCCTTTATCTGCAATATCCATGAACTTCATGATTAAGCAATTTCTTGCAAACATAACAGGAATGACATTACAGCTAGTAGTTCATAAGTTAATTAAGTTTCGATAAATTAATTTTAAAACAAATCGTAATTAATACCGTTAATTAAATTTCCACTAATTTAAAGTGAGAACATATTAGATTAATCCTTAATAATTATTTAGAATATAATTTGATTTTAAATTTTATTTCAGCATGGGACAGGGCCCGCGTCTAGTGATACGAGTGTAGGAACGCAACCTGGAGGTAGTGTAACTTCCAGAGCAGCTTCAGAAACACCACAAGTACCTGCATCAAGCGGACATCATCATACGGGTGCCAAATTTAGGCACGGCCTTCTCCAACTTATGATTCACACCATAGATCCTCTTCATGATGGTCAGTATGAAGGTATCATGTAATTTTTTATAATTATAAGTGTGTAGATAATTTGGATTTGTGATTTATCAGTAAATTAGTAAATTATTATTTAAACTTGGAGTTTACAAAGTTTAAATTAAGTTGGCATGTAGGTGTGAAATTAAAAAAGTTTAACTCTGTTTTTCTTTTAAAGTGAGTAAATTATCCACCACGCGACTAGGTAAATGTAGAAAACTACGTTAGGTAATAATGAAATTTGGAAAATTGAACAAATATCTTCACACTTTTTGCTAAAATTGTTTGCCAAAATTGGCTACATTAAATAATGTGATAAATCTAGGTCAGCAAAAGCACTTAAAAATATCAAATTACACCGTGGAACAAATATTTGAAGTTTTTGACAGGGTGATAGGATAAAACTAGTACGACGAGACTTAATAATATTTTGAAAAAGAAATGATAAGACTCGATCGAAATTTTTGTATAATAGTCACGTTTTACATGTTACGTGAGTAATTTTATAAAATATTAAATTTTAAACTAGACTGAACTTGGTGTATAACTTTTGAAAACAAGCGCAACACGCATAATTAGATCAAGCCGTTTAAAAATGAAAATAATGAAATATTTTTCATTTGCATCTCTAATGCATAATTATTAATCTATCAATATTTAAATAAAGCGTTTTTTAATTTATTAATTTATCTACATATTACGCGATTTAACTATTGTTAACTAATGCGTCTAATTTATTTTCGAGTAAAATAAAATTCATCACAGACTGCAATTAAGGATGTATGAGCGTGATAACAATTTTCAATTTAAGACCTCAAAATTTTTTTACATATAGATTTTTACTCAATGAATTTACTGTACAAATTTCAGCATAGGTAACCGTTCATATTTTAAAGAAATAAATTTTTGAAAATCGACATAAAATACATTGCTCTTATGAAAAAATTAATACAAAAGCCCTAATGACGAATCTAATGGTGATATTATTATTTCCGGGAAAAGTCGGCATCTAGAGTAGTTTGCTCCAGAAAGTCCAGAAATCCAGAATTTTAAATGGCACTATATATCAAAAGTGGTATCGTTGGAAAGCTCTAAAAAATAAGCAAGTTTTGTAGGAAAAATTTTTTTATTACTCCCACTCCCAACTCTCTACGATTTACCGTTTTTGAAAAAAAGTACTGATACGGGTGGTCTGGGTCACCCTGTATATTACATTTAACTCTGTCCACATTTATCTTATTTTTGGCTTTGCCCGGTTTATTTTTGGCAACACACATAATACTTCAATCGGAAAAATTTTGTTATTGTAATACCGTCAAACTTCAAAGCAATTTTATCGGTTAACATTTATAGGTCGTCGCTTTAGTACAAATTTTAATATTTTTTTTAAGAAAACGTACTATAATTAAGAATTACTTGCCGTAAATGTATCTGCTTAGCTTAGTATGGAGGTAAACTCTCGACTAATTTTTTGGTAAATTTTATTGCATTTTAAATACTCGAATACATATTATTCTAAGCTTCGTTTCTTTTGACATACGGATGATCCCAAATGTAATTAATAATTATTATTTACTACCACTAAAATAAATGCACAGTAAAAGAATATTAAGAAAATCTAATTATAGGACAGTTAAACTACATTTACATCGTATTTGCCAGACAATTTCAAGAAATCATAAAAAATTTTTCAGCCATCAAACATAATTAACGTTAATCTAATACTTTTATTATGACAGTGGAAGACAAAAAAGTAGTTCATAAAATTAAAATTGTGTTCTCATAATAAAAACGTAGGTAATAGTTTGCAAAATCAAAAATAGTTTGTCATTCCTTTCCGAGAAGAGTTGGTCAGAATAAAATTTTTACTTCACCCGGTATCAAACTCACTAGTCAGTCCTTTTTTACATTTATTGTTATTCATTTCTCTTATATCTATTTTTTGCTGTTGTTACTATATTTTTAAATTAAAAAATTTTAAATTAAACAATTTGACAGAATATTAATAACATTTAATATTTTTATTAACCTTTCAGCTAAGGTTATAGCTTTTATCGGAATTAATTTATATTTGATGAAAACGTTAACCTTCGTTGAAAGTTTAATAAAAATATTAAATGTTAATACAGATAGGTAGATGTTCTTTGCACATAACAAACTACTTATGTAATATCCTGTTGTTCAAATTTTCTCGAAACTTCTCGATCTGTGTTTAGCTTCCGTATTTTTATTATAATAGAGTGCAGAAACTATGTTCCATAATTTTCTAAATTTTCTAATCAGATAACTCAGGGATATAATAAATGTCATTTATATTATACATATGTACATAATGTAGTCTGCTCTGAATCGACGTAGTAAAATTTATTCATATAAGATTATTCATATAATTGTTGTATAATTCCACTGAAGAATTAGTCTTTGATACTTTTTATTATAATTATGTATATTATATCGTATATTTATATCTGAGCATTTTGGCGGACACCAATACTCAAAGCCTAACTTAACAAGTAAAGTATAACGAGAGAAGGCACTTTCGAATGTAACCTTTGCTTATTAAATGAGACTTTGAGTTTTTCTGCGAGTAAAACTGCTCAAATGTGTACGAAGCATAAAAAAAGTGAAATTCAGCCTCAACAAGGTGGCGCAGGAATTTTTAGTTTTTGCGATATTTATTTTTTTCAGCATCAATCACCATTCATGTAAAAAAAAAACTTGATTCGGTGCTGTCTTGTACTCGACAATAATAATATATAACTAACGTTGTTGGTTCCTTTATTATAGAGAAAAGCTGTTCATCAACAGAATTTAAATATTATTGTTTGTTTAAGATCTTGTTAACGTTAACAAATAACATTTAACAATGAGGTATATTTGTTTGTTTAACAACATTTTTAGTGATTACATTGTCTAAATAACGTCACCATGGATCGGTCCGTGATGTTAAGATCAAAGATCAGCTAACCTTCATATTCAGCATTGAGAGCGCGGTTTCGTGACTTCTTATAAATAAAAGAAATAAATAAAATAAAATAAATAAATAAATAAAAGAAGCAAAAAAAATATTTTATCTAATTTTTTTGAAAAAAAAAACTATTCGAAAATCGTATATAAACTGACTTATTATCAAAACAGTTTCTATTGTAGTAGATTACATAATTGTGTGACTGGATTTTTTTATCCAGGGACGTATACATTCAGAACTCCATTATAAGAGTTCATAAGTTTTATGAAGTTCTCTTCCAGTTACTTAGGTAAAATTACGTAATTATATTAAATACATTAACGATAAATTAAATAAAATTGAATATTCTTCTTTCTTAACATGGTCATGTAAAAACTTTACTCATGTAAAGTCTTTGCAGGCACAGGATACATTAACGTTAGCAGTTGATCAGGCCAACTACTAGGTCAACGGCTATTGACTTCATTATTAAGTTCAAGTTAATGCTGCTAAAAATGAACTACCTTACATAATACACCTGATTTTCTTCGTGTTATTTTACATAGTAATAATTATTATCTTAATTAAATTACTTAAAATTATCAACATTTATTATTTATTAATTATTATATAAACCTTCAGTGTGGCATAAAGTCTAGAGCGAATATGGAAGCAAGAAAACGCGGTTCAAATCTTGGTTGAGTTGGATCCATCGGGAAAAGCAACTGGAAACCACTGGATTAATTATATTCCTTCTAGGAAATTTATTGACTTCAACCAAGTTAATCATCTACTATGTACTGTATGGTGTATGACCAAGTAAAAGAATTATTTAAAGTTGTACTGATACTACTTGACGAAGTATTTATTGTATGTGTGTTCATTGATCTGTTCTATTGTTCATACATTTTTATATAAATCTTAGAATGTTCTAGTTTAAAAATTTACAATAAACTAACCATTTTTTTATTTAATAAATGGACACAATGCAGATTCCACAAATGTCAAAATCTTAAAATCAATTAGCAACTACAAAGATAGGCTTCTTCACGAAATGATATGCATCAAGAAAGAAAATAACTCCATGAATAGAAAAACCGGTATAGATGGCTTGAGCAGTATCTATAGCCATCTACTTGTCTAATTACCCTCACGTATTAGAGTTAAGTTTTTCATACTTTGGCGGAATCTCATTCTAGATTGTTCCTTAACTCACGATCATAATCTACTTCTTATTTTCAAGATTTTTTAGATTATAGATCTTTCAGATGACAATACGTTGTATCGCGGTTTTCATGTATATTTCTTATTATTATTATTATTATTCCGACGAAGGCGATACATCTCGCCGAAAGCTCAATAAATAATTCATAATTTAACGTTTATTTAACTTGTATCATTTTAAACTTATTTAATATAATTTATCACTAGTTAATAATTAATTAATTTATTAATTAGCGCTGCATTCGTAAGAATACGGCTGTCCGTAGACTTTCAAAATTCTTTTATTGAGGTGGATTAATCCTCTTAGTTTACATGTTTATTTACGTACATTTCATTATAGGTCTTTGTGAGTTCTTGCGTCGTTAACCACTATTCTCCATGCTGTACGGTCCATCACTAATTGTTTCCAGCCTCTCACTCCCATCTTCTCCAAATCTCCCATCACTCCGTCCCACCATCTTGCTTTTGGTCTGCACCTAGTACGATCTTCATTTGGTTTCTACATCACTATCGCCTTTATCGTTTTCTTGCTGTCAGCTCTCATGACATGTTTTAGCCATCTCAGTCTCTGGGCTTTAATGAACTTTACTATGTCTTTTCCGTCCATCATTTCTCGTAGTTCTGTGTTTGTTTTGGATCTGTATTCACCATTGTCCAGTCTTGTGGGGCTTGTTATCATTCTAAGCACCTTTCTTTCAAAAATTTTCAATTCCTCTTCCTCTCTTTTAGTGATGCAGATCACATCAGCCGCATATGTTAGCACTGGTCTAATCAGCGATTTGTACAGTTTTATTTTAGTTTTATTCATTTGCTTATCTCTTAGTATATTTCTGTTGCCTGCCTGAATCTTTTGTCTTATTTCTGATCTTCTCTTGTTCCTTCTATTTATCAGGACTCCCGGGTAGTTAAAATTTTCCACCTGTTCAAATATACAGTTATCGATGGTTATTTCGCTATTATTATCATCTCTTCTCGAGCACTTCATATATTTTGTTTTGTTCTCATTAATATTTAGGCCCATCTTATTTGCTTCCTCTTTTATGACTCTCAATGTTTCTGTCATACCTCTTTTTGTTCTGGAAACTATGACAACATCATCCGCGTACGCCAGTATCTGGTTCTCTCTGGTCACTATTTTTCCTATACAGTTGATAGCCCAAATGATCCTCTCTAAGACAAGGTTGAACAATGTCGTCGACAAGACATCGCCTTGTCTCACTCCATTGTTAATCTAAAAGCTATTTGTCCTCCTTGGGGAATCTTTATTGTAGTTGTCGTATCTTTTAAGGTTATCTTGATCAATCTTCTCAGCTTTGTGGTATTGCAAATTCTTTCAATGCTTTTATCAGCTGGTGTCTTATCACTTGGTCGAATGCTTGCTTGAAATCTACGAATAGTATATGCATCTCCATATCAAATTAATATATTTTAATATAATTTATAAGTAATGAAGAAATAATATTAAAGTAATGATCTAAACAATTACACGTTTGTAAAATATATTAAGCACTTACTATAAAGAATTTGAAATTATCTTGTATATTAAAATCCTGAATTTATGTGTGTGTCCCGGGTTGACGTCTTTGGCAGGCAACAGATCTTGGTGATTTTAACATTAACGCCGATCGTGACTAGATTAACGAGATTCCGATAAAAAAGCATTCTAAAAATGGGTTTTTAACCATTATTAATACATATACGATATTTTGCTTTAAAATTTGTAATTCGGCTATATTCGACGGTTTTTATGGATAGCATAACAACACATAATATTATAGAATAAAAATTCTTAAATAATTTAAATTCTGGAAAATTGTTTATTAAATGTTGTGTGGAATCACTCTATTGTGTAATTATTACAATTTTGCTAACAAAATTATTGTTATTCATTATTATACAATACGTGTTAACTGCACAAAAGCCAAAATTTAAATTTTCTAAAAGTTTACTAAAACTTGGTGTCGGTGGTATTTAGAATTCTTCTTTTCTGGAATATTACTAAATTAATGCTAACCGACCGGCGCGGTGCCTAGTATGTCTGCAAGCCATAAAAATATAGCAGAATTTTAGTATATGTTTACGGTGTTTATAAACCAACTATTACAATTTATTACATTTTGATCATCGAATCTTGATTGCCTTGATGCCTTTTACCATTCGTGAAAATAATTATACTGAACTTTTAGACTTTAGGCATTCGCCTGACAATTTGTACTAAATTCTTATAAATCGTGGTATAAAATACTATTATTAAATACCATAAAAAAAGATATAAATAGTTAGAGTGGAGAATAATCTTCAATCTGAAAATCTGATCATTAAGATTGTGAACTGAAACAATGCAAACAATCAAACTTTTAGTTTTTGTAGTATTCATTTTTCTACGACTTTCACAAGTTAGGATGAAAACCTAAGCTAATCTACACTCACATTAAATATTTTTAAATGATATCTATAATTTTATAAAATTTTATAAAATCACAATGACAAAATACGAACTCAGTAAATACATATAAATTTTTATCTCTATATTATTATAGGCAACATTCAAATAAAATATTGAATACTGATAATTTCTCATACAAACTGTAGGTATATATTGAAGACTCGATGATCAAAAGAACGGATTCTCAAACAACTTTATCCCTTAAATTAAAAGTTTGAATACCTTATAACATTTCAACTAAGTCATGAGCAGACCATGTGATAAAATTCTTGCTCAAATTTTACCTAGTTATTAAAATTTGAAATCCAATAACGCGACCATAAAAATGTTAACCAACAAGAAACGGTGTTGAAAGGAAGCTAAAAATTCAGTAAATAAAATGCATCACGATACCTGCAAATTACGTGTTAGTGCTCATTACAAAAGCCGATATAAATCAGAACATTCAACTTTTAATTTGCACCTTTATAAAATACAAAATACTTAACAAACTCCACTCAAATACTTATTTTCGTCAGAATTATAATTTTCTAGTTCCAAATTAAAGCATACAGAATGGAATAGTATCTTATATAACAATTTAAATAAATATTAATTGAATGCTTTGATCTTTCAATTAAAATCACGGACCTGCATGTTTTTAATTTCTAATTCATTAAAAAATTGTTTTTACGTTACTGGCGATTTAATACAAATACCAACTTTTGGTTTAGATAACAATTAGTGCAATGTACTTCAACATTTAAATAAAAAACAAATAAAAATATATTTTAAAGTCAAAAGATTATGGCAACATTACGAAGCACCTTAATGAAAATAAAAATCATAAAACTGAAGTTTATACAACTTCAGAGTTTTTTTTTTTTTGAAACCTTGCTTTACTTTTTCTTTTTAAATTCGTAACGTGGACAACTAAAGCCATTGTCACAGAAACATTTTCCATTCTCGCACTTTATCGATTTTGACAATAACAAGAGGTAAATAGAAAGATTTCACTCCTACAATTTTCGGTCAGATGCTCAACAAGAGGTTACACCAAGCCTAGGTAAACGAAGTATTGTTTTAAATTTTTCACGAATGTAATAATTACAAAAATTAAATTAACATCAATAATAATAAAAAAATAATAAACGATCAACAAATCAATCAGATAATTTAGATTTTTGTTATAAATAATTTGTTTTATACATAAAAACTTTTAAATTTAATGTAACATGGTTTATCACTCACAGTAAGGCTCTGTAGGTCTTTGCGGTATTAATCTACACATAATCGTGAAGCATCATTCGTGACACACTTCACATTACACCATAGTTTTTAAGGATAATTCGTGACAAACGGCAATTAAAAAGTTTATTCTTGACTGAATACAAAAACAGAAAACAAATAACTTTAATAAAATATTAAATGAGAATTATTCAAGCCTATTAGCAAATCTTCTTTTGCATCTCAGCATTCATGGATAACTAAATTTCAACTATATGACGATGTTCTTTGCAAGCTAGCTGGAACTTTCTTGTTAAAATTATATTTAAGATTTTAAGACCATAAAATATTTGTTTTCGTAACCCAGTATTAAATGGTATTTATTACTATCGTTCATTCAGGAGAAGAAAATTGATAATTTATCAATGTAACACGTTTATAAAAAAGAAACTACAATACATTTCAGAAATTATATAGATACATAATATAAATAATAATAATTGTTATATTTACATTTTTAAACAAAATAATTATCCTCGTAAATTCTCAACCAATTCTTGTACAGTACGTGCATGATTTAAATTTAAAATTTTTGTTTACTGCTCAGTCGGCTTTCACATCGCAGCCGTTCCAGGTGATCGATACTCTTACTTTTTAGTAATTCGAATAATAATACCAATTTTAATAATTCCACCCGGACGATAATAGCATACAAAGATATACTAGATAAAGGACACTATAGCTTTTTATGACATTTAATTTCAAATTAATTGCAATATTATAGAACTACATTAGTGAAATCTGTTTTTAATGTTGACAAAACATTAATAACATTAGCTTCTTTTTGTATTGAATTTTTAAAGAGTATAATGGAAAAAAGTTTTTATGTTTTGTTTTGTTCAGTATTAGATTAGTCGAATGATTTTCTTTAATCGAAGCAGCTTTATAATGATTTATCCTATTTAGATGAAACTTAAATTTTGTAATTTTTTATGTTCTCGTTCTAGGCGAGCTGCTTATAGTTATTAGGTATTTTAGGAATAGCCAATAACCGGGTCCATGAATTTAAAAATATCAAAAAGCAATTACGGTAGTTTATGGCGTAAATTTTAAATATAAACATTAAAGCTTATGGGTCATCAAAAGATTCGAGTAAAAACGGCCAAAAACTGAATAAGTATATTTGATTGGCTAAATGTATTTATATACACAACTCGGAATACAACAAAAAATTAAAAGGATTCCTAAAGCGCGATCAAACTCGAAAATTACAGATGTGGAAAATGCAAATCATTGTTTTTTGTCCGCAGAATGAGCAATTCACCGACTTTCACGTAAAAATTTTTAATTTTTCGAATTTGGAGTTTGTTCATAGTTTATTCGCTTCGTTTTAATGTCATCCTTTAAATTATACTAGAATTTATATCGAATCTATAAAAGCCTATGGACCTGGTTATCGTGCTACATCCAGTATTTTTTAGTGAATAGCAATTTAGGTTTCACAAACTTCAACATGCTAGTATTTCATGATGAATTAGTAGGTTGTCAAATAATGAAACATTCAATAGTATAGACTACAGTTTTTCCATCACTTTATGTTAAAATATACTTTTAAATTGAAGTAGTTTAAATTACAATTTATTTTGTTGAAAAACGTAGCAGTAGTGCATGAAACTATTAACAGCTGATAGCTAGTAGTTTTAAAAGCTCGTATATATTGGATTTAGTGGTAGATCTTAAATGTAGAAATAATTTTATACATTTTATAAATTAATGTAGTATTATTTGAATGAGTAGTTCAGTATTGTTGAGTAAATTTAAACCGTATATTATGTAATTGGGATTATAATTATAAGTATGTAACACTATTTAATCTTAAGTTGAATTACGTAATTTGGTGATTATACACTATTAAAAAAAGTTGAAATAGATTCACCAAAATCACCGTGTAAAATGAGTTGGTGTTAAATTTTACACCGATATTGGTAAATCTGAGATTTTTCTACCACGAGCGGTTTGGTAATATTTATGCCGGTTGTAATTTTACAAAAAAATTCGTAAATGTATTAACATGCACTAATATTCGTATTATTTAACACAAAGCTGTGTATATATACTTCTTACCAAGTCATTGTGTAAAAAATTTAATACTTTTTGAGTGGTAAATGTTTACCAAACGACACGGTGGTTAATTTTACACTGAAAAAAGTGGACCTATATAAACACCTGAAAGGGTGAAATTTTACACCGGATTTTTTACCGTGTATTTACAATTATATATTCTGGTATACATCAATAAATGAGATAACTCCAATAAACCCATATTAGTAGGTAATAAATTTGAAAATGAGTAGTCAAGTGCTAATAGATTTATTTATTTTTTTCAGCGCAAGGTAGGTAATAAATATAGGAATATTTACCACGACGATCGTTTAAGTCACTAATAACAATAAATTCTTAATACTTTAAAGGTTTAATAGACAAATTAAGAATATCGATTATATACCTTAGAGAAGGTGAACTTATCTAACGTTGGTGTGCAATAAATATTTTATTCGCACATCGATACTCTCGCTTTTGTTAGATATAATAAATTTAGAGCTTAAGAACACTAAGAAGACTAGAGAGTTACACCGAGCCAACTAAATACTTTTTAGTTTTCTTACAGCTGCATTAATATTTTAAAAAGTAAAGTTCGCGTTTGACACACTTGAAAATTTAAGTCTTAAGACTTAATCGCTTAGGTGCAAGTTTTAAAGCATTTTGCGTGTCTAGAAAAGTTACAAACTTTAACAAATCGGTGATATTTATTCCGTGTTATTAATTATTTAAATTTCACGCAAAAATTTTATAATAATTATAATAGGATACTAAGAAATGTTTAACGGCATTCGGAGATAAATCAAAACGTTTAGCTAATACTGTAATGATTTTATTTTCTAAATGTTCCTAATTTTCGCATTGTCTGAAATCCATTTTCAATAATTTACTTAAAACGTAAATAATTATTCGATGAAAATTTTGGCTTAAAACTGAGTTCAAAGCAAAAAGCACTTAGCTGTTTAGTACTATGAAATGACCTCAAAATTGAACCCTATGAAACTTATTGAATAATAAATAGCTTTGTGCATTTTTAAGATGGAAAGGGAAAATGACGCTTTTCATTCGGAATATGCAAGGTGTAGAAATTCGATTACCTAGGTTGTAGAATATGTATATATTATAACTGTTATTTGATTGCGGAAAGCTTTTCCCAACTTTCATAGTGAATTAAAAATATATCTTCTTTGAAAGCATCAAATGGACAATTATGCCTCGCATTAATTGAGGTACTCGATTGGAAAACTTTCACCCGACGTGTCGATCGATTACGTGTATCAAATTCAAGGTCGCTTGATAAAAAAGTTTATATAATACGACATTATTTTTTTCTCGGCATGATTTCGTTTCAAATGAAAAATCCAAAGAGCTTTTATCTGTAAATTCTGAATAGTGTATAATTTCCAATTATCGTTGACATAAAATTCGTCAAACAATTCATCACCAAACAAAGTAATGGTTTGAAAAATAGTGTATACAATAGCGCATCTTTCTTTAGGCATTGTTTGTGTTTACGTTCACTATAACAATCTCGCGTCTATTTACACTTTTACTCTAAAGTGTTCACTCACAGTTTTAGAAATACGTCATCCTACATTAGTTCGATCCGCTAAAAATTTATATGATTTAGTAAAAATCATTGCTCAGCTGTTGTAGATCATATGAGCTTACTTTCATAATGTGGAAAAGGAATTAAAACTTTAATAAAAGTGATTTGAGAGATCATAACTTTTGATAATGAAATATCAAAATTACGACAGCTAAAATCACATCATTAAAACATTTTCCTTATCTTCTGAAAAGGAAAACTCAGTTTACGTTAAATAAATAAAGCACTAGATTAAACAAATGCAATAATTTGGATTGAATTTTAACGCAAGTCCAATTAGCCGATTTGTTATTAAAATTTAGTAAAATTGAAATTAACACAGGAGAATTGACAAAAATATAATAAATAAGTTAGTACGTTTTGGCTTGACTTCATCATCACTTAAAAATTTTAAATTACAATAAATTATAATTTGCTAATGATGTTCTAAAGTCAAAATCAGTTCATTACAATTTGTTTATATATTTATTCATGTTTTATTACAACCTGTACAATTTAACCTCACTTTTATCTATTTTTAAATAAAATATATTAGGTAGAATGTACTTTCCAATAAAGAATATAATTTATTATAAATTTTAAATAAGCTATGCAATTACAGAATTATCTACTACAGTAACTTAAGATTTAATTGTGTTACTCATTAATTTCAAAGCCAACCAATAACATTATAATGATTTGCAAATCTTTTTAAATATTTTTTAGGAAAAGTAGACGAGAAAGCAACACAACTACATGCAATAGCGTCGCTGAAGGTACTTTTAGACGCAACGAAGCCTCATAATGGGGCAGCCACAAGTTCAGCAGCAAACCACGTTAGTGCAGTTAAACAAGAAACAATGTTAACTCCTTCTAACATTAGTGATATGCCTAATGGTGTAGCTAATACTCTTACTGATAATATCAATTTAGAAACGGTGAGTAAAACCTATATTTTTAAATACTTAATTTTTTTAATAAATTTACATAAATATTAATCAGTAAGTTCTAAAATACATTTGGTGATGTTAGGTTTAATATTAAATGTATATTATATATAAAATTTGTTTTAATAATTTTAAAAATTTATTTCTAAAAGTTAAAGTTAAACCTTATGTTTTAGTTCAAAAAAATAAAAAAACTTAAACTAAATGTTTGGAGGCAGATACCAACAGTATTATATAAGTTTATTCCCAATAGAATCAACTCAAGATAAAATTTTCTCTCTTTTTTAATTTATTTTAATAATTAATGATTTTCATACTTTGAAAAGCAACTTTATTGATGCTCAAATAAATGTCACCAAAGGTGTTTTTACAATCTAACTATTGCGAAATATTCAATATTAATAAACAATAAAACAATAGTTGTATATACTAGGTAATACATCTCCCGACGTAACTTCAAACTTTGAGTTATAGCAAATAGTTTATATTACATTCGTATGTAATATATCCTATACTTTGGTTAATACCAGCGAAATACTACTATAAAGTACCATTGGTGATATAATATTATATGTAAATAAACATCGTGCCCTAGGTTTTATAATATTTTGAGATTACCTTTTCTGATTATTTTGTAATAAAAGGCATATTCTTCTTAAACATATAGCTTCATCGACTAATGGCTTTCCTTCTTTAAGGTTATTAATGATAATACAGTTTTTAACAAAAGAGCAGGTATAAGATTCATTCAGTATCAGAAACAAATAATAAATGACGGTTTAACTAATGATGGAATAATTTCAATAGTAATTATAAGAAAATTTAATATTCAAGTTACTATGCATTGTTCTTTCATTTTTTATATGAGATAACATTTTGATTCAAATTTTTATCAACTTTTTATGGCTGTAATATTAATTTAAAGGAAACCATTTTAGAACGTAATATTTAGTATTCAAGTTTATGATAAATCAAGTCTCACAACAAATATACAATGCTAATTATTCGTTCTGTGCTAGCCTTTACGAATATTAAGTCTGAAAATTATAAAATTTTTGCGTTTTGTCTCGAATATTTGTTATGAGTACCTACCTCGACTTGTAATAATTATCTTCATCTACATTTTTTGTGCTTAATGTATCTCAGTATTTAGCAAACAAAAGTGTTTCCATTGTTTATTAATATTGTCTACTTCATAACATAAAGCTTAATGTAATTAAAATTACCGTTATTAGAACTTAATTTATTATAAATAATTATAATTTTCCTTATAAATTAACAATAATCTGGCACTGGTGAAAAATAAATTACCCATAATCAATCTAGTTAGCACGTAAAATATGTTATGTGTGTGATTTATGAAAGCTACTTCACGATATAACTAATTATAAATTGGCCCAATTTTTACACCAATTTAATTTGTGTTGATTCATTACATTTCAATTACCTCTGTATAACGATATATTATTTCAAGCAATGTTAAGCTGCTGAAACTCCTCGACATATCCATATTGCATTATGCTAGAGTATATACAATTACCGTAATCCATAATTGTAAGCAAAACACCCATATTCAAAAAGGAAGACTACAATTTTCGAGTTCAATAAGTTTTAATATTTATGTGGTCTGAGCTCTCTAAGAAAAGGGATAGTATTCAAGCTCACTATCAATGCCGGTGATATACAACCTATAATCCTTTTTATAAGTCGACTAAATTCTCTCTGTACTTATCTCTTACTGTGATATCAAAGTTTCTTGAATAATTGTAAATCCGATGTACCATAATTCCTCACTAATGTTGATCCTTAATTCCTTCTATGTATTTTCATGTTCGGTCATAGTATCAAAATGTTTAACAAAGTTGCTAAATTAACAAACTAGTGCCAGATAATATGTTCTGTTTATTTATTATTTAATTTAAAATTTATAAGACTAATTATTTTTTATTTGCATTATATTATTATTTATTTCATGGTACTTCGCTGTACATTGAAGTTGCTACAATGCAATTAATAATTATGCACTACTTAATTATAGCACGTTTATTATTTTCAAAGTATGTAAAATGTAGAATAACGAAGCATATTAAATAATAAAATAATGAGTTGGTTATTAAAAGGAGTGAAAGGAGTAAGTTGTGAATACAGAAATTTCTTTACAAAATAGGTAAATTACATGATAGACGATTAATTTTATAAATAAAACATAATTAGTTTTATAATCCACTGCTATACATTAAATTATTTTTGCCATTGTTTATATTTAAATAATGCAGTCATATTTTTTCTTAAACCGAGAGGAAAATGTAATTTTAACTATTTTATCATATTATATAAAAATACTTCGTCGTTACCTATTTCAACAAAACAGGGATTTCCATGGAAACCCGATACAATTGTGAGTTATTTGTCGTTGGTGTTAATTGTTAATTTATGTCGCTCGTTTCTGTGATAACCTTTCAATGTTAAAACTTCATCCCTTTGTATGCAAACAAGATTGTTTATAAGTATAATGAGAGTTACGACAATAGTAGCTTTAATAACTATTTTTTGGTGTGTGACATTTCTGTAAGGATTGATATTAATTTCAAAAATTGTTGGCAATTAAAAATTTTTTTATACAGACCTACGATAATTATTATCAAAATATTACTTAGGATCTAAAAACATTAATTATTATGCAATTTTCTCGAAATTGTGTTTGGCTTCTTACTTGACTTTTATGTAGAAATTATTAAGCAGTTATATAAATTTCCGATAATTTAATCAACTTCACGGCTTCATCGGATTGTAAGAAACATGTTCGTAAGGCGTAACAGCCTGTATACAAAATGGTCAATATTGGTTTTACTGTACCTATGTAAATTTAGGAATGATGTTATAATATAAATCAGTATTCCATTTTACCTTAAAATAAAATATGCGAATTTTTAAGTTCCATTAATGAATATTAAACTATTTAAATAGCATAAACTTAAATACCGATTCGGGAAATGCAAAGTGAATTAAAGTTCTTGTTATACTTTTGATTTATTTACCTTAATTATACCTTATTAATTTAATTAAGGTTGCTTTAAACTTGACTAATTAAATTTAAATCGACATATTATTCTCTTTGAGAATTTTTTAAAATTAAAATTTATATCTGAAAGTTTATATTATTATTTAATTATTAATTAAGTTATATTTTATTAAATGTACTCTTATTGATTTTGCTTTCTGATCGACTTATTTCGATATTTTTATTTCACTATTTAGAAAACGTTTTAACTAACTATTAGCTTACTAAAAAGCTTGGTGTTTGAAGTTACGTAAAGCTGTAGTATTTTTATTTCAATTTTAATAGATAACAATTTATTATGTGTTATAAAACAATAATAAAATAAAAGCATAATACTACATAATTGTATAATTAAAAACACTTGAAATTTATTGGATTATTTACACACATCACATAATATTACACTATAATTATATTATTTATAAACGGTTACGTTTTGAAACCTGAAAAATTTGTTTAGAGTTGATTTTACAAAGTAATTTTCGCATGTATGTTATTGTACGCATGCGCACGACATTAAAATAAAATTAATATTAAAATTGAAATAGATATTTAATCGTGCATTCAGCTGAAATTGTAAATAATTTCAATAAACTGAAGTGAGCAAAGCGTAAAAAATTTAAAAATAGGTTAAATTTGTAATAAATGCAATTGACAAACTACAAAATAATTATTTGACATAAAAAAATTACTCAAGCATAAAATAATACAAATGCGTAAAGCACCTGGTAAAATCGGCTTTGATAAATTAATTTTAAAATTATGTTTCAAAATTATTTATTTTATTTACAAACACAATCTTATTTTGTAACCAACTTTTCCTGAAAATTTTACGTAGTACTTACATACTTATATACTGATGTAAAAAATATCAAGTACGATTTATAGATTTAGTAATATACTGACTATACTTGGAATGAATCATACAATATTTAAATTTCATATATTATGTAATATGTATATATTATGTAAATATATGTATAGTTAAAATGGAAATCGAAAGTCAAAATTGCAGTGGTTAGGGTTTTCTATATGTAACAAAGAGTTCTGGCATCAAAACCTAATCTGTATCTGGGTTTTACTGCTAATTTATGTACATTATATCTATGAAACATTTTGTAATAAACACTTATAATAAAATTATTAAATAAAACTATAATAGTAATACGTATAATATTTCGTACTTGATATAAGAATATAATAATTAGAATAAAAAAACATTTCTCATAAAATGAAATAGAAAGATATCATTACGTTCGTATTTTAATGTAATATTTTAAATATACGTAAAAAAGTTTGATTGATCTATAAATTATGATTTTGTTCAGTGATATTTTTTAATTATATTGTAGTAACCTAACTGTACAAAATAAATGGGAAATATTGTAATAACCATTACATTATTAAAAATTGGATTGTAAAACTACGGTTTAAATTAAAAAACATTGGATTTGTTTACAAAGACTATGTCGGTATATACTTCCTGTAATTAATATAAACTTTTAAAGATAAAACAGTTTGTTGGTACAATTTATCACTACTGACATTTTGTCGGATTGATAAATGCTTAGGTGATAGCACACTATCAAATCAATTCAATATTTTAGATACCGGAATTTATTTACATTAAATTTTCTATTTTATACGAATATAATGTAATCTATATTTTATTATAAATATTACCTACATATAATTATCTGTTATAATATCGACGTTGATAAAGCAAAATGAAAGTGCTAAATTACAAAAATTTAGATATTGGTATAAATTGTAAAGCTAATTTTAAGGTACAATTGTTCGTATAATTAGTAGAAAAAATTTATATTATTATATTATATACAATATAACCGGCTTTAATCTCAAAGACAAAAAAGTAGTTTGGCATAATCGCCATTCGTTCATTGCTTTAACAGATATATAGTTTCGGTTCTATTTACACTTGAACAAGCTTAAATTGTAAGTTTATCTTGATACTTTTTGATAGAATTTGAAGCCTAAGTACAGTTGAGATGTATATTTTACTGCTAAATATAATTAAATCGCGGTTTAATTCTTATAAGAAATCAGTGTAACTTATGCCATGATAATCTGTATTAAAACCAATCTACAAGAACTGACGATGTCTAAATCAAGTTAGTATAAGCGACATAATTTGGCTTTTAAATGTATAAACATGTATAAAAACTGTAAATATTTAAATTTAAAAGACGTTAAAATACGTAAGTACTAAAAGGATTTTCATCAAAAACTTTGTTTTAAAATTTTAAATGAAACACACATTTTGGATAAAAGTTATATATTTCTTTATTGATATATTAATATATTATTGTCCACCAAAACCACACATACAGATGTTGATTCTTTTGTCAAAACTTTCTATGTAATAGAGAGGTTCTATGTACTATGTATAACACCAATTACACGTCGGATGTAGGTTTACAAAACTTCAATGGATTGTAGATTATCTGCATAGACTTGATCTTTCAAATATTCTCACAATAAACAAAATTTAACGGCATTAGATCACACGATCTAGACAACCAATAGACTGCAGAATTACGCGAAATTATTCTATCAGAAAATTTCGTTCAGAATAAATTAATTTTTTCAGTGGCTGTATCGCATGTGTACTGAAACTACATATCACTCACATTCATATCATCAATAGCAAGCCAAAGAAAGTTCCAATAGAAAATAAGTACCAATCATTCCTCCACACTATAAAGCGCATCAAACAGTAACACGAAGAGAATGTAAAGGTTTCTCAACAATTATTCTTTGATTTTCTAAAGACCAAATGCGGCAAATTTGCTTATTTACATTAACTTATTTACATAACATAAAAATGAGCTTTATCTCAAAAGATGAAAAACGATCACCTTGTTTAATGATAAAATCAGCGAATTGTCGACAAACAGAATGGTCAACTGAATTTAATTCTTGGACTAATTGAATATTATAAAGACTCAAATCTTTACGCTAAATTCGTCATGCAGTGGTCGTGGATAGGTTTAATTGTTGAGAACGTCATGGATTTGATATTGACCACTATATTTTTAATATCGGTCTCAGAAGATCAATTAACCACAGCAAATATGCAAAATTTTACAATATGTAATTTTCACAGATCCAGTTGATTTTAATTAATTCAGTTGATTGCTAATGTGAAAAAAACAGACGGTAAAACAATCAATAGATCAAAAATCATCCCTAATAAAAAATAAAGTTCTTATGCAGAAGCTTTGTACAAACAACTCTTGTGTGTGAAATTAAATTTTGAAACATCTGAAAATTACTCAACAAGATAAAAGATTTTTGCTGAATATGTACGAAATAGTTTTTATACCGTTTTGCTTAACCAGAGTCGATATTGTATCATATTAAGTTATACTATTTCAGAATAAAACAAAACAAAAATAGAAAAAATATTATAAATTATGTTTATACGTATACAAAATTGTTCGTGTGTTGGTAAATTATTATTATTTTACGGTTACTTGTTTTTGCAGCACTATGTTTATACGGTATAATTATTTATAATTAAATTACTACGGAATAATTTTGTAAGATTTAAAATAGAAGTTAATAAAAATAAAAAGTTATTTAATATTAAAAGCAATACATAGTACTAAAGAGAGAATACTAATTAAAAATCATGGTACGACCACTAAAATAATTTTTATTAATAAAAATTAGCGGAGTCTGAGATGGCTATAAAATTCTCAAAAAAGAAATAAAAGAAAAACCAAATGAAATATTCAGACTTGTCGTTCATTTCAAAACTAAGGTAGGGTTCTGTTGGAAATAAAACTGTCTCTAAAACGGCATTTATCTTAGCTGATGTACTACTAGAAAATATTTAAAGTAATTCTAGAACATTTCGCTGCTGGGATATTTAGCCACCATTCCTGGATTGTAATTAAAAAAAAGAAATATTAATTTCAGAAAAAATAATGATAACTTATTTAAATATAAAATTAAACATAAACTGAACAGAAGCATTAAAATAAATTTTAATCGTAAAGTGAAGAATACATAGTACGTAGAAAATTATTATTTAAAAAAGCAAAGAAAAAGACTGAAGATTAACTAACTACAATTAACAGGTTATAGGAGTAAGAATATTCGAATAACAAGAAAAACTATAAAATTGCGTTATGAAAATTGATAAAATAATAATTAGACTAAGAATATTTGAATAAAATCTATTTGAAATTCATTGTTAAGTTGATTTCTAATTATTTAAATAACTTAAATATTTCAAAACGTAATATAAATTTTTTGTTACAATTCGAGAGTGGTGGCAACCGGTTCTTTAGCGGAATGCTTTAGTAGTGAAATGTCCGGAAACCAAATATCCAGTAGTAAATATCCGATTATCTTTAAAAAAATTTGAATTTTAACAAAAAAATTTTTTGCGCTATTGGTGGTTGTTGGTCAAAATTGTATTATAAATCTCTGATTATTTTCTGCTTTATGTTATATCCTACACATATATCATACAACTAATCACCGAAACTTGACAATATCTTGTTATTTTTGATAAGGGGAAATCTGAAATCTGAAAGAAAAGTTTTATTACGTCTTTATTTAAGAAAGGCAATAGAAGTAATATCGATAATTATAGAAGCACCTTAATTCAATCTACTAGATTCGAAATGCTTGATAAATTAGTTTGAATCAATTGAGTCTCTCGAGTAAGAATTATAGTATTGCTTACCAATACAGATTCCTTCAAATCTTTCTACTGTTTCTAATTTACTATAATTTATTACTTAGTTTTTCGACGTATTTGAAATGCGTTTGAAATTAATCCTGTATAGAAATTAACTTTAAAAAAATTGCCAATGAAAGTAAAAATTTTAATTTTTCAGCAACACTGAATTGAAAGCTAAAATTTTTAAATTTCATTATAAAAGAAAACATTTTTTTAGCAATTCGTAACAGATAAGAATCAAAATATTGTTGAAATATGTAGATAACAAAATAAAAATATAATTTATTCAACATTTTTGGGTAAAGAATTCAATTAGATTTAAATTCAGAATTTTTGAATAATAATGATTAAAAATATAAAATTTATACACATTATATCTTTAAAATAACTACAGATTTTACAGCATGATTACTAGAATTGTTTACCTAATATCTTGAATAACGATAATTTGTTTGATTAATTCATCTAAACATTCATTGGCAAAGTTTAACAGAAATCTGAGGTACATAGATTTTCTTTCAATTTTTTACACTTTCTCTGAGATTTTACAAATTTTTAACTCTTGTTTAGCTATATAATATTTTTCTTGTTTTATTTTAAAATGGTTAATCATCCGTACGTTTATTTCAATTACCTATAAATGTGCAAAATAATTAAAATTCGTTTATTTTTATATGAAATTATTTTAATATTTTTATTTTCGAAAAACTAAAATGTTTTGGAATACCTCAGATTGATTGTTGCATTCAGCTTTGTCGCTATTAAAAAAGTTCAATTCAACGCACTTTGTCTCTTAGTACATAATATACTATTATAAAATTAAAATACATTAACAAACACATTAAGTAAACAGGTTACACTCATTTTATTATAAGATTATACTAAACATACGGATATTTAAAATTATGCTTTGTCGAATTATTAATATATATGTAATTGGTAGTTAACAAATTTCAATTGCTCGAAAACGCATAAATTTAAACCAATTATTTGTTTTTACAAGTGCAGCACAAAGTATTTTTCGTGCATTAAATTATATCGTAATTCGTAAACCGTAACCAGGATAATAAATGGGAAATTAATCAAACAATATAATGCCATAGAAATGTTTTTAACAAAACTAGAATTATGAATTATTACACACATTTTTGCTCTACAAAATTGACCATTACAGGTATTTTATCCATTATAGGGGAGTTTTATCCTATTTGTGTATTGATAAGAAAATTATAGAAGTTTCTTACAATTCTTTGATTGCTGCCAATTATTTATTGTTGTGTGTTGGGTTTGCCGTTCAATGCTTTTATTTGTGCATTTTAAAATTTAATAACTAAACGCATTATTCTGCACATTATATTTAGTGTAATGTACCTATATTGTAATGAATTCCACCTTTCATAAATATTTGTGTCAAAAAACTGTATGTGTGTGTGCAAGTTTCCTGCCTGATAATTCTACCATCGTACATTACGTGAATTTTCATCGATTTGAACCTTACATTTTTTGATTGTTAGATAGTTCAGTTCTACATTAATTTAGAAAGTTCTTAATTGTATAGCTAGTATTTTTAAGCTACCTTCCTTCTAACAGTTTTCTAAATTGTATTAATTAATTGTTTTGGTTGGCTTAATCCTGACAACAAAATCGTACGTTTAAGGTAATTGAAAGTAGATTTTGGATTGGAGTTATAGCTGTAAAATATAATTAAGCTTAACTGCTTTAAACAATACACTTCATATTGTGCTTTGTAAGTATTTATTAGTTTCATGAAATCAATGCTTCACGCTTTATACTGTTATAATGAATTGTTGATTTAAGATTGCAATATAAAAGAGTGTCATGCACCATGTAAATACACTTTAATCGAATATTGAAATTGATACTTTGGGGTAGACGTATTCTAACTTTAAATTTTACTCGCTAAAGCGCATTCAAAAAGTTTTAATTAAAAATTTGCTACCGCTGCGCTATCCAAAAGTATTACTTTAATTTTTTTAAGGTAGAATAATAATCTCGTAGAAATTAATTACAACATCGTTTCAAGCTTTTGCAATAAATCGTTTTAAAGCATTGCCACGTAAAATGAGTTTAGTGAGCTGTGCTTTGTTTGTACTCGAAAAGTGTACTTTTGTATTGGGATTAAGCTTTCAACGTTATTTAAGGATAATTCTGCAATATCACAATTATTATTAACTGTTATCTAAAGTATAAAAATTAGTGCTTGTACATGCAGTTCTAATATGAAGTTTGCAATTATCTTTAAATATTCTTGTAAGAGTTTCTTTCTTATTAAATTGAAATATGTCTTAACGTTCTATGTTATATGTTATGTTCTAATTTTAGCGACGCATGTCGTCGGTACGAGCACGTAAATCTCTCACTTCACAAGCCGTCGTGTGTCTACAGGTTGGTGATAACGAAGAAGAAGCTCCGCAGGCGATGGACATCAGTTGGCCTTCGGGAGCCCGAAAAAGGATAACTTATCTTTTATTAGCCCCACTTGTCTTCCCACTTTGGCTCACCTTGCCTGATACACGCTCACCAAGAGGTATGTCAATATTTTAATTCAATTAATTAAAATACTAATAACTACGTATCGAACCGCACAATTTATTGGTAACTTTTAAATTAAAAAATAAAACATTAAATTTTTTATTTATAATTAAGTAATATCAATAAAATTTCGAGCTTCATATTCCATAAAACACAAAAGCTATCGTTCGGTGATTAATTATAATGTCAAGTTAATCAAAAAAGCATTCTCTTACCTATAATAATTATGTGATCGTCATGCTGAGAGCTCACAATATTTTTTGAGATGAATAATGAATTTTTCTTAATTAATAATTAATAGCTAGGTATAATTTTTATTCCAGTATTTATTTTATTTATTTATTATTAGTAGTGTGGGCAGGAAAAGAATACATTAACAAAAGCATAGTTTGCATCGAGTATAATATCTACAAAAATAATATTTTAATAAAAATACTAGAGCAAGCTAAAGTATGTTTCCGATTTATATTAACTGTAAGAAATTTTAAATGAAATGATAAAACCTAAAAAAAAAATAATTAGAAGTCAAGTTTAATTTCTGAATTTTTTTTATATTGATCGGTGTAATTGCGCAGTTTTTAATCGTATGTTGTCTTTCAGTTCCTGTAAGATTCTTTTACTTCAGGTAACCTTAGAGAAAAAATTGTAAAATTGTATCCGTGAAAATGTCGGTATGCACGCAATTACTGACCGATAGTTTGTAATAATGTGACTATTTTCTTTCCATATTGTAATATGTCCCTAAATTTAATGTCTGCCTTAAAAAATAATGAAATTATAATATATTCACAAATAAAATAAATTGAAGTATATACGACATACTCGTATTGGAGTTTAATTATTAATTTAGAAACTTTTTATAAAAATAAAATTGTAAAAAAGGTAAATGTAAATTTTGACATTTAGTAATTTTATATACGTATTATAATTACAAAACTTGAATTTAAATAAGGAACTGTAAACAAAAGTAAAGTTTAATTGGTGATATTTAACTTTAATTAAAGATAGACAAATTTAATTTATTGTATTATAATCTAGTAATTTTTTATAGGTTTTGTTAAGGTGCGTATACAATTGGCCTGTAACAGTAACAAGTACAGAAACGAGAAAAAATCAAATGCATTTAAGTTAACAAATGCATTTCAAATAGCTACATGCACAATAATCGGGAATTAACGGGAGCAGGAACAGAAACAATTTAATTTTTAAGATTTCTGCTACTGCTGTCGTTTTCGGCATGCGCAAATGCACAGGAGAACACACCTTCTGGGTCTTACGGAAAAATAACAAAAAAGGATTATTTAATTTGATAGAGAGACGATTGCGGGGTTAATAATAATTATAAATTAATTTTAATAATCGCGTCACAAGTAAAAACTGTACGAGTAGAATGCAATACTTTTTAATTTATATTATAAACAACCCAAATAAAATTTTCATATCATTGTCATTAAATAATTCGGCATTAGAATGATGAGGATCTATTTTATAAAATAATTAAACAAATGATAGCTAACACTCATTAAAAGATTATGTTGTGGAGGTCCTAAGACCAAATGACATTGATAGTAATGAAACCAAATATACTTATAGGTATAGCTATCATTACTGTTACCGTTCTGGTTTTATTGTGCATCAACGCTTCATTTAATTTCTACTATCGTTCCCGTTTCGGTTACAGATAAATTTTGTATGCACTGTATTTTCTTCTACAAAATGCCTATATATGTAAATACTTCTTTGAAGAGTTAGCTAAAGAAAAATCTAAAGAAAAAGTGGATATTAAAACTTTTCATTACGGATTATTTACTATTTTGTATGTTTACAGAAAACTACGTACTTTTCCGTACGCCACGTGTTTATGTTATGTATTACATAAGTATGAAAGTTGAAACAGCAACTATTTATTTTGTCTGAAATTATTATCGAACTACCTCGCGTTTACTCAGTTTGTAAAGAGTCCTATTTTGAAAAGCGATTATTTTTGAATATTGATAATTAATGTAATTTTCATGGGCTATTTAAAATTGATTCAATCAATCAGAATTTATTTTTATTAACACTTTTTCATTTCGTTATTTTTACTTTCAACGTTGTTAGTGTTGTGGTACTATTATAGTTTGTTAGATTAGCATTAAAAATAAATCATTATTAAACGCTATTACTATTTCACGAGGTAAATAATGATATATTTTCTCACATGATACATAAACAGTTATGTAATCTAACAAATTATTTTCTAAATGTATGGTTTTTATTTAAATTGATTATTTAATTTGATTTGCTTAAGTTGTTCTGCCACTATTCTGTCAGATATAAATTTCCATATATTATTTTTTAAAGTTGTAATTTACTTTTAATCTTGGGTTATAATTTTTCTTAACTATTGCTATAATTTTAATCGTAGCTTCAATTTTCAAATACTTTTGTCAAATATTTATCATAAGTGTTGAAAGTAAATGAAGTAACTGAACCCAAGGTTCGATATGATAATATTGTTTTTAATACAAAGTTTTATATTCTACAATATTGTTTTTCAAATTGATAACTTTTATTTTAATTGATAATTTAATTTCAACAAAATTCAAGTACGGTCGAAGGCTGGTGATTAGAGTGCTGTATTGTTATGCTGTAATTGTGGATTTGGTATCCGACCAAATACACAAGAATTTTTTTATATAATTACGTTTTTCAAAATAAAACGGGTGTTTTAAAAATGAAAATTTATTTATTAAAAGTTTACAACTGGTTACTTTGGATGCAAACCAACAACTGATTTTAAAATTATGAAAATCTATAAAAGGTTACATTTGTTTTGGGTGGGTTGTTTTGAACTTTGTTTCTTCTAATCACTTGACTCAAGTTCGAGACGACCCTTACATAATAAATCTTTTAAAATATCAATATAATTGCCTTAACCTAAACATGGTGACATATTAATGTATATTGCTGGTGGTCTTAAGAGGTTCGTTAGACATAACTCCTCCCCCCTTAGGAAAGAACGTGTCGTTCTTCGAGGTGTCCGGTGAAGCTTGGACACTTTGAATTTCATGTAATTCAATTTCTTCGTTTTTCTCCCTCTTGACCAACAATTTAATTTTATTCCTTAAAAGATATAATATTGCAACAAAAATACATAAAATAATAACAATGGTTGTGATAAAATGTGTGACATGCAATACAGGATGTATTTTGATGTGATGTTCCAAACTTTTTGCTTCTTCTTTTAATTCTTTCAAATCGTCCAGATGGTTTACTTGCAAATTTACAATTGAGCTAGTTTGATAATCTTTAATTATTAACGGGTTATTAAAAGTAAAGTTACTAAATGTATTTACATAAGTTTGATCTTCTATTATTATTTTACAATTGTTTTCGGATGAAATTAATACATTATTTATCACCTCGAGATTGTTAATTTTATCGTTGCATTCTTCAATTACGTTTAACTTAGTTTTACATGAGGTTAAAACTTTTCCGTTTTTAAGTTGCACGTAAAGTTTATAATTATTATTAGCTAATGCATAGGTACAGTTATTATTACTAATAGTAAATAAGCACTTGTTCACTTGAGGTTTTTCTACACACACGATTGAGTTTTCGATCACTTGACACTTTTCGTCGGTCCATAATTCTTTTCTTACACTTTGCAGATGGTACTTCGATGGCGGGATTAACACCTTGTTTTGTACATTAGGAATTGGATAAATTCTTGCATATTGGTAGATGAATGGATCCAGGATAGGTATATAAAGTATACATGTAATAAAATCTCTTGTTGAAAATATTTGAAATTTTGAAAATTCTAAAATCTTAAATATATGAACGGTATCTAATTCAAGTAATTCTGATTTTTTATAAATTAGTTTTAAATGATTTATAATTTCGATCAATTCCTTGTCCGATATTATTTCTAAATTCGTAATTTCTGAAAAAGCTAATGAGATTGTTCTTTCAATACTTTGAAGAGTGTTTAGTAATTTTAGGCTGATAAAATTGTAATATTCTATCATTAACTGAAAATCAACGGAGTTGCTAATTTGATTTAATGCAATAAAAGATGAATTCAAATTATTTTGAATTGTTTCGAGATCTTTAGCGTAACGTTTCGTTATGTGATTTGCAAATGAACTATACTCGTTTATTTGTTTAACTATATTTTCTTGATTATTATAAAGTAAATCTAAATTTTTCTTAATGTCTACTAAATCTTGATTGTCCGGATTACCGGTGATAAATTTAATAGCGGTTCCTAAAACGTTAATGAGTCCACGTTTGTTACGATATTTGAATTTTGATAGTTGTTTTTCAATTGAATTGCAATTTTCTGTTAGTACGTTAATTAATTGTTGCGTGAGATGATTTGACTTGGTGGCTTTTGATTTCAAGATTGTAGTACTGCTTAATAATTTAAAGTAGCTTAATTCTAAGTCGCTTATATTAAAATAAAAATAAAACTTATGGTAATGACCAAGGAGCTTTGCTGGACCTAGGTCTTCAGGAAAATAGCCATTGGTTTCAATCTTGTCTACTAGAAGGGCCTGGCTTTGACTGGTCAGTTCCAGTATTCTGTAACGGAAATTTCTTTTTAAGTCTCTTTATTTTTCGTACGTGTATATTCGCGTGTCGTTTAGACTTATCTCGTATTCCAATTATTTTATTTTTTTCTATAGAAGTTATATTTACTTTGTCGTAATATGGGTCCGTTTTTCTAATTCGTTGCCGTGTAAAGTACACTGCGGGTTCACTGATTTCAACTGTGGGTTCTTTATTTTGATTTCGATTTTTTAAATTACTTTGACCTTTTTCGAGTTGTTTCTGATATAATTGTTCGTAGAATGGCAATAACTCGTCTTTTCTATTTTCATTATAAATTTCGTAAATTGTTTTACTCAAATCTAATTCATGTGCATTTAAATTTTCGTAAGGGCCATATAATAAAGTGAAAGGGGTATAACCGGTCGCGGAATGAATTGATTGATTATAAGTTAATACGGCTGTAATCATTAGGTGTTGAGGACCTTCGTTTGGATTTTGTTCTTTTATTATTCTGAGCTTTTCTAAAATTGTAGAATGTACTCTTTCTATCGGTGAGTTTGAGCTACTGTTGTAATTCGTCGTAAAATGTAATTTAATTTTAAATAATTCACAAAATTCTTGAAAAACTTTATTTTTAAACTCTTTACCTTCGTCGCAAACAATTTTCTTTGGATAACTGTGATGAGAAAAGTAATGACGTAATTTATTAAGTATTGTTATTCCTGTAGTATCTGTTACAAAGTAAGCTTGCGCGTAACGCGAAAATAAGTCAATTATAGTTATAAATTTATTTCCTTCGAAACTGAATGTATCAATGTGAATAATGTCAAAAGGTCTTTTTGCAAGTAGTGGACCTGAGAATTGAATTTTGTAAGGATTTCTTTCATACTTATTAGCAAGACAAATTTCGCATTCATTTATAATTTTATTTATTTTAGTTTTCATATCAGGCCAATAATATTTAATTTTTAAGTGATTATAGGTTTCGGTGATGCCGTTATGGTTAACAGAATGGTATTCTTCTATTGCTTCATCTTGTTGATCTGATTTTTCCAGATCTTTAGCTACAATATTACATTTTATAAATTTTACTTGGTTATTAAGTAAATTTTGACTAACGTTTAAAAATTTTGATTCTAAGTTATTATCTTTGAAATAAATTCCATATAAATTACCGGGATTTACAGTTTCTTTTAGCATTTGTGTTATATTTTGTAATTCATTGCCTCTTCTAATAGTGACAATAAAGTTATTTTTCGCAAAGATTCTTTTATGATCTACGTTATATTGATCTCCTAATTGTAGGATAATGCGATTTGCAAATTGATTTATCGGTTTATCTGAAATGGGCATAGTGAACACGGGATTTTCACTTGAAGTGTGACAAGTATTATTTGATTCATTGTCTTCATTGTTATGAGTGTTAGCGTTACTTGATTCGTTATTATTATCAAGAGCATTTATTATGTCATCGAGGTCTTCTATTGGCAACTCTTCGCCAATATTGGGTACTATCGATACTAAGTCTAAATTTTCCATAAAAGTTTCTTTCGTATTTATTTCTATACGCGATAAGGCATCGGCTACCTGATTTTCTTTGCCCTTTCTATATTGAATTTTATAATCGTATTCTTCTAATTTTAATCGCCATTTGACAAGGCGAGAATTAGCATCTTTAATTGAAAACAGCCAGACCAACGGTTTGTGGTCAGTTTCAATAATAAATTGTTTTCCGTAAACAAAGGGTCTGAAATGTTTTGTCGTTTCGACGATTGCTAGTAATTCGCGCTCTATTGTTGAATAATTTCTTTCGGCACTATTTAAAGTTCTAGAATAAAATGCAATAGGTTTATTATTTTGAGATAACACACCTCCGATAGCTGTGTTAGAAGCGTCAGTTGTGACGTGAAATATTTTCTCAAAATCGGGATAAGCTAATATGGGGGCATTTGTCATTAATTCTTTGCATTTTTGAAAAGCTTGACAATAATCAAGATTGTTTGTTTCAATTTTTGCTCCCTTTTTAAGGCATTTAGTGAAGGGTTGTACTATTTTTGCAAAATTTGGAATGAATTTCCTATAGTAACCTACTAAACCAAGAAATGATCTAATTTCTTTAATGGTTTTTGGAAGAGGATAATTTTGTATTGCTACAACTTTTTGGGGATTTGGTTTTATGCCTTCTGGTGTAATTACATGGCCAAGAAAAGCAACTTCCTTGCGCAAAAACTCGGATTTATCTAGTTGTACTTTTAAGTTGTACTGCCTAATTTTATTAAAAATTTGTTTAAGGTGAACTAAGTGTTCATGGAGAGATTTTGAATAAATTACTATGTCGTCCATATAAACGAAGCAAAATTTATGAAGAAATTCGCGTAATATGTTATCCATTACTCGCTGAAAAGTACTAGGAGCATTTTTCAATCCAAATGGCATGCGGACATATTCCCAGTGGCCATTATTTACTGAGAAAGCGGTTTTCTCGATTGAATCAACGTCCATTTCGATTTGATGAAAACCCTGCGCGAGATCTAAAGTGGAAAAATAATTACATTTTCCTAAACTGTCTAAAATTTCATCAATTCTAGGAATGGGATATTTTTCTTCAATTGTTTTTTCGTTTAATTTTCTATAGTCTATTACTAAGCGCCATTTCTTTTTCCCACTCGCATCTATTTTCTTTGGTACAATCCAAACAGGCGAGCTATAGGGTGAAATACTAGGTTTTATGATTTTGTCGTCTAATAATTTTTTTATTTGATTTTGAATTTCTGCTTTTAGGTGATATGGATATCTAAATGATTTACAAAAAACTGGCTCATTATCTCTCGTTCTAATTTTGTGTTTTATGGCATTAGTAAAAGTTAAATCGTGATTTTCGTTGTAAAAAATATCTTTGTATTTTGTACACAAACCTAAAATTTCTGCTTTTTCTTCAAAATTAAGATGTTGCGTACGAATGACATTTTGAATATTTAAATTAGAAAAATGATTTTTGGGGTTTTGTATTTCTATATTTGTTATTGGTTCTACTTTAACCTGTTGTTTGAAATTAATTTTCATGTTTCTTTCTTCTTCTATGGGTATGTCACAAAAACCATTTTTTGCAAAGGCAATTGACTCTGGGGTACAAAATTGTTTAAAATTAATTTCGGGTATAAGGACTTCGCCTTCCTCGATATTCACGGGGATTTTTATATGTGTTTTAACGTTTTGCTTAAATGGCTTAAAATTGTTCTGGTTTAATTCCAGAAAAAATGGAATTTTATAATTTCCTATTTCTAACATTCTATGATTATAGTTTATATTTGCGCCTAATTTACACAAATCTTCGCTTCCTAATAAAGCGTCAAATTTATCGTGCCAATTAATTACATGAAAATTAATTGCACTATTTATTCCAAATTCTTTTAAAATGGGGTAAGATATATTCTCATCGTTAGAGACCGTTTGATTCATACTTTTAATTAAAAAGGGTTTTTTAAACATAAAATTTTTAAAGTTTTCATATGCGATTTTTGGGGTCATTATTGAATTTGAAGCTCCACTATCAAGGAGAATTTTTAAATTTAAACTGGGGATTGTAATAAATGGTAATTTAGGTTTTCCAGCTAATAAATTTAAGTCGATGTTAATTGTTCCGAGGCTGGCATTGGAAAATTTCCAGCGGGTACGTTCGTATCGTCAATGTATTCCTGATTTTCTAATTGTTCATCAGGTTCTTCTATATTGTATAATTCTTCCGATGTAAAATTACTTGGACTGGATTTTTGAAAATGATTGTAAGATGCACTTTGTTGGTTTCGAGAAGGGTTAACAGTATTTCTTGTCGATATTGACATAGGAGTGGGTTTTGGTTCGGGTTTTCTTCCGAATACTTGAGAATTTGTAAAAAATTTATTTTGAACTGGTCTAGTTTGATAATTAACTGGACCTCGCGGGAATCTATTTTGATTATAATTGTTCTGATTACCGTTATTATTATAGTAATTATTACTATTAAATCTAGGTACTTGATTTTGATTAAAAGATCGAAAATTCGAAAATTGATTGTTAGATTGAGGGTTAAATGTGGTAACCCGTGGTGTATTTGGGTATAATTTTTGATGAAAATTTTTGTTCGTGTTATTATGTTTTACCGGGGCTTTGTTACGCATAAAATTTAAAAATTCTACTTGTTGTTGATAATTATCATAATTTCTTAAGTGTAACATGCAATCTTCAATCGAATTCACAATTTGATTTGATATGTGAGTTCGGTGGGGTTCTAATAAACCGGCTTTAAACGTATCTAACGCGCTTTTATTATGTAAACTAATTTTATATAATTTAAGACACTCATCTTGTTCCCTAATCGTAACGTGTTCCAACAGTAATTGCAATTTATTTTTAATTCGCTCGTAATAAGAATCGTACGTTTCGTTTATTAATTGATAACAAGTATTAAGATCATTTGAAAGTAAAGTTTCATTTCTTTGATCTCCGAAACGATCCAAAAGTGCTATTTTTAATTTTTCCCATGTAGAACAATCTGAAGTAACTAAAGTATCTCTAGCAACACCAGTTAATTTTGAGCAGCAAGTTTCAAACAGTAAATTGTTTAAAGAACTAGCTTCAATTGGACTTTTGTATGCTCTGATAAATTTTTCGCATTGAAGTATAAAATATGATAAATTTTTACTACCTCCTTCGTATTGAGGAATGGTCTCTTTAGCTAATTTAATTTCTGCAAAATTGACAGACATTTCAAATTGATTAATTTGATTTCTTTGATTTAAAATAATTTCACTAATTTCTAATTCTAAATCTGAATTATTCGAATTATTTGTAATAATTTTAATAGGCGATCTATCGCGGTGTAAACTCATCGAGATTTTAACACAAGTATAATAAAATTAAGGTAAAGGAAATGATAAAAGGTACTTACAAAACTAAGGTTGCTAATAACATCGTTGAATGTCTAGCGAGTGAATTGTTGGCGGTGTAGTTTCCGGGGTGCGTCTACGGTTGAGGTCCGTCTGCGGTAGAAGTCTCTCAGTAGGCCCAGCGGATCTTGCACCAAATTTACACTATTCGTAACGTTGCACTAATAATTATTTTACCCAATTAGGATTTAATAATCGCCAATTCTTTGATAGAATCGTTTGGGTATCCTACCGACTGCGCCAATTACGTTTTTCAAAATAAAACGGGTGTTTTAAAAATGAAAATTTATTTATTAAAAGTTTACAACTGGTTACTTTGGATGCAAACCAACAACTGATTTTAAAATTATGAAAATCTATAAAAGGTTACATTTGTTTTGGGTGGGTTGTTTTGAACTTTGTTTCTTCTAATCACTTGACTCAAGTTCGAGACGACCCTTACATAATAAATCTTTTAAAATATCAATATAATTGCCTTAACCTAAACATGGTGACATATTAATGTATATTGCTGGTGGTCTTAAGAGGTTCGTTAGACATAACTATATGTTATAAGCACAAGTGCTTATAACATACTTAAAGTATGTATTAAACATCCAAATAACTTCTCTGCAATAATTAAAATTATTGTATTATAGGCCTTCAGTAATTCAAAACTTGCATTAAATAGTCTGTAGGCAACTTTAACTTTATAATTTAATCTATTTTCCTCAAGTTTCATTCACTTTAATCGATAAATACGTGGTTTATGTAGTAAAGCTCGATATTAAATGATACCCACTTTTTAGAAAAAAATTAGAAAACTTAATAACATTTTAGTTGAATTACCGGATTTATAGCCTTCCAGAGCTTTTATTGCACCCAATGTGATGAATTACAGTGCTTTACGAAGTTACCAAATATACAATAGATAATTTTACTACCACACATTTCTCGATTGATATGGTGATGGAATCAATACTTAAATTAAAGAATAACAAATTATTATGGCGCTGATTATATTACATCATTATTTATTTAAAATTACTTTTCAGAGTTAGCTCATCCGCTATTACTTATTTAAGAAGTGCGTCAAACACTTAAATTTTTCAAAATTATTCCATTGTATTATTTTTAAACTGAGCAATCATGCGAAATTCTGTAACATAGAAGAGCAACATGAATTTGATGCTAGGAAGGCAACTAAGACCAACTTGCTTCTCATTACTGAATATGATTCCAAAAACTTGGAGAATGGCTTTCCTTAGATTGTATTCATATAAGTACACAAGTTTTTTTTTTAATTTTTGTTGTAATTAGTAGTATATTGTTTGAAAAAATAATTTTTTTTGTAATGGAACATACCCATATGATGTTCTTCTTTAAAATGTTGGTGTCCAATCTTTACCAGTAATTTTACACCGACTTTTATAATTACTTTGTTTTATTTCTTAAAATTAAAATTAATTGTGTATTTAAACTATTAAAATTATATTATTATTAAGAGAACAATTTTCACCCAAATAAGAATGTATGATAAGGAAGTTGCAGGTTGGCTGGGATTATTATTACTTCTTAAAATTAAAACTATTATTATTTATTACTTCATTGATTTCAAATAATTAAATTCGGAATTTTTGTAGTTTTTCAAAATTTAATTTTGTTAGCACTAGCTTATTAATTAATAAACTTTTTAGATAGTATATTATTTATTGAACCTTCAAATATTTATTATAAAACTAAAGTTCGATAATAATTGTGAAATAAGGCAAATTTTTTTAACATTTTATTTTTGTATTATTTTAATTGTTTTCTATTTTTTTTATCTTATTCAAACATTTAACTCTATTTTGTCAGGGATATATAATACTCAAATTAATGCATTTAACGTTTCTTTAAACAATAATTTTCACGTTAAAATTTTAATATTTTGACGATTTATTTAATTACCATTTAATTACCATATTAATTACCCACCGTTAAGGGTTTCAAAACTCGTTTAATGAAATGGTTGATATCAATGGGACAGGAATAATTTATTGATTGTGTTGGTACTCATGTGATTGTATTGTTATTTATTTGTAATGATAATTGTAATATATGTAAGTAATTTTAGTGCAATACTAGGTATTTAGTTTTAAATGTATTTTTACTATTTTATATAAATAAACTTGATATTATTATTATGTTATTAAAAATAAATTAAAAATATTATTAAAATATACTAAAACAATAAATTATTATTAATAACAAATTTTGCATAATTTTCAAAATCTATTTATATAATTCGTTTTGTAGTACATTTTTTATTGGTATAAAATTTATATGGTTAGAAGTAAAATTACAGAAGTAAAACTTTTTATTGAAGACTATTTTTATGATTATTTTTATTTTATTTGTTATATTTTTATTTTTATTATCATTATTATTATTAATCTCATCAGGTTTGCCGGACGAGATTCCAAAAATCGAAATATAAAATTATAATATTATGTAGCAAGCTATATCACTCAAATTAAATAGTTTTTGAACAATATTATGTAAGTTATGAATTAAATTTTATTTCAATTTCATGTAACATGTAAAAATTAATTTTTTAAAAAAATATTATTATTATTTACTATCATTTATTTTATTGCTCCGAATAAAACATATATCTTTTGTCTTCTTCAAACATAAAAAATTACTGTTTTGGTTTAATACTGCTTAGAAAATTAAAAGTATAATACACAGAAAGTCTATTTAGTTAAGAAGTTAAAATATATTATAATTTTTACTTTAAATATTAAAAAATTTGTTGAGTTGAAAACATATATAAATTATGTAAAAATGCTTTTTTTATATAATGGTAGATAACCGTTTCATTTTCAAAGCTAAATTTTACAAATGTGAAAATCATATTAATCTAATATGTCATAAAATTTAACTCGATGCATACGAGAATTAATAATGTAACATTGTTATTCGAGTACTGCTTTTATTATATTTAAACAATGCTGAAATAATTTAAATAATTAGTAATTTTATTTAATGTTTAATTTATTTCACACAAAGAATTAATATTTAAGAAAAAGTCAACATTTGATAAAATTACACAAATTGCTCTCATTTAAATTTTTTAAATATAAAGTATTTTCAAGTTCATCCCATTGTGATAATTGGAATTTATTTTAAAGCACAAACCAAGTTTTTATAATTGCTTAATAACTCAGTCACGATTATACAATTGCTTTTAACATTTCACCTGTATAAATGGATTGCTACAACGCAAAATTAATTATCTTGAGCTGATTATAATTACTCACTCGAGAATAATAAAACAAAATTTTCATTTGATCACGCCAATTGAATACCAAATACTATATTAATACAAGTGGTTTCTCTGCTCGAGTGCTAACTATTTAAAATTTTAAATATGAAGTAATTTTAGAATAAATTATTTTTCAAATAAGTTATTTTTAAATTATATAAAATTGAGCTATGAAAAAGATCACAAATATAACTTATGATTTTAATAAAAGCTCACAGCACATTAAGTAGATAAGATTAACTTTTATGTTTTATTTTAATTTCATACAATTAAGAAGTAATTTTTAAATTCAGGGAATGATTCGCTTTAGTTTTTCATTGAAATTGTTTTAGATATTATGATAATAAAAAATATTTAAAAGTCTATAGCTTTTTGAATTCCAAATTTCTATTCAAAAATTCATTTAACTTTTTTTTATAGTAATTGAAGATAATTACCTATAAATGCGATAAACACTTTTCTGGATGTTCGTAATATTGCTAATTGGGCGATGGTCCATTGTGCAAATTTAATGATAATCGAAGTTTCAAGGTGAGTGAACGTGCAAGGGTAAAATACAAAAATAGAACGAAAAGATAAATTTGTATATTTAAATTTATATTCAATAAACAATATTTATACAATTAACTTTTTGCGATACGAAATTACACTATACATGAAGAAGTACCTATACTACTACCATATTTGGTTTGTAGTGAATTATCGGCAGTGTAAACAAAAGTTACAAGAGCTTAAAAACAGATTTTCCTGAAAGCAGTTCAGCCTTTTTACAATTTATTACCTCTCGAAACCACTACTAATATTTTGACTCGATATCGATTATTGATTATCGTTATTGCTAAGCGATTAATTTTTTTTAGTGCAAACCTTTTTACGGTAACAGGTATTATTAAATCAAGATCTAGATAAAGTATAGAAACCAGATTAATTTTATTTATCTCGGTATTTAACTAGCAAAATTTGAATTTGCGTGTTTATAATCAAAAATTAAACTTAAGAAAATTATACACGATAATATTTTTTATATTTTAGTGTTTGTGATAAATATAACATAGTACATACATTTTGACACATATACATAATGTAGGCTTTAAACCATGAAAAGAATAATGCACTTTATTTCGAGATGAACTCTCATGGGCAGATAATTTTTATGATTCCGAAGAAATGAAAATGAAGTTTGAAGCTTCTAAAAATGTTTGAATACATTTTTTATTCATCTTATAAAATTTTATATCTTTAGGTATTCTAAGAAATGTAGTTTATTTTAGCAGACTTTTATAGGTAACAAAATATCCCAAGTTATGACTAACTGGAAAACTTATCGAACCAAACTAATTGAACCTGAAAAATACAGCTTTTACTTTTATTTCTTTTTCTGTAAAATTTTAGTTGTTGCTTTCATGAAAATCTATTTGGTAATTTCTATGTTAGTATATTATACGTATTTTAATATTATATATCAACACCAATCAATCTGCGGTATATTTAACATAAAGTGAAGTATACCTATTTAAAAATTGTTTTTATGTACTTAGCTATTAGTATACTATTACAATTACTCTATGTTTATAATAAGTTAGATTGATAGGAATCACAATTTTAAAAATCAATAGTGTCGATTTTAATCAAAATTAATACATTAGCAAAGGTAATATTAATAGAAAAAGTAAAAGTAAACAATAGATAATGTTTGAATAATTATTTTATTCATATTATTCATATTTTACTAATTATATTATACTAATGATAATGTAGCTTGTTTTTGTAACTGACATTATTTACAAAGCATTGTGGCATTGCAGGTTCAGGATTATTTTGTAACTTGAAATACATATAACAGTGGTTTATGTGTTAAAAGGATATCTAGTGTAATATAAAAACTAATTAAAAATATATTATATGACTTTTATTTTATTATTTTATTATAAGTTTTACTTTAAGTATACTTTTATGTTATCTTAAGATATCAACAAATTGAAAATTTTATTTGCACAAATCTTGATTTAAATAGTTTAGTAGCTTTAAAAATTTTAAATAAACAGTGGAAATCACCAAAATAACTAATGTTTTATGTTACCAACCTACGCTTATATTGTGAATAAATATTTTGGTTTCCTTTTGTTTATATACAGAAAAGACGAACTTGAACACTGGAATAAAGTTATATTTTAGTTTATAACTGACTTTATCTAACATTTGTAAAAGCAGCAATAAGATTTTGCAGGTGCATTGTGCTAGATATTGACATTAATATTTGTAATCTAAAAGTTTGTGTCACTTTATACTGCTTATAAATAAAAATAAATCCTGAAAGTTCTGTTGATTGAAGTTGTACAATATTAATATTTAATACTCTCAATTCTTTGAAATAAACTTTTCTTCTCTTCCGAAAGAGTTTTTTTAATAATGTCATTATGAAACTCATTTTATAATGGCCTTCACTATGACCCAGAAAATTTTATTTTGTAAGCTTAGAACATTAAACATTAACGGTGTCAAACTTGCATTGAATTATACTGAAACTTTAAACAATAAAACATGTAAAATTTAATTTTTCTTTTAAGTGAAATACAACATAAATTTATATATTTTAATACAAAAAAGATGCAAAATAGTAAAATTAGTGTTGGTAACTAATATTTATATTCTGTGGAATTTTACTATTTTGCATCTTTTTTGTATTAAAATATATAAATTTATGTTGTATTTCACTTAAAAAAAAAATTAAATTTTACATGTTTTATTGTTTAAAGTTTCCAACCTGCACTTATCTTGAAATATGTAAGTACTATTTATTGGTTAACTTTTGCTTGTAAAAGCGAAGACATATTTTAATAAAGTTCAACCTGACTTTATGCAAAAGCGGCCATTACTAACACTACCTCACTGATTTTTTAAAAAACTTATACGCGTGTAATAAAAACGTGTCTTATAAAACTTCTATTTTAATGTACCATATTATAATTGCAAAATTTTGTTTTGTTTTAAAAAAAACTGTTTAAAACAGAATATATTAGCTCAGTGAGTGCGAAGTAGAAAATGTTTACAACTTTTTCAAATTAACAAAAGCAATACGTTTACATGTACGTTTACTTGTATTCATAAATTGTTAAATTTAATTAGATGGTATTCCGAAGTGCTATATAAAATGAATTCAAAACCTTTTTAGTTATGATGCGTTACGCGTTAATCCTGGATTATAAAAAAATGTATATTGTTACCTATAATAAAATATAACATTTGGGTGTGAACAATATAAAAGCTCATTTTATGAGTTAGCTTTCCAATGTATTGACACAAAAAGATTCTATCTTCATCTAGTTTTAGTAATTAATAAATGTACTAATTACACAATTTACTAGTTTTAGCACTTTTTCACGATATAACATTGGTGTTTTTATGTATTTCAGGTAAAAAGTTCTTCCCGATCACTTTCTTGGGTAGTATAGTATGGATAGCAATATATTCCTACTTAATGGTATGGTGGGCAAATGTGGTGGGCAATACTGTTCGTATCCCTCCTGAGGTTATGGGGCTAACATTTTTGGCGGCCGGTACCTCCATCCCCGATCTCATCACCTCTGTCATAGTGGCTCGCAAGGGCTTCGGTGACATGGCCGTTTCATCTTCCGTCGGCAGCAATATCTTTGATGTTACCGTCGGGTAAGATAATATTAGAACGTTAGCACTAATCAATGATAATATGTACTTTACATTGTAATGACCAGTTCGAACAGACGTTCTGCTAGGGTATTTATGCTACCCCAAATTACAGTTCAAATTGCATTTAAGATGACTTTCACAAAAGTGATTAACCTGGAACTTAATATTATTAAAATGAATTTAATCGTGGATATTTTAAGTGTAAGTTCAATATTTCAAATCTCTTTTGTGAAACCCACTATTAATATATTTCAAACAATGCAAGTATTCGCATTGTTCTAATATTAGTGTAAATGCCGACTACTAAATTAAATTAAAAGATAGTTTACGGTTCAAATAACCATTCCACGGTTATCTTATTGTTTAGATACAATAATTTTTGACAGCTATTTTTGAGTTAATTGATAACATAAGATATACACACAATTGTTCTGAAATATGTGAGATTAACACCATTGTTAAAATTATTACACTATTGTTCTGGTACATATTGACGTTTGACTTCAACACTACAAACATACAATACTTTAATGGCAAGAAATCTTAACTGCTTATCCAGATAGTTATAAAAAGTAATAATATAAAATAGCATACTATATTTTTATTATGATACGATTTATTAAATTTGGCGCAGTTAAATACGTCAATTACAATATAAAACGTGAACATACGAAAAATAGAGTAAAAAAGTTACTTTTGCTTCAAAGCACTAAAGTACTTTAGTGCCGTCTGTTGTCGGTAATACAGTTACACAGCAGACGATAAGCAGCAGCAGACTAAAGTAAAACAATTGCTATCATCAAAAGTAATTTATTTTTAAACTTCGTTATGTAAGGTAAATATTATATTATTTATTTAAACCGTCAAGTTAAACAAAGAACTAAAATAAGACAAATTGTTCATAAAATATAGAATAGTTATATAGAATAGAAAAGATAAATAGTAAATAACTAGAATAAATTATACATATTTGATAGATATAAATTGTTTACCTTTCATCTGATCCTGACATTCTAATAATGGTTTGGTTGTGCGAGCTTTGCCTCAAAATTAAAATCAAACAAACAAGTAGTGCACTTATAATTGAATAAATTCAATTATAATTTATTATAATAACAGGAAAGCACAAAAGCACTTGATAAAAACATGTTAAATATTAGAATAAAAAAAACTATCTCTTAAGAATATGTCAAACAAATGATGAAATCTGAAATATATTGAAGAAAAACATTTTCACATTGACTGAAGAAATCTTTAGGGAAAAAACTAAGATTGGAAACACAACACTGTAGTTCGAGAATTAAAAAAAGAATGCGCCGAGCAAAAGAAACAACTATTTTTAAAATATAAAACAGCAAGATAACTTTTTATTAATACGGAAATATCCAGAATAAAGCAAAGCATGAAATAGATAAAACGGTGTTGTTGGACATTTCCTTGATATCCTATTACTGTCATTTATTTACAGGGCTGGGCAGTATTTGAAATACATGTATTTGAAATACGTATTTAAAATACATTTTGTATCTTGTATTTGTATTTAAGATACAAATTTTTAATGTATCTTGTATTTTGTATTTACGATACAAATATTTTCTGTATCTTGTATTTTGTATTTTGTATCTTATATCAAATTTTGTATTTCAAATACAAATTTTCAAAAAATTTAATATTTTGTATTTTAAATAGAAATATCTGTTATTTTGTATACAGTATACAGGGTGTGCCCTAAAAGTCATGAAATACATTTTTTTCTCCCACTTGCACAATACCAACACAAGCACAATACCAACCTGCTAATAGGTTGAGCCTTATATTATATATATATAAATATATTTTTCATATCATTTACAGAATTACAGTTATTTTATTTATTGCAAGGTTAGTTTAAGTTAAGGAAAAAGAAACAAAAACGAAAGAAGTTCGAATAGTTTGTCTAGCTGCTGCAATACTAGTTTGTGTTCTTCTGCTGCTGTAGAACGATTATTTTCTTTTGCTGGTATCATTCACTCTCCAACTAGAGGAACGTTATGCGATCAAACATTTGAAACGCTTGTTTTTCTAAAAGGCAACGCATTATTTAAAAATTAAAACATGTTTATATATAATTAAAAAATAAAAATTTAAATTAATTAAATATTATTTATTAATGTTGTTTTTTTTTTCTGTATTAACAGGCATAAAGGTTCAAATTCCAAACGGAATATATCGGCCGTTATCAGTTTTTAACCAATAAGAACTAAGAATAATTTTCTTAATTCTCATTGGTTAAAATTTAATACTGTATTTTGTATTTTGTATTTTAAATACTCAAATATTTTGTATTTGAAATACTGTATTTTGTATTTTGTATTTTAAACACATATTTCAAATGTATTTTGTATTTTGTATTTAAATACAAGTTTTCAATGTATCTTGTATTTTGTATTTAAGATACTTATTTGTGTGTATTTTGCCCACCCCTGTTTATTTATAATATCTGCTATTATTACCTAAGTATTTGAATACATTTTAAAATTATTAAGTAAACTTATAACAAAAAATTTCTAATGGTTTATTTTTTATTTTGATGTCTCCATCTTTTATTCTGAATAAAAGGCGATATTTATGTCACTGTAATTTGGTAGGTTTTTGTTGAAAATTGTCCACTAGTGCAAAAAAGTAAGCATGGTTTTAAGGGTATACTACAGAAAGGTTATATGCCTTTATTTTCTTGAGAGGCACGCAAATAATGAATAATGGGAATCATAAATCCAGGTTTGCTACTGGATATGTCGACTCCAGTATCAGATAGTAAATATGAAACATATTGCAAAATTTAAATTATAATAAAAGAATATTTTTTATATTTATAAGTAGGTACGTAATTGAAAATAACGTGCTTATAAATATTTAATACAGCACTTTTGCCTAATCAATATGTTCATGTCTACACCAGTTAACGTAAAGCACTTCTTAATTTATTGTAAAAAATTTTTTATTGAGATTTTTTGTAATTTAATATAATTTTATTTTCATGCTCTTGAATAAAAGCTATTAGATTCTATTTTGCCTGAACTCTTATCGTCTTATGAAATTACATAGTAGGTAAGTATATGATACCTAAGTGATGAATTTTTATTTGATGCACAACGGCATACCTTAAGAAATATTGGATGAATATTCACGTAAAATAAATAATCTGATTAAAAGCAACTGCCTAAAAAGTGTGATAAGAGAAAATTTATATGTTCCCATTTATATTTTTTAATTTATTATAGTATTTGCTCTGCAACTCTATGTTAATGGTCTATTTCTTTACCCATGTTTATACTTCCAGATAACATCTGTTAGATAAAGTAACTAAGACAGTAGCAAATCAAAGTCAAGCCGACACAGACCGAATTTATAAAAGCAAAATATGCGATATATAAATTATCTTAAATTTTTTTTCCATACTAAATACATATTAAATTGGAGAGCGGAGTTTCGTTCAAAGATCAACAAAGTAACTTTTATGTGTTAAAGTAAGGTTATAATTACTAAATAAAATTTTTTTATATAATATTATACTAATAGTGCTATATTTTAATAGTAGAAGAATGTCGTATAAGTTGGGACGGATTCCGTTTTTGATCTGTGATTTTGAAACGGATAGGAATAATGTTAACTTAGATAAACCAATAAAAGCATATGGTCATTGGCTACAAGTTTTCTGTGGAAAGTTATTTGATATCTCGAGCAAGTCAAAAATAATAATCATTTTAATGAAGACACCTTTTTTGGTCAAAAAAAAATTTATCGGGACACTTTCAAAAATCTAAAAAGTAATCCAAAAATGAAATAAAACTGCATGATATTATTATGATTAGAATATTTGTTGAATCGTCATGTTTCAAAGAAACAATTTAAGTATAAAACATTATTCTATTTAATCTGATTTGCAGTTTGTATGGTCTTTGCTTTTGCAGCCATTCGTTTATTTTGCTTATCGACTTTCGTCCACGATTCGATTTTTTGGCTAGTGTTGATGCCTGCAAAAGTCCGATCAAAGACAAAATCGATGATAAGCAAAATTCGTATGGCAATATTGATGATGTTTTGGATGTACTGGCCTTTTTGGAATTTTATAAGCTTTTACGGTGCATCAAAAGCCTTTATTAACCAATTTTATTTTCTCGAATGCTGCTACCAATGCATTGAAATCGGTAAATCCCTGATTGGTTTGTCGTCTGTAGCGTGACATTGCAAAATTCTAATCAGATAAAGAAATGCTTTTTAGTTATTATATTTACAAAATTGCATACATCAAATATTATAAAAATATCATTTAAATGGCATCGCAGTGTCTTGGATTAAAAAAATTGCTGTCCCAACTTATACAACATGAGTGTCCCAACCTTTACACAACAGCCATTTTGTAAAAAGTTAAAAAATTACTTTGAACAACACAAAATTTTAATATTACCTTTTCACACAATGAAAATGCACTCAATACAAGACATATTGAACATACTTATTTGAAACAATGGATTTAAATTTGGCAAATTATAAGCACGCAAAAACTATTATAAAGATTTTTATTATACGACAATTTACGTCTTGTTCGGCATAGATATAATGAACCCGAATTTTTGGTTCTAATCTACATGAAAAGTTAACTTATAAATAGACTTTACTTCGACAGTCATAACATAGGTGTCATCAATACCGACAATTTAGATATACAGCTGTCCCAACTTATACGGCGTCCCAACCTATACAACTCTACCCTACTATATTACTTAATTATATATTTATTTATAAAACACATATTATAGCAGAATAAACTAGCAAGCTGAAATTTATCCTGTTATAAGTGCAAAACCTGTAAAAGAATACAAATTTTCTTCTTTGGAAAATTAAAAATTTCTCCCAGAATGAGCAGATATCATATAATACATAGATTATTCTAATATACCAATATTTTAAAACCATGCTTGCTTGGTATGCAGATGATACAGCAATTTACGCCCAATAATTTTCGACTTAATCCTTATTAATCAGGCATAATATAATCAAAAACAGCTTTACAGCTACTGCAGGAAATATATATCAAAATTACCTATGATAATCAAAAACCAATAAATGAAACTTTTAAAGAATAAGTTTCATGTTGGATATAAAAAGGTATAATATTACTCTTAGTATAAATAAATAATATTCTAGATACCTACTTAATTATATTGCCCTTCAAAAAATAGAGGACATTTTTTTTTCTGAAAATAGCAGGTTCAATTCAATTAAATAATAAATTATATAATATCACTAATACAATTACTAGATTTTCGTTTCATTTATGGACAACACATGGTGTATTTATTAAGGCAAAGCATTTTATTTCTTTTATTATAAAAATTAGAAGACATTTTTCTTTATCAAAACTTTGCTGCAACTTAATTTTAATGTGAATAAATTGTTTCAGGTTACCAGTGCCTTGGTTAATATATGGCATTATTTATGGAGAACCAGTTGAAGTAAATTCCGTTGGAATGGTGTGTTCAATCACAATTCTTTTTATGATGCTGATATTTGTCATAATATCGATAGCTTGTTTTCATTGGAAAATGAATCGAGGGCTTGGTTTTACAATGTTTTTGTTATATTTTGTTTTCGTAGCAGTGTCGCTGATGTTTGAATATGAAAAACTAGTGTGTCCTTTTTAATATATGAACATTAGCACATTCGAAATAGAAAACTTAGTTATTATACTGCAGCCAATTTAGATTGATGCGTTTGTACAAAAATCTTTTTTATATAGTGTCTGGTTTTTCGTTATATTTTATTAAGAAAAGTGATAATTTCTTATATCAAATGCTAGGTATATTATAATAATGTTTTGGCTCTTAAAAATTATTTCAAACTCTTATAATTTTCTTTTAAGTTTTTTAAGATAATTGCGCACTTGTTATTTGAGGATCACTGCTTTTCATTTTATAGATAAAACTATATCACCGAACAATAAATAATAGGTTATAAAAGATGCATTTCGTCGGTCTAATTTATAATTTTAAATGCCAAATAGTCTGAATGATTTGTAACTCGTTGGTATCTGTTTGTACTTCTTTTAATTGATTTGTACTCGTTACTTATTTGTACTCATTAAAATTCGGAGCAAGAAATTTACTTTTTTGATGCTTTTTGTTAATTTTTGTTTTGTCAAAAAGAATTGAAAAGTTTTGGATTCGAAGCTTAGTCCAAACCAGCTTGCTTCTTTTTATTTGCACCTCTTTTTCAGAGTTATACAGAAAAAACCTCATCAAATACCGACATGAAAGTATGTTCTTTTTACTCTCTTTATTCGATTTATTTTATTACGAAGTATTACACCAGAGAGGTCATCAGGTTTTATATCATTTCGCTTTCACGGTAGAGCAAATTTCATTGCCATCTTTTGAACTAAATAGGTTTCTTAATTGCCTCTTAATTATCGCGTTAATAATTCTCCCTGTGGACACTTATGCGTAATTTCAAGGAGTGTTGATTCAAGAGAATATCAATTTTGATTGTGAAATGTTTATTTTTGATAGATTGAAAATTATTGGAGTTAAAAAATTAAACAGATACAAATCATTTCTCAGCAAAAATTTGAACTGGATACAAGAAAAATATGAAGGTACGAACGAGATACAAATATATTAGATTGTTTAAAAAAATGGAGCTGTCAAAATGCATCTGGTGATTAAAAAAAGGAATGTGAAAAGAAGTTTTAAAAATTGAACGCTGTTGATACTTAACAGAAAAATGCACAAAATAACATCAACTTCCATGATATGGATGATAAATTTAATTGATTGAACAATTTCATTAAATTATTTTGTTAATACTGCGAGTCCCAGGCCATGTTAGCAATAATATATTAGAGTATAGCCAATAGGTTTTTAACGTAGCTGTTTTTATAACAAAAAGTCATGTTATTACGTGCACAATTTTTAAGCATGTGTCATGATGAAGATGTTCTTTATTAAAACATTTTTATAAACATTTAGAAGGTTTTATTAATTGGTTTAGTAATTTTTCAAAAGTGAACAAAAACAGTTAGGCTTAAACAAAATGCATTTAAAGTAGAAAATTGTAAAAAGTGCTTCAGTATATAAATTAAAAAATTGTACATTGGTTAAATAATTTTTTTAAATTACAATAATGACGTGCTACGTAGAAAGATGAAATCGTTTACACCGATAATCGTAATATTTTAATTATATAAAATTGTAACATATAAATTAAAATATATAACGAAGTACTTTGTACAATAATTAGACGTAGAAGTGTTTTTTAACATATCATAAATGCTATGGAAGCAGTTAATAAACAACAAATTACCATTTATCTTCCTGAAGTAAGAAGCACTGTAGCATACACAAGACATAGCGTTCTAGTTATAAAAATGTAGATATGAATAGAATCCTAAATATTAACGATTAGTAAACAAAGCCATGTAAATATAATTGTTTGAGGCACAGAGACTTAGGTCTTTACTGAAAGTGCCTAGTGTTATTTTATTTTCACCTGTTGTGATAAAACCAAAGTTTTTAAGTGTACCATACATAATAATTCATAAATGAGTGTTCAGTTTGTTGTAAAATTTTAAGATTCGTTTTAGCAAAAGTATTTTAACTATAAATGCACTTCTCTATGCATCTGACTATATTGGATATAAAGTCGGCTACTTTTAAACTTTTTTTTTTTAAATTATGTATAGCGGTAAATCTTTTTTAATATTAAAGAGAAAAACTATCGAAAATAGTACTAACGACCACTAGTTGAGTGCAAATTTAGTCTCGAGTTGTTTGAACAATAATTTTACTTAAATAATCAACAGAAATTTAAAATGTTCAAACTTCTCCGAGACTTTGAAACTATTTAGTTAAAATTAGTATTTATGTACAGTAATTTTATATATTGTGACATTAGGAACTTTTCTATCGATATTTTTAAGTTGTAATTTCGCCCAACATTAAATTACTCTAAGAAGTTATACCAAGACATTCATTAATTTTTCTAAGTATTAATATTGTCAATTCACTTAAAATGATAGTATCATAATTCTGTCAATTCAATTCAATTCTGTCAATTCCGCTTGAGTTTTAAACTAAAAATTTGTAATATTCATATTTATTATAATTATTCAAACAAAATTTATTAATATAAATAAAATAACTTAAAGGGGCTTGATACTTTTGAAAATTAAAAGCGTATTTAACAATTCAAGATGTTTCACAGCGGATCTGCACGTTACCTAAAGTTTATAGATCAATTCGTTATTTGCTACAATAAAAAATCAACATAACAAATAAAATAAAATCACATCTTTTTTAATTCTATTCTATGTGTAACGAACACGTTTTATTTAAAACATTACTCTATGAGCGTTGCAACAAAGAACGAATTTACTATAAACTTTGAAGATGCACAGATCTGTTGCGAAACATGTAGAGTTATTAAATAAAAGTTTTATTCCGTGAAAAGTAGTTTAACCTACCTTCGATTTATTTATTAGTATCATTTGGCGATTTTATAAATATATTATTATAGATTTCGTTGTAGTTTTCCAAATATGTACAGATAGTTACAATTTAATCGTATGAATTCACGCGTTTCTACTTCGAGTTTCTTTTAAAAATTACATCATATCTTAAGTTTTGTAATAATTACGTTGTGTTAGCAATTTTGACCAAAAACTAAACGACATCATTCAGCTACATTTTCAACGTTTTCTTTTAAAATCAAACCTAAAAACTAGGTAACTATTTTACAATTAAGCGCTAAAGTTGTGACTAAAACAATAGTGAATTTAAGTTTGCTCATACATGTATATTTTTAATCATTCATTTATAATTAAAGTTGGAAAAATACAAAAAACTGTGATACTTATCAAAAATTTTGTTTGTGTATCTTTCATTTATGTTTTGCTAACTTTGATCTAGAAGTGCATTTATAAAAATTATTTATTTCTATGTGATATTTTGTACAAAGTAATTTTTTTAATATTTTAAACGAATAATAAAATTTAATTTACAAGCAAATGTAGATATTGTTCAAGTCGTAATCATTTCTAACTTAATCGCATTAAAGGTATAGTACATTAAAATTGTTTGTATTTAAGATTGATTTTAATTTTATGCACAACGCCAACATTACATAATACAAGATATAATAATATACCTATATAATACAATATTGTCTACATGCTATTAGAAAGAGTTTAAACAATTACTAAGTGTAAAATCTTATTATACGAGTGGGTAAATTTGTGATATTTTTTAATTGATTTCTGTAGGTACTATTTAAAAAATAATTACATAATAATTAATTTTTTGGGAAATAGTACAAATTGTTGTAGCAAGACGTATAATTTGAAAATCAGTGTTGAATTACCTAGTAATTGTTTAAAATCTACAAAGCACTTTCTAGTCTAGATCATGTGTGAAGTAATACAAAAGCAATGAAATAAATAAGACTAAAATATTGTAAGTCGTATAATATGTTAATACTTACTCTAACATGCTAATATAATTATCCAGATAAACCAAAGTTTAATTATTTGTAATGTTAATTATTACAAGTCATAGAAGTTTCCATGTTTATATATTTTTTTTATATGATAATGTAAAGAAATGATTTAAAATGAATAATTATTATGAACGTAGTAGTAAATATTTTTAGATCAAAAAATATTGAATTAGTTATTTCTTATTATTTTTGTTGCTTGTTAGAATTCTATATAATTGTTAACTAAATTAATACCAATACCTATTATGTAAAAGTTAACATAAGGACATTTTTAGATAAGTATATGAAGAAAATGAATTGTTAAGGCAATGATAACTTGCATCATACCAATATAGTCCAGTAGATAATAGGAGTAAAAACTACTTCAAGTTTTCTGCTTAATATTGTTATCCTTCGAATACTCTAACATTAAATAATACTTCTTAGATTTTAGAGTTATATACATTTAGCTATTCTGTATTTAACGCATTGTTAAATATTTGCAATTATAATTTATTCATTGTTAACGTTTAAAAAATATAAAAATTATGAACATTGAATAAATGGATAAACTGTTAGTAAATTTTTTGTAGAATTTTAATCTTACTTAATCTAATAACACATAACATAACTTAAATTACACAACATTTAGCAAGAAAATAATTTTATATTTTATTAGTCAACACAACACTATTATATGGGTCCACTCCTATATACAAATTTATTAATGCAAACTACGTTATACAATTTTGACTGGATTTGTCTCAAATTACCTAGTACGTTAAATAGATGAAAAATCACAATATAATACGTGTGTACATAATATAAATACTTTAAAATAATTTACAAACATATTAGCCAAAAAGATGTATTATTGTTATTTTTATTCCCTACTTTCAGATTTAATTTAAAATTCAATTTGATTATATCGAAACATTGTCTTGTTAAATTTTGTGTAAATATATAATAATGAAATCTAACAAGATATAGTAACTTCCAGTTATAAATAATATAAACATTTTTGACTTCTAAATAATATCTCAGTTTAAAAACGCAGTTTTAAATGCCTACGATAATACCAATATAACATTTATAAATAAGTCATAAAGTTTTTCGGTAAACTTTCGTTTGGAAAGCAAAATTTTAGTAAGAATATAAAAAATTATTGATTTATTTTATTGAAATTATGACCAAACTTTTTCAGTGCTAAATAAAACCTTTTTGGTGTACTTGCTCCCATGATACTTTTTTAATAGTAGTAATAAATTTAACTCAAAAGATTTTTAGAGGTGTATGTGGATACATTTTCGTCAATTAAACTATTATAATATGTACCGATTCCGCCCACTTTATTCGTCGTTTTCAGGATTTTCAGTACAAAATATAATTAAATAAACATACAATAATAAATTATGTTGCAAACAATATATCAAATATGTTTTAACATCAACGGTGAAATCTGTCAGAGTAAAAATGTTAACTAAAAATATCTATATCGTGTTGGAACATAATTTGACTTTTATTTCTCTTAGTTATAATTATTAAACTTTTCATCGCTATATCGAAAATGCATCCTGACGATGGTCAATAAAGTGACCGAAATCATAGATTTTAAGAATCTAGTATAATTGACAAAGATAAACCCACATAATATAATAATATTATTATATTTATTGTGCGTTAGGGGCCCCTTTTATAGTATATTAACTAAAAAGAAATATTTTAATACAACCAACTACCTACACTTATCTATAATTTTTACTTATCTCTTTTCTACAAGTTATTAATAAATCATAGAGTGATTGCTATTAATTTTAGTTGTTCTACCGTTTGATCATCTCATACCCATCAAAATATTGATTTGTAGTCTTCGCACTACATAATTTTAAAAACATCGCATAGGTACATTAAAATTGTTGGTGAGGTCATTAAATCAAATTTAAATTTTTTAAATAATCTCACCAACCTAATATGTTTTAGAAACACTTCTTAATATTTGTAAAATAATTCATACTTGTGTACCTAGTAAGTTGTTATCACTAGAAAATATTATTACTTATAGGAATATACCTATATAGTATTATTATAAAACCATTACATGGTATGTTAATTTTTGCCGACAATATAATATAATATACAATAAACACATAGTTTTACTATAGCCATCACGATAATGGATGATGTAAATAAAAACTAACTGATGCTCAAATTAACAAGAAATAAAAATCATCAAAATGCACACATACTTTTTAGAACTAAATTATTTTGAAGTTATCACAGTAAATAAAACACACAGTAAGTATAACATTGAATACCTCCTCACCATATTATGGCATCATCAGGAAATGTTGATAAAAATATTTTAGTTTTAAGGTGGGGGTTCAAGGCCACAGAGTTGATTCGCACCTGGCAGATGGCGGATATTAGGGTATGCATTGAATAGATCATTTATGGAAGTTCTTCTATTAAGATATAGGTGTCGCTCTATAAGTAGTAAATAGGGGAATACCCGCAGTCGAGAAAACATTTTTAATAACGCAAAGCAATAAAATATATACGACATCCTGATGTTTTTATAGTCGTAACGTAAACAATGAGTAACAACTACGTATTAGTTTACACCATTACGAAAGGTCAAAGAGATCCGTCTGTAATTGAAACATATTTGTTTAAAATACTTTTCTAAGATGATTATAATCTTCTCAGTACCTATACAAAAATGATGAAGCTCATTTAATTTCAAATGAACTGAACAATTTTGAACTTTTATTACAAAATTTATTTTTTCGCATTTTGACTAATAATGTGCTGTTTTATTAAATTCAAAATCATTTAATAAAGTGGCACTTTAGCACATAGATATGTCACTTTACTGTATAGTAATGTCACTGTCAATAAAAAACTATTGGATAGAAGATTGTTTATTTAAATATTGGAATCATTGTTATACATTTATGTATATTAAAAGTACAAAATTATTATTCAAACTAGAAAACTTAACAATCTCACTTTTATAATTAATATTATGTAACTTACACAAAATTCGAATCAAAAAATAAAAATTAACTGTTGTTATGTAAATAAATAAAGCCGCCGTGTCTGGTTACTAGATTACGAAAATTTTACACAAATATCTATTTAGAAACTTTTTGAATTAGCAATAACTCAAGAACGGCGCTAGATATCGAAAAACTGAGTAAAAAATTCACCCTCCTCGCCTCGTACTCACCCCCCGTGAATTATCGGTAGGAAGGCATACGAAAAAATTTAAACCGATCGCGCGCAAAAAAAATTTACTTATAAACGTCTAAATTCATATTTTAGATTAGATTTTCACAAAATACGAAAAAATTGTATAAACAAACCTCGTAAGAAAAGTAGTTTTACTAAACTCATATAGCTTTTAAGTTACTCGCTCGCTGTGCTCGCTCATACTTAAAAGCTATATTCGTTTAATAAAACTTTACTTTTCTAAACTTGTTGTTTAATATACTATTAATTAATGATTATAAATTAATTATAATTACACATAATTATATTATAAATCAACTATTCACCAAAAATTAAAAATACCGTACAGGGTGGATCTTAGGTTTCAATTTATATAAACCGAACAACTACACATGAATCAATTTGATAAAGCGGTGCGTATTTAAATTTGGGCTCGTGTTCAAAGTTCCTCGTGGGACCCCTTTCCTAAGCGTTAAAAAAAAATTGCGCAATACAACAGCGCTTATAATAATTATTATAAATACCTACTATTTATATTTCACTATACGGTACAAATTATTTAAACAAAATTTTCAATTATATTAAAATATTAAAAATTACAAATACAACTTATTTAAAGTATTCCAATGAGGTGCAATTTGTGCGCAATTATTGTCTTTCAAGCGGTGGTTCCAGGATGATATTATAAATTTTAAGACTTCTGTTATAGAGTTATTGGATTTTATTTTAAGCAACAATTTTTCATCATTTTTCAGTTCTTCTGAAATAATCCCTACATGTTTCTTATTTTTTACAATCTCAGTACGAATACAAAAATTTGGAATGATTAAGGTTAGGAATTTTGCAAGTACCTACCTCTTTTTTACCTCAAAAACGGCTTAATGGAGTACTTTAAAATTTGGAAGGTGCATGCGGAATACCATGATGGCACAATAAGACATATTTTATATTTTGGTATTATAAAAAAATCTGCTAGGATTTTGGAAGTTGTTTCACTAGGGACGGTTTAGTTCAAAAACGGCTTAACGGATTAATTTAAAATTTGGAAGGTACATGTGGAACACATGAGGGCACAATAAGACATATTTTATATTTTGGTATTTTTAAAAAAAATCTCTTTTCAGTCAAAAAATTTACTTTAGTTTTTTTTTAAATTAAACTAAATCATAGTTTATAATGATTACTATGATAAAAGAAAATAGTATAAAATATTTAAATTTTATATTCATTAAAAAGTTGAAAATTTTGGGACGGTTTAGACTCAAAACGGCTGAACCGATTAATTTGAAATTTGAGTATAATATTTATGCCATAAAGGCCTACAATAACACCTAATTTTAAAATTAAAATTTTTTTAAATAATCTATTATTTTAATTTTTATATTTCAAAAAATTGTGTTTTTTTTAATAGTCATATATTAGTGATATATGTACCATACGGAACATGTTTACCAAATTTCAAATTTTTCTGATCCGTATTTACATCATTTTTCATTTTTGATATAATTAACTAGGAACAAACCCATACAATTTACGGTTAGGATTTTGCAAGTTGTTTCATTAGGGACGGTTTAGTTCAAAAACGGCTTAACAGATTAATTTAAAATTTGGAGTGTTCATGTGGAACACATGAAGGCACAATAACACATATTTTATATTTTGGTATTTTTAAAAAAAATCTGTTTTTAGTTAAAAAATCTACTTTAATTTTTTTTTTTTTTTTTAATTAACCTAAAACAGTTCATAATGATTACTATGATATCATATATCATAGAAGAATAAGAAAAAATAGACGTAAAATGATTGCATTGGATGGACAATGTGGGACCTTCTTAACATGTACTGGGTCGTGTTATGTTAAATATTTGACTGTATGGGCCGTGTACATCAGCAGTGTGGTGTAAGGCTTAAATCGACATGCTGAGATGCGGGAAATCGCTGTTCTTTTCTTAGTCTCGACAACTGCACTGTTGTGTTTAAAGTCCGATATCTATCTGTGTGCAATGAAGAAGGAAAAGAGAAACCATTCCATTAGTAATTGCCTGGTATGTCCCCTTGGCTTTTGCCAAGTTAATCGTCTACGCACTGTTTAGTGTATGATACTCAAAAAAATATAGGCCGTGCGAGACTTCAAGATTTTTGGTTCGTTGAACCGTTTTAAGATATCTATTTTCATAAAAAATAAAAACGTACAATATCATTAATTTTATATTTTTGTAAGGTACTTAAAAATATAATTTTAGTTATAAAATTCGTAGTATGTATATAAGTGTAATATAATACCTACATTATAGAAATATAGCGCCTTGTCTCTCCTATTTATTATATCAAGCAGACATGCTTGTTGAATTTTTTTTTTTTTTTCTATAAATTATTAACTTGTAATAATTTTTTTTAACTTTTTTTTAAATTTAAAGTTTTATTAAAAAAAACATTGTATTATGTTGACCTAAATACAAAAGATTGTAATTCAGGAAATAATTACTATGTATAATAAGAACGTGTACTCATCTACATTAAAAACTGCTATTCTATCAAATGATATTTTTTATTTAGAATTACCAAAAAATATTTGACTTATTACTTTATAGATTAACAAAGTTACGTGTAGCACCTCACAATCATTATTTATTGAATAAATTGTACTCAATACCTATTACAAGTCTGTTTTGTTTTTAAATTATATGATATCGAAACTTGATATAATTGCATTATTATTAAACATAAGAACATGAGTAATGCTATTTTTCTGAACGCCATCTAAATTCCGAACGTCAGACTATAAATCTGCTATGGAAACTTGTGGTTCGTTTCTAGCTTGATTATTTCAAAAATGAAAAATATTGGTAATATGCATCAGAAAAATTTGAAATTTGGTAAACATGTTTCCTATGCTAAATATATCACTAATATATAGAATATATTAAAAAAACACAATTTTTATAAATATAAAAATAAAAATAATAGATTATTTCAAAAAATTTTAATTTTAAAAATATGTCTTATTGTAGGCCTTTATGTCATAAATATCATATTCAAATTTCAAATTAATCGGTTCAGCCGTTTTAAGTCCAAACCTTCCCGAAATTTTCAACTTTTTAATGAATAAAAACTTAAAATTTTTTTTACGATTTTCTTTTATCATAGCAATCACTATAAACTATGTTTTAGTTTAATTTAAAAAAAAATAATTTTAAAGTAGATTTTTTTACTAAAAGCAGATTTTTTTTTTAAATATCAAAATATAAAATATGTCTTATTGTGCCCTCATGTGTTCCGCATGTACCCTCCAAATTTTAAATTAATCCGTTAAGCCGTTTTTGAACTAAACCTTCTCTAGTGAAACAACTTGCAAAATCCTACCCTTGAAATTGTATGTGCAATTTTTGGATTTTCTAAACTATTGATATGGTTAATGTCGAGTTACATTTATCAAATAACAAGGAATGATTAATTATAATAAAATACTTACTATAAATATTTACTTAAAATACTGCGAGTTTAAGTAAAAACTTACTAATCCACACTTTTTTTAATCAGCTATAGTTGTGAAGTTTTGAAAACTCCAAGCGTTTTTATGCTGGACATATTGTTCAACAAATAAGCACTGCTGTGCATTAGAATGTACTTTCTACCTTACACGTATAATAAAAATAAAGATTTAGTACCTCCGTGAAGCTGGCCTCCCATCTGAAACATTTTGATATAAAAAAATATGGAATCGTTAGGTCATCGTTAGGTCTTGAAAGGTCACTCGGTTTTATCGTTAGGTCACTTTTAATTTTATCAAAATAAATTATTCAAGTTTTGAAAAATTTTCTTGGTAAGTTAGCCTCCCCATTAAAAGATTTCGACGAAATAAAAGTGGAAACCGGTAGGAAACACGTATATTTATCGTTAGGTTACCTTTCATTTGTTTGCAATTAATTAATTTCAATTTTATGTCTCTATTGCGCATGCGCTAAACAAAAATATAGTTGTGATTTCTTACAAAAGTAAGAAAAATATAACATTTTGATATAAAAAAATATGGAATCGTTAGGTTGTCGTTAGGTCTTGAAAGGTCATTTAGTTTTATCGTTAGGTCACTTAAGTTGTATCAAAATAAATTATTCAAGTTTTGAAAAAGAAAAAAAAAACGTAAAAAAAGTAAAAAAAACGACTAAAATCATTATTTCTTAATAAAGTGCAAACACCTCGTTGTGATTTGATGCCATACACTGCGTAGATATGTGAAACAGTGCAGCTGCTGTATGAATAAAATGTTTTGATTCAGCACCTAGTGCATTAGTGAATATAATTATTATAATTGTAATTGTGGATCACTATCAAGTACATCAATAATAGACGCTACTAAATAGGAGATCCTCGCAATACGAACGTTTGATTATGCTTTATAGCTGCCTTCGAGTTCCGCACTTACGAGACTTTTCTTACCATTTAGAGCGCAATTTATAGACAAAAGTGTTGCGGAGAACGCACCCCAAGTCAAGTGTTGGCATTGGCAAGAACGCACCCCAAAATGTAATTTTGCACACACACTAATATTTTTATTTAGCGCAAGCGCAATAGAAACATAAAATTGTACTTAATTTATTACAAACAAATTAATGATGACCTAACGATAAACATAAACGACTTATCGATAGCAATGCATTTCCTACCGGTTTCCACTTTTATTTCATCGAAATCGTTTAAAGGGGAGGCTAACTTACCAAGAAAATTTTTCAAAACTTGAATAATTTATTTTGATACAACTAAAAGTGACCTAACGATAAAATCAAATGACCTTTCAGACCTAACGACAACTTAACGATTCCATATTTTTTTATATCAAAATGTTATATTTTTCTAACTTTTGTAAGAAAATTTTCATCACAACTATATTTTTGTTTAGCGCATGCGCAATAGGAACATAAAATTGAAATTAATTAATTGCAAACAAATGAAAGGTGACCTAACGATAAATATACGTGACCAATCCTTAGCAGTGCATTTCCTACCGGTTTCCACTTTTATTTCGTCGAAATCGTTCAATAGGGAGGCTAATTTACCAAGAAAATTTTTCAAAACTTGAATAATTCATTTTGATAAAACTAAAAGTGACTTAACGATAAAATCAAGTGAGCTTTCAAGACCTAACGATGACCTAACGATTCCATATTTTTTTATATCAAAATGTTTCAGATGGGAGGCCAACTTCATGGAGGTAGATTTAGTTCTGGTGCTTTATTTGTATTTTTTGCAGCAAAATATTTTATTGCAAACCTGCTGAGGAGAAACAACAAATAAAACTATTTTGTTTTGGCTATATTTAATAACTGGTAGGTATTGAACCAGAATAGAGTGAGGCAGAATCTAATATTTACGGACATAATTACCTGGTTTTTGGTGTTTTAGGCAGTTGAGTAACCGTAAAAGTAAATGTAAACACGGACGGTTCAGTGGCGGTTTTAAAGAACATGCAAGGTAGGCCCGGCCTACCCAAAATTTAATGTACATAAATAACATTTTCTTTATGCACAATATAATTAATATTTTAATATTATGGACAATTAATATTTGTTATTTTTCATTATTTGCACTTAAAATTGCAATAACAGCTGCAAAAATTAGCGTGTTTTATATTTTTATTTGTATCTGCTTTAAAGTATTACAGTGTAGGCACTGGCCTAGCTTGGTCCATATAGCGCAATGTAACAGTAGGACCATGGCGTCAGATACAGTAATACTCTTGTAATACTATAGCTTCAATAGCCAGCGCTTAGGCCCGTGCCTACCATATATTGTGCAGTTATATGATACCTCGCCATAAACAGTTTTTCTTATCGGACATATACGAGCAGCATTTTAAAGTTGTTTAGATGACAAAAAAGAATATTTATCTTAAATTAAATAAATTAATTAAATAACAAAAAAAGAAATTAAGCGGTATTTTGCACTTTGTAGTGTATTTTTATTATTGCAAAATAGTTTAAGCGGTAGGTATTATATTGCGAGTTTGTCTATCTTCTCTTGCACTTTTATCAATACAAAGACATTCTTGATAAATTATTAAAAACCAGAGATGTTTATATAAGAAGGCTAGATACCTAACTTCGGTTTTTAAAGTGAAGCCTCAATGTCACCTGGCGGCCATTTGTAGTGTTGGCATAACAAACCTATCCTGCAAACCAAAACAACGTGAAAACAACGGCTAGTGTATTGTAGTTAATTTTATATATTTGATTATTAATAATTATTATTGTAACGTGATTAATAAATATCATGCCAACTTCGTGTACAGCTTTTGGTTGTTCAAATAGAGCCAAAAAAGGTGGTGAAGTGCAATTTTTTAGGTTAGTAAACTTTGTTTTAGTTTAGTTTTATGTTAATTTTGATTAAATATTTTGTAGTTTTCCATTTAAAAATGACAAACTGTTAAAAATTCATAAGCGTGCCTGCGCGTCAATTAGTTTGCCTACACTACAAATGGCCGCCGCTTAAACTTAATGCTTCACTTTTATCCTATGCCAGGTATACGAAGTAGGGTATCTAGCCTTCTTACATAAACATCTCTGTTAAAAACGGACACATTTCACGATAATGTCATAGACAGATTTGCGAAGAGCAAAAATAAGAGAATCAATCATTGTTTATAAATACCATAACATAATGTACAGTTATTCGAAAAAGTATTTGGACATTCCTGTGTTAACAATGTAAATTGCTTCGTTTAGACATTGTTTTTATTATATAAAAACTGTTTTTACAGCAATACTTATTGGATATTTTTCGTCGCAAATTTCATTGTCTTCATTTTTATTCCTATACATTTTTTTATTTTGTCGCCTTGTTTTCGACTGAGAGTGACTTAAAGCATACTCGGTAAAACTTTTTAATAAAATTTAAAATACACAATGGTTTTCTCGAGAAATTCCCATGGGATTTTTACCGAGACTGCTTTAAGTCACTCTCGATCGAAAACGAGGCAACAAATAAAAGAATGTTTGAAAACAAAAATGAAGGGAATGAAATTATCTACAAAAAATGTCTCAAAAGTATTTTTGTAAAAGCGATTTTTATATGCTAAAAAGAGTTTTCAAAAAGTACAATTTATATTGCTAAAATAGGAGCGTCCAAAGTAAGTAATTCTATTATTTAAATAAAATGACTTAATAGAGCCTATCATTGTAACTCAAGAAAATATTCACATCTTTCGCAGATTTTATCTATTTATACAATATTGCTGGCCTACACAAAATTTTTCCCCACGAGCCGCCACTGGGACGGTTTAGAAAGTTCTACCACTCTTACATCAGAAATTATATTTGATAAAATTTCTACATTATTTGGCGTAATTAGTAGTAGTGACACTTTTTTTGATTTTGTAACCAAGTAGTCAGACAACAGTATTTCAAATTCAAGACAACAGATCAAAAATGTGATTGGTTCCAAGATTTATTTATCTGATAATTCCACACATACATAAAACAATGAATAAGAAATGTCAAAATTAACAGTTTGCTAGCGGCTAAAAATTGTAATTATAAAGAAACAAACAAAATACTTTCATAATCAGAATCATTATTTATTCGCGGAATTATTTTACCAAATCCGTATCAGAGAAATATCTTAAAGTGAATAAATCGGACATTAGCGTTATTCGAGTAACTATTTTGCATTACTTCAAACATTTCTCTGCAATACTAAATAATTTAAGTATTTATTTCAAGAAAAATTACTAACTATATTATTACTAATAAATAATAAATTAATTGTAAATAAATAAATTATTAGTATTATTTTTGACAAATTTTGTTTTGATTTTATTATTACACTAATTATTATCTTCAGGCCGCACAGCTTCATGCATTGAATTGCCCACCAATTAAGTTCAACCGTATTCGCATATTTTATATAATATTACGTTAAGATAAAAGTTAAGTTAGGGTCAGCTGTGTAAAGCCCAGATTAAAATTAATCTAACTCAGCCTTTGGCCTTGTTATTTTATAAGCAGTGAGTTGGGTTAGATTTAATTTTAATCCAAACTTTATACAACTCACCGTAACTTAATATATAAAATATGCGAATTTGTTCGAAATTAATTGATGTGGTACTTAATGGACCAAATGGTGCAGCCTAACGGTCGCACTGATTCCTCTTAATTAGAGACCGGATTATATGCATTTGCATATTTTGGTTATTTCTAGAATTAAAAAAAAAGAAATGCATAAGATCCTGATCTGACAATTTAACATAGCTAAATTTGGTGGTACCAACAAATTAAATTTTGGGTTTGCAATGCAAGACCATTACCCACCTAAAAATATTATGTATTAAATATAAATATTATATTGCTATGTTTTGGTGACGAATTCACTCGCCCGAGACCAATATTTTAGCTCTCTAAAAATATTGCAGCATGGTCAGCAAATCGCTGTCGGTATTCACAACAATCATCCAAATTATTTTTATTTTCCAATAAATTTCAATCAAAAATATTCTAATTCAAAATAATACGTATTTCGTTTTGATATAATATTCAAAAATGGGAATACAAATTTTATACGATACCGGTATCGCAGTCCGGCTTATCACTCAGAATTCTATAGTTCCTTGAACAAATTTTTAATTTATAATAATGTAAAATTTTTATTTACCAAACTTTTAATTATAATTTTTAAATTCTGTTTATTTTTATTACCATCTGTACTCATTCGACCATAGCTTCTGTTTTATTCTTTTTTTCAAAATTATCCAAAATATCTTTCTTTAAACTCAATTCAATCAATTCAATCAATAACTTCAATAAAACACTTTATCTTCAAAACTTTTACTTATATTCCAAAAATTATAAAACTTTTTTAAAAATTATTCGGACATGAATTTTACACGTCCATCATGTCGACCATTTTTTGACAAAAGGCCTTGTATCAAAGTGATCGGTCCCCACCTAGCAAAATTCCACCATGTTACAACTTAACAATTAATAAAATAATTTTACAAAAATGTATAGGGTGGGTCCGAATCAGTTTGAAACACAGCAATATATAAAAATAGATTTTTAAATAAGTTAATAAAATTTATTTATTAATATTTTTTTTTAATTTTAAATAAAAAATTTTTTTTATATAATTTATTATTATAAATAAAAGTGTTTAAATAAAAATATATTTTCATTTAAAAGATAAAGAGTATTGTTTCTTATTTGTAATAACTGAGTAGATCTAAAGGTAAAACCAGTGACGCGCGACAACGTGCTGTACCGACAGCGCCCACCGTCCGTCATAAATAAATTTTTTTTGCTTAATCTAATCACGAGCAGTCAAATTTTTTCGCGGATTTCGTTACTTAAATGTTCAATGCAAAATACCGAGAAAAAATTAACTTAAAAGTTAATTAACAATATGAAAATATGTTTAAAGACTGTTTTGGTGATTAATTGTTGCTAGTGACTACTTCATGAAAAAATACTAGATTAAAATTCGATGATCAAGTGGAAGAAAATGGGGGGTCTACTTGACGTGATCTTGCTCAAATGTTATTTGATAATAAGGTTATAAACACAAACTTTGCTATTAAATTATTTCTCGCTATCATCTAATTGGTGTTTTCCATTAATTACCTACTTAAGAAAGTAAGTAGAAATTGTTTTATATTCGAGCATTTCCTAAGACGTCAAAAAGGAATCGTCAGTAATCACTCAAGTTAAAATATTAAATTCAGACTTTGGGAGATTGCTGGGAATATCTGTTGTATTATTCAAGTCTATTTTAAAACGTCAGGAATAAATCGTACGTAATACAATTTAGTTTAAATATTAAATGTCGACTTGGCCCAGTATTATAAAGCATAAATAAATCACTAGTTAGTTACTTTCAATAGTATATTATTTAACGAGCGTATAATTTAGGCTATACTTCACGAGGATGAAGTTTATACGCGAGCCGTAGTTCATCTTTAATTTCGGCTAGAGCCACCTGTCATAATTCAATTAAAAAAGAAGAACCAATCTAAAAGTTGTTAACCAATATAAAAAATATAATGAAAAGGGGAATAATAAAGAGAGGAATGGTTTGCACTGCAAAATTACAGACACAATGCAAAATAAGCATCAGAATACAACAAAACTACCAAATAAAATTTAAATATAAAAAAAAGAAAAAACTTGAACAAAAGCGACTATTTTAATTTTATTTAAGGTAGTGTTTCGAATTCGAAAATCCATTTTTTTTAAATCTTTTTAAAAACATTTTTTTGTTTTACATAGACCTTCAAAAATTATGGTTTTATGAATATTTTTAGCCGCAACAGTTTACATAGTCCATTAACATTTAAACAAGATCATTGGGTTCATTGTCAACTTTGATTTTTATTTATTATTTTGTTCCGAAAATTTGGGATTACAGAATAGCTAATTAATATGTAACTGTATCAAATCAATTTCTATGTTTTCATTCTAAGAAAAATTGTCAAAATTTAAATTTTACATTGTAAGTCAGATCGTCGAAAAATTGAAGCACTTCTACCCACACAAATTTCAGCAAAATGCTACCCGAGTACCTTTTGCAGTTTGAAGCATTCATTTTTTTTGTGATCGAAGTCGTTGAGTTTGGAAATTTCGTAACATCTCTTCTCAGTCACATAAAGGTTAAGGAAAAAAAATGCACTTTTTTCACAATATTTATACATCTTACGACGACTCATTTTGGTCTCCAATGATCATCTCCACAACCAAGGACACAATTTATCGATGTTCGTTACTACCTCTTTTTAGTTTTTTATTTAAATTACCATTTCTTTGAATTTGATTAACAGAATTATTTAAATCCAAGCAACAACACAACAATTCCAACTTTTTCTTTATTGGATTTATATACAATATCAACTAAGGCTTTGTAATTAATACTACAAATATGTATTCAGTTTAACTTGAAACATTACAAGCTTGCTGTATTCCTTTAAAATGTGGTATAAAATTACCACAAGAATATTAAGCGAGAACCATATTTTGCAGGAGGTTTATCTGTACCTTCCGGAAGAGCAGGTGTAGCATCAGGATAAACCGCAGGTGGCTCAACTGGAGGTTTAGGTCTGCTTGTCTTATGAACCTTAATTTCTGTGAAGTACCCATAATATGGTCTTTCGATATTTAAATTATCTAATACACACTTATCGTAAACAGCTTGAGTTTTGCGACAACTAAAATAGAAACACATTCACAAAATTTATATTATGCAGCAATCTCAAATTATCTACATACAGAGTAAAATCGTGATTTGTACTAGATTTATCAAGACAAGTAGCATATTGCGAAAATTCACCGGGGCATGATTTTTTAACACTTTGGAAAAACTTCATAGCACAACTAGTAACGGCTTTTCCTTCCTGTATACATTTCCTAGGATCATTAAGTTCGTTCCGGCATAAAACGAATTCCTTAAAAAAATTATTAAAACTTGGTAAAATTGTTAGATAATTAACCTTACATTATTCTCAAGTTCGCAAGCTTTGCCTAAGTGAAACGAGCCAGCTTTTAAAGCAGAACTGGTTAAGTTTATTTCTGGAACGGTAAGTTCTTCTTCCGTAGGCAGTTCAACATCGAAAGTAATGGTCATTTTAATTTAGTAAATATTTTTTATAAAATTGACACAATTCTTCCGATTACAAAAGGTCGACTTTTGACTGCTTTTGACATTTTATATTCTGTCGATAAACGCTCCACAGAATTCTTTAATATCATACAATTATAACACTAGATGGAGCACGTATTGAAAAATAAAGCGGAATTCACACAAAAACAATTTTGTCTGAAATTTGCAAAATTATGTCCTCTAACTATTATTACGTAATTTATTAATAAATTTTCTAACGTATTTTTCCTAGAGAATTATAAAGAACGTACCAGTGGTGTAGTCAACTTACGGCAGTTCGATGACTGCTGCAGTTTGGTTGCTAAGATTTAGCTTGAAGCACACAATAATTCTTGAGCATGCTCATTTTTAAATTTACTGGAGCTAGGATCTAGCTAAATATAGCTTTGCTACATTATTATTATTTGCTACATACAATGGCTGTATAAAGTTGCTTAAAATCGTATACCTAGAAACACGAACTTTTCTCTATAAAATAGAGAAAGAGTGTAGACATAGAGTTTAATATTATATCTATTTTATTGTGCAGGAAAATATCAAGAAAACTTTTAGTAATAATCATAAGCTTTTGATAATTTAAAACTAGTAAAGCAAAATCGCAGAATTACAAAGTTTATTACAATGTTTTGTAATAATAATATTATATATAATAAAATATTTCTTTTTGGAAGCAGGTTATTGTCACTGACGAATCTAAATTTAATCTATCTTCGGTTCGGATAAACAAAAATTATTATAGCTTTCTTAAGAACGATTGCCTTTCAAGCACTTTGTATTCTGTATTGACACACATTATATTAATACTCGAATATTCGATACTTGAAGAAACAACGAAGAGATGAGATGAAATATTCTTCTTATATTTTCTTGTAATATAAATGTTAAAATATTATTTAGTTTTATATAACAATGTAGTAAATACTATTTCAATAGTATAGTAGATCACTTTTACCATTGAAGATTTTTCACGTATTTGTTTTATTTTATTCAGTATAATTGCGTTTGCTTCTAGGTTGATATAATTAAATATATTAACCGTTTTTTTATTGTCATTATTAATTAATTAGGAGCAGAAACATTTATTTTTATTTTGCTATGTTCTATTATTATTGTAATTGCCAAAGGCTTTGGGAGTTAATGCATTTTAAAGTCAAAAATTGGCACTAAAAATAATGAACTTCAATTTGTATGAATTCATTATTGAAACGTTTTATAGAGATATTTAAACGTAGAAATAAATAATTCTTACCTGAACAAAATATATTGTAAATAATCAAAATAGTATTTATTTTTTTAAGCTCATAGTAAAAAGGTGACATTATTTTGAAGCAGCTGTTTGACAAAGTAGACGTAATAGCTATATCTTTCAATCAATACATAGAATTTTGTACAAAATATCAACAAATTCAACTAATTGTTTTTATAAACTTATATAGATATGTATAATGTGTCGTCGCTTTAATTGCTGTAACCAAGTTTTTGTCACGCTAACAAATCATTTTTCTCAGTGCAGTGTACAATTTTCTTAGATAAAAGATTTTGAAACTTGATTTAACCTTCTCCTTGGTCTTTTGACTTGATGTAGGTTTGGTGACCACTTCTTATTTAGAAGGGTTTGCCATTGCCTACAGAGGGAAGATGATCAGAATAACGTTTTAACGCACATGACGCACATAAGCATCAAACCGTGACCGTCTTCTAATTCAACAACTACTCTGAAAGTATTAGTTCGATATAAATAAGATCAAATGTGTAAAGAATTTTATCGGCTTTAATTTATTATAGAACAATTTAAATAAAACGAGATATTCAACATAAAACTCTATCTTTTGCACCTTTTCTGCACCGTGGTGATCAAAGCAGGCTTCTGAAGAGAGAGAACTAAAATTTTAATCCCTAAATTTTTTCTTACTTTTTAGCAATTTTATCGCTTTAATAAATTATACTTAATCTGTATCAAATTATAGGTATTATATTGTATATATTATTAATTAATAATAACTAATTTTTGTATATAATATGTTGTACCATGTACATATTGTAGTGGTATTCTCGGGAGCAATTGTGAACCCTGAACCCTTCACTATAACCAAAAAATTACCTCGGCTTGCGTTATTATTCGTAGAGCAAGATCTCTTCCCAGTAGTAGGTTCAAGTGGTGTGGGAGACTGCCGAGAGCAAAATTTTTTCAAAAACTATTTACTATTAATCTAAAAATTATTACTTGCAAAATTAAAATTCAACTTTGCAAATTTAAAATTAAATTATCATTTTTAAAATTTCCATTTATCATAATCAATTTGTAAGTGCTTTTATCTCAATCAATCACACTATGCACTTCTAAATTTTTAATTTTTATCATCCAAATCCTTCTGATGTTTTCAATTTAAATAACCATAAAAAATCAACTTATTTCAAAAATAACATTTTTTAATCAGTTCAAAAACTCACTTACAATTCTCATTCAGTAATAAATCTCCAAGTGATCAAATCCGACCCAAAATAATTACAAAGTTATAAAATTCAAATACCTCACGAATCAATCGCAATCAAAATTATTTACATTCAAAACAAATCTCAGTCAAAGTCGCAATATCAATTTACAAAACTCAAAATTTGGAGCCAACATTACTCACAACCAGCTTACGCGGCCATTTTTGGCAAAAAGCCTTGAATTTCCAGTGATTGGCGCCTACCTAGGAAATTTTCTAAAGTTACAACTTAATCCGAAATATAAAAATTTTATCAAAATGCACAGAGTGGGTCCAAATCACTTTGGAACACGACAATATATATTTAGGTATTTCATATTTTATATTCTACATTATTGTATACAAAACTCTTAAATTTGATTTATTTTTTAAAGTTAGTTATTACTTTCAATTTTATAATCATTTCCACCTTTTCAGATTATGATTGATTCCATACAACTTTGTTACATAAAAAAAATGTGTCAATTATTATGTTTATTTTATAGAATGCGCTACTATTTTTTAAATTCATATTTAATTTACTACTTTAACTAAATCGCAACGGTTGGTTTAGTCTCATTAAAAAATATTATGTGAATTTGTAATAATAATAGTGTCTTTATAATTTTTTTCATATTATCTCGGCTACATTACGTTCCGCCTAGCAAAAAATAGCTATGTTAGCTGTGTTTACATAGTTTAATTTTTAATTCTAACAATGCAATTTACTATTTTTTATTATTATTAGTGAATAAAATTACTTAATTCTTTTTCACGAATTTCGTTTTATTACAAATATCGAATTAATATTTAATTTGATTTAGTTAAACGACTATTCCGGTATTATCTTGTCATCTTGTTAGATTTTGATTTGACATATTATATTACTTTTTAATGATATACATAAGGTAATTCCATTGAACTGTTTCAAATGTTCTGTAGTAATTGCTAGCAAAATTGAAAAGTTTCAATACACGCGGATGCATTATCACGATTCACGAATGAAAATAAAAAGATTGAAAATGGTATTAACATTTGGATAACCAACTGAACTAATGCAAAGAAGTCAATATACGAGGGTCTTTCGAAAAGTTTTTAAATGATACATAGTCACATAATATATTTGAATCATGTGATTCGCAGAACAAATTGAGATTTATATGCCAATCTTTAGAAGATAACAGCAGCCAGGAAACAACATGTTTTAGAAAATCACACCATCTAGTGTCACATAAATTTGTTTCGAACGACCCTGGTAGCTTAACAGGAAGCAGCGGGTCGTGCTACTTTATTGGCGTTGAAACTTCAAAAGCTAAAATTAATAATTATATTATATTGATATTGAATTTTCAGTTAAATACCAACATAATTATTATATTTTGATGCATCAAATATCAATACAGTTTGGTACTTGAAAATCCATAAAACGTAACAGTAACAAGATCCTCGTAACCCCACTTACCAGCATTTTCAATATTATTTCTGCGGTGATTTTAGAATTCAGTCGTATGAAATATAATAACGACTATATTTTATAAAATTCAGATATCGGTTGGTTTCCTTCCAAGCAGTTAGATTTGTTATAATAGTTAATATAAAATAAATAGTAGTTTGTTTTACTAATGATAAAACTGGGTAATTCTTCTTCCTTTATAAAGTCTAGAGGGTATTGTGCTGAGCCGAAAGCAAAGTAGGATTTTTACAATTATCTTTTACAATACATATTATTAATAGTTCGTTATGCAAAAAGATTTAATAGGATTTTATTCAAGATTTTTTAAAATCGTATTTGTAGACTATATTATTATAAATTAATTTAATATTAAATTATTCCGAATTCAACTTTCAAAATTATAACTTTTGGAATAATTTATACAAAAATTATGTTTAAACTCAAAAGCAATCATTTTATATCTAGTGATAAAAATACACTTTTAAAACTGAAATGACATTCAAAACCCCTTTATTGTATACCAGGTTTATAAAACAGTATATATTATTTTATTATGAGGTAATGATTAACTTTTTGAGCTACGAAAAGTACGTTAATTTCAAATAAAACCTGCAATTTTGTTTTGAAAACCTGAAAAATAATTTAATTCGGTAAAATATAATGGCATACTTACGGACTTTAGTGCCACCCTTTATCTTTTTACTTTAAAACAATTGATTCGTGAAAGAATTTACAAAAATTGACACATTGATTGACAGTAAATTTTTATATTGTTTTCAAAAAAATATTAGTTTAAATATTACTACACATACAACAAAGAATATAATCTTAAAACCGTCTTCTTTGGTGATTTTGTTTCTCTGGATTGACTTCAAAAATTACAAACAAAAAGTCTGATGTAATTCTTGCTTAATCTTGGTTTTAATTTAAGAAAGAAGATTGGAAATTTGATGAAAAATGTTTAAATTTTTTTTATTAATTAATTTTTAACTTTGTTGCCAAAATCAAACGTTTTGGGTATTTATTAACCTGCTTTAGGATATAAATATATCATTGAGAGCTTTTTACCGGCACTCTAAAAAAAACCTCAATAACGAAATATTATTCGATCTAACAACTTATGTAAATTAATAAATTGAATCGTTGAAACAAAATTTTATTTGAATAAAAAAATATTTGTTATAGCAAATAAAAAATTGAACCGTTACTGTCACAAATTTTATTTAATAGTGTTTTTACTCATTAAATAATATTAATTTTGCATAAGAAATTATGTAAGTATCTCATTTAAGGTCCTTTTATCATATGTTTACAGCAGTACTAGGATAACTACTGTATCTTTTATTTATGATTGTGTCTTCTACCCAAAACATCTACTAAATTGTTCGTACAGACACAAAACATGCATTGTTTTCAGGACCATCTAATTTACCTTTTTACCATGCTCCCTCTTTTAAAAGCCCTGTAGAAATTGAAACGACAAAACCCGCTAACATAATTATGAACACCTTGTAGATAAAACTATTTGATTTTGTAAATCACTGTTTAATTCACTATTTAAAAATGAAGCTTAATAGATAAATTTTGCTATATACTTTCAAAACTGAAAATATAATTTTCTCATTAAAATGTCATTTTCCTCTTCATCGGGATTTCTAACAAGAATGGTTCAACGATCGGATCTATTGTGGTCGTAGAATTTGTTGTAACTTCGTGAAGAACATACAGGGTGTCTCAGCAACCGATGCAAAGCTTATACGTGAAGATAAAATTAATTTTCTTACTAGTTTAAATTGATATTAAAAAAGTTGCTTTAAAAATACTAAAAGAAAATATTTTTCAACGAGAGTGTTTTTTATCACCACTTACGAGATTTGCATCGATATTGAGAACGTACCCTGTTCTATGGTATATACTTTTTTATAAATAAATATTTTAGGTGTTTATTGTTATAATTATTCAAAATAATAAATAATTTAGTTACAAAATTTAACTAAATTTAATTCGGCGTAAAACATTTGGCTAAGTTTGAAAATCATCTTAATAAAAAGTACACATACTGATATTTTATTCACAATAAATCAGTAAGTAATTAACAGCGTAACAGTATTTTGATAATTGTTGCTTAAAAATATGAGATATTCACAAATATCACAGGTGGTATTGGTCCCGATACCGAGACTGCTGAAGGGGTTAAACAGAACTCTCTTTGTGCGGTGGTGGGGTTTGAGTTGAACAATTTCGTGATTGAAGTATAGGAGCCCATGTAACGTGGTATGGCTTTACGGGCATTTGAGTAGCAGAATTTCTTTTACTCGATGGACGTGCTGTAATTGTATAAGGAGCTGTGCTGGATGAATCCGAATGTAGGATCTCTAAAAATAATGAGCAATTATTACTTTTAATAAAAGATTACTTCAGTATTTACCATAATCGGGGGGAGGAATAAGATCTGGATTTTTGTCATCGGTAGCGGTATCAGTATAAGCCGTAACCTGAGGATTTAGAGGAGTTTCTTCTCTTTTGGGACTCCTGTTCCTCCGTTCGCGAACGGGGCTTTCCGCTTTAAATCTTCGAATAAAAAATATAATGGCGCCTATCGTGGCTGCAAAAACTAAAGTAGACCCTGCTGCTAGCAATATATACAACCAAGGACCGTCAGATTTTTCCTCTTGTGACGGTCCAGTGGATCTTCTTAATTCTTTTAAACCTGGCAAAGGAAGAGTTTTTATTAAAACAGGGAGGGTACTTTTAGACCATCCTTTGGCATTTATAGAATAAAGTGTAGCACTGTAATCTGTTGCAGCATCCAAGTTGGTTACTTGAAACTCAGGTACAGAGGCTGACAAGTTCGCGGTTAGATTGTCAGGTGCCGATAATAACAACACAAACTTTTGTCTTAAACCGCCATCAAATCCTTTTTTACAATTTACATTTACGGAATGATAAGTAACATTAAGAACAACACAGTTATTTGGAGGATCTGGACGACCAGCGGGAACTATATGATACACACATGGCGATTGTTGAGAACCTAATTCGTTTCTCCCCCAGCACTGCAGAGTACCGTAATGTGCTGCTATTGTCGGGGTGTACGTCAAAACACTATTTCCTGGTTCAGTAGTGAACTCGTTTAGCTCTCGGGAAACCCCTGGAGTGCTGTTAAAAATCCAGCGAAATAGCGAAGCAGCTGGTTCGGCATCTACCTGTATAATAAAAGATAACATTAATAAACAATTAGAAACAAAAAAAAATTGTTTCTCGTAAATTCAAACAACTGAAGAATGTTAAACATTGGATGTGTATGTGCTTTGAAGTCATGATCGATTAAACTCGAGAGCTTTCTTTAATTAAATAAATGAAAAGAATTCATCCACGAACATGAAAATCTTCAAACTTACTTGTTTATGGCTTCTTTAATTTTATAAAACAATTAGGTACTTACTGGAGAGCCCTAACGGGCGAATTAAATGAATAATGTTACAAGGTGATAATTCTCTCACAAATTGTTTAAAATCGTCTTTGTTGAGAAATATGATTTTCATTATATTTCCGCAATGATTTGTTTATACAGCTTACGTCGTTTGAAAAGGGATAAGGGATTGACATGTGTAATGACCTGTTCTGTTTAATTTTATTTTGACTGTTCACTTATATTAAACTAATGTGTCGATTAATTTCTAAGCGACGGATAATGTCGTCAGGCTTCATCTGTAACGTAAGGATTTCCGTATTCTTTGCAACAAATTCAGTGGAAAATTCAATTGTTTGCCCATCTTTATATAATCAAATGGTAGACCCAAACTAAATTCCAAGATAAAAAAACTAAATAGCACAGCAGGTTGAACTAAAATTACCGCCATCAAATCTTTGAAAGAAAATCTAAGTTTCTTTGAGCAAATTTACTGCAAGTGCATGAAAAGTAGTTCTAGCATCTAAAATTTTGTAATTTAAGGGAAAAAGTAATCGAAATGTGACCAGCTAAAGAATAAATTGTCAATTCACAACTTGGTATGCAATGCAAAATGTAAATAGCATTAACTTCTTTGAAATAATTTACACAAATTTTCTGTGCAAAATGTTGACGTTAATAAGGAATTTCGGGTCTGGAACTAACTCGACTGAAACTGTATTAGTTTGTAAAATTATCAAAGTAGCATGCCTTTAAGAAATTTACCCTCAAAATATACATTAATTAGCGTACATTTAGACGACTTGTTATCGATTAATTAATTTGCACATTAGCCAAAGTGAAAATTGAAGTTAGTTAAGTTTCAAAAGTATTTAGGTCGAAGTGTATTAAAATAGTGCTAGTAGTTCATACAAAACAAAAAGAAAAAGTGCATTTTTTAACTTCGGTAGTTTCCTCGTCCCCATAAAAGTTTGAATCGATAACTTCAGTAAGCTTCTTTAAAGTTAGACAAATTGAGGATTCCTAAAAGTTATTCGTCAACGAATGGCGAGGATAGCTTTGCTGTTCTAAAAATTGTATTTTAAATCTTCTTTGTATTACGTTTTATATATACCCGGTAAATCAAAAGGGAATACATGCACATTGAATTTGGTTGAAAGTAAACTTGTACGTAAAACTTTTCACGCCTCAAAGTTTATCAAAGTTGTTTTTACGATTTTCTATATTCCTGTAACACACGGCTCTAAACCTCAAGAGGTTTTTCAACTATTATTTTCTCACCTTGCACTCGATCTTTAAAGGTTCCCCTTTGGCAGCGCCTAGAACTTTTCGACCTCCTCCTTCCCCGCAAACTGGCTCAAACTTAACTCGTAGTTGAAATGCAGGGCTTCTAGTACTGCCTTCAGAATTTGTTGCTTCGCAATAATAACGTCCAGAGCTTGTACGAGTTACTCCCTAAAAAAACAAAAATTTGAATAAGTTTTTACAATAACATATTTTCGCGAACCGCATTTTATAAAACAGAATTTATTTTGTGCTAAAACTTTCATTATTCCAGTTTGTTGGTTACCCTCTCTTATTAAACGAAAATTATGAATTTAATTTACTGATTCTAAAAACGACTAAACCTGATTAGGTATTTCATATTTTGTTAAAGCAATTGTTTTACTTTGAATCAAATTAATAATAATTGCTTTTTAAGTTTTTAGAGAAAATAATATGTTTTATTTGGAGTAAATGTATTTTTTGTGCTTCGCCTTTAATAGTGGAAATCTCTTTACGCCACTCTGCTTACCCGTTGATGCTACAAAAATACAGCACATTTTATCGAATAAAAATATTGATATTTCAGATTAACGAATCAAAAATATATAACATAGGTAAGGTATACTACTACTTTTCTGTAGAAATTAAATGTCTTTAAACTTGATAAACTGCTACTTAAATTAGTACCAGTAGTGGCTTGTAGTTTACTATAAGAAGGATGACTGAAAATGATAATAAATGATTTAGTATACTTCTACGAAAGTTGGGGCCATATAGCCCTTATATTAGGGTAGACCATTAATCAAGAAGCGCTAAAAATAATTAATTTTTTTCCTACATCTCATTGGTAATAGTTTATCAACTGTAAAAACTTAAAAACACATTTTTTGTAACTATGGGACTAATATTCCTCACTTTTTAATTCTTATGTTTTCAAATTTTAACGCTCAGAAAAATGCACTGCTCTATCCAAATACGTAAATAAAAAAAATAGGCCATTAATTTGCCGAAGATGTCAAGTTGCAACTGGAATGATTTTCTTTAAATACTCTTCTAAATTGTTTTATTAAGTTTATTGCTAACTTTACGCGCAGACTGTACTATTAATTTCATGACTATTAAATTTAATTTAATATTCACATTTAATAGCATAATATCAAAATTGATAGATATTGCAGGGATTTAATTTTAAATTATTAACGGATAGTAGAATTATCAACCCACTTATTAGTTAATTGCGAATAGAAACTTTTGGATGGATTACGATTAATTACTTATAATAAGAAATTATGTAAAGAAAGAAAACTTAAATTGATTAGAATTATTCAATCGATAAAACATGAAAAAGATTGTTAGTCACGTTTCTATATGAGTAAATAGTTTACTCCTTGTCTCCAAACCACATTTCAAACTATAATTGTCTCTTCCTTTAGAGTCCTAGAATTAAGTAAAGGGCTGCCCGAATGCCCAGTAATTTTTATTATTTCAAGAAGCTCATGTTTTGTTATTTCTTCAAATCTCAAACAATTTTTTAGTGGTAGTATTTATTTAGCTTATTATAAATGGAAACGATAAAGAAACATAAAATAATTATAATAACAAGTGGAAATACTATTATTTTTTATTTCTTAAAAAATGGATAATTTATAAACAAATTCTAAAATTTTACCTATATGCTTCCAGGAGTTTCATGTTTCTAAAATTTTATATATTTTTCAGTACACCCTGTATGTAACCAACAGTAAAATTAAAGCAAAAAGTTTTTTTGTTAAAGTAATTAAAACTGTTTTGTTAGAAGATATTAAAAATTTATGAATTGAAAAATTAGCATTTCTTTGTATTAAAATTTTACATAAACTTGATTTGAATTCGGTTAACTTTGTGATAATTGTGATGAATAATATGTGCGAGGGTTAATGGTTTTTAGGGTTTACTCGTCAAAATATATTCGCAAGAGTGTAATAAATTGCACTCGTGTGTCACACAACTCAGAGCAGGAAACAATGAAAAAGTCAAATATAAATTATTTTTTAGGGTTGATGAAGAAAATTACTCAAGTAGATCAAAAATGATAAAATCCAATTTGTAAAATTGATGGCTAATTATAAAATTAAAGTGTATAGAAGTTTTAAAAATGTGAACCTGTTTGTTAATCTAATCTGAATAATTTTATGTTCACAATAAATTTATTATATACTACCTACATATTTAGTACATACTTGCTTTAATTAGTAGATTTTAAAACCTTTAAAAGTCATTTTTCGTTTGTATAATTATTACTTATTTAAATCTATTGGATTTAAACACTCAAATTTTTAGATACCTATTATTTATAATATTTTTTTACACAAAATAATATTATAAAAGCTACAAGTAGAAATAAAATATTTCTTTTTGTAACTTCAATGATAATTTAATAATTTCGGCAAGTTAGTTTAAATAATTATTCGACAATATTAGGTGAAATACCGCAGCACCATTTGTTTAGTTAATTTCAATTGAATTTTTCAGTAAATGATAACTGACAGGCGTAGTGGCGTTGGCTGAAAATTGAATTTGATGCCATAAATTGAATTAATTAATTGAAAGACAACATATCAGTTCTGGAAATTGAGAATGAAATTAGGTAAAGAAAAAATATATGATCATCTGTTCATTTCGTGTTCATCCGAGTAATCTAATTAAAATGAAGAATGAACGAAACATTAGCAATTTAACTTGTCTTATTTTAAGATACAATTTATTTAATCTTGTAACAATTAAAATTAAATATGGCAATTTAACTTTTGAAAATACGGAAAAATTTTATTCAGAATATTAAATTGTTGTGAGAAAGTTTAATGTAATTTTGTGGTGGTTTTTGTATGGATGGAATGAGACCCGTTTTAATTCATCAAAATCTACTTGGGTATTAATAATTTCGATGTCACTCTCAGTGGGTAGCCGAATGTCATCAAGATGATGCCCACAATATTAATAAAATCGTTATCATCTCTCTTTTGTATCGACTGAATGTAATTTTTTAGGTTTAAAATTATAAGCTTTAAAAATTATATATTTTTTTATAACAAATATTAAAGTACGATTTATACGACTGAAAATAATAGAACAAATAAAATTTGAACCGCAAGAGTAGATGAAGTATTATTCTAACAGTAAGAGTAAAAAGTAATTAATTTGTATTAAAATTACTGTTGAAATTGCAAAGAAAATTTGATTTATTGTAAAATAAAAATTGTCAAATAATCATTTAAATTGTAATTGGAATTTTTATATCGTTTTCTTTACAGCTTAATTTTTCTTTTGTGTTATCTATATGATTCATAAAATTGCTTCGTATTTTTTTTAAACTCTAACTCTATCTAAACTAATTCGAACTTTTTACTTTTTTTCTGATAATTTAAAAAATATTTATAAACGTGTCAAGTAAATAAATTGTCTCGTGTCTATGTTAATAGAAATTTAGTAGAAATAATTATACAGATTTATCTTTAACTAAGAAACTTACAGTGTAAAAGTATACAAAGTAAAAGTTAATCAAGAATTCTTTTAATGTCTTTTAATGTTTTAAAATGATATATTATAATAGTTACATGTAAATCCGTAAAGTAATTACCCTTTACTTGCATTATTTATTGTTGTTTTGTATTATATATTGCATATTTTTTCAATAAAAAATTCATAATTTTAATTTAGTAATTCAATTTTTCCTTTAATATTAAAAAATAGAAATTTACTATTTCTACATAGCTGTACTAAAAAATGCATTAAAATTTAAACATTTTATTTAAATTTTAAGCTTTACTTTAATAACGATTTAGGTATTTTCCAAATGTAAATATTTTCATAAAATTTACTGTTGTATACTAAACAGAAATAAACAATGCCATCATAAAAAAAATTTTAAAATGTTGCGTATTGTGCTAGCTAGATTGTAAAAATACATGTAGAGATTCCAACAATTAGTTCTATATTCATTGTTATTAAATTATGAGGTAGTAAAATTTAGAAATCGATAAATTATTAAAAATGTAAATAATAAATCTGATATTATCTAACATATAGATTTTTACCAATATTATTTTATATTATTTTTATCAGTTAGCTAGAAAACAAAATTTATTATTTTTTAATTTTATATTTTGTAATTAAATTTAGATATTTTAGTATCAAATAGCTTTAAATCTCTTCAAAATTTAACTTATTAGGATTAGATTTTGGTTATATACATTTTTTTATTTTATTAACTGAAAACCAGGTAGAAAGCAGCTGCATGTGAATTAATAATTTAATCATATAAATGATTCGATTACTATATAATCGAATAATTGATACTTCATAATATTTTTGAATGTTGAAATAATTACATTTTTGATTTATAGATATAATAAATTGAATAATGTTTGATTATAAAAATTATAAGTAAATTTAACTTTATTGTTTAATATAAGCTGTATTCTTTTTACCTATTTTATTTCCATCTCAGTTGCACAACTGAGATAAAGTGAGCTGAGACGAACTGAGATTAACTGAGTCAAAGTGAGAAAAAGATAAGGTAAAAAGAACAACAAAAATTTACTACTAAGTGAATTTTGAATTTAATTATTTTGAAGTTTGGTAGTACTAACTAAATCTTTTTTTTTATTATTGTATAATGTCAACATAAACTTCAAAAAGACGAATTAAAAATTTAAAGTGCAGTAGATATTAAAAAGATTGCAATAAGTGACAAGTTTAATTCAAATCAACGAATCCGGACAATTTCCCAATTTGTCTCAGTTGTATCACTTCAAAACAGCAAGATCAGTTTGGGTATGGAAGGGGATAATTTTGTCACGTAAAACTCAGTTCGGCACGGCACAGTACTTATGTCAAAGCGGTAAAAAAACACCCTTTCAACTGAGTAACTGAGTATCTCAGTACAATCTCACTTAAAATAGGTAAAAAGAATACAGCTTATTATGTTAATTTTTAAATTTTAATATGTTAATTTGGTATTGGTAATACTTATTTCGGTTATTATAACACGCAAGTGTTTAGATAATATTTTCAGTTTTTGAAAATTTCTTTAAGCTTTACACGTAAAATTAAAATTAAAATAGGATATTGAAAATTTTTGCAATTTATTGTACTGTATGGATAATAGATATTTACCAAGTATATTTTTAATAATCAGTAATATTAATATTAAAATTAAGATTGAATTATTAAATTAAAATTATGAAAATTTTGATTAAAAAAATATTCAGTGTGAAGAATAATTATTGTTGGTTCTAGTTCGGTTGTTAATACAAAACAACAATAAATGAAACAGATTCAAAGCTGTAAAAAAGATTTAAGTGAACTTATTTTGGGTTTATTGTTAAAACTTTACATATTATAAATTGTAACAATTTAACTCATTTCTTAAAATGATCTAACGGATACTCAAAATTTTGGTTAGTGAAACGATGGCAAAATGTTTTTAACCGCTTACATCTAAATTTTATTCTGACTTTATTTTCTCTTTCTTATATCTTAAATGACACAATTCTGATTTTCGTATGAAAATATCCGATGTGTTACAACTGGAATCAGTATATAATATAATACAATATTACTCACATAATACATATTGGCTGGGTGGGGGGGGGGGGGAGAAAAGTATAAAAATATGAAACTTATTAATAATAATTATTATTATAGATCACACATTTAGAGCCTAATTGAAAAAGTATACTTATTTATTATACTTTTTTACGCCTCCATCAGGAAAGTATTCAATTGCATATTTTAAATGCGGCTTGAAAAGCTGGTTTTCTCGCCTAGCGTTTGAAAAAAACAGTGATTATTTTATAAGATGTTGGTATTCTTGGTTATATTTTGTACGTCAAATTGAATTAAATTAAATAAATATTACAAATTTTTGTGAAAAAAGGCACTTTTTAATGCCGTTATAATACAGCTAACTTATTATTTAATAATTATATGTAAGTATACTATATTTTTATTAGATAATTTTATAAAAAATGAATATAACAATTACCATCAAATACCTATATTTTTTAGGTTAGTTAGTTAAATTTAAACGTCAAATTTATAATTAAAATATTTTACTACCAACAACTACAAAAAAAAAATCTCTAATACCAACTATTTCAAAAAATAATTAAATTTTATACAATTAATTATAGAAGTCGGCTAATTCGCATCGGCCTATAAAAAAACTCGTACTTGGAAAAATTCAGTTTCCAGCCTAATGATAAAAATAACTATATCTTCGATAATGACAGCAAACGTAGAGTAGAAAATTGGGCTTTTTGTGACAAGAAGCGAGATCAGATTTTCTTTGTTATAAAAATTATTTTAGTCTGATCCCACTTTGTTGTATCTCAGCTTATTAAAATTTAGGTAAATTATTTTTGTAATAATAATATTTTCAACTAAGACTATGAATTCTCGTTTACTGAAATTTAAATTATTATGATTGTTCAATGTAATATATTTTCTACAATTGATTATTAGAGCGAGTACAGAGCTTCTTCCTGGAAAGTCATATAATATATGACGCAATATTTTCCCATTGGTTGGGAATGCTAAAACTGTTTGTGTCTCTGACTCAATAATTACTTCTGGATCACTTTGGAATATGTAAAAGAAAAGTACGAGGTTCGACTCCTTCAAATTTGATGATTTTCAACCTGTTCGTTTTACGATAGATGTAAAGTCATTGTCGACACTAATTTTGAATTATTATTTTTTATGATACAAAATGCATGTAAATATCTAACGTTATTAATTTTATTAACATTGCAAATTGTGTATTTTGATTATTTTATGAGCTTTATACTTTTATGTAATTTGGCCGTCCATATAACATGTCCCAGAATTTTCATTGAATTTATTCCAAATTTTACCAACTCACAGTATACCGAAAGTTTTTTAGTTAATCCTAATCAAAATGTTACTACATTATGCTAAATTTAGTGCAGTATGCTTTTAGTTGGCTTGGTCATCCTTGTTTATTTTTAGCTAAATTAAATTTATGATTACTGGCAATGCTATAACTAACACAGCATCGTACTTTCCTCCAAGTGTCACGATAGATATTAGCAGCAACTTTGTTCGAACTACAACATACATAATGCTCTTGAATATATTGCTATATAATAATTGAAGAGCTTTCCCAATAAAAGCATGGAATAAAAAAAAACAACAATAAATTTTATGAAGCAAAGTTTTAAGTAAAACTTGAAGGTATCTACAGCATAAAATTTTTGTCAAAATATTTTCGTTGGAAATTTACTGATATAATATTACAAAATTGAAATAAAATTAAGGAAAATTGAAAATATTCTTTTTTATATAACCCTGTGTAAGCTTTGTAATATGCACCACACGAATTTAAGCCATAAAATTTTTAAAAGCACCTTTCCAAAGGTTTCAGAAGTTATGAAATGTAAATAAACTAAAACCTACATTTTATTTTATTATTTTTATCCGTGCAAAAAAAGAAGCGCTTTTTGTGCCACCATCTCATGTAAATTTATGTAAATAGGAAACCCATTAACGTAATAAAAGTGGTTTTACAAAAAAAATCAATGCTCCGAATTAGCAATTAAAAGTTTTAAACATGCAAAGCTTATAATCCCAATTATAATTACTAAAAACTCAATATGATTTCTTAACTTAATGGGAGTAAAGTTATGAAGTATTCCTTTGTAATTTTTACAAATAACGCTCGTATTTCTGTTGAACATATTTTATTAGTATTTTACAAACGAAGTATTTTAATTAAGCATGGAAAAACTCTTTTATTTATTAAAGCTAATAACTTATATTTTAATTTTTAAATTTTAAAACGAAAAAAATTATATTTTTCAAAGGAAGGGGGTAAAATTAAATAAGCATTATTTAAAGATAAATTATTTATAATATTTATTCAAGTTAAATTAATATCAAAATTATTTTCAGTTTAGATTTTCAAATTTTTTTAGAGATAATAAATCTGCAGACCTGGAAAATAAATTTTTATACTAGTATTCAACTTTATATTAATTATAATTCATATTTCAATTAGCTCTTTCAACTTAAATGTCAGAACGATATAAACCCAAATTTAATTTAAATCTTAAACAAATAAAATTATTTTAAAATTTATAAGTGAATATTAATAAACATGTTATAATGTAAAACATTTTTAAATAATGATACGAAATTTTTATTGGGAAAATTCCAGAAAACGAAAGAATAGAATCGCACACAAGTGACCGTAAGTTGTTAAATTTGGTTTTACAAATTACATATTAAATATAAATTAGGTGTAATTAAGGATATCAGCACTATTAGGATAGGTGTTCCAGAGGTGAGGTAACATAATTAGAAATAGTAATCCTTACCTGCAGTACCAATGTCTGGTTGCTTACGATGACCCCGGCAGTTCCGTTACTGAGTAATCTGTGGCCGTCTCGTAACCACCAAACCCTCAGCACCTGTGACAGGAATCAAATTAAACTACCATCCAGATTATCTCAAATTAAATATGCAAATTGCCGCAGCAGCTTTTCTGCCGTGCTCGCCACATTATTCAGTCAACTGATAATTACTACGCAAAAACGTTTTATTTTTACCTTAACTAGGTACGTAACTTTTAACTTTTTGAACAGAATATTCCAGAACAAAATAAAAGTAAAGGTGTAAACGTTTATACGCCGTAAAATTACCCATTAAAACAAAACTCTAAAGATTTTCAGAAAGTGAATATAAAATTTATTATCTGTTCTACAGTTTATTTTTTATAATAAATTAAGTCGTAATCTTATTTATTTCTTTGGCATTTAAATACCTACACAATTAAGTTTTTTCAAATTTTCTCCAACATAAAAAAAGAAATATAAACATTGATATAGCAACACAACTAAGTAGCAATAATGCAAAATTTACCGTTAACATCAGCGATTAAAATTAATAAAAATTTGTAGTTATTCGAAATGAAATTCTTCATTTAAAAACATTTTCCTGTATAAAACATGATTTTATTATTTACTGTTAAACAATATTTGAAACTTTATTACTGCATTTTTCAATTATATTTAATTAATTTGCATTCTAATTCTTAATTACATTTTAAATTACTATCTTTATTCTTTAACTCCAGATTTTATTTTTCTGCTTTATTTTTTATCTTTTTAATTGATGTTGATTTCAAATCACATCTTTATTTTTTAGGTAGTTTTTGTTTTAGAATTTGTTTGAATTTAAACTTAAACATACATTTTAATTTTTAGTTAAGTAGTTTTTTGAGACGCTGCATTATACTAAATTAAAAATACTGAAACCTTTCTCTATGCGGAAGAAGCTTATGTTTAAAGTTAAATGATCCTGTCCAGCAATCGATAAAGAGGCTGAAAAAGAAGATTAAGTCGAAATTATATTTTAATTAGGTTAATTTTGTAGAAGTAGGTAATTCAATAAGTTGTAAGTAATTTCAAAAGTTGAAAAATTTACGTTCGATACTTATATATTATACGTATAAATATATACTTTTAAGTTTAAATTGCTGTGCTTGTTTTACCATTGGATAGTACAGCAGTGTGCCATTGTTTTGAATTGTTGAAGTAATTTACTATTTAAATAGATTTTTGATTATGGAGGAAGATTTAAAATTATTGAAAAAGCATTAAACACGGATTTGTTACCATTGTTTTTTATTTTCAGGATGTTTTTATTTTAAATAATATAGCCGTTCAATTTAAGTCACGTGCATTTCACATTTTCTATATAATTTTGAAATGAATTTGGTAACAAACAAGTTAAATTATCTAATTATTAGTTCTGACTTCTGAAATGTATATTTGTATATCATTAACGTTATCAAATGTTTTCTATTTTTTTAATCAAAATTGGGAGGATGAAATACGGTCGAATAATTTTATAAATTACTTATTCGGCATTTATATAATGTGTTTACCTGACAGATGCAGAATTTGACCACCTTACTACAACGGTGAGTATTTATTTTTGAGTTTTTTGTGTAACGATTGAAATAAAATCCACAATTTGATTTTATGGTTTGGTTAAGTTAGGGAAATACTCTTAGCAGAAACTCTTAAATTGTATCCGAAAATGAGCATAAATAAAGTCAATAAAACAGAATAATTGCAGAAATAAATAAGAGAGGAAGAATGTAATGTTTAAAGTAAGAAAGTGCTTCAATAATTAAGAATCTGTCATTGTAGTTCTAGCTGAAAATTGGTAACATGTGAAATTTCTGTACACCATTTCTAAGAAGATTATTGAGTCTCTCGGTTGGTTTTTAAAGTCAGTTTTTTTGGTGTATACTGCGACAAAATAATTCTACCATGTTATTTGGTCAATCATACAAAAAACCTAAAATATTTCAATATAAACAGTATTGTAGAATTATTATTATTCAAGTATTTTAAAAAATAATAGGAGTGATAGATATTTGAATCTCTGCCATTTATGGATTGTCAAACTTACGTTGGTTTCATTTTTATAGGTGTCATCAGTTACCTTTGGCAAATCATTATGGAACAATGCGTGATTCAAGAAAGAGAAGAAGCTACTCGTATTTACTACCAAATTCGCTTTCAATTCAAGCTACATTTCGCGCGCGTCGTGAAATTTACAGCCAACATCATCAAACTACTGAAGCTACAAACTTTGAAGTTTGAACTGTCAAACTTACGTTTATTTTAGTTTTACAGGTGTCACATAATGGAACGATACACAATTCAACGTCGCGTCAGACTAAATTAGGGCGGGGTTTTTAGTCTCTGATTATCTCTAACCAAGGAGTATTTCCATAAATACAATTCTTGAATCAAATATTTCTATGGAAATAAACCGTTTGGTTAGGGATAAGTGAGCCTTAAAATATTATGATTGACTCTATAGAAGTTCTACCGTCTTGACTGACATGACGATGAATTGTGCATCGTTCCATAATAATTTGCCAAAGGTAAGTGATGACATCTGTAAAAATGAAATAAATATAAGTTAGGCAGTTACAAAAATTCAATTAATAAACTGATGATCGAATAAATGAAAAGGTTCTAACCCCGCACGCCATAATAACTGGTAGCTAATTTTATTTAAAATTTATTATTGAATTAATATTATCCAATTAAATAAAAGTTATATAAAAATTTAAATCTTCAAAGAGTTAACGACTTACTCATAAAGCATTTAAACTTTTAATTTGATTCAGATTAATTTAAAAGTTTTTAATAATTTCACTGCCGTGTTCACTTATTTTATTCTTTCTTCAGAATTTTATTGTACAGAGAAAAGTAAAATTTTTAATATATATTACGAAAATTTTTCTCAATTTTATTAAAAAACAAGAATATAAAAGTTTTTATATCAAAATTAAATTTGATGTAGTATCGTCATCGACACCAACATTCATCATAGATAATTAAGTTTTAAAAAATATGCGCATATGATTTACAATAATTTGTAATGGTAATTGAATATATTTTTTCGATAGAGCACTGAAGCAGTTTTGCAAATTTGCATTGCTGTTCAGAATTTATTATGATTATAATTTAACCATTGTACATGCTATCCAGCTACTTTCAAAGAAATTTCAATCAGGTTGTAAATTTACCGGCTTGAATTGGTACGTGTTTCGCATCTTTATGCTTCTATTATGCTAGCCCCTCCAAACAATAACAATTAAAAATTATTTTATTTAGTAATAGCTAAATTGAAAATGAAGCATAAAATTCTGGATAACAACCTTATTAATAAATATTCACAACATAGTATGTCGAAAACTCTGCTTACTCGAAACGAAAACTTATTGATTTATTAGTCAACTTCAAAATTTTGAACGGGTGATAGCTTATATTGTTTTTACATAAAAAATTACCATTTATGAGAAGACATATTAATTGCAATATTAAAGTTACTATTAAAATTTTCAACAATAGCAAATCATTTTTCATAATAATACTTAAAATTTCTGAAATACCTATCCACATTAATTTTGTTATTGCAAAACCTCATAATTGAAAAATGTATTTTAAGATGGAAATTAATTTTTACTATTTGACAGTTAAATTAATTTTTATAATTAAATCTATTTGTGAAATTCTGTGGTCGTTATTCTTTGAGAGCGTTCAATTAATTGTACATTTATTGGCAGTATTGCCTATTTCACTTCTTCCCACAAAATACGTGATCTTGTTATTGATATTTTCATCTACAAGAAATATTTATAATTCTTGAAACCATCTGATATCTTTCATCATCAATAAATACCTTATCATATTTTTTATTTTTCAAATTTCACCTAGGATATAATGTATAGTAATTGTTCATTTTTTAATTAACAGTTTTTCTTTCAAGTTCTTCCCTTTCTGCAATTTTGTGAAATTTTTTATGATATTAAAAAAATTAGATTAGTCTGTTAGCTTTGAGAATTAAAATTTAATTTAGGGAATTTAATGTATATAAAAAAATTTCAATTTTATTATTTTATAAGTTCCTACCTTGAATTTGGTTGGTTTCGAATTGAAACCAAAGTGTACGTAAGTATATGTATGTTAAATATAGGTATTAATTATTTACCCTTTCAGAAAACAAAACACGGTTTAATCATTTTAAAAACATTATTGTGTAAATAATTCTATATAAAATTAATTTTCATAACATTTTTGCAAAACCTTTTTCATTTACCGAATTTGATTTTTCGGTATATTTTTATTAATAAATATTTTAATTACTGCTACTACCCTACCAGAAAGTAGGGAGCAACGAACAAGGTGTTTATTATCCAGAATGTAAAAGAACTATTTACATGTAGATATTAATTTTCTAATCCTAGAAAATATTTAATGTTCTTTCAGCTAGGGTCAATTTCACCCAATGTATTTTGAAATAATATATTTAAATTAAATAAAAATTTAAAGTTTGTGTTTAATTTAAAATGATTTGATGTTAATTTTACAGATCCATTTAATTTCATTATCTGTTAAATTTTTAAAAAACGCTAATGCAATCTGTCTTTAATTTTTTCAGTTATGCACTAAATATTTAATTTAAGGAGGAATACCTAACTTTGCATTACCGAAAAAAATCCCGAAGAAAATTCTTTTTTAAATTTTTGTGAATTATTAAGTATAAAGCTCTAGGGCTTTCTCATGAAATTTGATTGTGTTTATAAATAATAAAGCAACCATTCTCGCGCATTTATAATATTGCCATTATAGTCAAAATAACATTTTCAAGAACGATGCTACCTGCATACTTTAAATTTTTAATAAAGTACCAGTTAGTAATACTAATACTATAATATATCTGGAATGAAAAAGAAGTTGTAATGACAATTTATCAAAATTATACTGTATTTTCCATGTAATGGCGCTACAAAACCATTTTTCTGAAAATAATTTAGATTATTATGTAGCACCTAATAAATTGCATTACCTCTTTATTGCTCCTATATTTTATCTTTCATGTATGTTGATTTTATGTACCAAGTTAATTCATTGTGTCACTTTTTACGCAAAATATAGGCATGCGGCTACATGCCGCTGCTTTCTTCTTACAAATCAAATTTTCAGTAAATTTTATGTCCGACGTTTGAGCCTTAACTATCTGGAAGGGAAGGAAGCTGTAGATGCGATCACCCGAAAAGACTTTATGAGCGAAATGCTTTTTTTGTATTAAAATGGATCATTAAGTTATTTGCGAAGTATTAGGAGGAGGGGAAGTTAGAAGTAAAAGTCACATGCTACAACAGTTATATCAATACAGTTGAAAATTTCAATAAAACCGAATAAGATGTTTAACCATGCGACCAGATGTACTTTTTTGCGAGATGGGATAGTTTTTCATTCCATTCCATTTCCAACCATTCGAGTCTAAATCAAAACTGCCATAAAAAGCGTTACAATAAGTATAACTTAGACAAGGTAGAATGTTGGTTGAGGTCTTTAAAAATGTGTTATTACTTTTATTTTGTTAGAAATTATCGGAACACAAAGAATTTGAACGGTTTGGCTACAAAATTTGTTTACCTTACAGGCGAGAAGTTCATAGTGTTGAACGTGATTCTCACTACGTATATGTTCATGTTCAATTAAAAGCCAATTTATCGATTGAGTATACTAGTTTACATCGTAATTATAATAATTAAAATCACTGGTAAATTTAAATTTTGAATGTGGATTCACGAAAATAAGATTACCTTGTCACTGAATAAGCAAACTTACTGAAACGTTTGTAATCTAATTGTGTAAGTAATAATTGGTGGTCTTTGGAGGGTTATATTTGAACACGGTTGAGTATCTATATGACGTATTTAATTGATAAACAGCTTGCATGCTAGCTTTGCAAGTACAATTACTGTATTCTTATTCTGCAAAATTTATAATACCAATTAGCACTAATTAAGTATATACGTATGCACATCATTATTTATTCGACGCCTTCTATTAAGTTCAAGTTTACCAGACTGTCGCTGTTTCAAAAGTTTACAATTTCTCATAAAATCATAGCTTTACACATAGCGTACACAATCATAGCTGTTATACTTGAATCATTAAATATGCATGCTTTATGACAAACAAAATGAATTGTTAGCTCAATTTATGTATTTGTTGTTGGTAATGACCGAACTGTTTGTCTTTACTACTAGTTGAGATAACTACCCCTAACGGTTCAAAACGGTGGTTTTCAACTTGGTAATTTTTATACAATCTGCTAAAATTTTGCGTACTATCTCTTCTAAATGGGCTATGGCAAAGAGTAATTTATATTCGTAAGGATAAGTAATTAGACTGCCTTTAAAAACGCTGTGTGAGATCATGTTGCAGTAAAAGTGACAAATTTTTTATATATATTTACGTTTACTTTAGAAATACCCTATTTCCTTCAACCGGATACGCTCGCCACAAAAACTCATCTACGTGATCTCGATTGTATCGACTTTAATTTATTTTAATTAAATCTTAAATATATTTTACTCTTCTCAATTTTCAAGCACTCTTTATTTATCGTCTAATTTAACAACTTGAAACTTCAATTTTTTACTTGTTATATAAAATTTTTTATATTTATGTAGTTTAACCATAAAATTAAATTTGTAATTAAAATTAACATTTAATTAATGACTACGTTTAAAGATTTAATATTTTTTTTATTAACTTCAATTTACATTTACAATCTGTTACAAAAACAATAAGTAAGTTATTTGACAACATAATATAACATGTAGGAGTGAGCCATTCACTCCCTTATTTATTTACAACTCAAATTTTCAATGACATGTATGTCTAATTTGTTAATACCTAATCATAATATTAGTTTTTGAATCGTAATTTTAAGTCTGAGGGTCTAAACTTTTTTAATCGGCGCGCTACACTATCGTTAATTAGTTTTGTTGCTAGTGTGTTTGGGTGAGCACTTACTGTTTTACTATTTGAGCAATTACTGTTTTTGTAATCTCATCCTGTACTGAATTCAATTTAAGATCGCGTTGTATAACTCTGTTTGGCACATACCACATCATACTTTGTAGGATTTCAATTTTGAAGTAGAAGCTAAACCCCATAGCTGAATTCCATAAGTTCATATCAGCTTTAGTATGGATTTGTACAGCAATAATTTGTTTTCAATTGAGAGCCGACTTTTACGTTCCATGAGCCAGTATATTCTTGTAAGTTTGCAGCCGAGTTGTTTTTTTTTTTTGAAAATATATGTTTTTCCCATGTGAGGCGTCTATCTAGATATATTTCAAGATATTTAGTGTGTTCACTTTGTGACAATTGTTTTTCGTTTAAGAATACAGGTGGGCATGTGTATTTTCCTATGGTGAAAGTTACTTGTACCGATTTCGTCTCATTTACTTTGATGTGTCACAGTTTTAGCCACCTTTGAATTTCATCGTGATGGCGTTGTATCATCTCTGAAGCTATCGTTGGATTTTTATGTATTGCCAGTAGTGCAGTGTCGTCTGCAAATGTGGCAGTAGCAGTGTTTGTCATGGTTGGTAAGTCTGCTGTAAACAAGATATACAACACCGGCCCAAAGACGTTTCCCTGGGGGACCTCCGCGTTGTATAGTGAACTGTATTCTCCGCAGTACCTGACCATGTAATGTCTTTAGAGTAGGTAGGATCTTAACAGTCTATAGTAGTTGTGAGGCAAGAACTGTTTTTATTTGTACAACAGACCAGCATGTCAAACCTTATTAAACGCCTGAGATATGTCCAAAAATGCAGCAGCACAGTAGCTTTTGGTTTCCAGGGCTTTGTAAAATTTATCTGCAACACGGTGAACTTGTTCTATTGTGGCATGCTGTTGTCTGAATCCAAATTGGTGGTCTAGTATCTGTTGCTTTTCTTCTATTACTGGTTGTAGTCTTTTCAACATCATTTTTTCAAGTAATTTAGATAATACTGGAAGAAAGCTGATGGGGTCTGTAAGAAGCTACATCGTTTGCTGGTTTGTCTGGTTTTGAGATGAAAATTATTTCCGCCACTTTCCATTGCATGGAAAAATACTCTAGTCGCATGATGACTTATGGGTTGGGTTATGTATTTGATGTCTTGATCCGATAATTCCTTGATTATTCTACCAGTTATGAGATCATATCTAAGCGATTTCTTAGGATTTAAGTTCCTTATATACATAGATCGTATTTCCTTTTTTTTTTAATGATTTAATAGGCTTCTCTAGTTGGTTAGCCGAGTTTAGAAATTCAATTATCATGTCATCTTCTCTAGGACATTCAAATTTATGTGGCTTGAAAACTTCAGAAAGTTGTTCTGCGTTACTTCTTGCCCACTTGTTCTTTTTTCCTGATTGGTGGATTATTTTGTTGCGCTTTATTTAGGTTTTTTGTTGCTTTCCAAAGCGAGTAGTCTGCGGATCTTGTTGCAGACAGGTTTTGTAGGTAGTTTTGTGTATCAGCATAACTTTTGTTTTCTACCATAATGTTTAAGTTTCTTTATTGCTTCGTTAAGCTTGGTTTTGTTTTATGGTGCTCTGGTTTCTTGCCACACTTTTCTGAATTTACGTTTTTCAGTGATTTTTTGTTGAATTTGTGTTGGGCAATTATATGTTGGGTTGATTGCCTTGATTTCTGGAGTTGAGTTCGAGGCCGCTTGTTGTATGCTTTGTTTTGAGTGGGGTATCTAAGTTTAAGAGTTTATCCAATAGCCGTCTAAAACGTTGCCAATTTGTTTATTTTTGTCTGAGAGAGTTAGTGGTTTCTCCATTAGTATTACGTTAGTGTTCAATGTTAAGATTATGGGCGTGTGGTCAGATGACAGCAGGTCTAAGCAAGATTCTACTTTAAAGCGGTTTTTCGGTATGAATTTGTTATGCAGAAGTCAACAGTGTCGAGTAATTTAGTCGGGTTCGTAGGCCAGTAAGCCAGCTTGCATCTCGATATGTAGTTTAAATTCCTGACTTCTATTGCGTTTAATAGTTCTCGATCTTTGGTGGTAGTCAGTTTTGAGCCCCAGTATGTGTGTTTAGAATTGTAATCACCTTCAGCGATGAACGTGTGCCCAAGAGTGTCTTAAAAGTGTTTGAACATGTCCTTCTTTATTAGATGTTTTGGGGGACAGTAGATAGAACTCCATTCTTCAACCGAGATGCAGATGGCTTATATGTGATTTTGCTTATACTCTTCAATAACGTGATATTTTATTGATCTTTCGATAATGATGGCAGTTCTACCGTGCGCCTTACCATCCGGATGTCGGGTGTCATAGATATTGTAATTTGGAATTTTCATATGGCTATTTTTGATGAAGTGGATCTTTGAAATTAACAATGTAATATCAATGTTTTGTTTTAATAGAAACATTTTTAAGTACTTATAGTGTGTTGGGCCAGGCCATTTGCAAACCAAACTGCTACTTTGATAAACTTTGCTATTAAGCTATTTTAGAAACTAGGGTTGTGAGGAGGTTTATCATGGTTTCCATTTGCTGTACGAGTCTTTTCATTATACTCCTCAATTCTTGGATCTCGCTTGTTTGTTAATTATTTATTTGTTGTTGTTCTGGAATGTTCATTATTGATGGTTGCTCCGATTGGCTTGTTGAATTTTGTGATTGTTGCATGTAACTCGTCGCAGCTTAAGCGTATGTATTATTTTGGTAGGACGGTTGTCTTTCAGGTTGGGTTGTCGGATGGCAGTGTTAATGAATTTGTTTCTAAGAGGTGGGTATCTTTTATTATGGAGTTTCTTGTAAATCTCACAACTCCCATAGTTAGGTGGGTGATTTTTTCTACAGTGAATACACACTACAGAAGGCGATCTTTTTTTTCTACTGCAATCCGACGTAAGATGTTTTCCTGCACATTCAACACATTGAGGACTTTGGTAACAGAATCTTTTTGTATGTCCAGAACGCTGGCATTTTTCACACTGGGGTATCTGTCTCTTCTGATGTGGTGGTTCAAACTCCACACAGCTGTTTGCAATTTTCTTTAGTTTATATATGTCCTTATTGTTTTTGCTTTGTTTTAGGTAATTCAATATAAAACATTGGAAAAGGAGGTTTTGTTGTTCTTTTTCTTATGTTAATCACATTAGTTACAGCGTGTTCTTGTTTTTCAATTGCAGTCTTTATCACCGATGTTTCTGTTGGGTGATGCATATTTTTCAAGACTACTCTAAAGTTTTGCTCTTCTTTGATTTGGTAGGTATGAAATTATGTTTTTCTTGTAATTTAGTTTCGTAATCATCCTTCGCAACTGTGTTTAGTAGGTTGTAGGTCGGGGTGATGCAGTTAACTTCGTATATAATCAATTGTTTTTTGATGAAAAACACTTTTCTTTTTATTTCTTAACGGCTGCAAGCTAAAATATGTAAAAAACTATGTATAAGTAAGGTACATAATATATAAAGGCAATAAACACCTAGGTTTATATTGACCGTCCGTAAAAGCTATTAGCTTCCCTACATCCATGATTGCTTAAATAACCATTAATTCAATATTTCTTTTTTAAATGAAAAAGCTGTAAGTTTTTAAATATTATGTGTTTAAAATCCCACTCGACCTACGTTCTCGAGGATAATGTAACTTATTACTCACTTATATTATAATTAACTTTCTTTTGATATAAAAATTTCATTAAAGTAATTCCACTTTTGTTTGAATATTTTATTTTGCATGCTATTATTATTAACAGAAGTATTATGTAAAAGCAATTTTATTCTCTACCAGTATATTCGCATACTTTTCATCGCATATTGAGAACTGCTACACACTGGTAATGATTATAATATGTACATAAATATATTTGAGTTTATTAAAAAAAACTTGTAATAGCTAGTTATTTATGTAAGTACAAATATACATTTTTTGTCAAAGTATGAATTTTTAGAATACTGTATGTTGCATACCTACGTAATATTTCAAATATTAAATGCAAATTGAAACTTTTCATTATTAAATTTTTTTGTGCAACATGACTTTCCAATTCAGCAACATAATAATTGAAGCTTCTGAACATTGCCGTTAAATCTAAAGTTGGGTAACGCTAGTCGTGGTCGATATTGAATGGCATTAGTGCAAGGGACTCTTGAATTAGTAGTTTCAAGTAGGTACTGCTAAGATCTTCTATTAATAGATATGATTTTAATTTATACGTCGCAATTTTTATATTAAGTAGATTAAGTAAATAACTAGTGGCGTAACTATACAACAACTGAAAAATTTTGCAAGATCTATGGTGGAGGAAAACGTTTAGATTACGTACGTAAAAAGACTCAATATATTTTACAAAATGTTGATTGTATATAAATAAATCATCTTGTATATCTAATAGAAAACATACAAAATATGAATGAAATAAAATGAAAATTTAGAAAATATGTTTTTACAATACGTTTTTGGAACTCCACGGTGAACCGGCGTCCGTGTATATGTTACGCTACTGTTAAAATAACAAAATAGTTTTAGTTTTCTATATAAATGTTTTAGTGCTTATAAATCTTATGTTTAGCAGACAATAGATAATATATAAGTTTAAAAAAGTATTGTTATACTTTTATATTGTACATACCACTAAAAATATATTGATGTCTAAAAAATACTGTTCATAATAGATATTGAATGTTTGATGAAAGTAGCGTTGTAAAACAAAAAGTTTTGACATTTATGTGCTTACAGAATCATTTTTTAGCAAATATACTTACCTACTATCGAAAACGACCAAACAACCAGTACATCATTTTTTTATAAGGTGCGGAAACTTGTCAGAAACTACATCGATTTACTATTAATCATAAAACGACAAAGAAAATATTTAAAAAAAATTTTGTATGTTTCATAACATAAGTTTTATAGAGACATGTTCATATCTTGAAAAATTCAAAACAATCAGAAGTCTGGCCTAGTATTCGTGTTCAACTAGTTGGAATTTATTATGTTCAAGCACTCTTCTCCAAATTTTACTTGATTATACTAAATGTGAATTTCGGTCATTATAGTACTTTCTTAAATCCAATTTATAATCAAAAAGTATTACGTCAACAAGCTAAACTTGCATTTCAAAAACATTTCATTCTATTACTAAAAGAAGTAGTTTAGCAAAAGAACTTCTGAACGCATCAAGATATTTAACGTTCAGATTATCATTGAATTGAGAAATAAAATCAAAACAAAAGTCGGATCACTTCGATAAAGTCGTGAAATTTTACTATAGAAATTATATGAAAATAAAGTCGTTTAGTCTTAAAAGGATTCTCAAGATTGTTTTGGCAATTACTCGAGAATTTATAAAAGTAGCCCCGATCTTAAAACGTTAGATAGGTAATTTTCTGTTTCAATTGCTGTAGTTAAATTTTATATTTAAAATAAATTTATTAAAATATTTACGTTTTTTACTTTAGAGATAATTATTATACTTTTCCAAAAATTTTAAAATTTATCTTCTGCAAAATTTGAAATTAATGTTTTGTATCTGTATGTTACATAAGTATTTAATATGTTGTATAATATATGTAAACGATGATAACTAATACTATTATGGTTCGTGCTTAGACATTTCAGAACTAAAATAAACAAACTTTATAACCGCTTTCATCATATTAATACTCACAGAACTGGCTTGGATTTAATTCTAGTTTACTAGAATAAAATGATATTAATGTGATTTGGTTTTGATAGTAATGGTTTTATGCATGTACCCAATGTTTGATTCGACAAATTCTCGCGTTCGTCAAGTTAGTCAAATGTTCGGTTGTATGTTACACCCAAAGAAAAACATTAGTAAAATCAACCTAAAAACAGCATATTATGAAAATGAGCAATTAACTCTTTCTGTTTAGTTTAACGACGAACAAATAGTTAAACCGTATCCATCTTATCATATATCAATTTCAACACTTATTCAATTTTGATTTAACTACAACAATAGTTATTTTACAACTAGGGCCGGCGCTAGGATATTTGACACCCTAGTGCGCCCCTCCCTTTCCATTTATATAGCAGTACTGAGCTGGGAGGTGAGAATCCGCAATATTTTAAAATAAATACTTAGATATACATATTTTTATTAAAAAAAACCTTTTCGAATAAAAATAAAACAAAAAAAAATAATAAAATTTTATTTCACTTTCCTAGCTTTTTTATGCTGCAAAGGTTGTTACAAGATCTTTCAAATTTAGCGTTGATGATTCTTTATGTTCTATAGAAATATGTTCTACATTTCTTTTCTATTGAACTAATATCTATGTTGTCGTGTTCCAAAGTGATTTGGGCCCACCCTGTGCATTTTAGTAAAATTTTTATATTTTATATTTGTAACTTTGGAAGATTTACTAGGTGAGGGCTAATCACGGAAATTTCAAGTTTTTTTGCCATAAATGCTCGTATGAGTTGGTCGTGCGTAGTTTTGGCTCCTAGTTTTGAGTTTTGTAAATTGATATTGCAACTTTGATTGAAATTTGTTTTAGATGAGAATAATTTTTATTGAGATTGATTCGTGAGTTATTTGAATTTTATAACTTTGAAATTATTTTTGGTCGGATTTGACCGCTAGGAGATTTATTATTGAATGAAATAAATTGTAAGTGAGTTTTTGAACTGATTAAATGTTATTTTTGGATAAAGTTGATTTTTTTTATGTTTATTCAAATTGAAAATATAGAAAGTATTTAATGATAGAAATTAAAAATTTAAAAGTGCATAGTGAGGTTGATTGAAATAACGCACTTACATTAATTATGATAAATGGAACTATAAAAATAATAATTTAATTTTAAATTTGCGAAGTTGAATTTTTATTTTGCAAGTAGTAATTTTTGGATTAATAGTAAATAATGTTTGAAAAATTTTTTCTCTCAGCGGTAATTGAAGACCACCACTTGAACCGACTACTAGAAAGAAATCTTGCTCTACGACTAAAAACGCAAGCCGAGGTAACTTTTAGGTTAGTAAAGGATTCTCGCTTGCCCCCGAGAATACCACTACAATGTATCTTCTGGTACTCGCGTGTCTATCAAACCCGAGGAGCCACTCCATGAAATATTGCAAATTACTTTTACAAACAGTGAGACACATACTTCCGTTTTCATGTATATTAAAACATTGAAATCGCTTTTACAATGTCGGAAGTTATTTTTGCGCTAGGGACAAATTTATAAGTACATGTTCGAAGCACAAATTTATCGTTTTTATTCTGTTTTACTATTAGTATTAATATTTTATTTTACATTGCACGCCGCAATTAATTTTTACACCTCAATCTGGTTTGCGCCCTTTTATCGTTTGCGTCCTAGGCAGTCGCCTAGTTTGTCTAGTGCCTAGCGCCGGCCCTGCATGAGAAGAATTTAGATAACAGTCCAATGTATACAGTTCATTATATATTGACGTATAATTCACCCTGGTTGTATTTTTTTTACTTTTTTCAAATTAAATTTGTTTTTCAAAATTATTAAAATCAAATCCCATTTTAATTTCAAATCAAAAATTTCTTCAAGGGATCGAAGTTTTGGTTTTACCGTTATCCAAATCGCCTGCTTATCTATCTGGCCACACGCTCGCAGTTACAAATAATTTTACTTTCCAATTTTAAACACAAATCGAATGTCTTACTCGAAATACTCGTTCTGCAAATCAATCAACCAGATCGAAACTATTATCGCTCAGTAGCCACTCAATAAAAATTTTATCCAAACTCCAAATTTCAAAAATTATATCATCCAAAAAAAGGCGCAATAATACATTCGCATCAAATCACTTTATTTAATCAAAAATAATTACTCACAATTTTAGAAAAATCATAAATCTCAAAATATCTTGCAATACCAAAAACTAGCGACCAGCTTGGTCGGCCATCTTGGCTAAAAAGCCACGATAAAACTTCACTTCTACCAACATTAATTTCCAAAGTTTTACCTCCCAAAATTCAAATTCAAATATTTCTTAAACTTAATATCAAATTTAATGGCAAATTAACAGGGTAGGTAAAACTTTGGTTCGGAACATGACATTATAATGCCCTCTTATTTTTTTTTCAAAATTTGAAGATTTACAAAATGAAAATTTTTAAAACAAAATAAACTGATGTCTTGTTACGAATCAATAAAGTCAAAAATCTACCAAATATCAGAATATCTACAATATTTACAACAAAAACAAACAGTAAACAAATAAATCAAAATCAAATTATCAAAATATCCAAATTATTTACAAACAAATTGTTGAAGTAATATTCCTCAAATCATAGGAAATCAAAATCATAATTAAATCAAATTTTCACGTAAATAAATAAATTCAATAAAATTTTTATAAATAAACAAATCATTAAATTTTTTAATAATACCAAATTTTTCCAATTTTTTTTTCTTTTTGCTTCCTTCTCCGGTATTTCCACAGCATGAATTTCTTCCTTGGTAACAACATGTCCACCATCACTCTTGTCCATCCCCTACTTTTCCAAGTCTTCAAATTTCTCTCCGATCCATTAAATTTTTTCTTCCTTGATGTTGGATTTTTCTTATTTTCTTTTTCCACTTTGTTCTTGTTTGTTTTCCTTGATGTTGAAATTTTCGTTTCGTTTGGTACTTCAATTTTTATAATTTTCAGATGTCTAATTTTAAATTTTTCATTTTTTTGGACATAAAGATTTACTTTTTTAGTTGTAAGCGTTAATTTCCCAAACTTTAAAAGCCAAATTTTTCCTTTTATTTTCCTAATCTTATTTCCGTTATTGCTAATGCAGCGTTTAAAATTTTTCACCATTTTCATTAATTTTACTGGAGCAAACAACCCAATAATTTTAAATTTTTCTTCCTTAACCATTACTTTATTAATTTTCACCTTATTAGCCATATTCTTTTTTTTTTAACTTTTTCATCATTTGTGCTTTCTTCACTTACCATCCCTGAATTTGACTTTTTCCATGTATCCTCCATATTATCAATTTTGTTATTTATTTTGTCACACTTTGTGTTTATATTGTTTATAACTTTTTTTAAATTCCCCTCCATTTTTTCCATTTTTCTGTCCATATTTGCCTCCATTTTTTCCAATGCTTTAAGGATATCGTCCCAACTTGACTGTATTTGCGCCATAGTACGGTTTGTTATAAGTTTTTCTTGTTTTCTTTCTTATCTCATGGTCTACAAGTAAGTTCAAATATTAAATTTCGAGCCCCACGTTAAGGGATGCCAGTTGACGTATAATTCACCCTGGTTGTATTTTTTTTACTTTTTTCAAATTAAATTTGTTTTTCAAAATTATTAAAATCAAATCCCATTTTAATTTCAAATCAAAAATTTCTTCAAGGGATCGAAGTTTTGGTTTTACCGTTATCCAAATCGCCTGCTTATCTATCTGGCCACACGCTCGCAGTTACAAATAATTTTACTTTCCAATTTTAAACACAAATCGAATGTCTTACTCGAAATACTCGTTCTGCAAATCAATCAACCAGATCGAAACTATTATCGCTCAGTAGCCACTCAATAAAAATTTTATCCAAACTCCAAATTTCAAAAATTATATCATCCAAAAAAAGGCGCAATAATACATTCGCATCAAATCACTTTATTTAATCAAAAATAATTACTCACAATTTTAGAAAAATCATAAATCTCAAAATATCTTGCAATACCAAAAACTAGCGACCAGCTTGGTCGGCCATCTTGGCTAAAAAGCCACGATAAAACTTCACTTCTACCAACATTAATTTCCAAAGTTTTACCTCCCAAAATTCAAATTCAAATATTTCTTAAACTTAATATCAAATTTAATGGCAAATTAACAGGGTAGGTAAAACTTTGGTTCGGAACATGACAATATGTACAGAGTGAATCTTAAAAATATTTTTTGGATTAACAAACGCAACAGTACCAACTTGAAAATATAATCCAAAGTTAGTATATAAGAAAATTATATTTACTCACCAAATTAATCATGGTCAAAACCTACGTCATAATGATTTATACACATTTTTATATTCAAAGCCATTCAGGAAAAGTGAAGTCGACTAAATTCGATCTTGACTTTTGCATGATTTTGAAAAATTTGCAATAAACAATAAATGTTTGCTGCTTAATTGCTTTACGAGTGGCGCTCAAGTAATACTTTAGTGTCGTCCGTCATCGGCAGTAAAAGCAACGTTAATTTTACTTTTATCTCTTTTCCTGTCGCCGTTTCAAACAGAAAATAAAATTATTAATTTTTTTTCGCAGATTTCTTTAGGTTTCCATGACAATTACATTAAACTTAATTTAATAAAGAGTAAAGAGAAAATTGTCTTAAGATGAAGCATTTCATACCGTTGGATTTACTAGACGAACTAATAACGTAAGTATAATTCGTTTTGTTTTTAAACATACAATCACGAGTTACTTTCAGGAAATTTTTAAACTTTGCACCACAAGAGTCGATGAGAGACTTAATGCAAATATGCTTCCAAATCGAATTGGCGCATTGGTACTATTTGGATGTTTACGTGCCACGTGATCCTAGTTTGAATAAATGCACTATCACCATGTTTGCGTCTCAGATTTTCAAGGTAAGTTATACTTTGAATTAAAATCCAGAATATAAAAAATTCTTTTGTTTTTAAAGTGTACAAGCAGTCATTGCCCACATATGGTATAATTATGTTATCGGAAGATGTAACTCACGTACTTTTAGTGCAAAGCTATTTTCCCAAATCTTCGTGGGGTTTTCCTAAAAGGAAAATTCGTCAAGGAGAGAATCCAGTATGTTGTGCATTACGCGAAGTCTACGAAGAGACCGGTTTTGATACTACAAACTATATAAACAAGGATTTGATCTTAGAATCAATAATTAACAAACGGTCGGTACGTTTGTACCTAATTATGGGGATATCGAGAAATACCAAATTCCAGCCCAAGACCCAAAACGAAATTAGAACGTGCGAGTGGTTCCTGCTTGCCAATTTACCAAGCAGTAAAATAGACTACACGCCTAAGGTTAAAATGGGCATAAATCCGAATTCGTTTTTTATGGCTATGCCGTTTATTGAAAGAATCAAAGCAATTTCTGCCTACCAATTAAAACAAAAACAACGTCTTTATGAAATCAACAGTGTTTACGGGGAGGGGGACAAAATTAGCATGAAAGATAAATTCAAAGCCCTTCAAAGAAGTAATAATGGCATTGAAAGCAGCCAGAAGAGGTCGTCAGAAAGCAAAAATTTGCATTGCAGACTAAAATTATTGCTTAATGACTGTACCGAAGAAAAAGATTTTAGTACTTCGATATGGACTAATTTTAAATTTGATATGGCACCAATCATGGAATGCATTTTCTGAAGAAAAAAGTATAATGCTACGATGTATATTTTTTTGGTTAATTATAACGTTTTGTCGTACGTTATCTGACACCAGATTTTTGGGGAGCTCAATGAATAACAACAAATCAAATTTTTTTAAATAATTATTAAAATTTTTATTTTATAAATTTATTTTCCATATTCTTAAAATTTTTATATATTTTTGAAGTATTATTATTAGTATTATTTATTATATGCATGGCCTATTTTAAGTGTACAGGTTTTTGTATAATTATATAAAAAAATTATATTAAAATAAATACAAAAAAATAAAACTTAAATGAACGTTTTAGTTAAAAAACAGAAAGCTAATGACGGTTTGAAATTAAACATTTTAGGCGTCGTGATACTCCATTAGTACTCCCCGCTAACGCTGCTTTTTCACAGTCTCGCACTTTTCACTATATTCTATAAAAATTAACATAAATTCTCGCAATTTTTTATAGGCTTTCCCTGAGTGACAACCATATTTCAATTTGAAGATCTATTTCAAACAATTTTGCCGTTATAAAATAATTAAAAATTTAAAATATCAACTACCAAGAACGGTAGCTCCAAAACGGTGCGTTGATATAGGTAAATTTGGGCGTCCCTAAATTGGGCACCAGTAATTTCGTTAAGCCTAATCCTACTCGATGCACCTGTTTGTGGTGCCATAGATTAGGCACTAGTAATCCCTTTAAAGTTACTATGTAATTTATTTATTTTATTTATTTAATCGTTTAGGAATTATAGCGTGTAATTAATTATAAATTTACAAGTATCACAGCGTCTTAGTGCACATCGAGAGAGATCTACCCCCTTCCTAGTAACACACTTTACCGAGTAGGACCGATCTAGGGGGCTATAACGTTTGTCAAAACGGCCCGGAGCGTTCGGAGTGGAGGGTGCAGACGGCAAATCTTTGTTTGTCAAATCGGCAGTTTTTAATTTAATTTCAATCATAAATTTCACCGATCCTTGAATAGGTCAGAACTTTTTCTTAAATACCCCTACTTTTATTAATCTTATAACTACAACTTAAATAATGATGTTGTCGTGCTATTTTTATTGTGCAGTAACCAATTTTCTATTTTATGTTCTTTTTTGTTGTTGATTAATAATTTAATATGGTTAATAACCATTTCATTTAGTTTGCTAACTATAATTATTGTTAAGCTGCTATATCTCGGCTGGTGATATAACTTTTTGCATATTTGAATTACACTTTACAGTTTTTTTTTGCAAACCTGCTTTCTTTTACTAACAAAATCTAGATATAAACGCAATATAACGCTTCTATATTCTTCGCTCTTGTGTTTTACCCGACCAAGTTTTCTCTCGTTGAATTGCCAATAACGTATTCGTTGGAATTAAAAATTATCCGAATAAATCAAAGCTTTTGTGGTATTGCTTATGATATTTATTAAAATATGTTAATTTAAAAATTTCATGTTTTTATAAGCAAGTTACCATGTTTACAAAACAGTCGACAATAAAATGTGCAATTTCTTGACAACTTTTAATTTCTTGACAACTATCAAGAAATTACACATTTATTATCAACTTTTTTGAAAACATCTTAATTTGTTTATAAAAACATGAAATTTTTTAATAAATATATCGATAAAAAAATTAATTTTAGTATTACAGGAGGCAAGGAGTAACCATTATAAAAGCAGGAAAACAATTGAAAACAATGTTAATTCTTTATATTCGACGTTGATAGTGGTCACCCGGTATGTATACACTATTAAAAAAAAAGTTTATGTTTAAAACCACGATTTTAATTTTTAAATAAATAAAAGTATAAAGATAATTTTCCAACTGTTGCTCAAAAAGTGTAAGAGAACAAAATTTTTTTACTATTATCAAACTATGAAAATTACAAATAATAATTCTTTTATTAGAAATTGTTTTACAAATATTAAAATAGGAAAGCACCGATTAAAGATAGATAATAATCAATTTGATATATTATTTTCTTGAAATTAAAGTTTTAATGAAACATTTGCTCAACAGGTAACTTTTAAATAAAACAAATTTTATTTAAAACAAATCTATCAATTTACGTTGTAGTACGTTTGCAATAGGAATTATAAGATACAGTGCACTTTAAAGATAGATGACAAATTTGAAAAATTTATAAATTTTCATAAAATTCTATCTAACAAATAAAAAAGCACGAAAATATAATATACTATGTTTGTTTTTTTCTCTTGAGATGTTGACTAAATAGTGAACTGCATTATGAGCTTTTGATTGTGCTATAATAATAGATAAAAGTAACTTGCAATGTAACTCTTTCTCGGTATATTTAATTCTTGTCTGAGATAATTAAGAAAATAGGTTACAAGAAAAGTAAAGAGAAGGTAAAATAGAGAAAAATAAAAATGTACAGAAAAGCAACTTTACAGATATTTTGGTCGTACAAAGTTCAAACGTACTAATTAGTGACTCGTATTTATTTTGAAGAAAATTGAAATATAATCAATTGATAAGAAGTTTTGTATAAAAAATACAATTTTGGCAAATAAACTTTGAAGAAGTTTCCAACAATTCGTTATCTATGATAGGTTTGTTTTCGGTCATCAATAAATAATATTTTTATATTGGTTTGTTGTCTTACTGACTTATATCATACAAAGCATGAACCTAGCAGCTCTATTTAATAAATTTTCCAACTCACGCTTTCATACGAATTATCTAATTACTTATATAGTGTAATTTCTTAGTTACTTTTAGTGTTAAACCCAAGATAGTATTTGTATAGTTACATTCTGTATAATATAATAATATTTATTACCGCAACGACGGAATTTTCTACAGACATTATATTACATAAGGAATACATATATTTCCGCCTTGGAAGAACGTCATGTATTGTGTCTTTTACTACTATTCATTTTAAAATGCTAAAGTGTTAAAAAGTGTTTCTTTCCTTCTCTTCTTCTGGAAATTTTTATTGTAATTTAGGACTATGTCCTGTAATAATTGCTAGTCATTTCCTATCGCCATCTTGTATTATATATTATATACAATATATTGCTAAATTTTCGATTACAATAGAAACTGCTATATTTAACGTATGAACGTATGCATCGAACTATCACACAATACGGTATCTAACGACAACATATATATTTTTCTTTGTTAATTGTTATTTTGCAAAATCAATACCACAATATGTAAAATATATTATTATTTAGTACAGTAATTTTTTCTTTGATTTGAGGTGAAATTCAATTTTTGCTAAATCTTAATATAATTTTAGAATTTAAATTTGTATCGTATTTTTTGGTTTTACTTAATGATATTGAGGACGGTTACATTTTGATGCTTAAGTGCTTCGACTACCAAGCAGAGATGTTTGGTTCGAGCCCGAGTGAAGTAAGAACTTTATTCTAACCGTGTACTCTCGGCGGGCAATGGCAAACCACCGAAGTAATCTGTCTTGAAAACTCTTCATAAAAAAAAGTGGTCAGCCAAAACCCACCGTGGGTTATAGTGCTACTGCAAAAAAAACTTAACGATATTGCAATGCAAATTTTAATTTTTATTTGTAATTACTTCTTCTAAACTTAAAATTTTATTTTATATTTTTTTAAACAATTTTATATTTCTACAGCCAGTAAGCATTACAATGAAAAGCAATATACTATAGTGGTATTTTATTAATTTTAAATCAACAAAACCCTTTACTACACTCAAGAAATTTATCTCGACTAGCTCTTGTTTCAGTGGAACAATTCGGCCTTAGAAGTAAATTCCTGTGACAACTCCGTCTTTATTGTGAATCAAATGCCTGTTAGTTTATAATAAATTTTATTCAAAATTACAGTCCCTAGTGACAATTGCACTCTTTGCAGGAATCTATTTTTCTTTGTGTAATATGTGATCGGCTAAGAATTGGAAATTAATTTTCTCAAAAATCCTTTACTAATTTCCACTTTTTAGCGATCTTAAGTGTAATATTAATTTAGTTAAATAAAATTGGTAAATCAATTGTCATTTGTTAAGTAACAAGTTTTTAAATAAAATTAACCTCACGTTTTTTGTTTTCGCCACTGGTACCCTTTATTTGCTATGCATCTGTCGATCTCGACGTACCAATTATTTAATCAGCTAACCTCGTTCAGCATAAATATTACGATATTTGCAATCTTCGAAAAACTTTTAAATATTTGTCTCCCGAATTTCTTAAAAGGGTTCTTTTTCTAATGTTCCAGATGTCGATATCAAAATGTGACGAAAATGTTCGTATTGTTCACTTTTCTTGTAAACCCAGCTTCCATACAGAAAACCAACCACTTATCAAACAACTATCTCCAATTTATCTCCTTTCTAGGTAAAATAAAATTACTTTTCTCGCAAGGTGGTCAAACGCAACCGCTATCAACCAAGCCACACTGTCCACTCTTGTCGTCCATCAACGTTCACGTTGAACTCGGTTGAAACTTTTAATTTTCTCTACCAGGTAACTAATTTGAACAACTACACTCACGAACTTTATGTTATTAATATTTATTTTTCAGTTTTTGGTTCACCATTTCAACAACAATTCCCGGACAATAGTGTAAATTGTGTTTTATGTTACAATTTTTCTGTGTCAACTAATTTTGAATAACTTTCATTTATTCATTGTGAAATAAGTCAATGATTTTTCAAATGACTAACAATAAATAATATGTCTCAATAAAGACGTTCATTTCACCACAATACATATGTATATTTAGTGAATGTTTATAATGTATTATTTTAACCGAATCTCCCATATCTTGCATCAAATTTTTTCGTTTTCCCAGTCGTCTTCTGCAGTGTCTCTGAAGGTAATTGTGCTTTGTAATGTTCCAATTTGAATACACTACAAGAATTTGCCCAGTAGATTATTACAAGAGTTTTCAGACAGCTTTAATTTCGTTCGATTAATTAATTAATGAACTGTAGCTCTAAGAAGTTTTGTAGACCAACGTCACTGGTGCTTAAAGCAAGCGATTGTAAGTATTATTAAAATTCTCGTAACTGGCTTATCATTACCTGCATTGCCATAATATTCTAAAGTATTCTGAAAGAGCAGTCCCTCATCATCCACACCGTACCAGATGCTAGTCGTCAAATTAGAGACAATAATGATAAAGTGCTACTTTAGTGCTGCCTGTCGCCGACAGTAAAAGTAATGTTAATTAAATTTAAGACTGAATGTCAAATTTTTCCACAATTTTACATTTGTTTTCAATGCGGAATCTTGCAAAGGCTATCCACTTGTTAGATATTTAATTTCAGTAAAATTTATGTCAAGGCTCTGTTTATCACAAGACAAAAATTTTCGACGTTGACTCAGCGTTAAATTGTCGCTTAAGTCAACGCGTTTTCAAAGTATTGAGGAAAAATTTTACAACTAATTAAGTTCCCCACATATATCTGTTAACGACACATTGTTTTGACTCTGTGACATGCAAGGAAACACTTCGATAAACCGTTTATGTATTTACTAGACACTTTTATAAATTTTTAAATGTTTACACCATATAATTTAGCATCACATTACAAATGTGTACGTAATATTTAGAGTGTTTTAAATCAGAACTTTCAAAATTATCAAATGTACTACCTACTGTAAGTACAATACAATTATCATTAAACTATTCTACAAGTGGAACCAATTATTACTAGTTCTACCTGATGGATTTTAAACCACGTCACATACTAATCTTGAGAGACTTGATTCACGTTATAAGCATTATAATCAACGCAACGTCCCAAATCACTAAAGTCATTAAGTAACTTCTTGAGGCTTTTTATAAATTTACACCATAAAATTTTAATCAAAATCAAATGTTAGTTCACAATTTAGTTAAAGAACTCCTAGAAAAACCAAATTCAGATTAATATTCTGCACGATCGCATTACACCAGACTGTTGGTATCATTTCGAAATAAAATTGTTTGTCGTAAGTAATAATTTTTTCTAGTCTGGTAAAAAGCTGACTAGGTTATGATTTATATAAATTAGAAAAAAAGGCGACGAAACCCGATGAGAATATTTAATTAATCGCAACTACAATAAATAAAATTTTGGCATTTTCCCAGTAACGTTCTATGCATTTCATTTATTATAATAATCAATCTTAGTGAATTTAAGCTAAAAAAAAGCTGATAGACTAAAAAATTAATTAATCTGCGGAAAAAATTTCAATAAAGTAATAAATTAAGCGTATCTTGTTTTGCTTTGTATAATAAATATCCATGTAATTTCTTTAGGAAATAAATGCAAATTAGTAAACTATTTTCTATTTTCATCTAAAAATTTAAAATATCCTATAAATAGTTTTTCTTTGCCTGTGATGCGTACCATAAAATACTTATCTACGAGATGCACATTTTTATTGATCAATTCGAACTGCGATTTTCATTTGCCGAGTTTATGTAAAGATACTTTTAAATTAATATTCGTTTGTACTATAAAATTGGTGAAAATGTAAATATTTAGTTTTTGATAATGCAAGGTAAATAACAACATCTATGACAAAACTTTCCGAAATAAATCTTGCAACAATGTAATTATATTAAAATGCAAAATTAAGCAAAACACAATTAATATGTTGTTTTCTTAAATTATATTAACGTTAGATTAACTCTTGGCTTTTACAGTTCATAAAATAACAAACCTAAAACTTTGCAGTTTACTATATTAAAATTTATTTAGAGTAAGTGCTCCATGTATATTCAAAGTAGGTTATAGAACAAAAATGTTAATGTTTTTTTAATTTCAATTTTAATTTTGATATTATAATTTATTTTATATTATTTTCAAAATTTTACCGGAAAATGACAATTTTAACTGATTAACAAGATTATAATATGAGAAATTTCAGCAGAAAGTTAAATAGCAAATCTTTTACTACGGGGAAAACACTTCATTTCCGATTCAAATTCAGCAAAATAGCTTTACGTTATGATACGCTCTGCCGACTTATCTTAAAAATAATTCAGAAGTGAATTTATATCTAGATAGAGATAACAAATAATATACTATATCTCTTGCTTTATTTATATCTTTATTAAGTAGAAAAAGTGTTAAATATGATATCTAAATTACAAAAATGTGGTTCTCATGGAATTACTATATTTTAGAACATAAATACAAAAATATAATAAATTAATGTGCAAATTTTAGTACCTATTTGGTTATAAAGAAGTTACTAGTCTGAACGCACTAATTAACGCGGAATCCAAACCACGATACAAATAACCGCCTTCGCTACATTACTCGCGGGCAGATAAAATCATGGATATTATATTGGTGCTAGAGACAATGCATAAAAAAAATTTACATAAAGTTTAATTTTAGAATGAGATTGGTTTAGATGTCTTTACTTAGTTGGCGAATGGAAAGGTCTTACTTTATTGCTGTACCGTGTAATAAAATGCCAAGTGTTTAATTGAATAAATTATTAAACGTAGAGTAAATTAAAATTCCAATAAACTCGAGTACAAAGCATAATTTGTATGCAAGCATAGAAACAATAAGTTTTAGAACACAATTCGGCTTTGCTGCGTAACTGAGAAGGTATAAAATTTATTACACAATATACTTTTGACGTAAGTCTTTGCTCAAGGACTTTTCATTAAATAATGTAGAAAACAGAACAGTAAACTAGAAGAGTTAATACATAGATTATGTTGTAGAATACTAAATTTGCATACATATAGAGATATTTTAATGTGTTGAAAGATACTTATTGCCAAGCTTAGCACTGTATTTAGTTATTCAATGAGCTTATTAAATTAAGTTTCTGGAAACCTGTAATTCCCAAGTTAGTGGGATGTGTAAGTGTGCAACCTATTTAATAATTCGAATTGTTTTGCTTTTACTACATAATCCTGGTGCATTAAGATCATTTGTATTTCCCATGGACAAATTTTGGGTTACTTTAACGTACGTACTTAATACAGCTTCGCACAAAAACTTTATTATAACTAAAATTAATAAAGTTTAAATGCATGTCAAATTCGGTTATTATTTAAGCCAAATAAGTACGAAAACATTAATTTTGAATGTAATATTACAGCTTGCTTTATGAAATACGAGTTCAAAGCAATCTATATAATATATATATCAAGTCGCTATACATAGGTACAAAGACTTCATTGATTAGTTTTTCAGCGATTTCCCGTAATTTGAATCTGTTCCTAAAGATCTTTTCTTTAATTATTTTCGTGATGTAAAATGTGAACGTAAAATAATGTGCCACGTTTAAATTAAAAAATATTGCACTTCGTGCTTTTTTAAAATCCTTCTTGTTAATTTATTTGTAATGCTGCAGAGAGTTCTTAATTTTCCTGGCGACCTAAAGTTTCGCACTGAAATATTTACTAAAAAGTGAATTATGACATGTAACATCCCTCATATCTACGAAATTTTAATGAAGCCAGGTAGGTTAAATTATTTTCATTTCAATTATACTTCTAAAAAATTATAAAAATTTACTGACAAAGAAAATAACAACTTTTCGTGATTATAATAAAATTGATTACGTTTTACAATAATGAGCAGTTACAACTGATGTCTAAAGATACTTTTAGAATTCCATTTTTGTTCGTTGGGTTCATTTAACTTGAGCGAAAGTACTAGCCAATTTGAATCTTTGACGGAAGAGAAAATGGAAAGGTTCAACGATGGTTGAATTACAGACATGTAAAGCGGACCATCTGTAACAAACTTTTTGTAAAATTTTACTTTAGACTACGAAACGATATTCTAAATTCTTTTTACCTTTTCAATCATGCAATCTAAATCGCCAAAGGTAACATTAGGATAAATTTAAAAACAAATTTATTTGTAAATATTGCCGAAACCGCTTTGTTTGTTGATTTTAATATTAATTAATTCATAATTATAATAAAACTAGAGAGGGCTGTAATGAGAATTACTAATAAATATTTATGTATCAACCAACGTTGAAATAGAGTAAATGATGATACGGATACGGCCAGTTTGCTATGTAAAACTAAATTTGCTGCATTTCATGCGAAGAAATAATTTTTTACAGTGCAATTCACGTTCTATCTACTAATAATAGTATTTGCTTAACTATCAAAGATGATTTCATTTGTAAAAATCATACTTTTAATATCAATCCTAAAATAATAGTATATTATTAACCAAGACTCCAAATTCGATACTGGGCGCACAGCTAGTATTGAAAAGCAAACGGTTTTTTAGATTTTCTTAAACCTGCTTTCTTAAATCTGTCAGCTCAATAACCAAGAATTTTTCGATTATAGGTTTGTATACTGCTTTATCGGAAATCGAAAAAAAAACAACTAAATATTATGCCAAAATTATTTATAATTAATATTAACAAGTATTAACATTACAATATTGAAGTTCAATTAATTTTAAACAAAGAATGATAATTATACTTCGTTTGTTTATTTTTTACAATAGAATCAAGGTAAAAATTCACTTCGACGTATATTATTTCTATAATAACATAACATAATAATGATAATCTATAACAAATTTATGTGTTTGGTTAGTAGATGCAAGACTATTATATGTATTAGTTTAATAATAATTGGTAGTACTTATTTTTAATATTCTTATAGTACTATACACGATTCGATAGGTATTACAATTTTTTTCATTTGGTTATTGACCTGACCATGTGTAATAAAAGCTTTACAAGTTAAGAAGTTGCATTACTGGACCAATTTTAAATTGCTTTTTTTCTCAATATAATATCAAACTTGTCTAACTCGAAAAAAGTTGTTTTCTCAACGAGTTCCGATAAAAAAATTGATTGTTTGACTTATTAAGTGATCATTATACTCAGAACAAGATACAATGACCGAATTTGATACAACGAGATCGTTGGTGAGTTTGATTGACTCGAATTATGGGAAGTTAATATCATCGCTCATTTAAAAAAAGAGTGACATATCTCAAATTAATAATACTAATATAAGATTTATCATGAAATGATACAAAAATAATTAAAGTTTTAACTAGAAACATTGTAGTAAGTGAGCCATTTAATTTGGGTTGAAAAATAAACGTTATTTAAAGAAAATAATATCTTATAATACATTAATATTTTATGCAAATATTTGGTAGAAGACAAATTTTGAGAAATGTCATTATTCGAAATAATTGAGTGCATTTTTTATGAAATATGTACTTTGGGAAAAAGTAAAATATTTTTTAATGCATCTGTTCAGATCAAAGGTGAGTATGTAAAAGAAAAGCATCACAAGTTAAAATAGGGGTGCAAATTCAATTTTGTTAGGGTTACTTCTTTATTATGCATAAAGTACTACTATAAATTTGTCATTACTGAAGTCTCTTAAATCTGATTTATGTGCATAACTTCTCTTCGATGTAATTCTTTAATTTAAATTAAATTTGCTGTTTTAGAGTTAACAGAGTGGCTATACTGGAACCAGTCCATTTTTTAATTTATTTTTGTAATTATTTATATTAATAATGAATAAATGTTCAAAATCTCTATTTTGGTTCCAGTATTAATTAAAAAAAAAAGACTACTATAGAAAACAACTCTATTACACGATTATCATAAAAATTTATTAAAATTAACTATGAACTACAGTTTTAAATCCAATATTCACATACTTTGTCATAATTTTCATCTCATTCTAATTTATTTTCATAGTAGTTTTTCTATTATTGTGCATGCCAGGGTTAATTCAAAAATTACAAAAATTAAAACTAAAAGCAAGAAGGGTTACAAACTCATCCCTGGCAAGAAATGTTTCATTAAAACTTATTTGAACTTGTCAAAGACTGCCAGGATATGATATAAAACAATTGAATAATAGAAAGTAACTGGAAGTGAGGAGAATTTAATCTTACATAAAATAAATTTTTCATTTTCATATTTTCATGTGAACAATTATTTTAATAATAAAGCATTGTTCAATTTAAAGCTGTTTTATAACCAAGAATTTTTTTATTTTTGTTTTAGACCCGATTTTTTTATGCATGTTTTTAACAAGAATGAAAGCAATAAATAAATTTGTAAAAAAGTGAAAAGTGAAAAGAAAACTTGCAATTGATTTGCGCGGAATCCATAGTCAATTATTAAAAATAAAAATGTTTCAGAATTATTGAAAAGTACGGACGTTTCAAGCTTGCTTGTAATTATTTTAGTTCGTGGTAGGAATAATATAAATATTATAAAGTTTAAACTTAGTTTTTTTGAGTTAAGTAGTTGGTATTCCAAACCAGAAAATAGAAATTAGAAAGGCTTAAATTAAGTTACAATAAAAAAACCAAATATGAATTACAAATGCAGAATTGTGGAGAAAATAGCAACCCAACAAATTTAACAATGAAAAAAGAAAAACATATACAGTGCATTATCTAAAGAAGTAATAAAAGAAAATAATTAATTATAATAAAAGAATATTCTTTTAAAAGCTATTCTAAAATTAAGTCAGTTTAAATAAGCAACTTATTATAATAAATAATTACAATGAAGTAAAATTTCTATGTTTGTTACATAGCTTATAATATAGCAATTTACTACATATTGTTCAGCTGAAAACTATTATTTATACCAAATAAACATGTTACTCAAAGATAAAACATATAAAAATTGTGACATGAATGTTTATTAATTTTAAAACCTGATGAATCTGAAATATAAACGTACGTTTTTCTATTTATTTAGCAAATAGCGTCGTAAAATTTTTAATAGTCAATAAAATAAAGTGTTCGAATTCTTTTTTATATTTTATTTTAATACAATTTAGACAGAAGCTGATAAGCAAATCTGAACATATGAATACGATAACCGCAACCATTTATGCAAAAGTCGCTAAGATTTTATTGGAATATAAAGCAGAGCTAAAACTTAATTACTGGTAACCGAACAGTTTTTGTAGCACTGTTATCGGCAAAGTAAGCTGTTAGAGTCATTAGGTAAGAGATGTACTTGATAAGAGATTAAATGCTTAAGCGGAAATGTGAGTTACACTACCGGCTACAAAACCAACTGCCAACAACCGTGTGGCTTTCCTGGATAATCGACTATAATAATGCCCCTTACAATATCTACCGGTATTCTTTAATTTTGTATGAAATTTGCAATATTAAGTTAAATAAACTAGAAAAATTTGAATTTAACGGATTTGGAGATAGTTAGAAATTCATCATACAAAATTGCTTTTATAAGAAGAGCATAAATATTTGATGAGGTGCCAGAACATTTTCAACAACTTTTACCAATAAACTTCTAAATTTTCTAAAAATATATTTTAAGTTTTCTTATTTCACTTTTATTGCTAAAAAATTCAAAATATTAAACAATTTTTTTTATTGTTGCATTGCGTAATATATTATATTCCGTAACACTTTCCATTAAATGTTATATAATATTATAAGATAAGGAGGAAATTTAGTTTAAGGACAATAAGCATTAGAGTTTATCAGATTTGGAGATTAACCAAAACGAGTGGAAACTATCATTTAACAAATAGACATATCCAGTTCGATAAGTAAAAGAAAATTGAAACTTTGTATAAAAGCTTTTCGATACACGGCGAACAAAAACGAAATGAAGTAATGTTATTTATACGTGTAGGTTCGAAGATAGTTTTACATTTTATGGCTTTAACAATATATAAAGCTAATGCTGCTTATTTGCATTTTATTAAATTTATTCCAATTAGTTTAACTTAAAAGATCACGAGTTTCAAAACGTCAACTCATATTTTTGGATTACAGTTAATAGTTATAAACATCAACTTGGCAGAATTATTCACGAATTCACATTTTAATTTATTCATTGTTTCAAAAAGTAGAAAAGAATATAAAGGCAATATATACAATAAAAGCTTGGGCTTATTACATCTACATGTTGACAATGTGTTTGTGACCTAATTTTATTGTTAGAGGTTGCAATCATTGACTCGGGAGCCATTTAAAAGATGAATACGAACAGAACAAAATTAGCTTCTCTCTGGATTCAAACGAGTACCTTGGTTTTTGCAGTTGATCGCTCTAACTACTAGGCCAATGCCCACTTTTTTATTATTGAGATTCTACGATAAAAATTACTAGTGGTAATTAAAGCAATTAATACAAACATTAATTTTATTACATTATTCTAAAAAAGTTATTACTAAGGCAAATTTGTAAATGATTGGGTCTAGTCGCACATGCATCATAATCTAAAATTTAGAAGTCAATTGTCGGTAACATAAGTATCTGTTAGCGCCTATGAACTACCGTTAACTTCTAACGTGCGAGCTAAGTGAATTAGAATCGATCGGTGGGTATATCTGCTCAATATAATTTGCTACTTTATTATTAGTTAATAGTGTTATACATACACATTTTTGATCGATAGATGATTATTATGCTTAAATATTTTATCAGAGAAACTTTTTTTCATTCTCCGATATATTTTTAAAATTTATTTTATAACTTTTGTTATGCTTATTCAAAGTGTGGGCGTGGATTGCATGAAAGATTTTATATTTTTACAATTTACTGTTATATGAGCCATATAAACATAACTAGCATAACCATTTTAAAATACACAACATTTTTCAAAAAAGTTTTTTATTTTTATGCGCAATGTTATTTTACTTTATATCATTTCATTTTTCAAGTGGCTCGTGATTAATTTCACTTCTTCAAAATATTTTTTACTTTCATCTAAAAATATTTATAGGAAATAAAATTATATTAAAAATCAGTTTAGAAAATTTACTTATTGTTTAAAAACCACAAACATCCTTAAATTAAATAAAATAAAATTCTTTAAGATTTATCAAATAGCTCTTTATTACACCAAGTTTCTTAGCTGTAGCCATATAGCAATGTTCATTTCGAAAAATCTTTATTATATACCTACAAGTATTAATAATTGGAAATAAAAAACTTTAAAATATAGCAACAGGTTTAGTTTAGACGTTAAACTTAAAAACTAGAGTAAAGAGACGTTTTTGTTTACTTGATCAACAAATAACAAATAAACGGATTTAATAAAAATCAAAGTAGATCAATTCCATCATAAAAATAAATGTGAAATTATTAGCTTTTCCGGTAAAGGATGATATTGCTAAAGATATTGACCATTACAATAAAATAAACTAAGGGTATAGGAAAATTTAAGTTATTTCCTAATATACAGGGTATTTAGAAGATTATTTTCTAGTATAGAAGATCTTAAAATAAACAAACTAAACAAAATATTAAAATAATGAATTTTAACTGTTAAGTAAAGAATACATACTTACATGGAAAAATAATATTTAAAAGCAATAAAAACAAAAATTAACATTTAACAGCTTAGGACAGGTTAGATTAGGATATTTGAATAAAAAAGAAAATAAATTTTGAAAAAAAATTTTGTTTATTTTAACATTACATAATACTACTAGCTACCACACTATCGACTTAAAAATTCATTTTTTAGGTTATTTTTCTATTATAAAAGATCTTGTTTACTTTATAGAACGTATAAACCAATTTATAGTTAATTTTAAAGCTTGAACAATTTCCGGAAACTTATTAATTCCAACAAGTCAAATTTATTTCAAATAAGCACTATTGGATCATAATTTGACTTTAATCATTTGAGCGTGTAAATAATGCACATTTAATAAATACAATAAATTTAGGAAACAAATTAAGCCGATAATATTTTTGTTTGCTTCAGGTAAATTTTAATTAACTCTCGCATTGCGCTATCAAGATCCGCTTTTGATTTTAAATCGTTAGGATGTACACATAATAATACAAACAAGATCATTTTAATTATTATATAAATTTGCAATTTAAAATTAAAAAATATTAAAAAATATATAAAAATAAAAACATATTTTTTATCTTATGCTAGTATATACGGTTAGGGATATTTTTATTTGAACTTACCTAATGTATAAGAATTTAAGAAGTATTAAGAAAAATAATTTCGATCAATTATTTTCACGTTTGAAATTTTATTGTAAACATTACATATTAGTCGTAGATCATTGGTTTCAATTATGTTCTCTGGCTACAATAATAATATATTCATACAATTTTTTGCTTCTGTTTATTATCGTTTACTATATATGTATATGTATATCTTTATTAAAACGAATTTAAACTTCAATAATAATATTGCAACGATGAATACATCATATAGTACCCATAGCAAAATTTATAAAGTACTAAACCTCAGATTTTCCTGTATACGTACATTTTAATGTAAACTTATTTATTATACACGGACAAGTTTGTTGCAACTTTTGCAAAATTTAAAGTTTATGGTTCGTGTAAATATCAAATTTAAAACTTAATTAAAGTTGATTTAAACTAATCATTCCTTTTAAAAATGTAACAAAATCTGACAGAATTATTTTTTTGTCGAACTTAGAAAAAGTGAAATAAGTATTATAATGGTATATTACCACTCGGTTATCTAATATCTTATGGTTTAAATGAAGATGTCTTTCTAAAATGTAATTTAATTTGAAATTTGAAACATAAGAAATATGAATATTGTCAAACAAAATAAAAGATATTTTATATTTTGGTGAATAAGAAATAGCTGTAAATATTCGATGCGTATTTACAATGTCACCAATGAAGTGGGAGAATAATGTGGAAAAATATAATAACATATTGAATTTACATATAATTTTAAAAAATGAAATATATATTTGCCTCTCTACCGCAGCTACCCTTCAAGATCGTAGTTGTTAAACAGATTTATCAAGGAGTTGAGTAGTTGATGGCTTAAAATATTATGTTATGCTACATTTGTAACCCAGCATTAATGTTATTATGTTAAAGCTTCCTTAATTAAGCTAACGATTTTCTAAGTAGTACATTTGGCTAAGGAAAATTATTTCAACTGTTAGTTACAGTAGAAAAAGTAATTTGCAAAATGTTCTCAGCATTGAATAAATAGTTTGTCCAAATTTTATAATGAAAAATGCTCCATAAGTAATCAATACATTACAATTTTCAAAAGTTGGGAATTTGCCAGGAATATGTAACCATTACAAACGAGAACAGCAAACAAACCTAAGGCGAAATCTGGCATTGCCATTACAACACGTTATGTACAATCGATAATATTTCTTGTTGCTATGTTCAAAACATCCTAAGTTTTATTGAAGCTGACCTAAACACGAATTCGCAATAGCAAGAAAAAATCTAACAATACAGAATAAAATACGTATTTGTGCCTGGAATAAAATCGACCTCCTTCAAGCTCTTATATAAATTGTAACGTTTTTGATTAAAAGTTATTAAATCTCGGGAAATTTTTTCTGAATTTCTTAAAATGTATTTTAATCGTTTTATTATTTCAAGATTACTATTTAATTAAAAGTTTTTGAATTCTAGCCATAAAATAATAAAACAACTTATTCAAAGAAGTTTTTATATGTATTATGATGTTTTAAAATTTAAACTTTCGTTCAACTTAAGAATGCCGCTCTATAACTAGAGATAATAAAATAGTCATTACACTTTCATCGACACCTTAATTAGTCACAAACTATTGATGAAACCAACAGTCAATAATTAAACGGACTCTATAAAGTAAATTATTGACAGTTGTGAGTGAATAAAATGAAATTATTTGCAGTTTTTTATGTTTTTATTGGAAAATGTATATATACTTTTTTAATCAAACCAAAGCAAAAACGATTTGAATATTTTTTAAATTTAATTTATTAACTTACTTATTATAAGGTAATTCCTAGTTTCTCGTTGCATCGAATATGATTTGCAATCAGTTTGATGTTGCTAACTAGATTTATATTTATTGATGTGTATATTTAACCAAGAATAAACTTTTTCCTGAATTATTATTATTTATTACAAACATTTCACCTTGTTTCATTTCTTTAGTAAGGCTTTATAATTAATTCTAGTTTACTTTTAATAAGTAATAAAAAATATATAAATAAATAAAACAGTTTAATAATATACACAGAAACAAAATTATTTAAATTATCAGAATCAAAAGAAATGAGTTAACTTCATATTATGAGGCATAAATTAAAATTTAAAAATAACATTATCTATGTTTAGATACAGAAAATATCCTAACCCACTTTTGGTATCTTTATTTTTCTAGTAGCTCGCAGCACAAAATTTTATAATAGTAAAGAGTATCACAATATATTAACTTTCCTATATAAAATTTAGTGAATTGAAAATGCAGTTAGACTTATAAAGAATTTCTTCATAAATTATACTCGATATACGATAAAAAAATGCAAAACGTAAAAATACCATTTTACAATTTTTTTAGATCTGCTCTAATGCATTGCATATATACTTCACGAATAAAACAACAGCCATTGATGACAAGGACGGAAATTTAATGCAAGATTAATCACACATCAAATTGATACATCACTTTGTATTGAATTTGAAGTGAAAATGCATTAATTGTGTTAGTTGGGCATCACAATGTTAGTATTGAAATCAGTAGGTACAATTTAAATGATTTTATTTATCTTTTTGAGATCTATTTTAAGGTGGTTTATATAAACATTAGTAGGAAAGATATTAAAATTACTGAATATTCAATTACAATATTAATTTTATTTATAATAAACATCTATTGATTGTGACTATATCCTACGAGAGTTTAATAATATATGTATTTCAAATAGAAATTTTTGTTAATAAGTAAATATGTACAGTGTAAATTGTAATAAATACATATAATATTAGTTTAACATTAATGTGAATTAATCAATATTTTTACTATATAATTACTATAATAGCAAATATTTGTGAAAGCTGAAATTTACCGTATTAGGGAATATTTCAGATGATACATTTGAAATCAAAATCATTTTTCTATTCTAATAATATTATTTATGCGTATTATCCTTGAAATAACGTTAATTTAAATTTGTACTTAAATATTAAAGATAGATAAATACTTTATGCCTACAAAAAATAATGTTATGTAATCAAGTAACAATTTTTACTATAAATTAGTATAAAATGATCATATACTAAGAGATCCAATTAAAATTATAGTTTAAATCTAAATTTATCTTATTATGACCTGGACTGGAGAAATTGAAAGTATGTGGTTAACCCACTGGTAAACCGCTTGACAACCAAGGTGAAGATATCTTTCAGGTTCGACTTCTGCTAAAACTATGAGGCAAAATTAAAACTATTATAATTGTGAAATACCCTTCTCCAACGTAGTAATTGAGAATTGACATTAAATTTTAAACCATCCACACTCAACTTATGCGTTCAGAATATGTGCCCAAAAAGAACACTTACACACTTAAGGTTTGAAATGGAAATACACTGGAAGAATGGGTATATGTGTTGCAAAAAACTACGTTTTTTCTACTAATTCCATAAGTAATCTAATCTGATAAGAATAAGTTTTATGCTGTGAAGAGAACATGACAGGTTACGTCTAAATACTGGATACTCGTTTCTAGATGTTGCCACAAATTTGAGATTAGTTTATAATTTATTTACTCCTCTGTTTTATCGTTATTTCTGAGTAGATATGTATAATTTTAGCTTTCATCAGTTTTTGTAGAAAGTATATTCCTCTCGAAAACACTTATACCTTGAAATAACCTCCGGGCTTGTAAGATAGTTTTAGATGAGTTCTGAATTATCTGTAAAAACATCGTAAACATCAGTTGTTTGCTTGGTTTTCAGGTTTATAAAATTAATTATAATTTTTCACTCGGATAATTTAAATACGACCGTTATTTGTTATTACATAGGTACCTATATATCTTTTGACTTATTTTCAAAGCTACATCAGTGTTGCAGAATTTAAATTTATTTGTATAAATTATAAATTTTTCTAGTCCTTGAAAATGAAAATTAATGCTGCTGAAGTATTCAGCACAATTTACTGACGGTGTAACATAGTTTCAAAAAAGGATTATTTTTGTGAGTATTTATGGCATATCGTCCTAATGCAGCACAAAGTTTAAAAATAGATTATTACAGTAGCCGTGTTCTAGTTAGCGTTCGGATTAATTGTATTTTTATTATCGTTGTATTATAAATTAAATAGTTTAATGTTTTTAAGTACATACCCCATTTCTAAAGTTTTATAGTTCTCGAAAATGCACGTGCGGGTTCCATTTAGATATTTTTTTCTAATATAAAATAACTATTAGCTATATCTTTAAAATTTTTGAGTAACGGTCAAATAGCATTATTGTATAATATCTATACATGTCCCATTTGGTTTCTACTATATCCTTAGAAACAAACATGTGTAACTGCCCAGTTGTGCAATAAATTTTCATTGTTTTCCCAAATGTGATTTTTCTATTTTTTGAAGTTTAATTTGTCCAAGTAGATAGTATGTCTGACAGAAAACAATGTAAAGGCTATATTGTAGACATACATAATATACATGTAATACTGGGTTAGAGCTTATGATCAAATGAAAGAATATAGCTATTAAATTTAGTTAAAAAAACTTTAATTATTGTATTAGATGTAGGCATCATGTCCTGTGAAATCAGTTGCAGGAAGCTGCAGATGTGTGAGTAATTGCGCTTTGAACATAGTGATATCATCGATAAGAGCTAATATTGCTAGTAACTGGGTATTGCAATGATTGATTTAAATTAATTCATGAATTAATGTTTACAAATATCTTAATTGGATGAATTGTGAAACGTGCCATATAAATGAATATTATGTTTCTATTCAACACGAAGTATAAATAAAACTAAAAACTTGCGATTTAAAACCTTTAGCATAATTGCATAGAAGAAGTTTCATAAGGGAAAACTATAAACATTACCTTACTAATTTAATTCATTTTCAGTATAATATGTGTAAGTATATTGAAAATTTTGTTGTGTTATTTTTAAAGCGATATTTTTACTTATGAGGATATATTGCAGTGTTCGTTCTTATGAAATTAAGGTTGCTTTTTAACTTGACAAAAATATAAAAATTGAATTGCAAATTATCAATTTATTTTAACTTTATGCAATAAAATTTAACGTAGACGCTGTGCTACAATGCCTCGAACAATTTCTTTCAATTTTTCTTTTTAATATAAAACATAATTTCAAAATTACGTCGTCAAACTTATATTGCACTTTCTTGTATTTTCTTCTTCCAATTAAATATTACATCTGTTTCTTTTTTACATTCTGTTTTAAATTTTCCTCTTTTTTATCAATTTTTGAAATTTTACTTTTTATTTCACAAAATTAATTAAAACATTTTCTCGATTTTAGCACTTTATTAATTACTCCGAATTACAAATTTTATCTAATTATTTGAGCAAGTTATAAACACAACTTTTCCTTCTTAATTCCAAACGGGAAGTAGTAAAATTATAAAAATATAAAATTATGAAGCATGATAATTATTATGTAGTACTTTGTAGTACTTATTAAATATTGATTAATTATTTGTTAAAGGAAATAAGCTCAAGTAATGTGACAGATAGGATATCAGTTAAGAAAAGGAAATTGAAAAAATATTAATTAATTTATTGGGTACATATTGTAACGCCATACTTTTCTACTTTTTTATTTTTGTTTGCAAACTGCTAAAGCCAACATCATCGAACATCTCTCTCTACCAAGCTAAGGTTGCATAATTGTGGCAAATATTAATATTAATAAACATCAACATCATTTAGTATTGCTTATAATCTTTATATAATATATAATATGTATGTATTATGCTAGATAACGCATCCTATTGATTGGGATGTACAACCGTATAAGGTATAACCTTGGTAATCTAATTGTATTTATATCTATTAGTATAGATTTAAGTAGGTAGTACATATAGAATTACTTGAATATAATTAATATTGAAACAGAAGCTGTAGGTAATCTTCTAGAACATATTATTAACGTATATGCTTTTATTTTGAGTTTAGTACAAAATAATTTAATATTTGAGTATTCATCGATAAATTTAATATTTTAATTATCAGTTTAAAAAAATAATTAGGTTTATTAAAACAATTTAATATGGATGATCTTAATTATATCTTATAATCTAAATTATAAGATACATATAATAATTTGTAATTAGTAATACGATTATGTGTAGGTCAAAATTGTGACTATGATTAATATATAGAAATATTATTTAAATTTAACAATTTGGTTTTGGTTATTTGTGTAAATCTAGAAACAAATCGTAAATTTGAATTTATAAGATATCAAAATTTTAAAATTTTAGGGAGATAGGTGTGTATTTTGTTCTGAAAGTGGCTTTAGGTCTATGTTTATTTAATTTTTTATAATTAACTTAAATAACTTAACTTTTAAACAAACTTTGAAAAAGAGATTTTATTGATTTGTAGTAACTTTTATTCAAATTTAGAAATAAATTTGTAGAAATATTGCTGATTGGTTTTATTTAAGAAATACAGAAGTTGTGTTTAAATTTGTTTATAATTAAGAAGTTAAATTGTAATTATTAAATGAAGATTATTTTGGAAAATTTTTAAAATTAGTAATTTTGCAAGTACAAAATAAAAAGATATTCGCTTATTCATTGGTTTCGTAAATGTTATTTTTAATGTATATAATTTTTATATATGTATTAGCTGTATTCTTTTTACCTATTTTAAGTGAGATTGTACTGAGATACTCAGTTACTCAGTTGAAAGATTGTTTTTTTTACCGTTTTGACATAAGTACTGTGCCGTGCCGAACTGAGTTTTACGTGACAAAATTATCCTCTTCCATACTGAGACAAATTGGGAAATAGTCCGGATTGGTTGATTTAAATTAAACTTGTCACTTATTACAATCATTTCAATAATATCTACTGCACCTTAAATTTTTAATTCGTCTTTTTGAAGTTTATGTTGACATTTGGTTAGTACTACCAAACTTCAAAATAATTAAATTCAAAAATCACTAAGTAGTAAATTGTCGTTGTTCTGTTTACCTTATCTTTCTTTCACTTTGACTCAGTTAATCTCAGTTTGTCTCAGCTCACTTCATCTCAGTTGTGCAACTGAGATGGAAATAAAATAGGTAAAAAGAATACAGCTATTGTTGTGTCTACATCAAGTGGTAAGAAGTGAGCTGCGTATTTTAGAAATAAAAAATTGACTTTGCAGTCCGAGGAACAATAAAGGCAAGACTTTACGTTTGCACTCTTAAGTTACATCTATTGATGCATGATTGATTATGTTCGTTATGTTACGATATTTTGTTTAGTTTAAGTTGTTGTTTTATTTGTATTTTATTTTTAATTGTTTGAAATTTATTTGTATTTTTATTTTTAATTGTTTGAAATCGTTATGACTCACCAACAAGCAAGTCAGCACAACTCGACAAGCAGTAACATTGACTATCTTGAATTAAAGTAAATTTTAAAAATAGATTAAATTTGAAAACAGAATCATGGGAGAACTAATGAAAAGGATTAGCAGCAAAAAATGTTGGGAATGAAATAATAAACAAACAGACATAGTGATGAGTTATTATTTAAGCGCGGTCGAAAGCAGTCGTGTCGAATTAAATTAATTAAACGCGTATCGAGAAAGTTTGTGAAAAAGTTGAATTGTTTGGGAAGTTTGTTCAATATAAAATAGAAAACAACTTAAAAAAGTTTTTAGAATTTTTTAATGATTTATGTGGTATTTAGTAGTATGAGATGTTAAAATAATAAAACCTAACAAAATGTTAAAATAATAAATTTTAACAATTAAGTAAATAATTACATACTACAAAGAAACATAATATTTAAAGAAACCAAAATGACAATAAATCACATTGAACAGGGTTGAACTTAGAAATATTTGAATAAACAAAAAATTAGAAATCTGAAAAAATTATGCTATAGAAATGATAAAAATTACTAAAAATTAGAAAAATCTGTAACATAATATAAAAGCTTTTATTTCACGATTATTTCCGATCAGTTATATGTATAACAGTAAAATAAAAAGAAGTAAAAGCAAATATACCAAACAAAATTTGAAAAAAATTAAAAATTAATAAATTAAACAAAATTTAAATAATGCGCTTACCAAATAACCAAACTGAACCACGCCATGTGTCTAAATGAAACTTTAGGTTAGTTAAATAAAAATGGATCTTAATCTCCTTACAAAGAAGAGGTTTCTAATTTTTTCTAATTTTTAGTAATTTTTATCATTTCTATAGCATAATTTTTTCAGATTTCTAATTTCTTGTTTATTCAAATATTTCTAAGTTCAACCCTGTTCAATGTGAATTATTGTCATTTTGGTTTCTTTAAATATTATGTTTTTTTGTAGTACGTAATTATTTACTTAATTGTTAAAATTTATTATTTTAACATTTTGTTAGGTTTTATTATTTTAATTTGTTCTTCGAACACGTGCTGGTCTGCGAGTTGCGTGAGTTCTGTTTTTGTTATTGTTGTTTATTACTCAGGTTGCAAAATAAATATAATTTTATATTGTCAATTGTTTTATTGTCTTTCTATGTACCCATTTCTTTTGAAGAATCATACGACCCATATAAGCAAAAAAGTAAATTAAGTAGTTACCACTACAATATATTATATAATAACAAATATAATTTTTTACACTAGGTGATAAATGGTATTGCATTTATGTAAAATGTATTTAAGATTAAATAGAATTTTTATTATTGAAGTTGGCATTAAAAGTAAACTTAAAATATTCAAAATTTAAAATGTATCTTTATAGTTAATAGGGAATATCATAGCAATATAAATATACAAGATCGTTGAAAGCCTTTAGTTACCTATATAATTTACCTAAGACTTTTATTACAGTATATTTTTACTTAATAATGAAGAAATGTAAGTTTTTAAATTCTTAAATTCTTATATTACACTTTTCATGTGTTTTATTATATTTAGATTGATTTTATTGACTATCTTCAATAATTGATAACCTACGGTGGTTTGCATTTTAATAGTAAAATTATAATGTTTTGATCATGTTGATGTGCACAGAACTTCGCACGTTCAAAATTTAGTAGTGTTTAGATGAATAAAACATGTTTTTAAAACATTCTATAATAGTAGATTATTAAAACATTTTTCAATTTTTGCACGTGAAAACCACCGTCTAACGTTAAAACTTAGTTTGAAACCTACAATATTTAAAAATTAATTCTACGTTGTTTCATGCTATTATATTTTAACATGATTTCAACAAACATGTGAAAAGGTTTATTAGGTAATACCCGTAACATTCTATATGTATAATGGAATTATAAACAAGTTTAAACTTTTAATATTGATATTAGTAAGTACAAATTTATATAATTTATAAAGATAATACAGTGAATATTTGCTTAAACAGTACTTACCAGCCTGTTGAGCACTACAAAATTAAATTTTTTACAAGTTCAATTAAACATACGTAATTAAATTTTTAACAGTTTGCGGTTAACATAAAGTTAAAATTATTATTTACATATCCCTGTTTTAATTCACAACTGTAGCATTTCATAAAATTATATTTTAAAATTTTATCACGTTTGCTGATGACTTTCTTGTTATGTTAGTTAAATAAGTATTTTAGGTTGATGTTTACATACATTCTTTTCCAACGGTTAATTAGTTTCTTTTGCATATGCTTGATTGATGTAGGTTTTTTGAATTTATCAAATATTAATGAATATTTTCAGTAGGTAGTTATTAGAACTTAATTACTAGGAAGATTTTATTGGGTTAATCAGAATTGACATGTATTTTTAAATTAAAAACTTTTTATGTTTCTGAGTGGTTACTAAAGTTTAAAGCTGAAAAACTTGATGCATTTACTGGAAGCTATATTATAGAATAGCTGGTTTTTAAAATTCAAAAGACACTATTTGACATTAAATAAAAGTCTAAAAGTTAAATTTGGTATTCGTGTTTGAAGAAACGAAACAAATTTAAGTTAAAACATTTAATTCTATTATAATATACTTTATACTACCCTTTTTCTGCCTAAATGACGAAAGAAATACGGTGCAGTTGGGTAATTTTTTATCTTGTCACTTTGGATTGGTCACCTTGGATGAATTTAGTACTCCACGTTGGACTGCTTGATTAATTTTCCACAAGTAAACCACACTAATCCTAAGTGGCCAACACCTCATTAAAAATACCTAAATATTAATAGTGTAATAATAATGGCAGTTAATTTGGCAAAAAAGCTATCATGGTTTCGTCGGAAGATTTAATTTAAATTCTAAATACTAAACTTTATCTATTATTTATAAAAATTAAAAATTTTTATAGCATCTAATTCTATATTATGGTTTGTACGTGTTAAGTAATTTATCAAAAGATAACAATTGTTGTAGTGCATCTGCAACAGAACTGCAGTAATAGGTTTTAAAAAGACAATGTGAATAAAAGGCTTGCTAGCTTACTAACTTACTTGAAGTTAACTCGAGTACCTCTGCATCACGTACTTATTTATTTAGTTTTTTTTTATTGCTTAGTGAAAAAATATTTTTCTAGCAAGTTTTTGTTTCTCAATTGTACTCGAAATTTGTGTTGTGATATAATATAATCATTATTGGATGAAGTATTTATTTGATAAACTTAATTATTTCATCTATTTTCAATTGGCAATTAACTGTAGTACAGATAATATTTCTTTAACGCTGTGTGCAATTTATATCAAACAAAACATAATTACTTACCCATGGATTAGCTACTAAGTGACACTCGAAATAAACGTCTGCACCTTCTTTGATGTCGTTGGCGTCAAGACCATGACCTAAAGTTAAGGTTACTTTAGGCGGATAAAGTACTCTGAGCATCCAAGTGTCTCGCATTTCGCTATGTGGAACCATTTGGTTGGAAGCCCGACAAGATAACGTAAGGCCATGATCCGATGCCGTTGGAGTGAAGGATAGCGTGTTCGTTGTTGTGTTTCCGTCTGGACTTACAGCTATTGTTCCGCCTTCCAAGGGTAAACCGTCCTGTAGAATAAAAGCACAATGAAAATTGATGTTAAAAGAAACACTGTCACATAGCTTTTTATCGCTTTCTTTCACGTGAAATTTATTATTAGAACACCAATCGTTGCGCTACTATTTTAAAAACTTTTAAACAACAAACACCATCTTATTGCAGCTTTATATTTTCCTCGGTAAAATATATAGCTATTCATTATATCGATTTTTAAAATTAACTGTGCAATAAATCAAGCACAAAATCGGAGTGGTATTTTATTATCAATTATGGATTACTATAAATATAATTTACAAAAGTTATAAAAATTCGAATTATATCATTTATTCACCGATCAATTCCATATTTATTTACTTGTATTTCAATAAATTTTTGCAAAAATAATTTCAAAATTTAAGAGTTAAACATTTTTCTGAGCTTAAAAGTGTGTATAATGGTGTACAAGCAGGATATCGTGCTGAATTTGTAACTTCACCGATTGAGTTGCAAAAACGAAAACTTTTTCTATTCATTCCACTTCTCAACTTTTACAGAAAAAACTCTTTAAAGAATTATGGGACATTAGCTAACTAGGACACGCAATCGCTAATAATTGAAAATGTAAATTAGAGTAATTGATTTTATATTTTTCTAATATATTCTTATACTATTCCAGAAGCTTTACGAGCAAAATTTTAAGTTGTATTAAAACATTAAGCGCTTCTTAACACAAGTTGCTAATTGATAAATAATATTTTGTTAAAAGATTGGTGTTCATTGAAATTATATTGCGTTGGTTTAAAATTTCATGACTTAATCTCTTCGGGGATATTAAAACATAGATCGCTGAAAGCTTTAAAAGACTTTCAAAATCTCTAAAGAAAGTCACACCAATTGGGAAAGTTATTTGCTGTTTCGGTGTTATTTATAAACTTAAAATGTTGAAAGCTAAAATAAGAAACATCACTAAGCTAGGGAAGAGTGTATAGCAAGAAGACATATTGATTTAACATAAGAGTTACGACTGGTGTGCTCGTTAAACTTCTACAAGAAAGTAAAGGGTTTTTGAAATTCTAAACCCTAAAAAATGCATAGCTATTCAATGTAGGTAACAGTTTTCTTTTTTATTTATCAGTTTAATTAATTCCAACCGACTCAATTCATCTTGGTACAAACCATCTCAATTATCTTGAGCAGTTTATTTTACTAACAATTACAATAGATACAAAAAGTTTAAATTTTGAAAGCCCAAATTAAAAATCTTCATTATTAAGTTAGCAATTACATTTTATAATTGTCTAAAAATTTTATATTAAATAAGCACAGATAAAAATTTGAATGTAACTTTTAATTATCTCGTTTTTCTTCTTGACTACGTCGTCTCATTTAAAACTAAATTTACGAGAAAAGTAATTAAATTAATGAATTTAATATATCAACAACTTATGTATACTAAAAAAAATCAAATTAATAAGTTTGCGTATTATATTAAAGTATGTAGTATGTACTATATTTAAAAATAATAATGTTATATTCACAGTATATACTGATTCTCAAATCTTTTTATCACAGCAAATTCAAATGGGACTTTGTAAAACTTAATGAAAATCATATATAACCAGAAAAATATATAGTTTAATATGTTTAATTAATTTTATACGTTAATTTCCAAAATATTACTAAATTTACTATATTATTATATATTTTAAACATGTTATTTAAATTTCAGAAAACTTTATTGGCATCTTTGTTACGATAGCACTAAATTGATAAGTTTAGTCTTTTTTGCTTCGTAAGCAACTCACGTTTTACATTCTGTGACAAATTGTCCATGAGTGGCAAATTTAATTACTTATTTTACAAGCCGAGTGTACCTTTCCTCTTTTGTGAGAAATAATTTTTTTTGCAAACAATGAGATGTGCACAATCAAATTTGGATGCTATTTTCAATGTTGGTTTTCTTTAAAGCTGTTTTGGGTCGACAAGGTGTTTGTATTTTAAATTTTTCATTTTATGTGCCTGTGAAATGATTTAGATTTTCTAAATATATGTCTATATAAAGCAGCATTTTTAAATCAAGAGATAATAATTATTCTACTGACTAGTAGACTTCTACTATTTTTAATGTAATTTATTGCCAGACATTCTTTTTCTAGTTAATAATAAGTACTATAATATTGAAGTGTATTTTCCCTACCTCAATAATTTTATAAAACAAATTAATTACACTAGTCAACAAATCTAAACTTTTTTTTTATAACTTTAGTAAATTTAACTATTTTTATATAAACAATGCCTATTGTTCAAGAAAATGTCTTTAAAAAGTTTGTAGCACCCTCAGATTTTTTGTTATTCGACTTGCACGAATTTACAAAAATCGTTGTTACCTATAGCATGGAGATCATTTAAAAAATATATAATTACAACTGCATTAATGAAAATTAATTTTTATTCTACAAATAAAGACATTCTCTGTAAGGTTAACAAAATATAAATCATAAAAAAAACATTAAAATAAGAAATTATTTTTTTCTTTTATGAGCGCTATCATCTTCCCTCTGCAGGAACCAGCAAAAGTCTCCCATCATTGTAGAATCCCACCTTCCTTGGTAACGATGTTCCATTATATTTATGTCTTGGTGAAATCTTTCTTCTTGTTCGTCACTTACTGCACCCAAATTTTCAGGGAAGAAATTTAGATGAGAATGTAGAAAATGAACTTTAAGCGACATACGGCATCCTAACTCCTTATAGTTATGTAACAGTTCTTCTATCATATTTTGGTGGTGAACATGTTTTTTGTTGCCTAAAAACTGATCTACAACTATTTTGAAAGATGTCCAAGCAGCCAATTCTTTAGTGTTCAATTTTAAATTGAAGTTTTTATCGTGTATTAGCTTGCGTATTTGAGGTCCAACAAATATTCCTTCTTTAAGCTTTCCATCACTTAACTTCGGAAACTTATCCTTCAAGAAAACGAAACTATCATTATTTTTATCTAAAGCTTTTACGAACTGTTTCATTAAACCTAGTTTTATATGTAATGGTGGCAGTAATACCAGTTTTGGATCTACTAATGGAACATATTTAATATTATTTGTGCCGGGAATGAATTCTACTCGTTGAGGCCAATTTTTTACTTCATAATGTTGTTGTCTTGCACGACTATCCCACAGACACAGAAAACAACAATATTTTGTAAATCCACTTTGTAATCCAAGTAAAAGTCCTATAACTTTTAGGTCGCCACACAGTTGCCATCGATAGTTTTTATATTTTATAGAGTCCAATATGAGAGACATTGACTGGTAACTTTCTTTCATATCGACAGCATGTGCTACAGGTATTAAAGGTTTTTTGTTTCCATTATGTAACAAAACTGCCTTTAGACTTGACTTAGACGAATCAATAAATAGTCGCCATTCTGATGGTTTATGTTGAAATCCTAATTCAAGTGCTAGGCCATCTACATCGGTACATACACATAGTAAATCTTGCTTACTATAAAATGTAGACAATTTTTGGTGCCTGTTTCGAAATACTGAAATTTTGGTATTTTTATCCAAAAGATTCCATTCTTGTAACCTTGATCCAAGCAATTCTGATTTTTGTTTAGATAAATTTAAATCTCGCACTAAATCATTCAGTTCAGTTTGAGTTATTAAATGTGGTTCGACATTGCTTCGAAAGTCGTAATCCGAATCGGAAGAAGTCGATGGACCTGCTATACTCTCTTCTATAATTTCATCTGATGAATTTAGATATTGTTCCCAATCAGAAGGTGGTTTAGGAATTGGAATGTCGATACTATGTAACACCGGTTTTATAGCAGAAGGAATGTCGGGATATTTAATTTTATGTTTGTTTTTCCTTGAAAATCCAGAAATTTTTGTCATACAAAAGTAACAGTCGGTAGAATGATTTGTAGATTCACGCCATATCATTGGTACCCCAAATGGCATAGTACTTTTCTTTCCCTTAAACCACTGAACTAAAGTTACATAACACGATATACAACATATATGTGGCGCCCAGGTTTTCTCTTGATCTCCAATATGACAGCCAAAATAATTATGATAGGCTTGTTTTACTAGGTTTGTTATAATTCTACGTTGAGTTTTTATTGTAAATTTACCACACACATAACAAAAATTGTCTGGTAAATTAACACAGCTACGATAACGTCTCTTCATTGTAATTATATAAAATGAACAGTTTATGCTGCTTTTTTCACTATTTGCATTAAGTTTAAACTAATACTGATGAACTACAAGATAACAAGTAAAACAAAGAGACTATACACAATGCTCCCCTACCTTAAACCTTAAAACTATCCCTTCTCTTCCAGGCATGAGCGCCAATAATACAAATAATTAGGATAAAATTTATTTCATGAATAACTAAAAATTGTGATGTGATAGAAATTTTTTGTTTTCATATTTGGAAACAGGGTACCAAAGTAAACTAAAAAATATTGTTTTCGTATATGTTAGAAAAACCTTGTTGACTAGTGTTATTGCTTACTACAATCATCTTTTTTTAGCTCAGTTAATGAGCGTTAATCTCATGCGTTAAAATATGCATATGAGACTTATTTTAAAATAGAATAAAGATGAAATTTGATATTTACAAATTAATCATTTATTAAATGAAATAATTACTGTAACCTTAAATTAAATTAAATTAAATTATTCTATGACTTATTGATGTGAGATTATTATAATTTATAAAATAAATGTTACAATAATCGCCGTTTTTTTTTCACTATTAGTCGCTTTACGATTAATTTACTCGCTTTACGAGTTATTTTTCCATACTGAAAATTAGAAATTTTTTTACAATACAACAATAACAATTCTATTAACTCTAGATTACCAATGTTAATTCAAAATATAAAAAATCATGCAAAAATGAGTGTAAATTGATAACACAAAATTTGATCTCTGAAATAAATACCGTTTCTGAAAATACATGACAATATAATTATGTATTTATCATATTAAACATAAATGTTTAACTGTCAGTTTAGTTCTATTTTCTTTTTTTTCATCTGCCATATCCGGTTTTCCGGACGTTGGTGACCTCTCTCCTATATTTGTGTTGTGCGTTTGAAGTCACATACATATGTAGGGGATCTACTGTTTAACGCGGGCTCCAAACCCCGGAAGTGTATACACTTCATCTCCAGACAGGGTGTACCAGGCAGATTACACCTTGGTGGTTTGCCATTGCCTTCCGAAGGAAGACGGTCAAAATAAAGTTTTACTGAGCCCGGAGTCGAACCGGGCATTCAGCATTAGTAGCAACGCACTTAATCGCTTTAGCTGACGACCATCTCACAAGGGAATTATATGACCTCCGCATTTTTGTAATTTTTACCACTTATTCTACTGAAAGTTTAACCCTCCAATAAGAACTTCTCAAAGCAGTAGGGCCAGATAGTCAGAAATTTTCAAGAAAATCGACTTTGAAATGTAGTCGAGGGAGTTTGAAGACAAGATGTGAAATAATTAACAAATAGTTTCGTAGCACAGGCACGAGCGAGTTGGACTAAGAACCAGTGAGTCCACGGTTCTTTTCTCACCTTCGCTAGTTTTTTTTTTAATTTTTTTTCTCTAGTGCGTATTATTTTCCTTAAGTAAATGCTCGTAATACACAAGAGCATCTTTCATGCGTAATTTAGCGATTTCACTGCACAGACTATCTTTGACGGTGTCTTCAGTCCTCGTCGAGGGGCCAGGCAAATTAACGGATAAATATCAGACATGATAACTTTTCAGTAACTACGCTAGATAAAAACTAAACTGTTGAAAATGTATTTTAGGATAAAAATATGTAGTTTTAGGATATGTTGGTTTATTAACTTTTTATTTCTTATTAAAATCTAGTCAGTTGCATGGCTTTATTAGCCACATCATGTTTGCTATGTCTACCAATCGTAAAATAAATAAATTAAATCAGATGATAAATTATAAATAAATATTAGGTAAATTATTTCCACCAGATGATATGTGCGATGACATATGAAACTAGTCCTGCTGAATAATAATAATTAAAACATTCGATTTTATATTTGTTAAAAAAAATGGAATATGTTTAATAAATTAAATATTTTAGTCTACAAGCACAAATTTAATCAACTTTACAATAATTAAATGGCGAGAATAAGCACTAGAGAGAAAAAAAAACTAGCGAAGATGGGAATAGAACACTGGACCCACTGGTTCCTAGTCCAACTCCCTCGCCCCTGTGCTACAAAACTATTTGCTAATTGTTTCACATCTTGTCTTCAAACTCCTTCGACAATATTTCAAAGTCGATTTTCTCGAAAATTTCTAGCCATCTGGCCCTACTGCTTTGAGGAGTTCTTATTGAAGGGCTAAACTTTCAGTAGAATAAGTGGCAAAAATTACAAGAATGCGGAGGTCATATAAATCCCTTGTCAGTTTTATTTCATAAAACTAAATTTATTATTTATTAACAAATTATACAGGGTAGTGTCTGCGATTCTCAGATTTTTAATCACACTTTTGTAATTTAATAAAATCTGAAGAAAATTAATGTTTTAAATTCTTCAAATTAATATTAAAATGCAGGAATTGAATTTTATATCTAAACACTAAAATAAAACAATTGCTTTCGTTAGTGTTTGATTGGATATTAATATTATTTAATATAATAACTGGGTAACGAAACTAAACTGAACTAACAACTATATTATTGTACAAACATCTATGTCGTTATTATAAGAGATATCCCATTAATTAGGTTAATAGAAAGGTTCCCGATAGCCATTATGGGAAATTTGCTAGAAGCGTCAAGGCGCGGCTTCATCTCGGGGAGATCGCGTAGAATGTGGTATATAATTGCGTCTTGCTGAAATTTATTCATATAATTTTATTTAAAAACTTAAAATGTTGAATTGTAAAATTAAAATTTTACCACCAATAAGAATAATTTATAAAATTTAAAATATAAATTTTCAATAGAGGTAAATGCACGAAGAGTCGGGATTGTATCTTCTCTTTTTCTTGAAAGTAATTTTCAAAAACATGAAAAATAAAATTGTTTACATCAGTGAATTCGTCACAAAAAATAATGTCAACTTTGATATTCCATTTTCTCGAAAAAACAATTGGTTTTGTAAATTTTAAAGTTTATCAAAAAAATCTATAAAAAACAAAAAGGTAAATATCATAAGACATCATCGGACGCTTGTAAAATTTTTAAATTTTTTTAAACTTTGCTTTGTTATATCAATTTTGAATTTTAAAACGATGTGACGTTAAAAGTTTATAAATTAGTTTGTTTCATAAAATATAATATATTATATGTATTTATATAATATTATATTTTTATAATAATTCTATATAAATGTTTATCTATAAAATTGATTTGATTATTTTCTATCCTATCTGCAAACGTGAAGTCGTAAAACAGAATTTCTTATTTTCTAGTAACAGATCATGAGTATGTTTCATGAGTTCATAAATTGGCTTTTTAAAAACATAGTTTATTGTGAATAGGGAAAAACATTTCGATGGAAATCTTCTTAAAATATCTTAATCAAATATAAATTTAGTTCACAAAAATATATTATACCTTACATGATGTATAAGTGTATTTTACCTATAGCTATGAATTTTATATAAAATACAAAAACTTTTTAATAGGTTTTTTTGGATGCCCACTGTGAATAATTAAAATTTTCAATTTAAATGTTACTAAAAAAGATATTTTTTTCAAATTAAAACTTTTTTAATAGATTTTTCAGCGTTCACTAAATATGTTGATTACGATATCCATATGTAAAACCTACTTGTAATATCAAGTGTCTCTTTCTATCATACTTAAATAATATACTTACTATTATATTCAATTTATTATGCATTTTAATTAATATGCACTACATTAATATGCAAATTATTTTCAATTTCAAAGATTGCAATTTGAAATAAATTTTAACATTTTCATATCTAATTTCTGTTATTATTACAAAATGTTGCGTACATCATTAAAATTACTTGAAAAATCCATGAAAATCACTAGAATTTATGGAAATCGATAAAAGCTTTTTAAATTTTGGAATAGGGTTAAAATTGAAACTTCAGTAAAAATAATTTTTGGTTTCAGTCATATCAATACATTAAAAAATAAAATTTTCCGGGATATTTTACTTGAGCATTATTTTATGTGTTCTATCGATCGTGCTTTTGTTAGAATTTTCACATGATTTTACTAATTTTTAATCTGATTATATGTATACATGGCAAATCCGCTTTAATAAATTTAAACAAAGGCAGTAAATCATTAATTTTATATTTCTTACATGAACTTGAAGAAACTATCATGAGACTGTACACCTACATTAAATGGTTTATAACCGTATGCGTGCAATTTATTTGAATTATTATAGATTAATGGTTCCGGTTTAGCATTAAGAAAGTCTTTTTCTCTTATGCTTTACTGGTGTATACTAGTTAACTGCTTTAATTTTTGAATATTAGTAAGACTTATAATAATTGTTTTTAAACTTAAAATACAAAATAGTTATAATTATTATAAATTGATAATTGAGTTTAATGTACTATATATAAAATATGCATATTGAATAATAACCAATTTGAACTTGTAAAATTTGACAACATTCGTAATTTATAGGAAAAAATACAACTCTGTATTTATATTAGTTTCCTTACCAGCAGTTTTAACTTTGTTTGAAGTTTTTTCTTAATTTTGTAGTGTAAAGATACTATAGGTGAACCGAGACAACAAAGGAAGTATGTAATAATGAAAATTAATTAAATTTTAAAATTTGATGTTTTTACGCTTACAAAGAAATGTAATTTTAGTATAGAAATTCAACTTGTTCTCGAAGTTTGATATGACATGAAAACTTGAAGGAGTAATTTAATGTTTCTTTCTAACTTTATTATAGTTCATTTCGTAGTAAGTTAGTAGGTATGTACATGTTACTTCACTATAATTCAGAGTTTTTCACTTATTTTAAAAATCAGAACTTTTAATAGACTATTTGTTTTTATACCTTACATAGCATATACCAATCATGCTGTTCCTTTAAGGAGTCAGCAAGAAATTGCGCTTATAGTTAAAAAGCTTCGTAACTAATCTTTTTTACTTTCTTAACCTTTTCCTCGCATTTTTCAGTTTACTTTTTTCATTTCTATGCACAATATCCTTACACCGAGTTATACAAGATACTCTTTGTTCTTGTTGTATGTTGTTATTTACACTTTTCGATTTCCAGCGTTCGCCTGCGGCGCATTTTACAATCTACCTACTTGCACAGTAAAGTTCAATTTTATTATTATACCAAAAAAGCAGAAATTAATTATTATTTAACCGAAACTTTCTAGTTTCATATTAGTTGTTTCGCAAATTATATTGAAACTTCACTTTCTTAGAATTACAATTCTAAATGATTAAAGATATGATAAATTAATAATATATATTTTGTGATCAATTTTAATTAAAAAGAAATTTTAAAATTTCTTGCTGTTTGTTAAAAGTTTTGAAATAATCTTAATTTATATAAATAATTTATACAGAAATAAGCCGTTACAGATTTAAGAATAAGTAGGTGCTTTTCTATATTTTACTTTAATACTGTAGGTACCTACTTAAATACAAGAAGTTTTCCAATTACTTTGTTACATAAACTAAATTACTCTAAACAATATAACAAAAAATAAATTCAAAGATTTTTAAAATAAAACGTTTCCTACTCCATTGATTTTTTGATTCTTAATATAGATTTTATCATACTTGATAAAAATATATTAATAAATTAATATGAATGCATATAATAATTTATTAATTGAATTAATATAAGTTTGTGATACTCGGTTTAAACAGAGTATTTATATTTAACAAATCTTGTCAGGAAATTAACTTTTGGTATAGATTAGAGAGAAATAGATTTGACATTTTATAATATTAAAATCGGAATTAAATTTTACTTTTTTATAAACATAAAACTTTTTTAATTTATTTTAAAATTTAATAAATTATTATGTAGCTTAAAAAATTTTGTCTACTTAATATGACTTTAATTGTCAATCTACAATTTGAAAAAAATTTCAACAATTTCCTTTTATCAATCGTCCAATTATACTACGAAACTTTAATATCGGGGTAACATAATCTTGAATTATTTAACGTACAATTTTTATGCCCGTTAAAGAAAATTATTGATTGCATTGGTTGTGCAACCTTGACGCCGCATTGACTAGTTTCTTTCTAGTAACACCTAATTTTTTTAGGTTGACTAATTAAAATAAATCAGTCAATTTTATTTATATTTTATAATTTGCCGAAAGCTCGATAATATAAAAATGTTATTAATGGTTAATTAACTTATTCTAATTATTGTCTATTAACTTGTTCTATTTAATTTATTATAAGTTATTTAAGTATACATATTGCCATACCCCCAGCTATTAAAAAATTTTAAAAGTTTACTACCTGAAGAAAATCCTTCTTGCTGGGGTATATTTATTATTAATTGTATACAGCTATGAGACTTTTCTTCAAAACTTTAAGTTTAATTAAAATATCTTTTTGTATCAGTTATAAATTGTATTGTAAAAATAAAGTGTTTTGGTAATACTAAACTTTTACCTCATGTGGTATTGTGACCGCCCGGCTATTCACACCTGGCTGTCCCGGTCGAACAAATTCGCTGTGATAATTTCTTCCAAATTTTCACAAATCTTCAAAATCTCAATCGTCAACACTTCACAAATTAATTAAACAACTTTTTATCTAAATTAAACTCATTTTAATTATCAAAATTATCAAAAATCAAAATTACAATCACAACGAACAAAATTCACGTTCTTTCACCATTTCGGCCTGAAGCTCCTTCCTTTTTTACTTGTCGCACGGTTACCAACATAATTTTTTATACAAATTCTTATTTACAATATTATCTTTACAAGTTTACAAATTAAAACAAAACAAACTTTAAATTAATTTACAAAATAATAAAACAACGTTTCAAAACACGACAGTATATTGTTAATATCTCGTAAACTTCATAAAATATCAAAAAAAATTTTTTAAAGCGTTTTTAGAGAGAGAGGGACATTACATTCTTTGATGTGATAAAACTCACTTTCTTGCTCTTACCTATCCCAATATAAAAAACTTAAAGAAACTATACCTTTTGCGTTGCCAACTTTCGACGCAAAGAAGATTAAAGCCAATAGATTCGCTTTTGAGAAATTTCACAGTAATGAATTACTAGCCGAGACTCGAAAATTACTGGTCACTGTAATTTTTTTTCTTAAAAAGTTTCTTTTTTAGCTTTATAAAGTTATAAGCTCCAATAACAAAGAATATTTCGAGTAGACTTAAGAAAAAAAGAAATTTTTACGACAAAATTATAAGTATTAATTTTATCATTACAAAAAAAATATTTTTGAAGTTCAATTCGTTGCAAACAAAAAACTCTTTGCTAGTCAGGTCAAACGAAAGTTGCAAGTGACTCGTAAAGATTCATTACGAACTTCAATACCGAGTTGCGAACATTCTCCGAATCTTTTCGGGGTATTTTGTTATGCAAGAAATATTTTTTGTAATAATACGAGAATGAATCGATGGATATTAATTTCGTATCGATATGCATAATTGTATATTTATAATTGTTTCGATGGAACATTTTGAAATAGACATAAGATATAATGAATATGTACATATATTTATTGTTTCGCGAATAAATAAATGCATGCAGAAAGAGGAAAAGTTGAGGTAACCATGTAAATATGTTGCTGTTTGCTTTAAATTGCTTAAGTTATTCCAAGAAGTCGTCTACTGAAAGCTAACGATGCTGTTTCAATTTAAAATGTGCTTTTGTTGCAAATTTTGTTTGTGGTTGTAAGTAAATCGTAGTTTTGGTTTGTTCAAAGTTGAAGTTTTCTAAGTAGTTTTAAGACTGTTAACAACTTTACTACCAATGAACGTTATTACCTGTGCGACTTTCATCTTTGGCTACGATCAAGCCCTACGCTTAGTATAATGTAGCTCATCGTCAGCCTATAGACTTAGGTTGCTTCAATGAAATTTCATAATTTGAGCAGTAAAACCGCAGACTTTCTACATCATAACTTCTTTAAAATTGTTTTAGTTAATATAGCTGCTTTTATTGCAGTTAGTGGAGCCATTGTAATAAAATGAATGAACGTCAATAAAGTAAAAAAGTTATTATTAAAAATAAAAAAATTGAATCGATAGCAATTCCTTTCATAAAATGTTTATTTTCTTTAGTACTTATTTTCAGATTTTGGTTTAGTTCAGTATATTACTTCCTTAGTATCATCTTGCAGAATCAAGTTTCTCCCAAAAGACTACTACAGTGTCTCATAATATGGTAATTAAACGAAAATTATTTTAAGGTATTTCACTGAAACTTTTTTCAGGAATAATTTATTATGACGTTCATTAAAATTTAATTAACCATAAAAAGTTTTAGACGGAATTTTTAAAAAACTTTTAATTTTTACAAAATTTCTACAGTAAACACCAACATTCATTAAAGCACTAACGTTTAAAGTTTTATTTAAATTTAAATAATGGTATTCGCGGAAACGTCCCAAATGTTTATATAAGTAGTTAACTTCCGGGTTATGATATGCAACAACTTGGTTATTACGAACAAAATTTTCTGTATTCCCCTTTTATTATCCTTATCATTTTCATATGAAACAATAAATATTTTCTCTTGTAAAATTTTAGTTTAATCCAATATTTATTCACTTCCTATAAACTTTGTAACATATTTAACCATATAAAAGTTGAATGAATTTCCAGAACATGGTATTAAAACTTAATGCACTTGGTAAAATTTTAGAAAGCAGGAGTAGATCGTGCCAGGAAAAGCAATTACGGGATTTCGTTTATAAAATCCTTAAAATTTTCCAAGTAATTTGGATAAAATTAATTAGACAACTTGATATATTTTTTTTATGTTACAGATAAATATAATTACTTTCACGTTACGTAAGTGGCAAAAAATTCAAAGTAATTACATGATATTTCTCGAATCTTCTCGTGTTTCAACTACGAGTCATTATGTCAGTTCAGTAATCTGAATGGTTGCCCACCCTATAGTCGCAGAAGTTAACTGGATCTGATTAAACTTTTAGTTGAATTTCACGCCTATTGATTTTCGGTCCAGTTTCTCTGTTGTTTTACTATATTACCTACTTAAAATTTCAAATATTAAATTAAACTAAACGAATTATTTTAATTTTGCGTAGTGTTAAGATTATTAAAGGAATACGTTTCAAGTTAAATCGCTTGAATTACAATTTCTACAATTTTTACAATAAATTTTATATCCTTTTTGTTCGCAATTGAATATATAATTAGTGAATTATAACGTCAATACTCGTAATACAAAAAGTAAATAAATAGAAGCTTTCAGAAAAGTTACCTTTATTCATAAAAAGTTATAGTCATTTTATTGTTCTTTTTGGATACCTCTAAACTTAATTTTCTAACACAGATATACATAATATGTACATTTTTTACAATAAAGAGTATTGTTTGCTTTGCAATACAAACATAATACATTATGGAACAAACCGCTACCATAATATATTATAAAACCAGTTTACAATACTGATCGGTTAGAGACAGAAGTTACTAATAATAATACACAATAATTTGATTTTTTTAAATTATTGATTTTCTATAATTATGGAATTAAAACATTTGTATAAATAATTAATTTAAATGTTGCTTCAAGTAATAAGTTAGTTATGAACAACTAATAAGTATTACACATATTGTACAAAATTAGAAGTAAAGAATAGATACGTAGAAAGGTAGTATTTAAAAAACAAATAAAAAACCATGGATTTATTATGTTAAACAGGTTAGGACTTCGAATATTCCAATAAACGGAAAAATAATACTTTATCAAAATTGATAAAACTTTAAATTAAAATTAGACTAAGAAATTTTGAAATAAAAGATTACGTTATAAAAAATATGATAACATTTAAACTACAAATTTAGTGATGCGATGTAAGGCTTCATATCATCATTATTTTCGATCTTTAGTCGCATAACTATGAAAAACAAAAAAGTAATGAAAAGCAAAGAAAATATATTTAAAACAAATTGAAAAATTAAAACATAATCAAGAAAATGTTAACAATTATTACATAAAAAATGTATTCATTATTTACTGACGCATATGAAAGTAATTCATCGATTAAAAAAAAATTAAATGCAAATTATTTCTAGAAAAAAAATATCAGCACAGTCATATGCTGGTAGGTATGTAGTTGCAGTGTTGTTTTATTTGAAAGTAGAGGTCAAACTGGGGCTTTAGAATTTTCTCTACATTTTTCTAGAAATAAGAACAACCAATTTAAAAGTTGGTTATGTAGATATCAAATATTATAGATAGGTAGTTTTAAAAATATATATATATAGTAGATTTTGTAGTAATGGATTATAGTATAACAACTGACTATAAATTAGGTTCATAATTTTTATTGAAATCGGAAATAAAACATCTAAAAGTGCCTATTTAAGCATTATTTGATAATATAAATACTCTCAACAACTTTTATCTGATTTTATTCAAATGTAAAGGAGATTTTATAAGCTTTAACAGAGACTATTAGTTTTACAAATATCTCGACGACTAATATCTACAATAAAAAATTTGATCTTTAAAGTGAAGTGATTGATTGTGTTTAAACATATAAACTGTATATAATGTAACTCTGTTACTCTGCTATGCTTTATTTAATATATGCTAAATCTTAAAATTGTTTTCAGTCGTGGTTTTTCGATTATATTTTATTATTTATAACAAACAAGCTAATGTAAACACCACCATGTTTAGTTCTGCTTGGTAAGCTGTTGCTGGCAATACTTAGCACTAGTAAAGTACTTACTACTTTAATTCAAAATATTCTATAAATTGTATCCTGCGGTTTAAGACTAACCAATTATATCAATACCCAACATTATTATTATAAATTCCTGTTTACGAGTATATAGGTATTATTTAATAAAATTATTAGTAACGAAACTCATCCATTGCTATGTCGCAGTCGTGGGTTCGATCTCCAGCCAAGTATCCTAAAGTTTTCTAACCGTGTCTCCTTACAAAGTGTTGATGACATCCTTAAGGTATTAAATGTTAATAATCTTCTGTAATACACATCAAGCAGTTTTGGAGCAGCTTTACAATATAGATCCTCTGTATCTCACACTTATTGCAAACATAGAAGAGAAAAGTGATGCAACGGCGCAAGTGCACACATAATATTTCTCTCTAATACTAACGGCCGGTTTCACAATCGATAGTTAAAACCTAAAGTTACCAAACCTTCACCTGAAGGTTAACCTGAAGTTTGAGAGGTAGTACTGTTTCACAAACAAATTTCGACCTTGGGTCTGCTTACCGGCAGTTAACCATAGGTTAAGAAATGTTGGCAGCTCTGTAGCTAGTGATTTTCTATAATCCCTGTTGGTAGCCTACTTATTTGTCTGTCGTTTGTCATTTACTTGTTATTATAATAACTTATAAATTTATTTCTATGTTTTATTTTATTACTTTTTATAAATATTAGGTATATTTTTATACTTTAGTTAGGTATGATTGCAATCTCAGGTGGTTATTGTTATAGATAGAAAATAAAACTAGATGCAAGGGATCTTCTTTAACAAAAAAATCGTGAGCGTCATATTCTTCAAAATAATTAGGCCGATGTCTGTACATCGCTGCTATACGCATTTTTTGTATCTTTTAACACAATTATACAATACCGTTAATTAAAGTACACAAAAATTTAATCAAAATCCGAGCGGTTCACGTCTTGAATGAATTTTTAAGCCCGTGTCTTACTATAAAATTTTTATAAAAACAATTTTTATAGTGCGATAGCGCAGTAGTTTTATAAAAATTACATTTGTAAAAAATATTTTTATGATACTTCTATTTTCATGACGTCACGAAAAAGTTTTTATAAAAATTATTATATTAGAAAATTTTCTAAAAATTTTATGAAAGGAGGCATCCCATTGGCTGTTGAAACCCATCTCAATTTAAATTTAGGTATGAATATGGAAAATATGAAATATATAATCACGGTTGTTATCTTACTTTTCGGTATAATAACAGCCGATTGTGTTTAATTTATTAATTATGGATATTATTAATTATGGTTATAGTTAAGTTAAAGTTATTATTAAGTTATTATAATGTCATATAACACAACACAACTCAAACCTTACTTAAATTATTTTTATATCACGTTACGTCATATTGTTTGTATAAAAGTTTTTATAAAAATTTTATAGTGAGACACGAGCTTAAAAGTTTCACAAATAATGACAAAATTTTACCTCTAGCCGTTTGAAATCAATGAGAGCACTGCCCTCTGTGTGTTCCAACCGCAAACAAAGTGATAGTTGATGTAAACCTCGAGTTAACTAGAGGAACTTCTGTGGGTTACAAATACCAGCACTTAACCTAAGGTTAGCCGTCAGACCAGCGATTGTGAAACACTTTTTCATAGGTTAAGTAACGGTAACCGCTAAACTGCAGGTTAACCAGACTTTGTGAAACCGGCCGTAAGAGGTTAAGATATTTTGTGAAGTTACAAATGTCAATCAATGATAGAAAATTACCATTGAATAAGTCAAAGCTTTCTAATGTTTACCATGTTTAACCCAAATTTATCTATTTCTAGATTCTGAATTTATGATTGCTCTTTGGTGATACAATTACAGTGGTTTCCAGTTTTCCCATTCCCCGAACTATCCCAACTGGAGAGTGAACTCCAGGATTTAGCCAAAGAAATTCTCCAACTCAGATCTACAAAACCCAACGGGTAATAAAAGTATTTTTTGTAGTCAGTATTCCTGTAATTATAAAATAATCCAGAGATTGACGCTGAACAGTTTCATATTAGTACATCGCGTGTTACATTTAATAGCTCGAAAAGAAGAGCTATTTTATAAATAAATTTATAAATTAAAGTTGTAAATATAAAATTTATATTGATATTTAATTGTTTGTTTTGCTAAATATAAAATGACTGCGGGGTTGATACATCAGTAAATAATTTTTAAAATTAGGCTTTTGAACTGCGAATTGCAAACGTAAACATGTAGCAGCTATTTTTTTTCAAAGTTTTGTTTTAAAAAAATTTTGTTGACTTTGTACTGGTGTCGGGGGGTTTTAATTTAAACATGTAAATAAGTATTTTTTTTTTAATTAAGGAAAACACTTATTTTTGTTTAAAAATAGGTTAAAAATTTGTTTTTACAAGCAATACTGCTTTTCAATTTTAATCTTGCATTAATTTTTGTATTTCTTGTTGGGCAAATCCGCATCGAAATCGGACTTCGAAGAATGAGCCCTCTGATTTAAACATCAAATACAGGAAACATCAACATACTACAGTTTAATTTGCGTGAACTAAAAGAAAGGAATACAATTGACCCGCATATTCTCTTTTGTTATTCAAATTAATGTTATTTATTTATTAAAATAAATTATATTGGTAACTCCCGTCGATCGTGAGGACGAAAATCAAAATAAAAATATTATAATAATATAATATATTAATTAACTTACGATATGACAAAAAACAAACAAAGTTGACTAGAAATGCAACTTACGAGATTTTGGCTGCCAGCCACTTGTCAATATTTGATTCACACTTTGTTTTGATACAGTCTGACGTTACGGCTAATGGTGTGTATACAAACTATTTTTAATTTAAAAAAAAAAGTTAAGTTAAAAAGTTTAGTTAAGGTTTAACTTAAATATTAAAAAGAAAAATTGGTAAAACCAAAGTTATTAATAAAATAGTTGTCTGAATGAGTAATAATTTAGCAACCATCATCGGAAAAATTTATGGTACAGAGAGACTTGGTAATTAATTTGAAGCAAAAAAAAAAACGTGAAACGTGACGGAAATTGTAAGACTAAGATTTATTTTTAATTAAAAAAGTAAATTGAAAAAAATGTTTAACAGAATTTTTTAATTTGTTATTAATTATTATTAGTATAATTTATTTAATTAGTTATTTTATTACATATTTAAATTTATAATTTAAGACAGAATATTTTCAATTTATAAAACATTTTATTTACTGATCTAAAATACATTAAAATTTAAACAAGTATAAATAATAATATTCAATAAAGAAAGAAGGGAATAAAATGTGATCTTATTGTAACTCTTAAAATTTTCTTAAAAGGTGAAATTATTAAATTGTGTTAAGAATTCAAAATCTACAATCATAATTTAACTTTATTTATTAAGTTACTTTTAAGCTTGTTTCCTTTTCAAGTTATAAAGCGTTCCATAATCTAAAAGGAAATTTCTCTTTACTCGAAGGTCAGTTTTATTTCAATTTTCTTATTTCGGCTTTATATGAATTACTTTGTATTCTAACCGAATATGCAAGCTGCCAACCGTTTATTTGAATTCTTTTTTGCAACGCCTTTAGAAAATACTCGTGTCTTGTAAAGAATGTTGCGAATAAATTTTGGAGGTATTGTGTGGAGACAGAAAAAAGGTTGATATTTAATTGCATTTTTAAATCGTTTAAAGTCAAATACATACATGTTTTGTAAAATCCATTTCTAAGCGTACGGATGTTTACCATATTCTTACAGTTTTTTTTTTACAATCAAATAAATAATTGTGCTAAAACAAAAAATATTCAAAAAGTATAATGGAAATCTTTAATCGCGCTAAAAATTGTTGTACATGAAAATCGTGCAGATCAATAGTTATAATTAATTGGTATAAAGAAAAGATTTTTCTGTCGTTTCGTTTTGATACAACTCACTGTATTTTTTTTTACTTTATTTGTATACATTGTCGTCGTACTGAAGTTGATCACATTTAAACAATTGATGTTTAGAAACCTTTTCATTTGGAAACAAAGCTGCTTGAAAGGGGCAAAAACCGTCAGTTACTCTATTACCATTAGGTCTAAAGTAGCTATTTTAAAAATAAATTTAATATTGTTTACTTTCTTTATGTTGATTTATATATTGCCAGAGACACACCAGCCTTACTTTTTATTTTTACCGTCAAAAATAAAAAAATAAAGGTCCAATAAATCAGATTTTTCTATCTAGACTCAAACAAAATAGTCTTAAAACCATTAAAACATTTAAATATATTATTACGTATGTTTTTATGAATTAAACCTTTAACGTGTACAAATAAAGATGTTTTATTGTAAGATAATAAATCTTCTATAATAATCCATGGAAATTAGTCACTTAACAAAAATTTTGATAAAATATTAAATTTATTTGAAGCGTCTAGTATATTTAAACATTTTTAAATGCGAATTATGAACTAAAATACTATCATTCTTTGTAAGCAAAATTCATTGTTAAAACTAAACATGGTAATTGAAATGAGAAAATTTCATATTCGTGTATTAAAGCATTGCGTGAATCTCGAAAATGCATTAATTTGATAAAGCCAGTTAATTATTTGAACTTAGACGCGTTATAGTTGTTAATAGTCCTTACATGTTTGTGTACAAACGTAGTTTGTGTTATCGCTTATTGTGGTTTTAGTAGTAATGGAACACATTAGAATCCAAATTTGTAAACATTATACGATTATAGTATAAACAGTTAACTAAATACCATTTACATAATTATTTTCAATACCTTTGCCGTCATAAGAGCCTCTAATAGCCTATAATAGAAGAGCACTTTTTTAAATAAAATCGTTTTTCGTCAATTAAATGCATAATTTTCAAAAAAAATTAATTAAAAGTTACCGTAGACGTACTACGTCGAATGCCTCTTTAACTAACTCATCCTTAACGTAAATCACAATCACTTCCTGGTTGAAAAAATGTTCAATAGCTTCACCGTGGAAATTACTATCGATCTTTAGAATAACCAACTACCGTTATACGTTTAAACTATTCTATGCCTTCAAGCAAGGATGGAAAGCGACGCTTGCTTTTTGTCGTTGAAATCCTGCTCCATGTAAATAGTTTTTGCTGGCGAAAAGTGCTTTTCCTATCCACTCGATTCTAACTCTTAGTTATATTTATCCGTTTAAGGAATAAGCACTGTAACAAACACATAATATAAACGTAAACCGATATAACTTCCAATTTTATCAATGGGTAAGTAAGTGGGTTTTTTTATTTATATTATCAATAGTTCAATATTTGTAAAGCAAACTTTCACGCTATTATATTTTCATATTTTGAGAGTGTTACGGAGTAATTATTATTATATATTATATTAATAGCGGTATGTGAACTGATATACTAAATTATATTTTGTAAAGCACATACCATGTTATTAAATTATATAATATCTATTTGACTAGTGTTGCATGCAAATTTAGAATATGTATGGCACGAAATTTGTTAATAAACTTCTTGAAATTTTCGGCAGTAATGCTGATATCCTAATTTTCTTAATATACCAAACTTCAATTAACTTTTGCAATTTTAGTGTCTATCTACTTAAAATTTAAATTCTTGCATTAAAAGACATAAATTTGAATTTGCATACTAGAATCAATGGTGTTTAAAAAATGCTATAAATTTTCGAGTTATTTTTAAGTCTACTTGAGTATACAAAATCTGATTACATTTCTTTAATGGACATAAATTTATAAAGTAATTTATCTAAATTTCTTTATACTACTACAAAACTACAAAACGCTGCACGTGAAATGAAAAGATTTAATATTTCATTTGCTTTAGAAACTGTCAAAGTTAAATTTCACTTACGTAACCCTTAAGAAGTGTTAAATTACGTTTATATTATTACTGTATACAAGAACACTTTTTTTTAGAAAACTTAAACAATGTAAGTATTAAAAGTGTTTTCTACGAACCGAACTAAGCTTTATACATAAACGTAACGACAGATCCATGCAACAGATATAAATATAAGTAGGTAGTTTATAAGTATAAGTATACACGATTGCATTAGTATCGGTAGTTTTATCAATGCTAAGAATTTATTAGTAGGTAGGTATATCGAAAAAGTAAATTAATAAAGCAGCTAAAATTTCACGAAGGCAAAGAAGAAATATACGAAATGAGTAATGAAAAAATTTCCACCTGAAATGGTAGGTATGCGACATCATTTATCTGGGTATTTAATCAACATTTTTCAATGTTAAAACAATAATCGGATTCCAATCAATACACCAAACCATTGTTTTAAACTAATAACGTTTTTGATAACTACGATTATAACTTGTAAGTATAAGATTTGCCTCATTAGTCGGTACAGAGGACTAACTCAAATGTAGTACAACTGAAAGTACGGTTTACATTAATTAATGTTAGCTGCTAAGTTCAAAATTATTTAACATCAATAATATTTAATAATAATAATATGTACTCTCATCATTAATAATATTGCTAATTTTAACACAATACAAAAAGAATACGCTGAAAAAATAACTCCATTCGTATAAAAGATGTGACCATTCCGTTTATTGCATAGCAATGGGTTCGTGACAATAACGCATGTCGATGTCATTATTAACCGTAAACTCGAAAGTAAGTACACTGAAATTAGCAACGCGTCATGAAAGTGACATGCTTACTAATTATTTTACGCAATTAAATTAGCAAAAACATGACCTGACGTTTTTCTCTTGGTAACTTTATTTCTTAAACAAAAAAAAGCATTATTGCTTTTAAGCAAGTGGTTAAGCTGAAAGCTTTAGAGCTTTCGTGCGTTGCTAAGTAAAAATAGGTTTTTGTTTACAATCTTAAATTTTCAATTAAAACATGAGGTCTCTTATATTGCCATTGAAAACACACTAATGCAAGAATATAACTTGACGAAAGTTACAAGAGAATCAAAGTTTATAATTGCTCTTTAATCTTTTTGAAGTAACAGATTTAATATCGAACCATCTCTGGATGGAAGATCATATCAATACTTTTATTATTTTCTAATTAAGCTCACATTGTGAACTAAATTTTTCGAAAACTTTTCGCGATGAGTATGTTGTAAGATCGACTAAAATATTCATAATTACAAACAACGTGGTACAAAGCGGATGATCTTTATAATCTTTTTAAAATTTTTAATTACAAATTGCAACACAATTATTTCAAAGATAAACTATAAAGAAGTTTATGACAAGCAGAAATAAAGCAACACTAATTTTGTTCAAATAGCAGGTTCTTTTTCATTTAAATACCTTTTGTAACAAAGAAAATTACGAACAATAATATGTAATTATAGATTAAATTCGATTTTCTACAACATATCTGCATTTTATCTCTAAAATAATTAGGGAGAGCAAATAATTACACATTTAGAGTTTATACACTCGGTTAGCAACTTCAATTTTAATAGATTCTAAACAAATACCAATAGACAACGCTTAGACAATTTCAAAATAACAATTAATTGGTAGACATAAATCTTTGTACTATAATCAATAATAATTTATTTCTTGAGCCCTTTCAGTCAAATTGTTTACAATAAATTAGGTAAGTAACAAATATAAAAAAAACCGTTTGAAATAATTTCAATTATCAAATTTGATATTTCTCATTATGTGAAAGCAATTGTTTTACTTTAGAGCTGCCTACTGCAGGCAGTAAAACTGATTTTCGTTAAATTTAATAATTATTTATTTCGTTATATAAAATCTATTTTATTTATTTTCGGATTTTTGGCTCCGTTTGCAACATTTGCACCCAATAAGCAATATACTATTTTTCTCTAAACGTTGAAAAAATTTTAATTTATTTTATAAAACGTAACTTATGATCTGCATTAGGCAGCATTAAAGTTAGTACTTTTATTACAGATGCGGCTAAAAATTATCGATACCTCATTTTAACTTTAAAAAGAAAAAATTATAAAAAGAATTCTTTTCGAACAATGAATTAACAATTCTTGATTCTGATGGTTAAATCAGAACTTTGTATTTTTGAATAGCTTGCGCTGTTGTCTCATCCTTCTATAGTTTAATACGAGCTCCGAACCACAGAAATTATATCGACTTCAATTACAGAAAAGGTTCAATTACAGAAAAGGAATTATTGAATACCTCAAAGATGTTGCCAAAAACTTTGTGAGGAAAACGCGGTATAAAAAATCCGGAGTACGTGGCCGGAAATCAAACCCACCATTGCGGTATCGGAATAGCCACCCAGCACTCTAACTGCCACCCTACAACCGTGCTCAATTTTTTTGCAATCTTTTTTAATGATTGTGAAACAACATTAAGCAGTTTTAACATTTACATAATTTATGCTGTTTTCAAATCGGAGTGTCTGGTATGGAATACTCCCCAGCTCGATATAATCCATATAGTACCTATAGTAAAATTATGTCCAGAATCCAAATCTTTAGATCACTACACCGTTATTCTTATATATGAATAATTGGCAATGTATAGTCGAATAATTTGAGTATAACATTCTGGTTTAAAAATCTTGAAATCATAAAACAAACAATTTACTTTAGTTTTTGTATAGTTACTATTTATAACAACTTTCTTTGAAAGAAAATTCACTATAACCGTGCCCACAAATTAAAAATTTTTTTAATCAAATTTTGATAGTGTAGAACGTAAATAATAAATATGAATATTAAAATTTAATAGATCATACACAAATTTTGATAAAAAGTGGTCAAAAACGGACAAAGTGTAATACGAATACGGTATTGGCTGTTTTCGAATATCTCGGCTAGACCTAGGGGTATTCCATCACATATTAATCAATAATTAGTCTGAAATTTTTAATATTTTTGAAAACATCTTAGCAGATATTACAGAAAAAAATTAATGTATAGGTATATAACATAAATGAAATATAAAAGTCTTATTTATTATTCGATGTAATATTACATATTTGTAAAATTTATTTTAAAAATTCGTTATCAAAAAGTGATGATTTATTTTTATGTGCACTTCATTCTTATAGATACATAAACATAAATAAGTAATAGTAATAAATTATTACGAATGCACGTAATTATTTCCTTCCGTAAAAGTTACTGCAATACAAACGTTGCACAAAAATGCCCTATAAAAATGAAGTCACAATAAAATCAATAAACTAGTTTAAAAGTATAGATGAAGTTTGGAAGCTGTTTGTATATTTACTGTTTTATTTATATTTGATCCATCGTGTAGATATACATCAACAGGTTATCCTAAGTAAAAGAGCAGTAATTATTCAACTATTGTACCTCTGCAGTATACAGGTGGATGGCACTACTATTTACTATATGAGTACATATCAATTCACATAATATTAAATTTAAAAGTTAGCAAGATATCAAGATAGGTATCAATTGGATATTTAAAAATTGAATTGGTATTAATATGATATATCTTTTCAACTCGAAGTAAATCTCCATTGTTATTTTTAAAATTATATTATTTTTCTAGATTTTAACAAAAGGTAATTTTTTTGCTAGTTCGCGTATTATATTTCCTTAAAAAGCGGTTTTTGCAAGAAAAATCAATTTTTCCAACATTTTTTGTATTGTTATAAATATACTACTTGATTTGTACTTCTTTGTGTTTGTTATACTTTCCTTTCAAAAACATTCACTTGTTAAACCACTTCTTTGAATTTTTGAAGGTGGACGATATTTTCCCTAATATTGTATTCTTCTAAACAGCCAAAATTTAAATTTATGACCCACTTGAATTTTAGTTTTTTGAAATAAAAATTAGTTTTTCAAAGTAAGAACTGAGATGTGTTGTAATAGCATAATTGCAAAAATGAAGATTTTATGTATTAACTAAAATGTTATAGATAATTAAGTTAACTTTTATTAGACAAGTTTCGTCTTTTGCAAATAGTTGTATAGAAATGGTTAGCGAAACTTTAGTAGGTTGTATGTTTTCGTGACGTTTGCTTGTATAATAATAAATCTTCTGAATGCTGCCATTGAAAACACTCTTATAAAAGGAATTGCTCAAATAAAATGTTAGGTCCTTATTTTAAGACCGGTGTAAAATACAAGACGCATCTTTTGCACTCACCATATTTATTGGATGTAAAATTTTAAATTGGAAATTTTTGTAACCTTCTTTAAGAAAATCTTTTCTGATGCCTTTCCGAATGAATAGTCAATTTAAAATATGTTTACTGTAAATAGTTTATATTATGTTTACTGTGTTTTACAGTTTTAAAAAATACTCTTTTGATTTTACTGAACTTGAAAATTGTGAATTTTTAATCTTGATTTCATAAAAGAATATTGTCGGTAAATTTTATCGTATTGTATTGTATTTAACTGAATTAAAATTAATTTTCATTGAACTAATTAGCAGATTGATTAAAATCAGAAAACGTTTACACCGATTTTGAGTTTTATCACTTAACTGAGATTGTTTGATTTGATTTAACTTTCACGCAATACTAAAAATGTAAATTAAATACACAAAACTATTAAAAATGACAAAAAAATTGGTTGAGTTAAATTGTAAGAAATTATGAAAAAGTTAAAAAAGGTTGGGTATGCTAATGATAAATGTATTTTTAACTAACACTAAGGTATTCAGAATTGTTTTTTTTATAGAGAAAGAAGAAAATTGAACCCAATAAAAATTTAAATTCAGGTTACTTTGAATACGGTTAGCAAGAGTATAGATAAGAATATAAGTACCAATTTAGATATTGTAATGTAATTACTAAAGAACATTGAGGTTGATGGAATTGTAATAATACCAAATTGCATCTTAGTAAAAAGAACAATATAATATGTACTTAAAGATAACAATATTAAATTTGCAGTGTCATTCCTTTTTAAGCCATATCACGTTCTGAAAGGATTATTTCTCTCTAAAAGTCGACACCAAAAATACGAACGGGCGACTCATTAGTCGCATCAGAACAATCGCGAGTTCAACTTATTTTGTTTCTCAATAAAATGGCATCACTACTCAAATATATTGCTATGTTTTGGTGACGAATTCACTCGCCCGAGACCAATATTTTAGCTCTCTAAAAATATTGCAGCAGGGTCAGCAAATCCCTGTGGGTAAACACCACAATCATCCAAATTAATTAATTCTAAATTGTTCGAAATAATTCAATAAGAAATATTCAATTCCATTAATTCGTAAAATTTCAATTTAATAAAATATAAAAATATTCAAAAATGGTAATGTCAAATTTATACGACACCGGTATCGCTGTCCGGCTTATCACTCACAATTTTATGTTCCTTGAACTAATTTTTAATTTATAATAATGTAAAATTTCTTCACCATGTACTCTATTTCCAATTTTGATTTTTAAACTTTATCAATTTCCAATTTTAATTACGTAATTAATTTTTATCTTCAAAAAAATCCGTTTAAACTTTTCTCTGGATTTGAATATATCCAACTACAAATCTTTCTATAAATCCCAATAAAAATACTCTTCATTCAAAAATCACTTATATTTCAAAAAACTACAAACTTATCAAATTTTATTCGGACATGAATTCTACACGTCCATCATGTCGACCATTTTTTGACAAAAGGCATTGTATCAAAGTGATCGGTCCCCACCTAGCAAAATTCCACCTTGTTACAACTTAACAATTAATAAAATAATTTTACAAAAATGTATAGAGTGGGTCCGAATCAGTTTGAAACACAGCATCACCCCCGTTGCTAATTGCAGTGGTGAGCGCAGCTCAGAACAAAATTTGCAAGTATACGTGAGTGTTTCAAAAAAATATATCAGAAAAATATTATACACAAAATTACTATATTTATAGTTAAAAATTAAATTAAATTCAAAAATCAAATATAAAAAAAAAAGGCTTATCTATTGCAACAAACTTTTCATTCGTCATAATCCATCTCTTTTCGTTTCATTTACTTTTCCTTATGCACCTTCCACAAATTGATTTTAGTCGGAGGCGTCCATCTCGCCGGAGTCCTCTCTCTTCTCTTCCACCCCCGACTTATCCAAACTTTCCAGTTCTTCATTCTCTTTTTCACCGCTTCCTGTCTTGTACCTATTTGTTTTTCGGTTTTTTGCTTTATATTTTCCAATTTTACAGCTTCTTGTTTTACTGCTTCCAATTTTACAACTTCTTGCTTTTCTGCTTCATGCTTTGCTGCTTCTTGTTTTTCAGCTTCCAGTCTTGCATCTTCCTGTTTTGCGTTTTCTCGTTTTTCTATTTCTGAAAATGTTTCATTCTGGGTTATTATCGACACTTGTTTTGCAACTTCTAATCTTCCAGCATCTAATTTTTCAGCTTCTAGTTTTTCCAAGTCTAATTTCTCAGCTTTAATTTCTTTTATTTCGTTTTTTATTTGATCTTTAGTTACCGTTTTATTTTCTAAGTTTTTAACTTCACCCTTTAAGTTTTCCCTGGGTTCATTGTAATTTTGTTCATATTTTTTATCTGCTTCTGTTAATTTACTGCTCAAATTTTCTATTTTATCTACCATTATTTTCATTTTTAATTCACTAATTGATTGTTCATTTTTATCTATTTTATTTGACATTAGATTAAGTTTTTCTTTTATATCGCTATAATTTTCTCTTATTTCCCGTAAAATTAACTCCATCTCTTCATTTATATTTGCAGTTATATTGCAGTTTTTCTGCCCTACACGTTGGGACGCCATAAAAAGATGTGTAATTCGGCCTCACGTTGCTGCGCCAATTTAGATGCTATTCCAAATTATTAATTTTATATTCAAAAATTTTTCTTTTATATTATAACTTAAATTTCAATATAATTTAAAATGGTAATGTAAAAATTTATACGATATCGGTATCGCAGTCCGGCTTATCACTCATAATTCTATAGTTCCTTGAAGAAATTTTTAATTTATAATAATGTAAAATTTTTGTTCACCAAACCTTCAATTATAATTTCAAATTCTGTTTATTCTTATTACCATCTGTACTCATTCGACCATAGCTTCTGTTTTATTCTTTTTTTCAAAATTATCCAAAATATCTTTCTTCAAACTCAATTCAATCAATTTAATCAATAACTTCAATAAAACACTTTATCTTCAAAACTTTTACTTATATTCCAAAAATTATAAATTTTTTTAAAAATTATTCGGACATGAATTTTACACGTCTATCATGTCGACCATTTTTTGACAAAAGGCATCGTATCAAAGTGATCGGTCCCCACCTAGCAAAATTCCACCATGTTACAACTTAACAATTAATAAAATAATTTTACAAAAATGTATAGGGTGGGTCCGAATCAGTTTGAAACACAGCAATATATTATACAAAAAAATTATAATCCAAAACCAAAATATCACTGCAAACAGACGATCAAAAACCATATAACTCAAAAAAAACTTGGAAAAACTTGAAATTGAACTGTGAAATTAAAACCTAAATCTAAAGCTAGATAGTCTAGAATATATAAGTCTGTAACAAAATTTTGCGTATTATGAACGATTAAAAATTATCTATTTCAAAACCAAGTTGTTGTGTTAGTCTTAAAATTATTATTACGGCCCAACAAATTAAACAAATTAGAGAAAGGTATATTAACGATACTATTCTACGAGGTGTGTTTAAAAATAATTTTTAAACCATCTCAATTGTCAAATAGTTGGGTATGTCTATTAATTAAATTGCAACTTTTCGTTTTACTACAGCGGTTAAATATTTCGTGCCATAGTAACAAATTTAAAAAGTTTATCCTTTTTTAAATCTGCCTGTACAATGCTGCATTTGCTAAGTTTTTGACTAATCTTACTTTGCAAGCTTAAACTTCAAACTTTGTTTTTACTGCAAGTTCTGTTTTCTTTTAGCGTTTGATTAACGTGACTTTACCAACATAAAATTTCAATTTACACGATTAAAAGTCACATCGATAATCAGTTTTTGACTTTCCATCTTATTATTTGAAAAGTTATTTATTTGAAGTCGCATAAGTCATATTAAAAGTTTTTAATTTTTATTCATTATGAAAGAATCTCGATAAAAAAATATTTGTAATCAGAGTTAATTTTAAATATATAAAACTGTTGTACAATCTCAATAAAACGTTAATCGGATTATTAAAAACCTAACTTTATTTTGTATAAAGACAAAGATGTTGATTAAAACTTTGCGAAAGTTAAAATTGGTGTTACTTTAAAAAAATAATTCATATAATCATTCAATTAGTATTAAAAACATATAATTGCGCCTTCATTTCAATATCAAAATTATGTTTCCAATGATGTGATTTCCTTTGTGCTATTTACGAAGCATTCGTACATCTCTGTGCTTGTTTACATTAGCAGAATTTATTACACAGATGAAAATCTCATATATATAGTTGCGGATATAATTCTAACAGTTTAAAGAGAAAAGCATAAGAGAAATGGAACAAAAAAGAAATATACGTAAATTATGTAGATAAATGTAAATTTTTTTTAGTATATAACACAGTTTACAAATAACCATCAATTTACAAGTAAAATGGCGCTTCTACATCTGAAATTCATTTTGTGTTTAGTTAAGCTATTAATGCATATAATGTTGCAAAAGGTATTTTATTTAATTTATATTTTATACCACTTAAAATTATCGTCCTTCCTGTATTTCCGTATAGTTTGATCTGGAGCGTTACTAAAGTAATGGGAAAGTCAATTAAGACTCGGTTTCCTAACAGAATAAGAACTAAACTTATTAGAAAATAGATCACGACTTGGCGTCGACAACTTTTCCTAAGATAACAAAATTCACGCAAAGGAATTTTAATTTTTCAATGCTCAATCAAGATAATATGGGTTAATATTCTGAGTATAATTAACCAACGAAATAAAATTTTACCAATTTAAGGGTGCAGTGTATAATTATGAAAATATTTTCTATTTAAATGTTATTTATTTAATTAATTCTTCATTATTTTTAATTTATAACTTATTACATCCAGCATTAGTAAATATTGATGCAATATCTGAAATTTTGCGAAACACACAAACTTTAAATCAATCGTGTTGTGTAGAAAACGAGATTAGTGTGTCCGACTTGAAACGTCAAATAAAATTGGAATATAATGAAAACCCGGTGATTTATCTTTAATAATTTTGTAAAGTAAACATAGTAGGTATGCAGTATAAAATGCTATCTTTTCGGAATTTGAGAAGCAGGCGAACATGAACAAAGGGTTTCAGGTAAAACAAGTTTGTTTTACTATGTAGTTAATAAAATAGAATAAAACGTCATCTGCAACATGTAAAAGAACACACAAAGACCCCCGTTCCAATTTAATACAATGGCCAACTAATACAATGTAAAAACATCTGCCCTAAAAACAAAAGCAATGGTGATTGCTAAAGAACCAATCCAAAGCAAGCTGGAAATAGCGAGCAATATGGTTGAGCAGGTTATGAAGTTTACTTACCCAAGTTCTAGAAAAACAACATTAATATTTGAAGTCTGAGAACCAAAGATACAATTAAATATAAAATCAAAACATACTATAAAGCAATAATTTGCACAATATTATTTACGTAATTTGTCCTTATTTTATTCAGTTATAAGTTAATTCAATGAAATATAAACTTTGAGATAAGATATAGGCACAAAATTTAAATAAATTTGACGCCCAACGTGGGACTATTACTTTTCTTCACTAACAGTTTATTTCGTATCAATTAATTAGTAATAATTACCTGTGCAAACTTACTGATTCTTGCAGTGAACTACATATATTATAAAAAAATGTTGTTTAACATGTAAACTTTGCTATACTTAATATAAACTTATTTTTAAACTAACCAAAGTATTTGTATTACTTTGTATCATGTTATACAAGTTAGTTTCATATAAAGCCTTACTCAATTACTTACAAATTTGTTTCAAATTTGTATTGCTTCTCAACCAAATTGAAATTTTAGATATTTTTAATAAATATAGTAGATAATATAAATATTAAATTTATACGAGCGTAATATAATATTATATTATATGAACCACATTTTTGAATTAAAAGTACTCTTTTTATATAATAAATAATTGCATTTTCTGTTTTCTATTTACATCCGCAACATAGTTATAGCGATAATATAATATGAGCTTATTCAAATTTATGTTATTAGGACGGTTTTTACTTCATGACTGTTATTGTTTTAAATGCTTCCGTAATTTTTAAGATAATTTATGTTAAAGCATTTTACACCCTATGTGTACTTTTTGCGTAGTTGCTGATAGGTACTTTAATGAATGTAGAAAAAGAATAAAAATATACGCGATAAAGCAACACTGCAGCTGGTGCAGTAGTTTATCTAGCTTGGCAGTTAATTAGCTACACAGTTACATTCAGTTAATTAATTTAATTACTATTTTAAATCTATCAAATAATTATAATTCATCCAATGAATTAGGTAAATAAGTTTGTATGGGTATTTTATAATAATTACTTCGCAAGCTAACCCCAATTACTAAGCAATCAAAGTATTACATAAGCAAAATCTACAGTTCAATATGAAAGTCTAAATAGGACACGTCTTTTACCAAACTCAAGATAATTCACAAAGTAAGCAGCTTTTAGAAACCAACTTACCAGCTTTGCCCAACAGTAATTTACTGTTTAATAAAAATTTTAAAAAACCAAATAGTTTATAAATCCAAAAGTAGCTGAACTTGTAAAGAGCTTTCTTTATCTATGCATTATATTATAGAGAGTCCACACTAATAATGGATATGATATGCACAAAAGTGCGAATATCATAAGATGAAGTTTACTCGCTAAGTTTATGGCTAAAATGAAAAAGAAAAGATATTCAAAAATTTAAAGAATTTACTTATTTCGTAAGCAATGGAATAAATTTGAAATGGTTTACGAAAGAGAAAAGCATAAAGCTTAACAAGCATACTCCTATAATGTTGTTTAGTTTTGATATTTATATTATCTGGGCAATTTCGTAGTTTTTTTTGTCTACTATTTATGATGTTCCCACATTTGAAGTAAGCGGGAGTTTTAATAAATCAATAAATTTTTATTTTGCAATTACTAGAATGAATTAAAAAACGTTTGAATGTGCTTTATGAAAAATTTTATTTTCAACGATATTTTTTGTTACCCACTAAAATTTGTAACACGGTACTAAATCTCAAGTGTGTGAAAGCTACTTGGTTACGATTCGGCTCTTTTTATGTTTAGCGCTTCTGTGATGATCCCTAACCGTTTCGGGTACCACAATTAAACGCATAAAGCTGAAAATCTTATATGCTCTAAAAGACCATACAGACCTCAATAAAAGTAGCGGTTACGTCTCCTATTAACCTATAACAGCAAAACGGGTTAAGCTAAATATTAGATTTAGGTATATTGAATAAATTATTTAAATTTATCGATTGCCTTCACACAGCTCCATTTTAAATGTCCAACTTAAAATCATGTTGATATTCTGAGATTAACTAATTGGCAATGTATAAAATAAACATGATTTCTAAAGGGTAGAAAAATCGTAGAAATCTATTTCTGAATTTCCTGTTGGTCGTTTTAAACATTTCTAATACTTTGCATTTTACGATATTCTGACGTTTCTTTCAAACTACTGGCCATAAAATTAGGGATAACAAGCCTCGTTAGTAACGCACAGAAATACGAACACTCGATCTCCTGTTCACGGTTTTTGTGTTCAAGTGAGTAAATCATGAAAAGAGAATTTCGATATAATTATAAAAACATATTATTTTACATATATTTAATTTTAATTAAACACTTTTAATATCGGAGTGTTCAGAATTAAAACTGTGTTGTTTTAATTACAACATAAATGACTTATTCGTTTAAGGCATTGTCACTCATTTACTTTAGCTTAGCAAGTGGTTCATAAGGGTATGCTAAATTAATTTAATTATTGAAATTGTCGCTGAAAGATATCAGATTGCGTGTCGTAGCTTATGTTAGTTAAGTTTTAGGTTATTATTTTTTTATTGCAGTACATATTATGTTTATTACAATACAAAATGTGATACAAAACAATTACATTATAGCTTTAGCATCAATTTAACAACAAAAACGGTAGTGAAAAATATTAGGCAATTAGTGCACAAGAAATATTTTTAGTATATACATACTAACATAAATAATAAAAATACTAATTGAGTTTTCTAAATGCTTATAGTTTTTTAATTTAATGCTGTGGATAAAGATACAATTTCGTATTTGTGTGTTTTTTGCTTAAAGGTACGTACTGACATCTTTCATACATTTAAAAAGTTTAACAGCATTAAAAAAGTTTAAAAAATTAAAACAATTAATATTTGTTTTTTAATGTAACTACGATATTACAGAAAATTAAAATTATACTATAAATAAATTGTAAATATATTATGTATTTTGACATTCATTATTTAAATATAAATATTTCAACTGATTTTTAATACCTGAACTTTAAATCAAAAAATGGTGTCAATTTGTACCTTTAAGCGTAACCCATACTAACACGATGTGTTAATATGATGTCAGTTCATATCTTTAAGTTATATCTATCGCTACTACTAATAATAATTTAATATAATAAAATTTAAAAATCAATGCTGTATTCAAACATTCTAAAATTTATTCATTTTTGTAATTTAGCGTACTATTAAACTTTTTCGTGAAATTAAAAGAAACTAAAAGGTAAAAATAACGAATACTTGGTAAATGATGTAAAAACGCACATCCGAAGTCTTAAAGAAGATACGGCCCTTTTTACGTAGTTTGGAAATGTTTTACAATGTAATTCAAGAAATTTCGTGCAGAAAAACTCGTAAAGCTGATTACATCGCTTAATTATTTTCCTTTCGTATAGAGAAACGATTACTAAGCAACAACTCGTTGATCGTTAACAAAATTTAATAACAATCTATAAAATAGAATTTATCAATTATGTGCTTATTTTTACTTTTCAATTATTAATATTAAAACTTCGAAAATTTAATAACTGCTATGAACTTTCTTTGTAAAAACAAAAAGATGTTTTTCAACATACTATTCCTGACGCATATTTTTTTATAAGATTTGATTGTTTTAATATATATTGCTATGACTTTCCTTAAGTAGCAACTACACTTTAAGTGAAAAAAGAATACAAAAACTGTCTGAAGTATTTTAAATTTATGTTTGATGAAATGTAGTTTATTGCTTCATATCAATTCTTACTACCAATGCACCTGGTTGACAAAGCAAACAGTTCTACTTTAAACTGGAAGCTGTGTAATTAGCTTTATAATTTAAATTTTGTTTTTAAACAGGCCTTAAAGATTTTGCTTTTCGTTAAATTTTAACGTTTTTATCTATGTAGTAAATGTTTAAAATAATTAAATAAAAAATATGTAATAAGAAGTACTTCTCTCATTATACAAATCCAAAATATAATGTAAACCTACCGTAAAAGTATATTTTTATATTACAATAATGTATGTAGATAGCAATGGAAAACAGGAATGGCAAACATTTAGCATATGACCGGTTTCGGTATTATTTAAAAGGGATTTTCCAGCTTCGGATACGCACTGATCTGCTGTAGACCATGCACCAATTAAAGCTTCTTATGTTATTATTTTAACTTAATTAATTTGTAAATGATTCTAATTTACTATAAAATTTCCATCTGATTGTCACGTTAAGTTACTCCTGATAACTTTCATTTGGTCTTGCACAATTATCTTAGTGGAAAGAAATATTACTTCTTTAATATTTTTTAAATATTAATAAGATACTTGTGATATTATTGAATATTATTTGAGAACCCTTATAAAATGCGAACAGGAAACCTGACAGTAAAATACATTCGAAAAAAAATTATTGGCATATTTTCTTTTTCCTTTGTACTAAGGGAGATTATTTATTAGTTACCCAGATAAAAAGCACAGCATATCCTACTATAGCACGTCACGATTATAAAAAGTAGATATCCGCACAGACTGTTGGCACCTTATATGAAGTTTTAGCATAATCTAATCGACAAAAATTATCTCAAAACAAAAACGGGAAAACAAAAATTTTAAAAATTACACATCTGCAATGACAAGTAAATATAGTAGTGAAAAGTGTTAAAAGCTAGAATGAAAATGTTACAAAAGAAATAGAATTATTGAAATTTAATTAGAAAATTATAGTAAAAGATCTATTTGAACTTGAATTCTCTAACCGGTCGGGAAGTATAAAGTAATTTTTTCCTTTCCGGCTTTCCGAACGGTCGGAAAGTGGTTACTCTTTCCAACTAGTTGAGAAATGATGACTTCCCGACCTGAGAATTTGATTTTAGTAAACAGGATTTGTTCCTGTCTACGTGGTGAAAATTTTATGTTTGATAACATGTTTTATTATTACATTTTATTATGTTTGAATAAAAGCTAAAAAAAATGTTAATCATTTGTCAATTTTTGTTTATTGATTATAAAAAATAAAATATACATAATTTGATGTTAAACTTCATTACAGCCTTAGCCCAGAGCAACAATAAAGTATCTAATTTTTCTCTCCTTTATGAATTTAATATAATTATTAATTAATTTACTTGTAGTATAACATTTAATTATTAAAATTAGTTGAAAGTAGTCATCAATAGTTTAAGTTTAAGTATATATTACGCATGTAGTAAATACGTTATGTATCTAATGTAGCTTTGGTTAGTCAAATCTATTTCTGAAAAGTTTTCCAAGTAACTTACTTCAAAATCTAAATTTGTCAGAGGTGAGTTTTTAAAGTTTAATTTAAAAAATATAACTTTTCCATTTAATCTAAAAACTGCAAATATATACCTAGTGAATATATCTACTTAATAAATTATTCTTGACACCAGTAGAACTTATCATTAATGCATGTTAATTCACCTTTCGATCTTTATCGTAAACTTCATTAAAATGTAGACCCTTTAATCTATTGTGGTACGGTATATCACTCGAAAACATCAGTAAGTTGTAAAGGCATAACAGCTCGTATTATTTACATAATTGCCTATTATCCGTGTTCTAGTAGTATGTTCTATCTTTAAATTCGTTTTATCACTAGCAGCAATTTTAAGAAAAAATTTGAATTACTCGGTAAGTGACAAATTTAATAAATAATGAAGCAACAAGTAATTTTGACGTCATGATAGCTATGAAAAGATGTAAACTTACAAAATAGTTAAATTAATTTCTGATTAATAGTATCTGAATTTATTGTCAAGCTAAAATCCGATTGATAAAATTAAAAACTCAAAAGATAAAAAGATAAAAACAAAACATAAATAGTATATCAAAAACCTTAGCGGATAGCACGTTTCGATGTCATCCTTGATTTATTTATAGCACTCATCTCATCAGAATCGTACTGGTGAAAGAGATTATAGATCCGTTAACTGTATTTTAGCTACTATCTATCAATTACATGCATCTAATTTTATATTGAAAGTAGTATCTCTCTTTTTATAATAGTTTTTCAACCTAAAATAAATTTATTTTTATAAAATGTTATTATACTGCATGTTGTGTATTTTAAACTTATATTATTTTTCAAGTTAAATTATTATGCAATTTACTTATCATACATGCTAATAAAAATCGACTAAAAGAAAACTCCTAGCTTAGAACTTGAATACAGAAATATACACGTCTTGCAAATAAATATTATGGTTTATTAATAAATAGTGTTGGTTTTTTTACTCATTTTGCTAACAATGTTTTATGTAAATTATGCTATAAGAAAATTCTTTCACTTAATCGATTTATTTTAAAAACCGAATTATTTTAAAGTTTTCCGTTAAGGTTTTTGTTTAAATTTTTCATAATTTCATGAAATTTACTTTTAAAATTATATTTCTATTTCAACAAATTCAAATGATCCTTAACGATTTCACTTAAATAATAAATTTTCTAGAAGTTCGGAAGGACACTATTAAAATTTAATCGCTGCTTTCAAGTCGCCGTTATTGTTAAGGACAGATACAATCATACAATGAGAATGCTAAAATAATAATCAAATATACTTTCTAAATATGTACTTCAAAATAACTTTAAATTTCATGTACACTTGCTTTTCTTTTCCTTATTCTTTCAGCTCTTATTTTAGAAAATTTTGAATTTGATCACATAAAAATAAATCAAGGTAAGTTCACATTGAAAGAACTTGAGAACGTAATTTCAAAAAAGGTTGTACAATTCTTGACCGTAAATTTATAAGTTTACACAATTTAAAAAAAAACCAAAAGTTGATTTATATTGTGTGCTGGAAAGTTTGAGTTGTAAAATCAATTTCACCTCAAATTATAGAGAGTACTTCATATATTTCTAACGATTTTGTCTGGTAATCGGTTCTCCTATGTATCGTAATGTAACTTACATGAAATTAAAGGGATTTAAATATATGTATATCACGTATTACAATAATTTTTTCATGAATTGTAAAAAACTAATGCATGCAGATTTTATTTAAAAAATGTATAAGTTAGTAAATATACTTTAGTTTAAATAATTTGAATACATTTGTGATCTTTTCAAGTTATTTTTAATATCAAACGTCTTTGTCTGCATTTATTCGTTGTTTATGTGTTTAATTTTTAAAGAACTTATAATTTAAAAAGTCAGAAAGCATTTTCAAGCTAAATTAAAATTTCTTTTGTTAAATATTTGTCTTCAGCATTCCTTATCAAATATTATTAACTCGAATAAGTGAAATTCAACGCTTTATTGTATGAATTAACTTTTTCAATATTCAGTTATCAAAATATACTTTCTTGACAGATTCGATAATTAAATAGGAAACTCAGCATGTGATTACGTTGCATTGCATGACGTAACATTGTTTTCAAATAAAACGGCGATGCAATCACCTTAGTACTTCAGTGGACAGGTGATAGATAGCTTTCAATCAAATTTGTATACACGAGAGTTATATTTAGATACAATTTTACGTTACACTAACAGCGTTTAACAGCTTTATTATAACATAAAAGCAACAATAGAAGTGTTAAAATGAAAATTATAACAGTAATTAATTTTGTTTAAATTTTTGGTTTCAACAATGTATTTCGTTTGTTATTGTAAGAAAAACGCTACCTATTTAAATGGAAAAACAAAATTGTAAGCATTTCTTCATTTATTATAATCATTTCAACATATTATATTTCCACGTGGTACATGTTTGCAAATAAATCAAAAATTTACTTTTTCGATGTTTCGCTTCTTTAGGCAAACACAAATAAGGAGGCGTGAAAAGTTCACTCGTATCTTATTGGTTACTTGAAAATTTAATTTTTCAAGTATTTTTCAAAATAGTTCATGATTTATTCAAGATTTGTTAGATTACTTTTCTACACCAATGCAATACAAAGAAAAATAGAAAAGAAACCATGTACGCTATTAAAAAAATATTGATCATTATTCTCTTGTATTAATAATAATATTATATCATTCGGATTAACGTTTTTTGATATTATTTACACTAGTTATTAACGAGATCGCTTACTCCCTTGATATCTAGTATACTATTTAACATTTGGGCACTGCAAATCAGTTTCGTATAAAACAAGTTAGATGAAGCAACGAAAAAGTCAGCACTATCAAATTTGGTAACTGTTTTGTACAATACTTTTTGTTAATATTATAATTGTATCGATTTATAATTTTTTTGATTAATCCAGTATCAATTTAAAAGCATTTTTAATAGATTTTCGTTTTTGGCAAGAAAGTTCTTTCTTGCCAAAATAATAAGTACTTAGATAATATAACTTGATAAAAAAACTGTTTTAGAAATTATAAATTATCAGAAAGCGTTTAAATTTTAACTGGTTTGCCTGAAGAGGAAATTAATAATATTCAAAAAAAGTAACTACTCTCATAACGGATTAGTTAAAAATATATACATGATATTAACGATTGGCAAGGAAATGAAATTTATTATCTGAGATATAGCATAACAAAATATTTTGAACAAAATCAATATTAGATACGTATAGTATAGATACAGTTTTTAATATATTAGGTTATCTTAGTATACGCTCGAAAGGTATGGTTTGAACTTCGTTATAATTTTCTTCAACCTAGAAAAGTTTGTTTATTTGTCACTAGAAGGTGTTTTTATAAAAAAAATGTCTAGCGATTTACCCAAGCTTGTAGTCACCGACGCTAATTTTAATCTTCAATTTTTCTGCCTCGATAATTCTTAAACGCCAAAACTTTTAAAAAGCTTTTTTTTTACTACATTGTGAAAAGTTTTTACTAGCAAGCAGTTTAACTTCACAACGCTTAAACAATTTTTAATTGTCACAGGCTAACTTTTTTGTTAACTTTTTAACTTGGAATTAATTATTATAAAATCAATTATTTTACTTTTATATTGGTCGCATGAAGTTTGTTCATAATTCTTTTTGAAACTTCAACAATGATCATTCTTTATAGGTATTTTTTCTCCTTAAAACAGTTATACTGTGCGTAGTTTTCAAAGGTTTCTTTTACTAGATGTTTCATATAAAGAGTAAACGGGAAATCACTACCAAACAAATTTAATTGCACAACAAATTTTAATTTTATGAAACATTAACTTTTATAGTATTAAAAGTGTTAAATGATAAACTAAGCTACTGCTATTATTTTAGTTTATCTTACAGTAATCTTTGTTCAAGCACAGTAATATGTTACATATCGTATCCAGATAGATACCTGCAATGCTGTAAGGTACCCAGTTGCTGAATTGCACTGCAAGCAATTTCCGAATGTTTTGAAACTTTTGAAAGACACCGTAGTAACATATCATATTATATTATGTATTTGACAGATTATCTATTTCTTTAAAAATCCTATATAAGCACTTGCTTTGTATCTGTTGTAGTTTTGGAAATGTTAAATTTTGAAAATTTGATAGCAATAACCGGCATTCAGAAGCTGAAAATATTATTTTTACTGACAACTAAAAGTTTTGAGAGAAAAGATAGACTGAAACAATCGGTGAACACACAGTGGGTTAAAATATCACAGAGTCACTTCCGTGTGCTAAATTAATCTCTAGATATATCTAAAACTACATGACGTTGACTGAGAGACGTTGTACCAACAAAATTTTAATAAAAGTTTATTTAATTTGCCGAAAACTACGCGTTTAAAAGTTACAGTTCAATCTTCCACTCTCTACTATTGCATTAGTGTAAGATTCAAAAAATTGCACGAATTTTGGTGAAGAACTACAAAAACACCAAATTATCTCTCGGAATATTAAATTAAAAAAGTTGAAAAGTTTTAATACCTATCTTTTTCATTTTAGTTTTAGTAACTTTTTAGACGTGCTTAATAATTATTAAAATTCTTTTGACTTATTATATATTGGAATATCAGGTATAGAATTCGATCGTCTAAGCCTCTAAGTAATTAAAAAAATTTGATATAGAAATTAAAAAAAAATTGTATCGAAAAATAGTATTGGTAAAAAATGAAATGTGTTTCTGAAAAAAAAATTAATTTTCAGAAAGTTTGGTTGTGATATTAAGACTAATAAATTGCTAAATTATTGCAATCGACTGACAGTTTAACTACGCATTGTTAATATTTTTGGAATGTGATAACAGCCAGCCTCTGAATGGATCAATACAGGTACAGGTAGCGGTGTTGAATTTCGTAACTTGGAAACGAAACGAGAACGTTCGGAAAATTAATTTAACTTGGTGTCTGCACCTAGAACTGTTAAATTCTAAACCAGATGTAAGTGTTTTAAACGTTACAATGATTTTCAAATATATTATGCATAATTTTATACTAAATTTTTTATAAAATTTTATCACTTGACTTCATATTTTTAATCAATTTTAACCCTGCAGAAAATTATATTATAACAAAAATAAATTTAATACTTATTTTTTTATTTGAAAATTAAAAGTAAAAATTAAAATGTATCAAATGTGGATTCCAGGTTAAACCAATGTGATTTTTTGATATAACACCGTACTTCCATAATATGGCAGTTGCATATTATACGGGGAGTACTATCTAGAACATAATATTATGTAGGAAATGGAATCATAACATGAAAATAAATAGAGATAACGTTACCTATCAATTCCATTTAATGACATACAGCTTAATATGTTGATTATATAAATTATACGGTGTTTATGAATGGAGGTGTGCGACTTTATAATTACATATTTGCAAATTATTTTCAATACCATTACCCCATATTTAAAAGTCAACCGTCCATTCATTACATTTTACGCTTAGAAATAACTCGGAAATGAATTTTTGTATCAGAAGAAAGCCTTAAGTTTTCTACAAAAAATTCAAACCGGAACAAGCGAAAGTTGTCAAGAAAGATCCCAAAAATCACAAAATCTTGAATTAATCGTTTCCTGTACTTCCTATACCAAAAATAAACCATATGAAAATTAAAGCAGACAAAATTTTATGTAAAGATATAAAAAGATTATTGTTTTAGCCTATCTAGTTTCCGGTCTTTCTAAGAGCATCGATTTTTATCGATTTTTAACCAATAAAAATGTAATTTTCAGTTTTAGTTCTGTGTTTAATTTGAATTGTGAATTTAATGTGTTAAAATTTGGTTAAAATTGCACTGAAATTGAACTGTGGAACATTGACATTAAAGTAAAGGGTTTAAGCAATAAAACATTTGTTTCTGAGTTTTTTCCACGCAGATCCTTTTTTCAGTACATAATGACTGAACTGGGTCGTACAGATAGTTCCACTTTAAAATTTCAGAAAATTAATTGAAACAAACCATTTTTGTACTGATGCATAATAAAATTTTTACTGTTTAATTCAAAAATGAGTATTTTAATTGCCCAAAAATGTTCTAAACATATTCTAGAACTAAAATTGCAAAGTAAATAATAGAAAATCTATAATTTTATATAAAATTTTATGATTTTAAATAGTGATTATATGATTAATACCAAATTTTTGCAATATAAACAGCGAATGTAACATATATAATTCTTGTGGCATTTTTTTTTTATTTTTAAGCTACATACAATTTAATCTGTTGATATTTTACAATAAATATAAAAAAAATGACATGTTACATCCAATAATAAAATGGGACTTCACATACCATAAACTTCTGATATTTAAACAATTTTTAATTTTAGATTTATTTTTAAAATAAGAACTGCAGTACAGCAAATACAAAAACGTCGACTAATTATAAATCAAAACATATTGAACGATAAGAAATGTATTTTAAACATCAAATTTATTAATAGAAAATAGCCTAAAAAATGAATTTTTTAAGTCGATTTTTTTAAAATCATTTTTATTTATATAACTTTAAAAATGCCATTTAGACACGTGATATTGTTTAGTTTAGTTATTTGGTTTTATTTGGTAAGTCACATTCAATTTAAAGTACCTATTTTTTTAAATTTCTGGTTCTTTAATTTTTAAATTTTTATTTTTTCAAATTTGTTTGGTATATTGTTTTCTTGCTTTTCTTTATTTTTACGTATTTCTTATGTTAATACGACTGATGAGCAAGAATAATTGTAAAATAGGGGCCTTTATATCATAGTTTTTATTTTAAAAATTTTATCATATTTTTATAACGTAATTTTTTCTAGATTCTTAGTCCGTATTTAGAGATTTTGTCATTTTTATTTTTCTTGTTAAATGTAAATTCTTGTAGTATTTTATTGTTTTTTAAATATAATTTTTCTATGTAAGTATGTATCTTTACTTAACAGTTAAAATTCGTTATTTTAAAATTATGTTAATTTGTTTATTTTAATCAAGTTGATTACTACTTCAACAATCATAAGAATCTATGGAAATTTATTGATCGTTTCAGAAACGTTTAGAGATCGTAGATACTAAATTGATGAACAAAAAATAAAAGTAGTTTGAAATTTGACAATAAACAAAATATATAGCATATTGTTATGTTTCTTTTTGTATGTCGAAAAAATAGTCAACTATTATTTCCATTAAAATTGTAAAAATGGAAATCCTAGATGAATTTGATAAATGCTGGCATATTATGGCTCTTCTATTGCAATAATTTTCGTTTCTTAAAATTTATCCAAATTAATATTCTACAAAACTGTTTATTTCAATTTATTGTAATAACAAACAACAAGGCTATTCAGGAACAGAAGTTATCCAAGTGACATTTCAAAAGTTTTGAGATATTAACCAAAACGCGTTTTCATGAATCCTGCCGTTTCTTTAATAAAGTTTTTCCTAAATCATTTTTTATGTTAACAGAATTTATAATAATTAAATTACCTTATATACAAAATTATAAAAATTTGTAAATCTATTAGGAAAACTTTTGATTTTCTTCATTTAAAATTTAGAATTCAGAATGGAATGCATGATTTTTCTTTATTACTTTACAACAATTATTCTACACCACTTTAAATAGTAAACTTAATCAAATTATAAAACAATGTTTGAAAAATATATTTTTATTCCAAAAACAGTAGGTAACTAATATAAATTCATTAAAGAAAATCTTCATCTTCGTTTTCATCTTTCTTTATGTTTGGTAAAACATTGTCATTTTCCTGTTTCCTGTAATGTGTGGCAAGTTTAACTAAAAGGGATGGTAGATTGGTGGTACATAGAGCAACATTTTCTTTAGATTCTACATTTTTGCATAATTAATTGGATTTGCGTAATTAGATGCTTGTGAAGTGAAGAGAATAATAATACAATATCACACGGATAAAATAGCGAAAACACTTCGATCTGTTTTCCAATGTTTAAATTACATATTCTAAAGTACATAATTGGTATTATCTCCATTTTTGTAAAAATGTTACTTGGATCACTTCTGTTCCTGAATAGCCTTTAAGTTCTAAAAAGTGTTTGTGCATTTTTTCCTTTTTCTAAAATTTTGATATGATTAATTATAAACATTTTAATTAAATTTCAAGAACTTGTAAAATTACACGTTTGATACTGTACGTGTAATACGATACGTACTACCAACCTTTTCTACTTCAAGCAAATTTTAGAAAGTCAGATATAAAATCCCTTACATTACAATCATTTTTAAAACAACACAATAAATATTAATTTTTAACGTAAATGCTGAAACTAATATCTTGTATTGGCAGATTTCTAGTTTGCAATACTAAAAACATATTCGTAATTAACAAAGTTAATAACACAAGTTTGCAATTTGCTTTCGAACCATTATCGGTTAATCAAAAGTCAAAATATGCAATTCTCGGAGTATAACACATACATATTTTTACCAAACTAAATTACAATGTCACACGATGTAATATTATTTTATCTATGTACGTTGTCACTTCTCTGAGATATAAAAATTCAATCTAATGAGAACGTTTTTAAAAATTTAAACCCCCAAAAGAAATTGAAAAATTTTCTGCAGAATTTATTATTATTGCAACAGGATTTCACTTTTGAGTAAAACAGGCATTTTCTCTATCAACACATGGAATTGCAATTATTTTGTACAAACTCGAAAAACTTGGTTTTTTAAGATAGATTTGAATGTTGCAGAGATGCAATTCTTTTAGGAACTAATCCCCAGGAAAAAATCTATTTAAGACACAGTATAATCTTTGTTATTTTCAAAGCTGTATACTTCGACAAGTACGAGTACCACCTTGCCACAAGCAGAACTGAAATTGGTTTTCTATTCTCAAATAGAATAAAAAGTTTTAGCGTCTAAAATATATATAAAAAAATATGTATTGAATAGTTAAATAGTAAATTTAAAAACACCACAATTTAAAATATTTTCAAAAGTAATGGTAGAAAGAATTTGCTTCTTATAAGATTTTTAAAAGATTACGCGGTATCAAATATAAATTTTGTACACAAACTTCTCAAAAATATTTGTAAAAGTTTTAAGCTGGTATAACTTATTTAATAAATTTATTTCAAGTATATTTTAAACAGCTTCATGTTAGCAAGTAGAATTCTGTACTAGACAGGCCGTAGGTAACTTCATATCTTACTCAATCAATTTAGCACTGTTTTTGTTGTTCTTGTTGTTCTGATAAGCATTATATCCTAACAGGTTGCCTTAATTATCTTGAGGGTATATTACCTACTTGTAATATAGGTGCATATTACTATTTTGTTTCCGGAATACCGTTTTTATTAAAATAATGAAATATGAAGAATAGCTATGACTATTTACTTCACAGTAATAGCTATCAATAACCCAGCTTAATTTTAGTTGCATAACCACAGATTTCAACGACAATTTCGGTTATTTACTTCCTGTGTACCAATAAAACTCTTACATTGCAGTTTCATGACCTAAAATTTATCGAAGATTTAACTGCTATCCTATTGTAAAATGTAAAAAAATTAGCTATTCAAACGATTCATATTTATCGAAAGATATTTCTTATTTAGTTATTGAATCAAATTCGCTTTAATTAAATTCCATAAAATTATACATAGTTTAGTAAACCACAACATAATATGTAGGTACATGATAAAATATTATAAACATTACATTATGGAAATATTACTAAAATTACTTGAAAGATAAAAAAAATCAGTAATAGATACGTGGTTTATGTAGGGAAATTTTTGAAGTTCTTCTGTTGAAAGTTAAAAAAATATTTACCAACACTCAGAGCAAACAAATTTATGCCATTTTAGATCTCCGTTGATTTTATTATTAATTTCAAATTTATTTGTATCAAGTTGTCTTTAATCTGGCTAAATCAAATTACAGCCTAACAAAACCATAAAATCTGAAAAAAAATTTATAGCAACTTTCTCATTATTAATCAGTTAATCACTCGGCGTTTAGCATAATTAACACACTATGATACTGCAATTGATTAAGAGAATTGGGTTAGCATAGATAAGTGAAATTTAATTGGCTTCGAGTGTATTTAATCACTTTAAATTTTAAATCTACATAAAATATTTTAGAAAACAAACAACGCTGAAGTATGCACAGTTTAATGAAACAAAATTTCTATATTTATTTTCTTATAAATGCCATTTTGAGTAAATTTAATTTTGTTCTAAACTCTAAGTAGAATTTTATATTAACGTTTTATTTTTATGAAAAAAGTTCTATTCGCTGGTTATATTATTTGTGATTCTATTTTAAAATTACCTTGCGTAATAATAAAATTAAATTTAAACTAAACTGCCGTGATGGCAGTAACGCTATGATATTCTTCCACTTAATTTTCTATTATTTTCTTCAAGCGCGATTTAGTTATTTTCAGTTGTAAATAATGGAAATGTTTCAAATGTGTTTAATACAAACAATATTTAGTAATAAAACGTAGATTTATTTGTAAACAAACACAAAAGTATAAGTAGTATATTTTATTATTTACGAACATAATTATTATATTCTACAAAAGAAAAATTAAGTAAAAATAAACTTGCACTTCTTTATTTAAGGTTTATTTGTTTGTCAATAAAGCTGTTGTACTTGTAGTGTTTCTGTTTTGATTAACCTGTTAACCTACCACTACCACGCAATGTAATAGATTTTATTTTGAAGTATTCAACTTCTTGGTAAATATACAGAAAAAGAAACAAAGATCTGACATATATATTATTTATTATATAATATATTATTTATTATTACTATTTGTGTTAATAAATCATGTGAAATTGTCACAACCGACTTCATCCTGAAATCTGCGTAAGCCTGAATCAATTAGTTTATTTTAATTTAAATATCAAACAATAATTGCTCCGTTAAAAGTAGTATTGTTAGATATTTATGACTTTCTTAAAGAGCTGTGAACTCGAATGCTTATCAAAATGTTATTTGATGGAAATGATAAATTTACACGTAAATTTAGTTATTTCCATTGCTTATTTTACTTATTATCTTTGTGTTGATCCGATGATAACTTTTGCGACCTTAAAGTGACGTCACATATAATATCAGTCTCTAACTTATTATTACGTTTATTGCCGTTTACTTTTGCCTATAACTTCGATATCAGAACTAACTAACATTCGAAAAATATAGTTAATGTCACCAGTTGTTACTTTCGCAGAATTGACAGAGATAATGGAAAACTGTTGTCAACAAGTTAGTAAGAGATACACCTGAAAACTTTAAACGTATTCAATATTCAACGATAAAGCGCACTCAACTGTATATGAAGTAAACAGGAGACAGATCGAACATCTGTTGTAGTTCAAAATTATTAAATTATAGTAGTAGTTTTTGTTTATTTATAGTCAAAATACTTTATATTATAATTAGTGCTTCTAATATATAGTTTTTATTACACCTACTTTAATAATTTAAACAATACTTGACAAGAAGAATTTCCTGATTATAATTCCTAGTTGAACATAGCGTAGAAACTAGGGATTGTTGGATTAAGGAATAAGAGTTGGTGTAAACGTGTATATAGTAAAAGCTTTGTTTCTAAGTTCTAAATCTCTAACCGATAACGTTAATGGTTACTTTGCTTATTTTGCATGAGTTAGTTAAATTAGTTTAGATAGGTTATATACATTTACTATAAACTAAAAAATTTTATTATAGTGTTATAATTTTAAAAGATTCTTAATGTATTTTATTGAAAGTGAAAGTAATCGAGAGAAAATAACATATGTATAAGATATAGGAGTAATATTTTTCGTAATAATACATTTCAACGCGTTATTATTGGCTAGTAAACTTGTCAGATTGTAATTTGACATAATATTGTTGTTTTCAGTTAGAATGCTCTTCTAATTAATGAAATAATACAAGTTTAAACTCAGTTGAGTTGAGAATTTAACTGAAAGAAGTTTGATAAAACTGCAATTTTTTTCTTCGTTTGTAGTTGTTGGAAGGAGGTGAAAAAATAACTACTTACGACATTGCGTTTAAACTTCTTTAGATGTTCAAGATAATGTAAACCGAATATCTGAATCAAATTTAAGTATTCGATGCTTCGCCTTTTTTTATATTTTTAGTTTTGCATATCAGCAGTAACTAACTACTGAGATTTCAGATATTTGCGGTGACATAATAAGAGTGTGATATGTTATTTTGAAAACAAATTTCCAAGTGCTACTTTATTTGTTCTAACCGGACAGTTTCCGATGAAGGATATTGACAAGCATTCTACTCTGACTAGACAGTTTCCGGTTTTTTCGGTTTTGATTTATGAGCAACCTATATTTAATGATGCATTCGTATTCCAATATATAAGTCCAACATAAGTTCTTGATAAATTAAACTTCTCTATATTTTATTGCTTAAAAAAAAGGAATTTTATATTTTCATAACAAAAATTTTCAATAACACATAAGGAAATACTCGGGAGCCGATAAGCTCTGTTTGCCCTGTGCATACAATAAACAACACAGGTACAATAAATTGCGTTATGAATAATAACGTGTTAGAATTTACTTCAACCAAAACCAAATTGTTTGATTCCCACCTGAACTTGGGAAAATAATTACTTTTTAATGTGATTAGAACATGTAATGTAATATTTTTCGTTTTATTTTATTTTGAAAGCATTCGTATTAAATGCTGATTGTAAAATGAAGATTTGTTTTACAATTTAATTTTACTTTAGCCATGTATAAGTAAAAACTTTTATTAAATTAAACATTATTTGTAAAAGTTCTAAGTCAAATAAATAAAACTCAAAAAGAAAAAGTCCCTTCACAATTACAAAAATTAACTTTAAAGATAAAAGAACCTGGTGTATAGCTTTTTATCTGTAATTTGGAGATATGAAAGGATTCCTCTTTTGTTATATTTTTCAGAAATTTTGTAGCAATGAGTAAGCCTGCAGGTTATCGCAATTAGTTCACAATATGTGAAATATCCTTCTGAATAAACACCAAGAAGGTTAAAATAACCCCTTAGTTATAAGGTATATTAAAAGGTTATTTAGATACTAAGGGTAAAGGTTTTGCATAAATAGGTAATTCTATTCATTCCCCACTTAAATTACTTAACAGTAGTAATAGGGTACGATTATTTATACATATATGAATACTAAAATTTTATAACTTTTTATGTTATCATATATTTTATCTATATCATTATAAAAATACTAATTTAATGTTATTGCACAAGTAAAGTAATGAAATCGTTATTCCTGAAATTAACTAACAACTAATGGCTTTAAGTAATGTTCTATCCCGTTTGATTCCTTATAACATAAAAACATTCAAGTGTTTGAAGATAAAATACTGAGAACAAATAAAGAATAAGATGACTGGAACGTAACTACTAAGAAAAAAGATACAACTACAAAAATAGTGTCGAAATACAACTAAGTGATGAAAAAGGGATCTCGATGGAAGATCTTAAGAAAACATTAATTAGAGTGACTAATATAAAATAGGAATAAAAGTGTGAAGGAACATGGGATAGAAAAGCAAATATTCCAAGCAAAATAAATTTAAATTACTGTCAAATTCTATGGTAAAGTTAGCATAAGCCATGAATCATCAAATATTTAGAATATTTCTAAGTTCATAGGATAACGGGTAACTAAAATATAAGGTTCTACTAAATAATTAATTAAATCCTAAATTAAATAAAAGTTTATCACCTGTAAAATAATACTCAAAATTTTAAGAATTTATAAGTAGAAAATTAGTTGTAAGATTTAATGAATAAAGTTTTTCGGCAAAAATGTTTGTAGTTAATTAATGTTGAACTGCTTCACACATAAACACCCAAATTTATTTAAAATTTCTTAAGATACAGATTAAATACCAAAAATACTTTTTAGTATTCTTTAATAAGTCAGATACATTATTCACAATGTAAAATTTAATTTCATTCTTTCAACTTTTCTGTAAATTGAATAAAAGCAATATAATTGGTTACCAAATAATTCGCTTAGAACTGGACCTACGTGTTTAAAAAAACAGAATTTTTATGCTGTACATTTTGTGAATCTCTATTTAGCACTAATAACCAATTTGCTGCTCGTGTTTACCTTCTAAATTTGTGTTCTTTTTGTTACAATGAGCAAAGAGATTTGTCAGAGATTAATGATCCAGAAACACGTAAAATAATAATTTGAGATTACAAATGAAATAAAATATTACAAATTAAATTAAATACGTCGACATTTAACTTCATATAAATTAATTAAACTTTTCAATATTTTTTAAGCCAAAAAATATTTTAACTTCAGAGAAAGAGAGCAGTGCTTTCATTCATTTATTATTTAACAAAATATCGAATGATATAAGTTACTGTAGAACTAACTACAGATACATATATCAAGCTAATCTGTTTTCCATTTTATACTTAAGTACATATTAAGCACAAACACACTTTTAAGTTAGTTTGTTTATCTTCAGCTTCGAAGAAAAGTAAAGGATTAAAATTTAAATTGAACGGGTACTTTGGTTGCTCTATGTAACAGTGGTACAAGTAACTGTTGGATTAAATATTGACAAAAACGGTTTGTATTAAAATTTGTATTAGAGGGATAGAGAATTCTTGCTTATAATAGACAATAGTCTTAAATTGAGTTTTAAATTAAAATAAATGTATTGAGCGCTAAGTGTAAAGTAAAGAAAGTCTAATATAATTCACTATATCAGCCACAATTCAATTATGTAGAAAGAGTAAATAGCGTTATTTGCTCCGCGATAAGATTATTTGATTTTAACAATTTGAATGGACAATATTAAATTAACTTATAATCTTAAAAGCTTTAAAAGAACACATTTAAAATCATTGCTTCTACACACAGACTTATATCGGTATAATTTTTTAATCAACCGATATTTGTAAACTTGCAATGCTTTTAAAATTTTCTACTTCATCATTTTAGGCCTTTTCCTAGAACGCATTTGACATATAACAAATGATTTTTAGACGCCAAAGGTTGTAACTTTGACACTAATAAATTTGCCATAAAAAGTTCCAGTAACAACTGAGCCTATACCTGTCGATATTCGTAAGCATTAATTCCGAAGCAATTTAAGTGTTGCACCAGTAATAAAATAAATAGTAAAAAATTGCGTTGGTTGTAGTATTTAAATGTAAACGTGTAGGATATATAGGTAACGGAATTATATTATATAAACGTTTAGGTATTTTATACTTTATTTGGATCACTTTAATGTCATCCACATCCATGTTTCAGCTTTTCTGAAAGAATTCCGGGTTAGTTTAAAACTTTGAAATATAAAAACAATTTTGGAAATGTAAACAATACCTTTCCTTCGCGTATGTAAGGTTGTTTTTTATTTATAATGGATTACATAAAGCGCAAGCATTTATATTTTCATGCAGAATGATGAAATTTTCATGATTGAATATATCAGCTAGTCATTTTCAATTTTATTTTCATCAAAATAACATTTTTGTTTTGTAATACTTCGTACGCTTTTTTAAACATTAAACTAATTGTTAAAAAATTAGATCAAATAAAATTCTATTTCGATAGCGGCATATTTTATAACTTATGAGAATCCTTTAATCATCTTTATACGTTTTGTTCGCTTTTCGTTTAAATATACCACAGAAACGCGATCATTTGACGGTAACAGTTTGAAAGTGAATTTGTCCTTACCCACATTTGTGGTAGATAAAAGCTGAAAATGCATACTCTCAAGAATTCCAAATCCCCTATTACAGATTTAAGCACACGTTATTTTTAGATTTGTTGCTTCAAATTATTGTCTATTTGATTTTATTATTCTGTTGCAATAAAGAATATTATAAAACCGTTTTATAACTTCTCGAACCATTTTCCTACATTACCAAGTTATTATAAAGCTAAAAGGTAAAATAATATAATTAATTTCTATTTTCTTTAGAAATGAACACAAAGGTCTGGTCTATGCTAGATTTTGCCGTAAATTTAAATATGTAGTGTCGAGTTTGTTTTTAGCATTGTCTTTTTAAACGACCATATAAGTTTAACGAACGACCTTTTCCTTTATAAATCCGTTACATCGACTCTATGATCAGCATTTCCCAGCTTGTCTATTAATTTAAGTATCGATCCTTGAATTATCTTTAACATCTGCAAGTTAAATAGCCGTTATAAAATTTGGAAAGTGTACATAAGCATAATATTTTATCTTGCTCTTTAAAAACCATATCTAAATTAAAAATTTGAAGTAAGCTGAAAATTTAAAGACGCATTTGCAAATCATAAAAAAAAATTACAAAAGAAATAAACATATAATTTTATTTTTATCTTTGCTCTTATTTCATAAATTTTTGAAGTATTAGATTTTTCTAAATTCAAATTTTTAAATTCTTTAACTTCAATATTCAACTTTTGTTTCTTGATTTATCTCTAATTGTTTTATAAAATCTTTTTGTAATACTTCATCGTTGTTTGTGGAAGACAATCTTGCGGCATAATTTTTTGAAAAAACGTCAACATAAAGTTTTGCACCACAGTTTTTTATTGCAACGCTTGCATTATAATGCATATCACGTTCCTACTAAAAAATAGGAAAAGTATGTTAAAATTTTAATATGCACAACAAAACTCTTATCAAATAAGTTATAAATTTTATACCAAGCGGTGTGTGTAAGTAATTTATTACATTTTATTTATTTTAAATATCTTTTTAATTTCATTCTATTTTGCTCCTTTTGTATCTGGTTCAGACATATTAATAGGTACTATTCTATTCAGTAACTTAAAAAGCAAATATATACATAATACATAATTCCATGCAATCCGACTTATTTTGAAAGCAGGTTTGCAAAAAAGGTATTATTACATATACGGCATTTTCTAGCTATTTTCCAAACGGTGCTTGGTGTAAAACGCAATTGCTTGTTTCCTCTTGGGATATAACAAAAGCAATTTCATTGTTAATATACAGTATAAAGATTTTCGACTTCTGTAAGCTCAAAATAAGCTTATCTACTCATTTTCTAATAACTTTTACTTGAATTGAACATTCTAAGTGGCATTGTTTATATTATACCATTATTTTACTGTTAAAGACTTACTACGTAAGCGAAGTTTGTATTAAAATTTTTTTTTAATTTAGCCGTCAGTATTATTACCGTAGCTCTTAGTTTTTTACTGTACCATTAAGTTTATTTAGCATGTCTTGCAACAGGTACCTCTGGTGCGTGAATGGAAATCGGAAAATGCTTTACGCTATTTTAGGCTAAATAAAGATGAAACTATTAACTTAATAAAAGAGTTACTTTCAAAGTCAATATAAAAATTTATCAGTGACATTTTAAAAACATTACTTTGACTAAAAGGTTAACTAAACTGCAAGAAAATGTTTAATTTTTAAAAAATAATGAAAGAAAGTAAACAAATCGCAAAACAACGTAATATGCGAAAATATTAGGAAATATACAGAAACTTTTCTGTTTTGGTTTGAATAATCCCATTAAAGCACATATCGAAGAGTAGCAAAGCCATCAAATTGATAACTTGGAAATCTTTTTGATGTGAAACATTTTTCAAAGAATTTAACTTAAAAATTGCTTGAAAGTTTTAATGAACAAAACTTTTATTATTTTTTGGTGTTGCAAGCATTTCTTTATAATGTTTGTTTTATTATAATGGGAATTGTGAAATTGCGTGCGAGGAGGGAAGTAAAAAATTGTTTATCAAAATTCAAAAGATTTGTCGCATGTTTGAGAAGTTGTCAGGAGCGCTGACAGTCAATTTTCGTTTACTTTCACACCCAAAGACGAGCATAGAAAATATGGCAGGCGTGAAACACACACTAAAATAGTTCATTTTTTTATGCAAATGAAAAGTGAAAACAGAATTAGCTATTTTTCAATATATTAAATAAACATTATTTAAAGAATACATGTTTAAAATTATTGTATAGATAATATATCACAAAAACTAAAACACTTTAATGTATATGTATTTATGAAGATTGCAATATACACGTTAACGTGAATAATTACCTATTTTGGTAACCTTGCGGTATTTTAATGATGTGTTACATTTACAGTCAATTTATATTTCTCGCTAATTTACATGTTACTTTGAAAATCACAAGTAATTTGCCGCGATTCGGTTTCAGCAATTCGAGATTACTAATAAATAAAAAAATTTGCTCGGACTACAATATTCCACAATTTTCTGATCAGAGCTAGCAGAGAGAGTTCTTCTCAACAAAATTAGATACTTTTTCGTAATTTCGAATAAAATAACTTGACACCTTACTTTACCTTACCAAACTACTAGCTAATAATTCCTTACTTCTTTCATTAAAACTGTTCGTATATTAAAAAAACAACCGGTAAAAATTCGGAACATTTTGTTTTAACGGTTTCCATAGCAACCATACACGAAAGACTTCTTCAATAAAACTAAGTTTTAGAGTTGAAAACTATAATGCAAATTTATGGTTTCTTTGAACTAAGTCTTGAAGATAAAATTACAATTAATCTATTCAGCACAATTTGGAATGAATTTTCATAAATAAGATAGATGGGTATACTTAAAATCCAAAACTATTGTGTATAAATCAAAATGCATCTAATAAATGCAATGTATAATTTAAATCTGGAAAGAAAATTCAACGTAAAAGAATGTAAAAACTGTGGAAAAACGATAAATGTGAGAATGTGCTAAGTTTTATACTCGATTTTACCATAACGTCTAAATTGTGGGTAATCTTTTAGTACACATTCAATTTCTTTTGTATCTAACGTTGAAAAGCTGATATCTTCGATTTAGCTCATTTTTTAACCAACATTTAATATTACATGAGTTTTAAACGAATAACCAAGCAAGAATTTTTTATATGACGTAATTAATTCATTTTTCAAATTTAATTTAAAAGTTTATAATATTCGTATACAAAGTTTGATAAATTGATTTTTGTCGTACGATAATTGATGTGTCATCGTCATATGATTATGATAATATATCATGAAAGATATTTAAAATTAACGTTGAGATTTTACGACAAAAAACTTTTGAATTCGGCATTATTTTGTACGCAAAATTAAAATCTATATTAGTAAAGCAAATAACAATTAAAGAGTACTTAAATTTGCTTTTATATATACATAAGTTGGTATAAAACATTTTCAGAGTCAGAATATTAACCTGTTTATTTCAGCTGCTGAATTGCTGTATTCTCCAAGGGTTGTCTGGGGATTTTCTTTCAATGCGGCTATAAGGTTTTTAGCTACTTGGAACATTCTGGTTTCAAACACTTTTGACAGTTATTGTTGTACCATTCCAAATGATTTTTATATCGATACGTCCAGTTTTAAAATAGAATATTTTTATTGTATAAAAATGTTCCACCCCAGTTTTGATTATCAAACCATTAAGTAAGATGATCTTAACATCTTATGTGCATCTAAGTGTTTCAGCGCTTGAAATAAAAAATTAAATTCTTCCAAGATAGCAAATATAATTTCATTATCTTTGTGAACATTTTATAATACATTTATTATGTAACTTCATATCATGCTTTCGAAATTTGTAGCTTATCCACTTTTTTAAATTATTGCTATGCAAATTAGTATAGTATTTCGCTATTGAAACTCGGAAAATTACATATTATGTACATCCCGTAATATAAATTATTATTGAAATAAAGTGACGTAAAATTAGAATATATAATCATAATTATTTATTTGCTGAAACAAAATTAGTTTGATTCGAGTTTCTTAAAAGCTTGTGACCTTTATCACATTTCTTTTTTTTAATATTTGCTAACTGCGACTGGCTATTAATTTTAGTATAAATAATTTTTCAATTTAATATATTATGAAGCTACTTCTAAAATTAGTTATTTAAGAACCCTATAAAGCTCTCAGCTTTAATTTTGAGAAAATGGGTATTTGATTACTTATCCAGAGTAGGGAATCTAAAAGCTAACACCCTGATATTACTAGTATTACTGAAAGTGTAAGTAATATGCGGGATATTAATCGAGGTCCTCGGGGAGTCGGGGACATCGTTTTGGTTAATGGTAATTCGTTATTGTTGCACTTTCAGTTAGCACAAAAGAACAAAGAACAAGCATAAAGTTCAAAATGGCAATATTTATCATCATCTCGACAAAAAAAAAGTTCGCAGCCCGTGCGCTGTTTAATCGTAATAATAAACTATTATAAATTTTTCTAGATTTAAACGGATTAAACTGTTCTAGAAAGCATTTAAGAGAAAATTTATTGTAATTATAATACTTTTTGCATTAGGTTTTATAGGACAGATTGAAACTATTAAGTTCATGTCATTACGAATCGAGAAAGTTACATTATCCTTGTGTGTTGACTAGGGAATAATTTAACTGGAAGCTCAATTTGCATGCGCTGCTCAACTACGTTAGGATTAACATGTTGCTTTCCATGTGGCCTGCGATTTATAATACATATTTAAAGCTTAGTCAGAAATGTCACCCCATAAGAAGGGTGAAAGTGATGGAGGTTAGATACAGTAAGTTTTAGCAAATTTCGACATTTATGGCTAAAAAAATTATAAGTTATACTTGAAAATGTCGAGTTTCCATCTCAAGAATATTTATAATAATTTTTTTTTGGAAAATATGAGGCTATTCTGAAATTCAAAATATTTTTTTGTTCATCTTGGGGTTAACTATTATTACACAGTACTTCCATATTTCCTAAACAGCTTAAGCTCGAAGACTGTTTTTGTGTAACACTTGGAAATTTGTTTTTCACTGAGATTAGTTTTCGAGATTATATTGATGGTAGTAAAACGTGTATTTCTCTCAACTGACATTTATAGCAACTTTTTGCTCAACTAATCAAGGTTTAATTTTACATTTAAATCTTCATAAAAACATTTTAAATTACGGTAGAAGTAGGCACATTATACTACAAAACGCTGTAGGTACTAGGTGCTTGAAAATGTGAAAATGCTTTATATACATGAAGATAATTATCCTTATAAATATGTTATCTGAAAATACATACATGAAAAGCTACCAAAACATCAAATTATGGCATTAAGTCACTCATAATAATTGCTTTAGGAAATGTGCCACCTGTTCTTCAATAACGCAACCGTAGAGAGTTTGAAACTTCGTTAGTAACAAACTACAGACTATTTTGATAGTTATTAACCAAGCTGACATGAAACTGTATAAAAAAGCTTGATTTATGTTCTGTGATATAATATTTGATGCATAGGTAGAGAAACAAATGGTAGTTAAAAAATAATTACTTACAACAACACAAGCTCTGCTGTTTATTTCCCAGAGGAACATAAAAATTTTATAAAGAAAAAATATCGCACGACGCCTTCTTTTACATATCAGATTTGTTGAAATAAAATTTCAAAACTTTTCATAAACAACAACAAAATTTATTACTGAAAACCGTAACCGCTTTATTTTTATTATCTACGATACTGTTTCCCACACAGGAGTTATTTATTTTACATAGTTTGTTGTATTGTTTAATTAAATTAAATTTCATTGTTTGTTATGGCATATTTTACCGCATTATCTAAATAAGACCGTCATTGGAGACCTTCGTAACTTAAATAAACTTTTTTTTATAGATATTATTACTAAAACTACAAGTATTGAAAATACTTGAAGACACTTTTCACTAAAAGGTTTAGTTGCTACATTCGCTTCTTTAGAACGAAACTCTTCCAATATATATACTGCAAATCTCAAGAGACAACCGTGCATTTATCACAGAACATATTACTCCTGCTTTTAGATTCTCTATGATTCACCTTCCAAATGCAAGTCTTGTAAAGGTAGAAAAGCATTTCTATTAGTTACAAAATGTATATTTACTTGCACTAAATTCTAAGTCAGCAATTCAAATTATAAACAGAAGTAAAGCCCGTTAAGTTCATAAATTGCGTATATGAATTAATCAAGTTTGCAGAAGTAATTTTTGCAACTAGTCTTTAAGCTCGTAAAAAGATCTTCTAACCCACTTATATCATAATATTATTATGCTTCATTGAGTACTGCGTGAACTTACTATGGAATTTCCTAACCAATAGCAATGCTTCTACTAGAAACCTAACTAAACGTCAACAAATACAACAACTTCTTGCTTCAATTGTAAACTCTTCGTAAACAGATTAACAAAGTTTATAAAGCAAAATAATAATTCGGGTAAGATTGAATTTCTAACCAAAAAATTTCAAATTTACATCTAATTTTATCCAAACCCGATAATGGAGCATTCAGCGCTTGTCGCTACTTTCGACCCACGTGTGAATTATTAGATTTCGATGCGATAAAACCGCAAAACTTCCGATTATACCGTTGACACTTCTGCTGCACAGGTAACATTTAAAATGTTACTAACAATGCCCAACAATAGGCAACCAAGTTAAATATTATGGTAGTTAATTAATGATAATGATAGAATTTTGAAAATCGTTTATAAAATTAGGTAGAACTGTGTCGAAAACCGTAAAAATGCAATGCGAGTATTATATTGGTTGTTTCTATATGGTTAGTCCCGTCCATCAAGTAAGTCTATAAATGTTATCAGTTTATACGTTAATTCAGTATTAATTTCTTACATATTATATACATTTATTTAAATTGGTGTTTTTATTATATTTAATGCAATTTACTTAACAAGCTCTAAGTGAATACGTAACTGAGACACTGAGACTATCAAACTTATTAAATAAACCCCCGAAAAAACAACAGATTTAAGGAAAACACTGGCCTAGGACAGGACATCTAGTATAATTTTTAGTAAAATTCAGCTATAATTAACAACTAATTTAAAATAAAATTATGCTAAGATATTCATTGTTGCTATAGTAAAATAAAATTTTTATGTTTAATAAATTGTTGGATTAAAGTATTTACATAAATTTCAATTAACTATTTTTTAACTAATCGGTATTTAAAATTAATTTTAAGTTTAATCGCTTTATTTTAATGTCATGTATCAAATTCTACAACACTTTTTCTTATATCTATAGAAACCTAATCCATCTAACACATTTATTAAGCTATAATGAATTTTATTTTCTGATTTATTTAAGTTATTAATTATTTATTTAGGTTATATACTTATTAGCATAAATACTGTTAGCGTGGTTATTGAGTAGCTATTCATTTACCCTTCGGCATTTACTGTTGGCATAAATTAGTTGACGTATTACCCTGTTATAAATTAATTTTCCTCCTTTTTCGTATCTTATGTTCATCTAGTAAGTCAAAATTGTAAACCAAGTGATATTTATACTTATTTCAAAACTAAGTTCTGCTGTGGCTATAGGTATACTATATAAATTAATAGTATGGTACTAAATATTTTATATTATATCCTACGACAGTAAACAGTTTGACGTGCTTCTGTAAATTCCAGAATATGAGACCATACAAATATAGAAGATTTAAGTTTAAACAATAACAAATATTACAAAATATTTGTTACTTCCACTCGAGTAACACAATGCCATGACTTTCTGAAAGAGAAATTTTAGCTCAAAAGTTTATTACGTTACACAATGAAGTTACAATGGAGAATCCAGAGTTGCACATAAAATTCTAAACATTCGAGCAATTATAATGTACTATGTAATGACAAAATAATGACTAACTTTATTCATGACTTCATTTATACATTCATACTTGGCGACTTCATTAGGTATTAATACAATACTGTATTACTTTAGATTAAAAGTAAAAATCAAAACAAATTGAAATTTGATAAATCAATTGTTCAACTTGATTTTTGGTTACAATTAAAAACTTGATCAATATCACTTGCAATGTTTTATTTAATTTAATTTTGTAAACAAGTTGACATTACAAAGATGACAAAGGTTACAGTGAGAACAATAATAAAAGGCTAATAAAAATCAAATGTTACAATTTTAAAGCAAACATAATTACTTGAAAAACAAGTAAAACAAAAAAAAACTAATTAATAAGTGAATACAGTGCAACTCAATCGAATTCTTTACAGTGAGATAGAGAGACATAATGTAATCTAAACATTTATTTTCTATATCGGCCGCGCTGACCTCCCAATGTGTGGATACAGTAAAACTTAATTAGTGTGCAACACGATCGATCGGCATTATATAATGTACTATATAGTATTTCGGTTGGTAAAAAATCAATCAAGCAGAGTGTTGCTCTTCTTGATATTGTTAATAAAAGGTTACTGATTGAGCGAGTTTTGTACGTAATTCTAATGTATAATATATTTTTTCCAGCTTAAGCGGACATTTTTATTGGGAATAATTCTGTTTCAACAGGTTGACATATTTGCTGCCGATGCAACTAAATGATACTAATAAAAATATATGAATAAAAGATAAAAGATACTACTTAAAAATCTTAAGAATAAAATCTTCTGCAATTCTTTTTTATTCTATAATATAGAATTCATTATGGTAAGGCTGCACTAGAAAAAAAGTGCTTAAATATAAAAATACATTTTTAGGACTACATTATGTAGTACCTCATTTAATGGTATAAAATGCTTGAGCATGCAGGTGTTATTGTTTTTGTTTTTGCGGGAGCAGTTTCGCAGGAGCATAAAAAGAAGACATAAGATGATAATGAACCTTAAAAACTTTTTTGTGTACCAACAAGGCAGAATTGTTTTGTTATAAACTTCCTTCTGACATCCTAGTAGTGGCTAAATTGAGATAAACTTTGCTTTCATTTAGTATCGTTTTTGTCGTACGAACATAATTTATTTTATAAAGCAAAAACTAACCAGTATAAATTTATAAATTCGTTGAAATAATATTGTTATGCAAAATTTTAAGATATTTACATTTAATTTATAATATTTAAGTAAATTTCAAAAGTGTTCGTAGGTATGAATAAATTTATAAATTTGTATAAAAAGATTATTTTGATATAATATAAGTTGTTTAACTTCATAATAAAAGATCAGAAATATGTAGAAAATAAACTACATTTTTATTATTTTAGTTTAAAACTATGCTCGTACTATATCTAGTTTTTCAATATTGTTACGAAAGAACGTCTAATTATATTTGATGACTAATGTATGACGTCATGTGTGATGAGTCATGCACGATAACATCATTAGTCATTCAAATAAGACTTCGATATCAATCGAGAAGCGCAAAGAAGTGACTAGAAATTCCTTGATGGTTATGGAATTTTCTGGAAGGCTGCATTTAAGTATAAATGCAGCGCGATTTTCTGTCACGAATCAATTCCAGTTTGAACGCCCGACTGTTAACATAAATCAAGTGAACATAAATACAGTGAAGTGATAACGTTATACCGAGTGTTTAAATAAATATAGACCTAGTGTTAAATATAAATTATAGTGTAAATAAATTGTAGTGTAATTAGTGTTAGTGTTAATCTTAGTTTAGTAATTGTTATTAATCGTATCTGTAAATATTTGTATTAGCCCTTTTAGAAATAAATAAACGTTTTAATTTTCGTTACAATATTTTCATAAATAGTACTATATCAAGTAAATATTACCCCAAAGCTTTATTATAAAGTAAATATTTTAGATAAATTAAACAAATAAATTTACATAACTTAACGATTTCAATGCACAATAATGTAAATTAGTTAGTATTGAATTTTCTATCATTCAGAAACTGTAAACACAGTTTCTAATTTTCATATTTTAGTTGTTCCTGTGATGAACTATATTTCACGAGAGCTTACGAAACCTCTATCTATTCCCAACAATTTTTATTTGTCCACTTTTCTTATGTGTATTAAAAATAATTATTTGCAATATAATAAAAACGTTATTATTAAAAATTTAATACTAAAGTAAACTTTTAAAATTGTATTGGAATGATAAGCAATTAAGATGGAAACTAATATTACATTTAATTCTAAAAATTAACAAGCCAAGTAAATATTAAAAATATAAATTCTCTTCCAAACATTGAAGAGCTAAGCTGCATTTTAATTAAATACACTAAAGTGCTCAAACAAAAACACAAAAGCTTAAAAATAATTCAGAATAGTAATATAAGCTTTCTGTAAATTTTAAAAATGCTACCAAAATCTTATTAAAACTGCAGGTTTAAATGTAGAGAGGATTTTATATACTATAACCATTTAAACTTTAAATTTTCTATACGATATAAAACTGCAATAAAAATTTTATTGCACTTTAAATGTTACAAATTAAATGTTCCATAATAGAAACAGAAATACAATTAACTGCACTTCACCGACTACTAGTTCGTGAAAGAAGATTATAAAATAAAAAAAAGAGATGATAGTGAAGTTAGAAATATTTATGAGCTATAAGCACAATTTTCTACTTACCCTGTACATTTATCTGTTTATATAAAATACAAAATGTGTTAAAAATTTGTGTAGTTTTTCTAGGGTTTAGAGTCAGAAGAGTGTAATTACAAAAATACCTGTTATACAATTACAATTAAAACTAGGTTTTTTGTACAGGACTAAAAATGTGTAAATTGACTTTTGTCATACTACGTATAGATACACTCTGTATGAAAAAATTATTGTATTCTGTATTATTTCTCGACAAGAAATAAATAATGACCGGTTTATACAATGCAAGTACAAATTTTTATTGCCTCAGTTATACTCGTATAAATATATTTTTCAATAGTATAAAAATTTCTATTGTTATGTAAGCTGATCCATAACTTTTAAAACACTTAGAATTTTGCATTAGAAGCATAAAATACTTGAAAATAACATAATAAAATACACAGGTTTATATAAATTTTAAAATGACATTATTTGACCATCACTGCGTAATCTGAAAGTTATCATCGCTTATATGAGTAATTTTACTTTAACTTGTTATTTTTTAAGAAGGAACATTAATTGTATTTTTTTATTTCGTTGATTTAAACAAGTAAACTAATATTCACATTATTTTAAAATTTTAATACAATAATTTGGTGTTAGTTATATGGTAATATTGACATCAAAGTAAAATTTTTCCTAATTGAAATGTCAATCAAGTTATACTACATTGTACTTGATTAATATTTAAAAATTTATGAAGCATAAAAATTATTAAATTTTCTTTTTTGTCTCAATTTGTTCAACAGAACGAAACAAGGAACACTTTAATTTAGACACAAAGATATTTTAGTCTAAGAGAGAAATTAACCGATAAAATTGTATTATCAAACCCTTAAAATAAGTAAGTCCAATACACTTTTAAAAGGCTTTTATGAATGACAACTTTTTTAATTAATTAAAAAAAGTAATTAAATGATTAACTAAAATAATAGTTATAGCAAAATTATAACAAAATTAATTAAATATTTAATTAAGAATTCAATCATTCTGCAATTATTATTTGATATTAATGACGAGGTGTTTTAATAAGTATATTTTAAACAATTAATTTTTTCCCAAGAATAAAAGTAATGTTACATAATCTACCAGTTTACGTAAGAAATAGAAAATCTTACCTTTGTCCATGTAATTACTGCAGGAGGACGCGATCCTTTGCATTTGCAAATAACGTCGTATCTTCTACCCGCACTTAATGGTTGATTGTCACCTTGTAATTTTACCTCCAAAGGTCTTAAAAACATATCAATCGCCACTCTAACTACTAAAGGCGGTTGCAATCGACTATTGCTCACTTCACAGCTGTATACTCCCAATAAATGCGACCTATTTAGTTTAGCTATCTTTAAGATGGTTTGAGATTTTCCTCTATCTGGAAAATATTGTGTATCATCCGTAACAAGTTCACCATCTCTCCACCAAGAAACTTGTGGTAATGGCTTTCCACTTGAAGCAGAGCACTGTAGCGATGTACTGGCTCCATCAGCATAGGCTTTTGTAATCCCATTTTTTATTGGAAATCCTGATTCGTCACTTATGAGCACTCCTTGAGGTGGAACTGTAACAAAAAATATTATGAATAATAAAATATGTTAAGTTTTCTATTAGGTTTCAGGATATGGAATTCTCTTGTTTGTTAATTATTTTACAAACTATTTGTCACGGTCTATGATAGTCGCTCGGATATTTACTTACTTAGATGAAACAAAACTTGATTAAAAGTATATTATGTATTATACATATTATACCAGTATTTGATATTTATACTGCTGAAATCTAAATATCATATGTAATATTCAATTATCTTTGTAAAATATAATACAAATACTTATTTAACCATCGGCAATTCAATTATTCCTTCGTTCATTATTAATTTGCTAAATTTCAGTTAAATTTCAGTTTTACATATAATAAGGAAGTTACGTATCATAGCTAAGATAATTTAAATTTAACATAAAATATCTTGATTAAACTGGGCAGCTTGTAGTTAGTATTTGTTTTTGAATTACAGTATACCCTAACCAAAACCCCAAATGGAAACCGTAATTCTAACTTTCAACACGATTCTTGAAAGTTACTAACCGGTTAAGTTATTTGATAATGAAAGATCTTTTAACCTTTGTACTTTAACAATATTATTATTGTGCTAAAAAGATTTTCGAGTAATAATCCTAACACTAAATTACTATTGTGCACATATTTCTACTAATTTCTATTGTTTCTAATTGTTTCAGAACAATTCCTGATTATGAAATTATATAACCCCAGTAACTCACAACTTTAATTATATTTTGTGCAATTATTAAAGTTCTAGCTACCTACCTAGTTTTAAGATTTTTAACATAGTATAATTTGAAATATTTATAATGTATTATTAACCAGTAGAAAACATTGATAGTGCATTCTGCATAATACATAATAAGTAAACACATGGAATAAAATTCATAGTATATAAAAAATAAAAAAAGAAGTTCCTTTATTTTTATAATAAAAGTTTTAAAAAAATAAGGTAATATCTTCAAAACCATTGTAGAATTATTTAAAAACTGCTTCTTAAGAAATGGTTTTATAAAAACTTTTATTAAATTTAATTTAATAATTAACTAAACAAAACAGAACGTTAAAATCAAAGAATTATAATCATCAACGCAAGAACTTATGCAAAAATAATTTAAATTTAATTGTTTAATGGTAGGTAAATGAGTTGTGTCACAAAATCTGTCCATGTCACATGGCAAAAGACATTCTGAGATTTGAATTTTGGTGTTCAATGGTGGGTTACTAAAATACGAGGTAAGAAAAGGCGAAGTGATAATAATTCACAATAATAAATCATAAAAAGAGACCACAATTTTTATATTACCAAACTTAACTTCTTTCTTTTAAGATAATATGCAATAGTTACTTTGTATATCGTAAAAAAAAGTTATCTTATTCTAATAAAATTTTCTTTCCTTTTTGACAGCACGTAATTTACCTATAAAAATTTTTTTATCATCTTTCATACAATTTTTAGATTTTAGAAGCCTAACTGTACCAGTAAACCTCATTTTAATCCGGGATCTTTTAGAATTAGAGTAGAAAATGCTGAAATAGCAACTGAAATTTATTAAAAGAATTAAAATGCTAAAAGCTTTACTTTAAAGCTCCGGAAATATTAAATTAGTTTTATTAATTAGTTTGTTTAATTATATACGGATAACGTATTTCGCGTAAAACTTTTCAATTTAACTATTAAATTCAAATTTAACCTTAAAGTTTAAACTGTCAATTATTGTACATTTCGATATCGGTTACCGCTTAGATGTTTAGAAGTTGTCAACCGTTTTGGTGTTACAATGATTATATCGACGATTAAGTCAAGTCACTTCTCCGTTTGATGCCAATATTACCATATTAAAATTATTTTACTGTAATCACAATAACAATGAATTAATGATTAATAACATAGATTAACATTAGAACTCATTAATATAAATTTTAATACGTATTCACTGAAAGCAGTTTATTTATATTTAACTTTACTCAAATGGGTTAATTTATGCAAATAATTGATGTTATAAAATTTAAATAGGTACTTCTGAAAAATTACTACTTGACAAATTTGAATATTTAAAACCGTTAAGGCTAACGAAAATTAATGATTTTAGTAAAAATTTGTAAGACATCTTTTAAGTTTTTATGCGATTTTTCACAGATTCTTCTTTATTTTCTTGTTTTTACACAAATAACCTGAAAAATTTGATTGATTTTTAAATCAGAAAAAACAATCGTAGAAAATTTAATAAACATACCGAAACATTTTATAATGTTTATTTGTAGTACTATTTACATTTAAGTTAAGAATGCATCTGAAAACCTACTAATATTTTAAATAAACATTAAATTGAAAAATTATATATTATTTAATTAGATTACAAAACACGAAAATTTAAAGTTAAAAATGCATAATTACGTCAAATATTAAATTTAAGCGAACTTAATGCTTTTACCTTAAAAAATTTAATTTTACACATTAGATTATTCTATTTAAGTTAAAAAAAGTTTCGTACTTTAATTAGAATTAATTTTCAATCTATGTTTGTAAAACATTTTAACATTACAAGTGCACTTCGGAGCAAAGATTAAATTAAATATTTTAATTTATCAAAATTTAATAAAATTAGAGTTAAAACTTACAATCAAGTTAAAATTAAAATATTTGGGTCTTGGCGATTTTTTTTTTTATTACAGACGTATTTTTAATCAATTGTCTGTGTTCGAGCTTCATTGATGTCGATCGATAAAATATAGGTAGCGTTGACAATAAATTTTCTGTGTGAAATTGACTAATACTTCCTCTATAAAATTATATTTAACGTTTAAAACTATAATACAAGTTTATGGTTTCTGTGAAATACACGGTTTACATGTTTTAAGAATCAGGAATGTATTTTTTTTTAAATAGCATAACATAACTACTTCGTAAAAAATTCAACAAATTTTTGTTATTTTAGAAACTTTATTATTTTGATATTGGCTCATTGATATTTAATAAGAGCGTTTTGATAATAAATATGATGTTTAGAAGTGGTTTGTATGCTTACCTTTTTTGGTAAAACTTATATTGCTTATTTTTAAAAGTCATTTGTTTCTAAGTATATTACTTTTTGATACAAACATAAAATTTATTCTTCAGAAACTTTTTTAATTCAAAACGCAGAGTAAATATTTTCATTTTACTTCTAATAAGAATAAAATATGTTAAACAAAGAATATCTCTACTGCAAAGTAATTGTTTTATCATTACATAAAAGAAACAATGTGCTTACCGAATAAAAATAAAAAGACAGAGAGTTTCAATTAGAGAAAATAATTCTATGGTTTGCTATTCCGACATTAAGTGTTATAATTATTTTATATCCTGTTTCCACATGGGGAAATGTGAGTAAGACAAATTTAAACAAATTACAATTTGTTCGAGTAATCTACTATGCTGTATTGAACATTTTTGTATTGGACGCAACATTTTTTTAACATTTTTATTACACATTAAATGTTTTCTTTACTCGATACACTAAATATAAAATTAAATAGATAGTATTGATGATTGATTAGTAAATGAATGGTTTTAATTTCTTCTGTTTTCGCTTCTGTTTTTACAGGGAAACTCATAAAATATATTTTATCAGTTAGATTATTGCCAGAACAATTTTGTATGTAGGAAGAGAGTTAATGTCAAATACAATCAGGTCAGCATTTTGGCAGTTTGACACTTGTGTTAAGGTAAATGATTTTTCATAAATATTAATTTAATAAATAAGACTTCTACCCACCTGTAATTCTATTAAAAATTATTATGTGTTTGTAAATTGAATTATAATAACTCTTTTTAGAATTGCATTAGAATTTCTCTCATTTTAATCATTCTATCTGACTATTAGAAGTTATGCTTTGATTATGTGTAATTACTTTTGTATTTTATAGCATTGTTTTGTACACAGGTAGATAAAAACCATAGAATTTGGAAGGAAGGATGAGGTACAGGTATTCTGGCTATACTCTTGCATTACGGGTATTTCACTTATTCGCCATTATTTTTAAGAATTCTCAAGAATTCTCAGTTATTACCAAAATTTTAAATTTCATTTTCAAATATTCTCAATAGAATTCCTAAAATTTTACAATGACATGTTAAAACTTAATCTATGATTAAAGTTTTACAACAATTCAAATGTATCGTTGACATATTGTTGTAAAATTTTGATTTTGATCAAATTTCTTAATTATCGTTTCTGAAACCGGGCATTAGTGTTGTCAAGTGGCAAGCATAAAATTCATAATTTCGTTTAATAAACTTAGTTTACAAATTTCTTTGAAGGCAATAAATAAAGACCCTATAAATAGCAACAAAATGTAAAATAAACTAAATAGAATTTAATGAACTGTGTAATATTCCAAAGAAGGGTTGTGCAAAATGACACATATTACTTACCAACACAGTAAACAAATTTCTGCGTGGGCAAATGCTATTATTTCTCAATGCCAATTCAGTAAAATTTAATGTTTGGAAAAATTTTCTTGTCATATTCTTAAAAATGAATTGAAGTAGGTGCTCGATAACTTTTAATGCAGTAAAAGCATAACTTATACAATAAAACTAAAATTGGAATTTCAAACGTAATATTTCTTCAGATAACTTAAAATAGCAACGACAGATACAACACAAACTGATAATTAAGAGTACCCTACTGTCTTCCTTTTTTTATTAGTTCATCTTAAATTCCTCTTCATTAGCTAAAAACAACAATGGCTTGAGGTATAATTAAATCGACGCAGCAAAATTCTGACCTTTAATAAGCAATCAATAATTTCCAGCAATTTTCTATTTTCAAAAAATGCGATCAGACTGTCAAAATCAGTTATATTATATCAACAACAGATGATGACAGAAGTGTTGGTTGCAGCTCTGGTATTTGACACTGCAGTTATGTTCAGCGTTTCACAAAAAATATTTATGTGAATATTTATGAAACATGTTAAGCATTTCGCCACTGAAACTTACACGAGTATTTATTCACTCGTGTAATATACACACATATTATTCAATCGAAAATTGAAAAATTACATACTAGGTAAGGATTGTGAATACTACATTAAATAATTATAATTTAATATGCATAACATACACCACTGTAAATTTATATTTAACTTATTGTAAATTTTACATACTACTTTTTAATTTAAATAGTATTTGAATTTTAAGAATTATAAATTTTCACTAACCGTAAGTAGTATTATTATTTTAATTTTATGCAGGTTAAGTTTAATTTCAATGGCATAATTCGTTTTAACGGTGCGATTTAAATCAATTTTCTAATTAGAAAATGTTTGTCTAATATTTTTTGATTGTTGTTGATATAAATTGAAAATAACTTAAAAAATAAATTTTTTAAGTAATTTGTGATATTTAGTAGTATGTGATGTTAAAATAATCAAACCTAACAAACGTTAAAATAATAAATTTTAACTGTTAAGTAAAGAATAGACTACACAGAAACATAATATTTAAAAAACACTACAATGACAATAGTTCACATTTAACAGGGTTGAAATTAGAATATATTATAATAAACAAGAAATTGAATTCTGAAAAAATTACGCTATAGAAATGATAAAAATTACTTTAAAAATAAAAACTCTGTAATACGATATAAACACCTCTATTTCACAATTATTGTGAAAACAGAGTTTTTATTTTTGATGTAAATTATATTATTATCGATTTATATTGTATTCGTCAAAAATGTTAAAAATTAAATATTAGTGTCACACTTTTGTTCTGCAGTTATAGAAATTTTGCAGCAAAAGAAAATATCAATTTTATTTTGGATTAAACAAATACAATCATATTCAATCAAATAAATGTGAGACAAGGCGATAAGCCGTACGACAACAAGTGCTTCTATAGTAATTGTCCATATTTTTATTCAATGTAAATAATTCAAAATTAATTTATAATTATGTATTATAAAATTACTTAGCTATATTAACAGTGTAGGTGCATTAAGTATTTAATAATTAATATTACCAACCCCAACCTTTCTAAAAATATGAAGGACTATTTTGTTTTAATATTAAAATAATTTAAAAGGTTTTCTAAAAATAGCACAGTTTGACCAATATAATGAAGGTCTTCCTTCTCAATGTACCAAGAAATGCTAAATGAATTACTATTTGTCACTGATGTTTTGGAAAACTTGAATTGAACAAATACAGAAGAAAATTTTAATCATCAAATTAATACATTATGGGAAAACAAAAAATATAATTTAGAATTAGAATGGACTCTTTCCGGTGATCTTGCTATATTCGAACAGTAAAAATCTTATAAACGTAAAAAAATAAGGTGACTGCTTTAAGTTGAGTAAATATATCTGATATTAATGTTTTGAAAGAGATCTACAAACTTACCATACTGTACATAATAGAAATACTATATGTAAAAATTAAGATATATGAAGAAACACAGAGAAATGAAGAACAAAAAAAACTACGAAAACAAAAGAAAAAAAAAGAACAACAATTTACTAATTATATAACCATATAATATAATATAACTTTCTGCCTTTCTAACTGTTACTAACTTTTAATTATACTTTCAGTATTGCATTTTATTCCAAAACACACGAGGTAATTTGCACCACGTTTAGTCAAAATTAAAGTATGTTGTCATTAGGATTTCAAGGCAATCTTTTTCAGAAGCGGAACTTGACATTGTATTTACTAAAATTACTTTAATTGTTTGAAAATTTAAAAACTGTTGACTTAAATGCCGAAGATGCCAAAGAGCGCATGGTAGTAAGAATTATTTTGGAATACAATGGTCCAGGTTTGTTATTATCATTTTTTTCTAATGCAACTCATGTTCTTAGCTGTTGAGAAGATGCGACTGTACAGTTATAGAGTTTACAAATTTTGGATTGCGTTTTTGTGTATGATTCGCTCGTATTCCCTATATGAGACGTGAAATTTTATCCCCTTAGTTATTACTTTGCAACAGCCTCTTCTGGCAGTACTCTAAAGCTTTGGGCAGAAAATTTAACAATTCTTTGTAAATTTCTAATACGCAGTTCTTAGATGTGAATAGCATTCAATTTGTCAAACAATTTTATGGAACTGTATCACAAGAAACAGCATTCGTATAATGACGTAACATATTGTGGTGGTATTTTATTAAAAACTTTTTCCAACCTAAAATTTCCTCGACTAGCTTAGTGGATTCGGTAGAGCATGAAACACCCAGTAGCGAATTCCTGTAGGTCACCTCGTGTGTCAAGCAAATAAAAACTCTTATTTTTGAATAACGAAAAAATGTTGGTTTATTCAAAGGAAAATTTTGGTTGCGACAAATCTCGCTATTAGGCTTTAGAGTGTAATAATGTTCAACCACTGATTTTGAAATTTTATTTACTTTACTTCAAACCTTGCTAAATTTCAAACTCATTTGCCGGTATGTTTTAAATCTGTAGCGAATAATAAAATTTTATAGTGTGATACAGGTTTTGTTTTTTATTAATAAAAACGTTTTTACTATGGTGCTTTTTAATTTTGAAATACCTGGTATAATCTCGTACGTGTTTGTGTAAGCGGCTCGTCTCGTCGATCACCATTTGCGCCCGTACCAGCGAGTATTACATGTGTTGTAATTAACAAATTTTTGTAGACCATCTGGTGTAGTATTGATTTCCAAACTCAATTAGATTGAAATTTATCAATCTCAAAACCGTTGATCCAATTTTCAATAATATCCAAATTAACCAACTTTAAATTCAACGTAGGTAAGTGAATTTGCATTAGCATTCAAATTTTTAATGCTTTTTCCAAATGGTGTCTTCTTCTAACGTTGACCTTCGTAAAATTTTAATTACGATGTCTTCAAATTTTTAATATTTTCTGCAATTCTATACTGAAATTGACAATTCTTCACAAATATTTACTTTATAGATCCAAAACTAATTTTTACTTAGTTTCTAAGTAAAAATTATACTATTCGCAAATTAAAAATCGCACTACGCAAATTTTAGCGTCCAATTCGCATCCAAGCGCTTTGGAAGACCTGGTTTCAACCTTAAGAAAATTTATACCACGTAAGTTCTTCAACTACGTACAGGATGTTGCACAAATTAATATTCTTTTCTTTTATCGTAGATCGTTTTCAAAGCACTGCACAAATATCACTTATTCCAACGTTTATAAAAATTACAATCAAAAAATGTGTTGCGGATGTGTTTAAGTATCAATTTAGCCTTTTTAATTTTTCTGTGAATAAATTGTAACTTATTTGCAGTACTTAAAACAAATAAAATGACCACGGTCTGGACTTGCGGGTTAACTGAACAAAAAATCACCACAATATGTATACATCGGCAATTTATTCTTTGGTGTTTAGTCGCTGTGGTTAATTTTTGGTATCAGGATATAATGATTTTAATAATATAGTTTGAAACATTGCACGTGGGCTTTTGTTAGCGGTATTAAATAGGTATAAAAACAAAATTACTGCTATAGAGTTTAGTAGATGTGGTAGGTGGCTTTCATCGTGCTCACTAGGTTGCATCGCAAATTTATAGAAATTTACCAAACCTTCAGAAGATTTTCATAGGAATTTGAAAACTGAATATTTGTACATATCACAAACTTACGAAACAAAAATATCACGCAAGGAATTATTGTTAACAATGACGTTTTTGCAATCATAGCGCAATTAATATTTTTCTAAACATACTATCAAATTCTAATTAGAATTTATTTACGTGAAGTAATTGTCAAGGTAAAATATATTTTGTAACTGTGAGATGTTTGCTCAACACGAACAATTTTACACTTTAGATTAAGGTTAAAAATTTGTATTTATTTATCACTGTCGGGAAGTACATTAATAAAAAAAATATGAAACTTTGACTTTCAACATTTCAACGACACAAAGCACTGTCTGTAAATTTATTAAACGAGGGAAGTCAGCACAAAATTATCATCAACGACTGCAATGTTAAATTGTAGAAACATTTAATGGCGTCTTTAACCCTTATTTTAACTTACTAAATAAATTTCCCTACTTGAGCTTCTTTATATTATTTATTGTTATTTGTCAGTCAAAATCTTAAGAAAAATTATTTCTAAATCTTTTCATTGCCTGCTTCTTTTATTATTTTTTTTAAAAACGATTTGACATTTATAAGGTATATTATTATAAAGTATTATATTCTGTACGTATTAAATTGAAAAACATTTTTTGTTTGAAGTCTTGACAAATTATGATATACCTACCATAATGTCAAAAATCTTAAATATTCAACCCAATTTTTTTCTATCTTATTTTATACTTTACATTCTTAATTTGATAAATAATGAGTCGAAGTTGAGTACGACAATTTACAGATGAGGAATAAGTGTAAATGCTTTTAATGTAATATGGCAATATCATATCATCGTATACATTATTTCCTATTCTTCACATTCAAGCAGAAAATGAAAAAATGAAAGCTATACAGTTTGTATGTAGATTAGATCCATCTACGTATTATTTCGAGTGACAAGTTAAAAGTGGAAAGCTACAAAATACATCCAATGTAAGTATAAAATTACAAATAATAATGTTTTAAACAGAGTTTTTAATATTTTTCTAGTTTTGTACAATGTAAAACTAATCATCAGTTACGTTCATATGTATCAGTCTTAAAATTTACTGCTTTTTTAAATTTTACTTTCTAATAACTATCCTACACCATATTATTTATACACCCTCTTCCTTTGCAACTTTTTGAAGTGCATCATTATTTTGATTGATCCTTATTATGCGGAGCAGATGTTGCCGCAATAACAGCTGGAAACATTGTAATTTTAGTTTTATTCTAAAGGACAATATCGGAAATTCCTCGCTTTCATCAATAACTCTCGATAAAATGTGTAGATAACGATTTGTTAAATTTTACGTGGTTTGATGTTACAAACTTCAGACAATCTGTAGTTATTGCTTGACTTGTTGTGATATATATAGGCTGGGTTTCCCTCTAAAATTATATTGGAATTTCTTTGAGTTGACAATAAATTTGATGTCCAAAGCAGACAAAACATTAAAACGTGGACTTGATTTCAAAACTATTCTAAACAACTCTATAGTTCTATAGAATTGGTATCAATAAAAAAGCTAGTCAGCCGGTAATTTGGCTTTTAATATTACAAAAATAATATTTTTAAGATTTTAATCAATTATTATAAAATTTTCATTGCTATTTGCAATAATGCGTCAAATACGTTGGTGGATAAAAATAGACGTTACCTATCAATAAAGAAAAACCAACCCATAAATTCCTTTTACTTCAGGCGCTGAAACGGTTTTACCGCAAACTACAATACACATTGTAAAATTTCCATTAAAATAAAAATATAAAATGAAATTTTTAACAATAATGTAGCTATAGCTACAAATGTGTTAATAAATGGAAGCCTACAAAATTGTTTTTGCTGTTTATAATAAAACAGTTTTCTCCTAGAAAATAAAAATTAATTGAAACAGATAGTTTTGGTTTAGTACAGCAAACTATCTTTTGGTGAGTACGGCTTTGTTAGAAAAACAAAAAATTTTTTTATTTGCCTTATTTTGCTTAGTTTTCAAGATATTCAACAAAAATTACACAGTTTTGTTCTGTTTCCAATAATTATTAAATGTAAAATAATACTTAATAAATATGATAGGATTGCTTAGATTCATATATTTGTACAATTAGTGTGAAAATGGACGTTTAAACCCGAAACGCGTAACCTTAATCTTTAATAAAGGATTGCAAGAAAATTGCAAAAGTTTTCTTATATTTGATTAACAGAAGTTGGCAGGATTAATTCAAATTTGGTTCAAACACATTTAATGAAGATCTTCAAAGAAATTATTTAAATGTTACGTAAACGTTGAAAGTATTTGAAAACGAGTAACTAATGAGTAATAACAAGTGAATAAATCTTTCCTGAAAAGGATTGCTTCAAGTTTAGTTTCAAAAGTTTGGTTTCATATTCGTGCTTATAATATTCAATTACATACTATTTACATTCAATGATGTTTATTCTACAATGTACATAACTTAAACAAGTACGCGCAAAATAATATATTTCGTTTACAATCTTCAATAATTGGTAATATTAGCACGTGTTTGTAACTTTCAGATAGTCAATTACTATATACTAATTTGAAAACTTGACAAAATCTGCTTATAACTTTTTGAAAGTTAACATATTTAATTTAAACATAAAAACGCTATAGTAAAAAAAGCCAATAATAATAAAAATTTTGATTAAATATATTTCAGAATTATTATTTTTTATAAATTCCTTATTTTAAATATTTTGATCATATTAATAATTTAACAATATATGCATTTTGATTAAATATTATGCTAACATTTGAAAACATGTATAAATTTATAAGAATGCAAACAATTAATTTACATTACAATAGAAAGAATTTTCTATGAGTTTATACTGGTTGAGTGGTTCATCTGCTATGAAAAGAAGGTATACGAGATATCATATTTTTTGTAGAATGAAAAAAGCTTTAGTGGCATATATTTTCCCTATTTATAATATTCATAATACAATTTTTTTTGTAAAATATTGATTATGTACTTAAAGTATAAAAAATATAATATTTCGTGTTGAGGATGCTTTGGTTTTTCTAACATTTTGAACGGTTTTTAATATCATATAATTTTTTATATAAATTTAATTAAAATAAATTATAATAAATTTAACGATATCTAAAATGTCAGAGTTATTTATACTTTTCAGGTTATATCGCTATACTTTCTATGTATTGTAGCGGCATTCTCCTTATTAATAAAAAAAATCCTTTGTAAACAAAAAGTTTACCTCGGCTAGCGTTTGTAATCTGAGAGCATTGAGCTCTTCCTCAGAAGTCGGTCCCTGTGACAAATAACTCTATTATTGTCGGTTAAAATAAAAGTGCTCTTTTTAAGGCAAACTGAATTAAATTTATTTTTGAAAGATGCAGTTTTATTTGGTGCCAATTTCACCTTTAGCAGATTTAAATTTTGGTGTATTATGTGAACTCGTAAACTCAGAGGCACATTTATCGTACTAGCATCTAATTTTATTAATTTTTCAGTGTAATAGTGTTAATAAATTTTACAAAACAAAACAAATAAATGTTCAGAAAAATCAAATAAATTCACTTAAAAATTTTATAATTGTTTTTTTATCTACCTGTCGATACGATACGCTAAGATGTGCTTGTTCTCGTTGAAAATCGGCAGTTGGTGCATATACTATCTATATGTGCTCAGGTTTATGTGTTAATCTTCGCTATACTGTTGAAATGTTAATTTCAGCTTCCAGATTATTTCCCAAATCGTTCGCTGCAATCTTTACAAATTTCTACGTGTATTGTGATTATCCACGCACTTATAAATTCATGTAGTTTAAGTAATATCACTTTTTAAAGCTTGGCTTTTTAATATTCAAGATGGCGGTGGCGTCCTATCGCAAAGTGAAAAATCTGGACTTCCTGAATAATCGTAATTTAATTTCAGGGGCTAACCTTCGCTACCAAAGGCGTCTATCTTCGAAAATTGACGAAAAATCTCCGTCTTAAACTAAATTCGCTTTTCATAAGAATGTGAATGCTCTCGCACTTGCAAAACTAATTGTCGCTAACCAAGTAATACGCAAAACGACCGGCTTAGACGACCTCGAATCTTTGTTCTTCCGTCCACCATGCCAATTTTCCAAAATTCGCTGCTTCAAACTTGATAACACCAAATCTTAAACGTAAATCAAATTTTCTTATACACTCCCGAACATTTTTATTAATCACTTGTTTTAGAGTCACTGCATTTCATACAAATAGTCGTGTTGCTAGTTTCTGTGTTTCAAGTGTTTACATAAAATGATTCTGTTTCTCCACTCTTCAAAAACGGTTGCTTCTTTCAAGGCAAAGTAATTACTGATTATTAACCCGAAAATACAATCTTGTGTCAAAAAAACACAACGGTATATAAAAATAATATTTCTTATATTCAAAAATAAAACAAATAAATAAACCATTTCTGCTTGTATGTAGATATGACAAACAGAGTGGTCAAATTTTTGCAATTTGTCTAAAATATTCAAGTTTGCATGAAAGTTGGCCAAAATTTGTTGAAGATTTCGTTTAGGTATTTATGAGCCAAAGTTCTTCCTTTAAAATAAATCACCTTGAAAGATCTCAAGATATATTGAAATCATAATTACCTCAGTATTTATTTCATATATTTAATGAAAAAACAGCGATAGAAATAGAAGCCATAGTTTTAAACACTTAATGTAGTGACGGTAAACTGATAAACCCAAAACTATACTTGACGGACAGGATTCAATGTACAAAGTAAATATTATATTTCAGCTTACTTAGCATGACAACAAAAACGTTAACAAGCAGGGTTATCTTCAGACAACTTGGTCTGTTGGTGTTGTATAGAAATATAATATCTACTTTGTAGATTATAATCACCTATTTCTCTACTGTAATTATGTATTGTACATTTATTTTTGTAGTTTAATTTAGGGTTTATATTTTGTATCGATGACTGTTATAATTTATTATATTCGTCGAATTTTAAGAAAAAACATATTGAATTTTAAGTCTTTCTTTAACAATCGTATTGTATTTTTAATTGTACTATAAATTATTTACCACTTACCTGAAACTCATCGTGAGATTTTTCTTTAGTTGAATGAAGAACGTTATTGCAATTACCTACTGCAACCGATATGCATTTTTATTATATTCCGCTTGGATTATCATAACCAGGTGTTAAAAAAGTAAAAAAAACATTACTGAATTTAACTAGTTAGACCATATTTGTGTAAAATCGAAAGATATATTACAAGAGTTAAGTATTAGTTCAGTTAGGTTAGGTTAAACATTATTTAATCTTACTTTTAACTGTGTCTATAAAGGACCAATTAATAAACAACTAAAGTAACACTTTTGAATAATAAAAATAAACAAGTTTAACTTTAACAAAACTTTATTTAATATCTAATTTACTTCACAGAACAACCGAAAACAATAAGCGTGTAATATTTATTTACCTAGCCTGTGGTAAATTGGGTGAATCGACAGATTTTAGGAACGAGCCGCAGGCGGTTCATTCTTATACCGAGTAAACCAAGGTTACATTTTTGTTAGTAAACCATGCAAGAAGAAGTAAATTTACTTTTAATTATTATCATAATAGCTGAACTAGCTAAATTCTAATATTGGTTCAAATTCTTCATTCCCTTTATCTAACAGTAGTTTCCGAATAATGCACAAACAAGAAAGTGATGGCGGCCGAAAGACCGCCAAACGTACAGTTAATTATAAAAGTTATTCCGAATGCTTTCAAATTCCAATTGAAGATATACAAAATTACAATGAAAAAGTTGTAAAACCCTCTGTTCTTTATTTTTAAGTGAAATTATCTTGAATTCAAATGTGTTATTTAGAGTTGTTGAACAATGTAAAAGTGTTTTTATCTCCAGTGGAATATGAAATATTTCGATTATTTTTTATTAAACTTTTTATGTAAATGAAAACAGGTTCCTTTCATCATTCGCATTAATTAATTTTTTTCAGTCGAAGTGATGCTTTGTCATTTGCCTCTGTTAAATAATTTACATACATACATAGGTACTTTTAAAAAAATGTAACATGCCAAGTTTAAATCAAACTAAAAATTATTTTGTACCTGCAATACCGACCGTGCGCGGTAGTTTCGTAAAAGCATTTTCATGTAAAATTTATATAAATGTAAATGAATTCGCATATTAAAACGCGAGCAATTTTCTTAATCTGTCCAGATAGGTTTCATTTCAGAGTAGCATTATACTATATATATTAGTAAATTTATAGTAACTACTTTGCAATACAGATTTTTATTATTTTTAGCAAGAAAATGTTTCCTACTTCGCTACAGCGCTAAAATATTAATGAAGGCGAAATTACTCATTTGCGTGTAAATAAAGAACCTAATATAATTTGTAAATTTTTTAATAAAGGTATATGAATCGTCAACATAAAGTTATTCATGTATTATTGCCATAAAACGCTAGGTACTTAAAATTTTGCTTTTGTTTACCATATTTCATAGTTAATATTTTATTCCGTAGTATATGAAATATTACTTTTTTATCTTTGTTATGAAATTAATGCACCTTAACACACGAAAAGAAATCAAAGCAATTCGTAAATTTCCAAAACAAACAGCTAAGTATATTCTTTGATGTTTTCCCAGTTTGATCAAACAGCAAACGATGTACCTGTAAGTGTAACCAAGCAATAAACTAGAAAATTTTGATTTCAACCAATTCAATAAATTGATAATAAGGAATGATACTAAATATTGATATAAAAAGTTGTATAATAAATTGTTAAAAAGTTTGATACATAAGTTGTGGCAATTTCATTAAACACAAAATCACAATAAGATTTGCAAATCACTTGTTTGCATAGCGGTCTGCATGACAATACATTCTGTGCATCTTATACAGACCATACTTTTACATGTTAATTTATAACTACAATTTTTAAGTTGACGCTTAATTATTATTAATAACAGAAATAATGAAAAAGATTACAGAGAAGGTTAACGATAAAGTTTTTTATGTGTCTAAGTTTTGTTTCAAGTTTGTCTGAGCTTTTGGAAAAATATGAAATCGTACACAGTTACGAAGTATCCGTATCCATTGAACTTTTTGAGTAACATTTTCTTTCATTTCTAATTAATTAAATAAAAAAATATCTGAAGCCACTATTGTTTTGCAATGGTATGTTAACTTTTGTATTGTACTGTTATAATGAACCTACAGACACCGACTGTTGATCAGGAGAGTTTATTATTACAATAGCTCACCATTAACGGAAGTTTGTTACAATTGTAAAAGATTAATTCTCACCCCAAAATTTGACAATTTGTTTTAACCACAGGTGGATCCTTTTTATAGTTCTCCTGGTTATGTTTTTAATTTTGTATGTGTGATATTGCGGTGTTCATGCCGGACTTACACACCTTTACGTTCATACTTATCTTATGTATTGCAGTTTTTTGTTACAATTTGTTACAATTGTTTTTTTTAATAGCTCGTATGCACTGTAATTAATTTTAAAAAATTTTCAATTTTAAAATTTACTAGATCCTTTGTATATTTAAGTATTTATATATACATAAATATACCGCTACTGTATTTTAATAATGTTCCGACAGCTGTAAATATGTACTGTCAACATTAAATCATATCAGTGGTTTTCAGGTTTATAAACAAACGTCAAATTTAATTTCGATTGTTATTTTGTGTAATCTTCTTAATTAAACAGTATAATTATTGTTACTTATTAATTAGTTATTTGTTTATTATATAAACTTGACAAATGCCACTCTTGCAGTTAAAATTATCTATTATTTACTCAATATTTGTTTTATTATTTGTTTAACATAATATTACTTCTTCGAAGTTCTAGGTTTCGTGTCTCACAGTATATTCGATAATTTAAAATCCATTTGTTATACTATTATTATACATGAGAATGCTTTTTGTAGAAAAACATTTCAATATTGAAACACACATTTCTTTGTTTAAGTGAGATTTTAGCACTTTGTTCTTTAAAACATGTATAATGTTTAAAAAATGTTTACTAGGATAATAACTAAATTCATTAAAATAACAAAGCTTTGAACACTTAACAGTTACTAAAAGAGACGAACATCTATTATGACCATTCATGAAATTGATTTTCTGTAGTTTAGTTCAAAAGCTTTTTTATTTTGTTAACATTAAGTTAGTATCTAAATGTTAACTTCATTTATTTATGGAAACAAACATTGGTAGGAAATTGTTTGCTAAATCTTTTCATGACAATAGTTGCTGTTGTCTAACCACCGAAAACAACATAAACATCAACTATGAATGCATTTTAATCCATACTCTACGAACAATCGGTTATTAATATTGGAATACTTTTAATTAATTTAAATTATACAAAATTTATATATCTGAAGAATTGCGTGTTTTCCATTCTTTCTAGCTTTTTGTTCAATGTTGTAAAACTACTTTTACAAGCACACGAATATTTTTTTTATATCTTGTTTTGCCGCACTATTACATTTGACTAACAATGAGGCACTAAATTTTGAACTATTCATATCGGTAACTAGGTCTGTCTGGCTGAAATTAATAGGAAAAAAAAATTTAGGCTTTATTTTCCCGAATTCCCGTCGGAAGACAATGGCAATTCGTTAAGGAAAAATCTCACAATGAAGTGTAGACGCTTCCGTGGTTTGGAGCCAATGTTAAGCAGTAACTATGTATGTTATTTTTAAACATAGTTATAAATATTAAAATATTCTGTTATAATTCAATAATTATATTATAATCAAGAACAACTTTTTATAACAGTATTTGTTTTATTTTACTCTAGTGGGGTGTTAAAGTATTTTTGGTTCTATAAAAGTATGCATAATATCTCTATATTTTACGTTAGACTTAAAGAATATTTTAATGCCAAAATTTCTATTACTCGATACTTGATTACTTTTTAATTAAACTTATATATTTACTAAAACAATCAACTTGAAGTTTTATTGTTTTTGCTTTCTACTGGAAGCATATTAAGGCAAATGTCGCATTTGCGTTATTGACCAAAATTAGCTTAGAAAAATAACAAATTTTGAAGTAATTAACATTTTTCTGTTTATTCATGTAATACAATTTTATTATCTCATTTAACTTATGATTTTGCTATCTTACTGATATACGTTGCATAACCTTTTATTATTTGAAATGTGTTTACAGCATCAGTTCTAAAATTTAATTTAAACTTTAGGGTTGTGGACAAGTTTACACCTGATAACGACTGAAAAGTTATAAAATATTTCTTACTTTATATAAACACAATAATTTAATTGTTAAATTTCAGCTTGGTTTAGCGGCAAACTTTTAATTTCACTCATTTGGTGTATGATAAATATTAATTTAAGCTAATTGGTTTCGTGTTCTTGAATTTACACTATATATCTAATTAAGCTTGGAACAAAAAATAACAACTGTATAATTTAAGCAATGATATAATTTCATGTACTATAGAGCATTGTTGAATGTGTTAATTAAACTAACATATCAGTATAAAGACTTTGTTTCTGCAATTTAAATACACTAAAATTAAGTTTATTTCTTATTATAAAAATGTTTCAAGTCTAGCGTTGGTAAATATTTAGTTGTTGATTGTGTTGAAGCAGATTTACCACGGTGGTTTACTATTGCCTGGCAACATGTTCAAAATAAAGTTTTTGATTTGTCTAAGCTGTGATCTTCTTTCCTTATTTTGAATTTAATTGTTAAAAATTGTAAAATTTGTTGTAAAGCTGTACAAACGCTTTACAGAAAAGAAACAAGATCAAAAGTTCATAAAAAATAATTATCAGTTTTAAACCTACTTAAGTTTTAGTATTATGGTCTAAGAGATATAAGAAAAATAGAACGTTTGTATTCCTTCAGGATTCTTTTATCCAAGATGATATTATGGCTATGATAAAAATAATTTTCTATTAAAAAATCAATTCACGCTCTCGTTAATGGTTTGTGCGACTAACTTGAGCAAACCAATGTCGCATTAAATAGTGCCTACGGTCTCCGATGGCCAAAAAGCAACGAGGAAACTTTCCGAAAAGACATTTGTTCGGTATATTATAGAAAATGCCGCGAAGTAATTAATGTGGGAAAAGTAATAATAAATAATATGGTTGACGTAAATTACGACTTAAATTATATTTAGCCACTTAGGCAGTATCATTTTTGTCTTGATTAATTATTAATTATTTTGTTTTTCAATATTACATGAAATAATACTGTTTATATGTAAAATTTAGGTAAGTACGTTAACAAAATAATATTTCAAGCGTCGCACATAACTCGTCTCTTAGTTAACTTCCATAGTTATTAATTTTCGTTGTTTGCTGTATACACGAACAATGAAAGCGTAACATTAAACTTTCATGCAAAGTTTTAAGCCAATGTCTAAACAAACTACATTTAAGTGCTCATCGCGTCTATGTAATATACTAAAATTTAAAAAAATTGTTAAATACTTAGCTCGTGTTGCTAAAATTATTAAGAGTACCTAATGCGTTAATCTTACATAGTACTCGTACTTCTTATGCATGAACAGATAGTAATGAAAATTTTGCAAAACTATTATAGCACGAATGGTATAATGCAACTTCAGGATAACAAGAATGCACATAATGACAATACCCATTTCAAATTACTGGCGTCAGTTTCTTGCTTAAAGTTAGTGAAAAGCGGTCAAGTTTAATATTGAGAAGAAGCCACAGGCACGAACTCAGGAAGTAAGATATCGAATATGAAATTATCATATTAATTTGCAAACAGGAAGAATCGATGAATAATTGTTTGATTTACTACCAAAATTTGGAATTTTAATAAAATTTCTTCTTGGCAAGTATTTAATTATAATTATTACTTCATTAAATCAAATTTTGGGATGCCAATTTATTATGCCAATCGTGACAATAGAATTATTTATAGAAAAAACAGTTTAAAGTAAATGTTAGGCTCTTACGTAGTATATTTATTGTTAATTCAAATAAATACTTACACCAAGAGACATAAAATGTTCCCCAAAGGATAATTTAATTCTATTAATTATAGCTACGTAAAGGAATTTTCAGTTAACAAAATATTTATTGCTTTATTTTTTCTTTTATTATACAGCATTAGAATTAATGGCCTGAAACAAATTTCTTTTTGTTATTGATTTTGTTGTTGATAAAAACCGTTTTGCTATCAGAGGTACTAAAAAATTGCTTTCAATATAATTGCTTTTAATGTGGGCGTTTCCATTAAATTACCAAAAGTTTTCTAATTAAAAATAAAAAGTTCAACTTAATTTATTATCTCAATAATCTGTTTATATTTCTGTAAACTTTATATTTAGTTTCTGTACTTAGTAAAATCTTTTAAGTCAGAATATACACCATCGTTGTAACAGCATTTTCTTTGAAAAAAGTGAACCGGAGTCACTTGGGATAATACATTTACTGAAACATTTAAAGGAACCTTCACTTTTGCATTATATTCTTTCATGTAATTTACTAAGTAATTCTGAAATATTAAAGAACACATTAAGTAGTTAGGTACTTTTCAAATTCGAGATATTTTATATATATAAGTGTAATGTAAAATAACAACATTTATTCGGAGTAAGCAGCGTAAAATATTTAATAGTTTTGTGGGAAAAGTATCTTAAAGTGTCAAATTTAATGTAATTCTAAAAGCTGAAGTGATATATTTATGAAAAATTGCTTACTTAAAATACACATTATAACATATTTATATGTTATGGAACAGATAAATGATGAGAACCTATTTTACAGATGAAGCGTCTTGTGATAGCATTCAAGTTGATAGTACAAAAACCTGAAGAGTGCTTCCCGAAAATGTAATGGAGTCAATAAAATGTACGGTTGACTAATTTAATAAAAGTTCTATCATATACTACGTCTAACGTAGCTGAAATATAAAATCTTCTACGTGGCCTTTTAAAATTTAAATTAATGCTTTAATAATTTAATGATTTGATAAAAACTTATTGTACTATATCATCGTTAAAACAGTTGTAATTTAAATAGAATGACTGATAATTAAAGTCAAAAATAAATCGCATCATAAAATACTATGAGTAAGTAGGCACATAACTGTGGTGTACGATTTGTTTAAATATTCGATATACCATAAATCTTACTATGACACAATATCAAAGTAACATTTTCAAATGGAGGAAAATTTATTAACTTGTCAAACATAACAAAATATTTCTATAAATAAAGCTTATTTTATATTTGTATTAATAAAATGCCTTTGTTATTTTCACTTTAATATTTACGCCAATTACATTCATTATATATAATATGTAAATAACAAAATGTAAATTCCAAAACGTAAATTATTAAAATATGTATAAAATTACTAGCTTTGCCCACCCCTTTATTTTACAACATAAACTTACCAACTAATTTTATCAGTATTAATTACCTTACAATTCAAAATACACTTTACCTAGTTATACTATATTGTAATATTTACTATACCATAGCGGCGTAGTGTAAAGCTCACATGTTAGAACTAACATTAGTAATGTAGATTTCCACGTTTAATTTTCAATTCCGCTAGCTATATTGCTGTATTCTAACAGCCCAATATTAATCTTCCGAATTTTTAACCAATTTAGTACCCTTCTAGCTAGAATTTCTAGACCCAGTTACAGCAAAAGTATTATTTCTAGGATTCTTAAGCAGATTACACCTCGGCGGTTTGCCATTGCCTTGCAAAAGACACATTTCTTAAATACTATAGCTTACCCTGAAGTTAATAAGATTATAATGGATGAATTAATGAAACATTTGATAAAAATAATAATGCTTAGTTTGTTCTATTCTTCGGTTAAATAAAGTGCTTTATTTAATCTTACTTTTTATCTTAAGAACAGTGCCGTGTAAGTAAAGTTCTAACTTCCCTTTCCGCTTTATTCTAACATTTAATTTTAATGTTTAATTATTATATTGGTTTACAAACCGCAATAATAAATAAATGTTAAATGTTAAAGCATTACACATAATATACAATAACTCATCATTTACCACAATTTTTGCAATCCAATGTAGGCCCTTATTTGGCTAGACGAGAAGCTACAATTAGTGCTATAATCTTGATTTATTTCATCAGCTTCGCCCTAAATTTAAGATAAACTTATATATTATGTACGTGACATACATAATGTTCTTCATCTAATCGTATGATCACAACAAACATACATTATATTTTCAAAACTACAAAATTAATTATTTTCTACAAGACATAATGCATAAAAATAAATTTTTACTAGTTTATTCACTAACAAAATATTTTTTATTTAACCTGATCTTTGGCAGAAATAGCATTCAATATAAAATGCAATCAGTTTTTATTATTAGATTTATTACAGATGAATTTCCTACTTTCACTTTAACGCAGTATACTGCTGTTTACAAACTATAGTAAATGCTCGCTTTATGAAAACTTGTGGTAAAGCTGAAACACCCTCATTATGTACGTATATAATATATTACTTAATACGGGTAGTACTATGATACGAATCTGCTATATTAATTCGTTTTCAAAAATATTAAATGTCGTTTAATATTAATTATATTGAAAATTGACTTATCTTTTCTGTAGAAAATATATTACTTGAATAAATTTTAAAATTTAAAGTTTATGTAGTTTACTTGTTGAAATGTAAATTTTGAATTTCAGGTTTATACTATTTTAATATTCGCTGGTTTTTGGAGAAATTGAAAATGCTCTGGCGGTGGCGTCAAGGAACACTAACTTAGCGAACAATGCGGACACAACAAAAGGTTAGAGTTTATTTGGTATTTATTCAAATAAATAAGATTTATGTACGATAATTTATTACAATAATTAAATTAATTATTTTCAATATGAATACGAAATAAATGTACAGTCAACCAGTGCGTTTTTTATTTAAACTTTTGCTATTATGAACAATTTCGTTACTGATGAAAAAGGACCAAGATATCAGGTTAGAACTACTACAAATTTATTATTTCAGCAAATAGATCGTAATATTTATAATAAATACCTTGAGTGGTTAATAATGTATTTTTTCCACTACTAGTCTTATAGGCTACCATTATAACGTAAGCTAATCGCTTGTGAAGTGACTCATTTTCGACTAGTGGTTAATAATTTTTCATTATTCACTAGTGGTTAATAATGAACATATTGATATTTTTCTATAGTTTGGCAATTATTTATAAGGAAAATTTTGTTAAAAAACGATTTTGTATAACCGGGAGATTCTATTTAATTGCATTTAAACTATTCAAAACGCTTTTTTAATAGATTAATTTCATTTTAAATATTTTTAAAAACTCGAAATAATTATGACAGCAAGCGAAAGCGCCGCCTCTTATTAATTTAAGAAACCACTATTTATACAAATTATTATAGAATCATTACAAATTCATTAAACGCGAAAATTCACAAGTTTATTGAAAAATTTCAGTATTTTAAGACGAAGAAGTGCTTAAAACAATGCTTTTGTATAATTTTGGTGATGTATTCAAACAAAGAATCTCTTAAAATAATATTTATTTATAAATTCTATTTTTTAGGTTACAAAAATAACAACGAACTAATTTTGTTTGAAATTAACGGAAATTATAAATTTTTGAATTCATGAATAATTGACAATTTATTTATAAAAATTGTAGTTAATTACACAATTATTACAATTCATAGTTATACCTGACGAAGCCAAATTTAACAATGTAGAGGTGGTCGAAGAACTTGTGGTGGGTATATTAATTTCAGTGTTGGTGAAAGTATTTGTTTCTTCAATTGTAGGACCATACGATGCAGATGTTGAAGGTATTTCAACATCGTTGGGAACATGGGATGTAGTTGCTGACGGTTTTTGCACCATAAGTGCGATACTTTTTTTAACTGCCAACGAATCTTCTATGTAACCTTCGGCGACAGTAGATGATTTCCAGCCTCCGTGCTGTTTGAGCTGGAGTGTATTACCACCGTTGGATGCCAATATAGTGGCTGACGTTCTGCGAAAGCTGTGACCCGTGTACAATTGAACATTTTCCAATTTTAAATACATTGCAATTCTTTTTGGCATTTGCCCTATTGTATTATGCCCAATATGTTGTCTTGTTGCTTTGCCATTTCTTATAGAAATAAACAATTTTTTCATATCTATGGCAGAACAGATTTTTAAATATTTTAAAATTGTTTGCACCCAGAGTGCCTCCATCACTACAAATTTTCTAGATGATCCATTTTTACTGTTTTGAATAGTTATAACTATCATATCATCTTTTATAACTACATCCGACAATAAAAAATTACAGAGTTCATCACTTCTGCATGCTCCTGCGACACCAATTACAAGGACTGCCTACAATGATAATTTATTGTTAGTTTTTTAAACATTAAATAAAATTTTTTTAACAACATTTTTTAAACAATTAATAAGAAAAACCTACCTTAGTTGCAATATAACATTCATCAGGTGCCTCTGTGAGAAATTTTGTTATTTCTTCGTGGGTAAAAACTAATGATTTCTTGGCTTGATAATGTTTATTTTGACATTTTAAAAATGCTATTAATTTAAAAAATTTTGCTATATCTATATTTTCTTTTAACGAAAGAGTTGATTTTAACATTGAATAGTGTGACCATAAAGTGGAAGCCTTTTTATCTTTTCCGTAGTCTTGGAAATATGCCAGAAGTACATTTTCAGAAATGCCAGTGACGTTTTTACCCTTGCACCAACTTTTGAATGAAATATACACTTTCATATAAAGATCTTTTGATTTCTCAGGTAGTAGATTTTCTGCTACTTGTTTAGCCATATTTCGAATTTCGGGCGGCGTACAACTTAAATTTTCACTATCCATTTTTTAAAGCAGAAAAAACTCAGCGATAATTTTCAAAAACTAAATTTGACAACAACTACTGTCAAATTAACAAAACAAAACAAAATTTAAGTATAAAATACGAATTTCATTTTTATGAGTAAATTTTTTTGCGCGCGATCGATTTGAATTTTTGCTTATGTATTCCTAGTGATAATTCAGTAAGGGGGCTTGGTGGGGGGGGGGAATTTTTTGCTCAGTTTTTTGATATCTAGCACCGTTCTTGAGTTATTACGAATTCAAGAAATAAGTCAAATAAACAAAACTGTCATTTGAAATAAATATTTTAAATTTGAAAATTTTTTTATTCACAAGCATTTAAAATGATGCCAATAAACCTAGTAGTGGAAAAAATCGTATATAAACCACGGTTGTGAAGACCATTATAGCCTACGCGCCTTATATTCCGAGGTGCTTCGCACCTCGGAATATAATCTTGGCGCTATGGCTATAATGACAGTCTTCACAACCTTGGCCTATAATATACTATTTTAAAACAAACCAATTTGAATTAGTACAAAGATTAACGTTTGTATGTATTGAAGTAGTACTACCTACTGTAATAAAAAAAATATGATGGTTTTGTAAACATTTTTCAACAAAAAGTAATATTTAATAAATATCTGTAATATTAAAGCAACAACTAACCTATGCAGTCAAGTTTTATTAAGCCAAGTATAAATTTGTCGTTTAATTTTATAATGATAGATTTAGAAGTAGAATAAACACATCACAAATAAACGCCAAATGCAGAACGCAATAGCAGCTGATATAGATAATTAAGTAATTATTGCTAGTGTCTTGTATAAAAAAATCATTATTATCTTTCACAGTCTTTCCTGACCACTTAGACACCACAGCTGCTTAAATCGAATTGGAGAATGCCCGAAACCCTGTTTTAATAATTAATTATGGCAATCATCAACCCACGGTTTTACGTGCAGAAGTAAGCTTAGACTCTTTACGGATTCGAACCGGGTACCTTAAGCGTCAGTAGTTGTTCAGCTAATGTAGTAAATTAATGACTGCCATAAAAATGATTATATTAATTATTAAATTGCAATAAGCAAAATTATTTATTTCCGTTGATTCCGTTACAATTTGTTCTTACGTCGGATTCAAGACCGAGATCGGGCGAAGCATTGACTATACATAAGTATGGGTATTTACGTTTATATGTACATAAGTTACGTTTAGCATTCCTGTGAAATTGCGTTGCCTTTGCTATTTGTTTTTGAATAATAAATCAATTTTAACCTAGAAATTGTGATTAAATGATGTTCTCTCGTTTGCATAAGTTGTATGTTCTATCAAACAATCTTCTCCGTATGTATGTAGAGTTGTTTACTTGAATGCCAAATAGTAGTTATCTCTGCTTGTGCGGTCTTTGTACTGATAAACAATTTATTTATAAAGTCGCACTAACAAATTACAAGCTAGCAGCTTTTATTTATTCTCTTAAAACAAAAAAATGAAAATGCTTACTCGATTGAAAGAGCTATGTCATTTTCTAGATGAAAGGATTTAATAAACCCAGTTTGAATAAATTTATTCTTTGCTGTATAGAAAATATCAGCGTTTCTATAATTTCTATTTTTATTTTAACTGTGTACAAACTATGTGCACTTACATGACAAGAATTACAATTATTATTCGTACATTTTTATACATAAAATTGTAGGTACAATTTATAAAAATTACTGAGGTAATTTATTCACAACGTAGATTGTAAATTATTTGACAAATATTACAAGCTTCGCCGCTATTTTAAGATAGTATTTAAATTTTACTTTGACATAAAAATAAAATATATATTATTTATAAATAATAAATTAAATTCTTGTTTAAAGACTACGAAATAACGTAAAATTATACATAGTACAATAAATTATCGAAAACAAAATTAATCATAAAATTACAATATCTTGCAAAAAGTTTCAGGTAACTTGAAATATTTATAAAATTTGGTTCGAAGATGGTCCATAACTCAAACTAGAGAAATTTCCATCAACTTTCCAACAATATTATCTTATGATGTTTCCAAAAAGTATTTAGCAAAAATCTAATTTGTTCACCTAACGTACAACCGCCGGGTTTGATACCCGACTAAATAACATACTCGCAAAAGTAGGTTAGGTTTTCAATATTAATTTTCATTTTTCTCAAAAAAATTTTTCAATGATTTCAGTATTTAATTACTTATTATTATTTTATTAATTACTTTAGATATACAAAAAATTAAATTTTTATTTTAACGTTAAGAAAAATATCTTGCTTAAATTAGTCAAGAAAAAACGCACAGCGAAAATAGGTTAAAAATATTATTTAATATGCACAATGACCACCCTTTCTTCCCGATATGTGTGCAATTAGGGATGGTAATGATCTGGTATACTTCTGACACTCTTCAGGAGTAATTTGATACCAAAGTTTGGAAATGTAAGCTCGTAGATCGTTCAAATTTCTTGGCGCTTTCTCTGATATAATATTTTTCTGTTAAAACATTAACATTTACATTTTTTAAGTAATTTGTAACGATTTTGGCTTTATGTATTGGTGTATTGTCTTGTTAGAGTACAAATTGTTCTCTAATTAACTTCTTTGCTTCAAGAATTATTACATCTTCTAAAAGTTTTAAGTATACTGCAGCGGTAACCTTTCTTTCCAAAATTACTATTTTACCAACACCAGCCGAACACATACATCCCCAAACCATAATTCCTTTATCAAATGATTTTAAGGTAGATTTCGTACACTTAAAAGATAAAACTTCTGATGCATTATGCCACACGTTTATTTTACCTTAAAATCAATTCGTCGGTCCAGAGAATCAAATTCCAAAAATCTATAGGCTTTAATACATGTTCCTCATTAAATTGGATTTTTTTAGTTAAATTTATGTTGTTTAACATGTTGGATTTTCAGTTTTTTAAACTTTTATGCACGATGGGTGCAATATTTTTAACTTTCTTTTTTTAAATTTATTTTGTTTACATATGGTACTTTTCGTGCAACTCGACCGTGCTTTGACGTGCACGTCAAAGTCGTATTGTATCAGTTGATACATTAATTTGGGACTCAATTTTAACTTCAGCACGAATTTTTGGGGTAAATAAAGTTGGATCATTATTGGATATCTTCTGAATTTTCTTATCTTGCTTTTCTGTAGTAATTTTTGGCTGGTCTTGACGTTTTATCGGTGCCACTCTGCCTTCCATTCAAAAGGCATTTATAACTTTAAAAATTGCAGTGGTGGATTTACCAAGTTATTCTGGGATTTCTTACACTTTTTTCTTTATAAACTTAATAATCAATTGTCGTTCTTCCAGACATTTGAATTTTCCCATTTTAGGAAAATTCCTATTAAATTAATAACAAATTAAAGTAAAAGTTTATTATTGTAACGGACTGTGGTACTAAACCCACTGCACTGAAGCTTAAACTTATTGTGCACCCCTTCACACAGTGTTGATACTCGCAGGAAGGCCGAGCTGAGATATTCCGTGGGTTCGCCATTCGAACACGGAACTCCCGCTCGTTACTCAACCAGCGATCGTATCAAACCACTACCGTGGACTTTTCATAGCCCATAGATCGATATTGGACTTATTTAGATCACAGCAGTGTGGCGTGGACATGATCGAGTAGCGAACCGCGGTTTACCGCGTCCTAGCATGATGATTTAAGCATTGCGCCACACTGCTGGTCAAAGTAAAAGTTACAAAGTTATGATTTTTTTAGTAAAACTATACGTATTCTTCAACAATGCAACGGGTTCTTATTAAAAATTGTTTGATCTGATAATAAGGTACAATATAGTTAAGAAAATGTGTTGTTTTAATATAGGGATACTTCACTAGTAACTGACAATAAAACTCAATTTTAACCTAGTTTTGCTACATCACATTATGCGCTGTGATAAACATAACACGATATCTACTATGCTACTTTTATATTTGATGTCTAATATTTTTTTATATTGCATTCTAAAGATCTTGATGTGAAAAAAAATTATTCAAAAATATTATTTATTATTAGCGATATAATATATGAATATTTGTTTTAAATAACATTTTTAACCTACTTTTGCGAGTATCTACACCTGGTTATTTCGAGATGCTGGCAATATCGTTAAGGTATTAATTAAGTACTTAAATAACGCTTCTGTATATATAAACCATTTAAAATTTAAAAACCACTTTAATTTTCAAAAGGGTAAAAATAATAAGTTGCTAATGCATATTTTAAACTCTTTAGATGATTGGAATTATAAAATGCACTCGACATCATAATTTTAACAAGATTATTATTTAAAAGTGACAAAAATTCAATTCACTAATAGGATATACTAGAGTACTTCTTAATGAGTTTGGAACTCGACTGATTTAATTAATAACATAATTAGGATCGATGGTAGAGAAGTTTTGTTACCGTGTTCTAAATTACCACTTCTACATTCCCAAACGAATTTCAGTTTCACATTGATACTAATTAATTTATAAAGAGAAAATAATGTTAACAGATTTAGAGGCAAGTTCATGCATAAACTATTAAATTATGTTGTGTTGAATTGACTCAGAAATCTAATATGCATTGATAACGGTGTTTTTAGGTGTAAAACTAAAAATAAATTAAAATAATAATTTTATAGGTTTATTTATACCATTTACGTTTTTGTTCGTGTGAACCTTTTTAACCAAAAAGGGTTACCTAATTCTACAATGAAAATACTTGATAACGTTAAAATTAACATTAAGTGTACGTGTTTCTCGTAAATTTATTTGATTATAAAAGGGTAAAAGAGTGGAAAAATATTATTTACTTTGAAGGACCTTTTTGTAGTTTTGTGTACATAAGAAATTAGTAATTTAATAAGATATGCGACCAAACCCGATCACGAAATTTCTAAAACCAAAATAAATATTTTTTAATAATACCGTACTATAAGTTTGTATAACTTGTAATATAAAATTTTTTCATTCAAGAAAAAGCAAACTTCAAACAACATTAAAATATATTATAGCAAGGATATATAAAAATTTTTGCTAAGAATATAAACAGAGCCTACAAAGCTTCCAATATTTAACACTTAACTTTAAGTTATTGTTTAGTCAGCCAATTGAAATGTGAAATGCTTCTTCCACTTTATTAAAATTAATATAAACTTTTTGAACAATATTAAAGAATACTTTCGACATTGTAGTAGCTTTTTTATAGGACACTTTTGATTGATGGTTCTTTAAGATTAACGTATCTAAACGATTTCATTTTAATGTTATTCAAGCTTGAAGCAAAGTCCAAGTCACTTATATCCTAATGTGAAGAATATAAAGGACGATTTAAACCGTATGCTTGTAGCGTTTCCGACATCGTTAGCTTTTTATTATATTTCGTTTTTATTAAGCTACTTTCACTGCTACTTAATTTTTCTTGCCGTTTGAATAATTTCAACTATCAAATCCTGCCATTGTTACTCTATAAATATCATTTTATTATTAATTTAAATTATAAGAAGCTGCTTGTTTGTATATTCCAATTTAACTTCCAAACTCACTTAATAACATAACGAGAATTTGTTTAATTCGCAAGAGCCATTGTTAGCATGCAGCATAAACGACCAAATTGTAAATTTTAAATGGTGGTTGGTTTTAGAATAAATAATTGAATTTTGTAATTTTGTATGAATTATTTATCTTTTTCGGAAAACTGGTGTGGACAATTTAAAAATAAAACGGACAAACAAATGAAAAATACATAACATTTATTTGCTACAAAATAATATAAGAAATTTTAAGAACTAAAACATTATTCATTGAGAATTTCCGAAAATTGTAAATACCTATCATCTTTTTTGTAAAATTTCAACACTTCAGTAACAATTGTTATTTTGGTAACACAATTATTTTCAATTTAACAATGTATTATAATAATGATGGTTCTACATTTTGGGTGAAGAGAAAAAAATTTGAAAACAATTTGTAATGTTTAAGAAACAGTTTTTCGGTAATAACTTTTTTATTTTTGAAATACGGCAAAAGTAGTTTTTTACAAACTTAAATATAATAAAATTTTCTACAAAAAAAGTTTTACAACATTTTTTCTTTATAATTTTATAGATCTGGGTGTTCGAATTTGAGGGGATGACGTCCAGAATGGATAACATTAATTCTTATTTATAATACAGAAAATAAATATAAATTTAGCAGAGTAATTCTAGCTATGAAAGCAGTTGAAATTTATTGTAAGTGCATACCTAAAAGTACTCATCGATAATCATCATGGTATCCAAAGAAAGAACTCCTTTACAGCGATCTCAGAATTCTATGTTATTATCAATGCTGTTTAATACAAATTATGCTTTGTTTTGTAAATTTATTTTTACTAATTTTACTCTAGACTTATTATATAAATTTTAATTTTTGAATTATTTTTAGTAATTAATTATTAGATTATTAATATTTCAAATTTTTTATTGTGTGTTCTTATTTAAATTTCTGATTTGTATTTTCAAAAACTAAGTTGTGGACTAAGTGGGTTATATAATAAAACTAAAGTTCAATTTTTTCAGTTTCAGCTAAGTTAATTGAAAAACTAACAAACTTTGGTTTGGTAGTAACTTTTTGATTTTCTCATTTTTTGGTTGTTATAATTTATTAATTATGATTTTTTAATATTGTAATAATGACAATTAAATTTGACGTTGGTTTAAGTTATTGCTTTTAAATAAATAAAAATCACTCACATTATAACGTAACCAAATGCTTATTAGTGTTTTAGTAAGTAAAAATGCACAATATAGAACAAATCTTGGTAGAATATTGTTGCAATATTGACTTAATAATGTGAAACAAGATTTGTATAGTATATTGTTAATATTGATGCAATATTAATTGCCTTAATTATGTAAAATCTTTTTTAAAAAATTTTTATATCATAATAAAAAACAATATAAAAATAATTGCATTACCTAATTTCAGCCAATAGAAAACGCGATAATACACAAGACACTAAGTGCAAAACAAGAAGTGCATATTATTAAAGTATTTAAATTATTCCAGTGGTTCTCAAACTTTTTAGAGTTTCAACGCTTTTTTGAACTAATGATTTTAGGCATAATTTGTTTAAACTTATAATTCTGCTCCAACTCTCCTATAGATGTTACATTTTACCATATTAAATAAAAACCAAAAAAATAGTTGGACATCGTAATATTTCGCAGGGCTGCTGTAAAAACACTGCACTTCTCTGGGGCGCCGCGGCGTATACTCTGAAAATCACTGAGTTTTTCTATTTGTTCATTACTAAATTTTACAGACATAATTATTATTATTGTGTATTAGAAATAAATTTACCATGATGGATGGTTTTCTTGTGAACACAATTATTGAGGCACTGGAATATTTCGGACTGCGGTTCCAAAGATAAAAATTTAGTGTAAAAGTTTTGTGATTGAAAACCATTTGCTCTTTTAGAATAAATCCATCTAACGCAGTACACACCCGGAATTTGCTTGATATAGAATATCTTATAGTATTCCAAAATACGAGTCCGCTGTGTATGCTTGTACGGATCCAACAATAATAGTTATTTTTACTAATTACTTATACTATGGCATAAGAAATTTTACGATACTGCATAATTATGTGAATTGTGTCGGCTGTATTTTACAAGAATGATGTATTTTACATGATGTATGAACATGATGTATTTTACAAGAAGTTTTAATAGTAAAATGCATAATTTTTCTCCGAAAATATATGAAATTATTATGTGAATTTTTTTAAATTATAAAATACAAATTAAAATTTAACTTTTTATCATTTTATTTAATTGAAAATTGACGAAAGAGGCACTCAAATAATCAAATTAAAATATGAATTTAATTAAAAACTTTACGATATTTTATTCTCTGAACCTTTTTTAAAATTTGAAATTTTTATGTTTTGGGGTCCACTGATGTATGTACATAAACAGCAAAATTACTTCAAATTTTGAATTTAAAAGCTTTTATCCGCGACAGCAGAAAATCTATAGAAATCAACTGAAACCGCATGCAACGAAGGAAGTGTTTTTCTATGCCTGGAAAACTGGGTACTATTGTTTTAGGTTAGACAGCTAGAAAATCTATTACATTTTACTTTGATTTTAATAATCTCTCATAATTTTGTATTATTTAGTTTATTTTTTTAATTTCTCATATAAGAATTACAGCTTTCAAACAAAACAGTTTTATAATATCAAAAAATAATTCGCATTTTGTTTATTGCAATTATGTTTATTACAAAACAATGTATTTGTTTAAACCAAATCTGTACCTCTTGTATTAAAACAGGATTATTTTTAACCCACTTAGAAAAAATCCCCAAGTATATTTAATTGAACCATTAAGGTGTTTAAATACAAAAAGTAACAAATAGATGTTTAAGTAAGATTTAAGCACGAGACGGTCTACTAATTACAAAGCTTAAATAATTATAAAAAGATGTATTTTCTAAGATAAAACTAATTACGAAGAGCAAACACTGTTTTCAGTTAACACTGAAACTTTTTGTAATTTTTATAAATTATAAATTTTAAATTATAATTCTACTCACAAGTTGAACATAAACTTCATCGAGAAAATCGATAGAATACAATATCTATTGAAATATTTCTAAGCTCGCGCATTTTATTGTTACTGCTTAATTCAATATTTTTGAGTTATTGTAATTTTTGCTTATTTTTACTGACTGCTGGCTATGGTTCTTTTTAATAGCGCTGCACGCAAAAAATAATGTTCAAATTTTAACAAAGCATCGATTTTATTTTCTTGATTATGTAGATATTTATTGTCTTTTTTAAAATCGTATTGTTCTATCAAGTAAATTGCTGCTAGCCAAGATTTAGAACAGCGTAGAAACACAATAAATTTACTAGTGCCTTATAAGTGCCAATAATATTTTTCTCTTTTACTTGAAACAGTGTATCAAGAGATATCGTGATGCTAACATTTTATTATGCGTAAATTGCACATAAATTCAATAAAAGGTTCTATCAATCATTCTTATGACATTCGCTAAAATATTCAATTCGAGTGAATGCACAATACATTACAGGTCTTAAGTTTATAAGTAGATAGATAAATCACTCAAAGATTTAATTTGTTAAAATTTTACACAATCAAAGATGGACAACAGACACGTGTTTCGTACCTATTCGCTATCGTCGATATCGTATACCGAATCGAATCTGTCTGGTGATTGTGTGATAACGCAGTTAGCGTTCAACTTTGTTATGGATTCAGCCGTAAGAGTAAGTTGCACAATTAAAAGCTTTTACGTGTAAACGACATCGATGACGATAATGAGGCAGAAATGGTTGTGAAATATTTTTAATTTATTTGTATTAGTATGAATGCGATTTTTTTGTTGAAATTTTCATACAGTTTTGAATTACTTTGAAAATCTATGGTAGTATTATTTCAGTCACAAGTGCATGTCGCAGATGGTATACAGAGCAATCATTACTGTGGGAACGTGCTACTGCATAAAAATTTTTGTGCTGTCTGGAAGCACAATATAAGATGCTAAAATTCAAGACAAACTTGAATATTCTAGTGTTTATATTTTAAAAACTTCAAGTTTCTGAAAAGTTTCCACGGTTAAGCTAAAGGGTACATGTCTAATAAATATAAATTTATCGTTTATTTCAGATAGAGGCCACATAAGTTTGGAAGTCTAGGTTAAAACTATTAAAGCTTTTATTATTTGTTTTTCAAAATCTGTGATAAATTGTCTTTTTAATTGAAAACAATGCCCTGTGATCATAATACGAAATAAGTCTACATTGTGCTGGAGTGTAATGCGATAACGATCACGATCGTTTTTTTTTAGCTCAAGAAAGTTTTTAAAACTTTATATTCTCCAGTTTTCATCATTCTATTTAAAATAAGTTTTATAATTGAAATGTATTTTAAAGTAAATACAACACAAAGAGGAGAATGACTTAGTAGCACTCGCGGTGCGATTATTAAATTAATAATCAATATATTCGTGGTTTAAGCAGTGAAACTTTTTATTATTGCATTTAGATCTAAAATGCACCTAAAAAGATATCTAACACTTTTTAGAACTAAAATGCATAAAGTTTTCATAAGTAACATACACTGGCATATGTCTGTATAAATTTTGAAATTATGGAAATTTTATAATTTATACCTGATGCAACTTTGTGCAATTTAGTTCTAAATGAGTTCTTACTCATATTATGTTTCACAAATAAATTGAATAAAGCCAGATTTGTTCAAATTTTTAACTCAAATAAAAAATAAATTAATATAATAGTGAATAACACAACCGAACGAAATAAATCTAGATGGATCTAAATCCTTTCTGGACAAGTCTAGCAACCACCTAAGATTATTATTGATTTTTTTTTTTTTATAGCATTATATTACAAAATGATGACTAAATCAATATTCTAGTTGCACTATTATAATATTTTCATTACTATGCAGTCATAATTACTCTTATTTGCTGAGAATTGCTGAATAATTTAAAACAATAAATTTCAATATTTAAAATTATTTTTCATATCGCTTCATGCTAATAGACCTATAAATTTTCGGTTTTCCTTTCCTTAAATTTGTTTTGCATAGCTGAAATCTTATAACAATACAGAACGTATTATTTCCTTTTCATAAAATATCTAATAGTTGTAATATAATATTCAAATTACAATACACAATGCGCATATTAGATACGTACTTGGTCAAATAACATTGTACCAATACAAAATTACTTATTAGTAATAATATACTTATAAGATTAGATGATTAATTATAGTTAATCCTACGAGACCTGAAAATAATGTTTTATGCCAAACAATTTTCCAGAAGGGTCTCATTTGCTCCTAGAATGTTAACACGGTGGCCCCATTATTATTCCGAATTGTCAACAGCTTTCAGGCATTTCAAAAACAAATGTGCTATTCTTTCTTGCAGTTAACGAACCAATGAAAATTATATTGTTATTGTTATATATAAATTATATTGCAAGTGCTTCCTACACGAAAAATTCAAAAACAGTTAATTTAGTACAAATATTTTTGCAAACAAAAAATAAATTATCTCTTATTTTCCAATTACATTTTATGTGGCAACGTTATAGAGGGTTTAAAGGTTTATACATTCAAAATCGTCATTATAATCAATAAAAATTTTCGTGAAATCAAATTTAATTAATTTTATATGTCCACAATTGTTAATAAGCGTTCGGTTTATTTGTATTGAACGGATGTATTCAAATTTTTAAAACATTATAATTTTACGAGTTCTTGTTCCGCAATGAAAAATAATATAATATTAACTTTATTTGAAACATTGCTAAAACAGAGATTTTACAACATATTTTTAAATTTATCGTGAACTGTATTAAAGCGTGCATGTTATTGTTCCGATCTCCCTTATTAGAGCTTTTGTCCGTTGCATTGTTATTGTATTTATCGGCATCCCATTCGACGAACTATAAACATAATCCTGATTACAAATTTATTTTGAACATTTTTCAATACTAAATGATTAGCATAAGGGAATTTAAATTAGCCAGTGAAAAAAATGAACTTCTACTGAAAATGGTACCAAAATCATTGACGATCTTTGATTTAATATAAAAAAGTTGATTTGATAATTAAAGTTTTCATATACTCCACAAATTATTAACTTTTTAATAAAATTGCATTGAAATTGCTTGGTTTGCGTATGGCGCAGCGCATATACCATAATAAGTAAGTTGCTGCATACCACTTTTAATTAGTCAACCGAAGTTTTACTCCGAAGAACTCCGTTAATATAAAATATGTGCACAGTTTTTATAGATATCCTACGTGCAGATAACAAGTTTCTAATACTATATTTGAATATTGTAGATTTTATGTTAATTTTCCACTATACATACACAATTATTATAGAAACTTACAGATACGAAATAATATGTCAGTAATAAGTTTTTAAAGTTCGAAAGTCACTTTGTGAATTTTTAAAATCAATTTAACTTTTAAATTGTTTTCTATTAACTTTGCTATTGACTGATATTACCATAATTACCGTACTGAAGTATATAGTAATAGTATTGTAAAACAAAATTATAAGTATCGTTGATGGCACAACATAAAATATTATTTTCAGTAAATTATAACAAAATTTGTATACAAATGCACCATTTGCCATTTACTTTCAAATCACGTTCAAAACGCATCCTATATTAAATATAAAGTTACACAAATTTTAACTTGACGCACAAACCATAACATAGAGAACATTTCAGGTTCTTATTAAAATTCCTCCAATGATTTCTGTAAAATATATTATTACTTACAACCATGAACTATATAATATTTTTAAAATTTATTAAATAAAATTTTACTTATTTTTCTGGTAACAATGTTGTTCGTTATAATGAATAAGAAAAATATCTATTTAAATTCAATACTCATAGTCTTAAAATAGACAAGTTTTGTAAAAAGTTTGCATCCATTATAATATGTAAATACACAAGAGAATATTTCGAAAATTTCGAGGCAGACTTTTGTGCGATATATGTATGCACATATATGTGAAGGATATATTTGTTTACATTACTATAAGTGCAAGAAAGACATTATCAATTCCTTATATGAAGCAGCACACAAAAGATTTCTTCCAGGTGCTTTTAAGATGCTATATTGAAAACTTGGACAAATTTTAAGTTTCAAAAAGGATTCTTGGTGATATACATTAAATTTTATAATATAATTAAATGCTTTTTATACTGTATTATCAATAAATCGCACCTTATCAACCTACTTCAAAAAAAAATTGGCTTGGAATGAAATAACTGAAGTTATTAAAAAATGATTCTAGAACAGTCTCAATTTTTCAATGAATAAAACAATCTCTCTAAAAGCGAAAGGCATCAATGCCAAGAAATATAAGAAATTTTTCGAGCAAAATTACAAAAAAGAAACATATTTCACAAAATTAATAGCAATGGCATATAAACATTGGCAATCATCGATATCACGAAATTGATTTTTTTATCTAAAAACTAAGCTGTTGACTAATATAGTAGTGATGTAGCAAAAAGAAACGCATTAATTTTAAATGATGTTAAAATTTTCTTAAAAAGGGTTGCATTTATTACTTAGCGTCCCGAATTCGATCGATTTATTGCTAAACAAAGCGCACTGCCTAAATTACTGAGTTAAGTAAGACAAAGCTATCGACATTTCGTGCTGATTGCTAAAATTGATAGATTTACGATTAGGAAACGTGTTAGGCTTAAAATTGGAAATTCCTACCTACAAACAGGTTTAAATTTACCCAAGCAATTTAATATTTGTGAAAAATTTCCGTTTACAATATAAACAAATCTTATCTATTTTTGAAGTAACTTCTGAAACAATTCGTTCTTTGAGACAAACCATTTCCACTCGTGCTTTACATCTAAAGTAACTACTGATGCTACATAAAAAATCAACAAAACGACCCTAATAATTCCTTGTTATGAATGTCAGTTTATGACCGTTTTTATTTTTTTCTAAAAACGAAGTACGTCGTTAATATTAATTCACGTGAAAAATTTAGTTAGCTCTTATGTTTACCTTTATGCCGAATAATAGACAGAAGAAATGCAAATTAAAAATGTTACTTAAAATAGCAATTTGCAGTACATCATCAAATTTAAGAACTTTATACTTGATTTGAAAATAAAAACTCTATTAGGGTATATAAATAAAGCAGAGAAATTTATCAAACTGAAAAATGTTTCAATTTAAAAGCAGTATCGATGATATATTGGAGACCTTTTTATAATGCACAAAAAATTCGCGGTTTGAAAGTAATATTTGTAAGGATAACCAAAATATAATTCTGTGAAGTTAAACGCACCAAAATGTTAGAAAATGCTGTAGTAATATAAAAAATAGTTCAATTGAAATATATGTGTGGCCGAATAGAACTTCTATTGCTGAATTGTATGAATTGATATTTGTAAGTATGTGTAGACTACCTACATATAATATGCGCATATTCTCTGTAGGTTAAAATAAATTTTCAAAATATAAAATACAAGCTTATAGTATCAACTGGTTTCGATTTATTACATCATGATCAGAACAAAGAAAACATAACGACATAAGTAACGTCCCTTAATCAGTTCCATGTAGTATTCAAAAAATTAATAGATTGGGCAAAACGCATTATTTCTAATTTTTTCATATTATAAATTCTGTGTGTATGTGTTACATTTGTTTAAGTACTACTGCTTTCTTTTAGAGTTTATACCCGACCATAAACATTCTTTAGATAACACGTAATTGTACTTTGCTTTTCTTTCACAAATTACTGCATTTGATTTTATGTACTAACATTTGACGTAAGTATACTTCCATTGTCTTGGTTGGTGCAATTATGTTAACCGACAATAAAAATAAATTTTTCTAAATTGAATATAGTAAAACCTCTATTTGTCTAACAACACAAAACACTGAACAATAAAAATTGGTTTTTCGAATTCTTTTATTTCTTTTATACCAATAATTGGCTCCATTAGAAACACATATTGTGCTGTAGATATATATCAACTAAGAAATACGTATTACAAACCATAAAAATAAGTGCAAAATTAGTATAGAATCTAAAACTACAAAAAAAATTACCACACATTATTGTTAATAACCCAAACATATGAAGTAAAAAGCTTATATTTTTTTTTATGAAATCTAAAACTTTAAATTGTCGGTTCTTGTAATATTACATTTTGTGAAACCTTTTCACTTCACAATTTTTACTATGAACAGCTTGCACTTCATCGCCAGGCCTTTTTACAATTTGTCACATTCTCTTTTGAAACCTGTACGGTATATCGCTAATTATAAACTTGCAAACGATAACACAATTTGAAAATATTTTTTAGAATGTCATGTCGTTATAAGTTTATATTTAACACGCATATCTCAATAATATTTAAAACTTTGAAGACAATTAATTACGAATTCAACTATAACTTTGTATTAAAATTGATGATTTTAAAAAAGCATTAAATTCCACCTAAAAAATTAATACTTTTAAGTAATAATTTTCATATTTTGAATTCTTGCTTTTCTCTTTTTGGTTTTACTTCTCCCTTTCTTATTAATTAACTTACATTTTTTATAAAAATATTTGCATAAATTACTTATAAAAAATTTACATACCAGAGACATGTTTTTCTATAAAAATCATTTTTGAGATGCAATTTTGTACCTACTCTCTACTACATACTTTTGCGAATTTTTACCCTTACATAAAATTAATATTCCCGTCAATAGCTATTAACAAGCACATGACTAACATAAACACATTGATGTGAATGTCATTAACGATAATGCTTCCATCATTTTTTTTAACTTCTAGCACTTTATTTTACCAGTATATTAATCAAGTTAATTTTATACATCACACCGAAATAAATGTCGAATTTCAGATCATCCCTTGTTGAAATGAAAAATTTTTGATGCTTATGTGAAAATAATTAATTATTAACTCAGATCAGATTTACTAACAAAAAATTTAGTTTTGCTTTAAAATATTTTAACAAAGTCTACACAAAAATTAACTATTACAAAAAATTTCATGGCTTCCACTTGGTAGGAATCGACAGTAGCACCTCAATTATTAATGAGCCCACGTATTGCAAGGTTAATGATGTTCATTCTTTCTTATCCGATGAAGTTGAGCTTCAACATAAGATTCTTGCCAATGTGGTTTCCAACTAAGTTTGCTATAGAAAAAAGTAGTATAATATAAAACATTGTTTTTTAGTGATTTCGTTTGGTTTTTGGTGAAAAACATAGTTTCACTCTAAAGGATCATAAATATAGAATACAAATTTATTAACAAGCAAATGATGGTAATTGAAGATATCTATCAGAATAATTCAAAATTGTAGTTTCAACCCGAGTTCGCTAATGTCTAATGTTAATAAATTATTAACTATATCATAGTCCATATAGCAAACATTTTAATAAAAGTAAAACCATTTTTTCAGTAAATTGCAATGCAGGTTAGCTGCAATAGAATACTGTATTAATACAAAAAATAAATGAGGTTTCATAATATAATATTACGATCATCCATCAGCTTGCGTTGAGTGTACCCACATTAAAACCAATTTTCCATAGATTGACAGTTTAATCAAACCTAACATGAATAATTATTAATTCTAGTTCCAATATGTAACTTTGATTTGCAGTTGAATAATGCCGGTAAAATATTGAAATCGAGCGACCACATTATGTAAAAGCTCTAGTATTATTTGTTCTGTACAATGCAATTACCAAAAGGTCAAAATGCTCACTACAAATTGCAAAAAAAATAAAAAATAGTCTTAAATAAACCACGAAATGAAAGTATTAATTCGAGTAGCTGAATTTCTTGCAACAACATAATTAAAAAACTTGTTAGCTTTTGCGACGGATGGAAATGCTTCGGGATATTCGATTTCCAAATATATTAGATAATTTGATCGATATCATATTATATTGAAATGATTTTGTTTTTAAAAATACTTCACTGTGCTATTTTACTGGCCTAGTTTACGAAAAGGAGCTAAAAAATTGCATTTTTGGAAACATAATCAGTTAGTTGCTTTGAAGTGATCAAGGAGTTATTATCGCGAAAGTTCTTTGTGATTTTTAAAGCTACATGTCATTTGAAATAAAATATCTAAGCCTACGAATATTACCGAATCACCGAATCTATAAACCGAGAAAATGTTTCACTTACAGAAAGAATTTGAGTACAAGTAATAGCAAACCTATAAATTGGTTTATGTCTATTAATATTATTATTTTTTGATATTTTTAAATTTAAAAATTGTATATTATTTAACATCGCAAATTTAATTTTGTGACGCTGAAATGTAACGCCATTTTATTAAATTATGCATTTTACTTATGATTGCAAGAAAGTCAATATATGTTTTAAAATTGATAGGTAATTTAATTATATGATCGAAAGCCACAAGAATTGTATTTTATGTTGATGATTTGGAAATCATGAAACAAGAAAATAAGTAAAAAATAAATTGAGTTTTAAAATTATTTAACTTTAAAAATTTTTATCTTACATTATAAAAAAATTAGTATAAATAATTTAATAATTTTAAATTAATAATTATATATCAACACTTACAATAATTGTAAGCAAGGGTTATAAGATTTCTATGACATACAAAATGAGATGGAGAAAAATATTATTAAAATAAATAAATTTAAAAAGCAAAATAAAATAAAAAATAATTGAAATATTAAAGAAACCGTTTGACAGTCAATCAAAAGCGAAAGATTTGTGTGTTTATGAAATAAAAACCTATTACTATTTCTAGATAAAATACATTGACAGAATGTTGGTAAGAAAACCCCCAGTAATTGTATGAACTTTATTATGGATTAAAATTACAAAGTTTAAAAACACTTCCAATAAACACATACTATAAACATTAATTCAACGTTAAAACGCAGTGGAATTAACATCACTCCTCTTATTATATAGCACACTATGCTCCGCCGCGCAGCTTAGTTATGTACAGGAATAAAAGTAAATTTGGAAGTGGTAATATGAAAATCTAGTTTTAAAGAATATAATATGAAGGATTTGTAAACAATTCTATAATTTGATGTAATTTGGTAAAAGATTTTATATTGAGAGGAAATTTATTAGTGCTTGATTTGAATTTGTTGTTTGTTTATGAAATTCATCATTTTTGAATATTTAAATAAACAATGTACTAATAATTATAAATAAGCAGAAATAGATTCAAGAGTAAAATATTATGTGTTTGAAAGTAGATCTGAAGCATTAAAATTTGAGAAGCTGTTAATGACGTGTTCTCACAATAACTAGAATTAACATTTCCATTTTATTTTCATATTACATTCCACCTTACTACAGTAGTAGAATTATGAAAAAAAAAGAGAAATGCTAAAAATTATAGACCTTTATATTTTGTGTCTATTGATATAGTATTATGACACAGTAATACTGATAAGAGAATTGTAATAAGTAACTTGTTTCAGCAAGACAATGACCCCAAACACATTTTAGACAATTCTTTATTATAATGTTGTAATCACCTATTTGAATAATAAAACAAATGATTTTTGCAATAAAATGTGAAATAATATAATTCAATTTAAAATTACCGTTGTCACTGTTCACATACTTAAATAAATTGCAAGACAACTACCAGATCCTTTCTTATATCTTTTGAAGAACTTAGATAGCATCTAATTAGAAGAATAATAATAAGAACATAGGAAGAATTATTTCAATAAGAGAGCAATTTTCACCCAAATAATAAAGTATGGTAAGGAAGTTGCAGGTTGGCTGGGATTTGCAAATCAAACGCTATCTCAGTTTGTCGACGTTTCGGACGCCTTTATGGGTCCATTCTCAAGACTAAGAAAAGAGAACAACAATATAAAACCGACAAAGTTCAAAAACAACGCTTTCAACGTTGAAAGCGTTGTTTTTGAACTTTGTCGGTTTTATATTGTTGTTCTCTTTTCTTAGTCTTGAGAATGGACCCATAAAGGCGTCCGAAACGTCGACAAACTGAGATAGCGTTTGATTTGCAAATCCCAGCCAACCTGCAACTTCCTTACCATAATTATTTCAATCGTTGAAGGAAAAACAGTAAAATATATAAAGAAAATGTTATTGTCACATTAAGAGAATTAATGCTTTGGTTGTTTAGACGATGACTTGAAATTATTCTTAATAGAAAATACTACTCTATTAACCTTATGTTACAAAACTAGATATATTTTATTATACACTTCTTTCTATAAAAAACTGTTGTTTAATTTGTAGTTTTACTTTATTTTCGATAGAGTAAAATTTATATACTTATAAATGCTTTACCAATACAAAATATAAATATTTAAACGAAGAAAGTGGTTCATTTATATTGTCAAAATAATCTAAATTATATATTTTGTCATTTTACTTTTTGCCACTACTTTATTATTCCATATTATGTTTCCGATACGAGGTTTGAAATTTTATGGAAACCCAAATACGTACTATAAAGAAGTTCGACAAAGTTAAGAGTAAGTAGCAATTCGGTAGCGATTCCTAAATGTCGTTATGCGACATTTAAAAAATGTTTCTTTTCCTTTGCCATACATATACAATTATAATTCAAAAGCACTAATCCGCTTTAAAAGTTGAAATTCATTAATAATAACTAACTAGTATTTGGTTCTGTGTATGCTGAATAAAGAAATACACTGAAATACCTACAAGTGTGGAAGTAAAAAATTATTGTATGGTTGTTCAACGAGAAGGTGCACTTAAAATTTTTATTTTTACAAGAGACTTTGAAAATTGCTTTAATTTTTCTCAACGATGTGATTTTTTTGTCAGCGATGTTATATATTTGTAATGATGTAATTTTACACCGCTGAAGTTGTTAGTTTAACATTTTTGAACAAAAAAATTGCAAAAAATTCAAATTGTTAAATTTACAAAATAATTATAACTCAAACTAATTTATTGTAACAACTATCTCATTGAGAAAGTTAATATTGGAAATCATAAAATTGTTGATTCGATTCTTAGAACGAACTACTATTGTGGCGGTTTAACCACAATTTATCGCAGCTACTCTCCTTTACGATTTATTACCAAATTTTTTAAATTGTCATTTTAGTTTATAAAAATTTTAAAATAAATGTTTTCCAACTTTTTTAATCAAAAAATTTTTATTGCAAGAAATATGTGTTAGTTTGTGTCATAAAACAAACTTTTATTATCGATGGACAATTTAGTGCTTTCGATTCACTATCCATAAAATCTCTTTGATTTCAAGTTTATACACTAAAAGTTTTGATAAGATGCCACCACCGAGGAGGCTTTGACTGTTCCCAAACTAAACTAAAATATTTCCTAGTTTGAATTTAGTAAATCGAAAATTCACATTAATTAAATCAAAAATTAATTGCATCTTCACATTTACAAAAATATACATGAAATTACTTTCATACTTTTGCTAAAGTGAGCGTATTAATCAAGCTAAGACCAAATATTCAACATTTCTTTGTACATCTTTATAAATTCGAAACTGAACTAGAGATGCTCTTTGTAGTAGATTTTTCCATCCAACAAATTACTACTTCAACTATTTACTAGCGCACTAAAAATCTTTTAAAAGGATGTTACAGGCTGAAAGAAAAAGTACTTGTAAGAATAACTGCAGCTTTTAAAGGAATAAAATTAAAAATGAATTGTATTCGTTCTTCTTTTCAATTTAATTAACTTAAATTACTAAGATAGTGGCAATCATAGACTATTAATATTATTCGTTTATCTTAGTTCTTAAATAGTTGGTGTTTTAATAATTGTTAAGGTAATCATTAGGGAGAGTAGTCATTAGTCGGTTTTTATAATTTGCAGGACATATTGGTTAATCGAATTATAATAATTCAACCAGTGAACATAATTCACCCACGTAGACGATTTCGATTAAAAAACTAAAACCTTTTTTACAACGACTAAAATGATAAAATTAATTTCTTACAAAATATTTGTCATTTGACTCGACTGGTAAGTGCTTTCAGTTACTAAAGCAGTAAAACTTACTTATTTCTTGTTCGGGATTTTTAAATAACGTGCATAAATATTACAAACCTAGGAAATTAAAATTTTAACTACTTTAAATAACAAGTGTAAAATCTTAATTAAAAGTAAGACCGTAAACTATAATTTAATTAAAGGAAATGTATGATTTGCAAAATTATGCAAAATGAATGAAACTTTAGAAATGAAACCAGTTGAAAAAGAGTTGTGTAGTTTGGTAATTCATTTACATATAAAATAACTTTAGTTTTATAACTATTGCTATTTTTAGTAGCCCTATGAGTTTTAAAAAAATCATTGCTGTTGGAACATAAAAACTAACAATGTTTAGTTTAAAATTATTTAGTAGGTACCTACGCTCTTCGTAAATATTAATAATATAAAATCCATACATCTATCTTTTTATAAGTAGTACAAAAGTACTAAGAATATAAAAATATCATGTTTATAGCTAGATATAGGAGAAAAATTCATAATGCAGGATAACGTTAAATTTGAAAATAAATTGTAGATTATAAACTTTGATTGAAATTTCAATTCGATCTCAAGTTTTAAAAACCGACTACCTCTTTAAAAAAACAATTACACAACTTTAAGTTTCTAAAAATTTTATGTAATTTTGTATCAGGTTTTCAGCATTAGCAAGTTTAGATACTTACCTGAAAGTTGGAACTTTATTTCATGTATGCAAAAGTACTCATTTTAACATTATTTTATCTTTAAATATATTTTTTATAATGTAGATACCTACCCCTAATTGATCCAGAATAACTTAACGTAAATTAGAAGAAAAATACTCTGTATGCTAAATTGTCAAGTCTTTTAAATCTTGTGTGATTAATGATATTACATTTTTCATTAAGTTTTGCTCTGACAAATACCAAGACATTTGAGTCAGTTAACAGACAATAGTAGATAAATTGGCTTTATTCTTATTCTTCGAATTTTTTAGTTAACTTGAACTTTTTCTCTACTATTTTTATATTTCAAAACTGCATTGTTAAATTTTTTATTGTTTAGATATTTTTAAAAGTACTTTCCAGAGTTTCCATTAAGCAATTATGTTTATAGGATATAAATAATTGGTTAACAATGGTTAATGAGCTCAATAAATTATAAAACCACTTAAAGTGAAACCACTGTTCACTGGGAACTTCATATTCACTAATTATTATGAATGTATGTACTATATACTCAATTAACACCGCCCAATTTGTTCTACTCGAAACTATGTTATTCATTATGTTAATTACAAATTTATATAAATCAAACTAAACTGTAATAGTTGAGCTATAAATGTATCAGAGGTGCAGCCAGAATAAATACATTTCATGTTTAGAGACAAAAATGACGTTGCGGTGTTTGGAAGTTAACTGTGACCTGCATAAAATATACTTCTTGTTTAACAATTATTCACACATGGGTTACAGGTTTATAGTTGAAAAAAGTTTGAAGAGTAATTTTATAATAATATAAATTTTTCAGTTTGTGATATAAAATAAACGGATATTTATCATAATAAGAGCTTACCATAACGAGAACAAATTTATTGTGGTACTAAGGATATTCTAAACACTTAATCAATCACAAAACAACATAATTATACAAGTCTTTAATTTCTGTAAACAGATGATCGATGGAAAAAGGGAGGGGGGGGAATTATCTTCTAGTATCTCAATAATTGTGTTTTAAAATAAATAAAATCATAGCAGGTAGCCATTCACTTAACCCCATGAATTGAAAGAGTAATATAGTAATTTATGTCGCCAGGAGCGCATTAAAAATAATTTTCAAGATTTATGTTTCTGTTGTTTACTATCAATTTTATTCCTCGTACCAGACACTACTCTTAGTAGAAAATATACAAAATTAATATTACTCGTATATTAAAATTTCAAACAACCTAAGTAACAATAAGTTAAATTTAATTTATCTGTAGAATTAAACTATTATTATTATAATGTGTGGATTAAGACGATAAATAGTATTAGTATTAATTTATTGTTAATTTTTACAATAACAAAATCTTTATTAAAATAAATTTTGATGCTAAAATTTACATATTATACCTTAGAAGGATCCTTTACATTTCAGTAAATTGCTCTCAAATCTGAAAAACACTGAAGAATCGTTAAAACAACTTCAAACGTTATATTGTTGTATTTCGCGTATATCATAATAAAATTAAAAGCTGCATAAAAGAAATTGGAAAGAAACGAAACATAAAATAAGAATTTAAAGTTGATTGATTAAAAATTCGAAAGAGATAATGATAATAAAAATATTCAGGAAAAGCATAGTATTTATAAGATAAGAAAATTCAATGTTTATAATTAGAAAGTCAAGAAGAATATAGAATACAATAATTATTAAAGAACTAGATATTAAAAATCTAAAAACATTTTTTCAAATTGTGTGTTTTGCTATTCAATGGATAACCATAAATTATTAGCACGCAGTAGTATAATTAATTAAATAATTTTTAGTTTCAAGTTTTAATTAAATAATTTCAACGGGAAGTAGTTTATATTAATCATGCCAGAACATCTAACCAAATTTATTTTGAAAACATCTATCTAGCTCTAGCTATTTCTCATTTATTTTTTTATAAGTAAGTGCTTACTATGTAGCTTCCTGGAATTGGAATTTTTAATGTCATAACTTTAACTATTGGACAGTATTGGGATTATAATCACAACATGCAATAAAATTTTAAACGTTTGCAATTAAAAGTTGTTTCGTTTTAGCATAAAAAGGGATTATATCGTATAAGCGTATTCGGTGACATTATTTGGCTTATCAATTTAACACATAACCTTGTTGATATAATATGAATAAATTATTTCCAAACCGTACAAAAAACTGTATTTTACAATTTATTTGATTTAAAGAAATATGAGAACTGTCCTAAGTGAAGAAGGTTAACCGTAACTAACTTTGACTTAAAGTGATCGCTGGTTCACAATTTAAGGAATAAATAGACTGAGAAGAGAGGTATACTACTTCAATTTTAGACCACGTACATAAGTACGAGGATAGAGCATTTTGCCCTAGGAAATTTGGTATTTAATTTTTTAATGTCAAACTGAATATCCAGAGTGTTTTTTAAAAGGTGGAAACCAAACTATCCATAATATGCAATACAGTGCAATATATTAAAAAGACTTCAGGACTATACATACTAGTCGTGTCAGTTATACTTCAGTGATCTGAGGTCCGAGATCGATCCGTGGGAAAGTAATAGAAAACCTCTATAATATTTAATTACATTTTTCCGGTACTAGTCATCTTAGCTTTAGTCAAGTTGATAAACTGTGAAAAGGAAGAAAATTAAAAGAAAATTGAACTCGAGAATACTTTTAAATTACTTCTTGTTTATGTCTTATTTTTTGTCAACTTAAGTGTACGATTCTACTTGAATGAAATAGACTATATTTCGTGTCAAAAGTGCCCACAAAAATCTAAAAACAGAATGAAGCTCAAAGTAAAATACAAATTTTTGAATGTCAACTTTGTGTATTTTCTATAGGAAGTTGACAATCAAATCAAGTTTCATAATAAATTTTTAAATGCTTAAGTGCAGAATTGAAGGAATAAAATTGAAGTCAACTAACTAAACTAAACACTCGAATAGTTTATCCAATTTCACAAACTAGATAAGCTAAGCAGGATTAACCTTAATCATTAAACCGGTAAAACAAAGATATTTTACTATGTGAAAACTTTAGCGACATTAATTCAAATCAATATAATATATCAGCACAGCACCGCAAACAAAATCGTTACACAAAGCACAATAAAACCCGAAATAAACCGTTATATTTTTACCTACATGAAGTAATCCCTTATATTGTAGATACATTTATGTATCAAAAACGATTTTGTATCTCTTTTAAATTGTTTGAAGAACAAAAAGCAGAGATTTCTGATACAAAGGTTAGAGATGCTGGTTACCTTTTAGTAGCTTTCAATGCGTGGTCCTGACGTCAGGTTTGATGACATTATCATCAAACATACTCAAATCTTTTCTCGCATATATTTGAAACAATTGGAAATATAAATCGCAGAAATATTATTATTCTCAGTAAGCACCTCATGTCGGTCGCATTAATCTATTTTTAAAGTTGTACACATTTTTTTTAAATTTTTGAAATTCAAAGCAAAGGGCGGGATCCTGCACTAAAAAAAGTTATTAAATTATTTACTCACTAGGTGACTAGAACGATCGACAAATTGCTTGATCTACTAGTTTAGTAATAATATAGTGAAGTGGAGACTGGGAGATCAAAAATTATTTATTTTAACAATGTTACTTTAATGTTTTCAACATTAGTTCATCAGACAATTTACAGAATAACACAGATAATACTTACTATGCATAGGTTAATATAAAAATTCAAAGCAAAGTGAAAAGAATTAAATGGAGTTCAAACACTATAAATCTGCAAATGATTAACTACTATCGAGGTATCGAATAGCTTCCGCAACAAAATCCGATAGGTAGATCAATGAAAAGCTTTCAAGTCTTCATATAAATAGATTTCATGTTGAATCTGTCTTTCCAGATTGTCCAAAATTTATTCAAATACACGAATAAGTAGGATTCTATTGATCTTAGTTTAGAAACCCATGTCGAGTAAAGCAAATGAAATTCTAACAATAATAAGCCAACTTATCTAAAATCTTTGACATAGCTGACTGAATACATAATAGGTCTATAGTTCTTCGGCATGAAATCTACTGGTATACATGAAAATCGCAACGGGGTATCTCAGCTTCTGTAAGTGTAGACTAGACATGTAGACTCTCTCAGAAATTTGGAGACGATAATCGACAAAACAATTAAAAATTATTAGAATTTTTAACAAACGTAGTAAAACAAACAGTCATACCTAATAAAATAACATTGTCGATACATTTTGTAAAAAGAATAACGTTTTAAGGTAACTCTAAACTATACGACTATAATAAACATCAATTACACTTCAGTGAAAATACAATTGAATTTAGAGTTGACACAATAAATTTTCAATTAGTCAATTGTATGTATAGTTAGCATAGTACTATTTTTATTACTTAGAATAAACATTACTATTCTGGTTAATGGCATCACGTAAGTATTGGGACATTCAAAACCCATGAAATCGTTTGACGAGTGCACTGTAAAACGAGAATTAAAAAGGATTGCACAAAAGTTACTTCTAGCTTACAGATTTAAATTTATTACCGAAAGGAAAAAAATAGAAATAGTTCGTAATTAGTATTCAAAATTTATCAGACAAATTATTTTTTTCCATTTCTTCATATATTTTCTTTTGCACACTTCTTATCTTATTCAAAGGTTCATTTATTATGTTGATGCAGTAGCTCTTGTGCGTCCTCAAAAATTCAATTACTTACAATCTTTAAAACTCGTTTATGTTTTCCATCTCCTGAAAACTCGGTATATTAATGTGTCAACATAATAATCGCCAATCTTAACTCGGTATAAAAAATTAGGACATTTCCACTAGAGAAATATACACCACGTAAAAGTGATATGTACAATTTATTTTGGGGTAGTTTTTTAAAAGCGTTAGAGTAAAATACAGAGTGTAATATTTTTTGTAATGAATGAACAGTTTATCCGGAGTAACTGTGAATATGGGTAATTTTATCTGATATTAAAATAACATATTACCGCTTTAGTGGTAAATGTGTCAATTTGTGTAATTTATTAGCACAATTGTAAAATTAATGTATAATAATAAGAGTTAAATGTTTAAAATTCGCCTTTTATGTTAAATTACTCTTTCAGAGAGAACTATGCGCTATTTTCATTTTCATAAAATTTATTATACGCTCGCAAAATTTAAGTTGTCTTAAAATTGGATTTTAAAATTTATTTAATCTTAAAAATTCGTTTAACGTTATTGATATTCAAAGGCTGCAATGATTTGAAATAATCTTTCACGGAACTACCTTGACATATTCTCGAAACAATTTCCGCGTAAGTTTTGTAAAATTGTCTATCGATTAGAGGGACGATTCTGTAATTTAATATTTCACCGAATAAAGTTTTACGATTTTCATATAAATACTGTATTACATCACTGGTGGTATACAATTGTGTAGGAAACAATTAGAGTAACCTATAATTTTTCTCATTCGAAATGCAAGATTCACCGACGCCGACACGACGACTACTTCCGATACTTGCAAAAAGCTTATAATTAATTTGCTATCGGCAACTCATTATAATTAATACTTTAGTTCCTTTTCCTTGTTAATTATTCTGACGAGACTTTAATTTTATACCCAGATTTAGTTTAACGCAAACGATTTAATTTAAACTACTAATTGTGAATAAATTTACTCGCTTTGAGTAATTTCCCATGCGATTAAAAGTTTTCTTGAACAGTAAACTGAAAAATCGCTATGCAATAGAAGATTTATTTACTAAAATACTTAATTTAAAAGCTTTAACTTATATTTCTTTCGTAAATTTGGATTCGAATAGTTTTATTTAAATTTTACCCTTCGTAAATTTTACTCAATAACTACATTCGGGATCATATTCTATATATGCTTTGGTAAAATAGTTGAACAATATAAATTTTAAGCTAGGTCATCTAGCGTAAGCAAAATTTTAAAGTCACGTTTTTGCTCAATATTTCGCAGCCGCTGCAAACTACCTGTCAAAAAAATCATAAAGTAGCGTAGGACTAAATACAATCAATTTATTGAAATAAACCAAATAATATCGTAGGTAATTAAAATTGAATAATGCCAAAAGAATTTAAGTGTAGTTTGAAAAATACCAAAGCAAACAATTACTTACTTGTCATATTCAGGCATGCATGTATGAACCAAATATGTTTTGTTTACATCAAGCTTTTATTTGATTTATACATTAAGCATGAGCTTTTATTTCGTGTGTTGGTTTTGCTGTAATATGACACATAACAAAATAATTAAAAAATAATTAATGTTTGCACTTCTTTAATTATTGCTAAATTTATAATACACTTTTGTTAAATTTTATAAATGGCTGAAAACTGGAAGAATATAATTCATTTATGAATAATTTCATTTTAATGTGAATAAATTGGTTTAAAACCAAAATATATTCAGGATTTCATTTAAATTAGCCTATAAAATGGTATTTAATTACGCTAATTATTATTTTAAAATAATTATCTGGTAATAATTTTAGAACATACACAATTTCATACCCTCACTATCAAAATTTACGTATATTATTAATTATTCTAACCAGTTATACAAACTCTCTAGTTAACAATAAATTAATCCAAAGAACGATGTTAATAATATATTATTTAATTTTAAAACACTTTTAATCGTTAACCTGAGGCGTACAGTAAAAGTGTTTCTCCAGTTTCATCAATTTATAAATATTTTAAGTAGGTTGATCGATATTTTTTATATTTTATCACTTCTCTATTTCTTATTCTTATACAAGGGGTCCCCGAAAGGTAAGTACAGCATTTTACTGCAACAAATTACCAACAATAGATAACAATAAATTGCACTAGAATGCTTCCATTTTTGAATTGATTGGTGATTATTAAATTCCCGTTTGTTAATATTATGTTTCAGCACATCATAATTAAAACAAATTTAAATATATTCGAAAACCTGCAAACATTGTATGTACGTATACTTTCTTGTAGAGAATAAAATTTCTAGTAAAGAAGTCCCTGACAGCATATATTCTTATCTTTCAAAATTTAACACAAGAAACATAGTCAGATATTTTGATTTATTAGTTTGTAATAATTTAATATTTGTAACTTTTAATGACTTCCATGCCTAAAACTTAAGATCAGAAATAAATAAATTTAATCTTACCCGAACATTTATTTTCTAAAATCTTATCTACATAGTATACTTTTTTGTTATTAATATTTGTTGAAACATTTTGAGTTTATTCGTGACATATTTTACCAAACCACAATAGTACTAACTTAATAGTTTCAGTAAAGTGTCCATTCTGATAAGAACTACTAATAGTGGCATTACTATTAAACCTTGATTGGTTGATTTAACCATTCACTATGACTTTCTGGGGTAACAGCATGCAGCAGTTGTGAACTGATCGAGTAAACTATCTCTCAAAACTTGAAAACTTAATTTCCTAACAAAATAACGCTTAATCCTACACTGTCGGAACTCATGCTAATCATTCTCAAGCAAATGTTCTTTTCTAACTAACTCAATCACCAAACGTTCATACCATTGCACTTTGTTGGTATCAACAGATCTGCATTTGAAGTTGTACGATAAGAATATAACTTAAAATATTATCGTCGGACCAAAATATAATAATTATTATTTCTATTTAATTTTAACTAAAAATTATGAGGATTTAGTAAAGCTTGAATAAAACAGTTTCATTTCAAGTTTCATGTTTCAATTTTTAATAAATAAAATAATTAATATTATGTATATTCAAAGAGATTCAACATTAATATTTAACAAAATTAAACATAACTTAAAAATAATAAAATTTATAGTATAATTATTTATATACAGTATAAATACAAGAATAAATGTAATTTATTAATGTGATATTAACGCCCTATTTTACGATTATATTCGATCTTTAATCGCATATAACTAGAAAAAAAATTTTTTTTTAACGTTTTGTTTAGTTTTGTTAAACATTATATTTTACAAAAAACATACTAAAACCCAAACAATTTACTTGAAATTCTTATATGTTTATGTTCGTGTCTATATTATTTTGAGATACAACAGTATAAACGAAACTTAATTTTATTTCTTTAAAAAAATTAAATGATAATGCTGAACTTCTAGAAATGAATTTACTTAGCAAAAAAAATTTATTTGAGATTACAGCTTACAGTCAGTCAGCTTGTGGTCAGTGGCGGCGCAAGACTAACTGATAACCGCGTACACCATCATCAGCCAAAATTAGAAGCACCTTTTGTAACCACAATTATTTTAGTAACTTAATTAACATTTTAACTTAATTTCGATAATTCTTCAGCTCAGACGTTCCTATGAAGCAGCTGTGCCTGGAGATGCTACTTAAGATTGTCAAAGTGAGTGGCTGAAGGTGCATTTCTCTAACCCACTCTATTTATAGTAAATATGTGATATGTGGAAATGTGAAATATAAAATAGTAAATTCATGAAACATGATTTTTTACATTGAAATAATAATTTCTTTAAAATCATTTCATTTTAAATGCGGCCTAAAAATTTAACGTTTAACGTTTAAGATTTAACGATTTAACGTTTAAATAATTTTAAATTAAATAGAAAAAAATTAATATTCTTAAAATCTGAGAATTTGTAAGTTAATTTAATTAAATAATCTTGAAATAAACAAGTTAATAAAACGTTTAATAATAATGTTTTTATTGAGCTTTCAACGTTTGATACACGTCTTCGTCAGAATAATTTAATATAATGTAATGTTTACAAGTTTAAATAACACAAAAATTATTAAGTCTGTTACTAATTATAAAGAAAGAATTCTTCACGAAATGATTAGCATCAAAAGAGAAAAGAATTCAATGAACAGAAAAACTGATATAGATGGTCTGAGCAATATATACAGCCATCTCTTCGTCTAATTACCATCACGTATTGGTGTTAAGTTTTTCCTACCTTGAAGGAAACTCACTGCAGGTTGTTTCTTATCACACAATCACATATTTTAGATCATAGATTGTTCAAATGACAATACGTTATCAATCGGTTTCCATATAAACTTGTAAACATTACATTATATTAAATTATTCTGACGAAGACGTGTACCAAACGTTGAAAGCTCAATAAAAACATTATTATTAAACGTTTTATTAACTTGTTTATTTCAAGATTATTTAATTATATTTCACAAGTTAAAAAATTAATTTATTAAGTAAGTTAATTTATTCTAAATAAACAAACTAAACAAAATGTTAAAATAATGAATTTTAACTGTTAAGTAAAAAATACATACTTACATCGAAAAATAATATTTAAAAAAACAATAGAAACAACAAATTAATATTTAACAGGTTTGGACTAAGAATATTTAAATAAACAAGAAATGAACTTTGAAAAAATTATGTTATAAAAATGATAAAAATTTAAAATATAAAATAAAAACTTTAAATAAAAATGGCGTTTCAGAAAGAGCAGCACAGCATCAATTGGCAAATGTGATCTTCTCGCCTACATTCCCTTGAGCTGCTCAGGTAATACTCGGATGTTATCTTCTCCCATTAGTGCTGTCCCCGCTGAAACAGCTCAGAATCAAGCTCTCTGATTCGTCCAAATTGTGCGATACTTCACTAGAGAACTGTAATATTGAATATTGCATTATCATTATTCTTTTCATTTTCTATAAAAAGATCTTTCTAGGAGACTTGCATTTATTTCTGGGATGCGAGTGTTTTAAAATTTCTAAACCATCTTTCGCTAACCTATTTGATGCTCCGTAAACCAGTAGTCGCTTACTATTATCAAAGATTTATTCGTACACATTGAGATTTTACGATCTCAGCTATAATTCCAAGTTCAACTAAGTTCACATTTATTTATATATGTGCTACACATAATTCAGTTGTCTTGGTACAATGCCAGATGCAACAACACTCTTACTTAATTACATTTTGTATTGTTTGCAGAGTATTTTTTATCGTTTCGTCCATATGGAATCATAATTTTAACTCCTACAAGAAATCGTATACGTCAGTTAAATCACAAAATGGGCTATCACTGACAATGTAACGCTAATTAAGTGCTTTCTAAGAAAGTACAATGTAACCGCTTAGCATTTAACATTTAAAAATGAAAAGGTTATTTTTTAAAACTCCTAATTGGGATATTAAAATAGAGATAAATTATAATATAAAATATTATAAAAACTGTTTTTACATACAATTCTACTGTTTTTAATTAAAAAGCCAGTTTGTTCATTAAGGCGTAACACATAATTTTAATTGATTATGACAGAAAAAATTTAACGATACAAATGAAAAATATCTTCTTTCCGTCGCTGCTCGACAAAATAATGGTTAATATTTTTTATCAAAAATTAATAGGTATATAATTTAATTAGTGACTTAAAGTGGTTTTACCTTCATTTGGACACAAAATATCTGCTTAATGTGTCGTAAGATTGCAATTTTTTATTTTTTCAGAAATATGTTTAAAATGATTAATTAGCAATGTAAATCAGATAAAGGGAATGTCTATTTAGATCATCACGAAGTTTTTGCATTCATTTTATTATTTTAATTAATATTTAACGTGAATTACGATTCTGTTTACGTCGAGTATTATAATTAATGCCCGTCACTTAACTGACAATTATCAAAATATTTACCTAAATGTAAATTGCTAGAAATCCACGTTAACTTAAATTCGTTAGTCGTTCTGTAGTTCTAATTAAGTTTGCTTCGAAATACTAAAATATATAACATAAATATTTAATAATAATTATAAATACGGTTAAAAGTTTGTTGTTGGTAGAATGTTCAAACTGTAATTAACAATCTAATTTAGTTTTCTAAAATATCTACTAATTCAGAAAGATAATTGTTCCTAAGCTATTTTACAAATGTAAATTATTAAACCGTAGACTCCTTGGAGTAGTTAAAAATATCATGGACGACCAGCTTACGTTTTAACGTGTTTAACGTAACTTGAAATCGGGAATCAAATTCAATAAATCTTACTAGACATTTTAGAAATGAAGTTAGTTTAAAATACTTTTTATATTTATGGCGTTGAGTTGGACACTTGACTATTTTTTTAAATGTTGTAATTTTTGAGCACAACTCTGTAAAATGTTTCGATTATTTTGATTTTGGTTACTTTTCAGAAATGAAAAACGTAAACAAAGATAATTTCAAACACTTCAAAACACGGAAAATACGCGCAAAAAATGGTAAAGATTTATTATGTAAAATTCAGGTGGTTTGCTCTTTATTCTTTAGAACGTGACACATTTTACGTTTTTTATTGAGTTTATGTTAAAATTGCTTTTGTGTATTTTGTTTCGTCATCTTCTGCATGGATTAAACCTTATTGTCTCTTTAATAAAACCTCATAATCTTATCTTTTATATGGAGGTCTACAATATGTTGCTCTTCTTACTTTAAACATATAGAGTGGAAAAAAATTAAAGCTAAATCAGCATTTAGTTATTGACATTATTATTTATCATATGATTTACCAGTTAGCTACTTGAACTAGACAAAATATTAGCCGTCTAAACCTCAACTCTGTAATGATCATGACCATTGTTCTTTTTTAGTACATAGTCGCCCCTGAAGGTATTTATGTCAAATCATTTTTAAAAGCAATTTAATTTATATTTTATTATAAATGTGTTAATTTGTAAAATTTTAAAAATTCAAAATTTATATTGTAAAATATTATTTGTCTTTATGAATTATTTAAAAGCTGACGTTGATCGTTTTTAAAAGTATTCATGAAAACGTAGTTACTACAAAAATAATTATTTTTAAAATTTCACGTTTTGAGTAGTCACGAAGTTTTCTTTAACATAATTCTTTTGTAAGGTAGAAAACGCTAATTTTATCTAAGAAAAAGAAGTTAGCAAACATGAATGAAACGCATATGGTAGTCTACTCTAAATTCAAATATTATCTTAGGATGTAAAAATATTGACTTAAATTTTTGTAAAATAAAAAGTTAAAAATATAAATTAAAAATGACAATGGTTTTGTTTTATTTTTTACATAAAATATACTGAACGTTTTTAAAAACGTTCTTATTGCCTAATAATGCAGTCCATTATTTTATTAAACCCAAAAATGTTTGTAGCTCTACACCGTTAAAGCAAAAATACAAAAAGTTATACAAAAAATCCAAAGTTTTGTAAAACGGTAGCGAGTTAAAAGAAAAAGTTTATAAACATGGAAGCCTGCTTGCTATACCGTTGTAACTAAATTCTGCTAAAACCTTTTTGCACTAGTTTTATTTTCATTTTTAACTGCATGGTTTACTTTACATTTCAGACAATCTTTTTTAAAATCACTGAACGCTTACAGAAATTAGTTTAAATTAAAATTTCTATTTCAGAAAATTTATTATTTCACTAATATTTAAAGAATGATGTTAAGATTTGCAGAAAATGTTCAAGCTAATTAATTTATTGATAAATCACAAGTCTTTTAATGTTCTTATTCAAACTAGAAGTAGCAAGGGAAATCAACATAATAAAACCGTTAGTTTGAAATTTCACATTTTTGAATTTCCTACAACAGTATAACAGAAATGTGATGTTAAAGTTAAGCAAAAACAATAAATTTACATTACAGAAATTTTAAAAATTTAGATATATTAAAGATTTCCAGCTTGGAAAATATAAAAAATCTTGAAAACTCACACAAGTTTATTTGATGTGACTATTACCTCTCAAAATTAGCCAATCCACTTGAATGCGGGATGAAAGATACAATTAAGTATGCATTCTAAGGTTCATTTCCGTACGTGCTCAAGTGTACATACGGCTTTAAGTTTTAAAATGGTAGCAAACCACTCGATAAAGCGGTTAAAAACTTCTAGAGAAAAATTTCCATTTTTCTCAGAAAAATATTCAAGTATTTTAGTTACCAATGCATTTTATATTTTTGCAATAGTAATATAGACTACCTACGTGGATTGCATGAGTAAATTAATACAGAGTTTTTATGTTCATCTTAACAAATTATGTCGTAGTTGAGAAATGCGAGTTCCAACCCGAAATTCACTGCTTTGTTAAGCTCAACAGCTTAAAATAAGCAATTCGCTTGGATAACATAGTCCAGGTTAACCTAATCTACGCAACAAGACGAAGTTTATCATCCCTGTCTTCCGCCGATTAACAACCAGTCTGTTTTGTTCATAGTATTCAACAAGAGACAATAATTATTAAGTTATAGAAATTTCCGCTAGCCAAGATGTACTGTGCTCTACTAAATCTGAATAATACAAGAGTACCAGCAGGTTCTGGCGATAATTAAGTACCTACAATGAAAAACATACTATTTCATAAAAGTATTTATCATTATTATAATATTGCAGTTTGCACACTTAAGATGTTAATTTATAAATTATACTTATTCGTTTGCAGATTTCTTATGAACTGCAATTGGATTTTTACTATCCAATATCCAATAAACTTTATAATATTAATTTTTTATTTTGAATGTAGCTTGAATTTAAGTAATTTAAGTATTTGTATTATTTATATATTAAAATGTTCTCAATACACAGCTTGATTTACGTAGTATAGAGGAAAATACTAGGTAGGACGATGTAATTAACTTCTGTAATTTTCTTCCTAGTTTTATCAATCACTTAAATCAATTTACAAAACACATTTTTTGTGAAATTTCATATTTTTTTAATTAAATTTGACATAAATAAAGTTTTGAAGCACAAAGGCATATTTCGTCGCATTCAGTAGTACTATTTTACTCTGAGAAATAAATTTTTTTTACAAATTTCTATAAGTAAACATAAAATCGGGTTTTTTTTAATGTACATACTACATTAAAGTTTTCTTACAAAAATATAGCTGGAAGTACAAAAAAACCCAGATTCGACTTTATTTAAAATAAAATTATAACAAAGAACATCGTTCACGACTGAAAAATAATTTTTTATAATGGTAATTTACGCAAGTTCAAAAAAAAACAGAATATTGAACGAGTAGACAACACGAGCCGTTAGGCGAGTAGAAAAATCATAATTAAAATAATCAAAAATTTATAAATACAGTAAACTTATAATAAAACTTTGATATCATTTTATTGTTTGCAGAATTGCAAGACGCCGTGCCGGTTGGTTAGGGATAATTTAATAACAATAATAAACGAACAATAGAACTAAGAAATATTACCTAACCACTTACATGGATGAATTTCACAACTATTTCCATAGAAATCTTATTAGAAACTACTTTGCTAATGATTTAATTTGAATACGATGTTTTATGCCCGAAGACATCTTTCTGCACCAAATTAGAAAATTTAAAAAAGTTAACTTTCTTATAAATGTTTTTCGTTTAATGACAATTATCACTATATTTTTTAAATATTCTTGTAAATGACGGAATATTTATTTCAGATTTACACAAATTGACTTGATTTGATATTCCGTTGTAACTAATATTCGATGCGGCATTATGTAACCAGCTTCGTATTGATTGCAATGTCGGAAACTCGAAGCAGTTTGTGATAGCCACAAAATATAAAAATCTTTTATGTATCAAATCTAGAAACTTTTTACGATAAGAATTAAAAAAGAAAATATCGATAAAAACTTTTCCTAAAATGGGTTAGTAATGCAATATTAAAATGAAAACAAAACATTGATACCACTAACGATTTCCTGGCAGAGAAAATTGTTTTTTTAGTGTACTTACTAAAGCTACAAGATAAATAGGATTAGTTGTGCAATATTCTATTATTAACTGCGTAATTTATACAAAGCTTTATAGGTTAGAAAGCAAATTACAAGATATGGTGAAAATAAATGAAACTTAAATACTATCAAATAGAAAAGAGAGCAGAAGATATTGGGTCAGGTCAAGCGATTTTATCTACAAGGAGAGTTCACATATATAATGCAGCTTTATTCCTTATATTTAATGAGCCATTTTCTAGCCTTGTTAATCTCAATTGTTGACCTTTTTACTATTTCATTATTTAAATTCTACCTAATTAATTTTCAATTTAAAAATTGAATATTTATTTCTTTAGATCATGAATTTTTGCCGAATTCTCATCTTCGTTCAACCTAGTTGAAGTTGAGATAACTTTACCAGGAAAATGTGATTAGTGAGACTGCTTTCCGTTTTATTTTTCATAGTCCATATATCGATTTTAGAATTGTAGATAATAATTTAGTGAAACCGACTTTCTCACACGCTAAACAGCATCGCTTTATGCCACAGCACTTGTAAAATCTTCATTAATATAATAATTAACCGTAGAAATACAAATAAATTTTAAGAGCTTTAAAAAATCCACTCGCGATTTTAGATCACAGAAACTAAAACTTCCTAAAAAAATATATTAGCAGACTTATCATTATTTACAATATGCAAGCTTCATAATTTATGTAAGAAATTGTATAATGTATATTTTTTGTATAAAGAAGACGTTGATAATTATTATAAAAATTTATTTTTAATTTGAAAACTTTTTATTATTTATATTTTTTAGTAAAAATTTTGTTTATAACAATCAGAAATATGAATAAATGTTAATTTGAAGAAATAGTGGATTTAAATTTTTAAATTGCGGTTTAGTTGGAACCTAATAAACTTTTTAAATTTTAATTCAGAATTAATTTAAGAAACAACAAATTTTTTTTGATAACTAAGAATATGTATGCTTGTGTCTATAAATTTGGCGAGTCCATTTTTTTAAAAACAAAGATAACATTGTTTAAAAAATACACTTCAAAGAAAATACCATTATGCTCTTGTTTCAAATGGAGGTTCGACTTTAATCACTATCCTCTACCTTGTCTTTATAATACTCTGAAGGGTATTTATCAGTGCTACATTGACTAATTTACGTTTTATGAAATTTACATAGTACTTCTACCAATCTTGAAATATTTGTTTAATCAAAGACGAAAAGAATAATTGATTTACTTCTGACAAAAGATTAATAGTTAAGCTATTGTAGGAAACCAAGTACATATTTTAAGTTTATTTAATAGTCCTAAAGATACATTAGATTATTTATTCATACTTAAAGGCAAATTGATTTCAAGATTTGTGGTAACTAAACATGATCTCAATTTTCGTGCAATTCTAGAGATAAATTAGATAAAATAAAAATTAGCCAATATAATATTTAGTATTGGAGCAATACTACAATAAAAAATTTGAATTTTACTGTATGTTGTAATGACCCCAGCTATACAAATCTTCTAAATTTGCTTAATTCCAAAAATTACACTTTTAGCTGGGTTTCATTCATTAATTTTAGACTCTGAGACTCCTTTAATTGCTTAAAAATTGTAAGTTGTAAATTAAAAATGCTCACTTTTGTTACTTTTAATGTGGTCTTGAAGCGCACATGGTATCCTGCAGCTGGCCTAAATAATTTGTTGCTATGCAATTTTGCATCGACTAAAATTTCATATCTTTTTCACTTTTATTATTTTATTTTCACTTCACTTTATTTATTAAATTAAAAAAAAACAAGAAATTAAATTAATTTAATTTATTTTCAATCAATTTTAATTTCAATTAGAATTGCGGGTATGGTGTTTCATCCGCTTGACCATTCGACGTCAAAGCCATAGCCTATGTCCTACAACCTACCAGCCGTACTCCTTCTACGCTCCCCACTTTCTTTTATACAGCAAAACTTAACAAACATTATTACAATGTGATAAATAAATAAATAATAAAATTGAATTTTAAAATTATTTACAAAATAAATTAATTAATGGTTTTTAGTGTTTCGAAACACTACAATGTATATATATTAGATTCAGTTAATAATCTATAGTTCTGATGTTAATGTTGAGCAAAATTTTTAAAGTACTTTTTATCCACATTTAAAAATTACAGTTATCTAAAGTATTTATTGTAATTGGGAAAATATGTGTAGCAGTAGATATGCAGTAAATTTGTGAAAACGATAAGCGACGCTTAATAACCTTTTTTATGACATAAATATTTGATAACAATAACGAATCCAATAATTGCTATTTTAGAGCAACCTTTAATTACCAATAAAACAGTAGACTTAACCATTAATCGTTTTATCGTATTTGAACGATTGTTTACATAAAAGTAGTCGAAATGAATAAGAGAAATTAAAAGTATATAGAAAATTACTTAAACAGAATTTATTTAGTACAAACAGTAAAATTGTGATTACTCACATTATGTAAATTTCAGTATTTATTGCATAATTCTTGCAAAAAAAAATTATGAAGTTTTATATTTTAAAGTAAATTTACCTATAAATTTCCTTTGTAAGAAATATAATTACAAAACTAAATATTTTGGTTCAAAAAAAAAAAGTCAATTTTATGGATATATCAATTAAATCAAATTGTGTTAAAGTTACTATATAATTTTAAGCAAACAGAAATACATTATTTTCAGCCGAAAAAAATTACATTTTGAAAAGTTGTGTTACGATAAATTCATCAAGTAACCAACGATTATCCTAAGCTTACATTATAAGTTCAACAAGCACTTAATTATGAAAAATAAGGCTTGCTCTAGACCTGATCTTTATTTATTGTTTAATAAATTATTTTATGTTGCATTTACGAAATATAAACTTTAATAATATTTATTGCTTAGATTAAAATTTAAATTTAAGAACCGTTACAACACGTCATCTATTCATTTAGTAGCACTTCTTTATTTACTCTGTTTTCAAGGATTATATCTACTATATGCCTATATAATAATCCAGTAAATAGAACTAACTTTTTGTAGCAAAAAGTTGGTTAAAATCGCACCAGTGAAATAGTTTAAATTAAGAGGGTTCGAATTAAGTTAGAACGTGTGATAATTAACTAAATTAACATAGGATTAAACTAGACTATTAACATTTCCTCCATATAACTTTTAAGTAAAGAAAAAATGAAATATTAAATTCAAAAATTATATATTTTTAGAGAGAATTTTATTTATTTTTAGCTGCATGAAAAATAAGAAACTAACTCTGAGAAAAAGTTATACAAACATATTTCTAGAAAGATTTTAATGTAATGATTTATCTAGATTTACAGATAAATATTTACAGATAAACTGTTTACTTTTCGGTAAACGACGTGTACCGTCTACCAAGTCCGCAAAAACAGTTTAAAAATTTGTAACGTTTGTAAATATTATGACCTTACGAACATAAAATTATAGTTCATAAGTTCAAAAAATTCGTTTAAACGCGTGAAATTGTTTAGATTAGTTATTTGTTTTTATCTATTTATTTGTTTTTATTTTATTTCAATCTATAGTATTGTTTTTTAATTTCTTGATTTATTTTTTAATTTTTTAATTTGTTTTGTATGTATATAATTTTCCTTAGTTATAGTTTTACAACGTAATTTTTTATTTCAAATACATTCTTAGTCAATAATTAAACAAGTTTATCAATTTTAATATTAAATTAATATTATATAAACTTAAATATTAAATAAATTAAAATTTATTATTTTAACGTTTTTGTTTAGTTTGTTTATATTTAAAATAATACCCCACATTTAATTTAAAATTAAATTTTAAAGTTTAAATCATAATAATATGTAAATTTAAAAAATAACCTTGCCATAATATTTATAAGCTTTATGCTATAAATTTTAGATTAATTTTGAAAATTTACTGAAATCCTATTCAAAATGATTTTAAGCATAGTTGGTAACGCACATGAATAAATTAACGAGATTTCCATAGACAGGAGAACGCGACAATAGTAAAATTACAAAAAAAAATTGTAGCGACCCCTATATTGGTAACATAAATAAATAGAAAAGTTTGTTTGTTTGATCGCTATAGGTACACTCCTAAGCTCTTCGACCGATTTGAATCAAATTTGGAACACTTGCTCACTAGGACTCGAGTTAGGCACTGACCTGTTGAGTACTTGAAATATCACTATAAAGTTAATTTTATAATTAAAATTATTATTATAAAACCAAAAACTATTAGACTACCTAAGAAGCAACCTTCGCATAGTAAGCATATACATCAACCGCTAAGCGATCTCGATTGCACCGAGAAGCTGAAAGTGAAGATGAACGTAATCAAAGACTCCAAACACAAGCTACAAGACAGGCTACTCAAAAGGAACTTGAAACTAAAAATAAACACAATAGATAACTCCAAACACAAGATTCAAGACAAGCTACTCAGAGAGAATGTGAAACTGAAGTTGAACTCGATAGAAGGCTCCGGACTGAAAAAACAAGGCAAGTTCAATATTTTTAAATAAACAGTACCCATATTTTTACAATTGCGTTTTCAACTATTGGTTAAAGTGACTATTAGTTAACGTCAACTAGTAGTTAAAGGCTACAATCGATTTTACGAACTAAAATAGTTTATTTGACACCAATTGATCAAATGTTTTCACTTTTGATACTACAGGATTTGTATTCTATAAGTAAATAAAATTAATGTTTTAATAATTGTTAACCAAAGAAAACAAAATCTAAGATTTTAAAGACAAATTATTAAAAATCAGGTTATGTTTCGCCTTCACTAATAGTTAACGTCTTGACTACCACAAAATCTGCTAGTCACTTTAACTAACAGTTAACTATATATTTTCGAAATTAAGCAGGCAATGTGTCTACCGCTCTTACCTTAATTGTGTTGAATTTTTAGTATATAAATTTTCGTTAACTATAGCTTGTAAAACCACAAAGTAGTTGTTAACTATTGATTAACTGTTAACTACTACTTAACTAAAGATGGTAAAACTGGCTCTTAAGATTTTAGTTGCCCTACTAGAGGTAATCGGTCGCTTTAGTTCTGATGTTTAGTACTAATTGAATAGCACATCGATCGGATTATGCACTAAATAAACTAAACCCGAGCAACGCCGTGTACGTCAGCTAGTATATCTCTAATATTAGAGATTAACCTATTTATGTAATTCTACTCGCAGATAAAAATAAATTTAAAAATAATTAGACCCTAAATAATAGAGTATTTTTGTAAATTTGCTACAGAAACTTTTCTATATTCATACGAATGAAATACGTTTTAAATTAATATTTAGTCTACCTGTTCAAAATTTTAAATTATAAATGCTGTTTATTAAAATTTAATCTATAAATATTTCAACAGTAATAAAATAACTGCGGTGATCTTAAAATATCTAAATATACCAAAAATATTTTAAATTTAAAATTAAATTCTAAAACATATTCCGTGCGCCCATGAAACTTATATTTATGTTCTTTTCATTGATTAAATTAGTGCATAATTGAACAACCGCTTGTTGCTTGTATAGCTTTAATAACAATTTGTTTCGTGGAATATTCATTAAAAATGCATTTTAAATATCAAATTTTATGTAAGCAATTTAAGTCTAACTAAGTTTATGCCAAATTTTATTCAATAATCTTTAACGTTCTCTCTCTTTATATTCTATATTTTAAGTGAACGAAGAATTACTTTTAGTAAACATGTATGTCAAATAAAAACTTTGTTTATGTTTTTTGCGAAGCTTATAAACTTCAATAGAAATTTAATAAGAATTTAATTATTGAGAATAAATTTGTAGCTTTTTATTTGTAGTCTAGAAATTATTTAAGATTTCCAATTGGTTGGAAAAATATTTTGGAAAATTGTGAAAACGACGTGTTTATTAGATTTTGAAATTAAATTTTGTTTTTCCAGCTGTAAAGTACTTTAGGGATTGATCGGCAACTTTAGGCTTTAGAGTCCAACTTGGTGGTTAAATTTAGTATACCTATAATACAGATGCTCGTATTACTATAGTTAAATTTAAATGAATAGTAAAATAACGAAACTTTTCTTATTTAAAAGTTTTTTTAGTTTATAATGATCTCTCGAGATTAATAAATGCTGAAACGTTAATAAAAACTTAATTTTTTCTCATTAGAACTTGTTGAAGTCTAATTTGCTTCCTAAAATAATAAAATTTTTATAATCATATAATATGATTATTATAATACCTAATTAATACCTATGAATAATAATATAATACCTATAATCAGGTACATAATTTAAATAACCGTATCCGCATCAATGTTGAGGTTTATGAATTATTATAATGTATTTATTAGTGTAATAAATAGATATATTACGTGTTTATATTCAAATATCAAACCTACGAGACATTTATAATCAATCGAAACTAATCAACTAATGAATATTATCAAATATACACAATATGCTTACTCGGTAACTGTAGATAAAGCAGTAATCAAGAAAACTAACTCTAAGCTTATAAGACAGTATCTGACACTTCAGTTGGTTATATCAGGACATTTTGTCAACCCTAAGGTAATTAACGGAGGTAATAATACAGTTCATAATAAATCAATAAGAGATATCTGAGTAGTACCGTAATGTGCAGATACAGATTCTTTTTTCACAATAGTTAATATATTGTCGTGTATTTTCCTATAATTTAAGATTTTGTAATGTAAAATGATTTTTATAATTTATTTGTTTGAATTAAAGTGTTTGTTTTAAATTGAAGTTGGTAATAGAAAATAAAGATAAGATGCTTTTGGTCAAAGATGCCCACTGCGGCAGGTTTTTAATTTTTGCTCCGCTGATTTTGTAGAAAACGTTGAGATATATTTTTTTTGATTAGTTGTTTTATTTAAAATTATAAGTGAGTGAAGAGATCAATTCTTGAAGAGAATTTGATATTTTAATTGATTAATTTTTTGAAGAATTGTAGATAATTGGAAAACAATTTTATTACATCACAATATATTACTCTATAAAATAAATGTAATATTTTACATAAATATTTCCTGAAGGAAATTTTTTTACTTCAAATTTAAATAACTAAAAGAGAATAAGTTACTTTAAGTAAGATTTGGTGGGTTTATTGAGATCAAAAACTATTTTGAAATATACCTTTATACATTTTTGTCAACAGGAAAAGCAGAAGTCGGACATTAAAGAAAACTTTTCTTTGAATTTGAGGTATTAAGCATTTTCTTTTACTTTATGTATAGCCCATTAACTGGGCAAGATCTAGCAGTTTAATTTCACTTTGATATAAATATCCAGGCATACCGGGTGTTTACAATTGCCTTTTAAACATTTTAGAATATTATATAAAATTATAAATATGCAATATACTATACATATTCCAGCACTCCAAGTACAAACCACAGAAGTACATTCATAACTTGAATATTTTGATGATTTATTTTTCTACCACCAACAAAAATGTAATAAAAATCTCGCTCGCTACAAGTATTATATTTATCCTGAAATAAATTTATTTCTTAATTATTTAGTTTTAGTACATCTACTTTAGTTTTAATTTACCACTAGAAAATGAAATCCAACCTCTGTAACCATCGAACTTTTAATTAAAAAATCTGTTCACAATTATGTGTAATAGTTTAATAATTGCATATTTTTTAAATTTTGCTTTTTTTAAATAGTAGATACCTATAAAATACACATTACTTGAACAACTTGAAAAAAAAATTTTATAGTAGAATGACAACTATTTAGCTCGAGTTAATCAAACGTGTTTACACTGTAAGTGCGTGTGTGTTTATTACCAAAACACTTACCGTCGAGATTACTAAGGTTAAAATTTAATTAACTTGTTACAATAAAAATATAGAAAATTCGTAACAATCATATTAATAAAAACCAGTAGCAGATTGGTATTATGTTTTCCCTATTAATATTGAACCAACCCAAAGATGTTTCTTGCTTGCTTTTTTTTTATTTATATGGGTGATTCAATTATTAATATTACACTGCATTAAATATAAATTGTAAAACAATATAACATTGCAAAATATATAGTTAATTAATTACATATAATAAAATCGATAAGTTTCAATTAATAGGTAGCTGTTGGAAAGCTAATATTTTACTTATAGGAATACGATCGTAAAATAAATATAATGAAATTGTAGGTAAATAGTCATGTTTAATTATAACTAAGTAATTCAAATATAAATAAACAATTAAAAACACTTCATAACCTATAGAGAAAATAATTTATTTTGCTTTGATTCAAAGGTTTCTCAAATTATCAAAGGAATAAAATATAAGTTTTGTTAATTTATTTAAGAAATTAAATAAAAATAAAGACTTCGAAAGAACAAAATAATGCCCTCGTAAAAATTGATCGATATTTTGGGAGCGTATAAAATGGTACCTATATATATATCTTACTAGGAAATTAACTAATTAATAATGTTGCTGAAATAATATTTACAGAATAACAATATCCGTACTGGCGATTAATAGCCTATTGATTATACCTATAGGTACTTGAAATTTTTGTTATCTAATTTACTATTATTAAAATAGGTAATTATAAACCAAGCATATAATATGTAGATGAGAAGGTATATTTAATAGGTAATTATTGAAACCTCTTTAAATCAATCATGCATTAAATAATTACAAGATTAAAATATTATTTATAATATCAAATTGATTTAACAAACGAAGCTCTTACGCTAATACTAATCCAGCTAGCCTGTATTAGTGCTTTTTATCGTTTCTTTATCTCAATGAATATAAAAAATTTGTGACCTATTTAGAAAAAGCTTATCTCTACACTTAGTTCGTGATGCCAAAACTTTCATAAATGAAATTTTTCCAAGACCGGAAGTAATAAAAATATTCTGTACTTCATCGATAGTATATTTTTTCTCGCGCTGACATTTGAATATTCAATAATACTTCTGTATACTGAAATTAAATATAAAAACATAATATATTTTGTTTCAAATCCGTAAATTATTTCCAAGTACTAAGTGGTAATTGAAACAATTAAATGAAAATATTTATTCAGGTGCAGGTTAGTTCTCGAAGTGACTTCAACCTATATGAGCATCTTACATTTAATCTTAATTTTTAAAGAAATTTCTAACTTAACTTAAAACAAATCTCAACGAATGTAAATAGATTAAAGAATTAGAGATCCTAAATCGTTTTACGATTTACTTGATATTATGAACTGTTAACAAGTCGGTAACTTTTATAATTTGAAATAAACGAACAAAATGAACAACATCGAAATATTAATTTCTGAATATTACTACAAAGGAAACAAAATATTATTTATGTAATGTTAAAGCTTTCAAATTTTAATTATCACTTCCTCTTTATACTATAATTTTGAAAGGTGAAACAATATAGGCAGATACCTACAAAGTATTTTAAATTTATTTCTGAAATTCGTAATAACTGAAAATAAGGTTGTAATTAGGTAAATTTTAATATCCGCATAGATACCTACGTAAATTTAAAAGTAATTAATAAAATTTTTAAATCAGTATTTATAGCTTCCATATTTTCTTTTAATTGATTATTTTCATAAGTCATATAATATCTTTTCATAATTATTTAATATGTTAGGTACCTTTATATTTTGAAAAGCTTGAAAATTCCAGAATAAAGCAAAGGTAAGTTTTGAAATAAAGTGACTAAAATAAATAGTATTATCAATATACTATTTTTTACAATCGCAGAGTGAAACCGAAGAGCCAAAAAACTTTCAACGTTCTAATTGACTAAAAAGAAATAAATATTTTTAAAATTTAAATTAGCCAATAAAAGTATACAGTAAAAGAATCTTTATATTATGCTTTTAGAACATGAAAAGAACAACATGGAGCTAAAAATAGCAACATTTGCTTTAGAATTCGTAGCAATACCTTTAGTTCAAATTTCATTTTGTTAGAACTTTCCGTTCAGGAGATTTTGATGGAATAGGCATATTATATACATACAATATTTGTGATTTATATAATATTAAAATATCCGTTTTCGACAAAATCACATTTTGTCAAAATAAAAATTTTTTTTAATTGAGATCAATCGATAAAAAATTTTTGCAATAAAATTTACCGGGTTTTTCAATGCTTCCAGAACGTTAAAAGAACAACGTGGAGACTTGGGAATAGCAACGTTCGCCATAGAGTTTGTAGCAAAACCGCCAGTTAAAATTTCACTTTATTACTGTTTTCCGTTTGGGAAATTTTGATGGGACATACATACAAACATTGTGTTTTATACCTTATATTAAGACAAGTCGTTGGAAAAACACTATTGTTAAAATTACTGCCTTTACCGCTCTGGTTTCAAGAAAAGAGTTGTAACTTTCAAAACCGCAATTAGTCGCAGCTTTTTTATGACAGTAAATATTTATACCAGATCTCATCAGACCTTTTTGCAGCTCAACCTTAAATTGAGCTTTTTACAATATACAATTATTACTTAGCATACAGCACTGTCATCCGCCTACCAATTTATAATTCACGTACTTCTTGTTGGCTTTTTTGAATATAGATACAATATTTATTCATACTACAAATAATAATTGCAATTAACCGCAATCAGAATTGATTTTCTAATGCTAAGTTAGAAAAAGACTGCACTAACAGAAATAAATTGTTGTTGGAAAAACCTCACAATAGTATTGCTACTGAGTTACTTGGTTAAATTTAAAGAAGTAATCTAGTAATTAAAGAAAAGTTTTACATTTAAAGTTAATGAATGATATTACATTTTCAGTTAACATAGCTTAATTTTCAATTTAAGCCAAGAGTGCTTTGACAATGTTGCCCGGTATAAATCATTAATACGGTTTATGAAAGCGGTAAGACTGAATAATATGACGATTTAATGCCATTTTTTAATTGTGTTTGAAATTCAGTCATTTAATTTTTAAAATAAAGTGCTGGTTTGGGCAGCAACCGTCAAATGATATTAATTATTTGGTACGATTAGTGCCAAGTCTAAGAACGACGTATATCTATAAAGATAAATTAAGGACTTGAGTTTTATGTAGGATGTACCTTTAAAACCTAGAAGAAAGTTGTTCTGAAAATAAAATATTTATCAATACTGATCTAACATTCAAACAAAGAGAAATGGATTAGTGAAGAACAAAGAAGTTCAAGTTGTACAGGTTGAATTCGTGGATGGCATAATAATGAAATAGACATGTTATTCAACCTTATACCTATTTTATGTTTTTTAAAAGTTATCATTTCAGTTTAGCTGCAATATTAAACATTAAATATCTTAACAGAAAGTAGAATGCTGTGTATCGGGTTAAATTAAATTAATATTGGTTTCTTATTACTCCAGTTAAAACGCCAATTGGATGTATTGGTGATTGCTTTTATTATTTCCTAGTGGAAGTGCACAGTTTTTAAATCCATGGAAGATACCTACATTAAATTTCATTATATTAAAAATAGCCAGTGATGAAAATGTTAATTAATTTATTATAGTGGACACCATACATTATTATTATACACAGCCGCGCTAACCCGAAGCTGCAAAGAGTGGGAAACAACGTTTATTCACCTAAAACAATTTTATTATGTAATTAAAATTTATGATAACAGAAATATAAAAGTTTTGTAAAACCGATTTAATTACATTTTTTTGATGAATACAGAAATTTAAAAGAAACTACACATAATGTGTTTGTAGGAGTATAATATAAAACGAGGATAATGATTTATTGCCGTCATAAAAGTTAGGTATCCCATTGTTATAATACATTATTAAAATATTTTGCTGCTTTTTAAACATCATTATCGGTGAGGTTTGTTTAAAATATTCTGCAATTACTCACGATTATGCCTTCCTATCAAAATGCATTAAAATGTCATGGATTTTCTGAGATGTAGGTTGAGATGAAAAGATCAAGTTTGGTTTATTTATTTATTTGCAGTTTTGCATCATTTTTAAATATTAATAACATTGATCCGGAATTGAAGAAATATTAATGCTGTGTTTTTAAGTTAACTTCAATTTACTTAAGAATGTGAATATTTAATTATAGCTGAAATGAATCTGGCTGAGTTGGCTGAGTCTCCAAAGAAATTGTAAATTAATTATTAAAATACAATTGCAATCAATCGTTGATGATGTAATTCTGTATAATTTTGACTGTTTTAACTTTTTATTGTATCCAGGAGTTACCCGTAAAACTTTTAAAAATCACAGTTAGCTTTAAATAAAGTGTTACACAAACTTCACTTGCTTACAATAGGAAGATTTGATGAAATTTTGAAATTGGAAGACGGAAAAGTTTTGCGAATGCGATTACTACCAAACTTAAGTATCCTAGCTCGAGTGATACCACTGATAAACTGCATTATAATATTAAAAGTGGATAAGTATGAATGAAAAAGAAAAATAGTGAAAGTCAAATGTTAAGTAGTGTTCATATTGCAAAATTTTGTTATCTAAATATGTAAAAATTTTATTGTTTTAAATATAATCGTATAAAAAAAATAAATTTTATTCAAAAAAAATCAGTGAATTATGGTTTATTTCGAGGAAGTAATTGCTTGAAAGTTACGTTAAAAGATAATTTAAAATGTATAAAAGATAGTGTAGGTATCTGAATTTAAGATATTTTATATTTGTAATTATCTTTTTAAAGGCCATTTTAAAAACAACTTCTGAAATAAACTATGTTTTTTTATTGTTAATTACGCTTATTATTGATTACGTCAATTAGCCATGTAATAAGTTTGGATTCATAACATTTAAGATTAATTTAATAGATACCTTAATATCCTATGATACAAAATTTGATCTTTGTTCTATCTTATTGAAAATCCCACATTTTAGATATTACACCGACTGAGCCAATTAATTTTACCTTCATATTAATTACAATGTTACAAAAACATTTACATTTTTGTTCTGCCTAACCAGAAAATTACACATCAGTATACGAACTAAACAAAAATTAAATTATTTACGTATAGAAAAATTACAAAATGCGGATTACCCATACACTTCCTTCAATATTAAACTACATTCGATCTCTTATTGAAGTTTGGTTGTTTTTTCAATGCCGAGTTACAGTATTCTAGAAGGTAGATATTATTATTTTTTCAGCGACCACCGTAGAAAATTAAAAGTTTAAATATCAATTTAAAAGTAAAAGTATACAACCTGAGCTGTTTAACGGTAAAAGAATTTTTTGTTGCTTTTTCATCAAAAATTTGATTGCTTAAAACGGTCCAAGTTCAGAAATTATTACGCATTCTTAATTCTTATCTAAATTAGTTTTCAAAATTAAAGTATATTTTATAATTTAGCTAATTAAGATACCAATTAAGGTTTACTTAAAATAATGGAAACTCTAATATACAGTGTTATTTTTTCTTTAAAAGTAGTTTAAAATAGTATTGAAAGTAAGCAATAAATTATGGACAATGCATAAAAATTTTCAGCTAGCACATATACCTAGAAGTTATTGGAGAGTGAAATCATAGCTTTATGGAAGAGATTTAACAAATTATTACTCTGAAAGATGAAACTATAAAATTGATTCTCGTCTTTTTAAATTCGCAAATTTTATTTGCTCGTGACATAGTTCAACAAGTAAAAAGGATGTCTTGGGTAATATTTTAAAATATCTTAATATAATAAAATATACCTAATAATATGCATTTTCGAGAACCAACTAATTTAACAATAGTTTTGAACAATGTAGGGTATAATCCGTTTATTAAATAATATAAAATTCATTAATTCATTATTAATATTAAAATGATAAATATGAAATCATATTATTAAAATTAATATATTTTACTCTATTAATGTTAATATATTATTTACTTAATAACCATTCTACTTTTTCAATGTATTCTTTTGTTCATTTTAAAATCCTTTTAAAGAAATAATAACATAAACAAATTTAATTTAATTATTTTGCCTTTTCAGTCAAATTAATAAACATACGTAAATACTTTTAAATATGTACAAGCTTCTAATTACTATATTATAGAGAATATTTATATGAGGATCTTACGAGTACCTATACATAATTATAATGAATTGAATAATTTGTATTAAAATAAATACATTTTATGCTAATACTGTAACTTGATCCTATATATTCATTTACGTTAGTGCCGTAATTATAATCTTGTTTTAGAATTTATTAAATATATACTATAAGTATATAATATAGTACATACAATACATATAAAATTTTATAAAAATTATTGTGGAAAACAAACTCTGCTATTACTGTAGAACTTGACTTTATATTAATGCTTGCTGTATTACATAATATATATTTATCAGTTTTTTAACGTTTCATATCGTTTTCTAATATTTATGACTTTCAAAGAAAAATAAAAACTTTTATAACGTTGCCTGAGGCCAGCAGATAGATATTTGTTTAGTAAAAGATAATAATCTACATGAGTTGAACTGTGAATCATGGCACAAAAAACTAGCACCCGAACCGTTCGGTCGTATATTTACTTAAATTGAAATTCTAATTAGTATCTACAAAGTAGAAATGTACTTATAAAGTTACATGGAAAATTAAGTAAGTTATAAAACTTTGAGTGAAAATTTAGTATAGCAAGTACAGTTGATGCAGTATATTATAGCAGGAAGAATCGATATTTTGATCGATTGATATTTGAGTATAACTCAAGTATAAAATGGAATTATTATTTAAAAAAATTAAATGATTAATTTCATTTTGAACCTTGATGGATGACGAGAGTTGCAGTTAAATATCGACAAACTTTTAACTCTAATTTAATATTATTTTCACAGGGATGTTTTAGATGTACACAGGTATTTGTATTTAGATGTACCCCTATAGCAATGTTTTTATAAAATTATTATAGCTAACTGAAAGGTTTTAAAAGAATACAATACGTGTATTAAGCTATTGTTTCAGTTCTTCATTTCATTCTATTTCAATGTTTTTGTATATTTTTTCTTGCTATGTAAAATTATCTTCGAAGTGTGTTTGCATAAAAAATTTTTGAATGTTTATAAAGCCACTTTAGTAAAAATATTTTTTAAAACTTTAAAATCGGTGACACATTTTTAAAACCGTGTAAGTTAATGTTATCTTGGAGTCGACAGCACAAATTGTAAAATTTCAAAAAAATCTCATCACGTACGCGCTAGCACTACTTGACAGCAAACAATATTTCTGTATTTCTGAAGTGTGAAGTAAATTTTAGATTGCTGTTAATGCAACTTCAATTTTCTAGTTAAGAACAATTTTAACACACTTACAAATGATTTGTTACTGTTTCAATTGGTCTTGAAGTCTTAACCAAGTATTTTAAAATTTAAAATAGTTTCTTCTGCTAGGTAAAACTACTTCAAGTTACTATAAAAAGTACAATTTCGGTGGTCACTATATTAAAAAAATGTTCTACTTAAAAATTTTCTTCTACCTATTGCGCTACACTATTTTAGGTTATTATAAATAACTTTTTCAATTTAATTATACATATTATGTTGTTTTTTATTTATTTTATATTTTAACTGAAAAGTATTTTAGTTATATTAAATATTTTTACGTTATTATAATTTTCACAGATATTTTCACTACATTTTTACTGTTATTTTGTTTAAGTTTCTCTTCATTTTGAAAAATATTTTTAATTGTATTAGGTACTAAACTTTTAATTTTACGATATTGAAAACCATACCAGATTATGACAAACTCAAAATATTAAAAATAATTGGTGTGATAAGAATATAAAAAGTACTAGTAACTTCTAACTTTCACCAGTTTTATTCTGCAATTAATTTTTAATTGGCTTTGTACAGTATTTTATAATAAAATCTTAATAAAATGAGATCAGTCACATTTCAAAAATTAATTTTAATTAATTTTCTTAATTCGTATTGAGAAACCTACGCACCCCTTATTGTTTCTTTCTGTTAATTTTTTATTGTTATTTCTTATTGTTATTAGCATAGAGAATATCTTTTATAATTAAATTTCATTTTCATTACTTTAATATGATTATTTATGCTTACCTGAAACATTTAACTACAATTTATTATAATGTGTTAAAAAACACTTGCGTTAAAATGTTTTAGCTTTTGGATATTTAATAAAACATAATTATATTTAGATTGTCGTGTTTCGAAACCATAAAAATCATAATTTTATTATTTTGTAAATTATTTTAAAGTTTAATTTTGTGTTATTATTTATGTATTTATAATATTGTGTATAAAATGTTAGTTAAATTATTTGCTGTATAAATAAAGGTGGGAAGAACGAAAAAGTAGAAAAAAGTGGGGCTTGAATAGAAAGACTTGGGCTCAGGCTGTCACGTCGAATAGACGGGTGGACGAACATCATTCCCGCAATGAAAATTAAAATTGTTAATGTGTTTTTTTTTAGATCAATAAAATAAGTTAAATTGATTTGATGTTTTTATTTTAATTGATAAAGTGCAGATAAAGAGATAAATTTGGAAAAATTAAAGAATTAGTGAAAAATTAGTCGATGCATTAAATTACATTGCAACAAATTTGTTTAACCACGCGTACTGAAGCCAGCTGGAATAGCACATGCAAATCGAGCGCGCACGTGAAGCAAAAGTCGAATACCATATGCAAGGTAAACAAAAATTTGAGCATTTTTAATTTACAAAATTTTAAACACTGAAGAGTCTCATGTTGAATAATGGATACCCAGCTAAGAGTAATTTTGGGATTAAGCAAATTTTATAGATTTGCATAGCTCGGGTCATCTCAATATATAGTAATAATTAAAATATTATTAAGAATGTACTTATTAATGTCTATAATGTAAATATACATCTCTAAAATCATTACATTGCGGTTATTACAATTTAGATATTAATAAATGAACTAAAAAATACTTGATCGTAGTTTGGCCGATAATTATTATTATTAAATTTCCCAAAATATCTAATTGTAAATACTCTACTGAGGCCTGTTTCACAACAGCACTAACACTATTAGTTGGGAGATACAAGTTCATTATTATTACCAATGTACAACATTGAGTATTATTTTTGGCTATATGCTTTTAGAAAAGGTTATTTTACTAATAAGTTTCAAGAACCACGCAGCTAGCTGATGGGGTTAATTATTTTGAGCATATTTAAAGTTTCTTGTAACTAACTTGTAATATTAGTAAATTTTCTTTATAAAATATGCCCTCGGATGTTTTATAAACTTCTATAATATAAATTATTAATTTCAGTTTGTTACTATCATAAAATTTAGTAGCTACAAGAAATTAAATTAAATTGAAATATTTAAATTATACCTACTATTATTATACTTTCAACTTTCACCAGACCTTTTTTGACCATAAACAATAAAAAATATCTGTTAGTACTAATTTCAACTGCGTTTTGTTCATTTAATGAACAGTTATGCTTATTTAATCATACCAACTACCAAATAGTAAAATTTAAAATAATATAAAATATAATAGAAAGTTAGCAGTGTGGAAAAATAACGGAGCCATGGAAAAAATTCGAACACGGAAAATTTGAAAACGGAAGTTTATAATAATGGTATATAACTGAATATATGATATTTATTTTAAGTAGAAATCTTTTTAAAAAATTTAACTTACAAATTTACTTATTATCTTATTATTTATGTTTTGGTATATTGGTATCGAGAAAATGTAGAATTATATACTCCTATAATTTATAAACATAATATTAAAAGTGTCATTTTATTTCTCAAGTAAGAAAGTTTCCAGAACGAGGAAACCGAATGCAACAACTCTACGAGACCCGCAAAGTTATTCAAACTGTTTGAAGTAACTTTTAAAAATAATGTATTAAAAATAAATGAATTAAATGTTGTTTGACTATATTTTTGTGTTTATAATTTTATACAAAAATGTTAAATAGTAATAAAATTTTCAAGTAAATTAAATAATCTTCATATAAAATATAAAACTTTTAGTCAAAGCGAACACAACCAATTTTTACAAAGTCGTTCGTAGCTATTTGCTTGTGAAAAAGTAAACATTATTTTGTATCTCTTATTATACATCCTCTGGTATTTTTATCATTTATATCTAATTTCCAAGGCACTTTTTATGAATTTTATTAAATAATAAATCAGTTCTATGCAGTATAGCAATAATTATTATTGTTTCAACATGAATGGGCTTAAAAGTAATGGAACTTATCTGGAAATAAAAAAATAATCAAGTAAATCTACTAACAAATATTTAATAAAAAAATATAAAGAATAAAAGTTGGTTTACTCCAATACTAATTTATTACTTCAAAAAATGTCATGAAACCGGACGCGGTTGTAAGAAAACCAATTATGTTGAGATAAATTCATACCTAAAGTGGACTTTATGTTAAATGCTGTATGCCCAAGGTTTCCAAGACTGACGATAAGTAAAAGGTCAATTTCCATAAACCTGCATGCTTTTGCAGACGCCAGCAGAGTCAAACATATGGTTTGGTTTTTTATATTAAGTTTGTGGACAATAAATAATATAGGAAAGTGTTATGATGTGAGAATTTTTTAGTTACACAAATAATATATCATAATTTTTTTTTATTGTTAAATTATTAAATTTAAAAATGACAATGTCTAATAGTAATATGTGGACACACCGCGATTAGTTGAGTTAAACTGATAATGCAACTTTTCATTGTTGTTGAGGTTAACTGACAACAACACTTGACTTTCTTTATTGCTGTTAGCCGTTAAAAATTTGCTGGATTAACCTTGAGTTGCTTAATCGACACTTGACTGTCGATTGTTTTCACTGTCGATTACTATTAATTACTGTTTGAAACAGACTTGACTTCTAATTTATTGAAAGCAAATTTTATTGTCAAGTATTTAGTAGAATTATATTTTTTTTTAAATAAATCTTGATATTATTTTGTTAATGTTTATTTAAAGACTACATTTATCCTCAGTTGACTTGTCAACTATTTTTTTTATTACGTTTTTGTTTTCTGTGTATTTGTTCAATACTACTTGTTTCTTGTCCTTTTGTTCCTAAACCCTGCCTTGTTAACACGTAGATTCTTTGCCTGTACTTCTTTCAATTTAATTTATAAAAGTTACTTAGACTGCTTTGTGCTTTTTTAACATCTTTTACTAAATTTTTTTGCTTATAATTTTTGTTATTTGCGCTTTGATGTAATCGATTGATCAACAAAATTAATTTGATCGATAAAGTTGATTGCATTGTACTTTGCGCATTTTTAATGTATTTTTATAAGAACGTCAAGTTTTTGTTGTAACTGAACAGAAATTAGTTAATTTTCTTTTATAAACTTAGGCAGTCTGAAAAAGTGAAAAATCAATTTGGATTCAAAAACACTTGGGGTTCGAAGAGAAAACAAATTTGGCCAAATAATCTATCAGTCTAATGATTATCATTTCTTGTCATGTCACTTATTGTTCGCAGAGCTTAAGTAAATAACGTATCGTGATTTCCTAAAATTGTCGGTTACGATTTACTTTCAACACAAGTCGGTATTCAACGTCCTATCTACACGAATCGGTGTTTTGTATCCACAGAAAATCTTTGAACGTCATATTTAACCCGCTATATACAGTTTATACCACCTCTGATGCCTTTTACTTTATATTTTGTTGCGTTGCTCTTTACATATTCGTCAATTTTCTTTTAAACCAAGAAAATAGGTTGAAATTTGAAAACACATCTCCGCATCACGAAGAAAACTAATAAGTATTTTATTTTATAATTTTTTTTGTTTTTATTTTTATAAAATATGTTTTAGTATTCCTCTTTAAATTAATAATTTTCTACGTACTGACTTTAAATTTTATTTTAATTAATTATTCAATTTTATTTACAATTATATAAAAAATATTATTGTTTTCTCAATATTGTTTTCTGTTTTAACACTTTTTTTTATATTTTTAACTTACTTTTTATTTTCTCAAAAATTATTTTTTTTAATCTTAATGCAACATGTTGACCAAATTAAAAAAAAATCCCATTAATTTGCCTCTTCAAATCATATTTAAAAATTTTAAAAATACAAATACTTTTCAAGAATAATTTGCTTACTACTTGTAATAAAATATATCTTACTTATTCAGTAAACTGCTCTTTTTTAACCAAATGAGTAAAATACTACTACAATAGAAATATGTGAGTTAATGACTTAGCAGTTTGAATATTAATTTATCTGTAATATCAATATCACAGGCTTTGAGAAAAGTTTGACTTTGTCGTTTTTTATAATGTCTACCTGCTTACCTCAGATTAACAATAAACATCTTAAATGTTTTGAAAGTCATATTAAACTTTGAGCCTTTTAATACGTCTGTCACATACTTTTACCATTTATTTAAGGAACAATATACTGTTGTGGTATTTTATTAAAAACCTTTTCCAACCTAAAATTTTCTCGACTAGCTTAGTGTATTCGGTAGAGCATGAAACACCCAGTAGCGAATTCCTGTAGGTCACCCCGTCTGTCTTGCGAGCAAATAAAAACTCTTATTTTTGAATAACGAAAAAATGTTGATTTATTCAAAGGAAAATTTTGGTTGCGACAAATCTCGCTATTAGGCTTTAGAGTGTAATAATGTTCGACCACTGATTTTGAAATTTTATTTACTTTGCTCCAAACCTTGCTAAATTTCAAACTTATTTGCCGGTATGTTTTAAATGTGTAGCGAATAATAAAATTTTATAATGTGATACAGGTTTTGTTTTTTAATAATAAAAACGTTTTTACTATGGTGCTTTTTAATTTTGAAATACCTGGTATAAATCTCGTGCGTGTTCGTGTAAGCGGCTCGTCTCGTCGATCACCATTTGCGCCCGTACCAGCGAGTATTACATGTGTTGTAATTAACAAAATTTTGTAGACCATAGCTGTATTCCTTTTACCTATTTTATTTCCATCTCAGTTGCACAACTGAGATAAAGTGAGCTGAGACAAACTGAGATGAACTGAGTCAAAGTGAGAAGAAGATAAGGTAAAAAGAACAACAAAAATTTACTACTAGATGAATTTTGAATTTAATTATTTTGAAGTTTGGTAGTACTAACCAAATTGTTTTTTTTTATTATTAATAATATCAGGGTATAATGTCAACATAAACTTCAAAAAGACGAATTAAAAATTTAAGGTGCAGTAGATATTAAAAAGATTGCAATAAGTGACAAGTTTAATTCAAATCAACCAATCCGGGCAATTTCCCAATCTGTCTCAGTTGTAACACTTCAAAACAGCAAGATCAGTTTGGGTATGGAAGGGGATAATTTTGTCACGTAAAACTCAGTTCGGCACGGCACAGTACTTATGTCAAAACAGTAAAAAAAAACACCCTTTCAATTGTGTATCTCAGTACAATCTCACTTAAAATACGTAAAAAGAATACAGCTCATCTGGTGTAGTATTGATTTCCAAACTCAAGTAGATTGAAATTTATCAATCCTACAACCGTTGATCTAATTTTCAATAATATCTAAATTAACCAACTTTAAATTCAACGTAGGTAAGTGAATTTGCATTAGCATTCAAATCTTTTCGATGTTTTTTCCAAATGGCGTCTTCTTCTAACGTTGATCTTCGTAAAATTTTAATTACGATATCTTCAAATTTTTAATATTTTCTGCAATTCTATACTGAAATTGACAATTCTTCACAAATATTCACTTTATGGATCCAAAACTAATTTTTACTTAGTTTCTAAGTAAAAAATATTCTATTCGCAAATTAAAAAACGCACTACGCAAATTTTAACGTCCAACCCGCATCCAAGGGCTCTGGAAGACCTGGTTTCAACCTTAAGAAAATTTATACCACGTAAGTTCTTCAACTACGTACAGGATGTTGCACAAATTAATATTCTTTTTCTTTATCGTAGATCGTTTTCGAAGCACTGCACAAATATCACTTATTCCAACGTTTATAAAAATTACAATCAAAAAATGTGTTGCGAATGTGTTTAAGTATAAAATTTAGCCTTTTTAATTTTCCTCTGAATAAATTGTAACTTATTTGCAGTACTCAAAACAAATAAAATGACCATGGTCTGGACTTCCGGGTTAACTGAACAAAAAATTACCACAATACATATTGTCGTGTTTTGAAACGTTGAAAAACATTAATTTGTTTATTTTGTAAATTATTTTCAAGTTTGTTCTAGTTTTATTGTGATTATTTATTTGTAAATGTACTGTGCATAAGATTTTAATTGTGAATACTAGGTGGGAAATGAACTAGGTGGGAGCAGAGAGGTGTTCAGCAAGTCTGACAGACGCCTTGTGTGTTAGCAAGCGAAAGGAGTGTTATTCCCCGCTATGATAAGTTAAATTTTTAATAATTTTAATGAATAAAAATAAAAGTGAGTTAAATTAAATTAAAAAAGTTGTTTGATTAATTAGTGCAAGTACTAATGGATAAGAAAATTTGAAGATTTGTATATTTTTGGTTGTTTGTGAAAATAATTCACAACGACGAAGGCGTTAAACAAGGCGGTCAGGTGTCAACAGCTGCGGGACGCACATGCGATTGCAAGGCCACTTGTAAGGAAAAATTTAACATTACCAATTATTCGCCACTTTTTAAATTAAAATTAGAAACAAAAATAATACTATATGATAATTTACATTTTATTTAAAATTCTCATTGCTGAAATTAATAATGGATGTCCTGTAGCGAAGAATATTTTTGGATCGAGAAAGTTTCACTTAAATTTTATTTGAATGGCTGAGGATATTGCATTATATTTTTTTTTAAATAATACTATACAATAATATATAGTATAACATACATAAATAATTATTATACCTTATTATTATGATATAAACCAGCAAGCCGACTAGGAAGCGGTAGACCGCTGCACTCTTCAAATTCTAGTCGCGTCAGATACCTTGCTGTGCTTTAAAACTTAATATAGATATGTGAGCTATAGCCAAGGCAACAGGAAACCATTCGGTTAATTACAGTGTCTAGTAAGTCATCTTGGCTTCAACCAAGTTAATTATACTAAAATTATTCACATGTAATATTATATTATTTAATCTAATATACATAATATATTATACATAAGTATTAGATATACCTTTATATTTATAACTAATACTTCTGTGTACTTCATTAAAGTTTATAGCGTTATATCAAATAATTAAACTTGAAACTTGAAATTTTGGTTTATATAATAAAGCAAAGATAGACTGAAAATAATTATTTCTTTTGATTTCTTTTGATCTGCGTTATTGCTAGTGTTTTCGATATCTGGCGACTATGTTTACGCATCGTTAGTTGAATTTGATTTTTTCGAAACGAAGTTTTCTTCGTAAACTAAGCAAAGAAAAATTATTATGGGCAGCATCTCGGCGCAGCGTAATCCAATATGAACTAGAATTTTTTTATAGACATATTATTGATGGGAGTGTTAATAACAATTCTTAATTTTTTGCTTAACAATATTAAAAATGAACCAATCAATAGTAGGTAACTTGAGTTATCAGAAGAAATTATTTGCTACACTATTTTTATAGTATATGAAAAATAGTTAATCTATTTGACCCATTTTAGATTTCTGTTTTTTGAAACAACAAGAATTAATTGTTAAATTGTGTTCTCAGTTTTCTGCGTAAAAGTTTTCTTATAAAATATCAGTTTTTTAACGAATTGACAATAACTATATTAAAAAGGGATTAACTCATTTGGTTAGTGTTCATCTTAGTTTGTCTTAAGTCCCAAGTTTGTAGATTATACACCTGTATACGATACTATATAATATGTACATTGCTTCAATGTTTACACTTAATTACCTTAAGTAAATTTTCCAAATATAATTTTTAAATTGTGCTGATTTATTTATGAAAACGGGGGAAATAAAGTTGTGGTGTGTGATCAGACTAAAATATGAATTTTTTACGTTTGTTGATTTTTCTTTTTAATTGTATAAAACCTTATAGGCTTTTCAGTATTTCAACAAATTAATGCAGAATGTTTGCACAAATTAAGTACCATTTTTATCCACATGAATAAATTATTCCGTACTTTATTTCCAATTAAAGAAAATATTTATAATTGAAAATTGATTACAACGATTGTAGAATATCTATTAGGAAAACGTAAAACCTATATTGGTTAACAGTCAAAATTTGTGTTGGCTAAATTAAATTATGTAGTTCTAAAATTCCTTCGGAATTGGTAACCAATAAATTATGAGGGTGAATTATACATTTCGTAATTTTTTGACAGCATAAAATTTTAGAGCAATATGAACCTAAAAAGACAAATAGGATAATGAATTGAAATACAAAATTTTAACGGTCGCAATAAATCTATGAAAAAAGTTTACAAAGTAAATTTATTAATTTTCTGCGAGATTGTATTTCTTTAGCTAATTACTAGTTGCTATGTTGTATAATAAATACTTAATTATACTAATCGCTTGCACAAAACTCGAATTTCTGGGCTGCTTGTTCTTAACATGCCTCTTACACGTCGAATATAGAAACTAAAAGAAAGTTTTTCCAACACGCAACACGCAACAATATCAGATAAACTTTAGCAACAAGGTAATAATCGACAAATTTTGCTTTAGCTTTGACGAAAAAAAGAAGTAATATAATATTCGAAATTGAAAAATATTTTTCGGATTACTTTAACTGCTTTTACTTCTCTCAAAGGAATACAAAGCCATAAACTTGTTTTATACAAGAAATTCATTTATGTACACTCACCTACAACAGTAAGATTTACACGAGTATATCTTGTGGGCGAATGATCAAAATCTACACGACAATTATAAATTCCTTCGTCGGATAATTTGACGAAGGAAATTGTGAGAAGAGCTCTATCTTCATCCAAAAGTCTCAGAAAGTATCTATCGCCAACCACCGGATGAGACCAATGCTGACTCCTAGCATTTTTCATATCATAGCGATATAAAACGGTTTCATCTTCACCTTTATTCCATACCACTAAATTAACTTTGTCCGGAGGATGAGCTGGCTGAAGGTTACACGGCAATTCGGCGTCGCTCCCTTCTCGAGCCTCCGCATGATCCGGTACTAAATTGACCACGGCCGCCCCACTTCCAATCAGAAGAAAACTTAGCAATTGCCAGCACAGCATCCTCATAGCTACATGTCTATTTTCTCTTATAATCAATCTACAGTTACCGAATACCCACACGTAACCAACTTAATTGCAAAAAAACACGCTAAAGTAAAAGCGAGGGCTACTTGCTCCACTTGATTAAACTACGAGCACGATCTTAACATAACTAAGTTCCTTCTTGGGGTTTTATTTGATCGTTGTATAAATTGTCAATTATTTTTAATTAATGTCAAAATTTATAATTACTATTATTTTACACCAACACTTTTTTAACCGACCGTCATCAACTTACTTACACTCGTAATATTAACCAGGTGTTGCGCTTATTAATTTCGTTGTGATTTCCACCCCCATTCTGCAGAAAGACTGCGGAGTGACTCCGCCCGGACAACTACCCCTGAATAACGGAAAATTCCGAATTGAGCCGAATCTCACGTAAACACCGGAGCCCCGGAAACAAGCAACCGTGAAAACGCTGCAGCGTGCAATTTCTACTAGAATAGTGCACTATTATTACCATTTTCAAAAGACAACGGCAGCTCTCGAGTCATAAATATTTCAAACTGTCACACATATACACAAAAAGAAAACTCGAAAAAATTAAATTGTTTTAAAGCAAATCGAAACGCTCCGGGCTTAAGAAATACATGTGGAAATTGAAAATTGTTTCCATGACAACAAGTTTGATTCTTGACTCCCATCTCTTTTTAAATAGTTACGTGGCAAATGACTCATCTTTCTCCCTTGTCTTCTAAATTAAAGCCATATGCCAAATAGTATAGTATTCCCATATGAATATTATAAATTGTACTAATAAGTGAATTGTTTAATATTTCCCCTGATTAAAATTAAACTTAAATCCTTACACGGAAAGTTCTATCGTTACAATCTGCAAGAAAATCCTAGTTAATTTCGGCAAAATTGAGTTACACACATTGCGGAAACTAAATTTAAATGTTATATTTTTGCATTTACCTCGGTATATTTAATTTATTTTGTAAAATTTTAGATCCCAAACAATTTTAATCTCTTAACTAGGTTTTCGAGGATAGTACGTTCAACAGAGCGGGATTTACGAATAAATACGTTGGTTCAGGTTTAAACCGAAAGCATTAAAATTGAAAAATACTTTTATATACTACGCGCTTGGTTTACTTTCATTTCGGTTATACCATAAGCAAAACAAATTTTCTGTTCTATGCCGAATTTCTGTTTCGTCGTGAAATCTCAGCCAATTGAATTCTGAATACAACGGCGCTGAATAAAATTCATCGGTTTAACGCAGTATAAAATGGAATCGATTTAATTAATATTGTTTTGCACCACAGATACCGATGGAATAGATGGCCAAATACATATTTAAATAGTTGGCGAGAATTAAAATTAAGTAAGGGGAGAAAACACAAGTTTGAATAATTTATACGATGACTAACACTATCCCTGTATAGATCATTTATTTATGTTACCCCTGCACGTATACTTGGCATTTTTATCGTGTTAATCATTCTAGAGAATTACAATAACTATTCTCTTAAGGGTACCCACTGCTCTTAAGACTCAACTTGACTTAATTTATTACGTTTCTGTATTGTGTTACCAACAAATGAACCTTGCCACATCTGAAAACCGATTGAACTAAAGTGCAATGTTTTATACAGACTTAATTTTCCTTGTAGGTTATTTAGAAAAATAAAATTTTTTTAGAAAATCTCCATTATTGTGTTGAAATTTAAAAGCATCCAAATATAATATTGCCTATTGTGCCAACTTATTTTTGTATGTAACTTAGCAACTTTATATTTACATTATTTTTATTTCGGGATTCATTTTCAATTGTTTCCTTTTATTTTGGTCCATTTTATGCCCGTTAAAATTTTGTTAGTTACACAAAATTTAAGCATTTCTTTTACATTTTAATGAAAACTTAGTGAGTTTTGTTTTAAAATTGAGAGAATAGAGAAAATCTTTTTATCACAAAAAAAGTCCAAATTAAATCAAATAATCAAACAAAATAGGTTGACAAAATATATAGCAGAAAAAATGTTATTAAGGTCATGATTTGTCACTTGCACGAGAAATTATCTAAGTAGATGGCGCAGCTATAGATATTCTGAATTTAATTGCAATCGCCCTAGATCAGCACGATCGATACGGTACAATAAAAATTTTAACAATGGCTTCGTCTTGATATCATTGGAGTTGTTTTAAACTAGAACATCATTTAGAACACCCACTATACACTCACAAAATGTTAATGCAGATTATTCTAGATTATTCACTAATTAAGAGGTTGCGTAAGCAAAGACTCTGTCTTGTACGAGTTTTATAAAATTGTTTTGTTTAAGTGTAGTGTAGAACTCGCATTTCTAAACGAATCCTGATGAAACCTTGCATAAGCATTCTTACAAATCACAACATGTATCGACTTGTTTATTTGGTTTAGCACTTTCTAAATAATTAAATAAAATACGTTTGTAGTAGCGTCCGAGGCTATTGTATCCTCTTGAACGAGTATCTGACCAAACTAATACTATGTTATGTGCACGGTAGTTGCATTAAGCCATGCAATTAAAATAACATAAAAGATAATTCAATTAGTAAGAATAATAATAATAATACAAGAATACTTAGATTAATCAGAAATGTGTAAAGGTATTTAGAGCATCAAAAAGCAGTTTGACAATTATTGTAAGTTTTAAACTTACAAATACCTTAAAAAACGTAATTTGAATAAAATTTCGGTAGGTTTTTATTTATTTAATTCGTCAAGCAGAAGGTTAACATACATATTTCATATCTTAAAACATTGCGTTTTGGTTAGGTAATCAATTATTTTGCGATATTTGTTCGGATTAACAACTGTATTAACCCCTGCAACATCAAGTTTATATATTTTATCCAACTGATACGAAAAATGACATACCGTCAATTATATTGAATTTGTACCATAAAATTGATTTTTTTTAAGTATTAATACGCAAAAGACTCTGGACATTCTTTCAATATCTTTAGATCTTAACTTTTATCACTTTTAAAAGAAAAATAAGAAAGCATTCAAAGTTACAAAGATATTGCACCTAAAAGCACTTAGTACAATTTTAAAGTATTATAAAATACACAAAATTCATCTTTCTGCCTTCAAAACACCTTTTTTCAGGATGCTACATATTATACACTTTTTATCTCTTATTCTAACTGTACCTATGCGCACTATTACTCTGAAATAGTTTATTTTACTCTTTCAACAAAGTAGTAGATCATATTCAAAAAGTGTTTCAAGTTGAAAAAGTTCTCTCTACTCCTGGAAGCTTTTCAATTTGATTATCTAAATACTGATTTTGAATATATGTATGTCTATTTTATTTAATCTGTTAGTTCTAATTTTAAAATTCTTCACTTAAAAAATTCCTATATTAAAATGTGATTATAATTTTTTCATTTCATGTTTTAGCACTTTTAAATAATCAAAATTCCCATTATGTTGCTGGCTGAAATACCATTCATTGCTACAAAATATTTCTAAAACGTTTCTCAAATTTTTTAATAAATTAAAAAATGTCAAATATTTAATAAAGTACAGAGGGTTTAATAAATACTGACAAATGTTTAATGTCGTAAATTTAAGCACCTTTTCCATCACTCTCTAAACCCTCGTAAAGAACCCCTCTGGGCTGGAATCATCTCTCGTTAAGAAGTTTTAGTTTAGTAATAAGTTTCTTGTTCACAATAATTTGTGTAAATTATTGTACAATTTTTATAATTTTGCACTTTTTGATTTTTGTAACTTTTTTCTAAATAAAATCAAAAGTTTTTAGTTTATTTTAACCGCATTTAAAGCAAAAGAACTGGCTTACAAAAAAATGTGGTTTTCAGAGAAAATTTACTAGTAGCTACGAAACTGTCGATGCAATGTCTTAGTAGAACTAATGAACAAAAATAGCCAAATACTAAATAATTAATATTTAGAACTTTTTACGTTCAAACAAGATTGTATTCATTATTTTTATAATCTACATGTACACGACAATTGTTGAATAAATTGAATTTATTATTTGAATAAGTATCGTACATTAAATTCGTATTTGATTAATAGTACTTTTCAGCAAAACTACTAAAACATATTAATTTATTTGTAAAATTATCTTTTTTAGTATCATGCGAGAATTTTATTGCTCTACGCGTATTGCAATAGATTAATAAGCTACAAAAACAATAGTTTAATATGTGGAGAATAATTTTGAATTACGATTTTAAAATATAAATTATTTTTAAAATATTTGTTGACTTTAAATTATAAATTATTTTTAAAATATCGCTTGACTTTAAATTATAAAAATATAAACTTTTGCAGTAACTGAAGTTTACGGTGTAAATTTGACAAAATCAATAATGGCTCTTGTTAGTACTAAGAATACGTTTGATCATAACAACCAGACCAATTTTCTCGCAAAAATAAATAAAACCGAAAACAATTAAATATGGTAGTGTATTTTCTTTGTAAAATGTTGTACATTTTAGTTCTAAACGGTGTTTACTACTTTTTTTTATAACTATAAAATATAAAATACGGTTATTATGTTTAGTTTTTATACAAATTAAATGGAAATAAAGCAAGTGGTAATAATATAAACTCAAATACAAAATAGAATTTTATGATCCTATTCTGTTAGTTAATAAAATAGTATTAACTTTTGAGCAAGTTTGTTGTTTATTTATTTATTTAGAAATAAAATGTAGGTATCTTATATAACTTGGAAGTCGTTTGAGTTACGCAAACCTGCCGAAAATGTTAAGCCGAAATTCGTATGATACAGTGCTAGTTAGAAATTCAATTCGTTCAAAAATGATTATTACATTTACTTCAATTTTGATTTTCCACAATTTTTATATATTGTAGAGTCGACATTTACTAAAATATTACTTTTATTGCGTTGAAAGTTCGAATTGAACTAACTGAAACTGATTTATGTACAAATAAACCTTATTTTTTATTTCTTAATAGAAAAGACGAAAAATTTACTATCTATATGTTTTTTTAATAAAATTAAATTTTACATGTTACATGAAATTGAAAAATAATTTAATTCATAACTTACATAAAATTGTTCAAAATGTAAAAATTAATTTTATAAAAAAAATATTTTCATTGAACAATTTTATGTAAGTTATGAATTAAATTATTTTTCAATTTCATGTAACATGTAAAAATTAATTTTAATAAAAAAATATTATCACATGTTAATAACCTTAACCATTTTACTATCTATATGTAAGTTAAGAGTAAAAAGATTACGCTATCGCTTAGACTGAATGAAAACATGAAACTGCTTTATACTTAAATGTAGAAATTATTCTTCTTCTGATTCTTAACTATCAACAAATTATTATCAAAAAAATCTAGAATTAACTTATTAACTTGTAAAATAAGTTTTTTTGTGGCTTATAAACTATTTCAAGGTGAACATATAGAATAAGCTGTTACACATTAAGTGGCACATGAAAATGCTGACCATTCATCATTTTCTTTTCCAAGTTACGTTCTTGAAGTTAGATACAGTAACCTATTTGCAAAGGATCATTTTGTTTGATGAATGAGCTTTGTCGTGCACTTTTAAAGTCAGAATGTGGCAAATTATTTGAAAAATTATTCTTGCAAAAGTTATGTATTGTTAAAAATCTGATTACTCATTCATAAATGAACTGAAAAATTACATGAGAATGCGTTAGAACTATGATGAGCAAAATGTTTGAAAAAATTTAACCTACCTTATTCAAAAACAAATACAAAAAAATTAAAAATTATATTTAGCAAACTTAAAAGTATTTCACTTAAATAACACATAACTTTGTTAATTTTTTTTCATTTGATTACGTGAGGAGTTCAGCTTTACTCAAGTAAGCTCGATACTCGGCATACTTTATGACATTACTTTCTAGACGCATAGTTTACAAGGGGACCGAGGTTTATCACTTAAGACAATGTTCATGTTGAAGAAATTTAAATCCCTTAGGATGATGGCAAAACCTACGTTGGGTGAATTTATGTATGACCGAAGGGCGGGATATTACGGCATTTTAAAATTTTTTACAAATTCCGAAAGAAAAACCTTTATCCACCTTGTAAAAGTTAAATCATACTAAGTTATAAGCATTATAAGCATTTTAATTAAATGAAATATTATGTAATGTCCTAGGTATCTGTTTTTATTTATGCATTGCAATAAATTATAATGAGATTGTTATCACAATACATTGTAAAATAAGAAAATTTTATAGCATTTCAAAACGATGTAGGTAGTAATAATTATTATTAACCATGAAAATTAATTTAGCAACAATATTATTTGAAGTTAAAATAAATAGAATTTTCGAGAAAATCAAAAATGTTTTGCTAATATAATTTTGTAATGTTTTTATGTTTTAAGGGCAGTACTTAATTGTTTCATAAACTTGTTTATAATACCGTGCTGTAATAATTAATATAAAGATTTAATGTAACAATTCATAAATTTCTAACCCGTTTAATTATAAAATTTTTAATTAAGATTTAATTACAAATTTTAATTAACGGCGGCAAAACTATTGCTGTTAAATAAAATTGATATCACCGGCAAATCTATTTAGGTTATTACTAACAGTTTATCATCAACATATTGAAAAGTATCTCGTTAATAGCTTTTCAAGTTCGGTATTTTTATGATTTTGAAAATAAAAAGAAATTTAAAACGTTTTGATATTTACTTATTTGAAAATCGTGTATATTATCAACCAGTGCCGAAACAATAAATGGCGTAGGATTTATTTAATTCGCATTGAAGATTATAAATTTGACAATCCCGTTTAACGTATTGCAAAGTACTTTGCATAAAGGCAAAATCGTAAAACACGGTGCAATATAGCGCCTGAGTGACATTTTAAAAGTTTCAAATATAGGGTAAAAATTAATTGAAAGCTCATACGTCTCTTTGTAAACCGTGTATTAATCCAGTATCATTAAATTGAAATTGAAATTCATAATACTAAACAGACAAATTTATATCATATCTCGTTTTTTTCCCACTAACAAATATTTTTTGGTAAAACTCGCAATTTTTAAATATCTAATGTTTGTTGGCTTAATATTTTTAATTATTATATAAAATAATTTAAGTGGCGGTAGTACGCTCTGGGGAGTCTGAGAGGTATGGAGTTACCCTCAGTACATCGATAATTATATTTAGGTTGTGAATATTACCTTGCAATTAAAAATTAGCTATATTTATGATGTCATAAAGTAGATATATGTATATGTAAATTATAATACACCCTATATAAGTGAAATTGTAATAATAATATCGTCTAACTTGTAAAGTCAGTAAGCTTAAAAATAATATCATACATTTAAATTTGCAAGAAAAATTTTCCTATGAAAATGCGTGGTAATAATCTGTTGAGGCGTTCACACGCGTTGAAAAAATTAAAATTTGGGAGTAGCACTTTAAACCGATCTACAAATTTAAAAATTTCTAAAAGCAATAATTATGCCAGTTGATGGTGTAATTTACAAATATATAAATTAAATTTTAAGGATTATTCAAAAATACGCGTAAAAACGGCTAAAAACTGCAAGCGTACATTCGATTGGTTATTTCCATAAGGTTAGCTCCGCTCATGGCGTGTTTTTATTTTATAACAGTACTAGCTGGCCCGGCAGATGTTGTCCTGCCCTGTAGTCCTGCTTTATAATATGCCATCTGTCAAAATAGCGCCATCTGTCGGCCACCTAAATCGTCTGCATACGAATTTTAATTCCGAATTTTCTGGGCAGCTTCTTCAAGTTATTTTTATCTATAAGCCTTACTCGGACTATTATGAACATTAAAAAAAATGTATTCAAATTGGTCCAGCCGTTCAGCAGTAAAATGAAAATATACAAACGCACAAAATATATACAGGGTGTCTCCATGACCATGGAGAACCTTTGAGGTAGTGAACAAGAACACTTGTTCATTAATTTTAGAATTTCTGTGAAAACGGTGGGTTTTCCAAAAAAAAATTATTTGAAAAGTTGTAGCTCGTTAAATTACCTATCCGGTAAAGTAAAAAAAATAAAAATCTGCTTTTTTTAACATTTTTTCTCTTAATTTAATTTTTAACTCGAAATCCGTTTATTGTAGACAATAAGAGGATATAACCTAATTTGTAGATAAGCGAATGATTTTTAAAAAAGATCTTATCTATTAAGTCTAAAAAATTAATAATATCGGAGCTATTGCAGTTTGAAATCATAAATTTAAAAAATTGCTTTGAAGGGAGGTTACCTCTCAAAGGTTTGAACTTTGACAAAAATTTTATTTGAAAATTTAGGTTTCTCTTTAGTGTAATCGCTTGATTTTAATGTCATCTTTCAAATTCTGCAAAAACTTTTATTGTATCTGATACAACTTTTTACAGTGGCGGCTCGTGATATTTTCCAGTGGGAGGGTACAAAATTTAAAAAAATAGTTTTTAAAATATTTATTTATAATAAAAATCTATCCTTTGATCTTTATTGATACAAAAATGTTCAATTACTTTATCATCATAATCTGATATTTCTCGAGTTTTTTTTTAATATACAGCACTGCCAGAGTATTTAATCTGTCTTCGACTATCGTACTCCTGAAAAATGTTTTTATTCTTTTTAAAGTTGAGAAACACTTTTCACATTCACTTGTTGACATGGGCGTTGTACAAATAATGTCTAATAGTTTGTATGTTTCAGATAAATCTTACGTACAAGCATAGCAGCAGAAGCAAATAAACCTTGACTGTCTTCGCGTACTAGCGTTAGCTGACATTTAGGATTTGCGTGACTCAATTACAGTAGTTTGTTCGTATAAACTACAAAATAATGTAATATAAAATTTATTTTTTAAATAATTAATAATTAAATTAATTAATTTAAGCTAGTGCTTGTTTTTAGTTTGGAGACGGAAAGGCACGTGCGCCTGTGCTTTTTAAGACAAGCCGCCACTAGTAGTTTGTAACTGTTACTAAACAAATTTTGTACTAATACAATATAATTGGCAATGTTAGCTTTCAATTTAACGACGCAGTATTTTTTGTAGTCAAAAAAAATATGAATCATCATATAATTTTAACTTTATATTAAAATCTTTCACAATACGCTTGGTTTTTAGTGGATATTACGATATTTGCAGTTATTGTATTGAGCGATTTTGTCACTAAACTGTGCAATACGATCAACTGCATTATCAGATTGTCTTTAATGCGAATTAAATTAATCCGATGCCGTACATTGCTTCAGTACTGTTTTATAAATTCACATTTTTCAAACACAAAAATGTATCAAATGTTTTCTTATTTTTATAACTTATAATACAAAACCTGAAAAATTATTAATGGCTAAAAACTTGCCAATGTGTTTATGATATACTGTTAGGGACAGCTCAAATAGAATTACAGGAAATATTAATTTTATTTAGCAGCAATAGTTTATCACCACCATTAATTAAAATTTGTAATTAAATCTTAATTAAAATATAGTGATTAAGCGCTTTAAAAATTTATGAATTGTAACATTACATTTTTACATTAATTATTATAATATAAATACTATTAACTTTCTATTTCGTGCTTTAGGTACCTAATCAAGAAAATTATTGTATCACTAATGCTGTATTATGATTCGATTATTTGTGGTAGAATACAAAATAAATATTTAGAACAAAATATTCTAATTCATTTTATAAATAATTCTTTTAATTCAAAACTATTTTAGGTATACCCGTATTTAATTTATTACGTAATAGATATATTAATATATCATATTATCTACTTACATAATATATAAAAAAATTAAATGCTATTCATGTTTTTATTGTTATTTATATTTTCTAGTAAATAAATAATATTTATAAGGCGTATAAGCCTAATATTTTCAAAATCTTTCTATGTTATTGGTATATGATAATTTTATTTGAACCCTTGACTACCTTTGGCCTTTATTTAAATTGAAGGGTCAGTGTTATGTGACTCATTGTGGCGACACGTCTGTATTATTTAATATTACAAAATTTTTATTTAATAAACTTGAATATTATATTGTACCCCAAGCATTTCAATATGGAAGTTAACCAAAATTAATGGTTAGTTTTATTAATTCGTTTGTGCTATTTCGTTGTGCTACAATGAACTTTATTTAAATAATATGATAACAAAGACACTTTATTATAACGTTTTACGTTAAACAACGTTGCACTTTGTGTAACTTACTGCGTCATATTTTTATTTCACAATTAGTTACTTAAAAAAATTACATTACGCAACTAATTATGTAATCAAAATTTTTAACCGCTATACTAATAAAATAATATTGTTTTTTATATGAAATTCAAATAGTTCAAATTTACTACGTCTATGTTAATTTTTCAAGTTTTATGAGCTTTTATATCTTGATGCATTATTTTAAATTTCATAAATACTGGAAATATTCTATACATATCCAGGTTATACTTGATACTGAGGTAATCTGCTCGCTTCCGATGCATGTCCACATGCACGTCGATGTCTAACTTCCACAATAATTTCTACCGTTTTCTATAGTTTTATTCGTTTCGTACCTGTTCTTCTTATAAGATGGATAATTTTGCATAATTTAATAAAGTTTTATACCTAATACACAATTAAATAAGTTATTTTGTTCAATTTGTGGAGAGCAAGACAATAAAGTACATCACAAATTTTGTGGGCATAATTTGCACTCGATTAGTGCACTGATTAGTGATTAGTGCACGCTTTCTTCTCGTCCGCTTCGAGCCGCTTTGACAAGCGCTGTACTACTGAAAACGTCTCCATAGATGATCCAACTCGGCAAAGTGCGATTTATTAAATGTCAACAGTCAACTGAGGTTTTCTCAAAACCCTTTAAAGCTCGTTCCTACTAGTATATATACGTCGAGCACACGGACCGCATACTCAATGGGACTTTCGACTTTGGAATGTAATATGTCCTCTTTCATATTACCTAAGAATCTAAAGTGTGAAACTTGAATTATGTTGTGCACTTCATCGTCTTGTATGATTACAAGCACTCAATCGCTATACGATTTCAAAACTGGTTAGGCAAATATCTATTATGTGTCTCTAGCTTTTATAAATGTGTAATGAAATTGTACAATTCATACATTCAAAGAAATCTTCCTTGGGTAAAATTGTGATAGCATTTAAAAATTCTACAGAATATGTGCTTAAAAACTAAACACAGCGTATTAAATGATTAGAAATCTAGATGGAGAAGTTTATTTACGATACGATACGATAAAAAGAACCACTATTTTAATTTTTCTTCTAAGTTTATAATAAGCTTTTCATAATAGGTATACTTCATTTTATTATTTTCATAAATTACAGAAACGCTGGCAATATAAATAAATTACAACATAAAAATAAAATGTAATCCACCTTCTTATAAATTAAAGTGTCTTTTTGGCGACAAATTTTAGTTTTTCTCGTGTCTCACTAACAAAAAATTTTAATAGATAGCAGTTCGTTTTAAGAGTTTTTCATATTTCATGCAAATTTTCAGTACTAGATGTATCAGAATAAGAAATAATATTTAGTAGGTTTTTTAGACGTGAATTATGTTTTGCAATTTTCTTACATTGATGGTAACTTTGTTATAGTCAAAATATTTGAAATATAACATTTTTTGTTCAGAAAAAAGCTTCTGATATTTTAAGATATTGCACGATATACTGGTAAATGTATTAAGCTTGTGCTTAATGTATTTCAAAACTGTAACCTATATTTTACGTTTCATAAGTAAAACGTTAATGTTATTTAGACATTTTTTCTCAAATATGCAATACTATAATTTAATTTTCATTACTAAGCAATAATAATTATTTCCAATTTTTATTAATCTCAGCCCTCTGTTTGCTTCATATTTTTCATTAATGTCAATTTATATTTTTAATTATAAAATTTAAATAACATGAAATTTTTTTAAAGCACTTGTTAAAATTTTTATTATTAGGTCTAGTACATCCAGAATACCATATTAATTTGGTAATTTTAATTTTACTTAAATACAATAATAGTTTATACGAGTGAGTTTACTATCCAATTTGTAACTGGAGAATTATCGAACTTATACGATTACCGCCAAACCTACAATTACATAATTATTATAAAGCAGAACCGGTAAAATCCTTTCGTGTATAAGGGAATTCCCTAATTCTTTTAAATAAACATTTGAGCCTCTTACGTTAGACCTGTATAATACAGAAATTTGTTAGTTTGGTTAAGTAAACACTAAATTATTCACATTACAGTTTAACTACATTATTACTGTTATTTAAAAGAAAATTTGTGCGATCGTAAATGAAAATATATGGATTTACTAGGTATCTAACTTACTTATACTTAAAAATTAAACTATTTCTTTACAAAACCCGCCAGCCACTTCTACTAAACAGATTTTCGTAATTATTTATGAAATATCAAATATTTAGATTTTTCAGCAAATATAATTTTTACCGAAAACGATTTAAAAAATTCACTTGTCAAAGTTAATGTATCACTTTTCGTGAACGCCATTGTTTTTTAAGCAAAAAATCACAGTATATAAGAATCGCAGTAATTAACAATATAACAGTAATTTAATTTTTATAATTAATTTTCTCTTTCTTTAAATTAGTAGGTACATATAGTATTATTTATTATTACCTTAATTATGCTAAGGTTTTTCTATATACCTACTAATTACAAGTTTCAACCTTCAAACTTTTCTACCTCCGTAACTTTAATCCTTTAAATAATTAATCAATTTTATATAAATATAAAGATATCAACGCACTATAATTTTGACACCAGCACACAAGTCATTGTAAATACAAAATTAACACCCCGCGTCAAAATTAAATCTATACAAACTCAAAATTAGCATAATAGCTTTCCAAGATGTACAAATTTTACATTTTTTAAATAATTATTATTACTTAATACCACGCAACAGACTGTTTCCTTTACATTAAATTTTTGTTGAACTTATCTATCGATAATTACAACTTCAAGTTGACTATATTTTTAAAGTAATTAGTAAAAAGTTTTGTAAAATATTAACAAATTTGTTAATTAAGTTTGTGAAGAATTGGCACATACGTAGTAACTAATTTTTATTTTACCTTTGAAAATACATAATAATTATCTTATAATACAATAAACAATATTAATCTGTAAATATGTATAAAGAATATTATACATAAATTGAAATAAATTTTTTATAATATTGTAAAAAATAGTATTACCTGCCACCTACCAATCTGTTAATTTTGTACTGAATTTTAACAATTTAAAATAAATGTTTGAACATCAAATTATTCGAAATTTAATTAGTTCAACATGTTGTTTTATATCAACATTTCCAATTGACTATTTTTTGTCAAATAGTATATAATTTTTTGTATAAAATTTTAAATACAAAATAATTTCAGCTTCTATTAATTTTCTCATGGTTTCGAGTGGATAGGGCTTGCAAATATTTGTGGGCATAAAACGCTTTTTATTTTTAATGTTGACAATTTTTAAGAGTTAAAATATAAATTTCATTCTTATAAAACTTTGTTCTAATTTTATTTAATATGCTGTTCACCTTATCATACAAAACTACGTTGCGGTTTTACGAATGTTTGTATATTTTCCAATTTTTAATTTATAATTTTATAATTTAGTAATTTTAATTACAATTTTTGAATGAATTAAATTTTATTATTTTCAATTTTGGCTTACCATACATTTTTTAATTTATCATTTTTCAGCTTCTTTATTCAAAACTAATTTCTAATTTCCACAAATCTTTAAAATTAATTAGAATCACTTTTTATTACAATTTTACAAAATATCAAGAATTATTAGGAGAACGTAGTGAACAATTCCGCTTTTCATCACACCCTACGGCATAAGGTTATTTTTAAATCAAAACAAAACAAACTTTAAAATAATTTTCAAAATAACAAAATCAAGATTTTTCAGTTTCAAAACACGACAATATATTATGTATAAATTAAATAATTATTTATCAAAATTTCCAAATATATTTAGAGAATAATCAATAGATAAATGGTTTAGGTAGTGTAACTCGATATTAATCATATCAAATTTTTTAGAATAAACCAAAAAATGCACAAACACTTTTTAGAAACTAAATTGTGTTCTGTTGTGTAGTGTTGTGTTATTGTGTTAACTTAAACATTTTAGTTTTTAAAAGTATTTGTGCATTTTTTGGTTTATTCTAAAAAATTTGATATGATTATTTCGAGAATGTTTACAGCTTTATACCTTAAGAGGTGTATTTAAGAAGTAAGGTTTCCAATTTTTTTCTAGAAAATAAATTACAATTGGAATAAATTTAAATAAAAAAATTGGTAAAAAAATGAAGAAAGAACAAAGGGGATTTCAGATACTTTCCAATCAAATTATGTTTTGCAAAATAGAGTAATTTTATTCTGGCCCGTACTTAAAAAATATTGTACATATTTCGTTTTCCTTTCCTCAAATTGTTCTTCCGGTGGTTCTATATAACATAATGTTACAAATTATCCATATTAAACAAATGACTACGTTAAAGTTTGATAAAAATGTAGCACACAAGTTTTTGATAAATAAACTTTGACATATTGGGAAAAGCAAATTCAAATATTTAAACAACTACAATCACATTATAGAGAATACAAAACGAAATTCTTTATTTAAAAAGTTATTGAGCAAACACTGTTGCTCTTATATAAACGTTTATAGTGAGGTTTTAAATAGAAATGCATTGCTAGTATACATAATAAATACCTTATAATAATTATAATATTGTAAATAAAATAATAATACAGTTAATAATGTTAAAAACTAAAGTATGTATAACTTTCAATAAGTTCACAATAAGAGTATACAATATTCAAGTTTTATCCCCAAGTATTCCTAGGGTTTGAGGTAATAATCTGGAATTATGTTTCTACATCTGTAATTTTTGTAATTTTGAAAACAATATAATACGAAAATACAATGACATTTGAATTGAAATTATTAAAATTGGTTTTAATCTGTTTATATTTTGTATGTTTATTGTATGAATGTATGTTCATATTTTAATATTATATTTGTTAGAAACATAAACATGTATATTTCTGGAATATGATTTATCTCTTTAAAAGTGTAATTTACAGTATAAAAACACAATTTTCATGAATAATGTAAACGTTGTTAAAAATAGTTCTATTAAACAGGGATATGAAAATGTAATGTGGGTAAAACTTGAAAATATTTTTCCAATGTTAAATTGCTGTAAGTAGCGAATTGTAATAATTTAAATATGCAACAAACCATTCTATATTATTTATATTCTAATTTGATCGTTACTATAACGTAATTACATAGATTGTTATTATTTGGTTGTTTAAAAACGCTTCGATACAAAAAATATGCATTGATTTTTTTATTCTTTAACCGAATTTAACTTGAAATGTTATGGAAATTACATTAACTCAAGCAATATATTTCAATCACATCAATATCTTAGCAATAAAGTTGGAGACAAGTAGATATCGCTCCGAGTCACTCAAACATATCACAAAAATGCATTAATATATCTACCCAGTGAATATCGCATTTTATACAATTGTGGCATATAAATATGTGATGCTGTGGTGATTAATTTACATCTATGTGATGAAAATTATATAGTGTGGTCGCAATAATAGTCACAAAAGCCAGTTGCTGAGATCAAATAGTCGCTTTTCAACTATCAAAATTTTATTTCTTAAAAATATCACCATGATGTGATAGGTAAATAAACACTCAAACTCAAAATCTCGAGCACGAACGGAGAGCATTTAGGGTAGTTAACCCTTTTATACCGAAGCCGGCAGAATACTAACTTTTTAAACTGAATAATATTTTGAACAAATGATAATCTCTCTATTTCTATTTCAGAACTATTAATTTAACAAAACTAATTTAACAGAAATATTATTTAGTAAATTCTTGCTGTTGCTACCTATAATTAGTTCGTTCCAATTTTAATTTCTTCTCTTTTTCTACTTCTTTGCACGTGCACTGCTTCGACAATTTACAAACACGTTTTCTTCGAGAAAACGTTTTTTTGAAATCTAAATGCAAGTTAATAAATAGTGTTACAATAATATCTAATTGTTTATCTTCATTAATATTTTGACGTGGCATCTACTTAAATGTAGGAATATTTTGACTTGACTGCATGCAATATTTGAATTTCTACTACTTAAAAAAGTATTTTAATATCCCTTACAAACTTAATTTCATTTTTAGTTTTCTATTTTTGTTCTTTATAGCTAATTACTTTCTACCATTAGATGATATTTTGCGGCATGCAAACAAATTTTTAAAATGAATTTATAAATTTTAATGCAAAACTATTTATCTAAATATTTTATTAATTCATGGATTGGAAATACCTCTTCTAGCTTTGCATCACAAAACAGCAATTGAAATGGAGCATATCTACGTAGATACTAACTTATACTTAAATATGTTATTTATTTAGAAATTTTTTCACAATTATTTTACATTTTAATTAAAAATTTATAAAACTGCCCACGTTCTAAGTAAATTTTTCATACTACCATTTTTTGTTGAAATTTCCGTAAACCCTGAATATATTAAAATTGCATGACAAATAGATTAAAAAGCGTTATTCTACTACGACTAAAAATTCCATCCTGTTTTCACACTATGCTTTCCTTCAAGTTTAAATGTCACAACTTTAAATGTAAGCTTTTTTAAGTTTGCCATTCTAACAAAAAAATTAAGTAAATCTTACAATAAGTAATTAAAAAAAGAAATAACGTTTTATTTTATCTCAGAAATCCAATAATACAATATTTTCTAAGTATAAATATTAATTTACTTTTTTACTGCTTAGTCTTACATTAAAAATTGACAACAATATTAATTTCAACAAGCTCGAGTGGCATCTTTTTTAAGTACAAATAAGTTTTTCAAAATTAAAGATTCTACGTTCGTATCTTACACAAGGTGGCGCAAAAGTTTTCGCTCGATTAAATTACATTATTTTGTTTGTTGATTATATTTATTCAGACGTTTAAAATGTTTTTCGTTAAGTCGCAAATTCATGTACATTCGAGTTCGTTTCACAACATTTTCTATGACTTTCCTTAAAACTTCTGGCGTTAAATTTTCCACTTTTTGTTAAATATTCTCCTTTAGGGTCGCTAAGGTTTGTGGTCTGTGGTGTTTTCGTATAGACTCGTAACTTCAAAAGATCTTAAAGAAACAAGTTTGGACAATCTTGATCGGACAATCAAAATGAGAGATTAAAAAGCCGGTTAATGCTCGCTTCAGAATATTCACTGCCGCTCGTTCTGTATGTGCGGTTGCATCGTTCTGCCGGAATAGCTACTTCGGGATTGGCTACATTTGTCATCTGCTACTGCCCCATGTTGAGCCAATGTCTTTAAAGCGAGCGGTTAAACGCCGCAGTGTTAGCTCAGTTGGTACCACACAACCAGGGAATCGACGACCAAATTCACGTTGAGCCAAAACCAGCGAACGATTATTTGTCAAAAAAATTGACACAATTATTCTGTATTCTTGAGGTGTACAGCGATTCATGATTTGTCTACGTTTATTCTGCTTCTCTTTACTTCACAAATATCAAAGTCACTTCCGATAGGGTGATGACTTTTGTGCAATTTGTACAAAAAAGGCGAAGTATGCACTTACTAAAAAAAGTGCTAAATTTTGTAATTTTTAAATTAGATAAGTAAAATGTTTAAGCTGAAAAAAGATTATCGACCAGGCAGTTTTCCTTTGAAAATGCCGTTCCATTATTTTTTCTATAAACAATTTAATTTAATTTGAGATATTTCTTGTTAAGTATTAGCTATAAATCGAGTACCACTTCACCTTCTCTATACCTACACATTTTAATATAGGCTGTAGTGTTTTATTGGAAACAAAATTTATTTTGAGTTTTTAATAAAAATTCTCATTTTTTTTTTAATAAAAAAATCTTATATTAATTTAAAAAGTTTTCTAATATAGGTTACTCAGAATAATTTTATAGAAATGTGTACCTATATAATTTTGCACTTACAAAAATTGCAAGATATTCATGTAAGTTTTATCTGTAAGCATTATAAATTTTTAATAGTTTTAAATTTATTCCGTTGTAGACATTTGCTTTGTTTTTCAAAACAAGTGCAAATGCAGATTTCAAGCAACCTAATAAAAATATGTATAACAAGCAGTATGTAGTTGAGCCAAATTATGTAGGTGTGTATTATAGAAGGCATAATTTATAAAGTTTTGAACTTTCCATAATTATTGTCGACTATGGTTGTGTAACTAGCATACCAAAAGTTAACACGTTACCTCGTTTGCTTTAATATTAAAAGAAAACTAGTATTATTTGTATTAATCTCTGAGATATACATTTTATATTAATTTTAAGTAAAACAACCATTTCTAAAATAAATATCTTCTATAATTACTTATTTTTTAAAACGGAAGTAGAATGGTAGAATGCAGAATAATTTCACCTTATCCAATCAAGCGGTGAATAGAAAAAAGATGCTTGTATAGCAAAAATAGATAAAAGTGACCACTATTAAAAATTCTAGTCATATTATTTATTCAAATATAATGAATTTACATAATAGATAATATTATAAGATACTACATAGGAAATATTTTTTAATTTAAATTTTTTAATCAAGTTTGTTAACTCGAAATTTGAGCTTTCTAAAATACCGATGTAGTAATTTATAATTATTGAATTTCTTTACTTAAACCACAAATTTATCAATCATTTGAACAGCAGCCTCAAAAGGGAGCAAATGTAGGACTAATATGTAAACTTTTAATATAATATTATGTTAGTTAAGGCAATACACGTAACAAGTGTGCAAAGTCTTACAACTTTGTAAATTATCAATTAGCTGAGCAGTGTCGACTAAAGCGCTACTTTCCTAGTTTTAAACTGAAAAATTTAAGTTTGCCTTCCGGCTGTGCTAACACTAATGTAGCAAATGCATGTAAAATTATTTTCAAAACCTTAATACTAAAAATAGTTAAGCATCAGCTATTAAAAATTATTCATCAGTTTACAAAACATGCTTACAAATATACAAAACATTTCAACACTAAACTATTTTTAATTTTACTTAAATTATCTAGTATTTGTAAAAAATAATAATATTGTTGTTTTAAACTAAAGGTAAAAAAAAAACCAAGAGTAAAATTTGTGTTCTAATTTTTTATTAAAATAATAACTAGGTAAAGTTGACGGTATAGCTACATATGATAACTTGAAATAATATCTTCAAAAAGAATTAATTTATGAAAAATTTCAAAACTTTACAAATTTTGTCTGGCATCGATTTAAATATTATTTTCAAGTTCTTTGCCGTAAGTTTGTCTATCATTGAATCAGCATAATCCAAAATAAAGTTGATACAAAATGCTCAACTTAGTTTGGTAAGTTGCAGCTTCCACCAAGTGATTGATTATTATTAGACACAAAACTGCCCCACAAAACTTATTTTTTTGTGCAAAATGATGATATAAATATCGATTACTGTGCAGTTATTGGTGGCTTCTGCAAAGTTGTGGGTTATTACTGGACGTGAGTAGAATATGTGAGAATATATTTTGCTGTTGGTTTAATGTGATATATATGATGGCTAAAGGTTAAAAAAATCAATTTTCATACGTATAACTGATTTATGTATGTGATGAAAGTTTTTGATATTTACATAGAGCTACGAATTTTATGGTTTATAATACCTGCCTATCTGTAAAAAGTTTTATATCCAATAATACAATTTACATGAAAAAAGTTTTATACTTTTTTGATGTGACAATTTTTTAATACAAGGATTCTTATATTATGATCCTTAAAAAGTTATAGTTTTCTTCGGAACGTACAATTTAATATTTTTGTAGCACCTTCGAAAATCAAATTCGGTAAACCGTTTAAAATAACCGTTTCTTTCGAATTCCTATAACGATCCCCCACATTACAATTTTTATTGTTAGTGTTATCTCTTCTATCCTAAAAAATACGAAGTAATTGTCTCACTCTAAAAAATATATTTCGCCGTGACAAAGATTTGACCATGACAACAATTGTTACAATAGTTAATATAGAGTCAAAGTAACTTTGACTGCAAAAATGATTATTAGTTGTATTAATATCCCAAAAACTGAACTACTACGGATAACTAACGCCTTCAAATAGAAATACTACTCCAAAACAATTTTTGTACAAGTATTTCTTCAAATAATTAGAATTAAAATTTTTTATGTTAATGAAAACCAACTACTAATTATTTGGATTTTGAAATTATAATGTTTGTTTCTTAACATCCATTAAACGATTAAAAAAGCATCATGCATTTTTGTATCGTTTTAAAAAATATATATTTGTTCACCTTTAGACCATCTGGGAAGCTGAAATTTTTCACTTACAAAATTTTGATATAAAGATATTACAGCAATTACCGGACGTACAGCTAATCTATATTTTTGTCGGTTACAGCAGATAATTCTCTTCCATTTCTTAGCCCATATGCCTCCAAGTAATGAAAAATTCGGGTTTGTAGGCAAAAATGTTTTCGGTTACTATTTGTTTTCATTCCCACATACCTTCTGAAGATTTTTCACGTTTCAGATTAATTACTCTTTTAAAAACGCTTTTAAATATACTAATTGTAGTGCTTACCTACTCTATATTAACTCTACCTCTTTTATGTAACTTGTAAATGGTTACAAGTAAAACAATAAAACAATTTACGATATAAAATGGTATAAAATGGCATGCAACTTGTAGGCCAGCACGGATTTGATGAACTAAAAATTTTCTCTTGCACGAGATCTCTTCTTCACTTATCTTTAATGATCGTATGCATCTGCTTCTTGGTAATAATTATATTCAGCTTTCGTATTTCTATAGACTTGTCGGCTTCTCACTTTGATAAACGCGTGGCGGAGATGATTTCTAAACTTGGAAAATATCGGACCTCTAGTCCACACTAATTATTGTTGGGTTTTATTCCCAAACAATACGAACACATTAAAAAAGATCAAATATTGAAGATCTAAGAATAACTAATGATGCTGGCAGTTCTTATTTTCTATATCCCCAACGTTCCTGATGGATTTATCCCTTTCCATTGGTTCTCTTACTATTTTTTTATTTTGACTTTGATCTAGATTTTTATTTGTATTTATTTTCTAAATCAATGTTACTGCATGTCGGCTGTACTGTTCTGTTCCATGCTGTGTGCATGTTGGTGAGTCATAATCATAACCATGTCAACAATTACAAATATAAATAAAATTTCATTTAAAATTAAATTAGTAACTAAAACGGAAAACAACTTAAACTAAACAATACAAAATAAATAAAAAAAACAAAATCATATCGAGCACCAAATAAATGTAAACGGAGAACCGAAACGTAAAAGCTCTGCTTTATATTGTTCCTTTGGTTGCAAAGTCAATGTTTTATTTCTAAATACGCAACCCATCTCTAAGCGGAGTGAACATTTTAAAGCAGTCAAGTAATCTTTTTGGTATCTTTTGTAATTACTTTTAATGTAGATATTTATAAGCCGAGTTTCCCATACTTCTTCCAAGGATGATATAAGAAGTTTATTCCTACGCAAAGTTTTAGTCAAAGCCTCAATTTTTGTGAGTAAAAAATAAATTCGATTCAGCGTAATATATCTTGTTTAATAATCAATTTAGGCTCAGTTTTTCAGTCGTTGTTTAAACCAAATAAAAATAGTTAACTACACAATTTCTTAGTTAGCGGTTTTTCAGTCTTGGGTTAGCAGTTTTTTCTAACCAATTACTTAAACCAGCACATGTGGTAGTTTACTAAATTATTTTTTCGCATTTTGACTAATAATGTGCTGTTTTATTAAATTCAAAATCATTTAATAAAGTGGTACTTTAGCACATAGATATGTCACTTTACTACATAGTAATGTCACTGTCAATAAAAAACTATTGGATAGAAGATTGTTTATTTAAATATTGGAATCATTGTTATACATTTATGTATATTAAAAGTACAAAATTATTATTCAAACTAGAAAACTTAACAATCTCACTTTTATAATTAATATTATGTAACTTACACAAAATTCAAATCAAAAAATAATAATTAACTGTTGTTATGTAAATAAATAAAGCCGTGTCTGGTTACTAGATTACGAAAATTTTACACAAATATCTATTTAGAAACTTTTTGAATTAGCAATAACTCAAGAACGGCGCTAGATATCGAAAAACTGAGTAAAAAATTGACCCCCCTCGTCTCGTACTCCCCCCAGTGAATTATCGGTAGAAAGGCATACGAAAAAATTTAGACCGATCGCGCGCAAAAAAAATTTACTCATAAACGTCTAAATTCATATTTTAGATTAGATTTTCACAAAATACGAAAAAATTGTATAAACAAACCTCGTAAGAAAAGTAGTTTTACTAAACTCATATAGCTTTTAAGTTACTCGCTCGCTGTGCTCGCTCATACTTAAAAGCTATATTCGTTTAGTAAAACTTTACTTTTCTAAACTTGTTGTTTAATATACTATTAGTTAACTATGCTAAGCAACTAAAAGTGACGTTGACCTGCATAACCTCACAATTTGTCATAAATACCAGAAATACGCATACGTTGTTTGTCAAATTGTGAAATTTTACTACGTTCCGATAGCAATTTAGCAAATATTTTGGTTAGCTAACGAAAATATTCGGAGGCGGAGTCTAATCACTAAAAAACTTATATTCGGCTTAAGCTAGTTTAAAATTTTAGTTACATTTTAAACCTAAAAGTTAATTCACGACTGAAAAACTGGCCCTTAGTGATTATAAAATAATGTAGAGACGTTTTGCAATCATAAAAGTTTATTGCTATATTTGTACAGTTTTAACTTTAAACCCTTCATAATCGTTGTCGCTTTGTTGCATTAACTGCGGCACAGCAATCGGATATCAAACATCTACCAAATATTAATTTTTAATAACCTCTTCATTCTTGAATGTCGATGAAAATTAAATCAAACATAAAAGTTAATGAAAGGCCAGAAAATCATGAGTGATTCACATGGAGAAATGGATGAAGACTTCCAACGAAAGTAGGCATATTCCATGGGAATAAACGACTTTATTTATTTAGTAATAACGTTAGTGACTTTTTATTTAATTAAAAAAAGTGAAACTACTATTAAATTTAATTGCAGTTATTAAAATATTGAAAAGTTATAATTTATTATAACGATAGAAATGAAAAATCACTAACGTTACGCAACCAAAAGTTTTATAGTTTATAGTTAGCTTAACTGAATGTGAAAAGACCAACCCTTGATAAATTGAATTAACAGTGTTATATAATTTATTCTAAATACCTGAGTTTAGAGATAGCTCGTAAAATATTAATTAAATTAAATGCAAATATGTATAATACATGTCACTTCCTACAACTTAATTTATAACTCAATGTAAGGTATTATGTACGTTTCTTTGCCAATAAAAATATACTTGGTTATTTCAGAAGTATTTAAAAACTAAATATTAGTTTTGACTGTAGTTAAAGATTAATTACCAACAGATATAATTATACAATAATAATCCAAATGCTTCTTGTTTTGAAGCGGATCACCGCACTATTATTATTTCACTATTATTATAAAATTAAAATATTTAATAAATTAATTTTTTAACTTGTGAAATATAATTAAATAATCTTGGAATAAACAAAATTATTTAATTAAAATTAAAATATTATAATATTAAAAAAATTGTTCCAGTCAAAACATATTGTGGTGATTTTTTGTTCAATCAACCCGCAAGTCCAGATCGTGGTCATTTTATTTATTTTAAGTACCGCAAATAAGTTACAATTTATTCAGAGGAAAATTAAAAAGCCAAATTTTATACTTAAACACATCCGCAACACATTTTTTGATTTTTAGAAACGTTGGAATAAGTGATATTTGTGCAGTGCTTGAAAAGAATATTAATTTGTGCAACATCCTGTACGTAGTTGAAGAACTTACGTGGTATAAATTTTCTTAAGGTTGAAACCAGGTCTTCCAGAGCGCTTTGATGCGAGTTGGATGCAAAAATTTGTGTAGTGGGTTTTTAATTTGCGAGGAGTATAATTTTTACTTAGCAACTAAAGAGAAATTAGTTTTGGAGCCGTAAAAGTGAATATTTATGAAGAATCGTCAATTTCAGTAGAGAATTGCTGAAAATATTAAAATTTGAAGACATCGTAAGTAAATTTTACGAAGGTCAAAGTTAGAAGCAGAGGCCATTTTGAAAAGGATTAAAAATTTTTAATGCTAATGCAAATTCACTTACCTACGTTAAATTTGAAGTTAGTTAAATTGGATAATATTGAAAATTGGATCAACGGTTTTGAGATTGATAAGTTTCAATCTGATTGAGTTTGAATATTAATACTACACCAGATGATCTGCTGAAGTTTGTTCTTTGCAACAAGTGTGACATTCACTGGTACGGAAGCAAATGGTGATCGACAGGACGAGCCGCTTACACGAACGCGCACGGGATTTATGGGTATTTCAAAATAAAAAAATACCCTAGTAAAAACATTTTATTAATAAAAAACCCAAAACTTCTATTACTTTATAAAATTTTATTATTCGATACACATTTAAAAACACCGACAAATGAGTTTGAAATTTAGCAAGATTTTGAGTAAAGTAAATAAAATTTCAAAATCAGTGGTCGAACATCATTACACTATAAAGCCTAATAGCGAAATTTGTCGCTACCAAAATTTTCCATTGAATAACTCAACATTTTTTCGTTATTCAAAAATAAGAGCTTTTATTTGCTCGCAAGACAGACGGGGTGACCTACAGGAATTTGCTACTGGGTGTTTTATGCTCTACCGAATCCACTAAGCTAGTTGAGGCAATTTTAGGTTGGAAAAGGTTTTTAATAAAATACCACCACAATATACTCTGTGGAATCTTGTGGCTATAAAAAAAGTTGATTCGTAAACAGAAATAGTATTAGTTGAGAAAATACTAAAATTTATAAAATTATGAGAGTTATTTTACTTCCTGGGCTTCCTAGTCAAATTTTGACAATTCGATTGGTTTTATATTAAAACTATTGCCATTATCTTCTTTGAATGTTGAAATGTTGATATCTGGGATTTTGAAACTTATTTGTTACTTTTAATTCACAATAATTTGCGTTGTTCAATAATGTATGTATTATTTAGTAAAACATTTACTTTCTCCTCTTTACAATTTTGATCAGTCACAATTTGGTTTGGAGATATTAAGCTTCATTTTCCGGGTGATAAATTTTGAATTTTAGATTGCTGAGTGTTGCAATTTGTTGGTATTGTATTCTTTGATTTCTGATAAGTTTTCTTTACACAAATATTCGTTTTGATTTACTTCAATAAATTTTTCTTCAAAATTTTAGTAATAGCGCTTGTTTAGGATAAAAACTTTTGATCTTGGAAGGATTATTTATACCGTGCCATTAATCGGTAAATTTGAATATCAGATAAAATTATAATTTTGTTTTTTCTATTTGAATTTGAATTGCTCGAAATTTGTTAAACAGGTTGTAGCGTAATTTCTTGTAGTATTTCTAAAACAGTTTTGGATTGTTAAAAATTGATTCGTTATTGACAGTTTCTAAAGCGTTAATTTTGATTTCTGAAAGAGCATCTGCGTTTGAGCTTAATGTTCTTTTTCTATACACTATATCGTAATCAAATTATTCTTCTTTATTCATTAAGCAATGAATATACATAAAAGTGAGACTGATATAGGCCTTTAAATTAAAATCTAATATTATTGGAGCAGTCGTAGAAGAATTTAAATCATAGGTCATAAAAATGAGGATTATGAAAAACAAACCAAGGCTGGGAAGTACAAAAATCTATATTAGATAATAATCTAACAGTAGCGAAGAACGTATAGGATTCGAAGTAAGAAAAGAGCTAATAGAGAATGTTATGTACAGATGGAATAAAAGAGAGGGAAGAATGAAAACCGGCAAGAAAGGAGGTTACAACACAAAAAACTAATAATTAAATCAGGATAAAATGGACGATTTTATGGCAACAAATTTAGCAATGTATGCATTAGAAGAAACATTGTGAAAAGAAAAGAAAAAATAAAAAGAGTAAAAATTTAGAAGCCATACAAATTTTTAAATAGAAAGTACGAACCATGATAAAGAAAGAAAAACTGTTTGAGATAGAAAAAAAGTTAAAAAATACAAAATAAAAACAGAAAACAAGAATTGGGGGAGGGAGATAAAGTAAAGATTGATGCAAATAATTACAGATTTCTGTACTCAAGTTAGAAAAACAAGAAGGAAGAGAAGTCTGATATTTTGTGAATTAAAAATAGCAGTGTAATAATCCAATTTAAGACAAAAAATAGGAGATTACCTTACATAAAAATTAAAGTGAGAAAAAACAAACTTAATATGATAAATGTATATGTTCCAACAGATGACAAAGACAGCGGAAAAAAATTTTTTATGATGAACTGGAAAGGACTTGTTGATCTAGGAGATTTTAATGCACAGATGGGAAAGAAATACTACTATGGCGAAATAGTGGGTAAATTAATAATTCTCCATTAAACTAATTATAATGTACAAATATTGTATAACCTGCTAACTGCATTAAATCAGGTTACGAGTAGCACAAAGTTTAAGCACAAGTCACTACATAAAATAACGTAGATAAGACCAGGTACAAAAAGCGAGAATGGAAATCAGATCGATTAGATATGTTTTAGAATAATCTCTGATGTTCGAACATATCCGGGGAAAATGCAGAAACTAACCACTTTTTCGTAGTAGTAAAATTCAAAATTTTTTAAATTAAATAATAAGACAATAAAATTAGGATTGAACAATAAAAAAGAAAATTCAACGTAAAGATCAAGTGAATTAGAAGAAAATTATAAATGAAGAAGACGTAAAAGAAATCTGGAAAAACCATTTTCAGACATTGCTAAATTAAAATAAAAGAAAAGAAAACGCAAAAGAAACTGTTGTAAAAAAAAGGAAGAAGTAAAGGTATCAGAATTATTCAGAGAATGGACGAATGAAAAATTGGTAAAATAGTACCAATACACAAAAAGGGAGACCTGGAGGAGTGTAGAAATTACAAAAGCTTAACGTCTAATATATTGTCGGTACTCATACATAATGGATTGAAAAAGAGAACAGAACTCATAATTGGAGATTACAAGCATGATTTTTAAGATGATAGATCGACAGTAGATGTACTACACATTATAAAGTAAATAACAAAAAAAACGGATGAAAATACTATAGAGTTGCATCTGCTGTTTGTCTATTCTCAATAGACCTTCCATACCATTTGAAGAAAACGATTATACGAAATATGCTAGCAATGCTGATAAGATATAGCGCCACAATCAAAGTGGGAATAAATTAAATAAACAACTTTAAACTTGACAAGGTGATAAGCTGTCGAAGACTCAATTATTAGAATAAAATTATTAGAAAATCAGATTTCTGATGAACGATACAAACGAAGAAATGTTAAACTCTAGCATATGTAGATGATTTAAGTAGAAGTAAAATGAGAAAAACTCGCAAAAAAATAGAATGTCACGGAAGAAGAATAAGACTGAAAATAAACTAAACCAAATCAAAATACATAAACTTCACAAAGACAGAAAAAAAGAAAATTAAATTAAAAGTTAGCAAGCGAGTGATCAAAGAAGTATAAAAGTTTAAGTATTTAGGAATCCAGATAAACAGTAGTAACGACTGAGCAGACAAAATAAAAGAAAAAAAACAGATGGGATGGGAGGAGGTATATTACAAACAAGAGGATGCTTTATAGACAAAAATGAGTGATATCATATTATGCTGTGGAAGTGCTAAACTAGCAAAAAAAGAATAAGAAAACTAAGTGTTTTAGTTAAAAAAAAGAATTGAATATGATACAAAATAGAAAGAAGCATCGAAGTAAAAGAGCTAATTAAACACGAAGATTTAGTTAGATGTGTAAAATCACGAGAATTGCCTGGGTCGAACATCTAATAAAAAAAAGTCTGCTAGTGTGCTGAGGCTGATCACGGATTAGAAACCAAGTGAAACAAGAAACAAAGAAAGGATCAGAGCGAGATAGATTGACAAAGTTTTGCAAGATCTTGAAGTCATGGGAGTAAAGAAAGCCAAAACAAGCACAAAATAATAGGTTAATGAAAGACCAGTTAACCAGGAAAGATCCACCTGAACAAATGTATTGTAAAGACTTTCAACGGAAGTAAACTTATTAATGAACGCTTTTGTTTATTTCTTTAGTATCGTTAGTAGTTTTTTATTTAACTTTACAAAAATAAATTAAACAAACTTAAAATTTGCCAAAACTGCTATTATTGAAATATTGAAACTCATAATTTATTATAACCAACCAATTGAAAAAATTACTAACGTCGTTAGGCAACCAAAAGTTTGTTAGTTGATAGTTAGCTTAACCGGAAGTAAAAAGATGAGCCCTTAATAAATTGAATTAACAGTTTGATAATTTATTCGAATTACCTACCTTCAGAGGTGGCTTGTAAAATATTAGTTAAACTAAATGCAAATATAACACATGTCTCTTCCTACAATTTAATTTATAGAGCAATCTACGTCTCTTTGACATTAAAAATTCACTTGGTTACCTCAGATATATTTAATTACTACATCGTTTTATTAGAATTAAAAATTAATTAGATATTGTAAAAGCGGTTGTACACCATTATATTTATACATGTAAAAATATATGATAAAATACATGTAAATTTACATGTACGCTGTACTGTAGTACACTGTCATATTTACATCTTAAAAATGATATAGTTTTTAAAATAGTAATGTTGGCTATAGTTGGAAAAATAAAATATCACTAAAAGAACTGTCACCAATTTCTTATTTCAGTTGCGTTTCCATTTTATTTTAAGTGCAACAAGTGAAACGCCAACTCCTAAGTGTAAAATCCCCAATAGTCACCAGAAATACACGTGTATGACCTTCAAAAATAGGACCTGTTCTATTCCGTCAATTTTTGCATGTAGAAATACATGTATAAATACAAGTGCAATTTTAGTGTAGTATACGCTACACTCAACATCTACATGTACATTTACATGTAAAATATGATGGTGTACTACGACTATTAGAGAACATATTAAAAAAAACTCCTATTATGATTACTTAATAGTACATTGTCTTATTTGGATTAAAAGTGAAACTTTTTTTCAGACGCGATTACTGCACTTGTGAATCTAAGTGCCAGCGGAAATGAAATTATGGTAATTTATGACTTAAATTACAAATATAAACATTAAATTTTATGGATTATTCAAAATTTCGAACGGAAAGGAAAATGCCAAGAAACCTTATTGATTGATTGTTTCCTTTGGTTTATCTCCCGCTCGTGGCACGTATTTTTGTATACAGCTATTTTAGCTGTATTAATTGTACTCGAAAATAGCAAATTTATTTAAGTAGTAATTTGAACTGCTTCACTCATTAAAATATCCTAAAAGTCGCTAGAATTCAAAAATTACGGATGTAGAAAGACGGAAACATAAGCTTTTGTTCAGCTATAATTAACGAAATTCTATTTTATTCAGTAAATTTTTAATATGTTGTTAGAAGTAGCACGGCTAAAAGTCTACTGCAACCGGTTCCGCCCATTAAATCATATTACACAACAAAATAAGCAATCAGCGAAGTTTATGTAAAAAATCTAAATTTTAAAATCGATTATTTCCGAAAATTTACAATCTGTTTATTTATCCCCAATTGCAAAATTTTTGAAAACTAAACTCATTTTTTTAATCTTTAACTCACAATTACCAGAAAAATGACTACAAATTGTAGTCTGTGCTGGCGTCCATTACATTACTAGAATTGTGAATTTAGTTGCATTGTGTAGGCTTGCAAATCTCAATACTCTCCTCTGGTTAGGAGAGAGTTACTGCGACCTTTCGTTAGTTAGCCTACCATTCTCTTTTTCTGTACATCTGGTGTGCTACAAGATTAAAGTAAAAAAAATATTTCTGTTTTTATCTCTTCTATTTGTGTTATATTGCAGTTCAATACATACTGTATAAAATATGGACAAATGCGGAGTTTTGAGAAGTCAATTATTAAACCTTTTAATGTTGCTTTTAATATCCCTGATGTCTACCTTGAACAGTTTTCTACAATGAGGCAATGCAAGGCTATAAACCGCACAAATTGAATCCATTTTGCTATCTCTGAACTTAAATCTATAGCATTGCGAAGATTGACTTAAAAATTTTTGAAGGTTTGTGATTCGAATTCAGAATTCACATCAAACACTCCTATGGTATTGCAAAGCTCACGTCTTGTAGTTAGTAATTTGCAAATTAGAATTTCTCTCCGTGCAAACCGCTGCAAAATCAATAAAGGCTTTAGATAATTTTTGTTCACTTTAAATCTATCTTCGTTGTACTGTGAGATTACAAGAATATGTAGAATACATAGATGCCACAATTTATTTACCTACCTAAATACTTATGAAGAGTAAATTTTATTATGTTTTAGAGCTACATATTTAAAAAAATATATTCTAAGGTAGTACCTACCTACATTAGAATTTAGATCTAATAAAACAAATTTCTATTATTGTAAGTAGTATCAATATAAAATGGTACACAATAATTTTATAAATTTTTAGAATTAATTAAATCGATGCTATGAAATGAAGTAAATTTTTCTACCCTTACTCCATAATTTCATTACTACCATCTTCTCAAGTAAATATGGTTTACGTAGAAATCCTTCATCCTTCAGCTTTCTTTTTCCTCAAGATAACAAAGAGTGATGAGTTGTCAATATTGTTTTCTTTTCATTTAAAACTTTTGTTTACTTCTAATCGAATGATTTTAGCTAAATTGAAATTATTCCCTAACTTCGCCTCAACTGCTGTAATAATTTATTGATGTATCTTTAAAAATAATTACATTTCAATTAGGTAATTTTTTACTTTAGGCTCCATTGTTGTGTTTTAATAAAAGTTAGCAAATACTTCTTGTATAAGATCGCATTGTGGGCGAACTACATCAACAGTAGCATTTTATTTCCCAAAGGCTTTAGAAAATTTAATCAATTTTCTTGTTCATAAAATATGCCTCATAAAAAATATTAAAAACTTAAAACAAAAGACACAAGATTATACTATTATAAGTTAGTAGTACATTAGTTTATTTAAAACTGATTGTATAATAAATAAATATAAATATAAATATTACATAATATAAAATAAAATAAAATAAATCTATAAAATTATATTTGTAACAACAACGCTACACCAGCCAATGTCCATTTAGTAGCTTTCTCTTTAGTTTTCAAATTAAATGTCCATACAAAAGTTGGTCCCCTGGTTCGCGTTTTATAAACCGGACAGTCGTACATATTTCTACTATCTTGTTTATCTTGCGTAATGGCCTTTATGTAAATTACAGGGACCACTGGAAACAGTTCTTTCAATTTCGAATCTGCTATACTATTAGTTTGTATGTCCCATCGTGCTCCTTCCATAAATAATCCATGTACGTTTGCGCCTTCTCTAGGAGCAGTGGTGAGCTCCTCTCTTTGTTTTTTTGTTACATCGGTTAATAAACACATTTTATCTAGAGGCCACTCATTTTTTCGAGCAGTTTGCTGCATAATGGCAGTCAAAAAGGACTGGGGATTAAAAAAGCCACCTAACCATACTGAACATGGCATTTGAAAATCGCCAACCCAATTTTCCAATTCTTTAATACGAATTGATAAATCTCCACACCATAAGCCTAATGGAAGCATACTGGGATAGGCTTTGGCGGACCAACTTTCTGGAACCTTGTCCATGAAAAGAGATTCTTGCAATTCTTCCATTAGGGAAGTTATTGTTAATTCTCCTTTTAGACCCAAGTCTAATTCTATCAAAGATCGTCTCATTTCTCCCGTGAGAATATTCATACGTTCACATTCTTGAAAAGCTACAATTATAAAAGGCGTTCTATCTTCTACTTTTGCCATCATTTCTGCTATCAGAAATTGTTCGGGCAATTTATCAACTATATCATCGATTACACCACGTACTTTTTCTTCTGGAGTTATCCCACCACCTGCAGACTCTCCAGTATCTCTAGGCTGCAATTCTAAAATTGTTCTAAACAATATTTCCGAGGTGTTAGTTAAAAATCCTATTTCAGCATTTGGATGAAGACCATATAAGTAGGGCGATTCAGGTGGCAGACGATCATCTATATAGCGATGATAGCCGGTATAGTCGGTATTAGGAGGACACATAAATCCAGGTGCAAATGCTAATTCTCCGTCTAATAATTCAGATTGCATGTATTCAATTAAATATGTTCGGCAAAGTCTGCGATCCCAATCGTCGGTAATGTGTCCTCCGTACATAATTTCTCCAAATAAATACCTCAAATCATCCCAAGGCGTCTTAGCGTTTCCTTCTAAGTAGTTATAGAGTACATTAACACTAATAGTGAGATCGCCAACGTTAAATGGATAATTTCGGTTCCAACCTTGAGGTCCAAACTTTCGCCTTTCGGCTACCACAGCGTGAAAATAGCACAAAGAAAACAAAATAGCTTTAAACTCTGCTTCTTTTGTACACGATTCCAATACTTCTTGATTAAAATTATCTAACGCTTTGTGTAAATTTGCAAACATTCCAGTTGGAGGTTCGTTTGTAATTTTAATACAGGTTTCCAATATTCCTTGAGGAATAACACATGTATGTGGATCGCCAGCTGGTTCGGCACTTAAATATAAACGATAGTTGGGATGTGAACGTTCAATATACTGTTCCATTCGTTTTTCCAATGCTGCTAACCACCTTGCAACCAAATGAATATTTTGCAATATTACCCAATCACCTCGTTCGGCTGCCAAATCCATCGCATTTTCGGCGACAATTTCTTGGCCTTGTCCTAACGATACACTGTGAAAATTTCCTTTATCCATAAGAAAACCTAATTGTTTTCCTAACGCTTCAACATCCTTCAAGGGATTCACGCCCGGCGAAAGAATAAAAAATGTAGGTGTGGCGTTGCTAGTTTCTTCATAAGACTTTGAGAACGGTACAGCTCTGGCATTTGTAAATTTGTTTCCCATTTTTTCTACAACAAAAGCTTTTATTGCGTAAGTCATGCGATCTGGACGTAAAGCGCGCATCATACATAGCTTTTGCAACGCACTTTTATTTTTCCATTCGCCTGGAAATTTTTCGTTTTCTGGACACTCGCTCTCCACAAACTTTTTCCAACGGTTAGCTGATCCTTCGATATCTTTATCTAAATTTTTAAAGTCGTCTAGATTGGCTAAAGCTTTAATTCCACCCCAAGAATAATTGGACAAAAAGTCAAGGTGCGAAGTGGCGTTTAAAACTGGGAAACGAAGCAAAAAACTCAACTCGTCGGTTCTAATCTCACCATCACGTAACAGTATTTGAAAAGCCATTTGAGCCATAAAAATCAACTTATCGCATTCAAATAAACCTCTGCTTGTATACATGAACACCATAAATGAAATACTATCCAACAAATTAACTACTCGATCTTTTAATTTTTCACCAGGTTCGGCTCTTAAAAGTGCGTTTAAAAATACGACTGTAAATGCTTTTAGGGAAAATTGATAAATAGCGTTGATTTTGTTTAATTCGTTTAATATAAAATATAAGAGAGAAGCCCGAATTGCTGCCGGACGATATTGCTCTCTGGCTTCGTCAATTCTGACAGAAGTTATTTTAGCTTCAACCACTTTTATCGATATATCGGCTGCTGTTTTTTTAGTTTTTTCTAAATTTTCCACCAAAGCAACATCTCCCAGAATATTTCCAGTAGCAGATGACAGTCTTTCCAAAAGATTATCTTCGCATGTTTTCAGGGTAATCTTAAAATCGTTTTGTTGCTTAGTCAAGCTAGATTTTAATAGTTCCAAGTCGGGTCGTTCCGCTTTTACTACTTCGGCTAGTAACTGTTCTTCTAAACCATCGCGTGTTACAGTAAAATTTATTAACGTCGTTTGTGCTTGAATTTCTGGTTTGTAATGAGGATTGGCTAATTTTGTATGCAATATCAATTTAAATCTTGGATCATAATCGACCTCCTTGTCGCCAATCTTAATTGCCTTACCTTTTTTAATTAAAACGCGTCCCAATATTGGATCCAACACTGCATCTACAGATTCTCCAATATTTTCCAGTAATATTACTTGGCCATAAGAAATGCATCTTTCGATTATGTCTAAATAGTTCTTGGTAGTTAATCGAATTATAGTTAAGTCAACTCCGTATCTAGATTTAATCCATTTTATTCCTTGCAGTTGCGGATCAATCATTAAAGGCCATCTTGCAGAATTGGTTAAGATGGTAGCATTTTCTGTCGACATCCTGTCGGTGGGCAAACCTTCGTTATTCCACTTTGCAATTTGTGCGTCGTCTGTTAGCAGTGTAAGAGGATCTAAACCGTCAGTTATGGGAATTTTTGGATTTGTAGATTGTAAAGTGGGCAACCAATAATTCTCCATCATTTCTAATCGGTATCTTCTTGTAAAGCATCCTACGTATGATATAAATGCTGTGACTAAAAGAACGTCACCTGGTATAGTTATTCCAGCTGTTTTTAAATTTTTCACCGACTCTCTCCAACGAACATTTTCTGAAGCTAAACCGTTCACAAGACGATTTGCCAAGTCTATCATTTGTGCGGTAGCGTCCGCTTCTGCTTGACATTTCATCTTAGCGTCCATTGCTTCATCGAAATCTGCCTTTAATATAGCCAACTGATCTTCTAAAACTTTTAATTTTTGTTTGAGATCTACAAGTTTCTGTCTTGCATCGGCAAGATCCTGATTAGCCTTTTGTAAAGCTTTTCGTTTTGGTTCCACAACCACGAATACGTCATAAAACTTTAAAATATTGATAACCCACGAACACAGACCAGCGGCAGCAATTGATTTTCCATAAATAATTTCGGGAACAAATTCGGGATCTTTTAAATACTCAAGAGCCGCTTTAACTACTTCGGCAGACATGTTTTCTTTATCGTAATTTATTAAATTATAAAGAAACTCATCTGCTTTTCCCATCATAATCCTGCATGCTGGCCAACTTCTGTCTTTAGGTATCTTTCCTTTCTTGGAAAATAATACTAATACAGCTGCCGATACATTGATTACTGCAGCCGGAGGACTGCCAAATGATTTTAATTCTGTAAGATTTCCTTTGTTTAACGTATTTAAGGCCTGTTGTGCAGCTATTAGTGCAGGTTCTGCTTTAGCTAAATCTTCAGCGCATACTTTAGCTTTCAAGGTAACATCTTCCTCAATTATTTTTACTTTTTCTTCTTCTGCAACAGCTATAGATTTTTCAGCTTCAACTTTTAGATTTTCGGTACTTAGAACTACGATAAGTTTATCTGCAGCTGCGTTTTTCTTGCCCAACTCAACTTCTTGGACGGCTAATATATCCTTAAGACCATCAACTTCTTCTGATGTGGAAGCCAATTTTAATAAACCGTTTTCTAATCTTACTATGCTGTATTCTATGTACCCAGATTTTTCATTTAATAACTTTGAATATAGAGCAATTTGTTCTAGAAAAGTTTTTGGAGTGGTATAATTATACCGTCTTTCATTGGTTAAATATACTTCGGACATCTTATTTACCACAGAATGCACATACGACATGAACAAAGAAACTGGTTTAATTAAAATTTGAGGAAGTGAATCAACAGTTTTTAGAAAACTTTCTGATACTGATTCTAAAGCTTCTTTGGGCCATTCGTGGAACCAATCAATGGCTGTGCAGCTGACAATTGCAGGAAACTTTCTGCCTCTAATTCGTAGGGTAGATCCCACTGGCGAGAAGCATAAAACTACTTTAAGTAATTTTCTACATTTATCGATATAAAATTTCCAACAATTTTCTCGTGTATCGTCAATACCGGCTGCCTTAACTTCGGCTCTCATAGCGTTAATGATGTTTTCGATATCTTCATCTTGCAAAAGATCGGGTATTTCTCCCGATGCTAACATATCGTTTATTACAACTAACCATGATTCTTCGGCGACTTGAGAGTCGGTCATTAAAAATACTGTACTAACATTTTTTAAACCTGCTTTGATGTACAATTGAGATATGTCCAATTTTAAGTCAGCTATGCTGTATCCTTTTTTCAGCTGTACTTGAAACACATCTAATGATGACATAAAGGCGGCAAGACGCGTAAGACTTTGTTTTCCAGAACCTCCAACTCCTACTAGTAGTGCGTTTCCTCTGGGAGCTTCCATAATTCTGTTGATGCGACAAATGTGGTTCATAGCGTCTTCGAACAATACTAAATTCATAGCTGCTACTAAATCATTGTATCCCGACTGCGCTTCTTCTAATAGCCTTTTAAGAACGGAATAATCTCTTATTTGCAAATATTTGGGATCTCCAAAACCTTCGACAAAGTGACAGAATATTAACGGTCTTTCTATTACTGCAGATTCGTCCAATTCTTCAAATCCTTTTTTAACAATTTCCATTATTAATTTAGTGATAGTATCGCTATCTTTTCTATCGATAAGTTTGTCTCCGTAAACACGAAGAGATTCGTGAATCCATAATCTAATTAAATCCGTTTGACTAGTTGTCGTTTCCGAAAAAGCAAACAACATGCCTTGAAATAAATTTGATAAATCTCGGAGATTGAAAACGTAATGAAATTTAATTGCGGTAGGTAAAAATGTTTGAGCCACTTTCGTGTGTAGTGCAAGTGCAGAGCTCACAATGTTAGGAACCAATTTATGTATTAAGGTTGGAAATTTGTTTGCCGGATTTGTTATGTGTTGACTAAAAATGTTCGTATAAATATGCGCAAGAGCATCTTGAGATGGAAAACTAACGGCGAAAACGCAAAAATGTCTTTGAAGTCGTGGGTCTATCGTAAACGAACCAGCAGTAGGATTCATACTCGATACGAATTGAACGTGGTGAATATCTTTCAATGACAACTTCTGCCGATCGTACCAATGTTGGTAATCCATCCACTGACGAATCAATGTGTGCGGCTGTACAGTAAAATACTTGTCCACTTCTGGCATATTCATATCATCAATAAAATAAATCATTGATTTATTTCCGGGAGGGCCATACACTCGGCCAGCCTTTTTCTCGAGAGGACCTTCTAAAATTCTCTGCAGCATTTCTGATGTGGTATAAAAGTTAAATGGTACATTTTGAACAGCATAAGCGTCGGGCAGTGAGCCTAATTTATCTTGTACGATTACAGTTTTTCCACTGCCCGCATTTCCTATTAACATTATCGGATGTTTATCGGAAATTAGAAGATCCATAAAATATCTAATTCTGACAGTTTCTGCTGTATTTACTAAAGTTGCCTGCAAAGGAATATCCGGATCTAATTCGAACGATGGTATAAGTTCACTCCAGGGCAAAAATCTTTTTGTTTCGTGTTCTAAGTAAAATTGAAATACGCTTCCTCCCAGAGGGAATTTGACAGCTTTAAATTCGTTGGTAAACCATTTACTAAACTCGTTACGCCAATCTATCATTTGATCTTGAAAGAGTGCAGATCCAAACGCCCAAACTAATGAAAAAACAAAATATATTTCGTACCAATCCTTCGGACAATCTAAAGGAACATTTTGAGGCGTCAAAAAGGAGTCTAACAAAAAGCACAGCATGTGTAAGTGTGCAATTTCGCATATTGGGGTAATTTTCTTTAACTTATTTTTCACCATATCCAAACAAGGTGGTATGTATTTGTCGAATAAAATTGATAAATTAGCCTTTTCGCTATCTTGAGATCTGGTATCTATCCACGATGCAACGTATGGGTTCCAACCTAAATCCGCAGGATTAATGTATAAAATTCCAGCTCTTGATACAGTCGCTGGTGTGGCGGTTCTTAAATTTGCAATTTCAAATAACAAACGCATACTTTTAGTTAACGCAATACGTTCGTTACTAGCTAAAGTTAGAACTTTGTTATCGTCCATAAGAGTATTTAGAGATTCGATCCACATTGGATCTATATCGCCATCCAACACAATCCATTTTGGGCTATCTCCGGGTAAATTAGCTTGATCGCGCATGATAACTGAAAATAGACCATCTTTCCATTCCCTAGTAGATGGATTAATAATACCAAATAATTCGTCGTTAGTTACTGCTTTTGGATTTAAGTCATTAAAAAATGGTTTTTGTTTTTGGTTAAAGTACGTTTTAATCAATGTTTTCCAAACACAACTCTTCCCGGTTCCAGCAAAACCCATTATAAACACCGAATGTCTCACAGCAAATAATTCTTCTAATTGAACCACTTTTAGAATAAAACCTTCTTCCGGTTGCAATTTTAAGTCCATCGCAGATTTTTTAATTAATCTTTCGAATTCGGGAGTGCGCTTTCTTGGTACATCGAGTGCTGGAAACAAATCACCAATTAATCCCATAAAAACTGGAACATCGTCGGTAACAATTTTAGGGATATTAAAATCTCTCAAAGCTCGCATGAGAACTTGATCTTCTGGACGCAATCGGTCTCCTCTTCGTAAAGACCCTGCTACCACTAGTACCGATTTAATAGCTCTCAATCCCCAATCGTAATGATCCTGTTTACTTAGCAATTCTTTACATAATGTGTACAAAGTAATGAACTTCCTGGCTAGCAATCTAGCTTCCTGAAATCCTTCAGCTACCAACATAATTTCACATATCAATGCAAAATCTGGTACGACCATAGCGCAAGGTCTAAACAAAGCCTTTAAATTTTCGGGCAGTTCCGTTCTTCCAGCATAACCTGGATTCATAGTAATAAAAATTCCAACCTGAAATGTAAACAGTATTAGTAAAATATATTTCGACATCATATTAAATTACCGTAGAAAGAAGAACAATATCTTCTCCTTGAAAGTTGAATCGTTGCTTCTTGGCTTTAATGGCATCTTGTATCGTTTTGACTTGAACGGCGACCACAGAAAGCACTTCAACCGAAATTCTATTAAATTCATCAAAACAGCCCCAAGTTCCTGTTTGAGCCAAACCTTTATAAATGTTTCCCACAGATTTATAATCCATTTGTTCGGAACAATTAAATACGTATACCATAATTCCAAGAGCTTTGCCCAGATCTTTGGTTGTTTCGGTTTTTCCAGTACCGGCAGGTCCTGCGGGTGCTCCACCCATTATAAGATGCAAGCTTTGCGTTAAAGTTATGTAGCATCTATCGGTTAAAGGGGTAATCACGAGTCTTGGAGTATTTCCTAAATACTCATATTGATATCGAAATTGCGCATCGCAAATGTTAGCAAAGCAGTCGTTTATTTTAGCATCCCAACGATGGCGGAGTTGGCTCTGCCATTGAAAAGCTTGCGAGTTTTCCACTCGAGCTACAATCATTTTCGCAACTACATCTCGCGAGTGTACATCGATTGTACAAATTGTCATAATTTTTTGGCGATCGCCTACAGTTAGATCGCCCAACAATAAAATAATTAAAGCATTAAGCTGTGCAATTTGCTTCTTTTGATAATCTTTTAAGGCATTTTCGTAACCTTCTTCCAAGCGAGCAAACGACATGTTCACTTCCGTGGTCCACCAAATCTGGGTTCCGCAGAGAGCAGGTTGAGCCGGATAATCAAAAATCCAGGCATCTCTTGGTTTTTCGTCATAAGAAATTACGGCTTCACTAAACGAACGATGCAATGTGACTCGCATAACATCGATCACTCGATTCAACCATATTTCAACTTTGCCTCCACAATCGCATAAATATGCCAATGGAACATATTCGTCATTTTCTTTTGAACCCATTGTTTTTGCTTTTTTAGTTTCCTTGCCAGCTTCTTGGGTAAATTTTAATTTAGCAAGGGAATCAAATAACTTGGTTAAATGACGAGCTACCAAGGGTGGATTATTACCGGTAGATAAAATATCCAGTAAATCTGAAGAAGATACGAAATAAAATCGAGGAAAAGCAAGACGTTTTGTTTCTAAATAATCGTTCAATGCTTTTTCGCACAACATTAGGTCGCTAAGTATAGCATTTAAGCGTTCGTATAAACCTGGTTTATTGGTAGCTCTAATTACATTGAGAATTGACACCATTCCATTTAAAACATCTTTGAATTCGCGATCTGCTTTATCAAATCTTCTCGAATCTTCGGGTAACTGATTTCGAATATCTTCAGAACCAATAAATATGCTCTCCAAATAACACCACTTTCTTTGAACTTCAAAAAATACCTGAATAACCTGATCGGCATTTGATAACTTTATTTGCCATTCCGATACTTCGGTAAAAAAGAACTGTATAAATTTCGAAGTCATCATGTTTTGCAATTGAACTTGGTTATCTTCCAAAATTTCAATCATTTCTTCCGTTGCTCTTAGCAGCTTTAGTTTTGAACGTTCGTGAATTTCGGTCTCAAATTCCATTCCGGTCCATGTTTGATTGAGTTCTTTTAGCACTTTTTCCATCGCCATTTCTTTAACCGACTTATCGACTATCGTTTTTACTTCTTCTTCGTACTCGTGCAGATGTAATGCTAGAAGATCGTTTAGTGTGGTCGAGTCGTTCATTGAAAACTTTACCTGTTAAAACAATTATATGATTAATATTTAATTTGTTCAAAAGCATAATTATTTTTAATAATAACTACTCACAGTCATATATTTCGAAAACCGTGTCATTACCTGGCAGCATTTTAAAATAAAAAAAACTCTTGTAGCGTAAACATTAATGTTGCTAACTTTGATGGTAAGAAATTAATTTTATAATAATTTTATGATATACCTTGGTTGCTTGCATTAGTTGAACCCAATGCCTTTCTCTTATTGCCGGATTTTGTAGTTCTGTGACTGCCCTTAAAGATGTCAACATATTTTTTATAGTATTTTCCAATTGAATGTAAACATCCCATCCACGCAACTCTTTATCCATAGCTCGTATATCTTTACCAAACTTTTTCAATTCCATTTCCATACCCTCAACATCAATTTTATTCCAAGGAGTAGTTTTCCATTCGTCCAAAAATGAAACCACAATATTCACAAAATCCCAAAGTTGCTTAATTAGCTTAATTTCTTTTCTGTTAAGTTTTAATGGCTTGTATTCCGTCATTGCAATATCAAACAAAGTTGCTTGTTCGGTCAAATTACGTAACTCTTCTTCCAATCCGGATACCTCGTCGTTTGCTTTATCCAGAAGTTTGTACATATTTTTGCATCCAAAGTTGAAAAAAATTTTCTTCTTAAACAGATCTCTGTACATAGCCTGACGAATATCAAACAAGGCTATTCTTCTTCTAATTGCATTTATTTGTTGAGCTTGGATTGGACCAACAATTTGTTTGGTAGTTACCGCAACCTAAAAAAAAATTCAGATAAAAACTAAAATATAACCTAACCATAAACAAATTACCCTTTTGCATTGAATCCATTTATCTGGCAATTCTTGTAATCTAACATAGATTTCTTCTTCAAATTCCATGCCGTACTCTTTGAGTAACACTATTATTTCTTTCAATGGGTCAAACATAATATCGGTTGCCAGTTGTCTATCTCTAACTTTAACTAAATAACCCATTATTTTTAAGAGCGTTGGATAATCGTCTTCCGACAGAGGACTCTGCATCCCTTGTATTGCTTCTTCTATAAAATTTTCCAATTCCGTGATGCTGTTAATTACGTGATTGAAAAGATGCTGCTTGAACAGATTTCCCCATTTACACACGGTATTCAATATGGCTTGACGTAAAGGTCTTACATCGACCCGTAACCATCCACTTATAATTTTTACGGTTTCTATCAACTCAACTTTTTTGTATAATTCTTCATATAAATCAATTTGCTCTTTAAATTGGGAAATTTGCGGTGGGCATTCTTTAGGTGCTTGAGGGCTATTATTTCTGACCGCGTCAAACTCTTCATTTGTAAGTTCACGAGAATATAACAAAAATTGCCTTAAAAATTCCTGCCGATCATCCAGCCACAAATAAGCATAATCATCAAAATTTCCAATGTATTCGTTAGCTTCGTCTATAGCATTTATTATGCGATTCAATATTTCGGTATACATTTCTTGTCCTTCCGCATCTTCAGCAACGTCTGGAACATAATTTAACGCTGTATTATCTTTTAAAATTCGTTGCATATATTTAGCCATTCCATTTATATTATCCAATAGAAACTGAACAAATAATAAAAAACCATCGGGATCTTCTAAATCTGTTGATCGAACATAAACCACATTAGGTTCGTGAAGTTCTAATAAAATTTCAAATAAAGGATATAAATTTGGATTCTGTTTATAGTTTGTTTCAGTCAAAAAAACTGCAAAACTTCTAATAACAGCTTCGATAATTTTTATTCCGACTAGTTCGTCCACGTGTATTTCGTACGGTTTCCATTTTATTAACCTTTGATTTTCTTTTTCTAACCGAGCTACTGCTTCTACTTCTAATCGTTTAACTTCCAATTCCATTTCAATTTCTTCCTTCGTTTTTTCAACCTTCTTTGCTTTTTCGCCTTTCTTGCCACCTGTTTTTGCTTCTTTTTTACTTTTTGGGCTTGTTGCCGCTCTTGATGACGGTGGTGTAGATGCCACGGTTAACTAAACAAAAAATGTAAACTGAAAATTAACGAGAACGTAAAAAATTCATACCTCTTCTTCTTCCTCTTCTTCTTCGTCAAATTCTGGTTCTGGGATATTAAAATATAGCCTATAATTAATTTGCATCACCTCTTGCGCTTTTCGGGAAGTTGATGCTATTATGTCGTATCGCTTTTGTACTCTTTCCGCAAAATTATCAGTTTGGAGTAGCTCCTTTTTATTTGAATCTTTTCTATCGAATAGAGGATCTGATCCCCACGATACCATTTCGTTTATCACTTTCGATATATTGCTTTGAGCTTCAGTAACGCGAGTGTAGAGATTCTTGAGTTGAACGTAGATAACTTCTATTTCATTATAATCTAAAAAAAATACAGAGTTTCAATTCAAGTTAAATTGAATACCTACATTAATTTGGCATACTATCTGTAGCCCAAGTAAGATCGTCAGTAACTTTTTGCAGTAACACATCCAATTCCGTCATTTCGTCGGAAAACAAGTCAAATTCTACTTGCAAAGTTTTCGTCTTTAAGTAATTATACCACTGAATTATACGAAACAACAATAAAAGCACTTTGTAAAGTTCTTCGTATCTATCAAATATAGCTAGAGCTTCGGGAGCAATATCTTCAATTTCCAATAATTTCATATACTTGACTTCCTTGAATATTGCAACTAATTCCTTATCTAAATTTAATTCGATAATATTATTGTTTCTAAGCAATTGAGTTTTGGTCACACTAATTGCTATTTGATTAGCTACTGTTGCTAACCACTCTTGCATAATAATTTCTTGTTCATTTCTTAAAATCTCTAACATTTGCTCCCATTTATTAAACGTGTCCACAGCTCTGGAAGTAGTCAGAATTTCATCTTCAAACAATTTAAATTCTTCTCCGGGTCTTAATATTCGATTCTTTAGTTTATATAACCACCATAACATTCCAGCAGTAGGTGGGTAGTTTTTATCAATAGGTATTCCATATTTTTTTCCTTTGTCGTATAAAATTTTCACCGTATCCAATTCTTCGTTGAAAAGATCCAGAATTTTTACGTACTTTTTTTTTAGCGCTGGCTTGCTTATTTCTCCTTTTATTAAAATTCCCGCAATATTAGTAAACTTAAAAATCGCCTCTAAATTATAACAATCGTCGAATAGTTGTTCGAATATCGCAGTCAATCTTGTTTCTAAATCAAAGCATTTTTTCATGTGATTTTCATAATCTTCATAAATTTTAGTTTCTAATATATCCAATGGATCATATAGAATGTTGGCGAAAATTCCATAAGCTTGATTGAATTCTTCAAAAACTTCTAGAGTTTTTGCAGAAAGTGTGCGACCTCGAATTCCACCAGCTTCAAATTTAATCAGAGTTTGATAATCGAGTGCCGTTTGAAGTATCCTGTTTACAAGTTTAAGTCTTTCTATGAATTCGAATAAACGTTGAAAAACGTTTCTAGGATGGAATGTCCAAGGTTTCGGTTCGATTTCCTCCGATTTGAAAAAGTTCGATAAATTCGATCGCACTTCTTCCAAAGAAATTAGAAAAAATTCTAATAATTTTACACATGACTCGATTTTGATAAAGGTATCGTCGGGTTCGCCTTGGAAAATGGATCCCGGATCTATTTGGTTCGACACTGAGTTGATTAGCAAATTGCTTACTTCTCTTAGCAATATTATCATTTTGTTAGTGTTGCAGTAATAACGCGAATTTCCCCATAAAAGTCCTAGGCAATGAGTCAGGGGTTTGATGAAGGTTTCGCATTCGAGAAATTCGTTATCTTCAAATTTTTCAAAGTGCGGTTTCATTGGCTTTAGATACAAACAAATATCTTTTGCTTCGATCACACCTGCAACTATGTTTTGAAATGTCATTTTAAAGCATTTTAAATGTGTACTTTTGGTAATTTCCATGTAATGAGCCATTCTTTTAATTCTGGGATCTCTGAGCTGATCAAAAATGCATTCTAAATTTTTTAAGCGGGCATTCCAGAACTCTATTTCAACTAAAGGTGTGGGATTAGCGCCGTTAGCAAAAGCAACCGTCGAAGATTGTTCCAATATGTCAGAACATAGCGTTGCCCATTGTATGATGGCTACTTCTATGGTGGTTTTTAACGGCAAATCTATGTCTTTTCCGCCCGAGTCGTAAAACATTGCTTCGGCGTTGTAAATTCTTTCGTATCCTGCTGGTAAGGGTAACAGGGTTTGACTTTTCAACGACCCTCTAATCTAAATGGTTTTAAGAAGTTAGCTTAGCTATAATATTGGTTAATTTATACTTTTTACCTGGTAAACGTTATTTCTAAACGAATAAACGTGCAAGGCAATGTCCTCTCTCACAACTTTCGGCCAACCTTCTTGATTGGCTTCGTTGGTTAATAAAGGACAAAATGCTTCGTCGACTAGAACAGCCAGTTCCTCTACAGGCTTCGAAGACATATCTCCAAACGTCAGCACTTCTCTAAAATTTTCCCAAATTACGACATCTTTTTTTTTGCGAATAAAATAAGTGGATTTGGTTTTGGTGATGGGAAATTCAACACTCGGTACAAGTGCACCGCCGGCATTTATGTTAAATACTAATCTTGGTATTTCCGCATTATTAAAGAAATTGGTTATCACTCTCTAAAAATAAGTTGTATATTAAAATAAAAAAAGTTAAAATGTAAATTTATTACCATATATTCGTCCGTGTTCAACATTTTTGACCATCTGTCGTTCTTCATTTTCATAGATTTGACTAAGTAATTAAAAATAAATTCTAATCTAAGATCTTCTTCGTCATCTGCTTTCTTCTTGTCGTCTTTTTTATCTCCCATAGCTGTATACTTAATTTAAACTTATTTACTAAATATTTCTTTATTTGGCGGTTTTTGAAGCGTTTATTTACAAATATAAAACGCCTAGCAACATGATCGATGTAACTTGAAATTGACAACCTATGATAATATACCGCATAATACAACGGTGTTGTAAAAAGCTTAGAGAGGGTTGGTACTATGTGGAAATTTAATATGTGTCAAAGTAATAAATTATAATAAATTATGCAATTTTTACTATATAATATTATATAAAAATAGAGAACCTTATCTACTTTCCCTTGATAATATTAATTTAAAAACAAAATAATCAAATTCTGACGATGAATTACAATAGCAATTCGGAACCGGTTACTTTTGTAGAAATCTTTCTTTTATATTTATGATACAGAAAGGATCCATTTTAAGGACGTTCTATTGAATTAAATTACTGCAATGTTTTTGCTGTCACATTTATCAAACAGTAAGTCGACCACCTAGACGCTTTCGACGCTAGCGATGTCGATGTAATGGACAAAAGTGCGAAGTAAGCTAAAAGGTGTCAATTTTATAGTTAACAATTACCTATTGTTACGTAGCAACTGTGCAAAATTTTCTCTCCGTCGCTGTTTGCGAATAGGATTTTAGAAGAAGAATAGTACGATTTTCCGAAATATTAAAATTTTGAATTATAATACCGTCATTCGCTTACTTTATCACAATAAAAACCTCTTACCATGAATAAACACCATTATTGGAGTACCTTGTCAAATTTTGAACAAGTTTCTAAATATATCATAAGCATTGGAATTAAAACAACTCATTCGAAATACCTACATTGTTTGTAGTAATTTATTTTCAAATAGCAAATACCAAAATATGAACAACAAAACAAACCATTGTGTAGATTCTACTAACCTTCAGTATTTTGTTTATAACACCACGCAACGAAAAGTTCATTCGTTTTTGTTAATTAAACAATTTCGTTCTTAAAATTTGAACAACTACTTACCTGAGAGGCTTTTCCATTATGAGAGAATAATATAAATAAATAATTAGATTTAGGAATTGCTCGTAATAGTTGGCTTGACAATGTCGTATTTGTCGGGTTAGAAGTTCTAGGTAGTATATGTATGTCGTAATTTCGAGTTGGGTTTTTTTACTTGGTTTACGACCCTTAAATTATAACTTATAATTTATTAAATGTACCGTACCTATAAAATTTGTTAGGAGAGTTATTATCGCTTTATTTCATTCCACTCTATACCTACCTAAGGTACATTTTTTGTTAATTAAATTCAACAAGTCAATTTCAAACCTGCTGGGAAACTTTAATAATGATTTCCTTTTATAGCTTCTATAATATACCCCTTCACAAATACATAAAATTTTGCGAACGTTTTATGCTATGCATGAGAAATTTAATAAAAATGTTGGTGCTAGAAGTTGGTACAAAGGAATACAGTAGAATATATTAGACTTACCCTACTTCATAGATTTGAAAAATTAATGTTGGGCAAAAATTGAAGTATGCACCTAAAATATAAATTTCCTCGACGTATTTAGAAAAGTGTATTAAATATGAAATAGTTTCAAACTGGATTAAATTTTTCTAAAATATAAAAAGGTTGAAAAGTGTTGCTGTCGAGACATGTGGAATAAAAATCTTAAATATAACATTTATGCCAGCTAGGCCTGTTGAGTAATTTTACTTCTTAACCTATTTTAGCCAGTGATGGATGAACTTCGTGTCCTAAATATTAATTTATTTATTATTTTGTATAATAACAAAAATAAACTTAATTTTCCACTTTATTTTCACATTCTCTCCTTTGAATTTATTTTAGATCAAAAACCAAGTTAACTTTATATTTGAATATTAACCATTAAGAAGTGCTCTAATGCTCGAGGTATTGAAATATTCGAGTAATTTGGTACCATTGTTTCCAGATGGCTGCTTGAATAAATCAAAACTAACACATTTTAAGAGAATTGTGCAATTAATTCTAGCATTAAACATTCTACGATTAAAGCATAAATCAACATGTTACAAATTGTAAGATACTTTCCTCTCAATGTTTTCTTTTTGAAAACGTTGCAAATTAATTGACAAGAAAAACGTAAAATGTAATAAGATCTTTTTTGTAGCCGAGTTATATCGGAAAATTAAACACCAACTTGGAGTAAAGGCATTTGAATCATTAAGGAGCAGGTAGTTTTTCATTTTGCGCTGGAAAAAATATTTACACATTACGTTATAATAAAAAAACATTCTTTTGATGTAGGTTGCACTTCAACATGTGGAATGTGTTGATAAAACGCTTATTGTAGATAACCCAGTTTTTTTATTGGTTGCTAAAAGCTGGCCTATACGGCAATCATTTTAGACATAAAATCGATAATCACGTTACTTCTTTGAACTAATTGAAGCAATGCTTAGTTTAAATATAAATTTTAGTAAAATGATATAACCAATAAGGTTGATTCGTTTGTTATTTTCGAGTGCTTCCGTTAATATTACGAGCAGGAATTCACTATTAACAATTGCTCTATGCTACATTGAGAAATTAAATACATTAGTAAAGATTCATTTCTTTAATAAATAATATCTAAAAAGTTTTCTCCTTACTTGCCAATATAAAAGTACTTTTAAGGTTTCGTTTCTCGAGACCAAAACTAATCTCGTTAATTTGGCCGAGCTTTACAGATGATCTAATAAATTTATAAATTTCAACTTCTAAAACAAATCTAGCTGTATTATTATAGTATAAAAGTGCAGTTAAAAGAAATTCAAAATTCTGGTTTGAAAATTTAGATAAAGTGAGCAAAAAAATTTATCACTTAATTTTCACAAATAAATTAGATGCGCGGTTTACGCAGTTATAATTTTAAATTATATCATCTGTTATCCTATGTATATCTCCCATCCGATTTAAGGTGAACCGAATACATGTCATATCAGCACTTCACAATTCCGTTATTTTTATCGAAGAACTTTTCATTTTTTCTTTAATTTTTTATTTCGAATTTTGCTTTTCCATAAAAATTTCATATTTCCGTCATGGGTGGATTTAGGATTTGCTAACAATAAAAAAATGTAATGTATAAAAATACTTTTATTATAATATTATAAGTAATACAAGTACCGATTGTATGCTATATACAGGGGTGGGCAAAATACGTACAAATGTGCATTTAATAAATTATACACACATAGGTACTATAAATACAAATAAATTGTACTCTATTTGTTTTGTAATTGTATAAAATACATTAAGGATGTGTATATTAATACAAAATAATCTGTAAAATAGATTTTCAACTAAGGCTCAGTGGTCTGTTTTTGCAATCAGTCATGGCAAAATAGTGAAATAGGGAGTGCTGTAAAACGCGAAGGAAAGTCTTCAACAACTCTAAAAAAACAAATAATAACAGGAACTAAAATATTTGACTTTAGCACGCCTGGAATTGAAAAAGTCAGTTTTTACTTTAGTTCTAAAGTGTTTGGATTAACTCGTCCTGCTTTGCAAAGTCGCTTAAAAGATGTCTAAACTCTTCCAAAGACAAGATCATTTTACAACTGTCAGCTACTAAATATTCGGGAACAATTGAGACTAGGAAAAGCTTATAACAGCTTATTGTGCTTTGGTACAGTTTCTACATCTACACAGACCATCACCATAATTTTTTTGGTTTAAGAAGGAAGATGGATGTGCTATACCTATTTCTCATATTATTGCTATAATATGATGGAACCCCCAAAAAAATGACTGCATGAAAAGGAACATATCAGTTTTCTATAAAATGTATGACAAGTGTCTAATCAAAATTTTTGGTTTTAAAGTGAAAAATAATAATTAAGGAGTAAAAAAACATTTTATGATTATCCTTTTCCCTTAGAAGATATTCTATTTATCCTAGAACTTTGCATTTTGTTTCGAAAATCCTACAAATGACACTTTAAGATTTTTGTCTTGTCTCAAATAAACATTTGGTAGCTTCCTTTAGTTTTTAAATTATTCTTGACATATTGATGTATACCTAAAAAAAATGTCATCTACATTGATTGGTAACTAAGACAGATATAATTTATTTTTCATCAGAAAACAAGCATAGTATACTGCGACCGTATGATAAAAATCACAATAATACAAAAACTTTAAGAAACTGTAAAATCTAAATCATTAGAGATAGAGCAAAACAATTTAGTAAGGGTTACTTACATCAATGACAAAAATATATACACCAAAGTAATTTTTACAAACTTAATTCTAACTCTTATCCTAAATACAACATGAGTAAGGGTCTGAAGATATGGGCAATCGTCAAAAATTGAATATGAGTATCTTATAAATATTTTATTAAGTACGTTTATTTTTATTACTACCATCTACTATATAAAATATTATAAACTTTCATTTTTTCTTAACTAAAAAAGATCTTACATAAAGGTATGAATGAGTTTTAACCATGTTGCGTTAATGGTTAGTTAAGGATTAACGCTTGAATTGTAGCTCAGATGGTGTTGACTTTATTTTAAGTTTGATATTTTTTTAGATAATAAAACTAAATCTAACTCTACATAATTTGAAATACAACACTATAGAAAATACTTAATGCAAATTCTTGCAACAGCAGCATTGTGGGAGTCGCAATGCTGCTGTGTCATGTTAGAAGTGGAAATGTTTTAGATATTTAAGAATGTTATAAATATAAACTAATATTTCCTTTCTAATTAATTATACAATTTTATAATATCCACCATAGTTATGTATTGTCGTGTTTTAAAATCAATCAATCAATTTTATTTATTTGTAAAATTATTTTGAAGTTTTGTTTTTATTTTATAACTCCGTTTTTACTTTGTGTGTGTTTTTAAAATTATAATTTATATTCAATTGATTGCATCGTTGGCCCTTGTCGACTTGCTGTGCTCTGTAACCATCTCACAAGTAATCCAAACATTTTACATCTTTTTTCGTTTTGGTGAGTGCAACTTGATGATTATTTGTAGAGATTTGCCAATGTAACCATTTGTTTCCTCCCATTTCAGCCCTGTTGATGGAGAAATAAATCCTTCGAAACGTTGGCCTAACGAATTACTTGTTTGATTCTACCATCCTGACAACCCGAGATTATTTCTTTTTATTATAATGATTTGGTTATTTGTAAAAATTTATTAAATTTATTTAATTACATGAAAATTTGATTTGATATAACATTATTGGTAAAACATTTGATTTATTTTGATTTGATGAATTTGATTTTGATTTTAAGAGATTATTTGAACATTGTTTTGATTTAGTTTAACGGTTTGATTTGAGATTTAATTAGAAAACATTTATTTAACGCCGAAAGAGATTTTTTTTTAATTTTGATTAATGATTGTATTGTAACGAAAATTAAAACGTTTGTTTTAATTCTAAAGGGCTAATACAAATATTTACAGATACGGTTTATAACAATAAAACAATTACTACGCTAAGTTTAACACTAAACTAAATTACACTACAATTTATTTAACACTAAGTCCGGATTTATTAAAACACTCGGTATATCGTTTATCACTTTACTATTTATCTAAACTTTATTTATCTTCACACTTGTAACTTCGAACTAGAATTCATTCGTCACAGGAAAGCATCTGTATTTATACTTAAAAGCTACCTCCCCGAAATTTCCATAGAAGTCCTGTACATTCTATGAGTTTCCAGACTGCAATTCTAAGCAATACTTGAATGACTAATGATGCTATCATGCATGACTCATCGCACATGACTCATCATGTTTGACTCATCACACGTGACGTCATACATTAGTCATCAAATATATTTAAACATTCTTTCGTAACAGTGTTATAAGAAAATTTGATTTTATTTATGTAATTATTATTTATTTTAGAATGTATTTAAAAAATTTATTTGTCTAAGCACGACAACTTTGTAATTTTTAATCTTAAACACCTTGGTTTAATCATAAAAATTAAGGGGGTAAAATGTCGTGTTTTGAAACCATAAGACACAATTTTATTTATTTGTAAAATTATTTTGACGTTTTGTTTTTATTATTGTTGATTGTTTATTTATGAGTGTACTGTACATAAAAATTTTGTTCTAAATAAGATGGGAAAAAGAACGTGTTGAAGGTAGAAACCAGAGGGCCTTGCGGCAAGCAATTTTAATTATAAATTTTAATTTTGATAGTAAAAATAATAAAAGTGAACTTTGAGTTAAAAATTGTTTTAATTGCGGTGAAGTGCAAATTGTTTTTGAATTTTGGAAGAAATTGTCATAAATTTGGTCGTTCATAAAAATACGTCGCAGCAAATTTGTTTGACCGACGAGCTGAAGCCAAATGTGGAACGATATCACATGCAAGGCCACATTGAAAGGTAACAAATTTTTAACTTAGAAACCAAATGAAACTTAACAATTATTGAAAAATCATACAAGAGTCTCTTGTTGATTAAATAATGAATGAATCCGAGCAAAGTGGTATTTTTGGATTAAGCAAATGTTTATAGATTTGTACAGCTCGGGTCATTGTAGTATATTCCGCTCGTGACAATACAAACCAAAAGTGTCTCCAATATGGAAATTTATGAAAAAGTATTGTACTAACAAAAAATAAAATATATTTTGTAAATAAAGTGCATTTAGACAAAACAAAGTAGTTTTAAAAAACTTATTACCAAACCATTTATTATATTTCTGTTTTTAATCTATTAAAAATGGAAATCAGTATTTCTTATTAAAAATATTTTTTTTTAATAAACCCGAAAACTTTCTATAATTTTGCTTTCAATTATCTATCGATTTCCAAGGTTACAAATTACATACTGAAATAATTATAATAATAAAATTTTAAAAAGATTAAGGCCCAATTTATTAATCTTCAGATAAAAGCAATCAAAAGATAACGTCTATATATTTGTTCTAATTTCCATAAACAAGTTTTTTTTAGGTTACAAATTATCGAGAGGAAACTTCCTCTTTTTGTTTTCAATTTCTGTAATCCTGCCATTACATGACTTGAAATTCATAGATCTTGTACGTCAAAATTCTTCTATATTTTACTCCTTGCAAATTATTTTAATAATCGTCTCAAAAAGTGTAATGAATTTTTTTGTCAAGATATATAATTTAAAATCGATAACTGAGTTAATAATTTTAATTTTTAGAAAATCTTACTTTTTTAAACATGTCGCGATAACTTGACCAATTTTTACCATAAAGAGGCAAGAAAATAACTGTATAAGATAAAATTAAATTATCTTTTAACTTTGTCTTGAACATATTTTGGTAGGAACCCTACTTTTTGTTCAAAACCTCTACACTCATAATCTTGTGCTCGTAAATCTAGTGCATGTAAAACTACAGAATTCCACTAATTCGTTAAATTAAATAGTAAATTAATTAGATAAAAAGCCGAATTAACCCATAAATTCCCATAATTGATGTTTGATCTTCATGATTTTCATTTTATCTTTCGACGATTGATTAATCAAATTCAAGTTATTTTACTGCAAAGTGGATTAGAACTTTTTTAGTCTATCTACTGAATAGAGAAAATTACTAAAGTTAAATTAAAATAGAGTATTTCTTAAAAATCTGAAATATCTGACTTTTGTTCCTGCAGTATGAGCAAAATTTCAGAAAACGTAAAAAAGTTGAACGATTTCGGCTAGGTAATAAAAAAAAGCTTCAAATGTAATATTAACTATACTGTAATTTTCTACGGTACTGAAATTTGTTACCAAATAAGAGTTAAAATTGAATTAAATCATGGATTTAAAAAACATTAGAATTATCTAAAATTTCACCTGAATACGACGATCGCTTAGATATTAGTTTCTATAACTTGTTTAAAACTTGTTTAACTGAGGTTTTGTCGTTTACCGCACTATTGTGTGTACAAGGATTATCATTTCGATTTTAATAATGTATAGCGAGTGCATTTAACTGCATTTGCCCGCCAACATAAAACATTTCATTGAGCGTTAAATGCAAGCAACCTCTAGTCATATATTACTACTATTACTTAGTACTTCTATATATTCCTATGCTATTTCTATTCTTCCTTACATAGTATTATATTAATTGCTAATCATATATTGAAAAATATTACGATTGCCCAGCAAAAGAACTTAGTTGATTATGATTATCAGCACTATGCCACACTGTTAATAAATATCTCTACTAAAGTGTAATTTTATCATTAAAAAAAAAACAAATTCAAAGTATTAATTAAAAATTAAAAATTACATTTAATGATACGTTTATAGAAATAATTATTTCTGATATCTGAAGATAAACCCTTACATGTCTCAACAAATGTTTACCCCATTTACTAAAACGATGGATAATTGCAAATTCTAGATATTATCGACGATTCTAATTAAAACATTCAAAACAAACATACATATACCTGCATTTTACAGTTACAGTAAATCGATAATAAAATGTACGTTATTGAAGTTATAACATAATAACAACTGCATATTTTTGAGTGGTCACTTTAAAATAGTTTTCTAATGCAAAAATTGAATTATTTATAGCTTAACCTCCCGCCGCAATAGTGCTGTAGTTTTAAAAAAATGTTCAGATTATATAAGGGTGATTCTGAATCTTAATCTAACAATTTTACTTTCTTTTAAAGCTACAGAGAAATCGTGAATCATAATTGCAGCGTTGTTCTTTCCTAATAATTTATAAATTAGTGAATTTATTTTCTTAAATTGCCATTATACCTACTATATTATGTACATAGCGTGTATTATAATAGGTGGTTTATTTTGTTTCAAAATACAAACTTGTAATTTACAGTTTTCTTAAATATAATATCTACATATCAGTCATCAAAACTTAAAACAAAACTCAATACCAAGAAAATACTAATTGTATACATTTTTATGTTTATATATTTTTTTTATTTTACATTGTTTGCATTATTTGATACATTAGACATTACTTATTAATGCCGGTCTTAGTTGCTAATCCTGGGTATCTTTAAAAATTACCTAAGTACATAGTAAGTTAGTGAAAACTTTAAACTTCGTAATCGGTAGAACATCCGAAACACATAAATATTGTAATGATCTTTCATACAAATTTAAAATGTTAAGAAATTATTCAATGCTTTTTAATTGCCTCTTTTATAAAAACTAAAAAGAAAATTCTTAAATTATTTTAAACTCGTCAGTCAAATTTAATTTAACTGAGTTAACTCTTTATTCAATCTTCTGTTATTCTTTTATACATTATGATATTTAATATTTTTATTTAAAAAATTCATTTATGTGAAAAATATTGCACACAAAATAATATCTAATCAGATTATAAAATTATGCTATAGGAGTAACTTTCTTAATTTCATTTATGATGAAACCATCCAAACTCCATTAGCATTGATATCATTTACCAATCTTTCAAATGATTCATTTAATATATTGAAACCGATAAGTAATATTATTTTCAACTTATGTATTAATTAAATTAATAATAAAAATTTTTACAATAAAAATTTGTACATTAAAATATTTACTGCTGAAAATGTATATTATGCTTTTAATAATTTTAAGAATTATCGAGATATTTTTGGTGACTGTAAGAAAAATAAATGTAATATTGAAAACGTATATAATTATGTATTTACATATAAGGTCTTGTGTTATTCTCAGATGATTCAAAAAATACTTTTATTATATTATTATATTTTTTTTTTATTATTATCGTTTTATTATATATTTTTTGCAATAAAAACAACATAATTCTATTTGAAATTCTAAAAATATATTCATGGTATTGTCGATATATTTATATCTATCGATTTAAGAAATATGTAAGGTATATGTGGAGTATTAAGAGTGATGCATACTTTGGAAATAAAAACACGGTATATGTTAAACATATTAAACAATATAAAATGAATTATTGTATTATTGCATTGCCTTTTAAAAGCAAGATATTTTAATTTACCTACTTTTTATTTTATTGTTGTCAAGAAAATGTATTTCAGAGATTACAAAGATCAAAACAATTTCAAAAGCAGTTTAAAAATTGAAGATTTTATAAACACATACCTAATATAAAGTATTTTTGTATTAAAAAGAATATACCTATATTTTCAGTTTGAAACTGAAATACTCTAGATAATACTTTCATTTTAAAATATAATCAAATTTCAACGAAAACAAAGTGTTTCGTTGCTACATCACTTTTCAATTGATGTATAGATTATATTATGCATATTAAAAAAATTAATACTCAGAATTTTATCATCAACCAATAAACTATAATAATATATTACAACATTCACAAAGGTGGTTTTTTTAAAAGCGTCCAAAAAAAGAAAATAAAAAAATTGTAAAATTACTACCTGTTATAATCAACATAATATTGCCATTCTATTTAACTATGAATTTAATGAAATTGAAATAAATTATTCTTTGCTTTTTTAATTTTAATCGATTGGCCAAGCTTTTACTTAACATCCCTTTGATTTATCAATTTTCAAAATATTTACCTTCATGAAATATCTTGATCGAATCTATTGAGTTACTTTAATTTATTTCATTTATAATTAAATATTTGTTTGTTAAAACTAGTTACATGCAATAAACTAAATTACTGCAATTTAATTACAATAATAATTACACAAATATTTACCAAAAAAGTTTATATTGATACCGGTTGATAGACCAATTTTGAAAATGTATTTAATTATATTTAATGACTGATCACGTTTTATGTCCTCTACTTCGAGTAATACTTGAAAATATCAAGTTTAATCTTCAAGTTTTTAATAATAAATATTTAAACTAATATAAAATATCTAATTTTAATCGGTACTTATTTAGTTATTACTTGCTTATTTTTTGTTAATGATACCAAATTGCTTTTGATTGTAGATTTCAAACAATTTCAATAATAATACTAAGTGTTGCATATAACTTCATTATTTATGAATTAGTTCCGACTAATATGAATTAATCAACAATAGATTTCTGTTTCAACAAAATTGTTTGAACAATTTCGAGAATACATGAGGATTTCATTTAAAAATTAATTTATATTTCGTACTCTGAAATTTGTATATTAAATAAATAATTGTTAAGTAAAACTTAATTTTCAGGAATGCAAATTGTGTACGATAATATTATTCAATAATATTATTAATTTTAATATGAACACCTGAAATATTCTCTGGCGTGATTTATTTTATTTCGGTTTACTCGATAAATCTTGCATAACGTTTTATTTTAAAATTGCATTCTTCTTGAAGAAAAAGTAGCTATAAGAACGCTCCAGAGAGATACCGACAATACGAAATAAAGACGCATATTTATCATGTGCAGTGAAATGCAACTGAATCACAAATTCAGAAATATTATTTACGGTTTCTTATTGCCCCAACAGAAATAAGATAAATAATACGGCGGCGTATCGTATGCATAATAACTTTAAACATACACAACACAAGTAATCTGAATGAATGCTAAAGAATTGTCAAAAATAAATCTGTAGTGGGTAATACCTAGATATTCTATTCATGAGAATTCTTGGGTACCTTGCCGATATTACATGAATGTTGCAGCAGTATCTCTTCAAGTGGAAGAAATACAGAAGTATACTGGTTCAAGGACGATTCTTTCAGTTCATAAATTATTTGAACCGTGGTTCCGATCCCACGTTAAGATTTAGCCACAATTATTACGAATTATTACTTCTAAGAGTTTATTATTTTTTTCACTACTTTTCGAAATTAAGACCCTGCTGCTACCGATATCAAGTTTTCAAATAATACTTATAATAGCAATATAATAAGATAATAATTCAAGAAATATTAAATAACTGAAATTACTATTAATTGTATTTTTATTGGATGATATGAAACACTCACTTGATAAAGGTTTTTATTATTTCGGTGAATCACAAAATAATTTGTTTTTATATATATTTCCGCACTTCATCAAAAAATCAATAAAAATTAATTTAACCGTCAGTTATTGTTTTCTTAAGTGGATATTGATTAATGAAAACCATAAAAATGATCTCAATTTGTTTCGTCAGAGGACTTCAAGTATTTCCCACATTAACAAACGATTTTGTTTCCGAGTTCCTTTCATTTATATCATATCAATGATTTGGGGCCGGTTAAATCACCGTGTGTAATAACAGGTGCTTCTTTATTCCATTATTCTGTATAAAAGGACTTCCGAACAGCTTCAACGATTATTTTCACATTTCGCAGTAATGGGTATGTTATATTTTTATATAACTTTTAAAGCTTTTTATTATAAAATATTTTGAAGTTAAATGTTTATTATTGCGTTTTAATAACAAAAATATTAATCACATTTACTGTTATTTAATATTTTGTTACTTGTTATTACAATGTAGGTACCTCAATCGATAAATATATAATTAGTTGTTTAAAAATAAGTAAAATTTAGTACAAAAAATGGTGGATTTGTTGAAAACTTTAGAAGTACAGGTGAGATTTAATCTTTGATTGCCGGTCTTAAAATTTAATTGCACCACACAAAAGTTTAGCAATTTAAGTGCTTAATCATTGGATATAGTTTAATTACTTAACCAATCTGGATGCTTATGTCTGAATTACATAAAATTAAATTCGGCACAACTTCTCAATTGTTTTACATAATTAAATATATTTAATTTTAATTTCGTTTTAAAAAAGTCACTTCGGAATTATAACTTTAAATTGTGTTATTAGATACTAACTTCTTGGGGAAGTTAAATTAACTAACTCGCTGTTTTTACTTGTACTTAGAACTTATTTAAAAAGCAATCTTGTATTGATTAATTATCGTGGAGATCTAATTTATTATTTTAAGAAATTTCGCGAAAAACTCACCGCCTTAGCTTAGAATCCCGCTTAAGAAATGTATAATGAAAATAATTTAATTGCCTATTTATTAATTAAAGTTTTGAAGCGTAAATCATTATACGTATTTTCTCAATAAAATATTCATGAAAACGGTAGTGTATTAATTTTGTTTTCAATTCGAACGATTACTTTTTAATTAATTTTAAATCCAAAAATTAAATATTCTATTTATTGTTTATAAGCTTCGTTAAACACAAATTGAGTAGTGCAAGCTTTTACTTTGTATTTTTTATACGCTTTCCTAATAATAATCAACACAATAATATTTAAACTATGTCAAAATTAAAAATTATTTATTAAATTTTCATAAAATATTTATTTCTGAAATTTTATGCAATTTTTTTTTCTTTTCAACGCTTGTGAATTATTAAAAACATCACAGCCTTTGAATTATTATGAAGTCATATCGACTAAGAAAAGAATAGAAATTTAGGTAATTAAGTTACATATCAGTTGTAACCCTTCACCAAAATCTCGAGTAAAAGAAAATTTAAAACTGTTTTAAGTTAATTAATAAATGATTCATTCTTTCGAATAATTAAATAATTTACGCTATTACGGGTTTTTTGATGTCTAACGGGAAATCCTTTTTATTAAATCAACAAACACATTTCAATTTAGTTTTTATTTAATGAACCGCAAACTTCATTCAAATAACAGATTGCTATATTATTTAAAAATTAACGTTTACATAACTTTTTCGAGAATATTCCAGTAGATTCGATTAAATAAAATAATACACGTACTAAGTGGCAGTACATTTTAGTATTTTACAAAATTAAATATTCCATAGTTTTTTATTCGGTTTATAAAATGCGAGCTTGGCTTTGATTTTATTTAAAAAAAATTCTTTTACATATTTCACGTAATGTTAATTCTACAATTTAAGTTTTCTAATGGAGCAATTTTTAAATATTCTAATCTGTATTGTTAAGAGATAATGAATGTTTTAATGAAATGCTTATCTAAACATTTCTCCATTAAAATATCAATCTATTTACTGAACTTTACTGAATTAATTCATTGAACTGGCATGTGTTACGTACAATGTATAAAGCAACAAAATTTTAAAATGATTTCTGCTGATATGGAAACTTGTTGAAAACATCAAACTTTAAAATTACTGGTTTATAAAACAAAAAGCTTTTGTTACCTATAATTTTATTTTATTTTTTTATCGATTTGCCGCTTTATTCAACCTACATTGCATAATAAAAACTGCAAGTAATTTAGCCAGCGGAATGGCACTATAGAATAATATGAGAGCGAATACAAACATGTGAAACATGTAACCGTAATACCGAATTCTATATCCGCCTTTAGGGTTAGTATAGGGGGACATAATATACAATTCTGCGAGCTTTCTATGATTAAAGCAAGAGACATCTTTTTAATAAATTCTTAACCAGCAGTCTCGCTGAAGCCATCGTCAATCGCCAAATAAAATTCCGCCAATGCAATGAAAGCAGTTGGTTTTATTTCAATCAATTTTAGTTGATAGCGGTGTGTTTAATATCCTGTGCACTTTCTAGTAAATTAAACACAAGATGTTCAAACATGGTTATCTACAAGATAAAGTTAACAAATTTACAAACAAATGTGTTTAAAAGTTTCAAGATGAATCGGATCAGATTGATCGGATCAACATTATAAACATTCATGTCGAACTATCATTGTAAACGTCATATTTTCCAGTTTATGTAGATTTCATATAATTTGGCTTTAGATATTAGGTATGGGTTACCCGTTACAGCAAAGTGAATTGATTTACTTGTAAAGTATAGGAAATAATTTATAGTAAAACCTCAAGAAGATTTGATCGGGAATGTTCAGATCATACAAGTTACAAAATTTAGCAAGTACAACTATTTGTTACACATTTACAAGCAAATTTAAATTTTCTTAATTAAATAGCATGTATACATTGTATATTAACTATTACTATAATATAATTTGCACTGTAACCATAAATTCTACAGCTCAACTCCATCATAATATATGAACTACACAAATTATATTATATTGATTGCATACTAGGATGGTTTTTGGTTTCAAATTTTGCTTCGGTAAATTTGCTTTTGGTATGGTTTACTAGATTCCATGTTAAATTATATATGCCATACCTGTAAGGTTTCGTGTGCAAGTTCAGTTTTAGTTTCTAATGATTGTATAGTGCACACGAACCATTTATTAACGTCTGTCAGTTCTTCGTATTTACTTGTTGTAAATTATGTTATCAAATAAATCATATTGACTCTGTACTAACATAGCTTAAACCGTTGAGTGATAAGTTTATCAAGAGGCGCAACTAAAACTATTGCATGTTCCGAAACAAAGATGGTATTGGTGATTATAAAATTTATGTTGCTGCGGAAAATTTATTCAGCTGTAAACCTGTAACCTATCTATGAATAATTGTTTAACAAGAAATATATTTTATACGGGTCCCAGTTAACTGTTGAATAGATCTCTCAATACTAACGCCATCTTTGTTGCGTCTCTTGATCAACGTGTCACTAGTACCATAATTTTCTATACTTTAATCACTTCTTTATTTTTTAGATGGATTACGAAGCTATTCCGCATTTGCAATATTCATTTGCATATTCGTGGTGGCAGTAGAAAATTCCAATGCTCATCCAATTGATCCGGTTGACATGTGCATACTCACCTGCGATCGATGTTTCAAGGGTGATCCTCTATTAAATTGCGCTAATCACTGCATTAGTTCTAATGCAAATGTTGACGTCATATGGAAAGTGACTTGTCCTTTATTTAACGATTCACCAACAGTTCAACAAATATAATAACGATTATTATAATTTATTGAAATTGCTTTAATTATGAAGATTAATAATTGTAATTTCATTATAGTACGTACATTAATGCAAAATTATACTGTAGAATTAATGATGTTTTAATATTCACTAAACAATTTGCATATTTTACACAATTACTTGCCTATTGGTGTTATTAATGTTTTGGCTTTGATTAAAAAACTACAACTTCACTAATATTGTATTATTATTTCATATCTACATATATGTGGTATATATTAACATCTATTTTTTTTTTCAATAATAATATATGCATATTTAATTTATTTATAAAGAGCACAATCGTAGACTGGTGGTTAGAGCGTTGAAGTGATATGCGATAGTCGTAAATTGAAACTTCGACTAACCACTACTACAAAGCGTACACATTTCACGTGTGAACTATAGGTCCCCTACTTTGAACATAAGAGAGAAAGAACAAGAAACTGGCGTAAGCTGTATTATATAGAAATAAAATAGATCTATGAGATACATTAATTTAATACCGTCGTTTTCAGTGTACAGTTATTTTGATATATTATTTGTAATACTTTAAAAACATTTTAAAGAAAATTAAATTATAAAAATCAGTTGTTCGTTCAATAAATCTCAGTAGTATATTTCTCTTATACTAGAAATTTCTCATTTACCTGAAATACACTGCTTGAAATCTAGAGTGTCTGAAAAGTATTCAACTGCACTACAGTTAATCACAATGTTTAGTACTTAACCGCAAATACATATTACATATACCTACCCACTTCTAAAGAGCATTTACTGACTTTGTACTATGTTTTAAAATTATTTTACCACATCTACCTATTGAAATTGCTGTATTTCATGGTATCGCGTGGTTAATTGGAATATTACAATAAATATAACAAAATAATTAAAATTTTTCATTCTATAAAATTTAAAAAAAAAATTGTAATAAGCTGACAAGAAATAATAGCAACACAAAAAATGACATTCCACTCTTCTTTTGGCCAGAGTAACTTTTTTTTATTATGTCAAAAAAATACTTGTCAAATAAAATGATGACTGTTTTGGCAGTTCGCAGATTGTCACGGTAATAAACAAGTTAGGATACAATAAATTGCACCTTTGCAACTACTACGTTGATTCAAAATTCATTTCATAAATTCTAAACTAACCATCGCAATTACCAGTTTGCAGAACTATTGAAAATTAAAAGTAATAAATTTTAATCTTCTTACGTAAAAAGATAGCATTTTAATAAAAAACATAGTGCCTTCGAAACAAATGAAAATTTGTAGCAAATAAATGGAAATTTATTTCTTCAATTTTTTTTTTTTATATTTTGTTTATTTGATTCAACGTCTACCTGTTTTTCGTCAAATAAGTACAAGTATATTATATAGGTACTATGTATTTCTTTGATACAATTAAATTTTGCATTAGCTCAAATAAAATTTTTTTTTATTGTATACAGTTATAGATTTTTCATAATTACCATTACCGTAAAGCGGGTTACTTTATGACTATCGGGGTAACTTTGTGACAAACCTCTAAAAACGATAAATTTAAATATGACGTTTTTCAGTAGAATGCCATCAAGATTATACCATAGATTATTGCAAGTCTATCATGTATTGCCATCTTTCATGAATTTTAACAACAACATTTTAATAACATTGCAATTGTTTTATAATTCATTTCTTGTTTATTCAAATATTCTAAGTCCTGACCTGTTAAATGTGAATTATTGTAGTTTTTATTGTTTTTTTTTAAATATTATTTTTCTATATAAGTATGTATTCTTTACTAAATAGTTAAAATTCATTATTTTAATAATATGTTTTAGTTTGTTTATTTTAATTTTTTCTTTTATAATCTTGTCTGTTTTTACTTCATAGGATTTAACATCTTTATTATTAGATAACGACAAAGCGTGTGGCGCCCATATTTTAGATTTATAAGAATTTTAATCGAATATTCACTTTTTTTCTCAAAACTTTTCGCGTGCAGTGTTTTTTCTGACCAATCAAATATAGCTCCATTAGCCTACAACAAAAGAATAAGTTGAGTAAAATATGTAATACCTACATTCACTAGTATAAAGGGTTTAGTATTTCAAGTTAAGCTTTATTTTCTTATTTACGTTTAGTCAATATGTAATGATTACAAATTTGTAATTCGATCTAAAACACACATATTTAATCACGCTACTCTCAAACTAAACAACTACTGGTGGTAAGTTCGACTGCAACATATACTATTGTAGGGGAGAAGAGGGCAAAAATGATTGAGCTTCAAATGTGGTAAAAATGATCCTTAAAATTACCAAAGGGTAATATCAAACATAATATTTCGGTTGTCTAATGTTCTCTAAATATGAAATATTATAATATAATCATAAAATCGATGCTAAAATATGAATGATTTAGTTTTTTTTAAATATAAAATTTTCCACTTAGTTTCATACGTGAAAGCAATATATAGCAGCAGTGAAAATACATAATATGAATATAATGTGCAATAAATGAAGCTAACTACCTTTTCATTACGAAAATTGCAACTTTTGCTTTATCTTCTCTCTTCCACTTTGCCCTCCTCTCCCCTATATTATTTTATTAGTACAATTATTTACACGTCAGTGTTAATACATCCAAAAGAAAATTTTACGGTAGAAATAATGTGATTTAAATAATTATAAATAAAACTGCACACATTTCTTCTGGCATTACATTCGTAAATATAAAACTGTTCGTTCATAAATATACTATCAAAACTACTTCATTCTTTCACAATCTTCAAGTATTAAATTTTCAAGTTTAAGATTAAGTTGATTGACACAGTTGTTTTCGTTTTCGTCGCGTCAGGCATTTTGCAGAATAAATAGCACTTTTCAAGAGCAGTTTTATTCCTTACATAATAAAAAAAAACAAAATTGTACAACAAAATGAAAACTAACGATTATTCCAGAGAGTGTAGTGCAAATGCAAAATACATGCATTTAAACAATATAATTTAGGAGTAGAACGTTAAAGTGCATCACGAATTTAAAAATAATTTCATGATATTATATGGTAGGATTTGGCGTAAATTAAAAATTTAAAAGTTGAATTTTAAAACTTATTCAAAAATATGCGTAAAAACTGCAAGCACACATTCGATTGGCTATTTTCGTAATAGAGTGTTTTTATTTTATAAATGTATTTTTGGAATAATAAATTGCACTCAAAAATGCAGATCTAGAAGACACAAATCTCCAAGTACCACAAAAAATTAAAAAATATTTCCAAGCGCCACCGAACTTGGAAATTACTGATCTTCAAAGACGCAGGTTACTATTTTTAAGGTAAATTCGGCTATTATTAACGAATTTATATTTTAAATAAATTTAGAATCCAACTGTGAGTGATCCCGCTTACCAAAATAAGCGCGATACATATTTACATTAAGTACGGACGGTCAACACAATGATAATTTTAACGACTCTTACGTGAAAAATCCATATTTTAAATTCGATTATTTCGAAATTTAAGAAAAAATTTATGTAGATCTTCTGTTTATTTAATCGCTTTATTATAATGTCATCTTTTAAATTCTACAACCTTTTAGTGTATCTATAAAATTCTGTGGTGTACTTTAACGTTAGGACGTTGTAGGGGTGTTGACGTTGACGGTCTAGGGGTGTAGGCACCCTTTATAACTTCTTTTGTAAACTTTCAGTTGTAATGTTTTAAGAAGCCCCACAAACAGATTTTTTTAGAAACCCATTGCAATTTTTGAAGTACAGGGTTTTAATATTTATAAATTCAATAATCTGTAATTGAACAAGTTAACTAAACAATATTTTATAATGTTTTTTATTAAGCTTTCTGCGTAGTTTAATACGCTTTCATCGGAATATTTATTAATAAAAAATTGGATGTGGCCATGCCCATAACTTTATCGTACTTTTAAATAATAATAAATTTAAAAGAATTTAAAAAAACATTATTTTGGAGGAGAATATATTAAAAAGTTAAAATTTTAAAAATAAGAAAAAAATTATTTGCAAAATTTTTTTTTTATTATTTTTTTTTATATTATTTATTTTTTTTGCGTTTCCGTATACCGATTTTTTTATTATTATTTTAGAGGAGAATATGATTAAAAAATAAAATTTTAAAAATAAGGAAAAAATTTTTTTTTTAATTTACAAAATATTGTTTTATTTTGCTTTTCCGTGTACCGATTTTAACCAAAATCTAATCAGCTCCAAGTCTCAATATTTATGTACTAAATACAAAATTTTGTTAAAAAATTTCTATTACTTTTTGAGGTAGAGCGCACACAAAATTTAAACACATACATACATACATCCATACATACATACAGACATTTTTTGGAAATAACGATTTTCCGCTTCTGGGACCCCAAAATGTCTAAATTCATCAAAATCTTAATTTTTTTTTCTGCACGATTACAATACTTTCTCAGACTTCGTATGATAAAGTAAAAACATCATAAAATATTGTTTAGTTAACTTGTTCCAGATTATTGCATTTAATTATATCACAAGTTAAAAATTAATAGATATTAAAATATTTTAATATGTATAGAAATAAAAAAAATTTAATAATAAATAATAAAATTAATTAAAAAATTTACTGTTGCTTAAATTCTATTAAGTAAACCTCAAATTTCACAATCATATAATTTTATTATCTTTTCACTTTATCGTACGAAGTCTGAGAAAGTATTGTAATCGTGCAGAAAAAAAAATTGAGATTTTGATGAATTTAGACATTTTGAGGTCCCAGAAGCGGAAAATCGTCATTTCCAAAAAATGTCTGTATGTATGTATGTATGGATGTATGTATGGATGTATGTATGGATGTATGTATGTGGTTAAATTTTGTGTGCGCTCTACCTCAAAAAGTAATAGAAATTTTTTAACAAAATTTTGTATTTAGTACATAAATATTGAGACTTAGAGCTGATTAGATTTTGGTTAAAATCGGTACACGGAAAAGCAAAATAAAACAATATTTTGTAAATTAAAAAAAAAATTTTTTTCTTATTTTTAAAATTTTATTTTTTAATTATATTCTCCTCTAAAATAATAATAAAAAAATTGGTATACGGAAACGCAAAAAAAATAAATAATATAAAAAAAAATAATTAAAAAAAAATTTTGCAAATAATTTTTTTCTTATTTTTAAAATTTTAACTTTTTAATATATTCTCCTCCAAAATAATATTTTTTTTAAATTCTTTTAAATTTATTATTATTTAAAAGTATGATAAAATTATGAGCATGGTCACATCCGATTTTTTTTATTAATGTATTATTTATTTTTGTTTAATATTATTTTTTATAAAAATAAATATTTATTATTTATAATTATAATATAATTTTATTAATATTATAATAATATGAATATAGTGCTAAGATATTTGAAATTAAACAAAAGGCTATTTTATTTAGACGAAATAAATATTAAATTTACATAAAAACCTATAAATTAAAAATTATATATAAAATGCAACTACTCTGTTATGGTAACGTCCTATTAATAGAACAATTTGCCTTGATTTACCTCAAATGGAATTTTCCTAATGTGATTTTAATGTGAATAGTGCCTATTGTCTTATGAAAAATCCTCGTTGACAGCAGCTGATTCTATGGGTTATTGGATGATATTTTAATAAACTGTTATGTTCAGTCAATTTTTTGAATCACCATAATATATTTGATTCTTCAAATATAGTAGGAGTAAATACGGTGTGGTGTCTTTAGCTATGCAAAAGAATTTTTAACAGTTCATTTTAAATGTTGTGGTGTTGAATATTAATTGTACATTGTAAATACACTAGTTTATTAAATTAACTAATCGAATGTATTGTCATTGTTCGTTCTAAGTTTCTGTCTTCAATTTTCCATACACCGTTTTTCTTTGGTAAGTCTGCTTTTAGAAGCTTTGTTAAGTTGACCTCTCCATTTTAGAAGTTTTTCTTGTCATTTGGACTTACTGACAAGTGCAAACAAAAATTTTTCACTCTACTTTGAAATTTTTAAATTTTTTAGTTCATTCAAAAGTCCTTGCAAAGTGCTGAAAAGCGCTATAATTTATTTTAAAAATACAGAATCCGTTAAATTTTTATTAAAAAATAAAATTGAAAAATTTGAAAAAGCCAACTTTCAATTTTTTTCATTTATTTGAAAGTGCTCACGAAGCTAGTACTGAAATTTATTTTGCAAGTATTGAATTCGTTAAATTTTTACTCAGAATTTAAATATGTGTGTTTGAAAAAAATATCAAATTGGCTCTCCTCCTAACTTTAATTTTATTAAGTTTAAAATTTTATATTACTATTTTAAAGTCCTGAAGTCTTGAAGTACTGCTAAATGCTGTATAATTTTAAAATAATAAACTTTTTTAAGATTTAAAAAAAAATATTTAAATAGAATTACTTTTACATTAGTTTATTAAGTTTTCCAATTTTTCATATTTTATGTAAGTGAAATGTTATACCTATAGTATTGTCTTTCTAAAGTTTTCAAAAAAAATGTGTACATACAATAATTATCATCTATTATTGATTGAAAAGTGTTGAAAGAAAGTTTTTCAGAAAGTAAAATTATTTTTTAACAGTCAAAGTTAATAAAAACAGTAATAACTTTCTTTATACTTAAAATGAATGATGTACATTTAAGTGTTCATTTATTCGGTAATAGAATATGATATACGCTTCATACGCTTGGTTTTGTGATTAATAATGATAAATAATATACATAATATGCATTAACCCTACAGTGTATATTAATTAAAATTACATCATTAAATACGTCGGGCCTAACAAGCCCGTAGCTCTAAATTTACGAATACATGGATATTTCAGAAAAATAAAATAATTTTCAATTTAATATAATTAAACTTTTAAAAAATACAAAAAAGTGAAAAAAAAAAAAAATAAACAAATAAATAAAATCAACAAGTCAATATCATCAAAATTTTCTAGAACCTCGAACACTGCGTTTTATTTTATATAGATACCCGAATTATTTTGAGAAAAGTAATAAATACTATAATATAAAATATAAAAATACTTTACAAAGCTTATAATTCAATTAGAAGCCGATTAGCACTTCAATATAAAATTGTAACAACAGTGAATATTTGATTGGCAATTCATTCAATTTTTTTAATTTTTCTAAATACATGTCGGTGTCGTATCATATTTTAGGCAGTTACTAAGAATATACATTTACATTATTATTGTAACGGGCTGTGGTACTGACCCCACTGCACTAAAGCTTAAGCTTATTGTGCACCCCTTCACAGAGTGTTGATACTTGCAGGAAGGCCGAACTGAGATATTCCGTGGGTTCGCCATTCGAACACGGAACTCCCGCTCGTTACTCAACCAGCGATCGTATCAAACCACTACCGTGGACTTTCCATAGCCCATAGATCATTGGGCTTATTTAGATCACAGCAGTGTGGCGTGGACATGATCGAGTAGCGAACCGCGGTTTACCGCGTCCTAGCATGATGATTTAAGCATTGCGCCACACTGCTGGTCTATACATATACATAATATGTTTCAAAGTGATTTGGACCCACCCTGTGCATTTTTTTTGTTTTGTTTTGTTTTGTATTGCTTTAAGTTGTAACTTTCTAGAATTTGCTAGGTGGAGACCAATTACAGGAAATTCAAGGCGTTTTGCCAAGAATGGCTGCACGAGCCAGTAGTGCGTGTTTTTGGCTTTTGAGATATTTTTGATATTTAGTGAGAATTTTATGCAAATATTATTTTGCGAATGATAGTTTTTGAATGATATTGATTTTGTGAATAATTGGAAATATTTTGGTCGGATGTGACCTCTGAGACAGTGGCGGTTTTAAGAAACAGACAAGGTAGGCCCGGCCTACCCAAAATTTAATGTACATAAATAACATTTTCTTTATGTACAATTAATTAATATTTTAATATTATGGACAATTAATATTTGTTATTTTTCATTATTTGCACTTAAAATTGCAATAACATCTGCAAAAATTAGCGTGTTTTATATTTTTATTTGTATTTTCTTCAAAGTATTATAGTGTAGGCACTGGCCTAGCTTGATCCATATAGCGCAATGTAACAGTAGGACCATGACGCCAGATACAGCAATACTATAGCTTCAATAGCAAGCGCTTAGGCCCGTGCCTACCAGGTCTTCTTCTTCTTCTTCTTCTTAGCCTGAGTTCATCCACTCCTGAATGTAGGCCTCTCTCATTTCCTTCCATGCTTCCCTATCCGCTGCCATTTGAAACCACTCCCGTCCCGCAATTCGCTTCACATCGTCCAACCATCTTTTCTGGTGTCTTCCCACACTTCTTTTAGATGTTCTTGGGCGCCAGTGTATGGTCTTATATGTCCATCTTGTAGGATCATGTCTTGCCACGTGTCCCACCCAATTCCACTTCAATTTGGATATTCTGCCAATTACGTCGGGGACTTTTGTTATTTTTCGGATTTCTGTTAGTCTTATCCTGTCCCTCAACGATATACCCAGCATGGCTCTTTCCATTGATCGCTGCATGACTCTTAATCTATTCGCATTTATTTTCGTCATCGCCATGGTTTCCAGGCCATATGTGGTGACAGGTAGAATGCATGCGGCATATACTTTTCTTTTTAAATTTATTGGTATATCTGTGCTCTTTAGAATGTATCCCAACTTTCCGAAGGCGCCCCAGCTCTGTCGAATTCTTCTGCCTACTTCCGCAGCTTGGTTGTCCTTTCCCAACTTTATGAGGTGGCCAAGGTATACATATTCATGCACATTCTCGATATTATGACCATGCATCTCTATGTTCACTTCACCTGGGCACATTATTTTGGTCTTGTTTGGGTTCATTTTCATACCCACAGATTCAGACGCTTCGTCCAATTCTTTCAGCATAGATTTTATTTCTTCAGCGTTCGTGCCCACGAGCACTATATCATCCGCAAAGCGCAAATGACTCAGATAGGCACCATCGATATTCAAACCCTTTTTTTCCCATGACAGCCTCTTAAATATATCTTCCATTGCCAGAGTGAACAGCTTTGGTGATATTGTATCTCCCTGGCGAATTCCTCGTTTAACAGGGATCTTACTGGTCATCACATCTTCATTTATTTTTATGTGAAGTGTAGCATTCTGGTATATATGGTCTATAAGGTTTGAATATCTTGAATCAATTCTTGCCCCGTTTAGTGCCTCTAAAATGGCCCAGGTCTCTATAGAATCAAACGCCTTATGATAGTCAACAAACGCCAGGTAAAGTGGTATGTTATACTCAGTGCATTTTTCTATTAATGTACGCATTGTTTGGATATGGTCTATTGTACTATAGCCCTTACGGAATCCAGCTTGTTCGACAGGTTGGTAGAAATCAAATTTGTTGTTTAGACGGTTTGTTATAATTTTTGTTAGTAATTTGTACAGATGTGATAATAAGCTTATTGGTCGGTAATTTTCTATATTTTCCTTGTCGCCCTTTTTAAACAGTAAGATCACCTCTGAATTTTGCCACTGTGTTGGTATTCTTCCTTCCTCCAGACACTTATTCAACAGTATCCTCATGGCTTTCACTACTGGTTCTCCACCGGCTTTTAGCATTTCGGTGGTGATTCGGTCTTCCCCGCATGCTTTTTTATTTTTCAGTTGGTTCAGTGCTGCTATTATCTCTGTCCCATCTATTTCAGGTATGCCTTCTGAGCCTACGTTCACAATTAGTGTGTTTCGGTGTGTTGGTCCGTGAACCAACCAGGCCTACCAGGTACTTGCAGTTATATGATACCTCGCCATAAACAGTTTTTCTTATCGGACACATGCAAGCGGCATTTTAAAGCTTTTTAGATGATAAAAAAGAATATTTATTACAAGTTAAATAAATTAATTATATAAAAAAAAAGAAATTAAGCGGTATTTTGCACTTTGTAGTGTATTTTTATTATTGCAAAATAGTTTAAGTGGTAGGTGCTGCTATTGCGAGATCGCATATCTTCACTTGCACTGTTATACCAATACAAAAAGACATTCTTGATGAATTGTTAAAAACGGACACATTTCACGACAATGTCATAGACAGATTTGCGAAGAGCAAAAATAAGAGAATCAATCATTGTTTATAAATAAAATAAAATAACATAATGTACAGTTACTCGAAAAAGTATTTTGACGTTCCCGTGTTAGCAATGTAAATTACTCCTTTTGGACACTGTTTTTATTATATAAAAATTGTTTTTACAGCAATACTTATTAGACATTTTTTATCGCAAATTTATTTTCTTCATTTTTGTTCCTATAAATTTTTTTATTTTGTCGCCTCGTTTTCGACCGAGAGTGACTTAAAGCAGACTCGGTAAAACCTTTTAATAAAATTAAAAATGCACAATGGTTTTCTCGAGGGATTCCCATGAGATTTTTAACGAGACTGCTTTAAGTCACTCTCGGTCGGAAACGAGGCGACGAATAAAAAAATGTTTGAAAACAAAAATGAAGGGAATGAAATTATCTACAAAAAATGTCTGAAAAGTATTTTTGTAAAACATATTTTTATATGCTAAAAAGAGTTTTCAAAAAGTACAATTTACATTGCTAACATAGGAGCGTCCGAATACTTTTTCGAGTAACTGTAAGTAATTCTATTATTTAAATAAAATGACTTAATAGAGCATATTATTATAACTCAAGAAAATATTCACATCTTTGGCAGATTTTATCTATTTATAAAATATTGTTGGCCTACCCAAAATTTTTCCCCACGAGCCGCTACTGCTCTGAGATTGAGTAACTCTGGGAGTTGAAAATTTGGATTTTATTTTTTTGATGAGTGATATTTTTTTTGATTGCGAGTTTGGATTAATTTTTGGATTATTGGAAGTATAATTTGGTTTATAGTTGTAAAGTTAAAATTTGTAAGAGCGAAAGTGTGGCGTGATAGATAAGCCGTGGAATTGGATAAATTAAAATCGCAAGTTCGAATCTGGAAAAGAATAATTTTAATTTTGAAATTGGAAAGTGGAATTTTAGTTTGGTAAATAATAATTTTTAGATTAGTTATAAATAACTTTTAGAAGAAATTTTCCTCTCAGCGGTAATTGAGGATTACCACGGGAACCGACTTCTGAAAAGAGCTATTATTCGCCGACTATAACGCAAGCCGAGGTAAACTTTTTATATAATTAAAAGTTCTCAATGATACAAAAAGAAAACTACTACAATACACAGACATTTTTTTAAGAATGATGATTTTCAACTTTTAGAACCCCAAAACTTCTACTCACCAAATTTTTTTTTTTTTTCAGCAAGATTACAATACATTTTCATACTGTATTCGATAAAGTAAGAATGGTATAAAATATTACACAGATGAATTAACAACAAAACAAAAAAATCCTAGTTGAAAATGAACCTAGTCGTCCTATGGGACCCTTTTCTAGAAATGGTTAAGATATTTTCTGTTATATTTATTTTCTAATATTTTTGTATCCAGTAGATGCCTATTCTGTAGAATATTTAATAATACTAAATAACAATATTTATTACAATTCGTAAAAATAATTTTTTAAAAATGTACTGCTTGAAGGATTAAGCGCAGGCCAAAAACTTGCACACCAAATTTCCTCAGCAGTTTACCCATCAAAGAACAATGTAAACAAATTTCCACGTTAAACTATTACCCATTACAGGGTTCAGCTTCTACCTTTTGGATGTCGTGCATGCTTAAGGAGTGCGTTGTCCAAATTCCCCAGAGAAATATAAATAAATATTGTTCCGACTTTTTAAAAAAAACCATAAATTCGTCTTTTGAAGCATGGATATTAATGGCCCATGCAAAAATTAAAAGTAATGTTTTTATTGTTTTGCAATTGGGTTTCTATTTTAATAATAAATATTAACATATATTATTAATTCTTAATTCATCAAATTATTTATTAGTAAATTTATTTACGTTTATCAAAAAAGTACATTTAAAATTACAAAAAAGTGCAACAACCAAATTATTACATAAACCAAACTATAATACTTCCTCCAAGTATTTATACAAAATTTAAAAAAAGATGCAGAAGCATAACACACTTTTATGCCTGGTTTTATAAACTTTTAAAGAGCTGTTAAATTTAACTAACCAGCAGAACATATCTGCCAGTACCAAGAATCCATCAGAAATCATTAGTTAATTTTAACGGCTTGATAAAACTTTAATGGAATATAGCATTCCATTTTAGCTGTCCCCTGTGATTACATAAAATAACAAAATTAAACAAAACCAGATATTTTGAATTAAAAAAAATTAGTATTATGTAGAAATGTTACCCCTCATTATAAAAAAGTTAATCACAATGGCAGTTTCACTATTGTGTGACATAATTATTTACATTTTAACAAGGTTCTTAATAAGTAACGTGAATTAACTAAGCCATAATTTAACTGAGTTTCTTCTTAATTTATTTCGTAATTATTACACCAATACCAATAAACTCAGTTTCGAACATTTGTGTAAATAATATAAAAAAATAATTGAATCAATTTGAAAATAACAATAATTTATTATTATTTAATGTTTATACCAAAAATTAATAATCACTCAACACTAATCGGCTTTCGTTTTAGCTTTATTTAACTGAGTTTCTTCTTAATTTATTTCGTAATTATTACACCAATACCAATAAACTCAGTTTCGAACATTTGTGTAAATAACATAAAAAAATAATTGAATCAATTTGAAAATAACAATAATTTATTATTATTTAATGTTTATACCAAAAATTAATAATCACTCAACACTAATCGGCTTTCGTTTTAGCTTTGGATTTTTTCAATTTCTTCAAACCGTCCAAATTACCTTTCAACAAATTACTGTAAGCTACTTGAAATTTATTGATATCTCTTTGATGCACTACGGTCGATATCTTTTTTGTTCTCGCTTTAGCTCGAATCAGGCACATATGTTCCTGAGGTTCTGGAAGAGGAGGTTTACCTTCACGCGGTATAGGCTTTATACGACCATCGTCTAATTAAATAATCATTTAATTAAATATCAAATTAAGTAAACCAAGTTAACTTACATCTTTTAAATGTCATGGTAACAGATCCATTGGTTCTGGATTTTTGAAATAGTTTTGTAAGTTCAGATAAAAACTGTAACCAAATTTTGAATTACAAATAAGGCAAAATTTAGTTTTATATACATACCGTATCGTTTTCTAACAATACCATAATTATTACTAATTGAACAACCTTAATAAATGTTTAAATATGTAACAAATAAGAATTAACCTCCACGTTGGTTGTGTTCATTGACATATATCAAGTTGCTGGATTACTTATTATATTGGACAATTTTTATACCAAAGTAAAAATTTAACTCAATTTTTTTGGAATTTTGCTTAAAATATTTTACAAAAATGTTGTTTATTTAAATTAGAGTATAATAAGAAGTTTATTTTAACGTTTAATATAAAATAATCAATTTAATTCAGTAGTATGTATATCGGCCTGTATGTGTTAACTTGGGTTGCATTTTTGACTCGTAGTAACATTTAAATATACAATTTCAAAAAGATCGATTATGATCATAGAAAATTCTTATTATAGTGTAATATGCAAATAATTATATTTTAATTATTTTTAAGGTATGCATATTTTAATTTATTTAATTAATTAAGTTTGTAGGAAATATTTTGAAGAATTATGTATTAAATAATTTGTGTCAAGGTAATTTTAAATGCAGAGGTTATTTTTTAGCTGTATTTTTAATATCTTAATCAAGTATGGTCTCATTAATGATCGCATTTACTAAGCAGGTTTTGGGTTTATTACTAAAACTATCAGCATGGCTAGTTTTGCAGCCCAAGCTGCTCTTCGTTCGAGGTGGACTTCGTTAGTAGAGGAACATACAATTGAAGTTCCTCCAGAAGTTACTAACAAAGTCACCAGTGTGGTTGGATGGCTTAAACAGGTTTATCCAAATCTATGTTTATTTGTTGTTTTTTTTGTTGGCTTTTTTTTAAATATTTCAGTAGCTTTATATTTAATTGGTCCGATTATCGTATAATAATGATTACATTATATACTAATAAAATAGTATATTGCACCTTTTATTAATAAACTAAAAAAGCTGATATCACATTTTTTTGTAGTATAAACAATTTTTATCAAGCTGATCATTATTAGTTGTTCATAACTTGGATTATGTACTTAATTGTTTTGTAACATTCCACTATTATTGCCAAAATTTTTGTGTCATAATAATTCATGCTTTTTCCAATAGTTATTATGTAAATCTCCTATTTTAGGGAGAACTGTAGTCGAACTAATCATTAGTTTGTTAGAAGCAAAACCCAGTAGTAATTCAGAATCAAAAGTATTTTTTTCTACAAAATGTTGATATTTTTATTGTAATAATTATTTACGGCTGAGTGACCAAAACATATGATTTACGTATTTACGTTAAGAGTTATTTCAGCATGAACCACGTCTGCAGCTTTATCTCTAAAACAGGACCTTTCCAAAATAAAAAAATGTAAAATGTAGCCTGAATGAAGATGGACAGAACATGACTTGAAAATAAAATTTTCTCTACATGTTTATTCAGATTCTCATTATTTTCAAAGTATCGTTTCCGGTTTGATTAATTGTACAGAAAGTGATACTTTCGTTGATCTTGGAGATAAAATTAATTCTTTCTAAAGAAGTGGGACCAATCTTTAGCAAATCTGTTTATTTTGTGATTCATACACAATCATTCAATATATTTTTTGACCCTTTCTAGAATACATACTGACTAATATAATTATTTAAACACCAAAACAGAGTTAATATTTATATTTACTGTTACAGATTATTTATTTTTGTCAAGGTCTAATGCATGAGAATATTTGAAATTTGCATAAGTTTTTATAGGAAATTAAATTAATACTTAGAGAACAAAGTTGTAAACCCTGACATTCTACAAAAGAAATACCTTGACAAATTTTTTTGTATGCAACACAATCTAAAGTCAGTACTTTGCGAATTGTATGGTACAGCACCAGAGGCTCTATTTTTGAACTCGCATGACTTAATTCGTATACTCAAATACTACACTTTCATATACAAATGAAGTATTTGCAACCTGTGATAGGTTGAAACATAATAATTCGTATGCGAATCAAGTTGAGTGAATTCAATAATAGGGCTTCAAGGATATGTAATGGAAAGAAACCAAAAGTACCTTTCTTTTGAAAATCTGACAAAAAGACGCTCTTTGAATTTTTGGAGTTACAAGATTTTCTAATTTTTCTTTAAAACGATAACTAATTCATCACATCGTCATCTTTAAATCAAATTTTTTAATAGAATTAGAAATCAATGGTATTGAAAAACATTTATGCTAGTATTAATTTACTACTGGTTCCGCTAAACCAGTATCATCAGATCCTAGCTTCAATACTAATTAAAAAAGTTTAAAATTTAAATACATTATGAAACGTACAAATCAGAGTATAAAATATTTTCACGTATAAATATTATAGAAAATCTAACAATATTAATTATGCACATTTGAAACAATCACCAAAAAAGGCATAGTTGTGTAATTTATATTTTGTAGTTATTGAGTAACTGCATAGAAATAACTTGGAAATACAATTTTATTTGCTTCGACCTTTTAGTTTGATAACGAACAAAAGCTCATAAGTTCTCGACATCAGTTTCAAACCAAAAGAATATTAAATTTGTTAAAGAATATCGCAAAATTACAAAGTCATGGTTACAATGTGAATGGGAACGTGACCATAAGATTCCCCAAAAAAAACTTTATCGCTTTGCAAAAATATATCGAGATCTGTACATCTGATATTACAATTTGAATTTATTTTTTACTTGTAGTACATATTTCGAGATAATGTAAAATGAGTAATTTTGTTTTATGTAAAAGTTTTGCTTCCGAATAAAAATCTTGAACTTTTTGTTTGTCAGAAGATTTTTTGATCCAAATACAGATCTTACAGAAAAATTATGTTTGTAAATAATTTGTACAATAATTTAATTATTGTTATATTGTACGTATTTGTTTAATTATATAATTTACACAAAATAAATATTAAGAAGCTGAAACATCAATTCTTGCACATACATAGTCCAGTCATTACGTAATGAAAAAGGAGTCTGCGTGCAGATAACTCAAAAATGATTTTTTTTCCTTACGCGCTTTACTTTAGTATAAGAAAACAAATTCAAGTTTTCTGTAACAGATTCAAACCGTAACAAGGACAAATTAGTTATGAAAGTTCCAAAAATAACAAAAGCTTAAATTGGCCATTTCCTGTTCTGTTACCGAAATAATACCAAAATTAAAGTCGAATTTTGCGTAAAAGTATAAAAAATGGTTGTTCTAGTCTTATCTAGTTTTCAAATTACAACTTTTGGGAACTATCAGTCAAACTCTATCACGAATTTCAAAATTCCTACTACACTATAGGAAAGGGGACAATTTTCTAAGCAGATTAAAAAAAAATCCTTGGATCATCCATTAGTTTTCTAAAAATCAAATTTAAAAATAAAAAATTTACACGTATTTTAGATATACGTTTTAACATGGATTTACGATAGGCCGTGGTTGAGTTTGTCAAAACAGACCCTCTGCACACCTTCGGCGTCTTTCGGACCTGTATTTTGACAAACACAACGAATTTAAAAATATTCCTGTAGAATGACAGAACTCGCCAAGGGTGGAACTCGAAGCCATAGAACTCGTCTGGGTGTCGACCGCAACTGAACGATGAACTTTTTGACAAAATGGAGTTTCACAGCGAAATCCGTACATTTCCTTCATCGGGTGCGGAAGACGGGTGTTGGGATTTTGTGAGGTGTTTTTTCCTCTTATTTTTAGCGCGAAGCTGGAACTTTGATGGGATTTTGCGAAGAGAATTGCTACAAAATTAGAAGCCTGCGGCGAGCTTGCAGGTTCTATAGTTGAACGAGTGAGCGATGATCTTTGGGGCTTGGTTCTTGGCTGTGTGGGTACCGTGGTATTTGATGAATCCCGGTCCCTGTGACGAATGGTGAATTTTCATTGGTCCCCCGGGTTCTTAAAGAGCGGGGCATCTTGCGAGCAGGACGGAGGTCCGTGTTGCGGATGCCGAGTTTTCGATAAACTTGGGCCTGTAGAGTGGGATTTTTTCTTTCTTGACGCGTGTTTGGCCGCGTCGATCTGAGTGGTGAATAAAATTATACAAGGGGAATTGAAAAATTTTGAATTTTGAACTTTGAAGAAGTTTAACCGAAGTTTGCCAAAGTGTGTCGAAAACTAACAAAAAGGGATTTTGTAGGCGATCAGCTATTTGAACATCAATACTTGGTAACGATTAAACCCCGGTTTAGAGTATATCAAAGCACACGTACCGTCAACAGAAATGAGAGCGGAGAGCTTAACGTGTGAGTTATCGTCGAGCAACTCGTGGCATCGGGGTGTATCATATTACAGTTACCTGCTTTTAATAACTTTAAAATGCTGTTTTCTTGAAAACTAATGGACGGTCCAAGGGTTTTTTTTAATGCTCGGAAAATTGTCCTTTTTCCTATAGTGTAGTTGAAATTTTGAAATTCGTGATGGAAATTAACTGACAGTAACCAAACTCTTTATAGAACTCCGATTTTTGTCTATAAAAACGTAGTTTTCTGTTTTCGATGTAGTTTTTTTCTGTTTATCTGATGCAAAATGTCTAGAGATATTTGGTCTACAAAATATTTTCTCCTAGTTCAATTTCAGTTCATCTCAGGCACAATGTTAACATTAACTTAAGTGTAGAAAACAAAATTTCATGTTTTGAAGAAAAAAAAAATAACTAACAGTCAAGATTACAACTAGGATATAGGATGTGCAGGAAACGTCTAATTTAAGATTTTATGATTTTTGGGATCTTCCTTGACAAATTTGCTTCTGACTTCAAGTCTTTTTTCTGATACTAACGTAAAAGATTTAAGCAAAAAAATTTTATTTTTTTTTTTTAATTAACATTTCATTAATTTGCGATAATTACATTTTAAAGTATCAGAATGAAAATTAAATAAATTAAATCTAACGGTACTGCAAAAAAGGGCAATTATTACAACAATATAAAATAAATATCTATTATAATATTAAACTTCTATTATTTTTTTTTAAACGAAAACAAATCAAATGTGCATGATTTTTATGGGGAGGTGCTCAGAAATTTTTGCGGGGTGCCAAAATAGATATTTTACATTTACATAAATAGAGAACAAACTTCTGCATAGAAATAAAAAAAAATAAGTATTCTAACCTTTTCAAAGAAAAAAACAAAGGAATTTTAAAGAACCTTGCAATTGTCATTCAAAATCATTCGCCGTATTTGTATTATTTCATAATTCGTATTTTCTTATTTTTCATAAAAAAAATCTTAACGTAGATTCTCACAGCAGCGAATTTCTTCTCAAATTAAAGTAAAAAATTGAACATAGTCTTCAGAATTCACACGCAATCCGCTGTTGTGAGGGCCTAGCTTTATTAGTTCCTAAAAAAATTAATTCTGCCCTGTCAGTGTTCAGTCTCCTCAGAACTTCTGCAATACCCCACTAAGCAAATTGTCTGAAATAAAACTGCTTCCAATTTGAACTTTATGTAGAAATCTTAGGGGCGTTTTTCTAATGCCAAACTAAGGTTATATGCAAACAAAAATTTCAAAGTTATTTTTACTCAGACCCATTTTTCGCGGGGCAATGACTGTACTAGTACGTACAGATACAGATTTATAAATCAATATACCGACTTGATATATTTGAAGGACGCTTAGATAAAATTTATAATATTTTTAAGAAGACAGCTTCAAATAGTACAAAAGTATTTTAGAGTTAATCTAAGTGTCCTTCAAGTATATCAGTTAGGTAAATTGATTTGTAAATCTGAATGTATACATACTACATAAAATAAATTACGAGTAGATTTTTTTTAAATTTTTATGTGTTTTTAGTGAATGTTTTTATTGTGCATGATTAATATATTAATTATTGTGATAGTGTTTTACAATATTGTTCTAAAAAAATTTATAGTCTGACTTGTAAGTTGCATAATATTGTATCTAAGTAGTAAAATTTCAAACAAAATCTGCAAAAATTTGAGTAAGTTGAATCTTTTGAATTTTTTCTGAGCGATAAAACTGAAGAAGCATATGGGGAGGTGCTTCCTTAGGCCATGGGTCATTAGATCAAATGGTACAAAAGTAAACGTACGGTCTTGACGATAATTTAATAATAGTATTTTTATGCATTATAAAAGCCATCAGTTTCACTAACAAAATAAAAGTAATGTTAAGTTCTATATATCCTACCGCTGCCATAAGTTTGTGTTAAGCGTCGGATATGTATTGTGAAAAAAGTATCGTATTTTACTTATTTGAATTTGTGATATTTGGGCAATTTATAAGTCAAAATTTAAATTGTGCCAAATTTTGCAATTACATTTTCATTATAAATAAATTAAATCTTTATAATCTATGCATAATTTATATTACATATTGAAGCGTTAAATGTAAAAGTTTAATTCTTTTCTGACCAAGTAAAATTAAGCCTCAGGTTAAACGCCAATTAAAGTGTATTTCTTGCCCTAATAAACGTATAGAAAATTTTTTCTAGTTCACAAATATGAGTAATTTATTTAGTAAGCTTATTCTACAGGTAATATCACCATTATATCACATAGTAATCATTTCTAATTGTTCTTCAATTTCTTTTCTTTTACTATAACTGTTTTTTATAAAATTTCCGAATTAAAAATATACTAATATTGATGTGAAAACTCTATATTATTTTTGTTATTTCTTAATGTGAAATGGTCACGCGCTTTTAAACCGCAGTGTTTCCAGTTATTGCTTTTTAATTTGATCGTTATAGATTATATTCGTTCATTAGTACATTTCTCTTGTTTTTTTAAATTTTATCTCGCAAATAAATAACGTTATTGAATTAAATTTTAAATATTAAAAAGGAAAGCTTGATAATGAAGTCATGCAAAATCAAAATTATTTGTTCAAATCCATGTGAGACTCAAAAATTCAATTCAATTTACATTTCTAAAATGTTATATTTACTTTAAGAACCAAATACCAGACATTGTAATATTGATAATTTGCTATTATTAATTATTATCTTTATCATAAATTATATACTGAATAAATAATGCAATCAAAATTTAAATGGAGATTAAATAAAGTAAACTAATAAACGGATGTGAATCAGTTATTGCTATTAAGTAGGAAGCACTTGTTTCAATTTTTTGTTGCAAATTATAATAAAACTAGTAATGGAGCAATACAAAGTAAATGTTTTTAAATTTATTTTTTATAAGATCAATTTTATAATATCAACAATATTTAGGCTTCTCTGGAAGTACGTGCAGCTGGAAGAAGAGCTGTTAGTCAATTAGCAGGTGGAGCTATGGCACAAGGAATTGTAATACTTCATTTTAACGATGTTTATAACGTGGAATCGAGACCGTCTATTGAACCAGTTGGTGGTGCGGCCAGATTTTGCACAGCAATTAAAAGTTTCCAACATCTTAATCCAATAGTTTTATTTAGCGGTGACATTTTTTCTCCAAGCATGTGTGAGTTTTTATACGAATAGTTTACTTTCATTACTAAAATTTTTTTTTACAGTAAGTACCTTTACAAAAGGGGAACAGATGGTTCCTGTACTTAACAGTATTGGTGTTCAATGTGCAGTTTTTGGAAACCATGATTTCGGTAAGATTCGTTTCCTGATTGAAGAAAACATCTGAATGCATTAATTTTAGATCATGGTCTTGAGGTATTGTCCCAATGGACATCTCAAACTGAATTTCCTTGGTTAATGTCTAACGTTTTGGATAACGAAACTGGACGCCCATTGGGTGAAGGACGCATTACCTATGTGTTGCATTCAGGTGGACGTCGAATAGGATTGGTAGGTTTAGTCGAATTAGAATGGCTAGACACACTGCCCACAATCAACCCTGAAGGAGTCACCTATTTGGATTTTATTGAAGCTGGACAAAAATTATCGTCTCAATTGAAACAGGAAGTAAGACCCTTTTTAACAATGTACTACTGAAAATATTAATACAGGCATTTATAGGGTTGTGACTTTGTAATTGCATTAACGCACATGAGAACACCCAATGATATTAAGTTAGCCGAAAATTGTAAAGATATTGATTTAATTCTTGGTGGACATGATCATGTCTATGAAGTTAAAATTGTGGATGGAAAACATATAATCAAGAGTGGTACGGATTTTAGGCAATTTAGTAAAATTTCAATTAATTTTGCTAATGGAACACCAGAAATATCGGTAGAAGAAATTAATGTAACTTCAAGTTATGCAGAAGATCCTAAGTTGAAGGAAAAATTGGATACTTATTCAAGTATGCAGAATTTTTTTATTTGAACTTTTTAATCAAGTATAAACTTTTGTAGGTGTAATTGAAGGTAAAATGGATGATGTTCTTGGTTGTTTTGCCGTACCTCTCGATGGAAGATTTACTTCTATTAGAACTTCTGAATCCAATTTAGGAAATTGGGTAATTAAACTCTTGACGTTCTATTGCAGCTTTGTAATTATACGGTTTTAGGTTTGTGATATAGTTTTGGCTGCAACAAGATCCGACCTAGTGATGCTAAATTCTGGTACATTTAGATCAGATCAGGTACATCCGGCTGGTGATTTTACAATGCGAGATTTGGTTAACATAATTCCAATGCGAGATCCTTTAGTCGTTTTAAAAGTCACAGGTAAACAAAATCATGTGTTTTCGAATTATTGCAATTACATACTGTTCATTTCTCTAGGACAACAGATATTGGCTGCACTAGAAAATTCTGTTAGTCAATATCCAAAATTGGAAGGTAGATTTCCTCAAGTTGCCGGGGTTAGTTTCGCATTTGATCCACGAAAACCGGTAGGTTCACGCGTTGATCCTGCTTTGGTGCATATTGGTGATGAATATTTAAATTTAAATCAATATTACAACCTTGCAACCAAACACTATCTTCACGATGGCAATGATGGTTTTCAAATGTTTAAAGATGCTGAAATTCAGGTAAATATTAGTTTACATTAAAAGCATTGTCCAGTACTCTACTGAATAATTCATACGTCATGGCTGTTTTTAGCAAGGTGAAGAAGAATGCCCTGAATTGGGAATGGCAATTCAAAATCATTTTCAAGCTATCAATATGTACCTTGGAAAATCAAAAAGGCAGTCGAAGCATCGCCAATCATTGGTCACTCTTTCCAGAAGGTATGTTGAACTTACCAAAAAATGTATTGCTTAATTTAACGAATTTTTGTAGACATAGTTTAGTTAAAATGTTGGATGGTAGCGAGTTGGATGGTCCACCGCCCTTTCGTAGAACAAGTTCAATAGAGTCGCCGTCGGTACCTCAAGCTGCCCACCATTCTACTCGCCTTACCAGGAGAGCATCTTTAGATGATCTTGAACATGAATCATGTGAATTAACACCAAAAATTGATCATCGCATTATAGTGATAACCAACGATGAGGTAAGTTGGATCTTTTATAATAAACCTATTTAGACTTTGTATTCCTAATATAAAATTAAAATAGAAAAGACACGAGTTACTTTTTCAACGCCAAAGAATAGAAGAAGATTCTGTAATACAAGAAGTAGACGAATGCTCTCCACAAAATTAATTTACAATAACTCAATATATTCTTATGAATTCGAAGTGATGAAGCTGCAACTTCTTCACCTTTCGGCCTATATTTAGTAGATGATTGTTTGTATGAATGAACAAACATATAAATGGAAGTATTCTAAAATATTCTGAATGGATTTTCAATAATAAGATTTCTTTTAATTTGTTGTTTTTAGGCAGTGCTGTAGAAAGTTTTAAATGAAATATTAGATTGAATGGATTTACTGTTGACTAATACCTTAAATATTTTACAAAATTAAAATTTTATAAATTTTTTGTATCTTATAATTTTTTCTTGGTAGTGATTGAAACATCGTCGGCCCCTAACAAAGTAAGCCCTTGAGATTTCTAAAAAAGATAGTTTGTTTTAGAATGTTTTATGGATTTAAGGTTCAGGTTTCCCAATATTTTGAAAAAATATTATGTACCATTGGATTCCACATAAAGGAGGGTTTAAACATGTGAAAATTGGTAGATATAGATTTCCGGGATTTATTATTTTCTGTAATTGGATTTGCTTGTTGAAAATTAAACTATAATTATTATATTATCATTCTTTCTATAGCTCCTTATTTTTTAGTGTGCTCGTCTGATGAAATTCGAATAAGATCAAAACAATAAATTGTAGTAAGCTATTCTATTCGCTTTCTAAAGTGACTACCTAATTGATTATTTACTTAAATTAGTATTTAAGTTTTAATTTTGTCAGAACATTTTAAAAACTACGAGAACATTAATTATTAATTAAGAGCCTTGTAATAATAAAATATTACAAAAATCAAGAAATTTTCAATTTAGTTTTTATTTTTGATATTTTGAATGGTACAGAAATATACTCCAGTCCACTATTAATTAATACTGTATAATATTAATACCTATTACGTAGGTATAATACCAATTTCAGATTTGTGACTAAACATATTTCTATGAGCACCAAAAAAATGAGGAGCTTGAAGTTTTCTATAAAAAAAATGTAAAATATATTTCATCAGTATTTTACTTTTTTATTATGATTTACTATTTACTGGTTTTTTTTCTTTTGTGGAAGGAAACTCAAAAAATACAAATCCAACATTGTAGTTAAGGAAATCCTTAGTAGGAAGCACTTTCTTTTTATTAAAATAATTATATACCACTAAATTTTTTGTTATAAAATGGTTCTCAGAGTGTAACTGAATTTTTATAAAAAGTTTTAACAGGTTTCAAAAATGTATGTATCTACACAAAGTGCCATAAAACTTTTGTCAGTCTCGTAACAAATTATAATACAATAGAAAATATAAATCCGTCCATCTCAATATCTCAAAATAAGTTTAGTACAACAAAAAATTAATTTACTAACAAATCTGTGATCGATAAGGTGAAAAGTTAACTGCCTTTAAAATTACATTTTTTGATTACTGTTTTATATCGACGGACTTGAACGTATGTTTTTAAAATTTAAATAAATTAAAAACCACTACAGCACTGTTAGTATTAATGTTAATGTTTATATTGCATATAAGTGTTACTTATTATATTAGTTATTAAATTTAAATGCTCTGAATGTATCTTGAAAATACCCTTTTTAATTATGTCTACCTCTTTGCTTTTACATGTGTACTTTCTATATACATAGCAAGTTCAGTAATAGAAGAAAATAGTGATAATATATTAAAAAAATATTAAAAGTAATATAACGAAAAGAATGCACCAATAATGTTAACGAGCAACGCTACTTTGTGATGTAGTAAAGCATGAGTGTACGCGCGAAAAATATAAGTACAAACAAGTACGTCACATTGTCAATTTTTCACACGCTTAATAGATACAAAATTACCAGCCAATATTAGAAGCAGTAAAATGTAAAATATACAGTAAACATTCATTATAATTTACTATAAGGAACGTAAAATCACATCTTCCAATGAAAGAGACTCAAGTAGTATTCAAAGTGTTTTTGTATCTTCCAAAACCTATATTTTGCTGGATCAAATTCGGTTAACATTAATAATTGAATTAATTCCATACACTGTCATTAGTAAAATGTTAAATCTCAATTTAGAATTAATAGGCTTACGATAACTTAAGCAAGTGCTTTATTTGTAAACTTTCTCTCGTAGAAAGAATTTCTAGTATCATCATGTACAAACATATCAAGCTAATCACTTGTTACATAACTTTGTTTTAATGAATCCAACTTTTCATCAAATTTTGATTTGCATTTGTTCGTCGATCATACATTGAAACTTAATTAAATTAAAAACACATAAATTCCTTTGAAAACAAAACAAAGTGTAACTAAGCGATAGCTAAATTTTTATACACTCCAATTTACATCTTTGTCTTCTCATTACAATAATATTTTTAAGATGTTTTTGCTATGTATTTTATTAACATTTATTTTTAAACCCTGAAATTGGTTTTGTTTTGTAAACAATTATTAAATTTGATTTGTTCATTCCAAATTTTCTATCACTTGATAATTTTTCATAAATTGGCAGGCAAAATATTATAAAGTTCAAAACTTAATTAAACTACAGTTTCGAATTTTATAATTTTTGTGATATACTCTGAAAACGCCCTTCGACTATTGATAAAAATTAGAAAAATAATTGTAGAAAACTACGTTAGTATCATAAAAATATGTATAACGACAAAGTGCTACAGGCCTTGTAGACCCAGGGTTGATTAGTATTATAATAATCACTTTTAATGTATTTCAAATAAAGTTGTTGTTGAACTTCAAAAGATATTAAAAAAAAAAATGAGAACATTCCCAATATAATCTATAGTAAAATAATCGTTTATATTTCTCTGAGGTTTGAAATCTAATTTTAGTTCGGATTCCACGTTATGCTATAGGTACTATTATGTACATTCATGCAGTCCCCCAAAATATGAATAATCGTTTTTTATTAATAAAAAACATTGCTCTAATGATAACTTTGCAACATAATTGTTTATTTTGTCCTGACTGTTACAATTGCGCTGCTAGTTTTCCTAAATTAATAAAACTAATTAGGGTTTTGCCACCCCATAAATCAGCCAATAGTAATTGCAGTTTTATGCGAAAAGAATATTTTAGGATTATTAATTTTTTTTCTAACTACAGACTTAAATTATTCTATTAATCAAGTTTTGATCAATTCTACCTTTATAATGTTTGAAATAATGTTGTACTTAATACTATTCATAAATTTCTGACTTTTTATCATTATTGTTGTTTCAATTGTGCAAAACAACATAAAAGTTATAAAATAGTATGCCGACCTTGTACTCTACGTTTTATAGTGAGAAATAACGTTTCTCATATCCGTGAGAAATAAAGCAACTTGTATATAAACAATTTAGTAAATACATAATTAAATTTCCTACAAAACACATTCATAATAATATATACTTACATTAAAGCAGTTTAGGGATGGGAGGTGTCCAAAGTTACAAATACCTGAACGACATGCAACAAGCGAGATGGTTACCTTACTTTCATCAATCTTTTTTACTTTGATATATTATCAATAACTAAGAAGTATGTTGTAATTTGCATCGGAATTTTCCAATCATGATGGACGCCATTCTTAGTAAAAAATTATGCATACTATTCTTGAGCCAGTGCTGTTCTGAGAGATAGCCATTAAGTTACATAGTCCGAGTTTTTTATAATTTGTTTTTACTTATTTATTAAATAAGGTAAAGCCTGATTGGCTACTACTTATCTAACTAATAATTTCTTTATTCTGTATGAAAAATTGAAATAAAATGTATAATTTATTACTATTACAGAAAAACTTTGGCAACCTAGCTATTTTTTCAATGAAGCTTTAAAATATCCGAAAAAAAAAACAAAACTTAAAAAAAGCTTAATTGGCACTGAGTTGTACCAAACCGTGTAATAAAACAGGCGCCAGTCATTAGTTTAGTTTGTTAGCCGAATAACTGCTGATACTAAGATACCTGATTCAAATCCAGGAAGAGTAAACTTTTTTATAATCCTCTCCACACTTTGAAGGGCTCGTAAAGCCGGTGGTCCCCCTAAGTTAATGATTTGCCTTCATCAACAATAAAAAACTATGGTTACAATAATACAATTAATATGCTCACAGTACTAATAGTGACTTCGGAACACCACTGAGATTGTTGTTTATGAAAACGCAGGTTGCTGTTAACTTGATATTATATAGCGAAGTTGCAAAATGTGTAATGAAATTCATAAAAAAATAACTTTTTTTACCAAAATGCTGGAACCCATCTATTGTGAATATAATAATATCAATTACTTTTTAAATGGCAATCAATTTTTTTTGTCCCTTGATAGTTTTCAACTCTCCATTTTGACAGTCACATTAAGAAATTGTTAAAACGAGTTTAAAGTTTCAACAACAAATCAGGTATATGACGTTACATTTGTAATAAATTTTCTACTATTTATGTGTCGTGGGATCCACCTGATTAGTTTTAAATTACTTCAGTGTCAATTTTATAATTGGAAATTTTATTGCATATTAATAAATTTAGTAGGTATTATTTAATACGAACAATGTGCTTAAATTTGAAGTATAATCCCTTGCTTTTATTTTATTCATATCACCCAATACCCAATGGCTTACTACTGGGTAGTAAGTCTACTTACTTTTCATTGATAATACAGATTAATATTGATAAAGTAAATCCTATCTGTATCGTATTTTCTATCCAACTTGTACTGTTCGTGTCGTTACATGGTAAATATCCCCTTTGGACAGTTACAGTATTCCTAATATGCTGTTAACTAAGAAATGCTTACCAAATGTCGAGCAAACAAATTTGAATTTTAAATAATATAATAACTATGCAATTCAGTTTCTTATTATTAAATATCAATAAAACAAGTCAACTCTCTAGATCTGTAAAATTTTAATACATATAAAAACTTTGAGAAAAGGTCAATATTATATCGCATATTGATAATTACTTAATCTCAAATTTTTTTGCGTTCTCGTGACATTTTGACATAGTGGGAGTTCATTGATATGTATTATCGCCTAGTTTTTTTTTATTTAAACACACATCTAAATTATTTCCTATATTTTTACCCATTTTGGTTTTAAAAATAAAATGAACAGTTATTACAAAATTGTCCTTTCAATTAGTCCTGGTCTTAAAATTTTTCAAAGAGCTACCATACCATATAATTATGAAAATTTTGATGTGATAGAAAAAAAATCAATGTAAGTTACCTTTTTAAATTAAGTTTTTGAATTTATGTACTTCCAAGTATTTATATGGGAAAATATAACGTATGCATAATAAGCGTTTTTATCAAATCTGAATGTTAATAAAAAAAAAATGACACCAATATAGTGTACGTACGATAAGTATTAGGTTTTTTTCATTAAGTTGTTAAATATTTCACATTACAGTGTATATTAAAAATGCTTAAATTGTTAGAATAGTAAATAAATTCGTTGTTTAATTTATATTTGTTATTTTATCGATCAATAAACGATGCTAAATATAATACTCGCATTTAATACTTCCTTCGCCAACATCTTTAATATGTACCTACATTTTAGGCAAAGATACAATTTTCTAAGACTAAAGAGTGAGCAAAGGGTAATTTAAAAATCACTACATAAAAAATCTATATACATACTAGCAAAATAAATAATTATTAACTTACAAGTCAGTTTTAGGCCCTAAACTTAAAGGTATAGCGAGAAGTTCAGATTTCAAACATAAAAATTCAGCACTAACACACATGAGCGTAACACACGCTAAATTTAATGCCCACCAAGAAAATGTGGTCGGAAAGTGTCCATTGTAAAACCAACAAATAATTAAATGAATTATATGCCACGTACAACTGAAGTCTAAACACTGTTTTGTACGTTCCACAATAAACCACAGTATCACAGCCCTATTAACAAAACCAATTTAAATCGTCGTACCAGATCACAATGTTTTAACTTACCCAACCAAAGAATTAAATATGAAAGCAGAAATCACCATTTTACCACCAAAATCTCGAACATGAATTTCCTGCAAACTTAAGCTTACAACCAAATTTTTAAATAAATTAGTGGAAACCTACATGATATTCGAAAATATTATCGAGTGTCCTGCTGTCTCCTGCGATAAATCCAAATACGCTTAACAAGAGTCCTAAACAAACGTACATGCTGCTTTGCACTGCTACTATTTGAGCCATTATGAGCCAAGGATCCCATTGAGCAAAACGAAATGATCCTGTCAACATTTTCATTTTCACGTTTTTTTTTAAATCACAAATTAACAACTAAAAATCATTTTATGACTGAATTTGTTCAGTACCCTTATATCAAATGTGAGGTTATATTTAAAAAAAAAACATGTCAAAGTGACGTTTACGATTTTCAATCAGTGGTCGATAAACTGTACGATTATGAAATCATATTTTTTATTTTTATATTATTTTATAGCAAAAAGTTATTCGGCTATGGAACTGTTTAATATTGTTTAAAAATTTAAACAAAACCTAAATTTTATGTATCACTCTCATGCAAACCATGGATTTTGTGTTGTAATAATTCCTAACACACTAAAGTTTGGAAGCTACTGATTAATGTGTTGAACAGATGTCAAAATAATTTAAAAATAAAATTTTTCTGGATTATAATATTATTAACAAACTATAGTCACACTCATCTTATTTATTGAAAGACATTCCGGAACGCCGAATAACTTTTTGTTCTAGAATTGCACTTATAACAGTGACAAAGTACATTCATTTATACAAAAATATAGCAAGAGTGACGTGTCAGTGTGATTAATTATGCCGATTTAATTGTTAAAACTTCAGGAATATAATAATAAATTTAAAATGAATTTCAATACAAATACTGGATCGCGACAACGTAAGTATTTATTGATAATATTAATCGACATAACCTAAAAATTTGTTGTAACAGCTTTAGGCAGAAAAATTAAAAGAGTTAGTGATGTAAATGCAATGGGATACAATCCATATGCACAACCTCCAGCACAATTTCAGCCAGAACCGACAAATATTCCACCGGCTAATAACTATCCATATTCTCCGCCAAGCCCAATGGGTATGTACAGTAAACCTTGTTTATATTGAAGTCGGTTAATTTTATTTTATAATTTTAGATTATTCAAATCCACCCGTTAACCAGCAACAACAATTTGTACCTCCCAGTGATATTCCACAACATTATAATCCAAGTAATCCATATTTGAATGCACCATTGCAGGCACAAATTGGTGGCGTGTTTGCTCAACCTATAGTTCAAGATATGGCATTGCAATATGGTCAGCAGTTGGCAAATACAGGAAAAACTATGGTTAAAGAAGGATTTGAACAATATGTACCCATATCTCGTTTAAAATACTACTTTGCCGTTGACACAAAATACGTTATGTCTAAATTGGGGTTACTATTTTTTCCTTTTATACACACGGTAAGTATTTTCTCTTATGCCACGAGTGAAAATATTAACTGAGTTTTTTTAAATAAGGATTGGTCTATAAAATATGAACAAGATGGCAATCCAGTACAACCTAGGTTCGAATTGAATGCGCCTGATTTGTACATACCTACAATGGCTTATTTTACTTATGTATTAGTAGCTGGTTTAGTTTTAGGTAAATATAAAATTCCCATTTACATTTGAAAACTTGAAACAACATTCTTTTTTATAGGAATGCAACAAAGATTTAGTCCAGAACAAATAGTAATTTTATCATCATCTGCTTTGGCTTGGTGTATAGTCGAATTGGCTGTCTATAGTTGTACTCTCTACATAATGAACATCGAAACAAGCCTACGTACGCTAGATTTGTTAGCTTATAGTGGTTATAAGTTTGTGGGAATAATTTCCAGCATAGTCGCCAGTTTAATAGCTGGTCAGCTTGGCTATTTTGGAACTTTAGTGTATACGAATTTAGCTTTGGCTTTCTTTTTGATTCGATCCCTTAAAGCACAAGTATTACAAGAAAAGCAAACTCAATATTATGGCGAAGTTGCTGTAGGTAACAAAAGGCGATTATACATATTACTATTTGTTGCCCTTGTTCAGCCAGCTTTGTCATATTTTCTTTCATATCATTTACTTAAATCTGATTCCATTGCCACTAATTTATAATTTTGAAACTGTTACTTACAACCATTTTAAGTAGGTAATTAATTATTAACGAGCATGTGTGAAATATGGCAATTTTTATTGTATAAAATTGTAATTACTAAACAGATTGTCAAGTATATTATAAGTATTTTCTCATTAAAATTAACAATGTACTAAGTCAATACACTTGATACATACAATTTTAAAGTTTTTACCCCACAAATGTGTATTATTTTTGGAAAACATCTAAAACTAATTATTTATTGAGCAATACCACAATTTATACCATATTCGTTCGTTCTTGGTGACTGTTTGGTCTGTGTGCACAGCACCATTATATACCCTAGGAATTCCACATTCGAAATTTCTATGAGTAACTTTTTATATTACATTTTTAATACTATAAAAGTTCACAAGCAAAGATGAAGACGACGCATTCGTAGTTTGTGAGGTTCTTGTTCCATAATCATGATAGATACATAAAATATTTATGTACTTTTTCTTCAATCTTCAGAGATATCTAACTCTGCTGTGTCCAACGTAGAAAATTAATCCTGGATTTTAAATGTATTAATCATTATTTAAAAGATTTTATTAGCTTATGGGGAAGAATTCACATAATTTGAGATGTAATAGTGTACAGCTACCCTACAGATTAGTTCACCACTGGAGAACCAATCTAGTTTTGTAACATTAGATAGGTACATACCATTATCGGCCAGTACATTCAGCTCTAGGCCTTCTGCGAGATCAGCTGACAATTTTTATAAAAATATTTGTGTAATAAATCCAGGTAGGTAGGTAGATATTTGTGAATTTTTTGTTTTTGCCAAGTAGATATAAAAATAAAATAATATTACTGTTGCCCCCAAAAAAGTGTGAAGAAAGGATATGAAAATATTGTAGTTTTTTATTAATATATTAAAGAATTTAAAATACCGAATAACTTGGAATAATCAGCATTCGCTATAAAAAAGCTTAAATGTTCGATCGAATGCACCCATTTTTAGATTAGCGATGCAGAACCCTACCTTAAATGTGTCGAACGTGAATTTAAAAAAAGTAAGGTTAAATGCAACTACAAAGTTACAATTGTATGAAAAAATAATAGAAAGTTACAATAATGTCTTTGCAAGCTAAATTGAATATACTGAGTCGAACAGATAGTTCGGTTCTTTTGAAGCAAGGTAAATATTACAAATTTGAAGTTTGAATTTTTATAATTCGACATACTATTTTTTTGAAGGTGAAACTACAGTATTAACAGCGGTGTATGCACCAGTTGAAGTAAGAGCTCAAAAATTGTTAATCGATAAAGCTAGTGTGGAGGTTTGTTATAGACCCAAGTCTGGCTTGCCAGGTTAGTAAAACAAAATTAAAAAGATTTGAGATGTAGCATTACGTTTTCAGGGATTGGCGATAGATTATATGAAAATATTATACAAAGTATATGTGAGGCGGCATTGTTTGCGGTGCTCTATCCGAGGTCGGCTATTCTAGTTGTTATTCAGGAAATGGAAAACTTCGGAGGAGTAAGTTTCTTAAAAAAAATTTAAATGTTTAATAAGCTTACAATTTTTTAGTTAATATCATGTGCAGTTAATGCAATGTGTTTAGCGTTGTTAAGTTGTGGAATTGATATCAAATTTATGGTAGCTGGAGTAACGTGTGCTTTGGATGATTTGGGAACCTTACACGTACAACCTACTAAGTTAATTTTGGATAAAGCTGTAGCTCAGATTGTTTTTGTTTTTGATAGTGTAAATAGTAATATAGTATCGTCTCATACAACCGGATCTATTAGTTTAGAACAATATCAAGAAGCTGTTGATCTTTCGAGATCGGCTAGTGAGGAAATTTTTAATTTTTACAAAACTATAATGAATAAACAAATTAAAACATAGCTTCAAATTTTATAAAATAGTTTTTAAGACTTCACAAATACAAACTTTCCATCATTATAAAATTTTTCGATGTCATCTACAGTGTTTTCTTTTTGATGGTGAGGGGATTTACATGAATATAACTGATATTCCGACTACTTCCTTTTTTTGTGGTAAGCAGGCGGTCTTAGTTGTGAGAAACTACCACATGAAATTTATGGAAAAAAGGCTTATTCTTTATGAGCCATTTGAACGATATTTCTAACAACATAGTAGAGATTTATTATCTGAATATTCCAGTAATTCAAATAAACTCTTTTTAGTGCTATTCTTAAGTGTTCAATTTATTAAATTATACAGGAAGAGTACAATTTATTTTATGTAGTTATAAAATAATCATCTTGCGATTTTCTCTATTTTTAATTAAGAATTAATTTAAGAGAATTGTTTTAAATTTTGAAAAATGAAAACTTTGAAATTTTATTTTGACGACCTATTTTATTTTAAAGGAAATTTTTTTGTTAATTAAAATTAAATTAAAAAATTTCGAATAAAAGTGGTCTCAAGTCCTCTCAATTGCAAACCGAAAAATAAAAGTAATTCAACATCACTAACAAACTAGAATCTCTTTAAAATAATTTTAAAAACTTTTAAAGTTTTACATTTTGTTATAAAAAATATTGTTAAAATCAATACTACCTACTATTACTATATTTTTCTTTAAATTAGGAATAATAGTATATTATCTACGCGGGAGATATGAGATGCATTACCAGCGAAGGATTTGAAAGCCAGAGGGCTGTAGGCCCGAGGGCTTTTGAATTCTCCGCCGGTAATGCATTGTTATCTCACAAGTTTGATATACTATTTTATCTACTTCCTTGCTTAAATAGCATTTCGTCGGCCTAATTTTAAAACCTCGTATGTCAATTGTGGTCATTTTTGCAGGAGAGCCTAAAAACTATTTACGAACTAACTAACTAAAACTATTTATTTATTTAAATACTCTCAACAGATGCTACTACATTGATGTGATACTTACGAGGTATTGTAACATTGTAGATATTATCAAATTAGATCAGATAAAACCAATATCTCAATTTTTTTATTTTTTGGACTTACGAGGTTTTAAAATTAAAATAATTTGCACTTTACAAATGGAAACATAAAAAGCTGATTATTTCGAAAATGAGACAAGATATCGAAAAAATAACGCAAAAATGTCTCCCCCCAGCCTGCTCACCCCCCCCCCCCCACCGAGGGTAGAGTTCCCGCTACCAGATGCACTAATTAGCGCGCACTAACTCCAAGAAGTATGGATAAAAATTCGGTTAAAACAAATAAAGTAATAAAAGTTATAAGAAATCTAGTGATTGAAAAATAAAACAAATGAGTAATTTGTCAAAAAAAATTGTGTAATTTCATTAACATGGGTGATACTTTTGATGTTGATGAAGCCGCGGCAAAGCTTGTAGAACAACTATTGCCGACGAAATCAAAAAAGAAATATGAAATACAGTATTTTATTTTATTATTCATGTTTATGTGCTTGTCGTGTAGTTATTGTAGTTAGTGCCGGTATTACATATATGTCAATATATAAACGTCAGATAATATTACCTCCTTTGGGAATTTTACAAATATTAATCAATGCAGCAAGTAACCGCTGTTATATCCACGCCATTTGATGGAGATAAGTACGCATTTATTTACCGGAAGTAGATAAACAAACTAATCAAAATGTTAAAATAATGAATTTTAACAGTTATAATTCATTATTTTAACATTTTATTTAATTTGTTTATTTAAAATTACATACTACTAACTACCTTGAAAATTCTATTTAAATTAGGAGTTTTTACAAATTTTGGATCTTTTATCTCTACTACTGACGCGCATGAACGAATTACGAGGTTCCCGCTTCCATGATTTTTGAGTTGGGTGGTCTTCACCTCATGTTTTAACCAAGTGCGTCAGCTGGGAAATTTTCTATCTTTCTAGATCTGTAGTTTTTGAGTATTGTCATTAAAACTTTAATCTTTTTTACTTAATCAAATGGAACAATTTTTTTTTAATTACTTTGATTATTATGTTTCAATGTATTTTTTATTTTATTACTTTTTATCTTTATATCATTAAACTTTTTTCATTATTTTAATTTAATTTTTCTTAACAAGTATTATAATAATTCCAATAATTATAAATGATCGAAATCATTTTTATATTTCAGTACCTACTTTAAAATTACGGTTTTCTTCAATTTACTACAAATGCGCGAAATGAAGAAATTTTAATCTCGTATATTAAAAAAGCAATACCACCAATAGAACTTTACCGCCTTAAACTAAATTTAACTAACGAAAATATTTTTCCAAGCTACAAATTTCTTTTTGCTTTAACTTTTCATAGTAGTTCAAACCAGTGGCGGCTCGTAGGGAAAAATTTTGGGTAGGCCAGCAATATTGCATAAATAGATAAAATCTGCGAAAGATGTGAATATTTTCTTGAGTTATAATAATATGCTATATTAAGTCATTTTATTTAAATAATAGAATTACTTACTTCGGACGCTCCTATGTTAGCAATGTAAATTGTACTTTTTGAAAACTCTCTTTAGCATATAAAAATCGCTTTTACAAAAATACTTTTGAGACATTTTTTGTAGATAATTTCATTCCCTTCATTTTTATTTTCAAACATTTTTTTATTCGTTGCCTCGTTTTCGATCGAGAGTGACTTAAAGCATATCTCGAGAAAACCATTGAGATTTAAAATTTTATTAAAAAGTTTTACCGAGTCTGCTTTAAGTCACTCTCAGTCAAAAACGAAGCGACAAAATAAAAAAATGTATAGGAATAAAAATGAAGACAATGAAATTTGCGACAAAAAATATCCAATAAGTATTGCTGTAAAAACAATTTTTATATTATAAAAACAGTGTCTAAAAGAAGCAATTTACATTGCTAACATAAAAGCGTCCAAATACTTTTTCGAATAACTGTACATTATGTTATAGTATTTATAAACAATGATTGATTCTCTTATTTTTGCTCTTCGCAAATCTGTGTATGACATCGTCGTGAAATGTGTCTGTTTTTAATAATTCATCAAGAATGTCTTTTTGTATTGATAAAAGTAAAGTGCAAGTGAAGATAGGCGATCTCGCAATAGCAATAATAGCAATTTTTTTGTTATTTAATTAGTTTATTTAATTTAAGATAAATATTCTTTTTTATCATCTAAACAACTTTAAAATGCCGCTCGCATATGTCCGATAAGAAAAACTGTTTATGGCGAGGTATCATATAACTGCAAGTATCTGGTAGGCACGGGCCTAAGCGTTGGCTATTGAAGCTATAGTATTGCTGTATCTGGCGTCATGGTCCTACTGTTACATTGTGCTATATGGACCAAGCTAGGCCAGTGCCTTACTTTGAAGCAGATACAAATAAAAATATAAAACACGCTAATTTTTGCAGCTGTTATTGCAATTTTAAGTGCAAATAATGAAAAATAACAAATATTAATTGTCCATAATATTAAAATATTAATTATATTGTACATAAAGAAAATGTTATTTATGTACATTAAATTTTGGGTAGGCCGGGCCTACCTTGCCTGTTCTTTAAAACCGCCACTGGTTCAAACCTCGAGTCAAAATTAAAATCGAAAGCAATAGCTGAAGTTTATAGGGGAGGGGGTAAAACATAAAATATGTGCATTTTACTGCTTTTTATTATATTTTAGACATGGGGGGGGGCGTAATTAGTACTGTAAGTAAGTTGGTAACGGTTTGAGGGTATCACATGCACAAGCTAATTTAATTCTGCTATTTTTAAATCGTTTATTATAAAATTAATAAAAATCATTTAAAAACTATTGCAAAAAAAAATGTTTTAGATAAAAACTACCAAATATATACGTTTATAAAAGAATAAAACGATCCAAAAAGATGTAAAACATGTGTATATTTTTAAAATTTTCACGTGCTTGTACACAACAAAAATAAAAATACTCGAAAATCTAATTTCTATTTATGAGATACTGGTACAAACTTTTGTATCCATTATATTATACAGATCTATACACAGCACTTGGTGAAAGTAATTCAATTACTAAGTACTTTGTTAATGTTGAAAGTGCTTGAAATACCAAATAGTAAAATCTTGTTAAAGGTAATTTACATATCAATTACTAAATTATTTCATTAAGAAAACGTAACTTCGTTATCTCCAAATTACCCAAAGTATTTCGATTACTCAAAGTAATTCAATTACTTCAAGTATTTCAACATACAGTATTTCAATGCTAGATCGTGTTGATTACACTGATGTGATCTAAAGCCCAAGTTTGATCTGTGGGTTATAAACTCGCCAACACGCTGGGCAAGCGCAGCGTTTTAACTGCCAAAATCTTTTTTAAAAACCCTTCCAGCAAGAAAAAAGGAGAGGCCTACGTTCAGGAATGGACGAATAACGGCTGAAGAAGAAGATTTCAACATTCAAGTTTTTTAAAAATTAAAAGCTTGTTTATTATGTTTTCCAAATGACAATCGAGCGCAGATACAAGGAGGGAAGTAATATTCTACACTGTTTTCACAAATCATTCTTCAAAATTAAATTTTTGTTTAAAGAATATGAAAAATATTTACTTGCAATAAAATTATTTAAAAAATATGATTTTTTATTCAATCATGTTTTTACTGTGTAAATTTTTAACTTGAAATCGTCTGAAAATTCAAAGAAAAATTAGAAAATAATTTTTTTTTTAATTCTATCACAAAACAGTAGATTTGCCTACGCATGATTAAAACTGGATCCATCCTTAATTTAAATTAACAAAAAAGTAATTCAATTACCCAAAAAGTATTTAACTTATCAAAAAAGTAGTAATACCGAAGAAATATTGAAAACCCAATGGTAAATACTCAAATGCGTTATTAAAGTATTTAAAATACTTTAGGTTAATTTAAAAAATAATTCAATCACTTTTGAATATTGGAATTATTTATTGACTCTTCTTGATTGAATTCGAAACAGAAAAATATATTTCTAACGAATTAGAACTTCCTCTTATGTATTGTGGGGCGGATCGCCCCGGGCGGTACATTGTTAGGAGCGGCATTTTGATTCTTTTTTACAAACATATTTTTATATAAAAAAATTTTTTATAAACAATTTTTATTTTTATTAAATAATTTTTAAGGCCCTTTGACCTATTAATGCTTATTCAAAATATAGGTTGGAAAACTCTGTTCCCAACATAGTAATATTGTTAAGAATTTTTTTAACAATAGCCATCGGTGTCGCGAGCTTTTCCAAATTAAAATTAATTAAAAATTATCTTCGTTCCACAATGACTGATTCAAAATTGCGAAATCTAGCGATAGTTTCTATAGAAAAACAAGTAGCGGATGTTATAAATTTTGACGATATCATTCGAGACTTTGCAAATAAGAAGGCAAGAAATATAAATATATAAATTTTTTTAATTTTTATTAAATCTTAACTTTTAATTTTTTGTATGAAATAAATTTTTTTATAATATTTATATTCAGTAATATTTATGGGGGGGGGGCAAATTTGAAGACCGCCCCGGGCGGCGAGGGCTCTAGGTACGCCACTGAGAAATAGCAACAAATAAAGTAGGTAGTCCATTTCAGAGGTTCTCAATAGTTCATTGAGGTCAGCAAGCTTCCAAATTAAAAATAAATTTGTAAATTTTTAATTTTGTTTTATTTTTCAAATTAAAAATAAAATTTTCAACCAAAATAATAATTTAAACCGAGATAACGCATAGAAGCGTAAAATAACCATAGAAGCTGTAGCATAATTTAAAAGAAATCAACAAAATAAATTAGACGGAAAAAGGTGCATACAGGGTCACCCTAACCACGGGGCTAAATGGGCTACAGCCCCGGGGCGCAAGCCTTTTGGGGGTGGCAATTTTTATTTTAATTTATTTTCATTTTTATTTTAATTAGCTCTAAAAAGAATAAAAAATTATTTACGATCTTCTTTGGGATAGAGCAAGTTAAATGATATGAGTATTTTATATTATTTATACAACTTATTTATTTAACAACTTTAATACGAGTGACAAGTGAATTAATCAATTTGTTAAAGAAAAAACTAGGAAAATAAATTACTTTTGTTTTTTGTTTACTCTAAAGTTTGTTTCTGTTTATACAGGGTATTCCCGGATACAACTTCTGTCTAGTAAAATTTTTTGAAAAACCAATTCCTTTTCACGGAAAATCTACAAAACAAAAAATTAATTTAATTAATTTTATTGATAAATTATTTTATTAATTAATACATCTTTTACGACTGTGTATTGAAAATGAGGTTAGTCATTTAGAAGATTTACTTAAATAATGTAATAGTTTTAACCTTAATTAATAAAATAATTTTTAAATAAAAATTTTGTGCATTTAATTTTTTGTTTCGTAACTGCCTTGTTTATTATTTTCTGTGAAATAGATTGTTTTTACAAAAATTTTTACTAAACAAAAGTTGTAGTCCGTTAAATTTTCTATCCGGAATGGGGCGTCAAACTTTTTATAAAATGTTTTGTTTAAAAGATACAGAGTTTTGAAACAAATGAAAATAAAAAAGAAGCTCACATTTTTCAACATTTTTTTACCTACGTACTACCTAAAGTTGTTGATTTTAGACAAAAACTATTGTTAAATCTAGTTTGTAGATTACTTTACGTTCTTTAAAAAAGCACTAATCAATTTTTAATAAAAAAGTCGGTTTACGGACAATAATTTTACGTGATAACGCCATAAGAAAACATTGATGAAAAATTGCATACACTTTTATGAATTGAATTATGTTTATGTAACAGATAATACGAATTAAAATTATGTTATTACATTAACCCTCAATAGGCTAGTGCGTTATGTGCATGAAACATAATTGCATCATTTGGTGATCTCAAGATCGAACCTCATGCCGGACAAGTTTTTTTTAATGGCATTTTATAATTCAAATGATGTCTATGTATGATGCAAAGCCGATCGTGCATCTTTCTCGCTTGTTCCGCGCTCTCGCTTGCGGAACGTGACAATTTTTCGTGCGTGCAGCCGGTAATGCAAATGCAATACAAAGAAATATATTATTATATCAAACAGGTTTTGGCGGGCTTTTCAAAAGCATCAGTTTCATGAATTCGATTTATTTGTCCAATTTCATCCTTTTAAATTAACACTCGGTTTACGGACGATAATTTTACGTGATTTTACGTCATAAGAAAACATAATTCTATTCAATTCATTTCTTATGACGTTATCACGTAAAATTATCGTCCGTAAACCAACTTTACAGACAACCCGAGTGCCACGCGTTTTTTAAATAATATCTTAGTCCAGTATTGATTTGCATAAAATTTTTGTTATTGCAATAGGTTGTAAGTGAGAAGAAACAGTTTTAACAATTAATTATGTACCTTGAAAAACTATATTTTTATTTTTAGCGCAACTACATAAAAATCAAACTTGTGAAAGAAGATCATTATAATATAGTAGTATTTAATAATTAATTTTTTTAAAATAATAAAAAATAAATTTCAATAATATCTGCGATATTTAGTATGTACTTGTAAAATATAATATTTAACATAATTATAAATAGTACGTTAAAATAATTAATTTTTTTCTTTTTTAATGTTACAAAATATCTTCTTTTCAATTCGATTCATTCATATAAACGTAGAAAAGCATGTGGAAAATTATTGACATTTTATTGATTTTTAATTTTTTAATAAAAATTAAAGATGCGTTTAAAAAATTTCGCTCTGATTGACGAAAATGTCGACCAATAAAAGTACGTAGAATTAAATTGTACCTCGCCTGCAGAATAGACTAACCAAAATCTTATTTCTTCATCAAAATAATAATTTTGATAAATGGGAGGAGTGGCCACCAGCTGCTATTATAACTACAAATTATCGGGGAATCATCAAATCAAAACTTTGTGAAAACTACCTACCTATAAGCTGTTATGCTCGCTTAATTTTATTATACCTTCTTTGGTTTTAATCGTGTTAAGCAATTATTTTGTTAAAAATAGTCGAGTCTATAAATGAGTAGTTCTGCGTAATTATAGAGTGCTTTAAAATTTTCATTTAATTATTGAGTAAACGTATTGTTATAATATTAAAATTGTGATGAATGATTTTTAAAAATCTTTTGTTTCACCTTTTTTATTCAAATGTAATTACAATATCTGGTAGTTTTGACGATCCGAATAAAAATAATTCGAGCATCAATCAATAGCCAGAACACATTGTTATTATTTATGGAATTTAGTGTTTCGTAATAATAAGCATGCTAGAAGTACTACCGGATGATTCATTAAGAAGTGGAGAAGGACGCGATGGAAGTTAATGGACTTGGATATCAAAAGTCCCCGAAGAGTTGTGCATGCAATGCGAAACTTCTGTGGTTTTAAAAGAACTTCTTTTTTAAATTTTGTATTCTTTAATTTAGAAAAAAAAAATATTTTCTTGCGGTATTGTTTGTTAGCACCGGACAGAGGTTACCTGTGATATTTGACAAATGTGTAAATGATTAATTAAAAACGAAGAAATAAAACTGAATTTGCCTGGGTCAGCAAATACGGATAGCGTGTAAGAGAAATAGTGATCTGGCAATGGCACGAAAGGACGTATCAATCATTATAAATTGACTTCCCTCTTCTAGAATACAACCTTCTCAATTACTCACGTAGCTTCATGTATTCTATTTTAGTTGTAATTATGATGCCGAAATAAGCCAACAGTGTGCTATTGCACGTTCAAACCGTTTAAAACTTTGGCGTGATAGCATTAGTAACACGATAGACTACGGCTAATCCTGCCTGAAAATCACAGGACATTGGAGTCCAACTGAGATAACGAATTGAGAGGTCAATCTTAACAGTGACTTGCATTTTATAAAATTTGTGTGCCGGTTAGGACATTACTTTAAAAACTCATCGTCTTAAAATACCTATTTTGATTCGCCTTCATGACTATTAAAACGTTAAAGTTTTTTTTCGATAATACACGAGAAGATATTTTGCGATTCTATCCAAAAATTGATGTAATAATTACAGCACGCACAATTTAAATTACACTTTGCCAAATGAAGGTAATAAATTGCAGTTGGTGTAATGCACACGTACCTAATATCCCTAATGGTTCTTTATGCTAATGTCAACTAATGCTTCAACATATATAAAAATCAATAGCCATATGTGTAATATTAACACGCTGAGTGATTGAATAGAAAGAATTTGTATGAGAGAATGGGTGTGGTTGAACACGAAACTTAGACGTTGATTCTTTCTTTGGTATTTAAAACAAAAATTTTGCCGATTTTATCTCGTTTTTACCATAATATATTATTTAAGTTCAACTTTGTCCTTCTGCTTCTTTGAATATACCGAACCTTCATTGTTTTAAATCTACTATGTATGGGTATCTATCTATTATTGATCGCAGTTGAACAGTTTTTATTGCAATTTTAATTTTTTTTTTTTAATTTCTTCACCATAAAGATTCGAAGCCTAAAGCCAAATATGATATGAGACTTTTTGTACAGTTATATCTTATGCAATAATACGGTACAATTGAGTGACATTAACTTATAAGGATCTCACAAAGAACAGTCCTAAGCCAAATAATCGAAGAGCCCGAAGCTTCAGCTTCATTAGCTCATATTCAGATCCATCGTGGTATTTTCTTGCCATCCATTGATTTTGCATTGCTGAAAAATAACAATCAAAAGTTGGTCTCTTTCTTGATAGTTTATCTAGTCGGTAGGATCTTCACAAAAGTGCTACCGGCTGATTTATGCAGTTTTCATTTCAATATGTCAAAACTACTGAAATATCTTAATCCATTCATCATGTACAAAAAATATAATATTATGTTTGGTCCAATTTACTAGTTAAATCGCAGTTTAAAATAAAAATTGCTCACTTAGTAAATTAGCCCATTTCACCAGTTGTTATTACGTACAGCACGCAATAAGTGGCTTCTTTTATCAATCATATATTTACCTGCCGATTTTAGTGTCACCTCTAGCAAATTTTAATTCATAAGTATTGGCTCAATAAAAAGTCAAAAAACAACAAATATATCGCTTTGCAACCATATAATTACAATTATCGCATAGTTTGTTAATGACGGACTTGGAAGTTCAGTATGAACTTGACACCTGGTCTGATCGTCGGTTTACAGCCACTATTTAATATTTGATTATACTTGCCTCTATTTAAGTACACCACTATTATCTTCAGAAACACGGAATTACTATTATTACAATTTATAGAGTTCTTTTGGGATAACAATCCACTTTAACAGTAGTTTAGCCTTAGGCTTATTGGTTCAAAATATCCTACTTGTGATCTACATAACTAGAAATAACATTGCAACAAATTGGTTTAAATTTAACACTTCGCCATTTAAAGTCGTGTGTGGTAACTTATATAATATAAATCTTAAAAATAATAATATTTACCTACTATATAAAATATAGTAAAAAGTGCCTTTTGGAATATTAAAATTTTTATTATTATTTTTTTAATAATAAAAATTAACAACTTTGTCATAATAAAATTTATTATTAAAGAATAGGGTATTTATTTAACCAATAATGTAATGCAATACTTTGTTCAACGAGTGTGAATTTTCTAGAACGAAGGACCGTTTAGCGACGTCAACATACATACATACCGAAAATATTTTCAAATTTATTTCACAGTATATTTCATTTATTTTAAAATGATAGAAATAAATGATATAAGTTACTAATAATTTTTTCGTTAAAATTAAAGTTACTCATTATGTAAATCATACATTTTGGTAGCTCACTCGTACAATAGACTGTAAAAAGCACTCTTCAACTAATAAAAATTGAAAATTTTTTCTTTTGAAAGTATAAAATAACACTACCCGGTTATTTTTAAGAAGAAAATCCTATAACGATATACATATATATATATTACCAGCATATTGTATACATTTACCCTATTTTTTATTTACTGCATATTAATATTAATTAGGACGTTTTTATACTGTATTATAAATTTTTAAATCTTCATCAAAATAACGAACTGTTTGCAATCGATTTCATTAAATTAACATTAGTCATTAATCAGCTCAAAAGCGAGCAATAAGCAGTTAATAGTTAATTAACTTGCGTTTGAATTATTTACAATTAATTAACTACAAGCGTTCTCTAATTTAAACCATTTTTTTTTAATTTTTCTAATTGTTAACTAATGACTAAACAAAAAAATATGTCTTCGATTACCCAATAAACCCCACAAGTTTAACTTTTAGATCTGGATAAGCTTTGGTAGTTTGAAAGAGCACTAAAATGAACAAACACCTATTTTTTATATGAGCAACCGTTTCTGAACAAATACTTAAAATGCAAATTTTAATTGTAATACTTCTGTTAGTTTAGCTGATGAGATCGTAACGCATTCACAAGTAGATTGGAGTCATTTCAGGAATAGTTTTTTTTTTTCAGATATTTTTATATCTTTTCCAATATGTTACAGAACACATTTTATTGTTACTCTTATAATAACAAAACTTACTGTAGGGAAGCGAACCTGAACCTTTCAATCATTTCAGCTAAGAGATTTTTATATTTTTATGGCAAAACTTAAAAAAACAACAGGTGTTTACTAAATCTTGATCCTAGACTTACACTTGAGGGGTTCTCCTCGTGAAATTTCTTTGTCAAAGACATTCTTCTTTGTTTCTTTTTACTTATTCTTGAGTTAGGTTTGCAACTTGTGAGATAACCATCAAAAGGTTCTTCAATAGTGTACCGAAACTAAAATTAGTTTTCTGAACATAGATGTGCCCGTAACCCTGTTGTATGTTATGTATTGTAATAAGGGTAATTCATCAGCCTAGAAGGACTTCATTCGGATTCCTAATGGAAATCTCAGCTTTAGCAAATGATCGTGATAACTACTAGGCCAATGACTGTTTTGTAAATTAAAAACTACCGCACAAAAGCGGTTACGTAATCGCGATTAAATGAAAAATTGTGTACTACGTACCCTCAATTTAATATATCACCCGAACGGTTCCACAATTGAATTGTAATTTTGTATGTATGAATTTTTTAGTCATAAAATGCACTAATTAAAATTTAATTGAAATCCGCCAATTGCAATACAATTACAATATATTGCGGTGTACCCTGAAACCTTTAATTGCTATTCTTCTATCGAAACCAAGTTTAATTATTTCTTGTACCCCCACACGAATGTTAACACTTAACTTTCAAATATTATGGCGATAACCACTCATGCCTGAAAGTTTGTGAAATTTCACGAAAGCAATACATTTCACGAAAAAGATTTCTTAATTTTTTTAGATTATTTTATTTTTTAAATTGTGTTGATTTTTATGTGTGTGATTTATATTAAATGTACAATGATATTTCTGAAGCGCCTCATAATAATAATGAATAATAACTGTCGGTTAGTCAGTCGGAACGGATAGATTTCTTTTTATTGTTCGGGAGTCAATTCCGTTATCACTTCTTTAAAATGTAAATACAGACTCAAAATAATTTAATCGATTTATATAAAATTTTAATATTGTTTTTTTAAAATGTTGGTTATCGGGTTGACTATGTGTTTTTTTTATTTTTAATCGTAGCTTTCTAATTGGCTTTTTCAGCCCCTCTTGGTTATTTTAATTGGCTCTTGTTTTTCGTCGATTTCTTTGTAAGATTTGTTTATCTTACTTAGATGACTGTGCTAGTTTTACAGATTTTTCGCGTCGACTTCCTGTAATTTAATTTGTGCTTTTAATTTAAACCGTTTCACTTCCTCCTCGATTAATTACCGCTTAAAAATATCTGTTATTTTATTGATTTTATTAAAATTGAGTATTTATTCTTATTAATAATTATTTTCTTCCTCGTTGCTTTCTTTTTCATTTTTTATTATTTGAGCTCTTATATCTTAAAAATAATATTTTAATTAAGTAATTCTTGTTTTTTAAAATTCAATAAAAAATCCTAAAATTGAATTTTATTTAGTCTTTATTATGAATACATAATTTATCAGGTTTTAATAAACCTCATTTTTTTCTTTCGAAGCAACTTTGTACGTTTTTGTTTACTCTTTTTAACTGTTAAAACTTTTTCTTCGGAGTTTTCAGAAAGTCACAGCAACTTCCAATTTAAAAATTTACACAGCACTACAGTTTTACACAAAGCTAGCCGCTGCAGGAATTTTGTTTTCGCCGATAGAGAACCATAGAACAACAGGTTATGAGCCCACGAAAGGGATCTATAATGTAGAAACCAAAATTTATTAAAAATTAAATCAAATATTTCAACTGCCTTTTAGTATTGTAGGTGCTCTCTTATTAATTATTCAATATTACTACATTTAATCGATTAGCGATTATGGAACATAACATTTTTTATTAAATATCTAATCAGGCAGCTTTTATATTATTATATTATCCAATGGTTCTACTTCCAAGAATGATATTGTACCTACTTTCGTTTTTCAATTTTTTTATCCACAAAAATATTATTTGTGTCTGTACTCCATTATTAATTTATAAGTATGTTATAAATTATTTATTATTTTTTTTTTCAAATTAAAGAAGTAATACAAATTACAGATATTTTAACTTCAAAATTTAATTAAAATAACATACATTCCCGTGGCCGTGGAGAACCTTTGAGGTGGTAATAAAAGACACTTTTCTAAGATAAATTTTCAAATAAAATTTTTGTCCAAGTCCAAACCCTTGGGGGGTACCTCTCTTTAAAGCAATATTTTGAATTTCTGATTTCAAACAGCCATAGGTCCGATATTATTAATTTTTTTGACTTAATGGATTAGACCTTTTTTAAAAATAATTTGCTTATCTACAAATTAGGTTATATCCCCTCATCATCTAGAATAAACGGTTTTTGAGTTATAAATTAAATTAAGCGAAAAAATGTTAAAAAAATTCTAATTTTATTTTTTTTACTTTTCTTGTGAACCCCGTATCTCTTAAACGACACGTCTTACAAAAAACTAACGGCCTAAACCGAATAGGGAATTTAACGGGCTACAACTTTGGTCCAATAAATTTTTTTGGGAGCCCAACCAGTTATGTATTCATTATAAAGACTGTAAATAAAATTCAATTTTATGATTTTTTATTAAATTTAAAAAAACAAGAATAGTTTAATATTAAAATATTATTTTTAAGAGATAAAGAACTCAAATATTAAAAACAAAAAGGAAAGTAACGAGGAAGAAAAATTCTTTTTAAAATTATTTATTATTAATCCAAAAATTATTTGAAAAATTAAAATTTTACTTCGCAAATTCAAAAATAAAAATTATACTTTTCCAAGGTTTCGAACTTGCGATTGCTTCTATTCAAATCGACGCTTTATCATTCCTGCCACACTATTCTCTTATATAATTTCATTCCAATATCAAAATTTAATTAAAATCCAAATCAAAACTATTTTTAAATAATACTCGCTCAAAAAAATTAACTTCTTTAATAAAAATTTGGAATCCAAAAATAATAATTAATCCGACCAAAATTATAAAATCACAATCTTTACAAATTTTACTGTTATAAAAATAATCTTCGCATCAACAAAATCTCAAAACTCCATTCAATCAAAATTCTCAGAGCCAAAACTTTAAACAACCGCTCCGGCGATCATTCTTTTGCAAAAATCGCACAACCTGCTGCTTGTGCGACCACTTTTGGCAAAAAGCCACGGATTTCCTGTGATTGGTCCCCACTTAGCAAATCTTGCAAAGTTACAACTTAATTATCAATACAAAAATTTCACCAAAATCCGAATCACTTTGTAACACCACAATATATTATAGTAATCGTTTTTAAATTTTTTGAAATAAAAGAGCGGTGTCAAAGGCTCAATACAAAATTTTGCCACCGGAAACCTTCAATAAATTAATTAATATTAAATTTATGGAGAGAAACTTATGCACAGCAGCCAGTATTTTGATAACTTCTTTTTATTTTATAAAAATTACGGATAGACTCGAAAGTATTTCATATACATTTTTTCCGATATTACCACGAAAGACCCCTAAGTTTGTGATCTACAGATATATATTTATGGAAAGGGCAGACTTCGAGATGGAGGAGAGCTCATGGTCGAGAAGCTCCATACCAAATTTTTATAGTTTTTTTTTTGTTAATTTATTGAATTCCATCGCAGAGCACAGGCATTTTGCTATACGATTACGATATTATTCGAAGAATTTATTACATACTTAAAACAACTTGTACGAGCGAGTTCTTGAACTTTCAATCTCACCGATTCCATATGCTAATGTCTCCACTATGATATATTGATATAATTGATATCTATGGTCAACCGCTCGTACGATAACGCCCTTGAAAAAATATTAAGAGGTTTTGTAAGTACTTCTGAAGTCATTGTAATTTATTCTTTCAGAATGAATAGATTTTGCAAGTTTTCGCCTAAAATTAGAATTCAATTACGAGCGTACCTGGCACGAAATATGAACACCGGTGCAGCCATTGCAATGAATGGTGAATACATTAAGAGTCTATATAAGGTATAAACACGAACTACAGTGGCTTTCATTAACTCGCTCGCAACGAGTAAAATTGCCATTTTTATTAAGGGTTTCCGTGCATGCAAAGCCCTTTTTGAAAATTGCCCGCATAGCGGATTCATCAAAATTTAACTTTTAACAACAGTCATGTTAACTTCCTATCAATTTTAACTTTAATGTTCTTTTGACAAACAACTAAATGTGTAATAATAATTTTATGCTAATTATCTACTTTTTTTCAAACTTAATGTTTCTTATATAAATTTGTGCTGTTATCGCTACATATATAAGATATTTTTTTAACATGATTTACTTCTTATGTAATATCATTTAATTCAAATGCAAATTAATTGTATAAATTTAACTTAAATGCTTATATTATAAAAGTGAAGTGCAATGCAATATATTTTTATTACCTACATTTAACTTACGAATGTAATAAAATCATTCTCATGTGATTTTTATTTTTAAAAATAAACTAAATACATTTTTTTTACAGATACTTATTTACTTGAACACATTATTTACGATTGCTGTAGTATACAGAAATTGCACTACTGCATGTTAGTTCTAAGCTAACCTAAAACTCCCATTAGAAAAATTTCTGTATACTAAAAATTATTAATAATCCAAATTGATTTGGTTTACTATTTAAAAATATAGTACATCTCTTATAATAATAAACTCTCATTTAGACCACATTACAAATTAAAAAATAATCTTCAAACGTTGCCATGATGTCTGCGCAGAACAATAACCACCAATTTATTTGAATTTTTTATGCAGTCATGCAGTACTGCACTTACGGCTGTAGTCCGCATGTAAATGGAACGCAAACGTAATTATCTTGTCAACTTATCGATAAAGTTGATTTTCGAATGTTTTGTATGATAGCGTAGTTTGCGTTCCACGTACATACATAAAGACTACATCCATAACTGCAATATTTTTTTAATCTTGTGGACAGTACTGAAGATGACTAATAAGTCCGAAACACAGTGTGTGTTTTCAAACATTTGCTTGAAAAGTTCAATTTCTATTTATAATAAATAACGTACTATTTTAACTTAGGGCCTTGTGCTCAGTATATGAACATGAGCTATGCAAAGTTGTTATTCCATTACCCAAGTAGCGAACTACACCGAGGTGCCAAGGTACGATTGCATCTCAAGCTTTTTAAGAAATCCTAAAAACTGTGTTGTAATATTTGGTTCTTCAATTTGAATTACCGCCTTTTCAGATCAAAGTTCCAAACCAAACCAAAGCTGTGATCGTCAAACTAACCCTGTACGTTGTGATCCCCCTCGTAGTAACACTTTAAATCTGCGGATGGCTCTTTGAATGTTAACGTCGTAACCTTGTTTACTAACCTCAAACCTAAACTTATCTGTGACAGTGGCGTAACCACTGAGTAATACCTAAAGGAATAATAAATTAGTACACACAAATTAAATACAACACAGGATTCGGTTTAACAAGGAATATAATTTTAACCAAAAAGAAAAAGGTAGCCCAACAACCAATTTGGCAGCAAAGTTAATCTCCTTAATATCATTTAATTCAGAATACTTTAGTTTGAAATTTGATTTAATAACTGTTCGATAGTTAATTCCTCTGACTGTGATGTTTTCTAATTGTTTATTCATATTTAATGACCAACCACAATCTTTATAATACTTTGTAAAGAAGCGCATATATATATTTCGATGATCAACTCAATTGTTTTTATATTATGTAAGATTTTTAAATAGTAAACCCTTATATGCTAAATTATTCGCTTTAACTATTACCTCGTCAACTTAAAAACTAAGATCGTCACTTAATTAATATGTGTTCAGCTTAATCTAAGTTCGTTTCCTTAAATTTCTAATTCGTCATTTCTTTAAATCTAAATAAATCGTCCTCCATACTTAAAACTAGCGTCATCATCTTAAACTATTATGTAGCCGCAAATAATCATAAAGAACTTTGTTAAAAACAGTTCTTAAATATCGTAATTGGTATTTTCTCATACATGATTGCAAATAATCATTAGGAACTTTGTTAATATTTATTAATAACTGTCCTGAAATATCAGAATTTGTATTATCTCATTAAGAGATATTTGAAAAAAAGAAATTGAGCAACATGTTCACAGAATCTGCCTGATTATTTTCTGGTCCTTTTGCGATTATCCTTTCCAATGATCAGCTATTTCTGCGATATATTGCCACGGCCATCTTATGATTTTAAGCGTTCGATCCCCCTTTTATTGTGTAATTCATCTAAATTAAATTATCTTATGCTATATATATTTTTTTACTTCAAACAACCGCCTTCATATTGTTTATCTTAAACAAATACTCCTACTTCGTACTTAGAACTAATCACAGCTCGTTTGTACCATAAAAATACCCCATAGGTCACATATATGAATAATCAATTTTTTGCATTACATTATTCTTCCCCATTAAATATAATAATTTATAAATCACAATCTCAAACCAATAATTAAACCTTAAAACTGAAGATGAAGTAATTAAAAAAAAAATTCAAACTCGTGTTAAAATTATTCGAACACGTGGCAGAAAATGTATTACATAAATTTCTAACGTAATCCTGTATTAAATTCTTTTAGAAAAATAAATCAAATATTTAAACTTATGTATTTTAATTTTATTGATAACTAAAATATATTTGAAATAATTTTAAATTCAATTATTGAATAACTTAAATCATTCCCGGCACAAAAAACCACAATCTCTTCGCTCGACGTTCAAAATGTAAGGGGTTCTTGTTACCCTCTTAGTCCTAACGGTCAAAAAAAAATTCTAACGGAAACTCGATTTCCTGTGCTTTAAAACCGCTGTTGCCAAATCGTTGTATTTTAAAGTAACCAAAATGAACTAAATTTAAAATTTCGCGCCCATTATATTTAAATTCAAATTTACAATATTACAGTGTTTTTGAAAATTTTGTTTTTGAAGTCCTGGTATTTTTTTCTGAAAAGCACCCCTACGATTTGAAAGTCCAGTCTGCGAGTGGCACCACCATCAATCAACTCTTTCCAGCCGAAAATTGTACCTATAACATCTCAACATTATAAGTACCAATCTTCAGGAATACCCCAGGTGTCACTTAAAAATATAATCAAGTAACAATGGCTTGACAACTTTCAGGATAACTTTTTCTTGCCGGCTGTCAATTGCTAGCTAGCAAGTTATTTCTACCAAAATGTTTTTCTGAATAATAAAATTTATCCAGCTGGACTATTTTATTCATTTGGTACTGCTTGACGAACTTACCAAATTTGGCTGATAAGTTATCAACTCTTGCAAAATTTTCAAGATTTTTTTAAATGCAAACGTAAAACTTAAAACCGCTTAACTATTGTACTAATAAAGCAAAATAACTCAGGAAGTACTAAATGCCCTGATTTATTTATCTTTTTAATTTTTATATGATTTATTTTTTTATGATTATCATGCACACAAATTTTTGTTCAAAAAATTTTTTTGTCCGGACTTTTAAGCGTACTTGGCCGATCTTAATAACAGAAAATTATTAATTAATTTTTCACTTTCACTTTGTAAATGTTTAAATAATGTGCTTCAATCAAATTCAAATCAATTTAATTTTTTAACTTCCGGCTTATACATGTGATAAAACTTTATCAGTGATGCATCTTCTAAAATGATTACTCAGCATTCACTTTTGTTTTAAACGCTGTCGAAGTCGTCGTCTCAAAAATTTATCTTTATTGTGATGTTGTTTTCCACCTTTGTGGGAATTACAATAACTTTTACTAGATTTTCTTGGACAATCAAACTTGAAGATGGCGTAAGTTGAACAAAATTTATGAATTGGTTACAAGTTTAACTTTCGATGATATGTTACATACGTCAAAAAAATATGTTATTGGTAGATCTTGTGACGTAGAAATTTGAACATTTTGTTTTCTGTCAGTCGTGCATGCAGAATCTTTTGGAAATTGTCTCGTTGGGTTGGATCCAAATTCAACTGGTGGTGGTTTGTTCTTCTCCATTAAAGTGGAAATTCGATATTTTTGAATATCACAATTTGGAAGCGGATGAGTTATAAAATGTTTTATTTTGTATGGTCAAGAAAATTTATGAATTACTCAGATTTTAGACGAATATTTTACTTTTACAAGATTAAATTTGTTGGCATTTTTCAAAATTGATTTTTACAAAAACGACAGAGTGTCATTTCCGGTTGTTTCTTTCGATCTAGAAAATTTAATACAGATTTTTTTTTTGCAGAATTATTTTTGTTCTTGTTGTCTTGTTCATGACATGAACATAGTCAAACTGCAGTCAGTGTCATTTCGAAGAAAGAAATTTAGTCACTATTTAAAATCGACTGGCAAATTTTCTGAAAAACTACAAGAATAAAAATGTAAGTTAAAAGTTCTTATTTATTTTTATGGTAAAGAAAATTTTGTGAATGATTCAGCTTGGGTAGAAATTGTGTACGGTCATCAAGTTTTACAAATAATTAAAGTTTTATAAAATTATACATAAACTAAACAGAAACGTTAAAGTAATAAATTTTTAAAAAAATATTATTTAAAAAGAAATAAAAAGACATTAATTTATTACATTTGACAGGTTAGGACTTAGAATATTTGAATAAACGAAAAAACTAAAATTACGTTGCAAAAACTGATATTTAACAATAAAAATTGAATTGAAATCATAAAAAAAATTGAAATTTAACAACATACTAATTACCACAAAAATCTACTTGCAATTCATTTTTAAATTCATTTTCATTTTATAATTAAAGTTTTTCCCATATTGTCAAGTTAATTTTTTTTTCTGCTCAGAGAAATTGCAATCCCGTTCTTATGCGTAATATTTTTACAGAATTCTATTCGGTCTTTATGACGTAGAATATTTAACATTTGATTGTCAAATGTCTTATTAGCGTCATTTAATTGAAAAACTTCAGTTTAAGTGTATTTAACACCTCTATTACTGGTTTGCTCTTGATCGACAAATTGAAAGATGGGATTTTTACGGAAAACTTAAGAAACAGTAAGAAAGTGAGTTGTTGATATTTTAATTTGCTGGTTAAATAAACATCAATTCATTTGTTTACTTGATTTACTAAAATTATGTGTTTAATTTTTTCTTTGTATGTTCTATGTCGCGTTGTATTTTTTATTTGTCTTTTGTTACAAAAAACAGTATAACTATTATTTTGATTTAAAGTGCAAAAACTCAAACCATTATTTTACGTTTTAAAGACATCTTTTTTAGGAAACGTTTATTTTTTTATATCAAAAATGTATTTCTTTGTTGAAGGTCAGGCTTCAGTTATTAATTAGTCGCTTTCAATTGGTCCTTAATTAGGAATATTAGTAGTCCCATTTGTTCTTCAACCGTTCAAAATTTTTTATGCATATGGAACTTCCACTTACAAATATTGGCTTTTAATTAAATCCGCATACGTAAAAGTCGTAATTTCGCGGTCGGGAGTATGGTGTACAAAATTTTGTGGACAAGCTTGATGAAAGCTTTAAATAATCGCAAATCATTTTTTATTAAAATCTACTTTTTAATAGTAGTAAAAATGAGTGTTTATTAAAAAAATTTTTGTGGCTTTTAAAAATTTGTATTTGAACTTATGTTTGGTGCTCTAGCCGGAAATTGGACGAAAAACGACGACTATTGCGATAGGACTGCAGTGATAAAGGTAAGTTTGATTGAAAACACGAATAATATGAATACTAAACAATGTTTTCTTCTTTTTGTAGGTAGGGTTCACTTCGTGGGTTTGTCAATAACTTTTCTCAAATGATGTAGCAGTGAATTATTGTGAGAAACTACATTTTTATTTAAATATAAAGTATGTTTAAAACTGTTAAGGTAAGGAACTTGTTTATTTTCCATAATTATCTTAACTTTTGTTTAATAAGAGTTTAATTTTAGCTTTTTTGATTCATTCTGCTGTATCCCATATTAGGAACAACTGAAGTCCCATACTATAATTATTACAGTTGTACATAATCGCGAATCAATTTTTATTTAATTCTTGGTTTAAATAGTGGTAATAGTGGTAATAGTGGTGTTTGAAGTTATGTTTGGTAGCCTGTGCTAGAATTGCAAGCTAGACGACGACTATTGCGACAGGACTGCAGAGATAAAGGTAAGTTTGACTAAAAACACAACCTGAAAGATACGAATACTAATATATTTTTCTTTCTTGTTATAGGTAGGGTCCACTTCGTGGGTTTGTCAACAATGAAGGTATGTAAAAAATTTTTTTCAAGTGATCTAGCTGTGAATTATTGTGGAATAGTATAAAAACTACATTTTTCTTTAAATGTAAATTGTGTTTAAAATTATTAAGGTAAGAAATTTGTTTGTTTTTTCATAATTATCTTAATCTTCGTTTAATGGGTGTTTGATTTTAGCTGTTTGATTTTGCTGTATTCCATATTAGGAATAAGTCCCACACAATTATTACTGTTCAGCGGTTTAGTTTTTCAAGTAATTTTCGGTCTCTCATGAAGACTTTACTTATACTAATTTTGACCTTTAATTTTTTAATTATGGATAAATTGTCCGGTATTCGGGCACGCAAAAATCGTAATTATTTCGGTCGGTTTTAGCAGTTTGGTGTCGAGTAAGAATTTTTATGGAAAGGTTTGATGAAAGCTTTAAATAATCGCCAAACAATTTTTATCAAATCTTAGTTTTAATAGTGGTGATCAGTGTTCATTAAAAGAAATTATTTCGCTGTTAAAAAATTATGGAAGTGTTTAAAATTATGTTTGGTACTTTAGGTTGGAATTGGAGGAAAACCGACGACTATTTCGACAGGACTGCAGTGATAAAAGTTTTTTTTTTTTTTTTGTTTGAAATCCCTATATTTATTTACTATCTGTACATGGTACATTTGGTAAGTTTTGTGACTTTATATGACTTGAGAGGCCTACCGTCCAACAACAGTTGCCAAAACTATAATTACAATATTTGTATCTGTTACATTTAGTTAATGTTACATTAATATGTTCTTCTTGGCAGATCCAAAAAATCGGTTCTTTTGAGTCTTCTAATTTGATTTGATTTGCTTGATAGGTTACTGGCGAGAATGTTTGGTTGATTGGACAGTCTCCGATAATACCTGGTACTGCTAGCTCGAATCTCTTCCTTAACGGTGTTCACTCTTAGATCTCGATGAATAGCTTCATTGGTAATGTACCATGGAGCGTTGCTTATTCTTCGCAGTGTTTTAGATTGGAATCTTTGTAGAATTTCGATATTTGAGTTACTAGCCGAACCCCAGAGTTGAATCCCATACGACCAGATTGGTTTGATGATGGCCTTATATAAAAGTATTTTATTATCCATCGTTAGTTGCGATTGTTGACCGATTAACCAATTTAGCTTGTGGAGTTTAAGACCGAGCTGTTTGCGTTTGGACCATATGTGTTTCCTCCATGTCAACCTTCGGTCCAAATGCATTCCGAGATACTTAGTGTCTTCTGCCTGGGGAAGAACTTTGCCATTTAAGGTGACTGACGGGCACGTTTCTCTGCGCATTGTAAATGTGATGTGTACAGACTTTTTCTCGTTGGCCTTAATTCGCCAAGTTTTCATCCATTTTTGAATCTTGTCTAGGATTGATTGGAGCATATCTGAGGCTATGGATGAATTTGGATGAGCTGCCATGACTGCTGTATCGTCGGCGAAAGTTGCCACCATTACGTTGAAGCAGGAAAGTCTGCGGTGAATAGGAGGTACAGGATTGGACCCAGAACGCTTCCTTGTGGAACTCCCGAATTTATTGAAGTTAGTGCTGAATATTCGTTATGAATCTTGACCTGAAACACTCTTTCGGTTAAATAAGATTTAAATAAGTGATAGTAATTAGGTAGCTGTTTCTTTATTTTATGCAGTAGTCCATCGTGCCAGACTTTGTCGAACGCCTGAGTCACGTCGATGAAAGCGGCTGAGCAGTACTCTTTTTCCTCCAGACTTTGTCTTATTTGTTTAGCTACTCTGTGAATTTGTTCGATTGTGGCGTGTTGATTTCAAAAGCCAAACTGGTGATCCGGGATAAGTTTTTTTTCCATTAAGACAGGTTGAAGACGTTTGAGTAATAGTCTTTCAAATAACTTTGAGAGGATGGGCAGCAGACTTATCGGTCTATAAGATTCTGCTTGTTCAGGTGGTTTACCTAGCTTGAGGATCAAAATGACTTGAGCCACCTTCCATAGCAATGGAAAATAATTAATTCTTAGCATTGCATTATAGATGTATGTGATCAACTTTACTGTATTTAGTGGTAAGTGTGCGAGTATCGTACCAGTTATGAGATCGTAACCTGGCGTTTTTTTAGCTTTTGCAGTTTGCTGAATTCCCAGTGATACTTCGTTAACTGTGACTGGTTTTATTTGAGCAGTCTCCATAATTGGTGTGTCTAGGAATTTATGCATTTGTTGCTCTTCTTCGATGCTTATTTCGCTTGGATAAGGCTGAAGGACATTTGAAAAGTGTACAGCAAATGCATCTGCCTTTTCTTTACTATTTCTCGCCCATGTTGAGTTAGGTTTTCTAATTGGGGGAATATGTTGTTGTGGACGTTTAATCCGTTTTGTGGCCTTCCAGAGCGAATAATCAGTAGCCTTTGTTGGAGAGAGAGTTTCGAGGTAATTTTGAACAGTCTGATTTTTAAAGTCATTCAGCATCTTTTTAAGATCTTTTGTTGCTTTATTTAGTCCTTTCTTAATATTTACGTCTCGGGTAATTTGCCAGTTTTTCCTGATTTTCCGCTTTTCGGCTATAGCATTCATTATTTCGATGGGATAGTTGACGTTATTTGTTGCTATGGTTGAATAATTTGGAGTAGCTGACCATGCCGCATATTGAATTGATCTTGTTAGATAGTCAACCGCATCGTCCAGTTCTTCTGACGTTTTTAGTCTAATATTTAGTGATATTTTTTCGTCGAGCAGTTTTCTGAAAAATATCCAATCGGTTTGTTTATTGTGTAACGAAGGAATTTTATCTTTTTGAATAGCGTGGGTTCCTAGAGTTACCAACAATGGCGAGTGATCGGATGAGAGATCGAAACTAGGTTTAATTTCGGTGTATAACTCTGATATACCTTTGATCACGCAGAAGTCGAGGACGTCCGGGATCTTTTGTGGATCTGTTGGCCAGTAAGTTGGTTGACCTGTGGATAAGTGCTGCAGTTTATTAAGTTCCATTGCTTTGAGCAGCTCTCGTCCTCTTGTGGTATTCAATCTGGAACCCCATAGGACATGTTTCGCATTGTAATCGCCGGCTGCTAGGAAACGATTACCAAGTGAGTTAAAGAATCTAGTAAAATGTTCCTCTTTGGAGATTTCCTGCCCTCTCTTGTTTGGTGGGCAGTATATTGCCGAAACAACAATTGAGCCTCTCTGATCTTTAACTTTGATTGAGGTTGCTTGTAGATAATCCTTTTGATGGCTCTCCAGTTCATTGTGGTATATCGAGTTCTTAATTATTATGGCCGTACCTCCATGTGCTGTACCATCGGGATGGTTAGTTTGATGAACTGTGTAGTTTGGTATTTTGATGCAACTCTTATTGGTAAAATGGGTTTCCGAGATTAATACAATGTCCAGATTGTGTGTTTGTATGAATGTTTTTATTTCTTGGCTATGTTGAGTCAAGCCGTTGTCATTCCAGACTGCGATTTTTAGATTTTTATGCATTGTTGGTTTTGCTGACTATGAGGGTTAGAAGATTCAACATAGTATCCATTCTTTCCATGAGTTTCGTTAACATAAGTTCTAATTTACTGACCTGGTTTTGATTTGTTGACAGAACATTGTGTAGGGAGGTGTTGATAGACTGGATTTGTTGATTTTCACCTTGAACCACTCGGCTGTAGGAGGGTTGGATAGTAGGGGTGTGCTGATGTACAGGATCCGCCACTACTCTGGTCGTCCTTTCTATGGAGTCAGCATGTTGATGAGGTTGGTCTAGATCTACTTGAACTTGTTGTTTTGGACGTAGCGGTGGATATTTTTTGTTTCTCAATTCTTTGTAGATTGTACACCCTTTATAGTTAGCCGTATGTTTTCCTGCGCAAAGAGCGCAAGTAGCTGGTGTTTCTCTGGCTTTGGCACATTGCTGGGTGAGATGTAATTTTCCACATTTAACACAGCGAGGCTGGCGATTGCAGTACTTCTTTGTGTGACCATAATTTTGACAACGGGAACATTGAGGTATCTCACGTCTCTGATAGGGGGGCTCAAACGATACTTCTTGCCGCTGAAGAACTTGAATTTTGTAGATATCCTTGTTATTTTCTCTTGGTTCCAATTCAATGTGAAATAACGGGGTTGCTCTTTTGTCTTTTATAATGTTAGCAATCCTGGAAACTTTGTGTTCATGTTTTTCAATTTCTTCCTTGATTTTATTGATGTCGCAAGAGGGATGCATATTTCTCAACACCACTTTAAAACTTCTTTCCTATTTAAGCTGAAAAGAATGGTAGGGAGTATCATTTTTTTGTAACAATTCAAGTATTTTGTGATAGTTTTCAACGTTACTTGGTTGTATTTTTACTTGTTTATTACCAATGAGTTTGATCGTATATTGATTGCTTGCTGCACCCTCGAGATCTTCGATCATTAGTCCCATATTATCGACATCCGGAACAATTATGGGGGACGGTTTTGACTCTTTGGGTTTGACTGGTATTGCTTCACTTTGATTTTCGCTGGCTTGTGCTAGAATTGAATAGCGATTCCTAATTATAGTTGTGGGTATATAGTCGTTTAAGGTTCTTTGACGTAAATATCTGGTGTTCTGTCTAGGGCTGTCTTCTCTAGCTCGTTTTGTATAGCTCACTGTGTTCCAATTTGACTGTGAGTTCTCTGGATCGGGGATACCTTGACTAACCTGTTGTGGGTCATCGTTTGATGTCTGCGGTATTACAGCAGGATTAATTTGACTCGAATTAGAATTTGAGGCAGTTTCGGGGTTGTTTTCAGTTGATTCTAGTAATATTTTTGATTGATTCTCTTTGATGAACGGATCACTTATTTTATCTTGCTGCAGATTTGAGGTTATGTTTTCGTCGCACATACCACAGTTCCACTGATGAATCACTTCGCTACCGTTTAACTTACGCCACTCTTCTAACGTCATCCCGATGCACTGTATGTGATAGGTGGTCTTGCATTTTTGTTTACACTGAATGCAATCTTCATAACGCGTCGCATTTCGCTTACAAATTCCACACGTCAACATCGTGCGCGTGACCTGAGTGATAAAAGTAAGTTCGATTAAAAATACATGTATGAATTGATTAAACAGATTCCCACTATCATAACACTTGATTCTAACGTTACATGTTATCTAGTAAATTTTTAATGTTATATCTCGTTAACTTGTTCTCGATAAAATACAAAGTCAAAGGACCTAGGATATACACCTAAGACCTACATAGATATAGATATTATGTATTGTAACGAAAATTAAAACGTTTATTTAATTCTAAAAGGCTAATACAAATATTTATAAATACGGTTTATAACAATAAAATGATTACTAACTAAAATTAACACTAACACTAATTTACACTATAATTTATATTTAACACTAGGTCTATATTTATTTAAACACTCTGTATACTGTTTATCACTTCACTATTATTTATGTTCACTGTTCATTTATGTTAATACACGCGCGTTCAAACTGGAATTGATTGTGACAGGAAATCGCGCTGCATTTATACTTAAATGCAGCCTTCTAGAAAATTCCATAACCATCCAGGAATTTCCAGTCACTTCTTTGCGTTTTCTAGATCGTACATTCTTCGATATTTGAATGACTAATGCTGTTATCATGTATGACTCATCATACATGTATGACTCATCATACATGTCGTCATACATTAGTCATTCAAATATAATTAGACATTCTTTCGTAACAGTATGAATAGCATTGCCACAGGTATTGTCAACCATATCTATACTACCAACGTAATAAGTAGGCTAAGGTAGATTTTTGTCTATTCTTTGTGTAATATCTAAAGATAGGATTTAAATAATGAAGTTATAGTTACTATCTACAAACTACAAACCCCACCCCCCCCACCCGCAAAGAGGTTTATTAACGATGTAGCTCATACTATCTATAAATATAATATAAATCATTAATTTTGGGTTTGGAAAAAAATTGTACACGTGACTCACGTTATAATTGAATTGTTTTATTTATTTAAATTTTGTTGTACTTTTTAATGCCGACTAATGAGTTTTAATTTGTTACTGATGCACTGTTTTACCTTAGATACTTTGATATGTTTATGACTCAATAGGTCAAAACGCGTCATCATTCATAAATAAGATCTATAAAAAGTACAAGTTAGTGCTCTTTCTTCCAAACTAACTGCTTAACTTCCAAGAAGAAAATTTGGTATAAATCAATAATTTAAATTTAAAGCATTATAAAAAAACTTGACTCAAAATAAACTTTATTAAATACAAAGGCTATAATAATCAATAATTCCGCGCAGAAAAGAGTTTCCACATCATTCATGCACTAGAAGGTCAAGGCAGGCAATAGGCCGCCTCACCTAGTAAGAAAAAATTTCAGGTGCACTTTACAAAAGAAAATATTGTTATAAATCTATTTTAATTATAATTATAAAATAATCTAAACCAAAATCACGCCGCAAATATTTTCTGGATTTTCATTAGGTTCTTACTTCCTTTTTAAATAGTCATAAAATCCGAAAATTATTGCGACTAAATTTTATTGGACATAAAAAGTGCAAGTAGTATAATGATTTTTTTGTATTATTTAAGAAAAATTTATTTTATAAAATCCGGATCGCGGAAAATTTAGTTTAGTTTTCAATTCTTCGTATTATTGTTTTTTTGTTGGAAGCCCTATTTTCAAGAAAAATAGAGTTGAGTTCTGTTTTTTTATTTTCTGAAAATAAAATTTTAGAACTGCGCCCTACCCGATATTTTAATCCACAAGCCGCCACTGTCTTAATGTTAGCTTATTAGCAACCTGTGTCCTGACCGGCTTCAAAGCTTTAAAGCAAACGACATCCGATATGCTAAAAGTTCCTCGTGATGATCAGTACAGTTTGTAGAAAAAAAGAGATTAAGAGTACGATTTGTTTGTTAATTCAGTAAGCCCTTACGGTTTAAAGCGCTTGTTCCTTTCGGAGTCATCGATCATAAAGTAAATCGTGGTTGGATGAAGAAAAGTAGCTGAACAGATAATTAGAAGTTATTTATAGAATTGTGGTAAATAATTATTAAAATGCAAATTAGACATCATCCATGTCAGGGCTCATCAAGAGTCTCTAACGGCATCTATACTATTAGAACTTTTCTTTTAATAGCGATAAAATTCTAATTATTTTTACACGATAATAATAATTCGATGTTTTTTCGTAAAAAAATATATGTTTTGAGATGGTTTGGAACAAACTAATTCGATATTTGAGATGTAGAAAATATTAATTAAAAATTTATAGTGGAAGTAAATTTCTATTTGGTTCACATTTTTTAAGTGATATAAACAAGTTATTAAAGTTGGATGAAGATTATATAGCGAAACAGCAGGTTGTCTATAAGGGTAACCGCTGATCGGGGTCGAGTATCGGGCGTAGGTAGTTTCATAAGTCATAATTTGGTCGAGGCCTGCCTGGTTAATGGGTTGCCGGCTAATGACTATTGGGCTAGCCAAGGAACGAATAGCAGTTGCCACGGTATTTCGTGATCGGAAATAATTATATTCACTTCTAAAATGGATGGCAAGAAACATCGCAACTAATAACCGAAACATAATGAATATAACTTTGCAATTTCACAAACACCTCGGTTTTTTAAATTTTTCGAAACCGACTTTTGGCTCTTTTTTTGTCACATCGTCGTAACTCAACTGGAGTTTATATTGGATGTGCTTTTTTGTTATATTATATTTATAATAAATATTTTTATGCTTCATCATCATCAAGCGAACATTTATTTTTATTTTGAATGCTGTTAACTTTTATGGTACAAATTTGATTTGGTATTTAAACATTCTTAACAACTGGTTTAACTAATTGAAAACAAAATCTAATTTAAATAAATTGCTAGTTTATTTAGTGAGGTTTTTTAATAGTCGGAGAAAAATTAAAATTTAAGAACGTCGAGGAGACTCGTCGGTGTAGAAAAACGTATGAGTTAATCAATCGTTTTTGTGATTTTGTAAAATGGGAATTTTTTGCACCGACAACTAACTTTATAATGAAATTGATTGTGGCTTTTTGGGTTTCTGTTTTTCTTCTATTGTGCATGACTACTTTTATATGAAGATGTACGGGACTTGACAAAAAAATAGTATAGTCTTTGTTCCTATTATATGGTACAGTTCTATGTTGGATTGTAATTTTCAATAATTTAAAATACGTCATGTATCCATTTTTTATCATTAACGAGTTGTTTTTTCGTGACGATAAGCTTGTGGGATAGTATAAAGTAATAAATCTTTACATTTAACTACCTAATGAATTGCTACTGCTTGAAATCGAATCTGAGGTGGGTCCTTTTTTGTTCGCGGTTTAAATAAATAGCAGCGGTTATAATCGAACGTCTTCTAGATAACTTTTTGTTGTTCCGACTCTTGTTAAGGAAACCTGTAAAATTATAATAAAGATCTTATACTTTTTCTTCAAGATTCAGAAGTTATCTATATAAATATCGTATCGTATGTTGAAATATGTTACATGTGTAAATTTATTACTGCACTCGTTTTTTGCTTCTTACTAACTATACAAGCGTATCACAACGCAACGGAATACAAAATAGATGCATTATGAATGAATGAATGGATACATGCATACATGACATAATAAAATTTAGATTCATATGGACGTGTATACAATTGTTTACGAAATTGCTTCGAAAAACTTTTTCTACAAGTTTCCGGTAGTTATTCAATTTGTAATAGGACTTAATTTCGCATTTTATTGTATCAATATCCATTTACTTATGGGAAAACTTCTTGCAAACTTATGCTTTTTTTATAACATCGGAAAAAGAATAAAAAAATACTGGCGGTATGCAAGTTTAACCTTACATTTATTTTTTATCAATTTATTTCAAGGAGGCGGTATGTAAGCCCCTGGCTTTGAGTTCACGTAAGCGGCCGTTAACCCAAGCGCGGCGCTGGTCTGCTTAAAAGTAATTAGAATTTTAAACCCAAATCGATTAAGTTAAAAAAATCATTAGTAGTATTTTTAAAGTACCATATTAAAAGTTTTCAAATTATCTAAATATCTAACAGCGGTCCGCCGTAAATTAATATGTGATTGAATTTATTCTAATTCTCGCCGCTAGAGCTACTACCACACAATATACTTTTCCGACTATGAATAATCAACTTTTTAACGCTTTTATGAACTTTTATTCAAAAGATCTTACACAATCTCCTAAGCCAAGTGTAGTTAGTAAATTATGCTTTTAATATTAGAGTGCCATTATAAAAATCTATTAATAAGCAAAGTAACAAATAGTATCAAAGTTTTGTCAAGATCATCAGGAACCGAACTTGATTTCTTTCTTGCCTGCTAATGATATATTTGAATATAAAATTGTGTCTACATGAAGAATTTTATATACTTAAAACTTGTTACGGCCAATGTTTGGCATAAATTAAAAATAAATTAAAAAATTTAAACAGTGTATTGCTCAGAAACTTTAAGATGTAAATATCACTTCACAGTGATTCACAGGCAAAACATCTAAGCATCTATTGAGATTTCGATTGTGAAACAGTTATTTAAAAGTAATTGAAAATACATTCTTTATATGCCTCTTTCCGCCTTCTTGTTCAATTCCTCTTGTCTTACTCATGAGCCTCAAACTTCAAATAAGAGACTTAATCAAACCAGGGATAATTACTCTCAGCCCCTGCTATGGATTTCCGTTTGCCTGACACGATTTAATTGCATATAAAATAAATAAATTAAAAATTCAGTATTTTTTAATGCTTAGCAAAGGTTGAAAGCTGGTGAATTTGAGCTTTATTATCTCCTTTCCTCTTCCCTCGGTTATAGGGCCAATGTAAGATATAAGTCACTCTTGGGCTACTAATGCACCTCTAATTAATGCACCTCTATTCGTAAGCAAGCACACAAATACAAAATAAAAAAAGTCAATTTATTACTATTACAATAAATAAAAACATAAAATTCATACAAAATTAAGAATTTTGAGAAAAACAAAATAAAATATGAACATCTCGAATTTTTCAATATTATTTTACATACTTTAATTTATAACTCCAAAGCCGTTAATTTTAGACAAGAAAAGGTTTAAATCTAGTTTGTAAATTATTTCAAGCTCTTTAAGAAAGCACTAATCCATTTTTAACCAAAAATCAATATTTTCTGGGTTATCTATCGCACACGTGAATATAGAAATTAAAAAAAAGCTTTAAAGAAGTCTACCTTTCAAAGGCTAGAATTTAGAAAAAAAAATTTTTTTAAAATTGTTCTTAGAAAAGTGTACTCTAAGACCAACTAGGTTTTGTAAAGTGTATCTGGGGACACCCTGTATATAAAATACTAACATTATGTAATTTGCTGTCCCAAAGAAGATCGTAAATAATTTTTTATTTTTTTAGAGCCGAAAAAGATGAAAATAAAAATTTTCGCCCCCAAAACGCTTGCGCTTTGGGGCTATAGCCTATTTAGCTCTGTGGTTAGGATGGCTTAGTTGGTTACGCTACAATATTATTATATAATGACACAAACGTAAGAGTTACAGTTATTTGTTTACTTCAATATTCACAAAATGTAATTTTTTTCAAGAATTTAAATATTTTTAAGAATTTTGAATTAATAATTAATTTGATTTGTTGAGTGACTGTTTTTCCACTGTTTTGTCATCTTGTCAGATTTTCATTTGACGTAATACATAGTACTGTTACGAAAGAACGTTTAATTATATGTGATGACTAATGTATGACGTCATGTATAATGAGTCAAACATGACGAGTCATATAATGATGAGTCATATGTGATGAGCCATACATGATAACATCATTAGTCATTCAAATATTGCTTAGATTTCAATCCAGAAAAGTACAAAAGTGTATGGAAATTTCTGAAAGCTGCATTTAGGTACAAATGCAGAGCGATTTCTAGTGACGAATTAATTCCAGTTTAAACGTACAAGTGTGAATATAAATAAAGTGTAAATAAATAGTGAAGTGATAAACAATATACCGAGCGTTTAAATAAATCCGGACTTAGTGTTAAATAAATTGTAGTGTAATTTAGTTTAGTGTTAATCTTAGTGTAATAATTGTTGTATTGTTATTAACCGTATCTGTATAATTTGTATAGCCCTTTAGAAATTAAATAAACGTTTTAATTTTCGTTACAGTACATATTTATTTTTAGGTTATAATACACCTCTGATTGGTTAAATAATAAACAATTGATATTTCTTTTAGTATTTATATAATAATTAATCAATTTGATTTATTTCAGTAGGTTTTATGTTATTATGCAATTCAAGAGAGTTTAAATATAAAATCTAAAATTTTCTCAAAAATTCTATTAAAAATGCATAAACTTGTCAAGAACCAAAAATGGCTATCTGAAAATATCAGTTGAATATTTGATAATTTCGGTTAGCTTCTCAGCTTTAGTCAACGAATTAGAGACGCAATATATACCTATAGTATTTATAAAAGATAGAAAATGTCATATTAACATTTTATAAGATGACAGTGCAGTGTAGCAGTATTAATTTATTTGTAGGAGTAATTAATTAATTATATATTTGTTTAAAAATTATATTAAAATTATAAAAAATTGTATAGTACACAACCCGAGAGAACTCCATAGAAATGCTGCTTTTCTCTCCTTTAACTTGTAATTATATTTGAAATAAATAATATTTAAAAAGTTGTTAAAACTTCAAGCGAGAGAGAAAAGTAATTTTCGTAACGTTAGCTCAACTGAAGTCTTCACTGTTACAGAAAACTAATTTTATAATTATGTATATTTTGTTGCCTATTTTATTCTAACTTCATCAAAGAAAAAATACCATACTTACTTCTGAGTTAAGTGCCTTTTCTCTCCGACGTGGATTCCGATTTCATATTTCAGTACGCAAACGTCACATTGTAGGAGAAAATGATTCACTTTGCCCTCTCACTAAACAATATACTATTTATATCTACGTATAAATTTAATAATATTTACTATTACTTACGTTTTCTTTCGCGTGTTTTAAGAATTATTGAAACACTTATACCTAATGGTATATATATTTTTTTAAATTAAAAATTAAATATATTCTATTTAAAAAATAGAATTATAATAATGAATCTACAGCAATGATTACATATCTCTAGTGCGCTCTTTGGATATCAATTCCCTTCTTACATACTTTTTTTTTAAATTTTACGTCGATTCAAAACAATAATTTAAAAAAAGTATCTAGGTCGTTAAACCCCGCGGTTGCTTATACCAGTTTATATGTCCGTAATTTCTTTCTAAAATCAAGTAGTCTAGTGCCCTACCACTGGAGTAACCGTGGAGTTTTAATTTAAAACAAATCAAGTTAAATTGAAGTGATTCGTTTTGCATCAAAGCTTTTTTTATCAGTATACTAACCAGTATTTTGAGTTTTGCGGATTATAATCAGCAAAATTATAATTATTCGGCAATAGTTTGTTTAAATAATCAAAAAAAAAAATTTAGAAAACCGAAGCGATTGAAAATAAACATTTAATATCAAATCAATTAATTCCTGCGCGACGCCAAGTTTTCAACCAATAACGTGATCTTATTTTGATATGGTATTGTAGGTCTATAAATGATGTTTTGTATATTTGTTCATTTATTTATTTTTTTTTAATATTTTATTACTGTTAATTTGATATTCTTTAAAGCATAACGAGAAAACAGTATTGTTGATTAATTAATTGACTGATTACAACATTAGATTATTATAAAACAAATTAGTAAAGTTCGTCATGCACAATGAGGTTTCCTCAGAACCACACAATTTAAAAATAAACTTTATTATTCTAGAAGTAGCCATAATCAATTGCTGCATTGGTTACCTTATAACGCACTAGATATTCAATAAAAAGTGGTAGCTCAATATTTATAGTCTTATTCTCTAATACTCCTTTGAAATACCTATATTAGTAACAGTTAGGAAAAAGTAACCTACAAGTTTATATGGCATACATTTAGCACCCATAACGATTATTTTGAAAAATAAAGCCAAAAGATTTTTAAAAATCTATTGTTTACCATATCAAACACTTGATATTTTAATACTAACCTGGATAGGTCAAAAAATCAGGTTTTTCTACATTTAAACAATGCGATAGAGATTTTAAAACTTCAGTATAAATTCCAATATAATTCCCGTATAATTTATCACTCATAAACAATAATAATTGCAAAATTGCAGCAAAACTGATTTTCCTAACTAACAACGGTGATAATAATAAATGTTGAGCAAACAATATATTAACTTGCAGAAGAACTTGAAGTCTGATGGCGCCAAAGATTAGTTCAGCAGAACTAAACAAGATGTCGATAGTAGTAGCACGTTAGGCTTTCCAATGCTTTCCACCCTAGCTGAAGGTACGATTTTATTTTAGAATCGTAAAATATTTTAATATGCCACTTTGGTGGCTATTATAGTACCATAAAAGTAGCTCGTTTGTATTATACTTATCTAAAAGCAAATGCAGCATAAAGTAGAATACAAGTATGTACAAGAGACAGATAGAGCTCGTAAAGGAATTGAAATGATCGTTACGTCATGTGACGAAATAAAATAAAGCTTCCTTCTGGCAAATATCATTATATTTACACACGTGCACAAATGTCGCATAAGACATTACACTATTAACGAAGTGTTTTATTACTTTGACTTTTTTGTGTTGAACAACACAATAAAAAGTACCTAAAAGTAATATACTCGTCAAATAGTAAGTATAGTGGTTAAAAAATTTTATGGATTCCATCAATTTTCAGTCTCACCAAAGTTAATCGCAATTTTAAATTTTATTTCCACAATTATTGTTGCGATGCTTGACACGGGAATGGGATCATGCTGATGGGAGAACATTTATTACTTCAATAGTTAAATTTACAATCTCGTTTAGTAAACAGTAGGTCCCCTATTATGTGATAACACTCGCACCATATTAGATACTAATATATGAACGAAGTAAATGAGAACAATTGCGAAACTATTCAACCTATTGCTGTCTTGTATGCTGTCACTAAATAACACCCTTTTCTATTTGGACGAGAGTGATAGTTCTCAGATGCAGTTAGCTGCAAATATTCCGAAGTAAATTGATTACAAACATTCCAATGAAACTTCTACGAAGATTCCATTCATTATATTTGCAAAAACTTAAATCATTAAACATCTTCTATAATATCGTGTTCCATTAGCCATAACTCTTAGATGGATCAAAAAATTCAGACAATATTACTACTACTTTGAATTTTTATTATTCGTTTAATTTTACTCGAGGCTTAAGATTTTTTTTATCTGAGATATATTTAATTGCATAGTTTGCAAAAAAAAGTTTCACCAATAAAAATTAGTTCTTGATGTGAAATTAACTTACCATCAAATTTGGAATATACATATTCATACAACGTTATACAAGAGATGTTCATCGTGATAACTGATAACAGTGATAGCTTTACTATATTATGAAGGAGTTGTAACTTGTGAGTTAAGTACATCGTATTTTAATTTTATTACCTTATCAAAGAAGAGATTAAAGTTGGAGTAGTTATATTCGGATAAATGAATTGCTTTTATTCGAGATTCGTACTTTAAGTAACAATTATTATACTTTTTGAAGGAGAATCGATATAGAATTTAAATAAAGCGTTGACAGTTTGAATAACACATAACTAAACGTGTCCCATTTAAAATTGTCTCTTGCTATAAAGAATTGCGTGTAGGAACGGCATCAGCAATGATATAAACGAAACCGTTCTGCTGTGTCGCTTCGCACAAGGGTTAAATCGCTCTGGCACAAACAGCGAACGAATAAAAAGCTCGGTACGAGGGTGGGTATAGCAGACAAATGGGTGTCGCTGCATATGTAAAACGAGGAGCCTAGTCACCCTTTGTCTGTCATTTGTCACTGTCCACAAGGGCGGAGGCGGCGTTTCCATGGGAACGTACGTCGCCGCTGGACGAGCATCTCTTCACATCAACGCAATCTTCGGTTCAGTGATTGCATGTTGTCATTATCTCATGAGGACATTCAGTGCGCTCATAACTTATAAAAGATTGCTCCGAAACGTTGTATTAAAAAATTCTTATTAAACAACTAAAAGGTATCCCGGTTGGCATTTATTGCTCTCGGCGACCTAATTACAAATGACCAAACTTTTGTAATTAAAAATTAACTTTATAATGGGTAGGTGGGAGTTCGATGCAGATTCCGATCAACGAAAGTGCGATTTTTTACTTATGCCCAATTAAACCGTTGATTGGATAAACAATTTTTCTGAAAAATATCATTGGTTAAGTGCTTTGGATGGCTTTAACCCATAATCCTTAATAAAAAATGAAATTCTCAATAAAAGGTAGTAACAGTCAGCAGAAGAGAGTTGCAACAGTGGAGGACATATGAGGTCTCATCAGTCAAAGTACGGTCCATTACGCTCTGCTAAGCGATACCGGCTAATGGCTGCAACCCGGAGATGGATGGTCGGCCTAAACGCTCGCAATAAGGCCGCCCTAAAAAGAAATCGAATAGGATTATTGTCTATAAGTTAATTCGTTCATCATTTATTCTCGCTAAACTCGAGCTACTCGCTAAAAGATTCTACAATCCACATTTCAGTAAAAATCATTAAGCGTTTCGAGTGAAAGCACGAGACCCGAATTTTTACCAGGCTCTAACCATTTCTTAATGTAATTAATCTTTTAAATATTTTATATCTAAATAGAAAATGTAATTAAAAGTTATAATATTATTTTTACTGAAAAATTTGTATGTAATCAAAATAATGTATTTATACAGGAATCGCAAGGGTTTTAATAGCTGCTTAATTTATTGTAGTGATTTATAAAGACTTTCTATAAAATTACATTTTATTCATGAAATCTCTCTCGTTGCAGTTTTTTTCGCCTGGCCAATGTAAAATATTATTGCATGTCTAAGCCAAAATTGATTTGTCGACAATGGTTAGTGTTGCAGTTGGCGAAATGGCATATAATATATTGCTATGATATTCTCTTATGAATACCGCACGGGGTTTTAAATTTTTTAACTAAAATTGTGTATCTTTCATATTAACTTATATTGTACACGAAAACTTTTAATTTTAAATAAAATTATTTTTTAACCCATTTTCCAAAGCAGAAGAAACAGGTAAATAAAACTCAGATAATAATTGATAAAAGTTAAAACCTAAAAATATAATAAACGAGGAAACAATTTTTAACGTAAAATCAATACAAATGGTTCGACTCCATATAACAGTAAATATCACCCACGATATGCACCCTTCCGTATATGATATACTTTATCGAATTTTGCTAATTACAATTAGCTATTTCGAAAATTTAAAACATTTATTGTTTTTCAAAAATTTATACCTATTGCCTATTATATTTATTATACCTATCTATAGCAAAACTGGAAGATAAAACAATAATTTCAAAAAGTATCTTAATAGTAAAAGTTGAAAAAATATGTAATTAGATATCGACTTCTGATTAAAGAAATAACCCGTAAAGAAGTAGAAACTAAGTAACTAATTTAATGTTTTGATTCGCAACCGATAGGAATTTTAGCAGGAATTCATCGATCAGGCAGTGGATTTGATTGTGAATCTCCCCGACTTGAAATATCCAATATAATTAAGTTTCCAGTCGAACAGTTTTCGAATTTTATCCAATTCACCAAACTCGACTTATTCGTATAACCTGCAACCGTGACCTACTCGTACAGTCGGTGTGTGTGTATATTTAGTTGAAAAATGTTGTCCAAAATGTATGAATTTATTTGTATTGTTTACACCTTAACTTTTAATGGATGATATCCGATGGCGCGAATCTGTGAATGAATAATAAGTTGGAACCATCGCACGCTTCCAACGTAAATAACTTCCGAAAATGAGAGTGTCAGTCAGGCTGAAAGATGAAAACTGCTTCACATATAACCATAACCGTGATGTAACTACACCCCTGCCGCTGCCATGCATGCATAACATCGTCTTTGCATGTTTAACGACCGTCTTGTGCCATCTCATTCTCTTAAGAAATATTATTAAAGCAGACATTCACTTGAAAGTATATGTGATACTATAACGGCACTTTGATTAGAAGCTATAACACAATTTCCATATAAAATGTATGCAATTTTTATATTTATGACATTTGATTAGCAATATTTCATTTTCTTATATAAAAATTTTATGGAAGCAAAAATAATGTCGTTTTATTTGGTATTATTATCCATAATCACACTATCACGAAAACCATACACTTGCATATAAAATTATTACACCAATCAAAAACTTATAAAAATGATTGTTATAAATCGGCATTGGATATTATGATCCAAGAAATTAAATTGGAAAAGAAGTTGTTTTAATCTATGCGTTTTTCAGAAACTTAAAATACTAATGAGTTATTGCAATTTAATTTACCAATACAACCTATAACTACAATCGTAAAAGGAATAACATCGCTCTTTGTGAGCATAAATATGTAGATCACAAAGTAATAGCTGTAATCTTATGATTGTCTCTTTTATCTCTTCCATTAAGAAACTTACTTATTTCAAGTTTTAAAACACCATACTCCGTTTAAGATGTCATGTCAAAAAGATTAATATTGGCTAACTAAATTGCACTTCTACCTATTTCCATTGTACTAAGATTAAAATTTACAACTTTCTGAAATGAAAAACGTTTGCTTTTATGAAGCATTCAAAAATTTGCTATACACAGTGGTGCTAAAATAATTTACAAAAGTAAGTAAAAATTTATTTTTACTGATTTGATTGTACGAATAATTTCAGCTGCAAAGGCGGATGTTATATCTAAAATAGTAATAAGCCAAGAAAACAATTGCAATACTTCGAAAGGGTAAATCTAACAAATTACAACTTCACACTTTAAAATGACTTACATGAGCTGGTAAGTTTGGGGAGAATCTAAACTTTTTTAAGCTCGTTTTTGTGCTTTGTGGATATCTTTTCAAAATCGTTTAATTTTTAAATGTAAAACTACTTTTGTACATTCTCTGTACCCTGAATTTTTATCAAATTCGCCAATAACCAAAGGAAGAAACGATCAAGTAGAGCATCTGAACAAGTAGTGGAGCAGATACACGCAAGCTTTATAAAATTTTAAAAAATTTTTATTCAAATCAAAGGAATGAAGATACATTTCTATGTATATTTTTTAAAAAGGAGTGCCAAAACAATCCAAAGACAATATAACTTTCAACCATAAGTAAATACTACTTACTAACATTTCTTAAAATTTATTGCTAAATAGTAACTTTTTATGCTTTAGAGCAGTGGTTCCCAAACTTTTTTGTTTCGTAGACCACTTGCCAGGTTTTTCGGTTTTGGGTAGATCCCCTGGTATTGATTTTTTCGAATTAATCGAACCAAATTAAAATTTATTACATAAAATAACTAAGCAAAAAATAATTGTTTTTGGTGGGAGGGATAAACCTGATGCTTTATTAACAAATTTTTAATATTTTGCATCCATTTTATTAGGTTTAATCTCAAATCTTCTCGGTTAATGATGTTCAGTCTGTTTCTTTTTGTTGTTAGGAGATTGGCAACACTGTAATAGTTTCTGCAATGATACTTCTAAATGAGATCCACTATCGTTGACCCCTATTTACATCTCAGAGACCCCCAATTTTTTTTTTTGCTGACATAGACTCTTTGCAGGTCGTCATCAACCCATTGACTACTTTGGAAACTACTGCTTTAGAGTTTTAGCCATTTTTACGAATAGGTATCAATCATGAAACTCTACACAAAAGAACAAGTAGTATTTCTTCCAAAATTAAGCCGGAAATTCAATTACGATGAATAGCGTACGTTACCTCAGCATATTTGAGTTTTTATGACATAAAAAATGCTAGATCAAATTTTTTTTTACATTACTGTCACAGTTTTCTGATAGTTTTCAAAACCAAATTCTCAATGTATTTTTAAAGACAACTGCAAATAAATTCTTTGATTATATATGAATTTGGGCTGGGAATGCAATTCTACTGCATCGATTATATCGGACTGGGAAGTATTTCCCTGATGTATATCGGGAGGACTGTATAAAAACTGATATGCTTTTCTTCAGTTTTCAATTTACTTTAAAATCATCATCAATCGTTTAAAAAAAACTCTGAGGATGCGGCTAATTAGAGAGTTTTCCGCTGAAAGTTGAGTTTTGAATACACATTCAGTGCCGCCCGTCACCGGCAGTAAAGTCGTACAATTGCTTCCACGAAAAAGTGAAGCTTAATGAATGACATTTGAGTGAAATAAAGTCAGAATAATGGAAAAATAATTATATTGTTTTATATAGGAGCTTGCCGGACGAGTGAAGCGAGTCAATCAATTACAGACAAACCGCAAAAAGTACGTTTGAATAAAAAATGTTATTTTTTTCTGACAATGTTAAAAAATTCTCACTGAGTGTAACAAACAATTCCTTTACTGAATCGCACAGGCACTAAAGTACTTTGGTGCCTCCCATCATCTGTTTGCTTTCAAACAATTGCGTTTATGAAAAGTGACAAACTTCGTAAATTTAACTTTTTATAATATTTTTATATTTTGTATCTAATTTTTGAAGATGAATTTGCTCTTGGGTTTCTCTGAAAGATCCAAAAAATCTTAGAGAAAATTAGATACAAAATATTCTTTCTTGTCTCATATTACATCAAATCAAATTTGATATAAATTTTGAAATCCAAAACTAAAATATATTTTGATTTTTGGAAGCCAAAGCTATAAAATAGTATAAAATACTCACGTATATTTTCCAAATATCAGGATATCTTTTTATTTGCTTTCATCTCGTTAGAAAAGCAGTTCATCAAATTTATTGATAAATTTTTCGATATAAGAGCCATTGAATAATTAGTGTAATGTGCAACAACTTTCATTTTTTCATCTACTAACTTGAGAGTGGCAGACTGAATCGATTTACCCCTGTAAGTTTTGTTTTTCATAAACGTTATGGTTATTTCAGAACCACCCTACCTTTGTGAATTCTTAATAATATTAAAACACAAAATCTTTATTTCGCAAGTTAAATGTAAGTCTACCTTAATTACTACACCAAATGATTGTAATAGGAATGAAATGCATTACCATATCGCATTATACAAATTGTGTAATGCAGCGACAAACGAGGAAAATATAAAAGCTAATTCAAAGAAACGTCATTAAAGGGGGTGATAACCCAGTTAACAATGATCAGGAAATGTTGTTTCACAGAGAAATGATATGTATGATGCGTTTATTATTATATGAATGCGTCTCCCTGAAACGAACTAGATTTAGATTGCTTTTAAAGTGCACTCCCAAGTTAAAAATATAGAAGTGTTCAGTGGAAATTAGATTTTGCTAGGGTAATTTGTGTATTTGTAACATTTTGCGTTCAAACGAAAGAGGAGAAAATAAAGGATATCATGCTAAAAGATTTTCAATCTAAGATTTTAGATATAAACATTGTACCATTTTAAAAGTTTTTTAATTTGAACGAAGCAAATTTTAATTACGTTTGATTTTGATCTCAACTTCGTCGAAAGAATCTTGTGCTTTTGTATATATAGGTGGGTATATATAATTTTTAATCAGTATAACTTTTTTTATATACTAAAACGTATATTTTAAAAACTGTAGGTAATAATTAATTTAGCGAGGTGGTGAAAAACATAAAAAAAAAGGAAATTATAATTAAAACGCTCCACCGATGGTGCTGCGGTGTTTAAAAACAAATATTTAATTATTTATCAATTCTGCTTTAATGCACTATCTTATGTGCACGATTAAGAGCTGTCAAAAACAGTGAAATTCATTTTTCGTATTCTTTGCTTTAATTCCTTTTTTTATCAGCAGAGCTGCATTCATTTGGCGCCCTCGCTTGGTTTTTTCGTTCCTTGTATTTTCTAATACTCGACATTCTGGACGCATATTAAGTTAAACCACACAATTTATTTATCTTAAAAATTTGAATTTAAATTAGTGTTTAAGTTATTATTTTTTAAACGATACAAATAGGTAGGTTACTCGGTGTTTATATAAAAATTTTGCTTACAAAATTTCCATTTTCCAATTAAAACTAGAACCAACTATGATAAATAATAAAACGTGCGGCGTTTTGAGCTTTCTTGATTAATTCACTACTTGTCACTTATGTTTTGTGTTTGGCTTCTTTGACCCAAAAACTGACAAGTTACATGAAATGTGAATTTTTTGTTTATCTAGTAGTACATATTATCTCTCTTCTCTTATAAGTATTATGTATATCTAACATAATCGAAACTAGGAAACAGTTACAGCTTCTGCAAGATGGCTTAGCGGTTTAGATATGGAAACAAATATAAAACAAAAACCAATACGACAAAATATTAAAATCCTTAAATGTAAATGTTTCTTAGACTAGTTTACGTCTTTCATGCAGTATCCACAAAAGGAAATACTTCTGCAACTCCCAGAAAATGAGAAAAATTTACTTATAGTTGATTCAATTGCTGCACTGAAAAAAACAATAGTTAAAAAAAATAGGTAGTACTACTGAATTTAACACAACAAAGTTATAGTAATTTTCTATGTACCTATTGAATTCAGTGATAATTGCATTTATTCGCAAATCTTTCAGTACAGATAATATTTTATACAAATTTACAAAAACAAACCAAATTTAATGGATAATTTTTAGTTGTACGTAAAAATTGCATTGAGGCCGTAATCTGTTTTATTTTGATACAAATTTTGTTCATACCGGTGAAAATAAATTACAGTAGTTGTTCAAATCGTATTGCAGAAGCTATACCTACTAGTTAAACTGAAACAAACCACCCGTTACATCATTTAACCGACTTTAAATTTTGCGCCAAAGCCAATCAAGTTAGCTCTAAGATAGATGTACGTGTTAGCTTTTCTAACTTTGCGGTCCTGCTAAAATAAATAATAAGATGTAGATTTATTGGTTTGCAAACTTAATAAAATCGGCCGTATGGTTTTAGAGTTGTTGATCTTTCACAAAAACTTTCACGCATTTAGTTATTGACGGTAACTATAGTTAGACGTAAATTTGAAATCCCAGATGGATTGACCATTTCGTACTTATTCAAGTTTTATATGTTTTAAACAACCCCTTATAAGGCAAATAATAGAGAAATCATATAAATGTGTCAGTTAATTTTAAACTTAATAGTTAGTAGATTTAATAATAATAATTCAAATCGTTTTTTATTGCCAAAGGAAACACAAATATACTATACATAATATACTATATATATTGCCTAGGGGTGCTAATAATGTTATAAATCCGACACAAATACGGGCACGTACATTGTCGTAATTAAGATATTTAACTCTTTCCGGTTGAATACACTATTTAATTATTATTACAAGGTATTTATGAATAAACGTGTTGATCAAACAGTAAATATTTGTTTTGATTTTTTGGTACAAATTTGCAATATCTATAAATAATGGTTAAACAACTGAAACAACATTATCAATAGTGTACTATAGTACGTTTTTTTTAAGAAAAATATTGAAATTTGTACTAAAACGACGATCTCTAAATGTTAACCAATAAAATTGCTTTGAAATTAGACGGTTTTACAATAATGAAAATTTTCGCGATTTAAGCGTTATGTGTGTTGCCTAAACTGAACTGGGCAGAGTCATAAATAAGGGAGATGTAAACAGAGTTAAATGTAATATCGAATACACGTAGTTACTTGGTTATAAAATTTCGCTTTTTTGTGGTAAATATTTAATATTACTACAAGATCAAGTGATATTTAAATTTAAATTATTTAAATTAGACTTTGCAAACGACGAGCCACCTATATATCATATCTTGGATTGACTATAGGACTATAGTGAAGAATATGATGGAACATCAAAAACCAAGTTATCAGCAAATATTAGAGAATTTTAAAAATTTCAATGGGTACACAAACTAAACTTTAATTATACGGTAGATATTTAATTAGAGTAGCTATCGAAATCAAGAAGAGATATTTTAATTAATTATTTTTTTTATTGATTCTATCTTAGAATATAGGTCTAACGTTTTTAAGGTTAAACCGTTTAACGTATATTACATTCGACAAAAAAGTTTCAAAAAAAACAATTTTGTTTCCAAAAATCTTGTAGAAGGTTATTTTAGAAAATAGTGTAAGTTAAAATAAAGAAAAAACCAGCAAGAATTAACAGGTAAATAAATATGTAATAGAACATACGTAGCAAAGAAAAAGTTCTAAAATGTAAGAAGAAACGTCGATCAGATAAGTACATATAAAACGAGAAATGAGAATGAGAAAGTTAATTTAAAGAGGAAGAGAAGCAGAACTTGGAAGGAAAAACCTAAAGAATTTAAAAGGTTTTGCCAAAAAAATAAGGAAGTAAACAAAAACGGTTGTTGAATAAAAAAGTGTATTGTAGAAATAAGGAAAGGAAACAAGGAAGAAGAGAGTTTAGAAAGATAGATAGAATATTCTTGAAATTATATTAAATGATGTCCAAAGTTTGTTTTCAATAATCTATAATTTAAAACATCCGATAAAATTTTCATCGTCGACATGCAAAATACAAATTCCTTCCAATCTCTTTCAGTTTCAGGTGGAGCAATTTGATAATGATAAAAAATGATCATCTTAATTTTGCTTGTCATTGCAAAATGTTGATTTTCAAACGTTTTTCCTTGGTTTTAATCGGATTTTTTCTTTGTTTGTTCATAGTTTGTGGCGATTTAGTTTTAAAAATTTACATATTATGCAAAATTATAAAATAATATAAAGTGGTAAAATATTAAAACTTAAAATTTACACATAAAATGGCTTAACTAACTTTTATACAAATGTTTCTCTTTTTGAAGCTTGTTAAAGCTTTTCATGATTCTCTGCAAAAATAGCAGAACCATGGAAGTCACCAGTTTTTCTAAATGCAGTCGTTCGGTCAAGTGACACTCAATTAATGTGTTTTTTGATTCCCTTGATATGCAATAATATTATTATTTTTATTTAATGCTAAGAAAGTTGAGGATGTATAAACTAGCAAGATAACAAGTTACAATTAGATCACAGCAGTTTATTTGGCGCTATCAGGAATAGAACAGCATTTCCCGCTCCCTAGCCTGCCACTATGTGCTGTTCAAAATATTCTATTATTATTTCAATAATTTAAGTAATTTGAAACCGGAATTTTTAATATTTAGTTTTAAATCCAATATTTACACGGAAATTTAACTATTTATTGCATTTATTTCAGCTAATTACAGCTTTTTTAACCGAACAGGATCAATAATAATTTTTATTAAATAAAAATAAATTAATTAAAAACGCTGTTGAGATACCTAAACAGAAAATAAACAGAAAAGAAAGACATTAAGTTAATCGATTTTTCACAATTTCCACATATCTTCTACTTGAGCAGACTTAAGAAATTATTGTTAATATAGAATTAACATTATAACAATTTTTTGAGAAAATAAATTCTATTTTCCACAAAAGTATGAGAAATATAATTCAAAAACTGAACAATTAACATATAATTTAAATAAAATGAAAAACTTGAGCTGAAGACTCAAGCTTCAACGTTAAATAAATCCTCGTTACCTTCCGTTGTATTACAGCTTTAATTCTAACTATAACTAAGTGAATCGAAAAGGGAATTTTTACGTTACTTGGAACTGTTAAAAAATTGAGCAATCATAACATGAATCGTATACCATCGTATATTTCATTACATTATTCATGGTAAATTCTACCAGAACTCAAATGTACTGTTCTTTTAGCAGCTCTGTGATTGTAATTTGGTTTATTACTAAAATAATCAGAATAGATTGTATGGAATTTAATCAAATTCATTACCCATTACTGCTCTTTAATACTGCAACTTAAACCTAACATTTGGTTTTGGCTAACCACCCGCAGCAATCATCATGATCAAATTCGACCATGTGTGGAAAAAGCAAATAAGTTCTAGTTAAATAGAATCCTATTAAAGTACTTGAGTTTTCAGGTAGAGTCGCAGCTATACTATGTCATGAAGAACTAACCTATTAAAATGTAATAATTTTAATTATATAATTTATTGCACTCATTAAAATACCAAATTCATAATTAAAAGTATTTCGAAATTAAAAAAAGGATTGAAATAAAATCGATGAATATAATTATACATAATACATACGATGATCATTTGTATTAAAAGTCATCAATTATGCATAATAGGATTAAAATTAATAAATGGAATGCAAAATTAAGAAATCAAAGACGATTTAAAAAAATATCTACTACATTTAATCCGATTATGACTAGCTGATAAGTTGTATTAAAAATAAGAAAATTCTATTACAATATTTGTAGGCATTCGGAATTCTAATTTAAAATATTAAAATTTAAATCGAATTTAAAAAAAATAGTAGTTTAGTATTCTTATTTATTAAACGCAATTTGAGGATTCCTAAAATCTAGTTTTCATTTTACGGAATATTCAAATTAGTAAATCAATTTATTTTTTCGTGTTCCATTAAAAATGTTTCCTAGATTGTGGGAAAGTAGTAATTATTTAAATGCTTTTTGTTTAAATTATTTCGGAAATAAACGACAGAAAGCATAAGCGTCCGATGTCAAAAAGTAAAAAAAAATTGTCAATGTTATTTTTAAACTTTTTGTCTTTGATGTTTTGATGAGAATATTTTGTAATAGGTATGGTATGCAGCATAGCAGATATTATTATGTAATTATTAAAATTTTGAATAAGTAGATAAAATTTGCAAATTACCATCTATAGTTCGATACAATGAGATCATTATTTATAAATTGTTAGTTAGTCCAAGCTTTTATATGTATGTCAGTTTCAGTTTCACCTGTCAATACAATATTTCCGTATGTATTTACAGTGCACATGCAATCACATTTGAATTTAATGTTGAATTGAATTCCTCCAGCTTACGTACGATGACTAAGCTCATTATTATAGAAAATTACATTTAATTTCTTATTATGGAGGTAAATTGCCTACGCGGAAATTAAATTAACAGGTATTTCATGTCATCATAAGATAATCGAAGTGGTTAACTTTCTGGCAGTTTAACAAGCTTAAAAAAGTTTTGTTTTGTTATTTTGTGTGTGCGGAAGTTCACATCAGTTACGTAGTTTGAGCTCGTGATTGACAGAACTACTTGTTAGTATTCTTTGTACCCCATTAAAGACAAATATTATCAACTAAACTCAAAAATACATAAAGGAAAGCTTAACCGTTTGTTCAATTGATTTCTTTTGGTTGCTAGAATATTTCAGTTACAGATCACGGATATGCAAACTCGCACCCGCAGTGCAGTTAGTTATCCTTGGCTGCACAGGAACCACTAGGGAATTGCAACCATGACTAACATTTGTAACTTTAGATATAATAGCGATGAATGTTGACCAGTATATTTCCTATATTATTCGAATTCTAAAAAGCATCAAATTTCATGTTACATCTACCTAATCTAATTATCAAAAACTTCCAGTTTTATTACGATAATTATTAAAAGTTGAACAGTTTTTTATTTAAGAAAAAGTGGAACTTTGATTCATATATTTTTGGTGAAAAATTAATAAATAAATATTATATAATTAAAGCTGTTCTGCTAATTTTAATCATGCGGACACCGAAACAGATCGGAATCTCTTCGTAATGCTGCAACTTTTGCACGATTTAATTATTTAAAATATCAGTGCTCGATCGACATTTTTTGCAATAGTTTGTTTGACGTTATGTCAACAATCGATTTTATAAAATATTTAAATCGGTACTAAATGTTATTAATTCCTATAAATAGTTGACGGAGCTTGCACTCACACTACAGTGCGACAATGCAAATTTAAACACAATTATCGAATTAAAACATTAACCGATAAAAGTAGTCTGGCAATAATGCACACAAAACGTGTAAAATCACTTTAGAATCGTCCAAACTATTTAGTAATAATCGTTTAATATTCCATTAAGTTAATATAGGTTCCTATATACGTGCACAAATAGAATTATTTTATGAGATTAAAAAAGTTATAGATCGGATAATATAATGGTGATAGCATATTGGATTTATTAATAAGCAAGATTTGTTTTAACTTTCGAGCGTAAGAATTTAACGTAATAAATAAAATCTATAAAATTTTTCAATTAAATTGAAATAGTGCAGTAAATTGCAATTTTGTTTTGCATAAAAAGTATATAAATAATATTTTATAATATCTAAAAGTGAGTTTTGAATTAGAGTTGAGAACCAGACTACATAAAGTGTCAGGTAATCGGCCATTACTGAGTTGGAACGGGTCTTGAAATATGCATTCAGCTGTCAAGTTAGGAGCCGGCAGGCAGTTCTCTCCTCTCTTAGCCACTTTCAGTCGTATTATCAAGGGCTTAGAATTATATATGTTACCGAGAATTCAATTATAATAATTATGGAACTTGAAAAAGGTCGAATAAAAAACAATTGCAGCATTTTTAACTATTCAACTACTTTTTTCAAACTGACATATAAAACTGTTAAATTACAAAGAAAATGAAATACGAATGACCATAATAATAACACTATACATGCAATGCATGTATATCAAAATTATATAACAAATTATTGTCGTCTAACAACAATTGAAGTGGAGAAAAGCTGCCATTCAAAATTATATTTTTTTAACGAATTTCCCAAACGAAAAGTTTCGGTGCAAAAATTGGGGTGAAAAATGTTTAAAGAATTCTAATGCCATTCTTCTTTCGTATAATATAATTGTATTTGCAAGATTTCTTAAGTGATTACGTAAATATTAAAACCCAAAGCTTTCGGAAAGCAGTTGCAATTTCGCTAATGGTGCCAATTTGAAGCTATCAATTTTTTGCATTTATAGTTTTGTCTCTGGATATAATTCGCGTTTGATAATTTTTTAATAAAGTTATGGAACCATTTTGGAAAATGCTTTCAGTAGCAGATGGTGTAAAAGTTGGTGCATCGGTATTCGAAGTGACTCCTAATACAGCAAAGTGTTTCGAGTTTCTCAAGGGACCTCAAGAAATGGATTGGAAAACTTCCATTCATTGATTTGTATTCGCCTTGTGCCGGCGCACTTATGTATATTTACTGACTCGTTCTAGTAAATAAGAACACTAGAAAAGTGCATTTTTCTAACATGTGGGTATTGGAATAATGGAGCATGTTTATATAGTAATTCCCATTCAACGAGTTATTCCCGTGCACACTGCTTTCAGTCGAGTATGTTAATCAAATTTAATCTTTAATTAAATTAAGGTGTACGGCTCACATGATAAGCGTCGCGGTAAACGTCAATCAAATATAACGCTAATTATAACAAACTTACCATCAAACTTTACTGATTAATTTATTCGTGCTTCAAATATATTAGATATATAGTACGTATATATAAATTAACTTAGGCATTCTACCAAGTTCTCTACAGTTAATATATTTTACGTTGAAGCTAAATACCTCTAAAAGCGAGAAAATTAAATTGAGCGAGCTAGGTCAAAAACTATGTTCCAAAAATTGCACACGTCGAGGAATAAAAAAAAATAAAACACTGATTGTTCGATGTTTAAAAGGCTTGTCTAAAGTGTGCAAAAAGTCTTGATTATTTTAAAAGCACACAATTGATGGTTATTTTACAACATGAATGGAATCGTTGGAAACCCGTGCACATTTGAAACCTACCCGAACGATTTCGGGGTTGTTTTAAGTTTTAACGTAAAATATATCGAAGTGTGTGAAATAAAGTGTTTACGCTTAAATTAAGTTACAAACATCGATTTTCCTTTAAAACAACGAAGCGACAACTTTAAATTATATTATTTAAATAAAGTTAAATTAAATGATAACGACGAAATTCGACTCATTGACTCGATCGAAATATAATAATTCTTATCGTTCAAAAGGAAAAGTGGACGCATTAAATCTTAGTCAAATACGAAACAAAATTGTTTGTTCAACATCAAAAATGCTTTTTTGTGTAAGTTATTTCTTTATTGCTGCTACGTCATCACAGTTCTTTCCCCAGGCGATTTCCGCTTCTTAAGTTATGGTCTTCCTTTTCCCGTGGATCTATAACTCTTTAAGGATCAGCACTAAAACTTACAAGTTTTCAGCCGAATTCCAAAAAATAATTATTTCTACAAAACTATCTACTATATACGCTGATGACATTTTAATGAAATTTTATTGATTTTTCATAAAGTCCAATCCAATCTTTTCATTGTGCAACTCAAATCGATTACTTACTTCTACGAGCCGTTACGAATAAGACTGCATCAAGATTTTTTACACAAATTTACAATTGTGTATGAATTAATTTGCATAGTAATACAATTACTTATTCAACGTAACAATTTATTGTTAATGCTTTCATTTGTTAATCGAGTGTAACAAAGTTGGGAAAGTCATATAGATAGAGACGATGAATCACGGTAGCGGTAAGGAACGGAACCGGAAGCTAGCCAGTGCCGCTGGACACAATTTCCGGAGCCCGAGCCTATATAGAACCTGTCACCGGACTCCTGCGAGCAATCTAGGATGACCAATGGCCATCGCGGATCCGGTTCAACCGCACTAATGTGCACTTTACTTCTCCATACGACTTTATATACGCATTAGATTATCCTCGATACATTTATTAGAACTTTCGTCCATATATCGGAATGACTACATATTAAATTTATTAAAATCAATATCTTCGCCCAAAAATCAAATATTTACTTACGCTGCTCGAGAATGTTTAATGAAATTAGTACAATTTCAAATGCATTTTCAATTACACTTTCGAAGTTATTTAATAAATTATTATCGGAAGAGCACTAATTAGCTAGGTACTACAGTAGATGCAATATTAACACTTCATGAATTCTAAAATTTTAATTTGGAATAAACAAACAAGCACAAAATTTAACTGCACTTTAAAGAACGATCTTTTTCTTAACATATATTATAGACACTATCTAGTTTTTTATATAAATTTTATTACAACTGATTTTTCTTCGGACATGGTCATTTCAGATTAAGGTATTTCATTTTTAAGGTTTAATTCATAAAATCATGTTATAGCTATGTCTGTCTGTCTGCATGCTAACGACTAAACTTAATTACTATAATTATTTAGAAAAATCAAACCTGATACAAATGTGCATCGTATTACCACCAGACCAACACAACGAATGTAAATATAAAATATAAAAATTCATCGTGATACTTTTGGAGCGGAGCATTTTATAAATGAAAACAAAAAACGATAATTACGAAGACGAATCTTCTACATCGGCTACGCTAAAATTTTGTTTATCAAACAATAATGTTTTGAACCACTTTGGTTTTTGTAATTTTTTTTACAATTTCATTAGAAAAGATATAAGTCCTTTAGGTGCAAAACTCAGTAAATTCAAAATAACGAAAATCGAGTTGAGAACGCCATCTTATAGTAAATTATCTCCTCTATCTGAATCTGAAGCGATAATATTATAAAACTTGCCTTCCAACATGTAAAATTGAATCAAAAATACACGATTGGTTGCAAAACTAGGTTTCAGTGTTCAGTGTATTAGTGAGAACATAGAAGCAGAGAATGAAAATGTGGAAAGCGAATCTCCGCTCCAAGCAACATGCAGTTCGGCAGTGGAAGAGCTTCAATTATAATTATTTAAAGTTAATTTTTTTTTATTTTGGTAAAATTATTATCTTATTAATGTTGATATTTTAAATAAAATGCATTGCTTTAAGAGTTATTACAAATTTATTTCTTGATAGCGCTGTAAAACTTGATTTTTGAAAGCATACTGTTGCAAAACTAGGTAAATGCAATTTAATTTTTGAATTTAGCGGTTGCTCTTATTAAAGATACGTTTGAGGACCAATTAACTAATTTCTTAGTCATTACAGGCACCTACTGTAAAAATATAAAACCTCTAAGTTGTTTATTAAAGTAAAGAACTGTTTTTTGTGAATACCCAAAACTATGACGTTTGCATTTACCGAGTTTTGCATCTACAGGACTCATATGACCGGCAGTAGAATTCAAACTCAACCTTTAGATTTGAAGTCGAACATAATATATCACAATTCAAAAGTCACAATTTCCTTCTCGTTGATGAATAAAGTTATTAGTGAATGCCTAGCATTATAGCTATAACATTATGGAATACTGAAAACGACGAATAACAAACCAATTAAAAAATCAATTATGTGGGAAACCTTGAGAAAAAATGTAATCTTCAAAAAACATTAAATTTTTTAAATCACCATTCTTATTATTGCTGATTAAATTGATTCAATCTTGTAAATAAAAAAAGCAATTAAATATAATAAAGTTTTCTTAACAAAATATACTAACGTGCTTAAATTTCAAACCAGACAGACCTGGTTTGTATTTTAATTGAAAGATATTTTTAGTTTTTAAAAATTTTATATTTGATTGGCAACATTGTTACATTATTGATAGAAGGAAATTTTTTGTAATTTCCAATTTGAAATAAAGAAAAAGAAAAAGTATATCTAAATAATTCAAATTATAATGCGTATGTTACGATTTTTAAGAATGAAAGAAGCTTATGAAATTATAATTGAAAATTTAATAAATGCAAAAATTTATGATAATTTGAATTGGCATACGATAAGTTATGCAGGTAAACATTTGTGCATGCATTCATCTAAAGAATGTTTTACTAAACTGAATAATTAAAATTTATGAAGATAAGATTTTCTACAATGCTCGAATAAAAACAGAAAGAACACAATATTATACAAAAGATAAAAATTTTTTTTTGAATTCATAATGAAATTATAATTTTAAGATTAATTTTTATAAAAGAAAACCTCTTCTAATTTAGAAGGAAACGCAGATCCAAAATTTGAACTCTCTGCCCTACAGAAATTCCCACTGGGCTACAATTTCATCGTCTTCTGTCTTTTATTTTTGTAAGCTTTTTAAATTTTCTAATTTTATTATTTATTACACTGATTTATTAATTAAAATTTTATTTTCTTACTTCTAATCTGTTATTTTCTGGTTTTTTTTTCTTATTTTACTGCCTCTTCGGATAATTTTATTTTTATTTATTTTTTATGAAGTAAACAAACAACCTATCAAAAAAACACAATTTACTTACCTAATTATATATTTAAAATACTTTTAATATTATTTTTAGCTTGTTTACGGGTATATGAAGCAACCATTATTTACCGATGATGATAATATTATAATATATTCAATGTTATTAAACGATTATACTTTCTTTTTAAAGTTTATCTTACTTTATTCTAGTTCTTACATAATTTTTTTTATTTATAATTGATACAAATATTTGCTCGAATTTATTAAAATCGTCGCTAAAAAATTTCCTGGAATTCGTATAGCCCTTCTACTCTTGTTATTTTCAAAATGTCACTGAAAAGTAATCAAAAACCCAATTTTGATTATTTTTTCAGTACGAATTGACCAATACCTAATTTTTTGACCTCGAGATATCGATAAGTTTTTAAACCAAAGTTTAAAAATCACTTTCAAATCATCTCATCTCAACTTTTATGTGTGTTTTCAGAGACTAATAATGGAAATAATCTAAATTTCCAAAACGCGTCGAAAAAAGAAAGAAATTATTTTATTTCTCATGGTATTGAATTGCTCGAAAATTGAGACATTATTAATTATTAGTTTAATTTTATCAAGTCTCGAAATGTTATAGTCATTACTCTAGTAGTAAGGGCGATCAACTGCTAATCCTTTTTTTGAAATTCGTAAAAATTTTATTAAACGTGGTGATTGTAATTAATCTTTATAGCATTGCAAATATAAAGTAATAAATAAATTAATCATCCTATTTGGTTAAATCCGTGGCTTCGTAAAAAAAATAGAAATGAAATGAAAAATACTTCATTATCTGTTTATAGTTATTTCAAAATATGATTACAAAATACTATTACAATTGCGTGAATTAGAAAAATTTATTTACAGTTTAGATCTGAAAAACTTTTTTGAAAACAGTATTGCGAGTTAACTGTCTTTCATCCACCAGAATGAAGGACAACCACGAAACATCTCACGTAAAAATCGTCTAATGCAATAAACATTCCCGTTGTATTAAAGAATGCAAAAATTATTGTAAAACCACAACGATTTTACTTTCTATCTCTTCTTATTTTATTCAATTTGACCTAGTGCACTTCATAACATATAGGTTGACTGCGGTAATAGGCACACCAAAATGATTTTCTTTTTCAAAATTTGAAATAATATGTATTATTTAATCGCCTGCTGATTGGTTACACTATACAGTATATTACCCTCTGATATTTTTAGCTTCATAACCAACTAGATTAAATGAAATGAACGACAGTTCTTCGAATTTGTGTTTTCCAAAATTGCTATTGTATTATGTATACGGTATAATCAATTCATTCCTAATTCGTCAATAATATAATATCTATTTAGTATTTTACCTGTATAATATGTCATGTAGGAATTTTAGAATCATCAAAAAATTCACATGGCATTTTTAAAGTTTTATCAAAATTTGAAAATTCATATAATATTAAGCCACAATTTTAAATATGGACAGATTAAATAAATAATCAAAAAAATTGTTTTTCTCATTCGTAAATGAGAGAGAGGTTTACTTACTGTTCATTATTCAACTTCTTAATTAAAATTTTTTTTAATATTTATTATTTAACGGATTAATAACACAATAAAATCGAACTTAACAAAATTAATATTACAATGATATAACACTAACATTTAAGCTATATAATAAGTTAAATTTTATATGTAGGTACCTATTAACTATTTTTATGGGAATTTTTTTATGACATAATGACAATATATATTATAATAAAATTGTTTGTAGGTATTACAAACCTTTCGTTTTTCAAAATCAATTAGCTGAACATTATAAACTATTAAAGCTCTCCAATTATATATTAATTATTTTTAATTAGTTATAATGTAATTTGTTAAAAACAATACTAAAATTGTAAAAAATAAGTGACGCAACCTTACACTGAAACCGTTGCAGAAACTATAAGAAATAGAAATAAATTATTTAAGTTTTTATTTGTTTAAAAGTATATATTTAAGAAGAAAACGTAAAATAGGTTCTTATACACAATTAATTAATAAAGATAAAGCACTAAAGTCAATGTAGCTGAAAGTTTGCCTGACCTTTCATTCATATTTATATTGCACTGCTGTACTTTTATAAATATGATTTGAATGTTAATATTAATAATTTTAAATAAAATTATTTGAGTTTCATTTTTGAAATTCTTATTTAAATAATCGGTGACATTTTCGTCTGACATGTAATATTTAATTGAATTTTGTTTATTAATTTATTTTAATTTTAAGTTATTTAAAATCGTATTTTTGGATGGCTTAAAAAAATTGCAATATCGCTGAAGTAACTGAAGGGAGACTATGTTAAAAAATAAATTAAGAAAGGTGAAAAAAATTCGTTTTTTATCGTACATTCGCAATTTTTTCACAACTCAGGTCATTTCTCGCATTCCAAAAGTCATTCATTTTTATTTACCAATAGATTTCGCCCGAGTGTATCTTAACCTTCATGTTTGTTGATTTCTTTATATATTTTTTATTATTAATTTATTTTGTTTTATAAATGATATTTTATACATATATACAAGTTAATCGTGTACATATGTTTAGTTGTGTAAGTTTTCACTGATGCAACATTTTTGAAAATTATTTTTAATTGATAATGTATGTGAAATTAACGTAATTTTTGCTGTAAATTAACACGTAACTTTAACGTTACTTGTACACCAATATAAATATTCATTCTTTTCAAAATGTTGAAATGATGTTATGTTGGTGTTTGCGTCATATTTTATTAAACTACATTTTTATTTTATAGTTTTATAATTTTATAAAAGTTTATAGAAAATCTACATCTCTATCGTTGAATAAAGAATGGATTGAAGATTGAATGAGAAAAGAAAAAAAATACCATTCTTCAATCAACGACTGTATATTATTTTATAAAGATCTAAAGTAGGACTTTTATTCTAATATTTACAGATGAGCCAAAAAAATAGGAAGTTCTAGGGTTGATTCTCTATAATTGGAAAAATAGTAGACAATAAAAAAGTATCTATTGCCTATAATATCAGCAATACATTTTTTGATGGCTTTTTCATTTGGAACCGTTCTTCTCTCTACTATGTGATTAGATTAAAATAAAATACTTTAATACTTGCTAGAACAAATATAAGTAAGGGGAACTTCTAGCGCAGCTCTAAAACCGGTCATGTAATAAGACGATGTGTTTAATGTTTTTCACTACTATCTGCATTAATACTCATATTAGTTATTTATAACTTTCGGTCAAGCTTTGGATAGGTATTGAGTAACAATTATATATTTTTGCTAAATTACTCGATTAAAGTCGTATCTACTTTTAACAAATTTTTCATTAACTATATTTGCAATCTAGTAAGAACCATAAATAAAATGACTATGAAAAACAAAATAGGCAGTTATAAAAATAAGTCAATACGAACATCTCCATAAAAAAATCATAGTCTGGAAAGTACGCAGTACCACATCTGACGAGATAACATGTTGATAAAATAAATATCACTGTTATGACGAAAACAAAAATGCACATAAAAGTGCATTTCATTTGCGCATTTATGTACTGAAAAGTGTCTTGTTCATTTTCTTGCAATTGTAAAACTAAAATACTGACATACTTAGTTAAAGTAAACAACAGTTTTGGTAATCGAATTCTGCATTAACGCTTGTGATAACTATAAATGCTTGGGAAAATTAAAGTCAACTCGTTGATGTTTTAACCTAATTTTTCCAAATGCACTGAGATTTACTTTCTGTGGTCTTTTTGGATTTTTCATCTAAGTAACAAGAACAAACGGTGCGGTTACTTGTTTTAATTCTTCTCTCGGACCCCCATAAACTACTAGTACTTTGTGTCTTCGTTGTTGCATGCGTTTGAGCTTTTCGATTTTCCTTGCGAAAGAAAAAAATATCATACTTTGTAAAATTTTACCGTACTTAAATAACTGATAGTTAATTACGGGCATGCAATAAAATACGGGAAAAACATTTTGATGCATATGATGAACAGTAAGTAAATCGTATAACTTTGGTTAGAAGTTTTCCTCAAGTTACCGTGAAGGTAATCAATTCCGATAACTCCAAGTTCAGGCGTAGAACAAACTTAACTGATATTTTACTTGATGCAGACAGCACAAAAGCTACACACCGACAAAATTAGTTTTATACAGGTACAGTTCTCTCAAACTTTAGATTACAACTTACGTGTTTCCACCGTGGGTATCTTACATAGTACATTACATACTTGCAGAACCGTGCATCATCCATACGGTTGCTAATCTTCATTAGGTAGTATGTTTAGTTTCAACTGATAATAGATTTATATTTCATTACTTAGTTGCTCTGCTGTAATTACACCAATTATACAAATTTACATAATTATTACGTTCGTTTATTCGATTGTAGTTATTGTATTTGAAAATAATAGGAAAACAACAAAGCGGTAATTGAACGAGCATTTTAAAATAATCAACGACCGCACTAAATACTTTTTGGAACTGAATAAATTATAGTACTACAGTTTGAGCATTTTTTCAGTTACCTCTAAAATATCGATACGGTTCGTGCCCGATTTTTTCACATCGAAATATCTTGCGGTGCGAATAAGAAATCTCGCATTAGAATATTTGTAATTTTCTGACTTACCATTTTTAACGATTTTTTCTCAATTAACTTTAAAATAAGCAAAACTTTTTTTGAAGTTTAGTAAATTAGCACTGTTTTTATTTAGGTTTGCGTTTATATTTGGTGTCGGAAGTACTTACCATATTCGAGAAACTCTTAGATAATTAATATCGAAAATAAAAAGACACTGATTTAAAATTATACGAATTTAAATAAAATTTAATGGGATGAAAGGTTTAAAATAAATACAGTAGTATAAGTACACAAGATGTAGCATTTAATGCTCACGTTTCAAAAAACACTATACAGAGGACACAGCGTTACCAAATTAGTGTAGAGGTATCTCGTCCCATGATCATTTATTATTATTCTTATATATATATTTATATATTATATACTTTCATTAAAAAGCAGAACACAATAAAGTCTCCTCTCATACATAACACAGAGGTACGATATTTTCATTGATCTGTATTGATTTAGTTTCGTATACATTGGATAAGGCGAACAATGATGGAAATCACTTAAAACGAACAGCCAATATTATTACTGGAGGTATTTAGATCTTGCAATGAACCAGGCACGGTGCGATTTGGCAGTGACATCAACTGCCCGATCGCCGTTGCTAAAAAGTCGATTCAAATAGCAAATCAGAATTTTTAAAAAATACAACATCTGTGTGTTTTATCAATACACACGTACGATGTATATCAACAAATATTTAAATAACAAATTGCACTAATTACTCTGGGTTGCAGCAGTGGATCAACTTTTTGTGGTTCAAGTGTCGCCAACGAGGCATCCGGCAAGTATACGGTCAACAGCACATGCAATAGTTTTGCAATAAATATTCAAAAACTATAAATTGTTTTGGTAAGTAAAAAATGGTATACAATATTTGGGCCTGGAATGCCTTGTTGGCGTTGAAAACCGCGAGCGGTTGCCGTTTTTTACTTGCAAGGTAACGACATCAACAAAAAAGACAAGCAAGAGAAACGGCCGTTCAGCCAATTACGATTATCAAATCCTTTCGTAATTTTTAACTATTAAATATAAATTTTTTTTAATGACTATAACATCACCAAATTCGTATACCAACTCGGCTAATAGAAAGGATTTTTAAATAAGTTTGCAAGCGAACGTCGACTATACAATCTTACAAACTTGACAACATAAATAACAAAATAACAGTTTAATAAAGCTAAGTACCTAAAGTCGACTTCCGCGTGCAGACTGAACAGCGCTCTCGAACGGTTCGAGATACATCTCGAAATCAACCGCCCGTGATGGCAAGAATATAGCGCAGTCTATGTGGATAAATAATGAATGTACGATAACATTTTCTATTGGTATGTTGGGTTCAGCCATGAAACCACCTGAGACTTTGCGACATTCTGTATACTTGATGTGTACTGATATAACGCTAGCCGTGTCGTGAAAATAACACATCTAGGTTCAGTAACTTACGTATATCGTGTATTGGGACAAGGGTCAGGTCATTTTCAAGAAATAGCAAAAAAATCACAACAGATATAACAACTATTATTTTTACAACAGCACAACCTCGAAAATTTTTTTTGTACGCAAAGATGTTTAATTACTTCATAAATAAGTTGGTTCGGTAGAATTAAGATGACCGAAAAATGGATGAATGTCGTCGCGACCGTTTGTTGCAGTGTGGCTTCAAACCCAAATAGGAAGGACGGCGACTTCCAACGGACGGTCGCGTCGAACGGGCGTAATGGTGAGGAGGTAACATCGAGAGATCTAAGCTACGATACCACATCACTTAAAGGCGGGATGTCCCAGAGTCTTCATGTACAGTGTATACACATTATTAAAGAGTCTGCGGCCACTTCGGGACCGGCTCGCACCATATATATGTACAATCAACGCACGTGTTGTAGTCTATGCACTTAATACTTTTGTACAAATCCTTTCCGTTAACTAAACACTGGGGCACTACATTTACATTTTGTACAAAGAATAATCACATTTAAAAGTTGCGTATTTCAATGTTCATTGTCGTTGTATACATGTG